>JAWNLM010000165.1:6200000-8978940 GCA_035042345.1 Drosophila fungiperda
GACTTTTGGCCAATATTCCACTGTTGTGGCAAATACACAGTAAATATTGACAGCACTTTAAATATAATTATACAGTTAATAAACTAACAAACTAAAATTAGATTTAATTGTATTTTATTTAAGAAAATATATGATAAATAAAATAAGTAATTTAATTCACCTAAATTCCAATGACTAGAAACTACTTTTACTTTATTTGAAATAAATTAAAGCTTGATATGATAAATATATATAAATAATTCATTTAATTTATCTAAGCACAAATGACCAATAGAAACTAGTTTTAAATAAAGCATTCTAATTAAAAATATTTAAATATTTTATTTTATACTTCCAAACTAATATGGTGATTTTTAAACTATAATTCAAATTGCCTAAGATAACTATTATTTTTTGTCTTATATTATTTATGCAAGTCCCATATAAAAATAAGTAAATAATGGATTTAGTAGCTATTCAAATGTCAAAGTGCAAAAAAAAAACATTGAAATAGAATAGAAAAATTGATTGCAAACTTCGCACTTAGGCTTTGAATTTTTGATAGCTTTGTACACAGAGCAATATTAATTTAATAATTTGCCAAAAATAGTCACATAAGTTGTGGAAAGTGCATTTAACCATTTGGCTACTTATTAATTCAAATAAAGAATAATAAATCATATTTTAAGCTATTAATGGGTTTCATTTTCGAAATTTATTTACAAAATTTACACGATATTGGGCAAAATAAAATTTTATTGCTGGACCAAATAAATAAATTAAAAATATATTAAACTGAATTCTAAATATCAACATTAGTCACTCTTCTAATTGACAATTATAAATATATATTTCAATGAAATAACAAAAAAATTATTTTAATTGAATTAACTTTAAAAAATATTGCAAAATTAAAAGAAAGAAAAATGTTTTTTTTTTCACTAGTTTAAGATTAATTTCGTTTTGCGCATATTTTAATTAATATATTTCTACATAATCCAAACGCTTTAAATATTTAATAGTAAAGTAAGTTTAATTAATGTGTAATTAATTATATTGTAGGAAATATTTGTGAAGATTAGTTAATCCTGCAATTAGTCCCCACTCACATTAAACTAATATGTTGCTATAAACATTTCTATTCCAGAATGGAAATTAAAAAGAATCTTCTCGAAAATAAAAGAAACACACACATAATACAAATTAATTGCCATCAACTCGAAAGGTTTAGGCCAACAAAACTTTCGACCGCTGCTTGGCAAATTCTTTGTGCAGTTATTGGAGCTCAAACCCCCAAAAAACCAAAAAAAAAAAACAGGCGCTGCTTCATGCCAAATTAGTAGCTCGTGGGAATTTTAATTGTGTTTGTAATGCGACGACTTTGACGCTGGTCAGCTGCCAACCACCCACGCCCTCCCACCCCTGTTCCACAATCAGCATCTTTCTCACCCTGTGGCAAAGTGTGGCCAAGTTGTGTACGTTAAAAAATTAAATGAAAATGAATTCATTTGTACCCTTTTCAAAAAGCGGCATAAAAAATGGTAACGAGCGCCACTTTGTAAGACGCTTGTGGGTCGCAGGGGACGCAGGGGGTGCTCTTGGTAAAATGACTTAACTCATTTAATACGCATCTAATGGGATACAATTTAAATTTAATTGATTTGACCATGGCCAAGCTTTTATGGCCGCAAAAATTTCCTCCAAATTAAAAAAATGCCTTTTTTTTAACAAAAAAAAAGCAAAAAAAATTGTATGTGTTGGGCAAAAAAAATGTGAAACGCTTTAAAAGAACTGTCAGAAAAATTTATGTCTTGTGCTTGGTTTATCGATTAAATATGCAACGGTTCGAGCCGCTCAAGAGCTGACAATGATGGTGGTTGGTGGTTGGTGGTGGCGCCTCAAAAAAGCAAATGCCTGACAACACTATGTTTTTTCAGTGGCTCGCTGATTTATTGGTTTAATGCACCAAGACGCAGTAAGGTTGCAAATGGGTGGCTGGAGTCACCTTGCCACCCGCATAAATATGGCGCTACAAAACCGCAGACGGAACGCGACTGGTGCTGCTGATGGTGGCCATATCACCGACACGCCAAGCTGGCAAACTGGCAAAAGTGGCAACAATGTGGAGCCGAGCAGAGCAGAGCAGAGCAGTGCAGAGTGGAGCAAAGCAGAGCCATGGAAGAACCTTTGCTGTCCGCAACCATTTTTAGCTTGGCAGCTAATTTATGTGCGCACGCCGCAAAGAAAACTGTTGGCAAAAGGATACGCCAGGAGCCACTTTCATAGTGAGAATTATGCTCAAAAGTGGGCGTCGCTTGGGGGAGGTTTGGGGGGCCAGGTGAACGGGGCCAAGGCGCAAATGTCAGAGCGCATAAAAATTCGCATTTTAATATTTGCCAGTAAGCTGCGCAACGCTGGCAGCGTTGATTTCCCAGAGCAGTCACAGTCAAAACACTGCCAACGCCACTGCTGGCTGCTGGCTGCCACTGCCACTGCTAGCTGCCACCCAGTTTTGTGTTCGCATTTTTGGTCGCCCGATTGTTTGCCTGCCATTTTATCTGTGCCCAACAGCTGGCGTTTGTTTGCGGCTGCCGACGACGACATCGCGTGTTGACTTTTGCTTCTGAGCCACCTTTCAACTGCAACTAATTTATTTTATTTGCAAGCAGGGAACGCACAGCACAGCCTTAACACCCTGCCACCCCATCCCCCCACTCATCCCCTCCATTGCGTCTCTAAATATGATTCAAAACAAGCATTATAAAATGTATTGCATGGCTCGTGCCTGCTGCACTTGATATAAAGTGATGCTGGATGTTGCCGCCTAGTAGCATTCTAGGTATTCTCCAGGTCCTGGGACCATATCATCTCACGACTCCATGGACGGGCTGTAAATGAGTTTTGTTTTTGTGTAAACAAATTGAGTTTCCCTCTCGGTTTATTGGGCTTGTTTTGGGGCATTTCATTTGGCAGAGTTTTTGCTTAGTTGCTTGGCAACAAGTGTGGCAAATGCTATAATTGAATTAATATTTGACACTGCATTGATTTGCGGTCAAAACTGAAATAATGTTCAATTTTATTGGCCACCATGCAGTTCATAATCAACATGTCAAAGCCTTGAAATTGAGAGACAGTTTGAAGATAATTCAATTTGATTAATTAATTAATTAATCGCACTTTGGGCAACGATTATTAAAGTCTTAAATCCTGCATATTTGCATGCGCATGAATGTGAAAAACGTAATTTAGCATAATTAAAAATATAAATAAGTGCAAATAAATTACGAAATGCGAATTTGCTCGTAAATTTAAAGCTTTTAGGTGGAAAAGGCGCTGAAAATGCGAAACTGTTGCTTTTGCGGTTCATTTCGACTGTTGATTTTATTAAAATATTTGCTCATGTTTATTGGGCAGCAAAAAGCAGAAAAAAGCAGCAAAAAGCAGCACAAACCATTGCACTTAATTACAACTGCATTATAACAATACAATGGTTATTATTACATTAACCAAACCAAACCCAACATCGACTCAGCCACATTTACAAATATGGCTTGCAAGCTGCGATTAATGTGGGCAAAAAAAAAAGGCGAGTTGTGCATAATGTGTGAGGTGGTGGGGGTGTGGTGAAGAGAATTTCAAATATAAATTAAAATTTTATGGGCATATGCGATAAATTTTATGTTTTGCCCAGAAGAAACGTGCCCAACGAGGCGTGGCACAAAACACATTTTTAATGGCGCACAAAACTCAATTAATGCCTCATCGCATTTATTGTTATAGTGGTTATTAAATTAAAAATGCGTTAAATGGCTATCATCAAATTATGCATTTTTCTATAATATTTTATGCCTCAAATACTGACAAAAATATATAAATATATATGGCCACTTTCATTTTATATTTAGTAATAATAATAATAATAATAACGACTGCCAAATAGCTCCAAAATCATAAAAAAAAACTTATTTGCTTCGATTAATATTTCTAATAGCTATTAAATCACATTTTTATAGTATATTATATATTCCTGTGTTTATTGCTTAAACATTCAAACACTTGTTGAAATCTAAATTCCATTTTCAATTAAATGACACTTCACATATTATTTTGTCCTGTTTCTTAGCATTTTTATTTGTATAGTTCTTTGGCCGAAATCAACAAATTTAGCTGCCTTTGACCAAATAGCTTGAATTCGTAAAAAAAAACATATTTACTTTGATTAATATTTCTAATAGCTATTAAATCTATTTTTTTATTTTTAGTTTATTGCTTGAACATTACAACTTTTATTGAGTTCCCCTCGAAATCTAAATTCCATTTTTAATTAAATGACACTTCACATATTATTTTCAGCTGTTTCTTAACATTTTTTTTTTTAGTTCTATGGCCGAAATAACTAAAATTAGCTGCCAAATAGCTTGAAATGGTAAAAAAAAAATATTAGCTTCGATTAATATTTCTAATAGCTATTAATCCTGTGCTTATTGCTTGAATATCCAAAGACTTATTAAAATCTAAATTCCTTTTTTAATTAAATGACACTTCACATATTATTCGGGGCTATTTCTTAGAATTTTTTAATATTTATAATATCTATTAAATCAATTTTTTTATTTTTAGTTTATTGCTTGAACATCCAAACACTTATTAAATTCTCATCGAAATCTAAATTAAATTTTCAATTAAATGACATTTCACATATTATTTTGGGCTGTTTCTTAGCCTTTTTTTTTGTATAGTTTTATTGTAGAAATAAACAAAATTAGTTGCCTTTGGCAATTTATAAAAGTGTGGTTTTTGTGGCACGCTTGGCTATTGAGTAAGTGTTGCCATTGTTCGATACGTATACGCACCGTTTGCCCATCGCATTTTGTGAATGCGCTTTTGTTATTTTTGGTCGAGCCTTTTCACTCATACACTTCGACACACACACCTACACCTACACACACACACATCAGTTGATTTCAACAGCTAGTTCATTGTGTGTGCTCATCATTATTAATTTCCAAGCTATAAATTTCACTTTGCCACATTCCTAAAGGCCAAAAACCCAACTCAACTCACCTTTTGCACGCTCGACTAGCTTTCAAGTTTTTGTCTTGATGTTCTCACTCCTGCTTTTTCTACTCTGATTTTTCTTTTTGGGTATTTTTTTGTATTTTATTCTGACCGATTCGATGTGGTCGTCTCCTTTCTTGCTTGCCTGCTGCATCTATTGTTTATGCCACACAATGGCGCGCCCTGCCGCAGGTTTTTAGTGCCTGCCATTGTGCTTTGTCTCACCCACCAATGCCCATAAAATGCAATGGAATTTCATATAACACTTAAGTACATGTTCAACACATATATATATATATATATATATATATATAGATTTATATAAATATATATGTGTGTATCTGTATAGGGGCATGCTGGCATAATGTTTTGTATAATGTGCTCAAACATTTTGCGCTGCGGCATGTAAAAAATGCAGGCCAAAAACATTGCGTTGCAGCCACTGTTTGTGGTTGCAACAATGAGGTGAATGTGAGTGCATTTGATGTTTAATCAATTGAAAATGTGTGTGTGTGCGTGTGTGTGTGTGTGTGTGATATACACATCAAGTCAATTGTTTGGCCCAAAGAGCTGAGCCTTAACTGCTGCTGCTCCTGGCCCTGGCTTGACTTCCGCATCTGGCGACTGTGTTTGCCCAGCACAAACTGCAGCCTAGTGCGGCAATCTTAAGATGCTTAGGATAAAACATTATCCGGATTCCTCCAATGTGCGTGTGCCGGCTTTGACTTTGTCGGCATCGTCTAGGCACCCCACATCCCCATCACAACGACCCGTTCCCCCCTCGGCTACAAACTCTATTCAATGGGAATCTATCGTTCAGCTTGAGCTGTTTCGGCTTGCTGCCTGCCTGCTGCCTGGTGCTGCCTCCCTGTTGTTGCTTGCTTGTGGCATGAAAGAGGAATAAAAATTACAATATTGACGCTGCAACGCAGTGCCAACAATACAAACACGCACACATGTGGCAGAGATAAAGAGGGTGCTCACACAAGAGGAAGGAAACCCGCTGGTGCGAGAAGCTCTTTGCCACAGGCTGCCGCCTGGTCGCATTATGAAGGCGTTTCGCCTGCACTGAAAAAAAAAACAACAACAATAAGTCAGGTAAAAAATGAATTGACAAATTTTCTATGCCAGAATTTCACTGCTTTTTATTTACATACTTTTTGTTTATACAAATTAGCATGTTGATGTCAAATTTATAATTGCATTGTAATAATTCAAATTCACAATATGAAATAGATATAAAATAAATACGAATATTTTATGAACTAAATATGAAATTGATATAAAATAAATACGAATATTTTATGAACTTAATATGAAAATGATATAAAATAAATATGCATTTAAAATGAATAATATAATAAATATGAAAGTGATAAAAAATAAATAATATTCTTAATGCTGATTTTCAAACGAATTATTAACAAAATATGAAATTGATATAAAATAAATATCATTAATAATGCTGAATTTGAAACGAATTATGAAGTAAATATGAAATAGATATGAAATAAATAATATTATTAATGTTGCATTTTATATGAATTAAGAACTAAATATGAAATTGAATAAATAAATGAATTAAGAAGTAAATATGAGATAGTTGTAAAATAAATACGATTAATAATGCTGAATTTATATACAAAATATAAAAATCATATAAAATAAATACGATTAATTTTCAATGAATTCTTAGCTAAATAGGAAATTTATATAAAATAAATACGATTAATAATATTGAATTTTAAATAAATTTTATACTAAATATAAAATTGTTATAAAATAAATATTATTAATAATGTTTAATTATAAATGAATTATATATTAAATATGAAATTGCCATAAAAAAATTGTGCATAAAATGTTGCATTTTAAATTAATTATAAACGAAATATAAAATGTGTAATTTTTATATATACAATTTATTTGTGTGTTTTGAGCTTTGTTCAAATTATTTATTTATTTCCTTAAAATTTTAGCTTTATTTTTTTCTCTCTGTGTACTTTTGTATATTTGCAATAGTTGTTATTGTTGTTGTTGCTATTGTATTGAAAGTTCCTTTAATGGCTTCCGGTTATCATTTTTGGCTCAACTCACAATTGCTATCACAGGCACACTCAAGCTATTTTTTTTTTTGTTTTTTTGTTTTTTTTTTGTTTTTTGGTCTCTTTTTTTTGGTTCAATGTGCTCCACGCTCTGCGTGTCAATAAAGATTAAGCGTATTGTTCTCCACCGATTCCTTGAGTCATGCAAAGAAATTAATATTCGCAATCCATTACGTCTCTAATAACACTCCATAAAAAAAATACAAAAAACACAAAAATAGAAAAGCGGAGAAAAAACACAAAAAAAAAAAACACTAATGCACAAATACACAGCAGCAAAAGGGCAATTTTTAATAACCCTAATGGGCAGCTTTAAGCCTTAAAGGCAGCCATACGGCAAGCTAGCTGACCTCGTCGAACACACACACAGACGCACACTGGCATACACTGGCACACAAAAGTATACGCACCGATACACAATCAATCAATTTAGCGCTTTAAGCTTTTGACAAATACTCTAGCCAGGCGGCAAAAGCAAGCTTCGCACAATGTTTTTAAAGAGTCACCAATACACACACACACACACACTCAGTCACACCACCCCCCAGTACACATTGATAGATAAGCTGGCTCCTTTTGTTCAATGATACACGATGTCCTCGACTGGCCGTCGTCGACTAATGATGACAAATTTTTTATGGGCGTTATGAGCAGCATTTCGCTGCGTTGCTCCAAAGTGCATGGGTTGGCCACGTGGCTGGCAATAAGGTTGGGGAAATGTCATAGAACACATAGAGCTACACTCAAAGAAAATAGTTCCAACTAAAATTAAGTAGCTCAATTTTAATTCAAGTTTTTAAGTGCCAAATTTAACATGATTGTATTCAAGATTTTTTTACTTTTAATTACTTCATTTTATGAGAATCATTCGTAAACAATAAATATAATATAATTATTAAAACAATATTATCATGATAAACATTTTTTTTATATTTATGTTGATTAATTTTAAATTACTCCTTTTCCCTTCTCTTTTCATTTAAAATGGCAAGCTTAAAATTATTTTTATTGTATTTTTATTTTTTACAAGCTGAGTTCTGCTTAGTTTTTTAAATTGTTTTATAAATTAGATTTTCTATATGAAATATTAATTAATTTAATTATAACCTTACTGCATGAAATTGAACTATTTTAACAGAGAATGGAAATTGAGAATTTTCAACTACTTCAAATTATAAAAATTGCTTGTTTTTAATATATTTTGGTATTAAGCATTTTTGTATTGAAGTTGCACAAATTCTATGAATTTACATGCTTAATTCAATCACAATATTTCATAGTTAATATTTATATTTTTTCTCTGAGTGTAGTCATACAATTTTAATGCGATGTCCTGCCGAACTCTGCCCGCGGGCTCTTTATTAATTTGACAGCATCAACAGGGGGCAGCCAGGTTCGCTGCCCGTTCGAATGCTCCTCAACGTGGAGTCGAGTCGAGTCGAGTCGACTCGGCACGGCACGCTAATGATTGAAATGAACTCCATGTCATGTCTGGTCTTAGGCAGAAAAGCCAGTGTCCTGGCACGTGAAACGCCTCCATTTCAGCCAACAGCCAACAGCCAGCAGCCAGTTGCCGGCTTGATTGATGGTTATCACTCAATGGGCTGCTGGACGCACTCGACCAGCAACTGAGGAGGAGCAAACTCACTCGTACGGAGTGGTGGGTGAGGGGGCCATCCTGGAGCATTTGACATCCGCCCACAGATTAAATGCTGTAGGTGTGGTTCATAACTTTTTGCGCCACTGTATTTCGCACTGACATTTCCGTCTATTATTTATTGTATTGCTGCTTCTTTGTTACGCCTCCAAAATGGCCTGTCCACTTTTCGTATGCCCCATGGGGCAGCTGGCCTTCTCGCCTGGGGCATTCGCTAAGTATATAAAACTAAAAATCATATCGAAAAATATCATCTTTATTAAGCAAAGTGTTCATGTTTAAAAGCAAATAAGGCCAATTAATAAATGCAAATACGGCTAAAATGGGGTTGAAGTGCGTTTCTCAAAAATTAACCGACTTTGAGATACCCTAGCAATAATAATTGTAATTAAAAATAATTTACCAATCGTATTTTGAAATGTGGCAGAATATAGAAATTAATGTATAAAATAAACTTTATCTAAAAATAAGAGAAATTGCGCAAATAGGGAAAATTCAATAATTTACATAAATCAGCTGTTGCTGTAATAAATAATAAATAATAATTAATTAATAAATAAATAGAATAAAAAAATAATAAATGAGCTGATTTTTTTTTTAATTCAACTGAAACGAAATATAAATTTTCAATATTTTCATCGAATCGAAAGCTTGAATTTATTTAAACTAATTCGACTGCAACACTAAAAACGGTTGTCATTTCAATTGTCAAACTATTAATATTTTTTTCTTCTTCTTCTTTTATTTTTATTATTTATTTATTTCGCATTTGCCGCATGCCCCAAGCGCATTCCATTCAACATTGAACAGGCAGCGGAAATGGCATCGTTTAGTTGCCTCCGCCTATCAGCTGCCAGCTTTGTGGCAAGCCGTACGTTTGTCTGCCTGCCTGCCTGTGTGTGTGTGTGTGTGTGCGGGCGGCGTAATGAGCGTCAAGATATCCCTGGTGAGGTGAGGCTGTCCCCCCCCCCCCCCCCCCCCTGCACGCATACACGCTGCTCAGCACCTGAACGAATACTCGCGACCCGATTTTGGAATTAGCGAAAAGTTTTCACTCGCTAAAAAAAAACAAATAACTCAAACAAAATTATAGGCTACAAAACGAAGCTAGCCAAAGAGCAAAAGTACCGCAAGAGAAGCAGCGAGAGCAGCGCCAAACTTCCAGTGCTCAAAGGGGGGAAATTTACTCTTTCAACGTGCTGAATGGAAATGACAACGTATAAGAGTGCCAGTTAAGGGAAATTTCATGGGATTTATTTTGTGGCTTGGTAATTTGAAAAGCGCTTAACGGCTGAATTAGTAGTAAATTTGAACGGGCAACATTCACTTGTTGCCCCGCAGAGCAGCAAAAGCAACAAATGTGCGACAAATATGCAACCGAAATGAACTCATAGATATTTAAGCAAATATTTAATTAAAATGATTTTTACTGCTGCTATAAGGGAGAAGCGGGCGGGGGCAATGGGCAAAACGAGCGTTGAACGGAAGCGGAAAAATGAGATTTATGATGTTGCACAATGGGCTGATGGGCTGCTGAGGGGGCGTACAGGTGCTGATGCCGGAACAATTGAGCAGGTGTAGGTGTGCTGGAGGGGGGTTGGGGGTGGTCATATATACGATTGTGTATAAATAAAAGTATTTGTGTGCATGCCATAAATGCTATATGAATTATTAAAATAAAAGTAAAACGGAAACATAACAAAGGTTCAGCAACATTTATGACAGGAAAATGCGAAACGCAAAACGCGCGTTGTGCCCCCAAAAAAGCCGCCCAGCAACCAAAGATATTGTTGTGGCACGCATCTAAAACGAGATATGCCACGCCGGAAATAAGCGTCGCATATATATACTCGCAAACACACTCACACACACACTCACACACACACTCACACACACACTCACACACACACTCGCACACACATACAATGTGTGTTTACAAACCGGCAATTCAAGATCCCCAAAAAGTAGGCTTCATTTACTAGGCAGCCAAACGAGAGTACAGCTGCAACAACAACAACAACAACAAAAACTACAACAAAATAAGCAAAAGAAATTCACAAATTTAGCAGCTAAATTTTTACACGACTCAGAGATACCCATTGATAATATTTATCATTAAATAAAATTTTATTTTACTATTTTTATTTTTTATTGTTTTTTAAAAGTTTAAAATTTTGCTTGTAATTTAGTAATTTTTATTAAATTCATTCTTCTATTTAAATATTAAATATTTTGAGCAATTCGAATTATTAATTGAGCGTTGTGAATTTTTTCTCAATCCAACAAATTTCAATTAACATTGCAAACTAAATCTGAATTAATTAATTTTTAATTTTATTGCCTCAGTTTGTTAGTTTGGTGGCTTAATTAATTATTAATCTATAAGTGTATTTTTACCATATTATTTTTAATTATTCATTTATAAGTGTGATTTTAACATATTCTTTTTAATTATTGTTTATATTTATTTTAACAATAAATGCTCTATTTTATTAATGTTTACTAAAACCTGACACATCATTTTTGATTTTAATAAATAATATTTGTATATTAATTAATCAACTTAAAAATAAAAGCTTAAATAAAACAAAGTATATAAATAATCTGGGGGAATTAAATATAATTTCTATATAATTATTTTTTTTATATATTTTTATATTACTTAAATATAATTTTTATATATTTTTATATTATTTACAAATAATTGTATATACTTTTTATATTTTTATATCATTTAAATATGATTTGTATATGTTTTTTTATATTTTTATACATTATTATATATTTGTATATTATTTAAATGTAATTTTTATATATTTTTATACATTATTATATATTTGTATATTATTTAAATGTAATTTTTATATATTTTTTATATTTATATATATTTTTATATTCACCGCATTTACTGCATACTTTTTTAATAAAAAAAATATAGAAATATATATACCAAATGTTTTCAGATTAGTTTATTTAAGTAGCATTTGCAATGAATTTGAAATCCGATACAATTCGATATATTTACCGTTAAAGGTCGTAGGGATTATCCAGCCTACTTACAGCAATTTCGTGTACAGGGAATATATTTTGTGGAGCGCCGACTAACTAAATGAGGTTTACTTAGTAGTTGTTGTTGTTGTTGTTGCTTGCCAAAGTTAAATACAAATATGCATGTAAACAGGCATCTACTTAAGCAGCTTGCCACCACCCACTACCCCCCCACCCCACCACCCCACCTGCCTCGTCTGTGTGGGTTTGCTTTTGCCAGTGTATTAATGTTCATTGAAGCGATCAAAATCAAGTCGACTACGGCTAATGCTACGCACATTTTTTTTTTCTTCTCTTCTTCTTCTTCTTTTTTTTTGGCCCGATCCTGTGAACTTTTGCTTGTTATTTGCAATTTGCCTCAGCAACAACAACACGCAACACGCAGCAGTGGCAGCAGTGGCAGCAGTGGCAGAGGCAGCCACTGATTTTATGCTATGTGCAAAGGCAGTTTTTGGTTTGTTGTTTTTTTTTTTTTTTTTTTCGCATTTGCCTTGGGTTTTTTTAAGGTCGTTTACAGCAAACATTTTGTCGAGGCCGAGTGGGAGGAGTAGTTGGTGGGAGGGGGAGGTGGTTAGCATTGGGCAAATGTATGTTATTATTATGGGGCATGTTGTTAACTACCCATACGCAAAATGTACATTTTTTTTTTCTCATCTACTTTGGGTAAATTCTGGTTTTTTTTTTTGTATTTTGGCTGGAAACGCTTTTAGCATAAAACGGATTTGTGAAATCGCTTGGAAGAAATATAATCAAAATTGTTTTCAAATGACTTACAATTGCTAGCCGAGTGTGACACAAACCCCACCTCCCCCACCTCTTCCACCACTCCCCCCACCCCCTATGGCAGTCAGTAATTATGCGGCTGGGGTGTTAACTGTCAGCCAATCGGCATCCGTTAGCCGTTGGTCCGCAATTTTAGCCACGCTTTTGCTGTTGACAACTAGAAAAATTGCCTTTTTATGGCCCCCGTAATTTTTTTTTGGTGGAGTGTGGGGGGGGGGGGGGGCAGTGTGGTGCCGCGCGGTGCGGCACAACTCCCTCAATGGAATGTGTCCAGTTTATCTGCAAACTGCTTTTGGTATGCGCCAAGTTAATAGCAATGCCTGCAAATGCCAAGCGACTCTTGTTGTTTGCCCCCCTCGAGGGCGGGTATGAACAAAGGGAGTGGGGTGTGGCATGGCGTGGAGTGGAGTGGAGTCTTTTGGCAATTACTTTGTGCGCCATTGTTCGTCGTCTGATCTGGTAACCATTAGAGGTATTTACTGTAGTGGAGAACTCACAGAGAACACTCGATTGTGTTGCCAAACTTAACAATTTATCAGAGAAATATTTTGCTTAAATTTAAACTTAGAATAAATTCTATTTTTTATATTTTATATTATAAATAAAAATTACATTTTTAGCTTCAAATTAATATTAATTTTAGAATTAAACTGAGAATAAATTCTTTTTTTTTTATATTTTATATTATAAATTAAAATTAATTATTTAGCTTTAAATTAACATTAATTTTTTAATTTAAGATTAGAATAAATTCTATTTTTTATATATGATATTATAAATTAAAATTAAATATTTAGCTTAAAATTAACATTCATTTTAGAATTTAAGCTTAGAATAAATTCTATTTTTAAATATATTATATTATAAATTAAAATTACATTTTTAGCTTAAAATTATCATTCTTTTTAGAATTTAAACTTAGAATAAATTCTGTTTTTTATATATAATATTATAAATTAAATTAAATATTTTCCTTAAAATTAACATTTATTTTAGAATTTAAACTTAGAATAAATTGTATTTTTTATATATCATATTATTTGAATTTTTATCTTATTCACTCTTAACTAACCTAAACTAAAGAGCAGATTATAAAGTGAAAAAAGCTGATAGCTGGAATAATATGCAACGAAGTATTTGTTAACTGATTCAGTTGCCAAGGCTTATATAGATATAGACAGATAATCTGCTCAGTTGATTACATTTGTTATTCCTTCGTATTTAGCTTTATTAACTTTATTCAATATATATTTACTTGCTGCACTTCAATATACTTATATATATTTTCTGAGCATTTTGATCCCACAGTCCTTATATCAATTTGCACAAACTTAGTTCTGTGGAATGTGTTCCTTGCCCCTTTGCCCCCCCTTTGTCTGCCTTTGTCTACCTAGCCAACTGGCCAACTGGCCATCTTTTTGGCCAGCTGCTGCTGCTGCCTTGTCATTTTCAATATTTTATGATGGCTGCCATTGAACTCTCTATAAAGCGCACATAAATTCAGTGGAACCGTAGCCGAAAAACAGAAGCAGAAGCAGAAACTGAAACTGAAACTGGAAGTGGAACTGAAACTGGACATTGCCACGTTTCTTGAGATGCCACCCAACAAATGCAGCAAAATGTTATAGTAAAAATGCCATATATAGTTGCGCTATTGCCAATATGTCCTTTTTGGCCAATGTGCTCGCAGTTCGCATAAAGAGAGCAGCGAAGACAAAAAAACTACGTACACATCATCATTGTCAATTGCCGGATGTGGGCCAGACGCAAGGATTGGTTTCGGCAGCAGGAGGGGAGGGTTATAGAAATGGCAATGAGTGGGAGGAGGGTGAGTGGGGGGTACTAACAACAGCGAGTGAAGCGAGCAATCGCTGCTGCTGTATTCATTGTTGCCACGTAATTGCATTTCGCTATCGCAGATATTTATAGCTCCACTCGGTCAAGAGCAGAGCTCCTAGCCAAGCAGGCAGCGGCCCATTGGCCAATAGCTGCCAGTTTCTACACTGGCCAACTACTTTTGCCAGCAACAGATTTTATTTTATTTTTTTTTTTTTTTCTTTTGCTCTGCAACAAACGCGGTCAACCGCAAAAGCGCAGCACAACAACAACAACAACAACAACAACAAAGTCGTTACAGGGATAAGGGACAAGGGGGGAAGGGAGAGGGGATAGGGGATAAGGGACAGGGGATAAGGGTGTTAGAGTTGAGCGCATTGCTACTTGTTGTATTTTAATGCTCTATCAGCGGGCATTTTAATATTGCCAATCATTTAAGGACACCTTTGGAATAATAATATACAAATAAATAATAACAATAAATTATATACTTATTTTTCTTAAATATTTAAGTCTATCTTAATAAAACTTTATTTGTATTTGCACATTTTCCAAAATCAGACGAAATCGATTAGCTGTCCAAAATTAAATCCTTGTTGAAATCTTGTTGGTTTCGAAGATATTTTACTTTTTATTTAATTTTTGCTAGGAAAATTATGCCTTTCTGACTTTTTTACTTTTGTTTAGTTTAGCGTTAAATGAATAACATATTTTATTTTTGTTGACCTCTTTTTTATATTATTAATATTATTTTATTAGCATCAAATGCAGACGTGATATATATCTGAGTCTATCATGAGAAATGTATGCTATTACCAAAATCAGATCAAAATCTTTGGCTTTGTTGAAAATATGGCAACATTTCATTTTTTTAATTTTATTTAATTTAGTTTTAGAGAGTTAAAATTAAATGTAATTTTAATAATATTTTGTGATTTAGGTTACCTCCTTTTTATATTATTAATAATATATTTGTAATAATAGCTGTCGAAAACGGAATGTTTTTTAAAATCTTATTTGCTTCGAGGATATTTTACTTTTTATTTACTTTTTGCTAGGAATCTAATGCTTCACTGAAAATTTGGCAATACGCCTTTTTTACATTTGTTTAGCTTAGAGTTAAATGAATAATATTTTGTGTTTTTGATGACCTCTTTTTTATATTATTAATATTATTTTATAAACATCAAATGCAGAGTTGATAAATATTTGATTCTACTTGATATAACTTTGCTTGCAAATAGCAAATCAGACAAAATCGACTAGCTGCCAAAAAATTAAATCTTTTTTTTTTAATACTCGCTTGCTTCGAAGATATTTTACTTTTTATTATTATTATTATTATAATTTTATTATAATTATTTTTAGCACCAAATGCAGAGTTGATATATATTTGAGTATAACTTTGATTTCAACTGCATTTGCACATATACCCAAATCGAACAATATTGAATACTTTTTGAAAACTTGTTTGTTTCGAATACATTTAACTTTTTTTTTACTTTTAAGCATTTTATGCTTCTCTGAAATTATGTTAAAACCCCATTTTCTAGACTTATTTAGTTTTCGTTGAAAGCGTTAAGATAAAATTAATATTCATTTATGTTTTTGGTGACTATCATTTTATATAATAAATACTACACAATTCGCACATGACTTCACATTGAAAGGGTGTTCAAACATCGGTGTTATATTTTTGCTTGTTGTTGTTATTACGGTTGTTGTTGATGTTGGTGTTGGGCATTAGTTCTGGCCAGGCAAATAAAAATAAGCAATGCCTGGTCGCGCTTTGTCATTGCAGTTGTTGCCGCTGCTGTTGTAGTTCTATTTTTTTTTTTTATAGTTTTTCTTCTTTTTTTTTGCCATCATCATGAAGCACATTGAGCAGCAAGCAGCAAGCATTGCACTTTGCAACGCAGCAGCAGTCGTGCAACAGAAGCCCTGCTGTCTAGCAGCCCATACAAGTTGAATATAATTTTTGTTCGCTTCATTTTGCTCTCATTGGACTCTTTTTTTTTCCTGATCTTGGCTCTTATGTATATACATACATACATACATACATACATACATAGCAGTAAGTAGTACGTAAGGCACTTAACGGCTGCGGCGCATTAGTGGCCACTTTAACAATGACCAACGGCGTTGGCCAATTTTTATTGAATCGAGGCGTCTTCACTCTCGAGAGGAGTCCACTTTTGAATGACGGCTTATGCTCGGAACCTGGCCTGCTCTGACGTTGATAAGCTCACTTCTCGGCTGCATGCCCCCGCCACCCTGTGAGTTGCGCCTCACAAGCCAGCTTATTCATATCAATTTGTGCATGCCACACACACAAACATATTTGCAACCGATTCATGAAAGAGTTTACGGCCAACAAATGTTTAACCATTTTATGTAAATTTAGTTGGCAGCTTGCAAGATTTTTAACTCTTTAACAAGTTTTTTACATTAAAGCTATTAGCTATTTTTTTTATTAATGTATTTTAAATTTCAATTAAAAATTTATAATAATATTGGAAGAGAGTTTACTATTTATAAATATACTTTTAAAATAAAGAGGTGCTTTCTGTTAATTTATTTAAGTATCAATATAATTTTAAAATACAAATTGATAATAAATTATTTTTTATAAAGATACTTTTTTCATTTAGAGTAAACAGTTTACGGCCAACAAATGTTTAACATTGCTATGTAAATTTAGTTGCCAGGTTTTAAGATTTTAACTCTTTAAGAAATGAGATTTTTAAATAGGTTTTTTATTTTACAGCCTTTAACCACTTAATTATTGTATTTTAAATTGCAATTAAAAATTTAAAATAAAAATTGATAAGAATTTCTTTTTTTTAATAAATATACTTTTAAAATTTAGAGGTACTTTCTGTTAATCAATTTTAGTATCAATAAAATTTTGAAATAAAAATGGATGATAATTTTTTTTTTAACAATACTTTTATCATTTAGGGGTACTTTCTGTTAATCAATTTGATGATCAATAATTCGAACTTATTGGAATGATTGTAATAAAACTTTTTGAATTGATAATATTAAAATTAGTATTTACTTTAATTTATTTTTTATCTATAGTTTGTAATATTAATAATGTATATTGAATGTCACAAGTTTTTTTATTTTTATAATTTTTGTTGTTTATCTTTTGAATAAATTAAAGACATTGAAAGCAATGCCTATAATTGATTTCAATTTATAAAACTAGTGTAAAGAATAAATGTCAAGTTACCTGCATTTTTTTGGGCAGATGTTGTTGCTTTTACCAAGTTTTGTCGACTTGATGCTGATGTGCAGCACTTTCTGGGGCTGAAATGGAAATTTGACCTCCACTTGTGCTGCTACAAACAGCAATTGGCGTATAAATTTGCCACACACACACACACACACGCACACACACTCACACACACGCACACACACTCACACACACAGGTGCACACTCACTCTCACAGTCGTTCAAGCATGTAAATGTTATTGCAAGCATAATTTCCTTTTCTGCCTGCTGCTGTTGTTGTTGTTGTTGCTGTTGTTGTTGTTGCTGTTGTTATTGTCGTTGTTGCAGTTGCAGTTTTTGCACGTTATACGAGCCATTTGCAGCAGCAACTACATGCGACTGCATTGCGGCAGTGGCAGTTGCCTTTGCTGTGCCTCACTTGCCGGCAACGGTAATTGCCATTGCAGCAGCAGTAGCAAGAGTACTTGCAACAGCAACAGTAGCAACAGCAGCAGGCAGAGGCAAAGTCAGTTTTAGGTAAAAATTTTCTAAAAATAACAATGCATAATTTACGTTTTGGCCAAGTCAAGCAATGTTACCAATGTAGCAGCTGGCAATGGGGCAAAATAACTGCCGCCTGGCAATATAATAAATAGAAAAGGATATGCGAATGCTGGCCAAAGGACATTGTTGCTGTTGCTGTTGTTGGTTGAGTTTTTCATGTTGTTGCTGCTGTTGTCATTAGCCGTTGTGCAAATAATTTACTCTACCACATTCACTTCGATAACTAACCATTCTGATGTTGCTCCTGCTGCTGTGTCTAGCGGCCATAATGGCCATTGTCACACATACTGAATGCTGCTAAGTGTACGAGAGAGGGGGTGCGAGGGGGGGAGGGAGGCAAATTGAAACGACTCGTGTGTGGCACACACATACACACACACTCTGTCGATCTCTCTGTGTTCCCTTATTGATTTCAATTAACATGCAACAGCATGTCTCTTTTGTGTATAAATATGCACACATTGCAACACACGCCTGCACTGAGAGAAAAACGTACTTAAATGCATTAAGTAGTTAAGCTGTTTATTTGAGATTTATTTCAGATTAAAATCTGTATTTTTAAAATATATAACTAAACGTTTTCCATCGATTTGTAAACATGTTTTTTTTAAATTTTAAAATTGCGAAAAATATCGAAATCAGCAATGGTTGGCATAGTTTGGCCTAGGAGCACAGTAAATGCTCTTTAATTCGCTCAGTGTGTAGATAGAGGCAGATAGATAGAGGCTGCATAGTTGCACAACCGTGCTGCATGCAACATTCAGTCGTTGTCGTCGCTGCCCAGCAACGTCTGCTGCTGCTTTTCAATCTTTTCGTTGGCTAATGTTGCACTTGTGCATCGTTACAGTTTTACGATATCGATGCCAATGCATGTGTGTGTGCGTTTGTGTGTGTGTGTGTGTGTGTGTGTGTGTGTGTGTGTGTGTGGGGGGGGGGGTCACTGATGCTGCTCTTCTTTCAATAATTATCAATTTGTGAGCAGTTGTAAGTGCGTTTGTCTGTGTTTGTGTTTGTGCATAGATTTGGTTCGTTTTGTTTATCTACTTGTTTTTAGGTTTAAGGCATTTTACTGGGGGCAAACAGTGCGTATGCGTGTTGTTTTGTGTCCTTTTGTGTTGTGGTTGTTTGCTCTTGCTGCTGCTGCTTACTGTAAATTGTGCATAAAAGTTGTGCTATAAATTGTGCGGCTACTCTCTGACATATTCTTGATACAACTGCCTCCAAGCTGAACAGCTGCAATCTGTGCAACTTGCTGCAATCTGTGCAACTTGCTGCAACTTGTTCGACTGATTAAAATATTTGCACACATTTCATTTATTGCAGCTGGTCAAATGCGCCTACTTTTAATCGTGTAAATTGGTCACTTTTATATCGATTCTCCCATATTTCGAGTCATATAAATATTTGCAAAGTGTATCTGATTTTAATTGAAAATAATATGTAAACACTGACACAGAAATCTCTTCCAACTGAAAAACACTTTCGTTTGGATGCCAAGACAACTGCTATTGTTTTATTGTAATGTCCTGACAAAATTCTGCGAATAATAATATAATATAATTCATGAGAAATACTTTTGAAAAACGCTTAAATTAAAATGTATTTTGCTTGCAAGAAAAGTTACTTGGAAAATCCTTTAATTGGAATTGCTTTGGGGGCGTTATTAATTTCTAAAAATAAATTCATCATTTTACACAATATTTTAGGCAAATGTTGTAAGACAAAAGGTTGCCAGCTTTCCTGAAAGCATATTGAAATCTTACTAAAAAAAAAATTATATTATTTCTGCTGTAATTCAGAAAAAGTTGACAGCTGTTGACAAGCTTTAAATTAATTTAATGAACAACTGAAATTGCTATAATTTCTATAAAGTTAATTTCTCATTTAAAAATAAAATCGTTTAGTACATTTTTTTTTTTTGTATTTTCTTTATTTTTTATCAAGCTTAATATTTAAATTGGCAGCTATATATACAATCGATAAACTTAAGTGTGTATTTGCTTCGGCTGGGTTGTGATTTAATATTTCTTTGACATTTTGGTTAATAAGTTAAATTAAAATTGAGTTTTGATTTCTCTGTTACCAACTACGACTTTTTTGTGGCTCCAGCGAGTGCTCATGAAGCCAATTATGTTTGTATAATAATAGGTATATATATATATAGATGTGTGTATGTGTGTGTGTGTGTGTGTATATATATTGTACAGGTTTAGCTTAGGGCATTGTCTTGGTTACTAAATACTTCATCGTTGTTTAATTTGCCTTCATTATGTAAGTTGTGGGTATTCGTTATTTGTGAGGCTTCTCTGTCTCTCTACTTTTGTTCAGTCTTTAAAGTCAAACTGTTTAAGAATATATATATAGCTGTATACATATATATATATATATACATTTGTATATGTGTGTGTGTGTGTGTGTGTATTTCTTAATATTCCTCGTGCATACTTAACGCTGTGTGGCAAGCCTTTTTCAACCCGCTGTTTTTGCCGGCTTTAACTGCTTCTTGCTTTTGGCATCTTTATCCTGGCTGGTAGCTGTTGCCTGTTGGCTGTTGCCTGTTGGCTGTTGGCTTCTTGCTCATTATGCCACAATTTCAGGATGTTTGCTGATATTCCAACTGCCTTGGCTTTTGTGTGTGTGTGTGTGCTTTATTTTATTTGTTTTATTTACTTATTTTTGTGTGGTATTTTTTTTTTATGTTTTCTTCTCATTTTTTTTGTATTGTTTAAAAGCCCAATTTTTTTAAAGCTTTGAGGTCTACATCGCCATAGTAATCCTCGCTATAAACGAAATATTAAAAAAAAAAAAATACATGCATAAATATAAATGTTTGTTTATTTTTGTATACGCTGCGTATACGTTATTTTCGAAAAAGGCACACTGATTTTTTGGCTTTGGCTTTACGTTGATTTGTTTAATTAAATTCTGTTTTTTTCTAAATGCTTTTGTTTATTTTATTTTCATTTATTTTTGACTTGTTTGCCACTTGTTTGAGTTAGTGTTAAAAATGCAGAATATGGCATTTAGCAAGAGCAAGATTTTATGTAACAATTAGCAGAGAGAGAGAGAAAATATTCTTCCATATTTTTTTTATAACTTAGTTTTTTCAGTTTCTCGTATGCTGTGCGATATTCTGATTGCAACGTTTCTGAGTAGCTGTGTAACACAGAGCCCTTTGTTTAATAACTCAGCAAAGCATTTCTTTATGATAACAATAATTAAAAAAAAATAATAATTTTGTTAAAAAAATAACAAAAGTTTGTTGTTGTAAGAGGAGCTGATGAAAGGGCAACTTGTGCTGCTGCTGTGGCTGCTGCTGCACAAGGATTTGCTTTAGAGCCCGCAGAATGGACGGAAATGTTGAGGGCAAAGCAACAGGACATCAAGGATTAAAAGAAGATGCTTGCCTGTATCATGGCATCCCGCAATAAGAACAATATCAACAGCTCTAGCCACAAACACACACCCACACACACACACAGAGAGGCAGAGACAGAGGCCACAGGGAAACAGCAAATTGGCTTTAAAGCGCGCCAGGACACATGGACATGGCGGGAGGGAGGGAAGGGGGGCTGGAAGGCGCTGTCAAACAGCAGCAGGACATGTACGCAGAAGTTCATAGAAAATGCGCGAAGCGGTCTCCTCGAGTCCAGCAAATGACAAAAAGCACAAAGCTATTAAATTAAATTAAATGGAATTGTCCAAAACCCTGGAACATGGCATTTGTAAGCCACAAAATATGGACAAAAATTGTTTGCTATCTTCCTTATTTTTTTTATATATTTTTTTTTATTATTTTTATAATATTTATTTCTGTGTGCATTGTTTTTCTTGAAGATAATGCGCTCTGCTAAAGGTTGACTATATATATATGATATATATAAGTATTATATATATATATATATTTATTGTGGTCTTAGCGTTTCAGTATTGACAGATAGTTAGTTTAATGTGCTTGCTGCGCGTTTATGAGATCATTAAAATTAATTAGAGTCAAAACGTTAAAAGGATTTTCACAGACAGATAAACAGCGTGGTTATTATCCATCAACAGGAGCTGCAACAGAAGCCACAGAAACTCTGCTGCCTGCAAGGACATGGCTATAATTTTGTATCTTCCTTTCGCTATTTTCATTTGCAGTGTGCAAGCGGGGATTGTCCAACTTTGTTTAATCATTTATGTTTATAAAACACTTTTATGTCCTGTACTACTTCCCCTTTTTGGGATCAAATCTGAGCTGCTGTTAACCGGGGCAAAGGACTCGCTGCGCGCTGCAAAAAACACTTTTAATTGGAGATTGCTCAGAGCAGCTACAAAGAAAAAAAAACCACAATGGCCAAGTTAAAACTACGTTCAGCAGGTAAAAGCAAAATATGATAACAAGACTTGAAAGTCTTTGTTGTTGTCCTTGCTGGGATTTATCTTGCATCGCACTCTCTCTCTCTCGCTCTATCTGTATTTCTATCTCTTTCACATTTACCACACTTTTAAGTTGGCCAAGCAGCAAACGTGGCCAAGTACGGAATTATGTGCATTTCAGCCACTTTCTATAAATTTATCCAAAAATGTTGCAGTACGCTTTTGAACCAACTATTACGACAGTAAGCCAAGCTTTCTTCCACACACACACACACACCAACACACACACACACAAATGTCCTTTTTGCCTGCGCCTTGAGTTTTGTAGAGTTTTATATAATTTTTATTTAATTAGTTTTAAAACTCTTTCAAAAATGTGGCAAGTGTGCGTGTGTATGTGTGTGTGTGTGGTTGTGCACACAAAACACACACTTACACACACACACACATAGCCAAAATTCAACGGCAAACAGGGAATAGTAAAGTTTTTGCCAGCTTTTATGATTTAGTGAAGGAGCCCCGTCGCCCTCCCCGTTCCCCTACTCTGAGACTGTGTCGTCTGGTAGCTTGGCGCTTTTATCGAGGTACCACTGCCCACGTGCTAGTGTGTGGTGGTATGTTTGTGTGTGCGTGTTTTGGTTCTGCCTGCAATTGTGTTGATAATTTGAAAATTCATTTAAAGTTTTTGTATCGCGTTTTTGTTTATAGAATCTAATGAATAATTAACAAAGTTCTTGTGCATTTCAAAAGATGTCAACGACGCTAACTCTGCAGTCGCAGCCAACGCTGCCGTCGACAGCATTTGCCAAACACTCTTCTCGGCCTGGCCCAAAAAGGCTGGCAACTTTTCATTTGCGACAAATATGGCTGGCTTCGCAAAGTTTTCTGTTTACTTATTATTTACAGACTCGACGACTTTGCGTCGGCAAACTCTGCCAAAACGAAATAGAGCAAAAACACATGACTCCACCCTCCCCCTCGATTTCCAGCACATCCCCCCCTCAAAAATTGTAAATAATTTACGACTGTTTATGAGAATGCCTAATGCTTTCCACACTTCTGAGTCGCCTCCAACAATTGTTTGACTTGCAGTTGCTCAAATGAAGCTTTAAATCGCGAAACTGGGCTAAATATTTCTGGAGTTGTTTCTTGACTTTATTTACCATTTACTTTCAGTATCTTTTGTGAGTCTGAGTTCAGATTTTAGTGCAGAGAGTTCGAAAACGATTAACAAATATTTGTGCGGTTAATAGAAAAATTATATGATTGATGGCAGATTGATGAAAAGTATATGAATTAAAGAAATAATATTTGAAAATAAAATATATAGTTTGCTGGAAAATAATACACCCAAAAAAAATTTTTTTTTTTATATCATGCAAAAACAACCTAAAATAATGTCTGTCAAATTAGATATAATTTTCTGCAAGTGTATAATTTTATGATGCAGAAAGTTCGAAAACCATTTTCAAATATTTATGAGGTTAAACGAAAAATTATATGATTGAATTTACATGATTTTGAGTAGAGAATGTGAAATTTGAAGTTGTCAAAATTTAATATTTATTTAAAAACTAAAAACATGCTAATAGTTTGCTGAAAAATAATATATTTTTAAATTAGGCTCAAAAGCAGTCCTTTTTTTAAATATCTTATCAAAACAACCTAAAAGAATGTCTATAAAATTAGATATTATATAAAAAACATCCATTTTCTGCAATTATTATTTTAATTCCCCCTTTTTTTTAAACCTCTCAACAGATGATAAAAATAACTATTTGTTGTTTCTTTTTTAGTTTTTTTGTGTATATTTTTTGTTGTTTTTTGTTTTTTATGTATAAAATAAAATTATATGCTTATAAACAAAGATCACTTAAATGTACAAATCTCTCAATTTTACGCATAATTATGAAAGATTTTTGTCTCCTCGATGTTGGTGTTTTTCTGATTACATATGCTAAAGAATTTTGAAATTTTTGAAGACAAAACATATGTATCAACAATTTGACTCATGGATGGCATAAAATAGAAACGACAGGAAAGTACGCAAAATAGTTGAGTATTGAACAGATATCGAAAGATAGAAAGAAGAACGATTTTCGAAAGCAGGTTTGAGTATTTTAAATTGTTAGGTGACTTTGTGATGCGAGAGTGGGAAAGGTTTTTGGGGGCCAGATTGGGAATTGAGTTGATATTGTTTTTTTTGTTTTTGATTTTTGCTGTTATAGTATTGTTGTTGTTTTTTTGTTTTCTTTTTTTTTTTTAATTTTTAGTTATTGTTGTTATGTTTATGAGGTGGCAGCTTTGGTTTTGGGCGCTTTCTTGCGACCTTCAGTGTTCAATCCAGCTAGAAGCTCGCTTTTGCGGATGCTCTTCAGATCCAGATCACCATAGTAGTCTTCGCTGCAATTGTAAAGGGACGAGGTAAAGACATATGTGAGAATAGGCCAAGAGATATGTGTGATATGTATGTTTTAGTGTGTGTGTGTCGGTGTGTGTGTGTGCTTCATGAATAGATATAAGAGTGAAAAAAACTAAAAAAAAAACAAATTTCAGGTGCTAACGACTAAGGCAAGTTTTTTGTAGTTGTCTTTGTTTGGTGCAAGCGTTGTGGCAAAAATATATAAAAACTCAAAACTCAATAATCATAGGCGAATCAAGCAAATCAAGCAAAAAAAACCAGGTGCCAAATATAGTGTTTACGCAAAACAGTCTCGATTTATATATAAATATGGATTTAGGCAGTTAACTTACCAGCCGGGAACATCCTCGGGATCCTCGCAGTTGCCAGTGCCATCGCTGTCGCCAATCTTGAATACAGTGCCAATGGGGCAGCCATATTCACGTGCAACACCCTCCAAGCAGATGTAGTACTTGCGGCAATCCTCGGGATGTGCGTGACGCGAGAAGGAACCAGCATTGGCCAGCTCACCAGCAGCTGGGCACGCGAAACCATTAGCAACCTCTGCAAAGATTAATTAATTAGTTGAGCTCAAGAATTGATTTTTCTATAATTTTTACCTTCATTCTTGCATTCGGGCACCTGATCGGCCCACATGCAGACGCGGGCATCGCGATCGTAGGCCAGGCCGGGAGAGCACTGATATCTGGATGGTTCACCGTTCCAGCAGTTCCAGAAGACGTCGCATTTGTTCTCATCCGGGAAGATGCCATACAAACGCGAGCAATGTGGCGTGGTAATTGGAGGTTCTGTGAATAGATAAAAAAAAAATTGTTAGAAAGTTTTCAATTTATTTGCCAAACTTAGAATAAAATGCAATTATAATTCTCTTATGAATTTTGAATTCCAATCATTTGAAATATTTATTAAATTTAATTTAGTTAAACTTTAACTATAGTTTTACAAATTATTAACAGGAATTTGTAAAAATATTTGTGCAATAAATTTAGGCAGATATCGAAAATAATTAATATGGAATTTTCTAACATATTTTATCATAAAAAAAATAATAGTCGTGTCATTAATAAATTTCTAACAATATTTAGTATACAAAAATGATTTAAATTGCATTCCACTTAAATGCCAAAATTTATTGAGCAAAGAATTTAATTTAGATGTTAATGTTTTACAATTAATTGAAATTTATAAAATTGCGATTTATTTATAACTCACCCAGCTCAGTGCGCTCGCCACATTCCACATTGTGCAAATAATCACAGTTTTCGGTTAGGAATTTGGAGTCGTTGGCATCGAAGGCGAGTCCATTGCCGCAGGTCTTCAGTTCGGAGACGCCATTGTCGCACTTCCAGTATTTGTCGCAGGACGTGTCATGTGGATAGAAACCAAAATCATCGGGGCATTTGAAGCTCTGTTGGGCCACAGCTGTAATTAAATGCCAGAGAAAATTGGGTTTGGGGGCGTTAATTAGGCATATGTGTAAATTTAAATAGAAACGAGTGCAATTCAAAACTAATTGAAATCAATTTGTTGCATTATTTATGCGACAGCTAAAAATGTAATTAGCCCCAAAGTGCTCCCTTGGGTACTGTTCAAACAATTGCCAATTTCAATGGGCGGGTAAAATGCATATGTATATTAAATACACACAATCTTTCGAGATGTTTTGAGATGTGCACAACAATTTGTCATCTTGCGCAAAAGACATTCACTTTAAAAAGTCGTCTGAGACGATGTCTGCCAATAAATAAATCGTCTGCTGGCAACTTTTCAGCAGACGAGTCAAGAGAGAGAGCCAAGATCCACGTCAGACACTCGTTGGTGTAGTGCGTTGACAGCTCAGGGCCAACTGCATTTACTTTTTGCCCATGTTTGTTTGTTGGTATCTGTGCTTTTTTTTTTTTGGCGATGAAATTACAGTGTCACCGCCAACAAAATCGACATCCATACCGTGGCCCGAGCCCTGTGACAGAGTTGAAGCACCTGAAAAGCTACACCAAGGACTTATCATCGTTGCCACTCGCCGTGTCTCCCCTGTCTCCCCCCCCCCCTCTCGCTCTGTTGCACGTTTGGAGCTGTGTGCAACCGCAACGCGTAACGAACTAAAATTGCATTTATACACCCTAACTAATGCGGTATTTTTAGCCGGCTGAGCAATGCAATTGATTTAATTTCGTTTTATTTTGTTTCATTGCTAAATTTAAAATAAATGGCAACAGCCGCCAACAAATATTTATTTACGTTACGTGCATATCAAAATCCAACAAAGCAACATATATATATATATATGTATATATATATATCATGCAACTATTCTCGAATATCCAATCCCCATTGCGCTGCGTGATAATCTAATTGCAAATCCGCAAAACTGCGGTCAAACTTCAAATGCTCAATCAGAAGTGCCAATCCCCCATCCCCCCCTCCTGTTGCCACGCCCTGTTCACAGTCTGGTATTAAGTGCATCACCACATGAATGTTAAATACAAATAACCAAATTTATTATATATAAAAATCGGCCTGCCTAAAGCGTCTCATGATAAACCAAACAACATGCAATTTTCATGTTGTGCAAACTAATCAAATATCAAATTTAATAAAAACTTGCGAATTTGTGTTGTGCGCACAACACAGCAGAAATCAGAGCTGTTGGCCATTACAAAATTATTTGCTGAATTTAATTAAAAGTGCTTCTTTTTTTTTTTAGCGGTGTAAACAATCTGATCAACTTTATATATTTTCCAGTGCACATACATTTTCATAAACATGTATTTCATTAAAATTTCTGGTCTCATATTTGTTATGCGAAATTTTGTGGTCAATGGGTCAGTTGGGTGCTGTTGGCCAGTTGCATGCCACAAATGTATGCAACTAGCATTACATGATTTTCTATTCACTTGTGTTTACTGTAATAATGTTAATTATAGAGATATTATGGATTCAACAGCACTCAGTAATTTTTTTATTATTGAATTTGCTGATATGCTAAATATACATTTTTATTCAAATTTGATTTAGATTTGATCAGTTTTATGTGTTTATTAGAAATTTATTTTTAATGCATTTTTGACGCTAGTTTTTTTATTATAATAATATATTTTTATTACAATTAAAAATGATTTTTGTATAATCTTCTAAGCAATTTGTACAGGATTTATTTGGGATGGCTGCAAGCCTCAGGTGTGCCGACACCAAAGGAGCATTTCAAACAGGCACTCTTATGTGTACTGCATCCAAGCACTTAGCAGCTGAGCACACACACACACATGCGCACACACACACACATGCACACTCACATGCACACACACAGATATGTGCACACAACATTTAACAACTAACAAACAAACCCAAACTCACGAAGTGTACGCAGCCAACAGTTATAATAATTTAGTTTTGTTGTTGCCACAACCGAAGCAATTCACAAAAAGCGCAATCCAACACAAGTGCAACAAACCATTCAACGACCAACCGAACCCAATCCCCAACGCAGCCTCCTTCCAAGGCAAACAGGCCATTGAAAGGGCTTTGGGTATATATATATATATATGAGCATGATTGTGTATTGCCTGTGGCTGCAACAGTGGCAGCCACATCAGCAGACCGCAACACTAATACGCTTACATATGTCTGTGTGTGTGTGTGTGTGTACATAGCAAGGTGCAAGCCCACACTGATGATTGCATTGAGATATGTGTGTGTTATGTTGTAAGAGTGTGCGTGTGTGTAAGTGTGTGTGTGTGTCTGTATGTGTATTTGTCGCGTAGCGTAAATACCACATGTTAACTAAACAATTACCTTTGAGCAGCTGCATTTCGCTGCTGGCCCAAGCGTCGTATACGCAACTCCGAGAAGCATTTGGCTCCGGCCATAATTAAAGCTAACTGAACAGCGAATAAATAGCGAAAAACCATAGAACTCAAATCGAGTATAGACTTGATTTACATTGAGATATGTCATATTTATATTTTGCATTTTGACATTAGTTTTCTACTGCAATCAGTTCTATTATGAATATAATTTATATATCAAAACCTCACTCGATTTGTGCCTGACTTGACTAGATTTTAGTTGCGATTACTGGAAATTAATGGTCTCCTTGGCATTTCCTTGAATCGATGCGAATAATAATTATCGTCGTTAACTGATGTCATAAGTGGAATATTTCAACTGCTAATTGAAATGAAATATTCTAGAAACTGGCACGCTAAATGAAAACGAAAGCAAAAAATAGTTTCTAGGTTGAAAAAAAAACCGGTTCCGTTGGCCACTTTAAATAGTGTCTTTTTCTTAGTAACCCACTTGGTTCTGGGCCGTCTTTGATTCCGGCCGGCGCGCCTTGCCATTTTTGTGTGTAAACAAGTGTTAGTCACGCCTCAGCTGGCCCCAAAGCTGGCCAATTGGCCAATCACATTAATTAGCGGCTATTGTTTAACTGATTGTCGCATGTTGCATGTTTTATAATATGATGTTTGCATTAATTGTTTTATCTATCAATTTTGAGCGGTTAATTATGTTGGTTTTTTTTATCCTACTGTTTGTGTGTGTGTGTGTGTGTGTGTGTTTGTGTATTTAAATAATAAATTTTTATTGACATTTTAACAGTAAAACCGCCAATTGTAATGGTCTGTCGGTTGACTGCTTTTTATTTGAGCTGCTATTGTTGTTGCTTTTGCTGTTTATATCTACTGCTGTTCATCCGGTCGTCCATTAACATAATCATTTAATTAACCAAAACACACACACACTCACACACGCACAAACACACACACACACACAACCATTACAAACTTGATAAGGCAACTCATAATGCAGAAATTATTATTATTGAAAACGTAGAGAAAAAGCGAAATTGAATTAATTTATGTTTCACCTAAATGACAGACATTGTCAAGATGCAAATAATACAAATAAATGAATAATTTAACTTGAATTATGTACACATTTACAATTTGCAACTACATTATTTATTCACAACAATGCCAAATGATATGTGATATGCACATGGCCAGAGCATTATTATAGCCCCAAGCCAATTAATTCCCAAAAGCAAAGCAACGTAGATTGACTGAAAGCCATTATATCAATATGTATATAATATATATATATAATTTATTTAAATAAAAATGCATTCAATATATATATATATATCAGATCATGCTTGATAAACTTGAGCTAAGGTGAAAGGCAATATAATATTTGCTTAAAGCTATTTGCTATGTATAGAAAATTATGTAATATTTTGTACTCATTTAATATTTGTTAAAATTACAAAATTACTAACAAATTGAAATACAAACTCTATCAAATAAATAACTGATTTCCCAAGGTCGCTTTCATTAGAACAGATGATCAAATTACTAATAAAAATAATAATATTTGACACATTGGATTTGCATATATATTTCATCTAGCAAATTCTTTCTGCTTTTAACTTGATTTCAGTTCAAAGATCTTCAAAAGTGCAAATCCTAACCTAAGACAACATTTTGATCGTGGCATGGCATGACGATTCTTAGGCCATTCATCAATGCCTGTCATCCAACTATGAAATTCCTTTACCAAAATGCATATCGTACGTGTCCTGTAAATATCATGACAAATAATGACAAATTTGCATTTCAAGACATGCAGCCTGCACAACAGTGAGTCACATAAATAAATGAATACCAAATGAGAGAGTGCGGAAAGTGCATTGAACTCTGTTCGAGCTGGCTAGAACACACACACACACACAGACAACACCCACTCGAAAAGGCAACAAAACACTTGAAGTGCTGTACATACATATATATAAATATTTATCTATATATCTATATATATATATATATATATTCAAGCTCATAATCGTTAGCCGCAAGAGCTGCAATCAGAGTTTCAGTTTTTCTAGCACTGCCTTTTGGTCTCTCTCTAGACACACAATAGGTGTTTTGTGGCACTTGAAACTATCTATCATTTGGGTATGTGGCAAATTTGTATGTTGTCTTGGCTGTTGTTGTACTGTATTGTTGTTGTTGTTGTCTGGGGCTGTGTTGCTAGAGCGGCAAGACATTGCCGGCCATATAAATCAAGAAAATTGCTGACATTTAAGCACGTTTCATTTCATTTCGTTTACACAGGCAACAACAGCAGCAACAGCAACAACAGCAACAATAACAGCAGCAACAACAGCAACAGCCGCAACAACAACAACAACAACATCAACGGCAACAACAGCTCTTTTAGCGGCATTTCCGCTAAATGTTACTGCCTGCTGACAGTCTTGTGGCCGCCTGTGCTCTTACCCAAAAAATACAAAAAATACAAAAAAAAAAATCAGTTTTTGCATATAGCATGTACACTCCGTTTGTGGCGCCATAATGATATTTAAATATTTACCTACATTGCTGCCGGGGCATGCAACAACATATGTGGGTTAATCTGCGTTTGAATTGTTTGCCTATTGTTTGTGGCATGTTGTACGTTGTTCGATCTTGTTGTTGTTGTTGTTGTTGTTCTTGTTGTTGTTCTTGTTGTTCTTGTTGTTGTTGCTGTTGAGGGTTTTGGCGCGTGGCTTGTGCGTCATCTATGTCATCGGCAGTTGAATGGTTTTGTAACGCGTCATATCGAGCATTAAATCCGCTATAGCCGCCCTGCCTTAGTCACAGTTATCTATTTATATATAGTTATATATATATATTTTTTTCAAATTTACCGCATCGACGACAGCCTGAGCTGAGGCTTTAAATTGCTGCTGCCACGGAAAAATGTGGCATGCAAATTGACTTTCGAGTAGCGTCAGCGCATTTAAGAGTTGTATATAACTGTTTCTGTTGTTGTTGTTGTTGTTGTTGTTGTTGTCTTTGCCTTTAAAAGTCCCCCCCCACCCCGCAACACTTGTTTGGCCCCATAAATCAGCGCAGATACAAAACAGCTAATATGTGTGTGTGTGTGTGTGTCTGCCCCTAATGCAGCTGTATATAGTTAGACATATGTGTGTGTGTGTGTGTTGGCCATTTCATTTGATTTTGTTGCCACAAAATAAAAACTTTTCAAGCATGACTTGCTGCTGCTGCGATGTGGCAATAACAAAATGGCAACATATACATACATATTTTGTTTGTATTTGTTACGCTTTTTGCTGCTGCTGCTGCTGCTGCTGCTGCCGCTGCTGCGGTTTAGTATCAGCAGTGCAAAAAAAAAAAAAAAATGTATTTTTTTGAAAGAAGCACCAAGGAGGAAAAAAACAAAAATCCGTCGCGCAACCAAATGCGGAAATTTATTGCGTTTTTCGTTGGTTTTTCGGAAATGTTTTTGAACGCTTAAATTGTTTATCGGGGTGATTAGCATGCTTGTGGCAACATTTTTGGCCAAGTGTTTGCTTATTTGCCCATTCAAGCCATGTGAGTTGCTCTTGTTGCATAATTTTTTTTTTAATTAACCACAACAAAGGCAGCAGCAACAGTAGCAACAGCAACAGCCACAACAACAACAACCAACTTGAACTTGACAATGCGCTTGTTGCATTTTGTTTGTTGCTGCCTCATTAAGATTTGTTGCCTGTTGTTAAGTTTAATAACTCTGCAAATTGTTACCAATTACTAAATAATACAGCTTAAATTGCCGGGCAAAAATGCATAGCACGCAATTAGCCATGGGCTTTACATATTTTGCTTTTGCTGCTTTTGCTTTTAGTATTTTTTTTTTTAGCGTTGCCGAGTTGAATAACCAAAACAAAAAGCGTCAACAACAATGTATCGAAAGCAAACAGCACTTTGATGGCCCAGATGAAACAAGTTTTCGATTTTTTTTTTTTGTTGGTTGTTAATGGGACTCTTTTGTGGGGAGGGGGGAGGCAGGGGACAGCCTGCGGCGTAGTTAAAATACCTGGTGTTTAAAACACGCAGTTTTTATTTTTCAATTGAAAAGGCATTTCAATGTCAATGTCATGCAAATGTGGCTAAGAGAAGTGTTGGCCTGACTAATCTAACTCTAAATAACGATTAACATCTGTCATTTATGTTGTTGTTGTTGTTGTTGTTGCTGATGATGCAAGCATCGGCAGCCAAGCTGAACAACGAGCAACGAGCTGTTGTAACTTCTTTTGCACTTTTAAAGGCGTCGCCCCGATGAGGTAATGAAATCGAAGCAAAAATCAATAGATACAGATACAGATACAGATACAGATACACGGCAATAGATACGGCTAAGCGAATGCTGATGTTGGGGAAACAAAAACGAAAAACGAAAAACGAAAAAAAAAAAGCAGAAGAGGAAAAATGCAAGTAAACGTGTCGGGTTGCTGCAACATGGGCCTCTGGCTCGATTACGCTTATGGTTTGGTTTGCATTTCGATTTTTGCCTTCGTATTTTCTGTTCATTTTGTATTTTCCGCCTTCTATTTGTGAAGTTGGTAAAAGTGGGGCAAGCGATAGTTGATCATATAGAGTTGATCACTTGTTGCACAAGCAACAGCAGCAGCAGCAGCAGCAGCTTGCTTAAAATGTTATAACACACTTTGATTTTTGAAAACACTTTTTTTTTTGGGAAACACTGGCGTTGCTCATGTGTCCTTCAGCAAGTTGCACGCTCGCTGATTACGCAAGCGTTATTTGCTCCTGAAACGTTTTCTTTCTTTTTTTTCTGACTTAACTTCATTTTTTTTATATATTTTTTTTTGGTAACATCATATAACTATCAAGTAATACATACCGGCTCCGAATAATGCCACAAATACAACTATAAATTTCTTCATTGTGTGCTTGTTTTTTTTTTATTTGTTTGTTGTTGTTGTTTGGTAATAACGTTAATAGCCGTTTGTAGTTGTTGTTGTTGTTGTTGTTGCTCGACGAAACGTAACCCGAATCTGAGATTGAGCAAAAAAGGGGGAGAAGCACTTTTGAAACCAAAAACTTGACAAGCGCACACCACTTGGACCGACGAGACTTGAAACTGTGTGTGGCTGTGGCTGGTGCGGGAGCTTTTTATACCGCTGCGCATGCGCGCCAGCAGCGAACAATCCAGACGAACGTTGGCGTCAACTGCGCGGCGCGCTTCGCTGTCGGCGCTGACAACTGTTTCGGGTACAGCGGCGACAGCGGCGACAGCGACGCGTTCGTTCACATGCAACGGTACCAAGCGCAGCCCAGGCTCATAGCAGTCAGCTTTGGTGTTACTTACACTCGTCCTCTCTCTTTTTCGCACGCTCGCCCCAGCCATCTCTCTTCCTTTCGCTAGCGCGTTGTCTCGCTCACACTCTCGCTCTCCCTCTATCTCTTTTGCTGGGTAATTGTAATTGTAAACGTCGCGTCGCTTTAACTGTAGTTGCCTGTTTTGTATGCACGACGGCGCTGCGACGTCGACAGCGCTGTCAGCGTCATTGCTGGCAGCGCGCACAACCTAAGCATTGTCTTTTTTTTTTCTGCATGGGTTTATTTTTTTTTTTTTTTCTTAAATGCCCCCAAAGCCATTCGTCAATTGATCTGCGGCGTTACGATTTTTGCATTTTGAGGCGGGGGTTGCAAATGGAATTTTTGCCTGAAAGTTCAGTAAGCTTCTGTGTGTGTGTGCGAGTGTGTGTGTGTGTGTGTGTGTGTGTGTGTGTGTGTGTGTGTGGGCAACAAAAATCCACTTAGCTTGTAGCTAATTATGAATTGGAATATTTTGTTGCACAGTTGCCGGCCTGAGGGCACGGCTTCTATTACCAACCCAAAAAAGTAGCAAATATTTTTTAGTTGAACTTCACCTTATTGGCTCAGCCACTGTATAATTTGATATATACAATTATTTGTGGGTGTATGTGTGTGTGTGTGTGTGTGTTTCTTGCGGCTGAGTCATGCGCCTGGCATTTCTAGCAGACCGCAGCTTGAGGCGCATTGCGCATACGCCACGTTGTCTGTATGGAGTCAGTCGAATACCCTTGAAGAAAAGTATATTAATTTTGCTGCGAAGTGAATTTATATATATATATATCTCTAAATTCCTGATCTGTCTCAATAGCGGAGTCAATTAATTTAAATAATTAATTTTATGCAAACGTGTGTCTTAGTTTTAAAGCTGCCGCAATAAAACTTGAAATATTTGTTCTTTTTTATTGCTACGACTTATACATAAATATGTCGGCCTGATCGGACCACTGAAATTGGCATATAAAAAACTACTTTGCTTACCAAAATAATAAACGCATCTTAATTATTATGTTTCTCAAATTTTGCCTAATATATATTAATATTTCTTGCGAAATTTTTAATTTAATACTTTAATTTACATATATAAATATAGATAAGTGAATGCATTTGTTATTATTATGATCCATTATTATTATTATGATCTCTGTCTCTATTTGATTCAATTGGCGTAATTAAAGTAAATCAATGCAATTAACATGATTTCTTAATGTTAAAGCAATCTGATGGTCAACAGGTGGCCGGCAATTGATATGCTGCTGCACTCGTCACATCGATAAATACAAACTAAAAAAATAAAATAAAATGAAATAAAAATAATAAAAAAAAAAAACAGGCTGTTAACTGTCGATGCGTGCAACTAAGTAAAAGGTAGGCCAGCCAGTTGCAATTTGTGCTGCAGTTGCAGTTGCAACAATTGCCATTTTGCAGGCGGCAACTATTAAAACTGACCCAGCGCGGCGGTCAACGACGGTCCACTCGACGACGACGACGACGCCGCCAACAATAACAACAACAACAACAATAACAACATTATTGTTGGAAATGTGTGCAATTAAATGCAAGAAATGTGATTCAAGGTTTCGGAATGCAGGAAGAATATGAAATTACAGACAGAGACAAGAGGGGCAACTGCAACTGCTGCTGCCACTGCCACTGCTACTGCTACAGCTGTTGTTGGCCAGAACAATTACAGCTGCCATCGAGCTGAGACTCGTCGAGAGTTGTGTGTGTTATTGAAGTGGTCTCTAGAAAACCTGGCGGCAAAGCTGCCCACAGTGCCAGACAGATAGCGAACCAGTTTTTAGAAGTGGCAAAAAATATATATATATAAAGAAAAAACCGACTGCAAAAATAAACAGACAAACTAAGCTGCCTTGTCAGATATGCTTTCGCTTTCAATAGCCAGTTGCAATATGCATTGTCGACTAGTTAAATATGCACATACATTTACACACAGAGAGCATAAATAAAAGGCCAACACAGCAAATAGCAAATAGCCTTTTTATTTAGCAGCAGCCACAAATATTTTGTCGTGCTGCTCAGGAGCTAAAAGTCAATTGTTTTTTTTCCTTTTTTTATGTTCGAATTTTAGGGTTTGTTTGACTAGCCCCCACTCCCCCCACGCCCCATAAAAATAGTCACCCAAAACTTGTTTGCCATGCAGCTGTCAGGCAACTTTGTTGGATTTGTTATAGATTTAAGCAATTTTATACCCTGTTTTCCTTGCTTACAGTTAGTTGTGCAATTGGCACAAAAATAGGGTATCTGTAAGTCATTCACTCAAGGTACTTTTCCTGGCATTTTTGGGGAGTGTGCTGCCGAGGGCGTGTTATGTTTTGTGGCAACGGGTTCCAATCGAACATTATAAAAAAACAACAAAAATTGAATGCCAAATTTGTGCCGCCAGAGTTCGCAAATTCTTTTAGCCAGGCCAACCAGCTACGACTAAACGATTGGCCAACGCCAAGTTGGCTCGTAGTAATTTGTAGACAAGAAATTGAAAAGTATTTGAAATATGCATAAATTGCATCAGCTTTTGTAGTGGTTTTTAATTGTTGACTTTAGTCTGCTAACTTTTGTGGGTGGGTGCGGCAAAATAGCAACAGTTAATGTCGATTACAAACACCACGTTGACGGCGCATGTGCAACGCGGAAGAAAAGTGGCCCGCTGCTGTTGGCCTGGCCTACTCAGTCTGTCGCTAGACCACCCCAGCCACACCCCTCACCATGCCCAATCACATGCCATTTGTATGCTATCTGATTCGTCGCAACACCCAAGCATTTAATAACATTAGTATAACTTTTGAGTGTGTGTTGTTGTGTGTGTGTGTGTGTGTGTGTGTGTGTTCGATTAAGCCGGTAGTTGTGGCTTGTCACTGTTTTTGGAACTGTGCAACGTTCTTAAGTCTCGTATTTAGCAAGTGCATTTCGAAACGGTAATTTGTCGTTAACTGCGGCTGCGGCAAGTTCGTGCGTAGAATCTTTCGAATTTTGTCATTCGCCTGAAACCCGTTAAATCGGGTTTATTTTTTTTTTTATCAATTTTCGTATTGCACTCGACGTGCAACACACGCATTGAAGGTGTTAATAGTTGCAAGTCGACGACTATTTCTGGCCTAGTTCTGGATTACTGGAACCTGTCTAAGCGGGCGGCTAATTGGCCTGGCTAAGGTCAGGCATTGACATCTCGTTAATAACTGCATAAATTAAGGCTGAATGCAAATAGTTTTTAATTGAACAACGACCTTGCTAGATGCGCAATCGTTCAATCTAATAAACTAGGGCTTGTTTTAGACCAAGGCTAATACTCAGTGATATTTATAGAGTTAGTTGTGATTGTTGATAATAAATACTTGTAATGCAAACAATGAGAATTTATCACAAATAAACAATTTTAAAAATGTGAATAAATTAAAATGAAAACATATATATTAATATAGTAATTCCCTTGTTTAACAGACCAGAATAAATCACTAACAGTTCTACAACAATTAAAATGCATATTTTTCTATTGTGTTTTAAAATTCATTTTTACACATGGATAGCTTGAGACAAAAAAAAAGTTCTGATTCAAATCTTTCGCAACAGCCAAAAATTTGTTTTATGATCCATTCAAAGAATTCTGTGCTTGTAAATAATAATAATTTGAATTTTTATGCCGTCGTTTCTGCCAATTAGTAAACATGGTAATAAAACTTAACAAGGTTTCCGGTGAATAATTTTAATTATTAACATCTTACGAAATGTACTTTTTTTACTTTATTGTTTCGACTTAAAATGATGAATCTGGATGTACCTTGGAAAACCTTGATTTCAGTTAGAGGTCATACAAAATCGAATAAATGACTGATCACAGAAATCGAAAATATAGTTTGATTTTAACAACTGTTTGATTGGCAAAAACCTCTTTCCACATAACAAAAATGCTCCCATATCCAGAATAAAATTTTGCCAAGTTGCATTATATTTTAGATCGATCTTAAATTTTCCCTATATTTTTTATAACAATTTATATAATTTTGTTGGGTGGTTTAGCGGTCAGTTCTTCAGGTAATTAGATCACGTTCGTAAAGCCTTTTTGGAGTGATAGAAAAAAGTGCAGCTGGAACTGCAACATTTTTGTGCTTTAGTCGAACGTAACGGCATGATTTCTATATATATATATATATATATATATTGTACAATGGTTATATTTCTCATTTCTCATTGCTCATTTCACAGTTCACAGTTTTTCCATTTATTAACTAATTTTGGATTTACGTAATCCCCAAAGCGCACACAGAAACACAACGACGGTATTTACACGCAACCAGCAAACAACAACAGTCGAGGTCAATGATCAGTGAAATTTACTTTCAAAATTATCTGCTTTTCAGCTTTTCTGTGTTGACTGAAAAGCGCTCGGCGATTGGTCGATTTGGGCGATCGGGCAATCGGCTCGGCAGCGGAAGCCTAAACGTTTTTTTTTTTTTAGATCAATTTGTAGGTAATATCGATAACGAGACCAACCAGAAAAAAAAAGAAAAAGAAAACGAAAACAAAAAGCAACAAAAAACAAAGAGCTTTTGTAATGTGGCCTAAGCTTATGGGACAATGTGCATAATGGCCAAATAGGGCACATAGCCAACGCCCCAGCTCTTGTCATAACTAAAGACGAGATTCATTATAATTATCAACATCAGCATCAGCATCATCATCATCATCATCATTAGTCCGCACCTACATAGAGATACTTAAGTTAATTTCGTATGTATGTATTTATGAAAGATGTTTGGTGGCCATTAGCCGGGCCCAGACCCAAGCCCATTCCGACAATGGTGCGCTGCATTTTACCACACTTGAAATCGCAATACAATGAATACATCTGCATAATTAATTTCCACTAACGAAGATGTTGGAGTTAATGAGTGTTGTACCAAAATCCAAAAAACAAAAGTAAAAAAAAAACAGTAAAAATAATAATTGAAGGCAACAAACACGCGCAGGTTGTTGACTTGTTGTTTTGGGCCCACTTTCGGATTTGGTTTTCATTCATTGTCTGTGCAATTGGCCGCAGCTGTCACATTTGGGGTGGCGCCACAATAAAACACACTTGCCACACCCACACAACTACACACACCCACACACACAGATGGATTTTTAATTATGGTCATTTTGAGCAGTCGAAATTTGGCGCAAAACTAATCGGCCAGCAATTCAGACTTTGATTAAAATGGCACAGCTTGCTCCAAAAAGCTGATGAATTTTTAATTATATTTATATACTTACAATTTGGCTGTCAATTTGTGTAAGAAATCTAAATTCTTAACGATTTCCTCTCACTTCTTAGCCTGTGCAGTTGCTGGGCCAATTTCAGCCGATGTCACAAATTGAGCCAAGGTCTTTTTTTTTTGGTATTGTTATCGTGTTTTTTATTGTTGCATTTTCGTTAAATGGATTAAACATGCATGAATCGAACTTGAATCGAAACTGAATCGAAACTGAATCGACTTCAGCTCTTTTCTTAACCATAAAATATGCATTGTATATTTTTTTTTCGATTATTTTTTCTTTTTTTTTTTTCTTTTTTATTGTGCACACCCTTTGCCAAAAACTAGGTTATAACCTTGAAATCCGCCACAAAAGAAATCTCGACTTTTTTTTTGTAATAAATTCATCGAGCTGCGGGAATAAATTTCGATTTATTCAAATCAATGCTAAGCTCTATTAAGATGCTAAACAGTCGAACTAGCCAGTTGGCCAGGCGGTTTCGCAATCAGAAATATGACAACCAGGTCTGTCTGGCCAACAGCTGTGGCCAGCTGAGAGCCCGGTTTGCTTGGCTGCATTCAAAATTGCCAAAGGTCAGGCTAAGACGGCTATAACGGTGCAGCAAGCGCATCCCCAGGCGGATAGTAAATGGTGCCCCACTCGACGGCTGTGTCATCATCATCAGCTTGGTAATGATCATGATATGATTATCGTCATTATGAACATAGGCCGCATTCATCTTAAAAGCTGTTTGGCAACAAAACAAAACGAATAACAATTAACCATATAACGAACATTTTTACAAATTGACAACGGCCGAGCTGAAGACAACGAGTGAGACAGACACATATAGAGAGAGAGAGAAAGAGAGAGAGACACACAATGAGAAAGAGTGAAAGAAGAGAGCAAACGAGACGAAAGAAAAAAAACCAAACTGGATTTATAATTTCGATGGGTAAAGAAAAAAAAAACACGCAAGAAATCGAGCCAAGGTCATTGCGAAGCGGCCAAAAGCTGTGAAAGAAATTGTGGAATCATGTGGAATAATAATACACTGCAAAGAATCAAAGATCGTATAACAATTCAGAGAAATAGAGAATAGAAACACTGAAAAACAAGAATTACTTAGAGAAATAAAATAAAAGATTTATTTAGAGCATTTTTAAATATGCCAAAGTTAATCTGCCTTTTGAACTAAGATTATATTCTATAATATACAAGTTGATATATTTTATTTTATTTGGAAAGTTTTATATGTATATGATAAATAATTTGTTGTCAATCGATCACCCTAATTTGCACAGTGTATTGTGAATTGCGATCTACCATTCAGGATTGGCCAGCAATGGCACTTGTAGCTGATTATTATTTTTGTGTTGGCTATGGCAGAACCACTTTTCGATTGCAATTACTGGAAACACGGTAGCAAAAAGTCAAGAAGATGTTGTTGTGGAAGATGAAAAATGAAGATCTTCATCCGCAGATAGGCAGAAGTGAGCGAAGCGACGTGTTAAACATGTTTTTTTTTTTTTTGCCAACCCGTCGACAGCTCTGCTGAAATCCGGTTGCTCAAAAATGCGTAAAGTGGGACGGCGACGATGTCGCTCCTTTAAAATCCAATAACAACGCTCAGCAATATATATTATTAAATGCCTGACAACAGGTCGGGCAAAATGCCAAAACCCAAAAAAAAAAAAAAACCAAAATAACAAAAATAACAAAATCAACATCAATTAACAGTCGCACAACAGAAAGAAAAAAAATATCAAAAATCAATCTCAAATGATTGTTGTTGTTGTTGTGTCTGTTTTGGAATTGATTTGTTTGTGGCCTCAATGGCAGGTGTTGATCAATAAAAAATGCAACTAACTTGGGTCAGGCACAATTGCGTAACTTGCGCATATTTTCACACAGCTCACAGCTCACAGCTCTCAAGGTGTGTGTGTGTGTGTGCCCCAACAAACAGTCGCATTGAGAATGCGTCTTGCCTCAACTCACATTTGCCTCTTGCTCAAGCGTGGCCTAAACTGGAAGTACTACAGCAAAATGGCCTGATAAGCAAAAAAAGACGCTTATCATTTGACTGAAAATGTGGCAACCCTTAATGGGGTTATCAGCTGCCGATGGCGAAAAGCAAATCTCGTCGAGAAAGTGTCGGACTAGCAGACACCATCTATCCATAAATTATAGCTATCAATAAACTCAAATCGTTGATTTGTTAATAATATGGCAAAGCTAAAAGACTGTTTTAATTAACTTAATCTATCATTCACAGAAAAATTCAGTAGCTTTTTTTAGTATCTGAAATGGACATTAATATTACTATATATAATTATATATATTCATAACCATATCAATATATATATATATTTGCTTAGGCTGATTCAACATTTCTCCAGCTATTCGAAATATTTTTACTGCTGCATAATACCCATCGTTCAGAGATTCTGAAAAGGGCACAGGGTATACAAATTATAATGATGAGATTCTGATAGTGCTAAGATTAGCAGTGAGTAGCTCAATTGGAGCCATAACTAAACCAGTTAACGCAGTTGCAGCTGGAGAGTTGAGAGTGGCTGCCTGGTGAGAAGAGCTCCATTGAAAAGTGTCTCAAAAACTAAGGAGGAATCAATACACCCTTGTTGGAGCGCAATGTTCCGATAGCTATGAGGAGGTGCTATCTCAGCGAGATGTGACTATGTGACTGGCTTCGATGAGGGATGCACCAGAAGATGATTCGGCGTTGCTGTTTACGCCGTCTCCAGCCGGAACAGTTGCAACAGAGCAGCTTTCAACACGCCTATGTGGGTTGCCCCTGTGAGTGATAAGAACTCAAAGGTCAGCCGATTGTCTGCCTGGGGCAGCGACCGCTGAACTGATTACACACAAATATTCGTTTGTTGTTCTTCTCTTTTGCAATTGGAAAATGATCTACTGATTTTGATTGAGAATCTGCCAAATGAGAGAGTGTCTCCAGGAATCGGCTCGCATCTTATGGAATCGTTTTGATGATCGTTTCCCGTTGTTGAGCCCATACCCTGTTTTACCCACTGTTTCATAGCCAGGCTGGAACTGTTCGATAAGCAAAATCATCGCTGGAGCTTGCCGGCAATGAGCATTCCTGCCATTGGCGCCAAGGTGTCCTCCAGTTGTTCAGCTATCTATCAACAGTTCCCCTGCTAATTGTTGGCCGTCAAATAGTAAAGTTGGCAATAAATATTTGTAAGAATACTTTTTCCCATACTAAACATAAATTTGTTTATGTGGAATATCGAAAGAAAAATAACAAATAAGAAATTCAAATCATTATTTTATATTAAAGCAACTTGTTAACTTTGGTATTAAAAAAAGCTAATCTCCCAGGTCGATGGACAACATAATACCAGGCACTTAGGCTGCTCATTAATTGAGTAATAAAATTGTACAGATTGCCAGATGAAAACAGAGATTGCTACTCGTCTCCCTATTAAATATGACCGATTACAGAGTTCGAGATGGAAAGCTGTTTTGGAGAGTGTCTTATTAATCTTAGGCAGGTTTGCTTGGAATGAGATTTCCGTTTCGTTGCTCCCAGCACAGATACTCCTCGTACATCCAAGCGCATTTGCTGGCCGCCAATTTGCGCTGCTCATCGCTGCTGCGGCAATCGCTGTAGTCTGGTTGCACCTGGACTTGATCAGGATCTATTCTGCTGGGCCCGAAGGCCTCTCGCCAGTTGAGCAGCTGCCAATTGCCCGCCTCATCGTAGAAGTGCAGCGCATCGGCAAAGCACTGAAAGAGGCATGGAATGGGCTCCTTGGACTGTAGGTGGGTGTACTGCAGCAACTGGGCATTGGTGGCATTCAGCTGAGTGGCGCACTGCACCAGAGTCTGGAGACTGTTGCCCGCATGCAGCTGCGCCTTCTTCAGACAGCGCAGACCACGATGAGCATAGTTGCAGGCATCTCGAGATTTGCGCATCAGCTCAAAGCGGCAATAGTTGTAGATATCCGGACCGAGTTCCTCGGCCACGCGTTCCCTGTTCCACTTATTCGTGGGTATATCGAACCAGCCCTTCTCGCTGACCAGACAAGTCGTCAGGCAAGGCAACTCCTCGCTGATCCAATCCGCATAGCGTGCCAGCTTCCTCAAGTCGCTATCAATGCGCTCGGGGCTACTAATCTCGCGCAGACACTTCTCCAATATCTGTGCATCCCCGGTGAGATCAGCGCGTGTCTGTAAACACTTTGAGGCTGTTAATGAAAGTTGTTAGCTTTAAAGCTGAAGACGCACCACAGCGCACCACAAGGCCAACCAGCTGACAGTCAGTCGTAAAAGTAGACGCATCTCAACGCTTGGAATGCACAATCTCAACTGAGTTGCCGTTCCGAGCGCAGCAACTGAGCCTGAAAAACACTGCTTTGCTTATCAGCTTCCCCGCCAGAGATTAGGCGGGTTCAATGAATGAATATTATGAATGCCAAGAGAGGTCGCAGTATTTTGATATATATAATAGAACCACTTGAAACACTTGAACCACCGCTGCCTAGGTCAGGTTTCTTATTTTTCAATAGTTTTTTATTTTTTATTTTGGGTGCTTCTTTATTATCACATGAATATTAAATGTAGTTTTTATTGGGGTTTACCATAAATCTTGCGTACCACATGACGATTGATGGGTAGCCAGCAGGACCAGACACGATTGGCCCAGGTGCAAATATCGGACTCGGCCTCATTGTGATCGATGCACTTTTCCAGACCATGACGCACTGGCTCCAGATCCCTATAGTTGTTCGATGTGAACTGCGCTATAATCAGCTTCTCATTGAAGCCCTTCAGTTCGGTGAACAAACCCATTTTCTCCAAGAAACACTTGACATAGCAATTGGTGCGACCATGTGCGGGAAACTCATAGTTGAGGAACTTCTCGTAAATGTCATCGGGCACCTTGTAATCCGCATGGCACTCCTCGTGCGCCTGCACTGCATCGTCGTGAGTGCGTACCTTAAACTTGGCGGACACCTACAAAGGGAGATCAAGAAGAAGAAGAAAATGAGTATTATAACGGCAGTTGAACTACCAACCAAGGACAAAGCTCATTACCTGGCTAACAGCTAAAGTTGCAACAGCAACTGTAAATAATAAGGCGAAAGATTTCATTTTGTTTGGGTTGTGGTTGCCGTTGCTGCTGCTTGTGGACCGACTTCTGGCAGGGCCTGTGTGCGAATGTGCCAAGCGGCGACGTCGAGCGACAAAATCGAGGCAAGATTTTCCATAACTTATATTGATATAGCCAATATTGGCGACGTCGACTAGAAAACAAAGAAATAAAGCCAACAACTGAAAGCTGAAACGAATATAACACGCCAAACCCGTTGTTGCCTGAACTGGATGTGGATTTGTCCAAGTGGTGCAAGTGGTGCGGTGGTGTCGGTGGTGTCAGTGATGCTGCTACTCTGTAAATACCCTTGCGTCAGTTTTGCTCTTAAAAAAAGAAACGGGTAAGTAAAGCAGCGCCAACGACGAAAACTAGTTTGGGTTTGGGCCTACACGACGACGCCGACGTCGACGTTGACGTTGACTTCGACTTTACAGTCAACGGAATTGTTTTGGGCCGCGCTGTTTCTGTGGTTATATCATCAACGACGGTGGCTTTAGTACAAAATAGTGGTTACGTTTTGTTAAAGCCAATTAAACGATTTGTTTTTGTGCCACAATATTTATTTTGTTGCTCTGCCACACATTTTTTGGCGCCACAATAATGCAGTTGTTGTTGTTGTGGCTGCTGCTGTTAAAAAGTCAGCGTTGAAAAATGTTTGTTCATTTTTTTTTTTTGTTGGTGGTGCTGCAAATTCTAACACCTCTGCAGTCGGCAGTTTGCTGCACACTTCCGCAATGAAAATGATGGCGTGTTTCGGACACTGTTCAACCATATTTACCTGAAAGCCCCAACTAAAATATCATCATAAAATAATAGCAAAAAAAAAACAAACAATATTTTGTTTATTTTATTGTATTCGTTTTATGTCACACGGCTGCCAAACCCAAATAAATTAAATAAATTATTCAATTGCATTTATTTATTACCAATTTGGTTTGCCCAACGGACTTTTGCATTTGTGTAATTAACGGCAGGCTGAGCAAACTCACAGATTGCCACCAAAACCCAAAACCATCAAAGGCCCCAAAATGTGCTCCTCAACCCCTGACACAAAAGCAGAGACGTAGTCGCAGCCAGGAGGAGCGAATGATGATCCTTGCCAAATGCCCAACAAAATTATTTGTACAGCTAAAAATTGCAATTATTAAGTAATGCAAAAATTTGGTCTGTGTAAAAAGTGTAGATGAATAATAAATATCAATCATGATTTGATTTTTATATGGATGCCAAATTTTTTAGCTTTTCTGCGTGTTCCATTTTCGAGTTTTTCATCTAAAGCCCGTTAAATGCAGAAAGTTTATGGCCAAACTGCAGTGCGCGGTTTAGCTTCCCTTAGCCACATTAACTGCCAGCCACTGGCTCTTAACCACAAAAAAACCAAATAAAAAACAAAGTGAAAAAAAAAACGTATTTGAAATGTCGCCACGTTTTGCTCACCATTTTATGGGGCTGCCATCAACCTGTGAATCTTTTTAAGGGTCACTATTTTCAGCTATCGTTTTAACCTTTGATGCCATAAATTGAACAAACTGTTGGCAGCACCAAGCCGCCTACATCCAACACCCCTCCCCCCCTCTCTATACTCCACAATCATGTGTAGTATTTATTTAAGAGCTCGAAAATATTTGCCAAACTCTTCAGAAATGCATTTTTTGTCATTTATTGAAAATATGAATCTAAATGGAAGCGCATAAAAATTCGAACGTTAAAATTGTAAAGCTTCGAATGCAAAAATGCTGAAAAACATATTTAATTAAATTGTACAGCTTTTTTCATGTTTAAATAATTGCGGTTTTCAATAATCGCATTTCTCATATTTACTTTACATGCATTTTTAAATATATATTTATTTTTTATCGACCATAATTCAAAACTAATTGAATTCGAAAATATTGTTAACACAAATCTATTGATATATTTTCAAAAAACATGCTAGCACCTTTTGAATTTTGAAGTTGTTTACCTTATTGGACTTTTGGTCAAAATGGTTCTGGCCAACCACAAGCATTGAATTTCAATGTTTTTCGCTCTGCTGCACTCAAAAAAAAAAAAAAAAAAAAATGGAAAAACAATAGAAAAAGCTGCAATGTCCCAGTGCAATTAAATAAAACAAATGCCAAAAAGTTACATGGAAAACTACACGATTCTTTGTGTTTGTTTGCAGGCCAACATTGTGTTTTTTTTTTTTTTTTTTTTTTGTTATTTTCTGTGTGTTTTTTGTTGTTTGTTTTTTGAGGTAGTAGAAGCAAAAATGCAAATTCAATTGCACGTCGTATGCATGCAGGCTGTGTGCCACAGGATATCCGAGAGGCAGCCATTTTAAGCATTTCGAAGGCCTTGACCAGAACAGCGAGAGCCCAAAAACTAAACAATAAAATTGTTGCAAGCATTTTGCCTGCACCACCAGCAACCTCCAGCAGTGGCAGTGGCAACAACAATCACACTTGCTGGGAAAAACACTTAGGCTCTTGTAACATTTTTCCTATATTTTTGGTTTCTTGTTTTTTTTATTTGTTTTCATCGATGCATTGGCCTATAAATCAGAAATTGAGCTGCGGTAACACAGTCATCCCTTGCCCCTTCTCCTTTTTCTTCCCCTTGCCCCAAGCCCATGCGTCTTGCCTGTCTCAGTGCGCCTTTGTCTTTGGCTCGTATATTATGAGCTGATATTAAAACATTTTACACACAATTTCGTTGCACAATCAAGGCATGCTTGCCCCGGTGCTGGCCAGCAGCAGGCGGCTGGTCTGCCTGGACCTGGGCATGAATTATTATGCACCTAGGCGTATACGCAATGTTTAATTTTTAACTCGAGCGACGGTGAAACGCGTTCACATAAATTCTATTGCCGGCGACAAACGACTTGTTCAATTTCTCTGCACTGCCCCATACATATATATATAGCGTGCAACATCACCAATTTTAGAGGCAAGAAAATATGTTCAAGTTTGCTAAGGAGCAGCTACTATATATATATAGTAATATATATATATATATATATATAGATTTGTTTTTTTTTGTTACTACAAACTGAACAAACTGATGCCGACCAGCCACGTACACATGTCGAGAACTAACTGCAGGCTTGGAGCATTGTTGGTGTACAACAGCATGTGCCCAGTGGCATTGTTGCTCCTCTGCTGCCACTGCTGCTGCCACTGCTGCTGCTGTTCGTTGCCATCATCATCATCAACAGCGGCGCAGCAGAAATAGCAGCAAAAATTTCAACCATTTGTCCTGCATGCTTGCGGCATAAAAATATGCCAGGGCCAGCATTTTCATGCGGGTCATCTACTCCCAACTATACAGTTGCCCAGTATACCCCCCCCCCCCCCCACCCAAACTTGCTGCATTTGAAAGTCATGTGCTGCCCCAAGCACCGAAATCTAACGTTAGTTTTGCTGCAGTTTTTCACAACCATCTCTCTATAGGTATGTTTGGAGCAGTCTGACTGGGCCGCAGTCGGACTTCCACTGTTGGGCAAAAATCAGACAAATAAAAAATAGTACTACTCCTTGTTGGCCCGTGTGAGATGTGAGGTGTTGGTTGGGCCGGGAAGTACGTTTAGCAAATGGACTCTGGTCCCAAATGCTGCTGGCACTTTCACAAAACATTTCAAATACAAATAAAAATCTGCAGCACATATGTGGAGACCAGAGAGAGAGAGAGAGAGAGAGAGAGAAGAGAGAGGAGACTGACTGAAAATCTGCAGCTGCTGGAAATCATTTCAAATGCAAAGTAAAATTTCATTTTGTTTTACTTTTAAAGCACACCCCCCCCCCTACCCCATTGAAAACCACTACCTTTAGACACCACCCGCCGTCGTCTGTCTCCAAGTTGAACATGTTTGTTTACGCTTCATCATGTCGTCGTTAGTTGCTGGTTGCCACAGTTCAGTGTGTGTGTGTGTGTGTGTGTGTGTGTTGTGTGTTGCTGGTCAAGCGTCTGCACCATTGACACGATGACATTTTAATATGGCTCGTAACTTTTGTTTAGCTTAGATGTCACCCCCGCTCATCCGCTCTCGCACTGCCAAACCCAATCCAGAGTGTTTTTTGTATTGACGTTGTCATTGCTGTTTGGCCAGATAGAAGTTTCTGCTGATTTCTTATTTCCTGTTCTCTTTTTTTTCTTGGACTGAAGTTTTAGCTTACGTGCGTGTCATCAGGCGGCATCTAGCGATTTGTATACAGATTGAGAGATATATTTGTAAGCAGATAGCAGACAAATAAGCTTTAGCAACTGCTGCTGCAGCAACTCGAGGCGTCACAAGCAGACCGTTAATTCAATTCAAATCATCTTTTGTATTTTTCTATATACAATTTTATTAAAAAAAAAAAGAAAAGAAATTCTGTGAAGCTGACTGGGTTTTTGCCATACATGCATACAGTTTTCATCATATTTTCATTTTATTTAGGTAAATTGCTGCGAATTGAAATCCAAAGGTAATGTAGTGCATAAAATCAGAGTCATGCAGACATATACATAACACGTAAGCACACCCCCCCCCCCCCCACTAACCCGCCTCCCCATCTACCCATCAGCGGCAACGCGGCAACACCTTTCGCCTGCTGCGCGTTCAATTTTTCATTACTCATGCTTCAATCAATCACAAAAATGCGATTTTATTTCATTTTCATGCGTATTATAAGCGCTGATATTCACATTTCTTTTACAACTCGCATGTCGCGCACTACACAGCGAAACAAGGCGGTTGAGTGGTGGGAAGGGGAGGGGAAGGGGTGTGTGTGGCGCATTGTGAGGCGCAACGTGTTGGCAACATGTGGTATGCGAAATGTGCTTTGCATATTGCCAATAAAGCCAGTTGAAAAAGAAGGTGGTTTGTGTATTTGTGTGTGTGTACACAAATTGAAATTTATATTAATTTAAATGGGCAATTAAGCGGCAGCTATTTCAAAAAGGTTTAGCACAAATTGCGATGCCCCCAACCTCAACCTCAACACCCAAAACGATCGGCCATAAAACTCATGCCACACATCCTCTGCTGTGTCATGCAATTGAAAGTCAAAGCAATTAACATCGAATAAAAATACAAAACAAACAACAAAAAAAATCACTTTGAGGATAGGCAACCAGACGAAACAAATTTTTAAAAAGCTTTCCAATCAGCTACGTTCAACTTTAAAAAGATTACCAATTATTTATCAGATCACTCTTACATATATATATATATATTTTTTTTTTTGTTTGGTCATCATTACAAGCCAATATAAAAATATAAGTAAATATATTATTTACTTAATTCTTGTTTTTTTTTTAGCTATTTACTATTTATAAAATTTAAAAATAGTTCATAATCCTTCATATTTGTTCATTAGTTGAGTCTGTTGAGCTGATGCTTATCGAAACTTTTTTTTTTTTATTTGGTCATCATTACATTCCTATATAAAAATATAAGTAAATATATTATATACTTATTTATTTTTTTAAACTCCTTTACTATTTTTTCATAGCTAATTACAATTTATAAAATTTAAAAATAGTTTATAATCCTTCTTATTTGTTCATTAGTTGAGTTTGTCAAGCTTGGAAACCTGATGCTTATCGAAACTTTATTTTTATTTATTTTTTTTGGCAATGTCTCAAGCATTCAATCTGTGATGTGATGTCAACGTTTCCTCAGAATCACAAAGTGAACACCATTAGCAGCTGAGCCAAGTGCGTACAGTCCCTTTACCCCCACATCCCCCTCTCTGTGTGTGTGTGTGCCAAACCCAAGAGCAAGTGACGTGTCGATCAGTTCTGTAGATTCCCTCGCTCCCACATACTAGTCACAGTCAGCAGAATTTCGGTTTCGGGTTTGGCTTCAGCTGCCAGAAGGTTGGCAACAACTTTTGGCGTTGCTGTCGCCGCTTTGACAACGCCTTTTGTGATTGGAATATAAAATCAGATACAATACAATACAATGTGTTGTGTTGGCAACAATAGCGTTGAATCTGTGGAAGACGCTGTGGCAGTCAATCTGGCTGGCAACGCGCAACAAGCAACAAGCAAAAGCAGACACACAAATCAAACGCATCTGTTGATGAATTCGGCTGGCTGGGAATTTTGAAAAGAAGTCGCAATCTGTGGCAACACACATGTGTATCTATGTGCGACTGTAACTGTATCTAAACTCATTTATATCTGTGAGTGTGTGTGGGTTTGTCAATTGCTGACGGCTGTCTGGTAATTACGTGACGTTTTTGATAAATTCTTTTTTTTTTTTTTATGTTCCACGTGTTGGGGCACGGGGCACGGGGCACGGGGCACAGGGAGTTGGCCATTACTTAAGACTAATGTGCGGCATGCTCTCAGAATTGGAACAAACGCCTCGGCATATATATCTATTTTGATGTGTATTGGGCTTAATGCATTTACTATTAACGGTTTTTGGCTATGCCGCCAACTCAGAGCCACATGCTGACCCAGTTCGTCAATGGAATCGACAAATACGCAACAGCCAAACGGATGAACTGAAGCAAGAGTCGCACAAATGGACAACTCGACAAATGGTCGGACAAATTCAATGAAGAGTTTATCAACCCAACAAAATAATACTGCATTGTCAATGCATTGCAACAATTTTTGGCTGACCGCCGGCTGTATGCAGAATTATTGTAACTGTGACTATGCCCAAAAGTAATATTTATACAGTTATACACAGAAAAAAAAGTAATAATAATAATTAGAATGGAATGCAGCAAATCACAATAAGCCCATAAATAATACTCGAATTTAATAACTAATTTCGAAGCTAACAAAATAAATATATTAGGAATATAAAAAAAAATATATATTCTTATATATATTTTATATTAATTTTTACTACAAATTTAAAATGCAAAACTATTTTTTTTTTATTATAAAAATTATTTTTCTTTTAAATTTTTATATGCATTCTACAGTGTTATATTCCTAAATTCCAAATCGATTTTTCTGCATGTGTATTATAATTTTTTTAAGTGTAGTAATGCACCCACACACACCTAAAATTAGTTTTTACTGTACATAGAATTGACTTTTAACTGTCGTCCCTTTTGCGACTCTGCCACCTTTCACCAGGCGCACAAACAAATGTTGCATTTATTGCCGTTGCTGTCGCTTGGTTTATTTTAATGTCATTATGCTAATTTTACAGTTCGAATGAATCGAACTGCACAAAATAAAAAAACAAAAAGCAACTGAATACGATATATACACGTGGATATATTACATATATATATATATATAGGGAGTTATTTCTGGGCTGGCAAGTGAATGGCAATCTTTCTGATTGGCATCTCTGTTCATATATTGATCTTTGCTATTGTTGTTGTTGTTGTTGTTGTTGTCGCTAATGTCGCTTCACTGTTATGTATGCTCTGCTCGCTGCCTGCATTTGACATTTTGCTCATTGCTTTCTTGCTGCTGTTGTTGTTGTTGTTGTTGATTTTGTTTTAGTTGTATTTGATGTTTTTGCATGCCTCTTTAGCTTTCAATAAAAATTGTTGAATAATCAGCAGCAGCTTAAACATCAGCAGCAGCGTGATATGCGGATTGAAAGGTTCGAGAAGAAAGCTAAATTTGCGAATTTTCGTGTGTCTTGATTTGCGTGATGTGCATACAACTTGACTTGGTTGGCTGACAAAAGTAGTTCGCATGACAGCCTTACCTCTTTCTCATATTATATAAGTCCGCAAATGTTATGCTATTTTCAAGCACTATATAAATAACAAGTGTGTGTGTGTGTGTTTGTGTGTGTGCCTCAAAAGTTCAAAATGGAAAGGGCGAAAGGCTGAGAGGCAGAGAGAAACGAGCAACGAGGGCATTGCCCAAAATTCAGTTTAATGATGGTTCATAACTTACTTCATTATATTGCATATTGAGCTGCTTTAAATGTTAAACAGTTAACATTACGCTTAAAGCCATCAATAAGTGTCACGTTGACTTTTCAAATGGTTGATAATGGCTTAAAATGGTGCAAAAGATTTGCAAAATCTTTAGGGTAGAGTGATTTTGACTAAACGTAGTCCTAGGCCTGACTAAAGATTAATAATTAATTATTATTATTTTTTGATTATTAAAATTAATTTTCTATTAATTTTTTTATTTTTATTTTGTTTAAATTATTAAATTTTGCACCAATGATAAATTATTAATAAATAAAAATTATAGTTTTATTTATTTTATTAAAAAGTATTATTTATATGAAAATTTTTAAGTTTTACATTTATGAATTTTATTAATCAGTCCAGGTTTCAAATACAGCTTCCATTATTTATATATTCGTATTTTAAATTAGAAATTTTATATATTTTAAATTATAAATTCTCTCCTACACATTTCCTTGTCAATTTGACAATCTTATTTTCGAAGTTTGCTGATATGCATAAAAGTATAACATTACTTAAAGATATTATAAACATTTATAGCTACATAAATTCGATCTTAAGCTTAAATATTGTTCATTTAACATTATTCTAAATAAACAAAGTTACAATGTCGATTTGACAACAACAATTACCACATATTTATTCTAGGTAAAAAGAGAAAACTCGAAACGACACATTGTAAACAGCACATTTTTGTTGTTGTTGTTATTGTTGATGATGTTGTTGTTGTTCTTGTTGTTGTCACCCCAACAGCACAATTTTTTCCAACGATTTCGAGAGCTTGACCCAAAGCATTTAGTGCTTAAGAGGAAAAATAGGCAAAACGTGCCAAGCATAAGTGAAAATTTCTAGGCAGCACCATATTAAATGTCGCCATGACCATATTTAAAAACCAAAAGCCAGTAGTAGTCACCGATTGTTGTTGTTGTTGTTGGCTGTTGCTTAGCTGCTGTTGCCACTTAATAAACTAAAAACCGGTAGCATAAAATGTTGCTTGCTGCACAACAACAACAACAAAAAAAACGCCTGCTTAGTTAGCTGGATGACTGGCTTGTAATACCAATGTGAATTGCTAGAGGAAAAAAAACAACAAAACAAAAAATCAAGAAAAAAGGTCAGACGGTCAGCGATTGTACCAAATGGGTTGCGCTAAAAAAAATTTGAAAAGAATTTCGTAATCCGATAAAAAGAAGACCACAGGCGTAAAATCCTATTTGAAGAAAGGAAGGATTTTGGAATTCCTAATTTAGGACTATTTTTAAGTCGATAAGAAATTCCATTTTCTTCCAGTGCATTGATTGATCTTTAAATTAGTTAATTGGCATACGAATTCATAGCAATTTGTGCATTAATTAATTTCTTGCATGCTTGATAATTTGGCCAAAGGTTCAATGCACCTCAGGGCGCTGCATTAACTGTTATAGTTGGCCAGATATGCAAACATATTGTCGACGTCAACTGCGTCAATTATTAATTAACTGTAAATGTCAGGGGCTCACGGCGAGACATTAATAATAATTAGTTATGCCACACGACGAACAGCAGCAACAACAACAACAACAACAGTAGCAACAAACATGGCCATAACAGCGACAAAAACAAAAATCGTGGTCATTGATATGTAAACAATTAGAGTTGATTTGAAAAGGCGATTGGAGTTCACAAAGTGGCAACACAGAGGGCAATCGCGATTGTTGTTGAAAGTTTGTTCAAACGATTAGCCAAATGTAGCGCAAAGGCAACAAGCCCTAAATTTGTTGTCTCGTTGTTGTTGCATCTACGTAACGTAAATGAGTAAACAACAATAACAACGCAAAAGTAAAGGTACACACAATGATGCACATAACCGGCTTTCGGAACGGAAACGATTCACTTTGCTCCACACACACAAACACAGATTTCAAATGTTGAGCAAATGCGGCGTATGCGTAATTTGTATGCTTTTGGCCTGGACCTGGATCTGTGACTGTGTCTGTGCCTGGGCTTTGGGCGAATGTGTGTGTGTTATGTTAAACCCTTTTGAGAAGTTATCTAATCCAATTAGGAGCTGTCGCAGCATTTAAGTTTTCGAGCGCAACATTGCGTAAATAGCACAAAAAATGGGCGTGGCCCTTGTCTCGGGGGCATGACGCAAATGTTTTGGCACACAATTTACAATTGTTGTTGTTGTTGTATCTGCTCTCGCTTAAGTTTCGAGCAGCAACTGACAAAATTCGTTATAAAATTGCATTGCAATGGACGTTGGCAGCAAACATTTTAAACAATTATAAAACTTGTTTTACGCTTCACAAAATTGCTTTGTAAAAATAGAAATAAAATAGCAGCACACTCCATCTGCAACAGCTAAGTGCAACCAACGATTTGCCATCAAATGTGCCGCAGCTGTCAAGTGCAGCGACGCCTGCCATTTTTCCTCTCATTTTCTTTTGTTGTTTTTTTTTCCTCTGTTTTTATTTTCTGTTGTGTTTTTTTTGGGGATCGACGCGTTTCGCATTTCACTCAAATTATTTCAAAAATATCGCCGCTGTTAATTTTGCAGTCAAGTTACATGTTCACACAGCTGTCCAAACGATTGTTCAATTTATATTTGAATTACGAGACTGGTTTTTCGAAAAATTAAGTATGTCAATCGAAATTACCAACTTCATTAATTATTTAGTCTATTTTATTTGCACTGACAATTATTGAAGTTATCAACTTGTATTTATTTGCACTGTTCATTATTTTAATATATCATTAAATTTGGCAAAAAAGAAATTAATAAATGTGACTGATATTTAAAACAACTCACAATAATGATAATAAATTAAATATAATCTTTGTAATATATATCAATCAAAATTATGTTTTTCATATGTCAAAAGAAAAAGACAACTTATCGACATACCTTTGAATTTTACGTACATTGAAATCACTTTGTAAATATTTAAATTTCACTTTTAAGCTGGATTGAGAGAGCTGAGAATTTTGTAAGAAAAGAAATTTTCGACTGATCTTCGAAATATTCTGAAATCTTATATTAAAAGGTAACATTCTAAAAAAAAAATTATGTCCAAAAAATATTTAGAGCAGGGTAAACTAATGGCTGTCATTGGCGATGAGGTTGGTATAATTGGGACGCACTGCACCAAAGTTTGAATTTATTTTCGTCTTTATGCAGGACACCTGCGTCGGATTTCTGCTTGGTGGCATTGGCGAAGTCAACGAGGAGCGTCAGTCAAACTTTATGGTTGTCGAAAAGGGTAACTCAATAAGATATAAAAATTACTTAATTAGTTTGGGGTTTTTGCAGACACAAGTGTCAATGAAATTGACAAGTGCTTCAAGCGCTTTTTGGCTCGCGAAGATGTTGTCATTATAATCATCAATCAGATATATGCCGACATGATACGTCCAACCATTGACAAGCATTTGTTGGCAGTACCCACTGTGCTGGAGATACCCTCAAAGCAGCATCCCTACGATGCCAGCAATGATTCCATCCTGAAGCGTGTCACTGTAAGTCACAATCTGGAGGAGAAGTTATCAAATCTGTTGCATGTTAAAGTAAACTATTATTATTTAGGGCATTCTGAAGCCAGTTTTGCGTCGTCGCTGAAACTCCAGACTCCAGATCATATATGCATTATTTTGTAATAAATATATAAACATTAAGGTGCGGCTCTGAAAGGCTTTTGTCATTGTTACAAACTCGATGCCACAATTGATTTGAAAACTTGAAAAAAAAAAATAGGAAGGGAGAAAAGAATCAAATATTTTTCGTGAAACTTTTCAAGTTTGCGTTTTAAGGAAATTGTCGAAAAAGCATCAGACAAAATGGCAAAAATCTGTGGCAAAAATAAAAGAAGAAGAAGAAGAAGCGTTGCACGTTGTAAGTTGCAGTGGCAACCGCAACACAACAGCTCAAGCCATAACAAAAGTAACAACAAAGTGAGCGAAAACGATACAAATAAGCGTTGAAAATGCCAATACATAGCCCAAAACGTTGGGCGGAAACAATAGCACAAGTCGAGAGAGAAAGTCACTCTCCACCCCCCACCCATTCACCCATCTCTTTCACTCCTTTACACACACAAAACAAAAAAGTCGCAGCAGCAAACTCTTGAAAAGGCGAGCGCACATTGATACAATTTACGTTGCAAGTGTAGCATTGTGTGGCAGTGGCAGTGGCAGTGTGGGGGGGGCAAGGTGGCACACTTCTTGCTGCTCGCAAACGCTTAGCAGAACAAAAGCATGCGAAAACAATATTTGCGCAAAGTATTTTACAGCAAACTTTTCGCGCCAAGAAGTTAACGGCAAAGGCATTCAAAAAGTTGCGACAAGTTTTGCGCCTTCGTCTGCGATTTGGGCGTGGCATTGCCGCCTTCCCCGCCGCCACCCCAAAAGTAGGCAACGCCTGCAGGCAGCCAACACAAATCGACGCCTGCAACTATGCAACGGTATATTTGCCAACATGCAGCAGCAGCATCATCAGTCGCCGATTCTGATAACACCATTGAAATTTAATGAGCTGCACAATTTGGGAGCAACCAATTGGCCAACTGTCAAAAAACCAGCGATGCAGGTACAAAATTTCTGACAACAAAATGGCGTGCACCATTTTCGAGGGCCTAATTAACCACGCAGCTGTCACCGTACCAACCCCTGCTCCGCCTCCTCCTCCTGCTCATCGTCCTGCTCCTCCTCCGTTGATTCCATTGCGAACTGTCACCGGTTCACGCTGCGATTGCATAATCGCATTTCGTTTGATCTGCCAAATGCATTCGACTGCACAACTCATTCGTAAATGCCACAACCAATGCTGCCACCCCCCCTCCCCACCCCCACCAGCTCACCCTTTGCCCACTCTTTTGCCTAATGACAGCAGCTAAATAGCAGATTTATCAAATCTGTTGCATTAGCAGTCCAATCCCAACAATTATATCGGGCAAAGTTCATATCGATTGCATAGCACAAAATCGATTGCACACAAAATTTAAAATCGAATTCTATTTCTATTTAACTGAAATTAATTGGCCCAAAAGCAAACAAACACAAACAAACCAACAACTTTACCTTTGGCTTGTAAATTATTATGTCTGTGCAAAAATGGCCTTTGTTCAGTTCTTAATTAAAAGTGGTTGCAATTGGTTTGCTGCAGGCGAAACAAGGAAAACAATTCGATGCTTTACTGTACTTTTGATATACGACGACAAGTCTGAAATTGCAGCAAAGAAAAAAACATGAAAACCAAATAAATAACTAACTGATAAAAGTCGACTCAATATAAGAAAGTTCTGTTTGGGAGTGTCTGAGAAAAAAACTTTTTGAAGTGAAAATAAATGAATAAATAAAATTACTCAAAAAAGTACATTTTCAATTCTCATGACAGCTATTATATACAAACAGCTGAATGCAATTAGATAACGAGTGGATGCAATTGTGAAAGGAAATAGGCAATAAGACAAAGAAAAGAGAGAGAGAGAAAACTAACAAAATACCAAAAAAGAACCTGGAAAAATATATAATAATTAACTGAAGTAAATGATATTTTATGGACCCGAAATAGTATCTGAGTAGCTCGACGTGCACTTCAACTGCTAATTGGAGCTGGCAAACTTCAATTTTCTGTCTTACTTTGGGAACTCTTATTTCCAAAGAATCAGAACAACATAAAATTAAACCGACTGTTTGGCTACCCTTTATTCTGATTTCAATTAAAGTAAAAAAAACTGCAACTAAAATATAAACATTTATTTTTCCTATTTTATTATTAATAGTTTTTATTTATTTATTTAAGCCAATTTATATTTATTTTTTGTACTGCAAGAAAGCTTAGCATAAATATTTAAAATTAATAGAGTTTTAAGAAAAGTACAAAATTAGTTGTAATATTTTGAAATTTATAAAAAGCAGCATTTCTTAATTTATTTAAGCCAATTTATAATTATTTTTGTACTGCAAGAAACCTTAGAATAAATATTTAAAATTAATACAGTTTTAAGAAAATTACAAAATTAGTTAGTAATATTTTTAAATTTATAAAAAGTTCAATCAAGCAACAAAAAATGATTCTTCTTTCCTTATATACAATTCATTATCTACAATTAGCAAATGTACAAATTAAGCAAACCCATTATTTATGTATTTCGAATGTGTACAGGGTATTTGTGCTTTCAACAAATTATCATACTCAAATAGACCACAAAATGCTGTGCAATATTCGTAATGCAAATTAACAAATGAAATTGGCCAACAGAAAATTAACTGGCAGCTTTCAAGTAGATGGACAACTACAAGCAAAGTGCTGGACGCAGAGGAAGGCAAAGAGGCAAAGAGAGAGAGAGAGAGAGCAGAAGCAATTGGTAAAATTATTGCGTTTGGAACGTTGCCTTGCCTCAATCAGTTGCACAGACAGCACACAAAAGACGACCTCACACACAGACAATTGCAGACACTTGACACTATGTGGCAGAGTGGTTGTTTGAAAGAAGTACAGAGGGAAGTGAAGTAGTTGGAGGAGGAGCAAGAGGAGGGGGAGGAGGAGGCTGCTGGATTCGATGTGCTCGAAAACAAAGTTAATTAAATGATCTGATCTCCATTATTCCCAAGAGCTAATCTCAATTACAAAATTGAAATGAGCAAAAGCACACGAGCACATACAGGACAGTGGACACACACACACACACACATATACATATAGATATGCAGAGACTGTCCTGGGGGAATTTCAACCTTCACACACACACACACACACACAGGCATTGGTATGAAACTTGGTCAAAATGTAACTCGAATGACAAAGAAAACAAGAAGTGTGAAATGAACGCTAAAGATGGAAATGCAACAGAGGAGCAAAAGGCAAAGCAGGAGATATATATATATATATATATATATGGTATGGGATTTTAGTTATACATATTTAGGTGCTGTGTGTTAAATTGGAGGTGTGGCATTGGCTGTTGCAATGCAATCGGCACAGCACAAAGCGTTTCATTAACAATTGCAAATTGGTATCAATTCATGACAGACATTCGAATGTCTCGCTGCGTCCGTGTGTGGCATTGCAGAGTACACAGAAAATAGTGACAAACACACACACGCACACACACACACACACACACACACATAGATTCATTCACACACATATGTGAACTCAATTCTCCGAATCATTGAGCTAAACAAAATCATTGAGCTGCCTCAGAGAGATAGGGAGAGGGGAGAGCTGTGGGGCTAAAGTAGATGCTGCTGCTGCTGCTGTTTGGGTGTGAGATACTGATACATATATTGAGCACTTTGGCCAGGTTAAGACCCGTTATAGGGCTTTTACAGTTCTCGGTGTCAGACATACAAATTGTGCGTTTAATTAGCCTAAGCAGCTTGCCGGTTTCTGGAATTAACATATATATTTATACAGGCTTTTGGTTGACTTTGATGGCTTTATTGAAGTGCATTATGAGGTCGATTGCAGTGGGCTGAGCAGGGGAAGGAGACGGGGGAGGAGGAGCGTCTGCATCTAACAGACTATTTCTGATTAATTAGTTTGAATTTAAATCAAGTCGTTTTGATGAATGACAGCGTCGACAAGAAATGTCGTTGTCCTGCGCAATTGCAGCACTTGATTGGATGAGTGTCTCAATCTCTACCACACTCTCTCTCTCTCTATGTGGCATGTTGTTATTGTTGTTTTGGGGGCAACCAGTTCAGTTCACCTAATTTGTATTCAAAGCACAGAGCAACAAGCAGTGGCAGTAAAATTCACTGGCGTCACAGTTACATTTGATTGAATGCCACCCGCCATGCCAAATCCTGCATTAGACCATTATTCGATTTCCAATCCCCCCCTCAGACATTTTGGGCATCACATCCAAGTCAAAGATTAGTCAGCTAAGCAGCTTTTAACTTTGACGCGTGCTTGGGGTTTTCCAACTAATTGACATCGAGTCGCAGCTGCGTCTTGTGTCGAATGGATTAACAAATTAGATACTTTGCCATATTGCATCCAAATGCAATCTTCTCAGCTGCTTAGACTTGCCACAATGGGATAACATTTAGTGTCGTGGGTTGATTTTTTTTTGTGATCAAATCATTGGTGTAGCCAAATTATTAGAGGTCACTGGCTGATTGGAAACCATGAAACTAAATTGAAGCTGATGTAAGGAAAAATGAGTAATTATTCCTTCTATGATTCCCATATGCGGAGAAGACTCCAATTTCTATATACACCCTTTCTTACAGAATTATCGGAACTGCCCTGACCAAAGCTATTTAGAAGAATTGGTAATAATTAAATGAATAAACGATAATAATATAAATCTATGGAAATTAATCGATGTGAAATGTAATTAATGAAAAATTTGGAATTATCTGGGTGATATTCCATAACATAAATGTAGACTAAAAAGCCACCTGTCCAAAATGGGTATCAATAGTAACAATCAGTGTAGATTTTGTGAAGTCGAGTAGGAGTCCTCAGCTCACATCCTAACAATGCATGTTATGAATGTAAATGACATAGGAGCCCTCGACCCTGGCATTCGTTGAGGAACTGGGATTGATGGAGGAGCTATAAGCTCAGAAGTGGGCAGAATAGATCTAATAGGTTGCAGTGCACAATACCTCAATTAAATAATAATAAATAATATAAATAGAAAATTGCAAAGGACATAAAAAATTATGTTTGCTGTCCTAAAACTTTATTCAGTTATAAAATATATTTTACGCCTCATAATAAAATTTATTCCTTATGCATATAAAATAATATTACATTTAAATGCACTTATGCTGTTTTTTTTTTGTAAATATGATACTTAGCTGCGGCTGGTTTGGCATGTTGGTTTTGCCATTGTATTTGAATTTGGTGCACCAACAGGAAACCGCCTCAAAGCGCTCCGCTAATTTGCCAAGGCAAAAATGTTGAGTGCAGCAGCATTTGAGGCAGGCAACAAGCAACATTAATACAAACACCAAACACCAAAAAGTAGCAAACATCGCCGCAGTTAGACAACTGGAAAGAATTTCATTTTGTTGTTGCCGCAGCTTTGGTCTACTTCATATGCATAACAAATGAATGGCTTTTGCATTGTGTTATTCCAGAGTCAGAGCCACAATACAAAAAAACAGCTAAAGAAAAAAAAAATAGAAAAAAATCCAGCATATACATAAACAATTGAAATGTTTTAAAATGCGAGAAAAAAAAACTACATCAACTGGTAAATACAATTGTATGTATAGAAATAGATAAAAATATACAAATAACAATTGCAAATATTTAGTTAGAAACGAAAAAAGGAAACTTTTTATTTTTGGCTTCAGGCGTCGCCACAAAAATGTGCTGAAAATTTGTACAAAAAATGCCTGTATAAAGTGTGCCACAACCCCGGCACCCACACACACACACACACACACTAATACTTATGCATTACACAATAAAATGGTGGCTGACGTCGACGCCATCATTTTTGGGGTAATGCAAAATTACGTTATAACGGCATAAATTTAAATAAATGCCGGTCTCGGGGATTTTTATGCATTTTTACCGCATAACAAATACTTGTGCCGCCGCCGCTATCGCTCTAATGCGCCTTTGTTGCCCAGACACGCCCCCACCTACCCACCATTAAAAAAAAAACCAACACAAACATACACACACACACACAAACACACACATACACACAGCTAGCTATACATTTCATTACTATTCCCATGGCTGCTGCCGCTGCATTTGGCTAGTGAAATTTCCTTCCGTTTTCATGGGCGCAACCCGCAACCTGGCGCAGCATGTGGCCAGGTGTGTGTGTGTGTGTGTGTGTGTGTGGGAGTTGCAGCAAATCGCTGGCAGGCTGTTATTTGTATGCCCCTAAAATTATGCAAAGTAATCCTGTCTGCTGGACTTTTCTCGCAGGCGGATCAACGCTCTCGATATTCGCAATTGTTAACGTAATAAGCGCTTTTAAGTGTGAGCTGCAACTGTGTCCACATGCTTCCAATACCCCAACGCCCCACTCCCCCCACTCCCCCCACACACACACACAGGCCACCCATTTAATGTCTGTGTCGCGTCTGTTGCATAAGCAAATATTTGGCTACCTTAAGCGACAGGCACGGGTTGCAACAGTGCAGCACAAACTTGGCCAATTAAATGGGCAACCGCAAGCAGAGCTTTCTCCCTCCCTCCCCTCCCGCCTTTCTCTGCTCGCCGCTTACTTTCTCACTTTCAGCTACAGTTTCAGTCCCAGCTGTAGTATTTTTCTCAGCACTCTGACCCAGCTCTTGCCTCACCGGATGTGGCTGCGCCATGCTTTTCGGTTTACGTAGTAAATTAACTTCCGTTTTATTTGTAAGATTTCCTTTCGCTCTGCTCGTCGTTCGTTTGCCATTTTCCTCCCTCTTCTTCTTTTTTTCCTCTTTTGCAGGAGTAATAGTTGTAACTGTGTGCTACGAATCCTGCGCCTGCTCCTGCTCCTGCTCCTGCTCCTGTTCCTGCTCTTGCTCCTACTCCTGCTCCTGCTCCTACTCCTGCTCCTGCTCCTCCTCCTACTCCTGCTCCTGCAGCTGCTGGGCTTGCCTTTGTTACTTTATTTGGGGGCTGTTCTCCGACTGCTTGGCTGCTGCTTTTGTATATTTTTAAGCGCTTTTTCATTCAATTTGCGAAATTGAAGTGGGAATTGAGAAATAAATTCTGTTTCGTGTGTTTCGCCGTTTTCGGCTCTGCTGCTCCAATTCCAATTGTCACGCCCACAACACCCAACACCCACCACCCACCATCCACCACCCACAGCACTGACTCTGCGTGTTTGCACACGAATGCAACGGATGTGGCTCAAAGGCTAGGCAGGAGCACCGACTGGGCGGAATTAGGTGAAATGTAAACGTTTTACTTAATGAAATAATTGAGGCATCTGAAGGTCGGCAAAGGCACAGTCCGGAAATGGGCGCATTTAAATGCTGCATAAAGCGCATTTCCGCTTGCTGTCCAACCATCTACAGCTCCACATCCAGCACCAGCACCAGCTCCTCCAGCGTCTCCTTCGCCTCTCAATCTCTCAATCTGTGTGTGCTCCAGTTTCAGCTGCACTTGAATTGCCCGGGCACAAAGATAAATAGCTGTAGCCGCAAGTGAATCGCCATGCAAATTTAGCTCTGCTTGACATTTATGCAAGAGACGAAGCAAAAAGCGAGGAATCTGAAAAAGGAAAGGAGCAGGAAAAACTCAAAAGATTTGTATGTCGCTTAGTGCATTTTGCCTAATCTAAGATGCAGCAGACGAGTTGGCGATGTCAGTTTGTCATGGCATGCATACATCTAGCCAGCCACTCATTTGAACACTCATTGGAGCACTCATATATGGCATAAATAAGCATATACTGGTGCTGCTGCTGCCTGGGTAACCTCTGCCTGCTTATCACAAGTATCTTGGCATCTTGAATCTCTGTGAGAGCATTTGCCTTTTTTTGTACACCAGAGCACCCCTTGGCTCCTCAAGCGTTTTCAATTTGTATTAAAAGCTTTTCGCAGGTATAGAGGGGGGGGGGGGGTGAGCTTAACATATGCATTAAGACGTGCTCCACAATACAAAGAAAGGAAACTACCCAATCCAGGCTCCCCCTCACCCTCTCTCGTTTCAGTCTCCCTCTTGAAGATGTCGTCCAATTTGGGTTGATAATTTCACGGTTTGTTGACAACTCAGGTGGACAAAACGTTGTGTGTCTACTGAACTGACCTCCGACTTAGATTTGTCTGGGCTCATAGTAATACGAGTAATGATTTTGAGTGCCCTTACCACTCGTTCCCCCCCAACTAAGGGCTGCTCCCGAAGCCATTGTCATGGCATTTACATGCACTACTGACTGTCACTAAGCACTAAGCTCCAACTATGCCATTGGAGCAAGTGAGACGAAAAGCAACTATTTAGGATGACTTTATTTTGATTCAAACATTCGAGTTTTCTTCTTATTTTTTATTTATTTGTGTAACAGATGATTGCCTTGTCAATTGCTTTATGGCTCAGTGTGCCAGTAAAATGTATTTCCACCGTTGAATAGCTACTAAAACGATGTGGGAAATTCAAAAGAGAGTCTTAAGCATTTTTATAAGTATAGCAAAGATATTGTAAGATTTTTTAAAAATTAATGTAATTGATTGATCAAAGCTTTACAGCTTGGTCGCCAATGAGAATTGATAGCATAAATTCATCAAGAAATAAAATTAAAACATTAATCAAGCTCCAACTTTTTTTTTTGTATCTTAAGCTTTGCTAATCCATATAAATCCGCTTAATAATAAATTAGGTAAACAATATTGTCTATTGAAATTCTTGTGAATTTATTAATAAATAATGTAAAATAAATAAACCCTGAACTGTTTATAGACTTTGCTCTGGTTTTGCACTTGCCACACCGTTTCAGTTTCCGCTTGCCCACGTTTTGCACTGCCGCCGCCGCCTCCGCCGCCGCCGCCGCACGACGATATCTCATTACAAGAGCAACATTTTTATTTAAACCGATTGAGTGATTTATTGTAATTTATTTCATTTAAATCGTTTGTCTGACATGGCGCACAGCACGGCCCAATAAAATAAAATCAAAATTAAACAAAAAGAATGAATATCCACACAGAGTCAACCCAACCAACAGCCGCCAACAGGCGAGCCGAAAAAAAACTCGTGAAATTTACAATACATTTTACAGTTGGCGGTGGAGCACGCACCGCTGACCGGCAACACTGCAACAACTGCCGGGGCCCCCCCCCCCACAGTGGCCCAGAGTGAGCATTTAAATGTCGGTTGGAGCAAAACAAAAAACATATAAAAAAAACATCGTACAGTGAAGTTCAGACAGGGAAAGGCAAATGGACATTCGTTCACAGACTGACTGTGTTGCTGCTGATGGGCCGTTGATCTGTCGCTGGGCGACAACTCAGTTACCCTGTCATTTTCCAGGGTATTTCAATGATGAATGATGAACTACGAGTTGAAAAAAGAACATGTTTAGTTCGCAGCCACTTTGATTTATTGTATTTTTAGTCTAGATTCTTAGGACTATTGGGTACATTAATTGAAGACAAACATTACTTGAAAAATATTTATGTTGTAAACTGCTCCTTTATTTGCCTTTTCAACAGCGTATTTTATAGTTGCGCTATTTTATTTGCCTCACTTTTGCTCGCCCCATTTTGTCGAACATTTTTGCGTGCTCGATTCAGTTGCTTTCGCTTGTATTGACTTCATTTTAAATTGGCGGTTAAATCTGTTTGAAATTGTCACGCAATCACACAGTAGCACACACACACCTACACACACACACACTTGCACACTTACACACACACACACTTACACACACACACACTTACACACACACACACACACACTTACACACACACACACTTACACACACACACACACACTTACACACACACACACATACACTTACACACACACAGAGCGACTGTGTCGGGTCTCGAATGAATTCTCGGTCGGCTGCTGTTTTTAGTGATTTTACTTTTGCGCACTTTTTTCATTGCATACTTTCGTGCGCTCTCTCAACAGCAACCGCGACGCTGACGCCAACGCCAACGCCAACGCCGACTGTGACTTCGACAGCGACAGCGACAGCAACTGCGACTGTGACTGTGGCAGCCGCACTCGGCGCAATCAACGCAACGAGGCATTAATTTGTTGTACACTGTGTGACATAATTGGGTGACAGTGCGGCAAAAAACAAGTTGTGGGCCCAGGCATTTTGTGCTGAGTATTCGGGACAGCTGCCTTCTGCCTGTCCCCCCCCTTACAGGTCACCCTCTACCCCACACTCCTTGTTCCATTCCCGAGCCGTCCACATTGCTCGCTTTTGGCTAACGCATTCAAGTTTATTAGCCTATGAAAAATATGTTAGGTGTGCGCTTTTCACTTGGCATTGCATTCAAAAATTTTATAATTAATGCAGTTACACCTCAACACTTCCCCCCCTCAACACACACCCCTCCATCAACAAGCCGAACAAATCCTGCCTTTGCCTGTTGCCTTTCTGATGACTGTTTTCATAGTTTTTGAGGCCCGAGGTACCAAATTGATTTTGACACCTCAGCGTCTGCAGCTTGCAATGCAGCTGTCTGCCACTCACATTCCTATTTGCATAGACGTCAGTCAGCTACAACGACTATATATACCACCACCACTACTACCACTACTACTCCTCATATATATAGGCCCAACTCGACCCTGACTCCGACTGCCAGCTCGGCCTGTGCCTCGTTGTCGGACTTTGGCTGCGTCTGTACAAAAGTTTGGGGCAACCGCAACAACATTCTTATGTTATGCCCCCGCTGGCTGTTGCTCTTCCTCATCCCTCCCGCCTTTGCGGTTGTTGGGATTTTGCGTTTCGCTTTTGGGCTAAGAAGCACAACATACGAGTGATATAAGTATTTGCAACCCACTCTCTTCCCACTTCAATCTGTTTTAATTTGCGCCTTTCACTCTTTGCCATACAAAAGGCCATTTGAGATTTGGGCGAAATTATCAAAGCTCTTTCAACTCCACACTTTCAACCAGGTAATTATGGTGGCTTCTTTTTCAGGCTAAAACTACACAAATTTCTTCTAATTTATCTTATTTGTACAAAACAACTGCATTTGTTATTTGGTTATTTCTTTAAAATTTTTATATAGTGCATATTTATATATAAAAATTTGCATATTGATATCATTAAAATGTTGGCTTTTAGAATTTTGTAATATATGCGAAAATCAAAATTTAAAAACGTAAAATCATTCGCTGTCAGCTTTTTTAGTTGTAGCATTTAATTTTTACTATTTTACAATTATATTATTATTATTTTACAAACAATTATATAATATAATATATATATAATTAATCCTTAAATTTCTGTTTACATTAAAAAGTTTGTGAACCGAACTAAATTTTTAATTTTTAGTAAATTTTATTGTGTTTCCTTAAGTCTGCATAAGATTGTAAAAATACTTTTCTATAATTTAAGTAAATTTTAGGGATAAATCAAATAACATTTTAATTTTCAAGTTTATTACTATTTATTTATTTGTTAAACATAATTTTTAATAACAATTTGTACCAAACGGAATTAAATTGATTTACCTGCAATAAAAAACCAATTATTACACTAGAAATTACAAACTTAAGTGAATATAAAATTCATTAATGCCTTAATTGAATTCATACCACATATATATATATATATATATATATATATGTATATTTATTTCTTTAACTAATACTGTTTGCTTTTAAGTGCACTTTTTCACCGAACTCGAACACAATCAATTGAGAGCTAAAACTCAACTTGTGGTATTTATTTATATATGGTTATTATTGGTTATTGAAATCGAAATGAGTACGCATAAAAACCACAATAGAATTGTGAATATTGTGCAGATTATACACATTCAACGGAAGTGTATTGTGTGTGTGTGTGTTGATGTGTGTGTGTGTGTGTACGCAGGCACTTAGCGTGGAAACAATAGCCAATAAAGTGTATGAAAAACTAATTGAAATTCTGTACAACAAAATTGAAGTACAAACAATGCCCATGAAGTGGGCAGCATGTTAAAAAAAAATGTTGCTGAAAATCAACCAATAACCAACAACAACAACATTTGTTTCTGCCTTATGCGCGATTGACAGTTAAGTGCACAAAAAGCCAGCAGCAACGCTTGCCGTGGCAACAACAATAGTTGCAACAGCCGCAACAGCAGCAACAGCAACAACAAATGCTGACTACAAATTAAAAATTAATAAAATGCATAACTTTGTTCGTATATTTTATTATTATTTACATATAATAAATAAATGATTGAAATTCCATAATTTGAGCAAAAAAAAAATAACGACGCGAAATGTGGCGCCAGTTTTTTTAATGTCGCCCTCCAAGCGGAAGCTGCAAGTGGAATATTTTAATTGTTGCCACGTTCATTGATTTAACATTAAAGTGGTGTATATATTTTGCATGTGTGTGTGTGTGTCTGTGTGTGTGTGTGTGTGTGTGTGCTAAGCAGTGCGACCGGAAACCGGAAATGGTGAATGCCATTTGTGTCTGTAGCGAGGCGCGTGTAAATCAACTCCTGCTTGTGTGTGAGTGAGTGAGTGTGTGTGTGTGTGGCTGTGTGTGTGTGTGTGTGTGTGTGTGTTTGTGCAACATGACATGACAAGCCGTGAAGCCTGGCCTTTATCAGCCGTTGGGCTGCTGTTTGCGCTGCAACGCGTAATTGTTTAACCACAGACTTACGCTTTAACAGCAGGTTATTGAAAAGTAACAACAAATGTTGCACACCAGCCCGAAACAGCAACAGCAACAATATGCACTGCTGATATTACAGTACATAAAGCCGTAATGACGATAACAACAATTGCAACAAGCAGCAGCAAAAACATTGGCGCCGCCGTGTCTCGCGTGCGCAACAATTGAAAATTCAATTAAAAGTCTTTATTAAAATAAAATGCCCTATAAAATGCCCGTGGCACCGCCCACCTTGGTCCCCCAAATGTCCTTTTGACCCCTTATCGGTCGCAATGCAAACAGCAGCAGCAGCAGCAGTGGCAGCAGCAGCAGCAGCAGTGGCAGCATCAGCAGTGGCAGCAGCACATGGCAGTTGCGCCTCTTGTGCCCACCTGCTGTGCCTCTCCACCGCAACACCCAATGCCTCAATCAGCCTTTCCCCTCCTTCATCCACTTCCCTTTGTGGGCAACGATGCGTTGTGGTTGTTTTTTTTTTTTGTCGAATCTGTAGCGTTCCAAAGTTAATTTGGGTTTTTGTTGTTGCCAATTTTTAATGGTTGTTATTGTTGCTATTATTGTGATTCTTGCTGTTATTGTCGATGTTGTTCTTGTTGTTGTTGTTGTTGATGTTGATTTGGTTTGGTTTGCTTTTTGCCTTCGCCCGTAAGTGATTTTAATTAATTTAAATTCGATTTAAAGCGGTTTGTCCGATTAAAACTTAAAAACTTCAACAATGATCGGCAACATAATTAAAATTGAACAACATTCCACGATTCGCCAAATGCATTTAAACAAATTGTGCATAATTTAAATGGCGCAATAAAAAAAAAAAAAAAAAAATATTAATTGGCCAATGCCAACAACAACAAGTATAAAAAAATAGCAATTATATGCACCCAAAGGCAATATTTTGTATACCCTATTAATAAATCCAGAAGTAAAGATATAAAATCAAATATTTGTCAGTTTGGATGGATCGAAATATAGCGAAAACTTCACACAAAACTTTTAAGTTAAATATTTTTTAATATTAAAGAAGCGTTGACAAATGTAAAGCAAATAAATCAAAGTTATTTGAATACTTGAATATTTATATCGGACTTTTCATTTTCGATGCGTTTTATATATAAATATTAATCAAATTTAATATAGTCTTTTTTAGTGCAAATATTTGTATAAACTTTTTGCTCTATTTTGGATATCCACATACTTATATTTGGAGCAATAAGGAAGCGAATCACAATATTCCAGCGGAGTGCGGAGTCTAATTTATCTTAGTGGATGCATTGCAAACTTCACGACTAACTTATTACACTCTCTGCAGGTTCAATGGATTTGCACAGGACTCTCCAAAGCTCCAGCTAAGTCGTTGTTATTGCATTCACAAGATAAATGAGGCTCCATCCCAGTTGCTCCACTACACCGCACCAAATTCGTTCGAACACTCCAAAAATACTGCGAAAGTTTCTTACTCAAATTACGCACAATTTTTTTTTAGAGTGGCAAACAACATTTTTATTGAGAAAACTTTGAATTTTTATTCAATGATTTTTCTGGTTATGTAAAAATGTATTTCAATCTACAGAAATTGGAGAAAATATTTATTTTGAAGTTATTCAGACATTTCTTATTTTATTTCGAATTTAAATCGAAAATAGTTTAAATCGAGAATAAAAATAATCTGAAGAAGTCCATTTTTTTTCTAGCAACTATTTTGTAGACTTAGTTCAACATCGTAAAAAAAAAGTATGCAATAATTATTTGCACTAAAATAGCTAAAATTAAATTTTATTAAACTCGAATTGAGAACAAGACTTTTCTTCGAGTGTAGTCGCTGCATAGCTCCGGCACAAGTTCCTTCGTACAGTGCCAAGGTAAACAAACATCTCGGATTAACAGTCGACGCTGGTCAGTAGGGCAGCCATCGAAGCAGCTATGGGTCGGGTGGCGAGGACGTGCAGATCCTGTTCCAGCTGCTGCTCCTGCTCCTGCTCCTGCTCCTCCTGCTGCTGCTGCTGCTGCTGCAATGTACTCTGTGTGTACACCTTGCACTTGGCCAAGCGCCCAAAGTTGTTTACACTTTTTGAGCAGGACATAAGAGGCATGACAAAACACGAGGCAAACAAAACTAAAGCTGTAAATAGTGGACCAGCAGAGCAGCAGAGCCAGGACCCACAGCAGGACACGGGGCAGCTAAAAAAAAACGTTGCAACAACAACAAGAACAGCAGCGGACAAACCAAAACTTCAGTCAGATTCAGCTTCTCCATTAGCAGCGGGCAGTCGCCGTGGAGAGGCGCTTGACCAAACTAACTAAAGTTGACTAAAAGCAGTTTATCCAGCTACCAGGGAATGCCAAGTTGAGGCGGGCTGGCGCGAGTGCAAGGCGTGGCACTTGGTGTACGTGCGCAAGTTGCACGTGTATTTGGCACTTGGCCATTGTTACCTTTAGCTTTGTTCCTGCATCTATGCTCTGTGACTGAGTGACTGTTTATGTGTGTGTGTGTGTGTGTGTGTGTGTGTGTGTGTACTTAAAGAGGCTAAGCTAAGCAAGCTTTTGTGTGGTGCACAGTTAAACAAGAAGTGGCTGACCAAAAGCACTTGCCACGGTTGAGGTGTCATTGAATGTTAGCCAGGCCAAAACAAAACTAAACAAAAATTAAAAAAACACAAAAAGCAAATGAGTCTCACTTCTGGCATAATCAGCAGTCGCGTTTTGGCCGCAATTGCCATGGCAATATTGCATTTATAATTCGCTAAAAGCAACAACAACAATCAAACGAAACGGCTCAAAGGAATGCTGCTACTTGGACTTGGCCACTTGCGTAGCCATTAGACAGCTGCTGGCAGCGTTTCCGACGCCGACACCATAAGACTTTAGACAAGTTTTCACGGCTGGCTGGCTGAGGGCGAACCCCAACCAAATAGTGGAGGGGGTGGGTTAGGGGGTGTAATAGAAATGTTCTTTTCGTTGTTTTATGCCTATTTACGCTTCCAACAGGACATCCGGTAAAACGGGGCTACAACTTAAGCGGCTACCCAACTCCCAACTTGCAACAACGTTGCTTTATATTTCTCACACGTTCCAATTACATATAACGCTTTACCCCTTTCCTCGACCCTCCCCCTCGACACCCCTCGACCCAGGCCGGCATCAGCTTTTATATATGCTTCGAGGCTCTGCAAAATAATAGCGTGCCAAAGAGCTACTTCATCGTTCAGCGGAAGTGATTGAAGGTGTGTCTGTGTGTGTGTGTGTGTGTGTTGCCTCACATGCATAAGTCTGCATGCATGCATGCATGCATGTGTGTGTACCTGTGTGTGTGTTTGTGTTTTGATATTTTCGCATACAAAAGTGGCAGACGGCCATACATGGTGAACTTTGAGTGCAGGTCGCTTGGGTCGCCGCTTAGGTCGCTTAGGTCGCATACATTACGGTAAACTGGTAGCACCGACATTTTGATTTCTTATGTGGCATCGAACGTCGAGCAGACGTCGCGACGGGGCAGCCAAAGTGCTAAACTATGTTGCCCGGGCTTTTGAGTTCGGTCCGTGCACCTTTTTTGCCAGCAAACTATGAACCCATTGCTACGCACAAGTCCTTAACCTACGTGTGTGTGTCTATGTGTGTGTGTGAGTGTGTGTGCTGGTGTGTGTGTGCGACAAACGTTTTCAATTAGCAGCTCATGAATTTTGAAGCCATTAATGAAATATGCAAAGCCATTTTAAATGTGTGTATGTTTTGTGTGTAATCAGAATAAAAAAAAAGTTTAATTTTATTGTTAAATCGTGCAGCGTTGGTAAAACTCAGTCAAGGACGATGAGAATGAAATTCACATTTAATTAATGAATTATTATTTATTTATTATTTATTATTCTCAAATTAAACAAAATATCTATTTTAAAATATTATATTCAGTTCTTATTTGAAGCTGTTCAGTTTAAGTTTATTTTGCGAAATATTATTCTCGATCTTATCTACCTACATATTTTATATTTATATCTATTTTCAAAATATTATATTTAGTTTCAGTTTGAAGCTGTTCAGTTTGTCAAAGCCTGAAATCTAATAATAAAACTGAAAATGCTTTATTTATGATTATACGAAATTTTTTACTTTATCAAACAATTTTTGTTTTTTTTTTACGAAATATTATTCTTGATCTTATATACCTCCATATTTTAAATTTATGTATATTTATAGCTATTTTAAAATATTAAGTTCAGTTCTTATTTGAAGCTGCTCAGTTTGTCAATCGAGCCTGAAAACTAATAATAAAACGGAAAGGCCTTAAATTGGCAAAAGAGGTATTTAATTTATGATTATAAAAAATTTATACTTTAACAAAAATTGTTTTTTTTTTATTTTACGAAATATCTTCGATATTTTATATTTATATAATATATTTATATATAATAATAATAGCAATGAAGAATATCTAATTTGTATTTTTACGATTTGCCAAGAAGACGTTTCCGAACCCCTAAGTAAATATTTTCTTGATCAGCATATCAAGTTATAATTGTCTGACCTGATTTTTAGTACTTAGTAATTTTAAAAGTAATCTTAATGCAACTATATAAAAATATGTACAACTCCAGTGAACATGGATATTCTCAGCTTGTCTAAGATAATTCTTCGCTGCTGTTTTTAAATAAAATTCTAAACCCTCTTTTGCTATTTGAATTTAGAGCAACCGTTAAAAGTGAAAGTTGCAGCTGGCAGTGCTACGAGGTATGCAGCATGTTGCGAAATTCCTGAAAATGTGGCAGAGGCAAAGGCAAAGGCAGAGGCAAAAGTGAGTGCCAACGGCAACGGCGAAGGACGATGCCACAGCAAAGGTTGTAAACGTCAAGCCGGAAACTACTTCGATTGGCAACGACTTCCGCTTGACACGTTCGCCTAAACAACTTGTGCCGTTGCATGCGGCTGCTATTGTTGTTGTTGTTGCCGTAATTGTTCTTGGTGGTGGCATGCCGAAAATTGCTTTTGGCACATAATTAACGCTCTTGCTGCTCAGCCCGCGAGCGCAAATGCAAAACGCAACTGCAAAACGCAACTGCGACTGACAACAATTACAAATGTAATAAATGTAATGGCAAAGTGCAATTGCAATGCTGTTGGCGCTCTGTCGACAACTTCAAAAGTCAACGAACTACATGCTAAGCAAGACTCCAAACATACTAAACACACACACACATGTACACACCCACACACACCTGTCTACGTATTGCACCTTTGCGCACACAGCTGCCTAGTTAGAAGTTGCTCGAGTTTTGCCGCGCCACTGCAGAAAGTGCTGCATATGTGTGTTGCAAGCAGAGTGTGTCTGTGTGTTTGTCTGTGTGTGTGTGTGTTTGCCGAGTCATACAATTTCATTTACATATTTGTGCTCGTTCTTTGCCCAGACGACGAAAGTCGACTTTTTCTTTATGTAGCATTTGTGTTTGGTTTTGGTTGCTGCGGTTTGTTTTTGTTGCCTACCCTCTTGCCCCCCCTACCCCACCCCCCACCAAAACAACTCTTTCAAACGGTCTAAGCTTTCAGTACTGTGTGTGTGTGTTGTGGCTTTTCTACACACAGAACTTGCCACACACACACACACACACACACTGTGCGCTCATTTCATTTAAATTTTAATTTTAATTGTCGAAAAATGCCATATAGAAACCATTGAGCACTCGGCTGTAGTTTCTTTTTGGTACTCGGCTCGCTCTGTTGCCCTTAAAAACTTCGGTAGCTGGCCCAAAGGCGAAAGGCGATGTAGCTGGATTTCTTCGGGCGCAAATTTAATTCAAATTAAAGCCTGGTTCAAAAGCCAACACGAAAAACTATGGCACGCTGACATGAGAGACTGAAAACGCCGCATTCCTTTGCCTCCAGACAACAAAATTGAACAAAGCGAAAAACAACATTACTTGTACACACACACACACACACAAACACACATATACACACACACACGCTCATACTCGTTGATACTGAGACCTTTTAAATTGCAAAATTTAATTAAATCTACTTCGTATGAAGTTGATTGCATGCTTTGATAATTCCATAGCCAGAAAGCCAAATATATTTAATAAATTACAACCGAGAAACAGAACTTATTTTTAACAGGTATATTTAAATTACAAAATACGAAAATAAATTGAAAACAATTGAAGCGGCCAAAAGACTTTATAATCGCCATAACAGATGCGATTAAATTTGCATTACACTTAATTTAAATCCGTGGAAAGCTTAAATGATTTTCAAATAAATAAATTCTGCTTGCAGATTGCAAATAGTTTACATATTCTTACAACATTTTCGTATTTGAATGCGGAATACTCTAAAGTGCAAAAGAAAAACAATTATCAACTTTAAAATAAATATAAAAATATAAAACAATATAAAAATATATCAGTCGATTTTTATAGATGTGAATTTGCAGGTGTCAATCGATGGCAAACTTTGCAAATATCAGTTTTGATATTTAAGCTTTATTCGCTTCAAATTCCGGTTCCAAAAACACATATAAATTATTAATATAAATTATTAATAAATTATTAAATTATAAAATATTTGCTTTTCACAAGCTGAAAAACTCATTTATTTTATTTTTAGCTTTTCACAAGCTGAAAATTCTCATTTATTTTCAGCTTTTCTACTCTGCTTGAATAATTTTGCTAAACTCTAAAAAACTAAAATGCACTTGAAATTTAATTTTGGCTTAGATATGAAAACCTTTTAAGTTTAGTGTCCGCTTTAATGGGCAATTAAAGCTGGCCACAAGCCATGTGAATGTTAATGGATTTGAAGAGAATTTAATCACAAGCGCAATAAGCACTGGTTTTGTACAAAGTTCTTAGCCGTAAGTCTTTAACCAGACAGCAGACAATGGCCGGGCCGAAAAAACCTTTTGGCCAACACACACAAACACACACACAGACAGACAATGTGCAAAGAATAATGAATATTACATTCAAATTGCACGAGTGCCACTTAGGCACGCGCACACACACACACACACACACACACACACACACACGCACACACACACAAGCTGATGTTGTGGGTGTTGGCTACATCTTCATATGTTGCAAAAGTCAGGCAACTTGCATAATGCCTCTTCTAGCCATGTTTATGCCACTTTATGCAAAAATAATTGCACAATTAGTTTGAAGCTGCCGGTTGCCGGGGTTGCAGGGGCTTTGCGGGGGTGTGTTATGTGCCGCTTCTTGGTGTTGCCTCTTATACCTGCTGCCCGCTGCTTGCTGCTTGGTGCCCCATCGTCTACTTGGTGTGCCACTGTGTGCCTCTGTGTGTGTGCCTTGTTGATGCCTCACATTGTGAAATTGGTTCAAGCGTTGTTGCCAACGCTGCAGGCAAGGTGATGGCAAGGCGGCTGCAACATCAGCGGTAGTCCTATCACCTGCTCGACCTGCAAGCCAACACCAACCGCACCCCTCTGCAGCCACGCAACCCGTTGACTCCCCTGACTCCCCCTGCACTTTGCTCATTAGTAAGAGTTCTGAATGCTATTACAGCGTCATCTACTCGACTAATGCTCTGTCTCTCTCTTTCTATCTCTCTCTCTCTCTTGCACTCACTTACTGTTTGTACACATGTGCATAAGTGCAATGTAAATATACACATTTCCACACACACACACACAGATACACACACACACACCGACACATGGGCACTTTACTTTTTGTGCACACATTGTTCACTGCTAGATTTTTGCATTGTCACGCCTCCTCTCGCCCTTCGCCCACCCCCTCCCCCTACCGTTGTGGCACTGCTGTCAGGCGGAGGTGAATTTGAAGACAATGCGCTTCAAATTGGTCAGATTAGCCAGAGAGTATTCGGCATAGCCTGGTTAGATGGAAGCACCAGTTTGCCCAGCTTTTGCTCAGCTGTTCAGCTGTGCAGCTGAAGCAGTCCTTTGACATTTGCAGATTTAGCTGTGCTTTGGCTGCACCTGTGGCAAAGTAGCACACGAACCAGTTAAGCAGCAAATGCCACCCAACTGCCCTGCCAAATGCCCTCAAGCACTGTGCAACAAAGTTGCACTTTGTGCGCTCGGCAGTCGGTCGTTTTTGCCACAGCCATTTAATTAGCCTACTTAGTATGCATTTTAACGCTGCAAAAACAAAAAAAAAAACCAATTTTTATTTTTACTTTTTTATGATAGATACTTTTTTGTGAATGTACTCAAAGTGTGACAGTTGTTTTTAGTGCTATAAGCCCAATTCTGTGTGGTGCTGTCAAAATTTGAGTGTTTTTTTTTTATGTGTGCATATTTGAGTTGAATTAAAACTGATTCTTAAGGGAGACATGCTTATTTGGGAATTATAAAGTTTTTTTTTATTTTATTACGGAATGTTAAGAAATAAATAATAATACTAACAATAAAAAAATCTAATGTAATTAAACATTCTTTTAACATTTTGACATTTTCTTGTATTAAATTTATTGTGGTCCTTATGAAATTTATAGGTCAATTTAATCATAGCTTTGCATTCATTTAAATGTTATGCCTGGTCTTTAATTAACCTAGATATTTTTTGCTAAGAATACTTCTTAGTTTTCGGATTGTCTTTCTCATGTTGATGAAGATATTTCAGCTCTTGGCAACTATAACAATTTGCAGACACAAATTAAGCAGACACTTCACGTGTTTGCTTTGGGTGTAACTAACTAATCAGTTGATTGATATTAATCAACACACTCAATAATAAGACATATCGAAGTTGTACAAGTACAGATCATTATCAACATATCTTGTTGCAACATATCAATCAATAATCATATTAATTACAAAATGTGGCATGCGACAGTTCCCCAGAACACAGAAGGCTTTTGTCAGCACGCTCGACATTTGAGTTGTCACTGGCAAAGATGAAAACGGATGTCTTACAACATGCTATATATATATATATATATATATTATATATAGATATTTATATGGATATTATATGCTGGAAAACTGCTCTTTGGGATTCCAATTACATTTGGCCTTCTGCTTGCCAAGTTGTCAACAGGCAAACGCAACGAGTTTGACATGGCACTTATAGAATCAATTTGCGTAATATTTTCCATTACGAACAGGTCGCTCAAGCACACACACACACACACACACATGACATGCATAGCTGGGAGGGGTGGGGTGCAGGGGGATAAACAGACTTTGGGTTTGTTTTGTGTCAACCTCGTTTGCATGTGCTTGTGGCTGCTTGTAATTACTTTAAATTGATATAAACACTTTTGAAATGAAATCGATCTAAGCTTCTTGTTAACAGATTAACATACACACACTAGACAAAGCCTGTACAACAAGGGCGAAGGGGAGAGAGGGTGGGTGGGGAGGTAGTGATTGAGATAAAGGCAGAGCTTGTGGCATGCAGTCTACAATTATTATTTATGCCCACAATGTCGAGATATATATATATATATATATATAAATGATATATACAAATCTTTGCCTTTGTGGCAACTCATGTGTGTGTGTGCGTGCGTGTGTGTGCGTGCGTGTGTGTGTGGTTTGATAAGATTTGCCTCTGTATATGTGTTTGGTGTGTTTCTGTTCATGCCACACAAGTAATCCTTGAAACATGTTTTTGATTTGCAATTTAATCAAGATAATCAAGTTTTATGTGTTTTAAGTAAATTGAAAGTGTGCCTTGTGCCACATTACACATTGTTTGCTTTTGTTGTTGTTGTTGTTGTTGCTGTTCCTTTATGTTGCTGCCACCTAAATATAATCTTTAAATCGCCCATTAAATTTATTATGAAATGCATTTTCATAACCAAAATTTAATCGTATTAACCATAAAAGCGCAATCAATTACCAAACTTGATAACAGCTGTTACCATTTTTTTTTTTTTCTCTTTTTTTTATGATATTTAATATTTGTGTGGCATATGCAAGGAATCACAATTTTCACACATTGCTGCAAGTGGCATGCAATTGCTTTTGGCTGCATTACTGGTTTTTTTTGTTTTTTTTTTTTGTATTGAAATGTAAAAGTTTTTCATATTTTTCCACTTGACAAAGTCTTTATGCAGCTTGCATAATAGTTTTATGGCCATAAGGGGTTGAAGCACAAAACTTTGGGTTTTTTTTTTTTTTTTTTAACTTTTTCTGTAGAAAAATATCTAACCCCAGAGTACTTGCAACGCGCGCACTCCGCACACTTCTTGTTGTCCCTTTCAATAACCATTCAATTTACCAACTTGCCCCCTTTCAATTGCAGTTGATGGCTTTGATTTTATTCGTGGATGCACTTTTCTTGTTGGCTCGGACCGGACTCGTGGCGTGCCATCCACATCTGAATCTATTGTGGCAGGGGCAGTCCCTTTATGCGCTGCTGCTGCTGCTGCTGTTGCATGCTTTTATTATTAATATTTTTCTTCCTTCGCAGCGCCATTATTTATTGCGGATGAAAAATGTTTACCCACAACTCAGCGAGCAAACTTGAATGCAACTTGTACCGAAGACAAATATTATTTTTCTTGAGCTCGTTCGCTGACTTTCCTTTTGGCCTTGTTGTGCGTTGTGCGTTGTGCGTTGTTGGCCAGGTTATTAAGTGGGCTGAGTGTGCACAGTGCACAATCTGAGTGCTAAGCTTTTAGCCAATGGCTAACGCGGCGTATGCGTAATGGTAATACGTAACAACGCGCTTACGTGCTGCAAATACCAAGCAGCCGCATTTGCAACAATTTGAGGCATATGTAAATAGAAAATTTCATTCCAAAAACATGTTTGTCCTCAAATACAAGACGAATTTTTAGCCAAAAAAAAGTTTCTACGCAGCAGCAAAAACCGATAACAAAATCATATATATATATACATATATATATATATGTAAAGGCTAAAGCAAAGCTATCGGCAAACGGCAATCTAGATCCCACCCCATCCGTTGACAGCTAATACCGTTTAATACACACAGGAGTCGGCTCTCTCCGGAACGGACAAACGGACGGACTTTTTTGTTGGGATGGACTGAAGCATTGGCTAATTTTGGCTCTGGATTGTTTGGCCAAATCTCAAGGCACACATCAGCTCATATGTGGGAGTGTATGTGTTGTTTGTCTAACACACACACACACACACACATAAACGCATTTTGCATAAATCAAACAAGCAAATCGGCATGTAAACAACAATTTTTGGCCATTCAATTGAATTTCCAGTTAGAGAAATGAAACTGAAACCATCGGGCCACATTTGGGCGCAAAAGGTGGCTGGCCCACAGGAGCTAACGGTACAATCTGTACAATTTTCAAGCTGGCACGGCACACACGTACAACAACAACAACAACAACAACAACAAGGACACACGCACACTCAATTATTTGCTAAAAGCTTATGTAAACGCCTTCGTGTCAAGGGATTTTATTAACTGTTTCTTTTTGGCACAGCCCTCTAGCTAAGCCTAGGCCAAATTTCAAACTAGCACACATACACCATACACACACACACACCCTCACACACACACACACCCACTTACACATACATGCGCATAATGACAGTTGAAAATTTGCACACAAATCGCTCCGCAGCTGCGAAGCTTCCTAGATAAAAATCGCAAGCACAAAAAAAAAAGAAAATAATAATAAAAAATAAATAAATAAAATAAGCAAAAAAAAAACTGAAAAGAAAAAGAATTCAATACAAAGAAATTGAAAAATGCTACAAAATGAATCAAAGTGAAAAAACGAATGTGCGAAAAGCGAAACACAGCAGCCAAAGAAAAGCAACTCCAAAACCAAGTGTGTGTGTGTGTGTGTGTGTGTTTGTGTGTGTGCCTAACGAGCAAATCGTGTTCAATAAATATTTGCCAGTCAGCCAGAGAGTTAGACAGAGATATGCAGAGCGGCAGAGATAAAGAACGAAAGAGTGCGACTTGACAAGACTAAGAGACAGAGATGGAGATGGAGATGGAGATGGAGACAGAGATGGAGATGGAGAGGGAGATGAAGAGATTGGCGGCATGTTGGGCACGTTGGCCATGCGGGCAGGTGTGCAGTTTGGGCGCTATGCAGGATAGCGAATCCAAATTCCACACTCCATGCCCAAAAGTGTCCGACAGCTGCTTGGGTCAATACAGCAGTGGGCGGTGGGTGTGTGTGTGGGGAGGGGGTGGGTGCGGCAGTCGGATTCCAAGAGTATCTGCATCTGCATCCTGGGTACGTAGCATGCTATTCGCAACGTATGAAATATTCATTCATTTACAACTCCCATCAGAGAATTGACTCATGTGCGGCTGCTCGCTGCCCGCCGCTTGCCTCCCGCTGCCCCCTGCTCGCTGCCCGCTGCTTGCTCCCCGCTGCCCCTTCCCTCCTGGTAGCTGCTCGGCAAGTCGCGATTCAAACTCAATTTATGAGCGTCCTGTGTGTGCTTTAATAGTTCGCAGTTGAATTAATTGACTGCAGCTGCGCCGAGCCGAGCCAGTTGAGGGTTGTGTGTGTGTGTGTGTGTGTGTAGGGGGGGAGGGACTTTGACTGTGGATAACGCATATATTTACCATAGATCTCTCACTTACCATTAAAATAATTTAATCAAATTGTTGTTTACCCAACCTCGCACAAGCTGAAAGGCAAACTTTCAATAAAAGCATCTTCCCTCCTCTTCTTCCCTCCTCTTCCCTCCTCTTCCCACCACTTCCCTTATATCTATATACAAAATGTTCGATTCTGGGTATGAAGTGCATAAATTTTAATCAATTGTTTACTTACTTTTAGCCTCTTTTACTACTTATTTTTATCCAATCTTTTTTACTGCGCTCAACTTGAGAATTGTTTGGCACTTTTGGCTGCTGCTGGCAAAAATGTTATAAATGTGGGTAAATGATTTTAGTAACAAGAACTAAAGAAATAACTTTGGCCAAAAATATATTTTCTTGAGGGGAGAGTTTTTGAAGAAATCTAAGTATTTCAGAGTTTTTCTATAAAGCAAATGGAGATCGTTAGAAGTGACTACAAAAAACCATCTCGCACATGTGAATTTTTTAATGACATTTTTTTTATGATTGTATTTACTATACATTTTCAAATGTTAAATAATATTTCAATAATTTCGTAGCAGACCTTAATTAATATTTGAATTAAACACATGCGCTCAAAGATCAAAGTTTTAAATAAATATGGATTTAATTGATATTTATAGAAGATATAAACAAATATAAATGTATCTTTTCTCAGATTCAAAGCCTTTGGCCAACTTTAACATTAATGACTTTTGGTCAGCAAAGCAGAAGTTTTACCCTATCAAAAAGGGAAAAACATACATCAAATGGAGAAGGAGAACCTTTGTAGAAAATCAAATTTGTCCCCAGGGCTCCCCCCCGTCTCCCACTGTGCATAGTATATCTTAATAGATGATACACATTGTGTTAGCCATTGTTGTTGTTGTTGTTGTTTGTTGTTGTTGTTGCTTTAGATAAAAGCTGCCATTATTGATACCACATACCCTGGCTAACAGAATAGTAAGAGCCAAGTAATAACATTCAGTCTCCTCTCTTTTTTTTTTTTGGCTTCTTAGGCAGCAGCATTTTGGGGTTCCGTTAAGTTTTTTTTGTTTTGGTCTTTTGTTTTGCAACAGTCAGTGGCAAATGCAGCATCAGTTGAACCACACAGCGAATGAAGCCAAATAGTTGATTGTAACAAAGGCAGATTAAAACTTATGCACACACTGAAAGCATAAAAGTCTCGCTGTCTCTTTCTCTCTCTCTCTCTCTCTCTCTGTCTCTGTCTCTGTCTCTTTCTATATATATATATATATATATGGCTGACTGGGCTGTTGGCATAATGTGAGCTATGTTAGTTTTATGGTAGACACCAAATGGGTTAGTGCCAGCAGCTAGCCACTAACAACAACAACAACAACAACAACAACAATGGTTTGACAATAAAAAGTGTAACTAACCGCTGCTGCTGCTACTGTCGAGGGGGGAGGGTGGAGGAGCGCGAAGAGGAGCGCATTGTGAATGCTTTATGAGCCTTAGGAGTGCCATAATTTTCACTTAATAATCCGTTGAGTAGCTGGCCGTGATTTGTGGCCCAAGCAGGGGAGCGCGCACCACCAGTAAATGTAATGAGCTGTGCATGGGAAGGGGGTGCAAGGGGGCTGCGAGGCCATGACAAAACAATTTCAAAGTTTTTGTCGAAAAACATAATGTGTTCCTAATTTTATTTGTCGCCAATTGGGAGCCCCACACACACCCACAACCACACACACAGACTGACCCGCCTCCAGCAGCTACCAAAACCATGCATAAATTTATAGTGCGCGGTTCGAAAAAAAAAAAAAAAAAAAAAACACCTGAGCCGGAAAATATGCAGCATTAGGTGTAAGCTCCGACGTTTTGAATACATATTGGAGCCGCTGCCGGAAAGTATGCCAAAATAATAATAATGCACACAGCAGCTGCTATAAAGCAGCAGCAGCAACAACAGCAACAACAACAGCAACAACAACAACAACTTTATTTAATGACCAAAATGCACATGAAATTGCGCGCGTAAACTAATTACGCCGGATAAAGTTAACAATGGCTGCGTTGGAGGCCCGTCGTGTGCCTTTAAAAGGTTTAACTGCCAGCAGTTTTTGGGGGCCGGAACACAAGCTCAACAGCAACAGCTACTGCTGGTTGTGTATGTGTGTGTGTGTGATCAGTGACACTGCTTGCCTGTGAGTCCTGTGAGCTGTGCCACCAGTCCTGCTGTGGCCACAAGCCGTTTGCCAGCATTACCGGCATTTACAATATTTATTTTAATATTTCAGGGCTTTTTTGGCAGCACAGCCAAACACTGACTGACCCCCCAACCACCACCCCCCGTCAAGAACAACCCCTTCTCTTGTTGCTTTTTTATTTATTTCATTATTTTTTTTTTTTCTTGCTGCTCAGCGGCATATTCTGTGTGTTATTGTGCCAAATTGTTTATGAAAAATTGCGTATGACGCCAACAACAAGCGTTGCCGATGCCGTTGGCGTCGCTGTTGGCGCATAAATCAAGCTGCCTTGGCTGAGGATTTGGGCCAGCGCTGCCTCGGTGGGTCGGACTTGGTAATTACAATGTAGCCGCCTGTGAATTTAACGATCCGGCCCGCAACAGTGCCAACAACAGAAACAACAACAACAGTTGCCAACAAGCAAATGCGGAAACACAACAATTTTAACAGCGTCATAGTCGGAAGCCCCCATCCCCCCTCCCCCCTCCACACTGCTGCTGCAGAAGGGTTGCCTGCTCCTGCTGTTTCTGCTGGCCCAGGGTCAGTTAGCCTGGTCAGTTGGCTGGTCAGATTGGCTGACTGCTTGGTCTGACAGTCAGTGCGTGTTGGTCGGTTGCGAGGGGGGGGAAGTAAGGGGCAGTCGGCATGTTTGAACAAAAGTGTGAGCCAAGTGGAAAATAACATTTAAAAATGCCATAACAATAACTAACAAAGACACCAAAAGCAAATGGCAATTGCAAATGGGCCAACAGCCGGCTCCCTTAACTGGCCGACGAGCTGTTAGCCAAGCCAAGCTCTCTACGACCAGAGTTGGTAGCTGGAAGCTGCTAGCTGCTGGCCCAAAGGCTGGCTGTCTGTGTGTGTGGGCCTGGCCAGCAAAAATTAAATGGCGCGAGAAAATTGCACGGTCTGTGCGGAGTCGGAGTCTGGAGTCTGGAGTGGAGGGCAGGTTTACATAATTGCCAAGCGAAAAGGAACAAGATGAGGAGCCAAAGATAGAAAGACAGTTAAGGCGGAACACACAATGAGACTTTCTGGGCTGGTATTGGCCTAGCATACCTTAGTCACATACAAAAAAATTCGAATTAAATTGGACTTACAAAATAAGTCTTAGCTCCATCAAATTTTGAGCAGTTTATATAAAAACAGGCTTTAAATAAAAACAAAGAAATAATTTCCCTACAATTCATCTAAACTCGTTTAAATATTAAGTCTTAAATATCTCAATGGTTTTTTTTTTTATATTTCAATTGGCTTAAAAGCATTCAGATTTTAGGCTAATATTTATAAATCCCACAAGTGAGATCAAAGTAGTTCAATTTTCTTATGAAATTATTCATAAATCAATCAATAATAAAAAGCATCAATGAAATTTGCTTAAATCCAAAAAAATTCGTTCTTTTAAATACACCAAAATATTATATTAAAAACTAAAAGTTTACTTATTTTATAACATATTTATATATGTAGAAATAGGCAAGTCATGCTATAATTTAAATAATTTTTTACTTAGCCATTTCGAAACTATTTACTACTTAAATCTTAAATCTTTTTTAGTTAGTTTTCATTTATAATTGTTGTTGACTAAGTTAAACTTGATTTACAATTAGCGCACAAAAAAACACACACTTTAATGCTAAATATATGTATTATAGACAGATGGAGAGAGATTTATGGTTAGATTGATGGATAGTCCTAAGGCTGAGCCCACTCAGCAGTTGTGGCACTTGACTAGCCCCACCTCGTCGCAATTCATGCATTTGAGTGCCACAAACTCGGCCGTGAAATGATTGCGATGCACCGACTTCTTGGAGCCGTTGCACGAGGGGCAGGGCAGTAGGCGATACCCTCCACAGGTCTGGCAGGTGTAGTTGCTGGCTATCGATTTGTAGGGCTTCAACAGTTGTCGCAGCTCCCCCGACTCATTCATCCGTTCCACCGTATCAGCATCGCCAATATGCTGACCCTCCACATACAGTTGGGGCACGCGTATCTGTGAGGATTGCATACGTTGTCGCATCTCCGCCTGGTACTCCACGCTCATGAAGACATCTCGCTCCTCGAATTTCACCAGCAGGGTGCGCAGAATCTGTTTCAAATTGGCACATTTCGTGTAGGTGTCCCGTATGACGCCCATGCTGGTCGTATATAGCACCACCTTGCCCATATCTTTCTCCATGTAGCACTGCAAATGGCAACAAGAAGAAAAAGAAGAAGAAAAAGAAGTGGCAAAATGAATAAAAAAAAAGATTAGAGCAGTAGTTCCAGTTCTTCAGCTTCTGGCTGTGGCTGTGTCTGTGTCGGTTTTGGTGTTTCTGGAAAAGCAGGTCACCAAAAATATAAAAAAAACTCGAATTTGGCACAGAAATTGGCCACAGCGCTTAGATTTCAGTTTTGCCACGCAACGGTCTTGATGACCATGAATGAAGAACAAATGAGTTTTGAAAAACATGGGATAAACATAAAACAATTCCATGTCCAAATATAATGCACACAATGCAGCGACATTTTCCGCTTTCAACTGGAGAAAGAGAGAGAGAAATCTCTCCGGATTACAGAACTGACCAAAAAAAAAAAAAAAAAAATGCAATCAACTTTTTGGAATGTGTTAACACAACTTTGACAGACTTGGCTATGCCTAACAGTTTCTTATGGTATTTCTTTATATATGTATGTATATAAATATGTATGTATGTATGTATGTATGTATGTGGAGTGAGTGCAACCTGTTGGGTTCATTAGCTCTTTGGCGCTATCCGTTCGCATCTCACGTAACCAAACGACGCTGCATGTCACTCAAAATCATATTAATCAAATCAATTAAGCCATAATGGAAAAACTGCTAGCCAATTGACAGCACAACAAACACACACACAAAATAAACACACAATGGAAATGCGACGGTTTCCCGACAAGCGTATTTTGTATTTATCAGATGGCTTATTTTGTAAGGCCATCGCTGCTGAACCGGTTCGGGTTCACTCATTTCATTTGACAATTAACATTTCCGTTAGTTGGCCAACTTTGGTGCTGTCTGCTTTGGCTAATGAACTGTTTTTCCAAGCAGCCAAGCAGCCAACCAACACTGGTATCAATGAACTGAGCAAGTGCAACCACTGCAAGCAGTCCGTCCTGGAATGCCTTTCGGGGAAGATACTCAAAATAAGACTATAACCCCCCTTCCCCTTCCCCGCCCCTTCAATGAAACCGGTGTAACGAGAATTTGCTCAAGCGAAATGCATTTGAATTAAAGATTCAACCGTTAGATGTGGTCTAACTTGATATAACTCAAGATTACCACGCTCTGACTGTTGGACACCACCAAGATTATAGATCACTGACCGAATATCAATTACCATTTAAGCTCCGGAGTCACTGCACGAGTTGTATTTTTCTATCGAATAATCGAATGCTGGGAAAACTTGTGTCATTTTTAATAATTAATATTTCCAACTCGTATTTATTTGATCATTTTTGGACTCTTAACTACAAGTTTATATTATACATTTCAACAAAAAAAAAACAAGATTAGAATTTAAATTTTTATAAAGAAAAAAAACATTTTTCTTATGGAATTTACTATAGCCATTTTATTGTTGAAAAACCACAATAATTTTACTCATTACTCATTACTATTAATTAAAACTCCACTAAGCCTACAACTCCTATTTATATCATCATTTTTGGACTCTAAACTACAAGTTTATATTATAAATTTCTATAAAAAAAAACACATATTTTATATGGAATTTACCATAGCCATTTTATAGTCGAAAAAACACAATAATATTATGTATTTTCGAGAGATTTGTGTTACAAATGGTATTTACAGCCCATTAGTATACACACAATCTAAAAACAATTTTTGCTTTTCAAATAGTAAATTTTACATAATTTATTATAAAACATGTGTATTTTTTTTTCTCCATCGATCGGTTAATTTGGGGTTTCGTGTGGCATTTAAAATAACTGTCACATGCTCATCTCTATCTTATCAAGTTGAGCGGCGTGAAAAACATGTATTTTTAATTTAAGACGTGAATTGTGAAAAATAAATTGTAAACACATAAAAAAAAAAAATGTTTTAAAAGCCTCCAAACAACAAGCCAAAAAAAGAAAAACCAAAAACTGCGGTCAAAATGAAAGTAAACTTTTGCAGTTGTCGCAGTGAATGTCGCCGGTTTTTCCAATTGCATTAAAACAATTGTCCCCAGTGAAAACTCACAAAATGATGTATCCCAAACCCAAACCCCTACCCCCCTCATTCCCCCCATCCCTCAGTTAAGTTGAACCGAATAAACGCTGCTGTTCAACTTTACTTGTGAGTTGTGATTTTGGTGTTGCCAAAAAATAAAAGCAATTAACACATATGATTTGCATGGCTAACCTTGCTGCAACAGCAAACAAAATTTTTTTTTATATTTTTTGTTATATGTGTTTGTTATGGTTTTTGACAAGTTGCAGCAGCAGCAGCAGCGGCAGCAGCAAGAGGCGAAGACGCAGCAGCCGCAGTCGGAGCAGCAGTGGCAGCAGCCGCAGCTGCATGAATTGGTAAAAAGAGAAAGCAGGTCACTTGTATGGCCAGCAAGCAACAACAACAACAACAGTAACAACAACAAGGAACAGTTCGAGTCAGTTCGAGTGATTGGCAATCGAAGAGTTGAGCAACAAACAACAACAACAAACAACAACAAACAGTTTGGAGATACGAGGCTAATGCCAATGCTGACAGCAGTCTATTTATGTGTGTTGTTGTTGTCAGACAAGTTGTGTGTATGTTGTTGTTGCTACCTTCTCGAAGGTGACAAACTGAAGGCAACACATCTTGATTGTGCATGTTTTTGTATCTGCTTTTTTTTTTAATGTATTTTAACCAACAATTTGGCTGGCATCGTCCACACATTTTGCTCTAATTGAGGCTTGAAGCGTTGCTGTCAGCAGCACAGCATAAATCAAAGGGCGGCCAATAACAAATCTTGGAGATTCCAGTCAAAATAAAAGAAACATAACAATGGAGAAAAAAAAACTTTTCACTTTCGATTCAGATACCATACATTTAAGCCAAGTATAGACCAAAAACACACACACAGACTGCATTGTAATTAGCCGCATCTCAGTTTTGTGATTGTTATGCAGATGATGAACGCATTTTTGTTGGCCAACCAACCTTCTATTGACTTGGCTTATTTGCATTTGTGCCGCTATATATATATATTGCCATAAAAACATTTCTTTTCTTTGGCATTTTGGCTAATTTATGCTGATCTTAAGAGCAGTCTGCTCGAAACATTCCATCAAATCCATCAGCGAGCCCCAAAAGTCAAGCTCTATAAATTTGAAAGTGAAATGCAATAAAACAAAACTAGCCACAAACTGAAAACCATTAAACTGATTTTAAATCTTCGCATTAAGATGGATAAAGGGAAATTTTCTTCGTGTCTTCTTTGCAACTTGACTAACTCAATAATAAAAATAAAAACACATTAAAGCAGCCCTCAAAATAATTATATTCAAATAGTTATTACTAAGAAGCGGAAATATGCAATAAAACATTTTTAAAAAAACCTGATTTTTCTGCTCGATAAAGTCTTGATTAATGTTTGCGGATAGCGCTGATAAAGCTAGTGTTGAAAATGAACTTGTTTTAAAATCTTTTGAATTTACTGTTGTCCAAAAAAATACTTTTCATTATAAATTCAAATATTATGATGACTAAAGAGCAATAAAAAAATAGATTTATGCATGTGTATAACATAATATATATTTAATTAACACTGAATCGAAAAATCTATTAACTCAATTTACGATATTAATATTCAAATATTTATTTTATTTATTTATGCTAAAACTACAACAAGTATTCAATTTGTGTGCTACTTTTGAGTTTTGGTATGCGCAAAATTTCTTTAGTTCACTTTTTATGTCCGGCAAATGGCATCGGTATAGAAATATTATAAAGACATTTGTCTAATTAGATTTACGATCATTTGTATTGAGATCTGAGCACACGCCTCATAGGAAATCGTTGACAATTTTAAATAACTTTTGCCTGACTTTCTATGATTAATCTTGCGATATTGTGGCTCTTTCAGCTCTTTTAGCTCTTTCTAACTGCACAATCTCGAGCTGTGTGGCAATGGTAGCACTCAGCGGCTAAAGCTTAGCCATTCATTTATCTATCCGCGACTCGGGAAGCAAAAAAAAGAAAATCAAAAAAATAATGCAAAAAGCAAAAAAGCACAAGAAAAATAAAACCGCTGCCCCAAAGTTGCAAAGAGTGGCAAAACCGATATCTAAATAAGCCAAGCGCCAAGCGCCAGCTGAAGCCGAGCGGCGACAAAATAAAGCCACTTAACGGTATTCATTATATATATATGAGACTGCTGTAATTGCACACACACACACACACAGAGAGGAGAAAAGACAGACTTTTGCAGACTCTCGCAGCTCATTAGATTACCAGCCAAATGAGCGGAGTAAATCGACAGGCGGCAATACATAAATACCAAATGTGAAAGATACATATTGAAAAGCAACAACAACAACAACAGAAACAACATAAGCAACAACTACTACAAAAATATATCAATTGTTTGGCAGCACTTTCTCCCATGGAGCGTGCAGTCAATGGTAAACAATTTGCCAAGATGCGCATCAAGATTGCATAATTTTTCTGGCCAACAAGTGACTCAATGAAAGGCGCCAGGCACAAATATTTCTATATACAGAAGAAAAAAAACCCAACAGGGCTTAGCTGCCGTGGGAAACTTGTGGTTTCCTGTTTTGTTTTTTTTTTCCAGGAATTTTCATATCAAGATGGAATTATTTTTTAATTTAAATTATGTCAGTAGTCGATTTTAGCAGCCAGCTGATAGAAAAGTTACTCCTCAAAATTATGCAACATTTGCAAATCAATTTTGAAAAAGTTTTTCTGTATGTGCAAGAAAAACTGATTTATGCCTGTTGCAGATGCGAAGAGGTATTCAGTGGAAATGATAACCCGTTTTTTTTGGCAAGTGTACTTGTCTTACCTTGGCATTTGGCTGCTGTTGCAGCTGCAAGAATGTGGCTATTCCATTGCGCACACGATTCTTGACACCGCGAACGGTGCCCTTGGCGGAGCGTATTGTGGATTGTGTTGAGCTGGCATTGCTTCTCACATCCCTGTAGCCGGCGAAAACGTCGTGCTGCTCCCCATCATCGTTCACCGTTAGATGTGGCTCCTCGCCATGCCGCACAAAGCTCCGAAAGTTCTCGTGCTCGTTGATGTGAAAGCTGTAATATTGATCGTCGGCATATTTATAGTTGCTGCTGCGGCTGCTGCAACAATTGCTGTTGCCGTTGCTGTTGCTGTTGCTGTTGTTGTTGCCGTTGCTGTTGCCGTTGCTGTTGCCGTTGCTGTTGCCGTTGCTTGTCTGTGTTGCAGTCGCGTCTGGTGACGGTGGCGCTGGCGGATCCTCACCGGTTTGCACAAAGTTAGCCCGTTGCACCGCCGCGCGCAGCTCCTCAATGCTTGCCTCGTTGAGCGAGAGCCGTTGCGTTGTGGCATGCAACACGGATTCGATTTCGCCATCGTCCGGCTTGTCCTTGACCTCTGTGGCGGTGTTTGTGAACTGCACCACATAATCCACACTGCGTCTGTCGCGTATATCCCGCAGCAGGGAGTCCGGCAAAAGGGCGCCCAGCGTGCGCAGCGTTTTGTGGCGCTGCCTCAAATGACCGCTTGGCTTGGCCGCCGCTTGACGCACATACTCCGTGCTGCTGCAGTTGAGGGAGTCGCTATTTAGTGAGGATGGCTCACTTTCCTCGCTGTCATCCGTTAGCGTGAGTGCCGCCTGTACCGGTCCGCTATTGCTCTCCAGATCGCTGCCATTGCCACTGTCTGCCGTCTCGCAGTGTGTGGCATATTTGTGATACTGTTGCATGTAGCAGTTTGCCGGACTGTCTGCCACAGCAGCAGCTGGCAAAGTGGGCGTGTTTGCCTTTTGCACAACCATGCTTAACACTTTTGTAATTTTTTTTATTTTTATTTATTTTGGCTTAAACACGCACTTTAACAGTTTGAACAGATCTGAAGACGGAGTAATTTGCGGTGTTCACTGATTTTCTGAGGGCCGTTGCACCCGCTCTTGCATGTCTTTATGCTTCAGCTCTTGTCGTTAGACTGCGTTGCGCTTTTTTCAAGTGGCTCTAACCAAGCTGCCGCAACAACGATCCACACAAAGCAGTCAAGAAGCCAAGCAGCCAAAGCCGCCAAGCAACTTAACCAGCCAAGCAAACGCTTTGATCGACGCTCTCTTTTCTCATCTCCCTCGCTATGTCTCCCTCTCTCCCTCTCCCTCTCATTCTCTCTCTCCCTCTCTTTCTATCTTTCTCTCACTTTTCACCTAGTTATGCGGCTTTATTCAGCGCTCCGAGATTCAGCCAACGACGCTGACTGCTTTCTTTTCGAGGGAAGCCGAGAGATTAAAAAGAGAGGGAGAAAAATCGGTAGATTTCCATTAGTTGTGCATTATTAAATTTTAGCAATTTTTTCATTTTCAAATTGGCCATCATTAGCAGTTACTTCTAGCGACTGAGAAGATCGGCACCGAATCTTGCCAGTCGCTTGCCAAGTGATTATGTCAAAATTCGACCATGGTTCTAAATGTGGCTCTGCTAAGAATAGCAAATGGCAAAAGCCAGTTTTGCTAATGTTTGAATTGTTAGTCGAACTCGGAAATCAACAAACTGCAAAGATTGCAACTGTTCTTTGCGCCAGACACAGTGCTTGATTGTGATTTTCCAGTTTAGGAATTCGATAATTGTGGAGAGTTGGCCGGATTTGATTTGGTCTTCTGCACGTCTAAATAAATAACCAAATAAATGATAAAAAAGTGGAACATCAACACGAACTCTAGTCAAAAATTGTGTTACGAAATTTATGTTAAAATTTATGATCTCAATTGCATTGTTTTCGAAAATTTGTTTGTTTTTTCTTAAAGTGTTTGTTTTTGTTTATTTTATTTTTGATTTGAGATATTTTGGATAGACTTTAACACATTTATTCTTATAGAGTGTAGCCCAAAAGTCAAATTGATTACAATTTGTGCAGCGCAAACAAAATGTTGTTTTTATGGTTTTTATTGGTTTTTTTTTTTATATCTTTTCAATAGATTTGTCGAACCCATGCTGAGTTAATAAAAAATTACCGATTAATCTTGCATGCATGCTTTCGATGCAAACTAGTATCTCAATTATGGTAAATGATTTCTGGTGCAGGTGCTTTAATTTTTTATTTTTTTTTTATTGCAAACCAGCTTTATCTGAGGTTATACCAAATTAATCGTTGTCATGGACACCAAACAGCCAAAAAAAAAAAAAAATAAAAATAAAGCAATGCTGACATTAAATAAATAACTTCCACATTAATGATTAAGTGGCAAGTTAAAAGTCGAAGTCTGTGTCGAATTTCTTTCATGTCTTTTGTTTTATGATAAATATGATAAATATGATTTTTATTATATTATTTGTACAATTTACTAAAACAACAAAACATGTGTTTAATTTAGCTGGTAAGCGTTTTACCTGCTTCTAGACAACTACTTAAAGACAGCTCTGAGAATCGTCAGATTAAAGATTTATATCAACTGGCTGAGGAGCAGGCGAAAATTTCGAATTTTCCGTGTCTTGAATAAACTGATATGAACTGAATGCATATGTGTGAGTCATTTATCGGCCGGATATTGCAGAATTTTCACTGCCGACTGCACAAAATTCATTCAGAGTTGCAAAAAAAAAAGATAGCTGAAAAACAACATCAGTTTAAATTCCGACAGTTCTGCAACATCTGCTCAACATTATTGATGCGACATGCTGCAGCAGCAGAAGTCATCGAGGAACACAGAAACTTAAGTTTTGGGCTTATTTTTGGGAGAGATAAGCAATTATACGAAAAATGCACAATTATCAGTTTATGGCATAAGGCGGAAAAGATATTCATTTTAAACTGTGGTGCAAATTTCGTAACCACAGCACAATCGATGCAAATGCCAAGCTTTTGCCACAAATTGGCAAGACTGAGTCTTATCTCGAATCAGTTAACGTGGCCAAAATCACACAAAAATCACGTAGCAAGCAGCAAGTCTCGATAAGAAATTCTCGTGTCGGCAGCACCACATCAAATCGCATTTAATTGACTAAATGATAACTTTTATCAATTACATGAATTTTGATGATTATATAAAATTTCATAAAGCAAGCGATTAAAATTTTGCATTTGACCACGATTCTGCATTTGAAGTTAAATGTTTATCATAGAAAAAACTGTCATTAAAAAATATTTGAGCATTTTTAAGATATGACTATAATTATATTCTTAAATGATTTAAAATAGAGCAAGTTAAAAAAAAAAACAAAATAAATAAATAAATATATTAAATATATTATTATTGTAAATACTTAATTAATTAATTGATTTTTGGCATTTTTAAATATTTTTTGATTTAGTAAAAATTTGATCATGAAAATATAAATAAATATATTAAAATAAAGCAAGCTAAAAAAAAAAAATAATAATAGAAACTGTTTGCTAGAAATATGTGGCTAATACTTAATTGATTTTTAGCATTTTAAAAATTTGTTTGGCTTAGTAAAAATCTGTTTTCAGATTTTGTTTTTTATTATTTTAAAACACCCAAACGACTACAATTTTCTTTCTATTTTTTTTACTAAGTCTTCTTGATTTAATTTTTAATTTTCAGCTGCTTATTGTTATTAATGGTGAAAGTGTTTTTCTTTTCATGATTAGAGAATAGAAATTTGACAGTATTTGAAATATTGTATTACCGAAATCGTGCCCCATCTCCCAGATAAGTTGCCTAACAAGCCCGTTTTTTGTATCTTTGAGCAACTTGAATACTCCAACAACCAAATTGAGAATCCGATTTAAATTGTACGTTTTTTTTGACACCGTGCTGAATTACAAATCTTTGAGTTATCTTTTTGCATCGGTAAATAATTCTGTGTAGAGATAATCACGTGTTGACAACAAAATATTTTGAGATATTTGTGATATTTTTATTGTGGCTTTATCAGTGCGATGGGGTCACGATTCAGTATAAAAGACGCAGTTCCATATCGAGTTTCATTTAGTTTGTGAATTACGATTGAACATGACTGGGTTTGGCATACAAATTGGTGGCCTGGTGGCGCTGCTAATCCCAACTATTGCGATCGCCGTGGATACCCAAGCGGTGCTCTGCGCCAATGATAACACGCCAGCCTGTGCGAGGATGCGGGGAGAGTATGTGGTATACAGGAACGAGTGTGAACTGAGAAAGGCGCAACGTGAGAATCCAATGGGTAGTCCTTTGCGTAAGTCCAACTAAGATGAGTTATCCTTGTTCTAATAATCATTATTTGCTCCTCCAGTTGATGTCGCTTTGCATCATTGTTTGCCCAACTGTGATTTTGTGTGCGATGTCAATTTTCAGCCGATTTGCGGCGTTAATGTTGATTCGGAAGTGCGGAAGACATTCAGGAATCGTTGCGAAATGATGCGCACCTCGTGCTTCAGCCGCTCCGAGTGGGTGGTGTACAAGTGGGGCATGTGTCCGCGTGCCCCAAATCAGCTGCACTCCAAGCAGCCAGCGTCGCAAACACTGCGCGTGAGTAAGCGGAAGCGTCGTCGCAACATCCAATGCACCAGTGTCTATCGTCCCGTTTGTGCCACCTATGCCGGCGTCAAGTCCACCTTCTCAAATGAGTGTCTGGTCAAGGCGGAGAACATACGAACTGGCAGAAGTAAGTAGTAGATTTGACTTGTTGCACGGCAACCAAGCTAACACTTCATCTGTGGCAGATTGGCGCATCGTATCGGAGGGTCTCTGTGGGGAGGATAGCATCAAAATGAAGCACAGTCGCAAATTGAAGCCCAAAATGAAGCCAAAGGTTGAAACGGAGCGCAGCAAGCGCAGCCAAAAGCTGGAACAGCTGAATGATTTTGAGATATCCGAGGATGTGGTGCAAATCTTTGCGCCATCCAAATTTCACACCCAATTTATCAGCAACACGGGCACCATTGAGAAAAGCTACTCACTTCCCGCACGGAAACCCCAAACCCCTAGCCAGCCCCAACCCCAGCGACTGTCCCAAGTGCAGACCCAATCCCAACCAAAGGCCAGGCCTATCCATGACAGCCAGGCACAAAAAGGGGTTAAACACTGCGTATACAGTAATGAGCCAGTTTGCGGCAGTTTCAATGGCGAGACTCGCACTTTTGACCATATGTGCGCTCTGATGGAGCACAGCCAGGCGGTGGGCAATGGTAAGCATTGGGGCATTGTGGCGGTCGACTCGCTGGACAGTAATTAAATCGTGATACCCTCTCTCCCATTTGCAGCTTGGACCATACTGCATGAGGGCAGCTGTCGTCACTGCGATAATCCCTGCTCCACTGTATATAGTCCGATTTGTGTCAGTCGAAATGGAATTAGCTATACAATTGTCAATGAATGCTATTTGCAACGTGAGCGTTGCAAGGATCCAAATAGTGGTAAGTTCAATTATAGTTTCCAAAATGATATACAGCTTTTATAGGTTGCTTTATTTATCTTAGACTGGAAGATCTTGCACAACGGTGATTGCGCCCTAAACACTGAGGAGGTTGCCCAGAGTATTCCTGAGCCCACTTCATCATCGTTTGATGCACTCCGATCACTCGTTGCAGGCAAATACAATGGCAGCAACTCGACTTACTCAGCCCCAACAACTACTCCAAAGCCAAGTTTACCAAATAAAATGAGTTCTCCACTTGCAAGCCCAATCAAAACAGCTCCGCTTTTGTCCAGGCAGCTAGAGCCAATGCCATCTTCCAAGGATCTAAGCAATCGCAAGATACGCAGAGTTGAGCCAGCCACGTTGAATGTATACAACCCAAACGTGTACAACACAGATCGGTGGATGCAACCCAATAAGTTGGCAGCTTGGCAGTCCAAGCTGGGTCAGCCGGGCATGGACTCTGCCATGGATCAGTTCAATGAGCGATCAAATGTGAGGAAGACACAAAGTGACAAATATTCGCCATATTATTGGCCACAAAATCCAACCACGCCCACACAATATTTGGCCGCAACCATAGCGCCGACAACAACAACAACAAGTAGTCCAGTTCCAACGAATATTCTTCAGGGATTCTCTGGAACAGATGTTCTCAATTTTGATTTAAATTCAGCAAGTGAACTTTTTGGCGAAATCGAAGCCAATTCAAAAATATTTATATTGCTAGACACAACCAGCAAAGCGGCAAACACAGTTGCAACAACCACAGTGGCAACCACAGCTGATACAACAGAGAAGTCAACAACAACGATGCGCCCACCCACAACAACAACAACCACAATTAGTGCACCCACAATAACAACAAAAACAACCATAAATCCGATCACCACTCAAAAAACAATTTCTGAAAAGGAACTCGCAGAATCCACATCCAATAATATTGTGGTGCTCGATCAAATCCCTGCGGCAACAAGCACATCCAGCGCCACATCAACCACAACAAACTTTGGCTACAACTTCGATGAGCCGTGGAGTGGGCAAACCTCGATTTATGGTCTCCATAAGGATTCGCTAATAATGCGACTACTGCGCGCCAGCAGTGCTAAAAATTGGTTTTTGTAGTTTATTCGTTGTTATTTATTTATCGTAAATTAGTAAATTATTTTTATATGAAGTTAGTGATATGAGTGATCTGTATTATTTAATGTTATTAAATATTTTAAGCTTATTTTAACTTTCCAAATAAATTTCGTACTTTTTACAAAGTGTCTATCAATTATATCGGCCATCTATGGCTCATTATTTATGGTTTGTGCATGCACTTAGGTAAGTTAGTTCAGCAACCTGACTTCAAACTGAACCGAACCTAACAACTGTCCTGTAAAAATATCTCAGACTTAACGAAAAATAAGTTACACCACCTATTGCAAATTTTACGGTTGTTGTACAGACTAACTCAAATATGATGATAGCTTACACACTTAACGAAATTTTATTTGCGCCATCTATGGCTCATCAATATGTAGCTGTTGTACAAACCAACTCAGCCAATTCAATAAATGCACCAAACTTTTCGTCAATACTCTTAACGAAGATTACCCAATTGCTCCACATTGATCGAAATTGCGCCACATAATTTGACGATTTAGCTTAGCCATGACTAAAACCATTGAATGATTACTATTGAGTCTAAAAACTTTTTAAATAAATCAGACCTGAAAGATATCATAATATTTTTAAAAAAGTTAATAGCTTTGAGATATCTTAAGTAAAATGTGCATAATTATATAAATGCGTGTATATTATGGTAAGACTGTAATGAAATAATTAATGTGAATGAAAATATTTTACAACGATTTGTTGGTGCTTAGAATTAGTTAAAGCTTTTCATTCTTTATTAGATGTTTAAAAAAAAGAAGCTAATTCATGTTCATTGCTTTGAATCTAATATCAAATATTTAAAATAAATAATAATGAATATGAAAAAGTTAAGGCATCTGTAACAATTTCAATCTATTTATTGTTTAAGTATTCTTTTATTTGATTTAGATTTGTTTTTACTCGACTAAGTAAAATACAAATATATATTTGACTAACTTCTGATATTTAGGTTAATGCGATTGAGTTGTATCATTAAAATCGAATGCTTGAAGCGATGTGGTTTATTTATTTAAAACATAAAAAGTATTTTTTATACTTCGCTTAATTTGCATGCACCTTAAGAGTGAAACTATTTATCGGTATGGGTGTTGCACCCAAAATAATTCAAGTTTACTCGAAAAATGGAATAATGTTATCAATAAAAAAAAAACATTAATTAATCAACAATTTGCGTATTACTGACCGATTTTAATTGCTAGTGAATAGTGAAATGTAGAAAAGTATTTAAGCAAACAAAAAATACATTTGAAATGCTGCCCGAAGGCGATAAATTTTTTGTTTTTATTGGCAAAAACTCTCGTTAACGGAAACAGTAATTGTCAACCCCCCGCACTTGGACAGTTACCCCCCCTCAACGCACAAGCCAATATATTACAGTGGCTATCCGGTTGCTCTTTTTTTGGCACGTTGCAATCCAAAAATCCTCCACTCGACTTTAATTTGTTTAATTATTCAGTCGGTTCGACATGGCATCTGTGGCTCGTAAAAGTAGCATTTGGGCGGTCATAGTTGTCCACTCCAGCTGCCAGCTTCAGCTGACTCTGCAAATGCTCACAACTTTGCGTGTGGCATTGTAATTTGTATTTTGGTTATGCCAGCCAGTCAGCAAACCAGCCAACTCGACAACCAGCCAATGCTTTGATTTGAAGGCAATTGTTGTTTTGGCCAACTAAAAATAGAGATTAGGCAATTGTTGCTAAACTTTCTTTCTTTGCTCCTCCTTTGGTTGGGCAGAGCCTTCAAGTTCTGCCGAGTGGCCATCAATCAGTCTATCGATTACCTCATACCTGCCATAAAGACACTGACTAATTAATTAACCGGCTGTGAACGCGACTTGTTATAGGCCAAACTACCAGATATGCATAGCATAAAGGAAAACAATGTTAAAAAAAAATAAATAACATCCAATTGATACTTTCACTGGTCAATAATGCAATAGTGCAACATTACAATTGCAACAGCAGCAAAAATGCGAACAACAACAACTTTCGCGTTGCATGCACTTGCAGAAGCAACTATAATTAAGACGCTCAAAAATCCAAATACTCAAGCTTGTTGCAGAAATTGCCACAATTCGAAGCACACTTTTCGCACAAATATGAAAATAACACGCGCAAAACTGAAATTTAAGCTGAAAATGCAGCAGAGCTGGAGCTGGAGCTGGAGCTGGAGGATTTACTGTGTCTCTAATATATAAGTTGTGTTCCAATAATAGATGGACTAATCTCATTTAACTGCATTCGCACTAGTTCTGATTGCTATCATTTACAAGAGACAAGAGGAGCAACCACAACTGGTTCATTTTGTTGGCAGTTTTGTCTTACGGGATTCACTTTCGTTTGGGTTTTTGTGTTTTGCGGTCGCCTTGCGAGTTTTGTGGCTTTTGCTTTCAGTCACACGCGGTGGCAAGGCTCATAATTCCGTGCGGGGAGTGTGTTGCACATTTGCAACGTTCAATGATCGCCGCGCAAGAGGAAAATAAAAAAAAAAAAACCCGATTTGCCTCTCTGGCGACTCTCAATTTGACCCAGAAAGCGACGCATCGACTTTGACTTTGACTTTATTGCTTTACTCACAATTCCGGTGCATGTTGCATGCTGCATGAGAATTAGATGTGGATGTGGATGTAGTGTTGGTCTGGCTTGTTAGCCGGCGCATGCCGCATGCCACATGCAGCTGCTGCTTTATAATAAAAGGAGTACGCCGTCGCCTTCAGTTTCCATTTGTGTTTCACTCGGCCAGCTGAGCGGTGGTCTTCAGCTCTCGGTAAAAGTGTCGCCTCTAAATAACATCAACCAAGACAATATGTCACTCTGGCGTTGGAGTATAGCTGCCTATGTGGCACTGGTGTTGCTGCTGCTGCTCCACTATAGCAATGCACTGGATTCGATTTCATCCCCAACGGCGGCACCACAACTGAATGTGGCATCGGCTCGTTCCAAAGGTGGCTCTCTGGTCTCCAACAGTGATGCGTATATTGCGCGCAATCAGCGCGAGTGCTTTGAGACGCGCAATCTGGTCTCCTGCATCAAGTATAAGGCATCCAGGCTTATCTGGAAGTTGGCCACCAATGGCCTGGGCTTCTTTCCCAACGAATACGAGCGAACGCTGGGCGAGAAGACGCCACGTTGGTTGAGCTTGGTGCAGCTGGGTGAACCGGCCGACGATATTGTGGTCTTCAACGATGCCAAGAGTCTGACAGGTGAGTCTCATGTTACCTGGTCACTGGTCGAAGAAGCGCGACTATTCAATGACTTTGTGATTGCTGCCACTAAAATGGGAAAGTAGCAATTAGCAGCTGCATTTATGCATCACATGGCCAAGATCAAGCTCAAGCTGAAGCTGAAGCTCGATCTCAAGCGCGATCTCGAGTGCATAATTGTAGATTGTTTTCACCATCAATTACGCTGGCAAATATTTAATAGTAGACAACCCAAAAACCCATATAGTTTTCCATATAAACACCTGCGGATGTTTATCGCGTATCTAATTAATTCAACTGAACGGAGATTTTTTATTTATATTTGATCTTTTATTTGGCATTAAAACAAACAACACTCTTAGTGATTTAAATGTTTTTTTTATTTGCACCAATTAAATATTTACATTTATTTTGTTGATTGCAGGAGACAGCGAATTCATGAACATCTACAAGTTTCTGCAACGAGCAGTCGAAACTTTTGGACGCAATCATGGAATCCAGCTGGCACTGCCCAAGGAAACGGGAGCTCGAATCATGGATGAGGCGGGTAAGTGTAAGAATGAGTAATAAGTATTGCAATAAAATATAGTAAGTAGACAAAAAATAATATAGATATATGTATATATAAATCTCGATCAGCATGGATAGCTGAGTTTATATTTTATGGCTCAATTTTTCTTAAAAGTTTTTTGGACTTTTTTAGTCACAACAATCTGACGATTATCGATCGATATGTAATATAAAATATACTTAGGGCTCAGAGAAGAGCAAATATCAAAAATTGTAAAAAAAAAAACTTTAGATTTTAATTATTTTTCTATAGTTGATTTATTTATAGCCAATTTTTTCTTGAGATTTGTTTGGACTCTTTTAGTCACAACAATCTGACGATTATCGATCGATATGTAATATAAAATATACTTAGGGCTCAGAGAAGAGCAAATATCAAAAATTGTAAAAAAAAAAAAATTTAGATTTTAATTATTTTTCTATAGTTGATTTATTTATAGCCAATTTTTTCTTGAGATTTGTTTGGACTCTTTTAGTCACAACAATTTGATCATCGTTAAATATGTAATAGAAAATATACTTAGGGCTCAGAGAAGGGCAAACATAAAAAATTTAAAAAAAAAAAAGTAAGTCACTTTTAGATTTTAATTATAATTGAATAGCTAAGTTTATATTTTATAGCTAATTTTTTCTTGAGAGTTGTTTGGACTCTTTTAGTCACAACAATTGGACGATCATCGTTAAATATGTAATAGAAAATATGCCTATGGCTCAGAGAAAAGCAAACATCAAAAACTATAAAAAAATATAGTCACTTTTAGTCTTAATTATATTAAAAAATTTCTCGTTTACAGAGCCCCGTTTAAAGAAGAAGAAAAAGTGGCTCGTCTTATTACCGCTGATAATATTGATGAAAATCGCTCATTTAAAAATGACTCTGGTCACACTGCTGCTGGGCGTGCTGGGCATGAATGTGCTGCTGGTGGGCGGTACAGGCTGGCTGATTCACTATCTCAAATACAAGACAATGTGCAAGATTCATCCGCATTTGGTGCAATCGCATTCGCATGTCTACGACTCCGATCCGTCGGACTATTCGCAGTTCCTGGGCAGCAGCAGCTGGGCAGGAGGAGGCGGCGGCGGCTACTCGCCACCCAGTGTACACGAGGTGAACGCGAATGGATATAGCAAGGATTGGGCGACGAGTAAGGCATACCATGGCTACAATCATTTGGACACAATTAGTAAGCGAATACAGTGAAGCTTGACGGGGAACGAATCGTGCCAGGTCCTAGTAAAATTATGATCAACGTTTGTTTTTGTTTTAACTCTTCTTATTTATACACACTCTGTTTTTTAAGTTTATAATTTACATTTAACTAATAGCAAGTATTTAATAAAATTGAAATATTCGCTACAGTTGGAAAATGCTTGTGGTGCGAGGGGAGTGCGTCATTTGCCAACTTTGCATTTTGTTTACTTGCCCCTTATCAGTGGCAAAGCTTTTGTTTACAGAACAATTGCCAGAAAAAAATAAAAATAATAATAAAAAAAAATAGAGACGTCTCTAATTGTTTGGCCAGCGAACTACGCACAAAATACGGCCAAAACCCAAAACCAATATACATATTTATTTGTGTTTATATTATTTGTATTTTGTATACATATAAAAAAATTCTGGCTAACTGTGTGGCCAACTAGCTTGGCCAACTAGCAGCTAGACTGCCTCAACGCTATCTCTGCGTCTACATATGTTAATGATTTAGTTGCGCAAATATGATTTAGAAGGTGCTGCGAATAACCGCCTGCAACCTCCTCCTCCTCCTCCTCCTCCTCCTCCTCCTCCACCACTATCTATCCATTCAACTGGCGCTGTTTGCATCCATTTATGGCCAGCCATCAAATGTGGCACAGTTAAGCGCCTGACACACATTGGAGGCAGGGCAGGCTACGTGTCAAACGTGCTTAATGATCCAAAGCAGCCGTTACATTTATGGCCACAACTCTTACCAGGGCTAAGAATATTCTGCACGCATACTAAAATATATATTATACACATATTAAAAGTTATAGATTTTCGATTATTGTGAGGAAAATGAATTAATAAACATGAGCAAAATCAATGTTTAAATATCAAGTTTTTCAAGAATAAGACTCTTTCCTTGATATTCATTAGTTTTTTTTATCTGCTGTCTACTTTAATTAATTTGAATTGAATAAGCATTTTAGCTATATTTGTAACTGAATGCATTAATTATTATTTTTAATAGAGTGCAATGAACAACCTGATAAAAAGCAGACAACGCTGTTTGTCTAAGATGCAACTAAAAACTTTTATGGCAGTCAATTTAGATATTTGATTAAAATAATTACTTACAGATAAAAAAAAAACTGACAATCTCATATTAAGTAGACAATAGCCCTGATCTTGACGCAGTCTGAAAGGGTCAGCTGAATCTGCCTGAATCAAAATGGATGTATCCGATTTGCCCGCTTGGCTAACTAAGGATTATATGCAGTCCAAGCTGCGAGTCTTTCACAAGGATGCCCAGCTGAATGTGACCAGATTGTGGGCAAATGCCGCAACGGGCAAGGGTGAGAATTATGTGGGTGTTGTGACTCGCATTCACGTGGAGTTTGAGGAAACAGGCGGCGGTGGTGCAGTGGTGCAGCGCACATATCTGTTGAAGGAAGGCTGTCCAGAGGATGCTCCCCAGGCGTGCGTGTTTGCCGAATATGGTGTCTACTCACGTGAGATGGATATGTATGAGTTCGTGTTGCCAAAAATGACGCAGCTGCTCAGAGAGTTGGGCATCAAGGATAAATTGCATGCGGATGCAATTTGCGTCGATCGGCAGCATGGCATTATGCTGCTCGAGGATCTATCGCCACTGGAGTACAAAAATGCTGATCGTGTCAAACAGTTGGACATGGAACACACTCTGGTTACTCTGAATATGCTTGCCAAGTTCCATGCAACTGCTTTGATTCTTGAGCAACGGCATCCGAAGCTGCTTGCCAAAGGATTTGATAAATCTTTTTTTTCACGTGGTGCGAAGGGTTATGCCCTGATTTTTACGAGTCTCTTTCGAGGACTCATCCGTTATGTCAAAACCCAACCCAAACTCAATGAACTCTACTTGGATAAGTTGCAGTTAATTTTGGAGAATCTAATGGAGTATGGTGCACAATCCTACGATGTGAATGATGGCGATTTCTGCACACTAATCCACGGCGACTGCTGGACCACAAACATCATGTTTCAATATGATGCGATGGGCAAGCCCATCCAGGTGGTGCCCATTGACTTCCAGTTCAGCACTCGCACCTCGCCTTTAGTCGATTTGCATTACTTCTTCAGCACTTCTCTGCAGGCCGATGTCCTGGCCAAGGAAACAAATCTAGTGCAGCATTATTATTATGCCCTCAAACGCAATTTGAGGCGGTTCCAGTTTAAGGCAAAACTGCCAAGTCTTCTCGAGTTTCAAATTCAATATGAGCGACGTCGATTTTTAAGTAAGTTAAAATATTAACTGGCTAATCAATTATTTATTAATTCATTAATTTTTTGATCTCAGGCGTTGTTATAGCTCTAGTTTTCCAACCACTTATGATATACTCCGGCAACTATGTACCCGACTTTTGTAAGTTGTATCAGAATACGCCGGAGGCATTGAGTTTTCAGGATTCGATATACGAATGTGACAGAGCCCAGAGCATTGTGGAGCAAATGCTAACCAAATTCGATGCCAAGGGTTTGCTAGACGAACAGTAAAGTTAATATTTGCAACGATTTTTTTTTTATCTTTGTTTAAGAAAAAATATTATTAATAAATAAGCTTAAAAGAATTTATGTGAATTTATTTTAACTTATACTAAAATCAAACTAATCATTCAATAAGTGAGCTAAATTAGTAGTCAACATTTTCTGATTTTTTATTACAATTTTTGTTTTATTTTTTTTATTTCTAAATAATTAAAATTTGTTGTTAATAATCGTATTTAATTATATTTTCACTTGTTTACTGACACAATTTGCCACACTGTGTCTGCAAACTTGTGACAGCTTTTTATTTGGGGGGTAGCTTTAACCCCTAGCAGGACCATTGATAAGAAAGCTTCGCACAGCTGTTGGCCCAAAACAAAGTTGAAAAGCATTTGGCGATGGTTTTGGTCGGTGTGCGCGGTCCGTTCAGTTGCAACTTCGGGCTCACGCAGCGTATACGCAACGAGGAGCATTCCCTTGCGTTCCCTTAGGACAGGCCACTCGACTCGGTATAAAAGTTGGAGCTATAGCCTAAAACCCAACAGATGGTCGCCGGCTGTTCACGTGCCCAGTTATCGGGATCTCGAAATCGCAAACAAAGCGATATTAAAATTTAAAAAAAAAATCTGCTGAATATAATTTTTCAAAATCGCGAAAATATATAACTAAATAATATAAATAAAAATATAAAAAATATATATTTGAAATGTGGAAATATATTCATAAAAATTCTTGTGCGGCTCAGTAAAAATCAAAAGATAAAAAACCGAAACGTGTGCGGAAAATGTGTTATGTTTGTTTTTTGTATACGTCGCCATTAAAAATTCGAAGGTGAAAGATTTCCAGTGAAGGCCCCAAGTTATATGCGAATATTTGCCAATAACATGCCGGACGACGGATTCTTGTAGTTTTCAATTTCGTTTGTGTATTCGAATTTGTATTCGTATTCGTTTTCGTATTCGTATTCGTATTCGCTCTGAGCAAGTGCGAAGTGGAAACTGTGAATCTGACTTAATGCGAAGCGATGTGTTCGCCAGACAGCATCGTCATCATTACCTTTGTAACTATTCCATTCGCAACGCGGAAAGTGTCGGAAAGTGCGCTGAAATAAAAGAGTAAATCTCCAAAGGAAGTTGTAACTCAAGTGGAATAAAACCGACTGCCAAAAATTACATGCTGAGTGCCTCAATAAAAATAAAGTATGTTTTCTTGCTCTGGAAGAGGAAATTTGGCCAAGTGCTGAAAACAGTTTTTGCTTGTGAATGAAAAGTATCAAAAACACAAACCAAATAATTCCATAAATTTCACAATTAATGTGTGTTTTTACAGTTGTATTAAACAAAGAATATTTATGAAATCTTTCACAGAATTCGAAAATCAATCAAAAAATTTATTATTGCTGTGCTTTAAATTTTGGAAATCAGCTCGAAAGTGGATCAGAATTGATTCGAATGTGGTTTATTTGTGAAAATTAATTATGTACTTGAGATTTTCGAGTGTGGTCTGATTTTTAATTTACGAACATTAATTTGATTGATTTCTAAATATCTCAATTTTACCCTAATTCAAATGCAATTATCCACTTTCGAAATTTGATTTAACAAAATTAATAAAATCAATAATAAAACATTTTTGACGAAAACGTGATGGCAAAATAGTGCAGCTGCTTTGGGTGAATCCTGGTTTATTTTAACAGAAAAGTAGAAGTAAATCTGACACTTATTGGAGTTAAAATTGCTATTTGAATGCGAACACATTCAGTTGTCTTTGACATAAAGGAATTTATATTGAACAAAGTTAAAGTCATTCAAAGTGCCATTTTACTACATATTATATAAGCAAAGTGTATAAAGTGAAATTAATTTAAATAAATTCAATAATTTAAATGAAGTCAATAAAGCAAAAATGTAGAATATTCAACAAAATTAATTTAATTCGTTTTCATGTCATGTTACTTTTATCAACTAATTTAAAGTCTGCTTTTTACGCATTCATAAATTAATTCCGCGGTTCGCTTGACAATTTATTGAAAATTAATTTATATATATTTGTTTTGTTTTGAACATGAATTTATATATATATATTTGTTTTGTTTTGAACATAAATTTAAATATGTATTTTTTTTTTAACTACCTAGCAAAATCCATAACTTTAAGAACTTTCTATGCGAGTCTCTTTGTCTCAAGTCCGTTTATTTGCGTGGTTTTAATTGGAATTGCTTGAAGTTACGTTAAATGCGTCATAAGTGCCATTTTGTGTATTGCACATATATTGTGATAAGGATTATGGACAAAAGGCCAAAACAAGAAAGGCAACGCCAAGAACAATACATGTAAAAAGGATATTCCCATGCCTCTAATTCATGTTGCAAGCTGGCAACAAAGGCAACAAAGGCAAACTAAGAACAGAAACACCAAAAATAAATACAAATAGTTAAATACACGGATAATTATAGAAGACAAAAGGAAGCCAAAATAAAAGCTGGAAAGCAGGGAGCAGCCCACCTACAGAGGGGGGGTTTGATATGGTAAGTTTAATTGCAATATAAACAAGAAGCCATTGAAAAGTATGTCATTTCAAAATGAAATTACGTTTGGCATTCAACTTTCTTTTTAAAACAAAAGTTTCCATTTGCTTTCTAATTTATTTGTTTAGGTGTGTCGCCATTGTAGATAGGGCATCTCCACAGAAACTGCCATATGGCATTTAACATTTGTAGAGAATCCTCTTTCTAATTTAATTTTGCTGAGATTGTCAAAAAATATCAGCATGGAAACACTCAACTGCAACTGCTGCTGACAAATCAATTATTCCCCCTCAGTAGTTAAGTTAAAATTAATGAACTGATTGTAAAAAAAAAAATACAAAAACCATACTAAAAATGGCTTCTATGCTCGATTTGTCAATTGATATACAATATTTCAGGATTGTGCAATCAATTGAAATATTTTAAACACACTTTAACGAACAGCAACCCTTTTTTTGGGGTTCTTTTGTTTCTATCATAAGGATGGGAATCAGCAAACTGTGACCAAAATCCAATTTGCCAATTCCCATCATTTGAGCAGCCTGTGGCCTCAAAATCCAATTAATTCGATGCCCGAAAAAACATTCATTTTGTGATTTTTTACAACTCAGCTGAAACGTTTACCATAAATATAACAAATATATTTCTAATGCTCCGACAACATGAATAAATGTGTTTTAAATCCATTAAACATTGAAACATTTTTCATAGACTTCGATTTTTAAGCCCAGCCGTTTTTTTCTCTTTCTTTTTGATGTAATTTCAATAGAAGTTGAATGGAAATGAATTGAACGAAAAAAAAAGGCTTTGTAGCATCAACAACAACACGAAAATAGCTTAAATAAATCAACAAAGTAGCTGTTCCAAAAATGGGGCAGCTGAAAAGATAAATGGGTTAAAGCTATTTAGAAAAGATTCGATTTTTATGGGCTATTTAAAATCTCAGGATCACGCGACAAAATGTGAAAACTGTGTTTGGTGTTTCGGTTTAAATGCAAATGCAAAGCGACCCACGCTTTGAGAGGGGCAGATGATTTGAAGTGAAAATTGACAGTTTGAAAATTATTCAAATTCATGACAAGTTTTTATGAACTTGAGACTATTTTACATAATTTTCTTGACGTCAACTTTATACAAAAATCATTTGGCATACAGCATACAGATAAGATGGAAACAAAGCCAGCAAGCTAAGATAAATTTAGGCAAACATGATAAATTTAGATACATTTTGCCAACATACTCAAAGTATTTTCAAAGACATGAAAACTCAATTTGTAAATTGAAATGCTGCTTTCAAAGTTTTACGAGTCCAACTAACAAAATGTGATTGGTTCTGCGAACAACAATTGATAAAAGTTTTTCTATCATGTAAATTTTAGTTGCCTACATATATATATATATATATATATACATATATATAGGCTTTATATTTTTTTTGTGCCGCAAACAATAAATCTTCAACTATGTTTCCAAGTTACAATTTTCTTAAGTGGTAAAAAACAAATTCAACTTTAGCCTGCAACTTTTGTATGCATTTTATACGACTTGGGAACGCAGCACTGGGACTGGGACTAAAATAAACATGCACAACTTGTGCTGCTCTTCCAATGAGCTGCGATTACAGTTTGGGCCATATTCACTACAGTGGGACGGATTGCCCTTACCAGAGTCAGAATCGACCATCTTGATTTATAGGCAACACATTAATCGCAGCAAGAGCCGATTGTGCAGCATACTTTGGGGATGCTGAAAAATAATGTGATTCCTGTGCGCAACTTACACTTTTCTCTTTTTGTTGACATTGATTAGTCAGCAAACATCTGCTGCATAAAATTGTACAATTATCTTAAGAAATTCATCTCATCAATAACAAGACTACAATTCGAACAGTTTTTGTTCTTGTTGGTTACGGCCATATTTACGTATACGCAATTTGCAAAATATTTAAAAAAAAATTCTGCCTTCTCTTCAACGACCTGGCAACGCCCCGGAAAACTCTCACACTTCAGATAATTACTTAATGTTCATCTGAACAACAACTAAAAAGCCATACTTAATTTTAACATTTACATAAAGCATAATTTTAATGTAGCCCCAGAAACACCAACCAATTACGATTTTCTCAATATGAGCTTATTAAAATATCCCAATTAATTGCAGCATTTACTCATTTTAATTGTCCTCGTTTTGAGCATATTAGACAAAAGTTTTAAGCCAGAAAAATGAGCAACATTTTGAAATAGTCAGCGAGGGTATTAAAACTTCCTTTGTTTGCCATTATTTTCCTTTACGTTTTATGCATGAATTATAAAAAAAAAATGTGTTTTGTGTCTTCTTGTTTTCTTAAGGCACAAAGTTTTTTAATTAAAACATGTTGGCTCTTAAGTAAGTTTGTTACTTAGTTCTTTAAAGATAAACCGGAGAGGCAGAGTGTATAAAAATTGTTATGTGAAGCAGCATGTGATAAGCAAAGCAAAAAGGACAAAAGCGCCATTTTGTATAGTTTTTTTTTTTTTAAATAATCCTTTAACTTGATGTACTTGTGAGAAGATAAAGTTTTATGGCGCTTTTCGAGCCAACACCTTAGCTTATGGCATTAAAACTTGCAAAACATGTCAAAGTGCAATAGACAGTAAAAACATTTTGGTACAAGCCAGCGGCTGGCACAACATTTATTTATAACAATAATTTTGGCTGTTTATTTTGTTGGTGTTTTTTGAGTAAAATTCATAGGTCCTGGTTAAGCACGTGGCGTGTGCACTTAAATCACGCATGTGGAAATCTATTCGAGACAAACACGCAATGGCCCTGAATCCGTTTTCTTTCTTCTTTTTTGGCTAAGCCGTTTAAGCCTTTTCATTTTGGTTTTATAGCAGAAACGAAGATATTTCGCACAGATACATTTATAGTGGTGAACAGTTTCATGGCATTTTACCTTCTGTTTACTTATGACTAACGCTTAAAAATTTAAATCCTTGCAATAAATGTTAAAGCATTTTACAGATAAATTTTTTCCCTTTAGTTCGTTTTTTTTTTCAATTTAAGTATTAAATGAATTTAAATCCTTTATTATATGGCATATAATTTTTAGCTTTAATTTTTTAAATAAATAAAATAAATAAATACACAATTAATATATGGATTTTCTCATTAGGTAATCGTTATGAATCACACTGAATTTGGATCCTTACAGTCGAATTTCGACAGCTCAGTGGAGATAATCAAAGCCATCGCCAGGAATAGTAACTTTGATTTGGTTGGCGAGCGACGACATCTGGTTAATTATGCTCAATTAAATGCACTCACTGATGTCAATGCCAACAATACAAATAGGGGCAACTACAACAACAGTCACATCAGCAGCAACAACAACAACAACAACAACATGACAATACAACTGTTAAATAGCACACATATTAATGTGAGCAATATAATTGTCTCTGCCGATTTGGACCCGGTGCTAATGGACCAGTATCAGCACAATCGGGCTATCGAGAGTCCCTGGTATCACTTGCTAATTGCCATGTACAGCATACTAATTGTGTTCGGAGCCATGGGCAACCTAATGGTGGTCATCGCTGTGCTGCGCAAACCACTGATGCGAACGGCACGGAACCTCTTCATCCTTAATCTGGCCATATCGGGTGAGTTGTGGGGTTGGTTGGTTGGCTTTTGTTGCTGGTTGGCTTCTCTAACGTTGATTTCACGATAATAACGGCCATTCGCAGACCTGCTTTTGTGCCTTGTGACGATGCCGTTAACTCTTATGGAAATTCTTTCAAAATTCTGGCCATATGGCTCTTGTGCCAGCCTGTGCAAAATGATTGCCACGCTGCAGGCTCTGAGCATTTTTGTGTCGACGATATCCATTACAGCCATCGCCTTCGACAGATATCAGGTTAGTACTATTTCAAATTTAACAACAACAACAATAACAACAATAAATATTTAATTGTTATGAGAAAATCGATTAAGGAACTTTTTACTGTTTGCAATCAAAATTGAGTAGCACTAAATAAAATGACTCGACGAAATGGTGTGAACATGAATTGCTGATTTCTGTTTGGTAAATAACAAGAAAAATAACAAGCTCGTAAAAAATTTCATAAGTCAATTAGTTTTCACAGATTAAAGATTAGAATAAACTTGAATTTGGTTGCACTTTTTGAGTAATATAAAAATATTTGAGATGAATATATAAAAATTTCTACTCTGCTCGCATGTTATAAATGTAATTTAAATAATTGCGTAAAATATTTTGAAAAAAAGCAAGCAAGAAATTAAATATAGAACTTGACAACGAATTATTGCTATAAGTTATAGACAAAAAATTATATAATATTTCTAACATTTTATTTTATTAGCTATAGATTTTTTGGGACTGTTATTTTTTAGAAACTAAATTACCAAACTAAATATGATTGATATTCAAGTAGGTTGCTATAAATATGGAAATATGTAGAATATTTGCTTTTTAATGCAAACATTTTTTAAAACTATTAATTTCTTTTGGCTTAGAAACTTGATTGAAGGAAATGAAATTGTTGGTTTTTTATTTGTATATTTATTTTATTAAAACATCAATTTATTACGAAAATTCTCCATTTGTCCCCAAAAACAGGTTATTGTTTATCCCACGCGGGACAGTCTGCAGTTTGTGGGAGCCGTCACAATTTTGGCCTGCATTTGGATACTTGCCCTGATACTGGCCTCTCCACTGTTCATCTACAAGCAACTGATCAATATGGATATGCCGGCAGTGTTGCAGGACATTGGTGTGCCCAATCGGATATCATATTGTATTGAGGATTGGCCGCTGAGCGATGGACGTTTCTATTACTCGATCTTCTCGCTGTGTGTGCAGTATCTGGTGCCCATCTTGATAGTGTCGGTGGCCTACTTTGGGATCTACAACAAGCTGAAGAGTCGGATCACCGTCGTCACTGTGCAGAGCTCGTCGCAGCGGAAGGTGGAGCGGGGCAGACGGATGAAGCGAACGAATCGTTTGCTAATAAGTATTGCGATCATCTTTGGAGTGTCCTGGCTGCCGCTCAACTTTTTCAATCTGTATGCGGATCTGCAACATCCGTCGGCGGTGACGCAGAGAATGCTTGTGGCATATGCAATTTGCCACATGATTGGCATGAGTTCGGCCTGCTCGAATCCGCTGCTCTATGGATGGCTCAACGATAACTTCCGTAAAGAATTTCAAGAAATCTTGTGTCGTTGCTCTGATTCCACTAATGTTGCTCTCCATGGTCACACGACAGGCAGCAACGTCCAAGCAGCGGCATCGCGTCATCGGCGCCACAAACACAACGCCCATCTGTCCAAGGGTGATCTCCAGCTCTTGGGCAACCCGAGCTGTGTTACGGATGGTGATTGCATCGGTGGTGTTAGCATTGCGGCAACTGAGTTCAATACGCTACACGCGGCAAATGGAAACCGCAGCTGCATTACGGAATCGGTGGCACTCACCGAGAATCCAATGGCCACAGAGATGACAACGCTGGTGCCGCGGTAAAGCCAAATCCTACTAACCCCCCCCGCTACAATCTCTGTGCATAACCCCCCCCCCCCCCACAATGTTGTCGTACATATTTCTACAATAAGTACATCTCTCTAGGCAATAAGTGACACTCTGCAGTCGCTGGGGAATTTCAATAGGATTTGCATGCATCAAATGGCGGCAAGAATACAAAATCGACATAAAATGCATGCATATTATTTTCATTTGTCAAGTTGAAAATAAAAAAAAGAGTGATTTTTATGTATTGTTTTTCGTTTTCAATTCGACGTAGAATTTATCTAGTATGGAAGAAAAATCAGTATTTCAATATTTATGCAAATTTTACAGTTTGCTAAAAGTGGCAATTTGCAAGCTCAAGTGAAACCCACCCTCCCATCTGTACTTGAAGTTTTATGGATGGCAAAGGAGCAGATGTCGCAGCTAAAAAAAAAAAATTTAAATTTACATTTTTATCTAAGAATTTTACGAATATGGAGTATAAATTACACTGTTGACTGATTGAAAGCAAAGCTGAGTTATATTTAAGTCTAGACAGTTTAATTATGTGTAATCCCTGGATGACAGCTCACTTGATGTATCTCAAGATACTGTGTCTATTATAATTATAATTTTAATTATAATTATCAGCCATTATTTATACAAGTAGGCTAAGTTTCATCAAGTACTGTGATTTAATTGAATGAGCCCTTCAATTAAATTTCGGCTAATTGATAACCACACAATTCTTTCGTTATAAATAAAAAATATTAATATATATATATATATATATATATATGTATGTATATATATATATGTAAATATGTTTTTAGTAGATGTCGCACTTTGTTCCTTAACTTCTACATAAATACATACATTAAATACATTACTAATTCATGTTCTCTGAACTGCTCTTCTGTAAGCATTACAAATATAAATTCACATTTTTTTGAGCGTGCTCAAATACGAATAAATAACAAATGAATAAATGTTTAAATAAATATTTGAAATGTTTTACTTGACTGCAACTGCAAAACCGGTTAATTGGATGAACTCAACATTAATTCAAGTTATGGAACGGAACTAAAAAATATAGTTTAATAAATATTTAGTGGAAAACATTTTGCGTGTGTTTCCTATTTGGATGCGTAGAATTTAATTTTTAACCTTGACTTGACATCTTAATGACAATGGTTCAGTGAAAAATTACCATATCATTACTGCGTCTACTCGCATCTTATCATATATATAAAAATATATATAATGTCATTTGATATGCAAAACGTGCAGCTGGTAACCTGGAGGCACCTGGAGGCACCTGGAGGCACATCTGATCCACATTTGGCAACCATTGCTGCCCTTTAAATACGCCGTTGTTGCTCTGGCAGAAACTTGATTTACGCAAATTCAGCCGTTTGGAAAAGCAATGAGCCATTAAATGAGGGGAAATGTGAGACACTTTGATAAGTAGACATGCGACTAAGGACTCCTGCGTATGGAGGATGTTATGTGGCAACATCCTGTAAAGAAATGCCGTTTGGGTAACAACTGGTTTTATGTTGCCGCCGGCATTTCCGCTGTTCTATTTTAAGACCACTTGTTAAATTTGGTGTGTGTGTGTGTGAGTGTGGGTGTGAGTGTGTGTGTGTGTGTGTGTGTGTCTTCATAAAGCTATCCCTAAGCCGATGACGTACTAGAGATGAACTCATCAATCACAGTCACTTCAGCTCAAGCTGTCTTCAAATTTAAGTACCAAATTTTGACCAACCTATGCGGTTGACTACTTTGGTGGTTTCCAGCGTTTAAATTCGAATTTTATAACAATTGCGTTAATTTTAATTTCATTATTATAATGATGCAAAGCGGCTTACCGCCCAGAGCGAAAGGTCATCATTATCATTATCGTCTGCACATCTTTTGTCACTTGGAGCCAAAATACCCGTGCGACTTTAACCTGGCCAACGACACGCACCAAAGCCACTATTAAAAATAAGGTGAGAGCTTCCCACCTCAACACATAAAATTTAATTACATACTTCTACCCTAAGTAAAAATACCATGTGTTGGGTATTTTAATTAACGCATTTGCCTTATTTACTGTGTTTGTTTTTGTTTTCTTTGTGTGAAAGTGTTTGATTATTTGATTTTGTTTGCTATTCGGATGCCCCCGGGCCTGGTCAACATGCTGGCTGTGATGTCACTAACGAGATCTGTCACCAATATGCTAACAAAGATGTGAACACCAGAGAGCCCTCCCGAAATGGAAAGTTGATGGAAATATCAAGAAATGTTATTTAACTTACTGCTTAGGCATATTGCGTAACACAAGAAATTCTGAAAGTGCTGATTAAAATAATTGATTCAGAAATTAAAAAAACTTGAAGATATTTACACACAGAGAGTGACTGTAAGCGAGTGATTAGCATATTTATGAGTAAAAAGTGAAATTAATGAATAGAAAATGTAATATGCACAGACACACACACAAAAAAGGTTCGCAAATATTGACAAAGTTTATGGCATTTGTGGCTAACTTCCACTTGGCCAACGATTGATTCGACAAAGTGCGGAAGCGTTGATGCATACCAAAAGGTCGCAAATGAATCCTGGCCAGCCCCAACTCTGGACTGAGCAACACTTCAAAGGAGCCAGCACTGTGAACTGATGTCAGTTACAATTAGGATGAGCTCTTTTGAGTGCTTTCTTTGGCAGTTGTCAGCTTTTTGGCTAATACACGCTAAGTGAATTTCGGGCACTTTCTCAACAGTTGGCAATGTTAAAAGCTGGGATTTCGTTTTCAATAGCACAAAATGTTCCCAAATCGTTTTCAAAACATATCGCAGCAATTGTTGGGGGGCTAAAGTATTTAAGGTATTTGGAACGGACGGTTATTGATTCTGCGGTTCCATAAACTATAAAGTAACTTTCATTTCGTTTTGCTCTTTGATTTTTGTAGTATTGTGAATTATTGTGGTCATGACTGGGCCAGAAGGAGGACGCTCTTATTTCTGTTTCTGCTCGTTAAACACGGCTCAATGGCAACGTTTGTCACCAGAAATTAATAACAATGTGCCGGTTAGTTGGCCAATTCTAAGCAACGACTTTCTCATGCGTAAGCCGGCCAAAGAAACTAGTTTGTTAGCCATTCAATATATATATATATACACCCCAATAAATTACCAAAGTGGGTGGCGAGTAAGTGAAACTTTGCTAACGTTTAAGACGAGTTTTATATTGTATTTATTTATAGCAAATATTCATTTCATATTAATTTTTATTATTGCATATATATTTAAAATTCATATTTTCACTTAATTAAAAAATGCATATTATAAAATGTTGAATTGATATTAAAAAAAAATATACTAAGAAAGTTGAAAACGTACAAAATAAAATATTAGATTAAGTCTATGCTGACAAATATATATTTTGAATATTACGCAAACTAAACTAACAAGAATAAAGTTTTAATTAAACAAAAATCGTTTAGCTGCTTTGGGTTACCACAAAGCCAAAAGAGCTTCTAACTTGAATTACGCAACTGACCCATTTTATTTGCCAGACTTCTGAGACCAAAGTTTGGTTTAAAATTGCAATTTTAATTGCTTGCTGCAGTTTGACAGTGTAAAGTAAGCTGTCTAATGACCAATTTGCAGCCTGACCCATTCTCTGAGCATAATATTAATTTTTATCAAAAATGGTTTTCATCAGCAATGATAAGACAAATCTTGTCAGATTGATAATCCGTGCGTTAAATTTACAGTTCCAGTTCCGCACGGCGCAGAGTAAGTTTTTAAATTTTTTGTTTTTTTTTTATTATTTATTTGTTAGCATTTGTAAAAGAGAAAACTGTGAACATTTAGTCGTTACATTTGTCACTCACCTAACGACGTCAATGTCAAGCAGCGGCATTGGTTAAGAGCACCGTTATTATGCTCAGCTATGACTGAGATGTGCCTCTCTACGTAAGCCATTACGTTACGTGACGGTTACGGTTACGGTAACGGTAACGGTAACGTTTGCAAACTGGTTGATCGCACCCGCCGTCGACTTGAGAGCCGTTGGCTTTCGCCCGCCAGTCCAAAACTTGGCGAGCTGAACGACGGTCGCAAACTCGCTGACACGCTGCTAAAATACACAAGAAAAAAAAAGAAAAAGAAAAGAAAAGAAAGAAAAACATTACATTTCGATGCTCATGAAATTTATGGAAATGAAAGCACAATTTAGATTCCGGCTATAAGATTGTCCCGGTCACAAATCGATGAAAATAAATGCCAAAAAAAAATAAACAACAACAACTTAACAAATCGTTAGCCATGTGCTTAAAGTGTGCCTTTTGTGTGTTGGCTACGAAGTGAAAACAGATCGCAACAATTGCATTGACAGTGTGTCTCCGTGGGGTGATCAATTAAAGTAAATCTTAGTGAACGGGTTTTTTCGGTCAGTCGATTGTCTGTCGGTCAGTGCAAGCATTTCACCAACGCAAAAAAAAAAGAAGAAAAAATTAAAAAAAAAAAACGATAAACCGATTTTAATACCAATTTTCGAAGGAGATAATCAAATAAAACGAAAGTTTCGGCTTGCAGACGTGCAACAATAAACGTAAAGGAATTTCGCATATGGTTCAAATCAAGCAGCACAACAAATGAATTAACACTAACGTGGCTAATGGGCATTATATAAGAAAGGTAAACGTCTTAAAAATTTAATCAAAATGCGCGCTACAATTTCATATTGAAAGTGAGTGTTGCTTTGTGTGTGTGTATGTGTGTGTGTGTGTTTACGCTGTGTGTGTGTGTATGTGTGCGAGCTGTGTGTTACGGCGTTGAAAACTAATTCGGCAAAATAATTAATTGAGATTTTTCGCCGATTGAAGCTTAACATTAACAAATTAATTCACAAAAAAAAACAGAGCCGCAATAAACAAAAACAATATCCAAAACCAATTGTTAACATTTCACTGTCTTCGCATCTTCGCTTCGTCTCTCTATACCCCTCGCTCTCTCTCTCTCACACTCACTCTTTCTACTTCTCTCTCTCTCTCTCTCTCTTTGAATTGTTTGGACTTTATTCAGTTTATTTAAGACGTTGAAGATGGTTTTCGGTTTTCGGTTTTCGGTTATATAAGCAGTTAACAACTGGCCTACCTCAATTTACGCTTTGGCAGAGAATTGAGCTCGATTTTTGAAATTCAGTTGACACTTTCTTTTTGAGATATTGTTGTAGGTGTGTGTCATATGCGCAATACAAGAAAGCCGTTATTTATAGCCAATAAACATGGACAGTTGTGTGCGGGGCTTCCTTTATTCGTTTTCGCCATCAATCAACTGCAACATGGTAAATGTTAATAATTTAACAGACTGCTGCACCTATGGCTATCATTAATGCCTCCCTATTGATTAACGGAACGTTAAGCAGCTGTAACAAAAAAAAAAAAAAAAAAACTGTCGCACTGTCGCCTTGGCCAGTGAGGCGTGTAAATGTGGTGAAATGTATCTTGAAGATACATTTGTGAAGTACTTGCTGACTGTTCGAGATGCCGCCGCAGACATGCAGCGAAAATACTTTCATTTTAGTTAACGTCCGCTGCAGATTTCCAACTCTCGCTTTGTGGAGGTGCCCAAGAAGAGCAACAGCAACGGATGAGCCGCAGAGGCAGAGGCAGCAACTTTCAAAGCTGCCTCCAGTTTTTCGAGTGCAACATTCAGCAATCGCATCCGTCAAATGCAGCGCATATGAATACGCATATTTTGCTGTGGCTGCCTCATATTACAATTTGGTTGACGCTTAGTCAAGCCCGAGAGATGATGTGTGTGTGCCACAAGCGGTGGCACATACACGCTCAAGGCTAATGCCCGTCTTCAAAACCAATTTAAAGCCGAATTGAAATATGCGTGTGTGTGATGCTCCTCTGAGCATGGAATTGAATTGTCTGAGATTGTAATTTGATATAAAATTACCTCGCACATCGTGCGCAAATTCAACGCATACAAAATATATTGCATAATTTGTCAGCTCATTTAAAGTTAGACAATTTCATTTGCGTTCACAGTGTACACAGTTTTTATGGATGACATTTAATGACCGCACACGCTGTCGATTTAACTTTCTAAAAACCAAAAGACACACAGCATCAAGTGGTATTTGGTCGAAACGAGCATTGATTGCAGTCAAAAGTTATTTTTTTTTTTTTTTTTGGCCATAACCAATACTCTGCACGCATACAAATAGCTCAATTTGATTGGCAGTCGGAATGGGCTGACGCCCCGTAAAAACAATCAGTGCTTAATGGCTCTCGTGCTACAGGCCAAATTGGCAACTAATTGGCGAAAACAACATTTCACTTGACGCACAGTGAAATTGCATTACACGCTAAAAACCCAAACCCAAATCCCAAATCCCAAACCCAAACCCAAACCAAAAAAAAGCGAGGGTCGACGTGCGCCGGAAATTGATATGAATTGACATTTAAGCATGGACCAAGAATAGCAAAGATCCCCAAAAGGAGCTAAATGAACCATGTCGAGTGCCACTCCCCTGTGGATGTATTCCTAATATAGCCTATCAATCATTGTGAGCTATCTTTAAACATAATCAATACCTTTTGCCTTTAGTATGAAAGCAAACATTTGATTTTCAGCATTATTCTTGTTAATGACTTTTGCAACAAATAATACAGATTTATATATAATTGTTGTATAGATAGCAAATCATCTCAAAGATAATATATCAACTCCAAAGATATTGAATAATATTAAATCTTTCTTAAATTTTAAAATCTTTTATATAAACTTGGCTCGTAGATTTGTGCATTGCAAAACTAATTATAATAAAATGAATAAAAAAAAAAACACGATATAATTTTAATGTCTTGTGAACTCGACTACGAGATACCCTGTGGTATATAGTCAACACGATAATACTACGTTTAAAATCGAGCTGATCTGCTCTGATGAACAGTTCTACATTTTATAGATAAATCTTAAACCTAAATACATATTTTACTTATTCAAAACAGCCTCTTCTAAAATTATCTCATTTTATGTTTTTTGTATCTTAATGGCAGCCACTTTTAGGGCGACTTCATTTAGTGTTTTGTATACCTTTCGGATTTATAAAAAATGTTGATTCTTACAGCCTCACATGTTCATACTTGAACACCCATAAATTTCTAAATATTTCATTCTATTTCCAAGTATGTATATATATAGTTATCAATTAAATAAATTGAGGATTATTTTTATCCTTTATCTGGTTGACAAGCATTTCCAGATTCACTCGACAATTGATCATGAATAAAAATATTTATATATTAATTGGGGTCGGAGATGTTTCCTTTCACCTGTTATATACTTTTGGACAGCTTCACTACCAGTTTAAATGCAACATTTGTTGTTCACCATATTTGAGCCAAACAGGATGAACACAAATTGGATATATTTGGATTGCCAACAACTTTTGAAACTGTATTTGGACAGTTTAGTTAAGCATTGTCAGCAAACAAATCAGTTCTGGTTTTGTGGCAAGTGATTCTTAACTGGTGTGGTTGACAACTGGTTGCATTCAACCACATTTAATACAGTTTGTTAACAGTTATATCACTGGCTTACAGACTTTTGGGGCATTTGTCGAGACAATTGCCCTGTGTGCAAAGTGCTGTTTATGACCGCATTTGACCGCAAACTTAATGTCATTTGTCAACTGGTTACACAAAAACTAGATTCCATTTTTGTTATTGTTGTTGTTGCTGTGGCATTGTCCAACTTTTGTACAACGAGCGTGTCCCAAATGATGACAGCCAGCTTAATTTACGCGGTCAACAACATTTGAGCCCAGTTGGCCCTTAGATGCGCTCTTATATAATGTTAAAATGATATTCATATGGAAAACTTAAGACGCGACTTTTGAACCAATACCATCAATTTGTATTAGCGCAAAATTGAGCGACAGCCAGTAAGAGATTTGCAAAACTTGTGCAGTTTAATTACTAATATTTATATCAGACATGATGGCTAAAACTTAACTTTAGTAGTTAAATTGTTGATGAGATTAAAAACTGAACTGAAACAAAGTTTTTGGTTGCAAGTTTGTGGGCGAGGCCTTATCAGGGCAGAATACTAGAGCATGAAGTCTGACGGAGCAAGAACTCAAAAGATGCAGTCCATCCAAGCACAGTACTCAGTACTCTGCTGCTGACCCACAGAAAGATGCAAACTTCGTGATAAAAACTCATTAGTTTAGTTTTGTCTGCCGAGTTTGTGTTTCGTTTTAAAGTTTTCATTCAGACAGCTTATTTGCATACGCACACCACTGTGGGAGGTGCTCTGTGTGTGTGTGTGTGGCTGTGCACCACATAACCAAGCTCGTGCTTGTGCCAACATTTCTATAATTAAAGTTAAGAATGAAAAGCAGCTTAGTCAAACTAAATTTAGTGTTTTTGTATTATTGGCTTAAAACATTTGGACAAACTGTTGCGGCAACAGTTGCAGCGCTGTGTGGCAAGTGGCAAGTGGCAAGTGGCAAGTGGCAATGATTAATGAATGCAGCTAAGGCATACAACAGTGTTGCACTGAGCCAACCAAAATATACATTCAGTAATTGTATGAAAACTTAATTATTTTTGTATTTGTTAATTGGTGGAACAACTTCAAACAAATTGCTGCAGGTTGAAAATAATTTAGAGCAACTTTTGATTGCTGTGATTATTACATAATTTATGGAATTACCTCAATTAAATTGGCCATAATTTGGAACAATTATATAGGTTTAAGTGGGCTTTGTTAGACAAGCTAAGTTTTTGTGTTGTTATTATTTTTTCTACGATTCACAAGCATTTTACTATAACAAATGGAAAAAAAAACGTAACTTAAAATTTAAAAAAACTGTTTATATTATTTGAAAATACTAAACGAATGTTTTATGATTGCTTAAATATTTTCATTAGTTTTACTTAAGGGAAATTTCAACAATTAATGCAAAAAAAAAAATGTTGATTAAAATCAAGTGTTATTTTTTTGCTGCAATTTGTATTGAATGCAAAACGTTTATTAAATGAAAATATTTAATATTTTTAAGGGTTTTTTTTGATGTGAAAGAATAAAAAGAGGCAACACTTGTTAATACCAAAAATTGTGATAGTTGTTTGCTAGCCTGCCACATTTTGTATCCAATTAGCAGCGTTTTTTAAAAACGAAAGTGAAAACTCAACACGAAAATCTCGTGATGTGTGGCGTTGAATGCCCCAACAACCGACAATGGCTGCCACTGCGCTCCAAAACCCAAACTCAACAGCTGAAATGCTAAAATACGCGTTGCTGCAAATATAAACAAATTGTTTGCATTTTCACTTTTTACGCTGGGCAAAGATGGGGCTGGGATCTGGCGTCAAAAAGTAAGACAAATAAAAAGTTTGACGATATGCATTGCTTACTTAACTCTTAAAAAAGTGTGTGTGGATGGGGGGGGGGGGGGACTGGGTTCATTTGTGCTATTACTTGCAAGTGAGTAGCAACTTCAAGCTGGATCTGTGCCGATGCAGTGGGTCACAATCGGTTGGCTGTCACGCACGTGCTATAAAATGATTTATTTGCGGCTTGCTGCTCCAACCAATTTTACTACAAATTGGCAACGAAATAAACTTTAACGTCGGCGGATTTCATTACAGATTAAGACGCGAGAGCAGAACGTGCAGAATAACCACAAAACATCAGCTGTTGTGGCATGCAAGTGCCGGGAAAAACAGAAAAAACAGAAAAAACAGAAAAAACAGAAAAACAGAATTCGAATAAATAACACAAACAACTGAGTCAAGTGTAAACATAAATGAGAATGTTAAGTACAGCAAATGAAGTTGCCAGGCGTCAGAGCAAATTAAAAACAAACACGCACAGAAAACGAAGATGCAGCCCACTGTTGTTGCAACTGTTGCTGCTGCTGATGTTGCATGCACTTTTGAGCGATGCCACGCAGCTGGGTAGAACAGAAACATTTAGTCAGCCGCTGACAACAATGATGGGTGCGGCGCGCAACGATGACAACACTTTTGTGCCCATACTGCCACACGACATCAGTCCGGAGTTCATCTCCCGTAATGTGTTCACCAAAGCGGGTCAATACCGTGTCTTTGAGCCCCTGGAGAGCGAAAGTGATTTACGGCTCACCATGGCAGTGCGACGCAAAGATTACATGCAAAGGGCGGAGCAGTTACTACAGGTGGAAAACGTTGTAAAGCCAAAGTCATCAACAAGAACAAGTACAACAACAACAACAACAACAACAACAACTCGACATCCTCTGCCCAGGTCAACAAGTGCGTCTTTAAGCACAGAGCAGCCAAGTAAATTTAATTCCAACTCAACGGGATTACACGAGGAAGTTGAGGGCTTGGAGAACTTGCTAATGCAATATGTTGAGGAGTTTTTCACACATGGAAAATATGAACCGATGCCAGGACTTGTCCTCGCCCTACAACAGAACCACTCAAAGCCATTAAGACTGCAGCGAAGTGTTGTGGAGGATGCCAATGTGGAGCTCAATATTCCCCGGGCGCTGCAAAGTGCTCGTTTCTTGTTCTTTGCCGGTAAGTAAAAAAAAAAGAAAAGAAAACTCGTTTGGGGGCGGATTCTCTAATGACTCTAATCCCTTTGGCAGGACTCAAGAAAGTAATGTGGCCCATTTACATGGGCCTGCAGGTGCTTAAAAGTTTGCTCTTTGCCCTGTTTTTGCCAACCATAATTGGCAGCGTGAGTCGTCTAATTGGCAAGGGTAAGATTTTGCATAACCGTGTCGAAAAGTGGCTAACTTGAAGTGCTCAATTCAATTCAATTCGTTGACAGGGATCACAACGGGCTCGGCCAGTTCGGTGCCGCTGTTCGTACGTCCCATGGATCCGCCTCAGGAGTTGGACTTCAGGGACAACAGCGTCAACTTTGAGGATGACAACAAGTTTGGCATGGCCGACGATGCTAAAAATAATCTTGGCTATGAATACAATGCAGGTGGGTTTTTAGCCATTTTTTGCGCGCAATTTACCAAAAAATAAATCGATAGTTACGGTAGTTTGTGGAAAGGAAAACTTTTCTTTTCACAGCGAAGAAATTTCTTTCTTGGAAAACAAAATTTTCAGCACTTTCATAACTAATAGAAAATGTAACAAATCATCAAACTAACACACATAAAAATGCTCAAAAATGGTCTTTGATGGAAAGCAGACACTTTTCACTTTGCTGTTTCCCTTCTCTGACAGTAAATTCTCATAAACATAAATTGTAAATTGTATTGTAAAAGTTTAAGTGATTTAAATTTCGATGTATTTTCGTAAACAATAAATTTTGCAGAAGCCTCCCAGCAGCAAGCACAATATGCGGCCTTCAATCCCAACTCCCTCAACTCTGCCACACTTTCCCGCTACGGTGGCCAGCAAATGCAGGATACCTATTTGAGTGCACTGCAGAGCATTGGTGCCGCCTCCTTTAAGAACTCCGGGAGTCTGTCCGCTGGCTCCTCTAATGGAATGGCGGCACCTGGCATGGCCAAGAGGCCAGCATCGCCGGCGAATATGAACACGTTCCAGAGTTTCCAGAAGGTGCCCAACTCATCGCTGCTGCTCTCCAACTATGATCCCTTCTATAGTCCGCTGCTGTCGCGGCTGGACTCGGTGTTTGCCCAGCTGAAATTGAATTCCGAGAATGAGAATTGCAGGGAGAAACTGATCTGTCTGATGTACTCCAATCCCGCAAAGTATGCGCCATACAGCAATCTCGTCTCCGCACAGCTCAGTCGGTGAGTTTCGCCCACGCCCAAAAGTATGCTTTATTTTCTTTAATTAAAATACATTTTTTTTTTTTGAATTTAGCGAACTTAATGAGTTGCGCAAGCCAACCTCGGATAACCCCGACATATTGCGCTTTTTCAAGTATATGCGTGCGGCGAAGGATGGCCAGGATGGCGTCGACTGCGAGGAGCTGTTTGTCAACTGTAAGGAATTCAAAGATTTCGAAAATCCCGCAATGCTCTCCACCTACAATGACATCAACAAATTGGTGCAGGCACGTAAATTGGCGTAGACATAATGACGGAGTCGGATGCGGATGCGGATGCGGCAGTCCGCACAAGTCAGAATAGGATAGCAGAGGAGACATTAAATCTTTGATGTCGGCTTCTGTAATTATGCATATTTTACTCTAGCCTAGCCATACGAAACGACTAAATATATATACATAAATATATATGTATATATATATATATATATATATATATGTAGATGTGCGTCGGGAGCAGAGACAGGTTGTGTTTTCTTGTGGCTTTAATTAGTGTGCTGTAAATAGAGAGCTTTGTGTTTAATAGTTTAGTTTGCTTAGATTTTAGCCATTTAGCTAACTTATTTATACATCGTTTAATTTATTATATCTATAATGTATTTATTTATTTATTGTGTTTAAATTGTTATACACTTTGTCAGCCCAAAACTGTTGCTGCGTAACCCCCCCTAAAAATATCAATAAAGTTTAATTTGTAGTATAAAAGCATATTAATCGAATTTAATTGGACTATAAAAACAAGAAAAGAACAACAAATTAAGTGGTTAAAATACTAAAAAAAAAAAAAATATAATTTGACAAGAGTTTAAAGTGAAAATTGATTATATTTTTTTTAACAAACCAAATTAAATTAATTTGTGTTTTCAACGACCACAAGGAGACCACATCAATCGCTGCATTTTGAATCTGGTGTTTGGTTTTATATATTTTATGTATAGTTTATATAGATATATATTTATATGTATGCATCTATATTTTCGCTTGAAAACTTTGTGCGAACCCATCAAACAGTTTTTTTTTCCAACTATTCTTGCACGCTGCGTGATCATAGTTTCCACTAAATAAAATGATACCCTGCACTTCTGAAAACGGTGTAAAGTGTGATCAGGTTAAAAAAAAATACATAAATATATACCTAATAATCGTTATTAGATTCCCTCTGATATATTTATTTTTTTATATATAATTTAGATATAAGATAATGCTTTAATTATTTTTTTTGACTCCCTATTTTACAAGGCCCAAAATAAAATTTTAAATAACAGAAGCTAATTGCAGTGTATCCACAAATCTATCTTTCGTTTCCCTTAGGTTCCATTGTAATTTTGTGGAAAAATGCACTTTGTGCATGTGAAGAGCTAATTTGATTGCAGTCTTAGCTAAGCAACATGGCAGCTGCCACAAATGTCCAACCTGCATCATCACTGTCCCGTCAAAGTAGTAAACCAAATCATTATTATTCCGTTTGCTGTGGTAAGAGAAAAGGGGCAGAGACAGAGTAGCAGGCAACAAAACTCTACTCTTGTTGCCTAACAATGGGCACACGCACACTCAGTGGGGAATCTACCAGATTTATTGTTGTTGTTGTACTTCAGCTTTTTGGGGGCTTTTCCCCGACACAACTGTCACACACAAAATCAGCAAGCATCAACGCTAAAATGGAGGAAATGCAGTTTCCATGCAAATCCTAACTTGACTGCAGATGCCAGCAAAATATTGTAAAATGCAAATTGCAGGCGCAAAGTTTGTTTACATTTTGCCATGACTTTAAACATGGGCACGCCCCCATGTTGGCCAGTCGGAAACCAGTTGACTTGTACAGTAAAAGTGATTATTACCAGTGCTGAGCTGGTTACATAATCACATCAGGTTTGGCTGTGACGTACGTTTTCCCACTAATCCGTTGCCCCATTGATCCATTCGGTGACTCATCAGCAAGTTGACTCTTTAAAATAAAAATCGAATTTAAGCCAAGGCCTCAACGTGTGCCACATATAATTTTGGGATTTTCTCAAGGCATCGCTTGCCGGACACTGAAGTCATTGACGCCACAGCAGACAGTCCCACATACATACATTTAGATACCTCCATTCAATGGCTTGGCCAACCTCAACCTACCGCAAGTGTGAGCTTGTTGACGTCTCTCTATCATCGTCATTATGAATAGCTGGTCAACTGCTGATCGAGCGAGTCAACAAATTTTTGTATACTACTCCACATCTTTCGCCCTGCTCTGGCCCATTGTTTGATGGTGTTTTGTGTGTGTTGTGTTTTGTGTGTTGTGTTTTGTGTTTTGTGCGTTGGCTTGAGTCACAAACACAAAGTGGTTTTTGCTTGCACTTCTTTCACAGCACTTCTCGCATTTCATATAAAATCTTTGCAGACTGGCAGCAGCACCACAGTCGATTGTAAGCCAGCTGAAAGGAAAGGTCTGAAGTTTTACGTAAGCCGTTAAGGATTTAAGCAAAAAAAAACCTCAAGCGTTTATAGGAAGCACCAAAAGGTAAATAACTCAATCACAAACGTAACCAAAGCAAAAAAAAACCCTTAAAAAAAAGTGAAGTGAAATGAAGTGTGGCTTGTTATGCAACATGCGAAAAAAAAAATGAAAGAAAAGTGACATGGAAAAAGCCCAAAATAATATTTAAAGTGAACACAGCTATTGTTATATATTTGCTACACATATAAGCCAGACCCATATCTGTGCTAGTTAATTATTATAAAATTTGGCAATCGTATTTCAATTTGCATAAGTTGGGCAAGCGGCGATGGCTCATCAACGTCAACAAATTTCATTGACCTTCACTGCTAATGCGAAAGCAAAACAAATCGAATCTTTTACCAAACAATTTAAGTCCGATTTTGCAAACGTGTCCAATGATATATTGCACAAATTGAAGCTGAGCTAACAGTTTCAGTGAAAAACAATTAATTATAATTGAAATACGTATATCATTCATTTATTTACATCAAAAATTAAATGCAAATATATACTTCACATCGGTTTGATTGTAATCGTTGTAAAAATATATATAAAGCACGCTTTTCGTCTGCAGTTGAATTTTACAAGCTTTATTAAAAGTTTTCAATTGATTGCCTACTTTTCAGCGCACGCAAATTACTTGCCATAAAAATCCACCATTTGCCATAATATTATTTTCGTTGCATACTTTGCGGCGAACTTTAAATTTTCGATATGAAATTCAACGCAAAACCGTTTATTGAGATATATTTCTCTGCATTAAGTGGAAATTAATCTTATATAAAATAAGAAATTTCGTGGCTGATTAAAATTCATCAGTGTGTTGCATGGGATACTTTAATAGATAGAGTAAATTAATTTAAAATTAGTGCAATTTATTTTAAAGTCTTTGCCAACATCAACTTCTCACATATATTATTGAATTTGTGTTTGCGAAGCTTGGGTTAAATGAGTTGACCGTTAATTGAGTTTTGATTGCTTTATTTACAGTCAACTGCACCTTTGACAGGACAGCACTTGACCTATTTTCACATTCTTCCTAAGGGTTATTATGATTTTAATTCAGACAAAACGTAAAATGTTTCCATTTTTTTTTTTTCATATTTTTAAAGATTTTTAAAATGAAATTCAAGCAAATTCCCATTATTATTTGTTTACAAAAGCATTTAATCTTTGGCATGTTCGGATCCCTTTTTTCTGTTTTAGTCGATTAACTTTGGTTTTTATAAGCATTTAACATAATTTATACTACAAGCAGTTGCTCTTGCAGCTCAGGGGTTAGTTGACCACAAGAAAACAAAGAAACCGGTTTTATTGCATTTCTCTTTAGGCCAAGGCAAGTTAAGTTTTTTTTTTGGTTGAAATTCGGCGCAAAAAGCTCGTCCATCGATGTAAGCCAACAGAAATTAGCGTTAAACGCTGCTCTTAGCTGGAAAGTGAGAGTTTTTTTATATTACGTATGCGCAAATAATGGCAGAAGGTATAACCAAAGCGGGTGGCCAAAAAAATCAGTTGGCCAAACCCCGAAATTCGCTAGTATTGAATAAAAGTGTGTCAGTTGTGAGTCGAGTCTGAAACTGTTAATAACCCAAATAAGCAGAGCCAATAAACAAATCATGAATGAAGCATAAAGATTGCCAAAACTAAGCACACACACACATACACACACACACACACACATACACACACTGAGACACTTAAAACTCGTAAGGCAAGTTCCAAGCGGAGCGGCGCCGAGAGTCGTTTCCAGAGTCGATTCCAGAGCCGATAAACCAATCACAGAGAAAACAACACTTTTCGCCGGTTTACCTCAATTTAAGGAATTTTACATATTTTTTTTTTAAATTGTTGTCGTTATGTGTAGTAATTAAAATATTGTATTTTACATGTTGCAGCCATGACAATGCAAGCGCTCACCTTGCTGGCCATCGTGGCTATCTGCGGCATTGGCCTTGTTGCCGGCGAGGGACTGCGTCTGCCCGACCAGCAGTCGTCCAGCAACGTACAACAAATATTTGCGCCGCAGCCGCAACAACAGCAGAAATTGCAATTCCAACCGCAGCCGCAACAGCAGCCACAACAGCAGCAGACGTTGCAATTCCAACAGCAGCCGCAGCAGGCGCAGCAGGCGCAGTTGGGCGTGGGTGAGGAACGTGGTCGCTCCTCCATACTGAGCATATTTGGCCTGGGCAATGACAATGATCCCTATTTGGCGCGCACCAACACCAACTGCATCAGTGGCGATCTATCCGAGTGCTTCAAGACACAGGCGCTCAGCACATTCGATGAGATCTTCCACAGGGATCTGTATCGGTAGGAGTTCATCACTTAACCATCCACTTGACCATTTCACTAACTTAATCTCTATTTTGATGCAGTCTCTCTGACTTTGCTCGTGTTGTTCGTCTGCCGGAGACACAGCAACGCTCGCTGCTCCAGGAGCCGTTTGAGTACTCCGAGGAGCCCCGCTCCGAAGATGATGACTGGAGTCTGCTGGTGAAATATGCTCTCCGCCGCGCCGAACGGTAAGCATCTCAATTAGTCAAATGACTTGGCAGTACCACAAGTGAATTAATGATGGTCCTCAGCACTTGGGAACTGTCTGGCTTTTTTTTTTTAATAATTTATAACTTTTTGCATAAGTTATGTTTGCCTTCATTATGACATCTTTTTACTTTATTACATTTTCCTCCTTAGGTTCATTAAGTCCACCGCTTTGGAGCTGGAGCTGCCCGAGGAGCTGACCGAAGCTGGACGGTATGAGGCACGCTTCATTGGCAACGATGTCGATGACGAGCAGGATTACCCTGATGGCCAGCGTGCCGGACACTTCTGTAAGTGCCACTTGAGTATACTTAATCAGAGAATGCAATCTTCCAACTGCATTCAAATGTAATCGCAATTAAGTGCAAGTCATGCTTGATGTCAACATCAAGTGCAAAATACTAATTAAAATCATTTTGTTGGCAAAGTAAAAGCTGAAAAGTTGAGAACTCATTTCAAAGCTTGACTATTTACAAAACGACTAAGAAAATAACAAAAGTTGCCCAGTTTTATATTATTCATTTAGTTTTCTATTTTCATGTTCATTTTCTATTTTCATTTTTATTTTTGTCTGTAAGCGATTCTTATGAGAAAAACAAGTTAATATTTAACTACAATTTCCTTTACAGCGCGCAAGAAGCTAAAGAAAATGATTCTACCTTTGCTGTTGGTGTTGAAGATTTTCAAGCTGAAGCTGTTGCTCTTCCTGCCCTTCATTCTGGGCATTGCCGGTCTGAAGAAGATACTTGGATTGGCTGCTATTATCTTGCCCGGTCTCTTTGCCTACTTCAAGCTGTGCCGTCCACCCGGCGGTGTTGGCGGCGGCTTTGGCGGTGGCCTTTCTGGTCTCTTTGGCGGCAAGACATCGTTCCCCGAGTACTCGCCCCAGGGCGTCGGCTCTGCCAACTACTATCATCATCATGAGCACTACGAGGGCGGACATGGCGGACATGGCGGCGGTGGTGGCGGCGGTCCCTACTATCACCAGGAGCCATCCTTTGCCAAGCCCTACAGCGATTATTACAGCAAGAGCTATCAGGGACAGCAGGAGCAGTCTCAGCAGCTGGGTGGCAATTCAATTAGCTTTGGCAATCCCCAGGAAGCCGCCTACAATGGCTATTATGGACGCAATACCGGCAAGGATATCGCCGCCGAGACGCCAACGCCAAAGCAGACGCAGACGCAGCAGAAGAGTTAGGATTTTGGCAGCTACAGTTTTTTTTTTAGGTCATTGTTATTTATTTGCGACCTGGCTAAAATGCATTCCTATAAGCATATTTATTACCGTAAACTGTAAATAAACGTTCAATTTTAAGTACAAAAGTGAATGCGTTAAATGGCGGGGAAGGTGGGTTTTAACAGGGGGAGGGGAGGGGGGCAGTTGGCAGCCGCCCCTCTTCCATTGAAGGGGTGTGCTAATTAACGGCACAAAATTTCACTGCTAAATGTTTCTCCAAATGCTGCAATTGGCTCGATTTGGCTTTGAAATTGCTACAAATAAAATGCAGCTTTTAATTAAGGCAATGAAATGCCAAGGCGAGAAATTGACGGTTAGCGCAAAGGAAAAGTGGCCTGGCGTGTTCAATCTTGCTTTTCTTCAACGAGGGTTGCCACAAAACTTTACCCAATTGGAAACTTCCAGAAAAGAGCCAACTACACACGAGTTGTGTAAGGGGCAAGTTCGAGCTTTGTTGTAGTGTGGCATCAACAACAATCAGACTCGGAACATATTTACAGCTGCAACAAATTGTTTGAAAAGGAAACGTTTCAAAAGAAATTATTTGGTTTTGTGAGTGTAGTTAAATTCTTAGAAATTTACAAAACTCTCAATTTATATACATGAAAAAAATTAAATAACTCTAAATTTAATAAAAATCTACTATCAGTTTTACAGTTTATATCGCAATTTTATTCATATTAATTAAGCTTAATATTTTTAATTTTCACATGGCTAAAATATTAAAAAAATGTTAAATTAAATAAAAATAAATGTTGTTTTGAGTCAGAGGCGAATTCTAAATAAAATGGTTTTAATTAAGAAAATAAGTTTTTGATATAAAATTTCAGCATAACAATCAAAGTGAAATCTTTTAGAAATCTTTACATATTCCATAAGTTATTTGTCTCAATTTATATTCCTGCAATCATTTATTAATTTATATTCCTCTATTTTTGCCATAAATCACATCACAAATATAAGTATTATACTAACTTCAACAATGATTAAAGAGGCGTTTTTTAAAGACATGAAAATTTGCCAAAACACATTTGAAATTGCTAAGAAAAAAAATGTTATGTAATTTTTTTTAAATCGTAAAAGTGGCTTTAAAGCTATTAAATTCATAAGCCAGTTTAGCTGAAATTTATGTTTTTTTTTTTTTTTTTTTTGCCCACCCACTTATTTGTAAATAGCACCTCGAGTGGCGTGGCTTGAGTGCTGTGTTGGCAGTTCAAAGTCAATGCCAAAAGCTGCCGCGCTGCTGCCCGTCCTGGCCACGCGAGGTGACAACACTGGCAAGGCGTTGACGACGACGACGACGACGACGAAGACCAAGATGTAGACGACGACGATGAAGACCAGACCAGGCGACTGGACCACATTTTCCGAAAGAAAGCGGCAACGACAGCCGCACATGAGAAATTATTATGAGTTTGCCAGTGGGCAGTGGCAGTGGCAGCCGATTGTGGCAGGCAACGAGCCAACTGTATCGGGCGGACGCAATGTGTTTTGGTTTTGGTTCGGTTTGATTTGGGACCACGCACAGTCACAATAAATAAAGAAACATAAAAAGAGGCAAGCAAAAAAAAAAGTGAGACAACAACTTATGGGCAGATCGTGTAGCGCTTTTTTTTTTTTTTTTTTGCGTCCACTTTCGTGGCGTGCCACATTTGTGGAGCTGCCCGCTTTGCTGCGGCTGCGTCCACTCATGTTAGCCTACTTTGGTCGCCTCGCAAATTCGTATAACTCTTTTCAATTGTTGTTGTTGTTGTTGTTGTTCTTGTTGTTGTTGTTGCTTTTGTTGTTGTTGTTGCTTTTGTTGTTGTTGTTTTTGTTGACCGCCGGCCAATTTACAATGTATATGCAATAACTTTATACGTGCATGACAAACAGTTCTGATTAAAATATCTGGGTGTACTCTGGTCAACAGATTCGTCAGAAAAATATGCCAATATCATCCATCTCTGGGGCAACACAAAAATTTAATAAATTATGCCACACTTTGATGTGCAACACTTGATTTACAGGCGGGGCATACCTCAATGGGTGAAAACGCAATTTCGAGTGAAACCTTGGCCCTGAATCTGGCTCTATAAATGTGAGAATAAGAAGCCATGTTAATTAAATGCACTCAGCCACCGCAGTGTGCCACATGCAGCGCAATTTTAGTTGCAACAACACAAGCAAATATATATATAAAACAGAAAAAGGAACAATTTATAACGAATACTTTGATCAAAACTCAATATTCAGCTGAAAACTTTACGTTTTTTTTTTAGTGCATATTCTTTATTATATTTATATATTTGTAAATAAATAAAAATAAGTCGACTTTCCCTATGAGCCTAACGAGTCTCGATAACATGTCTCTTAAACAGGCATTTCTTAATTGGCGCAACTACATGGAAATTTCACGTTTGCATGTGAGGCATGTCCCCCCCGCACCATGGCCCCCACCACCAACCCATGCTGTGAGAAAATTGGCCTGTTTGTTGTTGGGAATTGGGTCTGTTGTTGTTTACTTTCAGTTGGCTTGTTTTTGCGCAAAGAAAAGCCAAACGATAATAAAAACAAAGCCAGCAAAAGCAAAACAGAACATAAACAAAGCCAATTGGCAATTGTTTGACTGTTTTGGCCAGCATGCAGAAGCTGAGCTCAGAATTTCTTCGAACTGGCCAAGCAAGTCCAAGCAGATCCAACTTGAGCATTTTCCAAGTGTTTTGGGACCAGTTTTGATACAAAAGTAAATTGGACAAAAACAAACGGCAATGTCGATGGCGACGCAGACGTCGACGTCGCCGTCAACGTCAACGTTGACAGAGGCCTGCATTGTGTTTGCTATGCCGCTTTTGGCCGCTTTTCATATAAAATCGAAAACGCTGGCGGAAAATTCGCATTAGGTTTTCTTATAAGACGACGATGTCAACAGCAGCCGCAGAACAGTCGACGTGACATTTGTGCAGAGCGTAGACGGTCGCCGTTGTGTCTTGTGTTTTGTTGTGCGAGTGTGCGAGTGTGCAAGTGTGTGTGTGTCTATTGTGCCAGGACAGTAACAAGTGAATACTAACTAAGCAAGTGCTACATCATTTGGCAATGACAATCAATAGCAAAATGCAGGCATTTATTTTATTTACGATGCTGGGCGTTGGACTCCTGCTGGCGGGCACGGCAACTGCCACGCCCACACTGAGCGGAAGTGACAACTTGGTAAGGCAAACACAAGTTTTGCAAACAAAAAAGAACAGCTAAAAAAAAGGTTAAAAAAAATGTGCCAGCGATAAGAGTGGAGAAAATTTTTAGCCAATTCCAGCGCAGCGGATATCCTGGCAGAAATCGCACAAACCAGTTTTGTTTATATTGTTTATTTTTTATTTAAGCCTTATCAATATCAAACACAGCTTAAGGGTTGCAATGTCAACTTTTTGTTTGCACTTGACTAAAAATGGGTCACAAATTGTTATCTGACAAATGGCAGCTGAATTATAATTTAAACCGGAGCTCATCGAATCAAACTGCTTTCACAGATAACTGGGGATTATGGCGATAGGGAGGATGAGCAGATAATGCTCAAGCTGAACGAGAAGTGCATCCACAATGACAGCCATTCTTGTAATATGCTTAAAACAATCGTCTTTTTGGATCGAATGTTTAAAAAGTCCAACATTGCCATAAGCGAAAATTTCCGTGTGTCCAGAAACAGGTGAGTTTTGAGAAAAACTTTTGAAAGCCTAACCAATAATCCGTGAATCCTTTAGAGATGTGTCTGAGATACCCAATAACTATGAGGATGAACTGCTGCTGGCACGCGCCATGGACTCGGATGAGGAATCCTACGGCTTGCTGATAGCCAACAAACTGTGGCGATTTGTCCGTTCCCGTACACTGCGCTACAAGTTCTCGGACAATGCGGACTTTGTGCTGAATAGCGATCCCAAGGGCAATCTCAACATGGGCGTCTCGGTGCGTCCCATCGAGGCACTGGAAGAGGGACGCGGCAAAATGAAGAACATGGGCCCCATGCTGATGATGATGGCGGCCAAAACGGGCATGGTTGGTGCCATCCTGTTAAAGGGACTCTTCCTGCTGGCTGGTAAGGCGTTGATTGTTTCCAAGATTGCGCTGCTGCTGGCCGTGATCATTTCGCTGAAGAAGCTGATGTCACAGAAGAAGACCATTGTGGAGGTGCCGTCGCATCATGATAGCTACAGTTCGGGCTGGTCGCGTGCCTTCGATGGTTTCGTAGAGGGATTGGCTCAGGTGCCGGCACACTTGATGGCGCAGGAGGCCCAGGAGATGGCCTACAGTGCGCATCAGCAGCCCGCCAAGGTGGCGCAATAAAAACACTAAGCAAAACAAATTGCACTACCAAAAAAGAAAAAACAGAAAAAAAAAAATAACAATAATAAAATACGCAAAGCTTTTTAATTAACGTTTTGATGAATTGTTGCATTTACAAAAAGTGGGGGAAGCCCCCCCTTTCCTCATTATATATTTATGAATAATACTTTCTCTTTTCCACTAACTCTTCATTCTCTACTCTCATTTCTCTCTCTTACACTGTCTCTTTTTCTCTTTCTCGCTCTTTGTTTATATTTTCATAATTTATAATATTTATTCTCGTTTTATATTTATTTATATTTATTACTTATGTTAATTATTTATTCACTACAAAATAAAAAAAAATTGAATATAAACAAAAAATACAATTTAAAAATTGTTTTAGCCAACTTTTGCTCTTCTCTTCTTTATTTGTTTATTTTTAATACACTTTATTTTATTTTATTTTATTTTATTATATTTTTTTTTTTTTTTTTTTGTATATTTTTGTAGCTTTGCTTTTGCTAATTTCAGATAGTCAACTAAGCTAAATGTGTGCGTTAGGTTTCTCGATAAAATACTACGAACAATTCAATAAATAATAAAAGTTGTATAAATAAGTAATTTAATTAAGCTAGTTAAGCAGCTTAGAGCACTCTCCTCGTTTGCCGGATGTTCATTTATGGCAGCAGAACCTCCTCACCTCTCCTCCTCCATCACACACTGAACGGTCTTTGGTAGCGGTTTGGGGGGCCGAAGGGGGCTGCACTAATTGGCTACGCCTCAATTCCATTCCATTCATCCTAGGAGCGGTAGAAGGGCAGCTGCATCTGCGGTTGCACATAGTTGTAGATGAGCGGCCTCCTTGCCGGTGTGGCTGCAACAAAATAAAAAAAAAAAATGCAAATTAACCTTGTAATCTACCCGATTCCAGCTAAAAAAGCTGCATACAAATTAGTTAATTAAAGTGCTGAATAAGTTGGCAAACTGAGCAAAACTTTCAAGTTTCAAGTTTTGACTGCCAACTTGTTGGCGCATTTTATGTGCAGCCGCAAATTATGCAGCAATTTGAATTGAGTTTATATATATATGTGTGTGTGTGTGTGTGTGTGTGTGTGTGTGAGTGTGCGTGTGTGTTTTGTTTATGTGTGTTAGCTCATTTTAATTGCGGCTTTAGAACATGAGGCAAGGTTGAAACCGCAGCCACATAAAACTTAATTCGATTTTAGTGTAGTTGCAATTTGATTTACGGCATTTAACAAAACTTTTCAATTTCGTAATTTAATTAAGACAGTTTCGTAATACTTGAAATTTTGTACAATTAGCACATGTGTCATAAAACTGCAAGTGATTAAAAAAAATTGCATTTTGTAATTGCGTAATTAAAATGCAGTTCAGTCTTACATTGTAAATCTTTGACAGTTTTTCACCAATTTGATGAATTGAATAATAAATTGAATAATAAATTGAATAATAAATTGAATTATAATTTGATTAACTTGCGCAACAGCAGCTCGAAAAATCAGCGAAAACAAAGATTAATAATTACAGCAGCGGAGTGGCAATATTTAAAATTATCGATTAACGAAAATTAAGCGTTTACCGATGCGATATTAAATATAAAATTAATACGTGAAAGTCCTTGAAATATCAGATATAAAATATGGAATATTGATAGATGTGATTGATAAGCCTGAAAAACGAAATGTGATATTTATGCACTCATCTAACTAAGATAATTAAATGTGATATGATAAAATAGATAAAAACTTTAAATATGCTATGCGATTTTAAGGATATCTATATACCTATAAAGATCGAAAGGTCTGAAGGAATTCATAAATAACACTAAAAAAAACTTAATTTTTTAAGTGAGTTTTTTTGAGTATGAAAAATGTGTACTAAAAATGTGTAGGAAACAGTTAAAGGTATTTTTTTTTGAGATCTTTTCGAGCATTTCTATGGATTGGAAATCCATCATCAGCAATCGTGCAAAGAGAATAGATTTGAATAGTACTCCTAATATACTCTACTCAGTGGTCATTCTCATAATCCGCCTCTGCAATCATTTCGGCCACTGTTGTTGCTGCAGCTATTATATTGTCATAGGATTGGTTTTGACCAGGACCACGCCAGAGGGGTCTTCCTGGCGATCTACCCGAGCGCAGCGAATCTGGAACAAGGGCATGTGTTTTTTTTTTTGAGTGCACTTACTCTTCGCTATCCAAGAGTCCTCACGTTTGATCTTGTGACCCAGTCCGCCGAAGGCGCCTAGTGCTGCCAGTGGATTTGTGTTGTTGCTGCCATCGCTGGAGACCTGCGTTTGGATGTGACTCTCAGCACCGAGGCTCTCCAAGCCGGGATGGCCGGGATGTGACATCTGACCACCACCGGCTGCCGCTAACTGATGCAGTGCACTCGGATACATTTCAGGCGAGAGCTCAGCGGCATGCATGGGATAATCCATGGGGCCATAGGGCATCATGTAGGGTGAGTGCTCCGGGAATTGGTACATCATTCTGTAAGTGGCATTTAGCAAAGTACATAACAATGAGATGGGGTCACTCACTTTTCACTGGCATTGTCCATGAGTTTCTTGATCAGCACAATGGCCGCCACAACAAAAGCAATCTTCGACAGGATGAGTGCCTTGAGAGTGAGTAGGCCAACCGCCTTGGCGGCCACCATTGTCCAGCCAAATGTTGTGGCTGCCAGATACATGGGAATATACATTTGGAACTGTTTTTTGTCCTGGCCATGCTGATGACGTCGACGTCCGCCGAGTAGGCCACCACCTCCACCGCCGCTGTCGCCGCCGCCCAAGAGTCCAGCTCCTCCACCGCCACCCAAGAGACCACCTCCACCACTGCCGCCACCGCCACCGCCGCCATTGCCCTGAAGTCTGCCTGTTTTTGGATTTGGGGAAAGCAGACACGTTTTAAGGGGAATTGTTTTAATGTTGCAGGAATGTGTTGGGTGTTGGAACAAGATTGTAATTCAGGAAAGTGATATGATTGATGTATGTGCAACAACCGTCACACCTAATGAATATAAATAATGACAACTACATGACCATAGAGCCAAAATATTATTTAGTATGCGGCAGAGGTCCTGCCAAGGTTAGCCATTTGACATATGTTGCCACTGGGGCAGACACGGCTCTGTCGAATTGGGTCAACTCGATTGCGAATGTGAGCCGCATGACAAATGATTCAAACATGGAAGTAGCCAAAATAAAGTTTTACTTGGCAAAAGTTTCCACAAATTTACTGCTTATGTTGAAAGGCATCAGAAAAATCAATTTGGACTAGTTTTTCTATTATTTATTTATTGATGTTTGGAAATAATGTTCCTAAGGAGCCGATTTTAATACTGAACTAAAAAAAACTGTGGAACAAACAATTTTTTTTAGAAGCAAATTATTTATTTTACTATCCGTTTTTTTTTTTGGCTATTTAAAATGAATAAATGCAGTGAGAGAAATTATATTCGAACTTGAATAAGTTTAATTGAAGGCTGGAATGAATGGTTGGACGAAATATTAACTATTTCATTGAAATTTTTTAGAGTATTTTATTTTTTAGTCAAAAAGCTAAAATAAATGTAAAAGTGCTGAGACTTTTAAATTGAAATGTTACTCTTCCCCTCTCCCAGCTAATTAGAGATTGGCAAATCCACTGTTGCCCAGGAAACACATCCGTCAGTTGCAAATGGAAGGCATTGGATTCGGATTAACCAACTGCCACCGATCAATTAGATGAGGATCAATCAATCAATGCCAGTGCTAATCACTCCATATTACCTGTGCCACTCGACGCCTTCTTTAGAAGAGCCACTTCAATATACTCGCTATCATCCTCCGCCCGCTGGACACTGAATACCATTGGGCCCACGGGCACACGTATCGCATTTCCGCTAACAAAGTCCATGATGGTGGACAGGCCACGACCACTGCCTACGGCCGAATCCCACTTGTGCTTGTGGGCATCATCGAGGGCGGGCAACTTCACCAAATCAAATAGACCCAATTTGATTGTTTCGCCCCGTCGATATGAGGCCAAAATGCCATTGGCAACATTGTGCAGGCAACTGGCATTATTTGCACACTTCCAGCTTAATTTGTCGAGGAGGTCCGTGTTCTCCACACTTTCGGCAGGATTTGTGTTCGATGTCGCCGCTTTGGTTTCGGAGCCCAGTGAATTTACTGCTTTGGCGCCGCTTCTTTTGTGAATTGCCGCATTTGTTGCATGCAGCAATAAAATCGCAAGCAAAGCGCAACGGGCAGTAAATGGGTGCAACATGGCTCGATTTCAGTATTTAATTTTGGGTCTAAACACTTTTATTCCTTTTGTACGACACACAAACAAACACACACACACACTATAAGCGACTGCACTGCACTTCACAACACTGGAAAAGGACGAGGAGAACGAGCACGCTGCGTATCCTTCGCATGGATGTACTTCAATTAAAGTTGGCAGGTGCTGCAGCGCGTTGCAACACGCCGCTATAAAGACTAATTACTTGCTGTGGCATGCAACTCAGTTTTATTGTTTAGCCAAGCAGCAATTGCAACAACAGCTGCAACAATCCAGCGACGTCAACGCCAGCATCGACAGCGCCGCAACGCCTTAGCATATTATGCTGTGAACCACTTTGCTACAGTTTTGATTTCATGCCACCGATCCGAGAGACGACAGCCATCACTCAGTGGGCAGTGGGCAGTGGGCAGTAGCATCACCATCCGATTCCATTCAGCAGCCAGTCATGCTATGGGCTCATCTTAGGACTCGATAAAAACTAAAAAACAAGGATTGCCAAGCTTTATTAGTAATAAATTTAAATAACACTAATAAAATTTAATAAATATAAGAATATTAATTTAAATTATAAATAAATCTTAAATAATGAAAGTATCCAAAATTAAGAAAAAATCTAAAAATAAATTTAATTATAATATAACAATTCCTAATGGATTTCAATTTCTCTAAATATATCTTAAATTAGGAAAAGATCTAAAAATAATTTATGAGAATTGTTAATTTATGTCAATCGCTTTGAATAAATTTAAAAATAAGAATATTTTTGCACAAAAAAATGTTGGAACTGTATCTAAAATGGTTTTATAGCAAAGCATTATCCAATTAACTTTTCTATATATTTTTAAAACATTTTAAAAAAAATATTTATATATTTCCCACATTCTTTTTCATGGTGCACTTCTTGAGCTAAACACTTCTCAAATCGAACTACAACAAATTCAGATATACCAATAAAATATTTTATCGCATTATGTAAAATAGTATTAATCGATTTAGTCACTTGAAAATGTTTCACTTTGTCCCACTGTACAATTATTAGCATCGTTCGCCAAATCACATTTTGTTGTGTGCTTTCTTGCAAATATGTTGCATGCAGCAGCATTTAATTGATCTGCAAGGGAATTGCACGTTGCACTGTGGTTCAAGGGTTGGGCTAGTTTGGTGGCAATTGCAATAATGAGACGTCAACAAGCCAAACGCTTGCATGTGCCGAGGGCATCCTGCTGTGCTCTGTGATCCCCGGTTCAAACTCCAATTGCACCGCTCTCCCCCCTGCCTTGTCCGAGCATTGCTCTAATGTGGTTAATTTTCTGCTCATTAATTTGCTCGTAATTTGCACAAAACAATGCTGCTGGAAAAAGTAAAAGCAAACAATGCCAGCCATGGACAATTAAGACACACCGCGCTGCAGGTGGAGCAGGTGCAGGTGCAGTTGAAGCCGTTGGATGCGGCGGCAACATGTGGCCACGCCTCGGCAACTCATTTAAGTCTGGGAGCAGTCAATAAGTGTAACAAAATTGCCAACATATATAAATAAATATAATTATTATAAATAATAAAAGAAAAGTGAAACGAACTATTAGCTCTCGTTTTTCATAAGTAGCCACAGCAGCAGCAGTTGCCGCAGCAGCAGCAGCAGCAGCGGCAACTGCAACTGCAACAAGCGGTTCAGTTTCAGTTACATTCTGCTGCACATTTGGGCATCTATGGGGTTAGTGTGACGGAGTGGGGTGGGGTGGGGTGTGTGTGTGGGGCGGGCAACCAATTTGCGTTGCATCTTGCATTTGGCTAATAACGAAACTCAGTTTGGCAGTCACGCAGGCCATCTGACTGCTCGATATAATTGCCCAAAAGCTTGTTGTTTTGTTGTCTGCAATTTGGAGGCATTGGCAATGGCAATCAGACCTCAACGGTTGCAACTGCCACTTGGCCAAGCCTTGCTGCCTTGTGTCTTATCTAAGATCAACATAATAGCAATAATCCTGCAAGTCTCAAATCAAACCAATGAAAAGACAGCAACTTTTTTTTTCGCCCCATCTTTGTGCTTATTATTGTTATTGTTATTGTTATTGTCTGTTATCGGTTTGGCAACCCGACACCAAAAATCGACAAACTATTATCCTCTTCACGGTCAATGCCACAGCAACGTGTTGGCCACAAAAGCGCAAGTAATGCGAAGCGGTTCACCTCGTTTCTTTCAACAAGAAAGTGAGGCAGCCACAGCGCACATTGGTCGCACTCAATGGGCCAAAATTCAATTAAAATTTATTGTCAAATTTGGCAACATTATTTATAACATATTTTCCCAATTCACTTGTATTTATGATATATTTGATTACAAATAGTTTTTAATTAAATCAATTAAAATATGAATTATAACTTCAAAGTAAAAGCATTCGATTGCAAAACAAAAATAAATTGGAACAGGTATTTATTTCATTATATTGTTTTATTTATATATACTTATTTTTAGTTTTCTCTCTCTTTTATTGTATTTTATTCAGTGTGTTGCACCCAATTAAAAGTTCTTTCAGTCTAATTGTTCTTGCCACAGCATTTTATTCAGGTATTGTGTAGATTCTTTATTTACAGTCATCAAACATTATTATTATTGTTATTGGCTATGAAATTGAAAATCTACATTTTACACATATATTTTTTGCTTGTTAAGTCAATGGGTAGGGGGGTGTAGTAGGGGTGCGCAGACATTCAATCACGCTAACTATAAAATTTTTATGCTTCTCTCGTTTGCACAATATTAAATGTGTGCAATTGAAACCACTGTTGAAGTGGCCGCAACCACAGTGCCACCAGGTCCAGGCCCGACTCCCAGTCCAGTTAAGTCCACTGGCCGTGACTGCGTTTTGCACGTCATTCAACACTTTGCGTCGAAGGAAAAGTGAAACGGATGGGAGGGGAGGGGAGGTTGGTGTGGTGGCAAAGCGTTTCGTTGCGTGCGGGCGTTGCCATTGTATGAAAGTGGTAATCCAATGCCAATCCATTTTGCCACAATCTACTATCCCAGCACACCACATGAGATACACATCGATTTGCACGTGTGCTAGTCAAAGTTTAATGAACCCTGACTTTTGTCGAATACCGCAACCGGATCCACTTGCCACACACCTTTATTTTGGTGGACAACAGAAGCAACAAACTCCACTCCACAATAATTTGACAGGACAGCCACCTAGTTGCAGGACATGCTGAGTGGCTACAAAGTGCGCCTTTGGGGCAGCTGCAACTTTAATTAACTTTGCCAGTGGCATTTTCTTAAGTATTGAAAAAGTTTTTATAATTACAATATTTTTAATGACATTGTCAAAAGCAGTTTATTTATTTTATATAGCACCCTGCAGCTATAAATTGCGGATACGATACCAGGCAAATTGGTAAATTGTCTTAAAAATATATAAAATCTCCCAACAACCGCAGGCACAAAATACTGCAACGATTTAGTTGAAAAACTTTATATATTTTGATATTTAAGTAAATAAATAAAAGAGTTAAAAGTTTGACCATTACTTCATATTAAGTAAATTCTTGTAAACTCTGCAAACAATATGAAAAACAAATACTTTATAAAATGTTTCTTAGAACAAGTTAAAACAAATAATTTTTTTAAAACTAGACAACAAAAAAAAAGGTAAACTAATACCTTAAACTAATACCTTAAAAAGTTTAACTTTTTTTAACTTGTGCACACCTTCAACTTAGTCCGGAAGTAAAATAAATTGCATTACTCGTTGCACCAAAATTTTAATTATATCTAAATTATTAATGCTGCACAAAAACAATTGCAAAAAATTCTTTAAAAGCTGCCAGCAAAGAAATGCGAATGGAAACATTGAAATATTTATTTGTCCCAAAGCATAAAGTTAGTACAAATATTGCATGTCTGCCATTTTTGACTACTTGACTAAAAGCGAATTAAATTAATGGCTTATAGACATGCAAAAAAAATGCAAGTATTATTTCGTTTTGAGTACTAATTAAAGTGAATGAATATTTATGTGTTTTTACTGTAATATTTATTTAATATTTTTCTCTAATTGTTTGTAGCCAGACAGCATTAGTAAAATGCGGTTTTATTGTCTCCCCTTTGCAATTCTGCAATTGTTTTTTTTTTTACTGTTTTTCGTTTTATTTTCTCTGGCACAAATTTCGCTGATGGTTTTTGTACTTTGATTGTTGTTGTTTGTATTGTTGCTGTTGCTGATGTTGTTGCTGTTTCTGTTGCTGTTGCGATTTCGTGCTGCTTCTTGTTATTTTTCATTAAGCTTGGCTCATCGATTGCCTGCGCTCAGCGATTCGTTTAATTTATTTTAATCTAATTGTTTTCTAATTAAATTACATGAACAATTTTCATTAGATTTCACCAGTAGCAGCAAAGCATCCGCTGTGGCAATTCCAATGATATTCGAATCGAGCTTCCCATTTACCAAATTCCACTAATTACATTCAATTCATTTCCTCATTCGCAGCAACAAAATGTGTGTTATCCGCTTGCTAATCACTTTAAATTCACACATTTTATTTAATTTTGTATTCAATTTGTTGCCAAAAAAAAAAGTTACACACTTTCAGGCGCAGCTCTTTTTGCTGCAGCCTTTGGGGCGCCACTAAAAATGTTGCTAAACTCAGGTCTGTTAGTCCACAACTTCCCAGACATAGTGCCTCATCCCCGGGCTTATGCCTATGAATTTCCAAGAATTTTGTCTAGCTAACTAATTAGTTTATGAATATGCCACATGTTAATGTCAATATAAAAAGCTAGCAAATATATAAGTAGAATACCAATGAATGTTTTTGAGGTAATCGGAATACTTAGGCTTTCAGTCGACTGATACAGGGTACTTTAATACAGGGTACTTTGTAGTCGCGCCACCTTTACATACAACACGCCCTTGGAGGAATCCATGCATTGGGGAACATTCAAGGAGAAATGAGAAAATATTGAACAATTATTGTTGCTGCCTCAACCAGTCGGTTTAATAGAGTGTTTCATAGGTGAGGTGTGCCCCATTAGACACATAGACATACACTTGGCACCCCCACCCACGTTGCTGCTGCTTGCAGCCTGCAGTGGCACTCAATCTATGCCGCACAATGCACACATTGAAGCCACGGAAACTTCAATTAAAAAGACCATCAGTGATGATGATGATGATGATGTTGATGATGATGCTGCACAACAATCAATTATAACAAGTTGCCGATACAGATCCGATCTATGCAGCGTGCAACAATATACTCTGAATGAATTCACAATAGTCACACTCAAATGAATCGAATCGCAGCGCTTTCCATGGAACAGCAACGGATTCCAAACTGACCACCACAGCTGCTGCTGCTGCTGCTGCTGCTGCTGCTGCTCGATGATCTGTTTCTGCCAACGGTAGATGTGAGATGTGAGTTGTTGGTCGTTGGTAAATTGGTAGATACTTTCTTTTTATTGCCGTCACCATCTGAAAAGGCAAACGCAACGAGTTCAGATCAATTTTGGTTGACTTCACATCGCGAGCGCAGTTCAATAACGTTTCGACTTGACTTGTTTCTTTGTATCTTTTTTTTATTTTTTTGGAAGCTTCAAATTTCCAGCTACAATAATAATAAACTGTATCTGTATTTGTGTGTCTGTGTGTGTGTGTGTCTTGTATGGGCCATGTACAACAATATGTTAAATATAAAAATTAATACATCGAGAGTGAAAGTTATTGCCTTTTGAGCACAACAGCGTCGATCATCATCATCATAATGATGATAATAATAATAATGATGTTGCTTTTGCTGCTGCTGCTGTTGATGCTGATTTCTTTTGATGGAATATTGAAGGTTTACGGACTTAAGTCACGCCAATTTGATTAATACACAGATTGTGCAGTATTACAAAATAGTCGAAAGGTGTTATAAGGCTTATGAAATCCGACCAGACCCAGACCCAGACAACTTAGCCATGTTATACAGTCTAAGGAACACTTGGCGAAAAAAGGTCGCAATGCTAAAATTTTAGCGGTTTTTTTTTTAATGGCTAAAACTTAAATTTCATAAAGTCAAATTCGACAGCGCAATCAAAAAAATTGTTAGTCAACTTTCGCTTTTATAGCACGCACATCATGAGGGCAAATTTAGCTGTTTAGGCCCAGTTTTAGTATAGACAAATAGATAGATTAAGAGAGAGTGGTAGGGGGAGAGGGGCAATAGAGACAATTGTGTGAACCAATGTTGGAGTGCAACCCTAATACATAGTAATTTGTGTGTGTGTGTGTGTGTGAGGGGTGTGCGTTAGAAACAAACCTGTGTCACTTTGGCTACTTCTAATTTGTATAATTTCAAGTTGAGTGGAGGACGGAGTTAGAGCCAGAGCCAAGTCAGCGGAGTGGAACGACTCTCGTCTGACCAACTGACCGTTGAAAATTGAAATTGAAAATTGCAATGGCCACTGAAGAAGAAAATTGCAATGCAAACGCAAAGAAAAACGCAAACTGAAAGCATTTCCACTTATTGTACTTTTTTTTCCTTTTTTTTCATCGTTTTTTTTTTATTTTTTGCTTACCATTGTTTTAATTTTGATTTGTGACAATTCACTTTGGGGATGCTTCAGTGATTTGGCTTTGGCCTTGGGAAAGCTGTCTTAGTAGAATTGTTGGCTATAAAATATGACCAGGCCATTTTCCAGATTTTTAGTTGATACGCAAACGCTTTAGCGACATGTGCCGTCTGAGTCTGCTCTTCTGCCTGCAGTGCACACTGTGCCTCCTCACCAGCGCCCAGCTGGACAACTGCAACCGGGAATCACCCACACTACTCTGTCGCGGCGAGAATGCCCTGAGGAATGTGCTCCGTAATCTAAGCAAGAGCGACAAGCCGCTGGTTCTAATGCGAGGACTTGAAATTGTGCCACTGCACAACGAAACCTCTGCGAACGAATTGGAGGCGCCACACTCTGCAGATGGGGATGCAACGTTGCTGGACTGTCTGGCAACATATTTGCGTACGCATGAGCTCAACTTAAAGCTGGCCGATTTGCTGGAGGACACAAATGACGGCCAAGTGGCAGGTGTGTTATGCTTGTTGGCCAAGTTGCCACTTGACAATTCAATTTGCCACAAAAGTTTATAATAGGATTATGACACTTGCCGCAGTTTTTGTCTGTAAGCTGTGGCAACCACAAAACCATTGGCCATTTTGTGTGTGTAACAAAAATTTAAAAAAAAAATGTGTGTGACAACTTAAGAACAAAGTTTATTTTTCTCTTGCAATGGATATTATTTTTTTATGTAGTGCTGTGTATAACGAAATGACTCCTCCTTCGAAGGGGAATTTTTATTCTTAAACAGTGTTCATTTTTTCTACTTAATCTTCTATAGAATCATGTCAGAATCAGTGTTTTCACTCGTTACAAAAATATGTTCCGATTCCAATTCTGCTACGCAAACTATACAAATTCCGTTCAAGATTCTGTTATTTTTTTAAGTGGTATTCGGTAATCTGAGATTTTCCATGTTGTGACATAATAAATAAAAGAATCTTATAGTAGTTAATTCTTGACATACCCAATAAAACAGATAAAAAGGTGTACTAAAATTGTCCAAAAGTAACTTGTTGAAAAAAAAATTTCCTTCGCCAAAAATATGGCTTTACAAAACAAAAATAATGCTAGAATAACAATAGCAAATATATAAAAAAAAAAATTTCAAAATAGAACTAACAAAAATTAAATTTATTATTAATTACTTTCGCATTTAAATTAAGAAATATTTGCTGAGAAAAACATTTGCTTGATAAATGTTCTTTTTTGCATATATTTTCCAATTTAAGCTTTAAGCCATCTACTATGCCAAATCTCTGCTCCGAAAGAAGCCAAGTTTGGTTATTAAAATGAATTTAGGGTCATTCATTAGCTGGTTGAGCACACACTCAGATTTATGCACTTGACCCTAACCCAGTCTCTCATTAAAATGTTATTTCCACTCTTCGCAGAGGGACGCAAAAAGGACAAAGGACAGGGCATGCTGCTGGCCATGGCTCTAATGTTTGGCAAAATGATGGCAGTGCTTGGACTGGGTGGAATTGGGGCGCTGGCCATGAAGGCGTTGGGTGTGGCCATGATGGCACTGATGATGGCCGGCGTGGTTGGCCTCAAGTCTGTGGCACAGCATGGCAACGAGTCGAGCCACAGCATCTCGTATGTCACCGGCGAGGGACATCATCACAAGAGGCGCCGCCGTGCGGCACGCCAACTACAAGTGGTCCAGGAGCAACCTTTGGCTTATAGGTCTTGGCCGATTTAAAGTTAAAACACAATTCGCATATTTTTGTTATCATTTAGGTTTAACTAATTTATTATGACATGCAACACCACAAAAAGGGGGCAGCTTGTTTAATTTCTCAACGGGAATGGTGAGAGGGGGGTGGGGGGTTTGGGGTTGCATTCAGAGTTGATTCTTTGTTCGACACTCGTCGTCGCAACAATGTTTGGTTTGTTTTTTGTTTACTTCAGTTTCAGTTAAAGTTTCAGTTTCAGATGCTGATGGCTTGGCTGCTCTTCGTTTTATGAAATTGGTGAAAGTTTATTTCAGTTCAGCTCGCATTGTGTTTCCAGCAGCGGCAACAACAACAACAACAACAACAGCGGACAATCAACCTACTCACAGCAGCCACACTCGATTTGTTGTTGTGCCTGATTCAAATACCCTAATTTCCATTGGCATATCAACTTTGACAATGCATTTAACATAAATTAAACTCTAATTTAACTTTGAGTGTTTCGAATTTAAATGTAGAATTTTTGCTTAAGGCTCAACCAATATCGAAAAGGGAAACAGTTTCGAATTGGACATGATTGATATAAAATTAATATAATTCCAATGCTCATCCTGTAATGCCCAAAAACAACAAAAAGATATACTTAAAAAGTCAAATTTTCTAATTGGTAAAAATTAGCGCATTTTTAACTTTTGATGCATAATTAATATGTATAGAATGGACTTTAAATTGTTAAAAGAAATTCGGTACCGGAGTAAATTATTGTCGAAGATGGCAGTTTGAAATTTCAACAAAAACTTAAAGCTTTCAATTCTCACTTAAAAAAAAAAAACTTAAAATAATAATTCCACAAAATTTACACTTTGAGTTTCCCACTTCAATTTCGTAGAGTATTTATTAGTCAACTAAATTCAGTCATTTTGCAGCTTTGCCATGTTTATTTTTTGGCTTTTTGTCATTAATTTCCGAGTTAGTTTTTTATGCTGTGTGTGTTATCTCAGTTGTGGCTGCAACAGATACGCATATGCCATAATCAGTTTGTCAGCTGAATTCTGGGAGGCGTTTCAGATTTCTGATTTCTGATTTTGGATTTAATATTTTCCGTTCAATTTTTTATAAATTGGATTTGCATATTGCCACAGTCGTTTTTTTTTTTTTTTTTTGTTCAACTTTCACTCTATTTTGGCAGCGAACACAACGGTTCTTTTGGTCGGACAAGCCTGCGCAGCAGCAGCAGCAGCAGCAGCAGCAGCAGCAACTAAATCGTAAGTGCCACGGGCAACAACAACAACAACAACAAGCAGAGATAACGGCAATAACAACAAATTACTGGCATGACAGACCCACATTTTGTGTTTTGGCCAAGCTGCGTTCTGTTACACAATATCAATTAAAGCCACAACCGGCGCACCGTCGACGGGGCACCTGAAAAACCCGTTAAGCTCTTAGGGCCGCAGGGACACCTCTTCTTCTTTTAACTCTTCTGCTACCACTGCTTCTTCTTCTGCATCATCTCTTACCCCTTCTTCTTACATTGAGCGCAACATGCTTTACCTCTTGCCACGAACCTTGGCACTGGCACTGACAGTGGATTTACCACAAACAGTGCCCTGCCTCTGTCGCTGCCACCGTCTCTGCCTTTGACTGTGCCACTGAGTGTGGCTCTGACTGTGGCTCTGACTGTGGCTCTGACTACTCCGGTAGTGGCTTCTACCGCTGCCGCTGCCGCTGCCCGGCGGGCCGTTAACTTTCCCTTTTAAACGACTTTTTACGCGTTTTTCGTTCGCGTTTTGAGCTGATTTTGTGTGTGTTTGGACTTGGCATGAGTTTGACTTTGGCCAGCGTCTGCTCATTAAATTATAAAATCGCTTCATATAAAAGCGAATTTTGTTGTTTTATAATTTGTTTTTTTTTTTTTTTTTTATGATTCCAGCGAATTGTCCGGTAGTTATTACCCCTGTTGCCGTTTATGTAAGTCTGAGTGAAATGAAATCAAATTGATTTTCTAAAAATTCAGTTTTTGATTTTTTTTGTTTATGACAGACATTGTTAGTTGTTTGTCAGTTCATCAGTTGACAATAAAAAAAAATCTGTGAACAGATGATGGGAAACATGTCTGAATGTTGGCTGCTGCTGCTGTTTGTTGTTGTTTGTTGTTGTTATATTTGTTGCTGCTGCATAAATGAAAGTTCATAAAGAAATTAGCTGATTAATCGTCGTTCGATGAGCTTGGAAAATGACCAAAGAGCCAAACCGTCCATCGAAGCGGCTAACTGAAAGTGTCACGCAGCCTACATTCAGTCAGCCCACACACACACACACAACACACTCACACACACTCACACACACACACACACACACACAACTTCCACAAATTTCACTTTTCAATGATGCTGACGACGCTTCTGCTGCCACTTTGCTCTCGTCTCTTGGCCAACAGCTGAGAAGCTGAGCAGCTGCTGCTGCTGCTTCTGCTGCTGCTCCTCGTTTCACATGTAAATTAATTTTTAACCCAAATACCGCAAATTCTTTATACGGTTTTGTTGCGACTCAGTTTTTGGTTGACACAGCAGCAGGTCAGCTTGAAAAAGTCTAAAACAGTTTCGCCTTCTTTTTTTTTTCTTTTTCTTTTTCATTTTCATTGCCCTTTTTTTGAATGTATTTTTATTATTATGCAAATTTGCTTACAATTCAAATGACCATAAAATGGAGAATAAGATTAAAGTTTATTAAGCATATTTAAGGTTTTTGTGAAATTTTTACCATTTTCTTTTTATTCATAAGCGGCTTTGATGTTAGCGTGTTTTTTTTTCTCTGTAAGGGATTTGACTTGGTTATCATGTCGATTAAATTTGAATCTTGTAATTAATCGTTAATTATAAGTAAATTAATTAAATGAGTCTGTTTCTTGTATTAAGCTTGTTTAAGCATCCCACATTTATTTGAATTTTAAATGGATGGATGATGGAATTCTAACATTTCTTATCTCAAATATATTATGGAATCAATTTATATGTGTATTTTAATATGCACATCTTAATCGATTCGCATTCGCATTCACAGAATTCCAAATGATTCCCTCACATTGCATCATCCCATTTCACTTTTCATTTGTTGTCATGTTCCGCAATGGAACCACAAAACATTTCTTTAGAGGCATCCGAATGCAAATTGAGTATTTGTGTATAGTTGGTATCTTTACCTGTAAATCTGTTGTTAAGGGGTATTGTGTATCCATTGCTATGGCTGCTGTACACATATATATATATATATATATATATATATATATATATAGATGGCTTACTTCTGTCTGACCACGACTTTCTCCCGAGAAATTGTTGTTATTTATTCATTAAATTTTTGCTTCTGCTATTGTTGCTCCTCCTTTGCTGCCGCTTTGGAATTGCCCTTGTTGCTGTTCTTGTTGTTGTCATTATTATTGTTGTTGTTGTTGTTATTGTTTTTATATAAACACACCTACAAAATATTTTTTGCATGAGGCCTCAATAACAAGCGACACAAAAATTTAATGCAAAATCAACAAGACAAATAATATATAAGAAATTTGAAATATTTACTGCTAACTGGAGACTGTAAGACACACTAACACACGCACACGCACACACACACACACCCATACACACACATACCACTGTATTCACAATGTGGCAATTGATTGACAAAACTGAAAAAAAGATGTCAGCAAACAATGTGAAATATTGCTACCAAATTGATCGCACCTGAAATTATTTAGCTCTGCCGTTTGCCTGTCATTTGGCCAGCACACGGTATATTAACGGCACCGTTAACTGAACAGCCTCCTCGCCTCTCCGCCTCCCCATGCACGACCCGCTTCTCTCTCTCTCTCTCTGTCTCTGCGGCCCCCATTAAAACCAATGGCAACTGAAACGAAAATCTTTTCTAATTAGTCGCCAGATTTTAGTGATGCAAAGATTTTCCCCCAGTTTCTAATAGTCGCTTTTTTGTTGTTGTTGTATATGCAAATTAAGCAAACAACCCACAAAACCAAAAAAGGCAAAAATAAACTTTCTCGACCAATAACATTTCAAACTTTAATTTAATTCAAATACTTTGTTGAAACAGCTTGAGCCCAAAAACTGTAAAATTCATCCAACCAAAAAAAACCATCCGCAGCAAATGACAAATGACACTTCAGATTCAATTTAATTCACAATGAAAGTGAGAATATAAAAAAACCAATTATTCAACTATTTATAAATAAACTGCTATCTGAAATATAACATATCAAAAGTGAAAAAATTGAAAGTGTCACATCTGATTAATTATAACACGTATTCAGTCAAATTAACCAATTCCAGTTAACTGTTTTTTTTTTTACTTTTGGTAGCTCGAACGATGAATTCAAATATCCGAGACTTAAATAAAGAATTTTTTTGTTTAATATGATTTCTTTACAGGATTATTCAGTTGTCAATACAATTTAATGTCAGTTATCTGGCGCAAAATTGTAATAAATTTTGACAGTGCTGTTTTAAACGTTTCAGATGAAAGCGCATTTATTTTGAAAATATATTGAAGCATGCTTAACTGGTAAATGAAAGCAATGCTTGTCAGAAAATTGATGGAGCCAAGGAATTTGGCATTTGCAACTGATTTAATATTGCCTGCAGCAGACACATTTATTTCTTGTGGAGCGTTAAATCATTTGGCAAATTTGGTTGACTGAAGTGCATTGGCAATTTGCTAAATGTGGCAGGCGGCAACGCCTCGAAATTCAGCAACGCTCGAAACTCATTCATAAAATAAGGCTTTAACAGACGGCGAAGTCTGTTTTTCGCATGAATGGACAGCAGCAGCAGCAGCTGCATAAAGTTTAAGGCTCATGGCTCATGGCTCATTGCTCTGGGCACTTGGCTTTAGCTGTTGGCCAGATTGATGGCGCTTACTGCGTGAGCCAACATAAATTTTTGAGTAAACGGATGTAGGTGTGCTGCTGTGTGTGTGTGTGTGTGGCTCGAACTCATTTGCATTTGAATGTATGCCGATCGCAACTGCTCTGGTGAAAATCGAAAAATGAAATTTCAACAACGCTTCTCCATCTCTCTCTCTCTCTCTCTCGCTCAGTCTATCTCTGTCTCTCTCTATCGGATGCTGCTGCGCCTCTTTGCGTTACGAAATGTGTATGTGCTTTTTAAGCGTTTTACACTTTTACCGTTACATGCGCCTCATTGACGTCACACACACAGACTGCTAGGCTCGGCCAAATTGAAAGCTGATTAAACTCTGCCTGCAAATTACTCATACGCCCCATCGTCGAGTTTGCACGCTCGAACGATGAATCAGTGGATTTCATAAGGCGCCGCAGATCCGTTTGACAATTCGACGTTGCAACGTATTGGGTATCGCATCTGGTATCTGCCTGCCTCTCGCATTCACCTTGAAACGGAAGACAAAACAAATGGCAACCAAAAATAGGCAAAAAGAAAAAAAAAGGCGTCAATTGCTGACTCTTACCACAAAAACAATCTGGCCAAGCGTGTGCAGGGCGTGAATTTTGGTTTTTAACGCTTTAACTTTAACTTCATCATCTATATATATATATATATATATATATATATTGGTATGTTGCAGATGGTCCGAGCTCTCATATCCGTTATTGTTTGCTTTGCGTGTAATTTCTCTTTCATTTCACTTGAGCAATTGAAGCGAACGCTTATTTGCACTTTTGCCAAGCTCAAATTGTTGTTGGCTAATATGTCACAATTGCCAAGTCTGTCAATTTATCTGATTATGCCCACAGGGAATGCGATTTTCACTTGACTGCTTCGCCAGAACGTGCTTATCATTTATTACCGTTACGCATTCAACATTTTGACAGTGAAAAATAAAGTTATTAAAAAAAATAAATCATAAATTCGTTTAATATTTTTTTATCTTTTAAGGAACAATTTCCTCATAGTAATAGTTATTAAGTTCGAATTTTTTGTTTTAGATTGTAATGGGCTTCTTTAGGATTTGCCATTATATATTTATGGAATTTTTTTTTTTTCCTTAAAATTCTTTATTAAAGATTCTTTATTCTATATAGAAAAAGTCTTCATCAGCATTCGCAAATTATGAATTTTTAGAATTAATTTTTGCTGCGTAAAATATGATATTGTGTATCATTCCATTCCTTTAATTACATAATTTGCATAATATTAATCCAAGTTGATGTTATATAATAATAAAAATCACCCAACAGCAAAAAAAAAAAAACACACTCAACTATGAAGTCACGAAAATGAAAATAATTTCAAGGCGTGCACATGGAATAAACACAGAAAAAAAGGCACGCCCACCTGCCCTGTGCTCACACCCCTGCCCTGCTGTAGATGATACGCACAGAGGCAGAATACACAAAGACAGAGGGGATGGCATTGGGTCCAGGGCAAGAAGGGGGGGGGTCCAAAGAGTAACAGTAGTATGAAAATACATTTTAATACACACAACTTTCATTTCTTGCGGCCAGAAAAAATGACAACAACAAAAAGTGAAGATAAACGAAAACAAAAACAAGAGCGTTCAGAAATTAACAAAAGCATCAGCAGAAGAATATGGTCCCTGCAGGAGGGGGAGGGGTGTAAGTTAAGGCTTAAGCACTGCGCAGCACCTGTTTATCACCTCATGTGTTGTAATATGTGTAGTTTCAACCAATAACAATAACAATAACTCAACGAAGAATGCTACACGCACACACAAATCTGTGACGTTGTGTGTGTGTGTGAGAGTGGACGCTGCTGAAGATGAGCAGAAAATCATGTATAGGTAACTTTTGAAGTGTGCATGTGTGTGTGTGCGCGTGAGAGACAACCTTGGCGCTAGCTCTCTTGAAACTTTCTCGCGACTGCGTTAAGCCCTTGCGCAGTCGGCGTCGCCGTTAACGTCAACGTTGAAGTTGACTTTCTTTAATGCGGAAGCGCGTGAGCATTTAGCGTTGGCGTTTGCAGCGCTCTTGCGCTCATGCCTAATGTGACTTCTAAGAAGAGATGATGCTGCTGTTGCTGCTGCTGCTGTTAGATCTACGTCTCTCTCTGTCGCTCTCTCTTTTTGTGAACAATCAGTCGCACGTGTAAGTTGCTTTCTTGTGGGGAGCGGCCTTTTGATGGGTGCCCTCTCATATTTCATATGCGCTGCTGCTGCTGCTGCTGCTGCTGCGTTTGCTGTTGCTGCTGCTGCTTCTGTTGCTGCTGTTGGCGCTGCCTGACCAATTGTTTCGTTCTCTTTCTCTCTCTCTGGCTGTGTACTTTTTACATAATTTGACGTTATGGCGTCGAGTCGTCGTTGCGTCCGTTATGTTGGAAACTCTTTAAAAACAGCCTGACAGCGTCGAAAAATTATCAAACCGCAGCTTGTTCCATTCGAATGAACACACCAGTGATTTCGGTGGTGCTTAACACAATCAGTTTAGTTCAAAAGCAACAAACAAACAGCAAAACCATGAAGCATTTCATTGCCACCGCTTGTGTCCTTCTTCTACTGGCATCATCCGGCATCTCCGCCGATCCTCTCAAGGCAGCCGCCAACAACGATGAGCAACAGCAGCCGGGCGTATTCGCCAAGTGCCTGGAGGCTGACTCAATCTCGTGTCTACAACTCACGGTACGGATTAACCCCAAAAAAAAACAAGGATTAAATATTATATAAGAACAATAAAAAAAAAAAAAATATGTGGCACAGTGAAAGTGAAAATCAATATATATATAATAATTGATTACTGACCGACTCAACAAGTGAAAGAAAGTCTGAACTGCAAAATGCAATAAAAGTAAAAAAAATAAATACAATCTGCAAGTGCAAAGGATGAAAGTGTGCTAATCAACCCATTGGAATATTTACAATGATTGATGATAATTGATAATAATTATGTTTAACTATGGTGAACTAATTGAACAACCCTCGCTAATTTGTGACTTCCCCTTCTTTCTTCCACGTGTCTCTTCTTCCACTCCCAATGCAGCTCTTCCGCAAGGCCAAGTCCATCTTCGATAATCCCGCCATCGAAATCTTCGGCGGCGTCTCATTGGTCAAGGCCAATGAAGGACGTCAGGGCAAATCGCTGGACAACTCTCTCGCTGTTGAGGCCGCACCCTCCGTTGAGGCCCGCACCGCCGAGATGGGCAACTATTTCATGGACAACGCGAAGAGTTTCTTTGCCGAACGTTCGCTGAACTTCAACTTTGCCAATGCCGCACGCAGCGTTGCACGCGCCATTCCCGATGACATCAAGGCCGATCTGCGTGAACTGGTTGTTGAGTCGCGTACCCGCAAGAAGAAGCTGCTGAAGAAGTTCCTGCCCATCCTTTTGGGTGTTGGCGCTAAGGTTGCTTTGCTCGGTGTTGGCGCCATCATTGGTCTGTTCTTCTTGGCCAAGAAGGCTCTGATTGTCTCCGTGATGGCCTTCGTTCTTGCCCTCGCTGCTGGTGCTTCCAGTGGTTTGAGCCGTCTCGGCGGTTCCGGCGGATCCGGCGGTGGTCTGCTCGGCGGTCTGGGTGGTCTGTTCGGTGGCAAGAGCTCCAGCTCCGCTTCGGCCAGCTCTGGCGGCTGGTCATCAGGCGGTGGCTCCTCCAGCGGTGGCTGGTCTTCGGGCGGCAACTCTGGCTGGGATACGCATGGTGCCTACAGCTCACCAGTGGCCCAGACCATTGCCTACCAGGGCTACAAGCAGACCAGGCGGTAAGCCATTTTTGGGCATCCAACCCACCAAAACTGAATTCGATGAGTGACAAGGAGAGAGAACATTCGCTGCTAAAAAAAAACACACGCACACAAAATGATGACAATTTTTTTTTGAAGGAATGTCTAAACATATATATATTTATATTTATTTATAAATTATTTATTTTAATTTATTTACCTAAAAACGTGAACGAGAGAAGGGGGCGAGGTGCAAACAAAAAACCCACCACACCCCCCACAAAAAATCAAAACAAAAACCAATTAAATGCATTCCCTAAGAATGCATCTCTCAGCAACGAGAGAAAACCAAGAAAGAAAAAAAAACACCAAACAACAGTCAAAACCAGTCAACACCAACACCACCACCGAACTTCACTTTTCATCTACACACCAAAAAAAAAACAAATAACAGTCAACACCCCACAACAATCTTCAATCTCTACACACCCTAATTTCACTCTTTTTCTTTTACAACTGTAATTTCAACTAAACTGTACTTTTTTCACGGCTTCACTTTGATTTATGTGCGCAAAATGCTTGAAACTAGTCGCGCCCATAAATCGAAGGCAAGTCACTGTTTGCTCTAACTATCCTCAATCTATCTATCTCTCAATCTATCTATCTCTCAATCTATCAATCTATCTATCTATCAATCTGTCTATCTATCTATCTATCAATGTATCTACTACTGTCTACCTCTGTATCTGTATCTTTATCTGTATCTAAATCTGTGTTTTCCCACATTTACCGCAAAAAGAAAACTCTATATCAAATAATGCTGCTACATCAAAGAATCAAATAATAATTCCGAAAATATATAAAAAAAAATCACTGATCTTTTCATTTCCCAGCCATTTGCATTTTTCAGCCATCACTCATACGCCTCATTGTCTGCGATTTGCATTTGCCTTGCGACAACAAAACTTTCATCTCATTTCATTTCTTCATTCTTCATTTGTTATCAACACCCAAAAATCGACAAAAATGTTTTCTAAAAAAACAAATTTCACCCACTTAAATCATTTTTTTTTGTTAATCTTCATTTTCACTGCACATTTCCTCAGCTCCCGTCTCTCGTTCTCTGAAAAGGTGCAGAATACAACAATAGCAATTTGTTAAAAAATAAAACAAACATTTTGCTACGCGCATTTTTTTTTTATTATTTATTATTATTTTTGGGCTCAATTCAAAAGCGGTCCGCTTAATGCAACAACAATGGCCGCGTGTTTTGCACCTGTCAGCTGGCCATTATATTCTGAAATTGGCCTTTGTTTGCTGGCCGAGGTGCTAAACAACAAAATTGAAGAAAGTTCGAGACGCCTCCGAAAAACGGCGACGCAACAATCGAAAGAGCCGCAAACTTGAACTAACTGCAGTTGGCAAACGGCACTTTAGGGCCAACTGGCTCCACAGCGATTTACTTATGAATATGACCCAGTTAAGATGGGCTGCGCACTTGGCCGATACCAATACCAATACCAATACCAAAGCCGCAGCCTCTGTCGGTGTGTTGTGCGTCTGCCATTGCTCTGTGCTACGTGCCTCTTGCCTCAAACTTCAGCTTCAGCTTCAGCTTCAGCTTTGGCTTTGGCTTTCTTCAGACAAATGTCAGCAATTAATGTGTCTGCCTGTTAAGCATTCATTGAGTTTTTTTTTTGCTCCTCTGCTCCTCTTCTTCTTCATCCACTCAATGCTCATTTGGGCCATCTTATCGCCAACTGTTAGATTTGCTTAGCATTTAACTTTTTGTTTATATATATTTTTTGCGGCCGTTAAAAGCGCTATTTTTTGTATACCTTTTTGCTGAGAGTATTTCAGTTTTTCATTGCAGTTTGTTATGTAATTTTAAAGGAGACTTTTGCCAACTTTTAGTTGAAGTTAATATAGCCATTTAGCTTGAGTTTTATTATGGCAAACACTAATCGAAAGAATTGAAAATAATATTAGAATTCGTTTCTGGGGAAAGAGTATGCAATATTCGTCATATTGTAGATAATTCTACTTTGTGGCTTTATAAAGATGACTTCGTGACTTGCCCAGCATTTGGTAGACTGTTATTCAAGTGAAATTTCTATTTGTGTTGTTCACGCCTTAAATCGATTGTGGAACACGTTAACAGCATGTCATTTCCCATAGCCCCAATTGTGGGTGTCAGTTGACAAGTCTGGGCGAGATTCTGAAGTGGCATGCTGCCTGTTGCGTGCTGCGTGTTGCAGCTGCTGGCTATTAGGAAGGGAAAGTGAGTGTAAATCGAATTCAAATTATTTTTTTAAAGTGCCAGCGTCATGACAAAAAGGCGGCTTCTGTAACTGATGCCACTTTTCATTTCATTGGTGTAATATTTGAAGTTGTGGCCACAACACAAAAAAAAAGATAGCATGCAAAAAAGATGACATGCAAATATGTATTGAAAATCAATGAAAAATGAGACATTTGAAAATACAATTTCAAACGCTTTCGAATTCTTTAATGAATTTAAATAAGACCAATGACTGTAATGTGATATATATGAGATGTATATTTTTTAAAGGGTTACTTGAAAACTAATTTTGAAATTATTTGAAAACTATTGAATTATGAATTGTTATCGATGATCTATATATTTTACAATCTGAGTGTGAATGATTTATTAATATCTTTACATTGTTTTACACAGTCTTTTATTATTATTATTTCATACCTTTTTTAAAATTAATGCATCATTGAATAATAAAAAAAACCATTTGATAAACTATTAAAATTGATTGAAATTGAAATTGTGAATGAAAATATAATGTGCTGTATGACATAGCATATTTATGCAATAATATGCGTAATATCGGAAATAATCCATTCAATTTCAAGAAGCAAAAAAAAAAAAAAAATTATAATAATATTTATTTTATTAGCCAATAAGCTTGATTAAAATCATTGATTACAATTCAATTTAGGTTAAGTAACGAAATGTCTTCAAACATGGATATTGAAAACAAACAAATAACTTCAGATAATTTGTTAATAAACTAATTAATTATGTGTTACATATGATGGATGGATTTGCAATGGAAACTTGTAGATCTATTGTGCTTCCTTCTAAACTTATAGCTTCCCCCTTAACCCCAGGTTCCAGAACAAATTTAAGAATCATTTTTGTGTTGAGGTTTTCTATATTAAAAACTCAAAACATGCTTAACTAAAAATGCTGCAATTAATTATGCAACATAAATAAAAATAAAAATCAACTCTTAAATATCCTTAAAAAACCAAAATCGAAATTTATGTAAATATTCCTACACATTCAAGTTTTGTAATACTTAATAAATGCCTGAAAATTATAAATTAAAGCATAAAACAAAGCTGAGAATTTTTGAGCTGCGCTAAAATGTTGGCTTTAAAAAGAGCGAAGTTTTCAAGCGCAGCTTAAAGCTTACAGAAGAAAGGCGAAAAATCAGAAAATGTAACTTTCACAGGGGTTTCAGCAACTTTCTTTGAGCTGCCGCTTAAAAGTAGGCAATTCTTGTGTTAACTGAAACCACTGTTAATGTGGTTGAGTGTGGTGTCTTTGAGATTGTGGTTTAGGCCACGACTGCAACTGATTGAAAAGCTTTCGACCAAAAACTTGTTGTGCGGTTTCAAATTTCAAATGCGTTGCACGTGCGACTTTTTGTTATTGGCTTTTTATGGTCTAAACAACTGTTGCAGTGGCAGTGGCAGTGGCAGTGGCAGTGGCTGTGGCAGAGGCAGAGGCTGTGTTTGTGGTAGTGGCAGAGACGCAGTGTCTGATTTAGTTACGCTGTAGTTGTTGTTGTTGTCGTGTTGCCTGTTTTATTGGTGTTGTTGGGAGTTGCTTTTGCCTCGTGCGCTTTTCCGGTTTGCGGTTTGGCGGTTTGGCGGTTTGCGCATGGGTCAATGCACACTTTACGGATTTGGGTTTAATATGCTGGCCATTTCACTGCGCAGCTAGCCAGGTGTGTGAAAGTGTTGCAACAATATGCGCTGCTCTTGCCACCACCAGCTTACCAGCAATAATTGAACACTCTTTCGATCTGACATTGAATAATACGCATAGCAATATACACATTAAATATGTGTGTGCACACTCCAAATAAACAATTGCATCTGGGCTTGAACTCACCAACTGAAATATACAAATAATAAATACAAATACAAAGAGTAACTGTTTAGTTCACACACACACAATTTTCGATGTGTGAAAGTTGTCAGTTTGCCACTTTTATTGTCAACATATTAACAAACAAACGAATCGAAATTAACGAAATGTGCAGCTGATAATATTTAAAATGATGCTGGTCATCACAATCATCCTCATCATCATCATTATCATTATCATCATAATCATTATCATCATCAACGTGATCAGTGATATTGACGTGCAGACAATGGCCATAATGTGCGGCATCTGTCAACCTGGTTAAAGCATATCGCTTTTGGCCAAACAAAAGAACAAATGGAGTTAACAACAACCGAAAGTGAAATGCCATTTTCGACCACTATAAGTGACACGTGTGTGCGTCTGTGTGTGTGTCTGTGTGTGTGTGTATCACTTTTGATCATAAAGATAATGACAATTTCTTTAATGAAATGCCTTGAAAGTGAAACCTGTGCAATTAAAAGCAGATCGGGGCAGCTGCAAAAGCACTGACCACGCCCACCTGCCCATCCGCCCATAATTCGGCTTTCGCTTTTTGGCCAGCCAGCTGGGGGATTACTCAACTTGTAGGCGTGACTGCACAAAAAGGCGTAAGGTATTTGCATTTATGCGCTGGGCTTTGTTGTTATCTTGAAATTTTGAATTTTGTGAAGCTGTGGGTATAACGACTATTTGATGATCTTTAGCATAAATATTAGAATAAAATATAATATAAGGAAAAAGTCTTGGAATTTTTTTATAGCTCGTGGTTAAATAAAAACACAAAGAAAAAATCTTTTTGCATAATAAAAATACAATTTTATTTTTCTTTATCTATTAAATATTAGAAATAGAAAAAACTTCTTAGATTTTTTTTTATAACTCGGTGTATTATAAAATCACAACAAAAATCTAAATTTAATTTTTCTTTTTCTATCAAAATCTTTTTAATATAATTTAAATTCAACGGGTTTCCAAAAAAAATTCATATTTTATAGCAATTTAAATTCTTGTCAACTTTTTCCTTCATTATGTGCTCGACTTGAATAATTATAATTTTTTTTTTGTTGTTTTTTTTTTTGTCATTTCTTAAGTGTGCTTGAATAGAATTGTAAAAACCACATTCGAGGTCATTCCAATTTAATTTCAATAGTTTAAGTTTTCTCTCGATAAATATTCAAAAAATTGACCAACACATATATAATTTGGTTAATACCAAAGTGATGTCTCACGATATCTTGCGCTGACATTAACAATGCCTGAATGACTTTATGGATACCCTTACTTAAGTATTTTATGCCAGCAGAGTATACAATAACTAAAACTTGAGCTCGAAAATAAAGAAAGAAAAAACAAAAACAACAACAAAAACAACAAAGATTATGATGTGGAAACTCTCACTTTTACGATTATTTTTCTTCTACTTAGCTTTCGGTCGTCATTGTCAGCGACATTGTTGTAGTTGTTGTTTATTGTTATTTTTGTTGTTGTTGTGTTTTCTTTTGTTATTAGGGTTGTATGTATTTTCTGTCCCATAATGATTAGACTTTCGCAGTCGCAGTCTGGGCCTTGTTCGTTTTGAGGTAGAAAATAAATCATAAAGTCAATTTTATGCTCAGTTTTTGTTGCTGATTGGCCCACGGATCACATCATGAAAGCGGTTAACAGCGTATTAACTGTTCACTGTTTGGCCGATGTGTGATTTGGAGCAACACTAAATAGCTTAATTAGAAGCTGTTAGCAAGGGCCACAAAATCATCTAATGTGGGTCACACCTTTCTCTGCTCAATCGCATTAATCGCATTAATCGCCTTTAATTTCCATGCGATGCGCTGCCCCCAATATGCAGCTGATGATGTTGCCTGCGGGTGGTGGCTGGGAAGGGCGGCAGAGATTCATTCATTCAACAAAAGCATTGTGCCCAACCCACCTGACAATCATTTATATTCAAATTGTTGTTTGCGGCTTTGCTGGTTTCGGTTTCAGCTATTTTTAGCCATTTACCATTTGCCATTTGCTGTTGCTTTAGCAGCACGCGCTCTTCGTCGCAATCTGCATCAAAGTCTCCAATCTCGCATCTTAAGTCTTGATCCGGTGTAGAATCATAGTACATTGAGAAAAATACGTCATACATTCATGCTTAAATATCTAACATTTTTTTTTAAATGTGAAGAAAAAATTACTCTAGATTTTTAATAGGTATAAGTAATTCTGAAATGTAAAATTGCTTAAGTTTTATCTGCATCTAAATCTACTTTGGGAATACATTGGAATAATTAACGCTGTTTTAAATTCAAGAAAATAATGTTTAGCATTTCTACAAATGTGTTTCTAAAATATTTAAAAGATAATTAAATATTTTTAGTGCATATAAATCAATTTAGACATACATATTTTTCGAGAAATGATAAAGAAAAAGGTTAAGATAATTGCAAATATTAATAAATTAAAATTTAAAATGAATATTTTTTTTCAAGCTGGCTTAAGTTTATTTTCAAATGACAACTCAAATGATGTAAGAATTCAAAAACCTAAAATATGCACTAATTATATAATTTGAATTTTAAAAATTAGTACCTAAATATTTAACTCATAAAAAGTGCATAAAATAAAAATTTTTAAACTTACTAATATATTTGAAAACATTTGTGGGTCTTAAAACAATTCCGAATGTTTGCAAAATGCATTGTATAATTTCTCTAAGTGTAGGAATCAATTGTCAGATTGTGAATTTTGTGGCTTTGGCTATGTTTTATTTAATTATTTTTTAGTTGTTGTTATAAGTTTTTTTTAGCTGTTGTTGTTGTTTTTGTTGTTGTTGCATTCGCCTGGCCATGTCTCTGTCATTTTTTAATTTCTACCATATCTTTTGGTATGCAGCCGGCCAAACGAGTTGTTGTTGTTGTTGTTGTTGTTGCCAGAGTAACGGCTAAAGAAAGTGCTGGCCGGGGCTGGGGCTGCTGCTCGACTTTGGACTACTCGGTTGGCTGTTAGCTGTTAGCTGTTTATATCCGTTTTAGGTTCGATTTATGCCATTTGATAAATCAAAAACACATTCACACAATCAGAAAACCCAGACCGCCACACCAAACTCAACCAACTATGGAGTTCATTCAGCAACATGCAACATGTCGGCCAAATTCACTTCCACACCCCAAGGCAAACACACACACACACAGACACACACGTTTTGCTTGCTGAGGTAGAAATAATAAAAAAATATATAAATCTGTAAGATTATAAGAAAAATTTCACTTTCTCAATGCTTATCAGTTATTTATAAATATGGAATGTTTTCGGCCGTCTCGCGCCAAGGATGAATAAAACATGTCCGTAAACGATGTGGCCAAAACATCCAACGAATAAACGTGGCTAAAAGCGATAAAGGTTTTTCTTCTAAATTTTTTTGTTTAATGTTTCACATTGATTCTTAAAGATATTTAAAAGCGTCTGTGCCCCAAGGCGAAGTCTGGGCGTTTAAGTATGAAAATCATAATATTAAAGAAATTTTTTTGGCCAACACAAAATAACAACAAAAAAATTCTTGATAACAACTATTACAAGTATAATTTGAAGTTCCTAAGAGGAAACTCGGTGTGTCATTTCTGGCTTGACATTGATCGATTGTTTGGGTCAACTGCATTCATCTTGCAGATAAATAAGAGATATTTGTGGCTTTTACTTTTGGCAGTGGGCGAAGTGCCAAATAAGCCAAAAAATTTTGATGTATAGCTTAGCACAGCTGAGGTCAGGTGTGCAATTTACAGCTCAAATTGACTGTGTGTGTGTGTAGATTGTTGTGTGTGAGTCTAATCCATTAATAGCACAGCGGCGGATGACGGCCTGAACATGGCTGTGGAGTGTTGTCAAACTTCAGCTATTTTAGCTATTGGCCAAATACCTTTCAGCATGCCAATTACTCGTGACAATAACCGCTGCAACAACAACAACTACAACAAACGACAAATTGGCCACCAGTTGAGCGGACTCAAAGTGCCGCAAGTTCGATAAATACACAGAACAAAATACACAAATTTTGGCATTCAATTTACGTCTAATAATTCCTAACACTTAACTAAATTTACACACTATTAAAACCAATTTGTTATTAAATAAATAATTTATTTACTTATGTAGATTATTTTGAAATCAAATGAAATTTAAATATATTTCTTTTTTGCTTTTATTATGCGCATAACTATAATTTTTAGTCAAATTAAATTAATGAAAATTGACAGTCCAAATAAATTATTTACAGCTCCTCAAAAAGCGCGTTTGCTGATTAGATTAGTTAATTAATTAATTAGTTAATGAGTGAAATCGGAATTTCCCAGAAGATTTTACATTTCCCAGAAGAGCTCATTGTGAGTTGGTAATTATTTATAACTTTTTGGGTTGTTAATGAAATTCAAACATAATTATGTCAATGAATCAGTTGATCTGTTCTGAAATTCCATTTTCAGCTTAAAATTTTAAAATAACAAATGGATTAACCAACTTTGTTTGGCTAGAAAAAAAAAACGGTGTGCAACAAAATTCATGCCTGTAAAATTCAAAAAAATTATTTATATTAAGTTAATATGATGAGACATCAACATAAATGTAATTCAAGTCAGATAATCTTAATTTTTTTTTGGAAATATAATTAAATTTTTGACTGAAGCTTAACAAACATTGTAAACAACATTTAAATATTAATAAAGTAAAATTATATTTAAAAAAAATGACTTATATTAAAAAGTGAAAGTACAATTTTATATTTGTAGGAATTTTAAATATATAATTTAAAAATTACAATTAACACAAAAAACTGTTTTGTATTATGAAGTAAAAGTAAATTTGTTATATTTGTAGTAATTTCATATTTAGAGTTGCTAAAGAAATGTTGACTGTGTAGAAACAGCTACAGCTACAGATACATGGAACCTGGGCCGGGACCGCACCCCTTTTAGCGTATATGTAAGAAAGTATGTATGTATGTATTGTATGTATGTATGTAAGTATTTCGCATTGGGTCTCGCAGGCCGAGCGAAAAAAAATAACTTTCACTGAAGCTGATTTAAAGCGGACGCTGCTGCTGCCTCGTATTTGTCGTCTCAGCTGCTCCTGTGAAAAAGGCTTGCTGATGAGAATAAACACACACTTTGTTAGCCGCATACTGCTTGGTTGGCCGTTAAGCAAAAGCCATAAGCCATAAGCCATAAGCCATCAGACATAAGCCATAAGCCTTCAGCAGTAAGCCGCGCAATCGTGACGAAAAGCCATCAAGTGGCTCAAAAGTTGCCTCAAAGTGGATGCCAGCCTGGCCATTGACACTTGCTCGGCAACGGACCGCACCGGACCGGACCGGACATGTGCACCGGCATCCGCAAGCCCCCTTTGCATAGATGCATGATGAGCGGGTAAACATTGTACTTTCATTTGGCAAATGTTGGCTGCGCTGCAGACTTGAGATGTTCCTGGAAACCGTAGAAAACACACATGTCGACAATATGCCCACACACATTGCGTTCATTTTAAAGTGCAGACAATAATAACAAAAAAAAAAAATAAAATGTTTGTAATTAACTCGGCCTACAGCTAAAGACTTAATTATGATTGTTAATTGGCCATATTGCTCACGCTCCAATTGAGCAGCCGGAAATACCGTTTGATCAATCCAACATAAGGCGCTCATTTTGAAGTTCATTTCTGATTAGCTGGTTTGATGTTTTGACGGCTTTTGTTTCTGACCGAAATACCATCGAATACAACAGAAGAAAGTTGAACAATGGGGGTACTAGAATTTGGCCTCGTCTTCATGATTATCAACTTGAGTTCGTTTAGTTAGTCTTTTTAATTCACTTAATTTAATTAAGAGCCTCGTTTAAAGTTTCAATAAAAAAAAAAAACCAGCTCAAAGTAAAAACGATGAACGCTTCAACAAAAACAATAAAAATTTCACTTTAAAGAATGCATTGAGGCATTGAAAACCGTGAGCATCCGGCCAGGGTCCGCTCCGGTCGACTTGGGCCAATTTCTACAAAGACAGCAAAAGGTTGCCTGACCTGTTCCCCCACCCCCCCCCTGAGGCAAGGCATCATAAATAATGCAACAGCAACAGCATCAAGGGCGTTGCTGCTGCAATTGCGTGAAAGTCGCGGAAGCTGTCAAAACCTCAATTTTCGACGTTATCCTCCAAAAAAAAAAAGAAAGAAATAACTGAGAAGAACTGGGCAAACACAGAGAGTGGAGCAAAAAGCGAAAGGGCTGGCCACACGTGCTCGGGCTGGCCATGGCCTAAGATCGGCCCATAAAACTGCAATTTTTGGCAAAGTTTCTCAAGACTGGCCAAAAAAAAAAAACCCTTTCTCTTTCGAAAGAAAGCGTTTCTTTAGACCGTGTGAATTGGCCAATGTAAAATACGAGCAGCGCCAAAGAAGTAACTGCAATCGTCGTAGGGCCCAAAAACACATACAAACAATACACAAAACCTTTTTTTTTCATAAATTATGTAATCGAGCTAAGAGCATTTTGTATCTTTTAATTTTTTTTTTTTAAATGTTGCGCCATCCATTTTGTTTACACTTGGCCATCAATTATTCAATCTGTGACTAACCCCACACTGAACTTACATAAAAAAAAAACTTAGCAACTCAACTAATAATTTATTGAATAAATGCTGCAATCAACATTGTCGTCTATTAACGCTTTTTGCATCCAGCTAGCTGTAAATGTTGATTATGTCCGTTGTGTTAGATAATAATTAAATGTGGCCAGCTCCATCTATAACTGTAACTGTATCTATATCTATATCTATATCTATATCTGTATCTGTATCTGTATCTGTAGCTGTGACTCTTCTCAGCTGCTGATGCTGCATTATTTGTGAGGCATCATCATGGAAAGTGAAAGTGTTCAGTGTCTCAGTTTTTTGTTGTTGTTGTTGTTTTCGTGCATTTTTAATTTGTATCTTTGAAGTCGCATCGCATTCGTTGCGAGGCGTTGCTAAAATGTTGAAATATTTATGCTAATGGCCGTGGCAGGTTTTGGCGACCAAACCGATTACAACAGCCTCCGCTAATTTCTTATAGGGAATCACTCCGCCTGCCACATCTCTATCACTCCCAATTTGTGTGTGGGCCTCGGACTCCCAGTTTGTGTGGTGTTTTGGTATTCCCAAGCAAATAAAACAATAACTGAGAAAATGAGAGAAAATGCAATTGGGAATTTCAATAGTTGTTTGCACTACGATTTGCATTATCATAATGATCATAAAGTTTTTATTTTATTTGCACAGTTGGTTTGTACAATTTAAGAGTAAAAAAAATTATTATTCGATTTAAATTTATTAAAGTATTAATTTTATTATTTAAACAGTAAATGTTTTGCATGCGATTATTTTTTTTTTGTGTGTATTGAATAATGATGCATAAATTGATGTCCAGTGATATGTACAAAATGTAGCGATTAAATTGTCATTTACAATTTTGTCATTTACCATTTAAGTTGTGTTTTCACTGGGATGTAAAACTGCAGTGGCAGCAAAGTTGAGCATCTCAGCAATAGATTTAGCATCGTAGTTGCCACAGCACCCTCACGGCAAGTGCTTGAGCCGGCAGTCACGCATTCAGTCAGTCATTCACTCACTCACTCACTCAATCAGTCAGTCAGTCAGTCACTCACTTAATCATTCATTCATTTATTCATTCATGCAGTTTTGTTAGCTTACAATTTTGAAGAGTTGCAAAGTTGCACGCGCTTCGGTCACAAGGCGGTGAATGTTGTCTACGAAAAAGGAAAATTAACGTTGAACTTTCTTTTTCTGCTGCAGCAACAACAACAACAGCAACAACAACAACAGCAGCAACAATAATATAAATAAAATATGTACCCCGCTTCTTGTTTGTTGCTGCGGTTGCTTTATATGTATATTCACATTGGGCTTTTTATGGTCTTGCCGCTAAAACTCGTCGAACTGTTATGAATTTTACTTTTGGTTTTCATAAGCAAGCACCAAAATCAAAACCAAATAAACCTGTTGCCTGCCACTTTGCCTGCCAGCCTGTCTGTCTGCCTGCCTGCCTGGCTGCCTCTCTGCCACAGCGGCAACAATAGAACAAGAAGACAACTCCCCATTTTAAATATCGCTTGACACTGCTGCTGCTGTTGCACGCGTCTCTCATCGTTATCTGGGGGCCGCTGAAATGCAGTGAAAGTGTCGTTTCTCATCATTTCTACAAACAAGCTGAAAACTCCAACTAAAAGTTAATTAAATGTCAAATAATTCAGCACACTGCTTCGAGCAATGCCCCGTTGCAAGAAATTGCATCCCTATGCAACAGCCTCACGCAATGCGTGTGCAACAGTAATCATTGCCCCTACCACGCCTCCCTCCCCAATGCAGCTCACTCGTGTTGCATATAAAATTCGCTTTCACTGCCTGCTCTGGAAAAGCATTTTCACACCATATCAGCGCCCCGAAATTTGTAAGCGCATATTCACACATCCATAATACTTTAATTAAGCATGCTCAACACTTTCATGCCGGCCAAGTGCCGGCAGCATGCGGCATGCGGCATGCGGCATGCGGCATGCATCCTGGCCCAAAGTGTTTTTTTTGTTGCCGCTGGCTTATCAACTCTCTTTTTCCTGATGACTTTCATTTATGCGGCGACTGCGGCGATTGCGGCGACTGCGACTCCTGTGCCGCACAGCTATTTGTGCACTTATATTTGTCGCAGTGTAACCACTAGCCACTGGTTGGACTTGTGGCTACTGGACAATATGTTTGCCCAGTCGACTTTCGGCACACTTTGGCCATGCCGGAGAGTCAATAAGTCAGACAAGCAGACAGCTATTTATTTTGGCCATTCGTATTTGACAACGCACACAAATATGCACATAAATTTATGCAGCAAAGACAAAATAGATGACCGGCGGAGAGTTGGGCGGGGGGGACGGATGTAAAAGGGCGCACAACAGTTAGCTGCATGCCACACAGAAAGAGAGAGAAACACTTGGAGAGATGTAGAAAGAGAGAGAGAGAGAGAGAATTGTCGCAACTTTCCCTTTTTTGGATTGACTGCGATCTGGTTTATGATTATATTCGGAATATCTTATTGCTGCTTCTTTATGGCCAATTATTTATTGGTGTGGCCCACATTTGCTCAGCTATCGTTGGCTGCTCTTTTATGTAACACAAATTCTAATGGGCACACACGAATACCACTCGGAGCAGATACCTGACGATCGTACCGTTACAGGTGAACCAGTGAACGGTGATCGGTGATCGGTGGCAAACATTGTGGCATCTGTTTGTGGCACGCTCTGTCGCTGAGCACTATTCAAAATGCGAAAGGGAAATGGCTTTTACTCTAAACAAAGTTGGCCAGTTGACGATTAAAATGATTTCAATTTCAATTTAAAAACAATTAAAGTTAAAGTTTACGATTGTTTTTTGTTTTTGTCTCATTTTTATTTTCTTTTTGATTATGGTAAAAGTGAGCATCAAGTTCCCACAGTGCAACATTAGTCCATGTTGTATCCACAGATTATTTGCCTCAGCTGATTTTGACAATGTTACATGAACTTCAAGCGAAAGCAACGCAGGCTAACAACAAATTACATTAACAATGCTTTTCCAAGCCAAAGCCATAGCCAAAGTCAACGACGACGACGACGACGACGACGACGGCAGCAGCGCGGTTACCGTTGGCTTGCAAAACGAAAGACTTAAGCGAGAAACTTGCACGACCAGTTCTTCTTGGCCGAGGCTGAAAAATGCTTTCGTTCGTTCGGCCAGCAACAGCAGCAGCAGCAGGTCGGATGAGTACATGCCGCCTATATAAATTGTGCTGGGCCATTGGGAAATTGTATCATTTCATCCTAACCCGTCAAAGCAGCAACACAGCAGCCAACAGCAGCGTTGTGCGCCGTTTGTGAGCTAACCAAAAAAAAACAACAAAAAAAACAAATAACCAAAAGAGAAAGTGCAACAACAACAACAGTCAATTTTTGTGTTCGGTACAAAACAACAATAACAACAACAACAAAAAAAACAGTGCGCCCTCAAAAGGACTATACAAGAACATAAACAACAACAACAAAAACAAGTGCAAAAAAAAAACATAAAAAAAAAATATGGCAAATAGCAAAGTTATTTTCGGTGTCTTGTGTTTGGTGACGCTGTCCGTGGCACTCCCAGCTGAGGAAACACGCGGCCATGCCCGCAACGCCATCGGCGGCAGCGGCGACAATGACATTATGGATAGCATCTACAGCGAGTGCCTCCGCAAGGATTCCGTTTCGTGCGTCAAATACAAGCTGTTCAACTTTGTCGACAAGGTGCTGGGCGTCCGGGATCAGTTCGCACTCACTGAGGGCGTCACTGTGGTGCGCTCCTCGGATGCACCCGTGCAGGAGGCAGCTCGTTCCATTTCTGGCGATGAGTCGTTCGAGTCGTTGGCATTGAATCGCATCAGCAGCTTCCTCAACACGCACACCATCAAGGTCGAGCTGAAGGGTGCCGATATTGTGCAGGCGGTGAGCTCAACTGGTCGCGCCTTGGAGGATGCTTCCGAATCGCTGTTCGGCAGCAATGATCCCAATGCGCCCGAGGAGAGCCGTGGCAAGAAGAAGAAGGCCGCCAAAATCTTGGGACCCATTCTCGCCCTGGTCGCACTGAAGGCCGCCGCTCTGTTGCCACTGCTTTTGGGCGCTATTGCATTGATTGCTGGCAAGGCTCTGTTGATTGGTAAGATTGCTCTGGTGCTCTCAGCGGTGATTGGCCTGAAGAAGCTGCTGTCGCAGGAGAAGCACGTCACCTACGAGGTGGTCGCCCATCCCCATCACAGCAGCAGCCATTCGGTTAGCCACGGCAGTGACTCCTACGGCAGCGGTTATAGCGCCGATGCGGGCGCCTCATCGGCTTCGTATGGCAGCAGCGGCCATGGTGGCTGGGGACGTTCCATTGATGCCCAGGATCTGGCCTACTCTGCCCAGAAGCCACAGGCTTAAGTCACACAAGTCACACTCACCATGAAGATGAACCACCCGGATGAACCACAAAAAACGCACCACTAACCAGCAACCAACTGTTTGAGCGATCTTCCGCTCAGAGACGGAGACGGAGAACACATATAATATTTATTGTTCGTTTTAATTAATTTATTAATATAATTTATTTTATTTATTTTCCGCACACACACAAAACACGTGACAAACGCGTGACACACAAAACAACTGGAAAACTAAGCGAAAAATGAAACGCAACAAAAAAAAGTAACAAAAAAAAAAACAGATCATAAAAAACAAAAGACAAAAAGACAAAAAAGACAAAAAAGACATCGTAGCGAAAAGAGAAGAAGCAGAATGCTGAGTGTGCTTGCATTTAGTTATGCTTAACCAATACATACATAAAAAAAAATACCACACACACACACACAGATACAGATACTTATAAAGCTAAAGTTAAGTTTGTAAAAAATGAACAACATCAAAAAAGCGAGAGTTAAAATCGGTACCTTATGCAAAAAACGTTTCAAATACTCAAAATAAGCCCAGGCGGCGACTCTGTGCAGCGTTTAGCCTTAGGTTCTTAGCTCGCACACACACGCACACACTCATACACACACACACATTGTATCTATCTATCGCTGTTTCTTTCTGTAATGCACATAGATTCTCTACAGCTCGAACACATCTTACATTATCTGTCCATTATCTATCCAACTACGACTTCTATCAAAATATCTACTATCCATCTAGAGACTATACCAAAACTTTGTTGGTTGCCATGCAACTGTTTGCAACACATCTGACTATCTATCTAATTAATGCTATACTCTAACTCTTACTCTACACTACTCTACACTATTCTACATTACTCAACACTACTTTACACTACTCTACACTACTCTACTTTACTGTACTTTACTCTACTCTATTCTATTCTACTCTAATCTTTACCTCTTCTGTAACTATCTACATGCAATTCTAGTCTTACATTACGACACCAACAACAACAACAACAACAACAAACAGCTACAGCTACAGCAACAACAACTACTACTAGCTTTAAAAAAAAAAAACTAGCTCCTAACATCTATCAATATCTTTTCGAGACACATTTATATCTATATATCTGTCTATGAATCTATGCAATTTCGAGTCATAGTTTTGGTCACATATTCGCCATAACTTGCCATAGTTTTCTTGCCTAATGCACACAAAAACTCGAATTAAATTTCGATTTTAGCTAAATCTGAAAACTTGACTTTAAAAAAATTTCCGATTTCAACTCAAATTCTTTCAAACTTTCTTATTTCATTTTGCACCTTCTCATGCTGCTCTATTCATCTCTCTCTCACACTCTCTCTCTCTCTCTCTCTCTCTCTCTATCTTTCTCTCATATATTTCTCTTCATATCTACATCTTTCTCACGCTCTCACATTTTTAAACTTCTGCTGCTGCTGCTGCATTTTCTGTCACTTTCTAACGCTCCACTTTCGAAGCACACACACATCGCACCGTACGTTCTCTGTAACCATAGTTCACTGTAGGCATTTTTTTTCTACATATATATTCATTACTTACATACTCTACTCTCTGATGTACATATGCGACTTGGTTGATTTTGCCACAGTTGCCAGTTGTTCGTTGTTTTTTTCTGCATTGTGGTTTAAATTTATTTTTAATGCATTCTTAAAAATATTTGTTTAAATCACTTTGAAAGCCGAAAGCTGGCCAAAAGCGCCAAGTCGCCACAGAGCTGATTGTCAACTTTACTTTAAATACACACACACACACACATATACAAATATACAAGATAATATCTTAGGCAGAATCGTACGGCACTTTCACAGCGAGCAGCATAGAAACTGCAGAATTTGGCCAACTCACAGAAGAAGACGAAACACAATTAACATAAATCACAAATCACACACAAAAGAATGTAAATCTAACAGCATCTTTTCTCTCTGTCATAAATGCATGTCATTAAAAAATGAAGAAAATCAATAAGTACAAAAAAAAATACACAAAACACAAAAAAAAAACAAACAAACAAACAAACAAAATAAACAAACAACATGAAAATAAAACAAGCAAGAAATAAATAAAAAATAAATCAATGAAAAATCAAACCATGAGTTCGCATCAATATTATTATTATTGTTTATGGCCAACAGGTGAAAGCGAAAAGATGAATACATGATGAAATTTTTTTTATTTTTGCCTTTAAGCCAACAACACATAGGTGAGGCTCTGCATAATGGGCAAGCTAAGAGATCAGGTTGACAGGTCCATCTTTGGCCAGAATACGAAATGCGAATGTGAATGCGAATGTGCTTTCATATCAAGTGAAATTGATTTTCGACCCAGTTGCCTAAGCGAATTTTGCCCGTTAAGAGGTGTAAATAATTATGACTCTGGCCAAGACACAAACAACAACAACAACAAACAGCAAGAAAAATGTTCAGGCCGAAAGTGTGCCCCGCCGGCTACCGTTGCTCTGGCCAAAAACAGTCGGCCAACAGACAGTGAAAGTAAACATTTAGGTAGCAAAAGCAGCAACATCAACAACAGCAACAACAACAGCAACAACAACAACATCAACAACAACAACAACACTAAAGACATAAAGTAAATGCATTGAAAACGTGTAGTGAAAAGCTAAAGAAATGCCATACATTTTTTTGTGGTAAGGGGGATGTTGAGCGGCAGGGGTAAAGAAAGGTTGTCTGAGCCAAATTAAGTCGCATTAATTGTTAACAACTCATTCGAGCAGCAAACTCTCGACCATTTTGACCAGCGCCCCAGCAGCAAACAGAAAACAGCACAAAAAGTCAATTAAAAGTGGGCAACTCTGTGACACCAAATGCCACAAAAAAAAAAAAAAAAACTGTGCAACACCTAACACCTGAGTTGCAAGTTGTGTGCGTTAATTGTGTCGAGTCGAGGCATCATCATTAGAATGTGTGAAAACTGCTGATGAAATTGTGGTTGTAGGCCTCAAAGTGCGGTCAATCGACATTTGCTTCACTTTTTAGCTGCGACATAAATTCTCAGCCAACACACACACACACACACCTTAAAAAACATATATCGTTTAAGATGACCCTTAAACAAAAACTGAACTTTCTTCTTTCACTCAACTTTATCTGTCGTTTGCTTTCTATATCCTACAACACAAGAAATGTATAAAAATGCGAAATCTTTTCTTCTTTTTTTTATAGTTTTTATTTAATCTTATTAGTTTTTGTAAAAGTTATAACGGTACAGGGGATTTTGTTAGCTGATCATTGCCAGACTTTTTTGGTGACCAACTTGCCCTACGCACTTTTTTTTATTACATTTTTTACTTGTCTTCTTTTGTTGAGTAACTTTCAATTTGATTTATATGGGTTGTGCCTAGATTGGTTTGCAGCTGACCTTGAAGTCGGAATTGCCTTTGAATTTTCACTCGACAGATTTCCAAATCACTAGACGCCCCTTTTCATCAGTTGCATGCCACGTTTTGAATCCATTTTTTTTGTCGACTTTTAAAGCATTTGAACCTTTTATTTCATCGCATTCAGCATATGGCTTAAGTTGATTTCATGGTAAGTTGGAACATTAACGGGTGTTAAATAGTACTTTTCACTTCGATTGCTTTATTTTGAATTACATTTGGTTATCCTATGCAAATCGAGGTAACCAACTACCAAAAAAAATGAAAGCCTATCCATGTGATTCAGAGCGAACTACCGTTGTGCTTGCAGTTGTTAGAGAAATGTGGCTGCAGCTGTGGAGTCGCAAAAGAAAAGCTGGTGCATTGGGAAAGATCGCTGGCTACGAAACAATTTCACATTCTGAAAACCAGATAAAAAGCCACAAAAATTTACAATAATTCATAAGCCGGCAGCGAATTGCGCACACACGCTCCAATGAGAGAGGTAATTCACGCTGAGCATCATTTTGGCTGCCCAATTTGCAATGTGCACAATTTCACTGTCAACGGACCTCAGGCTGAACACCAACTGGATGACATGCTCCTCCGCTCTTTGCTTGCCAGCAAGGGCGTCCAGCATAGCAAATGTTGAATGCATGCCGAACGAAATGGAAACGAGTTTGGCTCTCTGGCTCAGAAAGCGGGTCACCAGAACATAGCCAAGAAACAAGACAAAAAAAACAGCAACTGCAACGTTTTTGCATATTCCTAAAAAAAAAGAAGACAACTGGATCGGTTGGCCTTGCTCTGCGCTTTACAGCCTACATGAGCAGAAATCACATGTTTGCTTATAATACTAAATATTAAGCGATTTTTCCTGCCTGTCATCATCATTTTTCCACTCGAACAAGTTTTCCCACACTCGAAAAACACGCACTGCATTGATGATTGCTGTAATTTGTTGCTTCTACAGTTGCTCATGGAAGCGTTTAGTTTGGCTATTAAGCGCCTCCGTGAGCAGTTGTGATTATTGGTAATGATTAATTGAAAGTTAATTAAGCACGCGAGAAGCCAGCGAAAAGCATAGAAAAGAAATACAAACAATTTAATAACGACGCCCAGATGATTTAACGGTTGATTTATCATTACCACTCCAGCTAACTTATTGCTCACTTAAAGCAGTTTATTTCACTCTTCGGTTAGTTAACAATTGCGCATAATTGTTGAGCTGTAATCCAGACAAGCGGTCACTGGATTGTGCCGCTTGAATAACCATTTATCTACCAGCATATTTATAACATAATCTCACGCATTGCGCGAAACAATACAGCAAATTAAAATCCAATTTGAATTGAGTTGCGGAATTGTGATTTTTGCCCACTACTCTGATTCTTAGATGAAATTTATTTCTGAGCATCTTTACACTTACAACATTTTTAAAATACAATTTTGCTCGTTATATCTTTTTACATCTTTAAATTAAACTAAAAAATAAAATTCTAAAAAAAATAAATAACATTTCCGTAGATTATATAATTGTTTAACTTCTCATTAAGCTTATCTCCCTAAATATTTAAAATTAGAACCGGTTTCCATGTGGAACATGAACAGAACATTTTTGCCTTCTGTAATTAAATTCATAATTTTTAAATTATTTCAAAACTTATTATTAAAATATTATTTTAGCAAACACACATTTCCAGCTTCAAATCTTCGTATACTAAAATATAAAGCTTTTGCTCGACTTCGTTCAGCCAGAGCAAGTTTGTGTCTTAACTCTTTCGTTTATTTATCACGCTATTTCAGACTCAAACTAATTTCATTAACAGCCTGAAAGTATGCAATGATTTTTTGTAGATGGGCTTCACTAGATTTGTTGTCGATGTTTAAGGTATTATTTGGATTAAGAAGGATTAGAAAAACTTAGCTCAAAACAATAAATGTCAGCATTAAATCGTAATATAAAATTTGATTTTAATGATTTGTTGAATGTAAGCTTTTTTAAGTTTTATTTTATGTTTAAGGTATTATTTGTTTTTAGAGAAATAAGAAAAATTTAACTAAAAAACGTCAGCCCTAAATCGTAGGAATATTTTAATCTAAAGTATAAGCATGAATGCTTTATTCTGAAGATTAAAAAATACTGTACGCCTTTAATATTCCGCTGGTCTTGATTAAATTAAGTCTTTTCTTCAAAATTCGTTTATCTTCTTGCTAAAGACCAACCCAAATTTATCCATTTCAACTTTAATTTAAAGTGCATTTCTTTTTCTTTATTAAAAGAGTCATATAAAAAATAATAAATAAAAATTTAAAGTGCATTTCTTTTTCACTATTAACAGAGTCATATAAAAATAATATTTAAAAACTGAAGTTATTGTTAGAGATGCTTTGATTGAGAGCGTCTACTGTGCCTCATTTTCAGTAATGCACATATGTTTATAAAAAGAAAAGTTAAAATTAACGATAATTTTGTGGGGCGACAGTGAATCTGTGATAAAAAAAGCCAAAATTAAAAACCGCAATGATTCAGTCTACTAAGTTTTAGCAAAAAGGAAACTTGGCAAACAAACTTTTGGGATGAGTAGCTGCACTTAATGCCAATGCCACATGGTCGGTGTGGAGGCTGTGTTTTTTTTTTGTATTTTTTTTCATGGGGCAGTCACGCACGTTGGCGCCACTTGCTCCGTTTTAAAAAATGTACAAACGAAAAACCAATAGCTTAGAACGAGCTGTTTAATTTGAGTGTTATAGTAATTGCACATGAAATTGCAGCACTGCCAATGGGGCGATGTTGTTTGCTGTGTGTTGTGTTGTGCCTGCTACACATTTTTGGCTGCTTTCGCAGCGAAATCACGAAAGCGCAGCTGCAATGGCCAACAGACTCTGTTAGCCACAGCAGCCAACAGGCAACAGTCAGCAGCCAACAGGCAGCAGCCAGCAGCTAATTGGCGTGATATTTAGACTAAAACAAAGTGTAATTTTTTTTTTCTTGAATTTTCAGCTGCTGTTTGACATGCACAAAAACGCAATTAGCCGACAAGCAAACTGTGAGCTGGTATAAAATGCATACAATGCGCTTTCGAGCATTCAGTTCATAATCTTGAGTGTAGTGCCCAGCAACATTTTTGCCGCCACTCAGCAGCAGCAAGGATAACACAAGCAGATATATATATATAAATAAATATATATATAGACAAAACAAAGCAACACACACTCACACACACACAGAGAGATGATTAAATACGTGTGGCACGTGGCGGTGGTTTTGATAATCTTCTGCTGGCTGCCAGCGTCGACTGCACGCACCGCCAGCTATCATCACATCAATGGATTGGATCAGCAGCAGTTGCAACAACAGCAGCAACAGCAACAGCAGCAGCAGCAGCAGCAGCAACAAGCAACACATTCGACATTCGCACAGTCAGCCAGCTCGGGCGCCGGATCGACGAGCTTGTGGAAGGATCTGGCGGTCGTCTATCGCATCTATCAGCAATGCACCGGCGAGAACTTGTCCGTCTGCCTCAAGGTCAAGCTGCTAACGGGACTGGAGAAGGCCTTTCGCACGGCCAAAACGTTTCCACTCTTTGAGGGCATTCAGTTTGTGAGCAGCGGCGATGTGGCGCAAAAGCGATCCCAACTGCAGCCCATTTCCGAGCAGGACATTGAGGCGGTCCTGCCACGTGGCTTGGATGCCAAGGAGCAGATCCTCAATAGCATGATCATGAAGCGCGTCACCAGCTTCCTACAGAATCACACGTTACAGGTGAGTTTCCAAGGCAAATTAACTGCAATTTTATACTAATGAGTTGATTTTCATAGATTAAGTTCCCCGCGGACAACAATTCGGTTGAGGGACGCAAGAAGAAGGATAAAAAGGGCAGCGGCGCCTATATAATGATTCCCTTGCTGCTCGGTGGCACCTTTGTGCCCATTGCTTATGGTGCACTGGCTATGCTCGCCGGCAAGGCGCTGATTGTGTCCAAGTTGGCATTGGTGCTGGCCTCCATTATTGGCATCAAGAAGCTGCTCAGCGGCGGTGGCGGTGGCAAGGAATCATCCCATGAGGTTGTCGTCTCCTCGGGCGCCCATTCGGGCTGGGGGCGTGACTTGGACATGGCCTACAGCGGCTGGAAGCCAGCCAAGGAGTCAGCGGGCAGCGCCAAAAGCCTGTAAAGCAGTTGGCAGAACTTGAATATGCATTTGAGAGAAAGAGAAAGAGAGAAAGAGAGATGGAGATCCAGAGAATTGGAGATCGCATAAACCAAAGAAACGATTGCTGCTTGAATGTTGTCTGAATAATCAATAATAATTTAGCCTTAATTCGATTATCCATGTATTTATTGTATATCGTAACTAAATGTGTGTGTTAGGCCTAAGTAAACATTAATTAAATATAGTATATAATATTTTGCTTAAAAAAAACCCTCCTGCGTTTCATTCCCCCGACCATGTCTGCTGAATTTTTATGATGACAATTTAGACTTGCTCGCGTGAATAACAAAAAAGAAATATAATAATCCAAATAAAAGCAAGGCAAAAAAAAAAAAGAAATAGCTGCAAAATTAAAGACGTCTTCGCTTTCTACCAAAAAAAAAGAAAAAATTAAAATAAATGTAAGCCACATTTAGCTGTGTACAGAGTCTCTGTTGGCCAAGTGGAATGCAATATTCATAGATCAAATATGCTGGAGACTCGCTCGCTTTTTTCTAATTGTTGCCTTTGTCATTGTTTCATGTGGTATGCGACAATTTCACTTTTGCACTTCTGCTTGAAATATTAATGAGCTGGCCGAAAACGGCAGCAATACCTGCAAGAACATTGAACTTTTTTGATATGAATTTAGGCTTTATTTAAATGCGCTTCCCACGCCTTAATTAAATTGTTAGCCCTTTACTTTAATTGTTGACGTCATCAGTTTGGGAGGTGGGCAACACTTTCATTAATTGAAAATTACTCAACCATTGCGAAATGAGAGCTACCCGGAATTTGCCAGCGGCACTGAAGCGGGGGTAAGTGGTGAGTGGCATGAAAGTGAAACTTTTCAAAAGGTGTCAATTTTGGTAGCGAAATGCCACTAAAAAATAGGGTGGGGCTTGGCTAAACAGAGCTGAGGATGCAAGTGTATTTTATTTGCCTCAAAATGAAAGCAGCTTTGCAAAGAGCCAATTTTAATGCTTGATGTCATTTTGTGTGGCTGGAAGAGCTAAACCGTTTAAAAGTTACACTAATATGGGTAGAGAGTGAAAAGGAATTTAACTCACAGGATGCGACAGACATTGCTTTCCCAAATTGCTACAAATATTTCAGAAAATATTTCAGCAACTTTCACAAAGCATTTTAAGGGACTTTATCACAAAACTCCAAGTTAATTATTAACAAAAAAAAAAGTGAATTGCATAATTAAATAAAGTCTTCAATGCTCGTCAGCAAATGTAATAAAAAAAAAAAGAAGTTGTTTCACTTTCATTGCGTTGACAGGTAGTTTAAATATTTTTCCCGATCTTAACGGAATGTTTGTTAGGGCCACAAGTCGACTGGGCCATGCCCTATGTAGAGAGAAAAGTAAAGGCGTGATATACGCCCACATAACTGTTGATGATTAACACACAAGTCACGTCACATGCACAGCCATCTGTAACTGTATAAACAAGTTAGCCATTTGCATATCCCATCAACATTAACATCAACATCAACGTCAGCAACTGCAAACACGCAACACCAAATAACCAAATAACAGCGGCTTAAACACCTTGTGGCTCATCAACTATTTGGTGTTTAGTCTAAGCAGATAATCAGTTGCAAAAAAAACAAAATAAAATTTAGTTAGCTTTGCATCTTGAATTGAGTTTAAGTAGCGTGCAAATCTCAACATTCATCGCTTTCTTTCAGGTACTTGACTAATGCGTAAACCACACAAAAAAAAAATAATAAACGAAGAAAATAAAAAGAGCGAGAAAGCGCTGATCAAAACTGAACGACTTGGTTATACCCTTTAACAAGTTGTTAATATATATTGTAATTTTTTAATATTTTCTTCTTGCAGGATTTATGTTGTATATGCTGCAATTAAGCATGTCATATGTAAAATTAGAATTTTAGTATTAATTTACATAATTGTAAATTGTTTGGCTTGAAACTCCAAAACTGACCGAACGAACTTTTTGAATCTATTTGAGAATATGAAATTCAATATATATATATATATATAAAAAATCACTTGAGCCACCAAAAAATCAAAATTGAATTTCGTCATTTAACGCATATCTTGTTGTACTTTCTTTCAATTATATCATCAAGATGCTAATTTCAACTTAGACTGATAGCAACAGTTTGCAGCACAAACGCTAAAGCTAATAACAAGTTAACATAACGAAAAAAAATTAACTAAAATATTGGCAGATCATTTTAAAAACTTACATGCGATTAAGTTTGTTTCCAAGTGGACGTCTATAAAAAATACAGCACTCAATTGCCTTAAATAAATTGTTTTTGCTTTTAGGAACGTAAGATAAGATATAGAAAAAAAAAAATAATAAAAATAAAAATATATAAAAAGATATAATAGTTACAACATATATATAAAAGTATTACCAAGAGTAAAAAAAATAATAATACAAATAAAAATATATAATAAGATATAATAGCTATTACATATATATAAAAGTATTACCAATGGTGATACCACAAAGTTGCTCATATTCAAAAATCAGGGATGGTGAAGATGGTTTACGATCTAAAGAGGACTCAATGGATTTTCGAATTTTCTTTAATTTTATGATACAAATAATTTATGCCAGAAATTTCACCACATCGATCAATATATCTCAGATGATGTTTGCTTTTAATTGTTATAAACTTTCAAAAATTAATCATTAGCCATACAGAATGTATTTGAGAACGTGTAAAAATGTTAAATATTAACATTGAAAAGTTAAAGATTTAGTTTGACATAAAAAAAGTGTCTTGTGGAGATCTCTGTGCAAATAGCTGCGATTGGCATACAAAATTGCACACATATATATAGCTACTTATGTCCCGATGTGTGTGTGTGTGTGTGTGTGTGAGATACATTATGGGGCTATAAGTGAGATGGAGAGAAAAACAAATACATAAATAAAAAGCAAAATTAAAGTGAAATTTTTTTTCCTATCCATGCCGCCTGCAAACTAGTTAATTTTCTATTTTACTCCAATTTGAGCCATGCTTGTTGCGGTTTGCTTTCGAGCCACTGTAGACGCCATCATAAGTAGCGCTTTTGCTGCATCTTGTTGTTGTTGTTGTTGTTGTTGGTGTGTTGTTTGATTAGCCACACCACAAGTCACGTGTCTGCAATTTCTAATGGTTCGATCAGTCGACGAGTCTTATAGAGTACTTTCTGCCTAGTCTGTTAATGTGTGGTTTGTGGTTATGATTGTAGTTGTATTTGTAGTTGTGGTTGTGATTGTGGTTGTGGCTGCTGTGTGGTTCTCACCCACCTTAAAGTGTGCCAATTGATGTAGCCACTGCCAGTAAACATGCTTTTTTAATTGCCGCCAGATTAATTTGAGCTGTCAAATTAATGCCAGCTAAATCTGTCGAACACAATTTAGCGACCACACATTCAACTTGGAGAAATTATTGAGTTGCTTAAATCCAATAAATCTCATAAATGATTTTTAAACATAATTGATAAGTTGGAAAATATTAGATTAAAGAATGAAGTTTTGGTTTGAAGTAAGTCTAGTCTAGAAATATGAAAAGTTTAAGCAAGTGGAAAAGTTAAATACTTTTAAACTAATTTTAAAATATTTTAAGCAGGCTTAGATATTTATTAAATAAATATTTATATATAATTATTTATTAAATTACTAAAGCAAAAATAGTTAATACTTAAATTAGTTTTGTTTGCCAGCCATAATTTAATATTGATTGATTTTTTTTGTGGTTGTGGGTGTGTAAGGGTGTGATTATGAGTATGTATGTGTGTGTGTGTGTTTTTACTTATGTGCAAATAGTTAAGTGCTGCTTAAATGTTTGTCTGTTGACAATAACAACAATAACAACAGCAGCCGCTAACAAGCCAAAGCCAAAGCCAAAGCCAGAGTCGCCGTCGCAGTGCTGCCGACGTCGCTGCTTGCTTCACACGCACACTGCTAGTGTGTTGGCCAGGCCAAGACATGCCCGAGCCAAGTCAGGTTGCTTTAAAAGCCGCAACCGATGCTCTTCGTTGTTGTCGTCGTCGTTTTTGCAGCTTGTTTATTTAAATTCTAAGCTCGACTACTGTTTTGAGTCGATGGAGCGAGCCGGGGAGGCAGGTGCGGTGCGGTTGTGCGGGTTGATGTGGTGCGGCGTGGCGTGCCGTGGTGCTGGGGATGCGGCCAGCGTCGTGTGTTTTGTTGTCGTCGTTGTCGTTGTCGTCGTCAAACGCGTCGCTGTCGACGCTGCTGCTGCGGCTTCTGCTGGCCGGGAATAAAACTCGATCCGCGTGCGTCTTCTAGCCACAGTTTACGGATTGCCTTCTGACCGACAGATCGAACAAGCCAATCGCAGCGCAGTGCTACAAAAAAAAGAAAAAAAAACTCACAATACCCCTAACAAGGCACCGCCCAGTCAGTGCCCCAAAGGATAAAAATCAACCAACAATAAATACCAAGTGTCAAGTGTTGTGTACGAAAAGTAACACCTCTCCCCCCGAAAAAAAACCACATAAAACAAAACATGTTGAAATTTGTGTGCTTGTTCGCGTTGCTTGCCACAACGGCGGCGGCAGCTTCGGAGGCAGACAGCCTGCTGACGAGCGCCCTCAAAATGGTCAAGGATTGCGGCGAACGCTCGATGGTGTTGTGCATGAAGGTAACAGTGCAATCCGTCAATAAGTTAATAAACAAAATTCTAAAAAAATAAATAAACCATAAATAAATCAAATAGGAACGCGCCCTGCACTATTTCGACACGGAGAATGGAGATGTGAGGCTGACCGAGGGCATTGCACTGGTCAAAACCGATGATATACCCGTGGGCAGATCTTTGAACGATGTGTCGCTGCCGGAGGAAGCGGAGGCACGTGAATCGGAGGTGGATTCGCTGCTGGTGGAGCGTGTGGCACGTTTCTTTGGCACACACACGCTGCAGTTCAAAGTGCCCAAGGACTCCATCCAGGACATGCAACGTGCCCTCGAAGAATGTGAGTATAAAATGTGCAACAGATTTCAAATGGACAACTTCAAGATTTGTGCAACTTCTGCTTTGTTCTGCTTACTGGTTCTGTGCAATGTGGCCAATTTGGGTTAGTGGTGTAGTTATCTGGCTAACATTGCGAAATGCCACAAATCCTGTTTTCACTGTTAGCAGCTGCTTCACCACACATTGAATGGGGTCACACCAAGTAGGCATCCTGCTAGTCCCAGTTGCACTCGCAATCGCAGTCCCAGTTGCAGTCGCAGTTGCAGTTTTCCCTAGTTGCAATTTCGTCTAGCGGTGCATTGACTGCAAACTTGTTGCCGCTGTTTTGCTGGTGGATGCAATTAATTGCATTTTAGCCAGATCGCCGCACTTTCTTTTTGCTAGTGTGTGTGTGTGTGTGTGTGTGTGTTGCCATAGAAAGCGGTCAATCCTGTTTCATTATTATTATTGCTTATTGTTTATTAATTATGAAAAGTTTCTGTGCTCTAATTGCTAATGAGCAGATAACAAGGCAACTAGCGAAAGTATCGCATGCAAAACACTCACAAATCAGCTAATAACAATAAACTAATTTTTTTTTAATTTCTTGCCTGTTTAGCGCGCGGCAAGAAGAAGGAGAAGAAGAAGTATCTGATGCCGCTGCTGATGCTGTTCAAGCTGAAAATGGCTGCATTGCTGCCGCTGGCGATTGGCTTCTTGGCGCTCATCTCCTTTAAGGCACTCGTCATTGGCAAGATCGCCCTGCTGCTGTCGGGCATCATTGGGCTGAAGAAGCTGCTGGAGTCCAAGAAGGAGAACTACGAAGTGGTGGCGCATCCGCACTATGAGCACGAGCACAGCTATGGCAGGTCGCTGCAGGGCAATGAGGCTCAGAACCTGGCATATGCGTCGTATAAGCAATAAGCGTCACAAGTTGCCAAAAATCTAAAAAAAAAAAAAAAACGGAAACAAAAAAAAAAATGAAACAGCAAATTTTAGTGCAATACACAAACAAAATGCAATTGAAAGAGTTGAGGCAGCTCGATTTAATTTATTTTATTTATTTAATTTATTTGTAGCTTAATGCAAGCGGAAAAATTGCGCCATTGAAAAATTAATTCAGAGAAAAAGCAATGCGCACAAATGGCCGGCAATGCAAAAAATCAAAAATCAAACAAAAAAAACCCTAGTGAATAAGTTCAAAAGAGGCGACTGCATCAAAAAAAAAAAAAGAAAATGAAATGAAATGAAAAAAAAAATAATATAAAAAGGGGGCGGCATTTTATTTTTTAATTGGCGGGCGCAGTTAAACTCAAACTAAACTAAACTGTAAACTAAACTAAACTGTAAACTGTACTCAAGTGACTGTAAATTGTATTATTGTAATAATTTGCTCAGAGCTTTACTATTTTTTTTTACTACTTTTTAACTATTTATTAACTATTTACAATTTTATATTTACAAACTAAAAGCAAAACTCTTGCACTCTGTACACAAAATAACAACAGCAACAATTGTTTCGCCGCGCCCCCCTCCGCCCACACAAGCCGTTCAGCATTTAAAGCAATAAATCAAATATACACACACAGCCACAAACATGCACATATGCACACACACACACACTCATACTGAAATCAGAAATGAAACTCAATAAAGCCGCATTTATCTGTAACTGAATTTTGTTTTGCATTTAACAGGTATATATATATATATATATATATATATATATATTTTATGTTGCTCATACGCAACGTGCGCCGCATAAAATGTGTATTTTTTTTTGTGTGTTGTTTTTGGTTTTTTCAAGTGAAATGCTTTCGCTCTTTCACTAATAAAATGAATTACCAACTAAGGCAAACGAGGCCAGTGATATCAATTGCATGTGCGACACATAAAATCACAGACGCTGCACAACAACACACAACGAAAATTTCACTTGCTGCATGCGCACTGAGGCATGCACCCAGCGCCAGCGCCAGAGTCAAAGTCAAAGTCAGACTTTGGAGCTGGAGTTGAAGTCGGTTCCCAGCTGGCTAACTCACTTCCTGGCCTGCCATTCTCATCTCTCTCCCTTTCTCTCTCACTCGCATGCACTCTGTCTCTGTCTCCCACGCCAATGTGCTCGTTGGTATCCGATGTCGCTCCAAAAAATCAAATGAAAGTCGCCCGCTTTTGGCCGCTTTTGACCTGATTTATGCATGTGCAATTGCAACACGTACAACGCACCGCAAACCACGCCCACCGCCCACCGGCGCGCAATGATATAAAGATGCGGCACGCCCCATCCAGTGCGTTGGCACTGTTGCAATTTATGGCCAAATGGCAAATACCAAATGGCCAAAACAATTTCTTAACGGTTTGTCAACAATTTTCGCCCGCGGCTGCTGCTGTCGCTGAATATCAAACGTGGCTCGGTGAAAGTGTTTATTAATACAATTTCTATCGATTTTTATTTGTATGCATGGGAAAACTAACGCCTCATAGCAGCCCCTCCCCTGCCTGTTCAAACTGTTTAAACTCTTTAACATTTTATCAAAGTTTTGCAAAGACAAAAACCACATGTTCAATTTGAAGGCAACAAAATTAGCCAACTCCGCAGTTACCCAAAAAAATGCATGTCGAAATTCATTTCCAAAATTTGCAAAAAGTTTTTGCGGTTCAGTGGTTTGAAGAATCTAGACGAGTGCGTTGATCGACTCACAGTTTTGGTAAATTTGTTTTTGTTATTATTAAGAATTATTAAAATAACAAACTGGCAACACCAAAGTTGATTAAAAGTTAAAACAAACTGCGCCTAAAAGTAGGCAACACAAAACAGCTGAAAATCTTTGAAAAATGATCCAGGGAATTTTGTTAAACGAAATGAACATCATTAATGCAAATAAATGGGATAATTTATTTGGCAGTTGGCTTGTATTTTTTACATCTGCTTCTTATTGTTTTATAAAACATTCTTTGGTTTGTAAGAAAATAATAATAATATTTACAATAAATTATGAATAGTACAAGCTTATGAAACTTATAATAAAGTCGTTGAATGTTAATATTTATTTGAAAAAAATATTATGCTGATAATTAATCAATTCTGTCAGTTTAAAATATAGTCATTAGATATTTAACTTTGGTTTCAAGAATTTATATAGGTATTTATTTTAATATTTTTTTTTATAATTTAAAAAGCAGAAATTTAACTATTTCTGAAATACTATGATTTGACACAATATTAATTCTGAAGGGGTTACAATTAAAAATATATTTGTATACATTTTTTTATTATTTAAAGCTTAACCCAGATATCGATTGATATAATAAACTAAACTAAATAGCAAAGCAAAGGTCACAAAAATCTCATAGCAATTATTATAAATGTACTTGTTAATGTTGGCCAAAAATAATTTACCACTGCCAATGCCAACCGATCTAAACTGAACTAATGACAACTTTAGCTAAATTGTTTAGCTTAAAAATTGGTAATTTTACTGGTCATAAACAATTATACTACTTATCACTTTTAGACTATTAAGATGGGTGTCTAATTTGGTTAAGTCCATAATTGCAGTCTCTTATTTGATAGTTTCGAGTTCTTCGGTATTTTAGTTGTGGCGCCTCTTTCATAACTTTTCGGGAATAAACAACAATAGCTCGTTACATAATGGCCAAGATGTGCGAATATTGGCCACAAGTCATCGTAGTGGGTCGCGGCAGCGTTGTGTGCACTGACCATGACCATGATGCCAACTGCAACAACAACAACAGCTGGAATAACAATAACAATAACAACAACAACAACAAGCAGCTGCCGTTTTGGCGTTGATGAACAACAATTTCCGTTATTGGGCCAGAGTTTCGTTACATGTGCAAAAATAAAAAAAAGTGTAGCAAAGAGCAGATTTTGGCCAAATAGTTAAGTTGATTATTGTATAACGAGCAGCTATAAAGCTAGGGGGTCAGCTGGCCAACGGGCTTAGTCCAACAGTGGTTACCAACAGTGGCACAGCAGCTGCAGAATGTCGCGAGTGATGCCTCTCCTGGTGCTCATCAGTCTGCTGATGATGAAAAGCATCGCCAGTAGTGATTTAAAACATGACAGTTTGGAGGAACTGAAGCATTTCAAGCAATGTGTGCAAGTCTCTCAGAAATCCAAATTACGTGAATGCATCGGTCGGTCGGCGTTGAATTTTATACAACGCTTTGAGGAGCGCGAGAATGTCACATTTGTGGATGATTTTGTGGCAGTCAAAAGTGAATTGGCATCGAGTCGTTCTCTGGTCAATATGCTCGACACAGATCCAGTGGATTTTCGTGGCATTTTGGAGAATGCGGGCGCTGTGATGGGGCAGCGTAGCTTGGAGTGGCACATGGATGCCCTCTATCCCGGTCTGATGTTCAAAATTGGACCCACTGCGGATGCCAACAGTGTGGCGGAATTTGTATTGGATAATGATGCACTTGATAAACGGCAGTTTGGCTACGATGATCCCAGCACAGGTAAATAAATAATTGTGTGATTTGTACATCTGCAAAATAAATTGATTAAGATATGGATATATATATATAAATATATAGAACCTAACAAACAGTGATGTATCTGTGAGTTTATCTAAAATATACACAAATTGCATGTCAACTTTGCAACAAATGTTTCACAGTAAATTTTACTAAGATTAAAAGGTACACATAAATTTAATTTATATTTGTTTCGACTTATTTAAATTTAAATTTTTTTTATATGCAAGCAGTTTTAGTTATATTGCATTAAGAGGGAAGTCAACTTTTTTAAAATGATATATTTTTAAGATAAAAATAAAAACTGTGAATTTCAACATTATTTACTTGGAGGAAAATGTTATGCAAAATTATAATTTACAATTAAATTTACTATTTTTAAGTTAAATATTAGCATCAACTTAAACTTTATTTTCAATCATTAGTCATGAAATTTATTCTAAGCTCAAGTAAAACCAAAATCGCTTGGAGGAAAATGAGGGTGAAGATAATGCGAAAATGTAAAATTTACTTTTACATTTCTTTGCATATGTTTCACAAATAATTTTAAATAAAAATAAATTAGTATATAAGTGCAGAATATTTATTTTTGTTGCCAGACTTATCATAGATTTAAAGACACTTCTGTTTAACTAACAATAATTCTGAGAAGTCCCAAAAAAAAAATATATTTGTTTATCATACATTTATTTTATTTTATTTCAAGCTAATTTATAAGCTAAAACTTAAAACTAACTTAACAGCTTTAAAGGCTTTCAGCTTGCTGAAAAGTCGCATTATTTAAAAAGTTGACAAATCTATTTTATTACCTAATTTATATTTATTTATTATTCGCATTTTTGATAATCTATATCTATCTATATTAATCGATTGTTTTGCTTTAGGTCGCCTGCTGGCCAAGCAGTATTTGCTGCCTTTTCTGCTGGGTTTAAAGTTCAATTTGGTGGCGCTGGTGCCGCTGCTGTTTGCCGGCATTTGTCTACTGCTGAAGAAGTCCCTGTTTCTGGCCAAATTGGCCATCTATGTGAGCAGCTTTCTGGGCATGGGCGGCATTTTGGGAGGCCTGGGCAGTCTGGGAGGTTTGGGCGGTCTGGGCGGTGCTTTGGGCGGTGGCCTTGGTGGCGCCAACTTTGGCTTTGGTGGCGCACTTGGCGGCGGTGGCCCACTTGGCGGTGGTGGCCCACTTGGCGGCTATCGACCAATTGGTAATTTCCCTGGAAAAGCGACAGTCTTTGGAAATGGCGATGAACTGCATCATCAGTATAATGTCCATGAGCCACAACCCTACAAGCGCAGCGATCGCAAAGTGCGCTTCGAGCAGCCAAGAGAAGCAACAACAGCCACCACAAAGAGACCCACTGAGGATCGCTTCTATGAGTACGAAACAAAACGCAGACTGGAGGACACAATTGGATCAGCGGATGCGCTGGTGCGCAACTTTCAAAGTGCCTCAAGCACCAACAATATGAATGGCTGGCAGGCTGTGGATGTGAGATCGCTGTGAGGCAAACAGTACTCAAATGTAGAATTAGTTAATAAGTATAAATTAAGTTATAAAATGTGTGTAAATAAATGTCATCAAATTAAATTAATTTAGCCAATTTAGCCCAAAGTGCTTCTAAGCTGCTATTTCCTTTGGGAACATCAAGCTGGTCAGTCTGATATCCAACGAGGACACGCGGAGTAAAAAAAAAACATAAAACCTGCTTTGCATTTTTTCCATAAATTTTGCACATTATTTTGTATCATTAATTGGAAAAAGTCATTCTAAGCTGATGAAAAACCAAATTGACTTCGTTAGGTGGAAAATGAGGGTCAAGGTTATGCGAAAAATGTAATTTACAAGACATTTATTACACTTTTAAGGCGAAGTCATTGGAAGCATTAAAGGTCGGGATTAACCTACCAGAAAAATGGGGGGGAAAATCGTTAAGTATGATAAATGATATTAAAACGCTTTCCAAAAGCGAAAGTCGCTTTTATGTCAACTTTATCAAGGTTCAGTGAGCAAATGTTAAATATTCGGTTTCAGGTTAAATTTTGGGGTACTTTTCGAGAAACTTTTCTTATTAGATACCAATCGAGTGACGCTTTGCCAAGCCACTTAATTGCCTCTTTTAGAATTTGTATAATGACAAACCAAAAAAGTATCAAATTCGAGTCATATAAATAATGGGCTAAAAGCTGCCAGCAGTTTATTTCAAGTTTGAACGTCAAAAATGCGACTTCAGTTAATATTGTGGCTGTTGGGGCTTCTGCTGGGCAGCCGAGCACAGGAGCAAAACCAATCCTTGGAGTGGAATCCACGGCATTTGGGTCGTTTGCTGCAGCAGTGCCTGGTTGGAGCTGAAGCTTGGCAATGTTTGGGCAGCGAAACTGAACGCCTGCTGGATGCAGCCAGCATGGATAATAGCACCTGGCAGCTGAGCGATTACCTCAGCATTGAGCCGCAGGAGCGAAGAGAGACTGACCAGACACGCAGCGCTAAAGGATTAGCTGGCAAATTGTGGGATTTGGCGCAAGGACGAGCTTTGCGTGTCAGGATGCCCAAAAAGATATCGAATGCCATCGATGACTTTGGCAACGTGTTGGGCTTGGATCAAGGTACGAATCAGCTTCTTGATGATAAAATCGATGAGATATTTAGTAATTTTACCTGGCCAGCAACAGCGACAGATAAAGATAATAATAAACAGAAAAAGAAAAAGAAGAAGAAAAAGGTAAAAAAGAAAAAAAAGAAAGATAAAGATAAGGATAAAGATAAAGACAAGAAGAAAGATAAAGATAAAGATAAAGATAAATATGAAGTTGAAGATTCAGATGAAGATAAAGATAAAGACAAGAATAAAAAAAAGAAAAACATGAAAAATAAAAATAAAAACTGTTTCGCAAAAACAGGTCGCAAGAAGAAGGACAAAGATAAGAACATGGCCATGATGGGTGGCATGATAATGGCGGCAACCCTCGCACAGATATTCCTTGGCAAGGTCATACTAATCGCTGGCTCCGCCTTCATAATGGCCAAAATTGCACTCGTCATTTCGCTGCTGGTGAGTCAAAATTCATATTTAACCCAACTATAAACTGGCATAGAAGAGTCCAAGTTGGAGGAGATCGATCAAGTAATTTGACGCTACGCACTTTTCTGCAGGGCAGTCTAAAAAAGGGATCAGCTGGCAGCAGTGGTAGTGGTGCGGAGCACGTCATCGTCACCAATGGGGCAGCTGGACATAGTCACGAGAGCGGCTGGCATCGCAGCATGCCGACGCACGACTACAGTGCCATGCCCGTGCCGGCGGACATCATGGCGGAGGCACATTCTGGTGGGGATCAAGCCTACCATGCCTACGAGGTGGAGCAAGTGAATCGTCGCCAGTTGGGAAAGCAGATGGCACACAAACCGAACTTTCTCTAAGCTTTATGTATTTCTGTGGTAAACAATATATAAACTTAACTATTTGTAACTAAACTTAGAACTAAGATTTGAAAGTCAAACAAGTGTAAAATACAATTGAAAGACAAATTGGAGCTAGGCGAACAATTATTCTTGGTCTTTGGTTTTTGTGGGTCAGCAGGCAAGCGGCGGAGCGATTTATCGAGTAACCTTGACGCCAGCAGCGGCGCCAGCGCCAACTCCTGCCACTGCGCCAGGGCCAGCACCATGGCCGGCAGCGGCAGCGTGTGGCAACCAGGCGTGATATGCCTTATCCTGCATCATCATTTCGTCATCAATGCTGCGATGATAGGAGCCACCATCATGGCCACCACTATCGTACTCGCCCTGATGGCTCGACGAGTAGGTGTGGCTCTGCTGCACCTGCGGATGCTTGACAATCTCGTAGGTTGTCTTCTCGCCGCCATCGTGGCTGACCAGCTTCTTCAGTCCAATGATGGCGCTGATGATCAACGCTATTTTGCCCACAATCAGCGCCTTGCCAGCGACAATGGCTATCGAATGATAGGCCATCTTCAGTATGGCAGTCTTCAGGAGCACAGCGGCAATGAATGGACCCAAATACTTTTTATCATCCTTCTTCTTATCGCGACCCTCGCCAGCTGCATTCGGTTCGCCGCTCACAAAGAAACTCAGCATCCACTGTAGCCAATCCTGACTGTTGCGCTCGCCAAAGCGCAGCAAACGTGGCAGATTCACCTGCAGCTGATGACTGTGCATAAAATTGAGAAATCTCTCCAGCAACAAGGCATCCAAACTTTTACTCGACATGTGCTCCAAATCGCGATTGTTCAGCTGATTCTCGGCAATGCTGGCACGTCCTGTGCGCGTATCCTCGCCACTGGCGACGCCTGTGCGCCTCACCAGATTAACGCCATCCACAATGCTGAGCTGCTGCACCTTGAGAGCTCTGCCCAGGAGTCGTGCGCCGTGCAATTTACAGCACCAAAAAATATCCTCACTATCCAAACACTGGCCATAAACATGTCGCACGGTGCGCAGGAGTCCACTTTCCCCAATCCCAGCGCTGCCATTACTCTTCAGTTCCAGGGCAGAGACGGGGCGAAGGGGTGCGAAGAGCGTGGCCAGCAGCAGCGCTGCAATGAGACCCATTCGCGTATCCATTAGCTGTGTGTATCCTTAAAGTTGGACTGTGTTGGTGCGGCGACTGTTCTTCTGGCTAACTCACTTGGCCAACTGATCTTGTGCGCCAAAGTGTTGCACACATTTATACACTTGATTGTTTGCCACAATTAGCCAGGCAGCCGTTGCATCCAGTTTTGCTTTTTCCCCGGCTTCCTCTGTGCTTGGCTATTCAGAGCGTAATATGCATGTTATCCGCTGTTAGCAGTTCTCCAAACGCTTTTAGCTTCGTTGCAGATTTAGTGCAATTGCCAGTCGCAGTCTCAGCCAATCTCAGCCAGTCTTAGCCAGTCTCAGTCAGTCAGTTCAGTTTTCATTGCTCATTGTCGTAATTAGCAAGTCTTTGTAATTATTTCTACTTTGTATTGTTTTATTTTTTTTATTATTATTTTTTCTCAACACTCGACGTTTAATGATATATTTGCACTGACGCCCACTTTCATCGGTTGCAGTCTGTAAAAGATTTGAGCAAACATTGTATTTTTGCTGCTTCTGGCCACCATTTTTTTTGTCTTTAATTTGAGCACGCATTAGTTTTTGACACAGATATTAGATAGGCTACATTGAAATCGAAATTGACTAAAATTGCCATTTAAATTATAGGCATCCGTTGGCAAAGAGAATTGCTACAAAATTGACAGTCGGCAATAAGAAAGTTAATGAAAGTGCAGCTCTCAAGAACTCAATTCAGATTTGTATTCGTTATTTTCAATTATACTTTGACGAATGCAAGGGAATTTGCATTTTTAGTGAATTTGTTTTGGGTGGTTTTTCGTTCAAAGATTCCAATTATCATGCTTTTTCTAGAAAGTGTATTTAATTTTTGTGCTCCATGTAAATTTTCTTCTAGTTCTTTAGAGTTTAATATGGTAAGCTTAGTTTGTAAAAATTGTTGAATTGTAAATTTTAAATAGATAATTGTACAATTTCATTTATTTTATTAATTTATTTTGTATTATTATTAAACTTATCAGATTGTTTTCTTGCCTTACTGCGCTTAAAGATATTTTTATTTGTTTGTATCTTTGCACTTAAACTTAATTTCAAATTCTTCGATTGTGTTTTTCTATCATTTCAAAACAATTTTCTGCACGAATGACCTGTATAAAATATAAATAAATATAAGAAATATTAAATTTTTGGGAATATCCATATTTGCGAATACGATATGTATATGTTAAGGTTGAGACTTAAGTTGAGGATGATTAAATATGGCTTAGTATTAATAATCATATAAATAAATGATTCTATTACATTTAAGAAATTTACAAAATTTCTTTAAATTAAATCTTAAAAGAGATTTTGGTAGTCGGTTTGAATTTCTAAGTGCTACTTTCTACACAAGTACATAAATTCCACACGCATGCCACATAACCAACCTGCTCTAGAAATTTAAGTTTAAACAACACTTTAACAATTGTTCGTTTTGGTCAGAGTAAAATCTCATTTTTTTTTCTATGAATACAAAGCATAGTTTTAGGCTTTTAATGAAAATACAAAAGCAATAAGCAATTGTCAGTTGCAGTCAAGAAGCGAAGCCAAGCCAAGTCACAAATACTGCTTGGCTCCTGTATAATTTCGAACTGTATTAAATTAATTAAAGTTTCCAAATGTCAGTCTGATAACTGTATATATAGTTGTATGTGTGTCTGTGTAATTGAAAAATTAACAATGCAGAACAGCTGCAGGTGCAGAAGTGAGAAGCGTGAAAGTAGTAAATCTTGATGGCAAGATTGAGACAAGGTCCATTGGCTTGTTCTACATTTCAGACATGCCAAGATGAACAGATGTGCATGTGTGGCATGTTCATACATATACATATATATATATATATATATATTGTGTTGTATGGGAAGCGAAGCCGCATAATCCGTTGGCGATAATTTATGGTAATTTAAGCTCACACGCAAAGCACAATGCCCAACTTTCGCAGTTGGAAGCCGCCGAGCTCATCCGCTGTTTACGGCTAATAGCCGAAAAATCCGTGCTTAAGAAAATGCAGCGGCAACAACCGATCAGTGAGTGGCAAGCAAGCAGCAGCAGCAGCAGCAGCGGCAATTGCCAATTTGCTATAATTGCCATTTGTGTTAACGCAAAGCAAACAAAACGCTTAGCAGCTTGCCCCCATGTTGAATGGCAATTGCCATTGCCATTGCCATTGCAATTGTTGCAATTGCAACTGTGGCGCCTCGAAACTAACGAAAAAAACCAAGCCATGCAATGAACTTACCGCAAAAACTTTTACCATCAATTTATTTGGCCTTTGTGGTTTTTTTTTTATGCATTTTGCAAAAACCAGAACGACGAGTCGCTGATTATGTGGGTTGCAAGTCTGGGAACCCAGCTCAAGAAAAAGAGAAGAAAAAAAAAACATTGCATAAAATGAAAAGCCTGATTCAGTTGGCTTTTTGGCCACAAATATTTTCACTTTCACTTTGCCTGTGTTGACATCGGAGGCGCCCCCGCATAGCAGCTCGCGCTGTGGCACAGGTTGGTTGCCATTGCATTTGCCTCTTCTTTTTTTTGGTTTTCTGCAACGGATGATCAAAAATTAAGCGCGAATAGCCAATTTCGTTTCACTTTGACCCCGGCGTGGAAAGCCGAAATCGCCGTGATTGAATGCTGATGAACCTGCCCCGGCTGATGAATTTATAATATGCTTTGCAACCACATTTTGTTGCTGCTATTTGTTTTCCCAATCAATTTACATGTCAATTCAATGTAAATATATTTTTTTGCTATTTTGCACACATAACAATCATTTTTCCTTCATGTTTGTACAAAAATCGTTGGCAGCAAATATTAATTTGAGTTTTCACTGAGTTTTTTCAGCTTAGCTTTTGAGGTTCTCGAATTTAAATTGCATTGCGCAGTTGGGGGGCGTTTTTTTTTTTTTTGTTTTTTGCCATTTCTATGTGGCAAGCAGAATTTGTGTTATCGTTTATGCCACATTTGTGTAATACATGAGCAAAGTTCACGCTAGATTAGCTTATGTGCCACACGGAGCACATATTCGAATTTCACCGCAAATATTTATTGGTGAAATTTTCAGTAGCCGCCCAACCAAACATTATTTGCCTGCATGCAAAGTTCAATGTCAGATGCCACTCAATATGGTCATGTTTGTGGCAACAACATGCTGACAAATGTGAAACGTTGACCAAGCATCGCTCATCAATCAGCCAGGTTAACCGCTGACTGCGGCAACTGAATTAAATTTAGTCAAAATACAAAAAAAAAAACAAAAAAAAAAACCAAAAACTTTTTACATTAAAAGTGTTTTGATGCCATGACATTAGACACTCTCTCTTTCTCCACCCGTATACCCATCTCACTCGCACTCACGCAACGCAAACTGTCTCCCTCTCTGCAGCCTGCCACCACATCAGACACTGCAACACATACCAACAATTTGAACAAAGCTGATGCCAGACAATGTTTCATTAGATTGTGCACATATTTTGTGAAGCTTATGTTTTTTTTTGCTGTTGCAGACAAAAGGATTTCTGCCGAATTGTCGACATTGTTGGCCACGTCGCGACGATTTCCCACTGAACAACATTTCAAAAGAATTTGCGCAAATAGATAGAGAATTCAAAAATTATAATGAATGCTGCAAAATAAAAAGGTCTTTGTCGGTGTTTGATAACCTTAACAAATATCAAAAGTTTTAAGACCTTTGCTAAAAACAAAACAAAACAAAAAACAAAAATGCACGTTAAAATGTTCTAGTTGATACGAACTGACTGGGAGATATCCTGACCATATATATATATATATGTATGTCTGTATATATATGTATAAATATCATATATATAGAAAGTGAAATCTTATCTTTTTTGTACTGAAAAACATTTTTGAATATGCCTGAAGACTTCGCTGACAACTTATTTTGCACTTACATTCAAATGCAGAATTTCGCTTAACCCTTTTTGCACCTAGCTGCATAGAGTATAGCCAGATCAAGGCCCTAAGGTGACAGTGTCCATTGTTTTTTTTTTTTTTTTTTGTTTTTTTGGTTGTCCCGAGTTGAATGGCCGGACACCATACAGGCACCAAGAGGCAGGCGCATGTTTGATAAATTGAAGACGCCGAGCAGGCGAACGTGACACTGGCCAAAAACAGAGACAGAAAAGTGAAAGCATTTTTGCCTCAGAGTGAAACTCTGTGGCAAGGAAGAGCACTGCTTCACCTTTTGGCAGTCGATGGCGATGTCGATGTGGATGTCGATGTCGATGTCGATGTGGATGTCTATGTTGTTGCCTTGGCCACGACATTGCAGGCTAGTCACAAAAATCTGGCATGTGAAGTCTGAGCAAAGTTCGCTGCATACTGTTTGTTGCATGTCAATATATATATATATATAGGGGGACTTGGGATTGGCTTTCAAGTGCCAGAGATACTTCAAATTTGGCTTTGTGCATTATCTGTAAGCAGACATACGAGCAACACTCGAGGGCATTACTTTGTATTCGCTTTTGTGGTAATGACTTTTCCAGTTGGGTCAAGTGTTAGCGGCTTTTCAGTTTTATTGTAACTTTCTGCGATGTTATCGCTATAATTAAAGAGAGATGCCAACTCAAGCGATGCTGTTGTTGTTGTTGTTGTTGTTTTTCTCTTGTTTTTTGTTGTTGTTTTTGCCAAAGGGTTGCTCATTTTGCGACACCTGAAATATTAATTACAAGGCATGCATCAACAGAGACAGCCCAAGATATATCAACAAGATGGAAAAGAAAGAGAGATAGAGAGTAAAAGAGAGAGAGAGAGAGAGACCGAGAGAAAATTGTGAAAATTGTCATTCGGTTGAGTTTTATACTCAAAAGCAAAAGAAGAGCTTTATAATTAATTGATGCAATAAGAAAAATTAATTTTCTTTTATGCCAGATACATTTCTACAACCTGGCTGGGAAACAAATTGCATCTGTCAGTGCATGTAAAGCGAAATAAATGAGATATTTTCATGGAATGTCTTTATTTGAATATTTACATTTGATTAAATATATAATTACTAGCAAAGAAATTCATTTTATATTTTATTTTCCTTTGCTTATATCAATTGTTGATTATTAATTTACTATTCTAATTGTTTTTAAAATTAAAAACATTTCAAATGAGAACATTTTGCAATTTATTTGCATTTTTAAGAGCATTCAAATCTGTATTTCTTGCTTTTATTTGAAAGCAATCAAATATAGAATTATTGCTTTTATTTAAGAGCATTAAAATGTAGAATTCTTGCTTTAAATGCGCATTATTTATTTCTTCTCAAACTTGTAGTATATATAATATATATAATATGACTGGCAAAACTTGCGAAGCAATTGAAATGTTTATTAAACATAATATTTTCTAAAGAATTTATGAATTTATTTTCATCAGTGTGCTTAAATCTCTATTTGTTTTGCAGCTTCAGCTAAGTCTATATATTTGCCAAGTGCTTAACTTAATTATTTGAAAAAATTATTTTGCTGAGTGGCCACTTTCTCAGCACTCAAGTTTATCCTGTCCGCAGGCTTTTGCTCTTATTTTCGCCAGTTGTAAATTGTTGACACATTTTAAGCTGAAAGTTGGCTGCTTATCGCGGGACGTCAATTTCAAAATTTAATTAATTTCAGATTTGTGCCAAGTGTTGATTAGCTTTAATCCATCATTAAAACAAGTGAATAAAAGTCAAAACTCAGACTTGCTGTGATTCATTTCGGTCTCGCATCGATTTTTATCAGCGGATGTGCTTCGAAGTACAACGCCGTTAAATGTTGGTAAGGCCCTGAGATCAACTGCAGACACTAACTAACTAAGTAGATAATGACTAAAAAAAAAAAAAATAAAAAGAGCCACACATATTTTCACTTTTCTTTGCTTCACTTTGCAATTTTTGGTGCACCTGGGCCGCTCGGATGAACGCCCGCATGAAATAGAAAGTTAGCCATTATATATATACATCATATATATATATATACATCATATATACATCATATATATATGTGTAACAGGTTCTAAACAACTGAAAGCAAGTCTTACATTAACCCGGAAAGTTCAATTAACTGTGGTGTTAAAGTATTTAGCAAGAATTTAGAACAATTTATGACTTTCTCCGCTGGATAAATGAAAAAACTTTACACGCATAAAAAAAGCTAAAAAAAAAAAATATAAAGATAATAAAAATGTTGTTTTTATTGTTGTTGTTGTTGTTGTTTGTTTTGCTGTGTTTGCGATTCCTGCTGTTTATTAAAGAGCAATTCTGGTTTATTTTCAACAGTTGCCACAATGAAGCATTTTGTTTTTTATGTTTTGTTTTGGTCTCGACCACAAAATGGCACAGAAAAAACTGTAAATAATCTCGTTGTGGCTCTTGAAAGAAAAGTGCAAGGCGTGTCACAGCCAGTTGGCTTAGCCGGATAATGGCTTTGCGGCTTACAGACAATGAGCTGTTGCCGTTGATGTTGGTACTTGCGGGGGGGGGGGGGGGGGGGGCTGGCATATGGCCTTGTCAATGGCAAACCATGGAAACCACAGCAACTGTGACTTTCTGACACCCAACTCTTCCTACAACATTAACTCGGTGCAAACAATTGAGGTTGTCTTCCCATGCACTTGGGCAACTCAAGTCCATCAGATGTGCATATTAATATTCATATTCATATTCATATGGGAGCGTGTCTGCAACACGGATGCGGATAGATTTATCCGGGCAAATGCTCCCGCATAAAAAAAACAATATAATAGCTGCCAGTTTCGGGATACAATTGTATGCAATGATGGACATTTTGACGGGTTAGTTTGGGGCTGCATTATCCATGAATAATGTGCTGCATAAATTTTACAGAGGAGCAAGCTTATTATTGTAAATATCATACATAAACAATTCTGCATAATGCTTAAACAGAGCTGTCAGACCATGAAATATATAAACAAGTAGCAACGAAAGATATTTGAATAAATAAGTATTTGACTCACTTAAATCTGCAGGGTGCACAAAAGAAACTGAAAGCGAAATAGAACTGTCTATTATATTTTTTAAATTGTTTCCAGACAAATGAGCTACTCAGCGCCATTTTCGACAGACTCAAGGCTCAAATGTTCGAAATTCATTTGAATTTTTCATTTTCTGCTTGAGTCCGCTTTGCTTGCTCTGCAATGGTCAGTGAACCATCTATTTAAGAAAAAGAATAAAAGAAAAAAAAGTAAATGTTGTTACTCATAATGTTTGCCATTCACTGGTACTCATCAGCCACGGAAGTAATGCTATCAAACAAAACCAAACGAAAATGTTACTAACCAACCCAAGCATCACTTGGCCCTCGTCCACATGGTCCAGCTTTAGGTGCGCCCAAGTGAAAGTAATGTGGAAAATGTTCGGTAGCCAAAAATACAAAATGAATGGCCCAAACAAATGGCATTTTCAACGCATTGACGGACATTGGGAAAGGAGGCGATCCGCACACCTGAGGTACACCCATACTTATATTTAAGGTGCAATAAGTATCCGGCACGACTGTCATTAGTCTGGGGCGGATCTGTGTAGAGGTTTTGGCTGCGGGGCCTAAATTTGCGAGTTTATTAGTTGAAAATGAACTGAGACTCAAAATCCCTCATTGTCGTTGCACCTGCCTCATAAACTGCTCGAAATGGCAGCTGACAAGAATACAGATAGGGGACTAGAATACTGAGACCGCATATACACTGTGCAAAAATATTTAAATCAAGTGAAAAGAATTTGATAAACTTGGTAACTAAATTCGAATTCATTTTTCTTAATTTTTTAAGTTAATTTTGGTGTTTTTTTCTTTTAAAAAAGTTTAGTTCCTGAAGCAAAATCAATAAATTGACTACCAAAAGTAACAAAAAAATACACTTTGTAATTGGTTTAAGTATTTTTTAATTATTTAAAATTATTTATGAATATTCTAGTACAAATTGTTAATTATAATATTTAAGAATATGTTAGCAAATGCCTGTTGTACTTAACTTAATTTAGAACATTGTTTTCTTTGAGTGTACATACATATTTCCGCTTGTCGTTTTTCGGGGAAAAAGTTTTTTGCAAGCCACAATTATGTGGCCTTTGCGGCAGCTTTCCTTTCGCCTGCTTGCCTGCCTGCCTGCCTGCCTGCCTGCCTGCTTGTGTGGCTGCTTCATGTGGCACGTTCTACAAGATACGTGGATGCATAGATACAAATGCTGGCTCATGCATAAAACAGAGTAGAGAGGCAATGTCAGCAAATCCCGCCAACATTGGGCCAACAATTTGTCTTTTGTGGCAGTGGCAACAATAACAAAAGCGTCGCAGTTGCCGTCGCAAGTCAATGGCCTGTGTGTCCGCTTTTGGCCTGGCTTTGTTAGATGCATATCACGGTCGGTGTGCTACCTAGCTGAAAGCCCTAGATCAGATCGATACTCTCTCTCTCTAATAGATGCTAATAGCATTTGGCCTGTTGGTGTGGTGTTGATGGAATTGTTGCCACCTTCTCATTTTGAAAATTTGCATAGATAAATTGAGTCTTATAAATGGCAATCGTTTATTGGTGGATAAACACTTTCTTTATGATCAACGCTGAATGGAATTGGAAATGTGAGGCGAAAATTACTAAATACCAAAATTGAAATTGAAGTGTCGACAAGAGCGACAACAACAACATCTGCAACAGCAGCAGCAGCAGCATTGACAACCAAAACGGCAGCCAGTTTATAAATGGTAAAAAGCCAAACACCTACCCCAAGCAAAATAGTCAACTAATATATTTGGCCATAAACAACGAAAGCGGCTGGCAAAGTAAAGCAAAAAAAAAAAAAAACATGTCTAAACTGCAATGATCATTAGAGCCAGCAACATAGTCGAACAACAGCAACATTACCAGCAACAGCAACATCAACAGCAACTGCAACAGCAACAGCAACATTAACAGAGCAGTTGGAAAATGAGAAAACAAAGAAATGAAAAACACGAAGCGACAAATGAAAACACGAAGTCGACGCGAAGAAAATCAAATTGTGATTAAGCCAACACGAAGAAAGGTCTATAAAAGAATAAAGCGCGCCAAGGCTGGCCATCAGTTTGATTCAAACTTGCTGGCAGTGCAAGACGCGACTCAAGGCCCCACAACACCCCCCACACCCACAAGCGAAAAAGCCAAAGAAGTAAAGCCAAAACCAGCCAAGGATTAAGTTAAGCGAGGTGGACGTGGTTCGCGTGTGTGTTTGGTTAGTGTTGTGCGTGAGTGTGTGTGTTAGAACAACGGCGAATATGACTTTTAAGCATAGGCATTTGCTGCTCGTGCTGGGTGTGTGCCTCGCCAGCAGCGGCAGCAACTGTGATGCAGCCACCGAGCAGCTGGGCAATGTGGTGGTGCCCAGTGGCAGCAGCAGCAGCAGCAACAGTCCAAATGCTGGGGCACGCACCTTGCTGCGCGTCTACGATGAGTGCAATCGGGCGGAGAGCGGTTTTGTGCCATGCCTCAAGAAGAAGGCCATCTCCTTCATCGATCGCATTGCTCCGATTGATGCGATCAACGTCGCCGATGGCATTAAGCTGGTGCGCCTGGAGTCGGCGCCACGGCCAGCTGCCTACAGTGAAAATGAATTGGAATCATCGCTGGCACGTTCCGGCAGCGATCGCGATGTAAAACTCACCAATATGCTGATTGAACGGTTGAGCTACTTCTTCAATGGGCACTCGTTGCAGGTTAGCTTCCCCAAATTGACATCCGATGAGATTGGACGGGGCCTCGAAGAAGGTAAGCGCGAATACTGAGAAAAAACTATTCTAGAATAAGTAATAATTGGAATTTGAAAAAAGGAGAAAATTCTAAAATTGAAATAGAAAATGGTTTTTAGGGATAATAAAATATGTAATATATATAAATTACACAAACAATAAGTATAAGCCTTACAATATTTTTTTTTTTAAAGACTATCTCAAACATATCATTTTTTGATTTTTATAGAAATCTTCATATTTATAAACTAACTATTTAATTTTAATCAGTATGTAAAAAACAAATCAATAACTAAAAACATTTTAAAAGCAACAAATTTAATTATAAATTTCAATTAATTTGCTAAACTGATATTCCAAAAGTAGAAGCGATTCAATTAATATTTAATACTATGCAGAAATTCCTAAAATTTTTAAGAAATCAATTTTATATTTTATTCTTCTGTTTTATGTTTACTTCTAGAACGTTTTTTTTTTTTCTGAGTGCACATACAGAAATCTTAGATTTAATTGAAATTACGTTAGCTACCAGCAAAAGCACCGCTAAATGTATTTAGCCATTGCGCGTGACAGTGACATAATTTTGCGCCACTGCGCTATAATTGCTGGTTATTAGAGGCAACAGAGTTGAGGAGAGCCTGGCTCAGAGTGTAACACATATGATAATGTGCCTTGTGATGTGGCATACACAGTATAGTTTTAACTTAATTGAGTAGCTGGCAATGACATTGGCAGAAGCGCGATTGGCAGGCAACGCGACTTCAGCTGGCCCATTTCCTATGCCGATGCCAATTTTCTTTTTTTTTGCATTGTATGTGGTATGAGTGGTAGCGTGGAAATTCATGTCTCTGGGAAAATGTGCAATTGTTTTTTATTTATTTTTTTTTTAATACATACACACGCACACGCCGAACTCAATATACGAAACTCGTCCGGCAAGCTAACAATGACCCATAAACCTTAACAACAACAACAAGAACAGCAACAAACAAACAAATAACAAGAACAACAACAACAACAATGGCGAAAAATTGTCATGCCTGTATTTCGTGTTAGCTCGCACAAAACATGAATTTAATGCAAACATCAAAAGTCGAAATATTAATACACTTAAAGCCGCTTATAAAACAGTCCAAATTGGCTCATTTAAAGAGATATTTTCTAATGAATTCAAAATAATGCAAGTTATTATCTTCATTATTTTAATATAATGAGTGACTTTTAACGAGAAAGTCCGAATTATCAGTCATATTATTTATTTATTAATATTTCAAAAATAATGACTTTAACTTGAGCGTTAACAATAATTAAATTAACTTCAACTTAAACTTATTTAATCTCCTTGGGATATTATCTTTTTATATTTTCAATAATATTCAAACAAACTTTAAAGTTATCACATTGATTGTTGTTAATGTATAAAACCGAATATAAATAAATAAACTTTTTTTTTTAGGTTATTTTGCTTATAAAGAAACTTTTTTAATATACAAATAAATTATATACTAAAATATATTTAAATCTGTCATCATATATAAATATAGAATACAATTAAAAGTCGAAAAAAATGTTATAAAAAGCAGAAGAAGAAAACCGAATATTGCATAAAATTTCCATATAAGTATACTTAAAACTGTATATTTAAATCATAAAAAAACAAATAGGGCAGAGCACATTAAAGTCAACGATAGCCCAAAAACGTACAGTAGCAATATCATTTTTTGATAAAAAAAAAATCTAGCTTTGATGGATTGTCAAAAAAAAAAATCTACACGATTTTAAAGAGGCCCAAAGGAAATGCTGAATACAAAAAGACCTTTTCAAGTCAAGATACACTTGAATTTGGCCCGCTTTTATTATGAGCACGTAAACAAGACATGGATGGAACTGTGGCTTGGAGATGTCATGACCATGCCGACCATAAAACGCAATGAAAGTGTCGGCCTGGTAACGTTTCTCTTTGGCCTCGTGGGCCATGTTAACGACTTCTTGGTCTGGCAGGCAAAACGCTTTGCATCAATTACAAATTTGACGCAAGCACTTAAAGCATTATTTGGCTGCCACAGCAAACATTTGCCAGTAATTTTTCTCGTAATGAAAAGTGAACTTACTTTCACAGAGCAAACAGTTTTTTTTTCTTTTACTTTCAAATCACATTGATCAAGTTAGTATATTCAATTGATATTTGTTGCAAGTTGCAAACCTTGCAAGACTCGTCGCACATGGCCAACACTTTCCCAATTGCGCCACCATTTTTGGTTAATTGCAATCGTATCAGTTTGCCAACTTGTAATGACTATCTGTAATATTGCACGCCTCCTTTTGGATTAATTTTGACAGCATTTAAGCCAAGTTTCCACTGCATGTGTGCTTTTCACTTAGCCAAGTGAAATCGCTAAATGCGTCCCTGCAAAAACTGTGCAACGAAAGTGGCATCTGCCTCAACTGATGGCCAAAAAAAAAAATATATTCTCATACAGCCTTTGTAAATCTGCGGAATCAACACTTTGCACTTTCACCAGCAAATACCACAGGAAAATAATACTCAGCGTTCCCCAGGCATTTTCATCAGAGATGCCAAGCTGAACAAATGCATTGTTTACATATCAGGAAATTATGTGTAATGAAAGCGTGGGAAATATTACACTGTCATAAACAAATAATTATACATTTTAATATAGTAGGTGGGCTTAGTTTAGTTTAATTTAATAAGTGGTTCTATGTGCCATTTATTTAAATTAAAATTTATTTTTTTAATTACACTTAAGCAAAAAACAATTTCTTTTTACACTTTTTTTTTTAATGTATATACAAGCCGTTTAAAGTGTATACAAAATAAACAACTTACACAATTAGAAATAAAGACAGATAAATTATTTTTTTAAGCTATATTTTTTTATGTGTGTACAGTTAAAATAAAAGTCGATTTCAGCTCCATTTTATGTGTCTTATGCGCATAATAACAAACTGTTTTTCCTTTTTATGACTTCAATTTGATTACAGGTCGCGGTAAGATGAAGAAAATGGGCATGATGATGGCCATGATGGTTGCCACCAAGATGATGGGCATGCTGCCTATTGCCATGGGAGCACTCTATATGCTCGCTGGCAAGGCCTTAATTATATCGAAGATTGCGTTGCTTCTCGCAGGCATTATGGGCCTTAAGAAACTGATGTCTGGCAAATCGTCAGGCGGCGGTGGCGGTGGCAGTTCCGGTTGGTCTTCCGGCGGTGGGGGCGGCGCTGGCTGGTCCTCCGGCGGCGGCGGCGGCGGTGGCGGCGGCGGCGGCGGTTGGGACAGACGCTCCCTAACAGAGGCTCAGGAGTTGGCATACCGTGCGCACAGCAGGCAACAGGCTGTGCAAAAGCAGGCAGTGCAACATCAGCAACAACAACAACATCACCAGCAGCAGACACATTCAGCGCCGCTGCAGTCAACGCTGTCAAAGTCATAGACAAACACACACACACAAAAATACACTCACACACGCATACACACACATACACTGAGAACACAAACAAAAGACGAAAAGTTCATAACTCGTCATGGTTGCATTTATCTTGTAGATAAATCACACAAACGCTGAGCATGAGGGGGGGGGGAGGGGCAGGAGCGTCCAGGCCGGCAATTGTAATTAGATTTTCCGCATTTTCTTCAACGTATTTTTGCACTCTTTTTTGCACACTTGATGCGTTTTGCAACGGTTAACAGTTGCACCTACGGATACATCACAGCAAATGTATCTGTAACGTGCACTTAGCGCCTTCTACATATATATATATATATATAGTTTTTTTTTTAATCATTAGCATTTGCATAAAACATAATACAAATCGATTATGTAATACGAGCCTATGTGAAGCACTCAGTTCCGCACAAATTTCAATCAATCATCAGCACACGACTGCAAAACCTCAACTCTGCCTGAACTCTTGATTCTCTTTATCTATCTAAACATCTGTCTATCTTTATGTCTGTCTTTCTGTCTATCTATCTAACTGCTTAATGCACTCACAGTTCCTGTTATTTTTCAATTATTCATTATTCTTCATTCTTTAGCTTAGCTTCCACTACTACTACTACCACCTCAATTTCTGGCCAGCGGCACTCGTTTCCTCGGCTCCACATTTCATGCACACTCACATTTTTTGATTAGCTCTAAGTTTAATTCGCTCTAACTGTAGTTTAGTGTGTAATAATTTATATACTTTATTTATTTCCATATTGTCTAAGACGCAACTCGCATTTAAGCAGCAAATGTTTTCAATAAACAAAAAATGTTACAAAAAAAAGTTACACACAAATCACACACATATTTAAGATATATTTATATATATTTTTTATATATATATTTATACTTATATTTATATTTATATTTATATTTATATATATTTATTTATAAATAAAGCAACAAACGTACTGAAATTGTGCACGAATCAATTTATTTAAATGTTCTCACTTTTGCCAGCAAGTTGGCCAACTTAAAGCTGTAAGTTGAGCCAACTCACGTGCGGGCTTTGCTGGCATGCTGTGGCCATATGCCATGGAGACCGCAGACGCATATGTTAGCCAAGTCCACCCACTCACCCAATCCATTCAAGCATCATGTCGCTGGTTGTCACGCGTCATCTCATCCCATCAAATACCCAGAAACATATGTCACTGCTGGAATCAGAACACAAAAATGATGGCTCCCCGCTGCTTATGTTAAACGAAGAAATACTTCACATAATTTATTACTTCTGCACATGAGCAAATTTAAAATATAAAATATTGATACTCAAATTCAGACAATTGAAATGTATAGATTGAACACCTGATGATTTGATAAATATGCTGTGATTCAGCAAAAAATACAAAAACATAATATTTAAGTTGTGGTTAGTTGGGAATAGAGTGAATTTATAAGATGTGCAAAAATCCCCGAAAAGATGAAATCAGGTTTCGTTTAACCTCGAAAGAAGCAAAACATAAATGACTACATAATTGAGAATCTTTAAGATGAATCATAATTTAGTCTAAGCTGTTAGCTCTTTCTAATCATTAGTTGGGATTTTGTAATCGTTGCCCTTATAATATGTTCATCAATATAAATCACGATTCGATAACAAAAAAAAATATAATTCTAAATTATAGAATAACCATTATGTATACTGGTTTTTACCTTAGACAGGTTTGGTTCTTAACCATTTGCCAAATACACTTAATTCGTATTGAAAGAAGAGAAGATTATTTTAATGTGAAATTGATATAATAAATTTTATTCAAAGAGTTTGACTAGTTGATAATTTGTAAACGTGCCAAAATCAACAACCAAAATGCAATAAATATTCTTTTGTTTTGTTTCAGTTAAAGCTTTGCGAATTTTACTTTTAGTATTTATGTTTATTTTAAAATAAAGCTTAACTGGAATTTTACTCATATTATTTTTTTTTATATTTGATTAACGCTTAGAAATATCTGCAATATGTTCAATTTTAGCAAAAGCTTTTGCTTTTAACCTTTCACAATTTAGAGCATTCTATTAATCAGACTGAAAAGTAACTCGGCTGGTTTATAAATTAATTATAAGTTTTTATAATTTACTCAAATTTACTATTCTACTATTACTATTACTATTATATAAAATAATAATAAATAAATAATATTTATTTATTTATTATTATTTTATTTTTTATTATTTTATATCTCTTCTGCTTTCTTACCTGAAGAACAAATGTTGTAATACTCAATTAGCCATTTCTAGTCAAACAGATTTACATAAATTAATTTATTCCTTTGTGCCAGGAGAATTTTTTTCAAACGGAATATTTAATTCATATTAAGTTGTTACATGAGAATCTTTTAGCGATTCCCATAAATAATTTATTCTTATAGTGTTGTTAGTTTTCTGTTTTTATGTTTTCTAGTCGTCAGAATAAAAACAAACATGTTAATTTTATATTTTATATATTTGTTTTCGTTTTATTTTACGGTCTTCTTGTAACATATCTGTACAGTTTTAGGGGCAGGCTTACTTCTTCTTCCACCAGCCGGATGAACCGCCGCCGCTGCTGTAGCCACCGCCGCCATAACCACCGCCTCCGTAGCCACCGCCTCCGTAGCCACCGCCTCCGTAGCCACCGCCGCCGTAGCCGCCGCCGCCACTGTGGGCGTGGGTTGTGATGATCTTGTAGACCTGGACATGACCGCCATGGCCGCCGCCATGGCCGCCGCCATAGCCACCGCCGCCGTAGCCACCACCGCCGGAGTAACCACCACCGGAGTAGCCACCGCCGGAGTAACCACCACCGGAGTAACCACCACCGGAGTAGCCACCACCGGAGTAGCCGCCACCGCCGTAGCCGCCACCATAGCCGCCGCTGCTGTGTCCACCATCGATTATCTTGATGACCTGAACGCCACCACCGCCGCCATAGCCGCCGCCGCCGTAGCCGCCGCCGCCGGAATAGCCACCGCCGGAGTAACCGCCACCGGAGTAGCCGCCACCGGAGTAGCCGCCACCGGAGTAGCCACCACCGGAGTAACCGCCGCCGCCGGAGTAGCCACCGCCGCCCTTACCAAGGAGACTCAAAAATCCACCATGGGCCGAAGCCAATGTGGCTGCCACAACGAGTAGACACACAAACAGCTGTGCAAAGGATATAAATTTAATATAAATTCAGCTCGTCGGAAAGGACCCTTAATCCTGGTGGCCAAATGGGCGAAACGCTCAACTCACTTTCATTTCGCACCGAACACTGTCGCAGCAAACGAAAAACTAATTCGAATTGGCCAAAACGCTCTCAATTTATCAGCAGCTGCAGCAGCCTCCCGTCTGTCTACGAATGTATCTGATTAAACATGGCCAACAAATACAACAATAGTACAAGTTCAAGAACAACAAATTTGTTGGCCAAAATATAATTAAGAAGATGAGTCAGTTTTAACACTCCGAATTTTGGATACTCTTGGAAAACCCAAAAACCACTTTTCGCAACAAAAATTAGTTATTCATTTACAAAGCTGAGCGATTGTTTTTTTTGCTATATGATTTAAAATACGGTTTTTTGCCTTGAAGTTAATTATTCGAGTGAAAGAGTTGTGCATATTACTAAAAAAAAAAAAATACAATAATAATCTAACATTAACGCATCTTTCGATTGGTGTATAAATTTTAAGTTTCACAAATTAATTTTGAATACCAACAGAGTCCAAAAAGTTAGGTAGAAAAATGGATATCGACTCGATTTATTAGAATTTTTATATATATATGAATTCATAGAAGTCTCTTTCAGTTCGTTGTAAGGGTAAAAAAAAAATCGACATTTGAGATGAGCGGTGTCATCTGTATCCACCAATTGGGATTTGGTCTTTGGAATAGTCTGGTTCCATTATAGAATCTGGTTAGAATGTTGTTGTCTCCCAGAAAGTATATATTTTTTATGTGCATTAATACCAGCTTCGGAAGTGTTTTCTATGGTTGGCTTATGAAACTAGTTTTTGGCGAATCAATTAGCATTTCATTAAGTTTACTTATTTAGAATTTGGTTAGAATAAAACACATCGATTTGAAAGTGATCTCAATCCAACCATTCGATTCGCGCGTCATCATCAACAGAAAATAACCACACTTTGTTATTATGCTTAGTATAAACTTGTTTTTTTTTCTATGCATTTTTATCACCTTATAAAACAAAACAATACCAAAATTAAATTATACTCAACAACAATCAAAATAGTTGTTCAGCTGAAAAAATTACTGAAAATGTTTCTCTGCTTGGCAAATATGTAGTTTTGTGAGTAGTTTACAAAACTTTAACATAAAAAACACAAAGCGAATGAAATAAAAAAAAACTAACAAATTAAAGTCTCGAATGGATTCATTGGGCATGGTTGAAAATTGCAAAACTGAAGATGCATCTGTCAAAACCAAAACCTTGGCATGGATTATTGTGAGGTAGCCAAGTGAATGCGAATGCGAATCTTAAAGATTCAACTTCAGAAGTTCAATAAATGCAATAAAAGTTATAATCAAAAGCAGGAAATACTCAACCCAATCACAAATTTGATGAAATAGAGAAGCGAAGAAAATTAAATTGTTTGGGTTTAATAATTTAAAATTAATTGATTCGGTATTAGTCAAATATAAATTTGCACTTTAATTGTTGGGCGTTTTTAATGTATGTAAATTATTGAACGAACTGAATATTTAAGTTATATTCAAAAATTAACAATAAAGACATAAATAATTTGACATTAAATATCTCTTTTGAATTTGATCGATGCTGTTAACATGGAAATGTCAATCAATGTTTGCAGCTCAATTTATTATTTAATAATTATATCATAAAAGTGGAAAATTATTCAAAACTTTTGGTTGATATAGCACGTAATCAATTTAGGGAAAAAACAAAACTGCCTTCTGAGCCATCACTCACTTGGCTAAGAGGCTTTTCCGACGTATCTCATTAGGGCTACCTTTTCATCAATCGATAAACAGACAGAAAACCAGTGCTTTTAATTCAGATACAACAAAACCAATATCAATGTTGCAATACTTATTGAATTCTGTATTTATTTTCAAGTGGCAATATTGCATACTTAAATTCCATTATTGCCTTTGGCGATGCCAAATGCCAGCTGCCAATCAAATTTTGGGCGTTGAGATATTTTGCCAGCGGATTTCTGTTTGCAGAGGACTGGCAATAAAAGCGTCGTATTTTCGACAATATTGGCAGCAACGTTTTAGGCCAGCTTAAAAATAGGCAACAAGTAGCGGCAAAAAACGCCAGCAGCTGCTGTCAATTTGCTGAAAAGCATGCAATGTTTTCTGTAGCATGTCACAGAATTTAATGTGGCACCTTAAAGCACGCAACACAACAAGTTTTAGTGGCACAAATGAAGGTGCTCAAATGCAGCTGCTTGTTATATGCAGCTATCATGCCCCAGCAAGTTGCAACTTAATTGTTGCACTTAACTTGCGACAATCCGTCTGACAAATGGCTACACTTGCGCTTGCCAAGCTCAGCAATTATGTTGCAAGTTGCAAGTGGCAATTAACACGCATGTGCCACAATTTAGGCAGCATGATTTTATTTTCGGCACGCTTTCCCAGCGTCGACTGAAGCAGCAGCAGCAAATTTTGAAACTTTGAAATTGCACGTGGATTTGACCGTTTATATAGAATCATAATGTCAAGTGCATAAGGCAGTTTGCCTCGAAGTGGCATGCAGCACGCAACCAGGCAGAAAAGTGAAAACAACAAGTGGCACATCTGGGATCTTACCACATAAATAGATACATATATAAAATGACTTGGTAATTAAAATGGCAACACTTCAATAGTCAACATAAGTGGAAAACAATAAAAAATAAATTAAAAATTAATAATAATTAAAAAAATAAATGCAAAATTGATGCAAAACAATTGCAAATATGCGTTATAAAAACTGCTTAAAAATGAATTTAAAGATTGTATAAAAGCAAAACTTTTTTGTTCAGTGGATGTGTGTGTGGCGTGAACAATTCAATTAGCATATTGCAACCGCATTCGGGTTGCACTTAACCAGTTCTCAAATTGCAATTGTTGATATATATATATATGCATATAAATATATATACATATCTATTGTTAACACATAACTGTTGGCCACATAATTCAGACAATGAGTGTGGCAAGTTATGCTTGAGATGTTGCAGTAAAAGTCAACTAGATACATTTACAACTATTTATCAAGAGTTCGGCATTTGACCACTTATTGGGCGCTGCCACTTTCGGCGAAAGGCCGTAAAAATCGCTCAACTAAAACCCTCATAAAAAATGTTAATAGCTTTTTTTAGAATTCTCGTTGGATACAAACCAAATCAACACACGCCGCAGCTGCCTCAGTTCAATGCCAACTGCGTGTGTGTAAAGTTAAAATTTCCAGCAAAAAAATAAAAGGGATTTCCTACGACTACAAAATGTGGCAAGTGTCCGTGTTGAGCATATATGTGCTGATGGCCCAGGCGAAGGCGGAGAGTCGCTTTAATGGTGACACTTCCGGCCAGCAGCAGCAGCAGCAGCAGCTTCAAGTGAATCTCAATGCCTGGCAGCCATTGACGGGCCACAACAATTGGCTCATTTTGCAGGCAACGGCGGCAACATCAATGCAACAGCGCCAACAGCAACCGCTGCCTGAAAAACAACAGCAGCAACAACAACAACAGCAGCAACATCAGCGACTTCCTGTCAATTATTACGCCTACAATCACCGCTTTGGGGCAAACGAGGTGGCTGCGGCTGACATCGGAAATTACAAACAGGTGCTTCAAAATCGAGAGGTTGGCCCTTCCAGCTACGTCTTAGCCATAAGCCAGCCAATGCCGAGACTGCAATTGTCGCCATCTGTTCTCGAGCAGGATGTTCGCATCGAGCCGGAAGCACGCAAAGCTGACAGTTACGTGGCCTTGGCTAATGCCGCTGATAAGCCAGTTGATGAGCTGAAGGAGTCGTCACCTTCATCACTTTCAATTAACCACTACTTGGAGAGATTTGAGCATGTCATCTCTAAGGTTCGCACCTTTTGTGACACAGTGCGTGAACTCGTCAGCCTCGAAGCTGACGGAGCTGAGGAGCAACAGTTGGAAAAGCAGCTTTTGACAGGTAAAAAACAGAAATTGAAAAATAATATATACGTCAACCCAGGTAAATGTGAAACGTGAACCGAGTTGCAAATATAATATATATTTAGATTGAGTGTATTCCAAAGATTAACCACCTTTCAATATCTTATTGATTCAATTACTTAAAACAGAATTATATTTTTAGATTGAGTGATTTAATTTTAGCACTCAAAATTAGATTGTTTTGTGCTTCCATTATTTATAAGAATATATTTAAAATTGTCATTTAAAAGAGTCTAACAAACACCCAAAACGTGAATTATATTTTTAGATTGAGTGATTTAATTTTAGCACTTCAAATTAGATTGTTTTCTGCTTCCATTATTTTTTTTAGAATATATTTAAAATTATCAATTAAAAGAGTCTAACATAAATCTTAAAACAGATTTCATTTAATTTTAGCTCTCAAACTAGTTTGATTTCTGCTTTCATTATTTTTCAGAATATATTCCTGATTTTCGATTTAGCATTCTAGATTAACAAAGTATTTAGCACCATTTTTATATATATTTATCCCCAATTCCAAATATTACGAATTTTGTGAACTTTTCGCCAAAATAGAGCATTATATATTCTGTCTTCAAATTTGCTTTTTCGACTCGACGCTCAAAAGCCTGGGCAATTAATTAACTTCAGTGCTGGGACTATTTTTTTATGTACTACTTGCAGATGCGCAGACAAGTCAATTGGAGGATAGCAATTTAACAGCAACATCAAAGGAGATTCAAGGTCGTCACAGTCGGATGCCTGCCGTTTCCCAGAGCCGCAAGCTGAAAAAGTTGAAAAAGAAACTTCAGAAACTGTTTTTCCCGCTGCTCATTGCGTATAAACTGAAATTTCTGACGCTGATACCCGTTCTAATTGGTGGACTGACCCTGCTGGTGGGCACCACCGGACTGGCTGGCTTCTTCTTTGCCCTATTTACGGCTGTGATGAGCCTCAAGTCATCAACAGGTGGCGGCCACTCCAGCAAAGCGATTCTTTTAAAGAAAATTTGAGGTCAATCCCAATCTTTGCTCACAGCGATTGAATCTTAAGATTAACTTATAGGTTAATGAGACCCTTAAGCTTTAAATTGGATCCAGCTAAGCAGCTAACTGGTTAGGTGAAGTGGCTAAGATTGAAAAGCATTCGTCAAATTATGTAATCAACTTAAAGATTTACACTCCTAAATTGGTTCAAATTGAACACAAATATTGGTTTAAAAATAATTTATTTACTATTTATTAAAGCATAACTATTTTATTATTTATTTAAATTATAATATTTTAATTTTCGTACGTTTTTTTAATATAATTCATTTTAGAATTTTTTATTACAAATTTCTCTAAGTTTAAATTAATTAATTTATTTTTTAAAGATATTATTTCTTAATTATTTATTTATTATATAATATTTCAATTTTCCTAAGGTTTTTTTAGTTTGATTCATTTGAAATTTATTTATTATAATTTTCTCTAAGTTAAAATTGGATCAAATTAATTTATTTATTATTGAAAGTTACTATTTGTTAGAGCACAACTATTTTTTTATTTATTAATTATTTATTTATTATATAATATTTTAATTTATATAAGTTTTTTTAGTTTGATTCATTTTAAATTTATTTATTATAATTTTTTCTAGGTTAATTTTTTAATGTTTATGTTCAATTTAAGATAATTAAAATGCATCGAGTTTTGTATGAAAGTAAAGGGCGATATTTATTAAATTTGAATAAAATGATTTTCTTCTTGCTGTTTAGTGTTTAGTCTCCGCTGAATTATGATATTTATGAACTTAGTTGAGGTGATTGTAACTGCAACACCAACAACACCAACAACCGGATACCAAAAAATCCCGTTAACACTCAAGTGACGTGAAAATACAACCAGTTGCCAAAATGTGCTCATGACATGAATGTGACGACAGAAATGCGTTTTCGGAATCGACACGTTTGAATTTTAATGAACTAACAGGTAACACTTACACGCACTAATACACTCTCAAACATTTCGACAGGCCATTCAAATTATTTGCGCCTCAGCGATTTATAATTTAATTTGATCACCCGACGAATATCCAATTGAAACAACATTTTAAAACTATCCCATTGAAAATTTGCGTAGCTAATTGGATAAATATGTTCTGAAATTGGATGAATCATGCATTTATTCGATTTTATTGGAAAGTCGAGTTGAATTTGGCGTGCGAATTTTGTTTTTACTGTGTGCAATTTTGTGTTGGGAAAGTGCAAATAATATTTATGACGGGCTTTAATTTTATTTGCGTAAATTAACTTAAATATTACGCTTGAATGCAAATTATGACATTTTAAACATGTTTTTAAATAAGACAATAAATTTCAACGACAGCAATTTGTACATTTTCAGAGAGAGACAGGTAGGCGGGCTCATTAGCCAGCATTTCTCTGAAGACAAACAAAAAAAAAGCAGCTGAAATGGCAAGTGAACCGCAACGCGCCAAAGTAAAAAATGCTTGCCAACAATAATGAAGACTTTTTACTTGTTGATGTCTGAGCCATGGTAATAAGGCAGACAACAATCCGTTTATTAAAGTGGGGAAAATTTAATGTATGCGTTCACGCTCAAGTAAAACTGAATCGAAAACTAGAACAGAAAGAAAGCAAACGAAAATAAGTTTAAACAGCAGCAGCAGCAATCGGGGGACTATTAGCCACTTGGCCAGAACTGCAGGCAGCCCAAAAACCGCTCAAACGCAACGAGCCAACTATCCGGGTGCATAACTCAGTTAGTTAGTCAGTTATTGGATTTTTTACTAGTTAGTTTGTTAAGAAGTGCGCTGCAGTTCAGAACTATATAATCGGAATGCTCTTGGCCAACATTATTCTGTGCGTGTCCTGCCTGATTGTCGTGGCACAGACTCACAGTTTGCCGCCAGCGTTGCACTTGGGTGGTGCAATTGTCGCCGCCGTTGAACAGGATGCCGAACAGGAGGCGGTGGCAGAAGCAGCAGCAGCAGAAACAGCTGAGCATCGCTGGCTTCAGCTGGCAGAGCAGCAGCTGCGAATGCTCTTCAGCGATGAGCTGAGCGCTGGCCAAGTGACTGATATGCTGGACAATTGGACAAACGAAGGTATTTAGTTAAGCGTTTAGATAAAAAAAAAAAAGTTAAAATTATATGTCACTTAATAATAGTATATTCAAATTTAATATGAATCACAATAATATTTGAGTATTATTAGCATATTAATACTATTTTTGGATTAAAAAAAAATTAATTCAAATAAATATCTTAATTTATTAGATATTTGTCATTAAATAAATTCAAGTTAAACATAGCATCAATTTATATTTTTGCTAAAAATACTTTTTAATGCGTAGTTTCTTAAAATTTTAAGTTCATTTTCCCAAAAAGAAAAAGATGTTATCCAATTTGTGTATTAAATTTTAAATTTTATATTATTTAAAAGATTTATTATATGATGCACAAAAAAGTAAAAACACCAGTCGCGAAATGTATATATTTTTCATTTACAATTTAATAGCCAATTTTATGAAAAATTAATGATTTCCATTCACATAACAAATTTTTCAGCTCGGGGCAAGCATCGCAAGCACAAGAAGATGCTGAAGATGCTTTATCCACTGCTGGGCGCTGCGGTGCTGGCCAAGCTGGTGTTGCTGCCCTTGATCTTGAAATGGCTAACGGCGCTCTCGGCCTCATCATTTGTCATGGGCAAAATTGCGCTTGTCGCTGCTGGCCTTCTGGCCTTGAAGTCCATGAAGACGCACGATCGACTGGAGATCGTGCATGCCACATCATATGCACCAGCACTGAAGAGCTTTCATGCGGATCTATTATCGAGTGGCAGCAGTTGGATGCCAATGAAACAGCATTATATACCACTGAACGTGGCCAAGGATGGAAAGGATTTTTATAAGCCATTTCTATAAGCAATCAAGTTGGTCTGTTTTAATGTTTAATATGCAGTGTTAGTTGTTAGCCAATAGACCAAAATAAAACCACATAAATTAAGTTTACTGCTGCTGCTGCCTGTCTGCCTGCCTGCCTGCTTGCTTGCTTCCAATCACAATTAATTAACACATGGCTAGGCAAATGATGTTACGTGGACCCAAAGCAAAGCAAAGCACAATTCGACCAGGTCGTCTGACAATGCGTCAATGCGTGCAGAGAGCCGTTATGCATAAAAACGGTTTATTGCGACGGACGCGTCGCGACGCGATGTGATGCGATGGCCAAGACGAACTTCCGCAATTGCGTCGTGTTGCAATACTGTTAAAAAAAAACGACAACAACGCGTCTTATGTAAAGCCAAAGGCAAAGCCAATGAACAGGCCGACACAAATCAATCAGCATGCAGCAGATGCATCCAACAACCTGGGTGGGTATTCAGCGAGGGCTGTCACACAAGTACTTTAATCTTCAATGAAAACAAACTATAAAAAAAATAATAATAAATTTTTATATTGAATCTAGAAGAGATTCTTCAACATAAGATGATTTTTCTCTGTGCATATATTTCGCCAGTTTATTATGTTTATGTAAGCACTCAAAGCCAGAATTGAAAATTACCCAACAGTCGACACTGAGAATGCCCCCCAGAGTTATGGACTATGATTGCGAATGTGGCAGAGTTGTGCTTGGGGCAACCTTTGTTTGCGACCAGCAAGTGAAAGTTTGTAGGGCGCACATTTTATGGTAATACAAACACAACACACAACACACAATTGCAGGCTGGTTAACGCTGGAAACAGCAAAACGCGACAACAAAAACAACAAAAACAAAGCCAAATGCTTCCCGCATATCTAACAAATCGATCAACAAGGCGTCGCCTCTGTGTGCCTCTTTTCTAGTTAAGAAAACACTGAAAGAAAAATCATGTGACGAAGACCAAATACCCTTACAGAGTTGAGGAAAATTCACAATTTATTTATCTGTACTTTTACATTTAATATAAACATATAAATAAACAAAAATCAATTATTTCTGATATTAATTAGAATTTTTATTTATAAAATCCAATACAAGTTTAATAAATTAAAAACTGCTGCAAGCATATTTAATTTTAAGACTTTTGGATTTAGTTATAATTTTATAAACTTTATACTTTAATATTCAAATTACAAATCTCCATTTTCCCAATATTAATCAGCATAGTTATTTATAATATAAACACAAAATTAATAATTTTAAAAACACTGTCTAATATATTTAATATTAAAATTGTCCAGTATAACCAACAAATTCTATTTTTTTAGTAAAAAAAAAATAAATATTCAACAAGTTGCGATTGTTGTTAGTTTCATAAAAATAATTCGATTCTCTGCTAGAAATACACTAACCATTAATGAAAGTGAAGTTGCTGGCGGGGTTTTGTCATCGTTGTGTTGTTATTGTTGTGTGTGTTTTTTTAGTTTTTTTTTTATCTGTCTGTTGGGCTGACAACATTCTCAGTGGACGCTTCGATGAGTGCGCAATGTTTGCGACTCTCACGGGATTACTTAACCAGACCATTTAGCATAGTTACAGCAACTACAAACAACAACAGCAACTGAAACTTCAATTTTAACTTGAGGTGTTTGTTGTTTGAACATTTGTGTCATCAATTTCACTTTCTTTGAAGCTTGGGCAAATGGCCTAAAAAACAACAACAACAACAACAACAACAATGCGCTGCCATTGTCAACTAACTGATGTTGGCCCTTTGGCCCGTGAAAGTCATCTTGGCCACTCCCACAGGCACATCTATAGATTTTTCGTACGAAAATTTGTTCATAGCTGAAGTTTTTTGGGGCTCATGTGACAATTGCTGAGCCAACATTTGGCTACAATGTCAACGATTTTGCAGCGGGAAAAGTGAATTGAATTTGTTTTGGAGTTTGGCCAAAGTGCTCACAACGTTATTGCCCATGAATTTTTCAGAGACCCAAACCCTAAATATAAAGAAAAAAGGTCTACTCCAATGCACTTTCTCAGTTGTAGACGGCATCTGTCGAGCTCTACGCACAATATTTACAATTCGTATTTGCGCAAATGAAAAGAAAATCAATTTCACCTTTTTAACCCAAAAACGTTCCAAATAGCTTATTTTTGCTGTCACTCGATACTTTTATCTTTATTTCTTTTCATTTTTAACTAATTTGGCAGAAGTTTGTTTTTTGGCTGAATACTTTTTGCAAAGGTAAACAGTTAACTTGAGTCAATAAGAGTTTTTTTTTTTTCGTTTTTTGCAAACGAAGTTCAAGTAAAGTTAATGAACAGAAATATATTAAATATTATTATTATTATAAATATGTATTTAGTTGTTAAAAAGTACTTTTTCAGAAGTATACTTTTGCAACTTTTGAAAAGCATGTGATCTCTTTATATTTATGTTATTTAATTTTATATTTCTTTTTTCACTCCAAAAAAAAAAAGTATCTTTTAGCGCATTCCACTGTCAGTTAACCAACTTTTTCTTCACATTTTTGGTATGCCAAATTTAAAGATATTTATTTAATATGCATACAAACACGCAAATGGGTCAATAGAACGCACGCTGATTGGCCCAGACGCCTTAGCAACGTTTGCCAACTCGAGCTGCAAAAAATATGTCTGGCTAATTTAAAAAGTAAACGCGGCAAACGACAACAATTACGAAAGGTGCTTTAACGTTTGATTGACTAAAATTTACCCTGTTTATTAAAAAACAAAACATTTCAAAATTATTGTCAAAAGAAAAATAATTTTTAATATGATTCATATTTTTTATGGCGCAAAATAAGTTTATCAACTGAAATAACTCACTTGCACTGCCTACAGGGTATCGTTAATTCGAATAACACGACACTTGACCACACCCACAACAAGCGCACAACACACACACAGACACACAAAGAGAGAGGGAGAGGAAAGTATGCGGCACAATTGATTATGGCCACTTGTTGCGGCTAATTGAGTGACGCCAGTCAACAACAAATTGTACGCACTCGATATGAGGCTTATGGATTATAAATATGCATATAGCATATATATATATATATATATATATATATATATGTATAAATATATATTTAGATATTTTTGGCTGACTGATTTTGGCAAGGGCCGCCCGCATTCAAGCCTTTGTGAAGCTGTCAGAAACGCATTACGACAGAACGAGGGAGAGAGAGAGAGAAGAGTCTTTAAAAGACGCGGGGGGAAAGAGAAAAAGGGTTGGCAACAATTGACAGCTGTGTGGAGGTAAAAAAGAGAAATTATTTATATGATTGGCATTTAGAAATTTAATTTGATTTGACATTTAACTGAACAATTGATAACTGACTCACAGAAATATACACACGCCAATCGTTGTTGTTGTTGTTGTTGTGGTTGTTGTTGTTGTTGCTGCAGGAACCGGCGAAATCAGGTTTATGCCGCCCATTGCAAATTGCAAAATATTCACTCGAAAAATTACATAACTTTCACTCCACGCTAAACGACGTCAATGAATGAACGCAAAACTGGACCGCAACTTAGCCAATACGACCAAAAAAGTGGGTGAGTGGCGAGAGAGGCGAGTGGCTAAAGGGGGGAGGTAGTATAATAACAGGTGAGTTATCATCAATGAATGCGTGGAACTGATGAAATATTTAGTGTGCCTCCAGCTGCAGCTGGCAATCATGCAAATGAGCAGAGCAACAAACAAGTGAATCACTGCCGCCAAACCCGACTAAAGGTATGCGATGTGCGTACACTGAGAAAAACAAGCAGTGCTAACATTAAGTGTGAAATCAAGTTTTCAAAAGTCGTCTCTAGTTGTTAGAAACTTAAGTTCAGCACTTGTTCTAAGAATTCATAGAAAATTTGTTTTTGAATTTAGTAGATATGAAACAAGAATTCAAAAACTTTGTTTTCAGAATTGATTCTGCACTTGAACTTTTTCTGGTATTAAAAATTCAAGAAGACGATTAATACTTTTATTTTTAATTTTAATTTTTAATCTAAGTTACTTCTAACTTAAATTTATTCTTAAATTTATTCTACTTGGAGCAAGCAAAAGCATTTAAAAGTAATTTTCAAAACTTCAGCATAAAATATGTAATTTAAAATACGTGTTGTACTCACTTTTTCAGTACTCACATAATAAATTACTAAATACCGAAAAATAAGAATTTATTGCTCAATTTTAATACTAACTTACTATTTTTTTCAGTGTGTGTATGTGGTGCGTATATGGGGTATGTCTATCATACTTTCTTTTTGCTGTGCCTTTTCTCAAGTTGTTGTCATATTTTTTTGTCGGCTCTTTTAGGCAGCTAAAACAATAACTGAAAATAAAGGCGCGTCACTCATACGCAGCGTGTGACAAGCCAACGATGCCAGTGGGTTCCGCTTAATCCACAGAGCAATAATAACAATATTGAGCACACAGCATTTAGTGTCGCATATCGTTGTAATATAAATGAAAGTGAGTGAATTGGGCCTTTTGTTTTTGTTTTTTTGTTTTTTTGTTTTATTGTATTTTTGTTGTTCAATTTGTACTGACTGATTTTCAATGGATTGGCTTTAATAAAACCGCTGGCTTAATAAAAAAGAAATTGTCTTATTCAGATTTTTTATAGTCGACATTTTCTCAAAAAACTCTAAAACATTATTGCCTTCAATTTTATTTTATTTTTTTTTTGTCTCTATTACAGAGATATGTAGATATGTTCACGACGAGCGTGTGATCTCTTTGAACGTGACTGGGAAAACATTGATGATTAATCAGTTAGAGATAAAAACGTGATTGAGTCCATTTCAATTAAATATGCAAAATAAAAAAAAAACAGTAGAAATAAATTAGCCAAATTTGTTCTCACTTTTTAAAATAGCAAAATAGTATTTATATATATTTTTTAAATATATAGTAGAAATAAGTTAGCAAAATTTGTTCTCACTTTTCACAATAGCAAAATAATATTTTTATATTTTTGATACATTTATTATAAGTAATTTATTAGCAGTCCTCAAAAAAAACCTATTTGAGAATCTAAAATTGATATTTCGAATATTGCTTAACGATAATCAGTTGATAACAATATTCAAATGGCAAATAATTAGCACTCGGGCAAATGATTATACCCCAATTTGTTGCAACAGTCGCATTTTTGATCCAACGTAAGAGGTGCTAAATGTTATTTCGAAATGGTCAACAACAAAAAAAAGGGCAAACAGAAGATGACCCATTTTCATAAGCAGCCGCACCATAAATGGCAGGCTCGAAAAATATGCAGCAACCGGATCAATAAACTAGCAAATGTGTGAATATTGCGAGAGTCGAATGAAAGCGGCCTTTAAACTTGGCTCGAAGCATATAGAGGATGAAGAAGAAGAAGAAGGAGAAGCAGCAGAAGCGTTGCTGCTTTTTTTTGGGGAGGGCGTGCATCGATGCCATAATTATCTCAGCCGGAGCTCATCATGGGTGCTCAGCCAATGATGCCAATTGTTTGCACTATGCTCCACTCGGATGCCGCTCGCTTCACTGGCCAAGTCCAAGTACAAGTTTCTCTCCGTAAACCTGCACGCCGACGACGACGTTGACGTCGACGTTGACGTTGACGTCGACGCTGGCGTTGACTTTGACGTTGAGGTTGACGGATGACGACTTTTTGGGCGGCGTCGGCGTCGGCGTCGGCATCGCTGCTCAAAAAACAGTTAAGAAGAGGCGGCAGCAAATGAACATATTCACTTAACAAACAAGTTGACTTTATTTTTCTTTTTTTTTTTGTCTTTTTATTTGATGTTGTTGTTTGGCCCGTTTGTGGCCGCTATAGTTTTTTGTTGTTGTTGTTTTTGTTATTGTTGTTGTTGTTGTTGTAGTCCCCTAGATTTATGCATGTGCTCGGTGCCTTTATTTTCGCGTCTTTACTTTTTGAACTTTTTTTTTGTTAGCTTCCGCAGTCGGCGGCAACTGCGACTGCGTCTTGGCGGCTTTTTTTTTTAGTTTTAATTTACTTTTGAAATTGTTTTGTAATGCGCTGCTACGACGTCGACGTCGACGCCAGCTGCGCAGCTGCCAAAAAAAATGTCGCTTAATATAAAAGACTTGACGTCTGCAGAGTTATGCATCAAATTCATCTCGAGCTCAGCAAAAGCAGCAGCAGCAACAGCAGCCAGCAGCAGATAAGGATTAAAACGCGTCGCGTAATATTTAAAAAAAAAATTCCAATTCAAAAACACCAAAACTAAATCGAAAATGAAAGTGTTTGCCGTTGCCTGTGTGAGCCTCTTGTTGGCCAGCTGCGTCTGTGCCGCGCCCGGCGTGCAAGATAATAAAATCGAAAGTGATAACACGCTCGGAAGGGCTGCCCGCTATTTGGGCGCCTGTCTCGACAGCGATGACATGGCCACCTGCTTGGCCGTTAAGGGTATTACCGCATTGAACCGCGCTGCAAGGAGCAACAACATTGAGCTGGTCAATGGCGTCACCTTCATGAGGTGTGTGTTTGTGTGTGTTGTTTGTGAAAGTGTGCAAGCTCAGAAAAAAATTATGATCTGAAATTTAGCTATTCCTTTTTTGGCAACTGAATTTTGCATAAAAAATAATTCTTATTTTAAAGAAACCATTTTTTTAATATTTACATATTTTTAAAGTGTTTTTCTAAAAGAAAAAAATTTCATGAGCATAGGAAAAAGTTCACAAATTAATATTAATTTTGCCGAAAAGTATAAACAAAAATGTGGTTTTTAGGCTGAACATGTATTTCCCTCAAATTAGAGGCATGCATTTCTCTAAGTGTTTGAAAGTCAATGAAATTCAAATATGCAAAAATAAGTTACGATAAATGCTAAATATATGTTTTGCTGTCTTTGCAGAGATCCTGCCAGTCCTGTGCAACGCAGCGGCAAGTCCTTGAGCGAGCAGGATATCTACGCGGAGCTGCCACAAGGCGAGGAGCGCAATGGCCGTCTGGTTGATTTGGCCATCTCGAGTGTTACCGACTTTTTGACCACCCACAATTTGGAATTCAAATTGCCCGCTGAGACCACCCAGCAAGTGGCACGCGCTCTAGATGAAGGTATAAATATAAAAATCAACTTCCAGCTGGATAAGTGCTTAATTTATTATTTATTATTATTTTAATTTAGGCCGCGCCAAAATCAAGAAGCTGATTGGCCCCGTTGCTTTGGCCATTGGCGTCAAGTTATTTGCAGTGATTCCCTTGGTGCTCGGATTCCTCGCTCTGTTGACCTTCAAGGCTGTGATTGTCTCCAAGATTGCCTTCTTTGTGGCTCTGCTCGTCAGCGGCTCTCGTCTGTTTAGCGGCTTTGGCAACAAGTTCGGCGGCATCGGCTCCCTTGGCGGTGGCTACAACTCCAACGCCTGGTCTGCCCCTGCTAGCGCTGGCTGGAGCTCGGCTGCCTCCTCGGCATATCCCTATGCACGCAGCATTGCCGTCGATGATGCCCAGGAGTTGGCCTACTCGGGCCAACAGCAGCAGAAGCAGCAGCTGGAACAGCAATAAGCAGTTAGCCGCTTTGGCCTTTTGGTCAATAGCCAAAAATGTGCCGTCTTAAATTGAAAGTTTAGTTTTTAGTAATTTATTTGAGAACGCGCAGCTGACGCGTAATTTACATATTAATTTATTGTATTTACATTACACAACACGACACACAAATCAGCAAAATTAGTCATGACAATAAAAAAAATCGATTAATTACCGACAAAAAAAAAAAAATGAATTCAATGCAGAAGTTTTTGTTGTTAACGGTAAAACTGTGGCACGACTTTCCCAAGGCCTAAAGCAAATTAACTGGTTTCTGTGTGACAAAAAAAAAAAAAAAAAACTTGCGTTTGACACTTTGCGACAGTTTGTGGCAACTTGTTTTGTGTGCCAGGCAATTAAAACTTTTTGCCTTCTGCTTCGCTCCTAGAAGTGGTAAAGTCTAATTGATAAGTGCATATATATATATATTTATATATATATAAATTCTTCTTTTTATTTGGATTTGGCTTATGCATCGGCTCATAATTAAAATTTGTGCTATGCATGAATATTGCCTGGGCATGTTCATTACTAAACTTTCTACATAAACGTCACATAAATTGATCGGTTCAAGATATATATATGTGTGTATATATATATATGCAGGCAAGTGCTACAATTTAGCTTTCTTTCTTGCTGCGCAGATTTGTCAAAAGATTTAGAAGCAATTGAAATAGAAAACGCGACACTTGACTAAAAGAGAATGAAATCGAAAGCGACGTTGAAAGTGGCATGCGTCCACGCTTCTTTCTTACTAACTGGGCCAAAATGCGCATTAAGTCAACAGCGGCGAGGCATACCAAATATGGCCAAGTACGCCGGCGACTAATAATCGGTTTAATGAAATTCAATGGCATGGCTAATGAGACAACAAGACTGGCGGCCAAAAGAATCTGGCACATAAGCAAATGGAGTCACGTTCCCTTTTGGACTGGCCAAAAGGCGTGGCAACTTTGTTGCATGCCAATTAGGATCGGCTAACGGTGGCGGTGTCTTCCAACTTCCCAAGCCAACCAACTGTCAAGCCAAAAGGAAATTGGGGCATTTGCTTATATAAAATATTCATTGAAACAACAAAAAATCATATTCAAAATGTTCGGCGACTTCCCTTTCGTTTGGGACGTGGGATGTACGTGAAAATATGGTCAAGAAATTTGTTGTCTTTGGGTGCCCATCGACAATTGGCCGTTAAGTCAGCTACGAGCAGCATACGCATAAAATTTGCATAAATTTTTCATGTTGTTTTTTATTTTTGTATTGCTGTGCAGTGCAGCGTTTTGGTTATTGTTATTTTTTTGGCCCGTGATTTCTAGCCATCCAAATTGGACGCGTACAAAATCGAAAAGGTATAAAACTCCGTGTCATTGCATACAATTAATCACAAAGCAATTTCCACTCACAAAACCAACAGCAGTGTTTGCGCTGGAACGGTTTGGATACCACAAAGGATTATCATTAAACAAAAATTCAACCATTCCCACACCCAAAAATAAATCCATCTTCAAAAATGTGCGCGAAATTTGTTTGTGTTGTGCTTGTGGCGAGCTTTGTGTGCGGCGCTTTGGCATTGCCCTCGCAGGATAACAGCGAAAAGGATTTAGTGAATATGCTCAACCAACTGGATAACGAGGATTCTGTTAACCTTTTTGGCGGCCTACGCATCGATCGCACCGAAACCGGTCGCAGCTTTGGCTCCGCCAAGTCGCTGGAATCATTTGAGGATCGTGCCGAACGTTATCTGGAAACGCATGAGCTGAATCTCTCATTCTCTGGCGATGAGTCTGAGAATGCCGAGAATATTTACAGCGGACGTGCCATGGAAGGTGAGTAATCATAAAAAAAACAATGCCTGGCGCTTGCTTTCACTTGAGTGCAACACTGACAGGTTGATTTGTTGCACAAATTGTGTTACAAATTGTGCCACAAAATGTGCCACAAAATGTGTCTGGTGTCATAGCTGTCAAGGCTTCATATTGCGCATACGCCTAGTCCCCCAGCGAGTTATTGTTGTCCGCTTTGGGTTTAGCTGCGCTCGTGTTGCATACTTTGTGGCGACGAGTGAAAATGTCACTTCAACTGTTTTTCATTGCATACTTTTTGGCTGCGCATACTTTAACTTCACATTGATTTTTTCACAGAATCTCGCAGCAAGCGCATGAGGAAAATGCTGGTCCCACTGCTGTTGCTTTTGAAACTGAAGAAGGCCATCGTCGTCAAGGTCATGTTCACCATCATCAAGTTCATCTCACTGAAGGCGCTGGCCATCTCCTTCCTTGCCCTCATTCTGGCTGGTAAGTGTCTTTTTTTCGAAAAAGGGTTTGAATTGCGTGTTAAGTTTTCAACTCTCGTTTGTCAGGTGCCACCTTCTTCAAGGATCTGTTGGCTAAGAAGAAGGATCACATCACCACTGCCTACATCACTGGCAGCCCATTGAACGCTGAGATTGTGCACTCCGATTGGAACCGCAATGGTCAGGCTAGCCCTGCCGATTTGGCCTATAACCATTATGGTCTGGCTCAGCCCTACTAAGTTGGCTAAGAACAGGAAACACAGTTAGCTATCTCTCAAGTCAGCCCTCATTCTTTGCTATTCTATCCTATATTTTCTATCTTCATATTTTCCGCACTCTTCTCACCACTTTCACACCCCCCCCTGAAAGAGACTTAACCCCTTTCCATGGCTAAATTCGTTGTAGCGTTGTAGTCAATAATTATTTAGTTGTACTTAGTTAGTTAGCTGCGACATACCAAAAACCAAAAAACAAAAAAAAAAAAACATAACGATGACAACCGATAAATACCAAATTCGACTTCGCCAGCCCAGGACAATGCACAAGGAACACATTTATAATACATGCTTGCGCCATATTAATTGCACAATCAAAAATGATGCTCGCCCAGCAAGCATGCAACTCAGGTTTATTAAAACAAAAGCAAAAGCAGAAAACAAAACAAAAAACAAAAGAAATCGATTTGTAAGCAAACGAAATACTTATGTCTGCTAAATGACTTTACTTACTAAGTATTTATTTCCATAATTTATAGCAATTGAATAAAAATAATTCATGAAATGAAAATGAAAAGTGTGTATTTTTTTTAAGAAAGTAATTTCCAAAAATCGAAAAAAATAAGTAAACGAAATACTCATTTCTGCTTTACTTACTTTACATACTTTAAGTATTTATTTTAATAATTTATAGCAATTGAATAAAAAGAATTCATGAAATGCTAATTAAAAATGTGTACTTTCTGTAAGAAAGAAATTTAAAAAAATTTAGAAAAAAAAATGTATGTCTGCTAAATGACTTTACTTAATAAATATTTATTTCCATATTTTTTATAGCAATTGAATAAAAAGGATTCATGAAATGAAATTGAAAAGTGTGTATTTTCTGTAAGAAAGAAATTTCCAAAATCGATCAAAATAAGCAATCGAAATATTTATGTCTGCTAAATGACTTTACTTACTAAATATTTAGTTCCATATTTTTTATAGCAATTGAATAAAAAGAATTCATTAAATGCAAATTAAAAGTGTGTATTTTCTTTAAAAGAAAGAAATTTCCTAAAATCGAACAAAATTTCATAATTCAGCTACTTTCGGTTACTTTATTCATTCATATCTTTTCATCGATGTTACATATTATTAACTGCTTTCAGTTAAATGACAATGACTTAGCCACTTCAACAAGTCATCGGCATAAACACAGCCCAGTTAGTAAGTTGGTCTAATTAGAGTCTAACAAGTCAACGTCTGCTTCTAGTTATAAATTAATTGACTGATGTTCGCTGGGGCACGCGACTTTTATCTGCCCCATAATTAAGCAAGTATTTGTGAATTTTCTTTTTGACTTGGCAAAGTCGGAGGGGTGTTGGGGGGGTCTAATGGTGACAAAAATTAGACACACGTTGCGCTACGCTGAGCGCCGGGCCGCCGCGAGGAGTCGCAGAGGAAAGCGAAAGTGCCGCCTATTGGCCAAGTGGGGTTTTGGCTTTGGACTCAGTCGAACGGCTCTGGGAAGAATTTCGACCACAAATCGTGGTGTAATTAGAAAAAGTTCAAGACAGCAACGGTCGAAAACTAAACGCGGCAATGACTTTTTGCTGTGTGTAGTTTTCTATATTGCGTAGTGAAAGGGAAATGTGTATAAAAGGTAAAACCATAAAAATGAGCTGCTGCAGTAGCACCCAAGTTAACCATATCATTAGACGTACTTCAAGACAAAACCAAGCATGTTGTTAACCAAGACTTTGGAGTACTTGTTTTATCTTGCCTGCATCGGTTTCTTTTGCAAATATATTGAGGCAGCCAGTTTACAGCCGACGGAAGCGACTACAATGCAAATGAAGACGCCACAAAAGAGTCCAGCCGCCTCCTTGAATGAGTGCGAAAGTTCACAGTTCAGCTGGATGTGCCTGAAGATCGAGTTTGTTAAGATAATCGAACGTTTGGCCGATCAGCAGGAGTTGAAGGTGCTGCCAGGTGTAACTGTTGTCAAGGATGAAAATGCAACCGAAACGAAGACTTCCGATTTGATGGCTGGTAAGTAACCAATTGTAATCCATCATTTTCATAATTCAATATTAATGTTTTTAACTTGAACTCACAAAAGCAATTTTTGTTAAAGTTCTTAAAATAATTAATAACTTAAATAACCTTTCTACAAAACGAATTTGACAATTTTTGGTTAGCAAAAAGTAAAGAATTATTAATTAAAATTAGCTAAATTAAATAGCTTCCAATTAAAACATCATAAGAGCTATTTGGCAAGTATCTGTCTTTTTTATTCAAAAATTCAATGTACAAGGAATTCGTTTGTATTATATTAAAATTAGCTAAATTAAATAATTTTCAATTAAATCATCGGCTGAGCATTTTGGCAAAATGTGTTTCGTTAGAAAATTTATTGTAAAAGGAATTCGTTTTTTAACAATTAATTAAAAAAGGGCAAAGTGCTTAAAATACTTTGTAATTAATACTCATTTTCAAAAAGATTTCAACTTTATAATTTGAATTTTGCAGAGGTTGCTCGCAGTTATCCCAGCGATCCGAATACGCGTCTCAATGGTTATATTCTGGCCAAGCTGGAGAATATATTGAAGACACGTGTTTTGCGCTTTCGACTGCTGGACGAGACTAGCCTGGAAGAGGGACGCAAGCACAAGTTTGGCAAGAAGGGTGGGTTGGAGGCACTCGTCGCAGTGGGTGTCATGATGAAGGGTTTGCTGTTGGCGCTGGGCTTGGGTGCAATTGCTCTGATGGCCGGAAAAGCGCTAATGACAGCGCTGATGGCCTTAACTCTGAGCGGTGTGATTGGCCTTAAGAGTTTGGCCAGTGGCGGCGGCAAGTCGACGACTTATGAGATTGTCGCCAAACCCGTTTACACATCCAGTCACTCGCATTCGGTCAGCCACGAGGATGGACATGGACACAGCCCACACTTTGCAGCCGCCGGCGCTGCTGGAAGTGGCAGCGGCTACGGTTACGGCGGCTACGCACGTTCCCTCAACTTGCCACAGTCCAACCAGTTGTAACAAACTATATTTATAATATTAATTTATTTTATTTATTAAATTGTATGCAGTATTAAACTATTATAAAAAGTAAAAAAAGCAAAATATTTGACATTTATTTAAAATTATTTATTTGGCAAACAAATTGCATATTTAGGTATTTTGGAAGAGTTCGAAGAGATTAATTCTATTTTCAGATTGAAATTACTTAGAGTTACTTATACAAATTTAGCAATTTGTTTAAAAAATAGTTTACAATTTTTATTGTAAGTATTTCCTTATTTTAAATACCAAATTAAAATCCATTTACATCGTTGAGATTAGTCCAACAAATAAAAATAATTATTTAAATCTATTGCAGATCAAAAAACTTTTGATTGTTTAATTGTTTTATATAGTGTGAAAAAATCATTAAATCTTAATCTATTAAAGACCAAAAAACTATAATTTAATTAATTGTTGTATATAGTGTGAAAAAGTCATTTTGTACAATACATTTTAGACATTTAATTAGCAACTAAAAGTCGGTCAATAAAATTAAATTTGCACCTTTTAACTATAAATTAGCGAATCAAAATTTCTTTTTCAGCCTATTTTAACAAAGGGAACAATTTTGTAATAAAAGGCCAAAAAGTTAGAACAGAAATTCAGTTGTCTCAAAGCCAAGAACAATGAAGACTCAATTCAGTGGTTAGTAAAAAAATATCCCAAAGTTTGATTCATTCATTAATCTATCCCTTATCTACAGTAATATTCATGTTGGTCTGGTCAACATGGTCCTGTGCAGCAGCGGTTCTACCAACGCCAATCGAGCCAACAACAACTGCCACATCGATTGATGAGGAGCCAGTGTTGAACGACTCACCATTTACGACGGAGGAGGAAGTGGAGCTGCTTAGAGCACTGGCAGATGAAAGTGCAATAGAACCTGTGAAACAAAAAAAGAAACATCAGGGACCACATCATCATCATCATCCACAGATGCTGGCTGATCCCATTTCATATTATCCGGCACCATATCCATATGGTCAAAATCCATATTCTCCATGCCCATATGGACAACCACAACCCGTGTTTTATCCAATGCCTATTTATTCACCCTATTCACCCTTCCCCGGCTACAATCCAAATTCGTTTAGCGATGACAAAAGTCCACCCAGCGTCTTAAAGGATGCTCATTCGGATGACTCTACTGAAGTGGTTAGTGTCCAGGAATTGCTGAAATTTGCCAAAGCCTGGGGCAATAAGCAGGCAGACACAAGCACCACCGCAGAACCACCAAAGGAATTCTTAATCAAGAATTGGATAAGAAACAAGGTGAAAGGAAAAAAGACCACAACCACCACCACTACCACCACCACTACCACCGCTGCCCCCCACCATAACCCAGATGTATGAATGCCTGAGTGATTCTGCATTATATAATTAGAAATTGCAATAGAAGCATTTCTTGAATATTTATTAATTTATTTATTTATTTTCGTGTAAAGCAACAAAAATAAAGTATATCATATTGCAAAAACAAGTTAACAAGTTTTATTCTTTATTCTCTGATCAACTAAATCTAATGATTTATGACAAATAAATTTATTTTATTTATATAAGAGCGAATCGATGGAATGAACTAAATCAACTTGGCTGGTGATGCTGATCAAGAAAATATATTCCTCATGGAATCTTAAGATTATCAGTATCAATGCATTAACTTTTAAAGTAGCATATTTTATTTTATAGACTTAAGTTTAACTTAAAAATTATTATTTTATACAAAAAGCATAAAATAAACTTAGGCAACTACCATGAACTCTCACTCAGATTTAAATATGTTTCAGAGTAAAATTGGTGCATCTAAACCAACTAAAATAAATATAACATTAATTAGGATATTATGAAAATTAGAAACAATGATTCCAATATTTTTTTTTATTTATTTGTCAGTAAAAAAAATAATATTATAAAAGTGTTATAATGTATTTAGGTATTCTGATTAGAGTAACCATATCTTATAAACAAAATGGGTACTTAGAGAAAAAAAAGTAGCAAAATAAACAGCTCTCTAAAAGGTGGAGCAAAGCAGAGCTGTAGTAGCAAAAATGTGTAGCAAAAAAATTAAAAAATAAAAAAAACAATAGTTTTATGAATTAAGTTAGCGGCATGAAACCTAATGCTTTTGTAAATATATATAATTTTTTGTAAATAGTTAAATTTGTATTTTAGCCGGCTTTCAAAGACACTTTTCTTAATCCTTTTCCAGATCTTGCACATGACATATATATGAATATATACATATATATTTATAGATAATACTATCTTTTCTAAACATCTGCAGCTTCGTGATACGAAATATGAGTATAAATATAAAAATTTCCAACAAGTGATAAAAAAAAATGTAATCAACAAATGTGTAGCATACTTTCAGGCATTGAAATAATGCGCTCTTTCAATCTCTGTAAAACATTTCTCATAACTCAAATCTCCCGCACCCAGTTGTTGGGCACATCTTTGAGCTTGGAAGCTCATTTTCAACGGTTAGCGCCCCGCCTCAATTCAGTTGTAACCCAACAGTTGCCGACAACTGTCGCGTTGTGCGTGTGAAACAATAACAATAACAACAACAACAAAAACAAATAAATATTTATAAACACACAAAAGTGTGAAATCACACACAGAAGCCCACGCTAAAGAAAACTGTAAAAGTGAAAGACAACGGTTCGTCAACTGTAATTTGACAAGATTTATTCTGAATCTGAATTTCGTGAAATTTTGTGTTTTGCTCTGTGCTGGGCATACACAAGCGAAAGTAACTATTAAGACAACAACTGCAAATAACAGCAACAACAACAACAACAACAACAGCAACAACAACAACAGCAGCAGCTGTTAATTAGACGACACGCAACAAACAACAAAAAGTGCGGGCCGCAAAAAATGCGTTAATTGATAAGAGTGAGTAAGTGTGTGTGTGTGTGTGTGTATGTGTGTGTGTGTGTGTGTGTGTGTGTGTGTGTGCGTGTGCTTAATTGTGTGTATTTATCAAAATTCATTAATACCTCTGAGTAAAAGTCAGGCTGCAATAATCTACTTTTGATGCAAAGTTAATGACCCAATTTCGACTGCAATCTGCATGAGTGGCAAAATAAAAATAAAAAAGGAAACAGCTGGTAACCAGCTGCTGACAAGGCTAAAACCAGGCAGCCAAAACTAACTCAGGTCTTGCCGCACAACACACAAAATAAAACCTGTTTTCCGGCTTTTGGTTTTTGTTTTTGTCGTTGCATTTCTCCTGCACAAATTAATGATGGTTTGTGGGCATAAAAAAGTGAAATTTTTGTTGTGGCATGTTGCATGTGGCATGTGGGAAGACGCAGTGGTTAGGCACTGACTAAAGTTCTGGCAGTAAGAATTTTAGTTAATGTCTGAGTTATTAGCGCATGCCAGATGAGCATCACAATATGCTCTAATAACCAAGGGCAACAACAGAAAACCACATAATTTCGAGGTGTACACATTATTCTAGCAATTAGCCTGGCCTAAAGCTGCTAGCGTGCCATTCTGCGTTTTGTTATTAAACATTAATAGTTATTTACATACATTGTTTGTTCTTTCCAACAACGACATATGCTTATTTTTTTTTTATTACAACGTAGCCACAGCTTAACATACATTTTTGGTTTTTCTTTTTACAAGTTGGCGTTAAATTCATTTGCATAACATGAACAACGGCCTAAACTGAGTTGGCTGTTAGCAGCAGATTTATTTTATTTATTAAAAAATAAATCAATATAAAATGTAGATTTTGGGCTTGTTATTCGAAATATTATATATCAAAATGTACACAACAAAATTCAAACTGTTATTTGTACAAGCAAATCAGCAGAGTTGCAAATTAAAATGTTCAGTTTTAAGCTATGCAAATTTATTTTGTTTTTATACGTTTGACCAAATTTTTTATAGCATATTTAATTAAATTAAAACTAGATTTTTATATGGGTTTGGTTGGACTCAAATTTTTAGTAGATGGTTAACATAGCCAAACTTATCACAATCGGTTAAAACTTTTGCTTAGGCACGAATAAGGTTTTGCTTAAAATATAAAATTTTGAGTTAAGAAGATGCACAACACAAATTTTGAATGTATGTCAATTTACTATAGGTTTATGATAAATATTTATATCTATAATAAAAGAGTTTCTAGTTAAAAATTCATATAACTGTTTATTTATGTTTATATTGTTCTTCCCAATAAATGCAAAAACTTTGAATACATTTTACATTTAAATTGCTTCAGAAATCTTAAAAATAAATCTAGTTTTTCGAAGTTACTGTCTTCTGATTAACAATTACATATCACAAAATAAAGGGATATATTTAATGAGATCTTCAATTAATCTTAAAGAGTAAATCGCTGATAATACTTCTTAAATAAATTCGTAATTACTTTTTATGATCTAAAATGACTTATTACATTAACAATAATCATATTCATTTAAGAGTTGTGGTGTCTAAGAGATAACTTTAAATATATATAAATCAACGTCACATTAAACGTACAATTTTATTATATACAAAATGCTTATTTTTTGTACTTTCAAGACGGAAATCAGATATATTTTATAGATACACCTTTAAGCTTTATGCTCTCTTAAATGACTCTTTAGCTGTGTTATGTTTAAATAACCCCACGCAATGGTATTACAACAAAAACAACAAAACAACAACAAAAACAATAAAAAATAGTCGATTAGGCATGAGGAATGTGCGAATTGTGTCGCTTTTTAGGTTTTTATGGTCGGTTTATCAACACGTTTTTGCCGTTTGGCTTCACTTATCCAAAACCAAAATAGATTGAAAATACTCGTCAGGGTAAACCAGGCAAAAACCAACCAGCAAAAACAAAAAACATTAAATGCGTTGCACTCGTCTGCACATCAAATGTGCTCGGTAAAAAATTAAGTCAATCTATTTGTGGCTTAATAAGCCATTAGTAAGCCGGGTTGGTTAACCGCAACGAAAGTGAATTTGCTTTTGCTTACAGCTAGATTTCTCTTAAAATAACAAACAGTAGCACAAAAAAAAAAAACTTAAATACAGTTTATACAAATATTTGCACGCTAGTCGTGTGATCGGCTTACAAATTGACCGCACAGCCAGACAGAAATACAAGCTAAAAAGATACACGAACTACGAGATACACACGCATAAAGTGAAATTATATCTTTTTATTGCACAGATATCAGCTAAAACTGAAAGTATGACGAGTGTTTAAATATGCCTTATTCCACACTTGATACAATTGATTACCAGATTTTATTGCATTTAAAATATTTCGAGATTTTACGAGATTACGTAATACGAAGTTAAATTAAAACAATTTTGACAGTTGGATTCTGCAGCAGTTGCTTATTATTTTTATTAGTGCTGTAATTGTCACATAAAAATGCAATAAAAATCTCTGGCTGTCTGGCAGCAAAAAAAAAAAAAAAACAGCGAAAGCTTGTTACCAAATAAATTTGTCAGCATTTAAACCATTTTCAGCCAAGTGCCATTACGAAAATATTTCATTAGATCATTATGCCAGCGCAATCTGTTTGTCAAGTGAAAGCCAAATAAAATAAGGCACAATCTTGTTGCAACATATAACATCTTATATAAGCCTAGCGAAAAATCGCTCAATGTTCTAGTTTTTTTTTTAAATTTACTTTGCTCTCATCTCGTACGTTAAACCCTGACCGCTCTGCTGGGTCAGCAACCGTTAGATAAGTTTAAGCCTTTGTTTGAACCCAAACATAACCAACTAGAAGTATGGGTTTTATTTTGAGCTGAAGTTAAGATACCCTTACCAATAAATAAAAAGTTAATATGATACTTTAAATTCGTGTTTTTGGTGTTTTTTTTTTTTTAAGATATATTAGAAAATACCAAATTTTTATATACCAAAACTCACTTCCTAACAGATTTCTACTATCTATAATAGAATAGTTTCTTGAAATTTCCCTTCTATCCAAATGCATATTTCTCTGGGTTCTATTAGGTATAGAAGTATAATCTTAATAATATATTATGTTTGGTAAACAAACATGTCTTTTTTTTATTTTATATGAAAGTCAATTCCAAAAGACTTCTCCACAATTTCTGTCTGCTGACAAAAGTCGGTTATATTAGAAATGTTATAAATTTTGGTTTAATATTGGGCAGGTTACCACTAGAAATATTTACTCTCGTGGAAGCTATCTGCTTAAGTGCTCTATGACAACATTACTAGACCCTCTACAAGGGTATAAAATGACAGCAAAATAAACAAGTAACTAATACTAAGTCGTTGTTAAGTGTTCTGTGTTAGCCCAAAACTTGTTCAGTTGGCCCATTACTTTGATGACATTTTGTTGAAATGCTTTATGACCGTTGCGTGTTTGATTACCTAAGTCACAGTGCTTGTTTAACAAGAATGTGTGCTTTTAATATGAAAAGACATAAGCGCAATGTCAGCTGCAACACTGGAAACACATGTTGTCATTAATAACGTTCCCCATTTGCCCAGTCGTCAGCGAGCCCATTAAAATGATTAAATAACGTTGTCACCAGCTGTGTTTGCGTAGTTTAATGCAATTGATTTTTCCCCATATCCAAGCATATAAATCTCAATTGTGATTACATCAAGCCGATTAAGCCACTAACAAGCATTTTTTGATTGGTCTGCGCGGCGTTAAATATGCAAATGGGATTTAAGTGACTTGATATTACGCCAAATTGGCTTAATAGAAAATTATGCAGAACAACAGAGAAATATTCAATCAATGAACTAACCAATGTCCGTACATTTATATGATTTTGTAAATATTTATACATAAATAAAAGTTTTAACAATGTGAAATATGGGCATGTTCATTCATAAATTCTTAATTCAGAAAAATTTACGTAAAAAATACAAATTCAAACAATGTTTTATTCAGTGTGCACATGATATTTAATACAATTGCAGCTTCAATAAAATATTTTGATATTCTTTAGTTATTTGAAAATGAAAAAAATAAATAATTACATTAATATATTTATTATAAATTTAATATTAACTTTTTTATTAACAAAAGGAGCAACACATTTGCATTTTATCTTATCATCTAAAACAATTTCTATCATTCGGTTGGGTTAGGTTTAACGGGTTTCCGCCAACTCGATTTTCGTACTTTTAGCCATCGAATATATGCATTGGACGATACTAGGAGCATGCTCCACATAATTCTAACAAATATATAAAGACTGTTGCTTTCCTAACCCGTAACTGGATATTCAGATTGCAGTCTAATTTTCAATCCTGTGTCAGCCCTCAGAAATTGTCACTGTTACTGCAGGAAAGGTTGGTATTATTTAGTCTGGGAGGGACTAAAGTGGGAACTTTAGAGAAAAGAACTAGAGGCTTGCATCTAGAGAACTAGTTAGGTGAAGACTTATGTGTAGCTCTAGAGTCTTTAACATGAAGGATGATAAGTCTGATATGTTTAAAATACTCTACGCAGGTGTGCAACTGTTGTGCCCGCTTCAGGCAGCTATTGACCACATCAAAACAACTGTGGCCCAGTGGCCTATTATATATATTGTTGCATAGGATGTAAAATAATCTTTAAAATTTTTTTTGGCTTTGCAGGTAAAAACTTGTTTGACAGACACTCGTTTAAAAGGCCGTGAAAAAAGCGCTGAGCGCGATTTGTGCGCTGAATTTAGCGGTAAAGCTGCACTTGCAGCAATGACGGCAAACTGGAAAACGTAAACAAAGCTGAAACAATTTTCAGACAGCAACAACAACAACGACAACAGTTAACGCGGCGGAAGAATACCAACAGAGTAATTCCGCGTGCCCAAAGAAGAAGCAGCAACAACAGCGGCAGACGTGGTGAATGCATTGCATGAAAAACAAAAAAAAAACTTAACGAAGCCAGCAACTCAACGAACGTCGACAGCATTCGCCTCGCCATGAACTTGACTAACTGGCACTGTGAGCGTCTCAGTCAGTTGTCGGTCAGACGCGCACGCATGCGCACGTCACCAAAATATTTGAGCGTCTTTTGAGTAAACGACTTTTAACCGTTAAAACCGTAGGCGTGTTTGTCGCGCGTGTACAAATGAAGTAATTGCAACTGAAGAACGCCTTGTATGGGTTTCATTTAGTTCAGTTTTGTTTGGCTTGGCTAACGCAAATAGAAAATGTGCTAAATGCAGCACAGCAGCAGTAGCAGCGAAATTGGCAAAAACACACAGCCACAGGCCAAATAAAATAGAAAGCAAAGCACTCATTGGCCAAAAGAATTTGTAAAAATCAATATTACAACAAAATATTTTAAAAAAAAACGTATAAAAAAAGAAAAGTAACAATAAAGAGCTGAAATTGTGTTTGCGTGTTAATCGGGTTTTGTGCGTCGAACTGATTTCGCCCACAAAAGCGATAACTGTTTGTTTATTTGTGGTTGTTGGCCAACAATCCCTTTCCACGCTATTAGCCCAGTTTAATTTCGCAGCCAGTGAAGCGTAACCAAATAATATAAATAGTTAAAAACAGTGAAATTACCCTTAAGGTGTAAATTGTGCAGAATGAACAAATTTACAGTTGGCAGTTGCAGAAACTGGACGCCGCATTGCCGTAATTGGCCAACAAGTGAGAGCCAACACCGCACATCCTCAACAAGTCGAATTAGAAATCGCTGTCAACTGAACATGGCAAATAAGTCGACCAACTGGCTGCTGCTACTGCTCGCCATGCTCCTCTGTCCAACCCAGTTCATCAACGTGGTCAATGCGGATGATGGCGCCGCGAGCACAACACCTTTAACACCTGATATTAGTACACAAATTGCAGAGATAACAACCACAACAAATACACCCGAAGGGGAGGAAACGCAGGAGGATTGGCAGCCAATTTTTAATGCTACAGGGGCGCCACCTCCGCTTCCGACACTGCCAACCCGTACAAAGATGAGCGGCAGCGATTCGATTATTATGCGTTTGGCACGCAGCTTCTCCAGCGGCAATGAGCTCTGGGATGGCATCATACGCGACTGCTACAAGAGGCCAGACATGTCCTGCTTTCAAAAAAATGTATACAGCTATTTGGATACAGCTCTGAGTAGACAGGATGTGAATATTACGCAGCGTTTGAAATTCTACAAAAATCAGGTGGAATATGAACCGGAGCAGCAGCAACAGGAAACACCAAATGAAGCACGTTCCGGTAAGTCTGTCAACAAACTGTTTACACTAAAAAATATAAATTATATATATTTTTTATATATATATAATTTATATGTTATACATTATTCAACCTATTGAAAAGTTTTAAAGCCTTGATTTAACAAGGAAATATTAATGATAATCATATTCTAATGAGATTTTTTTAACTGGCTAACGGGCTAAAAATCTTTCTTTTTTTTGGATATGCTAAATACAATTTTGATAAAGAAAAAATTGTTGCATATTAAAAAGTCATTTTTGATCAATTATTTCCAACTTAAAGTCTATACAAGTATCTTTTCTTCAGGCTTCTTTTCTGATGGATTAAGTTAAAAAAAAAACTTCAACCTTAATTCTTAATTTACCCAAATGATCTATTAAATCAAACCAATTTTGGGCTCTTACGTAAGCAGCCCTTGGCTAATTTCGCTTTCGTTTCGTTGGTTTTCGAGTTTCGAGCTTGGGTCTATTGGTGGATCTTTTTTTTGTTAGCCGTTTTCACATCTCGTTCGCCGTTCGATTCTTTGCATTCGTTTTGTTTACCATTTTGCTTGGCACGTTCACACTCTTCACAACTTTCACTTGCCGCCTCTCTTTGATTTGATTTTACGTGTTTTTTTGCTGAAAAAGAAAATAAGACATAAAAATAAAACGCATGCATTCATTGTGAGTCACATCACTGAGCAGCTGATTTCTTTCACTAATGCAATATCAACAAAAAGTATTGAACTTCATTGAGCCAAAAGTTATGCAAGTTTTCGCATCAGACCACTTTTGTTACCATAGAATGGCAAATGGAAAAACTATACTAATACGCACAATTAAATAATCATCAATTAAATATTATTATTTTCATGTTAATAATATTTAATAATATCATATGCCAATAGACTTGATTTTTTATTAGATATTATTTAGCCATTTCTAAATTAAATATCCAAGAATAATTCAACAACGAAATTTGTCTAGCAATATTTATTGCATATAACTATTTGATTAAAGTAAAGTTCTTTAATTTCATAAAAAATTTCGAAAAAATGTTAACATAACTTCAGTTTAATATTACTCAAGTTTAAAATATTACAATCCCCAAATTAAAAATGCAACTGTTTTAAATATATTAAAATACGTCGATATAAAAAAGATTTCCGAAAAACAAATGTTTTATTTTACAAAACTTGTAATTGCAATTCTGCACTTTAAAGCTAAATCGATATATAACTATCCAAAATTAAAATTAAAAATATTTGTGAAATTATAAAATATCGCAATAAATATTAAAAATATTTGCTTAATCAATATTTCCAATTAGACATCAAATAAATTACATTTTTTGCAAAAATAATTATTAAATTGCAATTTGTTTAACATAAGCTGAAATTATTCGATTTCATTTTAATTGCGTCTCCTTTACGTAGCAAATGGATGTTTGAACAACTTTCATAGCAAAAAACTGTCAAGTTTTCCATATCATATTTCACACATCAACTAAGATTTTTCGCTATGCTGATTTTCTTGTCTCACACGCAGCCAGTCCGGAAAGCCCCATTGAGGAAGTGTCAAATGCGCTGTATGGCAAAACGATTAAATTTGCAATGACACACGATGTGGAACTGGATTTGCCCGAGATCGTTTTCAACGGTGCCACATTTCGGATCTCGCCCCGGTCCATCGAAGGCAATGGGGTCATTGCCAAACTGGAGCTGATACCCAAGCAGCTGGTCGAGGCTCGACTGGCCGGTGCCATGATCAAAAAGAAGATTCGTAAGTAAAGTGGGAAACATCTGAAACATCTGCAGAAAGTGCGCTTTCAGTTTCTGATCAACTACATTCCAAATAATCAATATGCAACTTTCGTTTCCACAGACAAATTTCTGCGTAACAAATTACTGCTGTCATTCATTGCACTGGTGCTCATTATTAAGATCATCAAAATCAAGTTATTCTGGTTTTTACCCATTGTGATTGGCGTTGGGGCGGCCAAAAAGTTGCTATTGAAATTCCTGCTCTTTCTGTTCCCAGCCTTGTCGCATTTGTTCAAGCTGTGCTCGTATTATCAGCATTCGTATCAAGGCACCAAATATCATCATCATCACCATCAGATCAATCATCATCATACGGTATGTACTCCAAAAAAAAAAAAAAACCACCAAAATTATAATTCATATTCGGCCTTTATCCCTTTCCTAAAAACTTTTCTGATTTGTATTCATAATCTTGCGGCTCTCGTTTTAATTTTTCTGTTTCCGTTTCTGTTGTTAAAACGTCAGCGAGATGAATTTGATTACAATCCAAAAAAAAAAGAAAGATATGCCAGACTCGCCTTTTCTTAGAGTATATGTCCCATCCACCCATTTCTTCAAAGGGTAATTAAAAAACTTGAAGACATATGTGGAAGCGGCATGTCAGTTAATTGTATTATACGCCACAAACTTTAAGCACGTGCTTCATTGTCAAATAAAAGATGAGAATCTCAACACACACACACATACACAAACAAACACATACACAAACACACACACACACGTGCAAACAAACAAATGCGGCTCAAAAAATGCCCAACATTTCATCAAATGAAAATAAAATCCTGTTCCTTGAATTTAATTTTGTCTGTTGCTAACATGGCTTAGGAGCAGACCACTCACAAACAGACACTTCGCACATTTACCCACAAAATCCCATTTATACTTATGAGATATATTTATCATAAGAATGCTGAGTTTGTCGCGCTGACAATGACAATTGGCCTAGATAATTGAAGATCTTCCCTTGAGCTGCAGACGCCAATTGAATGAACGAGATATTATTTTTTTCATTTTCTTGTCCGGATTTCATAAGATAGCAAATGGATTTAGACTACGCATATTGTAAACGTAGGCTTAAGAAATGCGACTTTAAATTTTTATTAGCCAAGGCAGTCAAAAGGACATGATTCTAAGTAGACCAAAATTGCCATAAGATATGAAACAAATGGCAACATATTTAAATTATATGAAAACTTTCTATTGAATTGCTAGTAGAAAATTAATGGTCATCATATATTTTAATGTGAAAAGCTAATAATGTAATCGTCTCGAGTTGAAGGCCCAAATTAGTACTCGTTAATGTTCAGTGATTATTGCCAAGTCAGAATAAATTGATGCCTATTAAACTGCTGACATAGAAATTCGATTTCTCTTCATTAATGTACACAAAATTTGCCTTAGGCTCATCGGCACATAATTTTAGCTATATACACAGGCATTTTTGGTGCAATCGTAAATTAAATTATGCATCTTTCACTCATATTTCTCACATATATAAACTTTGTCTGGAAAGTTTGCCGGGCGAAATCTGAAACGGCTGTCATCTGTTTGTGATGTGGCAAAAATATCACCATTTTTACCCTCTTTTCTGCCTAGAGCTAAAAGCTAAAAGTTGTGTCCTTTAGCTGACAGTAAGAAATCCACGTGTTAAGCAACTAAAAGCCCCAAATGTATGTGACAAATTCAGATAAAAACGAGCGGCCAAAAAATGGAAAGCAAAAGTTAACAAAACTCAAATAAATTAAATGCTTGACTAACTTATATCCTGTATTCAAGTAAATGATAATGCATTATTATATACATTAATATCAAAGACATTTAAATAATTATTTTATATGTATTTATTCCAACTAAAAAAAATATTTGTATTTGTATATAATTTTATATAAAGTTATATATAAGTTCTTGTCCATCATGCCTCTGTCAGCAGAGCAAAGCGTTGATCCGATTTGGAATAACAAATATTTATATATATATATATATATGTATATATATATATATTTATATCTGGCAGTGACTGCTGTTTTAGCCACATTACACAGCTCAGCAGCCGAGCACGTATTTATTTTTTACGTCAATTGGAAAGTCATTGAACTGAACTGAACTAAATCAACTCGCAAGCACTCTTCGAACCAGAGTAATGCTCATCAATTGCGGTCTATAAATAGCAATAAACGCACAAAAAGCAACCCAATGGTTGCCACACATAAAAAAAAAAATTTCGATACAAAAGTTGAGTAATAAAATGTTGTAAGTTACTGTTACTGTTACTCAAGAATGTCGCTTGTGTATTATGTAGGAATTAACTTTAATATTCAATCCCTGTTCTGTCTCTATCGTTTTCTTAGGTGGTTCCCCCTTGGCATAGTGGTGAGCAACATCATCAGTCGGGTCCGGAACTCATCTACACACATCCACCCAAGGGGCATCCGTCAGCCTTTCTGCATGGCGCACCTGTGCACGAGAGCTATGGTCCCAGGCCAGGACACGAGCACTTTGAGGGCGCCTGGGAGAACAGCGGTCCCGGTCTGGGCTCTGAGTAAGTTGCAACTATAAACTAAGAAAAAACTTTGAACTTCCAAGCTGCCAAAGATGTGTACAAATTTTGTTATCAGCAACTTTTACTTGATTTTATGAGCTAGTAAAATTATCACTCTTTCTGTCAGCTGAGCCAATCAGATGGCACTTAAATTTTGAGCAAGGATTTCTCGTTTACTTTTCTAAACTTCAATTTTTCCTGTCCGAATGCTCAATATTTCTATCGTTGAACTATTTTTTATCCGCTTCATTTTATCCATTCGCACAAACAATTTGTACAAATATTTTTTACATTTTCATGCATTTTTTACGCTTTGGCAGCAACTGATATTTTAGACAAAATGAAAAAACTATTTCTTATAGTAATTATAGTATTTCACTTTTTTTCTATGTGTACATCATTTTAATTGTGCTTTTTGTGCATAACTCTCGCAATGTTTGTCTCTAAATAAACACACATCACACACATGAAAAACACATCACATTGCCACACATTTAAATGTCATCTTCATCACATTTAGATATATAGGCGATATAAATCGCGCTGCACAAATTGGGGATAATGCGAATTACTTTAAGCCGCACCCAGCAAACGATGTAAATGAGCTGCAAGCTTGGGGCTTGGGCACAACACAACCGCACAGCAAACAGCATCAGTCATCTGCTCACCAGCAACAGCTAAATCAACAGCAGCAGCAGCAACAACAACAACAACGTTGGCAACAAAACCAGCAACAAAGGCCGCCCACACAACAAATTGGTTTTCAAAAAGCACATGCCTCTAGTCACAATTTAAACAAACAAAGGTACAAACTGCCTAAACTACGCACACACACAAGCACACACACACTCACACTCATACACACACAAATGTAATGTCAACACTAAACTGACTAAACACCGTAATTGCCTTTATGTACTAACCAACACTATCCGAAGTGCAAATTCCAAATCGTTTCAGTTCGCTTCAAATCGAAAGCTTACGCTCAGAGAAAATATGGAAAGTTTTAAACTAAAAAAAATCATAAATCATCATTTGAAAATTTTTTTTTTTAACCACCCACATTTCCCGAAATATGTTTTCTTCAATAAGTCAATAACTTGATTTTATTGACATATGGTTCTTATTTTTATTGAGATAAGAACTTAAATAGCTGAATGAGTTTTCTCACTTACTATAAGTAAAAAAAAAATACTTTTAAACAATAATTGTTCTTATTTATATTTCTTCACCGATTCTCAATGACTTAATAATTTGTAATCATTTTAATTTTCAATTACTTACTGATTCTGCTTGCATTTAGAGCTGATTTTTTTCTCTGAGTGCACAGAAAAACTAACAAATAAAGATTAAACAATTTAAGAGATTTGCGTGATTGTCAAACACAACACGAATTTTAATGCGCTTTTCTGAATTGAATAATATTATTGCAGCTCAAGGCCAGCATTTGCGCAACACAATCCTGTCTATGTGGCAGCACCGGGCTATGCGCAGGGACAAGGACAAGGACAGGGACCTGGGCCAGGACCAGGCCTAACAGCCGCAGCTCAGATTGCCGCACAATACGAACCAGCACGCAACAATCAGCAGCAACAACAGCAACAACAACAACAACAACAATTGGAGCAACAACTTTCGGTGCGTATCCAAAAACCACATGTGGCAAGTTGCGTTAATTATACATAAAATTTATCTATTATTGCGATTACTAACATAATTCACAAGTAATTTCTGATTAAAGAGATAGTCTTCGCACTGGTCAGATTATAAAAGTAATCAAATTTTGAGATGCTTGAAATTTGAATAGATTTTGAATTTTTTATCTATCTCATTCTGAAAAAAAATGTTAAGAAAAACTATAACTAATTTTGACTGCAAGCGAGTTTTATTATACACAGCTTTCCAAATCTAGCTTCACAAATTTATTAGCAATTTAGTGCCTTGCTAAATTTAATAGATAAAAATAATTAATATTTTCCTAGGATAACTAACTTTTCAATAAAATCTATAAAATTATATTTGCAGAATTAGTACATTTATAATCTGGTAAAATCATCAATATTATTACTAACTACCAGTTTGCGTGTCAAAATAAAAATAATCAAACAGTTTGAAAATAATTGAAAGATGTCTTTCCTTAGGAGGCACCAAATTTTCAAATTGTGGTATGTTGTTGGACAGCAAAATAATAATCAAGCAAGCATCAATTTCACTAACAGTCAAGTACAACAATTTTTGAAGAGGTCTTCAACTTTTTATTGACATTTTTTCTAAGAGTACAAACAGCTTTTCCTCCCAACTCACAATTCTTTGGCTTAATGTCTGGCTGGTGTCCGCCCATCTCTCCATTTGTCTGATTAGTGTCTCCGTGCAAATTGCATTGTCATGGGTCCGTAAAGTGCTGTGCAAATAGTATTTATTTTCCCAACTGCAATGGGTCAGCTTGGCGGTTTTCACTTTCAAGAGTGCCTCAAGTCTCTTGACAAGCCATGTGGGTCGTGTTAACTAAACCATAATTAAAATGCACTTTGGCACGGCAACCAAATTGCAAAATCAACTGAAGTTTGGGCTTTATTAAACAAGTGCAGCAAACAATGTTTACTACTTGTTAATGTCGGCGACAGTGCCTTGTGAAAGTATGCCAACACCATTTTGTCATCATAACCGACAATTAAGGAATGTTTTAGAAGATATTAAAGGTACTTGAAGCAGGCATAAGTTGTATATTATACTTAAATCTGTTTAGTTGTAGATTTAACTATCTGCTGTAATTGAACATTAAATTTTATTCGTAATTTAATATTAATTATTAATAAAGATATTTAATAACAATTAATAGTTAAATTACATACATTAATATTTAAAAAATACTTCACTTATATATGAATATGTTTTATATTTTTTTTTTTTGGTTTTTATTATATTTATATATTCAAATATAAGTAGCATTTGTGTTCATGGATGGCATCAGTCAGCAAACCAGCTGGCAAAATTTATTTTTCGTGGTGAAGAATGTTTTTGATCACCAAACTTTCACATATATCAAGTAAAAAAAAATGGGCGCAGGTCTAATAGCATAAAAATAAATTTTTAAAAGTGATTATATTGGGTGAAAACTTGGAATGTCAATCAATCAATCACTTGTATAATGTTTTATTTAAAAGGGTTTTTTGTTGTACATTTGTGAAAAGTGTTTTTGGTTTATATTAATAGTAAATCGATAAAACAAAAAACAATATTACCATAAACACTTAAGTTCACTTAAGTCTTAATATAAATAGCAATAAATGTCTGCATTTAACATTCATCCAATTCATCCTCTTCTCAATCATAGCCCGAACTTGCGGCACAGCTGAAGGAGGCCATCCGAATACAGGCTGAGCAGCGTTTGATCCAACAGCAGCAACAAATACTGGAACACCAGCCGTTTGTGCAGGATGGACAGGTTTGAAAGTGGATCCAATAAAAACAACTCTCGATTATAATTATATTTTATATTTTTCTTTTATTTAGCCATTATATCCACTTAATTACGATCCATTCTACAGTCCCATATTGCTGAAAATCGATAAAATCATTGAGCAGCTGGGCGTTAAAAATGAATTATGCAAGGAGCGCATCGTGTGCAGCATGTACAAGGATCCCTCCACATATAGTCCACATAGCAATTTCATATCTGCTGAGCTGAGTCGGTATGTATTCCGTTCAAAATAGGGCAAACTGTGGCCAACTTCGCTTGGCTTAGTTGCCCAAAGCTGTCAGCTTCATTAATGCGTCAAGTGTTATAAATGCATTTGACTCTTGCTTTGGAGCCAGTTTTGTGCTCTAATAGCTGCATTACAAATTGTTGCAAATTGTTGTGTCAGCTAGTCAGAAATGTCACTTTCTTGAATTTGTTGCCCAGGTGAAAACTCTTCACATAATGAACCAAAGCGGCTGACAAAACTATTCAATCAATGGCCCACAGCCTGAATAAAGAAAGTGCTCAGCACAAAGACGCATGTGCAACAATTGTTGTCACAGCGCTCGCCTGCTGTCCTCCACATGTGCCGCATGTTGCACGCACTGCACATGAGCAGCCAAGTGGAAATCTAAAAAAAAAGATATTATTGTTGGCGTCAAAAAGCGCGTCAACTTGGTCCGCACCCCCACAATGTATTTTCATAATTGACTAACGCTTGCCGACGGTCAACTGGAAACTGACAACTGTCAACTGCAGAGCACTCGGGCGTGATATAGCTCAGATAGCTCATCATTTTGTACACCCTCTAATTGTCTTGTCACACAAAATAGGTATATTAATGTTGTGCATGTGAAAAAAAAAATGGCATAGAATTGGCAAAGTGTCCCTTGATGAGACTATTAAGAATTGATTTACTTTATTTGTTTTATAAATCAAAAAACATCTCAAAATTTGTGCAGGGTATCTCTTTGTGATTTGTGCATTCATACTTATGCTTTATATATACAAATAACAATCTCAGACAACGAGTAACAACTTCTTTGCTTAGCCCAATTCGACGAGATTAACTCACATAATGAACTTGAAGTATTTCATTCATAATTGATTGAAATTCCCAGCAAGGGGCAACATTAACTTGCCTTTATATATACACTTTGACATTGAAGGGGTCATAGATTATTGTCGATGTCCTTCACAGATCGGCTTATGCCAGAATTCACAAAAGCCAATATAAATTTTTTAAGGCAATCAAGGTATTTCCTGGCAACACCTACAGATTTGCCGACTGTTGAAAGCTGGCTTAACTTATTTCATCCAAGTAGTTCGCAGTCGGTTACAACCGACTTTAAAGTTGCGATTTGTAATTTTTTAAATTTTTTGGCTGGCAGCTGATGAAACCAACAATGAAAATAAATAGTCGTTGTAAAATGTTTGATAAATATATATAGAAATTTAAGAGCAAATGAGAAAATCGTTGAAAAACAGAGGCGTTGAGATTGTTGCATACCTTCAGGAGAGAGAAAAACTCATTGTATGATTTATGAGTGTTTCTGCTAGTGACACATCATTAGTTAAAAGCCCCAACTGCGTTCAATTCTAATCTTATTCAAAGCACTCTTGAAGTCAAATAACACCAACAATAACAGCGCCAAAAACAGAAGAAAAAATAGGCAAAGCAGCAGACTACAATAAAAGAGGGGGTTAGGAGTGCGATACAAAAGGCTCCAACAACGTCCTTGACATTTGCCGTTTCCAGAAAATTAATTAAAACGCTGAATAGTTGAATAGGTTTTATTCAGCTATTTAAATCGCATAATAATTCCATAAAACTCTAATAACTTGCTTAAGTAGTTGGCGATAACTGTTTTCTTTAATGAGTTCAAATTTTTCGAAAAATATGAATGTCAATGAGACACAAAATATTCAATTAGCTCAAAATAATTTGAAAACAAAAATTGAACAAAAATGAATATAAATACAATTCAATTAGCTGCACAACAATATATTGAAAACAAGAGAAATTTAATTTAGGATGTGAAATATCCTTGTGTTAAACTAAGTTAAATAATTAAAAGTAATATTTTTGACTTTATACTATGTTTATATATATTATAATAGTCCATATGATCAACAAATTGCACAGTTTAAATATTGAATTTCTATTTGAAATAGCAGCAAGAACATAAAACAATTCAATTTAAAACCGCTAAACAAATTAAATTTTATTTAAACATTTTTTTGGCAAAAAAGAAAGTGACGTGTAGGAATCTAACAAATTGTTTTCAATGGAATTTAAATTAAATTTTATTATGTACATGAAACTGACATTAAATTTATAAAGCAAATATCTGGAACATTTTGCAATGTTGCAAATGTTGTCTGAGCACGTCTGTTGACTTAACTAGCAATTTCCGCGATTCGCGATTGTTTGACACCCGGCATATGAATACAAATATAATGGACAAACAATAAGCAGGAGAGAATCCATCAGCAGCTGCAATGTCAACCAAGCATGGCATCGTTAAGGGTTTTGTTTTTTTTTTTGCAGTGTGTTCAGTGCGAATAGGTAATGTTGTCAGGTCGTCAAAGTTGAAGAGCTGAAACTACAATGCCAAAGGCAAAAAGCGAAAAGTTTGAGTTTTTAGGGGCGGCTCAGGTTTTTTTTTTTTGGTCTGCCACGCACACAAAGGACACGTGGTTCGGGCCAGACGAGCAAAGTAAATCGGCTTTCAGAGCACATCCACAAGTTCAGTTTGGATGCGGCAAAGTTAATTAGCTGAGTTGGCTGCTTGTTTTGTAATCGAAATGGCATCCGGCTGGCTCCGCCTTAAATTAATTAAATTAACAAGAATTGTTCATTTCCTTTGGCAGAGATACCAGCGAACTGGAACCCGTAACGCATGCGAATGAGGCAGTGCGTCGCTTTTACCGTTTCATACAGGCGGCCCGAGATGGCCAGGATCAAAAGGATTGCACAACCATCTATCCACACTGCAATATGCCGGCAAAGTGATAAATTGCTGACAGCAAACGAAAATTGCATTGAGTTTGCATTGCACTCAATCAAATCATTTTTGAGTCAACTTTTCCTTGTTAAATCGAACTGTGAATATCCGAATTATTTAAACATGTTAAGCATACTGTAATTGTTAATAATTTATTTTTTATATATATATATATTTATTAAAGTTTTTATTTTAGAAAAAAAAAATGTAAACTTGATTGTCACAGCTCAATTAATATTTATTCTGATTTTGTTTTGACAATTTTTCCAATTTTCACGTTTTTCCTGTGTTATTTTACACAGTTTTTATTTCAATAATTTAAACAAAGGCTGCCAAAACATTGTTCGACAGCCACAGCAATTTATCTATAAAATGAAATCAGGATTTTTATTGGTTGTCTGGCAAGTGACAATTAATTTTTACTATCAAATAATGTAATGCAATTTGTAGTCTATAGTAATATTGTTGAATACCCATAAAATTCGAACAAACGAAAATACATATAAAAACTTTTTTTTAAATTAATTATATTTCCCAATGTTGATTATGTTTTTTAATGGTGTTGTACAAATAAAAACACTTTAAGCATTGCCCCAAAATGCAAATGTATGTAAATAAAAAATAAATAAACTCTAAAAGAAATTTTATTACTTTTGGTTTGTTAAATACTGATTTGGCATGTTTTAGACTTCGTTTTAATGTGCCTGCGGATTCTGAAGAATTTTTGAACCTTTTTTTTTTGTTTACCCAGTAATGAGATAAAAAAAAGAACAAAAAAAGTGGTGTATAATAAAGTATCCCACGAAAAGGCAACTCCTTCAACCACATTTACATCAACTGTTTATTGAGTACCGTTAACGACTCGAATATTTTTTCAATAAATATTTTTTATTTATATTTTTCTATATCCCAAATAAATACGTGTCCTCGAGTCAAATATTCTCGTCCATTTCCGACATTCCACCATGTTTTGCCACATGTGAATCGAGTTTGGGTAATGTGCTGTGTTCATCTGCCAACATAAATGTCGTAGAATTAGGCATGCTTCGAAATCACTCATACGCAGCGATGGCATTACGTATACGCACTGAACATTTGACTGAGTTTGCATAAATTATGACTTCAGGGGCAGCAGCTGATTATTGTTGCAATTGGGATACAGTTAAAATCAAAGGGAATTCATTTGCATAAATATATTTATTAGGCCTGGCTATTGAAATTTGTGAGCATGTTTGAAAATAAGTCGACTGGAAAGCGACGAATATATATATATTTTTCAGAGCAATTGGCACGCAGAAGTCAAAAACTTCACTTTCATATAAAACAAAAAGGAAACAAAAAACTTCTTTCGACCGAAAAGAAAACGCAAGCAATAAAAGCGGAAATAAAAGCAAAGGAAAACATTTGAGAACAGTGACATCAAAACACCAATTGCCAAATGTTGACGACTTATTAAGAGCCACAGTACTAAAAGTATTCGGATACATTCCAGCTAATAGCAAAGCCCAATCACTCAATCCCAAACCGCACCCACTGCTAATGGGCTTGGCTTAATTTTGGGCTACGATTATGTTTCCGTTAAGCGAAGTCCATGACAAATATATATTGAAGAAATAAACAAAGAAAAGAAACCGTTGATAAATAGCAACAGCAAATTGTGGCATAGCCGACCTGCTTATACTCTATATGAGTGGAAAGTACACTTCAGCTCAAGTAGACCTGCTTTAGTCCATATTAAATTTGGTTAAGAGCATTTGGCAAATGTCAGATTGTACTTAAAGAGAACAACACTTAGTTACCAAATTCTTAGAATTATCATTGGTGCTTAGTATTTAATCTGTATATATTAATATTCATGGGGTGAATGGCAGTTTGAAATATTCAAAGAAATAAATTTTATTCACAAATATATTAAATAGAACGAAAAAACTGCTGCTGTGCCTGTTTTGGAAGTTTAAGAAGTTTGAATATTTCATACAAAAAATTGTTTTTATTAAATAGAAATATATATACATTAAATATAATTTTCTTAAGAGCATACTTAATTTATAAAGTAGCAAATCAGTAAGTTGTCATATTTATTATTTATTTTTATACATCTACCAATTTTAATATTCTTCTCCTTATAAAATCAGATATGACTAGCACTCCGAAACTTGTTAGCTATAAAAAAAAATAAATGTAGTAGCCGCAATTCAAATGCATTTGTTGAGTTTTACAGTTTGTATTGAATTGTTTCGTATCGTATCGGATTCCAATTGAGTTGCGAGGCACGCACATTAAATGTGAGTTGGGGCTTGGGGCAACTGATGGTTTTACGACAAGCTCCTCCGCAGAAGCGAAGAAGCCATAAAATAACTTTCAATTATGTGCGGCATTAAATGTTGAGTATTATGCTTAGAAGTGTCTGATTAAGCAAGACACCAACTGACAGACAACGGCGTGTCCATAAAGCCCAGCCAGCTATCCCAAAAGACATATAAGGAAACCGTAGAATGAGCACACTTAGAGAAATAATTAAGAACTTGTTACTCATATAAAGTATAAAGTTTGTCATACTCTAGAACAGAGAATAATTAGAATCGAATAGTAAAAACAATAATTTAAATTCAATTGTTTCCATTTTAAAATATGTTTTCAAATATATAAAATCAGATGACGGAGTACTGGCAGACATATTGTACGTACTCATAATGGGCACAATAGATCTAATAGGCCGCAGTGCAGAAACTCTAATTTTTATATATTTTATAGATTATGAAGATTTATAAATAATAATATAGAAATTATTAAAAAAAATATGCTCACAATATTTAATATAAGCCTTACTCTTTTAAATGGGCAAGAGTCCATGTTCTTAAACTGAGAGCTATTAAATTGTAAGCTTAATTTGAGCCAATTGTTTCCTATGATACAAAATTAACGTACGTTTTTGAAAGCAAGAGTTATTCATACTTATTTAAGAATATGCGGCTAATAATTATTACTAATAAATATAAAAGTAAATTCAAAAAAATAAGAATAGAAATTCATTTCCGGTTATACTTTTCTCGGTGTGTGTGTGCGTAGGTGGCTGATGACTTTGTTAACAGGTGAAACTGTTCAACTTGCGCTTTCCATGACTTTGACAAAACACAAAACGCAATGTCCGCTAAACCTGGTCAGCAAAGCAAACCGTCGAAAGAGTCTCGTACGCAATTCAATTAACAAAATACCGACGTATAAAAACCAAGCGTTGCCCGGCCGACATTTGCATAACCCAACGAGTCGCCAACGCGTGCGCAGCGAGGCACCAACAGCAGCAGCAGCAACAGCAACTCAACTTATTCCCTTAAAGTGAAAGTGTACAAGGATGCAGAGCTCCATTTGGCTAATTGGCACCTTGGCGACGCTGGTCGTCGCTCAGGCAGCACCCAGCAGCCCACAAGCAGAAGCTCAATCGGCTACCCAGCTGGCGCTGGATATGTATCATGGCTGCCTCAAGGATCTGAGCATCTCTTGTGTGCGCCCCAAGGCGCTGCAATGGTTCAATGCAGCCATGCAGCAGCCAGAGCTGAAGCTGACGGAACGTTTGTCCATTGTGCGCACCTCCAGCCAGCGTGTGGCAGGAGCGGAGACAGAGGGACGGTCGAGCAGTGCTGAGCAGCAGATGTTTGACAACATCGATAGATATCTGGGCAGTCATGCGTTGAGGATTCAGGCACCGGAGTTCTTCCGCAGCGAGGAGGCACGCTCGCTGGTGCCCGACTATCTGCTCCAGAATCCCCTCACACAGGGTGGAATTGTGCCCCTAACAGCTGCCAATGAGGGTGAGTAACGAGTAATCAAAACTTTCGATTTGGAGTCTGTGTTAATTTGTGCAATCTTTAACCAGGACGCGGCATGATTCGCAAGGCTGTGTTGCCCTTCCTGTTGGGTCTCAAGCTGAAGACCACAGTCCTCATGCCCCTCGCATTGGGTCTGATTGCTCTGAAAACCTGGAAGGCAATGACATTGGGTCTGCTCTCGCTGGTGCTCTCGGGTGCACTGGTCATCTTTAAGATTGCCAAGCCCAAGATTGTCAACTACGAGGTGGTGCACTATCCCCATGAACATGTGGTGCCACATCATATTGAGCACGTTGTGCCCCATCACATTGAGCACATTGTGCCCCATCACATTGATCATCATCTGGATCATCATTTGGATCATCACTTGGATCATCATTTGGATCATCATATTGATCATCATGAGTTGCCTTTTGAGCATCATTTGGATCATTTGGAACATCCGGCGCCCGCTTGGGATCCACATGCCTGGGCACGTTCCTCCCAAGAGCCACAGGATGCCCAAGACATGGCCTATGCGGGCCAAGAGAAGCGTTAAGATGCAAAACTCTCAATACCTGAATGGAAAAATGCTGCTGGCTCGATTTTAAGTAGTGCTTCGTATTGTTTTTATTTATTTATTTATTTTATTATTTAATATTTATGTGAATTGTACAAATACAACAAAAAAAGTGACAACCACAAAAGGCAATGGCAAAAAAAAAAACACTTTATTGTATTTCAGAGAGGAAAAAAATGTTGCACTCGACTTGTTTCTGTTAATATTACTGCAATAAAACTATGCAAAACCTTTTTGCCTAATTGAAGAAATTGAGAGCAAAGTTTGTTTTGGGGGTGCAAAGTGGACAACATGAGCAGCAATTAGGTAAATGTAACAAGCATCTACTTGGGAGTGCTTAAGCGAAAACTTTCTTATGCGGAGATTAGTCCTGAAACCCCTTAACGCACTTACTTTTGGCTTATATGGAGTCTGCTTAAGGACTTTAGGACCGTAGGAAAATCTTGACAACGGTTAGACATAAATCTGAACTGCAAGCCTTAAAAAAATGCAAGACTTAAGGCAAATTTATCTATGCATTAATTAACCACTTTTTTAAATACATAAAAAGTGGAAATTATAATAAAAAGTTGCATTAAAATAATAGTAAACATATTTAAGGTTAATAAAGGTGTATAAAAATTTAATTATATTTTTGTTATTTAATAATATGTTTAATACATTTGCCGAGCCATAGTAACTTTCATGCCAAAAGCTATTAAATTTGTAAATGCTATGTAAATGTTGAAATTTGCTATGGAAACTTTATAAAAATGCTGCAACTAAAATATACTTTAAGAACTTTTCTGAAAAATACGGAATTTTATTGCAACCAAAAAAAAAAACATGTTCATAGCAAATGCATTTTTTTTTTATTGATTGCTTTTATAATAAAAAAAAATAAAAAAAAGAAGGCATGCAGTGCTCACACGTGGCATATTGGGAAAGTTGCAGCAGCGACGGCAGTGACAATTATCACGTGCAACAATGCAAAATGGCGCTGGTGGCAGCAACAGTAACGCCAGGCACAGACGAGTGTAGTGTCAATAACAAATATGTGTGCGGCTTCAATTGCTGGCCAACAAAACACTTCATTTATATTTAAAGGCACACTCTGTATTGGACTGTGCTACCTCGTTGCCCGTTTCTACGCAACAATTTGAAATGTAAAAAAAAAAATAAATAAAAATAGATATAACAAGATTTTCCAATTTCATTGGCAAATGTTCCGAGGCTTCGGACCGTCTGCCAAAATGCGAATTGAATTGCAAATGAACCAGAGAAACTTTGGCTTCAAAAAAGAGTGAAAAAATATCAACAGAAGCAACAAAAAAAAAAAAAAAAAAACAATTGAAGATATGCTTAAATTGCTCTGATATCAATTTCAATTTCGTGGCAGGCCAAAAAAACGTAATCAATTTACGAAATTCATAATTCACACGCTGCACTGCGAATATATTTTGTGTATTTTTGGAATTCAGCGCATGTCTTTTGGCCCACGGCTTACTTGAGGATTACGTGCGATTTTTTTTTTGGTGGGGATGGGTGTCATTTTGGGGGGGAAACTGGCTGTCACTTTCGCTTTCAATATGGCAAAGAAAAACACTTTCTACTAAATCATTGTCATGCAGCCGATGTTGTTGTTATTGTTGTTGTGGTTGCTCAATTTGGACACTGAGCCTACCCAATTTCAATTATGAATTATGATTTTTCACTAATTGCTCGACTTGCACAATTTTCCATGTGGCTGTTGTATAAAATTATGTGTTGCATTCAATTTATGTTGAGTTTGGCTGTAACCATTGAACGGTTTATGACTGCGAGCAGCTTAATAAAAATGTTGCCTATATTTCTGCTTACTATGCAGAAAGCATAGTTTTTTTTTATAGATATTGCCTTAAATTGAAAGCACACCCAAAAATTCAAATTAGAGTGTTTGGTATTTATTTTTATTGCAACAGAATATCAATCATTATTTGTGTGTATATCGAATTGACAAAATAATTTTGTTTTAATTGTAAAAATGTATTTATTAAATGACTGAAATTCTTCAGGTGTCTTTTTTGTCTGCATATTGCAAAACGCATCTTATGAATCGTAGATATATATTAGGCAATCGTTATAAGATATTTGAGTTAGAGCAAATGTAATCAAGACATGAATTACTAATTAGTCTATGCTCGACTTTAGATATTCATAGAAGCAATACCCATTAGCTTACTAAAACTATTCAAAAGGTTAATCAAAGAAATTTAATTTATTTTATGACATGATATTTATACTTGCAAAAATTAATTTTCACATTTACATATTCATATATTTTTCTGACGCATATATAAATATATATAGATGTATAGATCTAACTACCAAGCTTACTATCTGCAACTACCTGCATTCTCTCCACACCTTTCAGGGCAAATAAATGTGTAATTTAAAAATTAATCACCCCCAAAACCAAAGATAATAAAAAACCGCAGATGGCCTCCAAAGTCATTCGCAGTTGCCTTAGGGCTTTCTTTAACAATTTCCTCAAGCTATATTTGTACTCAAGCCTTTTACAAAAAGATTCAGCAGGAAAATGCATTTATTATTATTAAGTTTTTATCAAGTTTGTATAAAAATAAAACGCATTATTAAAATACGAAACGCAAGCGCAAAACGCGTTTGAAATAAAATTGCATTAAGTATACGACACGTGGTACTCCCAGGCACGCACACAGAGCAACAATACGAATAATGCCACTAAGTGGCACTGGCCAACAACAACAAAAAATAGTGGCAACAACACTAAACACGCCGAGCTGCCTCTTTCGGTGTTTGCTTCATTTACGTCTTCTTCCGCCGTGTTTTTTTTGTTGTTTCTTTTTTGTTTTTTTTTTTGTTTTGTACATTATTGCGTACGAGAAGTAGCCGAGTGGGGGACACGAGCCGGCAGAGCACCGACTGCGGAGTCGCCACTTAAAACATTGGGTGAGTATAAAAATCGTGAACAATAGAAAAACGATTATTAAACTCAATTGTGCCAGCATTGAGGCGAGTTGTGTCTTCTGACCAAAGCACCAAAGCACAATATAGAAAGAAAAAAAAGAAAACAAAACAAAATGGCCAAATTGCTCCTTCTAGTTGTGGGCATTACAGCCCTGGTGCTGTCAACACATGGCGCCTCCACGCCGCAGCTGCAACGGCTGATTGCAGAGGAGCAGAGCAAGTGCGTCAGCGGCCAAGATTCGATGGCGTGCATCAAAGAGCGTGCCATGCGTTTCGTGGACAATGTGCTGAGCCAAGATAGCTATAAGGTGACAAAATAATGAACATTAACTTAATTTGCCAACTCAACTCGATGTCTTCTTGCCACTTAAAGCTTTCCAACCTGGAGGTGCGCACCAATGGTCAGCGAGTGGCGCCCATAAGTGAGGCACGTGCCAGCACCAGCGATGGCTTTCTCGATGCCATCGAGAACTATATCAAGGGACACGATGTGAGCATGAGTCTGCCCATGGCCGATGCCAAGATCACCGTCTCGGCACGCAATCTGGCCAACGACGAGCTGAGCTTGAACTTGCAGCTGAATAATGAAGATGCTGATGCTACCGATATCGAAGCCAGGGGTAAGAAGGGCAACATCTTCAAGAAGGGTGGGTTCGAGAATATTTACCCCATCGAATGACTAACTTGACACTTAACTTCCACTTCCCTCCACTCCAGGCAAGAAGCATCGTCTACGCAAACTGGCCATGCCCATTTTGGTGCTCATTTTGCTGAAGGCAATCACTGTGATTCCGATGGCAATTGGTATATTGAAGATTAAGGCATTCAATGCGCTGGCTTTGGGCTTCTTCTCGTTTATTGTCTCGGTTGGTTTGGCCATTTTCCAATTGTGCAAAAAGGTAAGAGCGATCAGCTATTAAAAACCGCATTTCTATTGTCTTTTAGGCATTCGCGGGCTGTGGTAATTAAGTGAGTGCTGTAGTTGAGTTGTGTGTTGTGGAGGGCAGACGGGTAGAGTTCTAACTATTACTATTTACACATATCACGTATGTATACTGTTGTTTCCCCCCCTCTCTCTTCGATCACCGAAAGTGAGGGCGAGCGCGCGCGCTGGGTAAGTTACGAGTCCAAAAAAAAACCCTCCCACAACTCCAAAAAAAGCATCTCCTCAAAAGCCAACCCCCAAATTGTGCCAAGAAATTTGCAATATTTTGCTCATTTTTACCCGAACTTCATTTATATCCACAGATTGCTCATGATCATCATCACACCGCACATATCACCGCCCACGGTCCGTGGGATGGTCGCAACTTTGGTGCGCCTGTTGTGGAGCAGCCCCAACCCCAGCTGGCTGCCCAAGAGCTGGCCTATCAGGCCCATGTCTAATAATAATCCCAAACCCAAACAACAGCCATAGAAAAAAGTTGAGCTCGGGGCACAAATTGTTTGTTAATTGTTAAAAGTTGTTTGTGACTTGATTCGTCCCTTTTTTTCTCCAAAAACCGAAGACGAAAGATCCGAGGCTGTCCCTTATCCCCGTTAGACATTATTTTATAATAATATTTATTTATTTATTTATTGAAAAGAGCAAAACAAAGAAAACAAAACACACAAATCAAATGCAAAATAAAATGCCTATTTAAATTAATTATTCAACTGTCTTAAATTTATTTAGTATAGCCTACTTACAGTTGCTGCACAAATCTTTAGTTAATTAAGTGAACTGCCTAATTTCACAGCAGCTCAAATAAGTATAGGCCCTATTGTCCTAATTAGCCAAAAATGTAATTGGCTTCAAATGCTTCGTCGCATCTAATTAAATATTCTAGTCAAACGCGGGGGAGTAAAGAAATGAAGGTTTCGTATTTTGTATGGGCCGATTAAAATGATGAACTACTGTCATTAATTTAAATTTTTAAGTTTCTTATTTTCACTTGCGTGAAAGTTATGCGGTTTTTTTGTTGTGGCCGAAAGTGAAAGTATTTAAAGCATTCCTTTTGGCAAGCGCTTTAAACGTTGTCGGTGCGAGCCATTTTAGCTGGCCAACTGAGCGAGAAGTGACCACAAGCCAAGGACACTTTGCTATATTGCTGGAAATTCTTATGGCAACATTTTCCATCTGAATTTTATTGAGAAATAATAAATGTAAAGAAGCATTCATGTGGTCAGTAAAGAGCTGCCAATGCTGCACATATAGGAAAAAGTGCAAGAATTCAGTGGCAAGTTTGTCAGTTAACGTTATGAGACTCTTGGCCAACTGCCGCAGTGCGTCGCTTTCATAACATTTTGGCATTCAGGAGGACGTTGCACAGACGCACCAGCATATGGAAATTGATTGCATGTTTAGGTTTTTCATTTTGTTTATCTCTTTTTGTTTTTATTATTTGTTATTTTTTAAATGTTGGCACGCATCGAGTAAAGTGTGGCACATGTGAAATATATGCTGACAATTTCTTTTATTGGGTGATAAAAGATCGTGTGATGACAAAATAAAAGCGATGGCGACACTTGTTGCATTATTCAGATGATCAGTGGAGTAATCTACAAGTGTTGCCAGTCTGCCAAAGATTTGTTTTTAGGTTTTTGTTATATAACAGAAATAGTGGAAATAAATAAATAAATATATTTTCCAATTACAATTAACTTCTATAATGTAGCAAAAATTTTATATTTGTAGAATGATAAATTTCACCCACAAATCAACATTTTTGGTAATCAGGGAATGCCGCATACCAACGCTGCATTAAAAATAATTTAATGCTCAACACTGAAATCATATTTAATTTCACATTCCATTTGCTTCTACTCAGATGACATACTTTGAGATACGTGAAAATACTTTAAATTTGTACATACTTACATTAAATATTACATTACAAGTCATAATTTATAATTAGAGAATGAAAAAAATAGTATCTTTTAACCGTTTCTATTTCTAACTTTTATAATAATTACATTAATTACAATATTTTTCGGATAAGGTAAGGCGATCAACATTGATAATATAACTGTTGTTACATAATAAAAATTCTTTGAGGGCTGAGAATATAGATGAATCCCTAAGGATATGTTAAAAAAAATATTTGATTATGAAATAAGTGTTTCCCAAAAAAGAAGAGTCGCAGATACCAATGTCAAAAAAGTATAATACTAAAGTGTAATTAATTATTAAGGATCTATTGCGGATCTTTATAAATAATAAGAAATGTTAAATATATAAATAATATATATTTTTTTTAATTATTAAAAGTAATCACCAACACCAAACTATTACATTTAATAAATATCTTAAGAATACAAAAATTAAATACATATTTATTTCAAATAGAAATCAATCAAGTTGATTTCGATCTTGCTTTAATTATTTTTCTGATGATGTCAAACAGTATTAATTTATTATTATTTATCAATCGTTAAATCCAGTTTATATTATATTTAATTAACTGAACGATTCAGTTAGGAAAACCTCCAAGAGCCTACCAATAAATATTGACAGAAAGTGAGTCAGGGGATGTATACTAAATGCAAACAAAAATGTCCATGTGAAGAATAGACAAATATCAACAACTGATTTCCCGAATCCTTCATTTTTGTTGACCCACATTGGATTGATTCACTGAACATCTGATTAACCCAGTTAACGGAAACGTGTCAAATGGAATATATGGCAGCATAAAAACAAAAAAATCGATTTCGTAATCCCAGAAAACGAACGAAATAATAATAACTGAACTTTGCTGCAAACGGAAACTGAACAAACAGTTCCGCATATATACATATATATGTGCGTACTACAAAAAAAATCAAATGGCTTAATCCGTATCAATGGCCAATACCAAAGCGTAGACTCCAGTTCCATACTGAATTTCTTGTATCGAAAAATTTGACACAATACGTGCCCTGAACCCGGCTCTGGTGTTTGGGACCGTCTTCGGTCTTGGCTTTCTTGTGGCTTGTGGGTACGTAAGAGTTGCGGGTCCGCATACTAATTGGGGGAAACAAAAATTATTTTCATTGGGCACCTCGATAAATGCAACTCTGAGTGGGGGGGGGGGGGGAGTCGCCAGCCAGTGCCGATATGGAAAGCGAGAAAGCTTGCCAGCCAGCCCGAGGCGGACTGCGGGGGCAACCCAAATATCAAAAGTCGATGAAAAACTTTGGAGTAGTTTGGCTAAGGTTCGACCATGCGGCTTTCGTCACTCAATTCGTAGCTGTCCAAAAAGAAACAATATTGTTGTTGTTGTTGTTGTAGCAACAACCAACTCTTGCATTGCAGTTGTCTCTTTTGTGGCGCTCCGAGGAGCGGCAGTATAAAATCGTGAGTACTCGCACAATTGTTCAACATTGTCGTCGCAACGGCATCGCAGTGAACACCCACAACGCGCTCTGGTAGTGTATTGAACAAGTGTATATATAAACATAGTGATATATATATATATATATTTTTATATAAATATTTATATAGATAATTAAAAGATGGCCTATCGTAACACATCCTTCGTCGCGTTCGGTTGCGTGCTGCTGCTGCTGGCGGCGGCGGCATCATCAGTGCAAGGTGCTGCCATTGATAATGCGGTCACGCCACGGATTCACAGCTCGGATGAGCTGATCTCAACGATTGTGGATAAGTGCTTCCATGCCAATGCCATGCATTGCCTGAAGGAGAAGGTGCTCACGTATCTGGACACCGTTGCCAACGTTGAGGAGGAGGTCAGCGGTCGTGCCTACAACGATGATGTCATCGATAAGGTCATCGTTGATCGCCTCGCAAGGATTCTGCGCACCAACGAGCTGCGCGTCCAGCTGCCCGAGACTTTCTTCTCCAGCTCCGTGATGACCTATCGTGCTGATCGTGGCTTCGATCTGGAGCTGCCCAAGGAGGAAGGTGTGTGAAAATCAACTACCAATCTCAAAATGAAACAATTCTAATCACAATTCACATTTGCCAATTTTAGGTCGTGCTGAGAAGAAGAACAAGGATAAGCTCTTCCTGCCCCTGCTGCTGCTCATGAAGTTCAAGCTGAAGGTTGTCATGCCCATTCTTCTGGCTCTGGTCAGCTTGAAGGCGACCAAGGCACTGATTTTGTCCAAGATTGCCATTAAGCTGGTGCTCGGTTTCCTCATCTACAATCTGATCCAGAAATTGGGCGGCATGAAGATGAACATGGTCCCAATGCCAGCTCCGATGCCACAGGCTGAATATGGTGTGCCCAGTACCACGGCCTCCTCGTACGATCCCAGCAGCTGGGAGCCCATGAGCGGTGGTCCATATGCGCGTTGGGACTCACAGAATGTGGCCTACAGCTCCTATCATCCCAGCAGCTCCTCCTCGTACAGCTCGTCGTCGGGCTCCCCATCGAGTGGCAGCTCGTCCAGCTACAGCTCCTCCTCTTAGATCTAGGATAAAAACTGCCGCTGTTAAAATGTACATACCAAGGAACTGAGTACCACAGCTCTTCCCACACATATCTGAGGGGGCGTGGCACTTTGAGTAATCAGACCAAATGGAACCGGAACATGCCTAGGCCATAATATTAGTTTGTTAAGTTTTAAGTACGCTCGACTTTTAGCCATTCTATTAATTTCCATACTTCCCACTCTGCAACCCCTCTTCTCCCCTATCGACTACTTTTTACTACTCCTTTCTCTCCACTTCTCTGCATTTTCCACAACATCTTCCACTCTACAGGAAACGACCAAAAATCAGGCAACATTATTGAAATATTATTTATTTAATTTATTACAAATTGCAAAAATTAAAATTAAATGAATTTTAACATTGGTTTTTTAATTTTCTTCATATAATAATAGTGATTTTGAACTTGACCAGATTAACTAACTAACTGGTTTATTTTTGCATATAATTAATTTGTGTTGTGATAATCAAGTTTAAATACCTTTTCGGTTCTTAAACTTTTGTAGCCATTGTGAATCATGTTTATAAACAAAGTTCTAATAACATGTTCTTGATAATTATTACTATTATTCGCTTTCAACTTTGTAAATTTTACTACCTGCCTCCCTTTTGCCATTATTGATAGTATTTATGAGGATTTATTTATCATGTTAAAGCAGCACTTTTGTGGGTATAATTTTAACATCAACAACGAGTAAGCAATTAGATTCCAACTATAATTGCAGTAATTGTTTATCCAAAATCGAATCTGCTTAATCCACGAATTCGCACACCTTCCATTACAAAATGAATATAATCCCTGGCAATTGGTTTAATTGGAAGTGCAATATAAGTTTGTGCGTAAACACCACACATTTAATTTTATATTTGTTGTTATTGCTTTAGATGCGCTGCGATTCTTTTCAAATTAGTAAATTAACTGCAAAGTGAAAATAATTTCATTTGATTTTCTGCATCGATAGTAAAATGAGAGTAATCGAATAAGAAGCCATGGAGAGAACTTTTACGTAGTCGTTGCCACTGTTTTTTTTTTAATTTTAAATTTTCCCTTGATAGAGTTTTACAAACAGCAAAAAGTTTAATAACATTTTTGCCTTTTACCCTGCAGGTTTTATCAGATTGTGAAAATCATTTTATATTGCATACACAGAAGGGCAGAGAAAAACTGAGTATAATCTCACATCAACAAATGGATGAGACTATAGACAATCATTATTTGTACTTCATAATTTTATAAATGATTAAAGGAAAAATTTTGCATTAAGCAAAATGCTGACATTCTTCAAGCATACTTATGAAGAATGAAAAAAAATAGCAATTTATTGACCTTTGTCTAATAAGCTTCCAATTTTTTCATTCTAGAACTATATTAACAACTTTCTGGAAATCTTAAATAAAATATATAAATACTGCATTTTTAATTATAATTAAAATAATAAAAAGTACTGTAGATTTATTTTTTTAATTATTTTTAAATATTTTACTCTTTAAAATACTTTCAACTTGCAAAAAACAAGTTGTCAATTTTTACCGCTCTACATTTAATCAAGGCCAAGTTCTTAATATCTTAGATTGCTTTCAATCACATGTGCAATGGCGTAAAATTCACTTTATAAACTTAAGGCTAAAACCAATCACAATGCCCACAGTCCCCATTGAGATATTATCTATAATTGCGATTAGTCATCAAGCCTGATTTGCATGTTATGTAGTTAGCAGCAATTTCCTGTACACTAATTCAATTACACCTAAATTGGCTACTAACTGTTTTCATTCATTACATTCTCGAGTTTTGTTTTTTTTTTTGTTGGCCAGTCACGCAAACATTTGTAGCAGCAACAATTGTAAACGCGTGGAATGAAAAATAATAGAGTGAAAATAGATGGAAGGGTAACAAAAGTAGGGTTCTAATCTATTTGGTCTTTCAGCTACGATTGATAAAGTAAAACAAGTAAAAAAGGGAAGTAATGTGAAACCGACTATTTTATACTCTCATAGCACATGTTAAAGTAGCTAAAAAAAATGTTGGATAAAAGATGTGCTCGATATTTATCGATGGAGTTTTATTTTGGCTGCATTTGAATTTAGATAATCTTTTTTTTTTTATTTGAGCGATTTCGAGTTTTTTGAATATTAACTCTTTGTTTAACGCTAATATTAAGAAAAACAAACGCAAATATCTGTCATCTATCAAGTCTCCAGCAAACTTATATACTTTTCTGCTAGAGTAAAAGACTTGGCTAAAACTGGCCACCGGACCTAGCCTCAGCCAGACAGCCGGTTTTGCTGCTCTAGTCTGGGGGCGAGCTACTTAAGGCGCTGTTGGAGCCAAGCAGACGACAGTTTGCTGAAATCGCTGCCTAAATCGTTTAAGCCATGTTGCTAGCCAATTGCTGCCGACTGCTGTGCATTGTGACTTTGCTGTATTTCGTTATGTGCCTGGCCACTAGCACTGATCCAATGGAATCGGAAGTTAGCAAGTTCTTTAGGCACTTGGATGTTATACCAGATCTTTTGGATATTGGTCCGCAGGAGTTTCTCAATGTAAGTGAAATGCTTGGGATTATTTTCACTGAGTCACAAATGGATTTCCCTTGTACGGCAACAGGTGACCTATCCGGGCCAGATAAACGCCGATCGTGGTGTCGAGCTCCAGCCGATGCAGGTGCGGGATGAACCAAAGGTCAATTGGGTATCTAGCGAAGAGAACTACTATACGCTGCTGATGACCGATCCGGATGCACCGGATCGAAAGAATCCAAAGTTCAAAGAATATCTGCATTGGCTCGTCCTCAACATACCCGGCAATCAGCTGAAACGGGGCGACGTTCGTGTTGCATATATGGGTGCCACGCCCCCCAAAGACGGTGGACTGCATCGTTACGTCATTTTGCTCTACAAGCAGCCGGATTATCTGAAGTTCGATTTTGAGGCCGTGCCCCAACATAGCGAAGAGAACAGGATGAACTTTAGCACCAAGTCGTTTGTAGAAAAATATAATCTTGGTAAACCGCTGGCTGGCAACTTTTTCACCAGCGAGTGGAGCACAGATGTGCCAGTGCTGAGTAAGGCCAATATTCACGGAGGTCAGAAACATACTCTACAGCTCTAGGTTATAATTCAAAGTCCACAGCATCAAAATTAAGTCAAAAAGTTAACGAACTTATTTGTATTGGCCGGTTTTCGATTGCCAAAGAAATGCATAAATTAAATTATAGATTAACGACGACTCCAGCTCATTTAAAAATCTTCCACATTGAAAATATGTTGTGTCTGCAGTGAAAGCTTACCCAAACTGGCTGTATGAACAATTTATGCAGTAAACCTTGAAAAGATTTTTTAAATCAATTTTAAAGTTGGTTTTTAAGAAAACTATGGAATAGCCAAAACGCTGAAGACTAATTCCACTCAGGTTTGGTTTTTTGGCATGCTTTATTATTGTATTTATTATATGTATTTCTTGAATAAGAATTTTCTGCCGAATCTTAAAATCCAACAATCAGAGTTATATACCTTAAATTTGGCATATAAGTTCATGCATATCAAGTGTAGTTTATCGATAATTGCTCTGTTTCCCGAATATCGATTTAAGCTAGCGATAATATGTAATGTAATGTAAAAGCTAATTAATCGACAATACAAAACTTCAACAACAAAAGAACCATCCAAGTTATATTCGAAAATGTATTAGAAAATTTATTCTAAAATATATATATATAAGTATGTAGTATGGATTTGAGGAAAAAGGTTAGCATGCTAATCGAAGCGTGTGTAAATATATTTAAATTGACATTCGTGATACCTCTGAATACGGCTGACTTGTTGGGACTTGTAAATAACATCATATGCTGACATGATTTTAGTTATAATAAGATATTTTGAAATACCAGCCTAAAAATGGGTGTGTTTTTGAATTGTGTGTGAAAAGATTTTTTTTTTAGTATAATGAGAGTTGAAGTAATAACCCTTTCATTATAAAATATATAATAATGAAATACATTCATCAAACTTGAATTGCAAAAATTCAAGTAAAATAAAACTAGAGTGATACATTTAGGCTATCTGATAGTCGAGTTCTTAAGAATAAACTCACTTCATCCTTTAGATTTGGAATAACTTGATCAGCATAGCCTTGGAATTAATTCATTTTCATATCTGACAATACACACATCCTCCATAAATGTTTTTATAATTATGGCTGATATTTCCGAGAGCTTTATGAAGCACAAGATTATTCCGGACATACTGCAAGTGGCACCAGCAAAGCTGTTAAAGGTATCCTTAAAACACCTAAACTGCATCAGCTTAATGCCACTTATTTAGGTCACCTATGCATCCGGTGTGGAGGTGAACAACGGCAACGAGTTGACGCCGACTCAGGTGAAGAATATTCCAAGGCTTGAATGGGAAGCGGAGGAGAATGCTCTGTATACCGTGATACTAACAGATCCCGACGCGCCCAGTCGCAAGGAGCCCAAGTTTCGTGAATGGCATCATTGGCTGGTCGTCAATGTGCCCGGCACGCAGGTGGACAAAGGTGTTGTGCTCAGCGCTTACGTGGGCTCGGGGCCACCACAGGGCACTGGTCTGCATCGCTACGTCTTTCTGGTCTACAAGCAGCCCCAGAAATTATCCTGCAATGAGCAGCACATTCCGAAGACAAGCGGAGACAAACGTGGCAAATTCAGCACTGAGAAATTTGTGGCCAAATACAAGCTGGGTAATCCCGTCGCTGGAAATTTTTTCCAAGCTCAATGGGACGATTATGTGCCCAAATTGTACAAGCAGTTATCTGGCAAATGAAAGCAAAAAACATTAATATTTATAATAATTGATTTAGACTTGAATTGATAAATTAGAAAATGCAGTTGGCAATTTATTACAAGAAAAAAAAAAGTGTTATTAAAAATGTTTCCCGCAACGTTTTCGCACAGCATCAAAAAGCAGCTGTCAGCGCCAACTATTTAAATAAACTGCGTCTCAACAAACTGGTTTCAGTTGCCAACAAACTTTGCCAGCGAACAGTTCAAATTGTTTGCCTAAAGTTTTATTAATTTAATTACACAATCAAAATGTTATTTCAGTCGGTGCTGATTGCCTGCGTTATGGCAGCCGTGCACTCAAACTCTGTTGAGGAATCATTCAAGGAACATGGAGTCGTGCCTGATGTGGTGCCACATGCCCCAAGCCAGTTGCTTAAGGTAAGAAAAAGAGAGAGCAGAAAGACTCACTTTCCCTTCATAGTTAAAATACTTTATGAAAGGGTAACAAAAAATATACCAAAAACGCTACAACAAAAAAAAAACCCGTCCGTTTAAAGGTCACCTATGAGAATGGGCTCATTGCCAAGGAGGGCGTGGTGCTTACACCCACCCAGGTGAAGTCACAACCTTTGGTCGAGTGGGATGCCCAGCCAGATGAATACTATTCGCTCATCATGACCGATCCGGATGCACCCAGTCGTGATGCGCCCAAGTTCCGTGAGTTCAAGCATTGGGTTGTTGTCAATATACCCGGCAACGATGTGGCCAGTGGCGAAGTGCTTGCCGCATATGTGGGCTCTGGTCCACCCAAGGATACAGGACTGCATCGATATGTTTTCCTGCTCTACAAGCAGCCGGGTAAACTGAACTTTGAAGGCACTCGCGTGAGCAACAAATCCCGTCGCAATCGACCAAAATTCCATGTGGCCAAATTTGCCGAGCATCATCAGTTGGGCGAGGTCGTCGCTGGAACCTTCTACCAGGCGGAATATGATGATTATGTACCAATCTTGCACCAGCAGCTGTCTGAGAATTAAGTATTACATTTGTGAATTTATGCAAAATTACAATTTGGTTTTTATTGTTTGTGGGGTTTTTTCTTCACTGTCTTATTTTGAGGATTTTTTTTATTATTTATTGGATTAAAACTACTTGCCCGCTGCTGTGGCGAGCGGATTGCGCAGGACGAGAATCACTGAATCGCCGCGCAGGAACATTTTCGATATAAAGCGATCCTTGTTGACCGGTTTCACCTTCTTCTTGCCCTTGCCAGTGCGCGGCAATTCAGTCCACATCTCCTTGACGTTCTCCAACACCATGTTGCAATGGCGATCAAAGGCTTTTACACGGCCCAGCAGCTTTTTGTTGTTTCGACAATTGATCAAAACTTGCGTATTATTCTTCACGGACTGTGTAAGCACTGATAGCGGACCAGTGTTGAACTCCTCCTCCTCCTGACGTGCCAGCTCCTCCGGTGTAAGCTCTGATTTCGGTTTGACGAGAGCCCTGCAAAAAAAAAGTGGGTTCTCAATTGTTTGCAAGTACAAGAGCAAATGTGCCGGCAGCACACATGTTGCGGCAGGCGCTTTCTTCGAGTTTGCTTACATGTTGCAGTGTTTGTATCAGTTCTGTTCTAATTAGTTGATAAGTTAATGACTTATTTATTTACAAAATGTTTATGAGTGAGAAACGTTTGCGCCTCGCGGCTTTTTTCCGTGTTTTGTGTGGAGACGTAGCAACTATCGATAGTGGCATCTTATCGATAGACAACGCAATTGTACGCGTGCTGCGGTGCTGCCACTTAGCTAAAATACCATTATTAAAGTCTGTATTAGCTAGTCGCAACAGAAAAAACTGCATCTATACGGAATAAGTAACTAAATATGATTTTCAATGTAATATATTGTTTATAATAGCGATATATGTTGTGAAATCTGTTGATGCATAAAATAATTTATTGTTTCAGTATTTTTTGGTATTTTGTTACTTTAATACTGCGTTCACACTGCAGTTGCCTAATATTCTTAATTCGATTTTGATATAAACAAAAGGCACGTGCAGGATTAACCGCTGCCTGCTGCACATGGCAAGTGCCGCCAAACAACCGAAGATGACCGTCAACAAGGAGGCGGACTTGCCGGCAGTTGATCACTGTGCCCAATGGGTGCAGCGCAAGAAACGCTACTGCAAAATGACGCCAAACAAGGAGAGTTTATTTTGTGGAGCCCACCAGCAGCCTGGAGAGAAATCCGCAGAAGAAGATTCCCAAGCGGAGAGAATACCCTGTCCTCTGGATCCCAAACATACGGTGTTCAAGCGAAAGCTAGCCAAACACTTGAGCATTTGCAATGCCAGAGATCAGAGCAGCAATTTGCCATACTTGGTAAAGGATATCAACGCTGGAGAGAAGCAGGAGACTCAGTTAGAGACTGAACTAGAGCTCAAGCTGCATGAACTTGAGGATGCCGAATTCTATGGCGTTATAGAAAAAGTAAAGCATCTTTATGACACGCACATTGCGGGCAAAATTGAGCAACTGCAGTTAGAGCATGTTTCCCTTGAGGAGCCTCTGAGCCACCAGGAATACGGGCCGGAGGCACGCAAGCATCTCGTGCAGACCTCTGCGCTGCTCGGCATACTCGAGCAGGACCAGCAACTCGTCGAGAGCACCAGCTACATAGAATTTGGAGCTGGCAAAGGTCAATTGGCTTTTTATTTGGCGACGGCGTTGGAATCGCAGCAACTAAAGGACTCCCAGGTGGTGCTCGTGGATCGCATGTCGCTGCGCCACAAGAAGGACAACAAGCTGACCAACAGGGAGCGGGTGCAACGCATACGAGCCGATATCGCTGACCTTAATCTTGCACAGCTGCCCGAATTGCAACGCACACAGCGTTATGTGGCGCTATCGAAGCATCTGTGTGGCGCAGCCACTGATCTTACACTGCGCTGCATCCTAGGAGATGTGGCTTGCCACACGAACTATATATTAATTGCGCTGTGCTGTCATCATCGCTGTTCCTGGCGCTCCTACGTGGGCAAATTATGGCTGGAGGCTGCAGGCATCTCCCGTAGAGAATTCACCATAATTGCTAAGATGGTCAGCTGGGCGGTTTGTGGCAGCGGTATGAGTCGAGAACGTCGCAAGGCCATCGCCGAGGCGAAGGAGGAGCAATCCAGAGGGAACGAAGAGCAGCTGCTCCAAGTGGAAGCCACTCAGCGTTTGAGTCGCGAAGAGCGTGAAACAATTGGCTATCAGTGCAAGCGTGTCCTAGACCAGGGCCGCCTGGACCACCTTAAGGCACATGGCTACGAGGCGTCATTAAAATTCTATGTGCCCCGGGAAGTAACTTTAGAAAATGTTGTCCTCCTGGCAAAGCGGGAAAACTCTAAGTGCAATATAAATAAAAGCTGATTTACTTGACTTTGAACAACAATCCATCTTATGTGTACAGTTTTAATTCACTGCTTCTATATATTCTCTTTAATCCGCTTAAAAGATCATTACCAAAAATATTTATTTTTTAAATTTTGTTATTAATGTCGAACAGCTGCTTAATGCTGCCAGTGTGTACTCCAAGTATTTATTTTTAGTGCTGCCAGGGCTGCATTGAACCACGAACAGCTGTGTTGGTGAATCAGTCAGCTTTGGGTAGCAAAAGAAAAAAAAACAATTTCGCATATTTATTAAAAAATTGCAGTCGAAAAGTATAATTGATATAATTTGTGCACGGAAAAATGGCTAGTGAAATGGCGCACAAAATGAAGGCCATCAAATGCCCGACAGACGTACTGTCGTTGACGAATAAGGCAATTGTCAACATTGATGATTTCACCGAAGAAGTCAAGTCAGTTTTATATTTAGTTGTTTTTTGTTTTGCTACTCGTTTTTTGTTTGTATTTAAATTGACGCCAACATTAAATTTGTGTGGGGGCGTCTGTGTCATTGTGGAGTGATTAATCTGACTGCATTTATATTGCTGATTCGTCAATAGATATGCGGACATCTCACCCGGACCGGGACAACATTTTATATTTGCGCTGGAGAAGATTGGGGAGCTGCCACGTGGACATGTGGGTTTTTCGCTGGTGCAGCGCAAGTGGGCAACGTTGTCCATCAATCAGGAGATCGATGTGCGTCCGTATCGCTTCGATGCCAGCTCGGACATTATCACATCCGTCGCCTTCGAGACGGATTTTCTGCATAAGAAAACAATCACCCAGGAGCCCTACGATTCCGATGAAATGGCCAAGGAGTTCATTATGCAATTCGCTGGTATGGCCTTAACAGTCGGCCAAACACTCGTTTTTAACTTCAAGGACAAGAAACTGCTCGGTTTGGCCGTCAAAACGCTGGAGGCGGTCGATCCCCGTACCGTGGGCGATGGCAAGGAGCCAAAGTCACGTAATGTGCGCTTTGGTCGCGTGCTCGGCAACACTGTCGTCCAGTTCGAAAAGGCCGAGAATTCGGTGCTGAATCTGCAGGGCAGATCCAAGGGCAAAATCACACGCCAATCGATCATAAATCCGGACTGGGATTTCGGCAAAATGGGCATCGGTGGTTTGGACAACGAATTCAATGCGATCTTTCGACGAGCTTTCGCCTCGCGCGTCTTTCCCCCCGAACTCGTCGAGCAGCTGGGCATCAAGCATGTCAAGGGCATCCTTCTCTATGGACCACCGGGCACGGGTAAAACTCTGATGGCCCGCCAGATTGGAACCATGCTGAATGCCCGCGAACCGAAGATTGTTAACGGTCCGCAAATATTGGACAAATATGTTGGTGAATCCGAGGCGAATATTCGCCGGCTGTTCGCCGATGCGGAGGAGGAGGAGAAGCGACTTGGACCGAATAGTGGTCTGCACATCATCATCTTCGATGAGATCGATGCGATATGCAAGGCACGTGGCTCTGTGGCTGGTAATAGTGGCGTCCACGACACTGTCGTTAATCAACTGCTGGCAAAGATTGACGGCGTGGAGCAGCTGAATAACATACTGGTCATTGGCATGACCAATCGCCGGGACATGATTGATGAGGCGCTAATGCGACCGGGTCGCCTCGAAGTCCAAATGGAAATCAGTCTGCCCAATGAGCAGGGACGTGTCCAGATTCTCGATATACATACGAAAAGAATGCGTGAATTCAACAAGATTGCCAGCGATGTGGACAACAAAGAGATCGCCACCTGCACCAAGAATTTTAGCGGTGCCGAACTGGAGGGTCTTGTCCGTGCTGCCCAATCCACGGCGATGAATCGTCTGATCAAGGCAGATGCCAAGGTGCATGTTGATCCCGAGGCCATGGAGAAACTGAAAGTGACCCGTTCAGATTTTATGCATGCGCTGGAGAATGATATAAAGCCCGCATTCGGTGCGTCCCAGGAGATGATTGAGAATATGTTGGCGCGTGGCGTCATCAACTGGGGACAGCCGGTGACAAATGTTCTCGAGGACGGCATGTTATACGTGCAACAGGCAAAGGCCACAGACAGTTCCGGCATCGTTTCTTTGCTAATCGAGGGTGCACCCAACTCTGGTAAATCGGCGCTGGCCGCCAATCTAGCCAAGATGAGTGATTTCCCATTTGTTAAGGTTTGCTCACCGGAGGACATGGTCGGCTTCACTGAGTCCGCCAAATGTCTGCACATACGCAAGATCTTCGATGATGCATATCGCTCCACGCTCAGCTGCATCGTTGTGGACAATGTGGAGCGTCTGCTCGACTACGGACCGATTGGACCGCGCTACTCCAACCTGACACTGCAGGCACTGCTGGTGCTGCTCAAGAAACAGCCGCCCAAGGGTCGCAAACTGCTCGTCCTGTGCACCTCCAGCCGACGTGAGGTGCTCGATGAAATGGAAATGCTGTCCGCCTTCACATCCGTTTTGCATGTCGCGAATTTATCCAGCTCCGAACATGTGCTGGCCGTGCTCGATGACTCGGATGTGTTTGGTGCCGACGAGCTGCAGAGCATTGCCAGGAAAATGGCTGGCAAGCGGGTCTGGATTGGCATTAAGAAGCTACTGGCGCTCATCGATATGGTGCGGCAATCGGAGCCACAGTACCGTGTCATCAAGTTCCTCAGCAAAATGGAGGAGGAGGGCGGATTGGAGATGCTGGCGAGAACGCAGTAGCTAACGAGTCTTCTCGAATTGCGAATGTCAATTGTGGAGCTCAACGATGCTTTCTGAACCACCACCAACAACCACCAACGAATTAGCACAAAATACAGTTTTGTAAAACTTTCAAAATTTATAACTAGAAAAAAACCGCTTCACAAACCGACCAATAACATAGAAGAATTCTGTAAATTACCAAGTTTATGGCACATTCCATGTAAATCTCCTCCACAACAAGCCTTGTCGAATCCTTGTCCAAGCCCTTGGCATATTCGTGAATATTAGTTAGTTAAATAACCTTGTCAGATATGGCAATCTATATATTATATCTCTCTGTGTATTTGTTGTATATTCAATTTGTATGTCCACCCCAGCTAGGATTATCCCCAAAATGCGTCGCTGTCTAGTTCAATGAAGTAAAAGTAAAAGGTTTATACGCACACACATATAGCTACAACAATTTTTGGATGACTTAACCTAATATATAAATATATATATATATATATATATGTGTAATTATATACTACATTTTTAATGTCTATCAAAATGTTTTTTTGATCAAACTTTGGAGATTATTTCTCGCCCAATTTTTGTAATTTTAATATACTCTAGCGCCTCTATGTAGAAACTGCGGCCATTTTACAAACTAACTACTCTGCACCGCTCAAAAGTAGACTACATTTTGAGATAAGTTCAGGCTGAGAATTGAGTCATGCCAAATACATTCCACATCTTATATATTTTGTATTACAAAGTCAAATGAGGCGTTAAAATGTGTATACAAATTAAAAATGCATGTTTCTTGTATGTGATTAGGATCTGTGTGTTGTTAGTGAGAACAATGCATACTTTTATGGGCTAAAAACTAAAAATCAACGAAAATATGAAATAAAATTAAGCTTTAATATAAGATTTTATTTGCAATTTAAACATCGAAGAAGTAAAGAATTTTAATTTAAGTTTAATGCAACTTATTTAGAAGCGTTCAATTTTTAATTGTGCAAGTTTTAATAATAATGGTCAGTTTCAAATATATCCTATTTGAGCGCAAATTGAAATTCAATTCTAAATAAATTAAAAAAAAAAATAAAAAAACGTATAAAACTGACAAACGAAATAATGCAATAAAATGTTTATAAAATGTTTACAAATATATATTTAATATTATGAACGAAACGGAAACAAAGCAAATTACTCTCAAGGATTTCAATTAACTATTTTATATGCACGAAAAATGTCAAATATTTGTAATTTGTAAAGATTTATATAAAAAAAAAAACTGTGAAAATTGTTCTATTTATTTTTAGCACCAAGCAGATTTAAAAAAAATTTAAAGCTTATGAAAATATATTCGTGCTCTGAAAGAACTTGCAACGAAAAAGGTGAAAAAAAGTTTTCCAATGACATAATGCATTTATAAAGTTATGAATGTGTGGCAATGTATCTAAGAAATACATAAATACAATGAATAAATTTGAAAAAGTACGTCTCATGGCATTCTTGAACTTGACTCGGGCGCCAATCTTAGACAGCAACTTATCAGAGCGCCAATTCCAGACGTTGTCGATCAGCTGTTCTAGACGCCGTTATGGGGCGACTAATAGACTCGCCACACTGGAACTACCCTGGATATATATATTTAGATACGAGTACGAGTACGAGTATGGTCAGTTATTTTAATACTCAACCAGAGGCAGCTTTAATATGTAATTTGAATAAATGATTTATAATGTAAACATTGAAAGCGAGTCTTATACTACGTAATGTATGTAAATTTCTTATTGATGTGTTGTAATTGATATAAGTAGCTAATTGCGCACGACGCCCATTCGACGCTCTCTGTGGGCCATATTTCATATCTGTTTATACATAAATATATTATATATATATGTCGATTTCATATGTATGTGGATCAGTTGAGCCCCAGCTTATCTAAGGAATCCTGGCCAACGTCAATAACGGCTCGACTTATGCCAGCTGCATACCAGCCTGGTTTATTAACTCATTAAAACTGCATATTTTTACCCAAGATGCAGAACTACTTAATTAACTAGCGACAATCTTATACAAGAACACCACAATTAGGCACACTGCAAAGTCTATCAAATGCACTTAAAGAATTTTATGCCCGACAATTGATTGAATTTTGTAACCACACATATAAATTTTAAAAACCAAAACTTCACTCAAGAATTTAGAGAAAGATATAGCCAAATAATGGTAGAAATAATTTTTATTAGTTTTAGCTAAACAAATTTATTTTAATCTGGAAAAGCGTTAAATCCTTTAATATTTCTTTCGTAGAACAACTAATCCAATTAATGCAAGCAGTGCTTTTTATTAATCTAACTAAAAAGAAATTTTATTTTTAAATAATGATATATATAAATACAATATACAGGAAAATCATAATTATATAGAAATATGTTTTCTTTGTGCCAAATTAAAGAATATTTGAGCTGAGTTGCAGAGTGGCTGGCTACGCCCATGCTCAAGTTAAGAGCACCCAAAAATAAAACCCAATACCCATATCCTATATCCCAGAACTCAGCACCCAGCAAGTGTGACTCGTGTGCCGCGTCATCTGGCTAAGAGAAGCGCGCACGTATGCAAATTTTCGTGACGAAAGTCCAGTCGGACAAAGTTCAGTGACCGGGGGAACCCAAATAACAAAAACAACAACAAAAAAAAAATAATAATAACAAAATAAATGCAAACAAAATGCGCGAAACCAAATGAAATTTTCATATCGCCTCTTTTAAAAATAAAATACGAAACTTTTACAAAAACAACAACAACAACAACAAAAGAAATAAGTTGCATTCACTGTATTTTTGTTAATATTAATTGTGTGTGTGGTTAAGGGGGGGGGGGGGGTGGAGTGGGAGATGTTGTCGCACTTGTCAGCTGTAGCTAAACTTATTGCAAAAGCTACAGTCAAAGCCAAAGCCGACTTACACCACCAACCCCCCCCCCCCCCCTTTCCATCGCCACGACAACACTTGCAAACCGGCTGCGCTTCTCGTTGTTGTTTTTGTTGTTGTTGTCAAAAGCGCAAACGCCGGCAGCAAAAGGTTCGATTTCACTTTCGCACGCTGTCGCTGACGTCGCACGTTGCTGGCGCTACTGGAATGAAAAAACAAAAAAAAAACAACAAAAAAACAAGGAGAAGAAGAAGAAGCAGTTGGAGGGGTTGGGCTGTTTGGGGCCAGCTGAGTGTAACAGGGGCAAACTGCGCTGGGGTCTGGGTCTGTCATGCGGTTCAGGTTTCTGGCCTCGGCTGATGCTGCTGCTGCTGCTGCTGCTGCTGCTGCTCTCACTGCTTTCTTTCAAATCACCTCATCAGCTCTTCGTTCCGCTCCCTCTCTCTCTCTCTCTGTCTCTCTCTCTCTCTCTCTCGCTCGTATTGCTATGGATTTTTCATGACCCGGAGAAATTGCTCAGTTAATTCCAGACTGTTCTGCAGCTCGCTTTTTGGCTTTTATTTTACATTTTTCTGCGGCCTTCATGCTAAAAATGTCTGTAAACAATGTTTTGCCTTGTTTTTTAAACAGTCAAAACGATGCAATCTATTTTTAGCAATATTGTTGGGCAAATACTTTTTTTGTGTGAGGGTTTTATATTTTATTTGACACTTGAAGGAACAACATTTCATGCAATTTAGGTGTATATATCTAAAACTAAACATATCTGTGGTATTGCCAGGATTATTTCTATAGTTGAGCATTGAGAATAAAGAGTCTCAGAGTCTCAGTCTACTTATTGCCGAGTAATCTTCTACAATATCTTTTGTATTTTTTCAACTCTCGAAGTATATACAGATAATTTAATAGTATATAGATTTTACCTTGGAGTTATGTAATTTGATACTTAGTCAAGCTATCATTTATCTACACACAGATCAATTCGGAAAAGTTACCAACTTTTAGCAAATATATCTCACATATCATATTAATTATTAACAAATTTAAAGCCCATAATTAATCTAGTTTTTTTCATAATTTTCTAGACCTGCTTATAAATGTTTAATTCAAATTTTCTGTGTATCAGATATGCATGCGCAAAATTTGCATTTATAAGTCGATTTTTAATAGCAAATGGAAAACAAAAAATTGTGCAAAAAAATCTTCCTGAATTACACAAACGCGGAAGATTTTCTTGCTTTAATGTTTGCTACTCGCACATTTCATGGATTTTTCCAGTACTAACAGCATTTTCATGGCATTTTCATTAAGGTTCACATGTGTGTGTGTGTGTGTGTGTGTGCTGCATGTGAAACTAACAGTTAAATTAGCAGTTTTTTGTTTCGTATGGCGCTTCACGGCACAATTTTCTACTGTATGTGGCCCGATACTTTGAGTTTTGATTTCGGTCTGGTCTGTGTTTTATTTTGTGGTTGTTGTTTTTGTTATTGTGTTGCTGAGCTTTTGCATTTTGGTTATTTTTGCAATTTATAATTAAGTTGCAATTTGGCATGCGAGCCAAGAAGTTGAAAACTATTCATGGTATGTTGGCAATTTCTGGGAACTTGCATGCGTATTAGTCATCAAAATTGATAACGAAAAAGTATTCAAAAATAATTGCAATATATTATTATTGAATAAAGCAAAAAAAAAAATAAAGCTATTGATTAACCCTTGGCATAGCGGAAGGTAATGTAAAAGTAAATCTAAAACAAATCTCTGTTCATTTTTATAAGTCCATTAATGTAGCTGAATTTACTTTATTCGTATAATTGTTATTATAAAAAGTTTAATATTGTTTAGCTAACAAACCAATAGAGTAACTATCTGTTGGGTTTCAGAATAAAGATCTTAATGAGGTGTTAGTTGTTAGGCCAGATCTGGAATCCTCAACTTTTTTCTAGGAGCATTCGTTCCATGTACAAAGATTTGTAACTTACTTAACCGAATTAAGCACAATAAAAACACAGAGTTATTGATAAAAAAGCACTGCACTTTAAGACTCGTTATTTGACATGGGTTAAACATATTTTATATATGCATTTGTGGCCTAAACACAAGGCACAACCCACAAGATTACACAAAAAAAAAAATATAAAAAAAGAATAAATATATAATCAGCAAATCGGTTCTGAATCAAGCAAAACAAATCAAAATGTGGAGCGTGTAGCGCAAAAAACAGCAAAGGCGGTTTTCAGCAAAGAAATCCATGGAAATGCTTGCAGCACGCGATCGAAACATTCGCAGTCGCCGAAGCAGTCGCATTTCATTTCGATTCATTGATACTCAACAGCAGCAGCAACAGCAGCAACAGCGGCAACAGCAGCAACAGCAGCAGCAACAAAAAAAAAATCTCAGTTCGCGGCACAGTGCCAAATTAAATAATACGAGCCAGCTCCCTGTTCCTTGTTATTATTATATTGTATTCCACCCTTTTTTTTTGCGTGTTGTGCGTTGCGTTGCGTCGCTTTTTTTTTTGTGGAGTGTGTGTGTTCCATATTCTTAGGAATTCCTTGGCACAATCCAAAAACCAGTCGCAAGATCAATCAGTGTGCGATCTCATTCGCTCAAGCGCTTCCCCTCTTTGCCACCACCTTGTGGCAAGTTGATGGCAACGCGTCGTAGTTCACTTTCATCCTTGACAATCCTTGACAGCTGTGGGGGTGGGTTCGATGGCAGCACGTGCCCAAATCCTTGCCTTTCTTCACTTTTCCTGAGCGCTCTACTCGGGTTACCTAGCCCTAGCCGAAAAAAAACCAAACAAAAAACCCTTTCCTTGCCACGCCCACAAGTCATTAGGGCGCACACTTTTGGCAGGCGGATATTGATTTGGATGGCGCAATTTCTTTTTCTTTTTCGGTATAGTTTTTTTTTTTTTTTTTTTTTTTGTATTTTGACAGGACGCAACGACATCTGTTGTGATCAATTGTGTGTTTCACTTTTCATCAAATATATGTATATTAATTTATTTCGTTCATAATTAAAGTGAATTTGATATTTCCGGTTGGTTCAATGAACCTCAACGTCCAGAATCCTTGAACTTGTCCGCAGACGAAATAAATATTTTCATGTGTTCGTATTGCCAATAATCTATTTTAAACAAAGAAACAGAAACAGCGAGTGAGATGCGCCTCTGCGCTTTTTGGCGGCACCCTCACAAAATTATTGACCAGCCAAAAGAAATGAACAAACCAAAAATACAAAAAAAAAAACTTCAAAACTTCTGTCCGATTTTTGAGTTGTCTGCGTCTGTCTCCTTAAATGCTACCTAAATATTTCTGTTAGAATAAAAAAAAGAGGACTATTTGATATGTTGTTTTTGTGGCTGCTTTTTATATTATTATTGTTGTTGTTGTTGTTGTTGGTCCATCCACATATTTCATTCTAATCAACGTGCTGCAAAACATATACTTAATTCCATTTGATATTTGTGGCTGAATGGTTCGTTTTGCTCCGAAAATTGCATTTAAACGCTTATTATGCGCTTTTTATTTGCAAACCCATACTTTTCTCTCCCTCTGCTCTGGTCAGTCATGCAACAATTTATATATATATATATATATATATATATATATATACAATAGTGAGTGACTCATATGTTTACATTGTAATATACGATTGTGATATGTGCGTGTATAATATATATCATATTCATTGAATATGTACATTAATTATGTAATAAGTTAAGTTTTAATTTTACTTACATACTAAGTTAAGTAAAAGGAATCATCAATATATTTACTCATGTTATGTCAGAGTTCTGAAGGAGGTGTCCAATTGATGGTCATATTTAATATTCTCCTGATGCATCTGTCAAGGATGAGATACACATATTTATTAGTTTTCAATTTAGCATTGACTTGTCTAACTGGGGAAGCTGTTTCTATTTCTAATTTTACTGAAGCTATTTCTATGGCATCAGCTGAGTGTTGTCTGATTGGCTGGGTGACTTCCTGCTTTAAATGCTTTAATTAAATTAAATCGTAATATCGTTAGCAAATAAAATAAATTGTTTTCAATTACACAAAAGACATGACAAGGCGCTGGTGGTTGACCTCTTTCAATGTGACATTCTTGGCGTTATTTACGTTGAACTTCCAGCAGTAGCAACAGCAACAACAACAGCAACAACAACAACAACAACAGCAACAACGGGAACAACATCAACAGCAAAGGGCAACAAAAGTTGTCAGATAATGGAAAATATCATCTGTATATAAATACTACTTATATGCACCACATCTATATATATATATATAAATATATATTTTTATATATATATATATATATATATATACTTACACAGGCTATGCGCCCATTGCACTTAATCAAAAAATACGACAAAATCAAAAGTAAACAAAACTGCAGCGCAGAACTGACTTAATCGCAAACCAGCAACAACAACAACAACAACAATAACAACATCGAAAACGTTGGGTGCATTGAACACATGAGTTGGCAACGAAACAGAAATATAAATCCCTTACAAACTTACATACATACATATATATATATATATATTTACATTTATATCTGTATTTGTTTGTGAGCAATGCACTGCAAAAATAGTTGCAAAACAGCTGTAAATATTTTACAAAACAAACAAAAGCAAACATTAAGTCAGCAAAACCAAAAACAAAATATTTCACAAGACGCTGCTTAAAATACCCTGGTTATTAAATACATATGTAATTCTTTCTAAAATAAAAAAAATAATATTTAATTTTTGAGATTAATGTAAAACAGCTGAGATGCTTTTCTTAAGATTTTAGAACAAAATTGATCTTTAATTATGTTGTGAAAATGTCGGCTACATCTGAGAAATTCTGAGGCTCATTTAAAAAACTTTAAAGTGTTTCTGATATAAAAACCCTAGTGTAGTTTTTATTGTTTATCAGTTAGAATGAGTTAGATCTTAGACTGATATTAAAGTTTTATAATTTACTTAGTAAAAGATAAAAACCTAGTTATTATTAAGTTTGCAACTTGTATTAGTAGACTCAATTGTATTTGAAATTTATAGCTCAAAACTCCCCCTATAATATTTAATTCAACATTATTTCAAATGTTCTTAATGTTTTTTTTTAATTGTTAAGTAGTAATAATAAAAATGTCTTGCTATCTTCAAAATGTTGCCCAGCTTTACCAACTACAAAAATAGAATTTATGAACTGCAATAAAATATAAAAGTTAACGAATTCATTTTTATTTAGATCACAGCTTGATTTTGCACAATTCTTAACTTAATCGACTATTAACACAATTTGCATAATACAATTCTATGTCTTAAATAACGAAAAATATAATTAAATAATCTAATCCAAAGCACAAAAGTCCAGCGCTCACAAATACCGGCGTTTTAATTTTTTTATTATTTTTTTATATATCGACTCATCTAATGCAGAGTGGTTAACCTTGATGCATTGTTTGAAGTTTATTGTCCTTTCAATAGAACACGCTAAATAAAGATACATTTTGGCAAGCAAGTACATATACATACATATGGAATTATGAATGTATTAATGTATAACGTATGTATGTACATTCATCTACATCTGCATATGCATACGTCTAGATATATTTTTTATATATATATGATTTAACCATAAGCGTGCATATTTAATTTTTAGCTAATACCCTGTATCAACAATATTTTAAAGGGATTTTAATTTGTGAAACAGTTAAAGTTCGATTTTTGGGACTCTTCAAACTTCTTAGAACAAGTTGAAGAACTAAAAGAAAATTATGCATATAAAAATATTTTTTCTACAAATCGAATAACAATAATGATTTCATCATTAAAATTTCGTTGTTAAGAACTCAAATTAAGTGGAGAAATTAGAATTTTCTTTAAATTCATTTAGCATCCACGTCAGCTGATTCTCTGCCTGATGATGATGTAGATGTTGATGCTGATGTTGATGCTCATGTTGATGTTGATGTTGTTGATTCTACTTACGTTAATTGGAGAATATCTCCGTGGTTGCCCGGTTAAGTTGCAACTGTTGGGTGGGGCGGGGTGGTCACTGGACTTATGCAAATAAAACAAGTTTATGGCCAAAATAAAATAATTTCGACTTATTCAAGTTGCTGCCATTAGTATAAATAATAAATGCTTAATATGTTTTTAATTGTTTATTTGAATAGCTATCAATTTACATAGGGTTCGCTGTAGTTGTGTATTTTTTGTCTTCAGTTAAATCGTAAATGTTGCAAACATGTTTCGGTCTCTTGGGCGTGTTTGCGGCACCCCTCCGTAAGTTTTGCTCAAACGACAAACCATTTGATTAGCTAAATTGTTGTTAATTTATTTGACTTTGAACTTGATTTAGATCCGAAAACGGCAAACAGCAAAACGGTGCTTAAAAATCTTGCCACAAGTCTATTTTGCATATAAATAGTGAAAAATTGAATGATAAATTTTAAAGTTGTTGAAACACAAGTGGGGGGAAGCCCGTCGTGATTGATTCAATCTAAGAACTTAATTTAATGATAGTTTGCACTATTTCAAATGATGGTTTGCACTATTTCTAAGAACTTAATTTAATGATATTTTGCACTATTTCAACTGCACATCAAATCGCCCCTTTCTTTGTGTGTATTTTTGTTATGCAAGCAGCGCATTTAAATCCCATGCATAGAACCAAAATGCCCCCCAAAATGTGCACACTTCATGATCATGACTAAGGTCAGATTCATAAAAAAAAACCGCTTAGAACCAATTTAGCAAAAAACTAAACAAACAAATTGCCGCAACGACAAAATCACGAAAAATTGCACGACATGAAATTCGCAAAAGAAATGGAATTTTGTATTTTCATCTTTTTTTTTTTTGTGTTCCATTGAAAACTTCGCACGTAAGCATTCAAATAAGCAGTGGGTAAGTAAGCAGTGTGTAAGTAGTAGCTGCCGAGGCCGACTAATGTGGTTTTGGGTGTCCATTCTCGTATCGGATGATGATGATGATGATAAGTCGCTTCCATTTTCAAGGGTGGCTTCGCCTTGTCTGGCGTCTCGCATTTGCCGTTTCGCATTGAACTTGAGCGGTTGCAACTGTTGCATGGGTTCGGTGTGGTGGGTTGAGAGTGTGGGACGGGCGGGTGGCCTAGGGGAACGTAGCGAATGCAATCAGGTGCAGTCAATTGTTGCCGGATCTTTGGAGCATACATAATACCTCCAACTTGAGCTCATAAATCAAACTGTTACCGATATAATGATATAACGTGTTATAATTAGAACGATGCATTTTCACTTTTCACCTGAACGGCAGGGGCAGTGCCAAGAGGGGAGGTCCAAAAGGGTGAACATAATGCTTAGTCAAATTAAAAAAACAAAACAAATGTATTTTTTTTTATTTGAAAGAATTTTAATATAATGTTGACTGAAATTCTGTTAATTTATTCTTTTAAAATATGAAAATGACTATTTAAAAATTGTTTGTTGGCTGTTTCCTAAAATTTAAATTTCAAAGATTTTAATTATAATTATTAACCAATCGTAAACATTTTTAGCATTATATTTTAACATATTTTTTAGAAATTACTAATTTCTGTTTATGAATTTTGACTGTAGGCGACTATCTTTTTCACAGCATAGTATGGAAATATAGAGTTCTAATGTGATAATCTTTGCAAGGGATGTGCTGCAAAGCCCCCATTCTAAACGATATCCTGGCTACGCCCATGCTGAGTTTAACATCCGCTTAACTGTTGACAGCTGAAAATCGTGATATTTGATGTATGTAACTGTTGTACAACCGCTGGTGGTACTATCTTTGACAACAGATATGTGTAAGCTATGTATGTGTATTTGTGTATATATGTATGTATGTCATGTGGAACATTCGAGCCATCATGTTGGAGCAGCAACGCCCGTAAAGTGTCGTTCATAATGATCGGCAACAATGTAATCGTCTGGCGACTCTTTAAAATATGCATCGGAAAGTGTCAGACATTGAGTACAATGTGCCTTTTGCCACTGCACTCCAAATGGAACCAATCGAATCGAATCGAATCGAACCCAGGTCCAAATAGATCTCAGTTAGCCACTCGGCAGCAGCAGCAGCAGCAGCAGGTTGACCATGAGAACATGTTATTAAATTACTATAATAAAGTATTAAGTATGTAAGAATGTTACAAATGTTAATATGTAGTAATAATTGTAATCGCTCGCCACAGCTACATAAATTAGCCACCAATCCCCAACCCGACATTGATCAAGTTCGCCAATATATATATCTATATATATATGTGGACAAAGAACAGTTTCCGTTCCCAGTAATTTCTACGCACTTCAAAGTTCTGTTTGCCATTTGACATTTTCACAAGTGTTTTAAATAATTAGCCAATGTGTAATGAATGCTTTAATTATGCATATTACATGCATATTTTCTAAATATAATCATTTTTTTGTACTTGGTTAGTTAGTGTTCAATGTTGACGTCAGTTCGTAATTGAGATTTAGGGCTGAGCAGCTGGATTATATATATATATTTGGAACCGGGTACAGATTTCAAAAGTGTGCCGAATAAGTACAAATACTTGTTTTGGCTAATAAGAACAGCTTTACTGGTTATAAGTGGCCAAAATGGAAGTGCGTCAGGGGGAGCTGGGGTATAAATAAATTTATCATTATTATTAGCATGCAATTCAATTAATTAGGCATTGATATAATAAGCCTGTCTTAGCAACTCTTTGTTTTTAATACAATGCAGCAAATGGATTGTATTGTATTATTTAACTTTTAACAGTTGAATTATTTAACAATTTTTTATATATTTCAAATATTTTTTGCATAATCAATTTATTTGCGTATTTGATACTTTAAGTAATCAAGTTTTGTTGCTAAGTTCTCTACGTATACTTTATATAGTATATATCGCATATCGTAAATAAATAATAATTAAATAATATTCATAATTATTTGCTCGTGCAATCATAATCGTATATTGCATTTGTCACCAAACCACATACAAAATTGCCAGTGCCCCAAAATAACATCTAAATCAACCACAACAAGGGAAACATGTAAATTAAATATAAATATATTAATTTTATATATTGTTATATGTTAATATGTTTATAATTAAGTGTTATTATTCCTGTTCATTCAATAAAATATTATAATTTATTTAATAACAAATGTAAAATACACATGAACATATTTAAATTTAAGTATGTGCCATTATTGCTGTGCATGCAATAAATTATTATAATTCTGTTTTTGATTGAATTAACTATTAAAGTATCTCAATTAATGGCAGTAAGTTTCGAATATTTTGACGAGGTGGCTTTATTTGATCTATAGGCAATTCGACTTTGATATCCGAATTAGCATTTGGCTTTTGTCGCTGAACTTTTATGTTGCTGTTGTTGTTGTTGTTGTTGTTTTTGCTGTTGAATTGATTATTTATACAAGTGTGCTGAAAAGCAAACATGGAGTAGAAGCTATAATTAGATACCCAGCACAATGCAATATTAAGAAGAATGTTAACATTTAAATTTGTCAAGTGTATGTTTTTTTCATATTTTATTTAATCTGGTTAAATTTAGTTTCAAACTCCATGGCAGAACTGTAAATCTCTGGCTGCAGATAAATCCCGACGGGATACAAAATATGTTGAAAAAGATATAAATATCAAAATATAAATATAATATAAAATTATATGAAAATATATAAAAAAAATATTGACTCTAGGCTAGCGAAAAACATTAATATTTAAAATTAAAGTAAAATAAAATTAAATCTGAAAGCTCTCAAAACTTAATAAATTTCATCCAAAAAGTTTACCAACTGTTACATAAACTATTGTTGCCTAATATACCTCATTATTTGGTAGATTAATGGGTAGTTGGAAAACTATGCTAACTACAAATGTCAGCGTTGATATGGTTGGCGCTGTTTGGGTTTGCGCCAAGTCTTTTTTCATTAAACATTTATAAGCAAATTATGTCAATTTGTAGGTAAACACGACGCAAAGTCGCTGGACTAGCCAAACGACTATATATATATATATATACACACAGACATGCACATATACATACAAATATATGTTAATATATGTACATGCACATATACATACATACATATGTAAATATATATATATACATATGCATAACGTATCAAAATCAAAATCGATGCACCAAAAAGATATTCAATTGCAGTTTTTAAGTTGCGTTTTTTTTTTACATACGGAAGTTGTTGCTACTGTTAAATGTAGTTGTGGTTTTGAATTTGTTGTGGTTGTTGTTTTTTATAAGTTGAAACTGCAGGAGTTTGGTTTGGTTTGGTTTTGGCTTACTCCAGCTGGCCAAAAAAGGGCGTGTTAGCCAAAGGTTGTAAGCAATTTTGATTTATTGCAATGCAACTCGCCCAATGGCATTTTTAATCTTCGCAATGCTTCCTGCTGTGTGTGTGTGTATGAGTGTGTGTGAGTGTGTGTGTGTGTGATTGACTATGACTGTCCGACTATGACAAGCCCCGTTTCCCCAGATTGATCTCATTGAGTCTAGCCAAGTCTGGCTAATAGCGCGTGTCATTTGATATTGAACTTGGCTCTGACTTTATATCGAGTTTGAAAATATTATGCACTGTTACTCATAAAAAAAGTAAGTTTATTAATTTATTTTTGTTCTGATTTGTAGGCGGATTAAATATTGCTGTTGCCTTAAACTTGTTTCTGCAATTTATTTGCAATTTATTTTTGCTCATGAATTTTAAATTGCCTATCTTGAAATAAATAATATGCAGAGTTTTTATATATTTATGTTTTTAATTTCTAAGAAGTATTTCCAAGTAGTAAATCCAAATTCTTCGCTCATGTTTAAAATTGCGGTTGTAATTTTATTTTATGTAATTCTGGGAATATATCATTTAATTAATAATTTAATGATCTGCTTGTCTCCAAGTTCACCAAAAAAATTACTCAGCTCATTTGATTCTGTTTTCTCAACAAATATCTTTTGCATATTTTAATTTTAGATTATTTAATTGATTGCATTTCTTTTCTTAATAATATTTTCTAATGACAAAGAATCCAATTTGTGTTTAAATGCGATGCTTAAATGTCTATTGTTATAACTCTTAACTTTTGGGACGACTAAGAATAATTATAAAAGCAGCAGAGGAATCGATAAAAAAACCCAAATTTAATTAAATGCATTTCTGTTTGGGGGCAAAAAAAAAAAATATTCTATATAGTGTTGTTTATGTTTATTGAAGCTGGGCTGGTTTTTGGTTCGTATCAAGAATTGCCCCATGACAAATATATTTAATTGAATCTACTATGCGTGTGTGTGGGAGTGTGTGTGTGTGGGTGTGTATGTTTGTGTGTGTGTATAACTTTGTCTTTGTATGCATAAACTCGATTTTTTTAATGGATTTATCACTTGCTTATCTCAAGGTCGTTTTTACTGGTCTTATTGTAAATAAATGGAAGCGTATAGACCGGTTTAAATAACTGAATTAAATAGGAGTTCTTAAGCGTGTAAAGAACAGATATAGCCAAATATATTTTATTGATATGTATTCATATATTAATGACTTGCATATTTCGTTAATTTAGATCAAACCAGCTTAGCTTTCTTTACAAGAACTCTTCAGCCTTCGTCTGTCAATCCATCTATTTTCTGTGTATATATATCTATGGATATATATATATATATATATATATAGATATGTAAATAGTCACACTCGTTTGCCCTATCAATTTTGGAATTCATGATAAAAAGTTTACCATTACACACAGCTCAGAGAGAGAGAGAGAGAGAGAGGGGGAGAGCCCCAAAAAAAAAACCCAAAACATCTGTAGAAAATATAAAAAAAAAAACACACATGACACCTCAAAACCTTTGAAGATACTTTGTATATATATGTATGTACTTATGTGTATGTATTAATGCTATATATGCTATGGACTATGATACCATAATCCACGAATAAAACTAAAGGAAAAAAGCTCACAAACAGTTCAATGAACTGTTTCTGTCTTCACTATGTTGCTATGCTGCTTGCTCTCTCCCGCTCTCCCTCTTGCTCTCTCCCTCTCACCTACTCTCTGTGTGACTGCCCACATATGCATATCATAGCTCAAATGATCGCTCTCTTTCTCTCTCGCTCTTTGGCTCTCTCTCACTCGTTGTTTTTATTTGTGTATTCGAATTCATTTTGGGTTTGTTTTAGTTGGCTTAGTTAGCATCGAATGCAACGCCAGCTTCGACTTCATAGATACAAATATATATATATATATATATATATATCTATATATATATATACAAATATTTTATCCAATTTTAGCTCATTTTTAATGTATCTTTTGTGTCAGCAGCTACTTTTTTCTTTATTTATATTTTTGTGTATCTTCAGTTTTGGTCACGTAGTCACTTCATCGTTAGTTTTGAATATAATTTTGATCTAAAGTGCGTCAAGTGGCACACGAAACTTTTCACATGCCTCCAATCGAGTGTGAATAATGCCAATTTAAGGGGGCCCAATAAGCAGCAAAGGCATTTAAGCCTAATTGTTATGCGCTGATAGAGGCGCTAGATGGATCGGTTTCGTATCCATAGAGACCACCAGTCTCACCTGACAGGTGCACAAATACACAAGTCTCTGTTTGGCTGTCTATGTGTGTGAGTGTGTGTGTGCATGTCTGTGTGCGAGTGTGCCGGCTCACGTTTCATGCCTTGTCTGTGGGTATCCAAAATATTTTAGCTTTTTTGGTCAAGCATTTTATTTACTGACAACAAAGTAACACAAAAAGAGACTTGCCTTAATTGTAAACGAGGCTGAAATGCCCTAACTGACTGATCATGTTTTTTTTTTATCTATTTATTATTTTTTTATAGATTATCACATTAAGTTTTTTGTGTTTGCTTTGACTTAAGCTTATTAAACTTGCTTATCTAAAATAATATCACGAAATCATTCAACCTGACTTGTTATCTACTGTATTAAAATATGCATTGATATATTTAAAATAAATAATATTGAAAATAAATTAATTTACAAGGAAAACTCTACTTCAGAAATGTCGGAGCATATTTATCAGGCAATTACTACGTAGGATCTAAAACGACAGATTTTAAAGTTATTTTGAAGGAACACCATTTGTCAAATCTATATTTTTTGTATTTTATATAGCTTGAAATTACAGTCTTCGATATATAACTATAAAAACTAACAGTTACAAAAAAAAACCAAAATTTTTTCTGGCTGTTCCTAGACGAATTCTTTAAATTTACTGCCCCGAAATCGAACTGTTTAATGCTTTAAAATCAAGAGCAAGCCATGAAAAAATACCATTAGGAATAATAAATAAATTTAAATTGAATTAAAAGTTATAAAAATTTTGAGGACGTCACAAGCGAGTTGAGATAGCCGAGCAGCTGCAAGTTAGTGTATAATAATTATGATAAATATGTAGTAATAGTTTTTTAATTGAATTGTTTGGCAAAAAAATAATAATAGTTGTAAGTTGGTGTCTCTTGTTATTGCTGGGATTGTGGGCGATTAATTGATTGTTGTGTGTTTTGTTGGCCAAAAATTGCACAATATCTATGACTCGCTGATCATGCATATATGAATATATATATATATATATACATTTGGGCTGCTCTGCTTACGCAATGTGAGCAAAGCAAAACAGGCAAATTACTAGTGCCAACTGCCAACTGCCAACTGATCTTAACTGAATAAATGTTAAGTTTAACTTGACTGACGTCACTGATAGCTGATTGCAATGTCTTTTTGGCTAAGTGCAATTTTTTGTTCACTTGGACTTGGCCAACAGCAAGCGGCTTAAAGTCAGTGCCAAGTGAATGAAAACTGCAACGTGTTTTTGGCATTAGACGTGAAAGTGCGAGTTAAACTCGACAAATCGGACGAGAGAGGCGGCGGGCGTGGGTGCCAAAAGCCATAAACGGGCTCCAATTGGATGAGGGTGATTGGTGGGAGGGGGGAGAGGTGGAGGTGCAGGGTGGGTGGGTGTACCGGGCCCACATGTACCATCAACTCACTTGATTTTTATGGCACGTAATTTGCAATTGGCAAAGCCAAAGAGTGACCAGCAGACAAAGACAAAGATAGCATAAAAAAAAAATTAAAAGAAAAAACGACAACATTTGCTGGCAACTTTTCACTTTTCAATTTGCGCGCTTTTCCATAGAAAAACACACACACAAAAACACACATTTTTGCATATGTGTGTGTGTGCGTGTGTGTGTGTGTGTGTATGTGCTGTGCATATTTTTTTTGGCCTGTTGGCCTATTAAGTCTTTGTCTCGTAGGGTTCTATTCGACAACTGGCAGCGGGCCAACTTGCGTACTTGGCAAAACCCAGCCGCACTTCAAAGCGACCCATTTAAACGCATATTACGCATACGCCCCATGGAGTTGCAAATGTAAAAATTTTTAAATTATTTTAGATGAAAGGTAAAGCCTTAAATCTTAAATAAAAATTGCAATCAATACAAAAAATTACTTAAAATTAATATTTTAAAGAGATGGAAGCAGCTGAACCATTTTGGCTAGAAGGTTGGAAGATCAACTTGCCAAAGAAAATTGTAATATTTATATTTTTTTTAAAGTTGAAAACAACAAAAAAGAATTTTTAAGATATAGCTTTAATATATATATATATAATTTTAGAATGTGTTATATATTCTCAGTCAAATTATTATTCAACTTATATATAAATTATTATAAATTATATTGAAATTTGTTTTAAAAAAACATATTTTAACAATACTGAAAATCTAAGAGAAATATTGAGTGAATCACCTATTTGAGCTATTAAATTGTTACTAAATGGTATACATTGATTTATTATTAATCAATTGTAAGAATTTTATTGAAGTCGAATAAGATTAAACTTATTTTCCAATTTTACAAACTGCAATCAGGTATTTATTTTAGTGTGTCTTTTCCCAAATCCAGCATTCTGAGCATTGTTTGAAATGTTTTTGGATTAAAGAGTTACAAATATGTGTGCAACAATATAATATACAATAGCCAAAAAATGTAAAAAATGAATATAAATGTAAATTATTGTCAAAAATTTATGTCAACATGATTATGACTCATGCAAACTTCAGCAGAAGTGTAACATTCGTCACGTGAATTGCTGCAAAACTATGCAAAAAAAAAACTAAACAACAAAAACATCTGTCTATAAAAAATAAATACAACAAATTATTGTTGTTATTTTGATGGGGTTTTTTTGGCCGACTAACAATATTTGCAAATTAGGAGAAACTTTTGCTACCAGGCCATATTTTTTGAGGCAGATGAAACAGAAACTGAAACTGAAGAAATATTTTTTGTATGTATGTATAACAAAAGGCACTTGTCTGGGTGAAATTTTCACCAGATATTCAAATGAACAGCGACAAGCGACAACACCAGTTGCTGCTGTTGGCTAAACAAACAAAACAGTCAACCGTCAATAGATAAAAAACGGAAACCGTTAAAGTCAAATAATAACAACAGCAAGAAATGTTATTTTTCAAATCGCTTTCAAATTGTACAAAACTGTTGTTGTTGTTGCTGCTCCTCGTGCCAGCCGCCTTTTTGTTAATGAGGCGTGCTCCGTTGTTTACCGCATACCCCTGCCCCGCCCTCCGCCCATCCCCTGCCTGTCACACTGTCCAAGCAGCACTTGAAAGCGAAGATCAATGCGGCTATCGTTGGATATTTGCTGCCCAGCCAAGTGAAGCCAACAAGTCAAGTTAAGAGACCAGCTACCAAAACACCAATATGGTTGTTGTTGCTGTTGTTGTTGCTGTTGTTGTTGCTGTCGTCTACCACTTTCGTTGTTACTGTTGTTGATTTTAGGATCCGCCAAAAGCTTCGAGCGATTTTTCATTCGAATAGAAAGTGAATTGAATTTGTTTTGCTTTTTGTTTTTGTTTTTGTTTTTGTCAGCCAGTTATTGTTGTTGTTATTGTTGTTGTTCCATTGCTCTTGAGTCGTCACAGTCTTCTTCATTGTTCACCGTTGTTTACTAATGAAAATAACATTAGTCGTACAACAAAATTGGACCATGTCATTGACCTTAGCCTGCCCCAAAGCGGCCAGTGAGAGTGCTTTCTGTTTATTTTCGTTTATTATTTATTTTTTTCTTTCTCAAAAGTGTTTTGTTTTTGTTGTTTGGAGAAAAACACTTTTGCTGAGAAGCTTTTTGGTGTTAGTTTTATTTGTTTTGATGTGAAATTTAATGGAGTTTTCTCGAATGCAAGTGAATGCAGCAAAGTCCAAATAGTAATAAATTAATGCTGCCAGAAATTTGGGTCAACAAATCTATTAAGAGGCTTTAAAGACAGAAAAAAAACAGATTTAAATGTCTTAATAAAGTTTTCATTGAACTTAAAAACTACTCAAGTTTAATAATGTTTATTAAAGTTTGCTAAAAAAAAATATATATATTTTAAAAAATCTTCAAAATAATTTTAATACATTTTCTTTAAGTTTTATTTACAAATGCATACATATAAAACTACAAATATAAATAGAAATGGGAGCAAAGGGCTTTAAATAGCAAAGAATTTCCCAGAATGAGTATTTCGAAAATCTATATAAAGTTATGAAGATAAAGTTAAGCTGATGATTGGTATTCTGAAATTTGGTTTTTCGATTTTATTTGTGCTAGTCTGCATCAATTATATTGTATAAAGGAATCAAAAAAATGCATATAAATATTTAGATTAAAAGAAGAAAAAAAAAGTAAAAGTAATTCAATAATTAATGCGATACTTTAAGGCGGTAATCAGATGTAAACATCTGATATTAATTTTAATATACCATATACTGCTGCATTCTGAGAAAAATAAAATAATGTGTCCCTCTTACAAATATGGAGCAGATGAGATTTCTTTTGCCACAAGGTGTGAATTAAAGTTTCGTGCCACAATGAGCCCAAGAAGAAAAAAAAAAACAAAAATAACTACGGTGACTTCCAGTTAGCCGCTGAGTTTGTTCACCTTTCGCCTAATTATCAAAATACATAAAACCTACAAAAAAAAAAAAGAAAAAACGCGTGCAGAGGCAGCAGCAGCAGCGTCGACAACTTCAATGAAATCAATTTTACGATAATAATTTTTTGAAAGCACAACAACAACAACACCACCAGCAACCACATCACCAACAACAACACATAACTGAAACAGCAGTCTGTGAAGCCCAACAACAACAACCGCTTCATAAACATTGAATCAGCGCCAGGCCCCAACGCGTTGTACCGTTGGAAATTTCTTGCTTTTTCTTTTCTCAATTTGTATTTGTATTTTTTTTAATATTTTTTTCGTTGTTATTGTCTTGCAGAAATGTAGGTCAAGTTATATGGTGAGTATTTCTCTCTCTCTCTCTCTCTCTGTGTGTGTGTGTGTGAGCGAGTGTGGGACGTTGGAAGTGTGGTACAAAAAGTTCCAGAGAGTCAGTTAATCAGTCTGCGGAGTGGAATGAAGTGGAATGGCAGACTTTTCTAGTCGCTTCATTCCCGGCAAAAACTTTCACTTAGAAAGTTCTGCTTGCGGTTATTTATGTTGATTTTTCCCTCTTTTTTGGTTTTTTTTTTTTTGGCTGCCATAAATGACGAACTAATATCAGTTAACTGGGTCAAGACGTTGCGAGACGAAGTTTTCGGCTGATCGCACAAGCGTCAAGCGATATTGCATTTTAAATTTCATGTGCACAACATAATTGCAGTTTTGTTCAATGCAAAATGCGGCGAGAGCTTTTTCCGTTAGGCGGCAACCTTGGCAAAACAGCTGCGACTCTACTCTATCTCTCTCTCGCACACCCGCTCTCTCAGTAGATTTCCCTGAACTTCACGAAAAAAAAAACAAGCAAAAGCTAACGTATCTATTTATAGCGCTAGCCGCTCAACACATCCGCGTCGTGCTTCACATGTGTGAACTTCCTGTTGCAGCAGCAGAGAGATAGAGCGAGAGAGAGTGAGCTTTCGCATGTGCTCTCTCAGAATGCAGTTCTACATGCACATCAAAAGCTGTTTAAATCTAAGCAAGAGAAGCTGCGCTCAGTTCAAAGAGTTGCTGTTTGAAATGTTGTTGTTGTTCTTCTTGTTGTTGTTAATCTGCCGCTGCTGCTGCTGCTGCGGCTGCTGCTGCTGCTATTGTTATTATTGACCTAATCACTTGTGGAGCACAAACGAACATTGAACTTTTACTTCCGCATGCAATTTAATGCACGCGTTGTTGTTGGAAGTATCATTTTGCCGTTTATTCATTATTATTTTGTTAGCCGGCAGGCGACCGCCCAGTGACATTAATTAATGCACAGAGATTCATCAAATATGCGCTGCCCGTTTGGAAAATCATATTTTATGGCTGCAGGGGCTGCAATTTGTCTGTGGCAAAGGCCCTATAGGAAAAATTGCCAGTGTGCAAAAATCGTGTAATTAACTGCGACAATTTTATGCGCATCGACGCCCATCAATAAGAAGACAGCCTTTTATGTTTTTCAATATATATATATATATATATGTATGTATATATGATTTTTCATTTAATATTATTATATTTTATGTGAATAGTTTTTTGTGTATGTTTTTTTCTTTTTGTTGTTGTATATAAATAACAGAATACACTTAAATGTCTAAATAATTTGTATAAGATTAGTTTTTACAACAAAAAAAAAATGAAAAGAGATAAAAACTAGGAAAAAACGTTTGCAAAAAATTATGATTTTAAAGAAATTATAAATAAATAAAATTATATGTGTTCAACAAGTAAAATGTTGCTGACAAATATGACACTAAATTTAATACTCTTTTTTGTTTTGCATAGTTTTCTAAAAACAAATTAGATAAATTAATTGTTAAAAGTAGAGATATGTATTTTTATTTTATGGTTGTGCTTTATGATAGGATATTTGTTGCATGAATGCTGAACAGCTTTTCGTTTGTGAACAATTATTTAATTTAAATAATAATAATAATAATCATAATGATAATAATAAATAATTTAATGCATAATAGTCAAAGAGTCAAACTAAATGTTTACAATTGCAATTGTTGCAATACACAAAAAAAAAACCAAAGGCGACTTTCTTCGGCGCCGACAACTGGAAGTCTCCTCGCGTCCTCGGAGGCGCAACCAACGAGCGCCGCCAATCATGTCCAGAATTCCTTCGTGGATAAGGCAAAAATGGATGTGAATTTTGGATTGTGGGTGTGGGTGTGGCTCACGCCCTAATATTGCCCAGTGGGATCCAAGGCGACAAGTGCCTGCCGCTGCTTGTGGCGCGTGTCACGCGTCTCACGAGGACGACGATAGGTTCCTGTAGGATCCAGCATTTTGTTGTTCTTGTTTTTTGTTGTTCTTCTTCTTTTTGAGATAAGCAAATCAATATCAACTTTTAGACTTTGAGCTAATCTTTTGCTCCTAGTAGGTGCCAGTGGGATCCAAAGCCAGCGACATTTTGTGAATTTATCTTTTACAGTTTGACGCGTTGAAAATGTCTTTTTTTAGTCTGTTCAATATTGACCAGTGGGATCCAGATAGAAGGCCATTTTAAAGATGAATTCTTTGGAGTTGAATCAGAGAAACAAATTTGACGAGTTCTTCTTCTTCTTTTAGTATTGTCCAGTGGGATCCAAGTAAGCAGCCATAATTATTTATTTATATATTTAAATATCGTGTGTAATTTCAACAAAAATACTTGAATGATATCAACACGAATAAATATTTATTTTTTTCTTGATTTTTTTTTATTTGTATCTCTCCTTTGTTTAATTTAAAACTCAGCTTCTGCTTCGGCTTTGCCGTGTTTGTTGTTTTTGTAAATATTTTTTGTTGTAAGTTCTTTTATTATCACCCGTTGTGTTTGTTGTTGTTGTTGTGTTTGTTGGTATTGACTGATTATACAGTGGTGCGCGTGCGAATGTTTATATATATTTAGCTTTTGGTTGCTCTTTCGGTTTTTGGGTTGTCAATAGTTTTTTTTTTTTTTTGTATATAGAGTCACTGACACTTCAAATCCATTAAATAATTCTTTTTTTCTCGTTGTTATTGTTATCTTGAATAAACTTGATTGTTTATTAATTTAAGCGGCGTGAGCCTATTGTTTTTTATTTTGTGAATTTTTGTTTGGCTTTGCGACCAAAAAGATTTGTGTAAATTCACGTTAAAGAAAACTTCACAAGTGTGTTATTTTTTTTTCTTTTTCTTGTGCTTCTTTTTTAGTTTTACAATAAGTTGTGAGTTTGCACTGTGATCTGCACACGTCGAACGTTGTCGATCTTGTGATTCAAAACGTTGCCCATACAGTGTTATTTATATGAATCTGAGAGAGTGTGTGCAGAGAGCAGCAAACGGCGCACGATATGCGGTCTCAGTCGGAAGCTTAAGCGGAGCGACACTGTGGTAAGAGTGTGCGGGCGCAAAAGAGCACGATAGATGGCAGGTGTGTTGCTCTTAGCTGTTGCTCTTGAAATTCGTTGGCCGTTGTGAGAGCGAGAGCAGCGTCAAAAATTTCATTCATTCAACTGATTCTCACTCTCTCTCCCTCTCTCTCTCTCGCTCTCACGCGCGCTCTCTTTATGGCTGACTAAAAAGGTATGAGGGCATTACGCATACAAACACACTTATATACATACACATGCCCGCCTCCACCTGGGATTCATTCAAGAAACAGCTGTTTTTGTCAAACTGCGACACGATCGAGTGCCCTCGTTATGCCGCTGTCAATGTGTGTGTGTGTGTGTGTGACGATCTTCCTGCGCATATGTGCATGTGTATGAGTGTGTGTGTGTGTGCTAGGCAGGTAGTGCGCTTTGCCTATTGGTGAATTCATTTCCATTGCTCAGATCCTGCGGCGATTGGCTCCACCTACATATTTTTGGGCCGCAGCTAATTGAGCTGATGACTTGGCTAAAATTAATTTAAACACGCCGACCAAAAACAAGTAGCTGGCACAAAAACAAATGTTAACTGTTTGTCGCTGCTGCCTACTTAGGCAAATACACTTATTCTGCACTTACAGAAAAAGTCAAGTAATTCGTTTTGTGCATAATTCGTACTTTTTAATAAGTTTAAGATAATTTATATTTAAAACTTTTAATGTTGCATAGAAGATCAAAATTCTTTAATCAAACAAAAGCATTTTTGTACATAAATTTACATTTCTTGAGACGAAGTTATTTGCTTAAAATAGGAATCATAATAAACAAGTATTATTAACTAGAATAAATTTGTGCTTGTTTAAACAATCCTATTATTAAAACAACTATAAAAATACTTTTATTTACAAACTTAGTTTCTTGACAAAGTTATTTTTTAGTTTATTTCAACACTATTAAATTGATCTAAATGACAAATCTAACAAGTTGATTGCTTAAACTAGAAATTCGAATAATCAATAACTTAACTTAAGAAAAATCTGTATTTGTCTAAAGAACCCGAAACCGCTTAAGTTGTATTTTAATTCGACATAATACTTAGCTCAATTCTAAACAATCTTAAATTCTTAAATTCTTAAGTACAAAAATCTAAATTTTTTCGTTGAGTGTGGCTTAATGTCTTTATGTGCCATAAGAGCCAAATTAATGATATTTTAGCCCGACGGCGACAACGATGGCCACTGCCCACTTTACGTGATATTTGACAGTGGCCTAATCCGCCGCTGCTAACAGACAGGTGAGGAAGGATTAAGCCGCAATAGGCTCCGGCAGCTCATAAAAAGGATAAACGAGCGGTGGCATGAGTCAGCAAAACGTTGCCTGCTTCCGCGAAATGCGACACCATAAAACGAGTCGGCAAAAATTCAAATAAAACAAAAAAAAAGTAGAAACAGAAACAGAGAAACACAAAAGCGTTGCAGAAATTGAGCATGTTTCTTTTTTTTTGGATAAAAAACATCTTAAAAATAATATGAATGTAAGTCAGCTGGCGCATTGGAAGATTACAAGATATTTGACGGCACAATAGGAAATATAAATCCTTTCGTTTTATTACAGCAGCCAGCGTTGTCACACACACACTTCCGGTTGGAGCGGCTGTTGCCAGACACGAGCCCAAAAAATAAAGGGAACCCTTTTCTTGGCACGAGCTGGCGCCGCTTAAGAGCAAATGATCTTAAGCGAAAGGGGTGTGGCAACATCCACGGCTGTAAAATTTTCAACTAATGAGGCTGCATATTGCTTGCAGAAAAAAAACAGATCGAAATCTGAGAAATTTTAATCTTTTTTTAACTAAATTGTCACCAGATTTTTGTAGCAGAAGATGAAGCAGAAGAAGACTTCTTTCAATCCAGATTGTTTTTGATATGGACGAGTTTATATAGAAATGGATAATATTTCGAAAAATGATTTATTAGTTGAAAAACCATTTTTTTTAAACAAAATATGCTTAAGAAACTCATTTTAAATACCTAATTTTCCGCTGCTTACATTTTGGATTTTAACTACTTTATTATATAGCTATAATAGGAACACTCGGTCGTTATTTATATATTTATTTATATATTATATATTTATATATATATATTTCCCTAGTAGTTGTCGTTTTGTTGTCGAGATTTTGCTAAGAATTTGTTAATTCTAGTTTAATTCACATTTTTAAAATTTTATTATTTGTTTATATATTTGTATTCTAGTGTGATTTGCAATTTTTAAGTCAAGAAAGATTTAAATAAACAAAATATCTTACCAAGAAAAAAGAACATATAAATTTAGTTAGCACACCAGATGGGCCGAAATACCTAAATCTTTTTAGTGTTAAATATTTTTTCAAACAATATGCATTTTTTAATTTAATTTATGTGCTAATATTTCTTGTCTTTAAAAGGAATTTGCCTAGTTGCAATTTGAAAAGAAAAAAAAAAACAAAGTTAAAACTACGCTTAAAAAATGTTTACGATTTTTAAGGATAGTAAAGTGGATAGTAAAATTGTTGTGCAAAGCAAAGTTGAGTTCATATGGCCCCGTTAGTTTGTTTGTCCCGGCCTTTTAGCTGCATCCCCACATAACCGGATATGCGGCAGTTGGCGCTTCCGTTTTTGCATTTCACTTTTCAAATGGTTTTCCTTTTATTTTCATTTTCATTTTTTTTTGGGTAGCTATCAAATTCGTTCAGCTTCATTTGGGTTTTCCTTTTTATCTTTTGCACCTTTTGTTTTTAGCCACGTGCCATGGAAAGGTAAAAAAAAAAACAGAAAACGCATCCAACATTTGTTGGCACAACTGTCAGTCTGCCCCCGCCACACTACTCCATACCCCTCCCTTAGAATTTGTTTTGTAATTCGATCGAATTGGATTTTTATTTTGTTTTTTTTTTGGCAGATTCACTTTTAACGGCTGCTGCTGGGAAATTAATTCTTATGCAATATTTGCACAAATTCAGCAAACATCAGGCAAGAAAAGAAGAAGCATCACAAAAAATATGATCTTGAGTTCCGAACGACATTTAAAAATGTGGGTCAATGTTTTGGTCAGCTATATTTTCTTTTTCTTTTTTTCATTAAATTTTCTGCATAAATAACAGTATTTTTTATTTATTGCTCTTGGACTTGGCCATGCAAATGCTGCACTTTAGCTGTATTTTTTTTTAACAGTTAGCAGTTTTCTTCAAGATAAGCAATTTGGCATTGCCATATAACTTGTTGTGTTGACAATTTACCCACTTGGCTTTTATCATTGCTAGAATCAAGTTGCATTTCATTTCATAAGCTAATTAACCAAGTTTCAGCATTTAACTGTAAACCAATGTGGCCAAGTGGCAATGTGGCCCACTTCGCCAGCGAAAACTAATCTATCTTTGAGGCATTGGGGAAATGTTGGTAGTTAAGCTAAGATGAACTTGAGATTGGTAAGAATATTCATACCAAATTGATAAACTCAATTTAGTTGGACAATTTTAACTGTTAATTAATCTACAAATCAAACTAGAAAGAAATTTATTTATTAGTCGAATGTTTGGAAAGTTAAGATTGAGTTAGTTGAGAATGCATAATTAAAGTTAAATTAATAAGTCATTAAAAAAATTATATTCAATAAATTATTAGAAGTATTTTAAAACATTTTAAACTCAATTAAAATCAGAAGAAATTTTATATTGAAGTTGTAGAAATGTCAGAAAAATGCAGAAGCACAAAATATATTCGACCCCATAAAATATATATATATATGCCTGATTTACATTAACTGCCAAATCCATCTGTCCTCAAATAAGCTGAACTCAGAAAGAGATTATAACTGATAGATAAAAATTGAATATAATATATACCATATGCTGGATGTGGATAATTTTTTTTTTTTTTTAAATCATTTTAAGTATTAAATTACACTCCAACCATAAAAAATGTCTTGTGATTGCATAACATTCTCATATTTTTTTAAGCATATTATTTTCAATTTAGAAAAAAACTAAACATCTGCTAAATATTTAAAGGCTGTCTCGACTAGAACATTCTGTAGTTGCATGTGGCATATGCATATATCTGTGGCAACCTGTCGATATTCGATAAATGCGAAACATTCTTGCATTTCGTATACAACCTTATTTCAGGGCGAGTGCATTGCGCTTTTAACATTTGTTTCTATTGATTATTCATTCAGCGACTTAGTTGTAAATCGAAATGCCTTCGAATACAAAACCGTTTCGAAAGTTTTTTTTTTTGTTGTTTTTTTTTTGTTGAATTTCGAGTGTTTTCTGTGTTGCTGGTGCGGGTGAGTGACTTTACCCTCGTCCCCAACCTTACCCTTTTGCCCTACACAATCAGTTTGGAGCCGCCACACGCTTGTTGAACGTATGTGAAATGTTTTGTTCAACTTTCCGTGGGTGATCCACGTGCTTGTTAATTTCTGCGCCGGGTATAAATTAGTCGTTGAACTTTTACTCCAGTTTTGATAGTCCAAGAATTAAATCAAATAAAACGTGATTGGGCAGCGATGCTGAAACTTTTCCGCGATTTCCCAACCAGCACTAGCATAGAGAGATACCTGAGCTGCCCGAGATGCCCGTGGCATGTTGGAATCGGTTCTTGTAACCAGTGGCAAATATATGTTAAAACGGTTGAATATGCTAAAGCGCACAAAACTCAGAACTGAAGCCGATCTCGAAACACCTCATAACACACGGCGCAGACAAATGCAAATTCCCCTTGGATCGATGCCGTTTCTTTTCGAGTTGCTGGCTTAGCGGAGCAACTACGTCATTGGCCGAAACTGAAAACTTATAACTCAATGAAAGGAAATTAGATAAGCAGCCATTAAAATATTGAATGTGACGGGTAAAAAATAAAAACAATTCCCACCCACCCGTAAATCATTTTTCCAAAAGCTCATAAGTTGCTCATGTGCATGGTTACACTCAGAGAAATAAATACTTATGTATGCCAACAGAAACGTGGTTGAAAATGCAGCCAAGGTCGTTTATTTCCCAGCCAATGAACTTAATTCGAAATTCAAGAACCTTTTCTGCTAATTTTGTGTTGTAAAACTGTTTCGTAAAGAGTTTTTTTACTTAACACATTTTGTGCGTAATTTTTGTAGGCCTAAAAAAAGTATAAAAAAAGTAGTTGTATTGTAGATTTTTAAATAGGTATTAAATACTATAATATAATAAATACGAATGATAATGTATTAATTATTTTTGTAAAATTATTTTTACAAAGAATTCGTTAATGTAATTTAAATATTAATAAACCAATTGAATTCTAAGTTTTTAAATCAGAAATGAAGTCAACTTTTGGAAGGGAAGTCTGCGGGCTTCAAAAAGTTGGTCGTGATGGGAACTCATATAAAATTTAATAATATTTTATACTTTATTTTATATTTAAAAAAAAATTAAAAATTGGGAGTTGAATGAAATCGAGGAGTAAAATTTTCTATCTCTTTAATTTGTTATTCCAATTCAAAATATATCCACTAATATCAGCACTTTTCAGCCAGAATCCAGTTAAATTTCATATGTTGATTACAATTTTCTTATATTAAAATCGACAGTTTAGGAAAAGCCAGGCAGCTGAACAAATTAATTTGAGGAATCCATGGGTATATCGAGGAGAAGCAGGGCAAGTGGCCAACGATGTGACTGATGCCTCTGCAAATGGATTGCTCTGCCATTGTTAATATGAATACTAACCTAGTTTGCATGTCATTTCTTTGAGTGTATGTATGGATGCGAGTTATACAAAGTATTCAAAGTACTCCCAGTCACACTCAATGTGAACAGATCCAGCAGATCCAACAGATCCAGCAGATCCAACAGATCCAGCAGATCATTACACAGCGGTCAAACGGTCATTGGCCTGCTTCTGCTGGCTGCCTCAGCTTGCTGCCTCAGCTGGCTGCCTCAGCTTGCTGCCTCAGCTTGCTGCCTCAGCTGGCTGCCTCAGCTGGCTGCCTCAGCTTGCTGCCTCAGCTTGCTGCCTCAGCTTGCGCATCGGTGTCCAGCACAACGCTCATGTAAGTATCTGTATCTGTATCTGTATCTGCGACTGTGCCTGTAAATGTATCTGTATCTGTAGCTATATATCTGTTGGCTGTTGCGAATGCGGCTGCTGCTGCTGCGGCTGAGACTGTTGCTGCTGCTGAGGCACGTAAGCAGCCTCGGCATCTTTGAGCATGTGTTGTTGGTAGCGCTGCTTACGCAAAATTATTTATGAAAACAGCAGCAACAACAACAACAACAAAAACAACAACAAAAACAGCGACTTTGATTCTTCAAAATGGAAATTGTTTGGTTTTTCTGCTGTGAAAATTACGCATTCGATTTGCATAGTCGACATTTAATTGTTGTGTGTAGATTGAAATATGTTCAATGTTTGTTGCAACTCTGAACTCCGATTACAGCTTGGTTTTTTTTATTGTGATTTCATCATTTTCCACCCAGTCTGTCAATGGCCATTAGATCGAATGCAGCACAAAAACTGTAAAAATGATAAACGGATGCATAACAAACGCGTTTTGTGGCAAATTGCAAACAAATGACAAATCAATTGGCTGGCAATCAAAAAATTGACTTCCCTGTGGCGCTGGGGCACAGCGATTTTCACCCAATAAGGAAGCAAAAAAAAAACCAAACAACCGGCCAACAACAACAACCAGAAGTTGCAACCAAGCACAACATAAAACGAGGCAGCAGCAGCAGCAGCGGCAGCTGAGACGTCGACAGAGGCAGCGGTGGCAGCGTGGCAGAGGCGGCCCTATAAATCTGAGACCAAGAGAAGACTGGGCAAAGACTGGAAGACTGCGAGACTGGGAGACTGGGCGACTGGCAGACGAGAGCCAGACCCAGAGTCACAGTCGGAGCTCTCTTTTGGACATCCCATGATGGCCCAGACCAGCAGACCGGGCCAGACCAGTTGCTCTGCCTCCAGCGACTAGTTGGCGCTCGCGCTCTCTGTGTGGCAGCAACGACCGGGGGCGGGATACGGGGGTAGAGCAGAAGGGAGCGAGGTGGGGGGGGGAGCAGCAAATTTCTAGCTTGGATGTAAAAATAACCTCAGCTAAGTTCACTGGGGCGAGGTTGAATGAACTCCATGCTCCATGTGTTGGGGGCAACGAAATGCTAAAAAAAAAAAGTAAACTCAACTCAGAATCTTGTCATAGGCAACCAACGACTGCCAGATACTCTATAATAGCAGTTATTCAATTTTATTTATAGTAAATATATTCTTGGTGTAAATTATGAATAGATATTTTTTATGTAAATAGCTTTGCAGGCAACTTAAGCTACTCAATATATAAAAATAAAATATATAAATTTCTTCAAAATATTTCGATTTATTGATTTATATTGGATATATTCTTTTTTGTACTTTTTAAGCATATCTTTGTTTAATACATTTAAAAGCACTCAACATGAAGAATTAGTTTATTTTTTAATACGAATTCAATTATTTTCTTAATTCAACAGATTTAAAATTTTTTTTAGTTTCTTTAATAAATTTATTTGGTTTTAGGATAACCTAGCATAATTACGAAGTTATAAAAACTTCCACAATGAAATATACAACTTATAAATTTTAAAAGAATTTTCGAATCGAGTTATAAAATTATTATGTAAAGTTCTATGACGTTTTTTCTGCATTAAAGTAGCGAAATTGAGCTTAAAAAAAATACGAATCGTTGCATGTTTTCAAAAGAACTTGAATAATACTTTACTTTGGATTGACTAAATTCAATCAAAGGCGTTAGTGGGCGTGGCTTCCATGTACATATCAAATCAGATAAGGATATCTAAAAAATAAAATTTACTCAGTGCAGCAATTATAAATACTCAACTTTCCTCTGAAAAAACAGCGCATATTAAAATTGTCACACTTTTCCGCCGTGTTGCGTGTTTCAAATGCTGCTGCTTGCAACTTGTTGCAGTCAAATATTTGAAAACTGCTTAAGGCAAAGATAGAGAGACAGAGAAAGACAGTGAGAGAGAGAGAGGGAGTAAGAGAAAGAGCAAACAAGAGTCAGTTGGCGTGGGCAGCCCGGATATATCAATGAAGAGATGCCCTTTAATAATTCAATCGGCGACTGCAGTTTCCATTTCTGTCAATTAAACATGTTGCAAATTGCCGCTGACTGCAACAGATGCAAAAACTGATGCAGATACAGATACGGATACAGATACAGATACATTTACTTGCACACAGCCAGCAGGCATACAATTAACTTATCGCGAAAAAGTTTCCGGAAACTGACGGCCCACACAATTCCCACTAAGAAATCGCACAAGCTGAGAAAATGCAGGGGGATGGTGAGGGGGTGTAGGTATTTGGGGTCTCATTTAATATGTTTGTTGATTTGTTGACATCCAATTAGAGCGATTTCCTTCCTCATTAACAAACACTGGCGCTGACAACAATGACGACGGCAGACGTTTTGAAATTTAACTCAAGCGTCAACGAAATTGTAGCAAACACACAAACACAACAACAACAACAACACACACACAAACACATACAAGGAGTGAAAGAGAGAGAGAGAGAGAGAGAGAGGGAGAGAGAGATAGACACACGCACATGAAAACGGTGCAAATAATAAATTAGCACTCGGCTTTGATATACTCTGATCATTTTTTTATAGAGCCCAATTTGACTGTCTCCAGTTGATGTGGAAAACTAAAAGAAAATTACTGTTTTCAAATAAAAAAAATAATGAAACTGAATATTTTTCTAGGTGGTTTTAAAAATGATTACAAGTGCAGAAGTTAAACAAATATGCACATTTCATTCTGTACTTCAATATGAATTGCTTACAATTTAATTGAATTAATTACTTAATGAGTAAAAAACTTTTTAAATTGTAATTAAGTAGATACAAATATTTACTAAAGATTAAAAACTTAAAAAATGATTTTCAATCTTTAGACAATATTAAAACTTACCCAGATTTTTTTTTTACTAAACTTAAAGTAAATAAAATATCTATTTTTTTTTGTTTTTAGTTTTTATTATTTTTAGCAGGAGCTGACTAGGAGAAGCAGCTGCCCATCTCACCTCTAAATCATGAATTTCCTCAAAAATAAAAGTTCAATCTTTTTTTTAACTTTAATTTAAATAGACATATATAGACAATAATTGTTATAAACCTAGTTAGACTCACATTTTTTTAATAAACTTACAATAAATAAATTTTCATTTTTTTGCGTTTTAGTAATTAATTTCAAAGTTAAACTCAGGAGGAGGAGGAGGCGGAGAAGTACTAGGAGGAGCAGCTGCCACACTCAACTCTACAACACAACTGAAAATATCTTAAAAATATTATTTATCAGTTTAAATTACATGCAGAAAACCAATCCTCTTTTTTTTTGCTCTGTGAGCAGTGTATATAAAATCTGAGCTGCACGACAGACAATTACGAGAGCTGCTGCTATGGAGACATTGTTAGTGATGGATGCGATGCATTTTCATAGACATGCCATCATCATCATCATCATCATCATTATCATCATTATCATCATTATCATCATTGTAGCAGTAGCTTCGCAGTAAAGCTCTGCCCCTTGCAACGCTATCTATAAGAAAGACACACACATTGTTGCAATTAGAGCTGGCTGCGAAGAGTACAATAAACCCAGTTGGCAGCCAGCGCACACATCACACACACACACACACACTCACTACACACACCACACACAATAATAATCGGAGTCGTGGGGTTTTTGAACTTGCCACGAGACTTAGGTTCTCCCATCGCCAGCTCCTTCCACATTTGCGGCTGCCTTTTTGCTTCACTTGTCTTTGACTTTGATTGCATGGTTGTGTGTGTGTGCGTGTGTGTGTGTGTGTGTGTGTTGTGCCTTTGCTTTTATAATGCTGGCGCCGTTGTCCGGTTTATGGCAAAACATTTAGCGCAGCGTTTAGCAGCCAAATGATTTTATTATTGATGCCAATGCGAACGCTGTGAAAAGTGAAAGTTGCAAGCAGCTGAGAGGCAGTGCCGCAAAATTGGGACAAACCCAAACCAAAGGAAGGTTTTTTAATTATAAATAACATGTATCCTTTAACAACATTTTATTCATCAGTGGGGAAGGATACTCCTAAAAGCACAGATGTTGGTTGACTCTTATTATTCACTTTAATGAAGAATCTTTATCAATCTTCGACTTGACTAATCGTACTTGGTGCCATTGGCAGGGATTTATGATTACTCATGTGACACCATAAATTCATATTTATTATAGCATTTTGATTTTCTGTATCAGTTGTTTTTTGTACTTTGGAGTTTGTTTACTTGCAGGAAATTAATTCATTGATATTGAGACAATCCCTTCTCTAGTTTATAGACAGTTCAGTTGGTTTCTAAGCTTATAGGTATATATTTTGATTTTTTTTTTAAGTCTCGCTATGAATTGAGCAAAAATTTGTTATTATAAATTTACTTTGAGTTGTTCTAAAATTTAATTCTACTTGCTGGTAGTAGTTTTCTCTGGCCTTTGCCTCTCTCCCCTTAGTCTTTTCCAGTGTCTATTGTTTTTTTGCCTCTTTATAGACATAGATATTGGGGATAAGTCATAAGTTGTCATATCTTAAGATATAGATATTAATATAGCTATTTAGTCTTATTCCATCTACTTAAAAATTATAAATTAAATATTTAATTTCATACTTTTCTTGTGTTCCGAGCACTATAAAAAATATGTCTCTTGCTGTTTGTGTTTCTAAAAATTACTTAATATATTTGATCAAATCTACGAATATCTCATAAATATATTTTTTATATTTAAGAACTCATTTTAATTTTTCAAACAGCAGTTTTAGAAATTTTAGGTGAATATTATGATTATTGTTATTTTTTTTTATAAACCACAAGGCTTTAAGCCTCAATATTAAACTGCCCAATTGCAGATCAACTCCATTTCAAACCCATTTTTAAGTAGTAGTCAGACAGCATTAGCTCATTGCTTTTGGCCAGGCTTATTAAATGAGTTATAAAACGAATCGATAAATAAAATGAAATGCTAATGAGTAGTTATGGAATCCATTTTATTCTGTGAGTATCTGAATGGCAAATGTCCTCCTGTTGTTTCAGGGGAGTTCTGCTCACAACACTACATAAGTATCTGTCAGCTGTATATATATATTTATAGAATATATATATATAAATATATTTATATATATGTGCTCATCATGTAATCATGATATAATATATATACATAAGTGTATTGCGATTAGTGTTTCGACAATCATCGAGGCCAGAAACTTACATATGTATACAAAGTATGTGGAAGGCTCACACATAATGTCCAATCCTGGAGTGGAATGGGTCTATTGTGGAGTGCCTTTTACATGGCTGTTGAATGGCAAATCTAAACATATGTATTACACACAAACACACACACATACACACAGAAATATGAGAGTTTGTGCCCCTGAATGGGGAGTGGTAAAAGCGAAAGAAAAAAAAGAAACGAATCAAGGGAAAACATAGATAGGTTGTGGTTGAGGGGTGTGTGGGGGTATGGGGGGGCTGTTGTTGGTGTGGCACAGCTAGACACATGCCGGGGCATGACACACACAAATACAGATACAGATACACAGAGCGAGAGTGGTGGCAAGGCGGTCGTTTGCTTTTGGCACGTTGAACAATGTTGTTGCAGGCACACAAAATGGGTGGTTGATACCCCAGCTAATCCCCCTGGTGTTTACCCCTCGTTGTTGCTGTTGCTGTTGTTGCCAATGATGATGTTGATAATACGACACATAAAAGCTGCGACGCTTGCGCCAACATCCTGCGAACCTATTCGCATTTCATATACTTACATCATTGCGCTGGTGTTTGTGTGCTGCCCCTCTACATGCAACACGGTTTTGTCTCTGCCCCACTGTGTGTGCGTGTGCGCTTGCCTGTGCCTGTATGCGTGTGTGTGTGAGTCGGCAAAAAGAATTACATTTAAATACATTAAATTGTGTAAATAATATGCTACACATGTTGCCAGTTCATTAAATACATGCCACAGATACATGCCCCCGACATATGTAAGTGCCCAGCACACACATACAACATTTATTCTCTTTTTTTTCTCTTTTGTTGCATGTGTGTGTGTGTGTCCCTGCTACATGTGTATTTCATCTGCTGCTGTTTTGCTGTTCATTTGACCAGCAATTTATTTATGCCACGTTTTTTTTTCTGCTCTCTTCTGCATTTATTATATTTTTTTGCGCCCATTTCTGTTTTCTGTTTTTTTGTTTTGCATTCCTGTTGTTGTCCTGCTGCTGTTGCATGCTGCTCGCCTGCTGGCGTATCCTTTAAATGCAACTTGTGCGACATTCAGCCGGCCTGTTTGAAGCCACTGTGAGCGCCTTTGATCCTCTTAAGCCAATTAAATGTGTCAGTTTTGTGACTTCAGCCGTGCTCCAAACTCAACATCAAAGCGCCACTTAAGTGAGTTTATAATCTTCAAAGCTCCAGAAATTCATATGGAACAGGCTTGCAGCATGCAACAGCAGCATTGCTGCATACTTTTAGGCGACCAGGACCTGGTCAGAGGTTACCTTGCCATACACTTGTCCTGGGCATTATAGTTATGTAATCAATTGTGTAATAATTGTATAAATATAGTTTAAATATATAATTTATTTAATGCATGTTTAGCTGATCGAAATTGAAAAAGGAATCGATAAAGATACTACTTCAATATCAAGTGTTTTTAATTCAAAATTTGTAATATTAAGACTTGCATTTTATTTGTCTGTTAGCTAAATTATTTGGAGACTACTTTATTATTAGAAGGAAGAAGGCAGACGAAGCTAATTGTCTAAAAGTTCAAATTGAGTACGTTTTACTCACCTTATAAAATTATATAATCCATTTCAGAACCATTCATGCCTAAGTCATCATTGTTTTTACAGGAAACAGCACCAATTCCGATGATTTTTTAGTTAATAATAATTATTAACTATATTAGCTGAAATATTTCTGAAATCGTTCCATTTACATATTTTAAATTATATTCATTGTTAAGAATAATATGAGCTCATATGCAAAAATAATTGTTATATTATTATTATTATTGTTATAATTAGAAAAAATAAATTAAGATATATTTTAATCAATAACTGCATAATTAGCCACGCAGATAATTTGTACATTTAGAAAAATGAGACCAAATCTAAAACTTAGAAAAAACTTCTCTAGAAATATTACCAAATATTAAAAACATTTAAAAAATAATATGAACATTCCAAATTACAAAATCTACATCTAACCAAAAACCGTATATATATAAAGTGTTTAAAAGAACTAAAATTATTTAAAGATACAATATAAATAATCAAAATCATAGGAAAAAACATTTCTAGAAATAATGAACAACATGAAAAGTATGTAAGACCAATAAGAACATTGCAAATTATAATATACAAAATTTAAATCCTAAAAAAATATATATGGAAATATTAATAAATATAAAATATATTAAAAAAAAAATTAGAATAAACAAAATTACAATAAACAAAACATATATTTAAAATATTTAAAGAAGATATGAATTTTTATAGTTATGGCTAAAAAACTAAAGAAGATATGAATTATTTTAGTTATGGCTAAAAAACGATAAAAATTCATATATTTTTTATGTTATGCCAAATGCCCAAATCTTCAATCATATTTTTACTAAAATAAAATGTAACTTTTTTGTGCCAAATGCAATAGTTCATTAAACTTAATCTAAATTAAAAACGAATTTATTTTATGACCACTTTTGTGGAGCAGTCTGTAAGGGCATAGAAAATTCGTTATGGGCTCATTAGAAAATTTTCTCTAGATTTATTTTATGTATTTGCAGTTTAGTTTTGTTTTGCCCGCTTGAATTTTGCTTAGCGTTGGGGTCACAGCACCCGTTGGTCGACACATTTTACACGTGTGTGCATAAAAGTCACCCTAATAATATAAGAGTGTATATGTGTGTGTGTGTGGGTGTGTGTGGGTGTGTGGGTGTCATGCGCATAGCATACTTTTCACTGTGCTAATGCATACCGAAGCTTTCTGTTGATTTCTCATCGCCTGTTTGCTTCTAATATTGAAATTCTCGGCACGCGCAAATGTTTAGAAATTTCTAACACGTGTGTTGTGCCCCATTTGTGTGTGTGTGTGTGTGTGTGTCGTTAAGGTATTAGAAATGTTTTTTACCTTTCACTTTTCATTGTGGCATTTGCGTGTTTTTTGTGTTGAAACTCACCTGCGGGAAAGTGCGCCCGGAAAGTGTGCTATGCTTTTTCCTGTGTCCCCGTTGCTCACAGGTAAATTATGCAATCCTTGTCCGTGCGGCATGGCAATGCCATCAGCGACAGGTGAGGCCTAATATATATAATACTAAATACAAATACAGTGGCGGACAGACACTGCGACAGACAGTGGCACAGACAGTGGCACAGACACTGCCACAGACAGTGGCACATACAAATAGAGCTGCTTAACTTGGCGCTCATAATAATGGATTTTTCATATATTACAACAAGGCGCACAGCATTTTTGTTGCAACACACATTTTTAAAGCCGACATTTTTATTTAATATGTCAGCTACTACATTTTATTTTGGCGCAAGTTTTACTACACACAAATGCACACACACACACACACATGCACAGTGAACAGTTGTGTTTTACTGTTATAACTAAAACTATGAAACTATAGTGTTTCAAAACTAACAGTATTACCATACCAAGCTAACAGGTGCCCAGCGTTGCAAGTAGCACAACAAACTATCTCTCACTGCCACACAAAAATAGTTGCTCTCTCTCACAACGTGTGTGTGCCCACACATGTGTGCGTGTGTGTACAATTCAATATATTTATATATATATGTCCTGCGCGCTTGGCACACAAAAACTACACATGTGTGGCATCTAAGAAGCGCCAAGAAGCTGCCCCAACCAGGAAGCATATCACATCCTAAGCCTGCAGCTAAGCAACCCCTAACCAAACAGTCCAACAACCCCAAACTCTGTTTATGCCCCAAAAAGCTTCAGCTTAGCCAAAGATGACACACTGAAAAAGTCTTACAACAAGTTATGCATCAAATATTGTGGCATGTTTAATAATAGTTTTTACATGTAAATATTGTAAATATTATTTTAAGCTGCAATGAAAAATAAATAATTTCTTTATAATTATTTTTATTGTTGCAAATAAATTTACTACTCCAAAGTTCGATTATCTTTTTGCCCCATTCTAACTTCTTTAGAAATGACTCAACTTATATTCTGTGTGTGGATAAGCAACCCGGCAACATGTAACCCGTTGCATAACACATGCCCCAAGTTATTTGATGAACTTGCCTAAACACAACCCAAACTCCAGCAAAAATTTTTTCATAGCATACAACTGAGCGCTGCGGGAGAGACAACCCCAGATGTGGCAGCTTTAGGGGTCGCTGGCAACCGTGGCACAGTAAGTGAAAGTAACCCTCGGTGTGGCAAAGAGTTGGGCGCATAGAAGTTATCAATAGGACGCAACAACAAGCGGCACAACGCATTCTGGCCACATTCCGCACACATTTCACCATATATGCGCCGCGTGTCTAAAGAATTTTTGGAGCCAGCAGAAAAATACCGTCATTAGGCCAGCAGCTGCAAACAGGCAGCCGGCAGCCGGCAGCAGGCAGCTGACATTCCAATCTGATGACGCTCTTGCTCCCCCAAAATAAAAGTATCTTGTCACACATAGCAAACACAAAATACAACAAAAAAAAACACACACACAACAAATACAACAAATACGAAATACAAAATGTATAAATGTAAAAATGTAGAAATAAATAAAAAATGAAGGAAAATTGGCGCCCAGTGGCGTTCCTTGGGCAGCTTTCCCCATGGCAACATTGGCCAAGGCGAAAGTTTAGAACGCGTTGCGCCCAGGCAAACAGTTGCTGCAGCAGCATAACAACAACTTACAACATTCCAGCACAGTCCGGAAGTTGGTAATAGAATTTACTTCCGGTTCGTCGGCAGCTGTTCGAGCTGACCGCCTGGTAAGTGAAAATGCAGCAGTTCCGCATGTGTGGCAAGCTTTGACGCTTGCCACCACATTAAGCGCCGGAGTTGAAACGGGCGTGGCCAGACAGCTATTGATCCACTGCATGTGCCGCATGCGGCGTGCAGCATAAATTGTAGCACACACATGTGCTGCGACAAATTGCCGCACCTTAAACTGAAGCACGCACCAGAGTTGAAATTACAAAATTCAAAATGGCGCCCGCTTCTTAAAGAGCCAACTTGTGGCTCTAAACGAACAGGTGCCCAGCGACAACTGCAGGGCTTTTTTCCCGTTTAATAAATGTGCATAAAAACAGTATTAAAGGCAAATTGTAAAGCGAGCAAAATATAAAAATAAACAAATCGAATTTGCCATACTCTCTCTCTGAGCGAAGTTTAACTAATGAAACATATATAAAAATCATTAATTCGCAAATGTCGTAAATTTAAATACTAAATAATAACTGAAGTTTTTGAATTATTTAAATTAAAGGTTACTTAGTGATTCAAAATTTAAAATTAAATTAATTAATATTAATATAATAAACATTATGTGAAAGTGGAGTAATTATTATTTTAAAACATATTTATATTATGTCAAATAAAATTATTAATATAATAAACAAGATATATAAGTGGAGTAATTATTATTATAAAATATATAAATATTAAGTAAAATAAATTTGCATAACAATTAAACAACAATTATTATTATAATTAGGTATATTAAATATTAAGTAAACTAAAATAGCACAAAAATGAAACAACTAATATTTATTTTTCTTTTATTATTATAATGATTATTAAATATAAGCTTAAATATATTCATATTTTATGTTCTTATCAGTTCTTAATTATATTTTATATCCCTAAGAAGCCTATAATGGAAACAGAATTGTATCGATATTTACATATCAATAAGGTGAAATAAAATTTAAAATAAAAAACGCATATTCCAAATCTAAGATTTGTATACTCAGCACTTGATGTTGATTAAGAATATATATATATATATATACTTTATGGGTACGAAAATATTTCCTTTTATTTGTTACACAATTCCACACAAAACCATTATACCCATTTCACACATATTTACATGGGTTTAAAGTATAATTAAGGTTTTAACATAAATGTAGTATAAAGTGTATAAAAACCGCATAAAATTTAAAGTGATTTGCTTATTGAATTTGTTGCTTGTTGTTTTATTCTCCTGCAATACACATTTCATTCCAAGTTTACCTCACCCATCGAAAAGTGTATAAAAAAAGGGGTTGCACCTTTTGCTCTCAGCCTCACACTCTCTTTCCCTCTCTCTTTCTCTCTCTCTATCTCTCTTTATGTGGCAAACTCACACACACATGCAGCATTCTTGGGGCTGATTTAAAAAAATATTTTCGAGCTGCAACCAGCAGGCAAGCAGCTACACTTGCAAGCTATTCTAGGGTAATAAAAAAAATACATATACTTGGCCAAAAAAAATAAATAAAAAAAAATTAAGCTGAGTAAATCGCATGTTGGTGTTTTTTTTTGTTGTTGGTTTTGTCGAAATCGTCGTCGGCATATTTATCTGTGACTTTTATGGCCACATTTAGCACATCATTAAAACGTCAAGTCATCAATCTTCTTACACATTCGAACAGGCTCGCAGCCAAAGGCGGCCCATGGGCGCCACACACACAAACACACACACACACAAGAAATTTGTCGAGTTGCCGTGCAGCCTAACAATTTCGGCAATCTTTTGTCTATTCCTGTTTTTTTTTTGGCGCAAAACGTGGCCTAAAACGTATTCCATTGCTGTGTGGCCCACTGCCTGGCCTAAACAGGCATTAGAAAATTTCCATTTTCGTCACAGGGTGTCAGGCCAACAGGCGCCTCAACAAAGTACCCCAAAGTGCTCCAACAAAGGGAGTACACTAAGAAAAAATAATGAGCAGGCATTTTATTAATTGCACGAAAAATTAATATTTTTGTTGAAATGATTTAATTTATTAAATTCGAAAATAATTAAAATTAAAATGTAACTTTGGGAAGCAATTAAGTTTTTCCATGACAAATGAAATATATAAAAAATTGCTAAAGTAATTTAGTAACTAGCAGAATTGTAAAAAAAAATAATACTTATATTTAATTACATAAATACATATTTAGAAACGCAACCATAACTATGTCTAAATAAAAGAATCAACTTGAAATTATATTTCTGCAATATTTTATTTTATACGACTGTCTGCAATTTAGAGCCTGTGTTTTTCACAGTGTAGAACAGCTGAGCGCCTTTACTGGCCGCATTCCAATCTCCCGCTGTGGCATGCTTGGCGCCTGTGCCGCAGATATTTGCCTTGAAATGTTAGAAAAACGAAAATAGCGGCATTCCATTCCGAATATGTGTTGCTTAGAAGCGCGCTTAGAAAACAGCGATGTTGACGTTAACGCCAAATGTTGGCCATAAATTTCGCATTTTTATGCGAAAACAGTCAACTTGGCGACGTCGATTTGCAGCAGGCGCCCAGCAGCAGCTGCAGCAGCAGCGATTTACCAACACTAAGAGTCCTTTGTGGCAAGGACACATGCGCAGTGAGCGTGGGAGCCACTACAAATGAAGGTAACGCCCACAACGGTCGGTGCTTGTGGCACCAATATGTACACAAGCTTTGGTCCATTTGTCTGCGTGGCGGAGATCCAACTTACTGGCCAACTTTGGGTGCCTATTACCCATACGATAATGATAAGAAATTTTTATGCTCGCTCACGTTGCCGAAACGCAGGCAACACAACTACAAATACAGCACACAAAAATACAAATTGCAGGCACTGTTTCAAATACATGTATATATATATATATATATGTATATAAAAATATATGTGTGTCTCTATGTATATATTATCAGCGTGTAATTTTTGGCGCCAAAATTCTCTAGTGCATTCGGGTTGCGTGGGCGTTGTGTGTCAACGGAGAAAAAGAAATATTGTAGATTCTGTTAGCAGGCGAACAGAAATCGCCAGTAGGTAGCCAGGACACAAACCAGAACACAAACACACAGACAGAAGGACCAAATGCTGCGCAGCTGCACGGAGAGAGAGATTTAAAGCTTGCCATATAGAGTAACAGAGCGAGCGAGAGAGAAAGAGCGAGCGTGACAGAGAGAGGGAGAGCTGACAGAGATGAGTGAACTAGAGAACTGAAGTAATATTATATTCAACGGAGCTGCTAAACAAAAAAAAGTGGTTACAGTGGGCTGAAATATCGATTTTCAAAAACTTTTTAGCTACGTACAAAAAATTTTTATATTTTATAAGAGAATAATCAGACAAGTCATTGAAACAGAGTACAATTTTATACATTGTCCAGATTATTCGAATAATGTCTCTAATTATTTTAGGCATCTGTCATTATAAAAATGAGATAAGAGTAAAGCAGATTCATTCTTATGCATCAAATAAGAGAAAAATAGCTTCGTTTTTTTTCGAGTGTTCAGCTTTTTACACAGATTTGATTTATTAACTCATAATTTCGTACATCTGATTTATAATACATAATAAAATATGTAAAATGAGCTAACATCATATTTCTCACGGGATTCATATTTTTAAAACCCATTCGAAAAAATAGGTTCAGTGATAAAAAAAGTTGTTATTGAATTTAAAGTAAACAAAACAATTTTGTATAAAAAAATTAGACGTTGAAATAGACTGACACCACAAAAAACAAATTACATTTTTTATTTTAAAGTTTCTCACCAAAACCAAACATTTAAATTATATATTTTAAAGTTTCGTATTTCTAATTCAGGTGTTAATATTAGGGATATTTATTTTGAGGAATCTTAAGTCATTAAGCTATTAAAATTTCTTTTATTTTATTGAATATATTTATTTTCAAGGAATCTAAAGTCATTTAACTATTTATTTTTATTTATAATTCATCGTATCACTCACAATACCAGCCCTTTAAATGTGTAATTGATGACACTGTGCAGCAACCCCATGGCTGGACTTGGTGTGGTTTGTCCCTTGTACAAAGCTGAGCTCCAACTTTGTAAAGCGCTGCCTGTAATTGGGAATGGAGCGAATACATTGTTGCCAACTTGGCATCCCTGCAAGCCTAATAACTTTTACAGGAATTTGTATTACGACTACACCGAAATTTACATGAAACGTAAAATACGCGAGGGCAACCCTTACAGCAATGGAACACAACCAACAACAACCAACAACATCCAACAACAATCAACAACAACCACCATCAACATTCAAAATGTACGCCGTATTTTGTACAATCCGTGCTATTTCGTATGTTTTTGCATTGTAATTGTTTTCACGTACTGCCTGACGCGTGACTCTCCGGACTCTCAACGACGGAGCTACCTTCTGCTCCAAGGTTCGCTGGGTCCCTAGTACAAGTTTGCATATTTCTAAATTCTAAACGCATCTGTTGAGCGAAGCGCTGTTCCCTGCAGGCTTCTAAGCTGAAAGCGAGAGTAAAAAACTCACATTGCAGACGACGCACCCTCAACATTTACGAGCATTTAGCAAGGTACATAAAAAAAACTAGATGTGAACCCAGACAAAGCATTTATAAGGGTGCTATTAGACTTGATAGACTATGCGTTGCCCTGTGGTAGAAGGAAATTGTTGACTTTTAATAAAGGTTTATTAATTTATTATATATATACTCACTTAAAGAGGCTTAAAATGTTTTCACTATATTATTATGAATAAATAACATGATAAATAAATAAAGATTTGAACTAGTGATATCAATATATACCCATTGCAGTTCTGTAAAATTTTTAGTGCTTGTTTCAGAGAAATGTCATAAATATAATAAAATTATTCAGCATTGATATTCATATTTTGTGTATTTTAAATCAATTTTAATTAAAACTTTACTTATAACAAGAGCAATGTGAAATGTTTGTTGCGAGTTTATAATTATATTGAGACAAACTAGCATTTAGCTTACAGTTTAATTGTTTTTAATATGATTTTTAATTATAAATTAATAACAATTTTTATGTAAGCACTATAAAATAAATAGGTAACCCAATTTACAATATATGAATATTATATATTATTATTATTAATTATTAAATTATGCTAACATATTTATATTTTAAATTCTTACAACTTTGTTTTTTATTTTCATTTGTTGTACTATTTTACTACTAACTTTCGTAAGTATACAAAATTTTTTGTGCTTCATCAAAAGATATGGATCTTTTTTCTATCTAGTGAAATATATACAATATCATTTTTTTTTTTAATTTAATGAACCTTTAAATTTTATCTCTCATGTAATACGAAATTTTTGCTATCTTTTGAAATAAAAACATTTATATTAATTATAAATTATACAACTTTCCGTTTGCTATTTTTTTTAAATGAATACATTTGAAATTATTAACAATTAATACATATATATTAGCTCGTTTTCTATTTTAAATATTAATATTTTATCTTACATTTTAATTTGTAATTGATTATAATATTTGACTTAAGTAGTTTTCAATTCAAATAAACTCTCTCCTACGATTCGCAAAAGACAAGTTGAAAAAATAACACATGCACTCAACACACACACACACACACACTCACAAACACTCACACATAATATGAGGTATTACAGGCTGCGCCTCTTAGCCAAAAGAAAAGAAAAGAAAAGAAAAGAAAAGAATGAAAGTAGAAACGAAATCATTTCCTTGATAATATCAACACAATCCCAACACAATCTTATAATAGAGAAGGACTCTAGACAATTGGCACCCCGACCGCAGATCTCGAAAGGATCTTTTCACTTTTTATTCTCGTTTTCTTTTTTTTTGTGTGGTTTATTTTTTTCGCGGCTGCCACACTTCCTGGGGCACAAGATGCTGCAATTTGAGGGTGCCTCAATCATCTTTCACTTTCAATGAGGCCACAGAACAAAACAAAAAAAAAAATAACAAAAAACACAATGAAATTGTAGAAAAAAACGCATAGAAATAAAAAACATGAGGACCTCAGTTTTTTTTTCTGTTTTTCCTGTATGCAAAAGACTGAAGGACATCTGAGGGTGCCATGTGGTGCGTGCCAGGAGTGAGGATGGGTTTCTTCGTTTTTTTTTACATTATATTTTTTATGCCAAACGGATATGCGATATGCTTGGGCGTCAATCTTTTGCTCTATGCCCAAGTCAATGGCTTATGTGGTCGCGCTTAGCACGCGTCCTGAACAGGAGCAGGAGCAGCAGCAGATGGAGTCTTAGGCAGTTGGCAGCTGTTGGGTCTTGGGTACTTTTTGCATATGCTGCAGCTGCTTTGAATGAATTGAGCAGCTAACGCCCCCTTCCACCCGCCCCTCCGTCAATGAAGCTACCGGCCAGCAAATCAATCAGTTGTCCACTTTAGCGCTGAATCCTGGTCAATATAAGCTGTTGATCCTGGCTGCTCATCGCTCTACCTGCACTCACCTTTTTGCGCACACACCTTTCCAAAATGTTAATTGTTGTCAACGGCATTCGTCACACTTTTGCCCGGCTGCTGGACAATGGCCAGGACGAGGTCCTTTTCGGCGTTAATAATGCGATTTGCATTTCCCTTTCCTTTTGGCCTTGGCCCGTGTTGTCCTTGTTTAGCCTGCTGTTTGATTGAGTTGTCTTCTTAATCCCTCACCTTTCATAAGACTATGTCCTTTTGTGGTGTCCTGTACTGTCCTGCTCCGGATGACATTTGCTGCGCCAGCTTAACTGCAATTTTGTGTGAGCATTTCTTTTTTTTTTTTTTTTTTTTTGATTGACAGTTTATAATGTGGTCTATAGCAAGCTGCAAGCATTTACAACAAATGCTTAATTAAATAAAGACTTTTGAGAAATATTTTATATTGTTCATATTTAATAATATCTATGATTGTATATTTCAAGTATTTTTAGATCTATTTTTTTTAAATGTATTCATTTCATTTTGCATACTTATTTATTTATTAAAATAATGTTATACACCTATTAACATTTTTATAGTTGTTTTAAACTGTTTTATATATTTAAACAATATCATTATCCATCACATATGCTTTTTTATTTTTATGCTTAAGCTAATATAATTGAACACACAGTAAAAAATAAAATTAAAAAAATACGTTTAAAATGCATAAACATTTAAATAACTAATAACATTTTATACATATCAAACAGCAAATGTGTAGAAAAAAGACATTTTTATTTTATATATATAAATCGAATGTACATTTTTTTGTTTCTTACAATTTTGATGCTAAATTATTAAACTTCATTTACCCGTCAACCAAAAAAATACGAAAAAAGAAATCCACTTATTGCCGAAACCCGGGATTGAACCGGGGACATTTAGATCTTCAGTCTAACGCTCTCCCAACTGAGCTATTTCGGCACTGTGAGAGACACAGCGCTAAATATCGTCTAGAGGCACGCGAGCGACGAATGCTCAACGAAGCCAAACAAAACTTATCTAATCAAGCAAGCAACAAACAAAAATAGAATAGTCAAGCAAAAAGCAAAAAATAAAACAAAAAGAAAAATAAAAACACAGCGGCAAATTGCGAGGCACACAAAATGCGTTTCTAAGTACACACGATTATAAGTAAATATTGTGTGTATGTGTGTGTGTGGGACTTTTGCTATCTGGTGTGTTGGTTGTTCAGTGTCAGGGCTCACAGTGTGTGTTGTGTGTTTGTTGCCAAATCATGTTTGTTCCGCCATGGATACCGCATATGGCATCTAATGAACTGTTGTTGGGGGCGGCGTGTGTGTGGGTGGAGGGGGCGGCGGTTGTTGTAGTGTCACGCACACAAGCAAACACACGGCATTTTTTGCTTTGGTAACAAATCAGCCAGCGACCAAACCAGAAATGTTACCCGACTGGGAAGCTGAGAAGCTGAAGCCAGAAACAGAGATGGAGACGGCGACGGTGACGGCGACGGCGACTGCGACTGAGGCTAAGACTGAGCTCTCGCAGTCGGGAGGCGCTTTGGCTTTGGCTTTGGCTTCGTGTTGTCGTTGTAAAAATGTTTGCTTGCACGCTTTCCAGTGGTTGCTGCTGCTGCTGCTGTTGCTGCTGGTCGTGCTTTGCGGTCGTTGCCCTGCTGTGACGTCACCGGTTCAATGGCAAAATGTGACCCAGATTGTCTGAGCTGCTGCACAACTTAAGCTTCGGCTCATAGCACCTTTAAGCATTTCTGTGTGTTGGGTGTCTGTGTGTGTGTGACTCTTTAGAACTAAGAGAGCGTACGCCAAGACAATTAAGAGCGGCTTGCTTGAGAGCGCTTGTAAGTCGAGCTGTGCGCAGACTTTGCCCTTGGCTGTAACCCTTTAATAGTTTTTTTTTTTTTTTGTTGTTTGTATTCCCTCTGCCACTCTCTCTCGCTCTCTCCGGGAAATGGGGCCACAGCGACACTCCTGGTGGACTTCTCAGTCAGCGTCGTCGTTGGCGGCTGCACAATTGTGTGTGTAATTATGGCCATGCATGCGCCCTGCAGTCGAAGCTGGCAACTCCGCTCAGAGTCGTCGGCGGCGGCGGCGGCAGTGTTGCGTGTAATTTGTTATTTTATTTTATTGTTATTATTACCGCATGCGACGTGCACTTTATTTTCATTACCAGTTTGGATTCTTTTCATGCCATACTACAACCAACCTCTTGGGTAACTTTGTATGCATATGCAACTCTTCTGTCTCTTGTACACACACACACTCTCACCTCACACACACAGTGCGAGCGCATCTAATGCATGCATCGGGAATTGCCTGCCAAGACGGTGGGGATATTGCACGTGTGAATGTTCCAACTGGGGTGGAGACAACGCCTGCAATGGGCAAAGGGGAATGGGAAATGGGGAATTAGAAAGAAAAAAAGTGGAGTCGTTTGCACGGCACGTTTGGGGAGCACCTACAAGTCTAATTGGAAATGCATAAATGGAAATTGATGACGATAAATAAAAATGTTCATATTCCCACTCTCATGTACCCCAATACAGTGGGCGCTACAAAATTGAAACTGCCACAAATAAGAATTGATTACAAATTATGTGTAATCGTCATTTTAAAATTCTTTAAAAAAAAACCTATTTGAATGGGAAAGTAAAGAATAAGTATAAGAGAATAACTGACAAAATTAAAAAAGAAAATTCAATGAAGTTAAGAAAGAATTATTAATTTAAAAGCAATTCAGTGTAGTTTGAAAAAAGTGTATTAAATTACAAAATTCTGCATCACAATGTCTAAACATTTTTTTTTTTTTTTATAGAAATCGCATTTTTAATAAGACATATCCATTTAATATCTTGAAATCTTAAAATGTATAAGAGGTTTTACAGATAATGTAAGCAGCTTTAAAGTTTATAAATAACAACAAAAAATACCCCTATGACTAATCACCAATTGATTAATCTATATTAATTGTGAGTATGGATAGGAAATAGAAATATTCATTGGAATTCACGTACTATGTTTCAGTCCCCTCCCTACGCCTAGCTCTATTTCCATAACAATTCCCACAACTGTCGCTGTCGCTGTCGCTGTCTCTGTTTCGCTTGCGAGAAAGACACCCGATTGTCCAAATGTCAATTGAGGCTAATAATGTTCGCAACTTGAATGCGCGTCAATCTGAGCAATTTTGTGCAATTCATTAAAGCGATTTTGATTCTGATTTCATATTGTTGTTGAGCAGTTAATTGCGCTTTTAACGATTGACTGCGCTAATGCGCTCTTTTATTGGTTTCTCTTAACCACACACTCGCACACAAACTTGAAAAGCCCCCCTCCCTTTCTCATTCGCATATGAACTTGTAATATTCTCATGGTAAACGGTGACTCGTAAGAGAGAACAAACACAAAAGAGAAATAGCCGCCGATGTCGCTGTCGCCGCCTCTGCCGCCGGCAGGAGCTTTGTGTGGGGAGGGGGACAGTTTTGAACTCACTAACAAAATTAACAATATTTTTTATAAACAAGTTATAAACAATGTTTGTCTAAACAGTGACAAACAAACACACGCACTTCCAGTGCTAGATGGAAAACCAGTTCGCGACGCTGGCGCTCAGTCGCGCTCTCTCCCACAAAGTCACATGGCGCTGGGCACCCAAATGCATTACATGTGAACGTCGCGACGTCAGCGTCGACTTTGGCAGCGCCGTCGACATCATATGCCGCATACTTCCGCATTATTGCAGCCGCCTGCATTGCATGCTGCCATTGCGTTCGCTCTTTTGATCTCTCTCTCTCTCTCTGTTGGGCTCGCTCTTTGCGTGCGCCTCTCTCTCGCGAAAGTCAGCTGATTTTGTTTTGCTTGAACTTTTGCCGGTTGCGCTTCGGCGATCGCCGCGCTCTCTTCTCTCCCCTACCCTTTTCGATTGTTTGTTTTTGCGGGATCGAAAGCTCAAAACTGTTGCTCTTTACACATATTAGCATGTCAGTTTGCAGGCTACAGCGCCGACAGCGACAAAGACAGCGACGGCGACGTCAACGGCAATGGCGACCCTGCCCAATGTCAATCACAACTGTGGCCCTGGCCCCCGAGTACGAGTTGGCTTACAAAGAAGCAGGCCAAAAGCAGGAGGAACGTGTTTCCAAACCCATTACAACGAGCTCTTCAATCTGCCACTTTACCCGTATGTATATATGCGTGTGCGAGTGTGTGTGTGTGTGTGTGCGCCTTTATGAGTGAGCTTTACGTCTGTCGCCGCTAGCCCAACAAAAGCAGCAACAACAACACGGCTGTTGCATGGATTACACGGACAATGAAACCCAAAAAATTAATACATTCAAATGTACAACCTAAATATGTATGTAAATATTGTTTCTGTGTAAATATATATGTATGTATGTTTATAGTTGTAAGCGTGTTCTTTTATACAGTGATCGCTCCAAAATTACATTGCGTGAAGGTGAAGGAGTTTTCTCTATATTAAAAAAAAAATACTGCGATGGCTCATAAATAATTTATCGCTACTGTTTATATTTAATGTTAATTTTGTAGTTTAATTATTTTTAATTAAATAATTTCACAATAATTCTGTTTTTAGATTCAAAGCGTAAAACTAAAATTTTTATTTATGGCGCTATGATATAATTTTAATCTCAATAATAAAATAATTAACGAGAAAAATTTTATATTTGATTTTGTGTTCTAAAAACAAAAATTTTCATTTTCAAATTTGTATATTTTTTTATTTATACTTCAATATAAAAAGAAGAGTTTTACTAATAAATTTGAATACTCCCATCAAGTTTTCAATATAAAATAAATTTGTTTGTTGACAATTCCTACATGTAAGTGATCACTGTACTTATAGCATATGTACACAAATACTTAACACAAAAAAGCCGCCAAAAAAAAAAATTAAAAAAAAAAAAGAAAACTTGAGAAACATATTTACGCACATAGAATCGAAACGCACTCAACGTGGAGCCATTGTATTTACGCATGTGTGTGCTAGGTGTGTGTGTGTGTAAATGTGTAATGTGTGTGTGTGTATGTGTGTGTGTCTGTGTGTGTGTGCGCTTTTGGGGCTTGCCTCCAACTAGCGAACACAAGCTTGGTTACAGCTTGAATGGTGTTCAGCCTGTTACACGCTGCATACATACACACGCACACACACACACACACACATGCACAACACACACACTTATATATGGTTTTTTTTTTTTTTTTGGGAGGTGAATGGCCGCAACTGTCGTTGCCACTTTGGTAACACCGTGGCGCATTAAACGTAGCAGCCGCGACGGCCAAAAAGCCAAAAGAAGCCACAGCGTCGTCATCAACTTGGCCAAGAGCTGAGCTCAGGCCTTTTTGGCAAGAGCGTGCTGCGCAGGGCGAGGGGCGTGGAGCTGAAGGAGTGAGGGGTGAGTGGCGAGGGGTAAGAGGGGTGAGAGGCTGGTGCCCAATGTTTAATTTACTTTGCATTTGTTTGGCCAAACTTCAGCAAAGAAGCAGAGTTTCTGGCTTAAATTGATGACGCTGACTGACTGACTGACTGACTGACTGAGAGACTGACAAACTGATGGCAGACGTAACTCACGCGTTTTTATGGCCACACAAAAAGTCAAGTTTTGCCGTTTTAGGGTTTTTCTTTCGCTTCCCACACTCTGATTCCCACTGATCCTCGGCTAAAAATTCAATTGGTGTGTGTGTGTGTGTGTGAGTGTGTGTGCGAGTGTGTGTGTGAATTGAATAACCAATTGTGTCTGTTCTGTGTATAAAGTTTTAATTGTATTTGTTATTGATACGCAGCTGAAACGGCTTTATTTTAATTGGGGCTGCTGCCACAAATTATGATTAATATTTATTAATATCGTTTTTGTTGAATTTACATATGAATTTTGAGCAAAGTTACCAAAGTGATTTTCCATTTTTGGTTATTTCTCTAAAAAATTCAAAATGTTTCTTTCTACATCTATCCTTTTTTATTTTAAATATTTCGCTTAACTTCTTTTGCAAAAGAAAAGACAAACAAAAGAATTTTGCTTGCAATTTAAATAATCGCAAACTTGTTTTTTTTTTAATCTATAGCAAAAGAAAATATATGCATAGAAATTTATATATATATATATATATATATTTAGACTATGACACACGCAGAACGCAGCTGATTGTAATTGGATAAATATGCTAATCAATTTTGATTGATAACTTGGAAGTGCCTTAGCCAATATTAATACAATTTTATCAGGCATATTCAATGGGCTTTAACCATAATAAATCATTGAATAATTAGCTGGAAACTGTGATACTATTATTATTTTTAAAATTTATTATAGTTAATTAAAATGAAATCAAAGAAATAATGATTATCTTAGACACGCCAAAGAATGAATTCCCTTTTGATCGGAATTTGCAAATGCTGACATTTGAATTTTAGAAGATTGTTTAAATATTCCATATTGTGTAGATATATTGTATCAAAATTATGACTAGTACATTTTCAATCTATTGATCTATTGTGGACATACTGATATATGCCAGAATATTTAAGATCGCTATAAAACTGGCATAAAAAATATTATATAATAAAAATTAAAAAAATTATTTTAAATAAGGACGACAGACACACATATAGACAGACGATCAAGAATATATAATATATGGTGTCGCAGGCGTTATCTGTTAGTAAATTATTGTAAATTGGGTATTACCCAATCTATCAAAATGGATTGGCACAATTAAAGTCAACGCATTTATATTATTTTTTAACATTCCTTTAAAATACAAAAATAGTTTACGTTTCAAAAAATTCCAATAAATAAGAACCATTAAAAAATAAATAAAAAATAATAGTTAAAATTCGAAGATATTCAAAAATGTATAAATATATATATTTAAATATATTCAAAATCATGAAAAAGCTAGAACAATAATAGGCATTCACAAGCAGTGTGCATCCATATCCAAAACTGTCTTAACTTGGCATTAGATGTATCTGAGATACAGAAAAAATAGATATATAGATATATATTTCTATATATTTTTAGATATATAAGCGTGTCAGGTAAAACTAATTTCGTTTTAATTTCTCCTTTCAACATGTGTTCTCTCTCGGCTCGCGTGTAATTTTGAGCTCGCCTAGAGGTATTTGACCCTTTGGCTCACAGCTGATTTATGGGAATTCATACTACGTGTCCATGTCTCTCACATCTTCCAGCTGCCGTCTCCCGTCTCCCGTCTCCCATCTCTGCCCATCTCTGCACATCTCTGCACATCTCTGCCCATCTGCCATCTCTCAGCTCCATCGCCCAACGTTTACTATGACGACCACTCCCGGTCTTAGGGTTCTCTGCTCTGCTCTGCTCTGCTCTGAGCTGGGCTTCTCTGTGCTTTGGAATTCTGGACTCTGCCACTGGAGTTGAATGTACGTTTTGCGTGAAAGTTTTGTTAGTTTTCATGTGTTTTCTGTTTGGTTTTTTGTGTGTGTTTTTTTTTTAATTTTTTTGTCTCTTTTATTAGCTTTGTTTGCTGGCGGTTTGGCGGTTTGATTGTTTGTCTATCTGTCTGTTGGCCAGAAGCGCAGCTATTGAAGAAACCTAATTCATGACATGCTGACCATATTAATTTATCTTCTTTGTGTGCAAAAATTTCGTGCATGATTTGACCATTACGAAACTGTTTTGTTCTATTCTGTTCTGTTCTAGCTGGTTATATGTATCACCATGTGATCAGTTGGCCATATCTTTTATTTGTGTGTGTGTGTGTGTGTCTATTTGATAGTTGAATGAACCTCCACGTGTATTTCTGTGTGTTGCGTGAAATGTTTAAACTTTTTTTTGTGTGTTAACGAGATCATTGACACTTTAACGCGAGATGCATTAAGTTTGTTACCATGCCAAGCGGTTCCCGATTCCCATTCCACAATTTCCCCACTCCATACTTCCCACTGTCCATACCCCAGTCCATATCCCGAATACCCATTTCAGCTACGCTTTTATTGGCGTGATCGTGCACTTTTGTTGATAACAGAATTCGTAGAAACATTGTCGAAAGAGTCATGCCCCAGTGTCGCAAGCTGCTCAACATCAAGATGGCCACCAACATTTTTTCTTTAGTTTTTATTGTAATTGTTTAACTCAAGAACTTTGCGATCATTGACTGTTCCCAGAATATATACACAATCAATTTCTATATGTCTGTAGAAGTTTAGATAAAAGGGTCAAATTATTATTATTTATATCAATAAAATGCCGTGGTAAAATTTTAAATATTAGAAAATAATTTGTAAATGTAAGCTTCAAATTATTATACATACATATATATCAAATACCAGGCGGAAGTTTTTAATTTTACAAGATAATTTCCGAATGTCATTTAATATGCATTGCAGATTTGAGTAAAATAACTTAAATTAATATTAAAACTTTTATGCATAAAAAATGTACAAGAAATATTCTCTGATATTATTAAAAAAATTCCATCTACCGTTTTACTATAAATCATATTGTAGACATATTTTTTATGGTATAAATTATAAATTTATAAATTTTATAATATATACAAAAAGACATAAAAAATATTATAGTTTATGAAATCTAGTTTTTCAGACAGGCGAATATGACTAAATAGACGCTACTATTGTTGCTGATCAAGAATATATAACTTATGAGCTCTGCTCACTTGTATTATTTTGCTCGATTTCATAACTTTATTTTTTTCCATTTTCAAGCTATAAGAATATAAAAATAAATAATTGAGTTGTCTTTTAATTTTATGCTCTTTTTTTTGCCATTCCTATACAATAAATTACCATCCAATTATGCTAAGCGATAAAAATTGATCTATTTATAAATTAAGTTAATCCAAACTGTACAAAATCATGTCAAGAACTTATTCAAAGTAGCCGATATAAGCAAAACGTGTTCAAGAAACTTAGAAGCTAGCTTATAAATATTTTAAAGCGTCGCATTTAAATAATTTGTACATTTCTAAGAATTTATTATCGAAATTAGCATTAATAATGATTTGTCAAATAAATGAGAAAGAAAATATGAAATCGAATGACGAGCTCACTGGCATCTTATCAGAGAAAAAAAGGCAGGAATGTTGTTCAACATAATAGTACAAATATATATATATATATATATGAATATATATGTATGTATTTATATATGTAAATTTACACATTGTTATTACAAGCTAAAAATCATTGCAAAACAGATTCTTATTGTAATTACTTCATTATTAAGTAGGCAAAGGAAAGGCTGCAAAGAGAAGAGAAAAAAAGAGAGAGAAAAAGAGAGAGAAGAAGGGAGAGAGAGAGAGATGTGTGTAGTACAAGTGAGTTAATGATAATGGTTTCAATTACAGTCAGAGTCACCGTCAAAGAGGGGGGGGGGGGGCTGTTCGAGGGGAGGGCAAAGAACAAACAAACGAAATGAAGAAAAGAAACTACAACAACAATAAAAACAACAACAACAACAAGAAAAGAGTAAACAAACATTTTTTGACTTTTTAGTGGTGTAAAATATGCGGAAATGCATTTCTATGGTCTTACTTACACACACACACAGACACACACACACACACATGCACATGCACATGCACAACTCAAACACCACACAAGTCATGCCAAGCAACAACAACAACAACAACAACAACAGCTTTAGCCGGCAAACTTGCATGTGAGCAGCTTCGATGTGTGTGTGTTTGTGTGTGTGTGTGTGTGTGTGTGTGTTAGCCCGAAGATGACGATATTAATGTGGCTGGCTGGTAGGTAATGATGATCATGATAATCACGTGAAAACCAAACCAAACCAAAGAGGCCCAGCAGCGGACCTGTTTGGAGGCACATAATAAGAACATGCAGCTGCTGCTGCTGCACTCAACCAAAAGGGGGTTGGGGTGTGTGGTGTGCAGGGGGTGAGAGGGCAAAAGTGGGTGCTGCAAATGCAACAGGCAAAATGCCAAACACCAATACGAACAACAACAACAACAAACTGGGCTAGGACAATCTGGCAAGCGTTTTGTCAGCTTCTCGAGGTCAGCAGAGGGGCAAAAAGAAAACAAAGCTTTTTTTTTGAAGTACAGCTTCAAATATATAAAATATATATATATAAAATCTTAAAATCTTTCCCAATTCTTAAATCAAAGTTAAAGCATAAAATTAAACAAACAAAAAGTTATCAGTTTTCAAAATAATATTCTGGCTTAAAACGGATTTTATATTTTAATAGATGACTTTTAGTTTCTTTGGACAATTAAGTATGTAAATAAGAATTTCATATATTTCAATAATTTAAAAATAATATTAAATGTCGCCCCTTGTTCGATCTCGATGTTTCCATAGTTTTTAAAGCATGAGTTGTAAATTTTATTTAATTTAATTCAATGCAAAGTCTAAATTAAAATCAGAAAAATCACAGTCAAAACTTTGTCAAATATTTTTGATTATTTGTATTTCAACTGTGGTCTACGATTTTTTTTATCATCGATTTGGATACCAAAACAAATTTGGATTATATTTTGGCGAGTGTGAGGATTGCATTAAGGTGTCCAGCAGGATGCATAAAACGAGATGGGGGCTAAGCTGAGTTGTTGATCAACCCATAGCCAAAGTAAATTACGATTGCAACGTCAACCAGTCAAGTTAGTCAAGACGACAACAACAAGTTATAGTTGCATGTGTGTGTGTGTGTGTGTGTGTGTGAAATGTTTAAGAAAGAAAGCAAGCCAAGTCAGATAAAGCCAAGTCAACAGCGAGAGAGAGAGAGAGAGACAGAGAGAGAGAAGGAGACAGAGAGCGAGTGAGAAGCAGAGCATCCTCCAGCTTCTTTTTTTTTCTTTTTTTTTTTTCTTTCGTTTTATATTTACAAACGGGCCGAAAGGTTCGTTGACCGTACAAATAGTGACCCACTAACATCTGCGAGGTACGTTCACCCTAGTGACGTATTACTTCCATGATCGAAAACGAAGCTCGAATGACGACGACGACAACGACGACGACGACGACGAAGACGAAGACGACGACGCTGGCAATGGCAGCGGCAGAATCAGCCGAAGCTTAGACAACGACAACAACTCGAACCTGGCTCGAACCCATTTAGGCCGTCTTTGTGTGGTTTGAAGCGAACCAAAAACGCTGTGTGGCTGCCCAAAGAGCGAACACCAGCTGAGAAAACTTTGCTTAAGAGACCGCGATGCGGAAATGTTGCATGTTACACATTTTCATGCCAACACACATGTGGCAAACACATTTATTTTTTATACCCTGTAAGCATGCAAAGCTTATAAGAAATGTTAACGGACTCATTTTAGAGATCGTCTGTGTAAAAGAATAAAATATTTACAATTTAATTTTAATTTTATTTAAAGTTTTTCTAGAATTATTCTAGCACTCTTTTAAAAGTATCTCAAATAAATGTAAAGTACTTAATAAAATTAAATTGATGTTTGATTTAAACTTTTTTTTTTGCATTTTTTGAGAAAAATTTAAGTAAAAGTACTTCAAATAAATTTAAAGTACTTAATTAAAAGTGAAAAATTATCAATTAAATTGGAGTTTGATTTAAGCTTTTTCCTGAATTTTTCCTAGCAAACATTTAAGATATTTTAAATTACTTGAAATAAAATACTTAATAAAAAGTGCAAAATTAGCAACTTAATTTGAGTTTGACTTAAAGTTTTTCTAGCATTTTTTCGAGCAAAAAGTTAAGGGATTTAAAAGTAATATAAAGTAATTAATAACAAGTGAAAAATTATTATTTAAAATTGAGTTTGATTTAAAGTTTTTTTTTAGCATATTTTTAAGGCAAAAATTTAAGTTATTTAAAAGTACTTGAAGTATATGCAGAGTACCTAATCAAAATTTGACACATCGTTTGAAATCCGACTGACGATGAAATTATTTTTACTTATTTTATTTATTAAATTAAATATTTCATATAAAAATTTAAAAAAATTTGCTTATTTTGGAATTTTTATAAACTTTTTATAAAATTCTACTAGGTTATCATTTTTAGCGTACAAAGCGCCAGCTACAATTTGATCCACAATTTTAATTTCGCATAGGGTAACTGCTAGTCGAGCACTCTCGACTAGAGCACTTTGGGCTGCGTTTTTAGTTATAGCCATGCGGACAGACATCTTCATGTGGCACGTAGCATGGCTTAGTTGAGCTCAGCTGGGCCATAAACTTACCCGGATTCTGCTCGAGTCGGTCTTATCTCTGGCTTATCAGTTGGACCACACCTTGGACGTAACCTTTTTGGCAGCCGCAGCCGCAGCAGCCTTGACAATCGCAAATTGCCGACTCAAGTTCAAATTCGAGCGAAAAATAAAACCTGAACCAAAAAAAAAATGCCACATGCGGTGAAAGTAAAAATTCATATTTTTTTTCCTTCTTTCATTTTTGTTGTTGTTGTTGCGCTGTTTGCGCCTCTGGTTGTTATAGTTATTGTTGTTGTTGTTGTTGCTGTTGCTGCTGCTGCTTTTCACATTTAACGCAAAGAGGCCAACATAAAAATGTCTAAGCCAACTGCGCACAGCGCCGCATTGCATTTGGCCTCAAGCCCCTTTTTTTATACACTCTCATTGAGGGTATTTTAATTTGTGGCTGCTTTGGGTGTGTTCCATAATTATAAATATATTTTCTATATTTTCTGTGAATTGTTAATTTTATATTAATAAGCTACTATTTAACAAATATTGCGTTAATTAAATATTTTTCTGCATTTTGCTAAATATTGCCATAATTTTAATTATTATTTATATTCATTATTTTTCTTTTAAATTAATAAAAATTTAAATTTCTATGAGCTGTTTTTAATTTACATTAAATTAAATAATTAATATAAAAAAAATTCCAAAAAATGATGTCAGCTTTATAGACTGCTATATTTTCTTAGATTTCTTATATTCCATTCCAGCTTTAATCTACTCGGAATAATGCTCTTTATTTATATATGTTTTTTTTTTAGGAACTTTAGATTAAATAATTCGCAAATTGTTAGAGTATTTAATATTCGCTGTCAATTGAAAAACTTTTGCTTTTTGTTACCACTTCATTAAAGGCTAAGGCTAAGCGGGTCTGGAGTTGCATATAAATACACATACACACACACACACACACACACATACACACATACATATAGTTATATCTGTGCACATATATCTTTTACTTTCATTTGGTTTTCCAAATAATTTTGCCATTTTCATCAGGCGGCGGCAGGCTGCGTCGGTGGTGTTGGTGGTGGTTGCAACTGAGGCAGAGGCAAAGGCCAAGTCAATGTCGCTGATCATGAACATGACACAATATTATGGATTATGAGTCGCCTGTGGCTGTTATTGTTGTTGTTTTTGTTGTTGTTGCTTGCCTGTGTGTGTTTTGTCTGCCCGGGAAATTGGTGTGGCAAAAAAGGCAAAGAAAGATATATTTTTACTTATCTCGTTTTTGTAGTTCATAATTTACGGTTTATTTATGAGTTGTCATGTTGCTTGCAACGTGTGACGGCGTCGCACATTGTCAAGTTCAAGGTGCCCTTTTGGGCGCCTGGCGTTTAGATCACTTTGATATTTATGAGTTTATGCAGAAAATTGTCTCGCATGTTTTGTGTCCTGTGTTCCCAGTTCCCACAGAGCCCACACACACACACACTCGCACACACCCACACGTACAAGGAGAGAGCAGGATTCGATGGGAAGGAAAATACTTTCACACGTTTTTAATGAATGGCTGTGGTTTGTTCACTCAAAAAAAATACTGGCAATTTGGTAATTAATAATGGTGTCTAAAACGAGGCAAGATGAGAAATATATTTCTTATTTTAAAACTGCTTTTAAATCACCTAGTTTACAGTTATAAAAGTTGAACTATTTGACATTTACATAACAAAAATATGTCTTTATTTATTATTGCACATCAAGAACTTAATTTTTTATTCAGTATATATTTCCAAATGTTTTCTGAAACTAACTAAACAGTTTTAATATATTTATATATTTTTGAAAATAAAAACTTGATACTTTGTAAAAAGATATTTGGATATTTAAATTATTTTGGTTCTTTAAATAAGTAATATAAAAAATACATAAAAAAAATAAATAAAAATAATTTGCACTGGAAATTTCAACTTCAAAATATAAATTAGCTTATTATCAATTTTTATATATATGAAAGAAAAACGAACAAAGCATAAATTAAACATTAAAGTATTTAAATTAAGAAACTTAAAGTAACTGTGCGAATTCCAAAATTGTTCTTTAAAATCCAGCATTTTTTTAAAAAGTCTTTTAAAAATGATATTTTTATTTATAATTAATTCAATAACAAATAATTTTTAATAATGTTAAAAAAAAAACCGGCAGCATTTTTCGCTGAGTGTTCTTTTTTGGCCAATTGCAGGGACATTCAATACATGCATCCTTGAACTTCCTTGAGATGAGGGCAGCTGTGTGTCCTCCCGGACCTCTTCCGGCTGACTAGGCACATGGGAGCAGTTTTTAGCCAAGATTTTCGGCTAAGCTTTCAGCCAGCCAATTGGCTATCAAATAACTTTAAAGCGGCAGCTGCTGCTCCTCGGTCTGCTACTGCTGCTCCTCGGTCTGCTCTTTGGCTGCTGTGCTGGCCAATTCACACGCTCGTGGGCGCATCCCATAGCTGGCAATTCAGTTCAGGCCAAATTGGCTAACAATCTTTTTGTGTTTTTTTCTTGTTTGTTGTTGTTGCCACTTTTTGCAAGCGGCTGTGGTTGGTGCAATCATTGGATTAATTTTAATATGTCCATGGCTATAAAGCGTTTACGTCCAGCTCAATCTGTGCTCGGCCTGCTGCATCTATGATTATGGTTTCACCGGCAATCGACTCGACGTTGCCTACTAATGCACACACACACACATATACACAAAGTTGTGTGTGTGTGTGTGTGTGTCTCTATACATACATAAATGTAGCAACGTTTGGTTGCCAGCTTGGCTGCTGGAATTGCGACCTCTTTGGGAGCGTTGTTGCCGCTGCTATTGCTGCTGCTGCTGCTGTTGCTATTGCTGTTGCTGCTGCTGCTGTTGCTGTTGCTGTTGCTGTTGTAGCTGGTTACGAAACCCCAAGAAAAACTTCCGCATTCATTTAAGATCATTTCTGTCGTTGGCTGCTTCAAGTGGTTGTTGTTGTTGCTGCTGCTGCTGCCGGTGCAGATTTGCAACAGCAACAGCAACAGCCCCCCCTCATTTGGTGTTGCCTATGTATATACAACTATATACATATATGTGTGTATCTGTGTGTGTGTCTGTGTGTTGTTTGCTATTATTAATGCCGCCGTCGCTGCCGTTGCCCCCGCATCCAACTTGCTGTTGTTGTTGCTGTTTCTCCCATGCGCAGCGCGTCGTTGTTTTCGTGAATTTATGGATCAACATTGCATACCGCACGACAAGGAACCAACTGCTACCGACAACAACAACAACAACTAGCAATAACTGCAGGTAACAGCAACAGCTCTCAGCTTTAATAGCCCCAAGCGTCTGCCAAGTGACAAGCACCAAAATTGACAAGGTGCCTGCAGTTTTTGTTGCATTTGTTGTTGTTGTTGTTATTGTTGCAGTTGTCAAATCAATTGAATCGTCAGGATGGAAGTACAGGTTACACATACATTTGTGGAATTACGCATTTAATTGCAAAGCTGCAACATTTCAAGTTTTATACATTTGAACGAATCAAAAGACTTGTCTTAAATACAGTTTAAATAAGGAATTACTTTATGTGTGAATTAACCATTTTAATATGAATTTTGTGATGAAGTCTTTTAAAACCAAAAGTTAATTATGTCTTTATTTTTTATTTTAAAATTAACCTTGTATACATATACCAACTAATATGTTTAATTCGATTTATCAGAAAACATAATTAACTTGATTTTTTATTTTATGCATTATACAGAAAATATTACGAATTAATATTGTTTACCTTTTCTTATATACTAATACTAAATATTAAAATATAACTAAATAAATTAGTAGTTTTCTTTTGTGTTTGAATAATATTCACGTTTTATCCTATTTAGTAAATAATTCCTTGACCTCTTTTCATAATTTAAATGTGTATTTCTATCAAATTTACAAATTTTGTGTCTTATAATTAAATATTATTAATAAAAAAATGTATGATTAAATCTATAACAGTTACGACTCCAATAAATAATGAGATCGCGTAAGTTTCTGTATAATCTGCAATAGCTCCTGAAAGTGGAGAACCACCTCATCCATTAGTCATTACAAGCCTGCCCCCCCGTTCTGCAACCCGTTCGAACTGTGGCAGCTGTTGTTGGCATCCCAAAGAAGAAAACCAGTCCTGCCATAATCAGGTCATGCCTTGCCTTGTGGCCCGTTAACCAGCCAAGAGAAGAACAGTTCCAGGCAAAAACGCCTTACCAATAAATTCACACTAATGGCTAAATAAAAAAGAAAAAAATAAAAACAACAGAAAAACAAAAGAAGCAGCAGTTTGCCGCACATCAATAATGAATACCGTTAGCTCCTCTTCAGCCAGAGCCAGAGTCGGAGTCGGAGTCAGAGCATGAGCAAGAGCAAGATCATGGGGCAAGCTCATGGCGGGCATCTTGACCAAATGCAACTGGTTGCTTGGTTGTCATTGTCGAATGTGGAGGCATGCGTCAATAAATTACCTAGAAGCGCACCCAAGAGCGCTGTCAAGACCAAAGCCAAGAACAAAACGAGCCAAAGAGCCAACAAGCCGACAAACGGACAAATGGCCAAACGAACGGGGTAAACTGGCAACTGGCAAACAGGCAACTGGCAAACTGGCTAACTGGCCAACGGTACATTATGCAATCACGGCATGAATGAGACACTCTTGACCGAGTTTCCATAGCCAGGCAGTAACGGTAACGCGACGTAAGCGACAGCTGACAAGTGGCCTGTGCAACAGTGGCAGTGGCAGCAGCAGCGGCAGCAGCAGCAGCAGCAGCAACTAACGGGTTCTTATAAGCTTGGCCTAAGCGAAATAGAAGAAATAAGCAAGAATCGCGAAGTGCATCCGAGCTAACTCAAAACGCACTGCACTTGCCCCTTACGTAAAAGATAAAATACACAACAAGAAAAATTGGGGTAGAAAAAACTAAAGAAAAAAGTAAAATGTGCGTTTTAAAAAAAAAATGGTTTGTAATAAAAAATTCAAATTTGTTTCATCAAATAAAATTGAAATGTTAAGCGCCAGTTTTTGCACACAAAAAAAATGCAGTATTAAAAATAAAATAATTAAACGTATTAAATAAAATAAATATAGTTTTTTCAAATAAATTTACCAAATTTAAAAATACACCTAACATAAGCGTACCATTTTTCTTATGAATATAATGTGACAAATAACTAATTATTTGAAAATATTTATAGTAAATTCGAAAACGTTTTTATTCCAGATAAAAGATACAAATGTTTTTCATATTTAATAATCAAATTTAAATCGATTAAAATTTATTTTTTATGCGATTATTGATCCTGTATTTGCTGAAGGATAAAGTCGAAATACTATCTTTCAATTCGTATTAATTATATTCTTGTCAATGCAATCATTTTGCCTATTCTTTTAAAGTTTAGCCAATATTAAATTATTAGTTAACATAAAAAGTCTGTCAAATTTGGATTATAGTAAAAGCTATAACGAAAGCGGAAACAAAAATAAAAAAAATCTCTAACTATAGAGGAAGTCAAACGTATACTAATGCAAGTGTAATAACACTGTTTAAAATAATGGCTGCAGTTAGTTGGTGACTAATAATACCTATGGAAAAAATGATAATCAAGCAAAATTATAATACAATAGATTTAGTTTATTCACTTTGACATTAAGAAATACATGTTTTGTGATGCATACAAAGATTACAAAGAGTTGTTTGTGTGTAAGTACGGCTCTTGATTTATTGATTAGGGGAAGTGGTCCGCTGGGTGAATCGCACCTAATCAATCAGATGGGTCTTGACCAGGGCAACAATTGGGGCTGCTGTTGGCATATTGGGATATTCGCCAGCGCTGCCGGCAATGTCCAGATGAGTGTATTTCAGTGGCTTCTTGGAGTCGACGCCGTGTTCGTCCAGTCCGGTGACCTTTATCAGGAATGCAGCGGGCACTTGATGGCCACGCGGTGTCTTCACCGATGGTGCCGAGTTCGCCTGGACCACATCCTCGCCCAATACCTTGGGGGCATTGAAGTCAAAGTCACATTGACGCAGCACGGAGACCTCGAAGGGTTCGCCATAGGTCTGGCCAGCTGCTTGCAGCTTGCGTGCATGATCCTCCTTGGCGGCGACACTATTGTCCACAATGATGGACTGACCCTCGCCAGCGGAAATGAAAGCATGACCCGTCAATGTGGCAATGGTAAACATATGTACATTTGGCAGATTCCGCTCAATGGCAATCTCCTTCATGCGGCACAGGACATCGGCCATGCACATTCTGCCCTCGGCATCGGTGTTGCCAATCCTAACACGAACACCAGCTCGCGACGTAATGATCTCATCGGATACATAGCACTCTTCGCCAACGGAGTTGCGCACCATGCAAAGGGCACCAATTACATGGATATCCTCGGGCTTTTGCTCACTGACAACATGCATGAAACCAGCAACGGCAGCAGCTCCACACTTGTCACGGGACATGCCAGCCATAACACCGCCAGCTTTAATGTCAGCGCCACCGGTGTCATAGGTCACACCCTTGCCCACCAACATCACAGTTTTTCTCGCCGGCTTGGGTGGCTTATACTCAAGGAATATAATGCGTCCCTGATGCCGCTCCACACAGTTGGCAGCCCGATTGACGGCCGCAAAGAGTGGATACGATTTGTTGAGTTCATCCACATTGCTAATCACCGTCACCGACAAATTGGCGAACAGTGGCTCGATGTACGCTTCCACAAGTGGTGGCGCCATACGCTCCGGATCACCGCCGCCAATGTCGCGGGCAATGAGACGAGCCGACTCAAGGATCAGAGCTTCCTCCATGATCTTCTCAGCATCGGGATTGTTAATATGGACGGAGAGTGAACTAATGCGTTTCTTCTTCTCAGGCACATCCTCGCGCAGTTGAATGGGCTGAAGAGGAGAGGTGACGGTGAAGGTAAGTAAATTAGGAGTAATTCATCAGATACATACCACATAGAGCTCCTCCAGTGCGCCAAGAACTGTGCAGAGTTCCACCTGCGAGAAACGTTTGCTGTTGGGCACCACCAAAAGTGGCGCTTTAAAGCCAGACTGTGAATCATAAAAGAAAATTAGATGATTTGGATTACGTCTCAAACAGAAACTGATGTCTACCTTGATGGCTCGCTGAAGCGACTGCGCAGCTGCCTTCTGATAGCAACGCACATCATCATAGTCGGATAGCTCCTGCACCGGAGCATAGATCACAGGCAGACCGGAATGAGACTTGAAGCAGGAGACAACACTGTCGAAGGCTTTGTCATAGGAGCGATGCTCCTCAAAGACCTCAGCCAGCTCCTTGGGCACAGCGCGATCAATGACGCAAAGGACATCGTGGCCGGACTTGGCCAAGATCTTGGACAACGTAACCGTGCAGGGCAATAGCCTTGAAGGGGAACAAAGTGCAAATAAATTAAATATACCATTTTTATTATTTATTGCAAATATAGCAAATATATTTCAATCTATTTAATTGCTGCAAGCGAATGTGGAAGCTAATTGAAATGCAATTTAAACACGTCGTCTGGAAACTTGGTTGCGTATTTCAATTAGTAGTCAAGCAATCGAGTTGCGAATAAGTTATGTATATATATAGCATATATATTAGTATTTATATTTATTTATATATGTAGAATTTTAATTAAACTGCGGCTTACTAAATTAACTCTTTTGTATACTAGAAAAAATTGCTGAATTATTTTGCAATAATTTTAATTTTAGAACTAATGGAAACCACACAAACCAAATAATATTTATACTCTTTGAAATTGCCATAGATATTTTATGAAATATATAAATAATTGATCGCAAATAGTGAAATTGTATGACATATTTTTTTCTATATAAAATTGAGATAAATACAAAGTAAATCGAGACAAAATAATTTAATATTAATCTACTTGTGAAATAAAAATAATCAAAAGTTATTTTAGTTATCTGGTTAGCTTTGAATTACAATAAGTACAAATTATTATCAGATGTACATAAATGTTGAAGCAGTTATGTTTAGGTTTATACAGTCCACCCCTTTCTGGCATTGATAGCTTTACCCGAGAGGCAGATTATGTCAATTTTGAAGTGCAGTAAATAACTTCGATAGCGATAAGCTTTGAAGGGGGGCCTATTAAATATGGTTTAACTTTCGTTCAACGACACTTAATCTCAAATATTAAACAAAGGGAAAGACCGAGATAACTGTCCTTAAATATATATGCAACTTGATGATACTTACTTCTCGAGTCCCATGTTGAAAGCGTTAAACGGTGGCACGTACAACTGCAGCGAACGGCAAACGGACAGTCACTGAGAGTTGAAAGAGTGATGTATTCCGAAATACTACAATCGAATACTGGAATTGGTGACTGGAAATAACAGAAGCGATAAGGCACACTGATAATGATAGATTTTTCTTTTGTGATTGTTATTGAGAGGAGCGGCGACTTCGCGTTGGCAACTGCACAAATTGTTGTGTTTCGCATGCAACTCAAACCAGTTGGCTTTTATAGCGAAACTGCGCGCATTAGCTTCCCACGAACTATGAATAATCGTTGGAACGTTTTATAAACTCTGGCTTGCACATGATAACAATAACAAAAGGCTTCTACTCACGTCGTTTTTTTTACAAGCCACAGTGCACAGAACAAACACACGTTAATCGAATGGCAATTCTCTTGCGAGTCACGTTCACGGCTAGTGTAAAATGAGCGGCTAAGGTGAAAAACAGCTGATGGCCTCAAAATGCCGGTCAGCTGTTCTTTGCATTGACAGCGTTGCCAACCACATTAAAGTCAACTAAAGCGATGAATTTGAAATGTAAATAAGATTTTGCATTTATTAATTTTTAGTTTTAATCGAATTAGGTTTTAATTAGAAATCAAGGGAAAATTGATACATATTACTTTTCTAATTAGACCGCCAGCAGATAACTGAATTCCTCGGCGTTTACTTTAAATGTAAACCAAGTAGTTAATAGCCTAAATTTAGATTATAAAATGCAAGTTTACATTTAGTGTACAAACTATTATTGTACATTTTATTCACCATTTATATAGTTTTGTACATCTTTAATTAACTGCGGCAGCTTGTTGGCATCAAGTGCCAAGAGTTTTCTATAAGGAGTCATAACTGCATCGCCCTCAAGCCAATTGCCAGCCATGCCGGAATCGCATTCGGAGGCTACGGAATACTCGAAACTAAATTTGGCGCGCTCGGAGAGCAACTCCTCCTCATCATTGGTATAGTTGTCCTCCGAGGGTTTGCCCTTCTTTGCCTCCTTGCGATAAAACTTTACCAGCAGAAGCAATGTGCCAAAATCGAATTTCATTTTCTTGGCCTTGGCATCATCAATTTCCTGCTGCAAATTCTGTAGCAGCGGCACCGAGATTTGTGCGGGAATATTGATGAAGCGCTCGTTAATCAGAAAGCCAACATGACGCTGCTCCTGATCGAGTAGTTCACGCAGCTGCTGCTGCACCTGCTCCGTGGCATGTTTCCCAGCTCGTTCGAGGAGATAGCTGCGCAGTTGACTTATGCTCGGCTGATCCTTTTTGGCTGTTAGATTCAGCACTGATGTGATGCCAAAAATGGTACCATCTTCAACCATGTCGTCATCATCAGTTTCGTCATCTTCTTCGCACTGGCAAATAACGCTGCCCACATAATTTTGAGCTACAAAAGAAATCAACACAAAACATAACTAAAGACCGACAGAAATAATTAAATTTTTACCAATGAGCAAATCGGCCATTTGGTTACAGTTGATGTGTGCTCGCAGGAAGAGTCGCTGCAGCAGCTGTGAGATGCCTTGTGCATCCGGATCGACAGGTGCGCGTCCCTCAAAATCAATTTCTACTTCCTGTTGCAATTTATAAATAAATTAACTTACTAGTGCATATTTGTGCACCTACCTCATTGCCCTTGTACGCATCTGGATGCGATCCATCGTCATCGTCGTCATCATCATCACTGGAGCTCGTTGCCTCATGGTTTTTATCCACCTCCATTGTGTTTAAGTTTTTGCGTTTATTGGACGACATTTTCTGTGCTTGCTATTAATATTTAGTTAAACAGCGGCAAATGTAAACAGATGTTTTAAACACACACGTGTTGCGCGGCGTTGCCAGAAAATACACAGTTCGACCAGTTCTTGTGAACCGCGGTAGTTTTATTCTTGTTTTGAGCTATTACAAATTATTACTTATAATTAATAATTATTTTATTTTATCATGTTGCCGGCGCTTCAACTTTGCTCAAATGCTCCTCATATTGTTCTTGTGTCAGTAGACTGGCCTTGATATCATCACAATTTTCGATTTTGGGCAACAATATGGCAAAAAAGCCTGCACCCTCGGGAACCGTTTCCAGTTGTTTGCCATCTGCCACTAGGGAAGTGTTCACTTCCACCAACTTCCCCCGTATGCAACTGGGAATTTTGTAAACTTTACCCGTTTCGGTCGTTAATAACGCCAGCGTTGTGTCTGCCTGCAAAATCATGCCGCCCTTTTTCGCTTTACCCTTGACTACATTCTGGCTGCGATCAACATTTCCTACATCATAACTAACCGAGGCAATCCCTTCGGCATAAGCTGGATGTGTGGGCGCCAAACAGATGAGACAAATGCGATTGGAGTGATAGAGCACCTGGTAAGCAGCATCCGATTTGATGTAGTAGTAGCGGGTAAAAAACCGATCCACCACACTGGGATATTTCTCCTCGTAGCAATCTGTGATGGGGCTCACAAGCTTGCCACAAATCTCCTGCTCATCGTGTTGAAAGTAGAAGGGTGCAAAGGGATCCTCCTCCGCCGGCGCATCCATGACTTCTTAGTTAGGCTGTTCACCACGCAGCAGTCGCTCCTTGTACTTGGCCTGATTCTCTCGGGCCCTGGCGCGATTTGCAGCGGATCGAGCAACTCTCTCCGTTTTCAGGCACTTCACGACCTGATCGTCTATCGAATTGCAAACGCCGATAAATTTGGAAAAGGCGTTCTGAGCGAAAAGATGAAGAACTATTGAACCAGCACTGAGAATACATCATTTTATTTTACCTACATTTTCGTGACAGGCCTTGAGTTCCTCAATTAGTTTGTTGCAGGCTGGTGTATGCAAATGTGAGGCCAAATCTGTGTGCATCTTCAGTAGCTTAAGCACATATACTTATATTTATTTATTTTGCCAGTCGTTGCTCTTACGCAAATGTGTCTATTGCTAACAGTTCCAGCTGTTATCGATATTCTGGCGATAGATCACTAAACAGCTGTTTCAGAAAAACCATAAAATACTTTTAAGGTATCGGTTATTTTTTGGTATTCAAATTTGAAATGGTTTCCCTTTTATGTATATAAATATATATGTCATTTACTTTCAAAATTGATAGAAAACACAGTGAAATAAGCTTTTATGTTTTTTTTTATTATTATTTATTTATTTGTGTATTTTACCCGCTCTCACAGTTGATTGTTACATATGTTTTCAGATTTATAACAGATATATTATATATAAATATATGTATATGGATATCTATTTCATGAACATATTTCGTATCTCTCACATGCCTTTATAGTCATTTTAGAAAAATTGGTTTAACGTCTTCACTGTTTCACTTTTTTGTTACCAAAAAGTCTTATCAACTACTTCATCAAAATAGGGGTTGCCTCAAAAAATAAACTAACTTTGTTTTTGTTTGCTCCAACAATCTGTAAAAACACTGCTAAACTCTCAAAAAAAAACATGTGCGCTGTTGCTAACAACTACAATTAGTTAAAAAATGGTATTTCTGTATTATGGTGGAAATTTAAAGGTTTAATTTGTTAGATATCGTCTAAAGTTCGCATTTCATTTGCCTCTTGCTATGTTCGCTACGCTCAGTTAAAAATAAATAGCTGATTTACTCTACTAAAACAAAAGACTCTACATTATTATCTCTCTGTTATATAATTCAGTTTTGTGTTTGTGTGTGTGTGTGTTTACGCTCTCATTTGTGCATTAGTTTTCTCTCATAAAGCTCTCAGTTCGGTTATATTATTATAATAAGTATTCAAAATTAAAAATTTTGCAACTCAGATGAAAAATAAATAAAGTTTCCTAAAGGCCCATGTTTGACCTAATATCAAATAACAAAGATGAAGAAAAAAAAACTCTCCAAAAGCTAAATTGTTGCTCTATTTTGTCTTACGCTGTTGTTGCTGTTGTTGTTGTTGTTTTTTTTTTTGTTGTTTTGCTTTCTTTGTGTTCGTCAGAATAGAACAAATACGTTAACAATAGTTTTGCTCTCATTTGTAGCTCCTGGATGTTTCTTTCATTTTCTTTTTCTCTTGCTCTCTATTGGTCGTTCTCTCTCTTTCTCTCTCTCTCTCTCTCTCTCTCCCTCTCTCTCTCGCTCTCCAGTTAATTGTCTCTAGACGTTTGCCGTGTTCTCTCTATCTATCATTAAAACAAACTAAATGGCAGGCTTTGTCCTTCTAAGGAGCCAACACCTCAGCTCGTCTTCTTCGGATCCGTTTGAACGTGTCCAGGACTCGCGACCTGTGCCTGCGCCTGTACCTCAACACCGGCCAGCGCTGCCTCAGACATTTTCTTGTACTTGCCAGCCAACTCGGGCAACTCGTACGCAATGGCCAAGTCGAGTTTGTTAATTGGACAGCCCCGGAAATATGTGCAAGTATCTCTGAGTTTCTTGAACTCGTACAGCGGATTCAAACGGAAGAAGTCGCGATACACTTCTGGATCGGGCAAGTCATAACGCGAGATATTTGTCAGCGTTGAGAGACCCTCATAAATATGATAGTTTTGCGGATGATCAATGATGTCATCAGCGATGCGCTTCTTGTTGCCAAACAGCGTCTTGTGATTGTAGTAAGTGTTCAAATAGCAGTCAACCATCTTGGCATGATTACGCACACGCACCTGCAAAAAATTATAAATAATTAAAAAAATATACATAACTTTGTGAAACCAGATATTGACAAGTTTTGTCTAGCTAAACATTTTTGAAACCCTCTTACAAATTACAAAATATCAATATTAATTTGCACACAGCCTTTAAATTTGGTTTAGAGATCGGACAAATATTTAACTTTCAGCAACATTTTGCCGCATATCCGTGACAAATGAATTTGAAAAAAATACAATATTTGATATTTCTTGAAGCTTATTTTTTTATTTTTAACGAATTTCCCTAACATTTTTAAACATTTCATTAATCAGAAATGTTAATTAGTTCTGAGCTCCTTTTTTAAAAAACTGTGTTTTTGGTTGTGTGTTGATTATCAATTTGTCAGTTAGACAGTTGAACAGTCAGTCAGTCATTGATATATATATATATATAAATATATTGGATCAGATTAGTTACTCACGGCGAAGCGTCGGGCGCTGGCGATCTTGTGCTCGATACGCTTATCGATGGCTGTGCGAAGATCGCGAAGGAAGGCACGCTCCTGGGCGGCAAGGAGGCGAGCTGGTGCGCCATCCTGATACGGATGTGTCCACAGCGATGTGGTGTACATGAGCGGTGGCTGAGCGGAGGACATCAGTGGTGAGATGTTCCAAATGAGGGCACCCTGAACGCGCAAGAGTTCTTCAGGTTTGACAGTGTCCGCCTTGTTCAAAATGATGCGCGTTTGGTATTCGCGACCCTTGAGCTGATCGAGGATGGCCTCGGTCTCTGGGCCGACATCCAACTTGGCTGGGTCATATACCAGAAAGATGATGTCGGCACGATCGATAAACCACTGGCACGCATCGTTGAAGGGGAAGACGCGAGATACTTGCTTGCGTACCTCGAGTATGCCAGGTATCTCAACGATGTTGACCTGAAAAATACGAGATACAAAAATTAAAAATTCATTTAGCATATGCACACATCACATTCAATTTGGCCCATTGTCTTTCTGGCTATTTTCGAGGCATTTAGTTTCGTTAATAACCAAATACTATAAATGCCTATTATTCGGGCAATGTGCCAAAAAAAAAAAAATATTTGAAAACAATTTCCCAATCCGTCGAGCTGCCCTGCCAAAAGCTATTTGGGAGACAAGTTAATGCACTTAAGAGCTAAGTACATATGTATTTCACAACATGTAATACCTTTTCAAGGATCTTGCTCTTCATCTTTAAGCCACGCAGACGCTCCTCCAAACCCTGACCGAATTTCTGCAGGCCAGCAAAAGTATAATCGGCAGCCAGTTGGGTGCCATCCAAAACTTCCGTCTCATTGCCCCACATTAAAATGTTGAAGTAGGCCGGAGATGGTTCAGCTCCTAAATTAAAAATAAACCAATTATTATTAGTATTTTTCTCTGAGTGTACCCACATCTCACACTTACCGGTTCTCAACGAGTTGGGCGTGTATTCATTGTCAGTCAAATAATTGAGAATGGATGATTTTCCACCCGACCATGGACCCATGAATAGAATCAATGGCTTGGAGAAGATCTCGGGATCACTGAAATGGCGATTGCTCAAGTCACGGTACTTGTACAAAGTCTCCAAAGGCTTGACGGCATTCTCATAGATCTTCTTAATGTCGCGCAAGATAATCTCAGCAACATTATCGGTGGCCTTCTCACGGGCATTGAACTCCTCGTCTAACTGCAGGAGTTCTGAGATATGTTGACGACTGCGTCGATTCTCTGGGATTGTACCTTCCTGAAAATAGAGTGTACACCTTTGAATGATGCCCTTATATCTTATCTGTTTTGAACCTACCCAGAGTAATTCGTCTTCTGGCATGGTGTCATCTTCTTCCTCAGCAGCAACAGCTGTTTCCTGAGCCACTTCGGCTTCCTTTACTTCCACGGATGCTTCCACTTCGGGCTCTACGGCTTCCTCCGCAGCGGCTACTGGCTCGGGCTCTTCCTCCTTCACTTCTTCCACAACTGGCTCAGCTTCATCTTCTGCCTCAGCTTCAACTGCAGCCTCAGGTTCCACTTCAGCCTCAGCTTCAACTTCAGCTTCAGCTTCAACTTCAGCCTCAGCACTTTCCACCTCCTTGGAGGCTTCCTCCTCAGTGGGGAATTCCTCAGCTGGACTGGCGGGCTCCTCAACTTGTACAACAGGAGCAGCGTCCACCTCACGCTTGCTGCGTTTCTTCACCTCTTCTTCATCAATGTCGAGTTCGTGGCTATCATCATGTATATTGGGTATTCCATCGCCATCCATGTCGTTGTCATGCACATTCAAGATGCCATCGCCATCCATATCCTCGTCCTTCTCGTTGATCTTGTTATCGCCATCGATGTCGTCGTCCAATGCATTTGGCACACCATCTCCATCGATGTCCATGCTCTGAGGCTCTTCGGAATTGGTTAAGCCATCCCCATCGACATCGTGATCTTCATCATTATGGACACCATCGCCATCTATATCACTGTCCTCTGAAATTTGGGATCATCAAATCATTTTAGACTAAATCGAATGTATTTTTTCTTTATTGTACTCACCATGGTTAAGGGTACCATCTCCATCAATGTCCTCATCCTCTGCTCATTTTGGGATTGAACATTAAAGAGTGTTTGTAATGCAACAATAAATGACTTACCATGATTTGCTTTGCCGTCGCCATCCAAATCTTCGTCCTTATCATTCGGCAAACCATCGCCATCCAAATCGCTGTCCTCTACAATCGGGAACATATTAAAAATTAGTAAGTTTTCAACAATCATAATTACTTGAAATATATTAAATAACTAAATATAAATATTAGCTTAATAATGTTGAAATTTCTTTAAAAAGGAAATAATTTAGTTTAAACAAATATAGCTTCAAATATTTCATGCGGGGAATTTGAGCATACCGTGATTTAGAGTACCATCTCCATCGATATCCTCGTCCTCTGCATGAGAGAGTATTCTTGTATTGCTTATATTTATGGTATATCTAATTACTCACCGTGATTAGCTTTTCCATCGCCATCCAAGTCCTCGTCCTTTTCGTTTAACAAACCATCGCCATCCAAATCGTTGTCCTCTGCCCAAATGAAATCCCAATCAAATTATTGATATAAGCATTTATTTTGCACCGCCAAATCCTCACCTTCATTAGGTATTCCATCGCCATCCATGTCATTGTCCTTTTGATTGTGAACACCATCGCCGTCAATGTCGTTGTCATCTTCATTGGGAATACCATCACCATCGATGTCGTCATCCTCATCGTTTGGTACGCCATCACCATCGATGTCATCGTCCTCCTCATTTGGAATACCATCACCATCGATATCATCGTCCTTGTCATTTGGGATGCCATCGCCATCGATGTCGTCGTCATCTTCATTGGGAATGCCATCGCCATCGATGTCGTCATCCTCATCGTTCGGTATGCCATCACCATCGATATCATCGTCCTTCTCATTTGGTATGCCATCGCCATCTATGTCGTCGTCCTGATCATCTGGTATTCCATCGCCGTCAAGGTCGTTGACGCCTTTCGCGTCCTCTGTGGAATCCACATCAGAAATTTCAACAGTTTCTTTTTCATCATCAATCCCACCATCATCATCATCATTATCATCATCATCCCTACGAGGCTGATCGGATAGCAATTCTCCAGAGCCAATCGTGACACCATCTACAGGTATCACTAGATCATAAATACGATCTTCTATATATATATTTTTTTTTTGAGTCCAACTTACCGGTTTTTAGTTCATTTATTGCCTTTTCAATGTAGGGTCGACATTCTGATTCGCTTGGTCCGACATCGGCATTGGCAAACCCAACTAGAAATTATTAGCAAAATAAATGGGTAAATAATTGCATTTTTTTTTTGTATTTTTTTTAACTATACTTTTTAAATCAAAGATAAGCTTTATTACAATAAAAATTGCAGTTACTTGGTTTTTATAGTATTTAAAAAGTGTTTTTTTTTTTAGATAATGCGGAAAAAAAACAAAAACCACCTAAGTCAAAAATTCTTAAGCATTCTACCTACATCTATAATGAAAATATCGATCTTAAAATTAGTGTAAAATTGTAGTGTTCAGATATATCACAGGACAATTAATATTTAACAAAATTACTTTTTAAATATAACTTTTCTCTGTGAGTGTTTAATGAATTTTAAAAAAGGATTTAAAAGCCATTTATGAAATTTGTATTTTTGGCTAAGTCCAGAAAGTTAAATTTTGTATTTTGTGCTTGACGTTAGCGCCGAGGTCTTTTTATCTTTTCAAACTTGACATTATTTATTGTATATACCAGCGGACACACACACACACACACACACATACCTATGTACGGACACCATGCAATAAGTTCGGCAATTTATGAATTTTATTTTTAAAAGATGAAAAATTAAACACACATTTGCTCTAGTCGCCGAATGTGAATGGATATATAAATATATATATATTTTTTGTTGGTCACTCGCCCACTATATTTTACTTTTCCATCCATAGTTGTACTCGCTGTTTAGTGACGTGAGTGCATATATACTATATATCTAAGTAAAATTTACTTTTACATTTAGTGTTTTTTTTTATTTGTTGTTCTCGCCTTTGAGTGACAGGTGTTAGCCTAAGGTCGTTGCTAATTACTTTCTCGATTGCAGACAGCTGCGATAAATCGTGTATAACTATAGATATCGAGAAGATGAACAGAAGCTAGATGTATAATTGAAGTACAATATGGTTTTTCGATGTGTAATGTAGCTGTCAGCAAGTAATTCTCATGATTTGTTTTCGTGCATTTATTTTCGTGTATGGATAGCTATTTAAGTTATTTCACATCTCATTCCTATCCGCATAAGCAGAATTATTTATACGGCGTGTTTGAATGACCGTTTGCATATTGTGTTTACGTTGCTTGCAACCAATCCTAACGTACATATAAATACACACATATATATATATTGTATACATAATTTCTCTGTGGTTTGAATTTATTTTCCTTTTTTTTTTGCAAGCCAAACAAAATCCACAGAGGAATATAAGTTGTACGGGGCTCTGCACAGAAACAGATACAGGCTACGAATACAGTCTCAGATACAGATACTTGCTCAATACATAAAATAACTTAAAAATTCTAAATTTAAAAATATTACAAACGATGACAACGAAGAGCAACCAAAATCTGCCGAACACAATTTTGAGAAAAGCAAAAAACCAAAAAAAAAAAATAACACCAACATGAAGAAAGTGACCAACAAAATTGTCTACGTATTTGTGCAGCTGTCAATGTATTTGTATTATCCAACGAGTCTAGGCCAAAATTTAATATGGTATATTCTCAAAGTGTCGCCTCTGACGTTTGCACATACACACACACAAACACACACACACATACGCACTGAGCTCTAGCAAATATTTTTAAATATATGCTTATTTATACATATCTTTTAATTTTTTTCTTCTCATCTCTCTTTTTGTTATAAAAATTGCATAATGCCTTTGCGCTACGTTGTGATATGCGGGAATATTTATATAGTTTAAACTGCTTATGTAAAAAAGAGATCCTTGCGACACACTCACCATTATTGGATACGGCGATTAACGTCAGTCCCAGCAGGAACCAAATTGTTAGTCGCCCCATAATAATAAAATCCACAAATTATCCTTGAGTTTTCCCAGTTTGATTTTAGCACCTTAGCCACGTCATAAATTCTCCTTTTATTCTTTCGAATTTTTCCCGTAATTATTGATAATTAGGCAAAAATTAATAAATCACTTGATCTCGTATAATCGCATATATATATCCACAATATATGCGCTCGTTTAAATGCACTGCGTGTGAAAGGGTAAAAATTTTAAATGCTACATATTATTTTCTCATATATAAAAATATATATATGCATGTACTAGAGCATGGGCTAAATTATTAGCTATATACTATATATGCATAACATATATATATAGAAATACTAGAAATATCTTATTAGACCCGTACAAATTTGTTACACTTTTTGTGGGTTTTTAGAATTTTGCACTTGTTCGTATTTTTGTCACTTTGCAGTTCGTTTATTTATTATTAAAAATAATTCAATATTCGCGATAAACTGATTTTAATACATATATTTTTTTTTTATTTAATTTTTATTTTTTATTGCAAGCCCTTTTCTGCAAAATTTTAACCAACAATCGTCGGCTGGGTAATCCTTAGTGTCCCTTTCGACGATTGTCAGCTAAATAATTTGCTTATTCTTGGCCCGTCGTCTTTGCACGTTGTGTGCGTTTCGTTTTTTGAATTTTAAGCTATATATATTTTTTCTGACTATTGGCTAAAAAAGCAAGATAGAACTGTTCAGAAATGTAATGAAATTATATTATGTGGCGTACACGAGTATACGAGACGATCTCTCCCGGTCCAAAACCAATTCGTAACTCAACATGCATATACCATGAATTTACCTTGTGACCGCGAAAATTATTTCATTTTGATATTTTTGTAGCAAAATGATTTTGTCAAAAGCACTGCGACGAGAAAACTTATCTCTTATTATTTTTTTCGCCGATGCTCTCAGAGCGAATGCCACAGAGAGAGGGAGCAACTAAATATTTTATTTGGGGAAAATTAAAAAGCCGGAGAAAATTGTGCCGCGTTCTAAATGTTGCACTTAATTCTAGGTATACTCAAGATAAGGCATTATTTGTAGAACAGGACTTTAGTTTCAATCAAGATCTATGCATGAATTTATAAGCCTCTTATTATTATATTGTAGCCATTTTTAGCAAATTTAAATTTAAAATAATGAAATTTATGGTAGTTCCACCAAAGAACTAGCATTTTAAAACCGGGTAAATTAAATATTAGAGCCACGTAAAAAGTACCTAAATATAACTCATCAGCCTATGGATAATCCTTAAATAACCTCAAATTCTCTTATTCTCCAAAGAACTTTGTTTGGAATACTCGTGTTTAATTATAGCCAAAGATTTGCTCATTTTAAATATACACGCAAAACGGTTGATTCAAGAGCAACATTAATAGCATAGAAATTTAGTTTTTGCCTAGCTGGCATATTTACCCCTCGAAGATGTCGAGTACTCGAGTATAGACCATACGTAATTTTCAACGATTTATTTCGTGTCACAAATGATTTAATTTGATGCAATATGCTTTTATGCTTTTTGCCCGCTCGCTGCGTACCCTCTACATTCAGTGTAAAATATGAATATATATATATAAATATATATATATAATATTCATGTCGCATTTATCACCGGTCATTAATATGCTTGATTGCATGAACAGCTGATGTTTGGTCGGTTGCTTGGCTGTGTGTGTTGCATGTGGTCACAGACAAATGCCACATCATGCTTTGAGAACTGTGACAGGTAACGATCGGTGAATAGGCAGTTATATAACATGATGGATATGCTATCATTAAGGAATGTTACCCAAGTCATATATGGTGTTTAGCCAAAATTAGAATTCTTAAATATCGTTCGATAGAGGTGATATTTGGTAAAGCTGAAGTGTTTTTTCTCGTTTCTATGAAACTTTATTTTAAAATGTAATAGCTGTTAAACCGACCCATTAGTAAAAAATAAAGTCAAATGTTATAACATTCTTAAAATAAAATATTTATTAAATTCGATATAAAAAAGTCTTAAAATAGATTAAATGTAATGAAAGCTAAAAAAAACTTTTCCTGGAGTCCTTTGACAACTTTCCCTTCACTGAAGATCAGTTTCTGAGGTCAAGGAGAATTTGTCGGATTATTCTTGTTGATTTGGTGTATCTCTCTGTTATATGGTAAGTTGGGTCATCCAAGAACTCATCTTTTAGACTATGGTTTCTATATAATATTGTAATTCCTTTTAGTCGGCTCATTAATAGCATAGTTTTATGTGTCTGTATATTTTTTATTGCTTTCGTGTGGCGAAAGTAAATCTTATTTTTCTTTATGATTTGTCAAAAGTAATAAATTATAAATACTTGAAAGCTAAGACATTATCACTCACTCTCAGTGAGCACGCTAAAAATAGTATATTAATAAATAGGTATTAAAATATCTGTGTAAAAAATGGCATGGCACATCCATTGATCTAGTGGGCCTCATTTTCACGCGTTTTTTTCTTAATGCGGGTGCAATAATACCGATCGCTATTCTCAATCCAATCGCAAACATTGAGAATTGTATGAAAAGCTGTGCCCTCTTTGCACTCAAATTCCACAGGTTTGTCATGAACGCAGCGCAAATACTAAAAAGATAAAAGTTAAAGATTAAAGGTCATATTTATATCTTATATCTTATATCTTACCTTGCGGCAGTCCGGATGCGGCACATAGTCACGATTGGTGCAATCAACTTCGCTGAGATCAAATGCAATTCCTGGCATTGCAGATGGCTCAGGATCTACAATTGTCTCCGGTTCGTCGGTGAGCTCGGGAGCAGTTGTTGTTGTTGTCGTTGTTGTTCTTGGAGTTGTTGTCTTCTTAGGCTTTTTGGGCTTCTGGAAAATCATGGAAAATTTTAAATAGGGAGTCACATTTAAAGACTTTTTTTTACTTGCACAAAACTGATTTAAAATTCTTAAAGCATTTTTAGAAATCTTGAAATTATACTTCTAAGTTTGCTGATTGTAAATTAAAAGATTTTCGATTTGTAAGAAATTTGTTGACAAAATTTAAAAATAATTTTAAATCATTTTTTTAATATATTTGCTTACCTTTGTAGTGGATTTCTTGGTGGTGCTGCTTGCAGTTGGCAATGGCGCTGACGTTGGTCTTGGCGTAGTTTGTGGTTTGCGCGTCGACGTCGTTGGTAGCTGTGGCGCGATGCTTCCTGCCTCATCGGGATTGGGTGGTGTGGCGGGTGGCTTGGCCCATTCGGGCTGCAAATTCGTAAATTAGCATTCATTCACTCAATTGGCACTGTGTCAACTTACCCGTGGCGTGGTCTCACGTGTCGGCTCTGGCACCCGGTATTGCCGCATATTGTTGTACAGTATTTGCATTAGGCCATTCTTTTGCCCACACATACCATGAAAGTCATCCATGTCAATTGCCCAAGTCATTGCGCCCGCGTAGCCCTTCTCCTTGATGAAGTCCATTTTGAGCTGCACCGAAGCCTCGTTCTCGTAGCCCACCCACTGGGTGTCCTTGTAGGTGTACGGCACCATGCCCTCCTCATCCCACTCGACAGTCCAGCCCTTGGATTTGTCCATCACCTCCGTGCAAATCTCATAGTACGCCAAGAAACCACTTGCATTCGTATAGGGTCCTGGCGCACCACCACCCGCCTCCTTGTTGATGTACGTACCCATGTTGTAGTTCTTGTTGGAGCTGCTCAGCGTAAAGGTGCGTCCATAGAATGGGACACCCACCACCAACTTGTTAGCCGGACAACCCATCTCCTCCCATAGCGCCAAGCCGTCATTCTAAATGATATGAATACCAATTAGCTTGCCAAGCAACTTGTAAGCTATTTCTCTCGCTCTCTCTCTCTCTCTCTCTTTGTCTCTTGCTCTGTCTCTCTCTCTCTCTCTCTCTCTCTCTCCGCTATACACTTACCACATTGAGGCGCTCGTAGGCATATTGATCATGTTTGCGCTTATATAGCGGACTATGCACATCTGCAAAACCAGCCCAGTTGCCGCGCAGGTCATAGGTCATCGCGTGTATTGCATCCAGCTGTCTATATATAACATATGTTAATTGATAACAAGTTATTTTTTAAAATATAAATAACTACATACTTATAAATACAGTTACTCAAATTCATAGCTCACTTAATGTGTGCTAAAAAATAAAATCTTGCAGAATTTCTATATGAGTCAAAAATAAAGCCGATTTTGATATTTTTGTTTTGCAAATTGATTTGAGTCTAGTTACACTTTTAACTGGGTGGTTTTAAAAAACTAGAAAATAAAGATTAGTTCCAAGTGTAGATTTTACCTTTACCTTACCAAACTATTTAAACTGATTTATTTTAATCAAGAACCGATATTTAATTTTATTACCATTTCGAAACTGACTTTCAGTCTAGGTCCAAGTCTGTATTAAACAGGTTTTATTTACTCACTCGCACAACTCTGGCACATGATAGCCCTCCTGCAGTCTAAACTTGGCCACTGGCACCGCCATTGTGATTTCCCAGCCGCGTCCCTCGCGATCAAAAGCGCGACGCAATTCTTGGACAAAGTAGAGGAATTTATCCTTGTCGCCAAAGCTGCCGCCACGATCCGTCGCACCCGGATACTCCCAATCGAGATCGAAGCCATCAAAGTCGTACTTCTTCATGAACTGCACCACGCTGCGTATGAAACTCTGTCGACGTTCGCGCACCGCCGACATTTGCGAATACTTCGAACCACCCTCGGCCCAACCGCCAACAGCGATTTGCAGCTTGAGCTTGGGATGCGTTTGGCGCAGCTGCGTGAATTTTTTGAAGCCCTCTTGACTCACATCCAGCTCCTCATCAATGACCAAAACATCCCAGCTCTTGTCATTCAATCCAATAAAGGAGTAAACGAGATGGGTACACAGATCAGCGGGCACATCTTCCAAACCATAGCGTCCAATGCCCGGACGATAAACAGCCCAGTTGCTAAAGTAGCAAACAATCCTTGCAGGCTGCTCATTGCCCAAGATTAGGGTAGAAGCGCCCAGCAGCAACAGCAATGGCAACAACATGTGCACTGGGAATAGAACAATGGAGGTATTAAATGATGCATTTAAAAAAAAAATTAATAGCTTACAATTTTTTCATTTAAAATTTTTTAAAAAAATTTCGATCATAAAACCATTTTTATATATTTCATTTTAGATATACTTGCAATATTTATTTTATATGCATTTTTATTTGCTTGGAATTGAAAAAATATATAGTGTGCATTTTTTATTTATAAGCAATTAGGAATTTCACAAAAATAATGTTGTTTCTTTTTTTAAATTAATTTGTATTAAAAATAGATGTATTTTTAAGTGTGAATAAATTGCTATCAGAGAGTTTGTACAGAAATTATAATAAATATTCAAATATTCCCATTGTGTTTTTTTTTAATTAGTAGATCAAATGAGTTGAAATTCGAATTATTCTCTCTCTCTTTAATATTTAAAACAATGCGGTTCTTTAAAAGGTGGTAACAATGTTTTAACTTGTTTTTCAAGATCCATGCGACACGCATAAATAATCAAATTTGCAGGCATTACGTAAATAAAAAACATTTTGGATGCACTTGAGACTTTTTGGGCTTGCTAAGGTTATGTGTCCATAATGCTGCATATTGGGTGTATGCCCCGAAGTCGACTATTTTTTGAGTTCATTAACCGTTTTGTATTTTACACTTGCTTAATATGCACGACGAGGCTTACCCATTTCTTAGTGCCTTTAAAAAAACACACACAAACGCGGCACTCTCGATGCGATAAAGCGAATTGGACTGGGATACGTATCCAACGAACGATGACCGACGACAGACGACAACTGGAGGCGACGCTCGTTTGGCGTCAAATGACAGTCAAAGTCTCGGACTGGGTTTCTTTTATAGTGGTGGGAGGCGTTGTGGTCCGGTTCTTGGAACGCGCCTCTTTGTTCCTGGCCAAGTGCGTGAGACGCGCAGATTTCTTATTGTTATTGTTGTTGTTGCTGTTGTTGTTTTGTTTTGTTTTGGCTTCTGTGCTCAATTCCAGATCTGTCGACTTTCTTTCGTTTTTTATGTGCTTATTTTTTGGTTTTTGTTTTGCATTCGCGTTTTATGTTCCCGCCATCAAAGTGATATTGTTTTTGTTCTAGTTAAAAGCATGCATAAAAAAACCCGTTTTAAGCACAACTTCCGTTGCTCAATCCTGGCATTCGAAAGTGCGTACAATTAAAACGAACAAAGGGAACTCGATGGCCTCCTTACAGCCTCCTTGCAGACTCCTTCTCAGCCTCCTTCTCAGCCTCTCTTTAAATAACTTATGGAACAGATAACTCGACCAAGATAACGTTTTTAATGCAGCTTAAATACACTGCACTCAAAAAAATGGAGTATAAATTGTAAAAAACTTACAAAAAAATATGGCATTCAAAAAATTAGGTGGTAAGTTTTCTATAATCAAAAAAAATTGAATAAATATATGTATAGTTTAATGGAAATTATTTATTCTTTTCGAATTTAAGTAAATAATTTTTATCGTATTTATTCTTATTTGTTTATAGATAATTGTTTGCTTATTGCAAAATTTAATAGTAGACAGTGAAAAATGTAATTTTTACGAGTGTAAACTTAAACGTTAAAACTATTTTAATTGAAACCGGAACGTAAGTCAATTAAGAGTGGCTCCTCTGTGGTTGTTGATGGTGTTGTTGATGTTGTTGTTGTTGTTGTTACAGGTGTTGTTGTTGTTGTTGTTACAGGTGTTCCTGTTGGTCCTTGTATTGTGCTTGTTGGTCTTGTTACTGGTGTTCTTGGTGTTGTTGATGGTGCAGCATCGGGCGTAGGCTGCACGTCGGGCTGATTATCTAAAAACAAAGTAAAATAATTTATCATCTCAACTTGATCAAAACAAAGCACTTTAGCTCACTTGGGAAGGGAGCCAGCGGTGTGGGTAGATCTGTATTATATATGCCGCCATAGTGTCCACAACCGTAGCCATGGGACGGCCAATTGCCGAAGCCAAAGCCAAAGAAGGGTGGATGATTTCTGTGATGCGAATTCCGCCCGTGGTGTCCATGGGAATGCCTACCGGAATGTCCATGTGAATGATGGTGAGAATACTCACTCACACCCCCATATCCCCAGTTAGACTCGTTTACATCCCCGCCTGAATCTCCATGGGAGTGTCCGTGCCAATGATTATCATGATAGCGACGATGGCGCTTCACTGCAGCAGACCGGCCGACTTGCTCTGATTCATCGAGCCGTAAATCCGGAGTTATATGACTGCAAGTAGTTAAAGCATTTAGCACTGCCTGCTATATTGCAGTGGACACAAATACGAACTCATTCTCCAAAATGGGTGCAGCTAAAAGGAGCAATCCCTGCAGGCTAATCACAGCCAGCAGCGTCAACTGTGTGTGTGTGTGTGTTTGATGTATGCGAGTGTAGATAGAGAAGTGAGAAATGTACTAGAGTTCAGCCGGTAAACAAAGATATATATATATATATATATCTAACACTTTGTTAACTTACAATCGTTGTGCAGCCTGCTGCGGACATTATTTTAATATTTAAATGTTGGAACTAAACTTCTCACCTCGACCAGACAATGCCAAGTGAAGTTAACTTATAACGCGACTCAGTTAATTCCGTACATTTAATGCAGTCAACTGGGGATTTTTTGTTTTTTAAATATGTATCGTGCACCCAGAGTTTGAGTGGTTTTCATGCGCATCATCATCGGACAACAACAATTTAAATAGATATAAGCCAATCAGGTTTAATGTAGTATCAGGTTTTTGTCACATATGTATTATCCATACTTGTTATATACTCATATTCTGCGTATGTCTGTATGTAACTTAATATTTATATTCATTAACGTATTAATTTATTAACTGCTGGAGTAGAATAAAAAAAAAACACCTGTCAAAAATAAATCTGTTCTTAAGATTCAAATTTATAATTTTAATTGAATTTTGAATTTATGCGTTTTTTGCCTTTGCTGTCAACATGGTCACGATTATGCTAATCGAATAGAAGAATTTGATAACGCTACTTTTTAGAAAGTTATTGAATGCTCCACATTTCGCATACAGCTTAACTTGACGCCAAATTCTCCTCCAGCCTCCACAATCCCCGTTGGTCCGCTTAGCCAATTTGCTTGAACGCCCACACACACACAAATTTAGCAGCGTGTGTATTGCGACTGTTTGTCATGCCAAATGCGCTGTGATTCTCATTATGCTCTATTTTGCTCAATACCCTTTAACAATCAAATGGATAAGAAAAAAAATAACGGGTGTGTTACGCTTATATAAATATATATATGCAAGAGTGGAGGGCGTGTCTACTAGACAGAAAACAACTGAGTTGATTGAGCAAAATTTAAATATTAAGTCGAACTAAATATTAGTTGGCATCAGCGGGTCAATCATATGAACTAAAAACTAACAGGAAATGCTTAAAACCGGATAAACTATTTTTAAAAACCTGCAACTGTTGTGAATACAAATGCAGTGCAAAATAGAATCAGTTTCAAAAGTCAACTTACAACAAAATGCCTATGATTAAAACAAAGGCAATTTGATGTCATAATATAAATAAAAAATGCAGTAATCCTTTTAAAATAAATATATTTCCTGGTTGGTAAAATTAAAGCAAATATCAGATTTCAAATAATACACATATAATATATATATATAAAGAGTATCTCTTAGTCGATTACACTTCGCTCACTTGTTGCTCTATGGGCTTGTCATTAATGCGTTGTTCACTTGTTGTGGTTTTATTGTTGTTATTATTGTTATTGTTGTCTTTTCAGTGGCGCACGTCGCAACCATCCAACCAGCCAGCCAGCCTTTTGTGTGGTTCATTATGATTCATGCGAGGCGCTTGGTTTGTCATCGCTGCTCGTCTCTATTTTGAATAGAGTCCACATTGATCTTGAATTTTAGCTGACAATTGACGCAAAATATTGTGATAACTGCTGCCCAGTTAAATGGCCATTCAAACAGAGACTCTTCCTGTTCCGTCCCGCTGTTGTTAACAATAACCTTCAGCTGTAACCGTTTGCAATAAATAATATATAAAATGCTGGATATGATTTGAATTTTCAACTATATTCTTTATTGATAACATTTATCTCGTCTTTCGCAGTTTTTTTTTTTTTTCATTTTTTGTGTGTATGTTTTTTTCTTTCTTTCGTTTAAACATTTTTCATATAATGTCATATGTATATATGTAGGTGTTTATATATATATATATATATATATATATATGTGTATTTATGCAATAAATATTTTGTGTGATCATGTTTTGCAATATTTGTGGGGAATATGCGTGCGAATAAAAGCCAGAACTAGCATATCAATTGACTTGGCTCGAACTAAGGTCAAACATGTTTAAGCAACATTTACATATGTTCACATATAGCACCGCGAAATGTACAAATTATTTGTTTTTTTTATATGATATAATATAATATAATATAATAGAATGTAATCGTAATTATCAAATAAAATTATATGTATTTATGTGAATATCAAGAACTTGGCGCAAATGAATGAACTAAAGAACTTAGCATTAAATAATAAACTTAAAACTTGTAACAAAATTAAAAATTAAGATCTTCAAATTAACTTAAAATAGTTTTGTACAATTTGCTTTATCTTTTTATGTATATGTATTTATATATATATTTATATATATTTAACAATTTATCGTTGTGTGTTTACTATATGCATATATTTTTACGATATTTATGTATTTGTGTAGTAAATTGTGAGTTTTCTTTTTTTTTTTTTATAATAACTTTAAAAGTTATACAGACATTAACATTGAATTGTATTTGCGTATAATAGTTTTTCATTGACTTTGCATTGTTTAAAAACATTTATAATCCATTCTTTGTAATTTTACTTCCTCTCTTTTTGCGTGCTTTTGATAATTGCCTGGCTAATTGACCTACATTTAAATAATTGATTATATTTATAGTTATATTTAGCTGATTCAAACGCGTGGGTAAACTAAAATTAATATATGCATATCCGTACTTTTAGGTAAATGTAGGGTTTCATCTTCTCATTTTTTTTTTTATTTAATCCGTCTTTAATACAATTTAATTATATTAAGATTTAAATTGTGTTGTGTTGTGATAGGTACGTATTGAAATATTGCCAAGGTTGTGAAAATGCCCTAATTTGAGCTGTCCCTTTTTGGAAATTGGGTATTGACTATTTTTTTTATTCATGTTTTATGTTAGTTCCTAACTACCGTTATGGTGCCCTTTTGTTGTTGTTGTTGTTGCTTTTGATTTGTGATCTTTAAAACTTGTTCGTATCAAATGCAATAATTGGCTTCAAAATTTGTATTTGACATATTGTTGTTGTTGTTCTGGTTTTTTGGGGAAAAATGCGCTACTCTTCAAAAGTCCGTTTTGTAAAAGTCTTTAGAGTTATTGTTTTTAGTTACCAACACATAATACATAATAAGTTGGCTCAAAATTTCTCATATAATTGATTTATTTGTTCAAGAGCCCAGCACTGGAACGTTTTCACGATTTATTATACAACAAGTATTGATGCGTCGTAGTTGAAATTGGAGTTAGTATATGTCTATATAGACCGATATGATTGGACTATAGTACCAAGCGACGACAGTCAATAAACTGCTCTACCTACTACCAATGTCTTCTTCTTCGTCTTCTTCAGAGAACGTTGCTTTAACATTTGATGTAATTGCCATCGTTTATAATGATTATTAACACGCTTATTGATATGTTGCATCTTTATGTAGTATATATATGTATATATTTATATATGAGTTGCATCTTTATGTAATATATATATATATATATTATATAGGCATATGTATATACGTGAGTATGTAAGCATTAACAGTTTTTTTTTTCAATTTTATTTTTCGCATTCCTAAAAATTCGTTAATTAATATATTGTTTTTGATATCTTTAAAATGCTCTTGCTTATCAGTCACTTAACAATTGATACGATATTCGATTTAAATTTCGATATTAAATTGTTGTTAGCAAAGTTTCTCTAGTTTGATTTTCGAAGATAAATGCAGCTGTTATTGTGCTTATTTTTTTTTTTAGTGTATAATCGCTTCTTTCGGTGTAGTTAGTTATTTGCCAAACGCTTAACTGTAAAAATTATCGCGTTGCTGGTATAACGGCAGTGGTTCACTTGGCGATTCCGAGCGACGTTCCTCATCGCTGCCCTGGCCCGATTTCCCATTGGCCGCCTTCGACATGGCTTTCTCTGCGGGTTAACAGAAACACAAAAAAAAGTTACAATTAGTAAAAGTTCTTAGCTGAAAAAGTGTAGGCCAAGAACCTTCCCAAGCGTGCTGTAAAAGTTGGAGGAAAAAAATTCCGTAGTTTGGAAACCATTTTGCAAGTTAAAATAAATACATAAATATATATGTTTTGTATATAAATATAAATTGGTTGGTATAGGTTTTTTTTGTATGTTGTTAGTGTTGTTCTGCCTTTCTTGTTGTTGCTTTTGTTGTGGTTATTGTTGAGCTTATACTTACTCGTCTTTAGAGCGATTCTGCGCATTTTTTTGACTTTTGTGTTTTATTATTTTTTGTTTTACGCAGTTTTTACATGTGCACAAATTTTGTTAAGACATTAAGCATTGGCAAATTTCGCATTAATCTGTCAAATTTGCTGCTCTTATACATTAATTACTATTGCAAGCTAATATTTGCATTTTAATTACCCATCAATCAATCAATTACAGCTACACAAAGTCTTATTAAGTCTTTAAACTTTACTAAGTTTTACTCTTTTTACCCCAACATGTAGAACAGTGCCTGAATTACTTTTTTGATCTATCTTCTGAAGTTTTTTTTTAAAAGGAATACACATTAATGGGCTTCTCAAAAAAAAACTAATAACAAATCTTTAAATAAATGTAGCTTTTCTTTATAGCTGCCCAGTTAAAAAAAAAACCTCAAAATTCTCTGAGAATAAAAATTTGTTTGTTAAAATTTTTTTTTTTCTGAATCTCTTTCTTACTCAATGTCTTTTTAATTTATAGTTTTCCCAATAGAAATTGCACTACAAAGGTGCTATTTAATTATTTATTTCAGTGCTATCATTTTTTTTTTAACAAAAATACAAAAAAAAATTAATATGGTGTTCAGTTTGCTGCATATTTTTAGTGTTGGGTTGTGTTTTGGGTTTTTAGTTTGTTGGTGTTTATTTTAGGCTACTTCTAAAAGCGCGTGCGTGCTGATTAGTTTAGGCCAATTCAAAGCTAAGAAACTAGGCAAAGTTTTTCGAAATTCAGCTGATTATAAAAGTAACAACAAGTCACATATAAAAATATATTGTATTATTTACGAGTATAATTGTTATAAATGTGTACAAACCTTGACTTACGCATTTTGTATAACTGTTGTTTAACTTTTGTGCTTGTTGTAGTTGTTGTTGGTTGTACTTGTTGTTGTAGTTGTTGCAATTGCTTTTGTTGTTGTTGTCGTTTAGTATTTTGTGATTGCATTGAACTGATTTTATTTTTTTTTTACTTTTTCTGTGAGCTTAGCATGCGATAATCTCAACGTCGCGTGAGTTCTTGCTGTGCTATTGTTGTTGTTGTTGTTTTTTGTTGTTGTGGTTGTATGTAGTATGTACTTGTTGTTGTTGTTGTTGTTGTAGTTGCTGTTGTTCTTATTGTGTAGTTTTAGGTGTAGCATATGCATATGTAATAGTTGTTTACATAACATATATCGAACCTAGTCAACATTTCGTGGCCCATTTTGCAATTCAAAAGTGAACGAATAAAATGCCAAAACAAACATAACACAAAATGTGAACAATAAATTAACAAAAACATAAACGACACGACAAGCTAAGTTTGAGTTAGTTTTGACTAGTGGGATTGCCTAAAAGTATGCAAAAAAAAAACAAATAAAAAATATAAATTAAAATGAAAATTATACATGAAAAATAAAAAAATATAAAATATAAATTAATTGTAATAATATAAGATACAAACAATCAGTAAACTGTATATAACAAATATTGTCAACATGAACTGTAATATCTTTAACAATAACTTTAATACACGGCGTATGCGTAATATTTAATAATTTCATATAATTTAAACCTTGAGTTAGTTAAAGATACATATGAAACAGGTGCTATATGCATTAAGGGGGTTATGTGGGGCTTCAGTGTTCAATATGTCTGGGAGTGTGAAATTGACTGTGGAAAGTGTGTGTTGCAAGTGTGATTTTTGGGTGTGTGAGTGGTAATTTTAAATGAATTTCGAAGGCCTTTCGTGATGAGCTCGCAAATGAGATGACAATGAGCGGATGGGGGTTCTGAATAATAGGGCAAAACACCTTTTAGATGCTATGCATATGATATGTATTCATTAATCGTCTAGAAAATTAGAAAAAGTTGAGAGAGAATATATAGATATATATAGATTAGAAGAGCATAAAGACAGTTTCGAATGAGGGGATCACAGTCTTATGTATCTCGCTGATATGATTTAAATACACTGAATAAACTCTTAGATAGACATACAAACATATACATATCGAAATATACATATAGATACATATACATATATATAAAAAGATATTTGTGTGATGTGAACAGAAAAACGATTTGGAGCACATTATTTATTAGTAATGAACATAAACAAGGAACAAAAACTCAACTTGCAAGCGTTTTGCATACAATCCGAATACTTAACAAAAATATATATTTTGGACATCAATTCGAACTTAAATCAAATATATATTCAAATAAGGGTAGAACAAACAGTTAACATATTTAATTTACATACCTGCTACAATTTTGCTGACTTGCATGACTTGTTGGGCCAAAATCTGATTGAGCTGCAACAAATGTTCGCGTTGCTTCTTCTCCGCTGTAATCTTGCTCGCTGGCAGATTCTCGTTCTCCTGCAAAGATTCGATTTATATATATATTAGATTTCTATATATTTTAAATATATATTTATTTGTCAACTTCTTACATTGCTGCTTATGGGCGCTTCAGCTAACATTTTCTTAATGGATTCAACCTTCTCCTGGCGACGCTTCTTCTCCTCTGGCGACAGTTCGGGCGTCTGTTGGATTGTGGAAAATCATAATTAAATAAATTAAATTAAATTAAATTTTATAGATCATTTCACTTACTGTTTCTGGTATGTAACGCTCGGGTATGACTATTTTATTGGGCGCCAATAGTAAATTATCAATGGTATTCTCCGAGATCTTCTCGCCCTGACCCAAAGCGGAGCGCACCACATCTGGCGCATTTATGCGTGGACGCAACGCCACCTCCATGTCCAGATCATCTCGTGCACGCCAATTGGTGTTCTGCAATAAAAAACATAATTATTTAAAAATGTTTTCCGAAATTAAGAAAATAATTAAAATAAAATTCAACATTTAAATTTTGAAAATTCAGAAAAATATTTGGTTTTTCTCGCTTTATCAGCCAAATCTTATCATAAAATGGAAGCTTACATTGCGATTCATGTCATTCTCAGCCTGCACCTTCTCCATGGCCTTCTGGTTGACATTGTTGGGTGCCGTATAGTGGCGTCGCTTCTCTCGCGGCACAGCGCGTCGATGCTTGTGATGCGGCGGTGGGACACGCTCCACAATCTTTTCAGTATCCTCCGAGGCGGAGCCGGCGGACATTTCGTTGATGATCTGACGTGCAGCGACACTTTGGAACACTGGCTCCGGGCTAATGTCCGTCAAGCTCTTGTTCAAGCTCTGCAGCGAGTCTGTCTTGGTGCGCAGAGCCACTCTGGCGCTGTCCCGTGTAGGATGTGCCTGCTGCTGCAGCTGCTTGGCAAAATACGCATTGGCCAAGGGATTTAGATGCTCCCGTTGCTCCCGCTGCTGCTGCTGATGATGATGGTGGTGATGGTGGCCATTGCTTTGTGGTGCTGGCGGTGGCGGTGCCAGATGTTGCTCATAATTGCTATTGCGATCAAAGTCGTTGACGCCATTAAAGTGGTGTCCATTCTGCTTGCCATTCAGATGCCTGCTGTGCCTGGGCTTGGGGGGTTCACTGTAGTTGCGCGGCAGCGACTTGGAACGACTGTGATGGCCATTGGTCATTGGCTCCTCCATGCTTTGAGCATATTGCTGCTGCTGTTGCTGCTGCTGTTGTTGAGCATATTGCTCCTCCTCCAGCACCTGATCCAGATTCTGGGTGGAGTTGCTCAATCCACGCTCGCTGCGATCCCGATGACGACGCTCCGATTCGCGCTTGACAATGCGCACCGTTTTGATCTCCTGCTTCTCCAGATTGCTCAAATTGGCAAAGGGATTGCTGTCCAGAAAACCATCGCTATCGACGCCACTCATCTCCAGCGCATCGCTGCTGCCATTATAGCGATTGTAGTCACCCAACTTGGCCGAGCTATTGGTGTCCACATAGAGTGGTGTGGATAGATTCAAAGTGGAATCATTCAAATGCTGTTGACTGCCATTGTGCATCATATTGGCATCCAGATCGGTCTCTGTCCAGCTGGTGGAGTTGCTGCGTTTCTTCAGACTGCCATTCGAGGTGCCACCGCCGCCGCCATTAGTTGGACTCAATTCCTTGTTGCCAATCTCCTGATACAAACGCGTCGAGTTCTCTGTCAACTGACGCACGGCGGAGCTGAGATCATGTCTCTGCCTCTGCATATCCCCAACCAGAGACTGAACCCGCTCCAACTCCGACTGGAGCACAGCAGCTGTCTGATTGCCATTAAACTGCGAAGCATCATTGCTGACGCCATTGCTCCGAGCTGCCTGCACCTTCTGGCGGAGTGTCAGCAACTCCTGCTCCAAGCGCGCATTGCCTGCCACAGTCTGCTCCAATTTCTGTGAGGGATTACAAGACGAATTAGTTGAATAAGTTCTATGTGTTATTTGTGGCACATGCAGCAATTGCAGCAGTTGCAATTGTTTGAGGCGGACTGTAGAAGTCTTTTGCATTCTGAACTATTGAATTTAAATTTGATTTTTTCCTACATAAAAAATTGATATTTTTAATACGATTTATCGAGATTATTTTTAAGAATCCGTTGTTTAAATTAAGTGTCAAAAATCGATACTTAATTTGCAAAAAATTGTGTATTTTATATAGATTTGAGAAATAAAATAAATTTATATTTTTAGAGATTTTTTTTTTTTTTTTTTTGATTTTGAATTTACATCAATCGCTTTGAGTAAATTTATATTAATTTATATTATTTTTAATGGGCTGTCAAGGAAAATAAATAAATTGGAATCGTCTTCCAAAAAGAGCTCTACTGAAGAGTTGGCTAAAATAGATTTCGCTCTAAAAATCTCCTTGTAAAATTGCAAGTTATGTGAAATCAATTGGCTAATAGAAAAAAGCAGTTAGTTACATAATTGTTTGTTGTGTTTCTCATTAGTGACAAAAGCGACATGCGAAGCTTAAAGCAGAATAAAAAAAAATATATATTATTATTTGTATCCCAAAGCTGACAGAAATAATGCAAAAAACTTCTACTAGGCACCTGGGCTACCTTTGAGTTCTCCGCCAGCAGCTGATGGACACGCGACAATTCGCGCTCCAAAATGTGCTGCTGCTTCTTGGCCGCCTCCAAAGCCATGGGCGTGGCATTGTTGTCGTGTATGCGCGCCCTCAAACCACCCAAGGCACGCTCCAGATCCTCTTTATCCCGCTGCAAACTCTGCAATATGCCCGACTCCTCCTGCAGCAGCTGATCCAGCTGATAGAGCTCGTGCACCTTGGCCTAGAAAAACAGGAAAATAAATAGAGTATAAATGGAAACTGAGTTATTAGAAGATGGAAGGCCGGTCAATATAATTCTAAGCAAAAATCTAACTCCAGTTTCAGCATAGATATTGGAAACCCAACTAAAATCTTGCTTTGTGCTCCAAATCTTTTGACTATTTCAAAAGGCTTGTCTTGTCCATTTCGCACAATTTCCCTACCTGCAATTCTGCCTGATTGGGACTCAAACGTTCCCATTGCTTTTCCTCCTCCTGCAGCATTTGACGCTCCTGCATACGCTGATTGAACTCCAATCGATCCAATGTGGCTGGCTGTGCTCGTCCATTGGCATCGTTGCGATACAGCGAACCCAGCTTGACCATGTTATCCACCAGATTGACCAGTGGCTTACTCTTCTCATACTGCCGCTCCAAGTCCAGCAAATGTTGCTTTAGATAATCCAAGCGCTGAATGCTCTCCGCACGCGTAAGTCCCTCAGCACCTCGCAGACGATTCTGTAGAGGATTACGTTAAAGGAATAAGTTTAAAATGCAAGGAGAGATGCTTATGGTAAACAGTTATAGTTAAGATAACAGAGAAATATTTTTTAGTTACAAAACCAACACCAGTATTTTTTTTATATTTTTTTTAAGTATTTGTTTAGTCAAGAACCAGCACCAATTGCAAAGAGTTCACAATTGTTAAGCACCTGGACATTGTGAATATCGCTGCAGCATTGCTCGATGGCTCTGGCCGTTTGGCTGCTCTGTCGCCTCAATTGGATTAGCAGCAACACCAGCTCCTCGTGGGTGCGACTCAACAAATCGCCAGCCGATACGTCCAGATTCTAAAGTGTTATTAAATCAATCAATCAATCAAGATGTATAACGAAGCTGCTGCCAAAGCGTACCAAACTTTCACTTATCTGGGTAGATTTATTAAATAATGTTGATTATATTATTTATACCAAACTTCCACTTTTGTGGGTAGATTTATTCAATAATATTGATTATATAATTTATACCAAACTTTCACTTCTGTGGGTAGATTTATCAAATTAAGCTGATCCGTTGAAAATTGAAATTGTTGTTTGTAAAACTCGAATTTACATTTTTCCCTTAATGTGGTTTAAATTTATAAAAAAAAAGAAGGGGAACAATTTTCTGTAAAATGTTTTTGAGCTTAAGGATTATTTTCGGAATTATTTTATTACTGTTCCCCCCCTAACTTATTTTTACAAATCGGAGTAAAATTATCAAATATTAATCCAATTGTAAAGAGAAAATATTATTTGAACTGCTGCGAGAATATTTAAACTTTTTCTTTTTTAATCAGCGTTTACAGTTTTTTATAAATCGTTTGAGCTTTACCCCCCTCGCATTGCAACCCCCACTTACCCTTATCTGTGAGCTGGTCTCCCGCTCCAACATATCAATTTCAGCTCGGCTGCCAGCGCGACGCATTCCAAATTGCATTTGTTGCTGTTGCATTTGTTGCTGTTGCATCTGTTGCTGTTGCAGTTGCAACTGTTGCTGCTGCGGCGTTGAAGTCGCCATTTGACCGGACCTATCATATTGGCCACGATCCGCGAGCACTGTGGCCTTGGCATATTTGGCTTGATTCGCATTGCCATAGTAGGGATCGTAGTGGGCGAAAGCCGATGCAGACTCCTGTTGCTGTGCATCTGAGGGATCCGGTTTAACAGTTAGATTGCCCTTGGGCAAATTGTTCACATTGCGCACCGAAATCGAGGCTGTAAAATGAGATTCAAGTTTAGTTGTGGGCGTGGCAAACACGGCGGTTCCCAGGTTGAGGAGAGGGGACATGTAATTATAATGCGTGCGCGAAATAATTAGAGAAAAGCATTAAATAAATAGTTAAGGAGCGGCATCAACTTCTCATCTAACAGCAAATTTTTGATACGTGTTTTTTTTTAGCAGTCAGAAAGTTGCACTACAAACAGTAAAAGCGTCTAAAGAAGTTGGTCAATTGTCTCATTATTTTTGGCTGCCCGCAAAAATGTGGCTTTTGTTTTCAAACTTTACAACGGTTATGTGTGTGTGTGTGTGTGAGATGAGTGGGTGTATTGATGAGTGAAATGAATATGAATATGAATATATACAAGCGCATTAAAAATTACATAAATTACAGGAATAAGTGTTTTTTTTTTTTTTGGTATATATATAGAGAAATATGTATATAAAAAAAAATTGCTTACCATTTTGTTAAATGAAACAAAACAACACAACAATTATGACAACAACAATAACAAATAACAATTTTGAAAAGAAAAAAAAATTGTAGTGAAACAAAAACAAGCAACAAAACAATGACAAACAATTTGTGCTAAAAATCGATTTTGTAAAACTTTCTACAACATTAAAACAAAACAACAAACAAACTAAACAAAAAAAAAAGGACTAAGAAAAAATAACTGTCACATTTGCCTCAATTGTTTCTTGTCTTTTGACCTTGTGGCGCATTCAGAACGGTTTGATTATTGTTAGGATTGGGATTGGGATTTGGATTGGAATTGGGATTTGGATTGACTTCATTGTTGCCATTCAGCTGCTGAATGATGGAGCGCACATTGCTGGTCAACGGCAACATGGGACCACTTGAGGCAGGACCTCGGGTTGGCACCTCGTTATTATTGTTGCTCTTCATGAGTCCACTTGACATGGCATCCCATTGACGTATATTCTCGCGATCCAATTCGTTGGACTTGTGCGATAAATTGGAGCCGGTCTCCTCGCGCAACACCTCATAAACATCGGCATCACTTTGAGCCTGGTCAAGAGTTGCAGTACTGTTGGCCAACAGCTGCACATACACATCATGCTCATCGCTGGCCGGCGATGGGGATGCCGCTGAGAGCAGTCTTGGCTTTTGGCAATCATTCACATAGGTCACATCGCGGCTCAGTTTCGTTTTGGTCGCCTGACTGGTGGGCGTGGTGATGGGCGCCGGTGTTGGTATGGTCAAAGTGGGTGCGGCTACCGCAATCCTATCTAAATCGTCCAAGGAGCGCGCATGACGTTGCGAGACGCGACGCAAGGATTCGCGCCACAATGCGTCCTCCTCCCAAAGCAGTTCGCCACCTAAAACTGAGAGGTGATTGGCGTTATTTGTGTTCGCAGAGGCTCCACCAGTAGCTCGCTTGTCAAGTTCGAGATCATCGACATCGTCACCAACACCGACCAACTGCTGCTCGTCACCAACAACCTCATCCAACAGGCTACCACCAGTCAGCTTACGAGCGAGATTTGTGTTTTTAGTACTAGTTGTGAGATATGAATGGGTTTGGTTTAGTGAATGGTCAACGGAGACGCTGCTGCCGACGCCGACTCCAATGCTGATCTCTGGCGGAGGCACCTGCTCCAGCATATTGTTTAGCTTGAGCTTGTTGCAGCTATAGCTGAGCTTCTCAATGTTCGCCTTGACACTGTACAGATTCTTGCTGTCGATGGCCTGATCCTTGTTCACCAGTGCATCCATATTAAACTGCAGCCGATCGATGGGATTATGAATGTGGGCGATGTTCAAGCCATGTGCATGAATGTCCCGTTGATTGTTAAGTGGTGGTGCCGCTGGCAACTCGGAATAATAATATGGTGCCGACTGTGTGGATATGTTGCTATTGTTGCGACTGTGCAGGGGGGTGTGGCAAACGGTGGGTGCACCCTCCACAATTGAGCTGCCAAGCTGCTGGATGGAATCCGTTGAGGATAGAAAATGTATGTTGCCATAGAAGTGTTGCTCATCGTTGTCGGCATTGCGAAAGGTCTTCGGGGGCTTGATGACACTGGTGAGCAGCATATCCGTGGGCGTCACATCATTTAGCAAGTGTCGTTGGGGCGTGGCAGGTGTTTGATATGGCAACAAATCGCTGCTATGCAAATTACTCAAATATGTATCCAGTTCATGGCTGCTGAGCGTCTCCTCGAAATGCTCGCTCATCGATTCAATCTCACTAATGGACTCCTGGGACAGTGGTCGCCTCGAACGCTGGCGCTCCAGTTCCGAGTCGGAGCGTTGACGAAACTCCACAGAATCATTTTCGCTTGGCAGGGAATTGTTGCTGGGGCAACGCAGCTTGCGATACAGTTCCAGATCCGAGGAGGAGGTGCGAGACGAGCTCTTGTCCGTCCCGCAGCTATAGTTGGAGTCGGATAGGGTGCGTGCATGTTGCTGCTGGAGTAGCGCTAATCCTGCACCAACTGCGCCTGCTCGACGTTGCTGCTGCTCCGGTGTGCCGCGCACCTTGGCAAAGTGATCCGGCAGCGAGAGGCGACTGCTCTTCAGGGTGGTGCTCGGTTCCGTTTTGGGCAGATTGAGCGAGGTATTGCTCGCATGCATCTTAGGCAATTGCTCATAGGAGAGATTCACTTTGCCATCGCTACGTCGCTTCACAGTGTCATAGTGCTCCGACGAGAATATCTCCTCCGTCTTCAGCTCCTCCATGGGTGGCGGGGAGTCGGGTATGGGCGGTGGCGGTAGTATTTCACTATCCGAACTCTCCGCATAGTTATTGAGCGGAGTGGAGGCGCCCAGATAATATGACGCCGGTCGAAACGTATCCGATAAACTGAACCGGGTGCGGGAACGTAATCTCTTTGCCTCCAGCTGCTGCTTGCTGCTCTCGTCATCCGCATCGGAGCTGTCGCTGGCCAGGTTGGTCTTCGTTGGCTTGAGTATATCTGGCATATCCTTACCCTGACGTTTCTTTGATTTCTTCTTCAGCGTATCACTTGCGCACTTCTTGCTCTTCTTCAGGGTGGACCGTCCCGAGGAACAGTGCGCCTCCTCAGCGGCAGCGACAGCAGCAGCGGCCGCAGCTGCCTTGACACCAGCCAGCTCCATGTAGACAGGCTCCGAGTTGGTTAATTTGATGCTGTTGGATATGCACATAATCTCATAGTTGCTACGATAGTCATCGTCATTTAGTCCCTTGGTCATCTCCACATAATGATTCTCCTCCTCCGCATAGCACTCGTGGCTAGCAACCAGACTTAATGTGCCCGGCTGTCCCAGCTCCACCTTCTTGGGCGTCATGGGCAGGTAATGACTCTCGTCTAGCTGCTGATCCGTGGTCGTAATCGGCTCATTTACATACAGTTGTTGCACCTCCTTGTCGCTGGGCAAATTGGCATTCCCACTGTCATCATTCTCTTTACCATTATCAACATGCCCATTCCCATTCCCATTATCATCCTCATCTGCGTCGTCGTCGTCGTCGTCGTCTTGTGCCAAAGCCTCATCTATGTCATCATCTGTATACTCCTCACAGGCAGTGCTCTCATCCTCATCCTCCTCCTCATCATCATCATCATCCCTTTGCGATACTTGTGCAGCATTTTCTGCTGCTGCTGTTTCGCCCAATGATGGCTTCTCCTCCGCTGTGGGCGTTAAATCCTCCTCTGACTGCAACTGCTGCTGTTGCTGTTGCTGCTGCAATTGATGCTGCTGCTCTTTGTATAGCTTCAGTTGCATCAGCATGGGTGTCTCCTCGGCGTCGCTTATCGTCGACGCCCTCGCCTCCCCATCCTTTGTGCCATATTCCAAATTCTCATAGTTGCTGGCGCCGCTGCTGCTGTTGCTGTTGCTGTTGTTGCTGCTGTTGCTGACCAGCTTGTTGCTGTAGACGGGAACATAGTTCACGTTCTGTGGCGATTTGGGTGCCGTCTTTTTGGGTAAAATCGGCACAGCCTCAACATCTTCAACCTCAACCTTATTCCCATTCTCATTCTCATCCTCCATCTCATCCTTGTCCCTTGCCATCGGCTGCAGTTGCAGCTTTAGTTTGGACTTTTGCTTTGGTTGCACCTGAATAATCGGTGTTCTGCTGGCTTCGTGCACTTTGAGAATGGGTTTTAGCTGGAAATTCTGGCTGCTGCCAATGTTTGTTGACTTTAATTCCCTTTCTGCTGTTGCTGTTGCTGTTTTTAAGTTGCTGAAATTCTTACTAAGACTAATATTTGTTGGAGTTGTTGTTGTTGTTGCTGTTGCTGTCTCTGCTATTGTTATTGTTGTCGTTTCTGTTGTTGTTGCTGTTGTGTTTTGTGTGCTAGTTGTTGCTGTTGTTGTTGTTGTTGACCTTCCTGCCGTCACACTTATGTTATCATCCAGCCCAGGCCCCGCTGCGCTTTGTGCGTTTTCTTTTTATTTGTTTAATATATTGTTTTTTTTTTTTTTTTTTGTTCAAACATTTACAACATTTACAAAAAAAATTTGCAGTAACCAAAAAAAGTGTATACACAAAAATGGAAAAGAAAGAAAAATAAAATATTTTGTTTTTTTTTGTGTTTCATTCAAATGGGGGTTTTGTTTTTGTGTTTAATTTTGGAGCCCATGATTTGAATTTAAGTTGAGTTTTGAGTATTTGTTTTTATTTTATTTTTGGGTTTTAGTGCGAAATTTTACTGCGGCTTTTTAGTAGACGAAACACCAAGCACCCATTTTCCATGATTGATATGAAATTTAAAAAAAAAGCAAAACTATTTAAACCAACTACTCAAGAGAAAGTAATTCCAAGAGAGAAAAATAGACAAAACCTGCCAAAAAAAAGTTGAAAGCAAAATCAAATAACAAAAGAAAAAGTTGAAAACTTTTTGCAAGTAACTGCAACATTTATATAATTAAAATTTTACTTGAACACGTAAAAAAAAACTTGCCTACTTTTAGGCTTGGCCTGCATTGCTAAAGATTTAATTATTATGCATATATTTATTTCACTTAATTGGCAATGAATAGCTAAATATTTAAATTATTTCGGATATATTCACATTGTGTGTTCGCCCGGCAGGAAGGTTTTTTTTTTTTTTTTTTGTTAATCGTATGGTTTATAAATTGGGCTTTATCGTAATAATGCCTTTGTTTTGTGTGTTGCGCAATACAAAAATTAATTAAAACATAAAAAATGCAAAAAATAAAGAGAGAAAATTATGATATTCTACAGCAGATTGTTTTTAGTTTGACAACGAAATTGGCATGCAAATTGGTTATGAGCCGAGTTAATATGGCTTAAAGTGTGTTACTTAATGCTATCGATTTAAAGCATCAACTACATTGTTCTATATATATATATATATATATATATATATCACATAGCACAACTATTAAAGTTAAAGCTCGAAACAATGTTAAACAAAGCAATTTGCCAGCTTAATAATAGAGATATTTACATAACTACAGGTACCAAGAGAGATATATAGAGAGAGAGAGAAGGGAGGGGAGCGAAAAACACAAAACTAATCTAGTACAAGCTCAAACTGAACAGGCCAAAGCCAGCTGAAGACACACTCAAAAAAAAAAGAAGATATACAAATATATAAAATAAATATATTTAAGGCTTTAAAAGATTTAAAAGTTTTTTGTGTATATTGAAAATCTGAATAAAACTTTTTATATATTTAAGTTGATGCACTCATCGAATGTTTTTTGCTGTAAATTTTAAGTTTAGTTTCTCATGATAGAGAAATACATTTTTTTCGTTGAGTGTAGCTTCAAGTTAGCTGAAAGGCACTAGAATTGCAACAGGAGAGCAAAGCCAAAGAGCTAACAAAAGTAAAAGTAGAAACTATGCCAGAACAATGGCAAATCTGCTACATGAGATGGATACACAAATGGAAAGATAGACAGAGACAGAGAGACAGAGAGAGATAGAATTAGAAAGAGATAGCATTACAGTAGCAAGTATGTAGACAGGTAGCCCAAAAACAAACAGGCGTCGATAGCACAAAAGACTTAAAGCAAAGCAAAAATGGGGGAGAGCAATGTGCATTTCATACATAAATAAAAAGAGAATCAATTCTCTGTAGATGGACTCACCCTCATCATCCGAGGAGTAGCTGTTGTAGACCACTCCGCCGGGTCCGACATTTGCATGCGTTTCCGACCGGGAACGTTGTATGCCCGCCGAGGAGGAGGCGGTTGTGGCGCCAGTGTTAGTTGGCGTTGCAACGACAAGTCCCGTTTTGCCCGCATGTGGTGCATAGCGTGCACCACTGGCCACTGCGGTGGAGGCGAGCAGAATGTTGGGATTGCTGCCCAGCTTGGACATTGCTGACATATTGCTGCCACCCTGCTGGACACCCTTGCGAGTGAGTGGCGATTGTAGCATGCGCTGTTTCCATTCCAGCAGACGTTTCATTGACTCCTCCCGCTTGCGTTCGCCGTCCTGTGGATTGTGCGGCGATGGTGCCGCGCCACCGGATGTGGGTGATGTTGCCACTGAATTGCTGGCCGAATAATCATCATCTAGGCCACCGTTACGCTTGGGCAATCGTGCGCTTGCCGAGCGCAGAAACAGCTCATTCTTGCTAATGATCTCCTGCGTGGACATCGAGGGCGGGAATATCGAGCCCGGATGTACATTCAACGGCGGCAAATCCTCATCCTGTCCAGCCACCTGCTGTTGCTGCTGCTGCTGCTGTTGGTGTTGATGTTGCTGTGCGTGCGTGGATACGGAACGTGCACCACCTGCACCCTGACTGGCCGAGCGGCTCATGCGCGGCATGCTGCATGCGGCACCACCCTGTGCCTGTGCCTCGGCTAGCAGTTCCTGGCGCTTGTAGGCACGTTCATAGGGATTCTCATAGCCAATGGTATTGTTGCCAAATTCACCAGCAACTGTGCGATAACTGCCCGCCTGCTGTGGCTGAGCAGCTGCACCACCACCACCACCACTAGCATTACCCGTTCCACCCACATACAAAGCACTTTTGCGCATCTTCTCCGCATAGCTGGCCTCCGAGTAGTAGAAACTGTCGGGTGTGCGATTTATGTCCAAGCTAGATTTGGGTCGCGGTGCCCGTCCTGCTTCGTGCTTGCTCTGCGCAATTGCGGCGGCAGCGGCAGCAGCAGCGGCCTCAGCACGTGCCTCATACTCCAAAAAGTCAGCGGAGTGCGGACGCACAATCGCCGCCGCGGTCCGAGCACGCAAATCCATCGTATTGATTAATTGATCGGCCGCATTTGGCTGTGGCACAACAAAGAAAAAAGTGTGGCATAGATTAATTTTTTGTTGCATATTTATTTAGTTTTTTTTTTGTTGAGCTTATCTAATTAGAAACCTCTGCTTCAATAAGACATTTAGTGATAAGACTATCACAGCGCCGAAATAGCTCAGTTGGGAGAGCGTTAGACTGAAGATCTAAATGTCCCCGGTTCAATCCCGGGTTTCGGCAATGAGTGAATTTCTTTTTTATTCCCAATTTTCGACATTTACATTGTTTTTGTTATCAGTAAATTTCACTATTTGTATTTATTTAAGTTGTATTATCAGTGAATTTGCAACTTTTCTAAATTTAGATCATCGCATTTTTAGGCTGCAGTCATAATAAATGTTTCTATAAATTAATTTGTTTAAATAATGATAGATTCAGCATTATTTAACTCTAACCACCATTTGTAAAAATTGATTTTTGAACGAAAGCGCCACTCAGGATTTAGGGTTGGCCAATAAAGCGAGTTTGAATTGTGCATCTTAAACGAGCCGACAGGCAAATTGGCGTGTCCCATATATATATATATATATATATAGGGGTATATGCGCCCACGAGGCATGCACAGCTGCTTTGGGCCCAGGCGCATAAATCATGCACGCGACTCATTTCCTGGCTGACCCACAAAGAGCAGCTGCAGCGCAGTACAGTTGCAGCTGCAAATGCAACGCGGGGGCGAAAGGGCGGCAGCACACCATAAAGTTGCACTTTAGGAGCCGCGGCATGCGCCACTGTGGCATTTGTGGCAGTTAGCAGAGTGTGAGAGTTCGGCACAAAATGTCTGCAATTTAGAAACAACCCACTGACACACTAAAGTCTAATTAGTGGGCGCGGCAGAAGCGGCAAGGACTTGCAACCCAAGTCTTTGAAAACTGTAAACTCAGCAAATTTTCAAACAAGCAGCTGCCTCACTTTTGAGACAGTCCCGCAAATGCAATGCTCTCTGAAAGTTCAGTTAAAAATCGCTTTTTATGCCTCAACATATGCCAGATTTTAAATAAACTATTTTAGCTTTTTTATGGCAGAACTAAATCAAAATTTATGCATCACTTTTCATTCAATTCCTAACAATTCCTCATTTTTTACAAGTACTTTTATATCCGTATTTTATATGGCAACTTCAACTTCATTTTGCTTGCCAAAATGAATTATAATATTTAATTTCCCCATATTTTCTGTGAAATGCTAAAAGCAAGCAATAAATGTAAAATATGTTTAATTTTTAATGCTTTCACATTTGAAAATTTTATCTCCAGCTGCTTAAAAGCTTTTGGGCATAGCTAAATGAAATTGAAGTTTTGTTAAGATACAAATTGTGTGCGCTACACAAAAATTTACATTCTAAATTAGTTTCCTTAACTCACTCAATATTTACATTTTAGTAAAAGGAATAAATATGAAAGTTAATCAAGGTAAAAAGCATGTCTGCCATTTACATTTCCAATGCAAAACATACTTAAATAATATTTAAAACTGATTGCAAATGTAGATACTCTAGAATCTAACATATTTGCTGCTCCCCTGTCAAAACCCATAATGTGCATCGCTTATGTAATCTATCAACTGAATGTGTGTCATATTTTCCACGCTTTCCATCAATCATTTCGTTTTTTTTTTTGTAAGTTAATGTAAACCAAAAACTTTTGCCATCATGCAAATAAAATTGATGGAAGAACTATTTTATGACATGGCAACTTTAAGATGTGTTTCAACATTATAAAAGATTCTTAGTTCTGCAGCGGAAACCGATAAGCAGATGGAATTTGAAAATTCAAAGTGATATTTCTTGACATCCCGATTTGTGTTGGATAGATTACTTAAAGCTGTAAAATCCGGAAGTAAAAAATAAATCTACATTATAGTTGTGACTTAGTGCAACATATTCTTTAAAAATAAATCTTTTATATTTCTGCACAGCTCAAACTAAATGTTGAATTCATTGTGCTCCTCTGTGGAGCTAAGTGTCTGCCAAGTGAAAAGCTTCTGGCTACGTGCTGAGGTAAACTTTTTAGTAGGGCAGTTGCTGTTGCCTGTTCTCGTTTAGGTCGTAATGGGTTCTGGTCCACATTTACCCACGATGGTAACGTTCAAGTTTTTTGCCTTTTATTCGACTAAGTTTCAGTTTGCGAGCGCATCAAGTGGCGCAATGACATGAGATGATTTTTTGTCCTAACCTTTGCACCGAGACAGCAGCAGATGGGAAAAAGGATGAAGTGCAGCGAACTGTGAAACGCACTAAACTCAACTCAAGCTGTTTTTACGTTACGTAAGAGTTATTTCCATAGAAATAAGAAAACTACGCTTCTTTTAGGAAACAAAAGTAATCATAACAAGTGCTCAAATAAAAAACCTGGAATATATTGCAATAATTTTCTACAATAATCCACAGTTGCCAAAGTTTGCCCTCTTATGCTTCTTATACAAACTTATAACTTTATAAAATAACTAGTTTTTGATTTCAGATTGTAAATCTTAATTGTACCCTGAACCCATAGAAAATGGGTAAAATGGTATAATGGTTTTGTGCAAATGAATGTAACAGGCAAGGAAAGAAGAAGCTTCTGCGACCCCTTAAAGTATATATATATTCTAGAGCAGCCGAGTCGATATAGCCATGTCCGTCTGTCTGTATGAACACACGGATCTCAAGGCTAGAGAAATTTTATATATAGTTTCTCGTATATCCGGCGCAGAACAAGTTAGTTTTATATGATGTTTCCGTTTCTCAATTATCGATAAATTTTTTTTCCCGATAGCAACAAAAGCCACAAGGCAGAATCTTATAAGTAAAACATAATATTGAACAACTGTCTAAATTTAACCAAGATCGAATAGGAAACACCCAAGCTATGCTCAAAAATATATTCTTAGATTGATCTCATTTCTGCCAGCAGCTTTAAGCATTTTCTGTATGCATTAATATGCGAACGCTTGTGTGAGAAAGGGATGGCATGACAATAGATCATCAATATGCTTTTGAATGCATTCTGAAGAACCGCAAGCATTTTTTGTATGCGTAAATATGCGAACGCCTGTGCAAAAAAGAGATGGCATGACAATTTATGCGAGCGTCAAAATGTTATAATGTGCATTCTGAAGAAACCCTTTACCTACAATTGCTTGTTAGTATGTATGTATGTATATGCTCGTGTTTCTAGCCAGCCAATTAGGGATCAGTTCGGGCTGGCGAATAAAAATATGCGTTGAATTTGGATGTTTTTTTTTACTTTTTAGTACCTTTGCTTGCTACACGAAATGAATTAACCTGCTCATATTTGGCTGCATACAATTTTTAAAGGCAAATTTGCCAATAAAATTAGAATATTTTTAACAAGTGCAGCATTCTTACTTGTTTAAGCTAAAATTGTTGTATGTAAATTAAAAATATCTTCTGAGCTATTTGCATATTTGGGTAATCTTTTAACTTAAAATTCCTACTCCTCCCCATGTCCAGCTATGACTTACCTCCATATGGTTGGGCGTGTATCGCTGTGGCATTGCTGGCACATGCTTGCTGCCATCGTAGCTGGGCGGGCTGAGTGGCCGCCGATAGCTGGCTGCCTCTTGCAGCAGCGCCTCATGTGCGGAGATGGCGCCACCGCCTCCTGCCAGTTGCGACATGTTGTAAATATCCTCGTAGTCAGCTGCTGCTGCGGCGGCAAACATTCGCTGCTGCTTGGAGCGTCCATAGGCATCTGGTGTGCGGCGCTCCGCTTGCAGCTGTTGCTGGTTCGGATAGACGCCACCACGCTGCATCATCTTAGCCATGTAGAGATCCCGTTCACCATAGATCTCCTCCACTGCGCGCTGTTGCTGCAGACGAGCTATCTGCTCCTCCATGTCCAAGTGTTGCTGTTGGAACTGTGCCTCCAAATGATCCAGGGAGTATTGCTGCTGTGCCTGCTGCAACTGCAACGCCGTCGACACATGACCAGTTCGTGTATCGTAGATGGCATGATGCTGCTGAGGCTGCTGTTGCTGCTGCTGCTGAGATCGTTGCTGGTAGAGCTGCTGTGTGGGGGAGAGCATGCCCCCGGTGCGACGACTAGGTGGCACTGGCTGCTGTTCATTGTGCTCGGGCGACGGTGAGGAGTAGCCGCCATCGTTAATCCTACGCGGCTTGGGTGGTGCATTCGCATACAGTGGCTGCGCGCCACCACCAGGATTATCCGAAGCAGGCGTCAATTGACCCTTGCCTGGCTGAGATTGCAATGTGTGTATGCCCGAATCAGAGTTTTCTCCGCTGTGATTCAGCGACGAGTTAACACTGGGCTCCGATTCACCACTGCTGGGTGCCTGCATCATGCTGGCGGCAGCCAAAGCACGGACCCACTGCATCATGGCATCGGCACTGTCGGCAGCCAGCCAATAGGTGCGCATATTTTGATGTTCACACTTGAAGGCAAACTTGCGATAGATTTTATCCTCGGGCAGACAGGCGGACACCCGATACGAGGGCAACAACACCGAACCCAATAGCTTCTCCTCCTCGGGTCCCTTGTAATAGTAGAGGCAGTATTCGGCGAGGACGAACCAACGCTTGCGCCACACTTTCAGTCCATCCGAGCCCTGTTTGTGCAGCCAGCCGGACAGCGTGACCGGAGTCGTCGGTGGTCGCTTCGTAATCGGAGACTTGAGTGCCTGCCCCGAGCCAATGCTCTTCTTGCGATCCAGTGGAGCATGAGTTGGACTGCGCGTGGAGGCGGACGAGGATTCCTCCGAGCTGGGAGTGGGTTTCGGCTTCACAGTTGAGATTTGTGTCTGACATGCCTGATTGACCACATGTCCAGGATGATTCTGTTGGATGTATACGGGTCCATGTTCGCTGCCGGGCGTTTGCAGCTCCGGCTTATGACGTTGCTGTTGCTGTTGTTGTTGTTGCTGCTGTTGTTGCTGCAATTGTTGCTGCAACTGTTGCTGTTGTTGTTGATGTTGCAACTGCAGCTGCAACTGTTGTTGCTGCTGGGCATAAAGTTGCTCCTGATAGTGCTTGGGCATCTGTTGTTGTTGCTGTTGTTGCTGTTGTTGCTGTTGCTGCTGCTGTTGTTGTTGCTGCTGCTGTTGCAATTTCAAAGGACCCGAGGCAGCCTGATATTGATTGCCTAGATTAAGAGTCGAAGGAGGAGCTCTCTGCTGCTGCTGCTGCTGTTGTTGTTGTTGCTGTTGTTGCATTTGCTGTTGCTGCAACGTCATGTTGGACACCATGCTCGAAGATTGACTCATGTGATAATGGGATGTGGGTGGATTCATTGCCTGTCGCATGGCAAACGTTCGCTGCTGCTGCTGCTGCGCCTCGCTTTGCGTCACCAACTGTGCCTGCATCTTGGCCTGTTGCAACTGTTGATATTGCGCCTGCAGCGCCGATATGGGATGTTGTCCTGCCGTCGCATTGCTTGCCTGCAGTCGTCCAGCTGCCGCCAGATAAGTGCGCTCCGTCGGCGACTGATAGATTTGCTCGCCACCCCCGCTGGAGTACGACTGGTGATAGGGTGAACTATGCGAGCTGCTCGAGTTGCCGCCATGATTGTGCTTGAGCAGGCCAAGCTTCGCCTGCGGCTGCATATCGATGGGTGACAGCGGACCCCCGCCGCTCGACGAGGTCGCCGTCGGCGATTGCTGGTACAGCGCCTGCGACTGCAGATGATATCCGGCTGGTGAATGTGTTGCCGTGCGATAATCAATTAGATTCGTCTGGTAGGCGAGTGGCAGCTTCTTTTGCTGCTGTGCAGTTGCCGCCTGCAACTGTTGCAGCTTCTTGGCGTCCATGGTGCCGGCAGTGAACAGCGGTGGCGCTTCCAACCTAAAAGCAAATTATAAGAAATTTATACATTTTTTTTGTGTTAACAGAAATATCAAATTTTGATTGTAAAAGTGAGATTAAATAAAATAAAAATAAAAAAGAAATAAATATAATTGGTGCCTTACAAAGACAAATCGATTTGGGATCGAAAAATTAAGTGAAATTTTTTATTCGAAATTTTTTAAAAACAGTTTGTAAAAATGACACAATTTTTTCAGATTTCGAACGATGTCATTTCAATTAGCAAAGGTTTGCGAGATTAATTCAATTGCGTGGGCAAGCGGTAAAGCTTTGCGCGACGTCGACGATGAGGGATGGGGTGGGGGGAGGGGCTTTTCCAATATGGGTGAGCAAAGAGCAGCGCTAAATCCGCGCCAATTTCATTGAAGCCCGCAACTGGGGATGCAACTGGCTCAGCCCGTAATTGACGTTAATTGGTTGAGTGCAGCCCGAAGGCCTACCAACGGTGGTCAGGTCGCACAGTGGCACAGACGCGGAAAATTGCATATGAATTGCATAATTATGCATGGTCAGGTTTAGCACGGCTTTTATCTACTTACCAGTCCCACAGCTGATAGATGCAGCCAAACATGTTTTCGCTTTCGCTTCTCGCTTTTCACGCGCTCACGTTAATTAATTTATAATTTAATTGACCTTATCAATAATTCAATGAGTGTTTTTTTTTTCTTTCGAATCTGTTTTTCCTTTTCTCCACTAGACTTTCATTATTTTTTGATTGGATGCGAAAACTCAATTACGCGTTTCAAACTCATTTTCAAAATGAAATGTGGCAAGAGTGTCTTTTGTTGTTCAGTTTCATTCTTTTTTTTTTTTGTTTTTTTATTCGTGATATGCTCGGTTTATCCGCCCCATTGCCAGAGAGATGCACACAGAGAAAAGCAAAAAATATTCCGCTCGCCCAGTTTGCTGCAGTTGAAAAACTGTGTGAAAATGTGTCTATTTTTATTGGGGACACCCGCAGATTTATGCCTCTCAATTTTGGTCAGTGGGCGACAACGTCAACAAACCCAAATAAAAAAAAAAGAGAGATGCAAATTGAAAATCGCAATTGCAGGCACACCAATTATTTCATTAGACGCAGAGAAAAACTATCGCTGAGTGAACTCTATTAATACCCTAGATATATATTCGTATTTTCGCTTTAGACTCTTCTGACCCTTGGAGGAAACGAATCGGACCAATATTCTTTATAGCAACCATAGGTAAGAACTTTTTTCCACATTCAAATCTTTTTCTTTACCAAAATTACAAGAACAAACTCACAAAATATATTAAGATATGGCAAAAAAAAAATAGTCATCATATACCAAAAATTTCGCATTGGAAAATTTATTAAAGATAAGTCTTAGGTTGTGGGTAAAAAAAAAAAACACCCTTTCTGATGCATAGATAATTATATATTTAATTTTCTTTAAAATGTAAATATAATATTTATTTATTATAAGGTTTCCAAGCGAATGCAATCTTCTGCATGCCTAAAATTACCATTTTCCATCTTGTTTATCGATCCAAAAATGTTTTATTTAATATTTCAAACGATTTATAGAGAACAGGGAAAAATCTACCATAATTTCCTAACGTATACAAAAATGAAAAACAAAAACAGAATTTCCACACAGAATTTGGCATGATTGGAATGCAATTTTCCCAATAATTTCCCATACATATTGAAACGTGTTAGGCAATTAAAAAATGGAGAAGGTATTTTTTATAATAAAGCGGCTTTGGTTTAAAATTAAATGCATTTTTTTATAAGTGAAAGATTTGTGAGCGATATTCTATTTACAACTATGGTTGAATTTTTTAAGTCTAAAAACTAAGTGCCACAAAAAATTCGATTTCGACCTATTAGAGATAAAATCGATACTCATAACAAAAATTTAATTCGATTTTGTTAGAAAAGAATAAAATTCCTTTATTTCTGATCGAGCTAAAGATAAAAATCCAGTTACACAAAATTTCAAATTCGAGCAAAGCCAATTCAACTCCTTTTTCTTTCCCAAATTTTACTTAAATGCTTTTATAATTTGTATTATTTCTTTACCAATTTTTAACTCTTGTTTAAGAATTCAATTCTCAGAGCTCTCACTGAAAATGATTTCTGACTTGGCGCCAGGCCAAGTTGACAAACCCGACTTGACAGCCAAAACCGCAATTAAACCAGACGATTTCTGCTTCAATTGCGAAGCCAACACAGTTGAAGTTATAACTGAAATTAAATATATATATATATATATATATACAAAAGCGAAATGTGCTGCAGACAGACGTGAAGCTGTCAGATGAGCTGCAGCCGATAACCAATTCAACGGGAAAATGCATTTAATGCAATTGACCAGAGCCATCCAATTATTTGAAATGAAATTTTCATATGTGGCTCTTTCTGTGTTGTTGCTGTGTGTCGTAAATGGAATAAGTGACGTTCAAATGCAATTCGAAAATGAATTAAAACTGCAAATATCATTTAATTCATGTTGCTCGACATCGATTTTAACAAAATGCACATGCATATTGCATACTTTTGGGGTTGGCGGGGCGGGGTGCACACTTGCCTCATGGGTGCTACCGTGGGCATAAGAGCCAAGTTAAGAGCGTCTGACAGCACAATACAACTTGGCACAAATGTCGACGTTCGTGCATTAAAAGCAAAATCCTGTTGAAAATGTTGCGCAATAAATAAACAATTGATCCGGGATTTAAACACAAGCACAGTGCGTGTTTGTGTGTGTGTGTGTGTGTTAGACTGGCCCTGCTGTGCCGACAAATGTTAAATCATGGCATTAGCAGCCTTCGGCGTGGCCATTTTACGCTACAATCAACATCAAACCGGGCTAGCCAACTAACCAGCCCAGATTGCTGGACAAGCAGTCTGTGACCGACCAACCAACCAGCCAAACAGTGAGCCAGTTGGCCAGTCAGCCAACCAGTCAGCCAGTCAGCCAGTTGGCCCGGCAAGTAGCCAACGCAAGCCATTTTATAATTGCCTTCGAGCTGGTCCCACAATTTGTATGGCTTTCAATTAACGCTTCAGAGGCAGAATTTTCCAACTGGCGCAGTCCTCGCTGAAAGATGTGGCCAAAAGCAAACGCACAAATAAAATATTGGCAGGAAAACAGTAATAAACAGCCAGAACAGTAATAAAAACAGAAGCTGAAAATTCGTCAGTTGCGCAAGAGTAGCAGATACTCATTAAACAAATAAAGCTCAATTTATATATATATATATATATATATATATATATATATATAGATATATATAAATGTGAATATTGTAGTTATTATGTACACCCACAAAAACTGTACACAAATATATATACACAGTGAAATCCGTCTTTCTTTTGCCTAGTCCAACATTAATCAATCCATTCTTGAACATTTAATGAGTGCTGGGTATAAAAAATCGATGACGATTTATCAACAAACTGGGGAATCGTCAGGCGCAGGACTTGGCTGCCACTCAGTCTGGACTTTCCGTATTGTGGTATTCTGTGTGTGTGGCAGTGTTGCTTCCACACACACACAATTGTGTGCCGCTTTTTGTGTGTGATGAACGTCATACTAATTTGAGCATGAAAAATAACCCCAAGCGGATTTTTTTATGCACGCCACAAAACGTTGCTGCTGCTGCTGCATAAGAAACTGCGGTTGCTTTTCCTTTAAATTATGTGCATATAAATGGCACTGATTGCGATTATATAACATATATATATATATATAAATATTTGTATATAAGTGGGATATATGCCAATTACATATTCAATGATGCGCTTACTCATCTCATGTGATAATATTCTTATTTACCCAACGCATTGCAATGTGGAACGAATTAAGGATCCACTCTGTGCATTTGGTTTTCTGAGTTGTTTACATTCTGCCACAGTTTTGTTGCCATTTACACAAGTTCTCTGGCAAATTTGCATTTGGTTAGTTCAGCTATGCAAATGCTGTCAAATGCCAATGCACGCTAAAGGGCCGAAGTGAGGGGGAGTTGCTGGTTCAAAAAATTAAACATTTTGCTAATAAGTGACACTCCACACACAATTCCAGCTCAATTGACATTTGCGAGCTTTGTGTGCTGCAAATTGTGGCGTTCAACATGTATCATGTTAATTACTGCGCATACGCAATGTGAACCGCAGCATTTATCTTAGCCATAAATAGAACGCAGAGCGGAAAAACTAACACAATCACAGACTGAGGCACAAATTATGTTCTAAAAATGGACAATCTTGTAAGTGTGTACTGTGCTGGCCATCTAATTAGGAATACTTAATCAAATAAATCGATTTTTTCTTTGTTTGACTTTGCTTTATTAATGAGCGTAATTTGAAATATGACAAAACCAATTTTAACCCCATACTTAATGTCAAATTGTTAGTTTCTCTTAAGCTGATGTGATTATAACTTTAGCTGTGGCAAGCAGCTAATACTTAAATGTGTGGCATATGACTTGACTCTTAAATCGCGTATTAATTGCTGCTGCACATGCAACAATCATTGTAATCGCCAATGGCATTTGTAAGCCGCAACGACGTCATTATCATTTGGCAGCAAAGTGTCACTCGACTAATAAGAGCAAGTGGAAGTGGGATAACCACAGATGGAGCAGCCGCAGCCACAGCAATGAGCCACAACGATCCAACGATGGCCAACGATGGAGGCAACAGCCACTCGACGAGCCAATTCACTTGAAAGCGTGTTGCAAGCTCAAGTAGGCCAGCGACTCAACTGTCCAGCCGGCAACCGGCCAATGGGGCAACTTAATTATTACTGTGAAGGATACACCCCAGACGAGGCCCAAAGAGGTGCGCCTGCAAAATTTCTGACTCGCTCTCGGCTGCTCTCTGGGGGCACTCGTGAAACGTTAAGTGCAATTATAAATACTTATCTGGCAGCAGATTTCAAGTTGAAACGGAAGTTGCACAAAAAAGAAAAAAGCAAAAAAAAAACAACAAGAAATGAAACAAAGCAACAAAGTTAACGAAAGAAACAAAAAAGGAGAGGAAAATCAATAAAAGAAGTGGCAGCCAAAGGCAAAAGACAGCAAATACTTTCGAGACGCTAATACAAAAAACACACACACAAGCAAAAGCGAGCCATGGAAATGTTGACAAACTTGCTGTGAAAAATACACGCACACACAAACACACACACTCACACAACCAACTACAATGTGAAGCGCTGCTTGTTAGCAGATAAGAAGCAGCAGCAGAAAAAAAAACGAATAAGTAAAAGAAAAAATAACCTTTTACTTTTTTTTATTTATCATTTCTTGAGCGCCTCTGGGCTATTGGCACATGACCTTGCCCCAAAGGCCTGACAGACGCTTTGATGAGTTGTCAACGGGCGAGTTCTGTGACTCAATGTGTGTGTGTGTGTGTATGTGTGTGAGTGTGAGTGTGTGTCTTTTTTTATGTGTAAGTTGCCCTTTGGGGATTTACTGGCATACTTATTGGGGCGAAAAGTGTTGCATAATATTTGTGCTCGCAAATGGCCAACAATTTGCAAGGACACTTCATTCATTCAGCATTGCAACACATTTTGGCACACCATCATCATCTGCTTTGTAAGAATAACACATAAATTTACATTTATATTCACATTTATATTTACATTTATATTTACATTTATATTATTTGTGCACTCGCTTGCAACATGAACAGCGTCATAAATTTCCAATTGCAAACAATTGAATGTAATTAAAAGCATCTCAATCAAAACTGAAGCTCTAAGTGTGTGTGTTTGATTGTGTGTTTCAGTGTGTGTGCAAATAATGAGAGTGGATGGCAATCTGTTTTCGTGGACAATCGATAAAATCGAAATCGAACAGCAGCCGCAACCACAACAACAACATAGTTTCTCATGCAAGCCAGACATAAATCAGCAATTGGCCAAAACCAATGCTGGTCAAAACAGCTTACTCAGATTACTAATTAGTGACCATCTCCCTGTACGTAACATGCATTATCCCAAATAGACAATTTCATAGAGCACACTTTGCATTATGGCTGCACAAGCGTTTCAAAATGAGCTCTGACTATTGGCCTGGTCAAAAGCTTATTATTGGAGTTCAAAGCAGTTAAACAAAAATCTAAATGATTTTTTAAAATTATATTCAATTGTCGAACTTATGTAAAGAACAAAACAATAACTTTAATTCAGGGCAACAAAATAGTTGTGATTTAATGAAAAATTCTGTAAGAATTTTTAATTATTTTAAGCACAAAATAAATCCAAATTTGAAAAAGTAGGCTGAACTTTGAAATATTTAAAGTTAACAGAACCAAATCTGACGGCTTGTTTTAAATCTTGACTAAATCCTCTTTAGTCCTTTTTATGATGGGGAAAACCCAGCACAAAAAAATGCTGAGCAAGAAAATATGATATTAAAAAACCGAATTTTTTTTGAAGGTTTCTCAGGGTCGAACACTCTGGCAAACAATTCAAAGTTGCACACTTGATTTGGCTGACAGTGCACTTCAATTCGCAGCCAGCAAACAAACATAGCTGGGTGCAAGAGGGGTGCGGGGTTAAGCATGGCTTAAGGGGGGAGGGGAGCTGGCTGCTCTCGCAAAAATACTCTGTTCATAGAGCTGCCAGTTTTGCAGCATACAAAACATAACATGAGGCCAACAACAAGCATAAATATTCATTGTGAGTGGCAGGGCTCAGTGCCTCAGATAGAGGATAGTAGAAAAACACACGCACACTAATAGACAGCTGTTGTGAGAGACTGTGTGTGTGTATGTGTGTGTTGTTTAAGTGGATGCCAACTTCCGCCCAGAATGACACTTGACGATGAAGATTTTTGTTGCTTTCACTTTTTGCCATTGTTTATAGCCTAGTAGACATCGGCCTGATTGGCCTCACGTCGTAGTAGTGGGTGCCATGCATGTTGTAGTAGCGTTTGTGCCTAGTTGACGCATCCTTTTGAGCATGTCCTGTCTGCATGCGAAATTGACAGGCGACAGGCGAAGCAATTGCGACAGCTGTTGGGTGGCTATTAAGCCCAAGTCAACTGCAGTCTAGGTGATTATCGAATGCACACAGCAGCACAGCACAGCACAGCACAACTCACACACTTACACACTTACACACACACACGCACACCTGGGCAGGTAAATTAAGCAAACAGGCTGATGGCAAAAAGTTGAGCGGCTGCATGGAAACCAAATAAGTCATTGCAGCGGCATCAAAACTCAAAGCTGAAAGACGAAATTACCTCATCCCGAAAAACATGACGTTAACATGTGGCCCACAGCTGCAAATGCACTTGGAGAAATGCCTATCTTAATTAAAGCAGAACAACTATGAATTTTCTTATATATAACAATTTCTTTATATAAGAATCGATCAAATGTATCTAACTTTTTATAAGCATTTTCATATAATAAATTAGTGTATAAATTTCCAGCGCTTATCTTAAAAACTTCAGCTCTTTATTTTCTTTGATTAGATTTGAGAAAAACTAAATATCTCATTTCAATTAAGTCGATTATGATTATTATCTTTAAATTATTAATTTCTTTGTTTCTAATTAAAGCGAAAAACTCACTCCAGATAAAGTTTACTAAGATCAAAGAAAAACTAAATATCTCATTTTAATTAATTCGATTCTAAGCAATCTCAAAAAAAAGATTTTCTTTGCCTAAAAATCTATCATATATTTAAAGCAAAAACATTACTACAATAAAAGTTTTTGACAAAAAAAAATTTTTTTTTTTAAATTTAGGTATTTTTTTTTTTTAACCCTTTGCCACTTGAGTTATTATACAAAATTGTATTATTTTTTTGAGTGTAGCTGCTGTTGACTGCTCCTGTTGGTGCCGAGGCATGCCTCACATACATTTGCAGCCGTCAAAAGTGGAAAATTCAAATCAAGGCACAGCCACCGAAAGGGCACGAGGCAGAGTAAGGACACTTACACACACACACACACACACACACATACATACATACACACACGAAAGCCAGAACTTTATCATAGAAACATGAGCGACGGCGGCTGTCATTCATGTTGCATACCAATTTAAATACTTTGCACGCAAAAACACACACTCTCTCACACACACACACATCATCTCTAACACACACTACACACACACACGCAGCCACACAGGTGGGGTTAGAGAACTACGGCTTTAGCTTTTGCTTCTGTTACCCATTTCCGTTTTTGGCAGCACAAAAGCCACTCGGGTCCGCCGTGTGCCTGCAGGATGTGTGCCATGTTTATGGCTCGCAGTCGGCCCTCCCTCTCCTCCACCCCTTTCTCCTACACTTGCTCTGTGGCACTCTCCAGTTCTCGCCTTGCGACGTTTCTGTGCTCTTCACGTGGAAACAAAAGGCGGTCACAAATATTTTTCTCTAATAGTTGTCGCTAAAGTCTCCTGTGTGTTTGTGACAGTTTGTGTGTGCGTGTGTGCTTGTGTGCTTGTGTGTGTGTCAGTCTTTTTGTGTGCTACAAGCTTTTGTTTATGGTATATTTGTTTTGCATTTTCCCGGACAGCTTGTCCGAAACACTGCTGCGAGAGTTGCGACAGAGAATTGAATTAAAATTGCGAACGAACAAAAAGCCGAAGGATGAATGAACTAAGAGAAAAATCCTTTTGTGCAAAGTAAATAAAACGCTTAAAATGAATTATAATTGAGCTGGCTTGTGGATCCGAAAGGATCTTTTGAATTTAAATGTAAAGTGCTGCACAAATCGTATAAGAAGTTAAAACTGTCAAGTTTTCTTCACTTCAAGTTATAGCAGCTATGCCAGAAACTGTTTAAACCACCCACGCGAGTCCTAAAACAACATCTGCGATATACCGTTATTTTTATGTGATATTTTGTTTTGTTCCATTTTCTATTATTCCATTTCTTTGCACTTGCCATGCTGGACGAATTCATTTGGCATTTGATATATATATATATATATATAAATATATATATATATTTGGGCTTTGGTTTTCTTTCGTTATATTGCGTGTGTGTGTGTGAATGTCTGAGTATATGTGTGTCTCAAGGAGCAACTTTTAACTTCAGTTTGAGTTGCTTTTCTATATGAATTGTGTATAAATGTAAATTGTTATTGATTATGCTGCAAATAAAACTAAAAAACACACACACAGCCTGGACACACACACACACACGCACTCACACACACAGAATTTTGTAACCCATCATAAATTTGAGTATTTTGCAATTTTTGACCCAGAATCCTTTGTTTGTTTGACCCTTGCCCCACAAGCCGGCAACTTTTGTTGTTCTTTAGAAGACTTACTTAAGGCCAGCTTAAGCTTAAAACCTACACTCGAAATAAACCCAATGATTATTTATTTATTTATAACCTGCACAAAATTACATTGTTACACAAAGTTATAAATAAAAGTTCTTAGAGAAGAACTCATCAATCATTCACAAGAAAAAACATAATTGAATCCAGGACAACAAAATGCTCTTTCTGCTGTCGCAGTGTACATTTTGTATTTGCAAGTTGGTTTTTGAAATATAACACATACGCCACATGGGCAATGGCATAATAATGCTATAAATGCCTAATGAAATGCACTTTGACTGCTTGACTTTGGGCTTACAGGTTTGTGTGTGTGTGTGTATGTGTGTGTGTGTGTGTGTGTGTTCTTGTTGGAGTTGCAGCAAAGTTACAGTTAGGGTTGAGGTTAAGGTTGCTGCCTCTCATGCTGAGTTTGGCAAACAGTTTGTCAGCAAGTGCAGAAAACCAAACAGTTTAAGCGAAAACTTTTTGGCCCGCAACACTGGCAGTCGTCGAAGATGTGGCAGCAAACGTAAATGCAACAGCAGCAGTAGCAGAAGCGTGACAATGACACCTAATGAGTTTTGTAATTATACACATAGCTGACGACTTGTAATTTGCAATTACCTGATGCTGATTCAAGTGTTGTCTGATCTTTTAATTGCGAACAGATGCGAAGATGCCACAAAAAAAAAAACAAAGTGGCAAAACGTGTACTACAAGAAAATGAGAAAATGCACAAAATAATCATCAAGTCAACGAGCACAAATGTTGCAAGTACTCAAGTGTAATTCACTTGCTCACATGCACTAAATCTTATTTTACATGCAGCTGAAGCAGCTGAATCAAATTGCAGCCTTCAATGCAAATGCAAATTGCTGCGACTCTCTCGTTGCAACGTGTGTGGCAAAGGAAGGTGCGGGGGTTGTACTAGATAGATGGAATTGCTGTGGCTTGGCGACTATTTGGCGGGTGCCTAAAATTAGGCAAGGCCATTATGAAATTATGAAAATTAGAATTGAAATGAACGAAATTGACGTGACGTCAAATGGAAAAACGCTGGCAAAAACATTTCGGGAAATTACATTATAATGCATGTGTACGTGATTTCTGTGGCAGAGGCTTTCATGTGTGTGGCATGAACAGCTGCAACTAAAGCAGAGCGAAAGTTCAGGTAGTTATTTGTCAAATAGATGGCAAAACAATGAAATTGTGCAATTTCAGTAAATTTCAGTGAATAAATATTCACTACACAAAGTAAAACTTTAAACTGGGTTTAATGATTAAACAATACTCAAAACAATAAAAAAATAAACTATTTTTAAACCTAGCTTAAATCTTGTCTTCTTTTTAGTGGCTAATTTAAGCAAATAGTTGTTTAATAAAATATGTTTTATTCTAATAAATCAATCATTTAAATGCACAAACTATTTGTATTTGTCGTGATGCATTTTCCAGTCAGAAGTATTTAAAATGAACTCTTAAAATATAATTGATTCAAATTTTAAGCGCTTAAATTATCTGCATGCGACTTTAAGTGATGAAATATTTATTTGAAAAGTTCATAAATTGGATTTCTATTGAAATCCTCTGCAATACTTTTAAAATGTTGCTGTCCATTTTAGACACACCAAATTTCGGATTATTAAATGCAACTTTAGCAGTTATGTTTAAGTCAAAGATTAAGTTACTCAAACTAGACTGTTTGGCTTAAAAGTTTTTGTCAAAGCCTTTAAGCGTTGTGGCATGAAACTTGCCATTTATGCCACATATGAAAACCATAATTATGAACTTATGCAAAAGACGATTCAATGAACTAAAGTGAATAAACGGCAATAGTTAAACCAATTAATTGTCTGCACATCCAATTTAAGGGGCTGAAAATGTATCAATTAATCAATAATGTGGCCGAAATTGAATTGCCAAGAATTTTCGGTCAATGAACAGAAATGTATCTAATATACTCAAGGGAATTAACTGAATGCAGAGTGAGTTAAAGAAGGACGAAATGTCAGGATAAAATATGCCTGGTCGTTGACTGTTGTCGACTTCACTGGATATGCAAATGTTGTAGATACTGTTTTGAATAACATTATTCATTAGATGCGAGGCATGCGTATATGTGTGTGTGTGAGTGTGTGTGTGTGTTGTGGGTGTGTAAATGTGCTGCTAGGCATAATAAATTGCTTTAAAAGCGTCCAAAGATGGCGGCACACAACACAACACAACACAATACAACAGACACAGTTAGAAAGGGAAAAGGGGAAAAGGGGAAAGACAAAAGTTACTAACAATTTAGTTGGCAGTCAGTCAGTCAGTCCTTGTGTTGTATGTGCGGCACACTCTGCTTTGTTCAAGCACACACGCACACACACGCACCCACACACCCACTCAAGAGACTCAGGTGTACACAAATAAGAATGAAACGCGTCTTTCGCGTATCCCAGCCAAAAATAAACGCCAAGAGACGTGTGGGCCAAAAGCAACACAAAGAGAAGGCCAACACATGAAATTTGACGACCTACACTCAGAAAAATTATTACAGCGAAATTCTCTTCTATTTGTGCTTTAAATGTGCAATCAATAATCAATCAAGTATTAACAAGAATTGTTGAATTAACAATAGAAACGAATTTTCAAAATTTGCATTTAGTTTAACAAAAATCATAATTTGGCATTAGATTAAACTACATTGAATATTGTAAAATAAATAATAGCTAAATAGCTAAATAAAATCAATATTTAATGATTGATATTAGTGTAAAACAAATTGTGATCAGCTTGAAGCGCATTAAATATTTAACTGAATAAATTTCGCTATAGCCAGAAACCCTTTTTCATTAACAATCCGAGGGGGATTTTGGCAAACTTTGTCTGTGATTAAAGTTCAAAATATTTGCAAAGTGTACAAGGACATCCATCCAAAGGGATGGAGCAGAGTAGTGGAGATGTGTGTAGAGGCCATCTAGACAGATGGGAATTCTGGGCGCTTTCAGTCGCTGATAGGCGCTAAACTTTTGATATTGTGGCCACTGAACGATGACGACATAAAACCGTGAATGGTGGACGTGAATATGGAATAGTTGGCTGGCTGGCTGGGCGAACGTGGAATTTGGAAATGGACTTTGGGGCAGTGCTCGGTAAAATGCGACGAAGTCTTGGCTCGTTGCCTCGTTGGCTGCCTGGCACATAATAATTTACATAATATACGTGTGCGCAATCAGCAAAAAACGACAACAACAACAACAGCAGAAGCAGGAACAACAACAACAACAATATCAAGAACAAGAACCACAACACCAGCAGCAGCGAACGATAACAACGAGGCAGCGTCTCGTCTCACACAGGAATATATTTTCACTCTCACAGGGCGCGACGTGGGGATTTTTGTGCTTTCGGTTTTTATTCATTCCATTTTATTATTTTTCTTTTTTTTTAATCTCGATATAAATGCGAATACTGCTGCAAGCTTTATATAACACAGCAAACACACACACACACACACATAGAAACACAGAAATATTTCTAATTCATATTCTTATTGGTTTTATAGTACGCGTTGTGGTAGCGCAAAAACGGTACACCCCCAAGAATGGCTACACTAACTTTGTCTGCCTGCCTGCCTGCCCGTTATTTTCTATTTGTCATTTTTCATCAAATATTTTCTTGTTTTTTTTTCTTCTGTTATTTTTTTTGTGAGTTGCCAACCAAAAACACGCGCGTTGCCAACCGTCCGCTGTTCGGTTTCTGGGCAGCCGCTGCTGGCGAGATTCGTGAGGAGACTGCAGGAAAAATCGCTTCGTTGCGTTGCGTTTCGTTTCAGTGTTCGGCAAAAAAGGACACTCGCCAAAGCAGGAGCACAAAACTGAGCGAAAGCTCGTTTGAGTCAAAGCTTTCGAAAGCTGCGCGGGTTGTCAAAACAGTTGCAGCTCACATTAAATATAGCGCATACGAAGCGTGGGAAAAATTTAACTCGAACTTTGCACTCAAATAAAGCTTTAAGTTTAGCTGTTTATTTGTGTGTGCGTGTGTGTTTGCCTTGTGTTATGCATTAAGAAAAAGAGCTTTTATTTCTAATTTAACCCAAGAAGCTAGCAAAAACACCGGCAGCATAACAACTGCACAACACATACATATTTACCTCCATAAACAATGATGTTAATGTTGTTGTTTGAGTTGTTGCTGGACTTGCTGTTGTTGTTGTCGTTGTTGTTGTTGGGCACCTCGGGGCAAAGCTCAGCACTGCAATCCAATTGATGTTCTCCGACCAATGTTTAGCTAATGAAAATGGCTTTGAGAGTTTGCACACAGCACAAGAAACCAAATGGCTGGCTTAAAGTCAAGTTTTTTATGCGCAACAACTTTCTGAATTACTAAATTGGCATTTCTAATAGCAAATGCTTTGAGTTTTTATGTTTTTTTTAAAGAATTAATACCTATTACTAAATATATATGTGGAGTAAAATAGGCTCGAAAAAGTGTTTAACTCAGCAGTTTTAAGAAGTTAATCGACTAATAAAAAGGTAAAAGGCCATAAAATCTGTGTTAATATCTATAATCGAAAATCACGCGCTTTTTGTTGTTGTTGTCTGTCTAATTATCATTTGTAGCTCATGCGAGAGCAATTATCTAAAGTTAGCAGGGGCAATAAGTCAAGTCAACTCACCTTTTGGGGCCAATATATTTATATATATCTGGGTATCAATATATGGTCAATAAATTTTAGGCGCTGCGTGGCTGCTGCTGCTGGTTGTGTTGCCGCTGCTGCTGCTGGTCAGTCATCATTAGCATATCTGCAAAAGAGAAGGGAGAGCGATTAGACCAAGTGAGTGGCGGAGTGGCTGAAAGAGCGTCATTGGTATGCAGCTGGGGTAAAAAACATTGAAAGAACTCCGTTGAGGTATCGTGCGTATGTCAATTAAAAGCCTATAACAACAAACAAACAAACAACAACTACAACTACAACAACAACTACAACATCGTGCAGCAAACACCACGAATATGGGCAAAAAGGCAAAAGGCTGAAACCCCAGCTTGGCTTCCACTTACACACAAAACAATGCCACAGCACGGCATGCGCCTCCCCATGTGGCGGCAGGGCCAAAGGGGCTGCGTCGAATGAAGCAATTTTAGTCACACAAGTCACGTGCAACCAAATGGCTGAAACGACAAAATACGCGTTTCAAATACTACCAAGTCCAAGTCGAAACGTATTCGGTTTGCATTTGTATTTTGAATTGGGTGCGGAATTGCTTCGCATTGGATTCCATATGCAACACGACACACACAGTGAAAACTGAGGCAAACGTTTCCATGGAAATGCATTTTCTTGCACCTCACTGAATTGGCCGTTGGTCGGTTAACTTTTAGAAAAGATACAGCTTTGTTTAACTACCACAAAACGTGTATGATAAAGTTAACATGCAGGTCAAGTGAAGTGGGATTAATGTGGCCAGTACGGAGAAATGGAAATGGTGGAAATGTGTAACAAACTTTTCCCATTTTTTCAGGAAAAAATCAGGTAAACCTGGAACTGAACGTGAGCCAAGCAAGATGCATATGTGAAGTTTACAGCTCAAAAGATTAATACAAACTTTCTCAACTAGTTAGGGCCAACTTAAGTGATTAACTTAAAGAAGATTATCAGTTAAAAAAAACTTCAGTGTAATATACAAAACGAGAACAAGTTATTTGAAGTTGATGTGGCACAAATTAAAGTGAATTTCATCGATAAGAGAACTGCAAAAATTACCATAATCAGCCCAAAAGCCAATCAAGTAATTTGGCAAAAATGTGAAAACAATTTTGCAATTGAATATATTTTTGCAAATGGGCTGTAATAGGTAATTAGCCTGCACAGGCCTGTGCCCCCATCAAAGTGCAATTACTTTTTACACATTTCTCTCTCATTGTGCAATTGAAAACAATTAGCAAAAGTGTGCAGGAGATTTAGAGCGGAATGTCATAGCCCTAATTGCCACAAGCCAAGCCAACAGTGGCCGTAACGAGGCGCAAATTTAATGCCGGAGACATGCAAAAATTACATCCTCAATTGCAGTCACTGTTTGGCGCTGCAAACGGCAGTGGCATTAACAGTGGCAGTGGCAGAGTTGCATAAAGGCAAACCAAATTCAATAAACAAGGCGCTCGTGCGATGCCCAGGATACTTTCAAACTTCAGTCTCTTCCTCCACTCTGTGTGTGTGTGTGTGTGTGTGCAACGAAGCATGCAGTCTCAAGAGACAATCTGGTTGTTGTTATGCTTGTTGCAAGCTTTATGCGGGCAGCAGCAGTGCAACAACAACAACAACTCAAAAGCAAAACAAAATCAATTGCAAGCAGCTCAGTTCGCCTGCCCGCAAATGTAGGCAATATAAATTTGGCAAACAGCTTACACACACAAACGTACACGTACACACACACATACACACACACACATTGATTCATTATAGCAACAACAAGCGCTGCAAGCCTGGACTATAAATTCAATTGAATGCCACAAAGAGTGGCCACATGCGTGGCTTAGGCACATCAATTGCTGTCCTACTGCCACCCCACATCCCCCACCCCCCCCCCTTCCACATTTAACCCTACTTTTACCACCACCGCTGGTGTACTCAAGTGCATCCTTCCCACCACGCGTGGCACAATGTGCTAATCAGGCTACTTTTTTTGCAAAATATGTGTTTAAAAATATTGTCGGAAAACTATAAATAAAATAAATAAAAATTTGTGTTAAGATATTTTTTTTAAATTTTCTAGTTTCTTATTAATGTTGTTTTTTTTTTTTTTAATTATATAAAATACAAATTTTATAGTATATTTGATAGGCTTGATATTTTGGTTCAATACTCGATGAGCTTAGCTTTAAATTGATTAAATATGTTGCTAAGTTTAAAATTCGCACATTTATAAAATAAGTGCTAAACATTCTGTAGTGCAACACTTCTGCAGCTGACTTCCCCAAAAAAATGTAGCATATTAATTTAAAATTTAAAAGAAGTTTCCACTGAATTCAACCAGATTAACTCCCTTTATTTACCACTCTTCCTAGAAGACCATTCACTGTCTCATTTCTCTAACAAATTAACCAATCAGCTAACAACTTAATCATATTCTAACCAACAAGTTCTTTTTATCTACCAATTAAATAACAGTTATATTCCTACCTAAAAATTTAAGTATTTAGCTTAACATCTTGCTATCAATTTAATTATAGTGTCTACATTTGCACAGCTAAATCACTTTTTCTAAAATGCATTAAAAACTATCTTTTAGGAATATAAAATTTCTGATTACAAATCAGCAAATGAGTAAGCGAAATGTTTAAATTAGTAAACGATGACTGCTTAATTTTTTGCATTAACTTGAACTATAGAATTGTAAAAATGTTATGGCTAAAAAGTCTTCGATTTGGCCCACAGTTGTGCTTCATGCACCATTGACGCGCCACATTCAGGTTGAACGCCAATTACATGGCTGATGCCTGCTGCCTGCAGCTGAGTCTGTTGGCTGGTTGGCTGGTTGGCCACGTGGCTGTCGTTTTCAGGTGGCAATTGATTGTCGTTGTGGCCCTAATGAAGATGGCCGCCTGTCTGCTGGCGGCTAAGGTGTGGACAAGCCCTAAAACTTTACACACCAAGCACATCCTTCATCAAGTGAGGAGTTCGTTGAACTTCGCATAGTTTGCGGCGTTGTCAATGCAGTCAGCCTAATGCATGATTAAGTAGAAGAGGTAGCTGTGTGTGTGTGTGAGGGGGTGTGTGTGCGTACATGTGTATGTGTGTTTATGCGATGCTTTGCACTTTTGTTTAACTATGCGTAAAATATGGCTCAGTGCCTTATGCGCAACATAAACAAACACCCACCATAGAAAACCAGCCAACATTTTGTAGCCTTTGCCAAGAACTGACACACTTAAAGCTGCAGCTTCCAGCATTGGAGTAAACTCATTTAAAGCTCTGGCTTAATGCAGAAGTCACGTTCTGGCTGAGAGAAACGCCAGCAAACCGCAAACGGTATTCGCATTTGACATTTTGTTTTGTTGCCGGTCTCAACTGGTATAAAACTGCTGACATTAGGCCCGTTGGCAGTAAAACCGTAAAACGTAAATTGTTCGATTTGCGTTCACAAATTGCGCTTGACTTCCGTTCGCCACAAGCAACAAGCACTGCACAACTACATTCACACACTCAGCGAAAATATTGAGTTTTAAGTAAAGAATTCGCAATGCAAAAAAAAACTTTACTCAACTCAAGTTGGAAAACAAAATTCTTTTGCAAAAGTTAGGCACTTTTTTTTAAAAGATATGCACTCTTTGCTGATTTTTCTCTGAGTGCATTTGCATTTGAGAGACACAATCAACACGATTGATTTGTCGCTTGTTGCGGTTGGGAATTGTGTCGTCTTCAGCGATGGGCATCAATCAAAGGCAACATTATTTTCACATTATGCACAATCACACGAAGACAGAGTTGGTTGGCTGTCTCTCTCTGAAAGTGGGTCAAAAGGTGATTTTTCGCCTCTAGACACTTTTTGCCATTTGTGCTCCTCTTTGGCAAATTGCCAATCACATCAAGGTTTTTTTTTTTCTTCTTCTATTTTTTGTGCCTCTGCCTGCCTGCCTGCCTGCCTGCCTGGTTGCCATTTAACCTGAACCTGAGGGCACTTTTGTGAAAATGCCAATACCAAGTTTCCCATCAAATGCAATTGTCGTCGTGCTACCTGCAACAAAAGTCAACTCTCATAATGTGGCATAAATCATTGCATGCCACTAAACTTGAACTTGATCTTGAAAACGGCTCCATGCATTTTATATATGTATTTCTATACATATATATATATATATATATATATATATATATATGTAGCTCGCCCATTCTCTGCATATGATTATATCATAATTTCCTACGCATTTCCACACCACTTAATAGCAAACATTACAATTGTTTTTTTTTCTATTTTTTTTCCATTTTTCATTTTGTCTGCTATTGTTTGCTACTCTAGTTAAATATAGTATATAAACTGCATTGTTTGGTTTGTCATTAATAAGAGAGGAAATGTCTTAATTGCCAGTTGCCTGCTTATTTATGTGTGTTGTATGAATTCACAAAATTTATATATTTACACAGATAAATATAGAACATGTCCATTTTTTTTTAACTATCTATTTTAATAACAAATTTGTCAATGAAACTTGAACCAAATGCTAATTACAATTGCTGATAATTATTATATACAGGCAACTTTGTCAAATAATAATTTAAGTTAATATGAGGAAGCTCTTTTTTATATATAGGATTATATTGGGTTTTTTGATGAGAATTTTTTTGTACCTATTTTGAATAATCACAAAACTGATGCAAATTATATTAAGCAATTGATTCGAATACAAATAAAAGATGAAAAAAAACACATACACGAATATCTAAAATATAAAAGATGAATATATACGTCGATAGAAAAAAATATATATTTTTAGATCATAAATCAAAAATCAGAAATCGAAATCTCAAGTTGCTTCAACCTGTTGCAAAACACAACCAAAATTTAATTACCAAAAAATAACTGAAAACAAATGAGTGTAAATAATAATAAATACAAATATTTTAGAACAAAAAACTAAAATATTTTAAACAAAGTTATTTCAACTGAAAAAACTACACTGTAAATTGAAAAGTGTATTGAAGTTTCAACATGTCTTGAATCATTTTTTCATGAGTTTTTTTTTGTGTTTTCAGCGCTGCTAAACGTTCAACGCCTGGGCGCTGTTGCATGTCGCTTTGTTGTTGTTATCTGTGTGGCTGCTTCTGTTTTTGTTGTTGTTGTTGCTGTTGTTGTTGTTGTTGTTGTTGTTGTTGTTGTTGTTGTTGTTGTTGTTGTTGTTGTTGCTGTTGTTGTTGTTGCTGTTGTGTATACATGGTAGTTTATGCATGTATATAAACCAAACAAGCGCACAATTAGAGCGCTCAAAGTCGCGTAACACTCTCAAAATGCCGGCAAACTTGGCAGCCAAATGAACAGCAGCATATTTTGTTACTGTTGTTGTTGTTGTTATTGTTGTTGCTGTTTGTTTCGAATTTTTTGCATTTGCAATTAGGTTGTTTTCTAGTTTGTTATATTTTTTATTCACAGCTGTGCTTAGAATTTCTGCGAATGTGTCGCATGCTGTGTGCTATTAAATTGTTAGCTTTCCATTTCAATGACATTTTTATTAGTATTTTTTTTTTTTAATTTTTATGGCGACAACGTGGCGCATACGTAATGTGCAAACAATCTAGCAAAATGTTTTCAATTTTTTTCTGTTTTTTGCGCTCTTTTAGTTGACTATACGGGTTTTGAGTCGGAGACTCTTGCACAATCTATGGAGTTGGGCACCTGCACCGACGCTGGATTCGATCCGCTGATCGATTTTAATGATCGTCGCTCAGTTCGTGCAGCCAGCTCAGCTCAAGTGTCGCAACTAAGCTGCTTAGTGCGGAAGGGGGAGGCGGAGTGGAGTGGCACAGTGATACCTGCTAACTTAAGGCTAAGACACATCAAGTGTTTTTCCGTTATTTTCATTCGCCACGCTTTATTAAGCAATTTAATGCTTGACCAGCACATTTTGTCAGGGCTTTGAATTACATTAATGTCGACAGCAGCAAATTGGTAAGAACAAAAAAATGAGAAAAAATCACAAGTTATTGCTTGTAATCAGCGTTTTTCTGAAACCATTTCCCTTGCCCAACACAAATGCGAGAAAGTCGCATTACACTCAAATAAATGAAGCTCACCAAATGCCAGCGACAAATCAACGGCACAAATCACAAAAATAGCACAAAAAATAGGTACCAAAAATTACGACACTTAAACTTTAAATTTGCACAGCTGCAATCTGAGCCAGCTGAGCAGCTGTTGTGAAGAGTACATGGCCAAAAGATGCCCTATAAATTAAATATAGAAATATATTAAAATGATTTTTATGGATGTGAAATTAGCTGTCGAAATTCTATATAAAACACGTTTCTAACAAAACTTAAATTCTTAAATAAAATCCTCTTTTGATGCTAATAAAAAATAAAAGTAATTATATAAACTATATCTAATTATTCCACATCACTAAAATACCCTCTAAAAATAGCATTGCTAAATAGCTGAGCAAAATAGCTACTTGAAAAGTAAAAGCAAAATCAGAAAAGAGACAAAAAAAAAAACGGGAAAACGGGAAAAAAAAACAACAGCTTAGCGGAGTTGAGAGGGCATCTAAAGTTGCTGCCACTTGTCCGTGGCAGTCATTTGTCATGCGATGCCGACATTGCTAGAGACTGCAACACGAACTGCTTAGCATCAGTTTGCAACTGCGGCGCCTCCGAGAGTTGGCGGCAATTTGGCAGTAAATTGCCCAGCGTAACAACAACAACAGTTGTTTGACTGCATGTTTAGCAATCTGAGGCAAATTCCTGTCATCATTTTGGTGCTTGCAACATGCACATTGACTTATCAACATGCGCCAAGAATAAATGAAAAACTGTGCCAATGCTGATAAGCAGAAACACAACATTTTGAATTATTACAAAAATGTGGGGCACTCCGATTTCTAGATTTCTATGATGATGCGCTGCGAGTTTGTCGATGCCTAAATGAATTTTACAAACAACTTAATAATTTAAAGCGACGAGCGACATTTTACCCCCTTTACCCCTGCGGACCGTTCTACAACAGACAAAAAGCATTTCCGAAATTTAACCAAGCGATGCGATGCGCCCTGCCCCCCAAAATGGGCATTATGTTTGCCCAGTGAAGCAACAAACACAAAAACCAACCCCAAAGGGGTGGTGCATGTGAAGGGCGGGGAACATAGGCAAACCAACCGCAACTGTTACAATTTGTTGAAAGCTGCAAGGGGCATTTGAGAACTGCAGCGAATCGATCAAACTTCTGCTTCTGCAACTGCAGCAACAATTTGTCATGGCAGCCCCAAAAAAAAAAAAAAAAAACTGCTATGCGTAATTGTATAGAAAAAGTATTATTTGTAGAGGGCATTGAAAGCATACACTGAGAGAAAAAGCAGTTATGAGGAGAACGTTTTAAAAACAAATAAAATATTGTTCGAAGAAAGTTGAGCAGATTAATTTGAAAAATGCCTAGCACAAGAATGTTTTGAAAAATGAATTCCCATTAATAAAATTCGTTAAAAAAAATATGTGTAAGCTATTATTACAAATAATAAAAAGAAAAAACAAAATTTGCTCTCTTTTAACAAATTGGCACCTCTCCAATTACTTTTACCAGCTGCTGGCCATAAAAGTTAATACTTTTTCTTCCTGCCTGAAACTAAGACGAATTTATTTAATTCAAGTTTGAAAAATCGGCGAGTTTTAAACATAAAAATAAATGTGATGAGTGCAATGAGCCGAGACGTGTGTGTTTTCTCAGTGTATGGAGGGATAGAAAGTGTTGGAAGGAAATGGAAGTTTGTGGGGAGTCGATGGCAGTCAATATTTATAAGCTCAAATCCAATTTGGGATACGCAAAACGAGACGAGACGAAATTTTATCCGTTTACATATTGAAATCGCCCAATGTGAAATGTGGAAATGAAAATCTGTGCAAATGGAAAGTCGCAGCGCACACATGTGCGACACACACACTGTTGTGTGTGGCATTCCCATGTGTGCTCAAGGGTTTTATTTGATTTTTTTTTTATGCGGCTAAACTCGTTGTAAACTCGGTTGCAAGCAGCACCCAAAATCTCAGTTACATCAGGCGCCCGCAAACGAGTTTTATTTTCACTCGCTTAAAGCCCAAAATCAATGTTGTCGACCTGGTTGGTTGGCTGGTGGGCAAAGGGCGGGCAGCGGGGTGGTGAGGGAGGTGTCGCTGCTGACTCTTGCTGCAGTTTCAACAACAATGAAAGCAACAAAAACAAATAATTGTACATATTATGTTGACCCAATTTGTTGTCACAAATTGGCCGTTACAGCCAGAAAGCAACAACAAATTTGCTGGCTGCAGCATGACACGCCCCAAAAATGTCAAAATGACAGCCACGCCCCGCCCCAAGTTGTGCGTAGTTTTTGAGGTGCGTTTCGTATTGATTTTGACGCGGCTAAGTGAAGTCAGCTCAAAGTTTTTGGCCTCAAACTGCAGCCACACAGAATAAGTTAAGCTTGCTGGCCAAAACTTGCATACCTTCAAGTTTGTGTATACCCTCGAAATATGGAAAGTTGTATATGGGGTATGATGTAATTGTGTATATAAGATGTGAAATAATGCGGGCACTTGGTTAATTTAAGCCTGATTTTTAGTTGATTAAAATATAAGCAAATAATTAATTTAAAAAGATATACGACAGATTCGTCCATTTATCGGTTAGAATACGATACTATATACTCTATATATATATACACAAATTACTGTAGCATCTATAAATCAAAGTTGAGTAATTTTAGTTATTCGAATGCTACATTTAAATGTAGCAGTTTTCACATTGAACAAAGTTATCAAAACTTAAATTATATTAAACAAGTCAACACAGTTGTCCAATAACTTTCAAATGGCCCAAAGAAATGGCCAAGTTTTGAAAGTTGCCATACGCTGCACAGCCAATTGTATGTTGCCAATTATAAACTGCGACCACTGCTAATATTTATGAATGTGAATTGTTCGCGTATTGTATTTGGCCCACCGAGCAGATTCAATTAAACTTTGGCTACACGCTTTCGACCAAGCAGAGGACGTGTTGGCCCGCGTTGGTCAACTTGGCCAGCTTTCAGATGCCACTGCTTCGCGCTTCCAGCATCCAGCTGCAATAGTGAAAGTGTGTGCTGTGTCCAATGTCTCCACTATTCAATAATAAGCAATCGAGCCAGTTTGTGCAGTTGACGTTGCAGTGCCAGTTCAAGTTGCAGTTGCAGTTGCAGTGTCAAGTGCAATTGGCTGTTGGCTGTTGGCGGCCAGTGAACTGTTAACAAGGCGATTGCCTTTCAATTTCCATTTGGGCAACTGCGATTGATTTTCATCTCGTTTGACCTCCAAGTTCAACAACACTTTGCTGGGCAACTCGAGACGCTGGCAACACGCTGCTTCTATGAATTACAAATGAGCACGCTCGCAATTAAACCGAGCATCCGCCTCAAATTGAAATCGAAACCTCCGGCGCAGTACAGCTACAGCTGCAGATGTAGTTGCTTCCATTTTCCCCCCTTTTTGTACACTTAAAGAAACAAATAATCGACAATTTTTCGCAATAGACCAGAGAATAAATTGTCTATCAAGAAATTATGATGCCTCTATTTTGGGATTAGGAAAAATAGTTTAGACTAGTTGGAATACGAAATTTATCTTAAGAAATTTCTAAAATATATCTCAGCTTAAGTAAAGAATTTCCATTCTTCCCTGAATAATTTTTATATGTGTATATATTTGGCAACTGAAAGTTGTGTTTAAATGGAATATGAAATTTATTTTTGAACTTAAGCAATTTTTAAATGATATATCGAAATAATCTCAGCTTAAACCATGAATTTTAATTCTTCCCTGAATAATTTTTTTTTAGCTTAGGCAATTTATAAAAGATATAGCGAAATCAGCTCAGCTTAAACCAAGAATTTTAATTCATATCATGAATATTTTGTGTAATTGCAAATATTTGATTATTTAAAGCTGTGATTAATTTAAATAAGAAATTTTTTTTTTTTTAAGCAATTTCTAAAAGAAATATTGAATTTATTTCAGCTTATGCCTAGAATTTAAGTTCATACCTAGAATTTTTTTTAAAAGTGTAAAATTTTGGTAACTTTAAGCTGTGCTTAATTGAAATACGAAATATATTTTTATATATTAAAATCAACCAAGAATTTGAATTCAAACCATGAATATTTTGTGTTCATTTGGACACTTTAAGTAATACGAGTATTACGAACAATCTATTAAAGCTGTACCAAAAGTAAGCAAGGTTTTTTCTTCAAGTGTATGTGTCTCATCCAGTCTGGTACTCGGAGCATTAATCTGGTACAAGCACGCGCTGCCTGAGAACAATAGACTACAGAATGCTGTCGCGACTGCTAACCGGGTGGAGGGATGGATTGGGGTGCTGCATGTTGCCGCCGACTGTTGCCGCTTAGTTGCATTCGCAAGGAGAGGAACAGCAAATACAACAATAATAATAATAATATTGCCAACAAGCAACAGCATGAAAATAAGAAGAAGAAGACACGCATGGAAACCAAGTCGGATCACGCTTGGCCAACGCTGCGTGATAAAGTGGCCGTGTCCCTTGCCTTGTTTTCTCGTTCTTTAGATGCACACACACACACACAAACACACACATATATATAAATTGCATTTACACCATGTACAAAATTGGCACATTTTTACTCTCGTTTCAACAAGTTGCAAGTTGCAAGTAGCAAGTAGCAAGCTGCGCGTACTGCGTGCCACTAGCCGAGAGTAGCGAAATGGAACGTACTGCCCCTGAGGGCAGGAAATGCAGGTTAAATGATAAAAATCGATAGAGACACAAGCGAAGGAAGCTGCCTTCAGATAAGATTAATTAAAGTGAGAGCAACTGGCTCTGTGTGAGCCGGGCTTTAACACAAAGACGGATGAAAAGATAAATACGTCTACGTAGATGCATTTAATAATCAAATCAATACTTGTTCTTAACCTGAATCCATTGAATCCAATCATGGGAATCTATTTATAATGAAGCTCTGCAAAATATATGTAACAGGCAGAAGAAAGCATCTGCGGCAATATAAAGGGTATATAATCTTGATCAGAATAAATTAGCCGATTGTTTTTAGTCATTTTCAATCTCAGAGACTTTAGAAGGTAGATGAATAATATTTTTAATATAAACTTTAGTGGTTTATTTAATATAATTTAATTTTCATGATAACTGCCATCGATTAAAATCGATACAAATGCAAAGATAGATTTATATTTATATATTTAAATATAAAAATGTGAAGCATTAATAATATTTTTCATACTGTAACATCTACTTAGAAAATAGAGTCATAATAAAAAATTACATTCAAGAACCCAATGAATTATTTAGTTGTTAATCCTTCCAAGATCTCTCGATTCCGAAGAAGAATAGTTAAGCAAAGTCAAAAATGTCAAATAGAGTAGGTCATATCTACAAAGAGTAGTTTTGATATTTTATAACACACCTTAATACCAACTTTGTTGTCAGAATTTATAAGACTTAATCAGTATTAGACATGCCAACAGTTAACTGTGCATATTTGAACCAAATCTGATATTAGCCCAATTCCGCACAGTCATCTATCGGCTGCGGCTATGTGGGGCAACATAATCAGCTTTTGGTAAACGCACCTGACAGTGAATATCTCAATTGCTGCTGAAATCTCATCCGAACCATCTCATCTCATCTACATCATAAAATTTAAATATGCCTCAGCAAAAAAAAAAAAAAAAAAAAAAAAAAAACAAAGATCAAGTCAATGTTTACCACTCGGATGCTCCACTCGAATGGGCGCCTGTTAAGCGCTTTGTATCAATGTTGATTTCCGCTCAACTGTTATTTTTATGACTTCTTCGAGACGAGACATTCCCACAGGGCTTACGAGACCGTTGAGGCCTCAGTTTCAGTGTTAGCCATCGTCTCAGCCAACTCAGCTGCGTCACATTCGAATAACAAATACAGCGACAAATGAAAGCAACAAAGTCGAGTTTTGAATAATTTATGGTCAAACGATCTACAGCGTTGTCCACTTTATGTATAATATATTAAAATGCTAATTGAAAAGACAAAACTGAGACGGCGCTTTGTGTGCCGAATGGGCATTTGTCAAAGAAACTTAATTAGTCCAAGATGCAAAGGGAACCCCATTCTCTAGGAACTGTAGAAACCGCACTTATTGTTCGCTCGAAGGGCTCGAAACTCTTAATTGTTTACAGGTGGACGCTCGAAATGGTTGACTGCCCTTGTAAGGGAAGGTTAATGAAAGGTACACAGTAAAAAAAAAATAGTGGTACTCAATGAGGGATCCTGTTCCTTAATTTCAGCCAAGTGCTACTCAGAACTTCTTGTTAAATTCGTAGCAGATTGTATTTTATATTACATTTTCAGCCAGCTCGTCCTCAAGAAATTTCAAGTTCGATTTGTAGAAAATTTTTATTAAAACTTTTTTTTTAAAATAATTTTCTAAATTCTCTGATTCAAGCATCAAAATCTTAAATTTTATTATTTAAATCGACTTCATCTCACTTCTAAAAAGATGCTCAGAAATTATAGACAATCTTGTTAAACAAAGTAATTTTCTCTGCGCGAAACCTTAGATTTCTTTATTATTATTTTTTTTTTACTGTGTAACTACAAATGCAAATAGTGACTGTCTGTAATTGTGTGAATAAAAGTCAACAATTTGTGGGCACGCAAACAAATCTTGACAGCAATTCCAACTCACTGTCCAAGTGTGCAGCTAGAAAACCCCTTCCGTGAAATGAATTCATATCATAAAGTTGACGCTGCTGGGAAACCAGAAGAAAAAATTACCATATTTTTTTTTTTATTTATTTTTTTTTTTTGCTTTGGACAGTGCTAATATTACCAAATGTTGCTTCCTGTTGGGCGTATTTTTCTGGTGTTGATCTACTCGCCTCTGCTCTGCCCTGCTCCCTGGCTATGTGTTTTTTAGTTCATTAACTTTGTACACTGAAAGTGAATTTCACTTTTTTTCGGTTTTGTTTGTTTTGTTTTGTTTGGTTGCTCGAAGTTCAGCGAGAGCGGGCAATAAAAATTCAAAACCTCAACCCACCAACGCCAGGGAGTCGAGTATAATGCATCTTTGGCATACTAAGAAACCAGTTGAATAATAACCAACTCAGCCGGGTCTCTGATGGGGCTTCTCTCCGCCCGTCCACTTCGTCTACCATTTTTGCTTTTTATTTTTGCTTTTCTGCAGGGAAATTGCAAATTGCCAACACATAACCAGAGGGGTCTAAATGCCCAACGGGCCCTTTTATCCCCCCCCCCCCCCTCCCATGCTGATTGTTGATGAAAGCATTAATTTAAATTTTTAAATTACTTTCACTGCCTGTGTTAACTGGCCACGATAAATTGTAGTCCATAATTATGAAAACCCAATTTTATACAAACAGCGACACTTTGTCATGGACATAAATGAAACGGAAAATAGCAGCTGCCGCATGGAAATACTTTATATAAACTAATTGGCTAGATAATTGTCTGTGGCTTGTTATCTTTTTAAATCAAGGCTGAAAGCACAACGAAAATGGTCGTTGGCTCAGTTTACGGTTCAGGCCAACGTTTCACCTTTCAAGTTGATCCGTGCATTCAGTTCTTAAACCTGACTTTTAGCTTGAACCTTGATTTAGCTTTAGTTTAGCTTCATTAAATATAATGTTGAAAATCTTTCCTGAAATCTATTTCAACAACTATTTTTATAAGTCAACAACTATTTTTTAAGTGAAAAAAAAAAACTTGAACATAAGTGAGGCACATAAAAACCAATTTCCTCGCACAACAAAATGGGTTTCATTTAATTCTATTAAAAAATAATCATAAAAAATAAAACACAAAAAAAACATGGTAGCAATTGCAATTGAAGCTGTGCAACAATTTCATGAATTATGCGTTCATTTAGAGGGCCATGCCACGTAATTAAATGTAAAGACTGTGCCATTATGGCCTCAATGCTTCCAATGCGCCGCGGCCCACTATAAGAGCCGAATAAAAAACAGACATTAAAAAATCAGCTATAAGTTAAGGTTCAACAAAAAGTTCGTAAAGGAAAAAAAAAAAACAAAGAGCATAACAAAATAGTGAAGTCGAAACGCTTTTCGCAAGCAAACGTGGTGTCATTAAATTTAATAAGCGCTTTTTGGGCCAAGCTTGGATTTTTCAAGCCCGCCCGAAAGAAAAGCAGAAGACAAACCAAAAAAAGAACGTCAGACGAAGCGTTTTTTTTTTAAATGAAATGGTCTGGCAAAATATGAAAACAAAAACAGACAAACAAAGAAATCCCATGAAAAGAAATAATAAAAAAAAAAACAAGAAATTAACAATAAAAAATAAACAACTACAAATGGCATTTGTGGGCTTTTGCTCATTTTTCCGTTTGGTTCTTTACGGGGTTTTTCTTTTCCATAGAGTTTTCTTCGTCGAAAAGTAAATGAACTCTATGCACGATGTCTAACGGCACATTTGGCTAGCTTCCAAGGTGGCTTACTGCTCACAGCTACTATTACGAAATACTCGAGAATGTTGTAACATCAATTACGTTAAACAGAAAACAGAACCCGCTAAAGGACAAATTGAGTTATTAACTGACCCAAGCTTCGAGCCAAGAAATTACTTTAAAGGCTCACGCGTGAAAAGCCAAATGAGTTTATAAACGCGGCCCAGTTGGAAATGAAAAAAATGAAAATGAAAAAAAACGAAAAGGGAAAGGGGAAAGGGAAAAGGGGACAAAACTGAACTGGAGCACAGTTGACGGAAACGTGCATTAAGGACCGACACCGACGGTCATAAGAATCATGATGACGACAACGTCAACTGGGGGACTTTGTCTGTGCACCAGTGCTACAGATCTTTCAAAGTTTTGTTTTTTTTTACTGCAACTGAATTTCATTGCTCGTTGCACACTGCTGCTGGCCAAAAAGGTAAGCACAAACAACGGTTTTATTATGTTTGTTATCAAAATAATAATTACAATTCGTTGGAATAAATATTTATATATTTAAGCTGACCAACTATGAAACACCCATCACATTTTAATTAACTAAAAACTTTGAATCTGCTTGGCTAATTCTAAATACATTTTTAAAGCTATTAAAATATGTTTTTGCTTTTGATTAAAATGTTGTTTAATTTAAAGGGCTTTAAAAAGGATTTACCAACCAAATGTTTACCTAATCTCAACATATGCAATTAACTAATTAAGTCAACATAATTAACGCAATTAACAAAAAGTAGTTAAAAAACTTTAGCTTAATTTAAAGTTTGCTTAGATAATAAAGTGTATTAAAATTGTGTGCAAATTGTGTGTATTGCGTAATCATTTGTATAAATTTAGTTTTTCAAAAAGCGCACTTTGCCTTGAATATTGTATAATATTGGCTGGTTTCAATTGATACAGTTGGGGAAGGCAAGAAATATCATATTTCCATAACTGCTGAAAACTTTCACAACTATTGAAATGCGTCTATTTGCGCACAGCTAAGATACCCCAGCTCACTGGGTTTTTTATGATACAGGTCATATCGAAAAAAAAACTATATATATATATATATAAAGTAATATCGCATTTCAGCGCAGAATACACTTTTTTCGCATTCAGTGCACATGAGTGCACATCAACGGGACTGAAACTCCTGCTCCAACTAGAACTCCAAATCCAGAGCTTCAACTTGGGCACTTGGCGACTGCCCCCACCTGGACTGTGGAGTAGTTCGCTCCACCAAACACCCGTCTTGGCCACCAGCTCAATTATAAAACAGGCAAAACGCATAAAACACATTTCAAATGTGCTGCACACGGGGCAAGGTTTTGTGTTGCACATTTTCATTTTAACGTTCTATTTTATTATGTGCAACTTGCAGAAATATATTTTTTTCTTCCCCGGTTTTTCACTGCAAGCTCGCATTTCTTTTCGCATTTTGAGTTTCAAGCGCTTTTTCGTTATGGAAGTTGGTCAGCAGCAGCCAAAAGAAAACATAATAAATAATGAAAAACTTTGCAATGAGATTTTCTCTGCAAAACTTAAAAAAAAACGTACAAATTTTGTTGGTCACTCGCTTAAGAAGCGCAAAGAGAACGTCTACAAAATTCGAGTACTTCTTATCAAAATAATGTAATGTCGGCTTTTACCAGATGGCTTTTCACACAGCCCTTTCATACTACTCTTAACTAGTTAAATTAACAAACATTACAAGCAATTTAAAGCTGAAAACTCTAATGATGGTCATTCGTTTCATTAGGATGGAAAACAAATCAAATTTTGTCAAGTCACATTTAAAAAAAAGTGCCCAAAAATAATGAAAGAAAATAAAGACAAATGTTATTAATACTATGACTGACGTGGCTGGAAAGTATTAGAAAAATGTTGCATGTAAAATTTGTTGTTGATTTTCAAATAATTTTATTTTTTAATGTGCGAATTTAGTTTTGAAGTGTTTACTTAAGGAAAGAGCACGGCAATAAAAATGATTTATAATTGTTGGTATTTTTTTATGAGCAGCAAATTAAACACAGCTGTTGCTATGGTAATATTATTTTTTTTTGGAAAAATTAAATTACATAAGTTTTGATCGAAACAGGTAGGTTCCTGCCAGCAGCCAGACAGTTCTCAAACTAACCACCAATGAGAGAACAAAGAGAGAGAGAGAGGGCGATACTGAGAGACAGTGGTTGAAAGAGAGAGCACAATCATTTCCAATTGATCGACAAACGACAGCTGGCAGCTGGATAAGTCGGGAACATGAGCAAGTAATTTGCGGCACGCAGCAGCGTGGGGCACCCAACGGCGACGACTGAACGATGCACCTGCTCACAAAAAAAAAATGAAAAAATAGCAGTCCGAACTAATATCAACACCAGAGCAGTGAGGTAGGCAGGCAGACAGACAGACAGACAGACATACAGTTAATAGAGTTCAAGAGCATGGGCCTTAAAGCTTCAGTGCCTCAGCGACCGGTAGACCAAAATCGCGTGATACGGTGGAAATGCAATTGTCGCATGCAAGTCCACGCCCACCAAAACTAACAGAACAACAAGAACAACAAAAACAACACACGGGTGAGCAAAGATGCCTGGGTCTAACTGTCAATGGAATACACTGAGAGTTTTACACAGAGTTTTTTACAATGTGTAAAATAATAAGTAAATAATCAGTAAAAAATATTATTGATTCGAAACGATAATTTTTCCATAAGCGAAAAAATACTTGAGTCAAGTAGAAAATAATTATTAGAAATAATTTTGTCAATTAAGTAAGTGTAAAACGTATAAGTTCTAAAATTTGAGTGCTCAGACTATGAACTTTAATAATTAAAAACAGTAATTCAACCGTTAAACTATTTTAAATAAAACTAAAAGTTCTTAGTAAGCCGTTTTGGACTTTATAGTTGATAGTCTTTAATTGATTTCAGTTTAGTTTTTTTTGTTTTTGGATTTTTTATGAGCTTGCGTAAATGCGATATGATCAAAATATCATATTCCAAGTAGGATTTTATTTTATATATTATTCTAAAAAAGTTTTACATAAACAAATTTCACATTTACAAAAACCAATTCTGGAAATATTAATCTCTTGTATAAAATATAAAAATAAAAAAAGTCGGATTTAAATATAAAATCTCTTTTTCTCTGAGTGTATATATTAATGTGTGTGGGCATTAAAGTTGATTATATGAAAATCAATTTAACTTAATGCCGTTTTTATCAACACTTCCATTTTTTTTTTGCTGGTCGCACGACACTTTAACGAAATGGAAATTTGAGTTCTTTGTGCAGCGTGTTGCTTGCAGCACATTGTTTATAATTTGTTGGTGGCTTGTGCCGAACATGTGGCACTTAAATGGGCATGCCACGGGTCGTCAGATCAGTGACAGCAACAACAACTGCAACAGCAACAACAAGAGCAACAGCAACAACAACTGCAACAGCAACAGCAGCTGCCAGTCTTATGTTGTGGCCAAACATGTTTAACGGGTGCCGTTGCAGAAGTATCTTAAAGATACATGTGCGCCTATTAGTTCTTAGATTTAGATAGTCCTCTAAGCTCTCAGTAGTATCATGTTGTTCTGGCTGCTGTGGGGTCGACTCTCTCCACGGGACTTAAACATGTTGTTGTTGATGTTGGCAGGTAAATATTATTAAAACTGCACACACACACGTGCAAGCTTCATGGAATTTTTGGTGAAAATTTGCAACATGAAAAACTTGAAAAACCGGCAACGGGCAATGGGCCCGACTGGCAAAACTGGCTAACAACACATTAAACAATTCACACATTTGCGGCAACATAATTTCAGTTAGCGATAGTCATGCAAACATATACATATGGGGGGGTAGCTGGGGGGATAGGGCTGCCAATTTCCAAATGCAAGCAGAAAATTCAAAATGCAATTGGCAAAACAGAAAACTGAAAGAAAAAAAACAGAATAGAAAAAGCCGCAAATTGTGTGAAAAGCATGAGAACGAGATACAAATGTGGCATATGAGTTGCATGAGTAGTTGGACTGAAAGTCTGTGCCAACAATTGCGCACAATTACAAAAGCCCAAAAGGCAACAACAGCACATAAATGCAGTTGCAACAATGTGCGGCAGCATTCATAATTCAAATTCACACACACTCGCTGTGTGTTGCTTAGGAATGGCAATCTTGTGGTTTTTTGGTCTAGACCAGCAAAATGGCCCAACAACTAATATATGACTAATGGCTGAAGCAGTTAAGAGGCATTTCAAAAGAATTTTTAAGCTGAAATTCATTCAACAAAAGCGCCTGCAACTCAAGCATTTAATTGGCATATAAAACAATGCTAAAAAAGCTAAAAAGAATTATAATTACGCTTTAAGCAAAAGAGTCTACACATTGGCCACAGGTTTAATTTTGGTATATTTTAGAGTGTTTCGTTTAGGCACTCTAATATAATTAATATTTAAGAAATAATATTTAAAAGTTCTCTTAACAGCACGAATTTCTTTGTCTTTGTTGATTGATTATGCTCGAAAAATTATGGTAAAATAATTTAACAAATTTATATTACAATATTTATTTTATATAAAATATATAATATAATATATATATATATTAAATATACAAAAGATAGTAAATGCTTAACGGATATAAATATAACTTACATAAAGATAATTTTTCCTAAACATTTTCTTTGATGGTAATTTTAAATGCTTAAGAAAAGTTCAATAATCTTGTTTTATATATATATAAATTATATTTATGTAAGTTATATTTATATCCGTTAAGCATCTACTATTTTTTGTTGAAAACATTTTTGTTTTTTCCTAATACTTTACTTAATTTTCAATAAAATTGAAAAAGCAAAAGATAGTATAGTTTTTATTAACAGGCTACTTTTCTTAGTTTCCCTTGTTAGAACTGTCAGCAATTGAATATTTGATCAATATTATCAAAAATTAAGAGAGAACTATCGATGCTTCTTGGCCGTAGCGTTCAGCACTGTAAAAGGGTATACAAATTTAAAATAAAAAAAAAGATACATTTTAGCAAAATTTCAGTAAGTAACAAAGATAAATCGGCTATTATTAATAACTTTTATCGTTTATCTCAAGAGCCCCGAAACATGTCTGAATTACAAGCATCGCTGTTGCTGAAGCGTCAACTGGCTGAAATGCATCGCAATCCTGTCGATGGTTTCTCAGCCGGTTTGATCAACGATGAGGACATCTTCAAATGGGAAGTGCTCATTATTGGGCCACCGGATACCATGTACGAGGGCGGCTTTTTTAAGGCACATCTCACTTTTCCCACGGAGTACCCGCTGCGACCGCCACACATGAAATTCGTCACGGAAATCTGGCATCCCAATGTTGCGAAGAATGGCAATGTTTGCATCTCGATACTCCATGAGCCCGGCGATGATAGATATGGCTATGAGAAGGCCGAGGAGCGCTGGCTGCCGGTGCACACAGTGGAGACCATATTGCTGTCAGTGATCTCCCTGCTGGCCGATCCCAATGATGAGTCGGCGGCCAATGTGGATGCGGCCAAGGAGTTTCGCGAAAATTATGCGGAATTCAAGCGGAAAGTATCTCGATGTGTGCGTCGCAGCCAGGAGGAGGTCTAACATAGATCTCAACATTCCCACAGCTCGCTGCCTATCCCTCTTCCTCTTCCACTTCCACTTCCTCTTCCTCCCTTCCTCTCTATCTCACTCTATCTCTATATCTCTATCTAAATTATTACATACAACGGTCAACATTGAAGCATGCGAATAAATTCAGTGAGTGCTTGCAACAAAAAAAAAGTACTTGTGCCTGGAGTTAATTTCACAGCTGCCTCCAGGCGAAAGTGTCAAAAGTGTGCCCATTAAAATAATGGATAATAAATAATGGGTATAATGAAGCTATGCGAATTTTTACAACACGGGAGTCGAGGAAAGATCTTATAAAATAAGTTTATTCTTAATCAAAATCAGAATCATGAGCAGAGGCGGTTTCTATTTGTGTGTTCTTTGACTGAGTCTGAGTAAAATTCGCCGATAACTCTCTTAGTTATAAATATCGATAATTATCGATATTCAACTTGTGTTCTTGTATACTCTCTTATCGCTTATATTGATCATTTAAATATTTATCTTTTTATTTATAGATCATAATTTAAATAATAATATTTATTAGTAAAAGGTGTGTTTCAAAATATTTTTCCTTATTTCTATATTATTTATGTAGTTAATATTTAAAGATTGTATGTTAGTGCTTGGTATCTATTCGTCCTCGACTAGATTACTCCAACTTGTTCCTATTTTTGGCTTTAATTGGCAACGCAGCTGACAGATAAAATTGCAATGCTTTAATTAGGTGCTGCCCTTCTCATTCTCATATCTCTCTTTTTCCCGCTCCCTCCCTCTCGCTCGTTCTTCCCACTTTTCTCACATGATTAGGTTATATTCTAGTATTTTATGCGTACAACTGTCAGCTTTAATTAGACTTAATCGCTGCCAGACAACTAAAGACGTCGACTTTGGGCGGCATCTTCTTTGTGGCAATACGGTCAAGACTGGGTTAATCTTAAAGCTCTGTGCTAAATACTCAGCGACTGCAGACTGCTGACACAGTTGCTTCAAGTGTTGTGCTAACATTTTTGCTTTGGCTGTAAGCGGCTTTATTGACTCGACCAGCAACAGGAACAACAACAACAACAACAACAACAGCAATAAAAACAATCACAACTACGAAATGCGGGCCCCACCTGGTCAGGCACATGGCAGACAAACGACTCTTTTTTTAAAAGCATTTTATTTGTTCGTTAGTGGCAGCTGTTGTTGATTTTGTTGCTGTTGTTGTTGTTTAGCAACAAGTTTTGCATTTTATGTTTTGCATTGTTTTGTTCCGGCCATAATCCGGTCATGCCTGCCAAGCGTCGCTGGCCACATTGTTCACCAGTGACTCAAATGCTGGTAATGAACATTTTTAGCTATATAGTTTCTACCTTCTTTTATTTTATTTTATTTCATTTATATATTTTGTTATGGGTGTGCCGGCCGCTCGAAACCCGATCGCATATATCTGGCATATTTAACTAAAATATTCCAAACAAAATTATGAATCAGCACAAAAACCAAATCGCCAATAGCCGTTTTGAAAACTGGGTAAATAAGGCCATGCACCAACAAAAAAATCAAACAGTATACGTATAAAAAACAAGAATGTACAGTTATCTAAGCAGCTGACGAACTTTGAATACACTTGTCCAGAGTATCTTTTTGTGGGATTGCCTTAGGTTCGGAATTTAATTTAAATAATTCTAAAGGCAATTTATAAAACTTTTCACTCTTTTACTTTTACTTATTATATACATATTCAATTGTTATCTTTGCCTTGAAGCGTCACACATTTCCTGACATATTTATAAAGCATCCAGCAAGGGTATATTAACAAAAAGACACTAAGAAATCAGCACAAAAAAAAAATAAATCTTGGCCACAAAATATTTTAAGTAGCATAAAACGAAAACGAAAAGCAGAAGAAAACAGCAACAACAACAACAACATCAGAATACAAGAAACCTGCTTGAAAAGATGCGACGCAGAGAAGCTGAAGCTGAAGATGAAGCCTGAGCCTCAGTCTGTGGCAGAAGTCGTCGTCGTCGATGCCTCCAATGATGTGGCGACTGCTGAGGTTCTTCATCACAGCTCAAAACTCACTCAGCCAGTAGAAATTGAATTGATGTTGTCGTTGTTGTTGCTGTTGTTGGCCAAGGTAAAAACCGGCTCCAAGACAAGAGTCTTGTCTGTGGCTAAGAAAAACGCACAAGCGTAAGTCGAGGACTGCGATCTGAGACTGGGCGATCCGAGTGTGTTTGGAATTGGGAGTTTGTAGCTGGAGTTGTAGTTTAAAAATAGCATTTCGATTTATGCGGTGAAATCTTTGCCTCGGAAGGGTCAGTGGAGTTTTTTTTTTTTGGAAAACAGGTAGCAGACGTGTGCAGCAGCAAGGGTCAGCTACATCATTAGACGATGCAGGGTTGGAAAAACCCATGTGTTATAATTCTAGGAAAAAGGCGCCGCAGCCTGTTTTTCGTACTTACCTAAAGCCAAAAGAAATGTGCCCAGTTAACAGCAAGTACAATTCCAATTCCAATTGACAGATCGTTGCTGTGTTAAATAAATTCCAATATGCGCTGGTGCTTTTTTTATTTTATTATTTTTTTTGGTTGTTGTTGTATCTTACAGATACATTGGCTCCAGATACTGGTTTTCGATTTCGTGTGGAGAGTGGAAGAAAGATAGATGGAGAGAGAGAGATGGCAGATCCGTTGTGGCGCACAGGCGACAGTGAAAATGTCGCCGCTTTTGGTTCGTTGCTCCTGTCCGAAGATGAGTAATCCGAAAAAAAGGTAGAAACACGTATCCGTTAATCGCTTCTATTTGGGAAGCTGCACTTTCTACTCGTGTTGTTGTTGTTGTTTATGTGTTTTGTAGTTGTTAACAAATATTTACACGCTCGCTTGGACTTTTGAGCAGAACGCACGAAAAAAAACTTGAGCTAAGAAGCACAACAACAATCGTAATAATAATAAACGATAATATTTATTTCGTAAAAACTACCTGACGCGTTACCGAAGCGTCATGAAAACCAAACGCAAACGGTCGCTTCACTTGTTGTTGTTGTTGCTGTAGGTATTGTGTGCGTGTGTTTGTTTGCTTGCATATATTTTTAAAATGCCGCGCTACGTTTTCTCGATTCTTGACGCGCCCGTTTTACGTTCGTTTTCTATCGTTAGTCGTGCGTCTCGCACGTCCACCTGCGTTGCCGTCTCAAAGTAAACTAAACCCAACTACGTTGAAAACAAGTTTCTGAAACGTTGCTGTCGCTGTCGCTGCCGCTGCCGCTGAGTCTCGGTCGCTGTCGCCGCTGGCGTCGCTGTCGACAAACAGTCAAGCAACATAACAAGTCGAAACGAGATAAATGCACGCAGACACATGCACTCGGCGCTAGCAAGCAGGCACACACAGGAGCGGACTTGCTTTGTTCTTGCGCCCAAATGTATGTGTGTGTGTTTTTTATGATCTCTTTCAAGTGAATATGCTAGCAATGTGATTGTTATTGAATGCAATGTGATATTTTATATACACATGTAGCTGTCTTCTATTGTATTTATATATATTTTATTATTATATGTCATAAAGTTATTACCTTATTTTACGCCAAGCGCGCCTTAAAAGTGTATCAATGCCCAAATGCGAATAACAAAGGCTTCAAGGAAAATTCTATAAATGAAAACAAGTTGGGTATAAATTATGAAGTGACTCATATATATATATATATATATATATATAAATTATGAAGTGACTCATATATATATATATATATATATATATATATAATAAAAATTAAAAGTTTTTATTATAATAATTCTTTATTTTCTAAATAAATCCACCTATGCTAAATAAAAATAAAAGCGTGAATTTTTTTAACAAAATGTTATGCATACTATTTTATATATATTGTTCTTAGTATTTCCAACTAAGTATGTGCCATTAATCAAATAAAATATATATCTTTTTACTATAACTTCTTTTTCTGCGATATATTATAAAGCACATAAATTCTTTATACAAAAATATATTTTTTTACTATTATATGTGTTTTTATATGATATATCTCCTAATTATAATATATTTTATATGTTAATTTTTTATTTAATAAGTGCAGAATTTATTGAGTTTGATCTTTTAAAGTGAAAAAGATTATATAATATAACTAATATATATTTATTTTAATCTTTATCTTATTAAACCCTCAACTAGTTCGCTTCGCACCTGAACAGAGATGCATCCAAATTGTTGCTGGCATCTCTGCTGGCATTGTTACTGCTGTTGCGTTTGTTGTTGCCGGCTTTTTGGCTGGCGATGCTTTTACTTTTGCTTTTGTTTTTGGTTTTGCTGCTGCTTCTGCTTTTGGCTTGGATGTTGTTGTTCTTGGTCATTGGCACTGCTTCAAACACCCACATCCCCTCCCCAAGCAGCAGCAGCAGCGTAGAAAGAGGGTAGTTTATATTTACACACACTTACACACATATAGTATCTCTATGCACACACAGATACACACATACATATATAGATATGTTCACACCACTTCGACGTTCGTTTCGTATTTACATTTTACAATATGTACAAATGTCTGATGCTAAATATTTGATGAAGCTGCCAGCGTGTAGATAGCAGCGATGCCGACATTTGTACAGCTAGTCAGATATTAGAAAAAACGACTGACTGACAGTTAGTATATATATATATATATCTATATATATATAGCTATATCTGTTGCCCATTTGCAAAATGGCTGCTCATCTGTTACCAGTCATATTTTATAGAACATTTTGCCCATTTGGCCATAACTGTCAAGTCAGAATGTTGTTGCTTTTATCAATTGTTGTTGTTGTTCTTGTTTTTGTTTGCTTTCCGCCTCATTTGTTCTTATTGCTGTTGGTACACTCGTATTTGCACTGACTGTTGATAATGAATGCACAGCTGCCTTTGGCTTTATCTTTATATGTATCTTATCTAAAATGCAGACATCCTCGCGCTGTCATTGCAATGGCAATGTCAACGCCTTTAACATTACCGCTCAGCGCATATGCATGAGTTATTACTGTATGTTGTTGTTGCTGTTGTTGTTGTTGTTGCTGTTGCTTGTGTCTCTGCATTTGTCATTTGCATTTTTTGAACAATTGTCAATTGCCAGTTGAGGACGCACTGCAGCAACTGCCGCCGCCTGCCAGTGCCAACAAAATTTGCATAGCCCGTCCGCCTGTCCGCCCGTCCGCCTTTCTGTCTGTCTTTCTTTCTGTCGGTCTGACGAGTAGACGAAGAACAGCGTTTTATTTTTGTTGTCTGCAGTAAGACAAGCTCACTTTGATGCCTCTCGTTGAACCTTCTCCAACTGCTTCAACATCTCCAGCAAACGCCCCCCAACAAAAAGGAAGAGCAACAACTACTTTAAGTAAAAGTGATTCTAGTGAAGATTAGCACAACTTGAATAAACCACAGATTTCAATTGGATTGGCATATGTAAATTTGATTACGATTTGATTTTGATGGTATCTTTGCATTACAAGAATTGTTTTATTCATTTGCAACTTACACTTTTATCGAGATGTATTTAACTTTAAAAAAAAGAAACATTTATAAACATTGAGCAAAATACTTTCAGTAAAATAAACCGAAATAAATATATTTATTTAAAAAATGATTATATTAGATAGAATTTATATACAAACAATAAATGGTCTTAAGATTAAGAAGGCGTTTTACATTTTTTTTTTGTAATTTTTTTATTTTTTATTATTATTTTTAGATAAAGGTATAAATGCAAAAACTATACTTCTAGCAAAATACTGCAAAATTGTAAATTAAAATTAGTTTATAAAATTATTTTATATGAATTATATGAAATCTTTAAATAAACTTATAATGGTAATGTAGGAATTATGTGTATACAAATAAACAACAAACAAAATGGTATCCTAAAATTAAAAACAAAAAACATTTTGTTTAAGAAAGCAACAACTGTGAGTTTTGGAAAATTTTAGTTGTTGAATAATAAGATAAGCTGCTTTTGTGTAAAATCTAGTTTGATCTTCCAAAATACACATTGAATTTTTTTGTATACATACTAAAATTAAAATGTATAAAATTACCAGTTTTTAACTTCTAAATCGACAAACGTAAATACGACCAATTAATAAGACAATATTTTTATCAGTCTGTCGATGTTTTCATTTGAACAACTGTATAAAGTGGGTTGAAGCCAATTTGAATGGGTACCGGATCTAAAACACAACATGAAGCTCAAAACTTGGCAAAAGTTGATGTATGTCTGTCTGGCTTTTGTTTATCTTGTTGTTATGTGAAATTTGCATAAAACTTAGTTTGTACTTGCAACAGAAGGCTGCCGTGGCAACAAGCAGCTGTGGGCGCCCCTCTTTGTGGCAGACGAACTCTCAACCTGAGCGGCAAACAGCAGCTTTAAACGCCAAATTGCACTTTGACCGCCTGCTCACTCAAGGGGAAGCCAGAGCGGGTTGCGGGGATACTTTTATAAAAGTCATTAACAAAAAGTGCCGAGGTCCTCGCAATCTGCAGTCTCATGCATATTCATCGGTATCCTGCGCTCATCACCTCACTTTGCATGCAAAACTTTTGGAAAATGTTAAAAAGTAAAATTGGAATGGTAAGTGGGAAATGGGAAATGAATCTCTTGCAGTAGTTTACTTTAATTAGATGTTAATAGTTAAACTGGTCTTGCAACACTTTAAAATTACTCGCAAGCCCGGAAATGCCAGAATTGTGTTAAGTCTCGAAATCAGAGCCACTTCACAATCGATATATAAATATAGAAACGGGCTGTTTGGATTCACACCTCTCAAGTAATCATGTAAAGAAAAACACTTTGCATCTGGGCAGGAAGGGCTCGAAGTGAACTCTAGCCTAGAACGAATCTAGAATGTTTACTCAAGCCCAACTGGAGTTTTTTGAGATGTATCTGAAGAGCGGATATAATTATCAGAGAATCAATACAGACATTAATTTAAATTAAAAAAGTGCATTTATGATAAATTTAATGTGTAATGAAAAGGGGTTTTTTTTTATAATTCCCAATAAAGACGTAAAAAAAAAGACATTTTTTTCTGATTATCTATAATTGTAGAAATGGTAGAATAAATGATTACATTTAAATTAATTAAAAATATGCAAATTGTCAGTACAACATTGTAAAACATCTCGAAAAATTTTACAAAATTTACATTTGTTCAACATAAACAAATTGTCAATCTGTCTGTCAGCCAACTAGCAATCATTTTGCATTTTGTAAACAAATACAAACAATTTTTATTTATAAATTTACACAATTTCATATGTTGTAAACTATTCAAAACTGTGGCAAAAAGGAAACAATTATTTTAGAGCGGAATGAATAAAAAGTCACAAAAGTCAAAATACATCCTGATGGTTTGCCTGGGTAAGTATAAATAATATTAAAATGTTTAACTTCCATTAAAAACAAATAAAACCAACATCCTTTAGACAACAGTTGTCGGTCACCCATTGCGGAGGCTGTGATGCGTGAAGCAATTGCCCAGAATGGTCTGCAGTACGAGTGGCATGTGGATAGTGCAGCAATAGAGGCGTGGCATGTCGGCGCACTTCCAGATGCTCGAGTGCTGAGTGTTCTCGGGCAGCACAAGATTGTGTATAACCGTTTTACGAGGCGTCTTGTGGAAGACGATTTTCAAAAATTTGATTATATATTTGGCATGGATCACAGCAATATGGCCTCGTTGCATCTGCTGGAGCCGCTTAATGCGAAGGCTAAATTGTTGCTGCTGGGTGACTTTTTGTTTGGCCTGAAGCCCAGTGAACGCATCATTGATGATCCCTATTACGTAAGTAAATTAAGTAGTTGATCAACATCCATATTTATTTGATTGCAGTTAATGGGTGAGGTGCCCTTTGAGAAGATATTCAAGCAGTGCACTTTTGCCTGTGCTAATTTTTTAAATCAAGCGCGCTCTGGTGAAATTGTAAGTTAGAATTCAACTCACTGGCACCAGTGCAGGGTTACCGAACAGCTGTTTGTGTCTAATGCTGCCAACTTGCTTCTGCCAGTGTTGGTAAATTACCGCAGAAATTGTAACAAGTACACAAAAAATTAAAATTAAACGTGGAAGTTTATTTTAAAAACATGGTACAAAAGATATTAATGATCTGTTTGGGTAATAAAATAATAAATAACTAAAATCTCTCAACTGGTTATTTGATTTAATTGATTTCCCCTACCTACACAGGCAACATTTGCCGGTCGCCCATAGCTGAGACTGTCATGGCTGATGTTTTGGACAAGCTGAATCTGAAAACTGTTGTGGTGGACAGCGCCGCTATTGGGTCTTGGCATGTTGGGAATCGGGCAGATCCACGTGCTTTGAGCACACTGGAGAAACATGACCTGAAGAACACCCACATTGTCCGCCAAATAACAAAACAGGATTTCAATGAGTTCGACTACATTTTTGGCATGGATGATGAAAATATGAGCGAATTGCGGCGTCTGGCGCCAAAGGGCTCCAAAGCGGAGCTGCTTCTGCTCGGCGATTTTGGCCTAAGCAAAGAGAAACGCATAATTGAGGATCCCTACTATGTAAGTGTTGTTAAACTGTTTGTTTTATTCTTTGCTATTACAGTAATATTTTGCTTATAGCAACGTGGCGCTGAGGGCTTTGAGGTGGCCTATCAACAATGTGTTGTTGCCTGTAAAGCGTTTGCAGAGCAGCGATTACAAAAATAATTAGTGTTGTTGTATATCGCACATTGTTGAACCGTTAATAAAAAAGTTAAAGTGTATGCGATCGATTATGTGTCAAGTTTATATTCTTACAGTAGCCTCTCGTAAAATAACCACATGAACGTTGATTACTTGGATAATATAACTATTAAACTTGATTTATTTAAATTATATCTAATTTTTGGTGTACAAATTGTGCTTGCAGAAATTTAAATTTTTCGCTTCTAACTACGGTCTTTACTTTCGCGGGCGCCCACTGTCGTGAGTCACAGATTTACTTCCGAGTCGTGACGGGTTTTCTGTTGTGAAATTTAGTCGGCCGCGTTTCGTTGTTCGTTTTAGACGTCTTTTTTGATAGTATGAAAGTTTTATTTGTATGCTTGGGTAAGTTAACCTAAAGAATAATAAAAAAAATTTATGAAATAATAAATTACTAATTTCAACATTTATTTCGATGATAGGCAACACCTGTCGCTCACCCATGGCGGAAGCGGTCTTGAATCAGCTGATTCTTAAAAATCAGCTAACCGATTGGGAGACAGATAGTGCCGGGCTGCGAGATTGGAATGTAGGCTACCTGCCCCAAGGTCGCGCCCAAGACCTTTTGAAGCAGCATGGCCTTAAGACCGGGCATATCAGTCGAGCGGTATACATATATAAATAAATAATTTGAATTATGACCATCCTTATCTTATGCTATGCTCAATCTTTCAGATAACCGCTCAGGATTTCTATGACTTTGACTACATCTTCGGCATGGACGAAAGCAATATGGAGGAACTGCAGCAATTGGCTTCACAATTGGAGCCACCAGCAAAATGTCGAATCCAACTTCTGGGCAGCTATTTGAATCGCAAAGAAGATGAGATTATTCCAGATCCATATTTTGTAATTTCTTTGAGATTTGATTATTGTTTCTGTAATATTTAATATATTTATTTCTTTATATTCACAGAGTCGAGGCATGGGCAGCTTTCATGCGGCGTACGCACAGATTCTGGAGAGCTGCGAGCGTTTTGTGCAGCAGCATAGAAATTAAATTTAATTTGTAAATTAGTATTATGCGTTGAAGTATTATTATTATATGTTCACTGAATTTTGTGTATATCAATTCCTCGTAATTTAAATGTAAATGGCTTCAAGTCTGACCCACCTTTAAAGTCCGTTCCACTTTCTAGTAATTTTTTTATTTTTATATCTAATTTGTAATGCAGATTTAGAGGCTGTCCGAAGAGCAATTTGTTGTATACAATAAAACACTAAGCATAATCTATAAAGCATTGTTTCCATTCACATAAAACACTATTGCTAAAATACTTTTCCCTGCAGCACTTTATCCATAAATCGTGTCCAACTGTACTCTAGTATCTGAAAGGCCTTCGTCTGCTCCTTCTCCGTTAGCGCCGAGTAGCGCAAAGAATTGAAAACTAGTGTTTTGAGCACACGAAGGCCGGCATTGTTGGGAGCTATGCTCATTATGGTATAATAAAAGACATAAGATGCCTTGGCATTCCAGAAGCCCGGATCATCATTGCAGATGACGACGGGAACATCCAGTGCCATGACATGACCTGAAGAACACTGACATTGTCCGCCAGATAACAAAACAGGATTTCAATGAGTTCGACTACATTTTTGGCATGGATGACGAAAATATGAGCGAACTGCGTCGTCTGGCGCCAAAGGGCTCCAAAGCGGAGCTACTTCTGCTCGGCGAATTTGGCCTGAGCAAGGAGATACGCATCATTGAGGATCCCTACTATGTAAGTGTTGTTAAACTGTTTGTTTTATTCTTTGCTATTACAGTAATATTTTGCCTATAGCAACATGGCGCTGAGGGCTTTGAGGTGGCCTATCAACAATGTCTTGTTGCATGTAAAGCGTTTGCAGAGCAGCGATTACAAAAATAATTATAATAGGTAAATTAGTGTTGTTGTATATCGCACATTGTTGAACCGTTAATAAAAAAGTTAAAGTGTATGCGATCGATTATGTGTCAAGTTTATATTCTTACAGTAGCCTCTCGTAAAATAACCACATGAACGTTGATTACTTGGATAATATAACTATTAAACTTGATTTATTTAAATTATATCTAATTTTTGGTGTACAAATTGTGCTTGCAGAAATTTAAATTATTTCGCACCTATCTACGGTGTTTACTTTCGCGAGCGACCACTGTCGTGAGTCACAGATTTACTTCCGAGTCGTGACGGGTTTTCTGTTGAGAAATTTAGTCGGCCACGTTTCGTTGTTCGTTTTAGACGTCTTTTTTGATAGTATGAAAGTTTTGTTTGTATGCTTGGGTAAGTGAACCTAAAGAATAATAAAAAAAATGTATGAAATAATAAATTACTAATTTCAACATTTATTTCGATGATAGGCAACACCTGTCGCTCACCCATGGCGGAAGCGGTCTTGAATCAGCTAATTCGTAATAATCAGCTAACCGATTGGGAGACAGATAGCGCTGGTCTGCGAGACTGGAATGCGGGCTACCTCCCCCAAGGTCGCGCCCAAGACTTGTTGAAGCAGCATGGCCTTAAGACTGGGCATATCAGTCGAGCGGTATACATATATAAATAAATAATTTGAATTATGACCATCCTTATCTTATGCTATGCTCAATCTTTCAGATAACCGCTCAGGATTTCTATGACTTTGACTACATCTTCGGCATGGATGAAAGCAATATGGAGGAACTGCAGCAATTGGCTTTCCAATTGGAGCCACCAGCAAAATGTCGAATTCAACTTCTGGGAAGCTATTTGAATCGCAAAGAAGATGAGATTATTCCAGATCCATATTGTGTAATTTCTTTGAGATTTGATTATTGTTTCTGTTAAATTTATTGTATTTGTTTATTTATATTCACAGAGTCGAGGCATGGGCAGCTTTCATGCGGCGTACGCACAGATTCTGGAGAGCTGCGAGCGTTTTGTGCAGCAGCATAGAAATTAAATTTAATTTGTAAATTAGTATTATGCGTTGAAGTATTATTATTATATGTTCACTGACTTTGTTGTATATACATTCCTATCAATTGTAATGTAAATAGCTTCAGTCTGACCCACCTTTAAAGTCCGTTCCACTTTCTAGTAATTTTTTTATTTTTATATCTAATTTGTAATGCAGATTTAGAGGCTGTCCTAAGAGCAATTTGTTGTATACAATAAAAGAAAAAGCATAATCTATAAAGCATTGTTTCCATTCACATAAAACACTATTGTTAAAATACTTTTCCCTGCAGCACTTTATCCATAAATCGTGTCCAACTGTACTCTAGTATCTGAAAGGCCTTCGTCTGCTCCTTCTCCGTTAGCGCCGAGTAGCGCAAAGAATTGAAAACTAGTGTTTTGAGCACACGAAGGCCGGCATTGTTGGGAGCTATGCTCATTATGGTATAATAAAAGTCATAGGATAATGCCTTGGCATTCCAGAAGCCCGGATCATCATTGCAGATGACGACAGGAATATCCAGTGCCAAATACTGTGCACCCGGATGATTACGCATATCCCAAACCAGATGCAGCACCTGATTCGAGATTGGATTTAATTCCACAGCAATATCCCGAGTTTTCACAGCATTCATCAGAATGGGATGCTTGACCAAGGCGAAAGCATGCCCGATCCTTGTGGTATTAAGCAGCAAAGCATCTAACAAATTCATGTCCGTTGAAGCGCTAAACCAATCTGTAAATTGTATATGGGATTAGATAACTTATTCTTCTTGTTCTTATCAATTTACTTACTTGTTTCTCCTGCATGCAGAAATAACCGAGTGTTCGGCAGCAGATCCTTTAATGCCTCCAAGTGTTGGTAGAGGGGCTTTCCTTTGTCCTCTTGACCCACCAGATCAAAGCCAATAATAAATTGCGGAAATTGTTGTCTATGACAAGGATTTAAATTGGCTTAAAATAGAAATCGGCAAACGAATAATTTTAGAGCTTACTGTATAAATTTGAATTCCTTTATACGCTCCTTTAATTGTTGCTTATCTGAGCCCCGCCAAGCCGTATAGATGACCTTTATGCCCATAAAATTTGGATGCAGTCTTACAAATTTCTCATTTAATAATTCCAGCTCCTTCATCGTTTGCTCCTTGGGAAAAGTGCGTCCGCTGGCATCGTACAACTGTGGAAACAATAATTAGACATTTAAGTCAAGCAACAAACTTTTATCAGGACGTTGGCTCAACCCACCTCCTTGAAACTCATGCGCAGCTCTGCATACATCACATTATCATTATAGAGCTCCTCCAGCAGCTGCCAATGATAAGCGCGAAAAGCGGGCAGATAATAAATAGCATCTTTTAGGGTATCAAACATGCCCTGAAATTTTGTCCATACAGCTGTTATTGTTGGATACTCCACTGCAGAGGGAAAAATTATGTTAGGTAATTTCAGATTATTTGAAACTCGACACTCAGAGAAATATGGAGAAGCAAATTCAAAAGTATAAATCCATAGTTTTGAGAACAAAATTTATGTAATTTTTCAAGAACATTTTTATGAATGAAAGATTATTTTTGTCTAAGTTCGATGGACTATTATAATTTTTAAGACATTTGCAATGTGGAAAGTGGTCTAATATATTTATAAAATACAACACATTCATATTGAATCAAGAATTTAAGTTATTAAAACTTATGTGTTGAAGATGTTTCAATTTTCATTGTTACATAAATAAATGTAATATAAAATCTTCAATGATTTATAAATTTTTTCTGGCTATACTTGAATTTGGATGAGTGTTTTTCATGCTACTTACACTCGGGCATCGGCGTGTATAAATTAATGAGTCTCTCAAAATTCTCATCATACATCGCCGGATCTATGGAGTTGCGTCTCTCATCCGCCACATAGACATACTGTGATGTGCATTCATGCTCCTTGACAGCTCGCCGAAAGGTCAATATGCTGTGCCCCTCGGCATTCGTGCAGCGCAATAATCCTGACATATAGGACATATTCTGCACCACCCACTTGGAGCTCACAGCCGCAGTGTTGTGCACATGGAGCAGCGCCCCCTTGGGCATCTGTTGGAGGAACTTAAAGACTGCACTGCGATCGATTAAAGGTTTCGCTTTGAAGAAATGCATTGCGGCTGCATTTTGTTCGGCATTGCGAAATCCTTGCGCCAACTCGCCCAACTTATACTGCATGAAGAGATCCTCCACTTTGGACTCCCGATTGCTGAGCTCAGTGCGGCCACCAGTCATAAGCTGCTCCTCGGCAATGAGCACCGCCTGCCGTGCTTTCTCATAGCCTAGAAATTAGAATTATATTGTTAGATATTAAGCTTTGTTTTCAAAACCTTTTATAAATTTGTCATTAAGTGTGTAAAATATACAAATTTTTGTTGGACCTTGTCTTAATTTGCTATTTAAGTCTTAATTGAAGTCTTACTTAAAGCGGAATTCTGTTGGGCGTACAATGGACTGACCAGGAATAGTCCCACAAGCGGCAACACACACTTCATTTTGACAAATGAAGTTAATAAATAATGTGTTGATTTATTTTTGGCTCCGTTAACGAGCCGCCTGCACAAACATTGACTTTCGCCCAATTGACACGTTGACACCTGACGTATAATTCCCTTAGCTGATTTCTGCCTATTACAATTTTGGTATTGTGAAGTATTTTGGTCCGAACGCCAGCAGCGCTCATCGAGAACTGTGCAAAATGTTGTCTCTTTATAAATTTAATGTGGCAAAATGTATTAATTAATTATTCATTCATTATTAATTTTTATTCATTCTGTTTGTTTATTTATATATGTTGTTTTTTTGCTAAACTTGTTCTACTAGCGCGCATTTCGTTGGGTTTCTTGACTGAATGAGGAATGGCTGTGCATATCAAGTGAATCAAAAACTGGCAATATATAAAACATAGACACGCGCCCAGTGCTATTTTTTAATTTGTATACCCTAGATGTAGTGAGGTAGCTTAGTAAAAAAAAATATTAGACAATTTTAACAGTTTAACAACTGAGAATAATCAATTGAGAAAAATGTCAGACCGTGCCATACTGAAATCTGAATCTTAAAGGTCGTAAAACGGTATTTACTTAGTCATTAAGCTTAGCAAATTTTATTAGCTTTCTTTAGAGAATTATATTAGCACAGCTTACAGCGTATCAGCGGGTTGAGCCATATTTTTGAAGAACTTGGCAAATTGTCACCGACGTTTACGGATGCGCTTAGCTGGTTTCTAATCGCATACGAAATGAGCTGTTTCCCAGTCAAGCGCTTGATGCTTGCGCTCCGAGCTAGCTTGAGGGGGCTGGGCGTGGTACATATACTTAATGGTAATTGGAGACATCAATTGTCACCCACTTGAAACCAAGTAATATTCGGTATTTATAAGAAATAATTTGTTATTTTATACAGTGTTTCGCAATGTCATTTAAGATAACAATTTTGAAAAATTACAATTAACAGCCTTGCTTAATGCGATGTTTGTTTGTTCTTGAACAATTTCAAAATTAGCTTTAACTTCTGATTCATGTTGAAAAATTAAAGTATCTTTTAGCTTATTCTTCTAAGCTTCACCCCGCTACAAATGAAATTAATCTACAAATAATATTTTTTTTGGTTCAATATTGTTTTTATCCATTATAAATTATATAATGCGTATTGTTTTATTATTTTTCCAACGTTGTTCTCTTGACAATGATAATCTAATTCGTCACATTGCACCCCCATCTCTCTCTACCTCCCTTCCTTCCACTTGTTTTTTTTTTTCTCACCATTTCGCACACATTCTGCGTTGTGCAGCCCCCTTTTCAAATGTGGCAAATTTGTACATTTGCCACTCAATGCCAAGTATCAATTTTAAGTGTACCCAAAACAATTTAGGTTAGTAAGCAATATGCAGCAAACAAAAATTGTTCACTAAAAATATAAAAAAAAAAACAATGCTGATACATATTTACATAAATGTAGCCATATGATGCATATATAGTTTGTTATTTAATATAAATGCGGCTCACACGATTGTCAAATGGCCTACATATGGAAAAAACAAAAGAATCGTTCATGATAAGAAAATACATTTATGATTTAATTTGTAGAGAAATTATTTGTATATTCAGATAACTGAAATACAATGTTTAATAATTTAGAATATTTATTTATCCTACCTATACTTTTTGATATATTTAGATTTATTTAATATTTAAATCATAAACTCACAAGACGACAGCAAAATCAGGCATCTAATTTTCGAAATATACAAATATAAAAATTACAGGGTACACAAAAGTGTAATATTCGCGATTTATGCAGGGCTCAAGCCTTATATGTTATATATAATTTTTCGCGCCCCCGTCGGACAGTATGCACAATTTGCACAAATCTCTGACATTGAACTCTGATCACAGCTGGTGCTGATCTCGCCCAGAGCGCCGAGAGCAGCCACAATCATGGAGACTTTTTGGAGAATACCAAGCCAAAGTGTTGATAGGCGCAATTTGCCAGCGGCTTTATCAGTGAGCAAGTGAACGGCAAACGACGCGCATCATACTATATATATTATATATATATTTTTAAATATATAAAAAACATAACGAATTATTTTTAATATTTGTTTTTAACGGCGTAATGCTGCTGATATTTTTGTGTCTGTGGCTGTGCCTAGTGGGTCATCTACAAAGTGTGGATTTACGTAGGTTCCCAACCAAACCAAAAAAAAAAAACAGCTTTCTTAAGCAGGCCCCTGCAGACAGCAGTGCTGATATTTAAATTTCGTAATATTATTCATAAACCGAGCATTACGCAATACTCTTTAATCTGAGTTTAGTCCGGAAATGTTGGTAAAAAAAAAGTTGTGCAAACAAGACTTAATTTTTCGACTGATAATCAAGTTGGCAACTATTAATTCCCAACAAAAAGAATACCTTCTGCAAGGATACACAAATAAAAATCCGGTTCAATTTGATATTCGCATTAATTAGTGAAAATTCGTATTTCAGCTTATGAAACGCTTCGCGAGCGAATCATGAAAGCCGAACAAATGGCCTCGTTGGGTGGCAGTTTGTGGCTTACGGCGGATGAGGCGAAAGCCAACAGTGTTCTGATGAATGCCAAACGGGCGGAGATTGCGGAGGGTATCAAACATCCGGAGAAATATGCGCCAGCTATGCACTTCTTTCAGGGCAAACAATTTGTGCGACAGAGCGAAGTGTTTAGAATTATACAAAAGATGCCAAAAGGCGCATTTCTGCATGGCCATAACACCGCCATGGTCAGCTCCAAGTGGATTATAACGAATCTCACCACGACCAATAATCTGTATACTTGTCGTGATATCAATGGATTACTGATATTCACCTATGACACGGCCAGCTCCAATTGCCACAGTGAGGAGCAGAATGTGTGCACGGAGCGCATCAACGCCGAGGATCGTCAGCAATATGAGAGGCAGCTGGAGAAGCATATCAATATGCATAGCAATCATCCGGAATGTAAGTAATTATTTCTCAATTTGTCAATCACTATATACAACTATAATTATGCATTGTAATTCTTCGTAATTTATCTATTTACCAGAATTGCTATAATTTAATTATTTTTAATAATTTAATAATTTTGATCGAATTTGCATAAGCGCGTTAAAATATTAGTTTGAATAAAAATTATAAATATTTGAAACAAATTTTTTTTTGTCCATTATTTTAAAAATAAACATGATAATATTTAATGATCGAGTTAAAAAGAAATCTGCCTAAAGGAGGCATTTTCACAATATATTAAGCTGTTAGCTTTAATCTTTAACTAAAAAGATATTTGTCTCTAGAGATGTTTTTAAGGTTTTTGCAATAATTCTACTAATATAAACTAACTTACATAAAATCTGAGTTTTATGTCGATGTAGCTAAAAATCAGGAGAACGATGGGAATCATATTGTACAAAATGATGTGTTTATAGCTACTTTCTTGAAAACTTGCAGCTCTCTTGCCGAACAGAAAAAAGATTTGGGATCGATTCGAAAATATTTTCGCAACTGTGGATCGCTTGTACAAATATCAGCCCACCTACTGTGCCTTTCACAAGCGTCTGCTGGAGGAGCTCTGCGAGGATAACATCATCTATGCCGAGATAAGAGCTTCGCTGTCGCCTGTAAGTAGGCAATGGTAAACTACTGAGAATCAAATCTACTAAGACCAATTTCTATGCACAGCTTTATGATGACAATAATCGCACATATAGCTCGCTGGATGTGGCCAATCAGCTGGAGCGCATTGTGGAGGAGTTCAAGGCCAAGCATCCGGACTTTGTGGGCCTCAAGGTCATCTATGCAAAGCGCAATCGGGCGACGGAGGCGAAAATGGCCGAAAATATTCGCACTTTCAAACAGCTTCAGTAAGCAATAATTGAATCTTTTTAGTTTAAATTTTAATTATATATATTTTATATGAGATCAATATTTTTTTTTTCGGAAAAAGAGTAATAATTTGTTTATTATGCATGCCCATTTTTGCCTGCCAACTTCAGGTTAAAGTTGCACATTAAAGCTTAAATATTTATATTGATTTAAATTAAGTTTTTTAACAGTTTGAATTTCAACTGCAAAAAAAATTTAAATCTGCTCATTTCTTATCATACTTCCGCAGCTCAGCCAAACCCAACTTTATCATAGGCTTCGATATGATAGGCCAAGAGGATACCGGAGATATGTTGAGCAAGTATGTGAACGAACTCTCCGATCTGCCCAGCACTGCCAACTATTTCTTCCATGCGGGCGAGACAAGTAAGTCACCTTTTTATATATCCTATCAAATTATATCTAATGACCAATATCTTTAAGATTGGTACGGTCGCACGGATTGGAATATGATGGATGCCATATTGTTGAACACTAAGCGGATTGGACACGGTTTCGCCTTACCCAAACATCCACAATTGTGGGCGACGATTAAGAAACGTAATATTGCCATCGAGGTGAATCCGTTGTCCAACCAGGTTTTGGGTTTCATCTGGGATTTGAGAAATCATCCAGCGACTTTTCTAATTGCCGAGAACTTTCCCATTGTGATCTCTGCGGATGATCCTGGAGTATGGGGTGCAAAGGGTCTAAGCTATGATTTCTATTATGCCTTTATGGCCATGGCTCCGGTGGAGGCCGATTTGCGTTTCCTAAAGCAGCTGGCATTGAATTCCATTAAGTATTCGGTGCTGACATCGCTGGAGAGGCGCAAAATCAATCGAGTTTTCCAGCGAAAGTGGCAAGAGTTTATTGCAAACATCTTAAATCCCAAGTTCAAATAGAAAATAAGATTAAACTACAACTAGATCTTAAGGTAATACAAAGAGAGTAAACTAAATAATAACAGCTACTTTTCTATTTGTAGTCCTAAACAGTATTTGGCGCAAACCAGCCATGCAGACACTTGGGCACAGGTCCATTCGTATGAAAATCACATCTGCCCAGCTCCGTCATGCTCTTGGCACAGAGTACAATTAAGCCCACATAGCGATCGTTGAGTCCTCCAACTACCATGGAGGCTAATATGACGCCATCGTCTTCGCTTTGGGGCTGTGGTGAGGGCACAAAGATTGGTTCACTGGGATAAATGTTCTCCTCGCACCACGTTTTGCTCGTCTTAGTCTCAACATCCACTTTGATAATCTGTCAATAGAAAAAATTTATAATTAGCAAGCGAGTACATTTTTAGCGAGATTTTTATGCTTACCGTTCCCGGATTAAGTGCATCCACATCGGAGCTGATGGCATAAAAGTAGCGATATTTTTTGCCCATATATCGCTCATAGTATATCCTTGGCGTCTCACATCCCCAATCGCAGAGCATTTCGGGTCGCAGGAATATTCCACTCTCACTCTGATATGCTTCGGCCTTGCACTGATCCAGAGTGATCAGATTAACACCAGCATCTTCATTGAAGCGTGCCTCCTGTGGACTCTCCTGCTTGCCATTTGTGGGCATATAGGTGATATCCATGTACTGTGAAGCGGAGTGCTTGAGCCGGGAAGGTGGTGGAGCCGTTAGACCCACTAGCGAAAAGGATTTCACCAGCCGATGCTTGTTAGGAGCCACAACTCCTGCACCGAGTGGCAGAACAAATCGCAAAGGACGACCGCGAAATAGTGTGGCATAATTGGGATTTGTTTGCATATTCGCTATGGCCTCCATATACATGCAATTGATCATCTCGGGATTCTTGTAGCTGCATATATCAACAACAACATGACCATCCTGCTCGTAAGCATTGATAACGTGCAGATAGAAAAACGCCTCCGATTCGTAGGTCTGCACCAGTTTCCCGCTCCCCCGCTCGATGAGATGGAAAAGTGTGGGTCTGTCCTCGTACCACTTGAGGCAGGCAGATAAATGCTGATTGTTCAACTGCGCTTTGACGTAGTCCGTCAGGGACACTGACAACGGCTGCTCCACAATCACAAAATAATTCTCAGTCAGCCCAAAAGTGTGCATATAGCCAGGATGTAGCTTCCAGCGACAGGGCAGTGTGGCCACCACATGTGCATCCTCGAACATGTTCTGGCCATTGGGAAAGCAAATAATCGTGTAAGCCGGTCCAGATTTTGTGATAGTCGTGCCCAGATTGTAGACGGTGCCGCTGGGCAACACATGCGGATGCGATGTGTGATTAATAACGCCCACAAAGTCCGTGGTGCAAATGCGACCCTCAGTGGCTAAAGTGCACGGATTAATCCTGCAATCAAAGATTGATTAGATTACTTAAAAGAAATTTTGAATTAAATATTATTCTCGGTATGACTTTTTTTGGGAAGATATTTTAGAACTCTTTTGACGACACACAATTTCGAGTGTATATAATGAATTTTCCACAAAATAAATTATTATTTTAGAATTTAAAATTTTTTCCATGTCTAAAAATATATATGTTTTAGAATACGACATAAAGGCCATCAATTTTTTAATAATTATTTCGAATTCCTTCAATTCCTTTAAGTCTCATTTGGATACAAAAGATTTTCAGCATTCCAACAATAATTTTAAATAATATAAATATTAAGTATACGCACCTGTGCATAAAAGGCGTTTCGCAGAACGTATAATATTGATCACCAAAGGGATAAATAGATATCATGGAGTTATCGCTGCCACTTTCCGGCTTAAATATTGCACCAAACTTATCAAAGATCGAGTGACAAGGATCTGGCACTGCTGCTGTGCCAAATTCCGTGACCACAATCCGTTGAGCCGAGCGATTCTTTTGCAGCGTCTGCGTGTCCACAAAGCGATTCTGATAGGTGACCCGTCCATTCTTAATGGCAAAGCGATGCACCAAAGCCGAACAGTCGAAGAGGTGATTGAAGCTCATGTCGCCCACTTTCCAGCTGCCAGGACCATTGCGCAACAGACTGCCATTCAACCAGTTGGGTATATGTCCACTCAAGTGACCCTCAATGGGATCAACAATCTCACGTTCGCAGGAACGTAACCAGACATCCGAGGCACAATTGGGATAATAGCTAGCACTTCCATCGAGGCGTGTTGCCTCCGGATCAGCCCGCTGCTCATCGTATTTGACCTACGACGAAGAGAATATTGATTGACATTGTGTGCAAAACAGAAATTAGCTGATTTTAAGTCATGGCTTAATGTGGATTATCCTCTATCAAATCCACTGTTTGCCGCATTCCATGTATTTCATCAGCTGCTAATTTTCCCATCGAACTTGACCAGGTGGCACAAGGCAAAAACATTTTCTACACTTAGAGATTAATAAACTTGTCTCTAAATTGAAATGTCCTTTATTGAATTATCTGTATATAGTCCTTTATGTTTTTATTTTTGAACTAAAAGTTTATAAGTTTTTCATTTTGAGTAAATCGATTTTAAATCACTTTTGGTTCTAGTAAGATTACTTTCTCATTTTTTAGTTAGAAAAGTTCGTCTATATTTATATTTCAAATTATTAACATTTATAGGCACATTTCTTTCGAAAAGTAATTTTCAAATTTTGTCAAAAAAATCACATTTATTAATGTAGAACTAACCGCAAAAAAGTCACGTAGAAAATTTTTAAAAACGCTTGCGGACATTGCAACAGTTTGTTGCCGGAACACAAGAGTGGCAAGGAGAGAGAAAGATACCCAAAAAACAAAAAGAAAAAAAACTGGATATCACAGGTAATTTTATGCCTTGATAGTAAATTGCTACGAAAACTGCAGCGACCAGCTAGAAATCCAAATGACAACTGGCAATTCATTCGCAGCTCGCCAACTAAATGCAGAGCGTGCTCTTGCCACGAGGGTGGCCCCATAGGGACCGTGGGTAACTTACCCTCCGAGTAGCCGGTTTGCTCGTGTATTATTCATAATTTCAATTGACAGTCGACGCCGCCAGAGTCGTTTGTTGGTCGTGTATAAGCCTCAACGTAGAACAAAGCACATTCGTAGCAAAAGTCGCATTAGAAACAAGAATTTTCCCATCTTTTCGGCAGGTTGATATTTGAATACCCTTGCAGAAGAGACTCCACCTAGTCACATCTATATATATTTAAAAATTAGATGATAAATGTTCAATGCCAAGATTTATATCTCAGCGGTTTTTTAAATTGACAGCTATACAAAGTAGATTTATAACTGATCAATTTCCTCAAGTTTTCCGACTTTACCAAAAATAATTTATTTAATCGCAATTTTATAAATGTATCTTCTATTAGTTAGGCAGATAGACCGATATTAATGCTGATCAAGAATAAAAATTCTTAATGCCGGAAGAGTTTACTTGAATGTGTTACACACAACACAAACAATTTATAATACCCTTTGGTGACGACTAGAAACAAGCAAATGTGTGGCACATTGCATTTTTGCCGCTTCGGCGACAATTGAGCAAAATACTATAACTAACATTTTTGCATAGGCTTAACGCGAATAGGGGAAACTTAATACACACCTCTGACTGACTTTTGATGACTGACCTTGCTGCCAAGTAAAGCGTCATTCTTTGTTTTTTTTTGTGTTTCATATCTCTTGCAGAAGCCACAAAACAAAGTACAACAATAGCAAGTTAAACGGATCTCAACACAATGTTGAAGTAAATAATACAACTCTTCTCTGCCTACAAGCTACACTGAACAAATAAAAGTTTACATAAATGTTTCTGTAGCATAGACCATATTTTTTATACAATATAAGGGCTATGTTTTTTTTATAACAGAATATTAAATTATTGACAACTTTTTTCAGGTCTTATACGATTTCCGATTTAAAATAGTTCTATTGAATTTAAACATTTTTTCTTTTGAAAAATTTTGTTTGCGAACTTTACAAGATATACAGAAAGAGCTAGTGTGACTTAGGCTTGGGTGCATAATAATTAGTGAAATGAAGGGAGCAGTGTGAGATCTTTTAGAAACAGTGGTAAGCAAAGAGAATTAAATGTATAATATATTTTAAAAAATATCTATATCTATATATATATATATATACTTATATATATATATATATATAGATATAGATATTTTTTATATATATATATATATTTAATATAATTGTGTGAGTTTTTAAATTTAGATTTGAATCAAAGAATTTGTTTATCTTGTTGCATGCATAATAATTGAGGCGTGGTATTCTCCCACGGATAAAGTGATGCACACAAATTGCGCATACGTCACGTGTTCAATGCACACATTTGCATTGGACTTAAGTTCATGATCGTATTAATTGTGTGCCAGCCGCTGCCTAAGTCCACATTTAACAATTTAAATTCATCAGCTTTTGTCAGGTGCATCATTTCGAGCAGTGCCCCAGTTTAGGCATCTTAAGTTTAAGTTTAAATTGTTTTCAATTATTGAAAATTTGCCCAGCTGCAAGATGATTTTCGATGAGAATTGATAGACGACGGCAAAGAACTTTTTCCCGGAATAGTTATAGTTATAGAATAAGAAATAATTTAAAGCTAATCTTTTGCTATGTTCAATAATTTTTGATTACAACTAAATTATGAAAGAGATATATAGTCTATATTAATATGCAATTTAAAATGATTTGTTTCATTTGTTTTGATTTATAAATTAGATTACATTTTGTTCAATTAGACGTTTGTTTTGAGGTGTTGAAAAACGCATGGCACACCTTTACTTGCAAGTGTTGGACAACACCTCACGCACACATCAGCTGTTGTTGACATACAACCAAATCGACGAACGGCGCAAAACAACGCCGAAAATAAAATTATAAACAAAATATATATGTATTTATTATTGAATTGTTGTCCGACTTGCCACCAACAGCCAAAACGACAGCGAACATTAAATTTGGCCAAACCCCACCCAATTTGGATATAATTATTGTGTCTGCTCTGCGGACTGCAGTGGTGACTTCAAATCTGATTTTGTTAACCAATACGGCCATCGTCCCTGAGAGATGAATGAGCGTGGCTCCAGCAAAATACCCCGGGGTTCGGCAAGGATACGCCAAGGACCAACGCTGCGACAGAAGTACTCGCTTCAGCCTGTGTTCCATGAGCGCTCCAAGCACGAGGATGATTCGCTGTTGTCCAACAATCTGTGGAAGCTGGCCCGCAAAACAGGCACCCTGAATTTGACCAACAAGGGAATGTCACGAGGTTAGTATACATGATATGAATTGTAGCGATGTGAACGGGATGTGCATGAATCACATTGTCTTTCCCGTTCCCATCTCTAACTGTGATTATCTATGATAAAGTCGTTACGGCGGAGCAAATGCATCGTTGGAAGTCCATGATAAAACCGGTAGCAAACGAACAAAAGTCGTTCAATGGGGAATGTGGCATCGGCTACATGGACAGCAGTGCCTTGTGGTTTCTCTATATGTAGATGACGATTACAATCGCTCTCGATCTCGAACTTGGCCCTGAACGGACCAAACAAGGCGACGTTCAAATTACACGCCTCATCGACTCCACAGACTTCCCATGACGCAAGCTCGACTTAGGCGTTGCTGGCGCCACGCTTAGCATTTAGTTTGTGCGATGCGCTGGCAGCACGCAGAAGTGTTGTCGCTCCGCTGATTGAACAGAAACATCCTTCAAGATTGCGTCCTCCAGGCAAACGCGCAAGAAGCAGCTCACATCGTTTTGTATGTGTGGTCCGCATCGGCGACAGCGACGCTACTATCAAATCCGTGAATTCCAAATGGCCTCATCCGGCGACGAACTGGAAAGCGAGGATCCCGATGATGAGATCGAACTGGACGACGAACCAGCAGCGCAGCTCAGCCAAGATCCCAGTAGTTGATGCTGAGCGAACAACACAATCCTCATCTAATGCCCATTCTCCTTTTGATTGCAGTTCCCGAACGCTTGTACGATATAAATGAGGCGGATGCTGATAGCAAGAGGGCCGACTTGGTAAAATTGTCCATCAACGAGGAGGATGCCTGGTGGAATCAAGTGCCCATCAATAATCTAGACTTGAGCTCAAATTCTCTGACGCACATATCACCAAAAATTGAGAATCTGCTGACACTCACCGTGCTCCATCTGCATGACAATGCTTTAGTCTCACTGCCACCAGAGATTGGCAAGCTGGAGAAACTAGTTCGATTGAATCTTAGCCACAACAAGCTAAGTGAATTGCCAGCCGAGCTCTACAGCTTGCCAGAACTGCGGCATTTAAATATCTCGCACAATGAATTCACCGAACTCAATCCGGATATTAGCAATTTGCATATGCTCGAATTCCTGGTAAGTGATTTAACAAATTTCTATCTTAATGGTTGTGGTGATGCAAATATTTGTACAAATAAAAAAACTGTATAAAATAAAATCACACATTTATACTTGCCAAATTTTAAATTAAAAAAAGAAAATAATCATTACTCTAGAAAACTTGTTTATTCTAAATACAGTGAACATTTGGAACGAATCCTAAGTTGATTTTAATTTGGTAATAATTCTAACTTTCTGATGTCCTTTCTTTATAATAAAAAACATAATGATTGTAATATACATACTATATTTTTGTTTTAATGAAATCGCTCACTTCGAGTTATGTATATATACAAGTATTTCAAAGCATATCGCTACACACTTGCCTTGTATCAATCTACCAATTATAATTATAATATAATTAATATATAAAACATTATTAAGGTTTAATCCTTTAACATAAAAAAAAAATCCTTTAACCAAAAAATAAGCAAGCACTTTTCATACAAAATCAAACATCCGCTATTTTGAAATACTTCGCTCACCCAAATATTAGAAAATAAGAAGACTAATTAATGCTTTATTTTAATCTCTAACTAATTCGACCCCTCTGCCTAATTACTTAACAACTGATTAAATGCCTGCTAACACAATTTACACAAGGATGCTGGGAACAATAACATACACACTGTGCCAGGTGGCATTGGTTTTCTGGTGCGTCTAACAGCGCTTTTGTTGGCCAATAACCACATCAAGGAACTGCCAACCGATATTGTCAATATGCGCTGTAAGTTAACACTCCTCATACAATGAACCCCTTATACCACATAGTAAATGTTGCCTTTGCGAAAAGCTCTACAAAAACTGGATCTTTTGAAAAACGATCTGATCGCCCTGCCAGAGGATATGGGCCTGATGAGGAAACTGGAATGCTTGTATGTGCAGCACAATGACATCAAGGAGCTGCCCACCTTCGAGGGAAATGAGATGCTCAATGAGCTGCATGCCAGTAATAATTTTATAGAGGTTAGTTGGTTGCCAAAAGGACTTGTTAAAGATGTCCTTGCTTTTAATAAAGAAATTAATCTAAGAAATTTTTTGTTGCAGAGCGTGCCAAAGGAACTTTGCGAAAATTTGCCGCATTTAAAAATCTTCGATCTGCGCGACAATAAAATTACACAGCTGCCTGACGAGATCTGCCAGATGCGCAATCTCAATCGGTTGGATCTTAGCAATAATTCCATCAGTGTGCTGCCTGTTACCTTATCCTCGTTGGCCCATTTAATAAGCCTGCAAGTGGACGGGAATCCCATTAAGACAATTCGACGCGATATTTTGCAGTGCGGCACGGCGCGCATTTTAAAAACGTTGCAAGATCGTGCCCAGGCCAAGGCCAGGGAGGACGGTGGAGCGGATGAGGAAGTTCCATGTAGCAGCAGATCCTCAACCGGCAGTCAAGGGTCAATGAACAATCTGCCCAACAATATGACAGACAGGTGAGTTGCAAGCGAAAAGTATTTATTTCCATTCAGCAACGACGATTCAAGGCCGCAACAGCTATCAGCAACAAGGATCATTTATGCATTCATGCCACTGTCAATGTCAGTGTCAATATCAACAGTTTATGCAACAGCAATATGGTGCCTACGCTCCACTCTTTAATCCAAGTCCACAATACATGCCACAGTACTACGAGCAGCGCTATCAATTGGACTATGATAATTCTTATGTGCCACATTCACAGTTGCCTTATCACCAAGAAACTTATTTCAATGGGAAAGACATTCCCAACTGTCTGCTGATGAGGGGAGCGCAACAAAGAACGTTTCAACAACCACTTTGGGTGTAGTGTATCATCAAGTTCCATGCTGCAATAGTTTTACAAATGGTTCTTTTTTTATGCATCTTATTTTGTATATTTATTTATTTTGCTTACACAGATACAAACTTCGGCATACCCGCACATTGGCTGTCAATTTGGAGAACCTGACCAATGTACCCGAGCATGTCTTTCAGCTGGCCAGCTCAGAGAATGTGCATGTGGTGGACTTTGCTCGCAATCAGCTAGGATCAATGCCCCAGGGGTAATTATAATAATGAAGTATTATTTAATAGTTTCTAAACCAACTAAAACCATTTCTTTCCTTTTAGTTTGCAGCATATGAGCAATTTGGTAACAGAGCTGGTCCTGGCACACAATGTCATCACGAGTGTGCCAACGTTCATCACACAATTCACTCGCATCACATATCTAAATTTGTCCAACAACCAGATCGGGGACTTGCCCAATGAGTTTGGAGTGCTGAATACGCTGCGTGAACTCAACATTGCCAATAATCGGTTACTAATGCTATATCATTATTATAATTACAATACTAACGTTTGTGTTAATTTGTCAGATTCGAGTTCTTGCCAAAGGGATTGTATGAGTTGCAGGGCCTGGAGATATTGATTGCCAGCGAGAATCACATTAAGGCATTAAATGTGGATGGATTAAAGGGCATGCCACGCCTGAGCACACTCGACTTGCGCAATAATGATATCGAATTTATACCGCCCAGTCTCGGCAATCTAAAAAAGATTACGTAAGCTAAAAGCATTTTTGATTCTAGTTTTGAACACTCATTTTGAATAATATATATTTCCACTTGCAGTCACTTGGAGCTGGTGGGTAATCCATTTCGCCAGCCACGCCATCAGGTGTTGATGAAGGGCACCGATGCCATAATGTCGTACCTGCGTGATCGCATACCAACATGAAACAATATTCAAAATATTTAATTTATATACTCCACTATTATTTAGCGCATGTTCTAAGCGCTAATTTTATTTATTATTGTTGTGTTAATTATGTGACAAAAAGCTTAACCAAATTAAAGTAGCGCCCACGCACACAGGCAAACCCTTATGGGTGTGTGTGTGTGTGCGTGTGTGTATGGGCGCCATATGCGCGTAGTACCTTATATACCATTTTACACTCTGAAAAAAAAATGCATGAGAACAAACAAACCTTGCCAAAATCCGGACAAAATGCAAAAAATTTAGATTCGTTTTTCAAAAAGTTTTCTTTTGGTTATATTAAAATTTCAATTTGTAAGATTGTTTTTAAATAAGTGTGCCACAAACTGTTACTAATTTAGAACCGCGTTTTTCTCTGAGTGTACCAGTCCAGAGAGCAAACTAGTCAGCTAATATGGTAAATACACACAAAACGCACCTCGTTGAAAGCTTGTAATAATAATTAAACGCAAATGAAAAAAAAGACTTCTTTAAATTGCTGAACTAATTGTGCTCGACGACCTCGTTGCGCAGACGTTTGGCCAGCGTGCGCCGCAGTTGAAGCGCCGCATTCTCAGCCTCATCCACTGGTGCTGGCGGCATCGCCAGCTCCGGCGTCTCGAGCAACTGCTGCGCCACCTGCGCGGAACTGGGACGTGCACCGGGCGCGCTGCGTGCCACAGTATCCTGCAGCTGCTTCGCGCGCGTTTGTTTCTTGATCTCGACAATCTTGTCGCGCTGCTGACGCAGGTACTCCTGCCGAGAGACGACTTCATTGGGATCTACCTTGTCCTCCTGCTCGAAGAAGAGATTCAAGCGTTGAAACTTATCGTTGACCAGCTCTAAACTGGCATCCTGCTCGGGCGTTAGTGCAGCCTCTGGACTTTCTAGCTCATCCGCCACAGTTTTGGCAATCAATTGCTCCACTTCGGCAACAGCATCGCTGGAACACAAAATGTAATTTGTCTCCTCAATGTGGAACTTATATGAAGGAGTTATGTTTGTATAAAGACCTACCCCTGCTCTGAGCCCGTTGCGCTCTTTCCATCCTCGGCCAGTTCCGCGGATGAACTTCGTGCCAACTGATGCTTCTCTATGAGATCCAGCGCCTGCAGCTGCAGCTCTACATTCCGTTGCGTCATCATGCGTATAAAGATTTTCAAATCGTTGGCTGCCCATATCTAAAGAACAGCTCGTCAGACAAATCTTATTAATAAAATTAAATATTAGCCAACTTACCTGCTGAAAAAGCACCTGATGAAACTGAAATGGATTCTCACCCGGGCCCTGCTGGCGTCCCTCCAGGCAGGCCAGCTCAAATTGCTCCGGTGTTATGTGCATCTCCTCCATAAAGCTGCCCAGCATAAAGTCCACCAAATTCTTGTATTCCTCGTGGATTTGTCGTATATCCTCATTGTTCTCATCCAGCTGCAAGTTCGGATCGAAGACTGCCGCAACAAAAATGCATAAGCAACAAAATATTACATGGCTTTATGTGTTCTACTCCTACCCAAGGACTTATGCTCGATAAAAGTTTGAAGTGGTGCATTCCAAACCGGTCCATGGAGAAAGCACACGAGAGAATCAAAGACCCACGAATCTTCAGCAGCCATTTTCAATTAATTGACATAAACCTTGTCCGAGTGCAAGTCGTCAGATTTTCATTTGGCTGGAATGTTTGGTCCTTGAAGCGGTTGTCATGGTAACCAAATAAAATAAACCTCCCCAACATTTCAATAATACACATTAAAAGTTTTGCCATTTATGTAGTTTTTTTTTTTTTTTTTTGTTTCTGTTGTTGTTTAAAAACTATTAAAAACTATGATTTAATTTACTCGAATCATAATATAGATGTTTTCAAATTATATATGTATGTATGTATGTATATACGTTAGGTATCGTATGTATGTATGTGTGAATGTATAAATGTGTGTGTAGTTGTGTGTGTGTGTGTGTGTGTGTTAGGATTAAGGGGGTTAGACAGCATATCAATACAATACACATTGTTTACATATAAATACTATGCACAAACTAGTTGCTTGTTATTTTATCTTGTATTATGCAATATGTTTATTATTTTGTTTTTATCGTTGCAGTTCAAGTTAATCACACAAAAACAACAACATGGAAGGATATATATTTTTATGTAATAAGTATATTTTAAGTCTATGTGTGTGCTCTTTTTTTTTTGCCACACAACACAATACACACACACACACACGCACACATACACTCATCGCTTTGGGAGTTGTGTTTGTGTCGGTTGCTCTCAAATGTGAAACTAAACTTAACTAAAATAAATATGTGAAAAGCTGTTGCTCACATGCACAATGGCAAAAAAAAATTACGTTTTTCAACAAATAACTTTATTGTGGTTTTCGGTTATTATTATTTTTGTATTTCTTGTTGCTGCTCGTTTTTTTTTTGTTTTGCTTTTGCGTGTGTGTGTGTGGAGATGTCCATTAAATACATTCATATTAAGAAGTATTTTAAACTAAACAAAAAAAAACTTATACATGGAAAACGCAAAGAAGACTTTTCTTGTATCTCTTTTTTGTTTTTGCATATTGTTTTTCTATTTTAACCCATTTACTTGCTATTTCTGTGTTAATTATCATTATTAGTAGTATTCTTGATGTGTCTGTATATATATATACTTATATATATATATATATATACTTGTGTGTGTGTGTGTGTGTGTATCTATGTTGAATGCAAATGTATTTGCAGCATTTACTTGCTTAACAAATTAAACAGTTTGCTGCTTAAATCTGTTGTCCAAGTGTTTTTTGTCTAGAAAAAATGTCCCCCTTTAGCAATTTTACAAATTGTCGCAGTTCCCCAAAACTATTATCCAAAATGGTATATTTTATAAGTAGCATGTATTGTAATTCGATATAAGGGATAACGCTAAATTATATACAAGGTTTATTATTTGTTTTATGTAAAGTGAATTTTACATATGGCTAAAAATTGTGAATGCACAAAACAACAAATTTGTTTAGTTGGCTATGCTATATATATAGTTGTGGGCATATTAATAGGCAATTATAATCCTAAATATTTTATGCAAATTGGGAAAGTTTACGACTCGTATTCACTGCAAAGTTTTGCTCAATATTCTGGGCAAAAGCTGTTGAAATACAAAACTCAAATTTGTAAAGTTCGACTAAAAGTTAAATAAAGTTTACAATAATTTACAATAATCTTAGTAAATAAACGAAGGCTAATTTTTTTTTTACTAAATTTGTGTAAAATTAAAAAGTAGTTTTCTGCATTGGTTTTTGACAGCCAGAAATTATAAACAATTGCCTCTGAAAATACCCACAACAATAAATGGATATTGCACAAAATGAATGTTTAATACTCTTTTCTCACACAACATCATCTACACGCTAGCCAACTAGACAAGTCTTGTTTTTTTTTTTCTTCGAGGGTTCGTAAATCTCTCTGTGAGCTTGACGAGCGAGCGTTCTTGGCACACACAACTCAAGCACCCGCTTAACGATTCTAGACACTTATTAACTTTTATGTATTTCTGCTATTGGTATTTTTTATTTATATTTTGTTATATATATATATATATATATATATATATAAATCCATATATATATATATATATATATAGATTTATTTTGGTTTCTTGCTTATGTTTTTTAAGCACATAAAACACAACGCACACTTTTTTGCAACGGCAATAAATGTGAATTTTTCTTTCTTTTTCTTGTTGTTGATCAATTGGTATTTGTTGTTGTTTTTTTTGTTTTTGTTTACGTTTTGTGTGCACATATAATATTTATACCCTTTAAGTTATATTCATTTTAACATATATATATTTATACATATATATTATTTTTTTTCTTGTTTTAATTTAGTAAAGTAAGATTTTATAATTTCTTGTTTTACTTTTTAGGTTTCTGTTTTGTTTTTTGTTTTTTTTCTGTTTTCTTTAAAATAAATGGTTTAGACTAAAATTTATTTTATGATTTTTGCTTGCTCTTACATTGATTGCTTGCAAGCAAACTCCCGAACTGTATTTTAATTCTCCTTTTTTGTTATTTTGTTCGATCTTATATCGTACCGCTGTCTGCCGAGTTTATAAATTGTTTTTGTTGATCTTGTTGTTGTTGTTGGTGCTGCCCAGCTGTCGCGCCCACTGTTTTCCAACCCTTACATTCGTTGATGAGTGATTGATTGTGTGTATAGGTGTGTGTGAGTAGGTGTGTGTGTGTCTATGTGTGGGTGTACTCTATCTTATAATTGATGCCGCCGCTGTTTGCTAAGAACCGCTCCTCCTTTCTAAGCGATACGTGCGCGCTTTTGTGCTTGGGGCCCATCCAAGTCCTCATCCTCCTCGTAATCATCCTCTCCGGAATCGCTCTCATAGTCCACCAGTCCCAGCTAAGGAAAAGGTCGCACAATGGTTAGTCACATATTTAACTTTATTTCGTTATGTATCGCTCACCTTTTTGGTCGCCTTATCCGCATCACTGCCTGTTGATGCATCTGCGCTGGTCGCCCCCAACTTTTCTCCATCGTCATCAGCATCGATTTTGAGCGCATCACTGTCATCTGTGGCGGATGACGGTGTCTGACTCTCGCTGTCGACACAGTTTCCGGGCACAGGCAAACCAACTCCAGCAACGGCAGCAGCAGTCGGTGACGTCAAGTTGTTGTTGGACGTGTTAGCTGCCGCCGTCACCGAGGCAGCCATGGCTGTTGCAATCGTTGTTAGAAATTGAGATGCTGCCACAGCGGCCACTGTCGCCGAATCGCAGAGTGCAGCAGCGGCTGTTGGCGATGATGTTGGCGATGATGTTGCTGCTGATGGCGATGGTGATGATGCTGATGATGAGGACGTTGACGCAACATCAATTGCCGATGTAGGTGACGCCGTTGGTGATGACAAAGACGAGGACGATGACGACGATGACGACAATAATGAGCTTGTTGTGGCCGATAGCATAAGCTCCTGTGTCTGTGGCATCACCACCGCGCTCAGCTGCTGCTGCAGCTCTGCAATCTCGGGCTGTTGAGACTGTTGTTGCTGCTGCTGCAGTTGTTGTTGGCTTTCCAGTTGCGCCGCAGCAGCCGCATTCGATGTGGAGGCGACGGCAACAGCAGCTGCTGCTGCAACAAGTGTGCTATTCAGGGACAACGTCTGCTGTTGCTGGAATGAATGCTGCTGCTGCTGTTGTTGTTGCAGTGCAATATTTGCAGCTGCTGCCAGCTGCACTGCTGCCTGTGTCTGCTCATCGATGCTGCTCGCGGCTGCTGCTGCGGCTGCGGCTGCTGCTGCAGACGTCGACGACGATGACGGTTCGGGACTGCTGCTGCCACTTGCCACCGGTGCGGCAGCTGATACTGAAGAGGTGGCAGTTGCACTCGCCGTCGCATTTAAATTACCCAACAGTCCACCACCGTGCGGGGATGTGCTGTGCGGCGGCGATTTCTGCTGCGGCGACTGGTTCGGTGTTTGCGGGCCATTTTTATCGCTGACGGCTACGGAAGAAGAGCGTGCCACACAAAATATGATAATTTACAGAAGTAAAAACAATTGGACGTATACAATTATGTAAGACATCTCTGTCCATTCTTTAATTCAGATAAAATAACATCTGTACTCCAGATCTCATTTATCAAGCTTATTTTTTTTCTTACTTTTTATGACGTTGTTGTAGCTATCAATTTCCTCGGAAAAGTCATCTTCCTCATTAAACCACATCTCCTCCTCCTCCTCCATTTGACGTTGATCGCGACAAAATCGTCCACCACTACGTATCCTCGGCAGAGTTCTAATCGATTGAAAAAATATCATAGAATTATAAATGCATTGCAATGAATTGCATTTATTGAGAACTTTACCCATCGGTGCGATTTTCCAACTTATCGCGATCCTTGAGCCGATCCTGGTATTGATCGTAACGGTTCTTTAGATATTTAAATGTTTGCACATATTCGATTTCATCAAATATCTTGCTAAAGTTTTCCACAAAGTATACGCACAATGTGCGTATATCCTCGAGTTTTATAAACTCGAATAATTCCAAAATGGCCGATTCGAGCAGATTATAGCGACCATTGTTACGAATAAAGGCATCCACAACGGGTGCAAATAGATTGCACTTGACAATGTGTCTAAAAATTGTATATTATAAATAAGATATATTTATTTACTTCTCAATTACTACTCACCTGTTGTAAAACTCATCTTTGAGTGCAATTATCTTGCGCAGCAACCGCAGGGCACCGAGTACAAGGAACGTGTGTGTGCTCTTCATCAGCACCAGGATACGTTTGAGGAGATCTTTTTGCAACAAGAAATTCTTAATATGATAGCTATGGTGTTCGACGCAAAATGACAAGATGTCCAACACAATGCCAAGCAACTGTGCAGTCTGGTAATCCTCGTTCAGAGGACGATCGCCCATTGTATTGAGCATCAAAGGCGCTGTTGAAAAGAATAAATTATGTAATTCATTTGAGTGCATCATATTATAAATAGCCTTTAAAATTATAGTTTCTGGACAATTGTAATTTACAGCTGTTCAGTTGAAATGCGATACTTACCAACTAGCGTTTGGACGCTATGCTTGTAAAAGAAATTAAGAAAGTCGCCCTTCTCAGTCAGCATATTTTCCGGCTCCAGTAAGATCTTAATGATTCCCATCAACTGCACCGCAATGCCCAGCTCCGGTTCCGAATCGGTCAACATTTGTTCGATGGAAATGTTTAGCAACATGCGATCCTAATTGAAAACAGATCAAAAACCAAATCAGCAATATGCAAACAAAAATTATACGGTATTTCAACTTACGCCCTCCGGTCGATTGGCTTGATTCAGGGTATAATTGCGGACGACAAGCGGCGAGAACTCCACAATTGCCGTGAGTATATCAATGGAGGCCGACTTGGTCTTGCTGTCGTTCATGACCAGTGTCAGCTCCAAGGCCTGCAATATGCCCAGGCACGTGAGCGTCTTGTAGAAAGAGTCTTTACCCTGCGGCTGCAGATTCTGTGCAAAATTGCAAAACTCCTTCAGAAAGAGGACAATATCGCGTCGCTTGGCATCGGTGGTTGAGAGATCGGTGAGCAAGGTGAAAACATCGACCAGAAATCGCTCATCCTCCTGGATGAGCGTAACAATCTCAACTTTGTTGAAGAATATAAAACTCGACAGCGTGTTTAACATATTATCCTCGACAAATACCGATGGCGTTGGCAATATAATATCCTGTATGTACTGCACCCGAAATGTTTGATGGATTTTTGCCAAAAGATCTAGATTTGTGATGGGGACCGCTTCACGAAACTTTGCCCACTGCTTCAGATACTGTCGATGCTTCTTTGGCTGTGCCACACTCGGATCGTATTCGAGGCAACCAACCACATCGAAAATGGTATCGTCGGCAAACATGATCTCGAATAGTGCATTCTTATTAAGCAAGAAAATATTCTTAAATATCTCGAATAAATGATGTAATCCCTCTGTGTTATCGAGATCCTCGCACACATGAAACAGATTCAATAACTTCTTGATGTAGTTCTCCGATTCCAGAGCCATGGATAATTTCTCCTTGCGCAACGGCGTCGACAAGCAGCTTTGTATTGTCTCCGAAATATCCTCGAGCCGAGAGAGTTCACACGGTGGCAACTCAATGGGCGGTGCTGTGTCCGACATATCCTCGAAACGTTCATCCTCAGATTCCTCCACAATGTCCTGTGTAATCTCCACCGATGGATCTTTGCCCTGCACCTAAAGACGGCAATAGGCATATGAGGCCGTTTCATAAATTAAAGAAGTTAATTGCTACTAACCTGACATATCTTCTCCCATATCTCGTCGCAACCGGCCTTCTCCTGAAAACTGAGCGCCAAATCGAAATTATCGCCCTCCGACCAGACAATCAGCGTGTCCTGTTGCTTCTGATAGGCGGTATCCGGCTGTATCTTGCTCTCCAACAATAAGGAGCCATCGGACTCGGCGCGCACCAGTAGCGAGGTGCCCTTGAGGCGCTCCACATATGTGGAGGAGACATGGCCAGTGCCACGGTCATCCCATTGCCTTTCCGCATTTAAAGCGTACAGTTTAACACGTCGGCGGGTGTCAGTCGTCATCGTTTGGCTTTAACTTTGTTGTCCTCTTCTTGTTGTAGTTGTTTTTAATGTTTTTTTATAGTTATTCTTTTTATTTGGTTGTTGCACAAAAGTCTCAAGTTGTTTATATATGTGCTATTTGTCGTTTTTATTGTTTGGCTTGTAGCCGCGCTTGGGGTCCACTAGTCTACTATAGACTATTAAAATTAAATTAGGATATTGAATTTGAAATTCAAAGCATTCGACTATACTCTACGTTGGACTTGTTTATCCATGTTATTATTTTAGGCGATGATTTGAGGCCTACGCACAAAACTAAAAATAATTTCATATGAAAATAAAAACGTTAAACATATTTCTTATTTACTTTTACTAATTAGAACCGTGCAAAAAAATTTTGTTGTTTACATTCGCGATCAATTTGAGTAACTAAAATATATCGATATCAGCTTTGAGTACATTTTTCTTCCATTGTTTTACAACACTGTGCAGTCTTTCGATCATGAGTAATTTCCATATATAAACAATTTTCCACAAACACAGACAAGACGATAACAGTAAATGCGTATCAAAACAGAAGAGGCAAAATAGCAACATGAATGAAAATGTGAAAGCTACATTTCGATATTGGCAGCATACATATGCATTTCTGTATGAATACACAACACAAGTTACTCGCCAAAACAAAAAATGTATGTTTACAAACAGTCGTAGAAAATAAAAATACTATTTCAAATTTTTATAATGCACTAACGTTTGTTTTTGCAATGGTGTGTGGGTGTGAGATATTTTTCTGATGCCGTTGATGTCTACATATTCGCAAACTATTATCGTGCTTTCGCCAAAGCGACCCACAACGACAACGAGCACAAACACGCGCGCGACAAAATCAAACATAGTGAGCGAAGTGGTCAGAACGAACGAGCGAGAGCGAGAGAGCGAGCCGTGTGTACGAGGGAGTGCAAGTACATTTTAATATGTATGTATGCAGCGTTTTGGGGGTGGGGGATGGAGACTGCCGGTTAGCGGGGCCAAATTTGCGGAGACAAGATTAGATTATCAAACTCACATAAGCATACAGACATACTACACACACAAATATATACATCTACTATATGTACATACAAACACTGTTGCTACAGCGTAAAACGTACGCATTATACAGCAAAAATCAATGAGCAAGTGTACAAAAAAAAAAAATTGTGTGTAAACAGAACTGAACAGAAAATACAGCGACAAGGTCTACGTCATCGATAGAGGAAGAAATTGTGGAATTTCACCGTTGGCCAGTTCCCCAAAAAAGTTTCATGTGGCGCCAAGGCTGTTTACATATTAACGCTTGTTTCTATTTGGTAGTGTATGCATTTGTATACTTACACATTAAAATATGTTTCCTCTTAAGATTGACAAAAACAAATGTCCAAGAAATAATAATAGTGTTGCACAGACACAAATATACACATATTAATTCAGGGAACAATTTCAGCGATTTCAAACTCTGATAAAGCCGTAATGTGTGATAGATTTTACAAAGAGGGCGCCATAACCAGCGAACGCGTATCAAAACAAAAGCACAAATTAAAAACAAATGCTGCCATTGAAAAACTCATTTACGCAATGTCGACTCAATGAAAGAAAAAAAATAAATGGAAAGCTAAAAATATGTGCATCTAGGATCACTAAAGAACATCAAAGTTTAAATTAATCAAAAATCGTTTGACAAAAAAGGCTCTCACATGAAAAAAACAGTTTCTGTCGCCCAGCAACACAGTTCAAAATTAAGTCAAGTCTGCCGTTTGACAGCACTGCTCATTGTCATAGAGCGTTGTCAAAGAAAAATGACACTCGCAATAAAAACCGAATTAAAAATATTTACGCTGTCCGCATTTGACACCTAAAAAGGGGCGGGGCTGGAGGCGCTTCCGACTATCGCTGTATAGAAATAAAAAAAAAGGAAAATATGCATAAGCCCTCCAAAAGCATATACACAGGACAATGACAATACGCTATAATTCTGCATCTGTGTGTGTGAGATTGCATGTATGAGGATGTTTGTGTCATTGAATTTAAGTGGAAGTTGTGTGATTTTATGTATGTGTGTGTGACGAATCTCACAAACAATGAATGATCCGCAAAAAGCTGGATGAAAACGAGAACGAGAAAGGAATAAGTGCGCTGGCATATATTTCTGCATCTGTATATGTTTGTGTGCGTGGGTTTTGCATGCACATTTATTGGGGTGGGCAAAAAGTAAATTGCATGCAAATACAAAACATATTTCAAAAAACTTGAATGCGGAAAAAAATCGTTTTTGACATTCAATTTTCACACACACATAGCAGCCATTTAGTGAGTACATCGTTTTTCGGCCGTCTCTTTTGTGTTCATTCACTAAATTATTGCGAATGACAAGCACAAAACAGAATTGCAAGAAATTGCAGCGTATATCTCACAAAGAGCATGCCAAAAGAAAATTACCGTCGACACTAAACTCAACCAAAGAAGTCTCGTTCAAAAATGAAATGACCCATGCATTATTTATAAAGAAATCGTTCTGATTTGCGTTAACACTATTTTATTTGCTATTTTTTACGTTTTCAATCAAATTAATGGAGCACAGGAAAATTTATAAAAACAACGGGTACACACAACACACACCACGCAATCGACACAGAGCTCGTCACGCACACACATACACATTCAAAAACTGAAAGAGCGCAAAATCCACCACATGTAACAGCGGCAATCCTCCAAATTCAACACACTACAAAATAGAAGAACCAAAAACTCAACTCGACAATCGTTTGTTGCATAAAGTACAAGTTTCACTTCACATAAATGAAAACAAATTACATACAGTAAATTTACAAAATAGTTTAAATCTTCACAAATCAATATTAATACGAATTATGTATTAAGAAGTCCATCAGAAAGTGTCGTTTCACACGAAAATACATATGTACACCTTAAAACTCACACACACAAATAAGCAAACGTTCAGATACAGAGAAGCCGCAAGAGGGCTGGAGCGGTGTAAGCGAAAGCGCGAGGGGTAATATTGAATCTTGACGGAAAAAAAAATTGTGTATGCACTCACGTTGCAATTCCTTGTTTATGCTGTTTGGCTGCGCCTTTACACTATCGTTCAAAGTATATATAATTTGCGTTTTCGCATATTTACTGTTTCCAACACCTTATTTACCACATATTTTGCGGTTGAACTGTAATTTTACAAATTTTTTCGCGGAACGGACGCTGTTCCTACCGAGACGACGACGATTTTTGTGCTATTGCGACGCCATATTGTTTTTAGTATACATCGATACAGTGTAATCGATGTGTTGAAATCTATCGATGCACAAAAATGTAAACAAAAGTATGACCAATTCTTAGAACAGTGCTGTAATATGACTGCAGTTAGTGGTTTGGGCTTCTCCTACTAGTCAATTTTATTTACTTGTTCAATTTAAAAACAAACTGAAAATGGAACCGACCAAGCACAGATATTTCAGCATATCAGCCAAATACAATGGCAGCCAAGAGGAGGATTTGGAGCTGACCATACAGAAATACGGCGATGACGTTGTCCGCATACAGCTTTTAAATCGATTGCACGGCAAACAGTGTCGAACGCAACTAAAACGTTTTATATTTATGATTAGCTTGGCGATTGTTTATTTTGCCTTTATTGTGAGGTTGAGCGAAGGATCCATTAACCTCAGACAAGCTCACATTCTATATCCAGCATTGGTGTGCTTAGCTGTAGCTCTATTGTTATTTCGCAACACTCTTCGCCTAGTGCACTCGGAGCGATTATTTTACAGTTGGGACATGGCGCTCCAGACGGAAACAATTCGCACTTTTGGCCGGCAATCTGTGCTTTGTGTGCAACGGGGCCATTTGCATGACATGGTTCTCAATGAAGTCATAGAAAATGTGCGTTTGAGTGATGCAAAAATATTTCAAAGATTTATTAAAATATATCTATTCGCAGTTGGATATAAAATACATGCTCATATTGCGCACCAAGGGCAGCTTGTTCAAGGAGCGGCCCATAATCCCAATGTTTTATGTAAGTGTTGTGAGTTTTCCTTCCACGAGTGATAACATGTGTTTTTTATCCTTTGCAGTCTCTTTCGCCCTGCTTTGAGTGTTTGCAGCATATTCAAAGCATTTTACATGGCTATTGGCTTAATAATAATTCAAATAGATCACAGTCCGCTCACAAAAGAGAAGACCCCTCAACTGTTGCGTCATAAAGCTCGATCATTCTATCCACCTATATTAAATAGTCAATATTAATCAATTACAACAAAAAAAACAAAAGACTGTTAATAAATATTTATGTTTACCTGTAACATCGGTGTGTATTCCTCTTGTTGTGCATTCTGTGCGGGCAATTTGGGTATATTCAGCTGAACCTCCTCTCGGCTGAAATCACCGCGTATCTTGAAATATATATTGAATAGCATTTCATTTAAATATGCTTGTTTATAAAACAAAAACATATTTACTCACCAAATTATTTAGCTCGGCAGTGTAAGCATGTTTGGCTAATTTTGGGTAGAATTTCAAGTAACTGGCCTTAAAGTGATTCAATTCTCCCTGAGCTTTTCGCAAAGTGTGCACCTGCTGAAGAGTTAATTCTACTCAAAAATATTATTTTCCATTTATTTAACTTATTTATTTGAACTCACTGTTCATAGCGATTATTTTTTTTAGTTTTGGCGTCTTGTTCGAATGTTTGTGTGTGTTGTAAAACGATATCTTTCGAGCAGACAACAACACTGTGTGAACAGCTGACGTCATTTGAGTATAGAAACAAGCAACAAGAGGTATTTGCTTATAGACCTCATTGAGAAGAATGTTGTGTGAATAGTTCGATAACATGCCTAAATAAAAAGTTCGTATTGTTTAATAGTTGCATTAAGTATCTTGAATTTTTTGTTGTCTTTGTCTCGTTTTTCAAATATTTTGTTAGTGTTGTAGAACGATCAACGCCGCTGATGTCATTTGCCCATAGAAATAAACAAGTCTGATTATTGTTTATGTGTCAAGTTGAAGTGAATTGTCGTCAATGATTCTATAAAATTACAAAACCGCTACCAACCTCAGCCCTTAACCGAGGAAATATACTCACAAACCTACCCTTATGATGCAAAGAAGCTGTCATTGCCTCAATTTGAGATTAAAACAATAATACTTGTAAGTTTAGTCATTTTGCTAAAAATACTTCCATCAAAAATAAGGGCGTGCCAGAAACACATGGCCAACGACTTTGACTAATTTGTTGCGATTCGTTGCAGATTCTCACACCATCATGAACCGCTCGGATTCCATTCCCATACGGCGAGATCGCTCCTTTGATAGCGTTCTAAATCGCCTACTAAGGATGCGCAGCCAGAATCATGAGAGCATTCGCGCTGCGATGTACAACCTTTTGATTGCAGCGGGCGTTGCTGCTTTTGTCGCAGTTTGTTTTATCCTGGGACCTTTTGTGCGTCCACTGCTGTGGGCCTTTCTCATGGGCGCTGTTTTGTATCCCTTCAAGCGCAAGCTGGCCGAACTGTTGAACAACTGGTTTCAGCGATTGGAAGAGCGCGACTCAAATGTGCTCGTCGCGATTTGTTTGGGTCCTTTGGAGGCCACCGAGCACTGTGGCCGCATGCTCATCAATTGGCTCTGCCATCATTGGCAACTGCTCCTCGCAGGCTGCGGCGTCGCTGTTTGCATAAAGCTGCTTGTTTTATATGCGCCAAAGGGATTCCTTTTTGCAATCTGGTCCTGGTTGACATTCTCACATGGATTGTTTGTGCGTATCATTGGGTTTCTTAATGTCTATATGGTAAGTGTGTTAATTATATTAAAGAACTGTTTGAGGACTCCAGCTTATCGCCTCCTCTCTTTATTCCCCCACAGCTCATCCTTTTAATTGTCATCTACTTGTCATCGGTGCACTTTTTCTGGAAACCGGAGAATAGTTCGCATTTCGTTGTCGCTGGTCAAACTATGTGGATAGCTATTGCTGGCTTTTTGTGCAGCTTTCTGGGTGCTCTTCAGGTACCCGTCTTTCTGCTGGTCATGGGCTACGTTTTTCTCTCGACGGCATATCATTTGCAGACGAGCGATGACCATGACACGAGCTCCTATATAGATCGTCTGTACAAGTTGTTCGACAGGAATGATTTTGAGAAATCGCTGGGTAATCTGAGCATCTGTCGCAGAGGTGGTGGCGATCCAAGCGGACTGCAATCGGACGTGGAGGACATCTCGTTGAGTGACACCATCGGCTCCGAGGACACATTCGACGCCAAGCCGGCCGAGGAGTCGGAAGGTCGCCAGAGCGATACCTACTTCAAGCTGTTGTTCTATGCCTGCCTGGCCACATTTCTATATCGCAACATTTGGATGTTCATATTGGCCGCGGTGCCAGTTTTACTCCATTTACTCTACAAAGCCGGCAGCTATACTGGAATTACGCAGTTTGTTTCCTGCAAAATTAACGATGGATATCAGACACTGAGAGTAAGTCTGCTTATCATCTGAGACTTTGTTGCGATACGAGTCGCATTAGTCATGCTCGATCTTATAAATTGTATACATATGTCTATAATTAAGTCGATATGTTTATATGCATTTGATTTAGTCGTTATAATTAAGCATTTCGTTATCAGAGACTCCATATTTATTAGTACTCATAATTTTGCAGTCTTGGGCTTTGGAACATCATTCGGCTGTGTTGCCGTTGTGCCTGCCTGGCGTCCTCGAGCTGAACTACAAGATCAACAGTATTGTGCGAGATTCTCTGAAGTCATCTGTGGGATCGGTGACGTCCATTCTAATGATTATACTCATGCTGTTAATTATTGTGTTTCTGAGTGTTTTCTTTTGTGTCAACATCTATTCAGAGACAATCGAGGTCGCGTATCTGGGCAAAGATCTAATTAACAAGACAATCACCGATCGTCCTGAGCTAATTGATATTTTGCCCGCCAATTTACAAGCGTCCATTGATGATGCGCTCGATAATGCGCACCATTATGGACGACGTAAGATTGGGACCTACATTGATGATTGGCTCGTGGATGCGGACAAAGTGCATGCGACCAAGCTGAAGGAACAAATTCTCGATGTCTGGGATAGGCTCATCCAGTATTGGATTGATTTTAACAAGGCGGGCACCTCATATGGTCCACGTGTGCCCACGGATGCCCTGAAGAGCACCTTTGGCGAAATTGTCGATAATCCAGGTAAGTTTTGACTCCAATTTTGGTTTTTATAATTTGGAATTTTTTGTTTCATTTGTCCAATGTGTTTTTTCGTTGCATGTTTTGAGTTATTTTTTAATTTGAGTTTAGCTCTTTTTGAGCTTCTAACTGGCATATTGATTTTGTTCTTTTTTTTTTTGGTTTTGCCTAATCCCACATCCTGTTTGATTTTCGTATTCGTCAAAGAAATAACTCATTGCATTTGCTTGTGCTAACGAACGATTTTATTTTAACCAAGGACATTTTAAAGAGCTAGTTTTAGTGGCAAAACAGGGCATCATTGGCTGGGCGCAGAGCAATACGCACACAATCCTCGAAGTAGCCGAATCCCTTTGGCACATCATACGCACCAATATCTCCGTCATCATGGGCGTTACAGGGGAAATTCTCTCATTGCTGCTGTCGGGCGGACAGGCGTGCATTGAGTTCATTTTGGATATGGTAAGATCTTAATTATTTTACATTAATTTCCATATGGATAATTATGTTTGATTGGTGCTTACCCATTTTAAGCCCATTATGGTATATATATAATTTTGTTGAGGATCAACGGTCAGAGCGATCTATTAAGTCCGTCTGTCTTTGCAGAGGTCAAGTCCCTAAGCAAATGTTTTGATTTAGAAAATTTAGAGTATAATTAAATTTAAGAAAAAATTTCTACATTTAAATGCTAATGGCAAACAATGATCCAAATGGTGTTGTTTTTGGGTCAGTTTTTTATGAGAGTGGATTTTTGTCTTGTTGGAGAAATCTCCCATAAATTATGCGAAGCAAATGGCCACTCGAAAGTGTTATTTTAATTTTTGTCGCACTTTAAGTTAATTTATTACTTTTTAAATGAAGTAATATTTTACGGGCGAAATATACACCTAAATACAAATTGAGTTGGCACACGCCAAAATAATTTATTCCAGTAAATAACAATATACATAGTAAATTACATCTCATCTGTTTACCCAATTTAGATCGTGTTCTTCACTGCTTTGTTCTATCTGCTCACTGCTAGCCAGGAGAAATATGCGCCAATGCAGATAACAAAATATATGGGTTACTCCGCGTCTGGCATCAAAGTAGCTGATGCCTTGGAGAATTCCATTACGGTGGTGCTCATCTCCATGTTCAAGTGCTCCACTTTTACGGGCCTCTTCACGTGGCTGGTGCACACCGTGTTCGGAGCACGCATTGTTTTCTTGCCCTCCGCATTGGCTGCTCTGCTTGCAGCGGCTCCATTTCTGGGCAGCTATTGGTGTGCGGTGCCAGCCTTCCTCGAGCTGTGGCTGGCACAGGATCGTTTCTATGCGGGCCTAATACTCTTCCTCCTTCAATTCTTTGTGCCATCGTCCTTTGAGACGGCCATCTATGCCGATCTAAAGGGGTAAGTTGGTTTAGATTCAATGATGAACTATTTGTTAAAATTATATATGTTCCTTGTAGTGGCGGACATCCATATCTCAATGGTCTGGCCATCGCTGGCGGCATGTATTGGATTGGGTGGCAGGGGGCCATTTTTGGGCCACTAATGCTCTGTTTCTTCATTGGCCTCTTCGAGGTGGCCACCTTGGCCATGCGCAACAATCAGGAGGAGCCCAGGTACGTTTGGAGTAACTATTAGCCTCTGTGATTTTTCATTTTGCATGCAAGTTATAAATATTCTGTTTTATATAATAATAAAAAAAAATGCGGCTGAAGACTTTGAGTAAGTCTTTTTTTTATGTATGTTTGAACTTTTTTCTATTGCACGGATAACTTTAAAAATTAGGAATTATGTTGTTTTAGTTTAGTTCTTTTATGATTAATCTTTTTGTTAGCTTATAGCTTTTTATATTGAAATGTGATTAAGTGTTTTAAGCAAACTTTGATATTTTCCAGACGTAGCTCGGATGAAGAAACGCGCACCACGTGAGTCGGATCTGCTGCATGTCGTTGATGGAATGGCCAAAAACAAAAACCACAACAACAACATCGAATTTCTCCTAATACTCGAATTGAAAATCTAACAATCCTTAAGGCCAAATTACTGAGCTGATTGTATCTACTAATGAATGTCACTTTAGCAATGCTAAGCTACTTTTTCCAGTTTATATATAGATATATATAATGTTTTAATGTTTGTTTCGTAGATTTGTTAGCTCATTTTTTTTGTTTATCTTTGTACTAAATTTTAAAATTGTGTAAAACATTTATTCCGTCTACAAAAGCTGTGTGTTTAAGCTAATTGATTTTACTAATGTTTAATTTGACTATACCCTCGACAATCTTTATTTATCAAAAGTATTTACTATATTATAAGTTCATAAAGTCTGTCAGAGAAAAATAATTATTCCTAACTAGTCTTCAAAAAAATTTCATATAATTTCAAAGCATTTAAAAGATTGTAAATGTTCAAGAATTGTTTATCGAGGGTATAAAAATGTTCGCTTACTAGTTATAGAATTTTATTTTTATAAAAAGAGATTTTAAGTACAAAGTGCATAACTCATTTTTCTGCTCGCTAAACACGTGTGATTTGTTTAAGCTTATATTAAAAACAAAGAAATTTTGCAAATATATGTATGTCTATATGTACTAACAAAAATACTCTATTCGAGAACAGCTAATATCAAAAATTCTAATTTCAGTGAGAATATACTTGCCACAAAAATACGAAGCGAAAATTCAAACGATAATCGAACCGAAAAGGAAAATACCGAAAAGGTTGTTGCTCTGGCAGAAGCCACGCCCAGTTCTACTGGAAAACGTCAGGGAAAACCGGTTGTAATGAAAATTATAACCAGAATGCTGCAGCCGTTGGATACACTGAAAACCAGTACAAATTTTTGAGTTTCTCTTTTTTATTACATCTTAATTTAAAGTATTTAAAGATTATTTCATTGATAATTGATACTGCAAAATATGATGGAATATTTTTGTAATAACAACGGTTTGCTTCTAAATGTTATGAAATATTTATAATCATTTAAATATAGGAAGTTTAAATAATATTATTATGCACTGAGTACAACTTAGTTGGTGAATTGATTCTTGAAGGTGAATTCTGGATGCTGCTCGACACTGCAAGAAATGAGGATTTAGTTGCGACTGCTTTTACTTAGAATGAAGTTACTTGATTTCTTACCCGCGGAAGAAAGCAAAGTCGCAAATGCGAATATTCTTGTCCATTCCGGAGAGTTTCTCCACCTCCTCGGCACTCAGCTTAAAGTCAAAGACGTCCAGATTCTGCTTGAGGCGAGCGGCATTTGTGCTCTTTGGAATGGCCACCACGTCATTGTCGATGATCCAGCGGAGCAGCACTTGGGCTGGCGTCTTGCCATGAGCCGTGGCAATTTGCCTAACCTCCGCTATATCCATTAGATCGGGCAACTCACGGACCAGACCGGCAGCCTCGTTCATCTTGGAAATGCCCTTGGAGCCAAGTGGCGAATACGCCGTAATTGCCACATTCTCCGCCTTGCAATAGTTCACCAGATCACGCTGCTGTAGATAAACATGATGTTCGATCTGATTGTTGGCCGGACGAATTTTGCAGTTGCCCAAGAGGCGCTCCACTTGTTCCTTGCTAAAGTTGGAAACACCAATGGATTTGGCCAGGCCTTTTTCCACAAGTTTCTCCATTGCCGCCCAGGTGGCGATATGGTTTGTCGACTTGTCGACCTTACAGCGACCTTCGTCGTCAAGCTGAAAACTCCCATCCTCATTGATTAGAACGGTGAATGGCGTGTGAATTAAATACATGTCAACATAGTCCAGTTGTAAGTCCGACAGCGATGACCTAATTTGGGGCTCCACTTCGTGCGGGCGATTGGCTATCAAAGTTAATTTTATGTTAATTGAATGTTAAAAGGTTTTCGAAGGGAACAACCAACTGTTAAGAATGTAATAAAATCCCCAAATTTATTTTAATAAATAATAAATAAGATCTTACCAATGGGTGGCAATTTGGTCACAATGTACAAATCCTCCCGTTTAACCTTGCCAGCGTCCAGCCAGCGTTTTAGAACGCGACCAATTGCCTTCTCATTATTATAGACGGGAGCCGTGTCAATGTGGCGATAGCCCGCCTCCAAGGCCAGATCAACTGCCGTTTCGATTTCCTCATCCGAAGCCTGTTAAACGTTGAGATTGCGGTTTATTTATTATGCAATTTACAATTCTAATAATAATAATAGCACCATATGCACTAGAAATTTTTTCAAAAGTTTTTAAAATCTGTATAAATTTAAAAAAAAAAAAAGAGCACATGACCAAAACAATTTTTTTTCGACGTTTTCAACTTATTTAAATTAAGCTAAGTTTTATATAAAAATTAAATTTATGAAATAAAAGAAAGTTAAGGACAAATTTGAAATAAATTAACAATTTCTAAAAAAGTGCCGAAAGTATTTTTCTCGTAACTTTTTGCACGTTTTTTCAAATTTAAAAAAATAGATATAGTTATTAATTGACAAGAATTTCAGTAACAGTATCAACCACAATTTATTAGTGGAATACTAAGCAATACATTAAAAATGACTATTAACTAATGACTAAGAAAAATTGTCTGCGGTTATGCTCTTATTTTCGATACTATATATACATATAGATATTAAGTTACAGTTGTGTCTCTGATGTGGATGCAGCTTAAACTACACACAATGTTGTCGTTTGTCTGTATTTGGAGAAATCCGATTCATTTTACTTGTGCCCCAAAAAGATAGATTTAATTACCAAGCCCGAAAACCTGTTCACCCTTATTAAAAAAGTAAGAAGTGACGTGGCATAATTGTTGTTATTTTTCATGCTGACCTTCATTATTTCTGTTTTAATCATGAATAGCATATTTTAATAATATATCGCAGAAAAGTGTTAATTACCTGCCAGGTGCCAAGGCCAATAAATGGCATCTTCTCGCCATTATTGAGAGTCAAGAACTTTGTGCTAGCCATTTTTTATTTGAACTTGAATTAAAGTACTTGTTGATTTCGGAATTAGCAATATTAAATGAATCTTTAAACGGAACAGCGACACAACTACTCTGTCTGAATATTACAAACAGAATGTGCGCACTGAACGCAATGCTGTGCCGGCAATTGCAAAAACTTGCAAAGCTTTTTGTAGTGCCGTACTATGGGCTAGTTTGATTAATGTTGAGAAATAAATTTTCATTTGTTGCAATGTGTTGCAAAATATTAGTTAAAACTTTCGGTCTGCCTGCTGTTTTTCAAGTTAAATTTTATTTAAGTGGATATGTTTATATGCATTTGATTTAGTCGTTATATTTAAGCATTTCGTTATCAGAGACTCCATATTTATTAGTATTGTTAATTTTTCAGTCTTGGGCTTTGGAACATCATTCGGTTGTGTTGCCGCTGTGCCTGTCTGGCCTCCTCGATCTGAGCTACAATACCAACATCATTGCGAAAAAGAGATTTTAAGTACAAAGTGCATAACTAATTTTTCACTTCGCTAAACACGTGTGATTTGTTTAAGCTTATATTAAAAATAAAGAAATTTTGCAAATATATGTATGTCTATATGTACTAACAAAAATACTCTATTCGAGAACAGCTAATATCAAAAATTCTAATTTCAGTGAGAATATACCACAAAAATACGAAGCAAAAATTCAAACGATAATCGAACCGAAAAGGAAAATATCGAAAAGGTTGTTGCTCAGGTAGAAGCCACGCCCAGTTCTACTGGAAAACGTCAGGGAAAACCGGTTGTAATGAAAATTATAACCAGAATGCTGCAGCCGTTGGATACACTGAAAACCAGTACAAATTTTTAGTTTCTCTTTTTTATTGTATGCAAATTATAATTTAAAGGATTTAAAGATTATTTCATTGATAATTGATACTGCAAAATATGATGGAATATTTTTGTAATAACATCGGGTTGCTTCTAAATGTTATGAAATATTTATAATCATTTAAATATAGGAAGTTTTAATAATATTATTATGCACTGAGTATAACTTAGTTGGTGAATTGATTCTTGAAGGTGAATTCTGGATGCTGCTCGACACTGCAAGAAATGAGGACTTAGTTGCGACTGCTTTTACTTAGAATGAAGTTACTTGATTTCTTACCCGCGGAAGAAAGCAAAGTCGCAAATGCGAATATTCTTGTCCATTCCGGAGAGTTTCTCCACCTCTTCGGCGCTCAGCTTAAAGTCAAAGACGTCCAGATTCTGCTTGAGGCGAGCGGCATTTGTGCTCTTTGGAATGGCCACCACGTCATTGTCGATGATCCAGCGGAGCAGCACTTGGGCTGGCGTCTTGCCATGAGCCGTGGCAATTTCCCTAACCTCCGCTATATCCATTAGATCGGGCAACTCACGGACCAGACCGGCAGCCTCGTTCATCTTGGAAATGCCCTTGGAGCCAAGTGGCGAATACGCCGTAATTGCCACATTCTCCGCCTTGCAATAGTCCACCAGATCACGCTGCTGTAGATAAACATGATGTTCGATCTGATTGTTGGCCGGACGAATTTTGCAGTTGCCCAAGAGGCGCTCCACTTGTTCCTTGCTAAAGTTGGAAACACCAATGGATTTGGCCAGGCCTTTTCCACAAGTTTCTCCATTGCCGCCCAGGTGGCGATATGGTTTGTCGACTTGTCGACCTTACAGCGACCTTCGTCGTCAAGCTGAAAACTCCCATCCTCATTGATTAGAACGGTGAATGGCGTGTGAATTAAATACATGTCAACATAGTCCAGTTGTAAGTCCGACAGCGATGACCTAATTTGGGGCTCCACTTCGTGCGGGCGATTGGCTATGAAAGTTAATTTTAATATTTAATTATGTGATTCCTTTAGGAACTTGAATGTTAAAAGGTTTTCGAAGGGAACAACCAACTGTTAAGAATGTAATAAAATCCCCAAATTTATTTTAATAAATAATAAATAAGATCTTACCAGTGGGTGGCAATTTGGTCACAATGTACAAATCCTCCCGTTTAACCTTGCCAGCGTCCAGCCAGCGTTTTAGAACGCGACCAATTGCCTTCTCATTGTTATAGATGGGAGCCATGTCAATGTGACGATAGCCCGCCTCCAAGGCCAGATCTACTGCCGTTTCGATTTCCTCATCCGAAGCCTGTTAAACGTTGAGATTGCGGTTTATTTATTATGCAATTTACAATTCTAATAATAATAATAATAGCAATAATAAAAATTTAATTTATGAAAAAAAAAGAAAGTTAAGGAAAGTTGAAATAAATTAACAATTTCTAAAAAAGTGCCGAAAGTATTTTTTTTATGTAACTTTTTGCACAGTACCAACTACAATGTATTAGTGGAATACTAAACAATACATTAAAAATGACAATTAATAAAGATGACAAAACCAATGGTGAAATGCCGGTTCATTTTACTTGTGCCCCAAAAAGATAGACTTATTTACCAAGCACGAAAACCTGTTCACTCGTTAAAAAAATCATAAAATGTTAAAAGAAAAAACTTGTTGTTATTTTTCATGATGACTTTCATTATTTCTGTTTAAATCATGAATAGCATATTTTAATAATATATCGCAGAAAAGTGTTAATTACCTGCCAAGTGCCAATGCCAATAAAGGGCATCTTCTCGCCATTATTGAGAGTCAAGAACTTTGTGCTAGCCATTTTTTATTTGAACTTCAATTAAGGTACTTGGTGATTTTGGATTAGCAATATTAAATGAATCTTTAAACGGAACAGCGACACAACTACTCTGTCTGAATATTGCAAACAGAATGTGCGCACTGAACGCAATGCTGTGCCGGCAATAGCTAAAGCTTTCAAAGCTTTTTGTAGTGCCGTACTACGGGCTAGTATGATTAATGTTGAGAAAAAAATTTCCTATGTTGCAATGTGTAGCAAAATATTAGTTAAAACTTTCGGTCTGCCTGCTGTTTTTCAAGTTAAATTTTATTTAAGTGGATATGTTTATATGCATTTGATTTAGTCGTTATATTTAAGCATTTCGTTATCAGAGACTCCATATTTATTAGTATTCTTAATTTTGCAGTCTTGGGCTTTGGAACATCATTCGGCTGTGTTGCCGCTGTGCCTGCCTGGCCTCCTCGAGCTGAGCTACAAGATCAACAGCATTGCGACCAAGCTGAAGGAGCAAATTCTCGATGTCTGGGATAGACTCATCCAGTATTGGATTGATTTTAACAAGGACGGCACCTCAATTTTGGTTTTTATAATTTGGAATTTTTTGTTTCATTTGTCCAACGTGTTTTTTCGTTGTTGTATGTTTTGAGTTATTTTTTAATTTGAGTTTAGCTCTTTTTGAGCTTCTAACTAGCATATTGATTTTTTTCTTTTTTTTTGGTTTTTCATATGTTTGATTTTCGTATGCGTCAAAGAAATAACTCATTGCACTTGCTTGTGCTAACGAACGATTTTATTTTAACCAAGGACATTTTAAAGAGCTAGTTTTAGTGGCAAAACAGGGCATCATTGGCTGGGCGCAGAGCAATACGCACACAATCCTCGAAGTAGCCGAATCCCTTTGGCACATCATACGCACCAATATCTCCATCATCATGGGCGTTACAGGGGAAATTCTCTCATTGCTGCTGTCGGGCGTCGGCCATCTATGCCGATCTAAAGGGGTAAGTTTGCTTAGATTCAATGATGAACTATTTGTTAAAATTATATATGTTTTTTGTAGTGGCGGACATCCATATCTTAATGGTCTGGCCATCGCTGGCGGCATGTATTGGATTGGGTGGCAGGGTGTCATATTTGGGCCACTAATGCTCTGTTTCTTCATTGGCCTCTTCGATGTGGCCACCTTGGCCATGCGCAACAATCAGGAGGAGCCCAGGTACGTTTGGAGTTACTATTCCACTAGCCTATGGGATTTTTTATTTTTCATGCAAGTTATAAATATTCTGTTTTAGTTAATAATAAAAAAAAAATACTGCGGGTGAAGACTTTTTTCTATTGCACGGATAACTTAAAAAATTAGGAATTATGTTTTTTTAGTTTAGTTCTTTTATGATTAATCTTTGAGATTAAGTGATTACGTGTTTAAAGCAAACTTTGATATTTTCCAGACGTAGCTCGGATGAAGAAACGCGCACCACGTGAGTCGGATCTGCTGCATGTCGTTGATGGAATGGCCAAAAACAAAAACCACAACAACAACATCGAATTTCTCCTAATACTCGAATTGAAAATCTAACAATCCTTAAGGCCAAATTACTGAGCTGATTGTATCTACTAATAAATGTCACTTTAGCAATGCTAAGCAACTATTTCCAGTTTATATATAGATATATATTATGTTTTAATGTTTGTTTCGTAGATTTGTTAACTCATTTTTTTTGTTTATCTTTGTACTAAATTTTAAAATTGGCTACAAACGTTGTGTGTTTAAGCTAATTGATTTTACTAATGTTTAAATTGACTTCTATACCCTCGACAATCTTTATTTATCAAAAGTATTTACTATATTAATAAGTTTATAAAGTCCGTCAGAGAAGAATAATTATTCCTTACTAGTCTTTAATATAATTTCAAATAGGAAGCAATTAAAAGATTGTAAATGTTCAAGAATAGTTTATCGCTTACTAGTTATAGAATTTTATTTTTGTAAAAAGAGATTTTAAGTACAAAGTGCATAACTCATTTTTCTGCTCGCTAAACACGTGTGATTTGTTTAAGCTTATATTAAAAACAAAGAAATTTTGCAAATATATGTATGTCTATATGTACTAACAAAAATACTCTATTCGAGAACAGCTAATATCAAAAATTCTAATTTCAGTGAGAATATACTTTCCACAAAAATACGAAGCGAAAATTCAAACGATAATCGAACCGAAAAGGAAAATATCGAAAAGGTTGTTGCTCAGGTAGAAGCCACGCCCAGTTCTACTGGAAAACGTCAGGGAAAACCGGTTGTAATGAAAATAATAACCAGAATGAAAACCAGTACAAATTTTTAGTTTCTCTTTTTTATTGTATGAAAATTATAATTTAAAGTATTTAAAGATTATTTCATTGATAATTGAAACAGCTTTTGATACTGCCAAATATGATGGAATATTTTTGTAATAACAACGCTTTGCTTCTAAATGTTATGAAATATTTATAATCATTTAAATATAGGAAGTTTAAATAATATTATTATGCACTGAGTATAACTTAGTTGGTGAATTGATTCTTGAAGGTGAATTCTGGATGCTGCTCGACACTGCAAGAAATGAGGATTTAGTTGCGACTGCTTTTACTTGGAATGAAATTACTTGATTTCTTACCCGCGGAAGAAAGCAAAGTCGCAAATGCGAATATTCTTGTCCATTCCGGAGAGTTTCTCCACCTCCTCGGCGCTCAGCTTAAAGTCAAGGACGTCCAGATTCTGCTTGAGGCGAGCGGCATTTGTGCTCTTTGGAATGGCCACCACGTCATTGTCGATGATCCAGCGGAGCAGCACTTGGGCTGGCGTCTTGCCATGAGCCGTGGCAATATCCCTAACCTCCGCTATATCCATCAGATCGGGCAGGTCACGGACCAGACCGGCAGCCTCGTTCAACTTGGAAATGCCCTTGGAGCCAAGTGGCGAATACGCCGTAATTGCCACATTCTCCGCCTTGCAATAGTTCACCAGATCACGCTGCTGTAGATAAACATGATGTTCGATCTGATTGTTGGCCGGACGAATTTTGCAGTTGCCCAAGAGGCGCTCCACTTGTTCCTTGCTAAAGTTGGAAACACCAATGGATTTGGCCAGGCCTTTTTCCACAAGTTTCTCCATTGCCGCCCAGGTGGCGATATGGTTTGTCGACTTGTCGACCTTACAGCGACCTTCGTCGTCAAGCTGAAAACTCCCATCCTCATTGATTAGAACGGTGAATGGCGTGTGAATTAAATACATGTCAACATAGTCCAGTTGTAAGTCCGACAGCGATGACCTAATTTGGGGCTCCACTTCGTGCGGGCGATTGGCTATCAAAGTTAATTTTATGTTAATTGAATGTTAAAAGGTTTTCGAAGGGAACAACCAACTGTTAAGAATGTAATAAAATCCCCAAATTTATTTTAATAAATAATAAATAAGATCTTACCAATGGGTGGCAATTTGGTCACAATGTACAAATCCTCCCGTTTAACCTTGCCAGCGTCCAGCCAGCGTTTTAGAACGCGACCAATTGCCTTCTCATTGTTATAGATGGGAGCCGTGTCAATGTGGCGATAGCCCGCCTCCAAGGCCAGATCTACTGCCGTTTCGATTTCCTCATCCGAAGCCTGTTAAATGTTGAGATTGCGGTTTATTTATTATGCAATTTACAATTCTAATAATAATAATAACACCATTTGCACTAGAAATTTTTTAAACATTTTTAAAATCTGTATAAATTTAAAAAAAAAGAGAGCAAATGATCAAAACCATTTTTTTTTTCAACGTTTTCAACTTATTTAAATTAAGCTTAAGTTTTATATAAAAATTAAATTTTTGAAAAAAAAGTAAGTTAAGGACAAATTAGAAATAAATTAACAATTTCTAAAAAAGTGCCGAAAGTATTTTTTTGTAACTTTTTGCACGTTTTTTCATATTTAAAAAAATAGATAACAAGAGAAGAATTTCAGTAACAGTACCAACTACAATGTATTAGTGGAATACTAAACAATACATTAAAAATGACTTAATAAAGATGACAAAACTAACGGTGAAATGCCGGTTCATTTTACTTGTGCCCCAAAAAGATAGACTTATTTACCAAGCACGAAAACCTGTTCACTCGTTAAAAAAATCATGAAATGTTAAAAGAAAAAACTTGTTATTTTTCATGATGACTTTCATTATTTATATTTTAATCATGACTAGCATATTTAAATTATATATCGCAGAAAAGTGTTAATTACCTGCCAGGTGCCAAGGCCAATAAATGGCATCTTCTCGCCATTATTGAGAGTCAAGAACTTTGTGCTAGCCATTTTTTATTTGAACTTGAATTAAAGTACTTGTTGATTTCGGAATTAGCAATATTAAATTAATCTTTAAACGGTGCAACACAACTACTCTGTCTGAATATTACAAACAGAATGTGCGCACTGAACGCAATGCTGTGCCGGCAATGTAGTGCCCATTGCTCCACAATGCAGTGCTCATAAGTGCCGACTAAAGCTATCGATAGCTTCATCTAATTAGTATCGATATAAGTATCGACACTTTGATCATTTCCGCGCATATAGTAATTTTATTATTAACATTTAAATACAAGTTAATTGGGTTTAGGTACATAATCATAATGTAACACTAGCTGTAATTCATTCCTGCTTTAAATTGGTACATTTACTTTGTGTTTGCGCTATATAGAACTGTATGTAATTATATATATTCATGATGCATTATTAGTCTATGAACCGATCATCCTTCTAATGGCAAAAATATAGTCAATATTGGCCAGCTGCCATAGAGATAAATATAATTGTTTAAATATAATAATAATAAGTGAACAATATTTTATAGCTATAAATTGAGAGTTTACGATAGTTTTGCAAGGGTATTTAATGTGCGGCACATTGAAACTGATTGCACCTTTTATTTTTTATGTCCAAGGGAACAACCAACTGTTAAGAATGTAATAAAATCCCCAAATTTATTTTAATAAATAATAAATAAGATCTTACCAGAATTCTGAAATTTCAGAATTTCAGTAACAGTACCAACCACTATTTATTAGTGGAATACTAAACAATACATTAAAAATGACTATTAATAAAGATGACAAAACTAATGGTGAAATGCCGGTTCATTTCAATTCTTACCAAAAACATAGACTTATTTACCAAGCACGAAAACCTGTTCACTCGTTAAAAAAATCATAAAATGTTAAAAGAAAAAACTGGTTGTTATTTTTCATGATGACTTTCATTATTTCTGTTTAAATCATGAATAGCATATTTTAATAATATATCGCAGAAAAGTGTTAATTACCTGCCAGGTGCCAAGGCCAATAAATGGCATCTTCTCGCCATTATTGAGAGTCAAGAACTTTGTGCTAGCCATTTTTTATTTGAACTTCAATTAAGGTATGTTGCAATGTGTAGCAAAATATTAGTTAAAACTTTCGGTCTGCCTGCTGTTTTTCAAGTTAAATTTTATTTAAGTGGATATGTTTATATGCATTTGATTTAGTCGTTATATTTAAGCATTTCGTTATCAGAGACTACATATTTATTAGTATTGTTAATTATTCAGTCTTGGGCTTTGGAACATCATTCGGCTGTGTTGCCGCTGTGCCTGTCTGGCCTCCTCGAGCTGAGCTACAATACCAACATCATTGCGAAAAAGAGATTTTAAGTACAAAGTGCATAACTAATTTTTCACTTCGCTAAACACGTGTGATTTGTTTAAGCTTATATTAAAAATAAAGAAATTTTGCAAATATATGTATGTCTATATGTACTAACAAAAATACTCTATTCGAGAACAGCTAATATCAAAAATTCTAATTTCAGTGAGAATATACTTGCCACAAAAATACGAAGCGAAAATTCAAACGATAATCGAACCGAAAAGGAAAATATCGAAAAGGTTGTTGCTCAGGTAGAAGCCACGCCCAGTTCTACTGGAAAATGTCAGGGAAAACCGGTTGTAATGAAAATTATAACCAGAATGCTGCAGCCGTTGGATACACTGAAATCCAGTACAAATTTTTAGTTTCTCTTTTTTATTGTATGAAAATTATAATTTAAAGTATTTAAAGATTATTTCATTGATAATTGAAACAGCTTTTGATACTGCAAAATATGATGGAATATTTTGTAATAACAACGCTTTGCTTCTAAATGTTATGAAATATTTATAATCATTTAAATATAGGAAGTTTAAATAATATTATTATGCACTGAGTATAACTTAGTTGGTGAATTGATTCTTGAAGGTGAATTCTGGATGCTGCTCGACACTGCAAGAAATGAGGATTTAGTTGCGACTGCTTTTACTTAGAATGAAGTTACTTGATTTCTTACCCGCGGAAGAAAGCAAAGTCGCAAATGCGAATATTCTTGTCCATTCCGGAGAGTTTCTCCACCTCCTCGGCGCTCAGCTTAAAGTCAAGGACGTCCAGATTCTGCTTGAGGCGAGCGGCATTTGTGCTCTTTGGAATGGCCACCACGTCATTGTCGATGATCCAGCGGAGCAGCACTTGGGCTGGCGTCTTGCCATGAGCCGTGGCAATATCCCTAACCTCCGCTATATCCATCAGATCGGGCAGGTCACGGACCAGACCGGCAGCCTCGTTCAACTTGGAAATGCCCTTGGAGCCAAGTGGCGAATACGCCGTAATTGCCACATTCTCCGCCTTGCAATAGTTCACCAGATCACGCTGCTGTAGATAAACATGATGTTCGATCTGATTGTTGGCCGGACGAATTTTGCAGTTGCCCAAGAGGCGCTCCACTTGTTCCTTGCTAAAGTTGGAAACACCAATGGATTTGGCCAGGCCTTTTTCCACAAGTTTCTCCATTGCCGCCCAGGTGGCGATATGGTTTGTCGACTTGTCGACCTTACAGCGACCTTCGTCGTCAAGCTGAAAACTCCCATCCTCATTGATTAGAACGGTGAATGGCGTGTGAATTAAATACATGTCAACATAGTCCAGTTGTAAGTCCGACAGCGATGACCTAATTTGGGGCTCCACTTCGTGCGGGCGATTGGCTATCAAAGTTAATTTTATGTTAATTGAATGTTAAAAGGTTTTCCAAGGGAACAACCAACTGTTAAGAATGTAATAAAATTCCCAAATTTATTTTAATAAATAATAAATAAGATCTTACCAATGGGTGGCAATTTGGTCACAATGTACAAATCCTCCCGTTTAACCTTGCCAGCGTCCAGCCAGCGTTTTAGAACGCGACCAATTGCCTTCTCATTGTTATAGATGGGAGCCGTGTCAATGTGGCGATAGCCCGCCTTCAAGGCCAGATCAACTGCCGTTTCGATTTCCTCATCCGAAGCCTGTTAAACGTTGAGATTGCGGTTTATTTATTATGCAATTTACAATTCTAATAATAACAATAGCAATAATACAGATTTAATTTTTGAAAAAAAAGAAAGTTAAGGACAAATTTGAAATAAATTAACAATTTCTAAAAAAGTGCCGAAAGTATTTTTTTCTTAACTTTTTGCACGTTTTTTTCAAATTTAAAAAAATAGATATAGTTATTTATTGACAAGAATTTCAGTAACAGTACCAACCACTATTTATTAGTGGAATACTAAAGAATACATTAAAAATGACTATTAATAAAGATGACAAAACCAATGGTGAAATGCCGGTTCATTTTACTTGTGCCCCAAAAAGAAAGACTTAATTACCATGCACGAAAACCTGTTCACTCGTTAAAAAAATCATGAAATGTTAAAAGAAAAAACTTGTTAGTTTTCATGATGACTTTCATTATTTCTGTTTTAATCATGAATATCATATTTTAATAATATATCGCAGAAAAGTGTTAATTACCTGCCAGGTGCCAAGGCCAATAAATGGCATCTTCTCGCCATTATTGAGAGTCAAGAACTTTGTGCTAGCCATTTTTTGAACTTCAATTAAAGTACTTGTTGATTTTGGATTAGCAATATTAAATTAATCCTTAAACGGAGCAACACAACTACTATGTCTGAATATTACAAACAGAATGTGCGCGCTGAACGCAATGCTGTGCCGGCAATAGCTAAAGCTTTCAAAGCTTTTTGTAGTGCCGTACTATGGGCTAGTTTGATTAATGTTGAGAAAAAATGTTTCCTATGTTGCAATGTGTAGCAAAATATTAGTTAATACGTTCGGTCTACCTGCTGTGTTTCATGTTAAATTTTAATAAAAACACTTGGAATAAAAATTCCTTCCATTGTTTGTAATAATAATTTGTAGATTTTGCTCCACAATGCAGTGCTCATAAGTGCCGACTAAAGCTATCGATAGCTTCAACTAATTAGTATCGATATAAGTATCGGCACTTTGATCATTTCCGCGCATATAGTAAGTTTATTGCTAACATTTAAATACAAGTTAATTGGGTTTAGGTACATAATCATAATGTAACACTAGCTGTAATTCATTCCTGCTTTAAATTGGTACATTTACTTTGTGTACATTATTATTAAGGATCAACAAGTTGTTTTAGTACACGTGCGCATAAGCGTGAGAGCAATCGTTCTCCGTCTCTCTTACTCAATGCGCTGTAAATTTCCCTAAACACTTGCGGATAAATTGGATGTGAAATTAAATTAAATAAAATAAAAAATGTTGCGTAAGGTGCCATTAATAGTGATATTGGGCTCAACCGGCACGGGTAAAACGAAACTATCGCTGGAGCTAGCCGAACGCTTTGGCGGCGAGATAATTAGCGCAGATTCCATGCAAGTTTATACAAATTTGGATATTGCCACAGCGAAGGCGACCAAAGAGGAACAATCAAGAGCGCGGCATCATCTGCTCGATGTGGCAACGCCTACGGAGCCTTTCACTGTCACTCACTTTCGGAATGCAGCGTTGCCAATTGTTGAACAACTGTTGGCCAAATCGAAGCCACCAATTGTTGTTGGCGGCACCAATTACTACATTGAATCCCTGCTCTGGAATATACTGGTAAACACCAGAGATGAGCAGACCACAGATGATATACACTCAACACCCGAACAGAGCACAGCTGAGCTGCATCAGCATTTAAGCAAAATCGATCCGAGTAGTGCGAATCGCATTCATCCAAATAACCGCCGTAAAATTGAACGAGCCATTGAAGTCTTTCAGAGCACGGGGCAAACGCTTACAACCAAGTTGGCCGAGCAGCGCCAGCAGCCAGGTGGCAATCGCTTGGGTGGTCCACTCCGCTATCCACATACCATCCTGCTGTGGCTGCGATGCCGGCAGAATGTGCTCGATGAGCGACTTGACAAGCGTGTGGATGGGATGCTGCAGCAAGGACTGCTGAAGGAGCTACGTAAATTTCACAAATCTTATGCGTCTGCCACGCACCAATCATTCACAAAGGGTGTACTCCAGACCATTGGCTACAAAGAGTTTGTGCCGTATCTGACAAAATATGACAATCAGCAGGATGCTAGTGTTGAGGCGTATCTCAGCGCCAACAATTACCAGCTGCCCAGCAAGGAGCATCTGCAAATACTCGAGAGCAGCGAATCACAGCAGTTGGTTGACAGCCTAAAACTGCTAGGCAGTTGTTGTGATGAACTGAAGCTTGTGACGCGTCGCTATTCCAAGAAGCAGTTGAAGTGGATCAACAATCGTTTCCTCGCCAGCAAGGATCGACAAGTGCCCGATCTTTACGAACTGGACACAAGTGATGTAAGCAAGTGGCACGATTGCGTCTATAAGCGTGCCGAGTGCATTATCGATAGCTATCGCCAGGAGCAAATCTGTGAGTTGGAGCCCATGGCCAAGCGTGAGCATCCGGGCGCCAATCTTGACGCGGAGTCGAGTAACTTTTGTGCCGTCTGCGAGAGAGTCTTCGTTGGAGAATATCAATGGAACCTTCATCTCAAGTCGAACAAACACAAACGTCGACGTGAGTCGCAGCGACGCAAGGAGAGGCAAGCAGCAGCAGAGGCAGAAGCAGCAACAAAGACGACAGCAGCAACTGCATCCGTTGAGCCGGTGTCCGATAAGGCGCTGTAAATTGAGAAACACAACCAGACCGAAATCTAGTAATAAATCTATTTACGTCTACAAAACCTGAGTTGTAGCTTTCAATACACTTGCCGAGCGCATTCTAAGTTTCTCATAAAGTGTGCAGCGCTATATAGAACTGTATGTTATTATATATATTCATGATGCATTATTAGTCTATGAACCGATCATCCTTCTAATGGCAACAAATATAGTCAATATTGGCCAGCTGCCATAGAGATAAATAGAATTGTTTAAATATAATAATAATAAGTGAACAATATTTTATAGCTATAAATTGATAGTTTACGATAGTTTTGCAAGGGTATTTAATGTGCGGCACATTGAAACTGATTGCACCTTTTATTTATTGGCTGATGCAAGCGTATCAGATGACCCTTCTCTGAAATAAATAAAGGGGGGCTGGCGTTGGATCACCAGAGCAATCAGCTATCTGTGAAACCGCAGCCCACAGAGGTCGTTGCCTAGCGAAAAAGCGAAAACATGTTTGTGCAATTGCAGCCAACGTTCGACAAACTGAAATCTTTTCATCTTTCATTTGCATTTCAGTCTTCGAAGTGAAGCGAACGCAAAACAGCAAACGAACTCAAAGGATCAGCAGCGATGGCAACCAAGAAAATAGGTAAGTTGATATTTCTGTTTATTCGTTGGAAAAATATATCTCAATTCCATATAAATTTTCAGCACTACTCAGCGTCTCGGACAAGACAGGCCTGTTAAAGCTGGGCAAGCAGTTGAAGGCGCTTGGCTTTCAGCTAGTTGCTAGTGGTGGCACTGCGACAGCTTTGCGTGGCGCAGGACTCACCGTGCAGGATGTCTCCGATATTACAAGTGCACCCGAAATGTTGGGTGGTCGTGTCAAGACCTTACATCCCGCTGTCCATGCGGGCATCTTGTCGCGCACCACTACCAGCGATCTAGCTGATATGCAGGAACAATATTATGATCTAATCCAGTTGGTCGTCTGCAATTTGTATCCTTTTGCCAGCACCATTGCCAAACCGGATGTGAGCATTGCTGATGCCGTTGAGAATATTGATATTGGTGGCGTGACTTTGTTGCGGGCCGCTGCCAAAAATCATCAGCGCGTCACTGTCATCTGTGAGGCGGTTGACTACTCCAAAGTGCTGGAAGAGATTGCCGCGAATGGCGACACCACACTGGAGACGCGACAGGGGTTGGCCCTCAAGGCTTTTACACATACGGCTAGCTATGATGATGCCATCTCCGATTACTTCCGGAAGCAATATGGCGCTGGTTCGTCGCAGCTAACTCTTCGTTATGGCATGAATCCCCACCAGAAACCGGCGCAGCTGTACACCCAGTTAGCTCAACTGCCGCTGACTGTGTTGAATGCGTCACCTGGTTTTATTAATCTCTGTGATGCACTCAATGGCTGGCAATTGGTCAGAGAGTTGAAGCAAGCTTTGAAATTGCCAGCGGCTACCAGTTTTAAGCATGTCTCACCTGCTGGCGCTGCTGTGGGTGTGGCACTGAGTCCCGCACAGGCCAAGCTCTGCATGGTGGATGATATCTACGAACAGTTGACGCCCTTGGCCACCGCATATGCCAGAGCACGTGGTGCGGATCGCATGAGTTCCTTTGGTGACTTTGTTGCACTCTCCGATGTTTGTGATGTGCCCACGGCCAGGATTATCGCACGTGAGGTTTCCGATGGCATCATTGCGGCTGGCTATGAGCCAGAGGCTTTGGAGATACTCAAGAAAAAGAAGAATGGCAGCTACTGCATCCTCCAGGTGAATTTAATAGAGATCTAAATTTATATTACAGATATGAATTATATTAAATTGGATTTTGTCTATTTGTAGATGGATCCCAGTTATGAACCCACCGCTGTTGAGCGCAAAACCATTTTTGGTCTGACACTGGAGCAGAAGCGCAATGATGCCATCATCGATGCCAAGCTCTTCGCCAATGTGGTCAGCAAGCAGAGTCCGTTGCCTGAATCCGCTGTTCGTGATCTGATTGTGGCCACCATTGCCTTGAAGTATACGCAAAGCAATTCTGTTTGTTATGCCCGTGATGGTCAAGTCATTGGCATTGGAGCCGGCCAACAGTCGCGTATCCATTGCACACGCCTGGCTGGCGAGAAGGCGGACAACTGGTGGTTGAGGCAACATCCCAACGTGGCTGGTATGAAATTCAAGGCGGGCGTTAAACGTGCCGAAATCTCAAATGCAATTGATAACTATGTGAATGGCACTGTGGGCAAGGATATGCCCGTCACACAGTTCAAAAGCATGTAAGTGGATTTAATGATGAGCTTATAAGATTATTCCTAACACGCTGCAATCCTCACCAGGTTCGATCAGGCGCCCGAGCAGCTGACGGAGCAACAGAAGCTTGACTGGCTGAAACAGTTGAGTGGTGTTGCCTTGGGATCGGATGCCTTCTTCCCCTTCAGGGACAATATAGATCGCGCCAGATTGGTGAGTAAATCTAACTTAATCAGTCTAAAATAATTGTTAACTTAAACTCTTTGCCTTTGCAGAGTGGCGTCTCTTACATCGCCAGTCCATCGGGCTCCACGAATGATGCAGGCGTCATTGCTGCCTGTGATGAACATGGCATTATAATGGCCCACACCAATCTCCGTTTGTTCCATCATTAAATTCTCCCTTAAACTTTGGAAACACCTGAATTTATTTCACTTTCAAACTGCCTGCATAATAACATTCCTTAAATTTAATCACAACAATAATATCAATTACTATATATAAAAATAAATATAATAAAACCAGAATGAAAACCAAATATTGCAGATCGGAATTAATCTGCTGACATTTCAGTTAGAGTCAGGAGTTGAAAATATTATTATATATTTTTTAAATTTTTTTTTTATATATTTCTATTTATCAATTTAGTATATTTTTTTTTTCAGCTGTTGAATCATTTGTCAAAATATATAAAAAATTCATTGAAGCATTGCAATTCACCAAATTGCTTGAAGAATGACAAGTGAATAATTTAAAAAAAAAAACTTTGTCATTACCCTTTTTTTTTAAATTTTTTTAACGTTCAATGGTTTATTATATATATATAAAATTTAACCGTTTTGCTAATTGATACATCTGGAAAATATATAAAAAAAATAAAAGTCACTTTGCATAGTTGTTAAACGTTCGCTGCCTCGTCTAAAAGCTATTTATTAAAAAAATTAGTTGCTAACTAATGTACAGTTTTTTTTTGTTTATCAAATGCTGCATCAGTTGCAGTTGCAGTTGCAGTTCCTGTTGCAGTTGCAGCTTAGTAGCGCCGACTGCGTCGCTTGCGACAGGCGCCCCGGCAATTGCACACAAAGATAACGAATGTCAGACAGAAGATGAGCACGGACGCCAGAACCAGAGCCACCGAGGTGGTCTGATCATAGCTGAGCGACGGATCGAGAACATGCTGCTGCGGCAGCAGCTGATAATCGACCAGAACTTGAGTGCCATTTGGCGGCGGGCAGGGCTGCTGCACAATAATCTCCTGATGCTGCACCTGCAAAAGTGAAAGATCATTTGAAAATATGTCCATGGGATGTGTTCCTTTTTAGCTCACCTGCTTGTTGCGGCACAGTTGCAGACCCGCCGAATTGGCCAGCGTCTCGGCGCTATATTCATCCTGCACCAGGACGGGCAGCAGCCAACGCTGCGGTGAGGCCAACTGTAGCCAGGACCACAACTTGGACAGATTACGAGGATGCACCAGATAACCACCGACGGCAGACAATGTCAGACTGATCAAGGCATTCACCAGACTTGCGGATACCTTGCTGGGCATCAGATGAGCACAGAATAACGCCAGTGTTTGTATTAGCGTTAGATAGAGCAGCATATACCCTGTAAAATTAAGGCATTACATAAGATATGTATGCATATATAAATATATATATATATCTGACACTTACCCATATATAAATAGATGCCAGTATCGCTGCTATTCGAGTAAGTATATAATCCGGCCATGCTGTGAGCCGGCAGCAAATACGCCAGCCAAATGCACAGGCTGGGAAAGAGGCCCAGCAGACTCTGTGAGAAATAAAGACAGATAATGTTTATATTATAATAAATAATTAATTAATAAAAAAATTAAAATGTTGTCCTTAAGTACATTAAATTTGTTATAAATTTCAAAACTGTTAGATAACCGACAAAAGAAAGATAATAATTTGTGTGAAAACATTTTCAAAACAAAGACTGATAAAAACAGATATTAAAATCATTAAGTTAAAAGTTTGGGATTCAATTATTACTAGTAAGGAGTAGGAGTTGATGGAGGAGCTATAAGCTCAGAAGGGGGCACAATAGATCTAATAGGTCGCAATGCATAAAACACAAAATTTATAATAATACAAATTTAATATCACTAGTGATTTTGTATAAAGTAATATTTAAGATATATTTATAAATATTTAAATTTTTATTAAAACCGAGGGGTAAAAATTAATTGACTTTTAACACAGCTATTTGAAGTTTAAAGTTTTAGGAATTACCTGCACAATGATGTAAAGACTCCGGGAATAGAGACCCAGTCGTATGTCTCGCTCCGCATGTCGTCGATCCTCCTGGGTGTCGCGTATGGTCAGCATGACCAGTGGCCAATAGGCCAGCACCATGACGCAATGATGATAGCCAAAGCGATCGTTGTAGGACAACTGTGGATCCGAGGCGGGCACATCCCAAAAGATGCAGCCAATGCACAGCGAAAGCACAGCGGCAGCAATCAGCTTGCTGATCCAGGTGAGCAACGATCCGGGCTGCTTGTAGCCCGCAAAGCGCTTGACCAACGCCTTCGCCTGGCCAAAGAAGCCCGCCTTCAGTGTAAAATTGGGCAGGGAGGCGGGCGGAGCAGCAAGTGGGGGCTCCGAGTTGATTTGATCCCAGGCATTCGCCAGCGATTCAATGCGTGCCGAGGACTCGAGCATGGCGGCTGCCGACAGATCGTCCAAGGTGACCAGATCCACTATGGAAAATTCAACACTCAATTTAAGATTTGAATTTAATTAATCTCTTTTTTTTTTATTACACTTACGATAATAGTCCGCTGGATTCTTGAATGGCGGACACGGATAACCCAACTCGCCCATGTGTCGCGGCAGATCGGCTCGACTGCCGGAGAAAACGGTGCGTCCGCCGGACAGCAGTAATACGCCGGAGCACATGGAAAGTATCTCAAATGTGGGTGGCTGCAGGGTCATTATGACAATGCGACCACCGCTGCACCATTGACGTAAATACTCCACCAGGAAGAACGTGTCAAAGATGTCCATATTGCTAGTGACCTGGTCGAGGATGAGCAGCGAAGATTGAGCCAACAGCTGACAGGCGACACTCAAACGTTGCTTCTCCGAGTGCGTCAACGTGGACACATTCGATGCACGCACCGTATTCAAGCCCAGATCCTCAATGAGCACATCCATGCGCTCATTAAGATCACTGCGATCCAATGGACCACGCAACGCGGCATGGAAATTCAATGTGCACTGCACACTCATGCGAGGATCGAGCGAGGACACATCCAATGCCGGCACATAGCTGCACAGCTCCCGCAGTCCGCGACGATTCACATGCTGGCCATTGATGAGGATCTCACCGCCCAGACGCTCTCGCAGACCCGCGAGGCACTCAGCCAGAGCACTACCCTCCCTCTGCGATGTGGCCATAATGGCAAACAAATCGCCAGCCTTCGCTTGGAGTGAAACGCCATGCAGACATGGACTCACATCGAGGCAGTGCACCTGAATATTGGGATAGATCAGACCCATGCTCGACTGCTTGCGTCCATACGATTGGCCATGCCGGGAGCTGCCATAGATCCTTGACTCCCCGTAATCATAGCCAAGTCCACCGCCACCATCTCCGCCCAATCCGGCGCCCAGCAGATCCGCCTCGCTGTGCGAACGATGTCCATAATGCTTACCATTCATATATTGCTGTTGGTGTTGCTGTTGTTGATGATGCTGTTGTTGCTGCTGCTGCTGCTGCTGGAGATGATGATGATGCTGACCGACAGCTATGCTGGCGCGACTGTTGGCCTGACGCAGTGCCGCCGAGGGTACACCGCCCTGGGCTCTGGACTCTGGACGGGAGTGCGCCATGGCCATGCCCATGCCGCTGATGGCACGGAAATCGGACTCGCTGCGATATTTGCGCAGATTCGGCGGCACACGACTCCGGGTGGTCTCATTGTCGCTGCTATCATAGCCACTGGAACCGGCGCCAGCTGGTGCACCCGAACTATCACGAAAGCCGCGATTCACGCGGCCCCGAACGCCGCCCAAAGCGCTGGAGTTGCCGTGTCCGGGACCCGAACCCGGACCCGGACCGGGTCGATGCGAGCGCTGTGATCCCGCATTGGGCGGAAAGACACGCGGCAGTCCAAACTTTAGATATGTGTACATATTGGAGCCCAGCGGTGATCTACAAAAAGACACGGGACAATTGAGAATGAAATTCAAATTGACTTCTTTAGTTATAAGAAAAATATTAAAATTGCATCTTATATAAGAAAACTGTTGAGTTAAATTTTTATTGTTTTTGGACAATCCTTCTGATAGCTTCTGATCAGGCATAAAAAACGATTTAAATTTATGAAATTTAACCCATTAAAAATTGTTATGTGTTCTATCTAAACTTGTGTCTAACTTAAAAAAAAATTCCTACTTGAAAATGAACTTATTCTTATTGCTATTTTGACTTTACAAAAGTTAGCTGATTCCTGAAATTTAGCTAAAAGATTTATTTATCATAATTATTCACACTCTTGCTAAAAAAAAACTCATGTTTGAAATAAGCGACAAACCTTAAAGAATCTGAATCAATTAATAACTATATAATTATTTAATATTTAATTATATAGCTTTGTTTTCTTAAAGCTTGTCCGATTTTAGCTGATGACATAAATATTTTTAGGCTTATTTTTAAAATTATTTAACACATTTTTCACTGAAATATTATTAGCATATTTATGATTTATCTTTCTATCTGTCAACATTTAAAAATGCTGTTAATTTGTTTATCTACAACACTTGTTCGATTGGAATATATAATTAATATTAATAATATTTTTTTTTTTGTTGTTTGTTTGTTTTGTTGCTTACTTGGGTCCGTAGCGCGGATGATTCAAGATTGATTGCACTGTGGTATCTCGTAGCTGGAAATTTCCATATGGCAGCGGTGATTTGTCTGACGATCCCAGCGCCGAATCGGTGAAGTCAGAGTTTAAATTTTGCCTGCACATCGGAAAAACGGGAGAGGGGTGTAAAAAAAAAGTTTAATGCATTAAGCTGATGCGGTTAGCTAGTCAAGGGGTGTGGTCAATTTGACTACACTCAGAGAAAAATTTACCCAAGTTTTTTTGAATCGTTTAGTAAAATTTTTTATAAAAATAAAAATATTATTTTAACAAAACGAAACGATTTTAAATTAATGCAAGCTAGATTTGATTTTTAAGAATTATATTCATTGATAAGAACTCAATTAAAAACACTTGTAAAAAGCTTTATACACATTTTAATAATTAAAAACCAAACTATTTTTCTGAGTGTACCGTTTAATTAAATTTATGTAACTTCCGCTCTGCTGCGGTTTAATCAAGCGTCAATATTGTCAAATTAGAAAAAAGAACAGGTGCAGCCGTTGCTCAATAAGTAGCTGTCTCCAACCACAGCGGATGCGTCAAGGGCACGCCCACTGTTTAATGGATTTCCGGACTCACCTATAGATGGACCAGGCATGCAGATCTTCGGATGCCGCCGGTGGCAGCGGCGTATTTGGACCATGCGGTACTGAATAGCGACGCTCCTCGCGTGAAATTTTTTTAATGTTGGAAAAGTTGCTCAGCTCCATGATCTGCAAATTGGTAAGTGCGAAAAAGAGGTAGAAAGATTTAGTGCTGCTGCTGCTGCCAAAAAAAATGTGGCTAATTTAAAGTTAAACTGGGTCAAGAATGGCAGCGTGGCGATTGTTAGTCATAATTTGTGGCAAATTAGCTTAATGAAAGACCAAGAAATTCGCACACACACACACACACTCACACACACATACACACACACATGCAAAAGTCAGCCATTGTCAGGCTGGCACTGGTGAATGGAACCCACTTTGGGATACTCTGTATTTCTGCTAACTTTTAGCTGTAGTTATTATATTTAGGCGAAAAATAAAAAAATGGAATCAAGGTATAAATTTTAATATTTTTTTATAATGAGTTTGGATGTGTTAAAATAATAATTTGTGAATATAAACTATATTAAAATTAAGTAATTAATTAAGTAAAAGACAATAACATCAAAATGAGAAAACGAGTTTTCTACTCATCATTTATTTAGATCAATTTTTTCAAAACTGGTTCAGCTCAATATTAGATTGTCTAAAGATTATCTCAATAATTGTTATCATTAAAATTTAGAACTAATTTTAATTTAAAGTTCTTAGTACTTTAACCTTTAATAACTACAGGGTAGACAAATCTTGAATACAATAAAACCAATTCAAGTAGTTGAATTTTTCATTTTATTGTTGCAAGTTTTTTCACGTTTAATTTTCTTGACTTGAGCAAATCCAAATTTGTTGGAGGTTGGAGAACAAAGGGTACGAAGCTGAAATCGTTTTATGTTAGATTTCGACACGGCAGCTGCACTTTTAATTGCTAATGCGAGAAACGCATGCAAATGAGCCGCAAAGGCGCCCAAATTTGTTGCACCCGCACAGATTATGCAATCGAAACGTTGAACAAAACGTCGACGGCTGCCACAAAATGCACCTGTTGCCATTTTTTTTTTTGTTTGATTTTTTTGTTTGTTTTTTTTTACCTTCGTCTGGTGCAACGAGCCGTATGCGTTTCCGTTTTTGAAGAGTGATCCATGAGTGGTGCACTATGAAATGTGAGTGTTTGTGTCTCGAGTCAAAGCAAATACGAGCAAAGCTTACACTCAGAAAAATATCTTAGACTTAGTTGTACTTGATTAGACTCTGAGAAAATCATAAACTGAGAATGAGTTCTGGTTTTGTAATCCGACAACACTTAAAATTCTTTAAGGTTACATAAAATAAAAAAGTTCTCATTATTAAACGAAATGTATACTAATAGGCACCCCATAATTTTTCTCTCAGTGTACACACAAGTGGAAGTAAGTGCGAAATGATGTAGTCAAGTGTTCTACGAATTGCGCTCAGTTTTTTTTTTTTATTTTTATTTTATATTTCTTTTAAATCATTGTTTTGTTTTTGAACTGGTGGCAAACTGGCGAAAGTGAGTGGCAGCCAGCCAGCTGCAGCATATTTGAGTTGATTTTGTTTTCTTAACTTTTTATTTGCAACTTGGCTTATAATTAAAGCCAAGCTGAAAGTGAAGCTGGAGCCGAAGTGGTATTCAGAGTCTCACAGTCTGTGAATGACAAAACTCATCAAAACTCGCTTGATTACCGCATTTTTATTTAATGCTCAGCGCATTTAACTGTTGTGTGTCTTATGTATTATTAAATATCTTTTTGTTTTGTTGGTCGTTTTCTTTATCCTCGGCAATTTAATTGCGTGTTAAATTCGCTTTAATTAAAAATCATTTGTGTTTCATAGCTGCTAAGTGCGATTTTCCACCCACTACCAAACGGCCCCTTCGGCACCCCTCTTAGAGTTCAAAACAGTTAGTAGATTTTTTATGCGTTTTTTTCTCCGATCTGCTTTTTGTTTGTGTTTGTTGTTTTTTTTGTTGCTTTACGCTTTTCATTTATCGTTATTGTTGTTTTTGCTCTTCTTATTATTGTTTGTCGCTCGGCATTTTAGTATGTACTTGGCCATTGGAGTGAAAGTGGAAGTCTTATTTCTTTGTATATTTTTTTTTTTAATACCTCCCCGCTCAATGATAATGTAAATATAACTGGAGGCTGCTACAACTGAAACTACCAAACTACCATCCCATCTGGCCACTCTGCTACCTAAAGGCATAGTTAGGGCCACAAACCGAGAAGCTTAAAGAAAACTTTGTCGGCCGCTTTGTTGTTACTGTGTAATGAATAACTGACTCAATGAATGAATGAATGAATACATGAATCAATGCTGCAAGTATTGGGGGCACAACACAAGCAATTGATTTATGTATGCATGATGGGAACATTGTCGGTGTCGTTAATAACTATATGAACTACTCTATACACAGAGAAAAAACATCATGCACATGGCACAAATACCAACGCGAGATCGAAATAAATTCGATTCGCTTATTAACTTATTCCAAGTAAGATTTGCTTAGCTGACTGCAGTTAAGTTGAACTATAAAATGTTCTCTTTGTGGTTTTTTAAATACTTAAACTTAAACATGAATATCAATTTAAGTAAATTGAAAGAAAGTCATTTTGTACTCATTTATAGTAACTTGACACTATTAATTATTTATGGGCTTTTATGCTTAGTTCTTGTTTTTTTTATGCTCCCTTTAAATGGTTTGGTTAACACGAATTTCAAGTACCACCATTTTTTTCCCCTGTTTGCGTGGATCATTCAACTCTCTGGCTGAACGCAAGTGCGTAACGCAAAAAAACAATCCAAAAAGTTGAATGTTTTTGAATATATACTTATATGAGTGGAGATCTGGTTGCCAAGTTGTGCTTTCAGCTTGTGTAATGAAAGTACAACTTTTGTGGAATGCAACTTTTAGTTGCCGCACTTTACCTGCATGGGAATAACCCAAAAAGCTGATGCAATTTTAGATTTTTACAATTATGCTTGGCAATTTAAAGTTGTGCAAATGAATATGCAAAGTATGCTTTACGATTCCCATAAAGTTTTTATTTGTCTACTCCGCGAAATTTTGGTTCTCAACCTTAAAAAAAAAGATTATAAAGCTAAATGAGCATTTTGTATGAAGTTTGTAAACCAAAAGTCTAGTTAATAATTAATATGTCTTAAAAAAAAGCCTGGCAACAATTTATCTCTATATATTAGGAAAAATACCACATAAAAGCTCATCTTTTATTTTTCTATATTTTTTTTTTGATATATGATATTTATAATAATTGTTCGTCAGTTTTACAATTCTTTGTCAGTTGTTTTGAGCAGGATATAAGAAAATTAAACATAAATTTTGGGTTTATAGTTACAAGTAAAATCAACTTTTAAATATTTATTTCTGCACATTCTCTGCCAGCTTATAGCCAAGTATTTGCTGTTTACCTTCTAATCTAATTGCTTTTTGGCATCTGTGTGTAGTTTTTAATAGCTTCATTGTTGTATTTAACACAAAAATTCCGCTGAATGTGTTTAAGTGCATTCAAAGATTTGCATTGAATTGAAATTATAGGTTTTTATGTATCTATTACACATAGCCAAGACACAGATACAATTTTATCTGATTGTGTTGTGGCAGCTAAAATGCCAGACTGCTGTTACCAAAAAGTTGAGCATGCAGCTGCAGCAAATACCAATCTCGAAAACAACAAAACCAGAATTATGGCCAAAACGTCGATTCAGAAAAAAACGGGCTAGCTGCCTGTCTAGACGGGGGCCAAGATGAAAACTGGCACAGTTATATATTGCATGTGGCCAGAATTATATCACAAGGCATATGCAATGTGGCCAACAGCTTTTGCATGATGAATGTGGCCGGCGGATGTGGCGTTTGTCAACGGTGCATGATGCCAACAATTAATTGCTTAAACGGTTATTGGCAATGTATTTTTCTTAAGCGCAAGTCACAATGATTATGCGAATAGGCAGCGAGTTAGCGCCCAGGAGAGTGTTGAGTCAAGATACAAAGAGTTGGCTAAGACTGCCGATCAACAGACTGGAATACTCAGAGTCAAACTCAGTCTTGGACTTGGACGACGACGACGACACAAACTGAGACCCGTTGGCTGGCCAAGTTGTTGTTATTCCCGTTGTTTGTGCTGCATTTAGTTGGCCATGAGACGCCAGCTTGACAAGTGGCTAACCCGTTGCGTGTCTTCGCCACAGTCACATGACCATTGATGTAAAAATGCAGTTAGACACAACTGAACGATGACGACTCCGAGGAGTAGAAAACGGTCACTTTTCGGTCACTGATTGGCCCGTACACACATTATTTGATTTAATGGAGCGCGCCCAAGTGGTTCCGAGTACGCCAAAGTGCTGGTTTTGACCATAACAATTTGTCTTTTGTGGTCAGCCACAAGTGGCTTTTATTTTTTCTTTACAACGTTCAAAACGTGTGTGTTTTTGGATAGCTGATTGGATTACAAACAAACAAGCTGTTGAGATCAAAAACAAGCTAACTGACCGGAGTGGCCAGTCGACGGACTCCGGTCTAGGGCATTCCCACGCAAAAACAGCCAATTAAACTGGGTTAACCAATCTTCCCGGTTTCCCTTGCGCTCTCTACACAGAGAAAAAAATAAATTTTACTTTGACTTAAGCTTAAATTTTATCGAATTTCAAGTTCAGCTCTTAAAAAAATAACAATTTGTTGAAATTTGAATTGTCGATTGGATAAGAGAAAAAAGGTCTCAAATATTTGGCTTAAAATTTAGACCACATCTTAAGCCATAATTTTTTAATTTATGTTAAAACCCACTTGATTCAGTTTTTAATTTGTAATCAGTATCAAAGAGATCAAAGCCTTCACATTGAATTACTTTTTGGCATAGTCCTTGAAATTATATGGCACAATTCAAACAAGTTTTATCTTCCATTTCTTTTATTTGGAATACTTTCTTTTACTTAATTCTTTTGGGGAATTCAAGTGCTGATATCTTAATCTCTTCTTTCAGTGTACAGCTGCCGGCGGATGAAACTTGGCAAACAGGTAACTGGCAGTGGGCAACAGGTAGGTAAGCTGGCCAACTTGCAGCCACCCAAAAATTAAAAGCTGTTCTGCGATTGTCGCTGACTGACTGACAGAGTGTCCAGGCCCCCAGGCAGACAGGCATATTGTTGCCCCTCTGGCCTCTTGGCCCAGTGGGAAAGTGAAAATATTTTGTTTATTGTTGTTGTGGCATAATTCACTTTTACCAGTATGATAAATGCCAATTGCAGCCAGCCAAAGTGGGTCGCAGTCGCAATTTGCAATTTTCAATTAATAATCAACAGCAAAAAAACAAACAAAAATGTGACTGGGCGTGGCTGGGAAATCTGTGTGTCTGTCTGACTAATACTGAGCGTAATGCCCAAATACAAATTGATAATAAACAAATCACACAAAAAATTTGATTACCAGTTTTAGTGAGCAACATTCCAGGCGGCAGGGAAAAAAGTCGTTTGTTGAACTTGTAACCAGAAAAATGAAATTGTTGATAAATTCGAGCGTAAAGGCAATCGAAATATATCATACATACACATACATATATATATATATATATATATTTATTGTGTGTGTGTGCGTATGTGTGTTAATTGAGCACTCGACTCTTGAGTTGGGTTTTTGTCTGCTTGAGTTTTAGCACATTTTATGTGTTGGCATTTTTAGCGGACAAGCGAGTATGCAAATTTGTCGTATTTCATAGATACACAGCATCCAGCAGCTGGCAGCTGAGATAAGCGGCAGTCAGTCAGTCAGTCAGTCAGTCAGTCAACGAAAAACGTAGCAATCTCGACTCAAGCTGGCCAAAAACACAATATAAAAAACGATTCACAATTCACAGGTTTTTGTGAAAGTTGTTGCGGCTCTCTGTACTCGAAAATTGATTATGAACAGTTTGGTGAATGTACATAAAATGCGAATTTTGCTGCTTGATATTGTGTCTCGTGAGCCATCTTAATCGAGTGGAGCTGTAAAAATTTGTATGATTTAATCGATGTGAATCGAATTGAAATTATGCAGCAGCAGCTGCGCTCTAAGCCATATGCCCTGCTCATATTGTCGATTTATGAGTAAGCCGCTAACAGTTCTTGGCCAATAACTTAACAAATTGCTAAGAGGTATGTGTGAGTGCAATAATGTTTGCCATTATATTGGTAAATGGGCAATAGCGGTATTGCATGTGAAGTAATTAAAGATAATGTTGTACACCTCATAAGCAAAACTAGTTTTGATGCAATCAATCAGATCCCATTAGAGTTTAATTTAATGTTGAATCATTGCAAAAATGAGTAAGACTATTGGTTGCTTTAATTGCACAATTTTTTTTAAATAGATCGAATAAAAGTTGAATGATGTAGTAGTTGAACTATAAGCCGAGATCTCATTTAACAACTCTTATTTTTCATTAATATCAAGTACATTATTTTAATGATTTTCAGCGTGTTGTTAAACTAAAGACTTTACAAAATACGAAATCTTTTTTATGATTTACGTTTAAAAATACAAATACTTAAAGAAGATTAGCCTATATTTATTATAAGCTTAAAACATGGTTAACAAGACGTGCTCCACTTTGTGAAAGCAGAAAAGCTTCGCATTTTCAAAGCGGACATCTGAATGCTCCAATTTTAAGAAGACGAAATAGTTAATCAATCTTAATTAGTTTTAATAATTAATAATTAGTTAATAAATAATTTACTACTCCATATACCTTTTAGAATTATTTTTTTCTTGTAAAAACGAAATAGTTTTGCAAGAATTGGAGCACTACTGGTGGTTTCTGATTGAAAGCATTCCATATTTAATGATATAATTATACAACCCTCTACAAGATAAAATAATGATTTAAATACGAATTAAATGCTCAATGCGCAGAGCATTAGCTAGGCTAATGTAAGTAACTATAATGGGGCCAAGAGAGTTATATATATTAGTTTAGCCAATTGTTATTAAATTAGGCAATCTCACAAAAACTACAAAACCATAACGACAGCAATATACAGAAATGCGAGCAGAAGAAGAATGCGCTTTGAGCTTCGGTTTGTGCTGACATCGCCAATTCGCCGCTCCAGCTGTGACCCCAAAAAGCCAAGCTAATGTCATGCCGTCAACAAATACTCGTCATGGCTGCATAGCCCTCACTCCGATTTGCTTGCTGCGGGTGTTTTCATCGTGTGACTCAGTTTTCATTATATTTCAGCATTGTTGTTGCCAAACATTGGAAAATCTAAGCAGCAAGGTCAGTTTTATTAATTGCCTCAAGCCCCCAAGCTGTGCTATGTTTTGCATGCTACAGATGTTATTTTTTTTTTTTTGGCCATCTTTACAGGCAATTAACGTTTAAAACACTTTCCTATGTTGCAATAGTAAACTTGTGAAAGTCGCTTGGGCCGCATTTGCATGCTAAATTTCTGTATTTCTGTCTGTGGACCATCAAAAACCAGCCACATATCGCAAGCCGCAAACCCCGCCTCACATGGGCCATTCAAATTGACACAAATTCCATGACAATCAAAATACAAACAAATTGTTTATTTTTTTCAATTTTATGTTTTTTTTTTTTGCCATCACATGCATAAAAATGCGAGAGACCAACGAAGTTGGACATATCCCCAGACAGTTAACAGCTAACAGCTAACGCACCCACCTAGCCAAGTCAGACAGACGTGATCAAATGACGCCGTCTAAATACAGTGGGCACAAAATGGCAAAACAGCTCCATAATAGGTACCAATTATTAAGCACATAATTGAATAATTGCATATTATTTATTCTATATATAAAGTAAGTTGTAGTTCAAAGTATCGATTAAGCATTTTATATTTTCCTACACAGCTCGGAGATATCTTTTTTTTGAGTAAAGCTGTTCAGAATTTTGTTAACATTTTTAGCTTATAAAATATTGCCAAACTATACACGCTTTCTATTAATAAATATATATTAAATAACAAATAATTCGTTTTATATTGTGACATTTTAAACTGGCCTAAAAGTAATGGGCATATTAAGCTTAGTATTCTTTTCCATTATGATACAATTCAAATAATATTATCGGTAACTGGTTTTTTAAAAACATGTTTAATTTCTGTTTTAAATTTGAATTGATTAAGTTGTGATTCAGTTTCCTGCTTGACGCACTCATTTCTTTTTTTGCTCTATATTAAGAAGTTTTTTATTCAAATAAGTGGTTGGTAAATATAGACTAATTTGTTTTTAGCTCGAAAGTGTAATAAAAATCAGTCGAAATCTTAAAATATTTCCGAGGCTTCACTTCAATAAGGAAAGAAAAAATTTGGTTTTTATAATAACAAGCCAATCATAAAAACAAAGAAAAATTCGATGCATTTAAACGTTTTATATAATTATTTTAATCAATTAGATATTAATTTATACTGCTGGCTTCTATCGCCTTCGACTATAATTGTACCTTGTTTTTTAAAAATGAATTTTATACCAGCTTAAAGATCTTCATTAGACATAAATCAAGTGTTATTCGAGAATCGACAAAGTTTTCAACCACTGTGCATGGCTGTAACTCAAAACCTATTGTAGATCAAGCCAAATACACGAAGTCTTTGCGCAGCTGAGTGACATAAATCCATGGCTCAATTAATGCAGAGCACGTTGGGGAGAGCGCGTGTGTTGAAGTATGTGCCTAGTTATTTTATACAGTGCACACACACACACACACATTCATAAGATACTTTCAGTCTTTGATATGCCAACAGCTACAGTTCTGATTTCGATTCTATGTCAGAGACTTTGAGACTCGTGCCAGACACGCAGTTCAACTCTGACGTTGAAGTGAAATGAACTTCTTGTTTTCATAGCCATTAAACTCGCGGGCTGTGTAGCATCTGGATGGATGTATGCTTTTCGTAGCACTTTCTTCGTCTAATTATGCAGCTGTTCTTGTGGCCGCTTTTATGTGTTAAATTTAATTACAATAAAATCCAAATTAACCCGCTCCGTACTTTATCAATGTGCATAACATTATTTTCACCGACATTTTCCTTTTTTTTTCACTTGCAGCGGTTCGTTAAGTTTTCACTTGGTTCTACTATGTTGAGAGGTTTTCAACAGCGGATTAATGTCGTTGCTGACTTCATCGCATCAATCGGTGCCCATTAAATGCAATGAATCATGACTCTTGCCGTGAGCAGCAAATGGAAGTTACTAAAGCAAAGTCAATGCATTAAAAGCTAAAAATAATATTACGAAGAAAACAAAGTGGCAAGAGAAAAATATGAAATACCAGCAATTTTTGGCATACCGAATTTTATATACCCTTGCGAAACAAAAAATGTTTGGCGTAAGTATTTAATTGAGGCTATAAATTATGGCATCCAAGATATTTTCATTACTTTACTTTACCTTCGGCAAGGCTATAAAAATAAGTACAAAAACTAAAACAAGTTCTGGCAAAGAGATGCAGCCACACCTTTTTTTACCTACATGGCTACAAGTCGAATGTTTGGCTAGACAAAGACAGCACCGCACGCCGCAAAACTCCACCACAAAGCAAATGTCTGAAAATCAATTATTCGATTTAAGTCGCTGCTGCTGTTGCTGCGCCTTTTGACTTTGTCATTGACTTAAAGTTTGTGTCTTAAGTCTTTCGTTTTGCAATTGAATAAAGCGCTCCTGCAAGTTTGTGTCTTAAGTCTTTCCAATTCGAGTGCAACTTGACAATTATCATTTGATTTGCGTTTAAATATTAACTTTATTTTTCTATAAGAAACAATGCAAATAATAATTGTTCATTGGATTTCAGGTATAACAATTTCCAAATTGAGTTGCACTAATGATTTATAAAGTACAATCGGTCTATAAGATAATTAGTTCCACTGCAAGTTTGTGCTCGGAATCTTTCGTTCTGGATTCTTGATACTTGATTTGAACTATGTACAGCGGGAGATCTTACATATCTAAGATTCTTTTGACGGCGGCCTGCTTTTAACATTATTTTGTTGGCAACAAATCACCAGCCGGGTGCACCGTTAATAGCTATAAGAAATACTGTTAACTAATTTACGAAACAAAACAAAAAAAGTAAAAAGAAATACAACCCAAAAAAACAGTAGAGAGCAACAGAAAATAACAAGTCACTAAAGCAAAAAGCAGGAAATATCTGTGGGGCCTGATAGCAAGAGGTATTTCAATGAACGAAACGGCGAACCTAACAGTAAATCATGGCACTGTAATTAGGTGTGAGTAGCTGTTTAAATGCTAGTCCAGAATCTGAGAATTGTGCTAACTATTGACACTTTGGCCAGTTAAGTCTTATCAAATTAGTGGCAGCGAAATCAAGCTAAAAAGTTTCTCGACGCCAATTTTTTGAATGTGATAAAAAAAAAACATGCATAAAATTAATGTGAAAGTTTTACGGTGCCGTTGCCCAAAAGCCCAATTCTTGGTAATGAGTGCAAAACGCAAATAAAATTGATGCTTACGAAGACAATAACAATGTTAATATTAACTTTTAGACGTAGTGAGATGCAGCAGGATGAAAACCACACAGCAAAGCTGGTCAAATGTTATCTTTGCATATACACAAATATCTCAATAAACAGATACCACAAATATGCAACAACAACAAGAAAAACAACTGCAGCAGCAGCTGCAGCAACAGCAACAGCAAAGAGGAAATGCCAATGACGCTGTTCTGCGCAGAGCAAACAAACAATGAGCGCTTACGCAGAACTAACCAAAGAAAAGAACTCGGCGAGTCAGCGAGCGAAACAAACAAACAGAAACTTGTATCTGTAAAATATACACAGACACACACAAATAAAGATACACACAAATAAAGACACAGCCGCATAGTTGGGGCAGTCACAGAGAGAAAACTTATGTACCAAAATTCAATTTGACTGAGCTAAATTTTCTCTTGAATTCTATTAAATTGTAATTAATATACAAAATATTTAATATATTTTAGTCAATTAGAGAAAATGTATGTACCAAAATTCAATTTGACTGAGCTACATTTTCTCTTGAATTCTATTAAATCGTAATTAATGTAAAAAATTGTTAATATATTTTAGTCACCTAGAGAAAACTTATGTACCAAAATTGAGCTAAATTTTCTCTTGAATTCTATTAAATTGTAATTAATATACAAAATATTTAATATAATTTAGTCAACTAGAGAAAACTTATGTACCAAAATGCAATTTTTTCTAGAATTCTATTAAATTGTAATTAATATAAAAAATTATTTAATATATTTTATACAAGTATATACAATTTTTTTTATAATAATGTTTAATTATCACTTTTAGTACTCATTAAAAAACAAAAATTATTAATACGATTTCTGGTATCAGAAATCAGATAAAAACACGCTTCTTTTATTTTAAACTTAGTACACTTTTTCTCAGAGTGTAGCATAGCTTTGGCGTTGACTATGGATACAGAGCGCCCTAAGCGCGCAAAAGAACTTTTGAGCCAAATGGAAACAGCAACGAACAAAAAAAAAAAAACAGAAAAAGAAACAAGAAGTGGAAGTGGTGGAAATGGTGGAAGCAACGATAGAGTCTGGCTAAGAACGAGAGGTATGAACGCAACGGCAAACGTTTGCTAGACAACAACAACAACAACAACAATAAAACTTGCTTGTGGGATCTTTGACCTGCAATGGCGACGACCGAAGAGTGGCCAAGAAATCAACAACGTGGAGTTGGAGCAGGAGCAGCGCGCCCGTCAACGCCTCAACTAAGCCGTATAGATACTTTACACACACACACAAACATGTGTGTTTTTTTGAGGTGGCAAGTGTTGGTCGCTTGACTGCGCTGCTTCTTTGTGTTTAATAAAATTAGGAGTTAATACCAGTTGTACAAACTTAAATTAGCTGTCTGAATGGACATCTCGAAACGAGACACACTTAAATGTAAAAGCTGCGACAAAAAGATACTTTTGTATCTTTTACAAAAGTACTTACCAGGCTTTCAGTTGGTTGGTTGTTTCTGATTTTATGTGGCTTAAAGTTGCTGTTGTTATATCAGAACAATATGCATATTCCATAAATACACAAGCACAAACACACACACGCACAGTTCACACACACACGTTTGTGTTTCTTATTGGATGTGCCGCTATTTGCAATCTCATTTGTCACACACACTCACACACACACAAAAACACAGCGAGGCTCATAGACCACAATTTGCTTTGCACTTGCACATTGCCATTAATATCGGGAAATATAAATCAAAAATTGGCTACCGCTTTTGTTAACGTTATTTACGCCGTCAACATTTCAATTCGATCTTCAAGCGCGAAATAATTTTTTATTTGTATTGCTTTATTTATATATTTTTATTAATATTTATCGTTTATTTTTTTTTTCATATTCACTTTTGGCCAACAAACATGAACAGTGGCCAGCCAGCCGCGCAAAAAGACAACTCTCTCAGTGCTCTGCTCAAACCCAACTGAGCTGAACTTGGCCTCGGGGACGCCATCTTAGCCCGTTCGTACTGGAATGGAGCGCAACAGCGCACATTCCACATTCCAGTGTCCGCTCACACAGCGCTTGGCTGCCAATTGGAATGTGAGTGCGCTGCGCCGATCAGCAAACAACTAAAGAATCAGTTGGAATTGAGCGCTCAATAGGTTTAGACGTGTCAACGGATAATTAACGGCTGTTGAGCTGAATTTGTTTTTTGGTGTGTTAAAGATATATAAAATAATAAGCAATATGTTAATTTAAATTAGTTAATCAAAATATTTTAAATACATATTTCAATAAAATTGATTCCTTGTGCGTTTAAAAATTAAATATGAATTTTCACAAATCGTTTCCCTTTCTCTGTGTGTCTCTCTATTTGTGTCTCTCTTCACTCACAACTCAACTCACCTTTCCAGTCGCAGCAAATTCTTTAAGCTGCTCTTTGAACGGCGTACAGCGTGTGAGGCATAGAGCAGAAGAACACAACAAGCAAACTGTTGTTGTTATAGTTCCACTTGCAGAGAGCGACTGATTTTCGGCTATGAAAATGATCGGCAGCGATTACGTACTGGAAGCTCACAACATATTCCACACCACAGAGGCAAGTGCACTGGAAAAGCTCTCTTTTATTTTGACCACTCTCTTTCACGCTCTTCCTCTCTTTCTTTTTACAGGTGGACGGTGGTGGTTGTTTTAATGGTGCCGGCAACTCAGCTTTGGTGCTCAAAGGCGTCAATCTGACCGTGCACAGTGGCGAGGTGATGGCCATACTGGGTTCCAAGGGTAAGCAGCTTAATGCACATATTTATCCCTATAATCTTTAAACCTTTCTCATTTTTAGGCAGTGGCAAGCGCGCTTTGCTGGATGTGATTGCGAGGCGTGCTGATGGCGCCACTCGTGGCCAGGTACTTCTCAATGGTTCGCCGCTGAGTAAGGCGCTCTTCCAGCAACGCTGTGGCTACGTGACACAATCGTGCACCTTTGTCCCTGGCTTAACAGTGGCTCAAACTCTCCACTACACGCCCACTATTGTGAGTTGTTGTTAAGATTTGTGGAATGGGTGGAATTAAGATCCAATCAATCCAAAAAAAGTTAGATCATTGAGAATAACTTTCCTTTTTTTAGCTTGGTGGTTACCTGAAAAGTTCCAAGGTGCGTCAAGTTTTGGCTGATTTGGCCCTCTCACAGGTGGCCCACAAGCGTGTGGAGTATCTGAATATCAGCGAAGCCAGACGTTTAGCCATTGGGATACAGCTGGTTAGAGATCCGGGTAAGCTAATGAACTGTAATAACATCTATCATATTGTTTCTATAATATATATTTGTATCTTATTTTTTGCAGTCATGCTTCTTCTGGATGAGCCCACACAGGGATTAGATCCCTTGAGTGCCTATTTGCTCATCTCGATACTCTCGAATACGGCCAAGAAGACAGGCTGTGGCATCTTGCTCTCGTTGGAGAAGCCGCGCTCCGATGTGTTTCCATTTTTGGATCGTGCCCTGTTTCTTTGTTTGGGCGGAGTTGTCTACTCGGGCGGAACTCGCGCCATGTTGGAATACTTTCATGCAATTGGCTTCCCTTGTCCGCAGCTGGAGAATCCCTTAATGTATTATTTGTGCTTGTCGACTGTGGATCGGCGCAGTCGTGATCGATTCCTTGAGTCCAGTCAGCAGATTGAGGCACTTGTCGAACGGTTTTCCAGGGAAACTCCCATCTCCGATGCAACGCTGAATAATATGGGTTCCGGGAAGGTACCCTTAGCTTATGGCAAGCCGGGTGAACTCAAAGTTTGGGTCATGCTCTACTTGTAAGTGAACTCAGAAAATCTTCATTTAATATCGAGTTGCTGATTTATGGATTTTATTTTTAGAAAACTATTGGCATCGACATTCTCCTGCGGAGTTGTGGGCATGAAGACGCTCTTCCTGCGATTGCTGCTTCTTCCCATAGCTATGAGCATTATGTGGGCTTTCTACACAAATGTGGGAGTAAGTTACTCTTAATTCTACTACTTAATCTTTCTTTAATACTCACGTTTATATATATCAGGATGATGCTAGTGGATTTTTTACTCGAAATGGCATGATATTGAATATACTTGGCCTATCTTACGGCTGTGGTATATTGACTACCATATCTCTATGTAAGCCTTAAACCTAATCTTTCGGTCCTTGTACTCAGTTCCGAAGTTGAAAGCACTTCGCCAAACAATTGGTCCTAATTTAAAATGTATTTTTCTGCAGTTCCGATTTGGCGCAAAAAGTTCTCGCAGGACACACCGGAGGGTCTTTACTCTGGCACCACACTACTTGTTGCCTACAACTCCGTCTCCATACCCTTCTCAGCGGTGTCTGCAGTACTCGCCAGCTGTGTTGTCTACCCGTAAGTGATTTTTAATAATGTCTTTTTTAAGATGCCACTAACAAAATTTTCTTTTGCAGCTTATTACTGGACACTAAGTACAATAATGGCACCGTTTTTGCATACTTATTTGTGGCCCTTTGGTCCAGTTATGTCCTGGCAGAACAGCTGAGCATCTCCTTCCTGCTGGTGGTTAAAGTGCCCTTCAATGCAGCCATTGCAGTGACTTATGTCCTGGTCATAAGCATTGCCTTGGCCAGTGGCACAGTGCGGTAAGCTTAATGACTGCAATATTTTAAACAGCATTTCGATTTGAGTTTAACATATATTTTTAGCTCATTCAAGGGCTTACAGCCCTGGCTGCAGGACAACACCAAGGGCACTCACACACGCTACGCCTCCTCGTTGCTGCACAGCATCGCTTTTCAGACACGCAAGCTGAATTGCACGCCCACCGCCTCCGTCATTTGTCCAAAGCCGGCGGACTTTATGCACGAACGCTTGGGTCTGCCAGATCCAGATGTGAGTGTTAACTGCATATCCAAAGCAGAAATAGTTTATTAATACTCTCTTTGCCCTATAGGAAACTATTGATGTGGCTGCATCCTGCGCTTTTGCCGTTGGCTTGGCTGCCTTCAATATGCTGCTCTATTTGTTCCCAATGCCTCGTTGCGTACGTCAGAAATTTAAAGACTGAGCGCCACGCTTTTATTTTGTAATGCACAAATTTACTTAATTAGTATACTTAAAAAAATATTTATTAAACGATAACACTATAAACGATATTTAAATTTGCGCCTCAAACGAGTCTTTTTGGATGGCGTTGTTATCGAAATAAGCATCGATAAGTGAGGCTTGGCAAGCAATTCATATTTCGAAGTAAGCATCGATAAGTTTGGAAGGGCAGCGATAGCCAGACCTTAGGTACTGAGTATTATGGCGCGCTTTTAAAATCGTTTGCTTCCTTTGGCTGACAGAAACTCAAGAACAATTGTTATTTATCATTTTATTTACAAGAAATCTTATAATTAAAATAAATTTCGTAATGAATACATTCGAATAAACCTTACAAATACCAAATTCTTGAATAGAAAATACATTTGCAAATTTAGCCAGCTGCAGTTCAAAATGATTTCAATTTTTACATTCTTTTTTGATTTTTTTCATTTCAGTTTAACAATTGTCTAACGACTAAAAATATGTTTGATTTATTTAAATAACTAGATACACGCATTGGAAATTCATTAGAACGCATCTGATTGAATGAATATGTACGCGAGTTGTCATTGGGCAACAAAGAGTTTTGCCTTTTAAGACGAAGACGGTTGATTAATGCGGGATTTTGTATTTTTATAGTTTACATGTATATATAAAATACTGTGGCACCTATGTATATAGTTGCTGCTGAATATTGGGCATATAGAATAGTGTAATTTGTGTATGCAATGTAATGATTGGGATTATTCAATGAACGATAACTAAAGTGGAATCGGAAAGATTATTTTCCTCAGAGCAGAAAAAGTAGTTTATGTGTTTTATGCTATGAACTGATAAAGGATATTTGAATTTGTATTTGTGGTTAAGTTGGGTAGTTTGGGAACTGAGAGAGCCTCAGTCCGTGTCATAGTAGGCGTAGTCATAGCTGGTATCCTCATCAGCATGTTGCGGCCGTTTGGACTTGCTTTTCTTGTCCTGTTGATCCTTTTTGCTCCTTGATTTCTTTGGCACCGCCGAGGAGCCATTGGTGGTCGATGTAGATGTTGTTGTTGCTTTTGTTGTTGTTGTAGGACGTCTTGTTGTTGTGGTTGTTGTTGTTGTTGTTGTGGTGCTAGTTGGATAAGCCGTTGTTGTTGTTGTTGGTCTATTGGTCGTCCTCGGACTAGATGGTGCCACTTGTGGACTATACTGGGAATTATATTGCTGAGAGTTCTTCTCCGCCTTGTAGATATCAGCGCGTAGTTTATTAATGCTGGCAGCACCAAAATTCAGAGACTGCGCCGTCTTAAAGAGTTCATCCTCATCGCTTATATCCTGTTCCTGTTCGCGCTCCTTTTGATACGCTGACTGCTGTTGACTCTTCAGATGACTGTGAGCCTGCTGAAAACCATGTGGCTGTCGACTGGACACCGGTGAAGCTGTTGTCGTCGTTGACGGCGCGGAGTTGCTGCCAGATCTGTTGCGCAGCATCTTTAGGCGATTGCGTGGAAAATCATTCTCATACAGCTCCGGATGATATTGACCATCATTCTCATCCACATTGGAATAGGGATTAACTGTGGTGGGCAAAGCAGATGTTACGGCACTCGACTTCTTTGGACTCACACTTGGAGTCTGCTGCTTTTGCTGATTTTGGCTGGGACGCTGGGTTTGTTGTGCCTGGTAGTAGCTTTGCTCGTAGGGTTTCTTGTATGTTGTCGGCTTGAAGGTGGTGGGTGTAAATAAATCCCTACCAGCTTGGGTGGTCCTCTTGGAGATGCCATAGCTGGGAGTAGCTGTGCTCGTAGTCGTTGGATAAAAGAACTCATCATCAGCATAATGCTGAGTCGTTGCCTTGTAGGTTATGCTTCCGCGGCTGGTGAAAGTGCGTGGCTTGGCGGACGCTTTAAATGGCGATGGCTCCTGGCCGCCCACACGTGATAGATCCTGTGCTCGCGGACGCTGATATTGTGGCTCCAGTTGTGCTGGGGCGGGTCTTCTCGACGTTTGCTGCGTCGCCTGGAATGGCTGTGGTTGTTGTAGTTTCGCCTTGGGCAACTCTACGAACTCATTGTGATTGACGTAGTTGGATTCCTGGGGGCCAAGTTTTTGCTTCCTTGCCGGCACTGTGGGCTTGTGTCGTCTGGTCGTCTCCTTATCAAAGTCCTGGGCATTTTTACCCTCGGTGCTCTTGATGCGATAACCATTTGGATTATATGTGGTTGGCTGTATGCGCTCCTGGGTTTGATAGTCATTCTGTCCGAAGCTGAAGCGACTGGTGATGCCGCTGCCCAGACGTGGAGTTGTGGGCACAGAAGTTGTGCTGGGCGTGCTCGATTTGTGGACCTGGAAATCCGTATTGAACGACGCATGCAGGGTGATCTTCTTCAGGGATTTGGTGGAGGGTGCAATTGTAGTTGTTGCAGTTGTGCCTGTCGAGCTGGGACTGGTGATCCGCTGAGACCTGGTGGGCGTGACACGCGTTTTGCTGCCAGCTGCCTCCGTTGTCTTGCGATTGTATTCATTGAAATCATTGGGTCGGGGACGTGCCGCGGGCTCCTCATCAAATTCGCGGCCACCATGGCGATTGGCAAAGAAGTGCGAACTGTGGGAACCCTTAAAGATATCATCGATGTCTTCTGTGGTTATGCAAAAAATGAAGAAAAGAAAAAAAGCAAAATAAATAAAGATTGCAGACAAGCGCGTGATTAATTTGTGTAATAAATTTAAAAGTTCCATTGTTATATACCCTATATATGTAAAATAAATGTTATCACGAAATTGTGCAACATTGGCAGAGCCAAACATTTCTCACATTTTCTTCTTAATCAAAAGAAAAAATGTATATATGAAAATTTATTACTCAATATTGTTGCCAAGATTTTTAACAAGTGTCCAGAAACGTTCAGCAATAATTTTATTTAAAGAAAAATTATATCTAATTCTGAAATATATGCTGAATCTGAATAAATGAAGTACGGCTTTTTTTTTATAAATATACTTAAAATGGGCTAAGGTGTTACTTAAACTTGATTATTCTAAATACTTAAGCTCTTCAAGCACTGCCCATATTTACTTCAATTAAGGTTAGAATTTAAGTTTCAAAAAATGCTATAATTTTTTCAAACTTAATATCTTGGCATATTTAAGCTCTTAAACCAACTCTCATATTAACTTAAAATAAAAATTTGAGTTGTAAAATAAGAAATAAATCGCTTCACAAAAGCTATGAATATTTCTTAAGACAGAGTACAGGGTATTTTCAAGTCTGTCTACTTTTGATTAGAGCAACATTTATTTGTTTAATATTTGTGGCTTACGTTTTGAATCATCGTTGTTGTCTTTGTTGTTGTTGTAAGAGTTGTAATAGTTGCGCTCTGTGGTGGTTGTTGTTGTTGTTGTTGTAGTGGGTCGACTGGTGGTGCTACTTTTCGTGGGCGTATAATAGCTAGTGATGGGGCTGGACTTGGATGTTTGCGTGTTGTCCGAACTGGTCTGCGCATAATTATGTCTTTGGCGCGGTTTTTGATCGTTGCGATTCTCCTTTGAGCGACGCACATCACCTGCAAATTGGTTCAAAATTTATGCGTTATGTTAAAAGATACAAATTAAAAAGAGGAAAGAAAAACATAATGTAATAATTGAGGCTCATTATGTATTTAGCTGACCACTTTCGGCACGCTGCAAATGAAATGTGGACTCCTCCTCGTTGGCGTTTTTGCTGTCATCCGCAACGCGATAAAGATCATTCAGATTGTTGTTGTCATAGTAGGCGGTGGCCTTGTCACAGTCGACGTCCGCCCAGTTGGCGCAGATCTGGAGGTCTTGATCGAAGGCCGTTGTATTTGGGCAGAGGAAGCGATAATCCTGCACCTGTTGGACAAACGAATTAACTCTTCGATGTGAGAGCTGCGCAAACATACAAACGGCATAAACAGCATAAACAGCATAAGCAGATCAAACATGCAAAATTCAATGTTAAAATAAGTGAAGGCAAAATTAGAATTATAAGCAATTTTCTTCTAAGTTTCTTTGTAAATGATAAAATGGCAACAACAATAACAACAACACGAATAAAGTAATACAAATATAAATAAATGTAATATAATAATTAAAACACAAATCTAACTGGTTTACATTTGAAATTGATCAACATCGGATCAGCGCAATATATCATATATATTTGTATGAGCTTAGCTATGTATTCTTTCTGCTAAGATACTTATTCTTTCTTATATAATTTTAGAATCGTGTCAGAACAATACATATTAAATATATATATCCATATATATAAACCTGATGTAATCTGCCTCATAAAAAATTATTTTTTTTATTATATATATATAAATATGCAAATACATAGGTCAGCTAATACTCGGTTTTAAAGGGCAACATATAACATTTTTTTTATTTAATTAGAGAACAATTTAAAAACTTGTTTATCCACTTATAAGAAATCAACATTTAAATGCTACTCATAAAAAAGTGAATTACTGAAATACATATATAAATAAATAATACATATAAAAAAATTAATTAAATACTTTATTATATTTTTTCATAAAGTGTATTCTAATTACTATGATTATCTCCAAACTGAGCTAAATAATGTTGTTTATGAATGTAATAAATTATGCTTGCATTATAAAACTCTATTACTCATTTTGCGAGATTAGTCGGAGCATTTGAGAATTGTAACGCAAGTATAATTTGTTTAATTCATAGTTTTGTCTAAGAGAGATATAGTGATGCGAGTATGATATGCATGCAGAGTTGACTATCTCAAATAGATGTATCTAGGAATATATATCGTGACAAACTTTACAATAGCCTCGGCAAGGCTTTTCGACTTTAACAAGGCAACAAAAGTTGGCTAGTGAACTTTGCCATTTTGCTTGTGTCGTTTTGTTGTTTGTGGCACTTTTGGTATTTGGCATTTTCCACTGGTATCCGGCTGCGAGAAGGCAGCAGACACAGACACAGCCAGGTGATGCTGCACACTTTTTGCCGTTAATTGAAGTGAACGTTCTCGATCTTGGTCGGCGTTGTAACTGACACACAGATCGTCTACATATAGTTATATATATTTGTATGTACAACAGTAGGCTAATTGACAACTCAAAATCTGTGTGTTAATATGTATATTTAAAATTCAGTTCGATTACCGGCCAAAACTCGTACCACACTGTGACTTTCGTTAAAAATGGTAAGACAGGTTATTGCCAACTGTATGCAATGCGATTCTTGATGCCCGATGCTCAATGCCAATTCCTTTTTAATAGTACAAAATGTATTTCTTTCGCAAATTGACGGCGCTTAGTCGGCAGCAGACGGCTCTGTGTGAGGAAGCCGTCTCCAGAGCATTGGATGATGTGCTCAGGGGAAAGACCAGCACGATTTTCAGATATGGCACCGCTGCCGAGGATGGTCAGCACGATATTTTTGATCGCATTCTAAGCGAACTATTCAGTCATGTTTATCCTATGCAGGCCAAAATGGAGATTTATATATCCATTAAGAACAGGCAGCACTTTGTCGAACAGGATGAATGTGTTCAGGAGCAGGGAAATTTTGAAGGCGACAATCCTCATGAATATTCTCTTGAGCAAAGGGTACACTTTGTTGCCTCAACCGAGGATGTCTATAAGTACATGGAAAGGTGCGATTGTGAATCCCCAGAGAACCCTGCCGCCAATGCGAAAACAATCTGCAACACGAATTCACATATTCTGTTCACCATATGTGTGCAGCAAACGAATCTGGAAGGATCAATGCATCTTCTGGGCAAATTGCAGCTGTTCCAAATCAAGGACATTCATTCCCAGGAGATGCCAGATCTCAATACCCCAATGGGTTCCATACTAAAGCTATTCGGTGTGCTGTCGTGCAACACTAAAACTCACTCAAGATACTTCAACATTGGATTAGAAAAAAACTTAAAGGATTTGCTGGGCGCTGATGGAACAGTGATATTCAACATTGCCACATTGCCGGATGTTCCACTGAAAGAGGCATTAATTCTGGGATGCAACAATTTGTGGAAGGCGCATATAAGATCTGAGAAGCTAAATAAAAATATATTAAGCTTAAATCCGGAAACAAATAGCTGTTGCTCCCAGCTGGTGAAGGAAAACAACATGTTCGAGGAACTGGCAGAGATTAAAGAGGATGCCAAGTTTATCTTGGAAGAGTTGTTGCATTTGCAACAGATAATTATTCAACTGCAAAACCATTTCTGTCAACATGTCAAGCAACTGGAGCAGAAGAATGAATTGTTGTCGCAACAACATGAGCTGATCCTCAAGGCCAACAAGAAGCTGCACCGGCAGCGAAAAGTCTTCCAAAATAAACTCTTGCTGTTTTTGGAAATGTTCAAGAGCCTGTGGCAGCAGCAGCGCAGTGCGTTGCAGTTGCACGAAAACGAGCGCGAAATGCAACTACTGCAAATGTTTGAAACCATTCACAATGAAGTGGAGAGCAGCAAAGTCAAATCAGACTAACTTCATTGGCAATTAAGAAGAGTCCAAAAAAAAAACTAAAAAAATCAAAAAAAATTGGAATCGCTTAACTCAACACACTTCGCTTAAAGGTCAGCGTTGCAAGTCAAGCAACTGTGGCACTGCGCTCGCTTCTTCTTCTTCTACTTTATCTTCCTCTTTTGGCCTTAACTGCAACCGGCTGGCAACTTGGCAACCTGGCAACTTGGCTGGCAGTCACGAAGTCTCATCACACATACCTCCTTGCCCCCGTCATTCTGCGCTGTGCTGTGCAACTTTTGCCATTTAGCTGACAGCGGCAACCAAATCCAAGCAGATTGCACTGAGCCAACTAACTGAAGACAACTACAACAATAGTAAAAAAAAAAGTCTTGCGTTTTGTTAAAGCCAAAATTTTCTATGACTTTTACAAAACGCACGATTTTCGGACACGCGTGCATATATTAAAAATCTGATAAATATTTGGGAAGTGGTTTTATCTAAGCATCTTGACGAAGAATCAACTGCAGCATTTGAATCCGAATTGCTGAACTTTTAGCTGCTGGCCATGATAGGCACTTATAAGCCAAGTTAAGAGGCACTTACATTTATGAGCCCAGTTAAATGCTTAATGTAATAATAATGATGAAAGCGAGCCAACAGTTATGTAAAAGAGAGATCTCTAATTGAAGACGCCCTAAAGTCCAAAAGTTTTCATTTATCAACTTGTAAATTTATAATAACATATTATTATCAAAATTATGACTTGGCAATTAGTAACAAATATTGTTCGAGTCATTGTCGTTGGATTAAAGAAAATGTTTCTTATTAAACAAATTAATGGTTTTCTTTAATAATGATTAACAATTTAATGGCAATTAAAAACAGTTTGCAATTATGGATTAAAGATATAATTTAGGTCTACAGTTTAGAACGGTATTTACAGCGATTATATAAAAATTAAATTCCACTAAAATCGATAAAATTTAAATAATTATCTGCTATTTAGAAGGCAATTTGGAGTACGTGGGCCATTTAATACATGAATATACCTCAAATCAAAATTTATATAACCTGTGTCATATATCTGAATAATTGTCTAATCCTAATCCTAATCCTTATCATTGTTGTTATTGTTGTTGTCTTTCAACAGTTACATTTCAAAACTTACCCCAATTCCTGGCAGCTTGACGCAAACATGAAACATTTGACACTGGGTCTCGGGATCGGCATAGTAGCCACCAAGGATTTTGTCACGGCACGTGAACCGCGTCTTGGGCATATTCTGCAGACTATACGTGGGCCATGGCTGGCCAAAGACATCATCATCCTCATCCAGCAGCTGTGCCTGCCCACAAAGTATGGCCGTCGTTGTGGCTGTAATGTTTCCAATAGAAGAAGAAATCGTGAGTGAGTGAGTAAAATCGTTAAAAATTGTTTGGTCTCAAGTGGTGCAGTTGATGGACTCCAAGCAGGGGCCAGCTGCCCCGCTGACCTTCATCTTAATGTGGCTCGCAACACTTTCGCTTACAACACTCAAGACGAGACGTACATGATTTATGTGTGTGTGTGTGTGTTGAGTGTGTTGTGATTGAATACTTCGAGCCGACACAAGGTTATCTCTAGTTAAGTTCTGCGATTGTCAGTGTGTGTGATTATTTTTTTTTTTTGTATTTTGACAATTGATGGGTTTTTGATACAAAACAGACATAATTAACTTTTATAGTCCGCAAAATTCCCACAGCGATTTTTGTACACTTATGTCAAATTCAACTGTCAAATTGGCCAATAAATGTATAAATGTAAAAAAAAAATATGTACACATATGTGCGCCTCCATATGAGGGTCCAAAATCAATTAATGTGCCATGTCAATCAAAGCCTTATGGATTACGAAGCAATTGGTGTGCACAACTCACACTCAAAGCCACTACAACTCGTGTCGTTAATGGCACAAAAAGCCTAATTACCATGACGCCCCTATGTATGACTTATAGCCAAGTCTAATGCACAGTTTTTTTTTATTTTGGTTTTTTTTATTTTTTTTTTATTGTGGTTACTGTTCTTACAAAACTCGTAGCGGAAGATGCAAATGCTTGCTGCAATTAAGGCAATTGCAATTTGGCAATTGCAGAACCAATGCTTACAATCGCCTTGGCTTGGTCCAAAGCACAACTTGCAACCAAATTCGTTGGCTAATATTATGCAATCGTTGTGCCTCATTCATCATCGTTCGAATACAAGACACAAAAAGGCAGAGAAATGCAAAAACTCGTCTCTTTTTAAAGTTTCGCATTTAATTTAAATGGATTTCATTTTCAATTCCCACTTTTCCCAACAAATTTCAAATTTCAAATTTCTGTTCGCTTTGTTTAAGCCTGTGTGAACTATGACTAGGCAGATGATGCAGATGATGCCCCGATTGCGGTTGAATCTTTAACCATTTTTTCTATTGTTTATTGCCTCTTATTCAATCCCCCAATGTGAGTCCCAGTCAAGTGATTCGCACGACATGGAGTCGAGCTTCCGTGGGGCGTCTTCGTCTGGGCATCTTAATGACCATTGAAGAGATGGTTTACAACAAATTTGTTCATGCGCATATAATTATTTTTTCCATGCCCGACCCAATATATTAGTAAAATAAATTGTTCAGACCCTTGTTTTTTGTATTTATTTGTGGGTAAAATTCACTGATTGCATTTACTTCGAATTCGGGGTTAGACAACATTTGTAGAAACTTGGCCCGTTGTTTAGACCTTCGGTCAATATACAATACATAATTATATATAATAATAATATATATTTAAGCAGCCTGCTTCAGCTAATGATCTTGCGAATTTGATATCGGAGATGAGCTCAGTACATATTATATATATATATATTATATGTCTGCTCAAAATCGTAATTATTGGAAATAAGGAAGGTCAGTAAGATGCGTGACCAAAGCGATAAAGTGTCTAATGATATTTATCATTAGAAAACCAAATTCATGAATTCAAAATTGCGCTTTTAGTTTCGAGGAAGAATATTTGCTGAAATTAAACTGGTTACAATTAAATCTAGCTAATGATTATTATATTAATTAATTTCATTTCCTTATAGCAAAATACTTATCTTGTCAAATTTAAGCCCATATTAAGACATATATTTCTGTTAAATATCTTTTATCTCATTCATAATCAATTACAACCATAGATAATGTTTTAAATCTCAATTTTATTCCATTTGCTCATTTATATTTTTTTATCTTATTCTAGCTATTATACTGATATGTCCATTATTGTTGGAAGGAAAAATTGCTCTTCATTTCCTTTGCATACTTCGAAAAGATTGAAAGTTCTTGCCAATATTAAAAAAAAATATTTTCAAAAAATCTGTCGAGCTTTCTTAAAAATATTTCGATCAATTCGATATAAAAAATAAATTACTTGCTGATATTTAATTATTGCCTTTTTCATTTTCAATATATGTGTCTCATTTAATTTTTGGAAAGTAAACACAAAATGAATTAATTTGTCAATTAGCCCTTCCTTTCATATTTCAGTGCATAATTATATTAATTTAATCAATCAATTATCTTTGATATACTCACCCAAAAGAAAGGCGCACATTTGAAAATTAATAGTCGACATGGCGCTGTACTTAAGTAGTTAATCCAAATCGAGGTGCAAATGTAATTTATTATAGTATCCAAATTATTATCCAATGTGCTTAAGCTGCTAGTTATATATGTAGTAGTAGTAGATATTCACATGGAATGCACTGTAAGACATACAAGACACAACACAACATATAATTTTAATAATTCGAAGTTTTACAAAACGCACAAGTTTGTTTTTTTGGTAATTGGGTTTTTAAGCCTTTTTTCTTATGTGTTTTTTCCTAAATTAACACAAAAATCATCGAGCGATTCATTTTCATTAGGAGAAACTGTTTGTCATGGTGGATGGAAGGCGGGCGCTCAACTAGAAAACGATCAAGAAACACCGACAAAAATCAAACAGAAATTCTTCTTCATATTCATATTCGTATTCGTATTCATATTCGAATTCGTATTTGTATTCGTATTTGTATTCGGTATGTAAATGCGTATGCGAATGTGTTTCGCAAGGTGCGAAAACTACGGAAAAGCCATTTAGAATGTGCAGCGAAACGTTGAAGAAGACAGGCAACAAGAGTCTTTTTGCTGTCTGCCTCACTTGACTGGGCAAACAGGCAGACAAGCAGGCAACAAATAAAAAAACACCACTCAGTCACTGGCAGGTCACAAGTCACAGTGACAGTCACTGTTTTGGTTTTTTTTTCTTCTTTTTTTTCTCTCTCTCTTTGAGTATATTTAGATGTGGCTACGAACCGCACGAGACGAGCACAGCGAGTGGCGCAATGATGCGCGTTTTGCGACTGTATCGTTTACGTTGTCGAAGCGAAATGATTTCTGAAAGCGAAAGGAAAAACCACTTGGGCCTCATCAACAGCAGAAGCAGCAGTAGAAGCAGCAGCAACAAACGCAGTCGCAGCAGCAGCAGCAGAAGCAGCAGAAGCAACAACAGCCGCAATACAAGCTGCGGCGTCGGTGGCACACGAGTCGCTGCTAGAAGAAGCCGCTTCGGCTTTGAATCCGAATCCAATCTTCTGCTCAGCTCTTGTTGATCCGATCTCATCTGCGGCTTCTTTGAGTGCTCATGTGTCGCATGCTTAACGCACATTACACATTACGCATACGCAGCGTGTGACACTTGTGTGCATTGTTTGACCAGCTGACAAGGAGTTTTTTTCGCCTTATTTTTTTTTTGCCAGCATCGTTTGTCACTCAATTACGTCAGCGTCTGCAGGGCCGCAGGGCCAACGCCATATTGGCACAGTGAGAGAAAATGTTTATATTAATTGTAAGTTTCATTAACCTCGACATGAATATTTGAAATTCTTGTAAGTCACATCTGATGGTTAAGCATTTTACTCAGAATGGGCACATTGAGTCGTAGACTTAGCACAAAATGTCTTCAAGCTAGCCAAAGTGTCCAATTACCATAAATGACTTCAAAATTGTTCAGTTAAGTTAAAATTCCACTGTCGATAATAACAATATTAATAGCCAATTATATAATAACAGCTCTACAAAAAAATGCAAATTAATCGAATTACTAGCAATTATTTTTACTTCATATTTAGTATTTTATAAAATTTTATATATTTTGCACATATTTTAATAGTTGAAATGGTTGAGTTAGAAAAGCAGATAAAAGTATCCCAGGGATGTGGTTTATTTTAAAAATAAATAATACTATTAAATTCTTTTAATTGATAATTGAATAGTAAGAAAACGACGACATTTTTTATGCGTCTCAATATTTAATTTAATTTTAAAATGTGCTCGTATTAAAATTATATTTATTTATTGCTCAAACTTTAAAGATGAGTTTCACTTTTGATAGGCAATGCCTTTTGAGGCTTTGATCTTTTGTACCTGATTATTTTTTGCAGTGTATAAGTCAGGTCGCTAGTTGAACTAAGCCCCAACCGCACTCCCACCGCAATCCGCCTGCAATTACATGTACCATGTACAATGCATGTGCTTGCAACCAGCGTCGACTAGCAGCGCGTCGAGTCGGTTGCATCTTCCGCTGGTATTATGTCATAGTTAGTCATGGCGCGGCGGCATTGTCATTTACTGTCGCTGCTGCCTCAGCCGCAGTCGCTGCTGTTGCTATTGCTATTGCTGTTGCTGTTGTGTCGGGCCAAAAGTCGCGCCGCTGTTGTAGCTGCTGCTGTTGCTGTTGTTGCTGCTGCTGCTGCTGTTGCCGTCGGCAATCCGGTTCGCGTATATGGGTGAGTAGTGTGTGGCACAGAGTGTGGGGAATGCGCGGCATTTTGGTTGCAGTGTGGGAATTTGCACGCCCGCAGTTCAGACAAAAATCTGCAGATTGTTTGCTGTTTTTGTTGTTGTTTTTTATTTTTTATTTTTTTATTTGGGCGTTGCTATTTAGATTTTTGTTTGTCAAAAGGCAACGGCAACAGGCAACAGCCAGCCAACAATCAACTAATGTCCATCAAAGCGTAGCCCTAAAACTGCCAGCTTGGCATTTCAAAGTTGAGGTTGGCTGCCGGAAAATGATCAGGCAAATCATACCCATCGCAAAAAAAAAAAAAATGTCAACTGACTGCACAAAGGCGAACTGAAGACGAGCCTGCGACTTGCTGACTTTCAACCTGGCCCAAGTTGCAGGCATATGGTTGCAACCTGATTTTAGTCATGTCTCTAACAGTGCACAGAGCGAAAAAACAAATTATATTGGTAGAGCACGCCCACAATAATTTTCGAGATATTTTTAAATTTAAATATTGAAATAGTTTGATAATTGCGAGCTCCAAATTTGAATAGGTTTAATCTTAAATTAAGTATTTTACCTCTTGTTTCCGTTCTGATTCATTCAGAAAAGACAACAAAATTTTTGCAACCAATAACCAAAGATTTGGCTGGGAAAAGTATAAAAAAATTTGTAGTTGCAACTTTTATTGAATATATATTGGTCCAGGAATTTAACATACAACTTAATTCAAGGTAAATAACACTAAATTTTTGTACATCATTTTTCGCGCTGTGTAGTTAATGCTGCGCCTGATTGTTTTACCATCATTTTTGTCTTTTTCTAATTTCTTGTCTTATGAAGAGACAGCTGCAATGATTGTGTAAGAGGTTTTGCCTTTGTCCGCCCGTCCGTTTGTCCATCTGTCTGTCGTTTTTGGGCTGCCTAGAAAAGCATAATAAATGTTCAATTTATTTTGTTTGGACTACGTTTTGTGTCATCCTCGACAAAGAAAGGCTGTGACTCACGCGATGCTGTTTTGAGCCAACTGCGTGGGAAAGGCCAAAATAACTAGGAAGTGTCGTCCACTGGACAGTGCCAATAATGAGAAAATAAATTCGAAAACAATATAAAACGCCAATAACAAAAGCAGCGCAAGGAAACAAAAGACTGCAGACACGAACTGGCTTTGCCATTGGTTAGTTTGTTTAGTGTCAGCATTACACAGCAGCTTGGCCATAATTCTAATTAGCGCCTGGCTTTCAATTAAATACACATCAATTTGAATGGCCTCCACTTTGGCTCTGACATTGATAAATGCGCCGCAAAGATGCGGACACGATTTTGCTGTACAACTTTGGCAGCTACAAGCAGCTCAACATGGATATACAGCAAAAAGGGCCTTACAGCGACTGGCAAGCAAAATCATTAAGAATTCCTATACATATTTGCCACGTAAATTATTTAATTTTTCGTTTGGGATTATATAAGCGCAGTAAAAGTGCCGAAAGCATTTGCACAATGTGTGGGAGCCAAAGCCAATGAAAAATGCATACAGACATTCACCAAACTTGCAACTGCAACTGCATCAGCAACAGCATCTGATTCAAGCTGCAACACAGCAACAGCAGCAAAACTAAATTTCAATTAAGCTGAAGATGAGCGCCGCAGGCTGGCGAGCTGAAGAGCTTCAGGCATTTTGGTGTCAGGCCAACAGACGCGCCAAAAAATGCCAAAAACTTAGCAGCAGGCCGACTAACGAGTCGAGGATTCCAATTTGGAATGGGAATGTGAATGGGGTTGATGGTTGTAACACACTTTCAAAAAAAATATTGCTCCTAAGAAATGGACGAGTAACTAAATTTTACGGGAAGTATTCGTGCAAGTATGAAATTTGTGGAGCAAAAACTATAGAGTAAATTATGATTGATAAGTCAGTCTGCCAAAAAAATAAATTTCATATTTTAAGCAATAAATAGGAAATATTACTGTCCGATTAAGCTCTAAGCTAAATGTTATTGATATTGATATTGTCTGGGAAAAATTAAAAACTTATATTTTTCTCTCAGTAATACTAAGTAATAAAATTCAATGACATAATAATTTCTTAAATATATCCCCAAAAACTTTATGTAATTAATAAAGTTGTTTGACAAAGCTGTTCCTATTTATATATCACAGAAATCCATATTTGAAAACGTTTTAGTTTATTTAATAAACTAAATATATTATAAAAAAAACCCTTATTGAATTATGATTTTTTTTTTAATTTTTATGTTTTTGTAAGATTTATAATTTTTACTTTTTAAGTAAGTTTTTCTACGTGCAACAGCTGTTGCCTTTGGGTGTTTGCTGGTTGGAAGTTTGTCAGAGTTTGTCAGTTAGGGTGTTAGGGGATTGAAGAGTCTGGAACCTGAGTATTTCAATTGGAATTGTGTCTGTCTGGGCCATTGAGTAATTGTGCAGCAATGAGCATGAGCATAGGCAGCAAAGATTTCCCGTTGATAAAGTGAATAGCTTGGAAAACCTCATAATAAGAAATCACACACACTGACATACACCTCGAATAGGAGAGAGGAGAAGAGACTCGCAAAATTTCGCATGGCTCTGAGATTTGGGACGCATGCACGTGGCAATGCTCACAACTGCAGCTGCGCTGTAAATTTACAGTTTATGATGCGACGGCGACAGCGACAGCGACGTGCGAAAGAGTCTTGCGAAATGACTTAACGCAAAAGTTGCGGCAAGCAGGATTGGGTCAGGCATCTAGTCAGTCAGTCAGTCGGCTAATTTGACAGCTGCGGCAAGCCAAAATAATGTACAAATAAAATTAACTAATGCGCGATCTTAAAATGAGCAAGTCATATTAAAAAGAAGTAAAAGAATTTTGTGTTAGTAACTCTACTAGTGGAAATTCTGCAGGCAAGTTCCTAACACAAGTCGTAAAAATCACAGATGTTCAAAGACTAAATATTCAAAATGGGAAGTAGAAAATTAAGTGAAAAAAATAAAATGAGTTTAAACTGAATTTGGATACGAGACTTTATATACAATATAATATGCAACTAGTTCTTGCACTCTCTAAGATTCCTTAGCTTGATCATGAATATATATATATATATATATAAAACTTTTATCATAGTTGCTTTTAATTGTTTTTTACACACATTTGCATAATTTTACGCTTCCATTTTCAGCAGTTTTTATTTTAAACGAAAGACTTAGGCAACGAACTTGCTGATAGACTCCTGACTATGTCAGATTAATTTGCGCACATAAACCGACAAATGTTAAATAAAAGCAAAACCAATAAAGACGATATACATACAACTGCAACTGCAGTCTGAATTTGCATAAAATGTGCATTAGGCTCACCCCCGCCATAGATATATTGTGTATATAGTCACACCAAGAGGCGCAACTTGTGCCGAAATCTTTCAAGACGAAACGTGAGAAAATGTTATAGACGTGAAGGCAGTTGCTATGCCACAGAGATATTCCAGTTGGGCATGTATAGTTGAGGCGAACACAGCACAAAATAAATAAAAATATTTGCAAATTATGGGAATGGCAAACGGCAAAGCCAACAAAAACAACAACAACAGCAACATCAACTTTAGACGCTGATTTCGCCAAGAATCCGGCGCGGCAAGTTGCAGATGCTGCGCTAACACCCCAGCAGCAACAAGTGTTGTTGTTGTTGTGGTTGTTGTTGTTGGAGTATCTGTGACTAATTGCGTTTGCCCATACAAATGCATTATTTTTCTTCTTTTTTTTCGTAATTATTCGCAACAGTGTTGTGTGGAATTATTCATTGTAATCATGTTAATGAGCTTTCAGCCAAGTCTTTTTGGCCAGCACATTACATTGTTCATGCAGCTGGCTGCTGCTTCTGTGAGCCACCAAAGACGCCGACCGACTGTCATTTCCTATAGCAGCACAGCATCCAGTTTCTATCTAAATGCCAGCTGACCAGGATGTGGTTATGTTGCATTTGCTATTAAGCACAAATTATGCGCATTTATTAAGGCAACTTTTTCCCTGTTTATGTTAATTCAATTTGATGCCATTTGCAGCGGCGCTGGCAACTTTTGTCACTAGTTCGTCTTTGCCTGAACTTTGTGCCTGTTGTGGGTTCATGGGTGTAGTCAGAGGGGAGATGCAAGAGACAGAGAGACGAATCACACTAGAAAATGAAAATTAATAAAGAACTTTAAATTTCATATATTTTATATACATTGTTAAAGTGTAAAAAAGTATGCAAATAACTTAGAAAATAAATAATGATTGTGGTTATACAATTATTTTATATCCTTTAAGTTTTGATGAAGTAGCTTACAATTGATGTGTTGCTCGATCCATCATCCCCTAGCTAAGATCCTGTCTATGCCCATGGATTAGCAGATTGTTGACTTGAGGTGAACTCTGTGCCTGTCGTTGTTGCAGTTGCTGGTGTCTTCTTCAATTGCTGTTGCCGTTTGCTGCTGGCGGTTCAGCATAAAGCACATTTTTGCCAGTAAAAACGATTTTAAGGTGCGCCACTTGCTGATCGTTTGTTTTGCTTAAAACACGACAACAACGACAACAAGAACAACAACAACAACTACAATAACAACAGTACAAGCAGCAGCAGTTTGTTGATTTATGCGTTTTGCAGCATTTAAATTGGCATTTATGTCAAATAGTGGGTAAGTTATATATTTTTTTAATACATTTCGCTTTATTTGTTTTATAAGCGTCCTTGAGCACGCTCATAAACCGCATCTCAACATCGACACTTTTCCAGCAGCATCCAAGCCCTCAACTCTCGTTCCCATGGCTGCCACTCAACCTAAAAATATTTATATATAAAACAACAATTTTTAGGTTTTTTTTTTTGCAGTGCTATTCGCTTACCTTTTATTGGCCTGTTGGATGGCATTCGTTAAGCAAATAGTTTAATTGCTCAAGTTAAAGCGACAATAATTTTTTATACTGAATAATTTTTTGTTTGTCGCACGAAATGCTTTGTTCATTCATTATCAACGAGTGATCTATGCAGATATTTTTTATGAACCTTGTTAGACCTTCATTTGGCCTTAAGCCTTAATACACAAAAATTTGGCAATAATCTAATGCAAAATGCTATAAAATTGTTATAAATTTACTTAAAGATTTGGCAATAGAAAATTTTCCGGTACATAAATAAATTTGAAATAGCTACATAATTTTATTTGTTGCTTAAATTGTGTTTACGATAACAAGCAGACATCTTTCGCAAGCTTTTTCAGATAGAATATACGTCGGATATTTATCCAATTTATCCTGAATGGGCTGGTGTCAGTTTGTCAAAAATGTACCAATAAAGTAGAAAACAGTAAAAAATTAATTAAAAAAAAAAGTCAGTTTCTTATTAACTGTATAAAAAGCCAATCATAACCAATTTGGAAAATATAAAAAATATAATTATTTTTTAGTTATCTCACAGCTTGAGTCTGCAGTTCTGTGTGCACGCAGCTCACCATGATTCCGAGAACAAATTCGAATGCAAAGCGTTGCATGCTAAATAAAAATGCAAAAGTTGCTGTTTGCCGCTCACAAAAGTTTGCCTGTTCGGCTGTAAATGTTCGGCTGGTTGTCAATAGTGTTGAACTTCCAGTTGCAACAACAATTCTCGGATGGTCTACAGTCGCAGACTCTCAGACAACATATATGCACACAGAGAATGACGATGGCCTTGGCGCATGCTGAGAATGTTGTTAACGGGTAGCAGCAACATCTGCAGTAGCAACTGGTAACTGGTAACTGGCAACGGCAACATCATCCGAAGCAACATCTTTCGAAAGCGGTCCAAAAGCGTTTGGCTCTCAATGCTGTTACAGTTTTGTTACAGTTTTTTTGATGTGAAAAATCACATCGACTATTGGCCAATAGTCGGGCAATGAAAAAGTGTTGACTGTAATTAATTAAACAAATTATGTGCATTGCGCAGACGCGTTGACGTTTTTGGTGTAGCATTCAGTTTGAAGTTGATTGCAATTTTTATTAATTTCACTTAACGCTGAACGATGGGAATGCAGCAAAAAAAAACTATAAACCGTCTGCAACAACAACTTCAATTGCACTTATGGTCAATAGTGATTACAATTGCAGCAGCAACCGCAGCAGCAGCAACAGCAATGCAATTTTGCAATGCGACTTTTACGTGCCTGTCTGGCTGGTTGGCTGGCTGCCATATAAGCCAACTTATTGGGCACACCTGGTACTCCATGTACTTTGTGCCATTTTCAAACCAAACATAGAAAAATTCTTCAATTCTTTTGCAGCTGCTGCTGATGTTGCTGCTGGGCATAAAAACTGTGCCTTGTCATTGATTATTATTATTTGTGTATAAAATTCAATCAATTATTAATTATACGCCTTGTCGTTGCCATTGTTGCGGCAATTGCATTTAAGTGTCCATCAATAGACAATAGTGCAACATCTTCATCAACTGCCCCATCCGAAAATATTTTTCCACAAATTTGTTGCTCATTTTTCTTTTGAAATATTTGGAAATAGTTAACAACCGCATCAAAATTAGTTTCGTTATGGTGTTAGCCTTCAGCTCAAAGCTTACTCTAACTGCACCAACAACAACAACAACAAAAACAATATCAACATTAACAACAATACTTCAACTTTGACTGCCAAACAAAATGAAAACTTTTAAACGCAGATCAACAAAACTGAATTGATTTTTTACGTGCGTGCGGTTTTAGTTTCAGCTAAAGATCGGCTCTGCGTGTGGGAAAACAATTGTTTTTGTGCTTATGTTTTTTTTTTTTGTGGTGTTGCTGGCCAGTCAAAGCAATAACATTTTTTGGGCGCATGTAATTTGATTCAATCGTCCCCGGAAATGCATGTCGACCCAGGCCCTTCGGTCGGCGCAATTGCAGGTCTGCGTGTCTGATATCAAGCTACACTTGGAAAAAATGTCTAAGAAACTCGATAACAAAAAAAAAAATACCAAATTACGAATCTTCAACCAAGAATTTTAGATTTTAAATTATTTAATTCAATATGAAGTTTAAGAAATTCTTTTTTGTACAGGTGAAAATGAGAATTTAAAAATCAACAAAATTAATTTAAGAAATAATTAGAATAAAAGGACTAAATCCTAGAACATTTCTGTGCTTAAAAGTTATGAATTTGTGTTTTAATAATCCAATTGAAAATCAAGAAACAAATCGATGTAAATTCTAACATGTTTAAAGCCATATTTTTCCGAGTGTACTGGACCAAAAAACTTCGGCCATATGTATGATGAGCCGCCTTGTTGCACAGGGACAGAAAGTCTTTGAAAGCCGTGACACAAAGCCACTTGGCAAGCTGGCGGCATTTGGCGTTGGTTAAAAGTCACATTGTTGACCTTTTTAGCGATCGTACATTGGAGAAAAGGTTTTTTTTCTGCTGCTTCTGCTGCTGCTGGCGCTGTTGCTGATGCTGATGCCTCTCGTTGCAGGCAACGAGCTGAGCTCATTAAAATAATATTTAACCTTTGAATAAGAGACAAATACTTGTTGAATACACATACATATTTTCGTATATATTCAGAGACACTCATTCACTCGCTTCGTGCGTTGTTGGTTTTGTCTTTTTTTTTTTGGCCCATCCGTCTGCAGAGCCAACGAGCCATGCGCAATTAAAAATTAACTTTTAAGTTTTTAATGTCCATAGTTTTACCGCCGATGCGGCTCGTTTCGTCTGCAAACCCGCCCTGTCATCCCCTACCTAAATCCAATTCAATGTTTAACGAGTCTCGGCAGCAGCAGCTCAGCTTTTGGTTTTGTTTTTGTTTTATATTTTTGCATTTTGCATTCGCATGCAATTTAAATGCCCTTACCAAAACAGGATATCCTCATAGATTTATTGCATTCATCATCTACAAATTATGAATACTTTAGCTATAAATTTCCTTGTCAAATACGGATATGTTTCTAGATTTATTCTGCACAAAAATCATAAAAGCTTAGACCTATAATAGCAAGGGAAAATATATCATAGATTTTGACCTTTAATTGAACAATTTATCCGTTTATTTAGTTTAATGTGCAGCTAATGATAAGTAATAATTAATTGTTAATATCTTTTACCATAACTCAACAAATTCAATTTTGAGTACTGTTCGGAATTTTGTTAAAAATCTGAAGACTGTCAACAAATAATTTATTACCGAAAAAAAAATGCAAATCACTTTAAATTCAATCGAATCATGTGCCGAAAATGTACGAAATGTAATAGAAAATAAAAAAAAACACTATTTTTGAGCTTTGGCAGGTCGCAGCTATTGAAAATAGATTTGCAAAAACACTTTTACATATAAAAATATATTTAAAATCGAACAAATAAGTTAAATTTGTACTTGTATAATCAAAGTCACTATAAGTTTTTTATCTAATGTTTAACCTTTAAAAAACAGATTTAAAAAAAAAACGATTGTTATCTGTCAGTGTATTTAATTGTCGGCAAAACAAGCAATGCTTGCTCATTGTTTAACAGTTAACTGTCTGCGAAAGTGTATTTAACATTTTTGTTGGCAAAAAATAAAATACTATAAAATTGGCAATGCTTTGTTGCCTGTTTTGACACTCTCATCAGCATCAGCAGCAGCAGTTGCCCGCTTCGATCCCGCCTCTGACCTATGGGGCATGTTCACACGCTGTGCAGATTGGAGCCCGAGGAGAGGGATGCGTGCCATCTTTCAGCCCTGACATCAAAATTGACGTGCAGCGCTGATATCGCACTTACCAACAATAAGTCATCAAAACATTTTTGCGTCAAGATACAAATACATATCTACAATCTTCTCAAGCGTTTCGATTTAGTAATCAAAATTTTGGCATTTAGACAAATTTACCAGTAAACAGCTCCAACAAAAAAATCGGCAAACGGCATCTATCAAAAGACCAACTACAAAGATGTGGCTACGAATATTGATCACTTACATCGTCTGCGCTGGTGCCTACAGTCTGTGCTCAACATATTAAACAACAAATGACGCACAATTAGGTGTTAATGATGGAAATAAATGAGTAGCCTTCAAGTTTAAAGAATCTTCTTAATGGTTTAATTAAAAGTTTGGTATCATTTCGTTTCGCCTCGTTTCTTCGTTTACTGCTGTTTCTCCTTCCGCCTACCGTTTAACAATTTGCGCAGCATATTAAAAGAGCTCAACACGGGCACCATGACGGGCAGGAAGAGTGGAATGTATATGGCATACTTCTGTTCATCGGGAAAATAGAGTTGGGCCAATAGGCTAGCATCAAAGAAGCCGCGTTCCGAGGCCACAAAAGCACGCTTGGCCAGCGCCGAAGCGTCCACGAGACGATGCTCGAGCAGCGCGACCTTGGCAGCCATTATGTCCACATAGGAATTGGTAATGGCAGCGCCCACTTTGTCGTCAATCACAATGTAGCTGATTTGATCTGGTAATTAATTATGGGTAGCGTTTTAGGGCACGAGTTATTAATTGAATATAATTGATGTTACCCAGCAGCTTGATGAGGCTCTGCAGCGTGTTGCTGGCCGTGGCAATGTGGCGTATGGCGCTGCGTCGCATATACGCTTCGTATTCCCAGCGTCTTGGGGCAAGCTGCTCGATGTCCACCGTTTTGACGCCAGCTACTTGCACCTCACTGCTAATGTCCAGCAGCTTGTGCAACTGATCCAGCATCACCTGCATATTGTCATTAGTGTTCACATAATATTCCACTGGCGGTTCATTATTTAAATGAGCCAGACACACATGTTCCGGTGGATTGGCAATGATGAAACCGCCCCAAGGTGGCGAGATGAAGGCATCAACACCGTCCTTAGTAAGCATCTCATTCTTGCTATTGTAGATGTGCAGCGGTGCCGTAGTACAGGGCGGTAAATAGACGACTAGATTGATAACAGGCTTATCCGTAATGCTGCCACTCAGATTTTGGGCAATCGAAGTGAGCAAATGTGGCAGCGACGACTCCTGCAGTGCATAATGGCGACCCAGTTTGCTTGAATCGCGTACCTGCTTTTGGTCCGCCTCAATCGAGACACGATATTTCCATTGAGTGCGCACCGTATAGTTGGATATATCGGAGATATGTGCCAAGAATGGCTCAATATACGCTAAAAATTCAAATATATTATAAACAAATATAATATTGATGTATATAAATTAATCTTAGACGTACTCTGTGCAGCCAAAGCAACATTCCACTGGGCAAACGTGAGTCTTGGCTTGGGATTTAGTACAGATATGACGACATCGTAAGCGGGCTGTGGTGCCTCCGATTTGGTGCCCAGTCGCTCATCTGTGCTCAGTATCTGATTGATGCGATACGTTTGCAGAATCTTTGAGTGCAGCAGCTGCGCTATTTTAGTGGAAGCTACAAAAAAAGAGAGGAATGGTATTAGTAGCTACTAAGTAGAGTTCAACTAGCTATCCCTCAACAATATGTTAAATATTCACATAACACTCTCTACAAATATGTACAAATACGGATTAGTTATTGGCTAGACACTCACTGACATCACTGCGCATTAGCGCCGATCGTTCCGTGGTCAGCAGCAATTCATCCTCCAGTTTCGCCCATTCAATGAACAGGAAATCGCCGACGCTTTGGGGGTGCGCCAAAAGCAGCAGCTTCTCTAGTGCAGCAGGCGTATGCACCTCAGTCGCCTTTGCAAACGGCAACAGCAGCTTGAACTCCACGTTCCAGATATCTAAATTAAGAGAAGATATTAGACATTGCCTGATGATTGCTGAATGCTCAACAGGCTCTGCGTTTACCACTGTCAGCAAATGCGCTCTCCAGTTCCGAAATGAGGAGTTGTCCGCGATTTGTATCCTGTGTGTAAATGGCAATCTGGACAGCAGTTTTGATGGGCTGCTCACTCAAACGCTGAATGTCTGACGAAGGCAAATTGACGCTGTGTAGAAAAGACATTAGAAATCTTCATAAAGGTTGCATTAATTGCACTAACCGGTAGACAGTTGTGGTTTTCCACCACATGGGCACACCGATCCCAACGATGACTACAATAAACGCAATCGTTGCTGCAATGCGATATTTGTCTGTAAATAGAGAGAATGGAAATTACAAAATTAAATCAATTGTTATACGTGCGTTGCTTATATCTAAATATATACAGAATCGAAGAATATTTAAGATTCAAATTAGCACAGTTTTTGTTTTCTTTTTACATCACTTTATTGGGCATTTCAAATAGTTAATTTAATTTTGTTTTTCTGTTTTGTTTTTTTGTTGTTGTTGTATACAATTAACATTTAAACAAACGTGTATAATGCAAATCTTTTTACACAGGTTTTGTTTCTTGTGCATTTTGGCCAGTCTAACAAACAAAAAAATAGTGTGGCTTGTACGTGTGTGCGGCGGCATATGAAGATATCTGTTAATGTCCTTGTTTCCTATTCCTTGTAGCTGCACGATATGACGAAAACGGGTCCCTTGTCAAGCGGCGTGTTGCGCGACACATATTTGGTGAACTTGGTGGTGCCCTCGCAGCGATAAACTATATTCAGCGCATTATCCACTGGCGATATCGTAAGCAACACCGAATCATCCTGGCATGTCTCATCTTCCTCTTGGTCAGGATCATCGTTCGCATCCTCGATGCTCTGATCGCTGAGTCCATTTTGATGATTCGTTGTGCGCTGCTCAACTTCAGGTGAGAGATATGTAATCACTGCTGCACCCTCCGCTGCATTCAGATAGTAGACCAAATCAAGGGTATTCTCCTCGCTGACCAAACCATCGCCCAGCACAGTGTAATTGCCATGCGACCAGCGTTGGAGTTCAACGCTGCATGTGGGCGTTATTGCATCGACGCCATACAAATCCAGATCGGTAAAGTCGCGCAACAGCTGGAACATGGCATTGCTGCGGAACAGCTGAAGCAGTTCCTCCACTGTGCCTTTGGCCGTGCTCAGATCCATTAGCTCGTAGTTGTGCGCATTGGCAGGTCCTTGTCGTCGCCATGTCAGCGTCGCATCATTCAACAATTGTGCACGGGCCAATTCGTATTTTTCACGCTTGAAGAACTCATAGAGACAAATCTCTGAGTTCTCCTCGATACGTTTCTGGATGCTGCGACGTGTCGCCGCCTTCAGGTAAACATCGTTGAGTAGGAAACCCAACGTGGGCCTATTGTTAATGTCCGGCTGTAGGTAGGTGAGGCGTGGAAAGGCGCGCGATGAGTCCCCGCCAACGAAGGCCTCATTGGTGGCGCCATGGAACCAACCATTGATGGTCAATCGTGGATAATCGTAGGTCGTCACCTCGCCCACCTGATGAAAGGAACGTGAGCCGACTTTAAAGAATGCAAACTGATTGTTTTTCGGTGGTATTTTACGATGCACGGGAAATTGGGGGAAGCACTGATCATCGCTGGCAAAGATCTCCAGGCAGCCGCCCTGCTCCTCGTTCCACTCCTCAACACCCTTCCACGGCGACATGTAATAGACAAATGCAATCTGGCGATCCTTGAGCAGATCGTCGTGCACCAGGAGATAATCGCCGCACGTGTACATGCTGCACGAGGCGGATACATAGTCAAGCTTCAGATTTGTTACCTCCTCCAGCCAGGGGCGTACCTGTTTCCGCAGCAATTGCAGGAAATTGGCAAGCAGGCGGCTGTCCAGCATATTGGAGAGATCGGTACTCTGATAGAACTCATAGAGATCCATTTGCTTGCGCGACCAATGCACCTTATTAATCATCTCGTGCACCAGGGAGCGGGTGCTGCCCTCGGCCAGCAGTTCGGGTAGCAAACATATTTGAAATGGTTCCCCATAAATTTGTGCACCGGTTTTATCTTCTTTTGTGGATGATGCTTGTTTAATCCACGCTGTTTGCAGCCATTGCGTCACATCCTTTTGTAGATAAGCCTGATTCAAGCTTAATTCCTCGCTGCTTTCCACTGAATCCTGCTTGCCGCTGAGTCGTGGCAATTTCTTTTGTGGTCCTTCCTCGCTTTGAGTCGAGTTCATCTCGGCTCCATCTGGAAGGGCAAGACAATGAATGACATGGCATTAAGCATTTAAAATAAGGGAGGGCATACCTTAAATTTTAATCTATGGCCGCGCAACTTTGCCTGACGCACACACCACTCACACACACGTACGAACGTGCGCGCACACACAGCCACAATACATGCACACACACAACCGGGGTGAGTGTGGAGCTCTTTGGACTAGACTGTTGTGCCGGTAAATTTTTGCACGCAACAGCCGCGTGTTTTTGCTACTTATTCAAGTTAGGTGATTTTAGCTGCCACTCACCTTCGGTTTTGTCTTTTTGCTTGGGCTTCAGGGGACTAGTTTGTTCCATAATTGTATAATTAAATTTTAATAAAAATCAACCAAATGAAATTTGTGCATCGAGCGTCTGAAGCAAAAACATCGATTTATCACAGCTATATAAAATTATCGATTACCATAGCTATTGATACAATCTACCTTAACAGAACGCAATAGTGAGCATGTTATTGCTGTTCACAATGCTAAATTATAACATCGAATTTTAGTTCAAAAACCACTATTACACATATAGCTTTAAGTGCTTCTTATGATTCATATAAAAAGCTACAAATTTAAAGAAATTTTAGGTAAATCTCATTATAATAAATATGTCTGATTGACTAAACGCTGTTGTCTATAGTGACTCTTAGTTTCCATAATCGTAAAGTTTAACAGGGCATGTTAAGAGATCGTTCCAACTCCATTCGATTTCGTTGTTGATTGTGTAGACTCCTGTTAATAATGATGTGCAGTCGTTAAACACTTCCACGTACAGTAAATAATTCTGAATTAATTTGAACACACAAAACAGGAGACTTGATAAATAATATGCAAGACAAGTCGCCCACTGTTAACATATGGATAAGTTAAGTGATTAATAGGGAAGTGCTAAATTAAATGTTATTTGGTGCAATAGTCGGTAAGTGCATAAAACATTTGATGGAGAAGTTGAACTATTTTCGGTTGTGAAATTGGGTGGCAATGCCGTGCGATGACCTTGGAAGACTAGGCCCTAAATAAAACACGTCTCTAAAAACAAACATTCTTCGCATATGTATGTGTGTGCACAATCGGAATGTGTGGTTTTGTGTGTGTGCGTGAACTAAAGCGTTTACTGTTGCTGCTTTTACAGAGGGACAAGAAAACAGCTGATTGGCAACCTGATAATGAGGAACGACTCGCTTTAAGTTGTTGGGCTGCGTGTGTGTGAGGCTGCGTGTGTGTGAGGCTGTGTGTGTGTGTGTGTGTGTTGCGCCGGGTTGGGGTGGGGCGTGTGCATGATCTCATTGTTTTTATTTTAGTCGCGAAGTTTTGCGGTCTTTTATTATTAGGATAAGGTAAATAGAAACAATAAATCGCTGACTCAAAATCTCGTATCATGTCCAATTGGAATGTGGATCACTTCGCACATATTTTTATTTATCTTCTCAATAAGAATTTGTAGCGCTATCATAAACCATTGCAAATTCTTTATATCAGTGCGTACATGCTTCAATTTATGTAAGTGCTCGCTAAACAGTCACAATTTGTAAAATGTTTTTATTTCAAGATTTGTATTTAATCAACTAATGTTAATTTTATTGATTTCTTCTAAAAAGTGGCACACAAATGGGCAAGGAAAATGATTTACTGGAGGCGGCGCGCAGTGGCGACATCGAAGCCGTTGGCAGAATGCTAACCAGGCGACATGGCCCATGGTCCAGGTGAGCGGGATCATAGAATTCCATTTCAATAGATTCAATTTAAAATTGCCACTTTTAGTTTTCGCAGTGTGAATATTAATTGTCAGGATGCCAATGGATACACCTGTCTGCATCACGCCTGCCTCAACGGACACAGCAACATTGTGAGCCTGATCCTCGCACACAACGTCGAAGTGGATGTGCCAGATATACGCGGATCGACGCCGCTCTTCTTGGCCTCGTGGGCCGGTCATGAGGATATTGTGAAAATGCTACTCCTTAACATGAGGGCGAACCCCAATGCGCAGACCAGCGATAATGAGACACCGTTGCATTCGAGCGCGCAGCATGGACATAATTGTATCGTTGGCATACTCCTATCGTGTGGCGCTAATCCCACCATACGCAACAATAGCTTCCAGACGGCATTGGATTTGGCGGCACAATTTGGCCGGTTGCAGGTGGTGCAAACGCTACTGCGTTTCGCTCCCGATCTGATAACACAGTATCGCCGGTGTGTGGAGAATGAAAGCTCATACGAGGTGCCGGTTTACGAGAATCTATATATGGCAAACCCCACAAAGCTGATCTTCACGCACACATGCCTTCACCTGGCCAGTCGCAATGGCCACAAGAAAGTCGTTGAAGCTCTGCTGGCCGCCGGCGTTGACGTCAACATACTCACCCACGCGGGCAGCGCATTGCATGAGGCCTCGTTGTGTGGCAAGATATCTGTGGTTGTTGTACTACTCGAGGCGGGCATCGATGTACATGCCACAAATGGCAAAGGTCTCACCGCACTCGATATACTTGCCGATTATCCGCCCAATGTCTCCGACAAAATTGTTGCCGTCATCAACGGTTCGTACTCTTTATCAAGTACCGTCATTAATACAGTGGTCACCTAATAGTAGTTAATAATATTCAAAGTATTTACTCTAAATAACCACACGATATTGTAAATATAAAATTTTATTTAAATTATGTCATTGTGATAGTAAAATATAGAAATTTTATTTTTAATGTAAATCAGTAATGATTTTAGTATTTTGAAATTCAATTAATACTTTATACGCCTCAAATATTTAAAATTTTAATATATAACATTCTTAATGCATTTATTTTCTTATTTAAAATCTACACATGATTAAAAGAACTTAACAAGTTTAAATAGTAAAAAACATATTTTCAAAAATAGAAACTGTTTATTCATGGCAATCAAATTAGTATCTAAAAATTTCAATTAGCGAGCGAACACTAATCAAATTATTATGATCAATTTGTATTAGAGCCTTAGAAGAAGTGTGATTTATTTTCTATACCAAAAATTACAAAAACAATTAATTATTTCTCAACAAAAATGAGGAATTTATGAATATAATATCTTACATTTCAATTTATAATATTGCAGATTGGATACTATGAATATATTATAAGCACTGCTATCATCTCAAAATTCTTATTAGCGAGCGATTACTGTACAACGATTAATTTATTTATTACACTTAATTGTAGCCAACCAAAAATTCGAACGCCCACATTAACTTTCCGCTATTTCAGAATTTACAAATTTGGCCGAGTCGCAGCTGTTGCTCTCAAACCAAACGCAGCTGGTTAACCAAAGCGGCCACAGCAACAACAGCAGCAGTTATAATCTGGTTTTGGATAACAATGCTCAATCGCTCCCCCGGCGACTCTTTGAAAAGAACGCACAACGTCACATGAGCAGCAAGCTCAATGATCCAGCCAAGCTGAGGAAGTAAGATAAGACTAACAATGTGACACGCCCACACCAACACATACACCAGACATGTTCTTTTTGCTGCTCTTATTATTATTATTATTTTTTATTTGTTATTTGTTATTTGTCTTTTAATTGTGACCTTAATTAACCAACATGAATTAAAGAAACCACTAATTTGTCTATGTGCTTGTTCAGATCATGCTACCCATGCCGGAATGCATAGGCCAATGCCAAAGCTAAGCCACCACCATACACACAACAATATCATCCAATATCACGCACCAATTGCACCACCCGCATTCACACACAACTTGCATCCAGCACCAAGCACCAAGCACCCAGCACCACTCCACACTCACATTCAGCACTCATCGATTGGAATTGGTTGGTCGGTTCGTGGGAAGCGCCTTCATAAAACGGGTTCGGCCATTATTTGATATCTTTCTCTCTCTCCACATAACCTAATCCAACTTGAACTAACTGCAACTTGAACTGCAACTGCAACTACGAATCTGTAGCAAGCAAGACCAAACCAATGGACTTTCACACTCTTTAAGCTCACTGGATAATCACAGGCGGCCGCCAGAGAATTATTTGGACATGAAACCGGTCCGTCCACAAAAGTCCTTCAATGATGTGTACACTCTGGAGCCACGTGTGGATCAGCTGTGGATCAGCTACAAGCCCGTCTACAAGCAGCCCTACCAGAGTGCCCTACTCAAGGATAGCAATAACTTCTCAAATGGTTCAATAGCTTCGCGCTCCTACGAGTACATCAATCTGCTCAAAACAACAGGCTCCAGCAGCGGGGAGCAGAGCACCACCAACAGTTGTAGTTGTAAGTAATTGTAATCCACCCCATTGGTGCAAGGCACGCCAAAGAGTCTGGGAATATTTAATGATTATTTGCTTCATCTCACAGCTGCCTCAGCGCCTCGTCAGCCAGTCGCTCAGTATGTGGAAATGATACTGCCAGATCCATCGTCACCGTCTCCAATTCCAGCTCCACGCCGGCGCATGAACGCTGACTATGCCAATCTGTTGTCTGAGAAAAACATTGATAACAACAATAACGACCACAACAATAGTAACAAAAACCTGCAAATATTGCAACACTCGCCAACGCCGGATTGTCCTCCACCCACGGTCAACGAGGCAGAGGCGATTATCTTAAATTTCATGCAGCCGGTGTCGCCACGAACTCTTGAGGAGTCGACAAATTCATTTTTCTCCGATCAGGTGGAGGAATATGTGGGCGATATACCCTTTGCTGGTCTCTTCAAGGGATCAACACTGAATTTGACCCAGGATACGGTGGATGGCGGACGTGGCGCATCTGTGGCACGAGAGAATTTGCGATCGCCCAGCATGGTGAGATCCGTGAATGCGAACAATCAACGCAGAAGTCTGTCCAAGCAGCGCTTTTCTACAACTGGCGAGGATTTTAGTGCATCGCGTGTCTGGGCTGAGATCGATACGATTTTCGAGAATATTGGAAATGAAGTGTCCACAGTGGAACACGAACTGGATGTGCACGAGGGTGAGGAACAGCAGCTGCAGCAGCAGGAGGAACAACAGGAGCAGGAGGAACCACAACGTGGCCCGGTCGTCGATCCGAGACAATCGCTGCACATACGCAATCCTGTCGAGCTGCTTTTGGGCGAAGCCGAGGAGAGTCTAGCTTCGCATTGGTGCCATTCGCCAAATACGCTTGTCTACGGCGAAATACGCTACTCAGTTTTTGTAAGATCGAACTTAATGCCGACATTAAATTGAGAATATATATTGATAATATATCAATTTCAGTATCTGGGCTCGACTGTCATACGGCAACTGCAAGGCACAATTTCTACCCGCAAATCTATACAGAAGTTAAAGATCGATGAGAACTGTAAGCCCATGTCGAGTGTAAGTGACATTAGTCTGCTCGAGAACTGCATCACATCCACAAAGTATTTGAAGGCGGCCAATCTTCAGACGCGTCTCAAAGTGGACATTGCTGCCTCCTGCCTGGGCGTCAAGTTTATAGATCATGATACAAAGGTTGGTAATCATAAAAATGTGCTTCAATCCTAGTCTTACTATTATTTATACCTATTTTAACTTTTCAGACTGCCATCTGCTCGCATGACATCGAGAACATCAATTGTGTCTGTCAGGATGCGGAGGATATGCGTTATTTCGCTTATTTAACCAAAGAGCAGGATCTTCATTACTGCCATGTCTTTATGGTTGACAATTTGGTTTGTTTTTCAATATGTTACGTTTAAAGCGAACTGGTAGTTAACTTTATTTGTTTTACATTGCAGGAGTTGGCCAACGAAATCATACTGACTCTGGGCCAAGCCTTTGAGGTGGCCTATCAATTAGCCCTGAGCAGGCAGAATACACCGCTTAACTTAACTGAGGAGTGCTAAGAAATCGTGTGCCACAAACTGCCTTATGAGGTCATTTATAACATTAACGCCATTTTATTGTTCATTTCATATATTATTATTTGACGTGCTAGTCGTTGATGCCATCATAAAACTGTCATTATTTTGTAAATGTGTCAGCAGCTAATAGTATTTTTCAACCAATATTTTAATAAAATTTATATGGTTAATTCAAAAAGAAAACGAACGATTGATTTATCTATCGATACTTGTGCGAGTATTTAACATTGTCGATCGCGAATGTAAAATTACTACAGCACTTGTTGAGTTGACCTTTTTTATATCTATTGAATTTTAAATGTTTGTAAGTTTTTACATATTCATATAAATATTTCACAAACGTTTGACTTTAATAAATATACCAAAGGCGGCTTCATTCACATTGAAAAGATAGCAATCGATTGTATACATATCGATACCTACCACATAACACTAACGTTGCACTTTACAGGCATCGGTACTTACAATTCATTAAGCGCGAACGACGCATGTTAACTAACATTGTGATTTCACATTAGTATTTTGAACGCAACGTAGAAAAGGAATAGAAAAGACGCCAGAAAAATAATTTGTGCAAAAGAATTTACGTTAAGCATGGCATCGAATGCAGGCAAGTGCTCATTTAAAAATTGATAATTAGAGAAGCCAATTGATATTTATGTAACTTACAAACAGAAATGGAGATGGGAGAGGCAACAAAGATGCTTGTCACTAAAAAAATGCGCAACTCTGTGCGACTAAAGCAGAAAATGGAGGATAAAAGTGAATTTCCCCTCGATGAGGTTTCTGTTGCAGCACCAGCAACGCCAAAATCAGCCAAACGTATTCCAAGTGAGACGCCGCGTCGCAGTGCCCGGAAGAGTGTGCGTCCCCCTTTGGACTATGAGGACATCATCGAAAGGAATACGCTGAGCTCTGCCAGCAAGGAGAAAAAGCCCAGAAAATCCAAGATGCAGGAAGTGGTGGCAGAGGAGACGGTCAAGTGGTCGGCAGCCGAGGTGGGTCGTCATTCCGAGAAGCGACACCGCAGTCGCAAATCCAGCAAGCGAACTAAATTGCAAAACGAAATAAAGGAAGAAGCAGCAGGAGCAGAAGACAAGGAGCACTTGGAAAAGGTAGGAAAAGTAGAAAAGGAGCAGCAATTAGGGGAGCAGCAGTTGAAGGAGCTTCAATTGGAAGTAGTAGAAGTTGCTGAAGTGGAGCAACCGCTGGAGGTGGCAGCTGAACTCAAGGAAACTGGTATTGATAACCCAACAAAAATAACAAAATTTAATGATGAAATTGATGACAATCAAAAATCTAATTTGAATTTAACTATGGAGTTGGAAGTTGCTTCATTAAAGCTGGATGCTGTTGAAGCATCCACAATTCCCATTCTGGAGTTGGCAGGTAAGGTTAACCCTGATTCAGCTAATATATTTTAAATATATATGTATATAAATTTATATCACAGATTCGGAGGACTCTAATCCTGTCTTGAAGGCAGCTAAATCAAATAGGAAGCGAAAATCTGTAAAGACCAAAACTTTCGTCGTAAAGGTCGCTAAACTAAATCTTAATCTAGAAGGTGAGGAAGTCAAAAATCCAGTTGTAGAAGAAACTAAATCGAAACTGGAGCTGGAAGATGTTCCTGTTTTAAATGAGGAGCTGGAAAATGTTTCTGTTTCAAATATGGAGCTGGAAAATGTTCCGGGTTCAAATGTGGAACAGGAAGATGTTGCTATTTCAAATGTGGAGCTGGAAGATGTTCCGGGTTCAAATGTGGAACAGGAAGATGTTGCTATTTCAAATGTGGAGTTAGATGCAGTTGAAGCATCCAAAAATCCCATTCTAGAGGAGGCTGATTCACAACTGGCAGGTAAAATTAACAGTGAAATGTATTAAATGAGTACATTTTTAAGCCAATTATAATTTTGACAGCTGCGCTCGAAACTGAGCTGGAAGATTCTGTACTTATCGTGGAACCAGCTAAGTTAAATGTGTCTCTAGAACCAGTCGAAGACGTTGCTGGGCACTCAAATTCCAACAAGGAGGCGATAAAATCAATTGAAGAGCTGGTAGTAGTTGAAAACGCTTCTAGTTTTGAAACTGAGTTTGAAGATTTTAAACCAGCTAAATTAAATGTGTCGCTAGAACCAGTTGAGGACGTTGCTGGGCACACAGATGCCAACAAGGAGGCGATAAAATCAATTGAGGAGCTGGTAGTAGTTGAAAACGCTTCTAGTTTTGAAACTGAGTTTGAAGATTTTAAACCAGCTAAATTAAATGTGTCGCTAGAACCAGTTGAGGACGTTGCTGGGCACACAGATGCCAACAAGGAGGCGATAAAATCAAATGTGGAGCTGGTTGTAGTTGAAAACGCTTCTAGTTTTGAAACTGAGTTTGAAGATTTTAAACCAGCTAAATTAAATGTGTCGCTAGAACCAGTTGAGGACGTTGCTGGGCACACAGATGCCAACAAGGAGGCGATAAAATCAATTGAGGAGCTGGTAGTAGTTGAAAACGCTTCTAGTTTTGAAACTGAGCTGGAAGATTCTAAACCAGCTAAATTAAATGTGCCGCTAGAACCAGTTGAGAAGGTTACTGGGCACACAGATTCCAACAAGGATGCGATAAAATCAAATGTGGAGGTGGCAGTAGTTGAAAACGCTTCTGAATCCAACGAGATTGTGGCTAAATCAAATCTGGCCACAAAAACAAATATAATCTTGGAGACAGCAAAACTGAACACTGATGATATGGATGAACTTGGCCTGTGCCCGCTGGCGTCGGACGAGCAGCTCAAAGCGGACGATATTGCGGATGATGATCTCGAAATGCTGCCACTTGTAATGCCCCCTGATGATGAAGAAAACATTTTAAACACCACTTTCAATGCGGATCAAATGGAGAATGTTGACCACATTGCAGATCAAGTGGATGACAACAAAAGTGAAAGCAAACACGAAAAATATCGTTTCCCTACACCCTTCAAGCAAAAAATCAATCCTACTTTTCAATTCAATGAATTGTCCACAATCAATTGTCCATTGACAACGCTAAATGAGCAGTGTCATTCACGCAGGCGTTCCAAATCAGTATCGGGGCTGAGAAGCGATAACAAGCAAAAGAGTGTCTCTTTTTTCAGTACCATTGAGGTGGCTAGCGTCGAAGACATCGACAAACGCTGGGATCCACCTGTCACCACAAGCAGTGCGTACTTTAAAAAAATTCCCTCCTAACTGATATATCTATATATATAAATGTGTATTTCTATTATTCAGATGTTACACAGCGTCGCAAACGTTCGATATCCTTGGATGAGAAACCACCTTACATAAGCCGCATCCCCAGGCCGAGTAAGCTGCATTTGATATAACTAATTTACAGCTTGATCTTTAATATGTTCTTTATCGTTGCAGAACCATATCCTCCACCTGCTGCTGCTGCGGCTAATGTCAGAGTTGCCACACCGTGTGGCAAGTTGACACGCACAAAGCTACCCGATTTTGCGGCCATACATCAAAAGCACTTTGGCCAAATGGAGAATCTGGTCGATCACATCGAGCGCAAAGCGTTGCGTGCCAAACTGCTAACAAACTCAGCACTCAAACAACAACAGCAACAACAGAATCGCCAACTGCAACAACCAACCCTTTCGTCAGCAACCAAAAAGGTGCCCAAAAAAAATGAGGAAGTTTCTCGGCCGCGAGCTCTAAAGAAGATTGATTTACCGAGCATTTATTTGTCGCCGCTGACGCCAGCTGAATTGGAGCGACAGAAACGGCTGCCAACGCCACGAAAAATTGTTGCAACAAATACTAAATCAAACACTGCAGCTGCAACTGCAACTGTAACAACAAATGCAACAAAAACCACTGCAACAAAAACACCAGCTAAAAAAGCAACAACAAGTCGAGCAGTATTTAACTTTTCCACTTCTGCTCCAAATAATTTAAAATCTACTTCTACTACGTTGAGTAAACCTGCCGCGGAGCCGTTGCAAGATCGTAATAAACCTGAGGCACGTCGCCAGCGGCACATGGAGATGTTCAAGGGTGGGCGTGGTGCCCCAAAGGAGAAGCGCAGCGATATGATACGCGGCGTGCGCTCAAATCGACGCTTCGAGCTTCAAATGCAACATCGCCGTCAAATGGAGGGTTAATTGTTGGTTTAATTTTCTTTAATTTTTACAGTTTGAATTTTTAAGTTGTTTATTTTATTAATGTGAATATGATTTAATATTTACCAGTTTTCATTGCCATTTAGATTTTACAGTCGTTCGTTTGAAATGTATATTCTATTTGAACAGTAAACTTTATAAATTTGATAAATGTTTTGATTTCTCAGCTTAAATGATTAAAACTTAAAAGTCGTATCATTTAATAGAAAATAGTTGAGAAATTTGTTTAATATCTTTATCTTAATTTTCTATGTATTTTTATCGTTTTAAACTTGATAAATTTAATAAATATTATACCCAAAAACTTGTACACTTTTTTTAATTATTCGGCCTATCTGAAAAGTGAAGTTTAAGATAGTTCAAAAAGTAACGTGTACCTAACTCACCTTATATTCAACACAAGAAACTCACCATTCGAGCAGACAACTAATCGATAAGAAGCATAAGCAACCCAACGATACTAACCGAGTGCGAGTTTAAGCATGTTGCCAAGCTACGCACTATGTGACTGGGCACATTGTTGTGCAACATTTGTGGATTGTTATTGTGAAGATCGTTGTCGAGGCGTTCGGTCGGTTAAGCGGAATTGCGCTGCGTTTTTTTCGATTTTACCGTTACCGTTAAATACACGCAAATTTGTCGAGAATTTACAGCAAAAAATTGTTTCTTGTGTTTTGTGTATGTTTACCTAATATGAAAAATGGATATCAATGTTAAAAATACAAGTGTCTAATAGTTGCATATAAGGTATAAATTGCAAAATTAATTATGTGTTATGTGCTGCAAATAAACAACAAACATTGGCATCAATTTTGCGTGCTTGCTTTTATTGTTCTTTTTGCTGCCCGGATATTAAAACCGTTGCTTATTTGTTTGCATTAACTTTTCGTTGTTGTTGTTGGTCAATGCAAAATATTTTGACAAAACGAGTTTTGTGTTTGGGAATCAAACACACATACACATACATACATGCCTAAGCGTATTGATCGCTTCCAGTCGCATCTAATCGTATATATTCCCAACAAAAAAAGTGACACACTGCATAGCAAGTGAGACAGCGCCAGAAAGAGAGAGACAGTGCGATCGCAACATGTGTGCCGGCAGCAGTAGCAACAACAACAGCAGTAACATTTTACATTGACATTTATGAGCGGCGCTAACGGCGCATTACATATGCTCTCCATGCGTGTGTGTGTGGACGCATCATTGACAGTTTGAATTCGCTTTAATTTATTCACATGTGTGTGAGCGTGTGTGCGTAAATTTGCTTTCGCCCTTTTTGGGCGTTTTGCGGGCGTTTTTGTGGGCCCAGGTAGTTTTGACAGGCAATTTGTTTACCGTTGTTATTCATTTATTATTTTTATTACGCGCATTTCCATTGTGGAAATTTGTGCGTATTTCCGCCGCGCATGCCCAACAGCTTATGGGAAATCGTACTGGAAATTAACAAACACACACATAAATTTGTACATCGCTTTAACATGTGAATTTTTGATTGATTTTCGGTTTTAATCTCTGCTACAGACAGCAGCTGTTGCAAATATGTGAAAGAATTTCGATTAACCCATTTATTTGCCATGCCTCGTGACTTGAAATTTGGCTTAGTCATCTCCGCTTAAAAGTTTTTAGCAGTGTAAAATATAAAAGAAATGAATTTGCATGTAAAATACCATATTTAAGTATGAAAAGTCACTGATTCATAAGCAATGTCAATATATTTAAAAAAATATATAAGTATAAAATAGACTGTGGAACGAAATTTAAATTAATTTCTAGATTTTCCCACAAAGTAGTTTTTTTTTACGATTTAGTGATTAAGGCATTGGCTGTGGCAATTATTAATTTCGAGCTATTTTTTTTTTGTTTGATTGTAGTTTTTAAATGGTTAAATACCATAGAAATTGATTACTTCCAGCGTGAAAATAAATTCTTTCCGTTAACTCGATTGAATACAAATTTACAATCTCCAAAAATCTCCTTTAATCTTACTAAACATGCGCTTTCCCTTTCTTATCTTTGCAGTGTTTAAAAAAAAAACAAAACCAAAATTCGCGTAAAGTATGAAAAATAAAGAAGAAAAAATACCAACAATTTGAAAGTCTCGCTAATTGGTGACATAATTTTTTTATAACTGGCAAAGGCAGCAAAAAGCCGACACGTAATTAAAATTTGAAAACAATTTTTACAAGTCTCGACTCGTGGTCAAGAATTGAACTAATAGGTTGCAATTTGTTAGTTTTGCTATCGTCGTCGTCGTCGTTGTGGCATATTAATTGAGGCACTCTTTTAAATAATTCAAAACAGCAGTTGTATGTGTTGTATTCGAGACGAGGAAAGCCACCGAATGTGAAAAAATGTTGTGCAACATCTGCCGACAAATCGGAATCCTTTTAATGCTCTTGGGGGCGGCATTGGGTGCCACGCCCTTTGCCAAGGAATACCGCAGTGCAGGCCTCTTCAAGGGCAACACTCTCATTGACATGGAACTCGATGCAGCTACAACTCTCGACATGGGCGCCGAGAAGCTATCAACAGGCAGCATTGGAGTTGCAACAGCAGCAGCCTCAGCAGGAATATCAAATTCCGATGCGGATAATATGCTCGGATTTAAAGCGGAATCGTCGGTTATTCTGCCGGGTGTTCAGCTAAATTCAGGTGAGTTTCAATATGCCTCAAAAGTTATTCCTTTATTAAATATGTTGTTAATGCAGTCGATTAAAATATTAACATGAAATATTTCTTAATTTATTATTTTACTCTTGACTCTTACTCTAACTTGATCGCAATAGAATTAAAGAATTCTTCATAAAATCTATCGGGTTTGTCCAGAATTTTATTTATTATAGCTTTTACCGTTGAAAAATACTCCAGATTCAAAATTGTTGCATTGAGAATGTTGATTGAAATACTCTTAGTTTAAATAACTAAATAAACATGTTTTTGAATTTGATGTTGTATGTTCAACATCGCTTCTTTTCATTATTCTTTATATATCTTTCTCCTTTTTATATTTTGCCACAATCTGAGGCACTTTTTTATCATTGTCTGACAGCTTTTTTTTTTGTATTTTTGTTGTCAACTATTTCTTAATGCTTATGTACATTTCTATCTTGAGCATATGTAAATTTGGAAGTGCACAGGTACACACACACATTGGCACATGTGTATCTATTACACCTTGACGGCTTTTCAAACTCCTTCCAATCCATGAGTGCCGCTTATCAATTTCAGTTCGTTTTCGGGTTATTCCTCGTCGTCTGCTTTGAGAATTTGCCGCACTCGGAGCCGTACTTCAATTTAAACTCAAACTTCAACTCCATCTTCGTTTCCATCTTGGTGCCATTCAAAAATCCATTCGCTTCAGGTACTGGATATATATATATATATATATGTGTTGGGGCGGCGCTTATCTAACCTTATCTTGCAACACTTTGGCCGCCTTGTGTCCGCTTGTCTTTTGGGTTGTTTATGACCTGCGCCTTGGCGTGGCGGCTGCTCGGTTTCATATTTCAAAAACTGCTCCCAACAAGTGCATTTGTTGTCTGCTCTTCTTTTTGGTTTTTGTGTCTTTCGTCTTTTGTTTCCAGCCTTCCTCCTTCCCATGGGTATTGTGGCCTGCACAGCGAGAAAAATCGCATCTTAATTGACTAAAAAGACCACAAACTGTGAATTTGGCAAACATATCTTAGATCTTCATTTCAAATACGATTTTACCCAAAGTATTTAATTGCAATAAGCATTTCTTAGTTATTTGACTTTATTGCTTGCTTAAAATCTGTTGGTGCATTGTCTAAGTTTAAAGTCTAAATTATAGATGTTTATCTAAAGTAAGACTTCATTTAAACTCAAAAATAAACCATAATATTTTTGGTTTTTATATGTTTTATTTGTTTTTCTCGCTGTGTACCGTGTGTGTCTCTTAGGGTAACTCAATCTGTGCACCTCCACTTGAGCAATTGCTGCCCAGCTGGGGCATTCAGGATGTCAACCGCAGCTTAACGCTTTCCAGTCTCCACTCCGAGCACGCTCCGCACATCCGCTGGATATATATATATATATTTTATATTTTATATATATATATTCTGTTTGCCTCATTATAACGAGATTATAGCGTAATCACTGCCAGACGTGTGCTCTTGTCTCTGATTCTTTCTCTCTCTCTCTCACTGTCTCTTACTATCTCTCTCTCTTTTTTGGTAGACTGAAACTAAAGTGCGAACTTCCTGTCTGCCTTCGCGGATCGAGTGAAAGGGCCCGTCTTTTTGTACTCAATTTTGTTGTTTTTAGCTTTTACCTTTCCTCATTTGTCTTGTGGCCAGTTCTTTATTTATTTAAATGTCATTTAAGCGGCTTAGCTTGCATCTCTTTTTATGACAACCATTTTGTGAGCCACGTTTATAAGCGTGAAAATGAAAGTAATCTCGTCATGGCTCGCTCTCACTCTCAATCGCCCCCGCCTCACTCCTTCCCTCTCTCCCTCCCTCTCTACCTCTCTCAGACCATCTTACTATATTGGTATCTCTTACAAAAGTACTCTGACTCTGCAGCTCTTTGTCTTTGTTTCTTTGGGGAGGCTTACAGACGTAAACTTGGGGCTTTCGGAAATGTGGCACAAGCAATTGATTACCCGATTACCTGATGACTAAGCAACACTTTCGGATAGATATTACAAGATTTCGATAGTCTTAGATATCATTGCTATTATGTAGATCCTGTTTGAAAGTTTTAGCTCCGTTTTCTAAATCAAATACATCCGAATTATTTCCCGGTTACATTTCTAACTAATCTTTCTCCAAGCATACAATAAAGTTTAAAATCTTGTTAGCTTAAAATCCTTAAGCACTTCATTGTTTCTGTTGCTCCCAAATTTACAATTAGCCATTAAATGTTATTTGGCCATACAAAAATAAATCATTGAAATGGTTCTAAAAGCATATTAAAAGCGCTTTTAACTGCAATATGTGTGTGTATTAGAGTTAAAGTTAGCTGAAGTTCTGGCCAAAATGCAGACTCAAATTTTAGGCCGTCTACCTGAGCTCATAAATGCTCTCTTTGGTACTTCTTATATATATATATATATATGTATTATTTATTTTTTTTGGGTGGGGAGCAGAAACCATAAAAATGTCTGCAAGGCACGCAAACTTTGGCCCTGGCGGGGACCTGTTTTTGGTATTTGGCATTCATTGGTGGCTGTTGTTGTTGTTTTAGTTGTTGTTGTTGTCGGGGTACAGTACGCAGGAGTCTCGCCTCGCAGATCTTAGCAGGAGGCTGTTGTCGGCACAGCTCTCAGCTCATAGCTCCGAGTCTCTGGTCTCTGGTTGGCACTTCAACTCTTCAGCGGCATTTAACTTATACACAGAAAGAAAAGAATATACTCCAAGCAAAGCGTTTTAAAAATATTATTAGAATTTTATTCTCGACTTAAAATTTGATGGGAAAACATAAATTAAAAAGCGACTGTTTATTTTTTTCCTATGTATTTGCATTTAGATATGTTGAAAGATACTTGGAACTTGTAGCTTAGGATGTTTCGGACTCTGTGTGTGCCTGTGTGTGTATATGTGTATGTATATGTGTGTGTGTGTGTCTATAGCTAACAAAGACAGCCGACAATCGTAAAAACTAAACGACGGGAGTATTTATGACGCTCAGTTTATACATTTATACGGCACTCGTTGTCTCCCAGTGTGTGATTGTTCTGCTGTGTGTGTGTGTGTATTGTGTGTGTGTGGATTAAGTGCCAAAGTCAGAGACGAGCGCTGTTTAAGTTAGATAAGAGCCAAGGTTTTGCAGCACTTGCATCGGGCATGCAAATGCAAATCCAGATAAAAACAAGTTGGCAAAAGAGTGCACGACTAGAAGGTAACCTGTAGCAAGGCATTGGGTTAGTTCATACTTGGTTGGTATATTTCATAGTGCCTGCAAAGCAGACCAACTTTCTAGTACACTCCATATGGCTAATAAAGAATTTTTCAAGCCATCAGTTTTGACTTTAAGTTTAGTTTTCATTTCACTTTATCCTTTATGATTGGATACTCTTATATTATCCGATCTAAAAGATATTTTTAGTGTTAATCAAAAATAAGACAGAGCATATTTTAAATGATATGAAATTCTATATCTACATTTGTATCGATATTCGCGAAGCGTTGGCATTTATCGATCAATTAAAATAAAGTTGACTTGATTATATTATGCGAGAAATTCTATTCAGAATTGGATGTCTTTAGTTTTTATAGATAGACGGACTGTAGGACATCGAATAATTGACTTTTTTGTTACTGTTGAATAAGAATTTATATATATATATATACATACACTTTATCAAGTCCTCTGGCATACTTTTGCACAACTTCATTATACCCTCTTTCCAATTTGTAATGGGCATAATGAACCACAGAGCACAGCTGCAGCAAGCTGGTTAAATAAATCAAGTTGGCACGTCTGTTAGTTTGTCAGTTAGTCATTGCGTCAATTCGTCTGCTCGTCAGTCAGTTAGTCGCTCAGTTAGACGTGTCAGACGGTTCAGGTAGCAAATTGAGAACAGCATTGAGCTGCCAGTGCAAAGTGCGAAATATCCCACAGTGCAACCTTAAATAAGCAGCTAACACTAACTCACACATACACACGCACACCTCCACACACACACACTCACACCTCAACACACACAGACACTGAAACAGATGCGTTCATCGTTAACGCTAGCACGCTAATTTGACGAAAGCCCATTTCATGGCGTTTTTCCACATTTCATGCCTGCCGATTCGGCACGCCACATGACCACATGCAGCAGCAGCATCCATGCCACACCCAGTCTGCACCATGCCAACATCCAGCCTGCACCTTGCTGCATGTAATTGTGCAATAAACACTTGACGAAAATTTAACTCCTTAAAGAAGGAATCTTTTTCTCTTAACTTGAAAAACAAATTTAAAATTCTACGGTTTGTGAATACAGCTGTTCCACAAATCAAAAGCTTAATAAACTTAAAATAATTGCTTACATTTTTATAGTATAAAATCTATTCCGTTTGTAATTATCGCATTTTTTCTGCTAGTGTAGGTATTTCCGTATCCTACAGGTAGTTTTTAGGTTCAACTCATGCTGCTTCGTGATTTTACACCTTATGCGAAAAAGTCAAAGAAAATAACAAGAAAAAGAACAACGGTTTTCCGTTGCCTTAGCCCATTTTCCATAAAGACTCCTTTACAAATTTGTTGTTGTGTTCTTTTATTTTCTGCCAAGTTGAATTCCAGTGCCGAAGATTTGCTTGGCTTGGCTTGGCTTTGCTGTTGCCTTGTTTATTTTAGCAGCCGTTTGTTGAGGCTATTTATTTGTTTTCAATTTTACATCGCCTGGAAATTGTGCAAGACCAGCATTCTACAAATACATTTACATATATATAGATGTGTGTGTATATACATATAAATATATACATCGATTTGTTTCTCAGCTGTTTGCTGTTGAAAATAAAAGGCATACACTGCAAAAGTAACTTAATATTGATAAGATCTAATGAGTTGTGCTTTTTAAAATGTTGCTAATTTCTTGTGCTACATTTGAGCTGTGGAATAATTGTATACATTTAAGAATTATATTATTAATTTGTTCGATTGGTTAAAATTAACTTTCCTAAATATTTTTAATAGTTGAAAATGTTTAAAATGTGTAATGATGTTGTGCAAAAGTATGTAGGATACAGAAAGAAGTATATACGACCCCATGAGCTATATATATTCCAGAATGTAGTATAAGTACATATGTAAATGCATTTATACTCTGACTAATTATTAATCATCAATATTTGTTAAGCAATAATAGAGTAAAGCATTTTTACTTGATAGTTTTAATATTGATTCCTTCTTTTAATACATTAATATTTTAACATTTATTTTTTATCAATTGCGCACATCAATGTTAATTTAAACCACTGTGCAATGGATCCATCGTCTTATTGAATTCAAATTAAACTTTCTATGGGTAAATTTTGTAGATTTTTATCAAGCGAACAACATCGGCGCATTGAGCATTGTCATTTTTGGTTAGCTTCGGTTGAGCACAAGCGACAAGCAACAAAGTAACTACCTGCCACACGGACAATGGCAGGCAGTGTCTGTATGGCAAGTGCAACAATTTGAGGCTACACCAACTACGAACCACCTACGTTGCAATGTGCCCCCGAGGCCCTCCATCCATATGCACAGCGAGATTAACGTGAACCCCGTAAACAGGTGTCTGCCTGATGTATTTACATTTTTGAATAGCAAACTAACGGCTGTTTCCTCGATTTACCATCTTGTTGCAACGCATGCCCCCCGCCCACCTGTGTCAGACATTGCCTCTTGTCACCCACACAGCGAATACGTTAAGACAAACAAACTTGCAGCTAAGTAGAAAGAAAGTGGCAGAAGAAAAAAAGTGAATGTTAAACAACAAAATCCAGATAAAGATACAAGATATAACCACGCATTGTAGGCAACAAATAAAAAAACAAATAAAAAAAAACAAGAAAGAATGAATTGTTTTTAGGATTATGTCAAAGTTTATATACTGAGCGAAGATTTTAAAATATCGACTCGATTTAAGTGGTCTGAATGTATCTATATAGACATGATGTGACTTTGATGACTACAGCAAAACGGTCCACAAAAATCAAAGCTTCAAGCAGATGCCATTTAAGCTGAACAACGTCTTCATTAATGTGTTATAGCCATAATAACCACTGAAAGGGTAGACAGAAAAAAATATCTACATTTTTATTGTAGCCATGTCAACAAAATTCCAAAGAACTAACGACTGCGTGGGCGAATGCCGAGAATACTCTATTTGAGAAACTGAGTATGTTTAAAATTGCTCAATATTTAATTTGGTTATGCTGTGCTTTTAAGCGCACAGCATAAATTGAAGAACGGGTAATAAATTCAAAAATGCTGCGCAGTTTTCAGATGCATTTTTGAAACTTGTTCGCTTGACAAGCGATGCGGGCGTTGAAAGATATAAAATACATGCAACAAGATGCAGATGCAGATGCAGATGTTGATCGTAGATAAAGCTCATGTGCAGGCAGCGTCTGTATAATAAATTACAAAATAGAAAAAAAATTAAGAGCATTATTGTTAGCTCATTATATAGTTCTGACTCTGGATGACAGACGGATAGACGGATTGACGAACTGACAAACTGACGCACTGACTGGCGTTCCACATGCAGCGTCTCTAATTGAAATAGAAATCAGAGTCGAGCTGCTGCAACAGCAGCCATAAACACACGCGCAGATGTTTCATTTCATGATTTGAGTTATGTTCTTGCCATCTCACTCGCACTATCCGCCCCCTCCTCTCTCTTTCACTCGTGTGTGTGTATTTATTGAGGGTTTGGCTGACATTTGAACTTCAGGCGCGCAAACCGCAACATGCGGCTCTCGGTTCATTTTCGGGGCACATTGCATAAATAAACTTTTTGTTTTATTTCTTTCTTACTTTTTTCCAATAAAGAACAACCACAAAAACAACAACAACTTAAAAAAAAATCAACAGCAGCGTCTTTTGTGTGTTTTATAAACTGACCTAGAAATTTGGCTTTCTTTTTTTTTTCTTATTGTTATTTTTACTTTTTTGGCATCTGTTTTGCTTTTATTAACATAAAAATATTAATGAAAATGAATCGATAATTTAAAAAGGAATAGAAAAGTGGCTCACAAAATGTAAATGCTTGCAACTAACTAGAATTGCTTAATTTAGAAAAAAGTTGAACATGAAATTAAATTAAAATTAATCAAAAATTTCTATGCATTGACTTCTTCCCGCTAAGCTTTTAAATTTTATAAAGATCGGTTGAGAAACACAGAAGAAATCGCTTATTAATTTTTATTTATAATTTGTGTAATTATTTAAAAGTATTTGCTTACTTGTCTATTTTAGAGATATTATTATTTTTATCAATTATTCAACACAAATTCCAATTATTGCTTTTAAAAAAAATTCTCAATTATAGAGATTTCCTCTTCCGCACTTGATTTTAAACAAACTTAATTCATATGAATTTACCTATTTCATTTGAGTTGCAGTTTGAGGCCTGCCCCCACTTTGCCACTCCCCGTGCTGCTGTTTGTGGTTGTATGCCCCTTGGGGGCACTCCTCACAATTTTGCATGTCAGCACTTTGGGCGCCATCAGTTAGCGCCCATGCGGAAATCAAAGTCAAAGCCGCAATTACACGCCGCCAAAAAGAAACCGTTTGGCAGCAGTTGAGTTTTCAAAATGCTTATTTCTTTTGATATACGAAAATTGCTTCCGCGCTGCACAATTTGTCACGGCAACACCTTTGGGGCACCAAGTTTTACAACACTGCTCCCTCGTGGTGATATATGACAAAATGCGCAGCGGTGCGAAGTATTAACCTGACTTTACGGCCACCCCTTCTCCCTTCCTTTTAAATCGATTAAATGATCAAAAGGCTAATGCCGACAACGACGATGATGACGACAATATAGCCAATAAACAGTCAATTATAGCACACGCACACACACACACACTAACACACTCAGCGAGAAGTGCATACAATTAAATGCTACTCTTGGGCTTGCGGCACTCCATCAAATCGTCAGTCATTCAATCATTCAGTAAATGCGTCAGCTTTGACCTAAGCAGCATTACAAATTACGCAAATTTTGCCAACAGCAGCAACAACAACAACAACAACGGCAGCAACAGCAGCAGCAGCAACTGCAACAAATTGGCATTTGTCCATATTATATTATTGTTGTTAATGTTTTTTTTTCCTGCTGTTGTTGTTGCTAATGTTGTTGTTTGCGTCTCACCTTGTTGTCTAATACTTGAATACCCAGTTCGCCACTGCTAATTTATGGCAATTTCATGAAAATTGGCAGTTTCGCTCTGGCCCCACAGCCGCCCAGGGGGTGTTCCCAGACAAGCATCTTCTCTGTTTGCTCATCACGGCACACACTCCAAACGTTACCCAGCACATGCAAGATGAAAAGGGGTATGTGCAACTGGCACTACAATATTTATTTAGCTAGTCTAAAAATAGTCAAAATAAATAAAACAAATTAATGGGCACAAAATACATATTTAAATTTCTTTTTTTTTATTGTAAATTAGTCCAAAATTTCCATTAAATAAATATATAATCTTATCTAATCTGTTTAGTACAGTTAAGCACGCATGAAAATTTCTCAGATTTTACAGATTTTTCCAACTTTTCTTTCATTATTGATATCAAAAGATATCAGCCTATATTATTATATGTTTTTTATGCATTTACCATGCTTATTTGTTGTTAACAAATAGATAAATTGCATAGGCTTATCAAACTTACAGGAAATTCTTTAGTCGTCTGATTTTCAATCATTAATGCCACATAATGCGTCTGCTGCTTATCATCATTAGGCATCGCTGTTGGCAAGAAGAGCCGTTGGCGACGCATTAGTCTTTTGGCCAGCTTGTTGGCCAGCTACCGGAATTACAACAGAAACTTTGGCAATCGTTTTGTATATATATCTATATATATATATATTTATTTATATGGAAATATTGTTAACATGTGTAAACTAAGTAAGCCGCTTACAAGGCAAAATAGCCAAAGCTTTTCATTGCGCCTGTCGCAATATTTTGATTGGCTTTATTTTTTTTAGTGCTCAGCATTAATATTTCCCAAAATATTTGGCTATAAATGTTGAGCAGGCTTTTACAAAAAAAATTTCTTTTTCAATTAAATGGCAGTCGTTTAAGATATTTCTCAATATTATTTTTGTGAGTTTTATATTTGGTTTTGTATCTTTTCGACTTATGCTGGCGCCTTAAATAAAAGTTTTCAACATTGTCGAGACATTTTTTGACTGTCTTGGCGGGATTAACATTTACATGTTGATCTTTTTGGTGGTTGATGGGGCTCCCAGTGGCGACAGCGGCATTAAAATTAGTTAGCCAAATCGTTTTTTAGTTGCGGACAGAGTCATCAAATTGTCAAGTCATCAAGGCATCAAGTGCAGCTATAAAATGTTTTTTTTTTATAGCCAGCAAATTGGTGGAAAAATGTCTGTGGTAATTGAAATCTGAGGAGATTTATTGAAATGTCAAAGAATTCAGGTTTGCCATAAATAAGTATGCCTTTAAAAAACGGAGGCCTCGTTAAAGTTAAAAGAACACACTGAAGAATTATTTCATCATAGCGATATTTGCCTTAAACACGCATAAAAATATGCTGTGTGGAATTAAGTTTGTGCTTAAAATAAGTGCAACAATTTCAGATCTTATTTTACAAACTCAAGTGCTTGATTCCAGCATTTTAAGTTGTATTTTTCAGTTGCCTTTAGAAAGTATCTAAAATAAGACTTAAGGATCTTTAAGTTTTTTAACTTAGTTGTTATAAAAAAGTTTCTTCAAACAAGAATATCTTTATATTTTCGTCTTCTACTCCATTTAATCTCAGAGTTTAAAATTATTCGTCTATTTTATAAAGTCTATTTTACGACATTAACTAAACGCATTAGCCAGATTATTTTCATGGTTCTAAACTACATCTATCGGCCCACACAACAAATATATAACAATATGCTAATCTTGCGCCCTCTTGTAAACTTGAGATTATCATCATAAATCGATTGGAAATTATCACCTTCGAGTGGCGAACGAGACTCAATTGATTTCCAATATGGACTTTACAATACGCATATATATAAAATAAATTTGATTTGCTTTAATGGTGGTAGGGGGTGTATTTTTTTTATAAGCTCTTTTGTTACATTTCGTTTATGGCTTTTGGGATTCTCAATTTATGCACGTTTTTCCACAGCAGGTCTCGAAAAGATACCGTTATCTTTATATTTTCTAACGGCACACGCAGACACTCCAACTTTGCATACGGCGGACAGGTGAACGAACCGATTGAGAAAAAAAAACTCCGATGACTTTTTGAAATGACCATTTTTTTGTGGTTGTTGTTGTTGTTTTTGACCACTTGTCTTGTGACAGCTGCCCCATAATCAAATGTGATTTATGAAATATTGTCTAATTTATGCACACATTTTTGGCTCTTGTCTCAGCGATCAGCTGTCAATTAGCTAATGCTGCAGACACAAATTATTCCTATATATATATATATTTATATATATTTATCTGCCAAAGGGCTTGAAATGGAGATGGCAACTGGCAGTTGGGCAGTCAGACAGACTGGTAGACAAATGACCAGACAGACAATCAGTTGAAGTCCACAATTAACGCACACTTTGAAATTCTTTTGCGCATATTCTGAAATCGAAATATATGAAAAGCAAACAAAAAACTTTCACCAAAAGCACAATTTGAATTGACTTTTTTCACCCGAATGAATTTAAATGCGTGCCGTTTCTGCTGATCTTTGGATCTGCCCATTCCCCAATAGGCATATCTAAAAACCAAACAAAAGTGTTAAAATGAACATTTCATTTTCGACAAAATGTGTTCACATTCAACTTACAAGCTAATTAGCCACAGCAACACAAACACACACACACACACGGAAATTGAGACATGCAGTGAAAAGTCGTCTAGAACTCAAAAACATAAAAAAGAAAGCAAGGCGCGCCTGGCAACGAGGGTGTTTCGAAAAGTATTTAGAATGTTAGTGCAGTTAATGCTAATAAGTGAAACAATCAAAATTAAATTTATTATGTGAGTTACTTAAAAATGGTAGACTACACATTAAACTTTAGTTTTTATTTGTTTTTTATTGATAATGTAGTCGCGCCCCACAATAAATGAATTAGTAATTCAATGAAATAACATTTTTCATATTTTGGCTCCTTTTGTTGCCACACACAGACTTGTCTCCCCTTCTGCTCCTCTGCATCACCTAAAGTACATGTGCATAACTAATTTGCAGGCACTGTGCTCCATGCTTGGATGAACAAAGTCAGTTGTCTGGTTCTCTGATACGTCTTTGACAATTGAAGACCCCAAAAATGTTGGCCTTCTCCTACCATGCGCTGGACAGCGACAGAGGAAATGATGGATGGATTCCACTTCTTGCTCGTCAAAGCAACTTCTGCAGAAGTCACCATGAGGGACAGTCCGACGGACACTCTGGTTGGATGTGTAATGGCGCTGGGGTCACTACAGAGTTGTTTACGCTGTTAATCTTGTATTTGTTGCTCTGGGCGCTTTTTTTTTATCAACAGTCATGGCCAGAGCGTAAACGAATCGTTGCAGGTGATTTCCATTTCCTGTTTGCTGCTTGCATCTCGAATTCTTCTTTCATGGGCATTCCATCTAAGAATTCCACAAGATCAATTGTTCTACTAATAGTTCCCATGATAAATATAGCTTTACTTTATACGAGTCACAATTTTGGTGCCGTTTTTGATTGCCTACTTATTGAACCACCCTCTTTTTCTCTTCTTTCTCGTTAGAGTAATGGTCGCTATAGACACATGTCTTAGCTGTGAGTTTGTTGTGCCGCATGTTGCACAGATATGTATGTGTGTGTGTATCTTTGTGTCTAAAGGTTGCATGTCTCTCGCTTTGCTTGTCGACAACCACACGGTGTTCGTCAAAGTTCGACACGGCCGATCACCCCTTAAAGTTGTACACTAAAGATTTCCAATGAAATTCGTGTATAACATTTAATGTGCGTGTGTGTGTGTAGTTGTGTGTGTGTAGGAAAACGTACAACGTTCAGTCATGGCTATCCATGGGAGCTTTCTCGACTCGAGATCTGCTTGCGCATTTACCGTTCGCTCTTAAGATTTGTCACAAGGTAAAGTGCGAATGAACAAGTTCCATTTACCAAGTCCGAAGCATAAATCTTTCACTTGGCATGATGATGATACCGGATGATCTATTTTTAGGCAAAATCGAACAAACAGCAATTTCTCTTTAGACTTTTTTCTTTGGGGTTAAGCACTGTTCGCCTTTTTTTTCGTTTCGGTTTATTTGTGGGAATCGCAAAGGCTTTGTCAATTTTTTGCTCTGCTCTGTACTTAGGCATAATTACAAAATTTGCCGACATTCCTGTGGCTGAAGTTTAACACACACACACACATATGTATACACACAAAAGGCCAAAACGAAAACTCATTTCGCGCTTCGGGAAAGTAGTTTAAAGACATGGCTAACCGCATGGGCCATAACGATCATGTGCGCAGTTGATTGATCGTTCGTCTGCCAAAAAAAAAAGAAGCACAACTGATGTTTTACCAGCGACACTTTGTTATTACTTCTGTTTTTTTGGAGTACACTTAAAGAAAATTAGTTAATTTGTAAAAAATAAGACAATCAATCAATTGTCCAACCTGACCCATTGCGTATTTCGCTAATAGTATTTATTATTTATAATGCTTAAGTGAATCAATCAATTGGATCTGGGAAGTTTTGAACCGTGTCTAGAAGCATTTTTTTAAAACTATTATTTTTAACATTAATTTTGAGCCAGATACGCGTTTTCATCATTAAATGTAGTATTAATTAAGAGCACAAACTCTTATTTTTTGTAAATCGGTTCAATTTTGACAAAGTTTGAAAGTTTTGTGCTTGAATACAATTTTTCTCTGAGTGTAAATTTTCCGTTTTGTGAGTTTATTTGGTTGAATTTCGTTGATTTGTCATTCATTTGCTTATGACTGTTGTGCTGGCCATGGCCAAAGTGACCGTTCAATATTTATCGCTATATCTCTTGTATCTGTATTTTTATGTGTATAATTTGATCTAAATATAGCGGCATGCCACACTGGGCCATCTCAAATGGTTGACGTTGACCATGTGCGTAGATTGTGGGCGTGCCAGAGCATTGGCTCTTGGCTTAACTATTCACAATTCACTTAGTGGCTGGCTGTCAGCTCTTTGGGGTCAGCCTTATTGTAAATGTCTCACTTGGGCACAGGTGTTGTTCATCTTCAGGGCTTCCATAGATCTAAGACCAGACAATAAAATGTGAAAACATGTTTACAACATAAAAAAACATCAGGTTTTCATTAATTAAATTAGTTTGTGTAAAAGCAATGATTTCATTTATCGAGTGATTCATGAAATTATTTATGGTTAAAGTGGAGATGTTTTTTTATAATGAATAATAATAAAAAAAGATGATTTTAGTTGTTACCAATTTTTATTGTCAATTATATAAAGAAATTGAAATAGCGTCTAATGTGGCTAATAGTATGAGCCGTTAGTTGACACAAAATTAACCTGTTGCGCACTTCGAGATGAGTTTTGGCCAACAACTGAAGCTTAAGGGCTGTGTCGGCTGCCTTTGACAACCTGCTTGCTGAGGCAGAGAGCAAGGGTAGCATAAATCACATTAACCACACTCATAGGCATATCAAATTTCGCTGGGTGTTGTTGCCAAGTCGGCCAAGTTAATTGATTGGTTGCCTGCGCTAGCTTGGCCCGGCCTCGAGCTCAAAGTCAAAGCCGCGCTGCTGTTGTTGCTGTTTTTGTTGCTGCCTCTGCTGATGTTACTGCTGCAGCCAAATGCCGCACGCCCGCAAGTGCTGACATTTGTTCAGTGTCACGACTTTTACAAAACAGCAGACAAAACTCGCAGATGAACAAAAACAAAATACAAAAAAAAAATAGAAAAATTGCGAGAAACAAAAAGACACCAAACAGACAGAGGCAGACAGACAGAGAGACAGACAAATGGTTAGATAGACAGACAACAAGCGCTGCAGCTTGTTCTGTGTTAGAAGCGGTGAGTTCTTCAGTTTTTAGTCAGTCTGTCAGTCAGGCAGTTAGTCAGTTTGTCAGTTAGTTTCGCGCAGTTAGTCAGTGGCTGCCACTCACGACACCACCAATACATAATACACACAGCAACAAATTATGCTCTTCTTTTAAATAAATTGCCAAAAATCACAAACGTTTTTTAAGAATTATTTATGCTATAATAAATATTTCTTGAGACATATCGAAAACGTTTTGGTAAACCAAAACTACGTCTTTTGTGATCTTAGCGATCGGCTATATATTGTTTATATTGAAATGGATTCATGGTATTTGGAAAAACTGTCCTAAAATTTTCCAAATATTCTCTAATGTTTAATATCATTTAATTATATATATATATATAGATATATATTTAAAAAAAAAAATTAGGAAAGTATTTAGGTCATGTAGTTCGTGAATTTAATTTGAAAGCAATATTCTTAATTTTAGGTAATATATTTTTTGCTGAGTGTAGACTCTGACCAAGTAGAGGCCCAAGTCCGAGACCTTAACACAGAGTCCAGAGCCAAGCAGTTTTCTTTTGGGCCGCACAGTGACAGCGTCTAAGAAGAATCGGGACAGACGGGCAGAGGGACAGACAGTCAGATAGGGAGGCAGTCAGACAGTCGGGTGGACAGTATCCACCCAAAGCGTCATCATGGTGTCATTGATCTTTGGTGCAGCAACAGGCGAGCTGCATTGTTCTGAAGGAGTTGGCGGTGGCAACTGTGGTTGATGCTGTTGCTCCTCGGCTTTATCGGTTCAGCTGATCTCAGCAGTTGTGCGGCAGCAGCTTGCGGTACTTGCTGCCAGTTCAAGAGTCACAATTACGTTGTGTTTGTTGTTCCCTGTGCAACACAACATGTTGCAACTGCCATAGCAGCAACAGCAGCAGTTGCAGTGGGGTGACTGCAATTTTTTCGAAATTAATTTAACATGAACTCGCAACTAATTTGGAAAGCGCGGACGCTCCGCATAAAAATTCATTAAGGAAATGTGCGCCGTAAACATTTTTCAGACTGGCAAAATGCTTTTTTTTGTTGTTGTTCTTTTGGTACTTTTTTTCGCTTGTATTTTTTTTTCAGCTTGTTTCTTTGTTTTTTTGGACAATTTCTTTATGGCTTCATATGGCTTGCAGACAGCTGCAAGTTGGCGGCGCTTTAATAGCCCCAACTTGACTCTTTTTTTTCTGCTTGCTTCTGCTAAGCTCAGTGTTTTTTGGCCAAAACAAGTTTTTCGAAACTGGTTCTCACTGTTGTAGAATTTTTTTCTTTCGTTTTTTTTTGTGGCCAACAAGAATTTATTTCTAACTTAAGCAAATGCGACTTTATCGGCAAAAGTCATAAATAAATCGAAGTGCGCGACCTGAAGTTACCCTGTAAGCTTTTTATAGATTATAGGGGAATATAAATTTTAGTATAATAAAAATGTAAAAAGCTACAAACTGTTATATCAATATTTAAACGCACATTAAAATAACTGTAAAATTAAACGTTGTATTTTGCTGCAACAATTTGTAAAATTTTCATTTAGTTTCAAATAACTTTTTACACCAGCATTAAAAAGTTTACTATATAATAAATAGATATTTAAATATTTCTTATTGGGTTATATTGTTCACTATATCTGCAATAAATATATAAACAACATAATAATTTATAACAACCTTGTTGGGGATTTAAATTAAGTAAACTAAAAAATATGTTTATTTTTTTTTATTTGTATGCTTGTGAAATTGGCAACCCGTACAACTTTATAGTCTATTCAACTTGATGGTCCAAGCCATGGGCAGCATTCATCCTGTGTCCAAGCGATATTTACGAAATGATAAAGCCAGCAGCTTGGACAAGGGCATAGGCCAAGTTCGGCTAGATTCTTGATGCGGTTTCATGCGAAAATCGTTTAGACTTGTTTTCGGGGTGCTCTGCGCTCGGCGGAAGTTTTGTGAGCTGCTTTACGTGATGGTTGCTTTTGACCAGGCCCACAAGTATTTGGTGTGACAAACGTTTGTGACTGACCATTTCCGCTGCTTGATTGAAACTTCTTCAACACACACTCACACACACATACTCATTACCACATATAAGCACAAAGCAACGGGAAAAACCACTTGGGAAAATGAGGCGCGTGTGCGCTTCGCAATGAAAATGCATTTTCAACGCCTCAATCAACAAGTAAATTCAATTAATTTGGAATTGCTTGCGGATTGTCGAGCATTTAAAAAAATCAACAACAAACATTTTGTAATCAAATCTGCAACACAAACAACAAACAGCAACAAAAATTCTTATTAAATAACCGCGGCGCTGCTTTTACTTATTTTAAGTAAACAAACAAATGCTAACAATAAAATGTGCATACGTCAGATGATTATTATTGTTGTTCCTATTGCTGCTGTTGTTAGCTGAACTCAGCAACATGCACGTAAAATTGCTTAAAAGCCATGGAACACTACAAACTGAGAGAGGAGAGGATGGTTAGGAGGGAGGAAGTAGTTTGCAGGTTGGTTCGGCCAGGTTGAAATTGGTGCATGAAAAACGCTTTTGGCAGTCGAATGCGTACAGTGCGCTAAATAAATATGCATACACGAACACACACATACATGCACAAGCATATGTGTGTACGTGTTATAAGTGTTGCTCATATGGGGGTGAGTATGAGTGTGAATATGAGTATTATGAGTTTGAATAATATAATATTAAGTCATTTTTAAATATCTATTTATTATGTAGTAAGCTTTTTAAAGCTTTAATAGATCTTCTCATTCTCATACACATACTCATACTTACACTCGCACTCACACTCATATTCAGATTTTGGAATGTGCAAAAATAAAAGAGCAGAAAAAGTTAGCAATCTTTGCTTTAGAATTGAGCGCATAAGGCAAAAGATAATCAAACAAGTCAATGAAAGCAATGTAAAATGTTTCAAGATGTTATCCTTAATGGTAGGAAAACAATGTAAGCGAAAGTTAACAATTGTTTGTAAAAGTTTGCACACCCAAAAATAGTAAATATTTATTAAACGCAACTTAAATTATCAGTAATTAAGTTTTGCAGTAAATTTCGATTGTAAATTATCGAATTGCTCAACTCAAATTAAAGATGGGAAAGTTAAAATAGTTGGAAAATTGGTTGCTTTTAAACACAAGTAGTTAAACAAATATGTTAAAATGTAAATAGCCTTAAGCTATATTTTATTTCTCCAGCAGTTGATTGTTTTGTAAACTAAATTAAAAAAATATGCAAAATCTTAAACAAAATTAGCATAATTAATTTCTGAGAGCTCGTTTGCTGATTTGTTGTTTGTCTTTTTTATTAGATGATGGTTCTATTTTGTTTCTGTATTTTTTTTTTTCATTTTGATAAATTATGATGCTCGTATTAATAGCGTCTGAATGAATGGCAACAGCTGCCAGTTAGTCAACGTATTAAGTTTAACTCGAAAGTATCATCAGTATGTGTAAAACCGCTTGTTCTTCTTGTTTTAGCCATGTTCAGTGAGTTGTTGCGGCAACAATTCAATTTGGTCAGCTATGATCGCTGATGATTGCTGTTGCAACTGCAACTGCAACTTGCAACTGGCGGTAATTGCGTCTGCTTGCTGGCTAATCGCTCGATCTTGACTTGTATCTCTTATAAATACCCCACAATTTATGTTTGCTTTAGAATCACCGTTAAATGCCTCGATTGCCTTCCCGCCTCTTACTTAATTAAAGGCCTCGACATCGCGCCGCTTGGCTGCCACATTCGATGGCAGCAATTTACACGCCCCAAAACTACAACTTGCTCAATAATACACTTAGCTAAAATCGTGTCTAGAATTTGCCAAACGCAGATCAATAAATTAAACCTTATAAATTGATTCCAAATTCTTTATGGTATGCGATTTCGATGTTCAATTTGGACAATTATTAACGCTTTCTTGAAGTGGTTCTAATAATAAATGTTCAATTTGGTTTTAGTTTCACTTTGCTCACCTGAGTTTTTTAGCTAGCAAAAAATACTTCTTGTTTCAATGCTATTTCGATTTTCTCTCAGTGCACCTGCTGCTTGCCCAAGTGGAGAATTGAGAGCTCGCCACAAATTCAATTCGATAAACAAACGCATTCGCGCCATTTGACATTGAACGTTGAGCATATTCTGCTCATTTCCTCTCATAAATTTTGGCTAGTTTTGTAATATTTTCGCTGCGGCTTTTTATATATTTACACACATTATTTATATTGCGCTGTGTGTGTGTTTGTGTTTGTCCATTAATTAATGAGTGTGTTTGACGGCAAGGAATTTATAGCATTACGCAAAACTATAGAAACTTTGGAATACTTGTCTTGAATTGCAACAGTTGTTCTACAATTTGCCATGATATCATCTACTTATCAAAGGGGCTTCTGCTAAGGTATTTTATGGCTATTATTAATGTTGTTGTTCTATGCAATTAGCTGAGTTATTGTTTAGTTAAGTTGAATGCAAAATACTACTGAATATTTAAATAGTAATAATCATTGGCATGCAAAAATAAATGGCTTTGTAAACTGGTTTTGCAATGCGGACGATGATGACTAACAGCAAACTTTATATACTCTATATAGTGATTATTATATAATTATATGGCCTATCAGTGTTTAGTTGTGGCTATTGTGGGCAGTAAAATCATTCAAAGTTCCCGAAATGTGGCAGAGCAACGAACTTATAAAACTTTTGAAGAGCTCTTAAGAAAAACTTAAAGTTTTTAATATGCCAAAAGCATAGAAATGTGCGCATTCAACAAGTGGAATATTTAACATCCCTTTGGTGCTGAGTGCCATTATAATTTATATTGTTACATTGTTATTCCAACAAAGTAAAAATTATCTTAAAGTCATTTGCATATGTCTAATGCTAAAGAGTTGTTGCATCATTGGGTTTACCAATCTATTGATGAGTCATATATTTTTGCTTAGTCTTATGATTATAATATTTTTCTATATGCTCGTCAAATAATATTTATACAAAAGAAAACATTTTTTTTTTATATATTTATTGGAATTTTTTCACAGTTTAATCTTTGCTCCCATACATTTTTAGATGATTAGCTAATAATATTTTTTTTGTACTTTTTTTATTAAACTAAAGAGCGATTTTCTAAACACTATAACTTTTATTAACTAAAGTGCGGCGCTTTTTGAAGTTGCTAGGCAAAACTGGGAAAGCAGTTTCGATCGCAATTCGAAATTTTAGCTGCTGTGTGAAATAAAATGTGCCGATTGTTTCATTTTATTGATTATTTACGAGCAAGTTTACACAATTATTGTGCGTCCGGGCAATGAGCAGCTATCAGCTTTGTGAGTTCCGGCAATGAAGCGTCTACTGAACCCTGGTTCAAGTTCACTCTAAAATGGAATGTAATTAAAATTATTATGTCACGCAATGTGCGCCTCAATTGACAAACACACTCACAATCATTCATTCCCTTTACAAATATGTAAGGCAATGGAGCATTGCGCAAGTTGTGCCTAAACATTAAATATTATTGGTTTGTTTCTTTTTCTATGTTAAATGAAAAATCGAAATTCATGTAATGCGTTTTTGATTGAGCATTTTGAGCACGTTTAATAATAGTTTCAATACGAAATTCAAGCGCCGCATGAAATAACAAATTTTTATGAATGAATTGCGCTAAATTGGTGATTGCAATAACAACTGGCTATGAAAGACCAGCAACAACAATTGCAACACAAAACACTTTTTAAGATTTTCGCAATATTTGCAAAATGTAATTTTGACATCGTCAGCAAACAAAAACAACAAAATCATACGCCATTTACCGCTTGACCCCAAAATGAAAAATTGTTCAATTGATTTTGATTATTTTCTCAACTTGTTGAACTCAATTAATTAACTGGAGATAACTTGTTGGTCGTGGGTGTCAGCGTTTTAAAATTGCCTCGATCTTTTTTTTCTTATATTTTTTCAATTTCAAGTCAAAAACGTTGAACTTTTAAAATTTCCAATATTTTTATTATAATAACACTTGACTAATTTGTGGTTTTTTTTTCTCTGTTCTTTGTCTTTACAGGTAAACAAAAGGTCATTTGCACCAACAATTTACATTTATTAGGAAGCTTAAAACATGCATTAAACGCAGTCTGAACATTTTATGAGGCGAGTACCAAAATTGTATTTAAATTAACTTGCCCCTTCCGGGCCAAAACCAAAGCCAAAGCAATACTCAAAAACCAAAACCAAAACATGTGTCAGACATGTCAATTCGGTGGTTCAAACCAAGTGCCCATAAACCTCCATCGAGTTGGCAGAGAGAGTGAGCAATAAAACAGAGAGAGAGAGAGAGGGGACAGTGGTTGCTTTTTTCGGCCGGAAAACAATAACTAAAAAACTGCTGCTGCACTGAAAGATGCCCTGTAAGCTTTTTATAAGTGTTGCAATTAAAATTGAATACTAATTTATTTGTCTAACGACAAAATATTAATTATTTTTTATGAATAATTTAGCATTGTAATCATTAGACAACTTCAAGTATTCAGTGGGTTCACAGATGTCACCCTCGGCACATGTTTATAACTTTTTAATAACTTTTTTACTATAAATAATTTTTATGGCTGCCGAGTGTACAAATTGTAAGCAGTTACTGTTCACAGGCAGTTGTGTGCTGACAGAGATCGGTGCAGGTTTCCTGGACCCCGTCAGCCTATGAACGGCCCACGAATCTTTTGCTTGTCGCTGCCGTCACCCAATTGCCGCCGGAAATTTCATAATTTTTGCTTGCTTTTCGTGGTTTGAAACGAAATAAAAATGTTCCATTTGAGAAAATGAAAATGTATTATTATGTCTATTTTCGAAAATGTCATTGAGTGACACTTGATACATCGCCCACCTTGTAGTTGTTGTTGTAGTACACAAAAAAAAAATAAGAAAATTTAAAACCAAAACCCCAACGCTGATAATTGTCTTGATTTCAGTGGTTTTCTCATTTAAAGCTAAGCAATGCAGCACAATAAATAAAGGTGAAAATCAAGCGATTTCCAAATTGAAATACAAATTGTAATTGTTATTTTTAGTTGGTTTGGTCCGCCGCATCGCATTTATTATTATTGCCACAATTCCCGGCCATTTCCGTTCTGTTCGGGTGAATAGAATTGAGAGGCATGTGCACAGTGGTTTAAAGTAACAAAAAAAAAAACCAAAAAATCTAGATAGATGAAAAATCATGATCGATTAAAAAAAATCGACTTTTACCTGTTGTGTTTGGAAAAAAATCCTTAGACCAATTGCTAGATTATATATACCCTATGTATCAGTCATACACATCATAATAATATTATAATCTCCTCCACAAGGCTATACAAACAGCAACAATTGTACAAATAAATATATTGTACAAATAAATATATTTCAGAGTGCGGTATATTATTGAATATTTAAATACATTCCCATTACAGTATTTTGATTCAGATTCCGATTCAGTATTTGTCAAACTCTCAATTGGCTGCAATTCCTTATGTTATTCGGTATTCTAAATAATTAGGAAATAAGTCGTTAACTTTACAAAAATAAGATTATAATTACAAAGTAGACACACCTCAATTGGCGGACTTTTGTTTTCTTTTTGCATGGCAAAATCTCAAGCCATTGATAATGCGACCCTCGCAGAAGACGTGTCCACAGGGCAACGAGACCTTGCCGCACATCATGTGTCTGCTGCGGTAATATAACAATACGTGTTGCAAAGCGTACATCGCCTTCTCCTCATCACTCTTTAAAAATAATTCATATTCGAACCAGGATAGCTTTAAAACTGGAATAAACAATAGGAAATAAAATAGTTGGTTATTATAATCTGAGTCATCAGCCGTAATTCTTTCAGGAATAATATAATCTTCGTTGGGTTAAGGGTTGCCATGTCCTGCGAGCTTTAAACATATTCACAATTCACTAGTCTGCCATATTTTTTTCTGGCTATAATGTGCTATTAAGATCAGTTCACAAAATTGGCAGATGGGTTAGGTGAAATTTGAATTGAGTAATTGCCACAGGCCAATAAAAAAAAACCTGAGCTGGTTTCCGTAAGAAATGCTTTGCTGAGCAATCATACTGAAAATAATTTACTGCGCTAACATAATTCGTGGCATGTGCCACATTATTGGTGGCCACACTATGTTGTCATGCCTCAAAAGTACGAACGAATATTCGCACTCAAACTCGTAATATTTTCCAGCTGTTCCGTTCACTTTTAAAGACTGTTGTTGTTGTCGTTGTAGTTGTTGTTTGCGCAGTGTTTACAAATTATGTGTGGACTCGTTCTTTAAATTTATTATGTAGCTTTTTTTTTGTTGTTATTTTTTTTTTTGGTGTAATTAAAAGCAATGTCCAAAGTGCAACTGCAGTGGGTTTAATTTACATATGTTCAAACATTTGCAAGCCTGACAAGTGTGCTGTACTTTTCATTATTGTTGTGCGTTTTGTATGTGTATGTGTGTGTGTTGTTGTATTTTGAGTGGGTGTTTCAACTTCCAGTGTGGCACTGGCTTAAAACCAATATGGCAAGGGGAATGACAAAGAAAAACGCCCAAAAATAGAAAAGAAGAAACACAAAGCTGACCTAGTGCACCAAATAAGTGCTGCTACCAATTACAAATTGGGACTGCAACATGTTACTAATGTCAACGTATCGCTAGCTCTCTGCCACATGTTGCACACACACACAGACATTGTGGCACTTTTTCACGTTAGATAATTCGCTACGCATTTGCAGCATCATTAATTAGTTCAGTTTCATTAGGCCTAGAAAGTTTTCTATAATGGACTTTTGTGTTGTTTTTTTCCTTTATTTTTTTTTGTGAAAGTTGCGCCATTACCACTTAAACTGAATGCAACACATTTCAGTTTTTCGGGTTCGATTTGGTGTGCATTTGGCTCTGTTCATTTATCAAGCTGTGTGTGAAAACCACTTGTTTTATTAACAACATAACAAAATTTACATTACCTTGAGCTCAAACTGCCAAAAAAAAAAAAAATCAGAAAACAAAAAAAAAATATAAATCGAGTCGAAGTTGCATCTTGAAGAGTTTTCCATGCTCAAGTGCCCTGCAACTCATATAGATCTTTTTCTCGTTGTACACTTAGAAAAAACATGATACTTATATTGGAAAATCGTCTTAAAGCGAACTTTGTTTTTGGGGCTTACCTTTTTATAAGTCAGTGTTAGCATACATACATTAGAATGTTGATATATTTTTAAATTTAAATTGTATGGAAAATTAGAATTAAGATTTTTGCTTTTAAAAAGATAATTTTGAAATCTTCCTGATGATAAAATAATTTAGATTGATGTAAAAGTCGTAATTATTTTCTCAAAAGCAAAATAGAATTAAAATTAATCTGCACAACATTTAAAATAATCAATTATTTTACTGTTCGATTTGTATCGAAGGTTGGATTTCCATATTTTTTTTGAGTGTATGACAGCCGAGTGTGTCAAGTGTGTGAAAGTGTGTGTGTAATATTCCAAAATGCACTTCAAGCTGCAAGTTTTAGCTCAAGTGCCACTAGATGTCAGTTGTGGGCTACACATAAGCGTGTAACTGTGTGTGTGTGCTTGAGTGTGTGCTGCAACTGGTGGGGTCTGTCTGCCATATCTAAGATGTGGCTCTAAGGCCTACTTCTATTTTTTACCATTAGAAGCGCATGTCTGCAGACGCGTCGACAACAATCAATTGCCTTTAAATACATTTTATTGGCGGCATCAAATTGCTTTCTGTTCCTTGGAAATTCGCAATGCAACTTTCCAAAGTGTGCGCTTAGAATCAACACACTTAAATGGTCATTGCCAGCTTGTCATTATCACCATCATTAAGTACATTATCAAGATCATTATTGTGTTCTTTGTCAGCCATAAATAAACTGACATCAGCAGCATCTTTGGCTGCATTGCTTAAAGTATATTGGCTCACAGATCTTCTTCTGCTGTTGCAGTTGCAGTTTGCTGTTGCTTCTCTGGTCATTGGCCCGCATTCTGTGGCTCAACGATTTGGTACGACAAATCCATACATAAGCCTCGACTCGAGACTCTAAACTTGGCTTTACTTGACTTGACTCTACTCTCTCTAGTCTACTCGGCAAGTCTGCCGAAAAAGCAAAATTAATTGTTCAAAAACACACCTTTCAAGGAAGCTGCGTTTTGTTGCTTTTGCTGTGACTGTTGCATGTGGCAAAGTTTGCTGCTTGGATTTTTGCTTCAGTTTTCTATTGCACGATTTTCTGCCATATTTCTTGCAGCACGATCAAGTTTGGGCCGCTTCCTGCATACCCCCTACACCGCCTACCCCCACACAATACTCCCCCCCGCCATCTATGGCGACATTATAGCTTTGTCGTCGTTGTTGTTCTTGTTGTTGCTGTTACTGTTGCTGTCGTGCTCAACTGCATCGCTGTGCCTTGTGTGTTGAATGCTGTATGTTGTTTGTTTTGCGCTATATGGCAGATTATTATCAATTTTCCTTTAGCCATGACAACGAATATTTCTGTTTGACATGTGTGAAAATATTTGTTATTCGGCCTGCCTGCCTGCCTGATGCGGGCTTAAAATTTTGCAAGCTTGCAGACCTGAAAGTATATGCATATATATATATATGTGTATATATATATATATATAGATGATGTCTAGACTTACGCTTGTCTGTTACCTAAGCAGAGCTTTTGTTGTGACAGTTACAAGAATGTGAAGCTGGCTTATTAAATAACAAGTAAAAAACGGCTAACTTTGGCACGTTAAAAATTACATAAATCAAATTATAAATAAATCATAAATCAAGATAGGCTTAAAGCTTACGCATTAGTTTGCAGAGAAGCAGACAAACAGACAAAGCCAAATTTATAACATTCTACACTCAGAAAAAAATCGTCACTAAATTTTAGACAATTGTCGTACTTTTAATTTTAGGTTTTTCTTTTCGTATATATAGAAATTATTTTTAAAAACCAGATTTAATATTTGGCTTAAAAACTATTTTAAAATTTATGTCGATACTTTTTCTGAGTGTATAGGCGTAACAAAATTACAAAATATGCATGCAGACAACGCCTAAAATTCTCCAGCTGTGATAAACACGCTTAATCAATTTTACAAGATTAAATGCTGTTAATTTGTTTGCTGGGCATCTAACAACTCATCAGACTATTATATAAAAATATTATAAATAATAATAAAAAAAAACATTGCAATTTCACACGCAAAATAATTTGTATACAAGTTTTTGGCTGTTTTTGGTCATTTTGTTGATTGGTTTGTTGTTTGTTGAATCTGTTAAAGCAGTTTGTATGCAAATATATTTGCAGATCTTGTCTGTCCTCGGCCTCAAATGTTTGATTTGCCATTTGCAATTTGCAACTTGGCACATCTCAGCTGCTGGCAGCAAGGCGTCACTTGCGTCACAGTTTCAGCTTGAGTTGCAGACAGAGTTTTTGGTGTCAACGCAGATGCAGCTGCCGCACTGCCGAACTGCGGAACAACTCTTTGACAGTCGCCGTTCGAGTGCTGAGCATAATTATGCACACATTGCTACACTTGGAGAAAATGTGTAAAAATTTTTAAGAAGTATTGTTCAATGCATGCGAATAAAATGCTTATTTCAAGTAGAATTTAATTGTAATACCAAAATTTTGTAGTCTGCTTCGAACTATTTTTTAAACTTAAATTAAATCAGCTTTAAACGAAAACTTGAGAATCTTAATAAGCAGAAAGTTAATTTCTTAATTAATGTGCAACAATGCTTACTAAAAAAATATTAATTGCTTGATTCAAGCATTTTTATTGTGATTTAAAAATTCTATATCAAAAATGCTCATTCATTAAACGAACTATTATTTTTCACAGTGTACATTGACTGCACTCAGCTCGTGTGCATTGTGGCAGGCACAGGGGCAGTCGCTGTGGGGTGTGGTGGGGGTTCGCTATGGAATTCGGTCAAGTACTTGCCACTCGCTTAATGCAACGCTGGCTGCCAACTTCGGCTTTAGTTTTTTGGTACGCTTTGGCTTTGCTTCGGTTTTGTTTGATTTGATTTGTGGGTGACATGTGGAAGCTGTCGCCAAAGCGCATTATTGACACTTTATCAGTGTTGCATGTAGACATGGGTTCACAAACACAGTAACCCGCCACTCTGCCACCCTTTAAGCATACATTAAGTTGTGGCACGCAACTTTCTACGCATTTGTTACAGTTTGTCGGCCCCCGCTTATCATATGGCCACATTTATTTAATTATTTCGCCTGTCAGCCAAAAAGGCGAACGTTAACCATTTTTTAATGAGATGACGCGACCTCCAAAAAGAAAGTCCACACGACGAGCAGCTTTAAACCAATTGAAAGTTCGTGATAACACAACACGTCTGGGCCATGTCTTGTCTTGGCTTGTCTTACCTTGTCTTGTCTTGGGCACCCGTCCAATGACTTGGCTCATCTGTGCGGCGGACGCGCTTTCAATGAAGCTGCTGCTTGTTACCGACGACGCCAGCTGCTGTTTATATATATATATATATATATATATATATATATGTATATATTACATATATATACATGCATTGTTGTATTTGTTGTTGTTATTGTTGCTATTGTTGTCATTATTTGACTTACTGTTGCTACTGGCTACCGTTTGTTGTGTGTACTTAGCCATTTGACATGGTCTCTCTCTCTCTCTCTTACAAACAGCTACTTGCAATTTACCTTGACGCAAAACTATCATTTAACATAAGGTATTTTCAGAGCAGGCTGGCAATAATGCCTTGGGTGAAAGTGCGCCTCTTAAACATACCCTGTAATCATTGTAAATACTTAAGCTCATTTTTATTGGAGCAGCAAAAGTTTTCATTTTTATTAGAAAAGGTTTGATGATTGAATTGAGTAAATCAATTATATTTAATGATAGAAAAACCAATTTTTTTATTGCAATTAATTTAGTAAATGCAGACAACATTTTGTTCATCAGGTAGAAATTTAATTTTTATTTGCTTCTGTTGTTCAATGCAATATAGATTTTTTTAAAATAAATCTTTAGTTTGCTGTAATTATTTAATTTCTGCCAACAGAATGTAGGATATTTTATTTTGCAATCTTTCATATTAAAACAAATAAAAAAAGCTACACATAAATGTCAAATTCAAAAGTCTGATTTCTCTATATATATTTATACTTTTTAAAGCTAGTTATGCTTGGCTTCTTAAATACTTTTTTATAATCCTGTTATACCCCATTGCAAATCTAACTGGCTAAGTATAAGTTCATAATTAATATGGTTATATTTTAGTGGAAAACCTTAAACGCTCTTTAAGCATTTGGCTTGAGAGTTCACTTTCTTTTCATTTCTATTTTCTACTTTAATGAGCCAAAACCAAAAGCGTTTTCATCGTTTTCATCGTCGTCATTGTTTTTTTTTTTGTTGTTGTTGAATGAAATGAAATGAATTTGGCTAATTGGGCGGGCGGTCGGTCGGGCGGTTGACCCGCTGTTTGGCCGAAAGAGTCTCATTATCATTATCAGCATGCACTTTCGCCGGCTGTCAACTGGCATTAGGCATCGTTGAAGGCCAGCCAGCCATATCGCAGCGGACATTAAACGCCTCTGAATAAATTCAAATTAATTGATAAACTAAAAAAAAAACAAGAAAACCGGCCAGTAAAATGAAAATTATCGCCACGTTTTGCTGCAATCTACGCAGTTTGGCATTTAGCCAAACAATTTGCTCTGGCCAAACCAATGCAACCGTTTTGGAGCACAAAGCGCAGAGTTTGGAGTGGGATCGAAGCGGGGTGGTATTGGGGATTTAACGGGTTGCGCATGCGTCGCTTGCCCGCTGCTTGCCACATTGCGCAAGTGCAGCCAACCCACTGCTTGCCGCACAGACGGATAGACAAACAGACAGCCGGACCGGTTCGGTCTCCGGTTCGGAGCGCGTGTGCAACTCCGCGCAGATTTTGTCGCATTTTTATACCCTATACACATTTTAAGAGCCTCAAAGGGTATAATCAATCCGACAGATTAAAACTTTTTGACTTCAAAAAGTTTATATATAGATTCTCAACGAAAAGTTCGAAAATGAAAGTGCATTTATTTTTATATACAAGTTGTATAAATTGCGGCTGTTTACAGGGTATCGGCTAGTCAAGCACTCTGAACTACAGCCCGTTATTTGTTTTCATGCAACCCCAGCTTAACCCAGCTTAGCTTACACCTTTCCCCGCAACAACCATCAATGACTTTATTTGATGTAAACCGCCAAAGCATTTGAACTTTTGGCTTTTTTCTGGCTGTGTTGAGGTCCCCAGCTGCCCGCCTTACACCCACACACGCCTGGCTGGGGTCTCTGTGTATGTATTTTAAATGGGATACGACATTTCGTCATGCTAATCAGTATTAAGTCAAGTCGAAAATGCGGATTATAAACTGTTGGCTCTTGCGAAATAAAAAAAAAATACATGCACAACGATGTGAAACTGTTTAAGCTGCCAAATGTAATGCTTAATGTAAAACAAACAAACTAAAAATTTGTGTTATGGATCAAAATATCTCCAACTTTTTATAGCTAGTTGCCAGAGAATTAGCTGAGCCAGTTTGAGTTTAAAATTGTTATAATTTAGGAAATACTTTAAAAATTGATTGAAATGATGAAAATGACAAAAAGAAATCTTTTTTTTAATAATAAATATGTGAAACTAAAATAAGATGACCTTAAGTGACATACTTTTATAAGTAGAACGTAAAGTGTTATAGAACACAAAAAGCAGTTAAATATTGTAACAATAGATGAGCAATAAGTGACAATTGAGGGGAAATCAAATGACCTTGGCAGGCAATGGAAATTCTTTTCATACTTGACCTTGAATTACATAGGTGATGCAATAAATTCCACAAGTATTAATATTACAAAAAAAAAATACGAATTTCTAGTTGCTCAACATTTGGAAATGATTTTACAAAGATTCGCGTTAATCGCTTTAAATTAACTTACTTTTCATTTGAATGTAAGCATTTCAGATGGATTACAATTTTAGCTGTAGTTTCAACTATGGCAAGGCCAAGTTAATGGTTTTTTTTTTTTCTCTTTGTGGCTGCTGTGCGAGATTGTAAAAATGATTTGCGCCTTAGCAGCAGCATAAATAATTAAATTTGTTGCTCCCTTATGTGGTAATTAAATAAATGAAGTAAACATTACAAACATTAACTTGCTGTAGCAGCACTTAACGTTGTCCAACTGCCAATTTGGGTTGAGTTTGAGTTCTCTGCTGTCATTTGTGATTGGTGTTTGATTATAGGCAGGTATCTGATAGCTGTTGCTGATTGAAAATTGCTGTAATTGCAATCAAGTCAATGCCAAAGTCGTTGTCTTTATCGCTTTTTACCTTCTTTAGCTGCGTTTATGCAAAAACTAATTTATTTTATGCACTCGCAAAAAATATATAGAAACTTGCTTACGACAAATGCAGGAGAAGATTTATAAAATTCTAGTTTCATGATCGATTTTTGTAAAACAGATGTTCTTAAATGTTAAATGGAATTGTTGTTTTAAAATTATGTGAATTTAGTAATTGTAGAATCCAAGACATGCGTATAAATAAAGTAAAATTAAATTTTTGTCTGATACTAAAAAAATTCAAGGTATTAAATCCGCAACAGGAAACTTAGAACCAACTAAAAATTTGTATTAGAAATTTTGCGCTTTTCGTACCACAACTGGAACCGGCTTTTGGCTTTAATCCTGCTTAAATTTAGGTGCCTTTTTCGTTGAGTGTATCGAAGCAATAGCTTGCCTTTATTATGCATACGTGTGCGGGGTTTATCAACAAATTATGCAAATGACTGTGGGACGAGAACGTCACGCGTTTGCCAAGTCAATTGTCAATTGGCAATTGTGACATTTTGCTTAAACCATTTCCCTGATGCAATTTTTAATTTATTTACTTTGGCACACCAACCCACCAAAGGCGCCGTTGGGCGGCGGCGTGTGTGGGCCTCTCTTTGGTATGGCAAGGAACTGCGTGTACATGAAACAATTAAACTCAACATGCATTAATGTCAACTTATTCGCGCTGTGTCCGCCAATTAGAGGCGAGCATGTAACGCACAATGGTGGCAAGTGGCAAGTGGCAAACGGGGCAGGCATGCGCATTGAGCAGTAAATAACCAAGGCACTAACTACAACAACAATAGCAACAACAATCAACAAGCAACAGCTGACAGCTGCAGTTGTAAATTTGATTTTTATGGCTAGCAAGCATGTTGCCAATTGGCAACAGTCGCTTTCCGACCAAAGCCGACCAACCAACCAACCAAACAACCAACCAGTCAGCCAAACAAGTTGGCTCAATGAGTTTTCTGATATCTGCTGTCACCACTAAATGCAATTGCAATTGCAACTGCAACTGCAACGGCTCGGCATCTTTTTTTTTTTATTTTTTTATTTTGCATCTTTGAGGTGTTAAAATGGCCGTAACTGAACACTTGCTGTTGTTCATGTCATCTACAGTTTTTAAATGAAGACTTCATTATGAATGCAATTCTACTACTGGAAAAAGTGTTAAAAGTATTAACATATTCCTTAGGGAAAAACAGACATTTTGTTTGCCTTTGGATCACTTAAATTTAAACGTTCTACAAACTGATTAACAATTTCAATTATAGAAAACTTTACTCGAATGCAGATACCCATTAAATAAGTGTGAAAGGAAATTAAGTTAAAGTAAATAAAAAAGACATAAGGAAGCTTGATGGAGTTAATCAGATATATATGTATTCTTGATCATCATAAAAAGCTTAGGTGATCTATCCATGCTCGTCTGTCTGTCTATAACAACAAGAATCTTCAACTTTGGAATATTAGTTCCAAAAAGAAAAAGTACAAATTTATTAAGATAATTGACATGTTATTGATATACTGTGAAAATTGTATTATGATCAAGTAAGAAACACAGATTTTCTTAACTTAAACTTTTTTATATTAAACAAACTAAAAGTATTTAAAACTGTGTTTCTGCTACTCGAGTTGCCTTATTTGTTCTATGATTTAATAAATATTATTTTATTTGCCTTATACATTCCATACCAGAAGAATAACAAATATATTTCTGAATGTAATTCAATATACATGACTAAGTAAAATTCCAATTCTAATCAAACGTGATTAAAAAACATTTCTTCTTTAATGGTTTTCAGCTGCAACATGCAGCTTGTGTTTTGTGACGAACTTTGAATTGGATAAAAATTCATTTTGCCAGCTGCATTTTAATTACTTTTGCGTCTCGAAAGCGAACAACAAATAAACTCTAAATGTTTCGCAAATTATTCGTGTTGTTTCTTTTTTTGTTTGTTGCTGTTGTTGTGGTTGTTGTTGTTGTGTCTGGTCTGCAGCAGCAAGAAAATCGTGACAATAATGCCAAATCGAACGGATGTTTGAAAATCGACAAATTTAAAATGAATTTGGCCGTCGCAGAATTAAGCAATTTATCATAAAGGAAAACAAAAGAAAAGAGAAAAAAGATATGGCAACCGTCTGTCTGCCCAAAAATTATTTATAATAAATTGTCGCTTGACGTGTTTGCAAGTTGATCTTGACTCGCCAAACTTATTGGCAATTAAAGAAGGGGCGCCTTAAACCCAAAATTCTCTGCTGTTTGAAGCTTTTGGATGAACCCACCCACACCCTACTCCTCCTCTGTTGCAATACTTAGCAATTTAATGGAGGTCACGAACCGAGCACACCAACCCAATGCCTCGATGGGTGTGCTTAAAAGTCACTGCAAACAATTTGCTCATGATACAATTTGTTCTTTTCATCTCAAATTGCACAAAAGCTGAGATCACCAAAACACACTGAATAACGTTATGAAATAGTCAAGAAGCTAGTTAAACTTTTTCAAATTAAGCTTTTGTCATCTCATTTCTATTATCTGTTCAGATTGACTAAATTTTGCTACTTGCTTCATAATAAATATTTTATGGCCTAAAAATATAACATTGCATTCTGAAGAAAAGTTTGAAGCAGAAATGGATTGTTTTTAACGCAATTCGTTTAACTTTTAACAGTTACTAAATTGATAAACGATTTAGAGAAATCTTGCAAAGCAAAGAAGTTGGAAATATATATTGATGATATATTGGATAATCAGAGCAGATAAGCTAAATACAGATAGTAGTTTGCTCAATATGTAAATTCATTTCTTTTTCTGTTTCTTAATGAAATTTATATTTTGGTTTCTTAGTTGATTTCATGCATATTTTTATTTAACTTTGTACGATCTTTAGAATGATTGTGTTGCCTCTGAAGAATCAGACTAATGATATGCATTAAACTTTCAGAGTTTTTTCGTCTTTCTCCCTTCCAGATTTACCCTTACTTTGCTAATTTAATTTTCATAATTTTTGGGCATATTCTGCAATTTACTTCTGCTGCACTTATCGACATCACTGTTGTTGCCTCATGTCGCATGTCGCTTAAGTGCTTATTAAAGGTTTTCGCTCTTACCTCTGCTCCTTTGTATGCCCCTCAGCTTCCCCTTGTCCCTTGTCCCATTGCTTGTGTTCTGTGGCAGTTATGGTTGCCGCCCATTCGAATTGAATTGCTTTCTGTGCTTATTTAGTTGCATGTGCCTCGGTTGCATGTTGTTGTTATTGTTGTTGGTTGTACTTATTGAAGTGCAGTTTGCTTAGGGCGTACTAAAGCACCGTTATTTTAATAAACGCTGACTGAGCATGCAACACAGCGCAGCGCAGCTCAGCTCAGCTCAAACTTAACTTTAACTTGATTCCTGCCCTTTTTTAACTAACTTATATTTTTTATTTTTTTTTTTTTGCTTTTGTTGGGTAAAAGTTTTGCGATGCTTTTCTTTACGAAGCGACGACTTTCTTCCCAAAAATTGAAACGCAGCTGGCGGCGTCAAGGCTGCAAAACACGTTGCGAGTTCAAAGCGTTTTAGTGGTAAATTATGAAGCAGGCCGACGCTAATAGCAATAACAATTTGGCAACACGCCCACGCCACTGCCACGCCACTGCCACGCCACTCTGCCACTGTCCCTGCCCCTGTAGCCGTCTCTGCCTTTGGCATTGCCTCTTCTGCCTAGTTCATAAAATAAACTAAACATTTTGTTTTGAAACCCGCCCGAATTTGTTTATTTACACATCGAGTGCTAAGAACTTTAGCGCGCATAGTCATTTAAATGTCAATGTTTAATTGACAATGTGAGCAAACCGCCATACACAGAGAGAAAAAACAGCGAGATTTTTGCATAGCCATCTGAATCTTTAGTTAGGCATTTCGATCAGTAGTCACACATTTTTCGTTTAGTTTATTGTTTGTAAATATATTTTTTAACCTAAAGATTATTTCAATTAACTATTCAAATTAGATCAAGACTGTTTAACTTTAAACATTTGTTAATTAGTTATATAATAATATTACTTAAATAATATCGCCTCTTTTGCCCCTCTAATTTGAAGCTAATTTACTTTTATAATTTTCCCATATTTTTTTGCTGAATATTAATCTTTAAACTGTGAGCTCTTATCGTAATTCTTAAATTTATCGCTTAAAGCTTAAGCCTAATGTAAGTAGGACTTTTCCCACTGTGTATTATAGACAGTGGATAGGCATTGTGTCTGGCGAGCCGCTGTGACGAGTTCAGCTCTCCAGATTTGTCGACATTTGTCCGTCTCTGATTGTCGATAGCCAATTTTGAAATTCAATGCTCGCACTCTGACATGGAACGACCTTGAGATGTGAAACCAGTTCAATTATTCCAATACATATATATATATATATATACATAGACTTACTCATGCAAAATCACACACAAATCGCTGTTATAAAGTTGTCAATATTATGCGTGACATAAAACTAACACTTGTTTTTTTGTACCGTTCCAAAATGTTAATCAAATTGTCAGGTAACAGTTGCTATTTATAAAGTTGTTGCTGTTTTTTGAGTGAAAGTAATTTATACAAATCTGGATTTGGGACACGCCTAGATATATAAAAATTCACATGTTTATGTCAGCTAATTCACTTGTTTGGGTGAGTGATCTCTGCGAGATGCGCTGTGTCATCATAGAAAGCTGTTTGATTTTGCCCAATTTGGTTTGTTGTTTTTGTTGGATCATTATCCAAACTTATTGCAATCATCAAATGCTATTTACCGCTAAGCACTTATTTAGTTAATCATTTAGCGCAGGGCTTCTAACAAAGAAATTCATTGAGGGTGTGTGTAAGTGTGTGTGTGTATGTGTGTGTATGTATGTGTAACTTTGTGTGTGGGCTGTGGGAGTGGCTTAGAATAAGGTGCAGTCTTCACTCGTGATTGAATCGAGTATTGATGTTATGCAAAGGGCTTGACAAATGCAAATGCAACAATAACGTAATAAAATTAATATAAGAATGCGGGTTAATATTCTAATGATCGATTCAAACATATCCTATAAAAAAGTTTGCTTAAATCTATCTGTGTTGACTTAGCTAACAAATATATTGACCAACTTTATGACAAAATAAAACAATAATAATCAGAAGCAATTTTTAAACAAAACTATAAAACTACTTTAAAATTGATTTTTTTAAATATGAATCAAATGTAATTGAAAGCAGTATTTTAACTGTTGTTTTTTTAAACGTACAACTAAAATGTGTTCTAAGAATAATTTCTACTATTATATTTAAATCAACATATCCAAACTTTATATATTTGTCAAAGTTAAATATTTAGACATATTTTTCTCTTATAATCAGATGGAGAGAAATTCCTTTTAACTATTACACAGATTTGAGTTGCTCAATTATTCACTTCTTCACCCATTATTAATATGCCATGGATGTAGTTATGTTCAACACTTAATTGTGAACATGCTGTCGTGTTATTTAATCAATTGTTAAATTGAATATCTCTATTGAGTTACGGATACCCGGCTCGGTGCACAATCAAAGCGGCAAGAGAACATTTGTTATGCATTTATTCCACTCAAGTGCACTGCAATCGACAAATTGTTTTCTTTTTTTTTTTTTTTTTACGTTGATCATGGCAATGGAGGCATTCTACGGCCAGCCGGCTCTCCCATCGAGATATCATTATTTATATCACTGAAAATCGGCATGATCGGGGTAATTTCAATGCATTTTTGCATTGGGGCAGATGCGGCAAATGGAGCAGTTGCCGCATTGACAAGACGCATAAAACCAATCTTCCATTTAATAACCAATTATCGTTGATCAACTGCACGCCCAGAAACCAGCCCACTGGGACACCACCAGGTGGATGGAGAGACCAACATATTCGTACTGCACAATATCAATTACGAGTCGCAAGTTGCAAGTTGCTAGTTGCAAGCTGCGACTGATTATCCCAGCCAGCCGGCCAGCCAGCCAGCCAGTTGGGGGGAATTGGCCATGGCCAAGGCAAATGGAGGCACAACTCGAGACAAACCGAGTCGGCAACATCCAATTGGCAATCGGACTAACAATCGACTTTTGTCTGCAGCGGCTGCCTTTGCTGCTGCTGCTGCTGCTTCTTCCACATTTCAGCTCGGGGGTTGTGTCTGATTAGCGCTTAAACAAGTTAATGCCATTGATGATGATTCCAATTTCGATTCAGATGCTGTACGAAAAAGCACCTGAACAGCCACTAAAACAGAAACTGAAACAGAAACAGAAACCGAAACCCAAACCAAAAAGACGCTTAATGCATTACAATGTGGTCGAGATCAAGCCAAGTTGCGTACGTGGTGCCGGCTCTTATTCAGAGACTTACTGCCAAGGCTCCGATTCAAATCAACAAATAAGTCAGAATATTTGCAAATTGAATTATAGGCGACTGCTTAAATACTCTCATCAGAGCACCCAACACGAGGCTATCTTCTAAATTCAAATCTTAAAGTTGTAAGCACAATTTATTATTTAACGTTTTTGAAATAAAGTTAAATAAAAAGTTGTAGTAAGCTTCTCTTTAATCGTTTAATTTTATTTTGATGACCAAAGAGTAAATAAATGAAGTATTTTTCTGATTTTAAAACTTGACTTGTAAGTAAATTAATGGTTCGAGTGAAAGATCTGAAAGAAGCAGAAGGGCTAGAAAATAGACAAATTCTTATTTAAAAAAAAAAATTTTGAGAATATAATTCTTTGTTTTACGAAATTCTGCCTAGAAGTGGCTCAAAAGTATGACGCGAATAAATACAAATTATTATGCGTGATAAGTGTCTAGTTTCAAAATCGTTTATAATTACTTACCGATACCAAGTCGGATATGGCACAAAACCAATAAACCCATTTTTTACCTACGGCTTGCAGTGTATAACAACAGCGGCCACTTCGGCTCCAAGATAAATGGGCCAGCTGCTGATCCGATGACAACAGCTTTAGACGAGTGCTGCTTGGGAGTCGAGTCGCATTGCGTTGTTGCCGCTTGTCGTTTCAGTTGTCAAAAAGAGGCTTTTGATGTTTGGCGACAACACTTTGGATATGCTCGTAATCCACACATATACTCATATACTCCACCATGTTCCATGTTGAACTTTCCCGTTGGTCAGCGACTAGGGTTCGTAGAATATGTAGCATCGTCTGTCTCCATATCTCCCTGTCCCTGTCCCGGTCTCTGTCGCTGTCGCTGTTTACCCAACACTTCTTATGTTAATGTTTTGTCGAAGTCAAACAATTTTTGTTGGCTTTACCTTGAATTTGAGTGCCAACAAAAACCACAATTAGCCAGTGACAGAAAAAGCCCATTTAATGTGAAAATTTGAAAGATAGGCTTGGGCTAGGCAGCATAATACTGGACAGCAAGATTTGGGTCTCTATTTTAATTTACGATTTATGAAATCGAATTCAATCTATATTTTAAAATGTATATAAATTGGACAATAGTATCCACTATAAGCTAGTGTTATCCCTTATTATTTCATACGATTCTGTAAATAAAGAATTTAATATTTATTACCAGAATTTTTATTTTTCATTTCCATACAATTCTCGACCAAACTTAATTTTTTTTTTAGCAAATGTTTTATATAATTGTGTTTATTTCATTGCAAACATCACATTTCTCATTCCTCCTTTTAGAGTGAGTCAAAAATTTTTCATCTCTTTCTACACTATTATTTATTTAATTTCATTTTTTTGTTACCTAGTGTAATTGTGTGTGTCCAGTGATAATTCTGTACAGATGATGACTTAATTTACGACTATTAATGGAATGAAAATTGTCTGTGGGAGCACTGTGACTTTAGACTATGCAAATGAACAACAATTATGACTGCTGATTGTGAACTAGCAGCGCTAATTGAAAGACCAGACCAAACCCAACCCAACCCAATCCAATCTAAGCCAATTGTAGTCCACGGCAAACATATAACTAACCCAATTTGTGTCTTCTATTTGCAGGCTGCCCGGTGACGACGAGCTCGCATTGTTTGCGCTGCAACAAGGCTGGTTGCATCAAGTGTCCATTGTACCTGGTGACGGACACCAGGCAATGCGTGGACGAGTGTCCCACTGGCTATCTGCATCAATGGTCGGCGCACACAGAGTTCATGGGTCGTGTTTGTGTGCCCACGGGTTACTCGGGTCCATTGATGGCGGCCCTTGCTGGTCTTCTTGGTGGATTCCTCGTTTGTCTCTCGCTGCTCGCCGTCGCTGTGCTGCTGGTGCGGCGCAAGCGTCGTCGCAAGTCCGTCAAACAGAAGCTGATCAATGAGAACACCATGGATCGTGCGGATTTTATGCGTCAACTGAACGAGATGCGTCCCAACGCCGAGTATTTTCTGGCCATGCTGAACGACACTCGCCGGCAAATCCGTAAACTATATTTATCGGGCGAGGTGGCGGCCGCCAACTCCTATCGTCCCATTGTGCGGGATCTGGCCAAGTTGCTCATCCTGCTGAATCGGCCGATTGAATTAATACCGACGCCGCCGCACGATTGGGCGCGTCTCTATGCGTGGTCAGAGCAGGCTCTGGAGCGCTACAAGCCGCAGGTGGGCCAACTCATAGACTTCTTTCAGGCCTCCCAAAATGGTCATGAGGTGCTCTATGCGGCACCGACCAAGAAGCAGCCCGGACACAGCATCTACAGGCATCAGCAGCAGCAGCAACAGAAGCATCCGGGCGCACCCACAAAGGGTAATCAACTGGGCGGAGATCTGTTGCCCGGGGATCGCAATAGCAACGCATCGGCGCAACAGAAGCTGCATCTGTTTGGCTCGCTGATCAGTCTGCACGAATTTGAGGAGCCGCGTGCCTCGGATCCATTTGGCAGCAGCTTCAACACACTCAAGAGCGGCAATCTCATATCGGATCTCAATGCCAGCTCGCTCTGGCTGGAGGATGAGTTCTACAAGCTGGGCTTTCGACCGCAGGACGAGATCACCACAGAGCTCTAGCTTACCACAGTATTAATCTTAGCACAAAACAAAAGCTGGCAATGCTACACGCCATCAAAGTGCAGCATTTGTCCAGCTCGATTCTGGAGTTGATCACATTCCATCATTCCAGTCACCATGCCATCAACAACAAAAAAACAAAACAAATCAAAACAACAAAAAGAAAACTGAGACGCACATTTAGATACAAGTCGCTAAGTGTTAACGTTTAGTTTAGCTGTAGCTTAACGTATCTTTAGTTAGTTAGTCTAGCCTCTAAAGAGCGAACTAGTCACGTAAAAAGAAAAAAAAAAACACAAAACAATGCAAAACAAAATGCAAGCAAAATGAAATTCGCGTGAAAAATGATTTGGATTTTATGGATTTTACAAAAATCGGCAAACACAAATACAAAATATCATGTAACGAACAACAATATTCGATAATACATATTAGCTATACTTATATAATATATATGCTTACTATATTTATAGTTAAATTAACTACTACATCTACATCTATGATATTTATAGACAGAGATTATAATGCTTAATGAATACAACATTGTTCTTATAATGATGATGCTGATAATGATGAACAATAAAATCATGTGCCGAAAACTATTTAAATGCCTCCCCAACTTATTGCTAACAATTAAAATTTTTAGCCAGCGTTATGGCTCCTCATATTTCCATAATATGAATGGCTCCTCCTTAATAGGAATATGCTCCTCCTGCTTCTGGTCCACCTGCTTTGCGTTGTCCTGTCATGTCTCCTCATTGCTGATGGCGTCCTTGTGCGCAGTCTGCAGATGCTCGGTCCACCTCCGCTCGTTGACCAAACGGGACAGCTCGCTGGCATCGTAGCCAATCAACAGCTTCAGATCACAGTCGAATTTGTAGGCGAATCGCTTGCCCGACACCTTCGATATCATGTCGCCATCATAATAATATCGCAGGGCACGCGACAATTTCTCATAGTTCATCGCCGGCTTGTTCTTCTTCTCGCCCCACAATCGTGCCACACGATCCGGATCACTCAGCTTGAACTCGCCATCGGTGCCCACCCATTCGATGATGTTCGTATGTTCGCTGTCCGTGAGTATCTCCAATAGAAACTGCCACAGCTGAACCTGACCGTTGTTGCCGGAGCCAATACTGTTGTGGTGACTCGGACTTTGCGGAGTCGACGAACCATCTGAAGCTGCAACAAAAAGAGAGAAAAGTTATTTACTGTTATTATAAACTCTTTGAATTTTACACTGATTGAGCTTAATTTTAGAGAACATTTAATTACTGAATAAATAATTATGAATATTACAATGTGTCTTTTGGCTAATTCAAATATTTGTTTTCATTCCAAATCGAAACCAATTGAAATTGCAAACAGCAAAGAAAGCAGTGCAATTATTACAAATTGAGCAACAGAGCAAGCAGTGCAAAGCAAATATGATATTTTGCAATTGCGGATGCAGCTATCAAGTTTAAGCGAAAATTGGAATTATCTCTGTGGTTGCTGCCAAGTGGAGCATTTACTTACAGTCTGTGCTCTTGACGCTTTGATAGGATTTGCGCATGATGCGCTGCTCCAGACTGGCAGCAGCAGCAGCAGCTGTAGCTGCAGCTGTTTGAGCAGTGCTTGTTCCTGACTTGAGTTGTTTGGGTTTGCGCAGCTCCTCAGCTTGTTTGTGGACGACCGAGACGAAGTTGCACTCCTTAAGCAGCTGTAGATGCGTCCAGAACACATTGCCCGGATCCTTGGGCAGCTTGCGGCTAAACTGCTCGTGAGTCAAAGCGCACAACGCCTGCCCACTGATGTGCCACGTGTCCATGTCGATGTCGCGCAGTCCGAACTCTTTGATGGCCCAATCCAGCCAGTGGGCGACATGTGCCGGCGTCCAATCGTTGACTGCCTCGGGTATCTTGAGACGCACTTGTTCCCGCTTGAATTTGCTATCGAGCACCCAATTGAGCACAGGTTTGCCCACCTCAACATCTGCATCCGTCTCGCCATCTGCATCAGCATCCTTGTCCTCATCGGTGATATCAACTTCGAAGGACCCATCTTTCGTTTTGCGTTTCATGTTCGAGGGGTTTGTCTTGGTGGGACTGCCGCTGGAGGAGGAGCAGCTCTTGCTGCTGCTATTTGTGTCCTGGGCACCGCTGGTGTCCTCCAAAGCGAGTGTGGCCAGCGCAGCCTCCGTTGGCTTGAGCACATCGGCAATGTTGATCTTTTTGCGTATCGTCTGAATCTGCACATTGATTTGAACTAATCCCTCGCCTTTGACGCACTGATCAACGAGATTCTTGTGCGGCTCCAGCTGCAAATCAATGCTGTTAATTTTGAGTCGTTTAAATACAATCTGAATTTTACCTCCTGCGCATCCTGCAGGCAGAATGAGTAATAGTTCAGCTCGACGCCAATCTTTTGTTCCACAATCCTTCTGTAAAAGCAAAAATAAGTAAGGAATTTAAAGAATTATTCTATTTTCGATATGTAGACTTACTTGAGTGTGCTCAGCGGTTCCCTGATGTCCATGTGTACAATGATAATGTCATCGGGTTCATTTTCAACGTCGCAGCTGCCATCCTCGTAGATATTCTGCTCCTCGAAAATCTCGCTTGCGATGACTCCCTCTACAAATGTTAAGTTTTAACAGGTGGATAAGTGATGGATGGATTTACAGTAGCTATTAAAAGTATGATGTCTTTCAATGGGGTGCTTAAATAAGAAACACAAACAGCAGCTGCCACTTGTTGATTTATATATTTTCAAACTGTTGCTGCTCGAGTACTTTTTGCGTACCGTTTTTGTGTGGGTTGATTGCAAATTAAAATGAAAGCTATTCACAGTTGGAGATATTAATCACAGTAGCTGTTTAAAGTATGTTCTATTTAAATGTGGAGCACAAGGGAGAAGTAGATGCCTTAATTTAACTGGTGCACAATTCAGTTTTAATATATTCAATATATAAACACTGTTGACAGGGTATCTAGCAGTCGTATACGAGCAAATTTCTAGAACACTTGTTGATTTGGCATTTACCAACTGTTGCTGCACGAATACTTTATGCACACACTGTTTGTGTGTGTTGATTGCAAGTTGATAGGTGCACTGTGATGGCACGTTGCCTGCTGGCAGCTGCAGTTGCTGCGCCTGTACTAGTTGTATTTTGGTTTGCTGCACTTACCCAAACCACCGCCGCCGCTGAGACGTCGTATTAACTCCTCCGACAGATCGTTGGTGCTGTCCATTTTTAATTGTTTATGTTTTTGTGGAGCTTGCCACAAATTTGTCTGCGTTTTACATATAAAATAGTGGCAGTGTGACCAGATATGTTAATTGCGCTGTGCACACTTTTAGTACATTGTTTCAATGGTGCTGCCAACTTTGCGTGCTGTAGCAGGCAGCCATTGAGTGTTAATATTGTTTGGCGGTTTAAATGAACCATTTTTAATACTTACATAATTTAGTGAATAAGATTTTTAATTAATTAACTAACCAGAAATAAAGTTTATTTAAGAGTATTTGACAGATTTTATAAATTTAAGGTAATAGTTGCCATTTCTTGGATTTGTGTGTGTTGTCATTTATTTATGTGTTCTATTAGCAACGAATTTTATGCAAATGTTCAATTTTCATGCGAAAAATACTTTAATTAACAACACATAAAATGCGGCAATAAAAAATTTAAATTCAAATTTCGTTTGATCAACTTAAATTGTTGCTGAACGTTCGCAACTAAATAATAAAAATTTACGATCATTGCTGACAGGCCATCATTTTGAAGAGTTTTATTAGAGAACTCACCACGCACTCAGTAATCAGAAGATCTTGAAACGATCACTTCTATATATAAACATTTATTTGCCATTCTTTTAAATGAGAAAAATATATTAAAAAAAAAGTGTTCAAAATAAAAAATTGTTTTGAAATACCAGAAATAGTTAAGTTAGTTAGTTAGTTAGTTAATTTAAATTCAATGTTTTATGTTGTAGAAATTTCTTCAACAATGTTTTTCTACTTGTTTTATTAGTCATACAACTGACTTAAGATTAAGATTCACATGAATTTACCTATCATTCACATTACTCTTTTAATTCGTAGATACAAATTAAAATGTAACTAAATTAATCCAACAACACTCTCAACTCTATTTAAGCATGTTAGAATTATTTGGCATGACTTACCTGAATTTTTCTCTCTGCGTACAGCAGACAACAAACCAACTCATACAAGTATTTTATCAGTCAACTTAAACAATATGTCATTGCTTCAAGTGCAAAACGAAATTGTTAAATATAAACGATTTTTCATGTTTTCGCCAGTCACGCCCCAAATCCCTTATCCCCCTATAAAGTTGGAAGCGCGTTTTGCACTAAATATACAGAATATAGAATATAGTTAAGTATATTACCTCATTGTTGACACAATTGCTATTGCGAATTTCACTTCGTAGACGTTATCAAGATATAATCATGAAATACTTTTGTATGAGGCATTAATTAAGAGTGGAGATAGAGGAGATGCGGAGAGGTATCAACAAAATTGCACAACAAATCAAATAGATGAGTGTGCTTTATGCCAATATGGGATAACAAATGGTCGGTCTAAAATAGGAAGTGAACATAAAATGAAACTTAAATAGAAAATATTCTCTTTTCACTCAAATTTATATATTTGTTTTGCTGGCTTTGAAACAAAACAAACTTTTGCGTAAAGATGCTGTAAATCTGTTCCTAAACATGATTCAAAATATATCGGAGTATTTCAAAAAGGAAATCAAGTCAGTTAATAACATATTTAAATTTTTGTTGCTTAAATCCATTATGAATGGCTAAAATGTTTGCTTGTGCAAAAGAATCAGAATAAAGATTTCCTCACTTCATAAAGTATATATATTCTTGATCGGAATCAACAGAACAGTCATTATACCCTTGTCTCACAGATCGGATCTCACAGACTAAAAGAGATAAATATTTCAATATTTTGGAATATTGCTTCTCGTATATTCCAAGAGTAAATGATCTAAGATAAATTTATTCATATTAGTTGACTAACTAATTTTTGACCGCAACTGCTTAGCTCACCTCTGAGATAATTTCTAATTTCTTTCTGACTCTTTGCAATTGAGTCAGCAGAATGAGCAACATCATTAGTCACTTTTTTAACTTTATATATGTAAATCAGCCAAGTTTCTATTTGCATATGCTCAAGAATAAACATTCTCATCCTCAATGGCCTTCAAATCTAATCAAATCGCTATCTATATATGCAGATATAACTAGAACAAAGTGTCTAGGTCATGTCTTCAGTCAGCTGCACTTCTTGCAACGAGTCAACGAGCCCAACAATATTGATATCAATTATGTGCCTGAGAATAGGTATAACAAGTCGCCAGGGAATACAAACTGACATAAACACAAAACCATAAAATTATGCGCAGTCATTGTGGCGCCTCCAAAAAAGACACACAGACACGAAACTAGAACAACAACAAGAATAAATACAAATACAATATGACATATGAGAGTCAGGAATCGGCTGGCTGCCAACCGAACGTGGCAAAAACAACCCCTTGGAGGCGCCACAGGATTATTTGGACGCCACGGCGACAGAACAGCGCATTCAACTCGACAGCTCGACAAACTTCACGCATTACGTCACTAAAATACAGTAGAACCTGGCTCTAAGTACAACTATCAGAAATCACAAAATCAATAATATTAAATATTATATAATAAGTCTGCGCATTAACTGTAATTTTTTTTAGTAAATCTGATTCTTATTTAAATGAAGATAATAACGGATATTTCGCCAACTTAAAAGCGTTTCATTTAGCGAGCACAGACTGTAAGAAAATAGTTGTATGTGGAAATTAAATCAATAGGACAACTCCCACATGGATATAGCTGGCTAACAAGCAGAAAGTCCCGAAATTGGAGTAACTGTAAAATGCTGAAACACTCGCGGCATTTGCATTTTATGGGGCATGCGGCATTGACGCCTTTGCCTGGTATTTAGGTCGCTGGAGGAAGGACACTCCAATTGCAAGGACATTTCAAAGACGAAGGTGGAGCTGCGTTTTTGCAGCGCATAACTCAACTGAATTTTTGCTCATTTCCGTTTTTTATTTTGGTTTTGCTTTCGTTTCTATTTCATAATTTGTACTAATTAATTGGTTCGCTCCATCCTTTTGCCAATGGGCGCGTTTTCTGGGTCGCTACATAAATAATCTAGTTTTTTATGCTTTTTTTTTGGATGGACTACACCTGCAGCAATGGCTTGAGCTCGTTTCTGTCTGTGTTTCCTTTTTGTATATTTTATTAGCCACTTTACTATCGATAGAGGAAACTTTTAGTTTGGTCAAGAGAAACAAAAGATTTTGAGTATCTTTCCTTAATTGAAAATTGTATTTTATAAAATATAAAAATTTAAAAAATGAATCACAAATTTAATGCTGACAAATATTGTTTTTTTTTTAACTTTTAATTCCTAAATTTCCGAATAAATAAAATCAAAAATTAGTTATCACTCGTTGCGCTTGAGTCATGGCTTGAATGACATCATATTTAACAAAAACTGAGCTAAAGTCATGATTAGATTTAAAGCGATATTGCTTTATTGGCTAAAAATGCAATTCATTTTTTTCACTTTAAGCAAATAAATTTAAAAATTCATGTGTTGTTCAATTTATTTGCATACAGTGAAAAAAATGAATTGCATTTTTAGCCCATAAAGCAATATCGCTATTATATTGGTTGCTTGTGATTTATCGATTATAATCAACATTACGGAAACCGATTAAATTAAAGAAAAATGAATTAAAATTAAAATTATAATCTTTTCATGCTAAGTATATATATAATTGACATCGAATCGAAGTTGATTTTATCTGCTCTCTGCGTACACTGTTACAACTTTATGCATATACATGTAAATAAAAAAATAACACTTCGAAAACAACCGATTTAATTATACATGTAAGTATATCGATTTATTTTTGATATTTTCCCATCTGTACAATATCTACAGCGATTAAGTAAATACTTTATTTCCTCGCTTTACTTCCTCGAATTAATTATTCTTGAATTATCGCATTGAGTATGCGCGTGTGTGTGTGTTATATTTTCTTATCAATCGACTGCGCTACTGGTTAGAATCGACAAATGCTTCTGCTGCCGGCATTTGCTGTTGCTAGCTTCGCTGTGGCCGTTGCTGTTGGTATTGCTGCAGTCACGGTTGCTATTGCTGCCGTCGCGGTGGCTATTGCTGCCGTCGCTGTTGTTGCTGCTGTTGGCGTCGCTGCTGCTGCTTTTGCTGCTCTTGTTTCATTATTGCGCTCGTCGTCGCGCTCTTAGCTGCAGCGGCGTTGTTTGAAAAATCAGTCTGTTGTCGCAACTGAAACGCGAAGGTTGTCGCTGTCGTTGTCGTTGTCGAAGTGCGCGCTTCTCGTCTCTCGTCGGCGAAGTTCTCAGAGTCTCTACGAGAGAGAGTATAGTTTTTGTTGGCCAACTATCGTTTTGTTTGGGCCAACTGCTAGCCGTTCCCTACGTAAGAGAGTTTAAACAATTTGTATTATTATTAATAGTATTACTATTGTTAGTAGTTCTTGTTTCTGTTTGTTGTTTGAAAGCCGCTTATCGTAGTGCGTGGGGGCGTTATTAGACCACTTAAATATAATATAATAGAACATCGAATTTTTATCAATTTTCAATGAATATTCAAATGAGTTTTGTGTTGTTTGGTTGCTCTAGTGGCAAATTTGAGTTCATACAAAATGCAGAATAGGCAATAACAATAAAAACTAAGAGCGAACATAAAAAATTTTATTCAAAAATAATATAGTCAACAAACAATCATGCTTAACTCCAATGCTTGTTAGTCTAGGATTAGTTATTTTCTTTAGTTGTATTTTTGTTGTTTCTAATCTAATCAAAATCAGATTAAATAATTGCCAACTCTAAGTGTAACTTCTGTTTTTTGTGGTTGTTGCACATTTCGTAAGCTGAATGATTTTCCATATATTTTATGTTTTTTTCTGAAATTCAGTTGAGGCGTTTTTTTTCCTATTCAAAAACCAATCAAAATTTTGTGTAACACAAGTGGAAAATTTGTGAGTTTCAGCAATCGCAACGAGTATATCCAATATAGATGGATGAGGAGGAGGAGGTTGGGGAGAAACCCACTTAAAATATGTGCAAGTGCTTTTTCCAAACTCGTGTGTAGTACGAGTATTATTGATTTTCACATGTGCGCTGCAGGCTGCAGCTTGAACAGCCGGCAAACGGTAAATGTCCTTCGCAGGCTGCAACTTGTGCCGGGTCCACTGTCACGCTAAAAGCCCAAGGACACAGCTCACACAGTTGTTGCTGTTGTTTTTGTTGTTGTGGTTGCTGCAGTGGTACTTGAACTTTCCACCATTTGCGTCCACGCGACAAAACAGCTGTTTAAAAGTTTTGCGTTGCAGCATTTTTCGAGCAGCTTTTGTTTTTCATTTCGATGGGTGTCTGAGAATACCAGAATGAAAAAAATAGGTGCTGCTCTCAGCATTTTTGTGTTGGAAAACTTCATAATTTTTACTACAAAGTTAACTAGCTGTTTTCTTTTCGTAATAAATTTTATTTATCATACTTTCAATTTCAAAATACTGCAGATTTTTCCAAACTTTGATATGTAAATATAGAAAATATCGTCTCCAATTTCGAATTTGTCTATTTGAAAGTCAGTCTTTCAATTTAAAATTACACCTTAAATATTCTATAACTTGTTCAATAAGAAGTTATATATTTTATACATAGAAGTAAAGCTTTTAAGAATTTCAAACAAGTGCTCACTTTTTAAACTTGTTTAGTGCTAAGCGCAAAGTTTTTTCTCTGTAAATATTTTGAGTTTGCCAGACTTTTGTCTGCCTTGCGGGCACCCTGCTGTGTGGCATGTGTGGGTGGGGTTGGCACTCGCACCACTTGCACCACTTGCAGCATGCAGCCGCATTTTGTGTGCAGCATGCTCTTGTGGAACCACTTGTTAGCGATGTGGGTTTTTATCCATATACACAGGGCGTATACATAATTGCATATACTCGTTAATACATGCAACAAAAAAAAAAAAACAAGCCAAACTGTGATTACCTCACTGTGGCAAGTGGGTCGCTATTTATCTCTGCCTCTGTTAATATTATTATTGTCTTAGCACTTTTCATTAATGCTTGCCGGAACACCCGCAAATATGCTTCAATTTATGCGCAAGGCTCTTTTGTCAATAAATAAAATTAACGCAAAAAAAAGATAATTTCATAAATATTCAAACTTCATTTTCCAGTTACTCTTTAAGCAATGGCTATACACATTTTAATTATACACATTTTAATTATATTGGGTTTGCTATGTGCGCACACTTTTCATTAATTAATCAAATGCCTGCCCATCCAAGCGACAATTGACCATTTTTTATAAAAATTATGCAAGTCCCCAGTCATCACATAATTTAACACTAGAGCGATTTTGTCGGAGGGGCTCTGCTTATCAGATTTCAGCACAGGAACCACTACATTTACCCGATTGTAATTTGATAGAATTATGCAGATAAAGTCACACAACACATCTGGCGTATGCCAAAAAATTTCTTCGAAATACACTCAGAAAAATAGATGATATGATACTGAATCCAAGTTCAAATTCTGTTCAAATTTAAAAGTATTGAAACGATGCCGAACCTTAGAGCAGAAAATGAAATTATGCTTAAAATTGCTAAGAATTTTAAATTGGAGAGATTTTTGAATGACTAAGTAACACATTAAAACAGTTGCGAATTTAAAATATCATATTAATAAGTCAATAGTAATATTGCTATTATGAACACATGTTATTTTAGGTACGAACATGTCTATTACAAAAAAAAATAGAGAAGTTAGGCTTCTACATAAAGATTTGGAAAGTATAGAAAATATAGTAAAATTTTACTTGATTCAAGAAGTTTTATTCTTACTAAATAAACTAAATTATATTAATGGTTGATTATTTAATTCAAAATTTGAATGTGGATGGAAATGATATTTCATCCCTATTATATTATTTAAAACAGAGTTTTCTCGGAGTGTAAGAGTATATATAAATATGTATAGCATATATATATATATATATATCTGTTGTAAGGCTCGTTTCATCCGGCTCCGGGGCGTGGCATTGTTGTAACAAGCCTGCTCTTATCTGCCTATTTGATTTTACATCGGGCTCTGAGCTCATCAGCGGCTGCAATTTTGGCATAAGCAAAAAAAAAAAAAAAACAGAAAACAAAAAGGTAAAGCAAAAATCGTATCAAATTCCCAGTCGCCTTCTGGAAGGGGTGAGGGATGGCTGCGATGAGCAGTCAAACAATCGGTTCTCATTACTTACCCCTCGTCATTTCAGGCCATGCGACTTCTCCCTGGACATGCCCACCCCTCTCTGCCCAACAACGTATCGATTCCACATTAAGCGACAACTTATATTTGGTTTTTATTATGTATTCTTGCCTTAGGCGCGTGTTCTCGATTTATTTTCACTTTAATTGCTCGTTTTGTGGCTCTTCCTTATCAATAGTCTCTTTTCCACTTTGTGTTTTTATTTGCTTTTGATTTGATTACCCTTTTATAGGTACCCTTTCTCTACTCCACAATTTCGCTTTGCTGACTGTCTGCTTTTGGTACCCATTTGCATAATTGCATTTACAATTTTCACCCCGCCCAGTTGCCTTTTCTGTGTGATTTTCTTTACCTGCCCAACGAACTGCAGTTGATTGCAACGTTTTGTGGTTTCCGTTTAGCTGCATTTTAATATATATATATTTTTTTGCGGTTTCGCTCTTTTGTTGTTGTTGCTGTTCTTACCTTTTCACTATTCAAGCGGTAAAATGGAAAAGGGGGAGAAAGTGAGTGTGTGTGGCGAGTATCCTTTTACTGCCTGACTGACATTAATTATAATTTTGTCACAGAATACCAAATGCGGGAAGCCATAGAAGGAAACACACAATGCGAGTATTGGTTATTGAAAAGCTCTGTGGAAATAGATATTGAACAGATAAAGAACACCATGGGGAAATATGATTAGAGTTATTACAGTGCTAGAGTTCTTTAAGGTTATAGTTATAATAATTATATATATTATATTAGATTGTAGCTTCAGCAATTTTCTTGTTGTATTTTAAAAGGAGATTTTTTATCTTGAATGCTTAATATATTTTGCGTTAGGCCAAGTGTTTTCGTATTCCGTCTTTAATGAGAAAAAGAGCTGTGGAGTTTGAAAATGTTTCAATGTTTTAGCCAGTGAAAAACATATAAATATAAATCAATAAATCTTTTACAAATGTTTGCTCAATTTCATAGAATTATGAAATACATTGTAGCCAAAAAAATTAAGAAGCAGTATAAATATTTTTCATAAGCTTCCAAGAAAATTAAGAACGTTAATTAAAACTAATTCTTGTCAGACACATTTGTTCATAAAAGCGTGTAAATTATATTGCTCAATTCTTAAAACATTCCGCAATTGCGCTTACCCCTTGTTATTATTACTATCAGACTGTTTACACTTGGCAGACGCCGGCCAAAGAAGCAACACAAGTTTCCACCACTATTTCTCATGAATCATTTGATAAGAAGTAATAAAAACAATAAATGTAGCGCTCTTTAGCATAACGTATACCGTTAACTTATATGGGAACAAGAGATATAGAAATAGAAAACGAAATAGCAAAAACCAAACAAATGAAATTTATATGTGCATAGAAACTATTTCAAGTGCAATGTGAGGCAACAGCAAACACAAAGTACGCACACAGCGACACGCACACACACATAAATACTAAAATAAACATTGATAAACTTTTGCAACATGTGGGGAACTGGGCTGTGCTTTTTGATTGCGTTGACGTGGAGGCGTTTGGTGAAATTGTTTTGAAACATTTGACATTCTGTATTTCCCACCTCTATATCTAATTAACTGAAAAATATGTGCGTTTGCGTTGGTAGTCGAATAAAAAATACCCTGCATTGTGCATTGTGAAAATACTGGTATTTTTTCATATTGAATACAGTTTAAAAAATATATAATTTTTTAATTCTTATTAAAAACTTTTTCATATTGAATTCAGCTTAAAAAATATATAATTCTTGAATTCCTATTAAAAACTTAAGTATAAGAAAAATATTTTTTTATTATCCGAAAGATGAAAAATAAATTACAAAATTCAAAAGAATATTTAAACTTAGTCTAAATTTATTAATTCATAAGAAAAATGAATAATTAATAAATTTATTTGAAAAAGAAAAACATAAAAATCTTATATCTTGTGAATTTTTATATTCAAGGTTAGGCACATCGCAAAAGTCGTGTGATGTTTTATTGTGAAAATTAAAACAACAATTTTGTTTGCTATTTAACAAAATGTAAATATGTGCGACTGTTTGCTCTATAAATTGTCTCAAATCTTTATCTTTATTTATGTATAGTGCAATTTTTTTAACGTATTGGTAATAAAAGCAAAAGCAAATTTTGCTGCATGTGTATTCATTTCTGTATATTTTAAATGCTCTGTTTATTTGAGTCATGTGAGCAGCACATTTAATTAGCCAGACACGAGTTGGCGCATCTACAAAAATAGTAACTGAATAGCTGCCAAAAAGTTGAATCAAGCCACACAGCATTCATTCAGGTCCGTGTGTCATATGCCGTAATATGATTGATAAGCTCTGCTCGCTTATCAGTCAATCAGGTGAGGGCGACCCCAAAATGTATGACAGCGACGTTCACTGGAAGAAAATTAACTGTGTACTTTGTAAAAATATGGTTGATTTATTTTCCTTATTTGCAAAATGCATAATTTGGAAAATGTATGTTATAGTTTTATTCTTTTTTAAAAATGCGAGACATTAATGCAGAACATTTGAAAAAATATAGTTAAGGTTTTATGCTTCTTTTTAACAAACAAAACATAAATGAAGAATGTTGCTGGGTTTGCTACTTTTTTTTAAAAAAAGGAACATATCTAAAACATTTAGCTAAAATAAGAGATTGCTTTGTTAAACATAATTGATTTTTGATTCATGAATTCTTGCTACAATTAGATATACATTTTGAAATTGAAACACAATAAAATGTTGTAGTTTTTCTTAAACAATACTTGCACTTAGAGTAACATTTTCTTACAGTGTACATACATAATTGCATATACTTATTTTTTTAGTTAACGATGCATTTGATAGATGACAAAAAAGAGCGATTGTGGCAAATGGAAATGCAGGCCGACAATAAAGATGAATGAAATGTTGAAAGTGCTTAATGAGCCAGCAGTTTTCTTTCTATGTTTTGTGGATTTTCAGAAGCCTCAGCTGTCAAGTGCAGCGGTGACAGTTTAATTTGGCCTCAGCAAGCAACAGCTACAACCACCTGCAACATTCACATACACACACACATAGTCACATAGTCACATAGTCACATGCATATTCACAGCGTAACTAATTTCATTTGACACACAAAAGTTTTTAGTAAAGAGGGGCAGCTGTTGACCCCAACCCCCTTCAGCTGGACACGCCTGTCTAAGTTTTAAGCGTAGCTGATGACGGCTCCCACACACTACACTGTTCTTTAACTAAAAAAGCAAACACACTACACACACATCACACCACACCACAAGCCACCCACCCTTTTGTTCATATCAGTAAACTTCATCTAACCCGGTGGCAGGTCAAAAGGCCAAACATGAAACATGCAATAGCGTTACATTTTTATGCGTGTCTTGCAGCAAAAAAAGAAGAAATGTCATATATGCCATACAAATATATATATATATATATATATATATATATATATATTTATTTATATATATGTATGACAATTGCAGTTGGTCTTGGAGATGAAGGTGTTGCCGCCAGTTTGGTCACGCAATTCCAAAGAAAATGAAACTTGTTTTAAGTGAAGAGATTGTTGCTGATAGTTTCCAGTGAAATGCCTATTGTGGCAAGTTGGAGGTGGCAGAGGGTGCTAAAAAAACTCTTCCATCTATGGGCCTTCTCACATAACTCAATTACAAAGTGTTTGGAATATGACATCAGCCTGCTGCATCGTTATCTTTTCCTGTCTAAGGTATTTTCATAGATTGTCCACTTTCAAAATTAAATATTTTTATTTTGTACATAAGACAAGTAATTACGTGCTATTAAAATGAAAGATTGCTTCTCTTATCAGCAGATGCCTGTTTTAGATAAGATCTGTAATGCAAATTTGGCATAGTTTATGATTGTTTTTAGTACTACAAAAGTTAAAGTGGAAATTATAAAAATTAATATAGTAACATAGTTTTAGACGAGATAACTTGACAAGTTTTCCAGGTACTGAGATGAGCTTCGCAAAAATTCTAAAATAAAAAGTATGTTTAAAATAGACTCAGAGATAAGCCTAGAAGTCGTAAAATTGAGCGAGATTAGAAATATTATTTAATTTGGCAAAAAAAGCTTTTGCGTTAATATTAAATTGCTTACAAATTTAAATGTGATTTTACTAATTTAATTGAATATAACTATTAAATATTTTTGCTCAGAAATTTTACATAGATTTTAACAAAAAATTAATTTACAAGACAAGCAAGGAACAAATGTTGAAAATCTTACTTTCAATTTCAATGCTCAATTCTAGATCTTATTTTAATCAAGTCACAAAAATTATTTCTTACATGTTCGCTGGAACTGGTCAAGAGTTAATTTTTTATATTACAAACTAGAGCAAGCGAAACCCGTATTTATATTATAAAAATACTTTACCAAGTAGTAAACAAATATTCTGATTGTAGCTGCTGCTGGTTGGGATGAGGATTGTACTTGTGTCCTTCTGCCTTTAAGTCAGATGCTCAACAGCTAAGCTACCACTTCACCAAAACTCATTTTGACCAGTCATTCGAAAACCCTGTTTTAATGCTCAAAGATATCTGAAAGAGCAGCTACCATTTACACTTCAATTAACCAGGCTGGTCAACAGCCAGTCAGCCATTCAGGCCCTCAGTTAGTCTGTCAGGAAAATATGTGTTATTTATTTTGATAGGTTGTCTTTATCCGTTCGTTAATGGCTTAAAAGCTACCTGACTCACTTTTTTGTTGTCACATATAAATATTTGATGCAACTCATGCGCAGCGAACAGCGTCAACTTTGTTTAACCTTGAAACGATATCGCAGCAACCAAATTACGTCACCTGACCACGAAAAGAGACAAGAGACAAGAGACAAGAGACAAGATGAGACGACAAGGCGACAACATGAAAACACACACAACTTGTCCTCAATTAAAGAGTGTCCAACTGTGTGTGTGTCACCCACTGTCCACAAGAAACTGTCAAAAGCGACTTTTGGCCCCGTTAATTGACTTGCCTGATTTTATTAACAATTTGGAACACACTCGTCATTTAGTCGACCTTTGCAACGAAATACCGTTGCTTAAGTGGGATTAAAGTATAAATTGTTGATATTAAAACAGCTTTTAATGATTCAGAGCGTCTTTGATATTACCAATGGCACAAGTGAGCCCATTTTGGGTAGAATTAGATCAGACATGAATATAGCCGGGGAAATATATTAAAAAACGCTCCAAAAGATTTCGAAAATATAAACAAATAAACTACAAGAGTGTGTGAAAATTTTATTATTACCCTTACAATATCTCAAATAAGAAAATTTTACCATCCAATCGAAGGTCAATTTTATGTTTGCAATTCTGCGAATTAAGTACTTTATTTGGGCTAATTTGAAATGATGTCAGCTGTGGTTTCACACCTAGGTGTTGAAGACAAAAACATTTAAATTTTAGCAAATTTTGTAGTGTAGAATTTCAAAGCAATGACTAATTTGGCCTGTATGCTAATTCAGTTGCTAACAATTTTGCCAATTGGCTTTGTCGGCATTGGTAAATATTTCTATCATGCCGTAGGACTTTTTACCCAATAAGGCAAACGGTCGGAACTCAATTTTGTTTGTGGCTTTTAACGTGTTGAATGAATTTTTGCTTTTATCTTATGATTTTCAAATGCCGTCAAAAGTGCACTGAACTTTTGCGGTTGAGTCACAACAAAAACTAAATGTATTGGTACACATCGTAATTTCTTATTTATGAGCCAGTAATATTAAGTATTCGGCACGTGCAACGCCAACTCAATATTATAGTTGATTTGGCAAGTGATCCTATTCATATTTTGGTTCGTTTTTCTTGACCGCCAAATTAAATATTCTCTCTACTTAGTTCTAGACTATTAATATGAGTGATGTGTTTTTTTCTTTTCGCATTTTATGCGACTACCTCAGACGCAGCAATTTCCGATTCTAAATGCTGACCCATTTTTATTTTATTTACTTTCAATTGAATTTATGAATTTTGTGCCAGTTTATACTATTCCGCATTTTCACAGTAGCTGTTAATGTTGACTGCGATACACTTCCATTGGCATCCCCTGAACACGATCGACCTCCATTGTTTTGAATGGTCTGCTCAACTGACAGCTGACTAATGATCGGCTCTCAAGTGCCCAGCGACGTATACGTAATGCGTATACGTAATATCGCCACTCAGCTGGTGTGGCATTAGTTTGAACAGGTTGCAATTAAGTGGGCGTTGAGCGTTGTGACAAAATTGTAATTACAACTACAATAAACATAGATACGAAATGACCTAGGCAATAAATATAAATTAAATTTGTAAGTTTACTGCTTAACTATGACTCATTAACCTTTCAGATGCCTTAAACTTAATTTAAGTGATTCTAAAGTGAAGAGCAATTTGAAGAGCATTTGTAGTAATAAAGTACAAAGATTAGGTGATCATTAATTATTATTGTTTTTGGCTGGCTTAACTACTGACTATTAAAATGTGGATGTTTGATGGAAAATCAATTAAGCTAAATAAACATACAGCCTCAAAGGGAAAGTGTTTGAGTAAAGTCTACAAAATAAGTTGATTAAAACTAAAGCACTTTTGAAATGCAAAAACTTGATGTAATTTTTATGGCTGACACACCGCATTTTAAATGAACATACATAATTTTAGTTTGACTGTAGCTTCTATGTAAAATTAACTCTATTCTCAACTTAATTCACATATTCAGTCAGACTCATATAATTCATTTAGCATAGTTGGTTTGATTGAACTTCTGCAGTTATTTTTTGTTTGTCATTTTTGGTAGACAAGTTGACGCAACAAAGCCTTTTCATGGTCAATGAAACAATGTGAGACTCTCAAGGCAGCGGGAATTTAACAACAAGACAACGATGACAATTACATAATTACAAACTTGTGTTTGGCAATTAACGCGATACCCAAAATCAAGCCAAAGACATGCAGTTAACAAAATACCCTTTCCTTGAAATCAATTTGTAGTTTTGATTGATGGCACTGTGGTATCGAATTAAATGCATTAAAATCTATCCACTCATAAATAACGCATAAAAGAAAAATCAATTGATCAAATTGTCGCTCTTTAAATTGTTTGCAAAACAAAAAGTGAGTGAGAGGCCGGAGTGGGGTGGGTCGGGCGTGATAGGGGTGATTTTAAAACGAAGGCCACAGCCAAAGATTTAACTCAATAAAGTTCCATTAAAAATGCATAATGATGCGCTAATAGTTACAACAAATCATCCGCATTCACAACAAGAAGTACAATAAAAAAATGAAGGGAAAATAAAATCATATAAAATTTGTAGGCGTGGCCTGAGGCTGCGGGTCATACAAAAAGTTCAACGATTATTAATCAAGTGCGGCATTAATTATGCCCCGTTCGTATTCCATGTAATATGCTCTAGTAATCGCTCAGGGGCAGCCCTAAAAGTGACGTCTTCGTCTGCCTCAACTGTCTGTGGCATCAATTAAAATTCGTTTCGCTTGCCGCCGCCTTTTCGATCAAATTGAGCAACTGCCCAAATTGATAGTCTAACAACCAGCTACTTTTTTGGCATTAGATTCTCGGTCACTTTTGGTTCTTGTTTCATCTTTCTCATCGCTTAAACGAATGTCAAGTATGAATCCATTGATGATTTACCCATCGCTGTCAGCGCCACGCCAATTTTATTTGATGCCACTCTTTCGTTGCTCATCACTTGCACTACCCTGTGGCCGTTAAAATGGGGGTATATATGAGAAGCGAGACATCTTAAAATTCATAAAATAAGTTCTGTATCAATATTAGAAACTAAATAGAAATTATTTATCTTTGTGAATATCATTCTCAAATCAAGAAACTTATCATGTTCACACCTTTGAATACCATCTGCATGTCCAAGAAATATAATTACGTAGAATTTCTTTAATGGCAACAACAGAGGAAGCTGGCTCTGATGTCTGGCCTGTCTACAGGGTATGTGCAAGCGAGCTATCTCGGTTATAGCTCTCTTTTTTGTCCCTCCAGAATTTTATCGTTCTCCGTGCATCATCTTCTGCTTCGTGTTTTTTTGGACAATATGCATAAATTCGACGCTTTTTGGTAAAGCAATTTCAATTTTTATCACTGCGTCGCATGCTTCGTTTGGTTTCCGGCTTTCGTTTTCAGGCAGTTCCCCAACAGCTTCGTCCGCGTGCAGTTCAAATTCTCAGTTCGATTTCACTCGACCGATAATCACTTTTTAAGTAAGAGATAATTTGGCTGCTTAAATTATTAGCATAATTATGCGTGTGAATTTTTAGCATTGAACTTGCTACTCAAAACGGCAAATAACAAACAAACAAACGCAGTGATTTGTCAGTTCAACAATGTGTTTGCAGTCCAAATTAGTTTTTCAATTTATGCCGCAAATATTGAGCAAATGACATCAGCATTTGTGTGCACTACAATTCAAAAACGCTTTGTAGAAGTACCTCCAAATGTATTTACTAATAGTTAAAACATACAAACAACTGCGATGCGAGCGTGAAAATGCAAAGAAGTTAAGCTAAAGTGCGATATAAGCCTGAATTGGTCTAATGGATTTTTATGGCATGGCCAAAAATAGGAATGAAAATATTTAGAGCTTAAATTATGTGTTTTTATAATTTTTTATATATTTAATATTCAATTTTCTAATTATTTAAATTCAATGAAAAGTATAATTTTAAATTTATATACAAATATAAAACTGGTTCTAAATCACAAACGTTGAATTTGTTTACTTTCAAAATAAATTGTCACATAAAAAAGCAAATAAACAAACAAAATAAACAAAACCATTTGCAGATTCACTTTTGAATAAACAAATAAAATAATAAAAATACATTTGTAGATTCACTATTAAGATACTGATTTAACTTGACATGAATCTGCCCCACATAGCCTGTCTGTCTGTCTGTCTCTGTTCCATGCGGCATCCAAAGATTTTAGCAATGCTTGCCTCGCATCTCCTCTCATTAAAAATGCAGCCGCACATTTTGCCAAGTCAGGCAAATGTCAAGGCGTCTCTCTCTCTCTTGCTCTGATGGCTCTTATCCAAAATTAGAACAGTTGGCCGTCGAGCAGGCAATGGGCCATAACATTCAGAGATACACAGATACTCATTCAGAGACACAGATGCAGACAAGCATTTCTGCAATGACAGCGCCTTGAAATCTGGGAGTTCATCTTGGTGGCTTGCACTTTGCACAAGATTAGCGCATTTCATTTAACAGCGAATGTTTTTCGAGAAGACATCCTGGGGTCATCATAGGGTCCAACATTTATCAGCGTCCCATTTGGTGCACTCAAAGAAAAATTGTGCATTTTTTAGTGAAAGGGGAAAAATTGTATATGAATCAGTTACGATTTAAAAACAGAACTTTGCTTCTTTCATTAAGTTGCAAAATTTAAATGTATTGTTTGGTAACTTTTTTCTGGAATTCAATTTATATGTTTTTGGAATTTACGGTTTTATAAAGATCAAGTTTTTTCTTGTTTATGTTAGTTTGTGGATCGTTTTGGCAGTCTAGAACAAATTATGTTATTTATTTAAACAACATAAATCTAGAATCTATATAAAATTAGTACTTCAATTAAGATAATTGTTTTTCGCTTAGTGTTGCATGATTATTTATGTATGCCGCGTTCTTCCATTTATTTACAGGCAACGGTCTGCCACCAACCACCATCAAGTATTAGAAACGCCAAACCCAAATACGCGCCACAGGCACATGCAAATTCACAAGAATTGCCCCAAACAAACACACACAAACACACACACAAAAGCACATAAGGAGGACTTGCAGATACAATTGCTAGATACGTTCAACTACTCCAGCACATTTCCGCACTTTGCACAGTGGGACGAAGCCGGTGCAACGCCTGTTTGTTTATGGTAGCAGATGAAACTGGAACTCCGCAACAGACGTGCCACAAAATGCCAGGCATCTAGCAATAGCCACATATGAAAATAAACACAGTGCAGCCGCTGCTGCTGTTGCTTCAACAAGCCATGCCACATTCAAAATAAAGTGCTGAGCAACATCTACAACAACAACAACATATTTTCATTAATTTTTTTGTAAAGTGTGTAGCGTTGTGAAATCGCCAAATACATTTTAATAAATAGCCAGCCAAGAGGCAGACAGCAGCATCTTGCAACAAAAATAAATAAATAAAAATCGCTGAGAACGCGGAACTGAGAGCCACAGCCACAAATCCAGCTGAGGTGTCGAGTGCATCGCCCAGATACAGATATCAGAATTGTTGCCAACCGCCTACCACCCACCACCCAGCCCCTATCTTCAGCACGTGTGTGCTTTGATATAGACGTAGGTCGTGGCCAAGGTGTTCAAAGGCAACCGAAGTCGCAGCCGCAACGAGGTGTACACATTTGGCACCATGGACGGCGGTTACGTAAACGAAGGTGAGTACTCGTAAATCTCTCCATATACACCTATATATATATATATACAAATATATTTACCCACTGGCTGCATTCAAATTTGGTGCTAAGCTAGAATGCAATTGATATTAAGCACTTGCCCATAGGTGTATCTTTTATGAGTGCACATTTCATTGATATTTATGGGTTTTGATTTGTTTATTATGTGTGTAAACCCCATAAAAGTTATTATGCAATTTATTATTATGAGTTTGGCATTTATGACTTCAACTATTATACGAAATAAAAACCAAATTATTGTATACCATTGCAGAAGAAAGTCTAATAATTTATTAAAGGAAACAGTTTCAAACTAATAAAATATAAATAATCAGTAAACACAATTTGTCTGCTTTCAAATTTAAAATTTATTTTAGAATTTGAGCAGTTGGACAACTATTTGCAAGGGTATACAAAACTTGATGTGTCTATTTTTTATTCATAAGTTTTCACTTTTATTTTAAGTTGTAGAACTGCATTTATGACGCATTTAAAATAATAACAATAATTAGTCATATAGATAATTAATTGCATATATCAATCATGTCTGGCGATCCAGATGTTTAGTTCTCAATGGTCTCTTGCATCATTCATTGCATAAATACTAAATTTGTTATTTTGTATATAATATATGCCCATTCTAGCCTAGATTGTTAATTGCATATATATATATATTTTTTGCTATTAGCTCATCCGTCTTCGCACCTATGCACTACAAAAACAATTCATTCAACAGATGTTTTCTGCAATTTTGACTTTGAATAATGCGAAAAATACTCGAATATTGCAATGCCGAAAAATTTGTTTTGTAATTTTGCACAGTGACACAAAATGCCATTTAGTTGAATAACAAGTGCTCTGTGAATTATTCAATATTCAAGCTGCCATTAGTCAGCGCAATGAGGCAGTACATCAAGATTTGCATGCAACGATTATTTCCTATACTTTTTGTTATTTTTGGCAAACATTTTGGTTTCTAGAAATAGACAATTACGAGGCTTGTTGCTTGTTACCTGACTACGTGAAGAAATGACATCATTGAGATGGATACTCTGATAAATTCTATTTTACGATTCTTTAATATTAACGCATGCGGCGCTAACAGAGGATAGTGATGCCATAATGGGTGTGGAAAGTCCAGGTAAATTGAAACATAAAAGAAAACCTAATATTAACTGCATAAGTGCATATCCATAAATACGTAGAGCTCAATTATCAATGGGTTCGTGGGGGTCATTAAACCAAGTGGCATAAATTTGTGGCCGACACTCAATTATAGATACGATGATGTTGATGCAACTTCAACACAGAGAGGAAAATTATACAAAATTGTTTTACAATAGTAAGAGAAGAGTTAAGGTTATTTGTACTTTGGCATTTAAAAACTTAATACTTAAAGTGAAAATAAAAAAAATTGTGAGTTGATTAAATCATTTTTGAACTTCGTTTAAAATTAGTTTTTTTTTGATTGTTGGTAAATCTTTACAATGTCAAATATGTAATATTAAATAAACATAATTCGACATCAGATACTACATGTTTCTCTCAGTGTATGAGTACAAGTCATTGACGTTGTGACTGGTTTGCTATCGCTTAAGCACGAGCCGGTTATTTCCCGGCCGCCCACTTTGGCTGCGCCTCTTTTTTAGGGCTTGAGTGTCAGCACACACATTAATAGATACATATATAGCCCGATCTATATATGATTCGCATATATAAATAAGCAGCTTATTAAATGTTAATTAGACTACGCATTGGTTCTCTTTTCGCATTCTAAACATATTTGCCTTATGTGGCATGTAGGCGTTAAGTAGTCTGCCACTGAGTGTTCTATTTAAGGCAACTGGCGGATGCTGATCAACCTCAACGAGTTTTTCAATTAATATTCATTTCGAGCGCCAAAATTGTCATAAATTCCGTATTTGTTTGTATTTAACGGCGTCAATTCTGAGAAATCTTTGCCATCAATTTGAGAGATTGATGCAATGTCATATTTCAAGTACACACCCAGTAAAAGAGGTTGATATTTCGCATTGCAAATGCAACACGAGGCATGCCTCACAGCATGATGCCAAATTAAAAAGATGGCCGCCACAAACGAGACATGCGGCATCAAGTTTCAATAAATTTGGGGCAGCTGCAACGGACAGTGCTGATGTCATCGGTAATAAAAAGAACTAACTTTCAAGGATCGTCGTGATTCTCTTTTTGTGACTTTTGTGCACTTCGAAAAAAAGCAGATAGTTTTGCTCCTAAATTACTAACGTAATGCTCAATATTTAAAAAATTCTCGTGTCGATTATTTTAAACAAATAATAATTTTTATACCTACTTAAAAGTACACATTCATAAACAAATTATTATTCAACATCTAAGATCATTGAAAAAAAGAAAATAAATATTTTTCTGAGTGTATCTTGATCACGTTTCAAGCAAAAAGATTGTGACCGCGACACAATGAAGATACATTTTTGCATCGCTTTAAAATTGATGGCATCTTTTGCTTTTGTTGAAAAGCTTTGGATACAAATTTGATTCCAGGAATTTCTGTATGGCAAAGCATAAAAAACTCTAATAAATTATTTGGTCAGCCTCCTAAAATGCGCAGTGTCTGCTGTAGATCGTTTTGGGTTGAGTCATAAAAATTAGGATAAACCTTGAACTTGCCTTATGTTGCTGCATGTGGTAAGCAAATGTTATTCGAAGTTATAAAAAACTAAATTGAAATTTGTTGATAACCTTGAATTCATGTGTTGAATTCCCATCAACATTTTAAAGTCAACAAAGCTTTAAAAATAAAATAAAAAATTAACAACCACCCGCATATTGTGCGTGTTGTAATATGTAATTAAATATCGGAAATCAGCTAAATCAACCGACTTTAACAACGCATTATCATCGCAATTAGAGAGCAGAGCAATACGCAATTTATGCGAGCACAGCGATAATTTATGATGTCAGTCGGTGTTTACATCCCCTGCCTAACATATCTGTTCAGCTATTTTTAGGGCGCTGGTACACTCGAAGAAAAATTGAGAAATCAATAGGTATGCCAATTTAGCATCTACAAATGGTCTACAAATTTCTAGTGCAATTTATTGTTTTATGTTTTGAAATGAGTAAATGGGTACAAAATTATCTAGTAAAGTGCAAAGTTCTTTTTATTTAAAGAACATATTTTTTATCTGAAACTTAAACTAAAAATCAAGAATTATCTGTTACTGTTTTGAATGAATCGTTGGCTTCATATTGAACTTTTCCAAGAATCAAATAAATTTTATAAAAAGAAGAGACACATTTACAATTTTGAATTTTCGTATTAGAAAAACATGCTCTGGTGTGATACCAATATTGGTCTTAATCGCAAGGCTTTTCTCTCAGTTCAGAGATGGAACACAAAAACTGAAACATGGACATGGTCAACTTAATTTTACATTGACCCTGTGACCGCGAGTGCTTTGAACTGAAACCAAAACTTACACACAACATAAACATACATACTCACATACACACACACACACACACACTCAAACACATATAACTAAAAGTATCTGTGTATAGATTTATGCAGATGTAAATTTAGTAGCAGCATTACGATGACGACATCATCATCGTGAAATTAATTCAAAAGAAGAAGAACACATATTATTTTCCGCAAATTTATATGCATCTGTCGTCGTAATAGTTGTTGTCCAACTAATGTTGGCAGCTGCTATTTGTTTGGACTTCAACTTGACCTTGGAATACACATCTGGTGAGCAGTCAGCAGTGCTAATGATTTATACATAGTCAGGCGTGATAATCCACGTGACAAAAAGGCAAACAAATTAACATCACATCACAAAGAGCGATAAACAATATTTAGATAGGCCTGACTCACAATTACAGCATATAAAGTTGTCAAACCAGATTTATATTTTGGTTTATTTTTTTTTTTCTCAGCACTTTGACAGTTAATTGAAATGATTTTCAATGCTTTTAAGTGGCGTTTTTGGTAAGGTGTTCAATTACAAGACATGAAAAATGCATCACAGAAAATTTAAAGTGTCTGTTATGATATAAAACGGATCAATTGAAATAGGAAGCAATACAGCAACATTTATTGCTGTGAAATATCATAAATTCTCTTTAAAGTGCTGTCAGAGGCATTTAATAACAATAAAATATTGATTTGTTGTTTGTTGCACCAATTGCATCATATCTATTTTCACCTAGTTGTGCCACTAACATTAACATTCAAATGTCCATTTTCATTGACGATCGTTTCCATAGTATTTTCCTTTCCATTCTCAACTCAAGACAACTGTTTGCCAATTGATCAAGTGCATTAAGAAAAACACATGATTTGCATTTAAATTGTTTGCCTAACCGCCAAATCGATTGGCATTTTTACATTTTTACATTTCTACATTTTTATATACATTGGCTCTTGAACTGAAAAACCAATTTGCATATGGTTCACAAATGCAACTGACAACAACACATCAACAAAAATGACGTCAGTCTTATGATCTGTGTCTGCACAATGTGCACAATTAAAGACAATTTGCGACTCACTGCAACCAACTCTAATCAACAATTGGCGCTGACACATATTGTGAAACGCCCATCGTTTAGCTAAATAAACACTCTAATACCGATAAATAACAAAGTTCATGTACATATATACTTAACACTCTGAGAAAAAGTGCCTTATAACTTAAATTCTTATTATAAATATCTATCTAAGATTTTAGAATTGCAAATATAAAGACAGATTTTAATTTAATATAAAATTTCGATCTTAGTCAGCTTTTGCTAATGATTTTTTAATTTTACTGAGCACAAAATAATTTATTTTTTCCAAGTGTAGCAATACATGTCTGGTATGCAAATTAGGTGCACAGCTTTGCAGCAACTATTATTTTTAGACCGTATCTTTAACTGGAATCGGTAGCTGTGTTTGTTTTGAAAACTGTAAGCCCATTTTATTGACGCAATTTTTAAATTATTTAACTCTTGAACTGCCTCCCTGACCAATTTATGCTTTATGTTTAAGTGTATTCAAAACTTCTGGTTTTCAATTTGGTAATCGTTTTAAGCTGACTGCCTGTCAAATGTTTTCGATTTTATGTACATAAATTTGCAGTTTAATCTGAAAATAATAAAATTAAATAAACTATTTTAATGGCTGGACATGTTAACGAGGCTAAGTGTTTTTCGTTGTTGATTTCAAGATAAACATATAAAAATAATAGCAAACTTCGTGGGTGAAAATGGAGCGACTTGGAAATACCGTAAGTTATGTTTTTGATTATCAATTTTTTTAAGAAACTGCTTTTTATGAGAAACTACTAGGAGAGTATAATGCATTAGAATATGTAGATAATAATAGGAACCTAGCCAAAAAAATAGATGAAGAATCATCAATAATTCTTAACCAATTTATGGGTGCAGGGTATTAAAATGCATACCGACCCAGAGATAAACTCTCAGCTTGGGGGCTGGTATGCAAAATTGACTAAAATTGGCATTAAAATGATGGCTATCTATGAAAGAAAAAACTGCATTTAGCCGGGAGCCAGATCGTGATTTAGTTGGCTTGGATAATCTATTGCTAAAGCCCAATCAAACAACAAAGGCCCACAGATCTATGGAAGCCGGCACGTATTCATAAACCTCAGATTGCACTTTAATAGATAAAAGCCACCAGCACCTGAGTTGCATTTGGCATAGAAAGAACGTGCCAACCATTTGTCATAGTGCGGAACAGATAGTTGTCATGCATAATGGATGTGCTGCGCATGGATACAATTGGTTATGAAACGTTGCCATCTGACATCAATGTGAAGACGGAGTTCAATTGGAACCCACGCACTTTATTCACAACTCTGTCTTAATTGGCACACTATGGATTCGAATATTTCATGTGACTTGTCGACTGCTCTAAATTGGCAAACGGATACCACAAAAGGAACAATTAATCAATTGTCGTAATGAAAACGAATCTTGTCATTGCGTGGGCCTGTCTTTTGCCAATTGGACAGCAACAAGCCCTCGGGCAGGTTTCAAGAAAATAAAAACATCATTAAATTTAAATTAACCAAGACTGAAATTCGACCTGGCGCACAGATAAATGGTTAGCCATAAATCACACGGCTCAATGCCAATGTGGCAAGCGTGCGGCTCACAAAACCGGCTAAAAGCCAAATGCCCACACATTTCACTTAAGCCAATCTACAAGTATTTTCCAAGTGAATCACCTATATACCTATTTCCATCACTTCAAAGCAATGTGTCGCATCGTGTGAGCATTTCAAGTATATATATTTCTGACAGACTATAAATAATATTGCTTCTAAACAAAAACCTAAATACTTTCACACAAAAACAACTGAAACTGAAACAGAAACAAAACGGTGGCAATGTCAGTGCCAGTCGGGTAAAAACGAGAGCAAAACTAATTTGGCATCAGGCCAAATTAAAACTCGATTATGCCTCGTACCTCGTTCGTGATATTAAAAGCATAAAAAGATTAAATGCCGTTATAACAAAATGTACAAACAAAACAAAATTAAATAATAAAATTAAAAAATAAAAAATTTAAAGCAAACATACAACATTAAAATCGAATATAGCAGTCAAAAGAAAAAATGAAAAATAATATTAAGCTGATTGTAACGACTAAATTATACCTTTTGAATGTATTTACTTTTATGAATATGAAAAATTTGAAGTTTTTTGGTATAATATTTAGTTGTAAAATTAACCGCTAATATTGAGAATATATATTATACAATTCGTATTAAAAACTTTCTGCAAACTACTCTATTAAATTGGTAAGCACTTCAGAATAAATGTCTTAAATAAAGGCCCACAAATTTTGATGCTAAAATGTATATCCTATCCAATAATTTAAGTTTAATCTGTATAGCGGAAATTTTGTATATGCCTAAAAAATTTATGTGTTTTAGCAGGCATAAAAAAGCTTAGAAATTGTTTTCGATTTGGGCGACAGTTTAATGCCGTCGAAGGACATAAAAACTAGAACTAAAACCCACAAGAAACATATTTAATTATATGAAATTATGAATTATGTGTGCTTCATTTCAGTTGATTATATATATTGTTGTTTTACTGTGCCATTCATTTAGTGACCGAATTATGTTGATGCTGATGACGTAATTTGGGGCTGGCTCTCAGCAAGGTCAATAATTGCATGGAAGGTGTCGGAAACATAACATACCAGTAATACTATATAATTAAATGACAGCTCAACGTATAATTTGAAAAACTGTAATAAATTGCTAACAGATATCGCCGCAGAGTAACTTTATTGCTAAGTCACAAATAAATTAGTGAACAAAAGGCAATAAACTTTTCATTTGTGGCGTTTAACAATAAATTTGAAAATATGCAATTGAACATTTTGCAATTACAGTATAGCTTGTCTCGCACTTCAAACAGTTGTAAAGTATTCAACTAATTTGCCATACTCATGGGTATTCATGAATGTATCCATTTTCAATAGGAATGGCGTTAATTGCTTAACTGCAGTTTTGCAAGTTTTATTGTAAAACACATTTTTGATAATTTGCTAAGTGTGTGTGAAAATTTGTTAAGGTCCTAAAAATGTTTTCAGTTACAAAACTGCCAACTACTTAATTATATGGCAAATCACGAGCACATCTGAAAAAAGATTGCATGTCAAAGTCAGCTTACAAAAAAAAAACTTATATACTTTTTTGCGTGTAACACAATTAAAATTGTAAAAATAAAGTTTTTGTAATTTTCGGAGACGCATTGCTACACTTACAGGAAAGCACTGTTTTCAAATCTCGAATTTGAATATTGCAATGAACTAAGTAAACAATTTGTTTTGATTTTAAAAAGAGCTATTAAAAGTTATTTTTAATTGAAATACAATAAATAAATAACTTTATGATCAGTACTGAATAATTTGTATTTATTAACTTGATAATCACAAATGCGACTACTCAAATTCTTAATTTATAAAATATGTGCATACGATTAATGATCAAAGCTGTATTGAATATCTAAATATGAAACAATTATATATTTTAACATCGCTTATATTTAAGAAACAAAATTGCTTCATTGTGCTGCTCATTTCATGCCACGAGGTTTGTTCAACCAAGTCGAATTCTGGCTAGAGATCATCAGAGATGTTCAGTTACAGGTAGCAAATTTAATTCCATTTGCCTGGCAAACATATTCATTGCCTTTTTCATTGCTACGTGTTTTTTATGGGTTTTCGACCACGCTATGTTTGACATGCGAAACACAAAAATTTTTTTGCAGCTGAGTAAATTCTCTACTCTTCAACCAGGTTCAGTCTGCTCAGCTAATGAGAATTCGGCTGTGGTTGACTGATGTTGATAACTGGCGACGGCTTTGTTATATATTTTTATGTCGTACTTTTTTTTATTATTTTTTTTAGTGCGGTTTTTTTTTTGTCTGTATTTGCATTTTGGGTGCCGTCATGGCGTCATTTTCAGCCTGCAAATGAGAATGAGCGCTAATTTAATTTACAAATTAGCCGTCCACCGACAAGTGTCAAATTTTGTTGTTGCCGACTGAAATCTATTAAATGCTCGTAGATCATGTGTCTGCTAGGTGTACACCACCCAAAGCACTGTAATTGATAACCTAAATGTATCTCACTAAGACACTTACAGATCTGAATCATTCGATGATGTGCTCATCACAAATTTGTTCACTATTGAAAAATATATAATTGCTAAAGTAGTTTTTTATGTTTGAAAGTGTTGATTAGTAAATTGTCTTAAAAATATAATAAATATTATTGAGTATTGTCTCAATTAACGTGTATATTCAAAGTCATATAATTGTATTATTTTTATATAAAACAGATTTTTAAAGATTTTGGACAACATGTTTTTCTTGATTTGTTCTCGTCTTCATCTGTCAGTTACTCCCTTCAATTTCTTATAAAAATCAGCTGCATTTTACATAATGATAATCGCATGCCTAATGAATGCTGCAAGTTCCCAAAAGGCACTCTCTTTGCTCTCTCTGCGGGGGGGCAAGTGTCATTAGCAATGCAATGTAGCCAAGCCCCTATTACTATGCCCCAAGGTGTCGGCGTTGATAAATTATGGCAAGCAGCATAAGAAGCTTGCAGCATTTAACTTCTCTTCACGCTTATTTGTCTCGCTAAATTATCTTCTGTATGCCGAATGCAGTCACTCGAGCAGAGAATGAAGCACATTTCCTCCTGATCCACATCTTTTTGATTTACACTTTAAGGTAAAGTCGAGTGGCGACAGTTCTTAGGGCTTCAGCTTTTTGTTTGTGTGCCACATATTGTCGCAATGTGTTGTTGCCTGCTACGCTTGTCATTCGTTGCATACACTTGCTTAATACCCTCAGCAAGTGTATGCAACGAATGTGGTAATATCATTAAGATTTCTTATCTACGCAAATTAGTGTCTCTATTCGAAATCGATCTGGATAAAGCTTAAGATAAATGTGTATTTTTTTTGTGCTGGCAGTAATTCAGATTCTAATCTGTCCGAGCACTATATAATAAAGAAACTTAAGTAAAAATTTGTTTAAAATATTAACTCTACGAAAATTTGTTTTGCGGGAACTCATTTTTGATTTAGATGGCATCATTTCAATTCTGTTAGGGTATATAAGCTTTGTGTTGAAGTCAGCTACTCTCCCTTCATATGTGTTTCTTAAGATACATAAATATATATATATATATATATATATATATATATGCATTTGTTGTCTGCATCTGCCACTGTAGGGAGTGCACATAATGTGTCTGGGTTTCAAGTCTCTCAGCGCCGGAAATGTGACCCAAAGCGAATTTCTTCTGCTCAAAAAACGCCGCATTGTTTGGTTACCAAGTTTGTTTTCTTTTTATTTTTGTAATTTTTAAATACTTCAGATCAATATGCAAATTTGTTGATTAACTCAAATATTCAATAACTAGTTTACTGAACTTAACGTGTTATGTTAATGCCACATTGTTTACGCAACATATTTGACAACTCACTTTCGATTGCCTGCTCTTCAAAGTGTATCAAATAATTCTGCTGAAATTATGAATAGAAACTAAAAACCAATACTCCAGAAATAAACAACAACAAAAAAGTTGATGATGTTGGCCTTTTTGTTGATGTGTCGGCGTTAATCAAAGAAAACTCGTTGGGTCCAGAGAGTTTTTTCAAACATCTGAAAATAAACAATTTTTTAAAACCCAGAAGGCAAACAGAAAACATGATACAATTTGAACTATAATTGGAGCTGAAAGTTTGTTTGAATTTGGAATTTTGATGCGACAACAAATAAATTGTTTATTACGCCAGTGCATGCAACTTATTGTGGAGTACAATATCCCCAACATAAATCGGTGGACATTTCTACAGAACTTCAGTTGCCCCAACCTGCGAATCAATGGCACTTTAAACCGGACTCAGTTAATTGCAATGCTGAACGCTTCATTAGAGCCATGCAAAACAATATGGGCAATAAAACTGAATAACATGCTGAACACTGAAGGGAGTTGGTATATTTATTACTTTGGCAGTTCCTCCTCCACTCACAGTTCCACACACGTACTGCAAAGTTCAGTCAACTCATTTCAAATACAATTCAACTGAACAAATGACAAGTATATCATAAAAAACTTGAAGAATCAGCAAACAATTTGTCATGTTATTTATTCTAATTCTTTGTGTAATTTTTTTTTCATTTTTGTAGTCATATACATTTTGGCTACGTGTGCGACATAATCAATAGCATATAATTAATTTTAAAGACTTTTACAAATTTTTTATGAAATGTACTTTTTTATAGAGTTAAAGTTGACCTTCATTTTGAAGTGGGGTGAATGCTACCACTTGTCACCAATCCGCAGAAAACGGTGGAGACAAACAAATATTCTGCTTTCTTTTGCGATTTGTGCCATGTCAGTACGCCAACATCTGTTAACTGTTTGTAATTAATGCGAAAATTGTCAGCTTATTTTATTTCTGTTTTTTTGTCTTTTCCTTGAAGAGCTGGTCAGCCAGACCGGAATTGGGTCAATGAGCAGCGGTTAAATCACAGGCTATGAGTGCAAAAAGTAAATGCTGCACTAAGAAAAAAATTAATGGAGTTTGTACTTTAAAAAATGCATATTTTATGATGCTTATAACCTCGATATTTCATAAGGCATTATATTTAAGCAGTCGCGTTCTTCAAAGAGGAATAAACATACTAAGAATATACAAGATCACATGTGTACTCAAAAATTAAAAAATGCAGCGGTAGAACAATTTTCCGTCTGACTCTAAATGTTGCAAGCAACTCCCGAGCATGTGGCACATCGACACACATTGCAATTGCCTCCAAGTGTGAAAGACAGAAAGAGCAAAAGGCAGAAAAGTTAATCAAGTGTCGGTATATCAGAGGTTGGCATCTTTTCCAACTCATAAATCTCTTCGGTTGAGATTGCCCAACCCTTGCATGGAGAAGAATGAAATGCACTTGTAAACACTCACAACAAAGCACAAGTTGTTTAAATAACCCATTTGTCGACCCGGTTTACTCTTTTCCAATATAGGTTATCATTAAATGAGGTGTTGAGAATGTAAAATGCGAATGGGAATGGGAATGGGAACATAAACGGGAAGTAAACGAAGCACATTCAATTAATGAAAAACACACACAAATAAAAAGTGATTGTCTGTCGTTCTGTGATTTCGATGCAAGTGATAAGATAAGATTCCTGGGCAATGGTGTAATAAATGCTACCAATGAATTAAATATAATTCTTTCTTTCCGCATTTCGATAACACACACACATTAACACACACCTATATATATATATATACAGAGAGAGAGCCAATTAGTTATAGTTCACACTCTACTTATCAGCACTTGGGTCTTTCACAACAAAACATATGTTAAAGCTTGACCAAAAAAAAAAAAGAAAAAAAGTAATGTTTCTTTGCAGTCTATATTTCTTCTACAATATCTTAATTTTTTTGGCTTGGAGTTTTCTTAAACGTGCAATATCTTTGGGCACTTAAATACCAAACATATTTTTAGTCAGAAGCACAAAAAACAAACTAAATCTCAGAAAGTTATCGTTCACAAGAATTACTTATACGATTTTGATTTCTTGTAAATCGACTTCAGGTAAATTTTACGAGCTCAAAGTATTTTTTCTTTCGACCTATTCAAGATCAAAGTCGAACATTTTTTCAATGTGTTGTTTTTGCTGTTATTGAACTCTGGTTCATTTGCCCATAGAATATTTAACGCATGATTGACTCAAAAAGATATACTACTCTCTCACACCCTTTCCCCCAACCACTCCCCATATCGTGTGTTGTTATTCGTAAATTGCCAAGAGTGAAGCATTTTAGTTTTATGGGCCTCAGAACTTCTCCCTTTTCACGCAAATTAAATGAATGGCGAATTGGAGTAGCTGGCGTAGCATGCGGTTTCATTTGGATTGGTGATTCATTGTGCGGTTCTCCACTTATTTAGAGCCACAAAAAATATTTTAAAAAAAAGCATATATACAAAGCGGTAAACATCTTAAGCCAAATTAAGTAAGCTTATTTTGAATTAATCAAAATGGAATCGAGTTTGTTGCCTTCTTACAGCCCATTTGCAAGAGCACATTCTAAGCTTTTAAATTCTTTATACTAAATTGTTAATAAAATTCTCTCTGTGTGCCTAAATTGTGATTGCTGAAATTCCAGTTGGGCATTGTATTTAATAATAATTCAACCATATCATAATTTGGAATTTGGAATAGGCAAATATAAATTTCATTATTGCTGTTAATCACCTCCAAAAATTCCCTAATGCTATTTTTAATCGAGCGCTGATTTGATTGGCAAAGAAACAATTTGGGCTGCTGGCAGTTCTATATATAGTCTGATAATACGACTGAGCATTGTGCGAATCGATTCTATTTCTGAATATATTGTAGTTGCGTATATATCGGCAAAGTATGTGAAGCAAGATAAAAAAAAAAACCTGAAACATTTAGCGCCGGCAATCGAATTCGATGCTCTAGCGATTTCTTTTGTTGCAACAACAACAATAAAGACGCACCCGCAACGCGCCACGTGCCACTGATCGACCCACACTTAAACACTTCCCTTTGATAGCCAACCCCTTGGACTCAATTGGAGCAGCGTCAATTTGATTAAATGTCTTTTAATTGTTGCGTATGCTGATTGGCATCGATTCGACATGAACTACACTGCATGCACACACACACATACACTCATTTACACACATTAACACAAATTTACACATATTTACACACATTTACACACATTTATTCTTCATTTTACTGCACTTTCTGTTTTCGACACGAAAAAAAAAAAACATTCACCTGGCTTTTAACCCATTTTGCTCAACATTTTCGCATTTTTCTCTCCTTTTCTTTCTCTCTCTTTTCTCCTGCGCATATTTACAGCCATCATATCCTATACAAATCCCAAACTGCAAAATGCATCAATCTATGCGCCAACAACAACAACCGCTAACACCGCCATAGAAGTAGCCACATCATCATCATCATCTTCGACACAGCCACCAACAAGTTCATCATCAGATTCATCTGCAGTGCCTTGTGTGGGTGTGGCAGTGGGCGCCAGTCAATCTGGTGGTTCGCTTCATGGATTCGTTGCGAAATTGCGTAATTTCAAGTTCGACAATTCGAAAAATATTAGAAAACGTTTGCAATTCGATTTTATATCAAAGGACAGATTTTTGGGTATGTTTCAAAATTTTTCTAATTAAAAAATTAAGTTTTCTACCTTATTGAGAATTTTAAGATCGTTAAAAAAGGATTAAATAGAATTTATTTAGTTAAAATAATTAAATTATTTAATTATTATAAGGAAGGTATCATTCTCAAAAATATCTGAATAATATAACCTGGCATTTTAAATGGTTTTTCATTTTTCTGTGAAAATTGTAATTACGATTTTTCCAATTTGTATTTTATTAATTAATCTGCGTGTAATTTTATGTTAGTTTATGAGTCATTACATTTTATTAACCATTAAATATTTTGTGAGAACTTTTACAAGCTCCAAATGCCCGAATTACTCTCAACGTCGCCAGCTTTCTTCCGACTCGAGCTCAAGCTCGTGGGCGTTTCAGTTTCCATAAGAGACATTGGCGCCTCACGCACATACACACACACACACACACACACACACAAGAACACACGCAGCCAGACATGCGTAGACACTTCCTTTCATTGATAATTTAATTTGAATGTTTTATTGCGTCTTATTGCTACTTAAACTTCGACTCAATTCAATATATTTAATATTTTGTCTGCTTCGGAGCAGAGGAGGAGTGCTCAAATAATGTCTGCTGTTAATGAAGCAGCTCCCACACGTGGGCTGCAACATGTGTTCTGTGTAGTTGTTGTTTTTGCTTTTTCAAATTAAATGAAATTCTTCAATCGCTTCACACCTAAAAGCAAACTCGAATCTAAACAAACAATAAATAAAAAAACTAAAAAATTGGGAATAGCGGGAAACACCTTTCTTTAGTAAAAGCTTTTAGCGTAAGTTAGAAATCCCTGACAACTGATTTATCCGCTTGGCAGTTCCCAAAAAAAAATGCATCCAAACATGATCCATTTCACTGACACTAATCAACTTCGTGTAAATTTTAATTAGGTGGCTGCCACAAAGAAAGATACAAAAAAAAAAAATGTGCCACATAAATTCCATGTGCCAGTGGCACGAAGATCAAAGCCAGTAGTGGGTGTGCGGTGCCAGAAGTGGTTGCACCAAGCAGATGTTTGCCACACAGGTGAACAGCGGGTATTTTTTTTTAGACACACAGTGACTGTTAGAAAGTTGTGTTATTATTTGTGGCTGACTTTGTTAACCCTCTTTTTGCAATCTAATTAAAAGCAAGAAACATGTGTGGAGCCCAAAAAAACACTGACTTTAGACAACTCAAATTAAATAGAGAGGTACCCCTCACTCTCTGCATTTTCTTATCCCCCTCTCTGTCGTTCTTCAATTTGCACACGTCATAAAACACTCATCAATGTGCTTGCCCCTTTGTGGCATATAGCAAAAGAGCAGCGAACCACGCAGGTTGGTTGGATCATCCCAACATCGATAATTGTATATGCTCAACACGTGCGTTTCTTTTGCATATGTTCAATTGGAGAACAGTGGGCGGTAAAAGTTGTGCATCAAGTGTAGATAGCCATAGTATGGAAAATAATCTAATAGATAAATCATTCAGCAAGAACTGAGCAAGTATCTTAAACGAGATCTAGACACGAATGAAATGAGATTTCCGGCAGAGTTGTAATATGTAAGAATTTCCAAAGTTTCCCAAAGATAATATTTTATAATCACACCTTTTGATAACCTTTAACTTACTGAGAGTAGAAGTTACGGAAACCACTGAGAAGTTTCTTTAAGATAACATACAATATTTGATTACAACATCTTTTAAAAATGTGCTTTAAATTATGGGAGCATCTTGGGGATTAGTTTTCCAGCTTTTGCTTATCTTGCTTATGTGTAAATTAACTTCTGTGCTACACTGTTCTTTGCTACTTGTTTATGCATAGCCCACTTGCTTTTTCGTCTTTCTACAAATGTTTCGAGCCTAAAATAAACGAGCCACACATTAATTTTCACTCAAGTTTTCGCCATGTATGAAATCAGTTTTATTTTTTGAGTATTGTATTGAGTATTGAGTATTGAGTTCAATGATCTTTGGCTAACTCAACACCTAACTAATTGGCATGATAACATTTAATTTCCTGTATTTCAAATATTGGCTAAGTAATGTGATAAATCATTTTGATGAACGCATTCTGTTTAAATTTTTTTCTTTACATGAAGTGTATTTAAGAAATGGAAAGTTTAAATAATGCATCGACATGCAAAGAATGCAATAAAGTTTTTTAGGGCATTTTGCAAGTGCACAGTAAAAGCAGCATTTAAACGATTGGACAATACATAAAAACTTAACGATGCACTCGTTAAACTTCTTGGCCCATCAATTGCAGCACTTTGTATTCATGTCTTTCATAGACCCATTTCTAACAGATCTTATTATTGCTTTTGCTTTCAGGCGGTCAGCTGAAGACGAAGAATGGTCAGAAATATGTGTTCAATGGTCCGCCTTCGGGTGTTTATGTCTCCAGGATGTGTCTTGTCACCTCGACATTCATTATGCTGGCAGCCCTCATCTTCTCCGTCCTCATCACCTATTTCCTCACCTCACAGAGCCAGCCAATTATGGATACCAGCCCCAGGTGAGCAAACCCAATTATTCATTTGTAATTGTTATTATTAAGCAGGAGAAATCAAGAAATGAATAACGGAATTTCAGGTTTAAAAATTGTGTAGAGCGTAAATCAGGTGTAAGTGCTTTTATTATTGGTTATAAAATTAATATTTTCATTGATGTTTCTAGTAATTCGGATTATAGAAAATATCTATAGTAAAGCTTATATGCTAATGTAAATAGTTATGTGAATTATGATAAAATTATTAAACGGGACATTGCACTACTTTCAAATAACACACACCAATTTTAATTTTTTTTAATTCTTTAAAGATTCAGCTTGTTAGAAATTGCAGCCTAATTGTTTTTTTAATAATAGTGTTTATTTCAAAGAGTATGTCCAAAGTCTGTTTGTTCTAGACTAGTTTATTTTGAAACGATTTTTATTTTTCCGCCCTATTAAACTGGGCAAATCAAAGCTGTCTGTGAATTTTAGGGTGTGCCTTCGCTTATTAATATTTTAGTATTCGCAAAAGCGTTTTTGCGAAAGCCAGCTAATTGACTGTGGAGTCCAAAATGACCTAATTTTCCGGCTCGATAGCAATTGGTTTGTTCCTTTTTGGCTCTGACGCATTTCGAGGTGCGGAAGGGTCAAAGGAAGCTGTTGTCAGACAAGGGTGCGTCGTCCGTTGTAAGCAAATATAATTAAGCACTTTGCACAATAGCCACAATCCAAAACCCAAATCCTTCCTTTTTTTTTACTTTTTGCAGCTCCGAAGCACAAAACAAGAATCATAACGTGGATGCAGCAACGAGTCCTTCACACGCAAATGCAAAAAATGTGACGAGTGCCAAATTTGATATACCTGATTGGCTGAAGCAAGTAACAACATCGACGCCAGAAGTGGCCGTGGTTGTGCCACCCGTAGGAGATATTCCCGTCATTGAGGAGACGCTGGAGACCAACACCAAGTCAATGGATCGTTTACTGCAGCTATTCGAGGGCTGGCGCCCCCTGCACTACAAGTATGTAACAAAAGATTAAATCTAGGGACGGGACAAGGGGGAGGGACAAGGGTCAGTACTAACTAAAGCAGCGTTTGCTCAATTTTGCACATCAGCCTCAATTGAATAATGTGGCTTCTCCTCAAATTGCTTTGCATGCTCGCATTTCAATTGGAAGCCACGCAACGATTGATGGACGTGTTGGCAGAAATTGCCGACTTGGAGTGGTGATTGCTTGTCTCCACTGTTTCCGTCTCAGACTATTGCAATTAACGTTGAGGCTTCTCTGTACAGGCAGCTATTTAAGAATGGATTTACATTTTCATAAGCGGCTTTCAACTTTAAATTGATATTAAGGCGTGTTACAAGCACCTGTCAAAATGACACGTTATGAAATTAAACACACCGGTTAATATTATTTTTTTTTTAAATTCATAAATTATCTAGAAATGTTTATAGTTCCTATTTGAAATGCAACAGCTGTCTTTAGTCAATCGTTCGATGTGTTACGTATTTTACACTCTTATTTATTTTGCTCTAATATTATTCCTATTTTTCCGAATTCAATCAAATGGAAATACTCTACCATATGGGTAATAAATTGTGCTCTTGTGTGAAACTATATATGTATAAGTTCCAAAATATATGTGGACCTCATCAATATAATTGATATCGATTATTATTTGGTTTCTTTACTCTACTTCTAAGAAAATCGAGCGGAATTTCTTCGTTTTATTCCCATCATGTGCATGCTGACTCACAAAAAAAATACATATATATTGTCACTTGTCAGTAGAAAACTTATTCAGAAAGTATATGCTATACTCCTTGACCCCATGTCGTGTACTCGTTTGTGCATGTCCTGGCACTTTTATTGACGTCATGCCAAAGATGTTTGTCGGAAATGTACTTGTTTATGCATCAATTGTGTTGCACAGTGGCTAAGTGGGTCAAGGATTGAGAGATTGAAAAGAGTTCGCTTCAGCTGAGTAGTAGCCACTTTGGCTAAATATATTAAATACAGATGTCAACTAATGTAGACATAACAACGTGTTTAACAATTCTACACAGCAGGAGTTGACCAAATATGTTACTCAGAACGTTGACCAAAATTGGCGGCTAGTTAAGACCCACTGAATGACACTTGAGAGACGCGGAATTGCGGCAAAAGATCTGAAGACTAACTTTTGCACAGCACGCATGCCAACTGTCAGCACGACAAAGGCATGGCTATTTGGCTAGATACACTCAGAAAAATTATTATTCACAAAAACTAGTCCACAGAACGAAAAAAACATACTAGAAAGAAATTAAATTTAAATATTGATTTTTTGAAGTTAGATATTTAATAAATATTTAAAGAGTTTAATGAAATTGTATCAACTTTAGAAAAGGCATGTTTTTCGTAAACACAACTGAATTATTTAAAGTTTTTTTAGAACTTGATTCTTATAGCTGTAAAAAGAATAAATTATTCTCATATCGGAATATTTACGAAAGCAAATAGTCAGCACTTTAAGAATAGAAAGTTAGAAATTTAAACACGATTTCACTTGAACTAAGAACAGCGCATTTTCGCTGAGTGTAGATACGATTAGAGCACGAGCATTGGGAGACAAGAGATGCGATGAGAGATGTTGTTCAGTAGCTGCCGCATGCATTAATATAATTGACACAGAAAACGCGAAGAAGGCGCTCAATTTGCAGATGGCACGCAGCTTGAGCAATGGAGCAATGGAGCAATGGTGCACATGGATCAATGAATATCAATGGAGTTGGCTATCGATGCTATTGGTATCAATGTTAACTGATTTTGCAGCTGTGTGTGCCGATCAAAGCCCAACAACAATCTGTCCATCTGTTTGCCAGTCCACGGCAAATTGCGTTCAACATGCTTCCTGGTTGCCCCCAGGCCGCAAACACATTGTAAACCAATCGCTGCAATTAAAAGCAGCCACAAGGCACAACAGATAGCAACACATTGCACCATTGCAACGCAACGCAACGCATCTGCCGACTAGTTCTTTGCCAGTGGCATTCTTGTGCCCAGGGGAATTAATCTTCCATCTTATACCCTAACCACTCACTGAATGCAATTCAATTTTGTCGGGCGTTTTAACAGCTAATTTTACTTACAAAATATGTGTTTTTAATTAATTTGTAATGGCTTTTCGAAATGATTAAGTAATATTTTTTTTATGAAATATTATCATAATAATTCCCTGTTTCTCTCTCCTCTCTTTTAACGATTCTATATTCCCTATTGAAGTAAAATTTTTAAATGTATATAAATATATATGTATTTATTTTATACATCAAGTTTTTAACCCTTCCTCAACCTTAACTGCTTAGTGTATGTAGCGCATTTAATTCTCGATATTTTCCGCTTGCTTTTATTTGTTTGTTTCTCTTGCATTTTATGGCTAACTATTTTGCCATTACATTTGGCCAATTCACCAGACGCCTTTCTGCGGCGTCATTATGTTCAATTGTTTGACCTGCCGCTGCTGTTTAATCACATGAATTGCACTTCGCTGATTGATTGGCACTTTGGCTGTCAGTGGAACTGAAAGTGACACCTTCACTTAAATAGTTGGCTAATCACTTATGGCCACTTCCGTTCTCTCTTTTGTTGCAGGATTGTCATTGAGCCAAATGTTGATTCGTCTACCAACAATGGCAGCGTGTCCATTGAAATTGAACGTGACCCCAAGGTCAACAGCTGGGAGCCAATCGTCCTGGATGTCTACAATGTCAGCATTGCGAATGTGCGTGTCATTCGATCACCAATTGTGAATGGCAGCGACGAGGTCGAACTGGACTTTGACAGCGACTATGGCGAAAATAATGACACATTTATCATCACACTGGCAAAATCTCTGGCAACCGAATCGAATCTACGTGTCCTGCTCAGCATGGATTTTGTCAGTCAGGTTACGGACACACTGCAGGGCATCTACAAGACGAGCTATACAAACCCGAAAACCAAACAGTTGGAGTAAGTATTTCCAATAAGAAAAATATGTAAAAACTGGTGGTACATGAAAAATCTTTAAAAATGTTCATTAAATCTATCACATTTTATAAGACAAAACATTTAAATAATTTTTCACTCTTATTTAATAAAAATAAAATCCAAATTCGATTAATAATTAGCGTGACAAGCTTGACAGTCTTATTTTGGACAGTAAGCTCTTAAAACCTTTGAATATGAGAACCAAGTTTCCTTTACAAAATAAATTCAACAGTTGTAATTTGAGAAAAATAAGCAGATTATATAAATTATAAGTTTATAGAGATGGAGAATGTATCTGAATATTAGTTAAATATTTCATATCTCTAAAGCTATTTACCACAAATTTATGACATAAATTAAATGTAAAATATGCAGTGTATCCACGAGTCGGTCACATTCGACTGCAGCACTTTTATAACTATATTAATCATGATTAATGTGTTTTCATTTTAGATGGGTAATCAGCACTCAGTTCTCGCCCATCGATGCACGTCGTGCTTTTCCCTGCTTCGATCGACCCGATATGAAAGCCAAATTCACCGTTAGCATTATTCGCAATATGAAACACAAAATGTGCCTCTCCAATATGCCAAGACAACGCAGCAGGTGAGCAGCTAAAAGAACCATAAAATAAATATATATAAAACTAATCCTTTGGTTAAAATGCATTTTGCAGCTTACAACGTACGGGATACATTCGCGATGATTTTATGACCACGCCCAAAATGCCCACCTACCTTTTAGCATTCATTGTCTCGAACATGGTTGACTCTCTGTATGGGAATCTGGATCGTGGGCTTGAGCCGCGCGTGGAGATTTGGACCCGCCCAACGTTCGTTGAAATGACCAACTATGCCTATAAAATGGTGCGCCTGTTTTTACCCTACTATGAGGAATACTTTGGCATCAAATATGAGCTACCGAAGATTGATCTAGTTACGGTGCCAGACTTTGGTTTCGGTGCCATGGAGAATTGGGGTCTGATTACGTTCCGCGACTCGGCGATGCTGGTGCCAGAGGATCTTCAGCTGGCTTCGTCATCGGAGCATATGCAATATGTGGCACAGATCATAGCACATGAGTTGGCACATCAATGGTTTGGCAATCTGGTTACTCCCAAGTGGTGGGATGATCTCTGGCTTAAGGAGGGCTTTGCCTGCTACATGAGCTACAAGGCGCTAAACCAAGTGCATCCTGAATTTCAGATCATGGACACCTTTACAATACTGGTAAGTCAGAGCTATTTTTTTTTTTTTAATTTTCCATTTTTATATATATTATTTATCTTTCAGGAATTCAAGGAGTCGATGCAACATGATGCTGCCAATTCATCGCATGCGATCTCTTTCGATGTGAAGACGAGCAGCGATGTGCGTCGCATCTTTGATCCCATTAGCTACTCCAAGGGCACAATACTGCTGCGCATGCTGAACTCCATTGTGGGTGACGAGGCATTCCGTGCGGCAACGCAGGATCTGCTGAAGACCTTCGCCTACGGGAACATTGATCGCGATGATCTCTGGGCCTTCCTCACACGACACGGACACGAGAAGGGCACACTGCCCAAGGATATGAATGTCAAACAGGTTATGGACTCGTGGATAACACAACCCGGCTATCCGTTGGTCCATGTGGAGCGCAATGGAGCCGATCTGGTGCTGCGTCAGGAGCGTTATTTGCTGCCCTCTCGCAATCCGTTGGACCACAGCCGTTGGTTCATTCCCATTACCTACGAAACGGATGAGTTGCACAAGGGCGACAATATACCCACACACTGGATGACCCAGGACCAGGAGCAGATTGTGATCAGAGATGCATTTACCAAAATGAACAACAGCGACAACGTTGTCTATTTGAACCTGAACAGACAGAGCTATTATCGGGTCAACTATGACATGACTTCCTGGCTGGCACTGAAGAAGAACTTTAGCAATCTACCAACAATTACACGTGCCCAAATCATGGATGATGCACTGCATCTGTCCCAGGCAGAATACATGTCCTATGACATACCGTATGTTGCAACCTTTCAGTTTTTTTTTTTGGATTTATCTACAATCATTATTATTTCCAGGTTGACTTTCTTAATGGAGCTGTTCACAGCTAAGGATGATGAGCTGCTGTGGAGCGCAGCCAAGCCGGGTCTTAACTATCTTATCTATAGTCTGATAAGAGAACCAGCCTATGAGACTTTCAGGGTAAGTCTTAATTTTTCGCCTTTGCGAACTTGCTCAAATTAAAGTTTTCGAAAAATAAACCAGATATGTTTTATATACAAAGAATTCCTTTTGAGTTCTTTATCAATCTATAATCATTTGAATATTTAATGTTCCAAAATAAAATCATTAAAAATGATCTGAGTAATTTCAAAAAAAATTTTTACATTTAGAATTAATATTTCAATTATTTTACCAACTTACATTTACCTGATCGTTTTTAAATACATTAATATATTCGTATTTAGTGTCTTTAATTTTTAATTTATATATATGAATTATAAAAATCGGTTTTCTTTTAGGCTTTCATGAAGTTCATTGTGAGTCCCGCGTTCGATCGTTATGGTCTCCATGAGCCGGACAATGAGTCACATCTGCAGTTGAAGCATCGCGCCTTGGTTGCCAATTTGGCCTGCAAGTTCAACTATGATCGCTGCACTCAGGTAGCCCAAATGAAGTTCCGCGAATGGATGCATGATCCCATAAGGAATCCGTAAGTACTTTGATCATTATTATTGGTAATCAATCTTAATGAACTTTTTCTTGCAGTATCAAGCCAAATCTGAAATCTGTCATTTATTGCGCGGCGCTGGCGGAGGGCTCCTATCAGGAATGGTATTTCGCCTACAATCAATACAAGAGGACAAACAGTGCCTCCGAAAAGGAGGAAATACTCACCTCACTTGGCTGCACCACAAAGCCCTGGCTGCTGTCCAAGTAAGTTTACAATCGATGTACCTTTAAAAGGCATCCTTAGTTTTATTGTTATCTGACTCGAATGTTAGGCAAATTATGATCGTATACTGAATAATTTTCTGCTCTCTTTTTTAGATACCTGAATTTGACACTTAACTCCACGTCGGGCATCTTGAAGCAAGATGGTGCCTTGGCATTCAGAGCTGTTGCCTCAAATTCAATTGGACATGAATTGGCATTTGATTTTTTGCAGACGAACATTAAGGAAATTGCTGACTAGTGAGTAACCCTGATCAAAAATTTAGTTCGCACTCTTTCCTTAAGTATTTCCATTAATTTATTGAATTTATTCTTTTTACAGCTATGGCGATGGCTTCTCCACCGTATCAGAAATGATTAAATCGCTGACCATCTATATGAACAAGGAAAATCATAAACAGAAGCTTCTGGCATTGAGTGCCAAATGTCGCAAACTGGGCCTAAAGGCCGTCGAAATAGCCATTGGCATGGCGATGGAGCAGGTCAACGATAATATATATTGGCGCACTCACTCCTATGATAAGCTCAAAGTGTTCCTTGAGGGCATTGTCAGCGAGTTCGAAATTAGTATCTTCTAAGCAACATCCAATTAGCTCTGAAGCTTTTCAACCAAAAAAAAAAAAAAATAAGAAGAAAAAAAACTCGACCTTATTATTATTCAACAGCCTCAATATTTAATATTATTTGCGAAAAGTGATATAAACGTGTAAGTTAGCCAACTTAGTTAAGACACAAAATGAACTAAAACATCTTTATACTTTTGGCTTAAATTGCTTCATTTATTCTAATTGATAATTAGAGGTTTTTTTTCGTAACGTTCCTATATTTCCAATATTAGATGGCTAAAATATAAAGAGTACCCGTGTCATAAATATATTCATCCTTCATTCTGTTAAGAACATTAATTATTTAGTCACTCTTCCGTATGCAGCTTGTGTAAAATCATTACATTGTTAAATACACTAAAATAAAATCACTCGGAACTCTACTACTGAGCCATTCTAGCACTAAGTGAACCAGAAATAAAAGAAATCATATTTTAAAACTTGTATTAAGCAAACTTGCGAACTTGTGCACAGATTTAAGTTTATTGTTGCAACTGCTAAAATTAGTGTCCTTAAAGCGTTGTTTAAACATACCTAAATATAAATTATTTATCTATTTTGTATAACGAATAACACATAAATATATATTCGCTTAGTGCACAACCTTGTAAATAAGTTTTAATGCATATTAATATTATAAATATAAATAAAATATGTAATTACGTGAATTTTAATTAAAGAATTCTTTTTTATTTTCCCCAACTCAACAAGAAAAATTGACTATTAATATCCAAAAATGTTGGCAAACTATTCGTTAAGTTCTAAAATTTCTCACTTGACATATAACAGAAAGTAGCTCTAGACAAGTGTTTGGATTCTTCTTATTATTAAAAGCATTTCAATATATCCTTCGAAAATCTGCAAGGATATGGTCGAATTATAATTTGTCATTAAAATTATGCCGCGTTTTTTTTAATTTGGTAGCCACTGTAACAATGGCGCGTGCCCATGCTATATACCCTATACAAGAACCTGCGACAAAGAAAAAACCAGTATTTAATAGCCGTAGTTTTTATAACAGAAAATAACTTCATAAACTTGGCGTTTTCTTATAATTTATGTAAGATAAACCTAATTTTCCTAAAAAAAATAACGGAAATTTTTAAACATCATATGCCAGAATGCTGCAAATTAAATTAACAAATTAATATCTTAACGATTTCAAATAAAATTTAATGTTAACAGTGTGGCAGCGCTGTTAACAGCTGTTTCCGTTTGCTATCATGGAACGTGAAAAGGACATATACAACGATTTTAACGGCATGTGACGTCACAGCTGATGTGTCTGAACGCCTTGCCTTGAGTTGACATGTTTGTGACGTAATAACGAAACGACGCGCGCTTGTGGCGTACCTTGAATATATATAACTCATTGTTTGAAATTAATGCTCGGCGAGCACTGTCAAATAATTAAATACATATCAAACAACAGTATTCAAAAGTAAGTATATTTGTGTGAAATAACATTTAAATTGTGTATAAATGCGGTATATCTTTAGTGAGTGGCAATCGAAAGAACTGGTCGCTGGAGGAGGACGTAACTTTTCTGCGCATCTGGTATAGTAATTTGGTAAAGCGACGTGATGGTAAAACAAAAAAACAATTTTTCAAGGACTTGGCCGCTGATCTCTCGGGCGAAGGAATTTATGTACCAAAAGGAAAAATTCTGCAAAAGATGAGGACGTTCAGGAAGAGATATAATAGGTATTTGTATTTGCTGATCTCTTTTAAGTCTTAATGTAATGGCAAACTCCATTTCAGTGTTAAAAACGACAAGGAAGCGCGAAAAAAATGTATATATTTTATCAAAATGGTCGCAATTATTGAATGTGAAGCCTTAAATAAATCGCACAGGAAAGATAGCTCAAGTAAGTGAGAAAAAATTCTTAGATTTTCTAGTTAACTTTTAACTTTATTTGCATTTCAGGTGATGACGAGGAAGAATCATCCCACGAGGACAATATTAGGGCAACATCAAAAGATGGAGCACAGCGAAAGAAATCGCAACGTCTGCGCAATATAAGAGTGGATAATACTATTCTACCGAATATGATTAAACAAAAATTGGCAAGGCGCAAATGGAGTCAACAAGATGAAGACATTTTCATTAAAGTATGGCAAACAAACATACAAACGTGGCGAAACATCGAATCAAAGCCTGAAGCTTATGACAAAATGGAGTCGGAACTGCGTTTTCTAGGCATTGATATCAGCATCAAAAATATTAAATTGAAAATTGATACACTTATTCGCAAATATCGGTAAGATCATAAGAAGTTAAAATATTCCTAATATCTCAACATTAAAATATTCAATTTTTCTATATATATTCAGAAATATAAATTCGGATAACACATGGGTTAACTATGCCAAGGTTGGAGAACTTCTGGATATTTTGGAGACATCTGATCAGCCTTCCATAAGACGTGGTGATATCAATGTCAACATTTCGTTGGACATTACTGATGATGCACAAAATAAAACTAATTCAACAACAATCTACCCAGAAACATGTCCAAAAGTTGAAATAGTTGATGATGACCAGCCACCAGTGAAAAAAAAAAGAACCATCAAAATCGATAATGATACAATGGAGAATACTGAAAATGTACGCAAGGAAATTAATCTAACAGATGTTTCATTAGATGTAATCGACTTAAGTGACCCAGTAGATTTCGAATTTGAGATGCTAGAAGATGAATCAACGGAGGTGTCCAGTAATCGAAATTCAGATCGATGTGCCGGCAGAATTCAGCTATCTGATCAGTTTGGACAGTTTGTTGTTAAAGAGTTGAACGTGTTGAACGATGATCTGTTAATAGAGGCAAAAAAAAGAATCTACAACGTCATTTGTGGAATGCATTTGAAGCAACTAAAACTTGGTAACAGAAATGACTGATTTAAGTGTACTTTTTTTTAAGTATTTAGTTTACTGCCGAGCCTTATTACTATTATTAAATGTTCGTATGTATTTTTTAATTTGTTTATTTGAGTTTACGTAAATTACATCGCGATAGTGATAATAAAAAACATAATACGTTATAATCATATTAATCATCTTCATAAGTGTTTGGCTTAAGTATTAAATAATTGTTTAAGAGATTTATTTGCATTTTTCTTTTAACATTGTGTTTAATTGATATTTATCAACTCATTTGAATCTCGATTATGAAAATTAGTTGAATGAATTTAATTTAATTTTGTTTAGTTTACGTATTCACAAAGAAAAACAACCAAATCAATTAATATGTGAAAATGGCCCGTAAACTGTTTTTTTTTTTTTTAAAGTCGAAACACTTCTTTTTTTTTGTTTTATGTACAAATAACAAAAAATAATATAATCACTTATAATAATGATAGGCAAAGAATTAAAATTAAAAACAAAGACACACAGAATAAACGTTGGCTCATGGAACAGACGTGGACATTCGGGGATGGGCCTGTGTATAGTATTTATGTATGCATATATATGATTGGTTTTGGCATTAGCCTAGACATCGATCTGGAATGGGGAGCCGGGTATATGGTCTTCGCCCCATTTGATAAGCAGCACATACTGGCCGCGATCACGCACCAGATACTGCACATTGTAATTGTTGTGGCCAGCGTGTTTGACATGGAACTCCTCGCAGGGTCCCTTCGGCCCGTACATGCCCACATACAGGATGTTGTTGCCTAGAAGAGAAGGTTTCAATTCAGATTGCGGCTCTCCTGTATTATTTATGGTCATTACTTACCTGCATCTGTGGCGCAGATGCTGAACTGATTCTGCTTGCCAACGTAGGCCTTCTTCAGGCCCATACCCTTGGACACCACCTTGTTGGCATCGGACTTGAAGTTGGGCAAATGGACGCCAGTGCTTTTGCCACCCTTGGCAATCTTTTGCACTGTCTCCACAATGACTGTCGATGTTTCCTGGGCACCCTCATCGGCCAGTTTATCGCCGGTGGCATTCACCTTGAACGGCGAGCCCACAATGTGCATATTGTTGTATTTAATCGTGATGTAATGTTCTCCGGGCAGAAGAGGTGTGTATCGCACCTTGTAGCCCTCTTCCACCTCTGTGCAATCCATGGCGACCTTGGAGGGCCCATCGATGGAAACGGCCAATGTGCCAACGCCTGCATTACAGGTGTTGATTATGAAATCGGCCTTGTGGCCAGTCTTGACATCTTCTAAGCCATTGCCGGAGGCATGCACTGCCGCCGGATCGGCAACGTCCTTGCCCACCTTGATTCTGAAGGGTGAGTCGGGTATGTGGACACCATTGAACTTGACGTGAATCGCATGAATACCATTCTCGCGTGGATAGAAGCGCACCGAGCTCATCTCGCCATCGATGGCCTGGATGAAACAATCGTCATCGGTGCCGGAGGGTGCCACGATCTTGGCATCCAGCTCACCCCTGGCGCCATTCTTGCGCACCATGAACTGATAGGGCGCATCGGCTTGAATGTTGCCCTGTGGGAACTGCTGCACCTCCAGCTTGTGAGCATCGCCAGCATCCGGTGAGATGTACACCTTGAACGGTGAGTCGGGAATATGGCGGTCGTTGAACTTCAAACCAACACGATACTCTCCAGGCTCTGTCACCTTGTAGGAAACATCGCAGCTGCCGTCCTTGCGATCCTTGAACTCAATGTCCGCCTTGCTGGGACCCTCCACAGAAATGGCCAACGAACCGCCGCCCGCCTCGCGTGTCCACACATTGAACTCGGCTGCCTCGCCGACAACGCCACGCTCCAGACCAGAACCGCCGGCCTTGACCAGATGACTGCCCGAATCACGCAGTGGACCCACTGTGAACTGGAACGGGGAGCCGGGTATGTGCATCTCGGAGTAGCGCACCGAAACGGTGTGAACGCCCAGCTCCTTGGGCACAAAGTGCACCGAATATAAACCATCCTCAATTTCCTGAATCTCAGCATCCTCAGTAACATTGCTGGGCGAGGTAACACAGGCGGCCAGATCAAAGGACGTGATGCCAGGCATCTTGAAGGTCAGCTTGCACTGGCTGCCAATTTCAGTAATGGGCACCGCATCGCGTTCCCGCTGAATCTTCTCGCGCTTGCGATTGCTGCCCTCGCCGGCCACCTTGACGGTGAATGGTGAACCCTCCACATGATGATCGGCAAACTTGAGGTTAACAATGTAGTAGCCTGGTTCGGTGGGCTTGTAGGAGATATTGAGTGTGCCATCATCCTTATCGGTGCACTGAATCTCCGCCTTGCTAGGCCCCTCAATGGACACAGACAGACCACCGAAGCCGGCGTTGCGGGTATCCACCGAGAAGATATTATCGCTGTGCGTCTGACCCTCCTTAAGTCCTTTGCCGCTAACCTTGACCTTCTTGGCATCGCCGACTTCACGTTCACAGACCGTCACCTTGAAGGGTGAGTTGTTGATGTGCTTGCCCAACCGCTTCACAGACACCATATGCTCGCCGATCTCACGAGGCGTAAACGAAATACCAATGTTGCCCGTAGGCATGCGCTTTAGGAAGCACGGCTCCTCCAAGCCACTGGGCGCCTGAATGGATGCATTCAGTGCACGCAGATCATCATCGGTAATATCACCGGGCATCGTCACCTCCGAGCAGGAGCCGACGGAAATCTGATTACGTTTGCGTCCCTCACCCGTGATCTTGGCAAAATAGGGTGAACCCTTGATGTGCTTATCACCGAAACGCACCGACACCTGATATTCACCGGGAGCAGTGGGCAGATATTGCACCGAAACAGTGCCGTCTTTGTTATCATGATAGTTGATCTGTAAAATAAAGAAAACTACTACAGAACTGAAGTCGGCTAGGTACAAATGTGACTCACGTCTGCCTTGCTGGGTCCCTCAACGGCCATGGTCAAGCCGCCTGCGCTGGCACCCTTGGTTGAGATGGTGAAATTGGCGGGTTCGCCAGTGACGCCGTGCGTCAGACCAGGTCCATAGGCGGTCACATAGCCAGATGTTATGGAGTCCACATGGAATTTGAATGGAGATCCTGCAAAGCCCGTATAAATAATGGATAAGTACACAAGTTTATATAGAGTACTTCGACGCTAGTATTTACCTTGTACAGGTTCGCCATTGTATTTAACAACCAGCTCGTGGGAGCCCTCCTCGCGTGGATCGTACTTCACGGAGACGGTACCATCACGGTTATCCTGAATAATCGGTTTATCTACCTTACCACTTGGCATTCTGACTTCAGCTGAAAAGTAAATAGAGAGTAAATAACATCAGTTATTGTGTCTTTTAAAATAGAATAGTCCTGAGATTGAAGGGTGAGTCACTATAAATTATTGCATACATATAAAAATTTGGAATGTTGAAATCAAAACCATAGATTTTTGTGTGGGAGGTTGTCATAAATTTTTCGAAAATTTCTTCGTCGATATATTGAAGTGGAATCATAATTTTAGTTTTAATGTTCAAATTTGCGTGACAATTATTATTAAACGAATCTATTTTCGTATGCCAAAAATAAAATGTTTTTGAAACTTGTGTGATCTTATGACAAGCACAGTTAATTAATGACACCAAATGTTTTCATCCGTTGCTCGGATCGAATATTCTCCAAATTTAATTTAATTTATTACAAAAGGACAAAAATATTTCAATTCACATACTATTTTGTCCCACAATATATATATATTGAGTGTATATCCTTGTTGGATAATCCTTTCACTCCAATTGGGAAACAACGCACAAAATTCACTTCTCAACGCAACGAATGATCAGCGCAAACTAAGTCCCCAGTAATATTTGACTTTCTAAAGAAATTTCCATCAACGCCTACAATTAGTGTTATACATTTCCCGGATGTTTTTCAAAGGTCAAATATAGGACATAATTTATATATTTTTTCTGGGCACTTATATACAAGAGAAATGTTATATACATAAAGTGAACCCATTAATTTGATTTTTTTAGTGCAGTTTCATCGAGCTGGAGATATTTTTTTATTATACGAATAAATATCGATAGTAGCCTATATGTATTGAAATTTTGTTATTTTTAGTATGCGCGAATCCTATTTATAAAGAAATGAAGCAGCATATATAATAAAATTTATATATATACATATATAATTAACAAAAATATTTGAAATAAACAAAGTGTATATAGACACGAGCGAATCATTAATTTTAAGTGCCTGAAACGAAAAGCGACAGAAAGAGCCAAATGCTGTTGATAGAAATCAACCTGCATCGAATTGAGTTAAATTGAGATCGTTGCTCGAACCAAAATGATTCAGATGCGACTCTCAAATTGTTTTCCAAAAACTGTAAGTGCTTTTATTCATATATCACATTAAATTAGTTGATAAATTAAATAAACAAGCGTAATGCTTTTAGTTTAGCTGTCGTCACCCACATTAATACAAGATTTAACTAAGAAATATTTTTAATTTGTCTTAATCGGGAAGTTATAAATTCCTAAAGACTGAACATTTAAAGATGCGTAAAATTTGTATTTATCTGGCAAATTTATTTCTTTGTTTTCAAATGTAAGCAAAAGAACAAATAAATAAAATACAAAGCCAAAAAAAAACTCGATAGGTAAACAAACATAAATTAGAAAATCATGTCGCGTGCCTCGACCAAATATCAGCAAAAATATTTAAAATAAACAGGCAGAAGTAGAAAAAAAAAGATATTGTGGAAAATGTGTGGCGTTTAGTGCCAAGTGGAAACAATTGAAAATTGATTGGCTCACGTTTGCCGCATGCTGTGGCACAAGCAAAGTGGCATTCATTAAAGTTATAATGCGTCATAAGTGGCAAAATAAAAACATAGGCTATGCATTTAAATTAAAATTCCCAAATAAACTATTTGTACACCCACCCTCAGGCTGTGCGCTTTCAGCTGTTCGGTTTCATAAAGGAAATGACATGTAAAATTCAAATAATTCGAAATACTTTTCAAAGAACTTTGCAAATTAACGATCAAAATGTGGCGCTGACTGCGTGCATTAAATACAAAATAGAATGCAAATTATTTAAAGAAATATTTGTACGTATAAAAAATGATGCCAAGACTCTATAGACTCTATAGCAGCTCTCATCAAAAAATAAAAAAATATGTAACTTGTGAATATTTATGTTTGAACATTTGTTGCTGTCCCTCCCAGTGTCCGATACCCTCAAACATCACTATATCCCACCACAACCTCGGCCCAGGCTACCTGCCAGCATTGCCCATTGAAGCATGGGAAAGAAGGCATCTTTTGGCATCATCTAATGGACGATGCTGGCAAGACAAATGAAAGATTTAATGGCTCTCAAGTCGTTCTGTTCTCCATATATCAGCGAAAGTTTTCGCCAATGTACGCAAAGCAAAAAAAAAATGAATTTAACATTAGTCAGCAAAAAGGGCCAAAATATTTGATATATTTGGTTAAAACTATTTATGAAAAGGTGACTTTATTTTACTATTTTATTTTACTATTGCAAAAGTGCGTAAAACACTAAATTCATAACACTATATTTTTTGCAGCTCCTTGTTGTGCTGTGTAAACAATAATTAACAAGTGCAGCATACTCAATGAGTGCGCCGCCGTTCTAAACGAATTTTACGCTTTGTTGAGAACTCTGATTATAAATCACCGAATTTAATGTGCAACAACTAGCTGGCCATTTTGCAATAGGCAAATGTGTCGTTGCCATAAAAGAAGACATATCTCTAAGACTTTTGGTCATAAATCAAAATGCAATGCTCGCTGCCGGGATGTGTGTGGTGTGTGTGTGTGTGTGTGTGTGTGGTCAAGCGCCGTCTTCAATCGGAGGCGTTTTGTTTGAGATTTTTGTCATTAACACAAATGAAACCGCATTTTTGTTGCTTTAGTCAGCAAAATTGGGTTTATTGACGACATCGTCCGCGTCATTTTGGCCTAGCAAAATATCAAGAATAAAAAACCACAATATTTTTTTGTTTTGGTTACAGATACAAATCCAGAATGTGGATTTAATTACAGTCCATGAAGATAAATTATTATAGTTTGTATATTTATTTATTAAATATGAAACAATCCTTTCGTAGGAAAACGTATCAATTATTTACTTAGTTATTTTCATAGTAAGTTTTATACGATGATTTCTGAAATTTTTTGGTTACCTTGATGTGTTACAATTGAAAACGATGATTTAAAGTTTAATGGCAAAAAATCTGAACCATTTAATCCTTGATTTTCCGGAATGATGGTCTCATTGAAGTAAACGTGAGTACGTTCCGGGTGATCGCGTTCGGATACGGTAACTTTATAGTAATATGGTCGAAAATAATACGAATGATCCGCCCAGGTCGCTTCCGGCGTTGGCGCTTTCTCAGATAACCAACTGAAGTGCATTTTTTATTGCAATTTTACGTTTCGTTTTTATTTTTATTTTTAATTTTTTTTTTATTTTATAATAGGTGTTTAAATGGTTTAATGCACGCGATGGTTGTATTTTGAAATAAAGACACTTAAAATTTAGAACAATTTAATTTAACAACACGAATAATTGTTGTTGCATGTTTTGTCTGCACAACGTAGCAAGGATATGCGTTAAGAATTACTTTCTCATGATTATGCAAATATAATAATTATATATATTCTGCTATAACATTATGTTATATATATTTAATATGTATTTACTATAAAATGCTGTCAAGGCATATCCTTGCTGAGCTGAAACAGCACAAACAAAAAAAGGACTATAAAACTCACAGTTAAACACACTGTTAGAATTATATAATGCAATTTTATAATAAATGTACAGCTAAATTGTAATGTCTTTTAGTCCTATGCCATTCACACACGCACACACGCCGCCACGCACATCACACTTGAAAGTTCAATATTGGCTGGGCCTTAAATTTTAGTTGCTTAATTTATGAATTTGTCATTTGTTGAGCGCACGATTCGATTTTAATTACCAGCGACGTTTTGCAAGGTCCGCGCGTCTTTACGTCCCGATTTCAAGTGAACATCGACAGTTCCAAATCGAAATTAAGGCCAATATATAAAAGCACGCCCATTCCTACCACAAAGATGCGTTCGCAGCAGCGACGCTGGCAGCATAGATCAGCCAACACTCTTACAAACACACACACACACACATGCATACACATAGATATGGGATCTATCGAAAATTGTATTTGTGCTATAAAGAAGGCAGCAGCAGGCTAGCAGGCAGAGCCATTGAACGATATATAAAATATAAAAAAATATACAGAAAATTGGAAATATTTGCTTATGACAAGTGTGCGACTTTCTATATACAAATATATCTTTCTTTCTATATAGATAAATATATATAGAACATAGCTAACATAAAATGCGCCTCCGTTTTCTAGTATTTGTACTCTTGGACATTTTAACAGTTGTCAAATTTTTCGAGATCGAAAAGGTGCAAATATAAAATTAGTTTTTTTTTGCATTTATTTGGACACACCTATATGAATTTAAGTATCTATATCTATATATATCTGTATGTAAATAAGAATATTTTATAGGAAATACAATTTATTACTTGTTGCAGCAGAGAAAACATAAAATTTATTAATATTTACCCATTAAATAAAAGAAAAAAAAATGAATTTAAAAATAAATGCAGATACTTTTATGTAGACTTTTATAGCTTAAAGACGCCAATTTTAACAAACCATATACCTTATATATAAAAACAATTTGTGGAATGCAAAATATGCGTTAAGCGTTTTGTCAAACTGTTTTTCTTGACTATAGGATAATTACATAAAATTAATCACAGACGTTAGTGTCTATATATACATATATATTATTATTTTTTTTATTTTTATATATATAAAAACTTTGCAATTCATTTATTAGCTCTTGCGCAATTGATTTTGCAATAGTTCTGCAATTTCTGCAAGGAAAGACAACAAGTTCAATTGACTAAAATAAATTAAATCAATGGGCAAATATCAGAAATCTTAATTTTCATTCAATAGTAATTAAATTTGAAGATGTTCTCTGTAATTTCAATCTTAGGTTTAGCTTGAATAAATTGGAATTTATATTCGATATCTACAGCAGCATCGGTTATAGAAAACTTTTTTTCCAGAAAATCTAACTCACGGGAAGATTGGAACAACAAATTGGTGATATTCATTTTATGTTGTCTACCGACAATCAAAATTTGTAGTTGAATATTCCATTTTTTGTTAGAGTTATAAGAATACTTTAGTATACAGATTTTAAGATCAACTTATGCGGCTTCAATTAATTGCCATTCAAATTTCAATTAGGATACTTCGAGTTGGATATGTCTGGTGGTTTTTGCAATTCTAGGTTAGATCTTCGTCTGATGAGCTATGAAAAATCAGTGCAACAAATGCGCGACAAAAAATGTCATTTGGCCAAAACGAATCATTTACAATAAACCATCTTCAAACGAAATGGAGCGCGCCATAAAAACTGCATGTTGCCATCATGGCACAAAGAGGCGACACTTGCGCCCCGTCAACTTATTGATATTTTATTCACAGAGTCTCGCAAATGGCCCAAGTGAAATGTGTGTGATCTTAATGAGGAGCCCAGACCACGGATATTCTTCGTCTTCGTTTTCTTCTTCTTCTTCTTGTATTGGGTGCAGTACATCGAGTTCGCGTCACACACGGGGTCGCATTGCCGCGTAGCCAAGCGACGAAAATGCGAAATGTTTGCAAATTGCATGGAAGCGTGAAAAATCGAACAAATATTTTGCAACAGGCGGCGGCTGCTCGAATATATGAATTTATATATATTAATATATATACATATGTATATATAAGTATATATAGTTTATATGTATTTATTGATTTGCCAAATAAATAAAAAAAAGAAGTGAACGATCTAAAAGCAATACAGCTCATCAATCATGTTGAGCATTTTTTCAAAAGCATTTTACAACTCGTATATCCATCGACAATTCGTATAAATTTCGCTAATTAACGTGCACATTTACATAATACACATACATAATTACTTTCATTCAATGACCCGTTAACAACAACAAAAAAAAATCAGAAAATGGCTCATATTAATTTAACAAGAACAGATAATTTCTTTTGCTGTGATCAGTCAATGTCGTTGTCAACAATTAGCAAGATAAGCCGTCAAGCAGTCTTCACACTGACAGTTCATTTGTCCGCCCATTTTCAACATCATATTTATCTGCATCTCACATGTCGCAGTCTCGGTTGTGCCACATCATTTCTATATGTTTTTCTGTACGTAAAAGCCGACGACTATTTCGTCGTTCTGCACTAAATTTCACTAAAGAACTGCATTTTAAATATTGTATTAAGATTATAATTTTTTGTTTGATTTAAATCATTTATGGCAAACATTTTTGTTACTCACTTATTTGTTTTTTAACATAAATATATATGTTTATTTCATTAATTTGATAGATATTTTAGAAATTATTATGAAATCACTTTTTATGTCTTTTGTTGTAAATTTGAAAAATATATTTAAGCGATCTCTTTTTATTTCAGTTATGACTTTTATAAATAATAATAAATAGTAAATTTGTTTTGAATTTGATACATATTTTGGAAAATATTATGCGATCAATTTCAATGTGACTTGTTTAAATAAATATAAATAAAAATTGTAAATTTGACAGTTATTTAGGCAAATATTATGAGATCACTTTTCATGTCTGTTGGGACTCGTATAAATAATTGTAAATAGTAAATATGTTGCACGTACCTGTTACGTTTCCGCCTGTAGTTGGTAGTGGTAATTTCTCAAAGGCAACACTTCGATATGAAACTTCCGATTTTCCGTTGACCAGCCCGCTCTATAAAAATGGTGAAATTACATAATAATAACATGGGAAAATGTTGTCAAGCAAAAAATTACTATAAATAATTATTGTATATCTGGTTTCCACTTGCACAAAAACTACACATAATATTTATTATTTGACTTAAAATTGGTCAGCACAGTTTAAATTGTTTGAAAATAGTTAAAAACTATTGATGAATTCAATTTCATAGCAATCGGACAACAAAATAAAAATAATTAAGTAAATTTGTGTATATAAATAATAATTTCTTTATATATATATATATTATAACTTATTCACATTTTCTTTCACTATATATACAGCCTCTTATTAATCGCTTGTAGAGTTACTCACCTGTGTTGTCTGCTGAAGTACTTGGGTCGTATGTTCCTCGACGTATTCACTGTGCGAGTATTGTTCGATGCTTTCGACAGCCTGAGGTCAATGAAAATAAATTTGAAAATGACCAAAAGTTATCCACCAGATTTAGATGTGTATAATTCAATTGAAATGCATAAATGAAAACAGCCAAGCACGCGATTGGCTGGCGCTTTAGAATTTAGAACACAATCACGAGAGTACTACTTATGTACGAAATAGGCCATAGATATTCCAAATATCCGTCTACTCTCAATTTGCACTCGTGATGAAATTTGCACACATATTTGATATGTGTATGGCCGTGTCTGCTTATTATTAAAGCTTGTTGCCACTGATTGAAATCGAAAAACTTGAAAGTGTGAAACAATGAAAATCGAAGATTGAAACATAACAATAATAATAATGCACACACACAATTTGAGAGGAAGTGGCATTGATTGATGGTTTTGTAGTAGTTTTCTTTTCTTTTTTGTTTTTGGCCATGTCATAAGCATTTCCATGGCTGTTACATAAGCGCATTATAATGAGTGAAAATATTGAAATAATCCACGTCGTGGCATTTATCTGTGGCCAAATCGCCCAAAAAGTCAAAGATACAAATCTCAATAAAATATTTTCACTATTAATAAGAAGTACGCGAATTCACAGCCAATCAATAGTTGGACAACTGGGGAAAAAATTCGAATATTGAATATGTCTCTTATATAAGCATATATATATATATATATATTTTATGTATATATGCTCGATTTAATGACAGAGCCCGTAGATTTTTACACATGTATGACATGCATCAAAAAACGTCACAGAATTCGTTAAAAAAAAAAACACAAACGAAAACTATAAAATTTTTGCTTTCCACCTTTTCAATATTCCAGTTGTGTAAATCGCGACGGATCGACAAACGATGAAGATGACGCTGGCGTCGAGGACAAACTCTGACTAACAATATGTGTGCGCGACTAGGTAAGGCAACTAGTCGCAGTTGCACGACTTTGTCGCTTGTCGCTACTAATAGTTACCACAAAAACACACAAAGACAGAGAGTAAACAAAAATAATCTTTTGAAATGTGAATTTTAGTCTTATTTTCAGTGAATTTTAATTGTTCTAAAATGCATTACACATACAGTCTCCGATGTATACTTGATATTTTATGGTGGCCACGCGATTGCCTGCAGCAGCAACAACCACAACAACAACAACAACAAATGTGAATCAGCAGCCTGTGTTTGCTTGCATATATTTAGTAGTGCAACAGCAACAAATTTATAAAAATATTCATTTCTGAATATATAAAAATAATTTGTACACATATACAAATTTATAATTCAGCTACATACAGATATACAGATATATATATATATATATATATATATATATACTATAAAGTACATAGTAGTGTTTTCAAAATATTTGACGTTTTAAAAAAAAATTCAATATTTGTGCTTGGACAAATGTTGCTCAGCATTGCACTTTTATAATTAGCCTTTTTATAACATTGTTAATTATGAATTTAATGCAATTCATCTCAACTGTATGCGATATGTTAATCTGTTTTCTACGCAATTACTTTCTCACCAGTGGTGAGGAGGATGCCAAGTTTTGAAATTAAAGAATAGTCTGTAAATAGTCGCAGACTCTACAAGATAAAGGATGAGAAGTACAAAAGTTGTTTAGGAAATCGAAAATCTCACTACAGATGCGTTCACAATCGTCTGGGGTTATTACTATATTTGAATTTCTCATTCGAACCGTCTAAAGAGAACATATAAATAATATTAAGCAACCACACAGGTATTTTACATATTACAATGTTAATATCTTTTTGGTTGTCCCCAATTTTAAGTTACATTATAGGTCTATATATACATTAGTAGACAATAAAACAATATATATGTATATATATATATTCTTAAAAACGTATCAGACACATGGTTGTTGTGGTGTGTGTCACGTAGACAATTTTAGCATCGGCATAATAACATAATCAAATTTATGGAGTAATGTCATAAAACGGACAACAAAAGTTCCCTTTACGAGCCCTCATTTGCTCATGGCATATGAAATTCAATTTTACACTTGGCTTAATTAAGCGAAACTGTTAAAAATGAACATAATAAATGGTTTGCTTTTATAGAGAATGGGCACTGGGCACAGTGCCCGCAAATTGCAGGTTGTTTAATCTAAAATGTTCTGCTATAAGAACGCATAACACATTTGTTGATGTGCTGGGACCTTTATATACTTGTCACGGCTTTGCAGACAGTTCATTTTTCAAATTGTGAGCATTTTATACTTACGATTATGCTGAAAGAAATATTGTTGATAGTGCAAAGTATTCGTACAAATGGGTTAGAAAAAATTTGTTGTTAAATTAGCAATTATTATAAATTAATATTGTTTTTATGGTAATTGTGCTTAAGCTTGAAAAGTTTGCGCAACCAATGCATGTGTATGGGGTATCGGATTGGTTGTGCGGCTAGGAATATATATATCATATAAACATATATATATGTGGTGTTATAACAATTGCAATTACAAATACACACAAACAACTTACGCATACTAATACATACATACTAATGAAGCATTAAAACAATTGAATAATTTTGTGCATTTTATGCATAATGTAAAACCAAGCATTTTGTAATTTAGCATAGCAGAGCAGATTTTTTTATAATTTTGAAAACGATTAACATTTGCATGCGATTCAAATTTGTACGATTTTTGAATTGTTTTTTTTTTTTTTGTTTTTGAGAGGTTTTTAACAAAGTTTGTTTGTTGTTTTCATTTATTTTATGTTGTCATGTTTTACAATGTTGCACTTAAAATTGTATTCTTTGTTTTATTGCTGGGTCTTCATTGCTTGAATATATACGCTTGATTTATATATATATACATATATACGTAAATTGTTTGCGTGTTTTCTTTTCTTATTTTTCATTTGTATTGCTAGCAATACGAATTTTGACTTTTCAATTAACATTCATAATTTGTCATACGTTAACATTGAGGGGGACAAAACACAAAACACAAACACCAAAAAAATGACTGCAATATTTGACTAGAGTAGATTCGAGTATATATCAGATGGTCCTGTTTGGCTTATTTGACTAGAGTTTGATAAATTTAAATTATGATAATAATTGCTAATTGTCAACAAAGTTTATCGCATTTGTTTTTGACTAGAGTTGTGAAGAATTTGTTTGTTCTGTTTGATTTTGTAAATGTCTGAATTCAGGCTACCTTAATGGAGAAGCTACCGTTCGGTATATCCTTGCCACCGAACTTGACCTTGATGTCATAGTCTCCAGGATCGTTGAGGGCATACAAAATGTCAAAGAAGCCATCCTTTTCGATGACATCAATGTCAACAATTTCACTGCGGAAGAAAATTAATTATATTCATTAAGTTATTTAAAAATGGATGAGATGACTCCTTTAGACAGACCTGCCGGCCTTGTTGGTTATCTTGCAGGTGACGGCTCCGTTGCCAGCCTCGCGTGCATCCACTTTGATGTGGGACTGACTGCCGGATGGCTGAATCTTGGGCGCCTCTTCGACCAGTTTGCATTTCTTGGCCTCGCCGGTGGGGAATGCTTCGAGTTTGAAGGGAGAGCCATCGATCTCCTTGTCGCCATACTTGATGCTGCACTGATACGTGCCACACTCGTCCGGCACGAATGAGACGACATAGGTGCCACTGGCTACCTCCTCAAGGCGGGGCTGCATTGGTTTGCCCTTGGGATTCTTGATGGCCACATTGATGTCGGCCTGACCGGCTTGCTTTGTATCAATCTCAAATTCGGCAGGCAAAGAGGCCGGAGTCTTCTTCGTCTCGTTGACACCCTTGACGGTGACTTTGGTCGCCTCCGATTTGGGAAAAACGGTCATCACAAAGGGACTAAAAATAGATATTTCATTAAACGATGACCAGCCAAGATGTCTACTTGATTTGTGGTGAACTCACCTGCATGGCACCTCCACATCGGCGAACTTCACTTGGCAAGTGAGCACGGAGCCGGCCTTGGGCGGAACGTAGTGCACCGCATAAATGCAATTGCCCTTATCCTCGACGCTCAGATTGTCGACGGGTATGCCCTCGGAATTGGTGAGCTTGACTGCAATGGGGCCAGGACCAGCCTCGCCCACATCCACATTGAAAACGGTCGGCACACTCTCGCGCACCTGACCATGCTCGATGCCCGCACCATAAACCTTCACCTTGCTGGGATCAACGCTGCCCTCGACGAGCACGCGGAACGGCGAGCCGGGTATATGTTTGTCGGCAAATCGTATGGTGATATCATATTCACCGGGATCCGTGGCCTGATAGTCCACATCGCAGCTACCATCACGATTGTCCGTGCAGACCATCTTGGCCTCAGATGGTCCCTCAATGGCCAGCGAGAGGCCGCCATTGCCGGCTCCCTTGGTCTCCACGGTGAACTTGTTCTTTTGATTGGTCAGACCACTCTCCAGGCCAGGACCATAGGCCTTGCAGCGAGTCGGATCGCAGCCGCTCTTCACATTCACGACAAATGGTGATCCCGGCACCGGTATATTGTCGTACATCAGCTCAATCGTGTGACGACCAGCCTCAAATGGTGTGTACATTATGCGGAAGATGTCGTCTGTGGGTCCCTGTACCATCTTGCTGGGCAACACATGTCCTTTGGGATCGAAGATGGCACACGATAGCTTGCCAGAATCAATATTGCTGCCCACTTTGCTCATATCGACCATAAAGTCTGTAGCAGCATTCATGATGACACCTAATGAGCGAAAGTCAAAGAGATTAGTGATGGGTCTCAACTATTGGCCAACTTCAACGGACAACAATAATGATTTCAAATTTATATTTTAATATTATATTATGTTAATTTTTTTTCGGAGTGCCGAAACTTATTTGCACTGGCAGAGCTGATTGTCGCTTGGAGAGAATTTATGGGATTATTATTATCATATGTTAATAGTGAGTTTAAAGATCTTTCGAAAAATAAAAAGTACTTTATAAAAATCAATTTGTACCAGATTGATCTCTATAGGATATAGTACTTTGATGCATATTAACTTTTTCTTTCATATTAGAAACATTCATTTCTACAAATTGAAAATTAAGCTATTTCTTAGGGTTCTTCAAAAAGTCTATATTCCTATTGATCCCTATAGAATATACTCTATATACTTTGGTGCAGATTAACTTTTGCTTACATATTAGAAACATTCATTTTAAATACTCATTTCTGCATATTGCATTTATGCTATTTCTTAGGGTTCTTCAAAAAGTCTATATATTAAAAAGAGTTCCAAAACAGTAGTTAATAATTGAAATGTTCTTAAAACTAAGAAATTTGTATTGAATTTGTCTGATTTTTTAAAATTTCTATATCGAATCGGTTTTGGTTAAATGCAGATAACAACGAAGAGATTTTAGCCAGGTTAAATAGGCAAATCTTAGTCGAGATCTCTGAACGGTAATTGTAGTCAGACAGACGGATATATATTCTATATAAATATATAATATTATTCTCAGCAAGATTACATAACAATAAAATGCGATTAGTGTATAAAAATGGTTTAGTTTTCAACACAAGCAAGACAACAACAGAACAAGAAGAACAACAACGTTGGGTGGCAAGGAGGCAATCAGAGATTAGGCAGCAGCGATTTGCGGCTTTAATCTGGGCTTTTGGCTGTCTGGATTAGAGCGTAGGCGGATTAGAGGTGTTTACACGGCAGCATATTAGAGTAGTTTTGGTAACTTGGCAACTCGTAACTTGGCAATGGGAACTCCTACCATGCGGCTGGATGCCGATGCCGCTGACCCGAGTGTTCTTCAGATTTGGTACGGGCACAATGAGTGGCTGGAATGGGGAGCCAGTGATGTGGCGCTCATTGAACGTAATGTTGACACTGTAGTCGCCCGCCTCGGTTGGCAGATAGGCCACGTTGCAGGTGCCATCTCCGTTGTCCCGGCAATTAATTGCCGCCTCGCACGGACCCTCGACGGTCACGCCCAGACCACCTTGTCCCGCTCCCCGGGTATCGATCATAAACTCAGCCGGCTGACCAACAATACCGCGCTCCAAGCCCGGACCGTAGGCGTGCACCTTGTTGGAATCGCTGCCGGTCAAACACTGTAGGCGGAAGGGGCGTGGCGTAATCGGTGTGCCGCCAAAGCAAATGCTCAGCAGATACTCGCCCAGCTGCGTGGGCGTAAAGTTAATCAAAAATCCCTCAGCCGTGGGTATAATGTGGGCCTTAACCCGGTTGCCCGACGGACTGGTTATCGTCACAGCCAAGTCCGCCTTGGGCAGACCATGGGTGATAATGCGAAACTGCTGCAAACTGTTCAGCGGCGCGGCTTTTGTGGATGTGAATGTGAAATGATTTGGACTTAAGACCATAAATACAAAGACTCACAATATGAACGAACACTCAGAGAAAAACGATAACAAACCCGATAACGATTAATATAAACTAATAAAATTCTTTATATAAAAAATATTTGAACAGGTTTTTGTCTGAGTGCATCTAAATCAAAGATCCTAAAATGGGATTTGGTTAAGTTAGTCGTGCAAGTAAATTGTACTTACTTGGCTCCAGGCCATCGACCTTGATCTTGGACACATCCACGGTCTGTTCGACGACCACCTTCTGGCCCAGGGGCACACGTTGACCGCCATAGGTCATGGTCGTGGTGTAGGCGCCCTTCATGGGTGGAATGACTTCGACCGAATAGGTGCTGTCGTCGTTGTCGATGATGCGGCAGGGCACATCCAGCTTGGTCTCCTCGTGCACAACCTTCACCTTCAGCTCCGCATCGCCAGCGTCGCGTGCATCCACATTGAAATGGGTGGCCACATTGGGCCGCACACCCGGCTGCAGCCAGGGTCCGAAAGCTTGCACCTTAGCCGCATCCACGGGCACGCCCACATAGATGCGATGCGGCGAGTTGGGCGTGGATACGCCACCATAATTGACTGCATGAAGTAAGAAATGGTTAAGCCACATGGATATGCCACAGCTGGAACAGTTTAACTTACCTTCCACAGTGTGTGGCACGCCCGAAGTGGGCGTATAGGTGACCTTCTTGGTACCATCGGGATTGTTCTTGATCTGGACGGGCAGCTTATTGCCATAGACATCCTGAACGATGGCATCGAGTGGGGCATTGCCCGCCTTGCTGGTGTCCACATCAAAGCTGGTCGACTGATTGATGGTCACGCCATTCTTGGCCAGACCCGGACCGCTGGCCTTAACCAGCTCCGGATGAAAATCGGTGCGTGGCAGTATTTGGGCAATGAATGGTGACTTTGGTATGTCCTCGTTGTCGCAGAGAATATGCACGGCATACTCACCGACGGCAGTTGGATGATACTTGACCAATGCGGATCCATCACCATTATCATGGCACTCGATCTCGGCTTGCGAGGGACCGGCCACAGTAAAGCCGAGTGCGCCCGTCTCACCATTCGTCTCCACCACAAAGGCGGCCGGGTAGCCAATGACTCCACTGCTCAAGCCCGGCCCATAGGCAACAATGGAGGATTCCTTCTTGGGACCAACTTTCACATCAAACGGTGACTTGGGCACCTCCTGGCCACTGAACGTGACCATGACCACATAGCGACCCTCCTTGGTCGGGTAATAGTGGCACTCGTACGTATTGCCATCGACCTTGGATTGCATGACATTTTGGTTCATGCCACCGGGTCCAATGACGCGCACCTCGGGCACACCCTCGCCGGCACCCTCGGTATGGATCTTAAAATCAGCATCATCACCAACACGCACCCCGGTCGCCTGCAGTCCCCGGCCGGAGACGCGAACCTTGCGCGCATCGGAGAGTGGGGCGACCTTAACGGCGAATGGACTGTTCGGTATGGGTGTGCCGGCAAAAAAGACATTCACCGAGTGTAGACCCTGCTGGGCGGTGACATATTCGCAGCGCCAAGTATCATCCTCCAACTGACGCACCTTGGCCGCCACCGATGTTTTGTGATTGGCCGGATCAATGATGATCACCTCGGGCACACCACGACCCGCATCCTTGGCGAGTATATCGAAGAAGGTTGGTTTCTTGATGGTCACACCGCTGGGCTGAATGCCCGGACCGGTTACCTTCACCTTCGATGCATCGCCGGCATGTCCCTCGACCTTAACGGGGAACGGTGATTTGGGTATATCACGACCCGAGAACTTAACGGCCACCTTGTGATCACCCTCCTCCTTGGGTATATACGAAATGGTGTACGTGAGATTCTTGTCATTGTTGAACCGTACATCGGCCTTCTCAACCACCCCGTTGGGTCCCTCGATGTTTACATCGACAGCACCTAACCAAGTATCGAATTGCCTTGATTAATATTAAGATTTAAAAGTTGCCATTTTTTTGCTCACCTTTGCCTGCCGAGAAGGTCTCAACTGTAAAGTTGGCTGGGGCACCAACGACAGGACCAATGGGTTCAATGCCAGGACCATAAGCACGCACTCTGTGACAAATGATAATCAGTAAATTATTAGTTTATAGCTTTGCTTAGCAATCGAAATAAATTTTTTTTAGATTGAAAATATTAATCAAATTTTCGCAGGCAGCTGAGAAGTATGCAGCGCTTTTTACATGTGCAGCATTTAATTAGAGCAGCTAAAAATATGCAACGATTTTATTTGTCAGCTTTACAAAAATTCAGCTTGCAGTAAAATGCCTTCAGCTTAAATGTGGGCGTGGCAGCTCAGCAATGACATTTTAACAAAATGAATATAAATATATATATTTACAGAGAAAAAATGATGTATTAAAAAAATTCAATATGAAAATGGAAAATGTAGTTATTACAAACAAAAACTGGAAAAAATCTCAATTTGTACACAAAAACGAGTCATAAATTTCAAAATTATATGTTTGTTTTTTTTTTAGAAAATCGAGTCCTATTTTTTTAGAGCATTGCATACATTGTTGGGATTAAAGAATGACGTCAAAACTATGCAAATTAACTTAGCAGGAATAGAAACAAGTTACGAAAATAAATTGCTTATAGTGCTAATAGCTTGGCAGTAAAATACGCTAATGAAGCCGCACAAAGTGAAACAAGAATTTTGCTATGTATAAGAGCCAACAGCCAAGAGACAAGCAACAGCAACAACAGCAACAAGAACAACAACAAAAAGCAGCAGGCAGCCAGAAGCCAGACACAGCGTTGCCAACCAGCGTGTTGAGAAGTATCCATTAGATACGCGCGCTCAAGGCTAGGCGCAACGCAAAGCCGCAGATAACAGCAAACCAAAAAAAAAAAAAAAGATACCAAAATATAACTGGTAGAACATTTAAATCATGTGAAGCCGTCGCACACAGATACAAAATGCCATAAAGTGGCCAACGAGAAAAACGAATACATATCAAAATCGCAAGTCCAAAAGAAACGATCGTCAAAAAAAACACAAATAAAAAACAGAAAAAGAAGAAGCATGCCGAGAACTTACCGCGGCGGAGGAATGCTGAGTTTTGCAATAATCAGACATGTACATATATATATATGTACAAAATAAATATATATATTTATTATAGATAGGCAGGTAGAGTAGTACATATAAAATATATATAAACATTTTATATGCGAGCGGTTTGGGAAAACAATAAGAAAAAAAAGAGAACAATATTCAATAAGTAAAAAGTTTGCCCAGTTATGCAAAAATACCAAAAACAATATGTATTTAAAATTTGGAGTGAAAGAAAAAAGAGACACAGAGATAGACAGAGAGGGAGTGAGAGATAGAGAGAGAGAGAGAGAGAGAGACAAAGACAGAGACAGAGACACGATTAGAATATCAATTTTGGGTTTTAATCAAAAATGCTTTGCACGATTAAAATGGAATTTAAAGTCGAAGAAAATTGAGTTGATAACAGAGTTTGGAAATATTACGTGCCACAGTTGCAAAGTTATCTCAAGATGCAGAAAAGAAACCCTAAACGTTCAACAAAAATGTCTGCTTACCTATTGGGATTCGTCTTGGGACGCAGTGGGGCACCGGTCTTTAGCTTGGAGTTGGGATATTGCGATAAGTATGTCATCATCGATTGCTCATCCACATTGGGATTGACAAGCTCCTCGGGCTTGATCAGTTGACGCACATTCAACCAATCATCGGCGAGTCCCATGGCCTCCGAGGCATTCTGCACGGCATCCTTGGGATCCCATATCTCCCAGTCGGGGCACAGGCCAGGCGCACAGGCATCGACCAAAGCGCCCACAGCCTTGCCTGTGGTCCAGTCGTTGGTGAAATTATTAATTGGCATATCGGGTATCCTGGCGTGTATCCAATTCAACAGGCTGCAAACATACAACATGGGCAACATGAGCAATATGTTCATAACTTAGTTCCAGAGATTAAAGATAACTTACCGCTGCTTGGGCGTATGTCCAGATCCATTCAATTGCTTCTCATCCTCGCCATCCCACATGGGCATCGAGATCGAGTAGTGCAGAATGAGTGTCCATATCAAGCCCAGTATCAGCTTCAGCTTGCAGTCGACAATGTCCGAGGAGTCTGCAATTTAAAAACAAATAAATCATCTGATGGACTGAGAGAAAAATTACGCAATTAAAGAATAAATTGAATTATTATAAAAAAATACTCTACTCTCAACACATGTATAATTTCTCGCTTTGTAAAGCTGTTGGCAAATAGAATGGTCAAGATCACCGTTACGAACGTTTAATAAATCTGTAAATTACAGCTGTGGCCAATTGCAACTGCAACTTGCGACACCGGCAGCCGCCGCATCCGCAGACAACAGCATTCCACATTTGTCAATGCCGACACTGCTGTTGCTAACTTGTTGCATGCACCACAAGCTGCCAATTATGTGCAAAGACATTTGCTAACTGTTACAACCACTTGCTACAAGATCTTGCTTCTATTTACAGAGTCACGGCCACGACAACAATTCAGTTAGCATGTGTGTATGTGTGTGTGTGTGTGTTTTGGCCTGGTCAAGTTCAGGGCTGATTTGTGCACGCGACCAACTCGTCGGTCCGGTTCAGAGCTGTGGCCCAAAAACAGAAATAACAGTGGCAAACAATCAATTTTTTGCTGTCGTCAGCAGACATCTCTTTTTGTTATGATAATCATTGTCAAATCGAAATCATTTATTCCATTTGAGTTTAATGAACTAAGAAGATGCAAAAATAACCATTTGATGGGTATAGCTATTGTTTTTTTGACCCAAAGTGAAAGGTTCTCTGATATCTTATCGACGATGGGTGCTGGCCTGTGGCCTGATATTGAAACTTGAAGGTTGCCCAACAGCTGAGCAAATTATCTACTCCCCAAACAAGTTGAAACTTGTCAAGTCCAGCGCATAAAAAAATCAGTGGAAATGCGGGTATAAAAACAAGCTACGAATTGCAGAAAAATCGTCATCGTTGTTGTTAATGTTGTGAAATGCATTTTATCATATGTTTAGTGAAAGTTTGGCGAAACTTTAACTTGTTTGTCCCTGGTCACTGATTGTAACCAAATACAGCACGCAAATGCACAAATACAAATTTCGATTTGCACAAAGTCCGATTCTAAGCGAGGACAGACTGCTGCGTGTCTGTTTATCTTTATAAAGCACAGTGCTTGCAATAAAGCAGTGCTCATATTTAAGGAAAAAAAAAGAGTCTATTCAAATATGTAAATAATAATTTGGCACAACTGGCTTTTCTTTCTTTACACAATGTGATGCTGCAGTTATTGTTTTAAAAGAAATTGTAGATATTTTCAATATAACAGTGGTTTAATAAATTGAATTAAATTTAACTAATTAAAAATAAGATAAATAAAATGTTTGTAATTTTTATTTATTTACTGACAACTAACAAAGAAAATATAAAATGTTAAATAATAAAAAAGCAAAGCATATCGATAAGTAAATTTAAATTTTGGTAAAATTGTTTTGTTTTGAATTATTTTTAAATTTAAAAACGATACAAAATCATTTAAATAAATATTTGTTATATATTTATAGAGTTTGTATAAGCTTAACTGTCACACAAACGTTATTTAAATCGACAAACTAATCTCATTGATATTGGTAGAATAATTGATCTTAATCCTAAATTGATCTTAATCCTATAATATCTTCATATAGAATATCTTCTCGTACATCATATTAGCGTCAAACATAGCTATTTGTTTGTGTGGTCTTTTTGGGTGCTTTCTAGTAGAACGCTTTTGCCGCTGCTTTGGCAGCTCAACGAGCCATTAAACCATTTACTGATACAGCTCCTCCATAAACAAACACACACACACACCATACACACACACACAGAAAAACACACATACATTAATAGAAATGTGTGCGTTCAGTGGCTTTTCTTGTTATGGCAAACACTCGGACGCCTTTTTGCTTCGCTTTTTGCTTAGACGACGACACATTTTGCAAAATTTGCAATTTAGCATTGTTTACTTTTAGAGCCACTTGTGCAGATAGTGGACACAGAAAAAGATATATAGAAAGAGGGGAGGGAGGGAGGTAAAGAGAGAGAGAGAAGATAACCGGCTGGTCAAAAGCCGTTAAACTGTCAGAGCTGTGGCCAGTTTGACGCACAACTCAATGGCCATTTAAAATGTTGGCATTACAAATGTATTACCATTGCTATTTAATGCCTCGTCCATCTCCATTGGCATATTTTTTTCCACAGAGACTTTGTTGCCATGGCGTCAAAAGAAAGCAGCAATTAAAACGGCTTATTGCAACAAAAAAAAAAATAAATAAAAATAGAAATAAAAACCATTGCCAATAAGAGATAGAGACAGATGATTTGGCTAATTAGGCAGGCAGTTGGCAGTGGCTGGCATGCTTCGATCCAAAGAGAATGTCTAACTGTGCTCTGCACAACTGGAACGAGCATCTCCTCCTCGTGTCAACTCAATGTTTTGTTTGTTCTTGGCCCCGACATGCGATAGAATGCCAGTTAAATATGTAGAAATATGCTAATACATGCCCCATTGAGTATGCCATAACTGCGATAACCATCAGCTGCTGCATCGCCTCCTCATCCTCAACCAGTTAATGAATATTAACCATGCTTTTTTTTCCCCCGTTCCGTTCCCAGTTCCCCGGCAAGTCACTGCACTTAAGAGGAGCCGGGAGTCCATACATATGCATAAGTGTGAACATATTTTAGCTAATCATAAAGGCGGAAGAGTCAAGACCCTCAACTGTCTCTAGTCTCTAGTCTCTAGACACACAGCAAGTGCATGCCCCGCCTTTAAGTGGCAGCCCAACCCTACCTTTATGAGCTGCAGCGACTTCATGCCACTTTGTGGCAACATCATGTAAATCTACATAAGTGCTTGATGCCATCCACAGATATTTTGACAGCACAATGTCAAATCTCCCCAACCAGTCTCTGGCAATCAAATAGTGGTTTTCAGGTGCTAAGGTGGAGAGAGCTCAACGAGGAGATACTCAATATGGAACTTGTTAACTTTCATAAGTCGTTCACACTTAGTATTTAAATATGTAAATTTATAGTAAAAAACAATAGCACCAAAAATCACAATCTTTTTATGTATTTTTTTCACAATAGACAAATAAAATTAAGGTTGTAAAACTTGTTTTTATTATTGAATAAAATAAATATAACTGTAATGAAATAAAATTACCTCTGTTTTATGAACACAACGAGAAATATAAATCAATCATTATATAATACATCATTTTATATGCCCTACACAAACAGAAGATCCTCTTAAAACCAACAAAACATTTAAAAAAATCTCAATGCACTTCTGCTGTAGATCTCCTTAAACTTTACATGGATAATCGTGCAATTTTTTCTCAGCATGTATTTGGCACAGCTCAAATTAACATTTCAAGTTTCTAATCAAATAAGATAACTGCAAACTCATTTTTACATATATATATATATTTATTTTTTTTTGCAATTATAATGATACATTAGCAAAAAAGCACATTCGCTCAAGTTTATTATAGATTATGAACGCAATTTCTTGTTGAATTCTGCAGAAAACGCTTTATCTGCTGAGACCACGAAATTTGTAGAAATCACTTTAATCTTTTTCATAGAAGAATTTAGCTGGTATGCCGCACGATGACATGGCATATTTACGTAGTCCTATCAAAAGCAAAGGAAATCAACTCCAAGAATTATGATGTTAAGCGCGCAACTGCAGAAAACTACTTAATTTACACAGATAAACAACAAGAGCAACAACAAAATCAACAAGCCGACATTGTACAAGTTGGCAAGTCAAAGACCCAGCTGGAGTCGGAATTGGAGTCGTTTGATGATGAATGGGGCCGTGGCCAAACTGGCTGGGTCACAGTCGTCAGACACGTTCTGGCGTGGCACGCGGCATACCACAGCTGCAGCAAAGACTCCGACTCAGAGACACAAACAGAGGCAGAGAGACACGGAAACCGGAGATATCTAATGCACTGTGATTTTTCCGACAATTTTTCCAACGGCAACTGCCGCAGAAAAACCAGTTATTTGGCCTAATCATGTAGACGCCACAGATCGACTTAAAAGCCTGGAGGCGCGTTCTCGTCGCTAATTTAATTAGAGGCAGGGCAAACGGTGACCACTTTACCACGGATTCCACTCGCATACTGCTTAGAAAGTTAAAAGACTGCACTCAGAAAAAATTCAAGTAAAATCGGATAGCGAAATTTTTTTTTTTAATTTTCTGTTTAATGACTAAAATCTTTTTGGATTTAAAAATCAGACTTTGATATTTCAACCATTTCAATAAAACATAAAAATAACACAGGTTAAATAATTTTATGTTCCAGTTCAAGTTCCGATAAAGATTATATATGTTTAGAGAAACGTTTGGTAAATATGAATATTTTAATAAGTTATTAGCCTTAGCTGTAACAGTTTTAAGTTTGATGAAATTTCCATTCTATGATTTACAAACTTGACTGACAACATTCTCCAATTATTTCTCCAAGTGCATTGTTACCAACAGCTAACAATATTCAACGCAATCGCAACTTTAAGCCGGTCTCAGCTGAATTTTGGACAGCTTTTGGCGTGGGCCACGAAGCCGGCCACACGAAAGGCATTCGTTCAACTTGTGACACAGATTTTGGTGTTGTGGCATTTCTCTCAAGCATTGTAATTTTTCATTGTCGCGCACTTGTTTTTATTATTTTTTTTCTTTTTGGGTTAATTGAACCGGGTCTCCGTTTCTCACTAACGACCTCTTGCTAATTTGAATAAGTCACTGAATTGATAGACTTACGGGAAGGGAGAGCAGAGATCTCAAGGCGATTACTAGATTGCTCAGCACTACAATAAAACTAATAAACCTTAATCTAATCACAATTGTAGAATTGAATTTTGACCATGACGATAGAGTGCCCACACCGTCTAGAATATTATTTGTTCGCATCATTTCTATTTAAAGTGATTTCCATGCAACGCAACCGTGACGCGACTTTGTTCCAACTGATTGCGTCATGTTAACAACATATTATATGCCATGATTAATACGTGCTCAATGCACTTCATTATCATTAAATAACTTCGAGTCTTCATCAGCAAATATTCATCGGAAATTCACTGATATTGCATACACATTGTCAACTATGTCGAAAATCGACTATGATTCATGATCAAGCAAATATTTTGCTTAAAAATAGAAAGATCAACTCAGCTTAGAACAACGGAAACTATTTAAGTTATCTTGTTTGTTAAGCAAGCAGCAAAATCAAGAAGCAGAATATAAATGAATATTTAAAAAGCTAATTTACATGCTCTAAAAATAATCTTAAATCAATTTAGCTAAAACTACAATTAACAAGTTTTTACGAAAAAAAAATTGTATGCTTAACGAGCCAAAAATCGAAAGCTGCCAATAATAAACTGAAAACTTTTTAAAATTCTTGCACTCACAACATTTAACTTTTCCTTGAATCATATCAATAATGATATTTCCAAGCAAAGTATTAAAAACAAATACATCAAACTTTGCGATAAACAAAAAATAGCATTTTTGAGAAATACATATTTTATAAAAAAAAAAACACACTAACAAAATCATTTTTGTGCATTTTTATATAACTAAATTAAAAAGCAAATAAATATAAACTATTCAAAATATAAATGACGGGAAACAAACGGGATAAGATTATAAGACGAATCGCTACCATTTGAGTTATAGAAAGAATATAGATATAAGGAATTTAGGGTATAATTTATTGCTATTTTATGAGTTGCGTCAATAATAAATTCAAATATTTGAAATGATTATTAACAAGCAATCAAAAATAAGTGAAAATGGGTCAGTTGAAACATGAAGCTTCAATGAACGTAAAATGTGGCTAACTGTTTGACTCATCCAAAGCAAGGGCTTCATATGTCATCATCATCAATAACAATCAATTGGCTGTGACAAATTGAACTAGACAACTGCGAACTGTATAACTACAAAAGCGTCTCGAAGGTTTGCTTTAAAATCAGTTAAATGAAAAATTAACAAAGGCGACTGTAATGGTCGAGACAGGTCGACCCTGAACAAAATTCATTACCTATGATACGTCGCTCTATCTTTCAATATGACTCATATTTATGAAGTTTTTCATACATCAATTAGAGAGACAAATATAAAAACATTGGTCTATATTTCTATTGGATATGTTCCCTTTTGTTTTCGATAAAGTAAACTTGATTTACTTAGTAAAATTCCTATTCTGTAATTCTGAAGTTCTCGGAAATCGCAAACAGTCAAAAAAAACGGATAGATCGACTCGTTTGTTGATGCTGATCCTTTATATAATTTTCAATGCGTTCAGGGTACGTAAATAAAAAACAACCCAAAAAGCAAAAGCAAATATTTTTAAGCAATGCAAACTTGTCCATAAAAAGCCGCAGATGATGTCATTGAGTAAACTGAGCGACTTTTATATGTATCCACACACGTATTAGGCTTGCTTCTCTTTGCTTAGTATTTTTTCTTTACTTTTTTTTTTGCATTTTATTGCGCTTGAATGTTTTAATCATTATTTTCGTCTTACTTTTTTTTTTATTTGTTTGGTAGATTTTTAACGCAAACATTTTTGAGATACGAGTGACGCGAGAAATTCTACAAATTTTTTGCAGGGGCCTTGGTGTATATACATATATATATATATACATATATATATATATATATATATATATATATATATAACTCCATACGACTTTTGCGCTAATTCAATTGACAGCACAAAAGAGCTCAAAAAAATGAATGAAAAAGCAGAGAAATGAATTTTGTCGGTGGAGTTGAGTTCAATTTTGGGTAACCAGTTTAACTTGCAGATCGGTTTAAGTGTTTCCAGAGTTTCGAAAAGCTATTTTCTCTTTTTTTAATTTTTAGAGGAAAAGGTGCGTTTTAAATCAACATTAAATTCAATAATTGTATGAATGCAATATAGTTCGATTGGCTCATTGAGCCAAATATATAAAATTGTGATGTGTTTTCTCTCGTTAGGAGGCAGCAAATGACAAATTCGAGAGATATGTTTGTCATAGCTGCAAGTTGCTGCTGATGTAAAATCCAGTAAATGATTCACTGGGTTATGAATAAATTTATTGAATAGGATTATTATTGTCCATTTAAATGACTAACATGTTGCTTAAAAATACTTTTAATATTGAGAAATGATTCATAGCATACATAAATATTGTCAACTGCCAAAATCCCTATCCGTTGACCGATTTTAATCAACGAATACGACAAAAGATATGTCGCTTATCAATGTACAATTTTGATAAGTCGAAAGCTTTTACTCTCTAAATTATTTTCTAAATTTACTTTGCCTTACCACGTATCTATAATCGAAATCTCTAAATTTAGTATAACTCGTTAAATTGGCATTATTTTTTACCCGAATTTGTTGTTGATAACAGCAGCAGACAGCCGTAAAAGATACGTTGGTTAAAAACACACATATGTTAACACTATTTACGTAGCTGTCAATTATTGACAAACGGGTTTTTTTATGTACTCGTAATGCACATAAATGTATGTATATATATATATATATATATACCTTTACCTACTGAACAATTTGCTGTCTTATCTGAATGGAATTACATTGAACATACCCAGTGAACTGAAGCAAATTCCAAAGATTGACAAACAAACTTGCGGCTTATCAATTCCGTCATGAATCGCCCATTAAATATGAACTGTTCTACACAGAGAGAAAAGGGTCGCACTGAAAACTCAGTTAAGACTAAATCAAGTATTTGCAGCTCGAATAAAACATTCTGGATACAATAGTTATATATCAATATTCAATTACTACCAAAGCTACTCGATTACAGAGATAAATCATTATATTTTTCTTTATTTGATAAATCGAGTTGATTATAAATGCTGATCAAAAATATATATATAAGTTGTGGCGTCGAAAATGCTTGCTTCTGTCGCTTACATATTTTGGCACAACTTGATATACCCAATTGACTAATTTTCAACATTTTACCCTCTTTAAAAACGTAGCTCTGCTTAATTACTAGAAATGAGTAATATTAACCTAATTATTTTTATGTTATGTTAATTTTGGCGCTGTGCACATGAATTAATAGGCATAAATATACATATGGCATACATATGGTATATATAGTCTGTCTGACTGAAAACGTTGAGCTTAGCTCTCAAGACGGGACTGAGTCATCAAAGAACCTAGGCAGACATATCACATGCTCAATACTCTTAATAAATGCAAATTACCGTTTGTATCAAACATATTGTTTAGAACGCATCAAGCTTTTGATAAGTTAAGGTCTCATCTACCATAGTGAAGCCGCATTTCATGAAACTAACCTTCGAAATTGTCCACGCTTCGTTGCTGTTCTTTTGTGGGAAAACTCTGGCCATCAAAATTGATCACCGTGAGTTTGAAACATTCATTTGTATAAATGAATACTTTAACTGACATCAGACACACTCATACACACACACTCATATATATGATTATAATGAAAAAAAAAAAAAAAAATTGTTCGCATCGTGCAACAACTGCAAATATATTGTCAAGTGAGTACTGATCTTAATTAATGCATTTAAATACAAATGAAAGTAAAACTCGCTTTGAAACCTGGCGCTATACAAATTTATATATATATATATATATATATACCGACTGCTGGGCCCCTAAACAACATATGACATCACTTATTTTGTAGTCAAACAGCGATGCTACAAAAAACATACCAAGCTTATAAGAAAACTAAATTATAAAATACAATTTGTTTGGAATGCGCTTTGAGGAGTTGTTTGCTAACTGGCGATATTTTTTCGCATTTTTTTTCTTTGGCTTCCTCGCTGATAATTATCGCCTATTATGCAATTTGCGTGAAAGCATTTGAGACTTTATTTTCCAGCTACCACAGCTAAGGTTATTTGCAAATTGAAGCTGACTCATTGGCCCATAGAAAACGTGACTTTGGATCGCACTAACTGTTTTGCCAATATGTGACCACAAAACATATTTCTATATCCGTTAGGAACCCAACCCATTTCAAAAGCTAATCCGAAATTCTCAGAAACCAAATATCTTCAACTCGAACCCACATTTGGAGAATGACAGCTTTTGACTTTCTGGATTATATATTATATTTAAATTTGACGTCACTTACCAATATTAACAATTTTGATGCCCTCATCCTGAAGGAATTTCAAGGCAACCGATACGTTCTCCAATTTCTGGCTACGGAATGTTGGACGTTTATTGTATTTGGGCAGATGCTTCTGCGAGAGCACCTCAATGAGAGCAATCAGACGGAGACCATCGGACAGATCCGTTTCCAGATTGTTGATGGATCGATCGATGGTCTTCAAATGCTCATTGGCCCATCGTGTGAACGTGTTTTGTTGAATTTTCTTCCATTGCGCATCCTCGGCTAAGTCCCGTTCGGCCTCCATATCTTCGTCAAAGTTCTCGTCGTACTCTTCCGACTGCTGTTGTTGCGCTTGTTGCTGCTGCTGCTGTTGGTAATATTCGTTAGTCGTTGATTGGCAACAAGTGGGGCAGGATATGGAAATGGAATTGTGGACAGATGGACACGTGGACCAAATGGACATGTGTGGGATGAATTGATGTTTCAATGTGGGTGGTTGGCGCTTCTTAACTACGAAAAGCACTTAATGCCAAATGCAATAAATAGAAGCAAGTTAAACTGCGCTCGACTAGCGAATACCCTGTACCCAAACCTAAGTATTATTTAACATATTTCAATATTTTTTAAAATAATTACTATCCTGAGATTATCAGGACAAAGTAAAAAAAACAGGAGATATCTTCAAAAATTGGTTTATTTTCTAAAGTAAACAGTTTAGGCAAAAAAAGAAAAAGTCTAAAAACCAGAGAAATATCTCAAAAATTAAATTATTTTCAGGGCTTCCAAAGGAAAAACAAAATAAAATCTAGCTAAATACGTCTAGCACATAAAATGAAGCCAAAGATACGATCTAATGGTAAAAATAATATTTCTCGAAATTGTATAAAATCTTTAAATTTGAATCCTAGCTTTTATATAAAACAGACAACAAAGCTAAATTGATGCTGGTCAAGAATATTTGGATTTGGATACAGGGTATTTTAAAATTAAAGTTCTGCCTCACATTGCCAACAAGCGTGGCAGATTGTATTCGATACAAGCTCTGGGCGTGGCATTGGACACATAGCGACGCAGACTTGTTCCACTTTTATGCACGCACACAAAGAGCAAAGTTGGAGTGTACATTGGGACAACTTTTCAACACACACAAACGCTTCTTCAGGCAGGTCACACTGGCTCATAGTAATAGAGTCGCCACGAAGTTTGTCTACTCTAACTTAAGGGTTTTCCAAAAAGCAAAAGAAGAAGCTCGCCAACGGCAAAAGAGTTGAATGCAAGGCAAAAGAGTAAAAAAGAACAAAAAAAAAACATTCGCGTGCCAGTGCCACAAAAGTTTGACCGAATATATATATATGTGTGTGTGACTCTGTCTGCATTTGATAGTATGCGAGAGTGTTTTGGTTCTGTGTTGTCTGCTTGCCATCAACCAAAATAGAGTAGGTAGCCAGCAGTGCTGGCCTTCTGGCTATTTAATAGCTGACTCTAGCATTCTAATTAGTAAAAATTATAACAAAGAGGACACAAAATTAAGAACCAATCTTGCTGTATATCAGAACATATTCTAGTCAGAATTAATACTCTGAACCCAAGTTTTAGTTTCACCATAGAACTATTTGGTAGCTAGAATTTTATTTTAACTTTTTATGCTGTCAACACTAGTTAGCGGTGTGTCCGATGAAAAAGGGCTGGCAGAAAAAGAAAGTATAGCGATGGCAAGAGCGGAGAGAGGACAACTTAATTTGCCGCGCCGCTCGTTGCGCAGCGTGTGAAGTTCATTAACATTTTCATTAATTCGAAATTGCGAAATGTTCGCACAATGTGAAAGAAATGTTGCAGTTAAAAAACAAAGTCTTCTTTACCAAAAAAAAATGCTAAAGCAAAGCTCAGAAGGCGACTCCCATGGAAGCCCACACACACACACACACACACCTGCACTTGTTGATTGACTTCGCTGTTGTTGTTGTAGTTGCTTGTTGGCTGCTGGGCGTAAAAACTTAAATTGCTAAAATTGTTGTTGCTGTTGTTGTTTTTGTAATTTGTATAAGCACACGCGACGTTGATGTTTTTGTTGCTCTGCGGCTGTATATTTGGCGGGTTCTTTCTGTAGTTGTTGTGGTTTAGAAACAATGTCGCCTGCGTCTGCTTTTGACTGTTGTTGTTTTTGCTGTTGCCGTTTGTATAACTCGAGTTTTGTTGTTGACTGATATTTGTTGGATTTCTTTGCCGCTCGTCGCCGACAGCTGCGTCGTTACTGTTGAGCGTACCGCCGTTAACTAAAACCAACTGCTGCTGATCGCTATACATTTTGATGGCCGGTTTTCTTGTTGTTGTCGCTGGTAGTAAAGTTTCCGTTGTTGTTCTTGTTGTTGTTGGCTCCGTTGATCAGAGAGCGGCGCTATCACACTTTTGCTTCTTACTTGTTTTTGTTTATCGGTGTATTACTCTTCCTCTCTGTGTGCCGAGCGCTCTTTTGTGCGATCGTTCTCCCTCTCTCTCTCGTTATGTATCTGCACTCTGTCACCCTCTCTCTCGTTTTGTCTTCTGCTTACAAAAATTCCTTTGCTTTGGCGCTCTTGCTTACACTCTCTCAGCTGCGCGCTTTTTACACTCTGTGCAATAAGTAAATGCTTAGCATTTTATAACACTAAAAAATAATGCATCACATATATTTAAATTTTGTATTTGTTGTGTGTATGTAACATATAAATATGTGTATTTTTTGTAAACTTTTATGTGTGTAATAGTTTTGTTAATGTAGGAGACATTTTTGTAGTGTTAAATTTTAAATATAAAATAATGGCCGATTATAAGTTATTAAGTTGTAAATAGGGAGAATAATTCATTAGACATTGCTTGAAGCCCCCCTTTAATATATTCTGAAAACAGCCCTGATACACAATCAAACGTTGCAGTGACCGATTTGTTTTTGTTGGCTTTATTTTTTTTGTTGTTTTGCTTACCGGTCTTTTTCTGTCTTACGCTCTTTCCATTTCCATTTTGCTCTCTCGCTCTTTCCCAATGTTGTCTCTCTGGAATCGCCTTCAATAATTGTTGACCCACTCTCTTACTCACTCTCCCATTTCCGTTACACTCTGCCCAAAACGTTAGTATGCGGTTATTATTATTAACATATTTCATTCTCGTGCTAAATTTGTCATAAATTCTTCAGTCAAATAACATATATTTTGCAGCGCAAGAAATCTGTCTTTACGCGAGTATTTTTTTTATTAATTGAGTTTTTTTGATTCGGTAACATTAATAAATTTGTATACATATTTTATATGAATAAAGTTCTGCGGCTTAATAATTACCAACTTCGCCTCAAAGTATGCTATATATTTGCAGATAATCGGATGAGGCTTAAGTGGAGTTTATATTTTTAATAAAGAAATGGTGTTTTCATTATCCCATATATTACATCGAGAAACAAATCTTTATTTGCCGATATTATTTTAAAGATATATATGTTGTTTACATATCAATGAGTCAACAATGATAAGTTTGGAGTTCGAACAAGCCTCAGAAAAACATTTTCTCTAAAAGCCCGAACAAAATAAATGTGGTAAAACTTTTAATTTAAAACTTTACATTGTTTTGAATTAATGAAAATAATATATATATTTTTATGATTCTTTGAACAATATCAAACGTTTTTTCCCATAAGCTTCGTTGGTTTCACGTATCACAGTTTTGAAGATAACAGAAAATTCCATATACATTCGCTATGCTATTAAATGCATGATTCATGCACTCAAACAACAAAAATAAATAAAAATAAATGTTGTCAAATATTTGGCATACTTGTAAAATTTGCTTTTGGCAATCGCCTTCTTAGGGAGAGACCGAGAGCGAGAGAGGGTGGCAGGGAGCGTGCGAGGCCGAGAGGGGAAGAGAGATACACAAATGCAAGCTGACATTTGAATGAGCGAAACAAATGTGACCTTCTCAATATGGTTAGAAATTGTTAATTTTAGCCAAATTAGTCAAATCGCATGAGCAACTTGAATACTGATCAGCTGCTCAGTTGATCAGTTGATGAAAAGTTGAATTGATCTGCCTCACAATAATCCTTCGATGCTTGTTGCCACAAGGGAGTGCCAATTTGGGTGACCATTTTAAGCAGTCGACTCAACTGACTGACCTTAAATTGCCAGCAACTATACACTCAGAGAAAAACTAAATTCAAAGTTACAGTTGTCATGCAGAAAGTTTTCAATGATTTTATTTATGCATATCTACATTATTAGGCAGAATTCCCTTATTAAAAATTATCAAAACGCCTTAAAAAAATATAATAAAAATAATTAAATTAATACAAAATATAAACATTTTTTCCAAGTATTGCTAAGTAGCTAACAAGTTGGCCCAATATGGAAATCTAAAACAGTCGTCTCGCACCAAAAATGGTGCCAACAAATACAATGTGGAAAACGTGAGGCGCCACTTGCATCGGCTTTCCTCTGCGAAGGTGGGCGAGGGGGGATTCTTGTTGGCGAAAACTGGGCAACATGAATCAGCGCACGTAGTGTAATAAAATGGTAAATAAATTTGCACTTCCATTTTAATTAATTTGAATTTGTGTGCAACTAAATTACACATCACAAAAACAGCCAACAACAATTTTTACATTCTCTCTCTAAAAATAAATAATTGACAAAATATTTTGGTAGATTTCATATGAAAATATAACGAAAGCCAGATGTCCTCCAATTTCGCTAGATTCATGTGAATATATGGAAAATAATGAAGCAGATGACAAAATTGTGGATCCGTATTTGGGGTTCATGTTTATAGAGAAAAAAAAAACAAGCCACTGAACTTGATTCTTGATTCAAGTACAAAACGAATTAGAAGTGAAATGAATTAATAACTTTCCTGATCAAAGCATATTTAATATTGTTTTTTACTTCTTGCTTCATATAATGAGTTTTATTATGATTAATGTTCTTCAATTTAGTATTTTCAATCAAGAACTTGGCTTTAGCATTCTTTTTCTCTGTGTGTAGAACAGGTTAGATGGATGACGAAGTTTATGTTTTATTCTACAGATGTCCAACAAAACAAAAAAAAACCAACTCACTTTGCGTGATGCCATTTTGAGCGTGTTTTTGTCTATTTTTTTAATGTTTACAAGTGAATAATATTTTTTTTGTTATATTCTTGCTGATTATAATACTGATCACTAATCACCACAATGCCGCAGTCTGGGCCAAACACGTTTTTCAACACACACTCACAAACTCAGCTGATTTTAAACTCTTTGTATATTTGAAAAATATACAAATATATTTGTATATTTCTATATTTTTTTGTTTATTTATTTCTTGTACTTTTGATTTTTCACTTGGGGACTTGACTTTGGGGCTTGCATTGGGAAATTAGTATGCTTTTTTCTTCTTCTTGTTTTTTTTTTGTCACCGTCTCCGTTTTGTTGTAATAATAATAATAATGTTCATGTTCTGATCGTCGCAGTTTCTCAGTTCGACTGAGTTGTGTTCGCCTCCTTGCTCAATGTTTTTATGTGCGGGGCACCAAATGCGCGCAGCTCTTCTTCTTCATTCTTTCTGTTCGCTCAATTTCTTTATTATTATTTTTCAGAATTTGTACAGTCTAGGTCAATGGCATAGTAACATCTTTGAGTTGTGGACCACAATAAAGGTTTACCGAATATGTATAATAATAATAATATTCATTTTATAATTTCAGATAAATATTTGTGGTAGTTTTAGATGAAATGTTTTGACTACACCTTGGCTTTATGAGCAATCATAAATAAACAGAAAATGTTTCCCATATACATGTAAAAGGTATACTGAAATTCATATTAATAACTAAAGTTTTTATTGTTTATTGTTAAAGTTTATTGGTCTATGTTTAGTAAGTATTTTTGAAACCAATAAAAATGTTATATAATCAGACAAATTTCAGAAACGAATAGTTATTTAAAATGTTTATATTAAGTTGACTTCAAGTGTAGCGATCATCAATACATAATTTCTTCAATATTTTCTGTATGTTTTGTGTTGTGTTTTGGTGTTTACCAGCTGACGTCGGCGACGACGACGACTGTGACTGCGACTGCGACTGCGAATATGACTGAGACGCTTGCGCTTGACTCTGTTCAACGCAATTTGGCAGGAGCAGCAGCGATGTTTGTCGATATTCCTCACCTCTCTCTTTCTATCTCTTGCCCACTCTCCCTACTCACAACTTGATGATTTTTTGCGCGCAGCTGATTTTGTTGTTCTTTTATAAATAGATATTTATATGTATGTATGTACTTATTTTTGTTGCGGTTTATTTCATACTATTGAAAGGCAAGTATGATTTTTATGTTGCCAATGGCAAAAAGCGCACTCAAGTTCATATTGTCAATTTGTCTACCTGCCCCTTACTCAAAATATATCAGCCATCCAATCACTCGAAACTCATTGCAACATAATTGGCACTTGCAATTTAAAAAACAGATTAGTATTAAAGAATGTAGAAAAAATTTATATAAGTTGCCAATATAAGGCTTATTTTTTACAAGTTTAATTGAATATAAAGATAATAAATCTTGTATTTTCTTTTGGTTAGCAACGCAAAACTTTTATCTGCAAATGTGACACGATCCCCATCCCGCTGAACACCCCAAAAAACATTTGTATAACAACAAAAAAGACATAAAAATATGAAAAAAAAAAATTTGTGCTTTGCGGCATGTTTTGAGTTTGTTGATGACTAAGTTTTTTAATCACTTAACATTCATAAGCATTTTAATTTTATTTCGCTGAGTTCATCAACTTTTTGGATTTTTTTTGCATATTTATTATAAATATATTTCGTAGATAAAAGGCACGCATTTTTAACATTTCACTATGCACACTGGGATATAGCTCCTATGAGAGCTAATCGATTTAAAAGTCAGATATTTTTATTTTTTTTTTGTATCAAAGTTTGAGGAGCCTTTTAATACTTATAGTAAGTTGAGTTGAAATATCTTATTAATCAAAAAAAATTGCATACAAGAAATTGGTCTTACATCAATTGTTCCAATGGCGACTATAATTATTTTTTGTCCAAACCTTAGAAAATCTAAATATGATGAGAACTGTTGGGATAACTTAGAGAAAAACAGGGTTTTCTTTTATATACTCAAATTATGATAGAGTATTCTTATGGCAGCTGTATGATGTGTCCAATATATATTCAAATTTCATGACATAGACTGACATGTCTATATCGTCTGGGCTGCTGATGCTAATAAAGAACATATATAATATTTCTAATACTCTTACCGACGGTAGTAATACATTTTCACATTACTTAATTCATCATACAGCGCATAACTGTTGTCGAAAAGATAATAAATGTTACGCCTAACAATTCCATTTTTGGTTGGCAAAATATTTTTGTGTTTCTTAATGTTCAAATTAAAAAAAAAAACTACAAATTTATATTAAATATATTTTTGCATGCCACATTTTATGGCATGTCAGCAGCATTTAATGTTTGCGTTGCGTATTCGGGCCAACTCGGCGTATAATAAATACTAAATATTCACGTGCAACCAATTGGCTTTAAGTGCCTCATGCCCCGACACTACTCACTTGCTCTCGCCCTCCCTATCCATCTCTATCGCTCTTTCTCACTGTCTTGCTTGCTTTGCTCTCTTTTGTACTTTTTCGATATATCCAAAAATAAAAACCATTTTATACTTCAACACAATTGCGAAACGTACGAAACGTAAATTTTCGCAATATTTCAATTCTCTGAATATTTTAGTTGAACATAAATCGAACACTTTCTTTTTCAATTCTGGAAACATGTTATACCCTGCCCAAGGATATTATAATTTTGTCGTGTAGTTTGTAATGCTTTGTAGAAGACTTATCCAACCGGCCTGAATCAGCCGAATCGGTTAACTATATAACATAGCTGTCATAGCAGCGATCTGTTTAGGGATAAGTTCTTGTATGATAAGCCCCTTTTACCAATTTTCCGAGATTAAACTCAGCAATAATAACACTTCACCAAAAAATCAATTACAGCGAACTACTTTTACATAGTTTTCAAAGAAAAAATCAGTTGATTTTTTAAAATTATAGTGAAATTTAGTTATCGATAGTTTCACTCCTATCTGCAAGGGTGTTCCATCTTCAACATGCCCACGAAATCTTGTTGTGAAAAAATTTCATGAATTTCATTCCGCTTTGGCACTCAGGTGTGTCGAGGCATGCAACTGTTTCGAAAATAAGATCAACTTCAACATCTGGCTTTACATTTCGGACGGACTGAAATCCCTTTAAAAAGGTAGAACTTCCAGTGGGGGGGCTTGTCAAACAATTGTATTACAAATCATAAACATATAGCAAATAATTTTTAACATAATATTATCTCAATAGCAAACTGAGAAAATTGAAATTTTCCGGCAAAATGCCATATACATATATATGTACAAATGTATTTATATTTTTATATACACACACAAACACACACACATATATAATTTTTCCGAATTATTCATCGCATTTTCATTTAGTATATTTCTAGATTTTTGTCGCGTAATTTTCCTTGAAAAGGCATAATCTTTTCACATACTTAGACATTTTATGCATAATACTCGTTATGCACTAATTGAGTAATTATGTGTTTTATGTTTGAGAAACACACGCGTCTATTTGGTATATATATATATATATATATATATATATATGTATGTTTTGTTTGGCACTCTGAAATGTTTTCCGATTGCGTATACGCCGCGTTTGCATTGACGGAGATGAAAACACCGCACACTTCAAAGTCAGTGCAGCAACTGAAAAATTCTTTTCGAAAATGCCTCAGTTATGGCCCACACACACACACAAACACACATACACACAGACACATTTTAGCCAGAACCATATTGCTGAATTTGAGAGGCAACAGAAAATTGCTTCGAAAATTTGATTTCTTTTTTCAGAATTTCCATGTGACTGTCAAACGAAACAAATATGTTTTTGAGCGGTGTCCATTCTTTGAAAAAAACTTATGACTAAGAGTCTTGCCTTGGCTCGTCACGCCATTGGGTCTACCTGCCTTTTAATTAGAGCAGCCTGCTCTGCTGCGGCACGTGTCTGGCTAGCCAACAAAAAAGGGACAACAACAACGCCACTGACAACAACAACACTGACACTGACACACTCATAAATCAATGAAATGACAACAACATATTCAAGCTGACTCAACTCAATATTTGACTATGCCTCTCCGACATTTTTTGGCCATTGGCCAAGCTTTTTATGAGCAGGACGCTGTGGCACAAAAGTAATCGAATTAAAATACATCAAATTATTTGAATAAAATCGTAATGATCTATGCTGATAATAAAGTGTTATTATTATTATTTTTATTTTATTGTTATCATTATCATTATTATTATAATTATTGATATTATCATTTTTATTATTAATATTATTAATCTGCTTCACTGTCACTTGAATTGGTACCACTCAAAGAGCTTTCACTCGAACTGCTAACACTCCAACTCAATGGCAATGCTGGCTGCACAGCCTCCACATTGCTCGATGGGTTCTCGTCTGCAACTAAAGCAAGAGAATAAAATTGTTATTACATACATTAGGTTTATAATAGAAAATAAACTTGTATCACAATCATCATTCTTGGTCAACAGTTACAAGGAAATATTTGAAATAGCAGTTCGCGTCTACCAAACGCTGATCAAGAATTCGTGATTTTCGAATTCGGTATTATTATTGCTCAAGTTGGCTTATAATAGAGGAAAGGTATATACATTTATTTGTTCATACATAAACATACAATAATTATCGATTGGTTTCTTCTGATTCAAATCTTTTCGATGCCACTTGACAAGTAAACGGGCAAATTCTAGAATTGTCCCGATGGGTTTGAGTGCATAAGGAATAAGAAATGTTTAAATTCTGTCATGCATATTTCTGGACATATTCAACAGATCATCTATAAAATCGTATGTGCTTTGGTGTGGGTATGTAGATTAGATTAGAAGATGCGTACGCGTCTCACCTGGCCACTTCTTAAATTCGGCAGCTTGCTGTAGCTTATCATCCTTGGTCATGCCGGTCGGATAATCCATTCCGGCGCCAGCACTGCGACCAGCAGCTGGAGTGCTGGTCTTGTGTTCGGTGAGTTTGGCATTTGTGGTTCCGCCACATGTTGGGGCTGCCGCTGTTGCATTTGCAGCATTGGCATTGCTTTCGCCTGTACCACGAGAGCCGCTTGCTCTGGCTACAGTACCAGCTGCTCGGGCGACCGGAAATGGTTTAGGGGGCGGCTTGGAAGAAGTCCAATCGCAGCCCATAATATTTTTTAGAATAATCTCTTTGGCTATATCGTTGAATGTTTGGAGTGGTGGCAATAATTTTTTCTTGTCATCGGGTATGGACCCACCCATACTGCTGCCGGGGGGAACGAGACCAGGCACGCCGGCGCCACTCGATGCTAACATAGGATATCCGCCTGGACCTAGCAACGTGTCATCCTGAGTCCGATTTCATTCAATTCATCAATGTATAGGATCGGTTATAGATAACGATTCGTTTATGCAGTGCGTTCAATGTGACGGCAATTCCAATAACGAGAGTAATTAAAACGATTTTAAAATTTAATAATCAGAAAATTAATGGTGTTTATATAATGCTTATAGCTACCGACAGATAACATTATAATAAGTTAAGCAACCGACCGACAGGAAAGGGAGTTGCATAAATGATATAGTGGCAATATATAGTAATGCATCGCACAAATAAAACGGATATTTAAGGAACATAATTAAAATTGCTTATTAATCGAGAGGGGGACTATTTACGCTGATCTATATTCTAGAATATATCTACTTTATCGGATCGGTGAACTTTGTAATATTATTATAATATCCATAGCTATAACTGACAAAAGACTTACTATTAAGCAAGAAAACCATCTGCTTAGCAATATAGGAAAAACTTTTCTTCCAGATTTATCTGTTATGTTTCTGGTAATTACCTGACGATTCGATTCATGCTCCGTAGTCATTTTGACTACCTTGGCCATGGAGCAGTTAGGCGACTTAACTGCATTTGCTGTCGTCGTGTCCGCTGCTCGTTTTACGACCCTCGTCACTTGGATGGCAGCAGCTGCATTCGATGGTGGCTCCACAAAGGCTGTGGTTGCCATCCTCCCAATTTCGGCTCCTGTTGCCGTTGCCAGCCCTTCTGTCGCTGCTAATGTTGCCGTTGTGGCGATTTGGGTTTCGGCTGCCTCTTCTGACATTGCTTCTGCCACTGTGGATTGTGAAGCTTCTCCTGTTCTTATTGTTGTTGTTGTTGCTGTCATATTAAATAAAAATCCAACAAATATTATAAAATCAATATATATATTTATATATATATATATATAATGTGCGTTGAACGCGATCCCTCTGTGTGAGAGTGTGTGTTGCTAGGTACTCGCTAAAAATCCACCTACAGCAGCAATCACTGATGCATTCGTTGTTATGCAAAAAAAAAGTTTTAACAAAATGTGCTCACACTATATGCGAAAGCAAAATAAATACAAACTTCTACTTTTGTTAAATGTGCCAGCCACAATTATTGGCTTAATACCAACTTCCATTATGATTTAGACGGTGATCGCTCCAATACAAATTAAGTCATGGCGACGCACAAGCACACTTACCACGGCAACAGCAATAATGCCACACACAAGCGCTGAACTTTCTCGTCCACAGAAAAATTGTTTGCTTTTAGTTTCCTTTTTTCGCAAAGTTTTATTTGCAATTTATTAGTTTCTGCTTATTGTCTTCTGTTTAATATATGTTATATGTTCTTTGCATTGAGTCGTAATAAAAGAAATGATAAGCTGAACACAAGCAAATAATTGGTATCAACTGACGTTTGTAGCAGGTATTTAACAGAGAAATGTCTTAGTTAACATTCAGTAACAGATCAAAATTACATTTGGTAAATTTAAAAAGGTGTTACTTAACATGGTGTTATTTAACATTGCGACCAATATTCAATATAAACATGGCGTTCTATTATTGCTTGTTGATTATCGAGAATTCGAGCCGTCGATGCTTTTGGCAAGAATTTGGTTTAGCGTTGTGGACAAAAGTAAAATATATTTGGTGGGAAAATGTTTTATTTCACTCTTGGGATATATAGATCATAGATACTTACACCACCTGCTTTTATCCTCTTCACGATATTCCCACTCAGCGAATATACTCAAAAACTCAATTTATAATTTTATATAAGCTATTATTTTTTCTGATATTTTGTATTCCTTTTTGTAGGCACGTTTCAAGAGTTTTTTTTTTTATTATTTTATCAAACCTATTCGGCTTGATCATGTTTAATACTAAACAGCTGCTGTATATCGGTAATTATTGTACATCACTGGCATACCAGCTTACTAGAACTTATCTCATCAAAACTCATTTTATCATAAAAATATTTAAGATGAGTTTTGAGCATTTCTTCTTATTGCCACAAAATCGTTAGAGCTCTTTACTGAGCACGCCTTGAATGGCTTTTGTCTATAATAGCCATTTCAGAGACAACTAAATATTCTAAGTTGGTTGTTGGCTTGTTGCCATTACTTCTTTTTCCCTTTGTTCCTCAGTTAAACTACTAAATTATTTTACATAAATAAAAAAAGAAATGCCACATTAAATAAATGTTTGAAAAATGTTAGTTAAATTTTGTTTTAATATAATTCCTATATATTTTTTTAAATCAATATTTCAGAGGCATATTTTTCGTATTACACAAAATGTGTGCACTGCTTGTAACTTTAAAATATTTGCATTTTCAAGGAGTGATGTGGATAGCCCCGAACTGTTGAACGGTGAATTTCCACTTCATGCACATTGCCTCTGACTACTAATTTGCCAACTGAATTGTAGGGCAACCGATGCGAATACTCTGTGAAGTGTTGGCCATCTATGGCAATAAGGTAGTTCGCGTCTGTCACGAGTACTTGAATTGCAAATCTCTCTCCTGGGCTATACGGCAAAGTGCTCCTTTCTTCATGACCCCAAACATTATTAATTTTTGAGTTGCGAAGAAAGCTCTCCTGATAAAAACGTAAGCTCATGTGAAAAGCGAAATCATTTGCATCGTTATTACACAAAAAGTTGATATCGAACCTGTAATTAAATAGATATTTCTTATTAGAAGGACATGGACTAAAATCTCGATTAACTTACCTCTTAGAATTCTTTGGAATTATGCCGCTAAAGGTAAAGCTGTCGCCTACCTTAAGTTGATCAACATCTGCAAAATCATCGGCAAAACGATACATGGGCAGTATATCGAAGTAAACGTAAGGAGGTATCTATAAAAATATATATATATATTTATAAATATCAAGTATTAAGCACGTAATTTACCTCTTTTATTATATTTCTTACCTTCGCTACTAGCAAACTTTGTGGATAACCACGCACCGTGGAGCAATGTATCCTTACATCTCCAACGTCCCCATTCACCTCAAGGAATCTGATTTTATCATAGGCTAAACGATGCAAATACTCTGACAAGTGATGTCCATTTACCGATATCAGATAACAGGTTTGAGTGACCAGCACCTGAATAGCGAATCTTTCACCTTGGCCAAGCAAAAAGGGCAGTGTTTTGGGAATTTCCTCTCTACCCCATTTCTTATTTATTTCGGTATTTGTTATAATCTGCTGTTCCAGAAATCGGGGATTAATGTGCAACGCTATATCACGATTATTGTTACCATGCACAAAGTTGATGGAGAATCTAAGAAAGGGGAACTTATAATTAGATTGAGATTCAATAACTTATCTAACTTACCTGCTGCAATTAAGGCTAGTCAGTCCGGTAAACAAAAATGTAGCACCCTCATAAAGCTCACCGATTTCCGTAATATAATTCGCTACATGAAGTAAGGATAAATATGTAGAGATAAGGTGATTTGAAGAACTTTTTACAACTCACCTTCATCAATTGCCGTTGCCAGCCCTTCTGTCGCTGCTAATTTTGCCGTTGTGGCGATTTGGGTTTCGGCTGCCGCTTCTGACATTGCTCCTGCCACTGTGTATTGTGAAGCTTCTCCTGTTCTTATTGTTGTTGTTGTTGCTGTCATATTAAATAAAAATCCAACAAATATTATAAAATCAATATATATATTTATATATATATATATAATGTGCGTTGAACGCGATCCCTCTGTGTGAGAGTGTGTGTTGCTAGGTACTCGCTAAAAATCCACCTACAGCAGCAATCACTGATGCATTCGTTGTTATGCAAAAAAAAAGTTTTAACAAAATGTGCTCACACTGTAAACTCGCCACAAATTTTTGGAACCGAAAACAGGCGATGCTCGTTTATATGCGAAAGCAAAATAAATACAAACTTCTACTGCCAGCCACAATTATTGGCTTAATACCAACTTCCATTATGATTTAGACGGTGATCGCTCCAATACAAATTAAGTCATGGCGACGCACAAGCACACTTACCACGGCAACAGCAATAATGCCACACACAAGCGCTGAACTTTCTCGTCCACAGAAAAATTGTTTGCTTTTAGTTTCCTTTTTTCGCAAAGTTTTATTTGCAATTTATTAGTTTCTGCTTATTGTCTTCTGTTTAATATATGTTATATGTTCTTTGCATTGAGTCGTAATAAAAGAAATGATAAGCTGAACACAAGCAAATAATTGGTATCAACTGACGTTTGTAGCAGGTATTTAACAGAGAAATGTCTTAGTTAACATTCAGTAACAGATCAAAATTACATTTGGTAAATTTAAAAAGGTGTTACTTAACATGGTGTTATTTAACATTGCGACCAATATTCAATATAAACATGGCGTTCTATTATTGCTTGTTGATTATCGATAATTCGAGCCGTTGTGGACACAAATAAAATATATTTGGTGGGAAAATGTTTTATTTCACTCTTGGGATATATATGTCATAAATACTTACACCACCTGCTTTTATCCTCTGCACGATATTCCTACTACAAAAACTCAATTTATTATTTTATATAAACTTTTGTTTTTGTTATTTTTTCAGATATTTTTTTTATTTGTAGGCTTGTTTCAAGTGTTTTTATTGTTATTAATTTTTATATTATTATTATTATTATAATTTTATTATTATTATTATTAGCAACAACAAAAGCAATCTCAAGGGATTCACATAAAAAATTTTATCTGCGGGCAAAAATCAAATCGATTCTGCTTAATAATTTTTAATACTTAACAGCTGATGTATATCGATATGTGTTGTACATCAAACCTCATTTTTTATCATAAAAATATTTAAGATGAGTTTTGAGCATTTCTTCTTTGTGCCACAAAATCGTTAGAGCTCTTTACTGAGCACGCCTTGAATGGCTTTTGTCTATAATAGCCATTTCAGAGACAACTAAATATTCTAAGTTGGTTGATTGGTTTGTTGCCATTACTTCTTTTTCCCTTTGTTCCTCAGTTAAACTACTAAATTATTTTACATAAATAAAAAAAGAAATGCCACATTAAATAAATGTTAGTTAAAATTGGTTTTAATATAATTCCTATATATTTTTTTAAATCAATATTTCACAGGCATATTTTTCGTATTACACAAAATGTGTGCACTGCTTGTAACTTTAAAATATTTGCCTTTTCAAGGTGTGATGTGGATAGCCCCGAACTGTTGAACGGTGAATTTCCACTTCATGCACATTGCCTCTGACTTCTAATTTGCCAACTGAATTGTAGGGCAACCGATGCGAATACCCTGTGAAGTGTTGGCCATCTATGGCAATAAGGTAGCTCGCGTCTGTCACGAGTACTTGAATTGCAAATCTCTCTCCTGGGCTATACGGCAAAGTGCTCCTTTCTTCATGACCCCAAACATTATTAATATTTGAGTTGCGAACAAAGCTTCTCTCATTAAAACGTAAGCTCATGTGAAAAGCGAAATCATTTGCATCGTTATTACACAAAAAGTTGATATCGAACCTGTAATTAAATAGATATTTCTTATTAGAAGGACATGGACTAAAATCTCGATTAACTTACCTCTTAGAATTCTTTGGAATTATGCCGCTAAAGGTAAAGCTGTCGCCTACCTTAAGTTGATCAACATCTGCAAAATCATCGGCAAAAAGATACATGGGCAGTATATCGAAGTAAACGTAAGGAGGTATCTATAAAAATATATATATATATTTATAAATATCAAGTATTAAGCACGTAATTTACCTCTTTTATTATATTTCTTACCTTCGCTACTAGCAAACTTTGTGGATAACCACGCACCGTGGAGCAATGTATCCTTACATCTCCAACGTCCCCATTCACCTCAAGGAATCTGATTTTATCATAGGCTAAACGATGCAAATACTCTGACAAGTGATGTCCATTTACCGATATCAGATAACAGGTTTGAGTGACCAGCACCTGAATAGCGAATCTTTCACCTTGGCCAAGCAAAAAGGGCAGTGTTTTGGGAATTTCCTCTCTACCCCATTTCTTATTTATTTTGGTATTTGTTATAATCTGCTGTTCCAGAAATCGGGGATTAATGTGCAACGCTATATCACGATTATTGTTACCATGCACAAAGTTGATGGAGAATCTAAGAAAGGGGAACTTATAATTAGATTGAGATTCAATAACTTATCTAACTTACCTGCTGCAATTAAGGCTAGTCAGTCCGGTAAACAAAAATGTAGCACCCTCATAAAGCTCACCGATTTCCGTAATATAATTCGCTACATGAAGTAAGGATAAATATGTAGAGATAAGGTAATTTGAAGAACTTTTTACAACTCACCTTCATCAGTGGGCACTGTGTCCATCGTAATGATGGCAGGCTCACCAACAATCCGATTTGAAGGCCGGTTCCCTGGGTAAGACTCAGCAGGAAATAGCTCAAAAGGAGCTGGATCAATGATGGGATAAACTTCAGCAGGATAAGATTCAACGCACGGATAGACTTCAGTAGGAACTGCTTCAATGCCAGGATAAACCTCAGCAGGAGTTGATTCAACGATAGCATCACTCACAGCCACAATTGGTGCTTCAATAACAGGATAACTTTGAGGATAATTAGAAAATAAATAAACATAATTATCAATATTTAAATTGTCATATGTGAAACATTTGTTTACCAAAAACAACCAAAAGTATGCTTTCGCTTTTTGAAAATTTAATACAAATATTGCATACTTAACCAGTTGCAATCTAAATTTATCTTTAACTGCTTTTACTCTAATATTGACTTACTTGTTGGGATCCGTCTTGGGTCTCAGTGGTGCACCATCCTTTAGTTTGCAGTTGGGATATTGTGCCAAGTAAGTCATCACCGATTGCTCATCCACATTGGGATCGACCAGTTCCGCCGGCGTTATCAGCTGACGCACATTCAACCAATCATCCGCTAAAACCATGGCTTCTGTGGCATTCCGTACTGATTCATCAGGATTCCACAGCTCCCAGTCGGGACACAATCCTGGCGCACAGGCATTAGCCAAAGCGCCCATTGGCTTGCCTGTGATCCAATCCTTGGTGAAGTTATTAATACTTATATCGGGTATCTTCGTTTGTATCCAAGTCAGTAGACTGCAAATAAAAGAAAAAAATATTATTTACCGCAAAGCTGACTTTTTGATTTTTAAAGTTCTTTTGTGTTTTACCGCTGCTTGGGGGTTTGAACCGACTCAGTTAGTGGTTGCTCTGCGTCATCGTCCCAAATGGACGTCGATATCGAGTAGTGCAGGATAAGCGTCCATATCAGACCCATTATCAGTTTCAAATTGCCATCAACAATATTCGAAGCGTCTGCAGGTGAAGTTAAATGTTATTGCTGATTTATGTGACAGAAGATTAGTCATACCAATATTTACAATTTTAATGCCCTCATTTTTAAGAAACGTCAAAGCAACCGAAACGTTCTCCAACTTCTGGACACGAACTGTGGGACGAGCATTATGTGGAGGCAATCGCTTCTGCGACAGCACCTCGGCGAGGGTAATCAAACGGAGACCATCCGACAGATCCGCTTCCAAGTTTTCCAAAGAATTACCAACTGTCCTTAGATTCTCATTGGTCCACCTTGTGAACGTGTTCTTTTGGATTTCTTTCCAATGTGCATGCTCGCCAAGATTATATTCGGGCTCCATATCGTTCTTGCACTGCTTATCTTATCGTTTCAACTTTGTTATTTTGTTAGAAGCCACAGTTTATATAAGTTAAACAGGATATTCAATTTATTATAAATATTATCAGACTTTAATTTGGATATTTTTCACTGTCGCTGAGCAATATTATTGTTTTCGCTTTGGCAATTTATCATGGACTAAATTGTTTTTTTCTGCTTTCATCAAAATGTATTAATGCACTTAACCACAATCACTTTTCTTATACCCTCTACATATTGAAACTATCAGAAAGGTGTTTTCAGATTGCACAAAAACATAACATCTAAAAGTGTATATTAAAATCACTATAGTTCACCAAATATTATATTCCATATTGAACTAAATTTGATTAAAAATTCATTAAATTTCATATTAATTTACCACTTGGTGCCCCTTTTAATTCTTTGAATAGGGTATATTCTAGTCAGGCTCTGCCGACCGATTTGTTTTATATTAATACTGTTATCAGCAAATTCTTACAATTATACACAAGGAATACAGATACGAACTGTTTATACTTATGTTGTATTTTTTTATATACGATTCATAAAAATATATTTAGACAATTGACATTTGATAAGCAGGGAGTATTTGGTTGAATCATAGACGTATATAAAGTTGAAACCTTTATTCGTCATTTATGTTTAAAGTTTTCCTTTTGTTTATGTAGAAATAATCTAATCAAGCTAAAGGTAGTGAATAACTAGTCGATACCCTATAGATAAATTCGCTGGAAAGTACAAATATTTATCAGAATAATGCACTTACTTTTCAACATATTGAGAAAAAAAAAAACAATTTAAAAGAAATTGAAATATGATAATAAACTTGGATTATTTGTATGACTTTTTTCCATGAACCCAAAAATAAATATGCGGGAATAAAATAAACACATAAATGTTGATAAATTATTAATTAATGTGATGTCATTAGTCATAAAATATTTATTACAGGGTTCAACATAGGTTATTACTATACGCAAAATAAATATAAAACACACTAAAAAACTGACAACAATTACAGCTAATAATATTTGATGATTAACCAATTAATCGCCAATCTGCTGATTCACCAGGCCACATTGGGTGTTCCCGCTGATAACCCGCCTTATCCATTCCCTGTAGTATCGCATATCCATAAACATATCTGGCACACCCTGTGCACAGGGCACCACAAAGTTAAGAATGCCTATCAGCTGACCATTGTAGACCAAGGGACCTCCCGTATCACCATGACACGCTCCAACATTCATCTGCCTAAAGGCACACACATGACATGCATCCAGCTGCACATCCTTGTAGTCCGCAAGTCGCCTCACGCAATCCTGTCTGGTGATGTGTTGCTGTTTCACTCGTTGCAACCGAGTGGGCGTGCTTCCGCCCGCCGACTGCGTGCCCCAGCCGGTAAAGACGAGTTCCGTGGTGCCCTCGGGCCACAGATCGTTAGCAATTGGCAAGGGTTGCGTGAGGGCATCGAAGATAATGCTCTCATTCAACTGAAGCAGGGCAATATCATTGTGATACTTTGGCTGATCGTAATTGTTGTGCATATGGATGGCAGAGAGGTAGTGTACCGCACCCGGTTCAGTGTAGCGTAGGGTGCCAACAGCTACCCTAAGTCGATCCGCTGGCCAACCAACCACACAATGTCCTGCTGTGAGTATCCAACTTTCTGAAATGATGACTCCACCACACAAATGACTGCCCACCAGAGATTGCAGTGAGATTTGATAAGGTGCTTCGCCCTCTACAGCGTTCTGTCCACCCACAATGAGCTCTACCGGACTGGCAGCCAGTAGCAGCATTAGAAATATTAACGGAAATAGTTGTTCCATATTTGATATCCCAGTGCAGACTGAGGTAAGCCAGACAGCGACAAGTTATCTCAAAATCGATTTTGGCGGCGATTTGAAAGAGTATATTGAGTATGGTCAATAAACTAATTTCTTATGGGTCTATTTGATAAATGGTCAAGCTTGGCAGTAGGAATTTCCTAACTGCAAAATACTCTGTTCTGATATTATAATACAATATAATATAATATAATAATAATAATAATAACATAATATAATATAATAATATGCTGTAGTCAATAGCTGGTGAAGACTATTCATATTGGTCGGGAATATAAATATTTTTTTCAATAATACAGCCAAATAGAAGTTGTTAGTGATAGATTCTATTAGAACTACTTGTACCAAATATTTAAATATTAATGAAAGTGATTCAAATTGGGAATTGCTAATTATAAACTAGCCCAAATCTAAATTAAGGGCTAGAGTGATAGTGAATACATTTGCTACTGATCAAATATAGACATTGCTATATATAAATATATGAACATTCAATATTCAAACAAAGCACAATTCAGAAAAACTACTTGATTACATTTAGGGATCGAAGATGTACACTAAAAACTCAAGTTGTAATAAAATCTTATCATTTTCAAAATAATTAAAGAGATATTTTATGATCATTCAATAGTCTAACTTTACTAATCGCCCTTAACTATTCTCTTCTAGATTTAGGGTACTATTGTGTCTTGTGAATATAAAGAGATCAGAAATGTGATCTTTGTCCCTCCGCAAACTTCTCCAGTCGCTCAGATGTGAATTCTGTTATCCTTCTGCCACTATTAAACTATATTGTGCCAATCAACAACATTTTAAATTTTTAATATTCGGCCATATCGTAAATCGATATCTTATCAGTAGGAATAGCTATAACAATGTGTTCTAATCGTACACAGTCCAAAGTGTTTATAGAACTTTGACTAAGTTAGCCTTTAGTCTAGCTCAGTCAGTTTAACGAACAAGATGAAGTTGCTCAGCTTTTGCCTGATATTCCTGATGCTTCAGGGGATGTCCTTAAGCAAGCGTCTGTTAGAGCAGGATGCTGCTGCTTCCCGTTATGCCAACGAGCGCATTAGGGGTGGTCAAATAGCTGAAATTGGATTAGCCAAATATCAGGTCTCCCTGCAGCCCATACTAGGCTCTCACAACTGTGGTGGGGCCATCCTAAACAATAAGTGGATCATAACTGCTGGACATTGTGTGGTCGGCTATCCACTCGAGCGTTTAGTAGTGGTGACGGGCACAAATCGTTATAAGGAGCCAGGAGCTGTGTACTATACCTTGGAGAAGCATGTCCACTGCATGTACGACAAACCCTATATGCACAATGATATTGCATTATTGAAGCTAACCCAAAACATAACCTTTGATGAGCTAACTCAACCCATACCGTTGCCTGTAGCTCCTCTCAGAGAGGGTGCTGAGATTCTGCTCACTGGTTGGGGTGCCGCGGTGCCCAATGATGATCCCCTGCGCAATCTGCAAAAGCTCATTATGAACTTTGTGGAAATAAACGAGTGCCTGGAGATATTCAATCACACAAGCTCTTTGGGAATCGGTCACATTTGTACCTTTTCCAAGGAGGGCGAGGGCGGCTGTCATGGTGACTCAGGCGGTCCACTCGTGAGCAATGGCCACCTCGTTGGCCTGGTCAACTGGGGACGCCCCTGCGCCGTGGGATTTCCAGATGTGCAGGCCAATGTGTACTACTATCTCGACTGGGTCAGAACTGTCATCAGCGGCAATTCCAAGTGCAGGCGCTAACCCCAACAATTGAAATCTACAGCATTTGACTAAGAGATACCCTCTAACCTTTTGAAAGTTATTGTACATATAAAAAAACGATTAACAGTGATTTTTAATTGTTACTGCTGTGTTTATTCATAGATGGTTAAAAAGCTTTTAAACTGATTTTTGTATATCTTTTAGGTTAATAAAAATCTGTTGTAAATTCTGACCAACAATATACACATTTTATTGTGATTAAAAACATAACTTTATTGTATCCTTAAACATTAAATTTTCATTGGCTTAGAATAAAAATAGGTATATTTGATGATCACTCTCAATAGTTGCTGGCATAGCAGTGACAGGTCTTGCAACCTGCTTCGTCTATGGTGCGTCTGATCCAATCCCGATAGAAATGAACAGAAGCATAGCTATCTGGATAGCCAATTGCACACGGCATTCCCCAGTTGACCAGGCCAATCAAAACGCCGTCGATCGCTAACGGACCGCCAGAGTCACCATGACAAGCGCCCATTCTCTTATCCGTCAGTGTGCAAATGTGACCAAGTCCGTTGTCATCATCGCCGCCCATGTCTTCCTGGCATGAGGGATAATCTAAATAGGTCAGGGTCGCTTGCTGGAGAACATCTGGAGCATCGCCGAACAATTCTGTCGAACCCCAGCCCGTTAACAAAACTTGAGATCCATTCGCCAGTGGAACATCGGGTAGAATCACCGGCTTTGTATATTCATTAAAAATAATCGGTTCTTTCACACGTATCACTGCGATATCATTATGAAAGTCCGGGGAATTGTAATTGCAATGCACCTTATAATCCTCCACATCATACTTGGCACCCGGCTTTTGCCAAAGTATAGTTCCTGTGACGACTTTTAGAAAGCGAGGATCATAGCCGTGGACACAATGGGCAGCTGTCAGAATGTGACGTTCATCCATGATTGCTCCTCCGCACATGTGTTCTCCGAATAAGGACTGCAGCGAGATTTGATAGGGCGCTAGACCCTCCGTGGCATCGATACCATTTATAACTCGACTATCAAAACCACTCCCTGACTTCAATATATACTCCAGCCGCTTGGCTGTGAGCGGTGCTATCCTTTTGCCATTAACCAGATTGCTCCCGGCAAGGAGCAGACAAAGAATTAAGCAACATTTTAACATTTGAACGTTTCGAAATCTATTCCCACAATAAATTCGCCAGCAAATTGTGATTTTGCTTTTATACCAATCTTTTGAGTCAAGGAGTTATCGTAAATTGGTATCTTACTTTGATATCTACATCTAAATCATAAAATAATTTGGAAGCTTTATGATTACAATTTAGTGTGTAAAAAGAGAGGTTATTAACTAACTACAGAATAGCACAAAGATACTTAGTTACTCTATATAGATTATCAAATCAAAAATTTGTTAAATTATTTAAGTAAAATCCAGTCAGAAAAAGCAATTAGAAAATGCCTTTGCATACTTTTGGGCTTTGTGTAATAAAGATTTGCCAATATTAACTAATTAACTCTTAGAAACACAATCAACATACAAATTACTGTTTAAATATGTTTTAAAATAGATCAAGCAAAGTAAAAATAAATTGTTAAATTTTGAGTATGAATAAATTGTGGGGAGAGATTTTGAAAGTGGCGTCCCAGCTAAGATGTTACACCCAAATTCCTTCAGACATAAGTAGTGTATATAAAAATAAAACCTAATAAAATTCTCAAATAACCCCATAAATGACTTAATATCAATTTATTATACCAATCAAGCCAGTTTTATTAAGCTGCTATTGAATGAAAACAATTGTTCCTATAAAAAAAAACCCATATAATAACTGTGTAAAAAAAGACTTTGACAATTCCGATTCAATTATATTTTTAATATAAATTAGATATATCAATTAATTCGTTGCTTGCAACCGGCAATTTGACGTCGTATCCAGTCCAAATAGTATATGGTATTGGCATGCATATCCGGTTTGCCGACAGCGCAGGGAGCACCCCAGTTGACGAGGCCAACCACCATGCCCTTCCATATGAGCGGACCACCCGAGTCCCCGTTGCAAACCCCCTCACCCACCTTGTTTAATGTGCAGAGATGTCCAATGTCAACGCTGTCGGTGTTATCCCAGGCCCGCTTGCATTTGGTATGATCAAACACCGTTAGATTAATAGTTTGGAGTCGTTCCATGGCTGGCCAATTGAGTTCGGGAGCACCCCAGCCATGTAGTTGGACTGTTGATCCAGCTGGCGGATGTTCTGCGCTAAGTGGCACCATCTGAGTGCGCTCATTGAACACAATCGATTCATTCAAGTGAAGCAGTCCTATATCATTCGCATAGAAGGCCGGCTTGTCATACATGCAATGTATAATAGCCTTATCGACAAAATGGATCCGTCCGGGTTTCAATCTATCATTCGTGCCCACAATAATGCGCAGCTCCTCAATGGCAAAATCCAGTGCACAGTGTCCAGCAGTGAGGATCCATTGCTCATCGATGATGGCACCACCGCAGATATTTGTTCTCCAAGGCAATTGTATCGAGACCTGATACGGTGCCGCACCCTCCGCTGCCTCCTGGCCACCCACAATCCGACTATCGAACTGTGGATATCCATAATGAATTCGCTTGGCCCGTGTGACGTCAATGGAACTTCCCAGCAGTATACAGAGGCACAAGAGTGACCACGACCCAAAACATGTCCCGAACAATGTACACATTTTGTTAAACATGGATGTTTACGGCTCCGATCAGTTTTTGCACTGCAATTAATGACCAGCAATGAAAAACAATGTTTGTACCAATTCTAAGCTTTTATATGGTTTCACAAATAAGGTATTTATCGCATGCGGGAAGCTTTGGACATGGCCTATCGGTGGACTACCCTGTAATCGTTGAAAACTAGAGAGGACGGAAGTATCTGTCAACAATAAAAATATTGCAAAAAGAGTCGATTTAATTGAACTGTTTTTGATTGTTTAAAACTGCAGAGCAATTTTATTTGTATTTTTCAGATAACTCACTGCTGTGATAAACATCAGTTTCAACATGGCAATATTCTGAAATATATTTATATTTTTGTAAGTTAACATAAGACTTTATTTTTATTACACTTGATATTACTTAGTTAACAATGAAATGTGCGTGGCGTCTTCAAGTCGATCAGCATTGACTTGAATACTCATAATGATATTGCCAATGGTCAAATCTTTATGAACATGGCTCAAATATGAATCCATATAAAATGCATATCTTTACGATGCTGAGAATAAAATGCAAACGGTAATTGTGTCCTAATTGGAGGACTCATAAACTGCCCAAAGAATATATTGCAATATCGCCATTCAATCAAGTAATGCCCGATTTGGCCATGTGTAAAACTTATTAAAGCTTTAGCCTATCAGATAAGCTTCGTTCGCTGATTATTTCCACTGAAAATTTTAGTTGCAATTGTGGACTTAAAACAATGGGATCAACAACGAAATCTCTGTTAATCAGGCTAAGCCTTAGCTTTTGTATGCTGCTGCTGCAGACCCAATCCTCTCATGGAATGCGCCAGCGAGGGGAGCAGCTGCCCGGCAAGTTGGCCAAGGGAAATCGACCTGACTCGAGTTCAATCCAAGGCCGCATTGCGGGTGGACAGCTGGTCAAGGAGGGAGCTTGGCCTTGGATTGTCTCCATACAGAATCAGTACGAATATCCCTTTTGCAGTGGTGTCATCATTGACGACGTTTGGATTCTGACTGCCGCCAGTTGTGTTTCGGGCTTGCGTGCTCGTAATTTGGTAATAGTCGCTGGCACCGTATCCACGTGGAATATAACCGCTCCGGGTTACTATGCGGATCAGATTCATATCCATTGTAATTTTGATAAGCCCCTTTTTCACAACGATATTGCAATGTTGCATTTAACTGAGAAGATTGAGTTCAATTCAGTGGTTGCTAAGATTGCGCTAGCGGAAATCGATGAGCTACAACAGAACGACCCTTTGATCTTTGCGGGCTGGGGCACGGACTCAACTGGAGGCTACATCTCGCAGTTCTTGCAGCAATCGGATGGCAGCTACCTTAATGTGGATGACTGTCGCAAGATGCTGGGCGAGACTGAAGATGTCGATCTGGGTCATGTTTGTGTTCGAATGGAGTCCGGCAAGGGTGTCTGTTACGGTGACACCGGTGGACCCCTAATCAACGATCGACAGCAACTGGTAGGCATCGGCAACTGGGGAGTTCCCTGCGCCCTTGGTTTTCCCGATGTGTACAGTCGGGTGGCCTTCTACAACGATTGGATCCGCAGCACCACTGATGGCTGTGGAATTGCCTGAATCATGGCAACACAAATATATACACAGAGCGAAAATCCCCCACTGTTTTCTTTGTTCTTAAAACGCTACGTCGAAATCAAATAAAAATGATTCCTGCTTTTAAAATATATTGCTAATTTTACATAAAAAAGAATAAAAAAACCATTAAAAATAGAAAACATGCATTACACAATTTTTGTCCTACAAATTTGATATGTGAAATCCAATTTTGTTCTCCAATAAAATGCCTAAATTCGTGACATATGCTTGACTTACCAATTTGGGTACTTGAAATAAGAGCTAAATATCTATTTAAGTAGAAAGATTATGGATTTCAGAAAAATCTATTAAGGAACTCATACATTGACTAGTTTCGGATTTTGGGTTTTAAGGTGATTTTGAAAACGTTTGTAATTTATTGGTGTACCTACTATTTTCTCAGTGTAAATAATATTGATACTATCATTATCAGCATTTATTGCATTAAATGCTATCAGACTTTATGGTACCTAATATTCTATATTCTCATTCTGATACTACACGATTTATCTTATATGACTGGTCATTAATATCCGAGCATTGCCCAACTACTTGGTATCGAAGTACCTTCAGATTAGTCCACTTTTAACGGAGTTGGCAATATGTTGCACCAAAGCGGAGCGTGTCTTCTGGTTATCCTGCTGGTATCCTGCTCGCAAGCGGATTTCCGTCGAAATTTAATATCAATGCCCGCGTCAAAGATGAAGTTTAGTTCTCGCATCGTCGGAGGTGAAGTCGCTTCCTTGGGAGCGGCACCCTATCAGGTGTCACTCCAGAATAAATACGGGTAAATAAAGTGTATTTTATTTTTAAATGAAACAGTATCATCATTTCTCGAATCCATAAATTTCTACAAAGTGTAAGATGTTCACATTAATGTGAATATCGAAGTGATTTCAGATTTATTTGTATATTGAAATTAATTTTTAAGGAAATAAGTTTGATTTTATTAGAAATTAAACAGAGTAGTATTCTGAGAATTGCAATGTTTCCTTTACGAGAACTACTTTAGAGAGTTATTAGAAGTCAAAATAAATTTAATATTAACAAAATTTAAATTCTGTTCAACATCTTGCAGCAATCACATGTGTGGTGGTGTCATAGTTGCCGATCAGTATATTCTAACTGCGGCTAGTTGCGTGGCTGGTATTAACAAGAATAACCTCAAAACGGTGATGAGCACCAACGATTGGGCCGGTGAGGCCTGGGAGTATTATACTGAGGAGATAATACCACACTGTAATGCCGATAAGCCGCTATACCATAACGATATTGCACTTGTCAAGATGACGACGAAGGTGGCCTACGACGAGGTCACACAGAATATAACAATAGCCGCCTTTGATGATCTCGTCGAGGATGATAAGCTCAAAATGACGGGTTGGGGTAGAGCCTCGGAGGGTGGCGAATTTACTTTCGATCTCAAGCAGATAGAGCTGACCTATGTATCGAATGCTAAATGCAACTCAACATATAAGTATACCAAAGATTTGGACATCGGACATCTGTGCGCTGTGGGCAAGGTGGGTGAGGGAGCCTGCAATGGTGACACCGGTGGACCATTGGTGGATAGCAAGGGTCGCCTGGTTGGCATCAACAATTGGGGTGTGCCATGTGGTAGAGGTTTTCCCGATGTGTTTGCCCGTGTCAGCTTCTACTACGATTGGATTCAAGCCACAATTAATGGATGTGCAATGAAATAAATAAATCTTGAATCTAATCTCTGAAGTTGCCAGACGTCTGGCCTATGATATCGTTGTTATCACCTAATAACGCAGACTAATATTATACTTTGGACCCACAAAAATGTACAAAGCAAAGATTTTTCAAACACGAAATACATTTTTTATATTAATTAATTGTTAAGAATCTAGATAGCCCATATGGAATATAGTAGAAATATGGGCATTTAATGATGATTACAATTAATTACCCAAAATTTAACCTCATTGAGCCGATCAGCGGTTGATCAATTTACACCGATTACGTGAAGTGACTGGCACTTCCCAGTGCTTCCGATTACGACATTATCAACTGTCTGGCAGACCTGACAGATTATACAAAAACTCGATCAAAGTTCGTCCACATAGCGTGTGACTAATATGTTTTTAAGTTTGTCAACTGACTATGAATTGAATAGCTGGCGGTACTTCGTTTTATGCGAATCCACCATTATTATTATTATTATATTATTATCGGCGTATATTGCCTATGGTAATGTTTTCTTTCGGAACTCCCTAGAATAGTGTTTCATTTCTTATCTTGACAATTTGCGCACCCGAACGAGATAAGCTGGCAAACAGGTAGCCGACTATATAAAGAAATCGCTAACTGCAAATTTCACAATTTGAAAACGAATGCCGAAAGAACCTCAGCGGCAAGGATGAAGTTAACTGTTTTAATTACCGCCCTAATTGTGGGACAGAGTGTTGCACGCGAAATTGGTGTAAGAAAATCATTGAGCCGTCAGCTGGACAGTGATGTTGCATTTCCGGAGTCCAGAATTGTGGGTGGAAGTGAAGCACCCCAGGCCTGGGCACCGTATCAGGTGTCCATTATGAATACCTTTGGCGAGCATGTTTGTGGAGGTAGCATCATCGACGAACACTGGATTTTAACAGCCGCCCATTGCCTGGACTGGCCCATAAAGTTTCTGAGGATTGTCACCGGCACCAATGATTACACGAAACCTGGTGCGGAATATGTGGTGGATTCAGCGAAGAAACATTGCCAACACGACAAGCCCATGTATCACAATGATATTGCGCTAATACACACAGCCACGCCCATTGTCTACAATGAACGAACTCAGCCCATTCAAATGGCTAGCAAAGCAAATACCTTGAAAACGGGTGACAAACTAACACTAACCGGCTGGGGCAGCACCCGAACCTGGGGAAGATATCCCACTCAGCTTCAAACAATTGACTTGGCCTATGTTGATCACTCGACTTGCGAGGGGCAGGTGCGCAATGCCAACTGGCTGGGCGAGGGACACCTGTGCAGCTTAACAAAGGCGGGTGAGGGATCTTGCACTGGTGACTCCGGTGGTCCCCTGATCGATGCCAATCACGTCCTCGTCGGAGTCGTCAATTGGGGTGAAGCCTGCGCCCTCGGCTTCCCGGATGTGTATGCCTCAGTGCAATACTATCGTGATTGGATCGATGACATGATGACAGAGGAGCGCACAGCCTGTTAAGGATTTGAAACAGAACCAAACCAGAGAACAAAGTAAAACAAAAGCGTTGCGAATTAAAAGCCACACTGAACAAATTTTATATATAGACCATATTAGGTAATAAACCTATAAATTTTATCACACAACTGTATATCGCAAATATATAAACTAATTACGTATGAATGAAAAAAACCATAAATGTTTTATTACCTAATTTGTTTGTTCTGAAGAGAAAATAGAAGCTTGTTTAGATAAGGAGAGGTAAAATAAGGTGTATCAGGTGATCCATAAAATATTTCGATTAATCTTCAAAAAGGGCCAGAGTCCCAGTGGAATGTTTTCCAAACTTAGGAGATCTTCAAGAAATTGTATTCAGTCGGTTTTCTGAGAATGCAGCCACATAGAAACCGTTTCTCAATAAAATAAATTCATCATTTGAATAAAATTAAATTTTCTGACTCAATTTGTTGTCTACTATTGGCCAAGTTTGCAGGTTAGCACTTTTGAGTGGACATTATCAACTGATAAGCCTTTCAGTCATATTCCCATTTAATAATTGAATATAGAAATGTTGTTTTTGTTATATAACTGATTTTATCATATCCATGAAAAAGCTGAGTAGCTTAAGTCAGAACTTATAGTACTTAAAACTCATTAATCGATAATTATTTCTGATTAACATTTAACAAAACCCGAATAAATATGCTTATGCTGATACAAAAAAATGTTAAACATCCATTTTTGCGAAACTTAAGTAACTTTTACATTGTATCTAAATTCCAGGGCATACTTGGGGTCTGATCCATAAATAGTTACCGCTAAAATGGATACTTCCAAAAACACAACTTTCTGATAATCTAACCCGGAATAATGATGATTCATTGCCCCACTGACTCAGTCTAATTGAGATTCCCTCAATCAAGGTTCCCCCTTTAAATTAAATACCTTAGGCTTATAGACATAGATTAAAAGTAACGCTATCAATTGTAGACCATTTGTATATTCAATTTACCCATCGGGCTCAGCTGGAGCACAAGCCTTATCAGGGCAGCACTACTCTATATAGTTTTACAGGTCTGACTGTTAAATAAACCCATTGTTAACTGTTAAACCTACACATAGAGAAAATCTGTGTTCGAAATGGCAACACCTAATTTCATACTCAGTTTGGATTTTAAAATCAACCAATTTTGATGCAAACATTCTTAAATCAAGTTAAAATATATTTAAGTATTTAAAATATGTGAATTACGTTTAAAATCTAAAATTCTGGATTTAGGCTGAGGTAAATTTTAAGAGCCTTGTCTTGGCCAACTTCAACATTGTACAGTTTTTGATTTGTACTTGATTTAAGTATTTTCATTTGTTGAGTGTTGAAGCAACGTGACATGCATTTTTAAACCTGTAATCCAAAAACCCATAAAAGAACCAGAAACTCGGTGCAGACTTCAATTTGAACCAAACCATTATGTTGCTACTATTGGTGTCTACTGTCGTAGTTGGCGGATGTCTTGGTCAGGTGCTCTACCCACCTCAGTATACAACGCAGCGCATTGTGGGTGGCGGTGGTTCCGTGTGCTCACCGGCACACAGGATTTGCAGCAGAACGTGTCCAAGTACTACTATCCGGACAGAATAGTCGAGCACTGTAACTATGAGCCACGCATGTATCGCAACGATATTGCGCTCCTTCATCTGAACGAATCGATTGTTTTCGACAATGCAACGAAGTGTGTGCAACTGGATCACGAGCCACTGGCTCTGGGCGATCGACTGCTTCTCACCGGCTGGGGCACTCTGTCCCTGGGTGGCGAGGTGCCCGCCAAGCTGCAGCGACTCGAGGTGGAATATGTGCCTCACCAGGAGTGCCGCGAGGCGCATGGAAACAGCAGTCACGTGGACATCGGACATGTGTGCACCTACAACGATAAGGGCAGGGGTGCTTGCCACGGTGACTCTGGCGGCCCGCTGGTGCACAACGGTAAGCTCGTTGCCTTGGTCAATTGGGGCATGCCCTGCGCCAAGGGGAAGCCCGATGCCCATGCGGGCATTGCCTACTATCATGATTTCATCCGCACACATCTTGCACTGGAAAACTCGGAGGCAGAAGGAGAAGCTGTTGAGGCTATAACTCAGGAGCGAAAAGCATGGAAAAGTAAGTCGCATTGTCACTGATCCGACGATTCTTAAACATCGAAAGCAGGATTACAAAATATTTAAATTTTAACTAAATGGAAATTTTGATTTTAGAATCTACAATCTGTCTCAAAGCAAGAATTTATATTTAAACAAAAAAAGAACAAATTTGTTGCATCAATATGTTTTATATACGTATATAGATAAACAACACAACTCAGAGTTTTTAATAATTCAATAAAATTTAAAAATAGAATTTAATGAATTATTAATTCATGTAAACATTATTTATTTATACATCAAGTAAAATCATTTAGAAACTGATTTCCTTAACTGAAATCAAGCATTTTCAAACAAAAATAAACCTAATATAAAAAGCATAAGCAATAGGAATCGGCTAATCACTTCTTTGGGAGAAAAAACTTCGATACCTTGTTTTCAAATATATTTTATTATTCAAAATCATAATAATTACGATTTCCGTAGCTTGAGTGTGCAGTAGCAAAATTTTTATAGCAAAGAATTTTCAAACCCGAAATACATTTTCTAAATTAATTAATTGTTAACAATCTAGATAGCCTATATGATATATAGTAGAAATAGGGGCATTTAATTATGAATACAATTATAAACAAACAAACACTTTATGGCTTTGTTCCCCAGTTGTTGCTACTAAATTATATTACTTACTTACATACTTAAAAAAAAAAATTTGCTATAATCAGAAAATATTCTTTTTCTTTTCGCTCCTCAGTTGTTGCTACTCAATTATGTTACAAATAAAAAAAAATAAAATTGGCACAATCAGGAAATGTTAGTTAAAATTTGCTTTAATATAATTCTTTATATTTTTTTTATCAATATTTCACAGGCATATTTTTCGTATTATGTGCTCACTTATAGCTTTAAGAGATTTGCCTTTTCAAGGTTTGGTAGGGATAGCCCTGAACTGTTGAACGGTAAATTTGCACTTCATGCACATGGCCTTTGACCTCTAATCTTACAACCGATTTGTAGGGCAACCGATGCAAATACTCTGTGTAGTGTCGGCCATCTATGGCAATAAGGTATTTCGAGTCTGTCACGAGTACTTGAATTGAGAATCTCTCTCCCGGGCGATACGGCGAAGTGCTCTGTTCCTCAGGACCACAAACTTCATTAATACACGAGGTGCGTATAGTGATCATCTCAGGAACACGAAAGTCCATGTAAAAAACGTAATCGTTATTGCGGTAAAGGATGATGTTGAAACTGTAATTAAATAGATATATCTTTTAAGAAGGATTTGGACTTAACTCTCGATTAACTTACCTCTCAGTATTCTTTGTAATTAAGCCGGTGAAGGTAAAGCTGTCGCCTACCTTAAGTTGATCAACATCTGTATAATAACTGATATAAGGATTTATGGGCAGTTCATCAAAGTAAACGTTAGAATGCTTCTATAACAAATATAATATATATCAATATATCAAGTATTAAGAACGTTTTTTACTTAATTTATTTTATTTCTTACCCCCGCTTCTAGGAATCTTTATGGATAGCCACGCACCATATCACAATTATAATTGTCATGCACAAAGCACTCACAGGACTTGCGATCTGCTTCATCTATGGTGTGTCTGATCCAGTCCCGATAAAAATGAACTGAAGCATAGCTAGCTGGATAGCCAATTCCACATGGTGTTCCCCAGTTGAGCAGGCCAATCAAAACGCCATCGATCGCTAATGGACCGCCAGAGTCGACATAAGAAGCACACTTTTCCTTTTCCGTAAGTGTGCAAATGTGACCCAGTTCATTATAATCATCGCCGCCCATGCCTTTCTGGCATGAGGGACAGTCTATATAGGTCAGGGTCGCTTGCTGAAGAACATCTGGAATATCGTCACAACCGCCCCAGCCAGTTAACAATACTTGCGATCCATTCGTCAGTGGAACATCGGGTAGAATCACAAGCTTTGTACACTCATTAAAAACAATCGGTTCTTTCACGTATCACTGCGATATCATTATGATATTCTGGTGAATTATATTTAGAATGCACCCAATACTCCTCCACATCATACTTGGCACCCGGCTCTTTCCAACGAATAGTTCCCGTAACGACTTTTAGATAGGGAGGATCTAAGTCCTGGACACAATGGGCAGCTGTCAGAATGTGACGTTCACTCATGATTGCTCCTCCACACATGTGTATTCCGTCAAAGGACTGCAGCGAGATTTGGTAGGGCGCTAGACCCTCCATGGCATCGGTACCATTAAAACCACGAGTATCAAAGCCATTACCTGACCTTGCTAACCTTTTGCAATTAACCAGATTGCTCCCAGCGAGGAGCAGGCCAAATATTATGCAATATTTCAACATTTCAACGTTTCGAAATCTATTCGCACAATAAATTCGCCAGCAAATTGTGATTTTGCTTTTATACCAATCTTTTGAGTCAAGGAGTTATCGTAAATTGGTATCTTATCTGCATCTAAATCATCAAATAATTTGGAAGCTTTAAGATTACAATTTATTATGTGATAACTGAGGTTCTTAACTAACAACAGAATATTATAAAGATACTTGGGTAATCTATGTAGAATTGGATATGTGAAAAGCTTACATAAAAAGATATCATCTCAAAAATAAGTTTAATTATTTAACTAAAATTCAGTCAAAAGTAAACAATTAGAATATGCATTAGCCTACTATTGGGATTCGCATAATACATATTGGCCAATATCAACTAATTTACTGTTAGAAGCACAATCTACCTACAAATAAAAGTATTTATCGCATGTGGAAAGCATTTTTATGAACATGGCTTGAATATGAGTCCATATAAAATGCATATCTTTACGATGCTGAGGATAAAATGTCGAATCTCTGCCCATTAAAGCTTTAGCCTATCAGATAAGCCTCGTTCGTTGTTTCTTTCCACAGAAAATCATTTATTAGAACAATGGGATCAACAACAAAATCTCTGCTAATCATCCTAAGTCTAAGCTACAACAGAACGAACCTTTGATCTTTGCTGGCTGGGGCACGGAATCAACTGGAGGCTACATCTCGCAGTTCTTGCAGCAATCGGATGGCAGCTACCTTAATGTGGATGACTGTCGCAAGATGCTGGGCGAGACTGAAGATGTCGATCTGGGTCATGTTTGTGTTCGAATGGAGTCCGGCAAGGGTGTCTGTTACGGTGACACCGGTGGACCCCTAATCAACGATCGACAGCAACTGGTAGGCATCGGCAACTGGGGAGTTCCCTGCGCCCTTGGTTTTCCCGATGTGTACAGTCGGGTGGCCTTCTACAACGATTGGATCCGCAGCACCATTGATGGCTGTGGAATTGCCTCAATCATGGCCACACAAATATATACACAGAGCGAAAATCACCCACTGTTTTTTTTGTTCTTAAAACGCTACGTCGAAATCAAATAAAAATTATTCCTGCTTTTAAAATATATTGTTAATTTTACATAAAAAAAGAATAAAAAATCCATTAAAAATAGAAAACATGCAATACACAATTTTTGTCCTACAAATTTGATATGTGAAATCCAATTTTGTTCTCCAATAAAATGCCTAAATTCGTGACATATGCTTGACTTACCAATTTGGGTACTTGAAATAAGAGCTAAATATCTATTTAAGTAGAAAGATTATGGATTTCAGAAAAATCTATTAAGGAACTCATACATTGACTAGTTTCGGATTTTGGGTTTTAAGGTGATTTTGAAAACGTTTGTAATTTGTTGGTGTACCTACTATTTTCTCAGTGTAAATAATATTGATACTATCATTATCAGCATTTATTGCATTAAATGCTATCAGACTTTATGGTACCTAATATTCTATATTCTCATTCTTTAAGAGAACTACTTTAGAGAGTTAATGGAAGTCAAAATAAATAGAATATTAACAAATTTTAAATTCTGTTCCACTTCTTGCAGCAATCACATGTGTGGTGGTGTCATAGTTGCCGATCAAGATTAACAAGAATAACCTCAAAACGGTGATGAGCACCAACGATTGGGCCGGTGAGGCCTGGGAGTATTATACTGAGGAGATAATACCACACTGTAATGCCGATAAGCCGCTATACCATAACGATATTGCACTTGTCAATATGACGACGAAGGTGGCCTACGACGAGGTCACACAGAATATAACAATAGCCGCCTTTGATGATCTCGTCGAGGATGATAAGCTCAAAATGACGGGTTGGGGTAGAGCCTCGGAGGGTGGCGAATTTACTTTCGATCTCAAGCAGATAGAGCTGACCTATGTATCGAATGCTAAATGCAACTCAACATATAAGTATACCAAAGATTTGGACATCGGACATCTGTGCGCTGTGGGCAAGGTGGGTGAGGGAGCCTGCAATGGTGACACCGGTGGACCATTGGTGGATAGCAAGGGTCGCCTGGTTGGCATCAACAATTGGGGTGTGTCATGAGGTTTTACCGATGTGTTTGCACGTGTCAGCTTCTACTACGATTGGATTCAGGCCACAATTAATGGATGTGCAATGAAATAAATAAATCTTGAATCTAATCTCTGAAGTTGCCAGACGTCTGGCCTATGATATCGTTGTTATCACCTAATAACTCAGACTAATATTATACTTTGGACCCACAAAAATGTACAAAGCAAAGATTTTTCAAACACGAAATACATTTTTTATATTAATTAATTGTTAAGAATCTAGATAGCCCATATGGAATATAGTAGAAATATGGGCATTTAATGATGATTACAATTAATTACCCAAAATTTAACCTCATTGAGCCGATCAGCGGTTGATCAATTTACACCGATTACGTGAAGTGACTGGCACTTCCCAGTGCTTCCGATTACGACATTATCAACTGTCTGGCAGACCTGACAGATTATACAAAAACTCGATCAAAGTTCGTCCACATAGCGTGTGACTAATATGTTTTTAAGTTTGTCAACTGACTATGAATTGAATAGCTGGCGGTACTTCGTTTTATGCGAATCCACCATTATTATTATTATTATATTATTATCGGCGTATATTGCCTATGGTAATGTTTTCTTTCGGAACTCCCTAGAATAGTGTTTCATTTCTTATCTTGACAATTTGCGCACTCGAACGACTGGATCACAAGCCACTGGCTCTGGGCGATCGGCTGCTTCTCACCGGCTGGGGCACTCTGTCGCTGGGTGGCGAGGTGCCCGACAATCTGCAGCGACTAGAGGTGGAATATGTGCCTCACCAAGAGTGCTGCGAGGCGCATGGAAACAGCAGTCACGTGGACATCGGACATGTGTGCACCTACAACGATAAGGGGAGGGGTGCTTGCCACGGTGACTCTGGCGGCCAGCTGGTGCACAACGCTCGTAAGCTCGTTACCTTGGTCAATTGGAGCATGCCCTGCGCAAGGGGAAGCCCGATGCTTATGCGGGCATTGCCTACTATCATGATTTCATCCGCACACATCTTGCACTGGAAAACTCGGAGGCAGATGGAGAAGCTGCTGAGGCTACAGCTCAGGAGCGAAAAGCATGGAAAAGTAAGTCTCATTGACACTGATCCGACGATTCTTAAACATCGACAGGCAGGATTTCAAAACATTTCAATTTTAACTAAATGGATATTTCGATTTTAGAATCTACAATCTGTCTCAAAGCAAGAATTTATATTTAAACAAAAAAAGAACAAATTTGTTGCATCAATATGTTTGATATATATAGATAAACAACACTACTCAGAGTTTTTAATAATTCAATACAATACAAAAATTTAATTCAATTAATTAATAATGTAAACATTATTTAACTATATATCAAGCAAAAGCATTTATAAACTGATTTCCTAAACTGAAATCAAGTATTTTCAAACAAAAACTAATATAAATAAACTTAATATAAAAAGCAATAGGAATCGGCTAATCATTTCTTTGGGAGAAAAAAAAGTTCGAAACCTTGTTTTCAAATATATTTTATTATTCAAAATCATAATAATTACGATTTCCGTAGCTTGAGTGTGCAGTAGCTACATTTTTATAGCATACTTTTAAGCGGTTTTTTTGAAGAAAATAAATCACAGGTGGCGTATATTTTTTATGATTGGGCCCATACAGCATTGTTTACCTTATGGTTTTGGGAAGTTTTGATTCTATCTAAGAAGTACATTAATTTTTACAGGGAGACGAATGGAGTTTTTGAGGGAATAATAATTTAGATTATAGTCAAACCAGAAGGGCGTTTCCAATTTTGAAGGCAGTATTGATCTAAAGATTTAAAAATTATCAAAAGACAATGGTTTGTAAAAATCTGATCACTTAGATAAAATAATTGCTCAGCTGTCTCTTCAAGCAACTTTTGATAAATAAATCAACTAATGTTTTGAAAACAATTTTGAACCACTTTATTAATACAGACTTGATTCAAATTGGCATACACATCTATAAATTCACTTATTAACTTAGACAACAAGAAATGCGAGTTGAACGGAAATGCAACTAGTAACTAACTAAGATTCAGTTTTATGTGAGCAATGAAGATACTTTAGAACTGATTGGCGGGCAAATATTGATTGCTAATGGGCCCATTGCCATTGAGGTTTGCAGCATTGCCCTCAATATTCTGCTGTGGTAGCTCCTCTTCCTCCTCCTCGGGTGCATCCAGTGAGCCGACAACAGATGTGATTGGCGCGAGACCCTCATCGGTAATGGTGGAACTGCCGCCCAGAGCATCATACTGCGACTGAATCTGTCGCTGGGCATTCAAGGCCTCCTCCGGCGTGCGGTACTTGATGAAAAACACCTCGGGCTTGTTAATGTGCTGTGGCGCATCGGCTATGGCTTCCTGCAAATCAGACGCACTTGTCTTCTTGGCCAGCACATAGACCACCGTCTTCTCTTGCTTCAGCGACTTGGCCAGATTCAGAGCAGCTGCGCGATTCGTCTGAGCTGGCGTCTTCACAAAGAGCACATTGTAGTGATTGCGTGGCTGCTGTGACAGCTGCTGCAGCTCATCCTGAATCTCATCGTCGGACTCCTCGGGAGCCGAGTGAATAAAGAAGTTCTTTGTGACAATTGGCTTCTTGGGAATGCGGACACGTGGACGAGCGCGACGCTGCTGTTGCAGTGGCGCAGTCTGGAAGTTGATCGGAAAATTGGCGGGCATAGGAAATGCGGCAGAGTTGCGTGGTTGATGCTGCTGCTGCTGCTGGTGGTGCTGCTGCTGCTGCGGCTGCTGCTGGTGGTGCTGCTGTGGCTGGTATTGTGTTGCAGGTGGCAGATAGGGCAGTGGCAAAGCCACTGGTGGCAACACCGGATGTGAGGTATGTGACTGCTGCTGCTGTTGTTGTTGCAACTGCTGGTTGAGCAGATGTGCCACAACTGTGGGTTGCTGCTGCGTATGATAATTGTAGCCCTGTTGCGTTAAACTGATGTCGGCACGAGCCAGCGCCAATGTGGCCACAAGTATCGTCTAGAAAAATATGAACAAATATTGGTTATAATCCATGTTGCTGATTAATCCACAAAACGCACCAAAAATATCTTCATGCTGCTGCTTAGGCTGGAAACTTAGTTTTAGTTAGCTACGAACAAACTCTGATGCTGCTCGGTCTGTGTGTCAAGTGATTGTGATGATGGGTCAATCGCTACTAATGCCTTTTATACTAACTAGCCCTTCCCAGAGTTTTATGTGTGATCGCAGCAAGCTATACAATCGGTAACTAATAATGAAACAGCTGCTACGCCAGCTAACAATATCAAAAATGGTTGCAACAGTTCACATTTTATATGCATAGAGGGGAGTAGCAACACTTGACTGGGTGGCAAGTCAAAGTGGGCCTTTTTGTGTTACGCCCTAAAAAACCGTCCATTGTTTGGACAACAAATCAAATTAAGCGACCAGCTGAGATAACAGCCATGAAAATAAGTGGTTTGTTTTGTTTGCATTTTATACTCTTAGCGAAGCTTAAGCCAATGAAATTAGTAAAGTTGTTGATTTTTAATATATATTAATAGATTTAAAGTTAATAAGAAACATTTCTATAATAGATAAAACAGCGTATAATTTTTTAGCTTTAACAATTTTTGCAGATTTTGCTTATCTAAAATAATACCATACAATACTCATTTATTTTCATATAGAGTATTTGTAATACTCCACATTAAAAGACTATTTTTCTAAATTAATTTATTTTACGCGAAATAAATGCTCAAATTAATAATACATAAAGTAGCTCAACTTTTCTGAATATTAAATTCGTATATTGTTGCTAGTTTTTATTGTTTGCTTTATTTGCAAATAAAAAGTGTCAAGAAAAGCATAAAAATTATTTATTTAAAAACTAACTTCGCAATATGTTTAGAGGATGGTCTCAATATTTACAGTCAAGTTGAATGACTAGCCCCATTGACATGCAAATCTTTGAATTCGAGGTTACAATCGATTACAATCGATTACAACCGTTTTCTATGCACTTTTGTCTTTTCCCGGGCCATTGTGCGTTATTGTCAACGCAACTTGAACTATAAAAAACTAATACAATATGGAAGTGAATATGGAAAAATGGGCAGCCTCCGTATTTGCTACTCTAAAAAGAGGAAGCCAAGGTCTATGCCTGTATTGTGTTTACACAGAGAGAAAATATTTTAATTGATCCTATTTCAATTATGATAATCAAACAATTTGTTGACATCAATTAATATGGATTGTATAATAATTTTTTGATTTTTTAAGATATAAGACATTTATTCTTGATCTGTTAATTTTTATATTTTAATTTGACCATTGCTTTATTATTAAAAAATTATTTAGTTATACAAATTCATTTCAGAAAAACACAAGCGAATGTCAGATTAAATTCTACAGCTCGATCCCAAATAAATTCTTTCGTTACATTCTTAATTTTTTTTTTTTAGTTTTAATATCATAGCCTAAAATTTGTTGTGATTCGAAGTCATTCAATGTATGTCACTTTTCTCTCTGTGCATCTGTTTATGTTATTTATTTTGTCAACTCTAGAAAATAGTGAATGTAAATAACTTTCGATTATCGAATTTGGATAAGGTTGACATCTTGCGCTAGTTAGTGGCAATCTTTGGCAACGGAAATCACTTGGCTTAATAAGCACTTTCAATTTAATACCTATGCTTATTGGATTGACTGTCAAAATGCATACTAAAAAGTTTACGTTTACAACAAAAGTTGAGCATACAACTAATTTATCTGTGATCCAATTTTAACAACAAAATCAATAAACAAAAACTTTTTGTAATATTAAATACGCAACGCTGAGTATTTTACAAATGGTGATTCAGTAGTAGGCCAGCCATTAAATAGGCCAAATAGATGCAAGTATCTAATGCAGTTAGTTCCAGGTCAGAGTGCATCTCATTAAATGGAGCTTGCACACATACTTTTTTAGATTTAACCTTCAACCTCTCGGATTAGTGCCCTACTCTGAGGCAAAGCTACTTATCAAAAAAAAAACAGGTTCCACACTTTCTCACGGCAATGACGTGAGGCGTGACCAAAAAAAAAATATTTGCGTAGTCGGGAATGGAATTCATCTTCAACATCTCGTTTTCTCTGTTTTTTATTAAATACGCCAAAATAAATGTAGTCAGAAAAAACTGTAAAATACTTGGATTGGTCTTATTAAATTTAAAGTTATGGGATTCGCAAATTTCATAAGGCATATTTAAGATATTTTTACAAATTTTAATGCTTTTAATAGTGTTAAATTAAAAATAAGCATAAATGTGACGACAACTTAAATTAATTTGGGACAACTAAAAATTCTCGACCATAACCACTTCAATCTTAGTATGAAATACTTGATTGTTTCTCTCAGTGCACATATTTCAAAGATAATCTCAGATCAACTTCCGCTCGTAAAGTGAAACTAAACCGAGAGGATAATTTAATTATAATAAAAAAAAAGCATGTATTTCACATATAATAAATAAAATGTTGATTTATAAGTTTATATTAAAAATATTTTATTAAACAAATTTAGTTCACATCACAACAAATGCTTAGGTTACATAGATAAAAAGTGAATGCTGGTGAATACATAAGTCTTGTGGATTTTCGAAACAAAATTTGTTTTAATTTATTAATTTATTATGTGGCTGACGTTTCACACCATCAGATTTTGACATTGTGCCTTTGTTTGCTTTGGTAATATGAATGTGGAATATACACAGAGTCTGCATAATATTAATACTATGTCAAACTAGAGTCTCGAGAGAAGAAGCATCGATTGACTGATGCTTATTTGATTATAGGCCTAAAATTCATTCAACATTAATAATAGAGATTATTATTAAGATTAACAAATTACACATAGCGCCTAAAGGCCACCTTAAACATTGTTTTATGATATATACAAAAGTATTTAAGCCAAAAGCGAGCCAAGACAACAAGACAAGCTTATTTGATCTTAAGCCGGCATAGTTAAAATTGATGAATGAGTTCAAGTTGATTTTAAAGATGTCGCATTAATACATGGCCTTTCACATTTGATTGAGTCTTTATCAAATTATAGTGTTTAAGTTGTTTATAATAGCCAAGTTTGTTTTCGGCAAATGCATAACATATTCTGTCTAAGATTGGTTTATGTGGCGATTATGCAAGCGCAATTTTTTATGGCTAATACAAATATTGGAAAAAAATGTATGTCGGCTTATGTTGTTATAACATAAAATCTGTATATGTTATCCAAGCTTACTGAAATTTGCATAGATTATTCATGGTTTACATGCACATTACTTACTTACTTGAAAAGGGTTCATCTATCAAAAGTACATTTCATTGTGGCTATCGGCTCTTAAAAATTTCTCAAGCCAGATTGTTCATATAAACAGATAGACATACATAGCTATATTCCTTCACTTTTGATGGTGATCAACAATATATATTTTTTATACCAATTCTCAATTGGATAATGACATAAAAACATTATAGAACGCCTATCTTGGGCGTGAAAAAGTTTACTCTTACATACCGAAATAATTACATGCAAATGTAGGTATTATTTTTAAATGTATTTCGTTTGCTTAAAAGGGATCTGTATAATACATTTTGTTGTAACTTTAAAAAATTTATAAGTTTTAAGCATATGAATAAAGTTGAAGAGAAATTCGATTTAGTTTAAAACAAAATTAGAGTTAATAATATGTAGCCTAATTTTAGGCTGAATGTTTTTTGTAGCGCCACCTTTCGTTGAATATTCAACCTAGTTGCTTTCTCAAGAACGAATTTCACAATTCTTTCGACTTAGTTATAAAACATGTAATTATTATTATTTTTATAGAACTAAACATAATTTCTTTTTATTGTCACTGAAAAGCTTATCCAAATGTTGAACACTAACAATTTTCGATTTACTCTAAATTTAATTGAATATTAGCTTTGGCATAAAGAAGAATTTAATTTTAATGTATGTATTTTTTAATTAATTTGTAAAAGACTTTGCAAATTGATAGAAATTAAATTTCATCAGGCCATTAAATAATGATTAATAATCAGAAATGAAGTCAAACGTTATAATCACGTTATAATTTCACAATTCTTTCGACTTAATAGAACTAAACATAATTTCTTTTTAATGTCACTGAAAAGCTTATCCAAATGTTGAACACTAACAATTTTCGATTTACTCTAAATTTAATTGAATATTAGCTTTGGCATAAAGAAGAATTTAATTTTAATGTATGTATTTTTTAATTCATTTGTAAAAGACTCTGCAAATTGATAGAAATTAAATTTCATCAGGCCATTAAATAATGATTAATAATCAGAAATGAAATCAAACATTATAAACAAATCAAATTACTCGGCAGTTATAATAAGTGCAGTTATTTTTACCCAGCTAAAAACTGCTCATTAAAGTTATCGTTGAGTTTTGCTTGGTCAGCTGTTGTTAATGCTTATCGCTGATTCTTCGTAGTATATTTAGCTATACTACTAATATGTGGTATATTTTAATATGCGTTATAAACTTGACCAACGTGTGGTACGTTCATAGCTGATATGGGATATAAACTTGACCAATGTGTGTGACAATATTCGGAATCAAAGTGGTCATTGCGATAATAAAAATAATTTAGGATTGCTCAGCAGTTAATTTTAAAAAAATATTTTATTGATCAATACCAGAGTTATGAACTATATAGAGTCAATACAATTGAACTTTAGTCAAGCGGCAACCTTTTAAGTTCACCATCGCGTTTAATAAAAGTTTTTTTTTAAATATGCGACCCAAAATATTGGAGATAAATTTCTTACAGTCACAAAATAAAAGACGCTGCCGAAATATAAATTTTTAAAGTTAGCTTATAAAACTTTTTATTAATCATGTTTGCGTTTGAGTAATAAATTGTTAGTGTTTAAGGCACATGCTTATTTGTTGAATGTCACACAAACTGACTAGTTGCATTTGTTGTTTTATTTGAATTTCAAACAGCTGATTTCAAATAATGAGTATATAAAAATGTCTGGTAAATCGTTGCTCTCTCGAATTTCTCTCTTTCTCTCTCCGGCGATTTCTTGTTGTTGGTAATCCGCACTAGGAATTTCGTGCAGTTTTCTTTGGTTGATGGCTCTATGGCTGTTAATTGTCTTCATTACAATAGAACCTTCTGTGCAGACACGCCCAGCAGGAGTAGCATCAAACTGAAGGACATTATTCCTGCTGCACCAGATCTCTGCTGAACAAGTACAACAGCGCGATTATTCTCGGCCTGCAGCTCGCGATAGTTGTTATGCAGCTGTTTGTCTTTGTTGTACTCAATCTCCTTGAACTGATTCACTTGATCGAGTGTCACGGGGAAAGTATCAGTTAGGACAATCCAGGTGACCGCCTCGGCGCAGGTGGGCGTGGTCAGGGAGCCCGCATAACTGAAATATGTGTTAACACTGGGCACCAAATCGTCCACTGCAAGACTATCCTCCACATCCACAGCCACATTTATCTGGTCATAAGTCTTAACACTGTCCAAACTCTTGATAATGCTACCGATGGCCTCATTGGGCGTATTGGAGACATGATATAGAACACCTAGGACCGTTATGCCATCTATAAAGTTGGCAGCCATTGTGATGTTGGGGTAAATCTTATTGCGATGCACAATGTGCACCTCCAGAGGATAGCGTATGTCATTGATGGTGTGCTCAGACCACCAATGCATATGTATTTGCTCCACAACATAATCACTCATAAGTCCACCACCACTGAGGGTCAAGTCATGTGCAAATCCAAACAGCTGAACTGTAAATAGATTAATAAGTAATTTATACATTTTTGGTTTTTCTTTTTTGACTTACTTGAGTGTCCATTGTTGACCATTTGCAGTGATTTCTGATGCTCATCGTAGTTTTGAAATTTCAGGGCGTCGAACTCACCCTTCAGCGAGCCTTTCACATGCAAATTAATCGGACTTTGCCTTCTGCCATTGTCGCAAATGCCGCCCCACTTTGGAAATGCTATAAATATCAAAGGGAATTATATTAATCCACAAACACAAAGAGCTTGAAAAGCACATCACAATAAAACTTCGTTTTACATAATTAAAGTACAATGAACCTAAAAAGGTCAAGATGTAAGACAGAAATCGTTGAACACATAAAGAATATTCTAAAAAAAAAGGGTTGACAATTAATTGATTTAATAGTCTTTATTATTTTCCCCAACTAACAGCTTTATTAGAATAATGTTTATATTTACATATTTTAGTAAAATCTTTAGTCAATAACTATGCAATACATCTGTCTAGGATATTTCATATTTGTTAGTCTGAATAGTTGACAAATAAAATTTACCTGCACAGAAAATTGGCATCGTTTTCTAAAAACCTACGATAAATAATTGAAATATGTCATATATCTGCTAGGGTATTTATTCTTCGGCCCACAAAAGAGCCTTGTTGTCAGTCTTTCTAGTTGACGAGTCTAATTTGCATTCACGGCAATTTGGCACAATTGAAATAAGCGGTCAACTTATTTAGCTATCAAAACACTGGACTCGTATTCTATATGGTTCTATTTGGGAATTGGAATGAGTACACTTGACAATGATCAGCTGACCCACTCACGAGTACGGGTGAGTGCTAGTTTAGTACATATACAGACTTATGTAAGACGGACGGCAATCGGCGTTGATTAACTAATTTTAGTAAACGTACTTTAACTAGTGGAGCAATGACATTGAATTTATATGGTTTTTATTGGTACTACTTACGCTCATCCTGATTGATGTCGAGGTCTGGATAGCCCCAATCATTGGCAACGCTCAACGACAAAATATTGCAAGCTATAAAGAAACATTAAAGAAAAAAAAAACATTTGCTTAATTGTTGTTTGGGCAAGAGTGGAATTTGTTTTGACCTATTTTATTTATTTATTTATCGTTGCTCTATTATAGGTTGAATGCACCCATTGTCATGCACACATTAAGGCAATAATTTGTAATATGTGCTTCTGATAGACTTCAACTTGACCGACATGAAAATTAGCTTTATAGCCGCGTTTCCTGACCATGAAAAGTGCACGAAATGTGCAGTTGAACAAACACATAAAAACTGAATGCCAAAAAAAAGAGATATACATAATGTTAAAATTGGCGTCAGCTGTTTGGCAATACGTCAACAGTCTCAGAAGCACCCTTGCAGTTGACTTGGCTAAAAATAAGACACATTATTTATGATGTCGACCAAGACGAAGAGCTGACACAGAATCAGCATAATAAAAATAATATTAAGTACAATAAAATTTTAATTGCAATGCAAAGGTTAGCATAACAACATAAAAAACTTCAAACGTTGGCGAATATTTTTAATAAAATATAAACAAAATTTATGTGTGAAAATCTTTTTTTCTTTCATAACATTTTCTTTTTCCATACGTTTAAATGTCAACTTTCCAAATCAAAATGCATAATAATTCAGCAAAACTCATAGTCTCTAAGTAGTTCTAGGCATTAATGGGTTAATAAAAGCCTCGTAAAATAAGTAAAAAGTTCTTTAGTGGTTTAACAAATTGCGAATAGCTGACAAGAAAAGAATTCTTCTTATTTACTGTTTACGCATTATGTCAAATTTTTCAAAAATGTATGCTTTTGGTTTGACTTTCGGCGAATTATTGCAAACAAGAGAAAAGAATATTTATTTTAGTTTAGTTCCTTTTTAGCAATGTGACGACAGCAGCGCTGATATATGTTTAAGATGTACGACTTTTCAAAAATGTATGCAATGTATTTTTAAAATAAAAAATCTTTTAAAGAGCATGTTCTTCAGCTGATTTTAAATATTTCAATTCGAATTTCTGTTCACATGTGTAGTTCGTTTTTTACGATTCGTTTAGCCCAAAGAAATAAATTGTACTTATTTATAACATTTTCATTTGAGCAGATAAATTCACATTTTTATTGTTATTGACATTTGGGAGACAGCTTTTAAATATCATTGTCTCCGCGCCATTTAGAAAATGTTGTTGAAATTAAAATGATGATAATAATCATATTTCACATATACTTTTTGCTCTAATGCTTAGAATTACTTATGGTAGATTAGAAAAACTGTTTTAATACTTAATAATTATTCGACTGATAACTACTGTTGTTATTTCTGTTGCTGATAATGATAAATCCAATTATTATTTTCAAAAGTGCAATACACTGATTGAAAAGAAAATAAACTAAGGAATCTAAGCTATTATCACAAATTAAATTAACAACTCAATTAGTATACACATTTACACATTATTATATTGTTGTCTACATTCCCAGATCTAATAATATAACGATAATTTTGAGGGTAAAAAGTTTTTCTTTTAATTGTAGTACATATCACTTTTCGAAAAATCACTTCAACATAGTTTTTTTTTTTTTTTTTTACGAGATCAGATAAACGTATGTGTGATAGCTGATAAATGCAGTGAATGACAGCAGCAGCAGCCACAGGTGCATGCAACATTGGCCAGGTAGTAATTCGAATTCGCATGCAACGAAAGACAATTAAAATTTTGAGCGATCTGTTGATAGGGGACTGCAAGTAGAATCGGGGAATTTAACAATTATCAGAGTGTTGAACAAAACTGACAAACAAAACGTTAATTGCTCTGTGGACGGCTAAACAATGTGAAAAAATTGCACAAAACATGTTAGAAAGAAAATGCGAAGCGATTTCAACTGATTTGATTCATTTTGGTATTTAAGTGCTTCGAACTTGGCACTAAAATGCTGAGCTGAAATGCACTCAAAAAAATTATGCAGAATTTTTAATTCTATAAATTACACGTGTTGTCAAATATTCTTGAATTTATATTTTAAACACTTTTTCTTCGTATCTCAAAATTTCCAAAAATGTACACTAAGAAAAAAAATACGAAGTGAAAATTTAGAAATATACTCTTGACTTTAGGTTTGTGGCACACTGCTCACTTGCACTAAGTTTCGTCAATTTTTTTTTCTGTGTAGGAATTCTAGAACCACATTTTATTTTTGTGCGGATAGTCGTTTATACTGTCTCAGCTGTCAGAGAGATGCACATGTCACTGATGGTAGAAGCAAATATAACTAAAAAAAAGAAAATAGCAAAAAGAATTGCTCCACTAAACGGAAAAATGCGGCATGTTCAGTTTCTCAGAACAAAGAACAGTTTTTGCGAACGTTGTCAAGTGGCGTCTTCTCGACATTGTTCTGATTGACGTTTTATGGCCGCGGCGTTTTTTTTGGCCATGTCAGCTGGAAATAATTGTAACACTTTTGCATTCATTGCGATAATGCCATCAACTTTTTGATAGGCTCCGTTTTCTGTCGACTCACAGACATCCACTAAATCCATTTTGTGAGTCAATTTTTGTTTTGGTGATTTTCCAGCTGTGAATTATTATTTACATTTTATTATGCATTATAATCAAACTTGTGCCCTGATAAACGACTTCGGGAGTGCGTTTTGTTTTACGAGATTATCACTCAAACTCGACGTTGATAACGCCAATATACATTTATCGTAGAGCGCTGAACATACATTTAAGACTTGCTTATATACATACTCAATATAAATTTATTATTATATATTACTGAGCATAAATAGGCCTGGTAACATAATGTGATTAATGTTATGGAAAGAAAACGCATGAAAAACTACAAACTTTTCATATTTTGAAGTCATTTGTGGACCTTTACGAACTATGTTTTTTCAATTCAGTTTAAAAATATTTATACTGAAAAGGTAGGTACATTTATTTGTTATATATAAAAATGAAGAAATGTATATACTTTAAAAACTTAGTCTTATTATTATAGATAAAAGTGCATTCATTTAGATAACAAACAATATCTGTCAGCATAGTGATTCATGATAATTTGACGTTGCCAAAATGCCAATTAAATCAACTGATTGGGCAAATTTATGTGAAATTTACTTTCTTTTGGCTGTTATGAATTGTTTGCTAAAAATGTATTAATTGATTGTTAGATTTTATGACTGCAATTGTGGGTGATTGATGGTAAATTGAACAAATTTTTCCATCAGCAACGAAGGAACTGGGTTGGTCTTTAATTGTGTTGAATTGAGTCTGCTGACTTCGAGTAGAATTATGCGTTATAAACAAGCAAACAAAACTGATAACAACAAATCAGCACAGACTACATAAATAAGTAGTTCATTTATTGTAACTGATAGAGGAATGTCCGTCTGCACGCTATTAAACTCAAATCTACTGATAGCCCTAACAATAAGTCATGTTCAGATGTGGTTCAGAGTTCATTTGTGTTGTTTATAATTTATGTACTTATATTATTTATTTGATAGGCTATAAATTCTTAAAAGCTTTAAAAAACATTCAATTTATAGTCAATGATAATTATGTTCAAGTTGGTGATATAATGTTCAAAATAAATCTAATTGATTGATAGTTAAATTGTAAATTGATTTCATTAAGATTCGCAATTTTGTTTAAACTGTTAATTGTAATCAATAAAGCTATCAAAATTGAATTATCAGGGTAGGACACTTGACAAAAGCGTTTATTAATGAAAACGCCCAATAATCAATAAACAAACAATTGACGCAAAATGTGAAGCTATCACCGCGTGCTTATACAATCAGTAATTACATAAGTGACGGGTACATATAATGGCCCGATATATCTTTAGCGGAAATCTCGGCTAATCTTTAACACCTAAAAAAGAAGCCCAGTAGCTGTATACAGCGTTATCATTTCGAGCTGTTTGCCTTGATATAAAGTTCTTTATTGTTTCAAAATCGAATCACAAATCAAGCAGGCGAACGTTTGTTAAATTTTATATGTATAATTCCCAAATAATTGTTTAATATGTACTTATTATCGACTTGCGGCGCTTATCAACCACTTAGAAAACGTTGTTTTCCAAAGTGGTAATCACCGATTAGTGAAATCAATCTTTGATAGTCGAAGTGCCCTATAACTCATTTCGATTCCCAGAACAATATTTACGACCGGTGAGTTCAAACTATCTTTATTTCAACGCATCGTAATATCGTCAGAAATTAGGAGCGGCAGGTTGTGCGAATTTGACTAGTGTCGTCAATGGTCCGCATTATCGGGCATACACTGTGAGAAAGAAATTATTTCAAATGCAAACAAACTCTAAATTTATAAATATATACAAGAGTTTTGAAATTTTTTGTTTCATATGCACGTTTTTCGCTCTGTGTTACACGATTTGCACTTAGGCTGATAAATTTCATTGCTAAGAACCCTAGGATAGTTGTTTACCTATTTCTTTAGGCTCTACGAGTGCCGAGTGACTCATGGCATTGGTCTGTATCCAATTTCAAGTACTACCGATGTTGAATGAGTCAGCACATTGATCTGATTTATTTATTTTCAGCGCTTTATGTGCTTCTTTTTTTGATATGTGCTTATTTTTTTAAATTAGACATGCGATACTAGATACAGATGAGTACAAGTTCAAAAAGTCCCCAATTATTGTGAGCATAAAAAATAGATTAAGAATTCATTAAAATTAAAATTGTATCAGTTTTAATCCAACACATTAAGAAATTTATTTTCTTTGCGTATTTCTATGATTCGCAATGGTAAAGCAGGTGAGTAATTTCAAATTTATATTTAAAGATCCGCTTTCACAATCCCATTGATCATAATAACATTTCCTCTACCCTCATATCAATTGTCAAGATCGCATGTAATTATAAGTATTAGAAACGTTCGTTGTTGATTGCAAATTACCAGCGTGGGATCTATCAAAATATTGTAAAGTCCACAGCACCAGGGCAACAAAGGGCCTTGCAAGCAGGCTACCAAATTCTTAAACGTGACTACTCGCATTTTACGACGATGAAAATCGCCATAAGAATGTATTTGACTTATATGTATATAAGCACATTTGAGAAATTTAGTAACAACAATTTTGGCAACTACAGTTGCACTTCCGTAAATCGAGCTCGAGGCAAAATTCCAAATGTTTATAACTTCAAATTCAAATAAAATTACAAATTATTAATAAATAAAAAATTGTATTGAGAGTAAAATAAATGAAAATTTGTAAAACGAACTAAACAATAAAAAAGAGTACCATGATTTTATTTTATTTGTTAAATTTTGCTGTGTATGTACAATTTTTTATTTGTTTTCAGTTAGAGAAGTTTGACTGTACGATCATAATACAGTTCAAGTAAAAACTAGTGAATCAGTGGGCTTAGTTGAATATTAAGTTAAGAATTCGGGTTTTACAATTTACCTATTAGTACTACGGCTGAGAAATGCATCTCTTAGGTAATTTGTATTTTTTTCCAATATTAAATATAAATTTGAATTTTTTTTCTTCGTGCACTTTCACTTGTTTTAATTTGAAACCGGCTATTACTAAGGACTCGGAACCAGTGTCAGCTCAATGACAACTCCATAAAAGTGAAGCAGAACCGACGTCTTTTATAACCGAAAACCGAGACAAGCCCGATACGAAGAACAGAACTCGCAGCCCACAGCACAGAATGATTACTGAATGCCGCACGAGCATCGAGAAAATAAGTGCGCACACACACATTGACACACATGCACATATACGCATACGCTAGCAAATGCAGAGAGACGGTAAGAATTGAATTATGGCACAGGTTATTTTTTTCGGGGTTCTTATTCTCACACTCTCTCTCTCTCTCTCTCTCTATCTCTCTCTCGCAGAACAAAATGGAGCTGATTAAGCAACTGCAAAGAACAACAACATTTGACAGCAGCCGAAGCGAGCCGATTGAACTGCATTGCGCCGAACTTTTGCGCCAACTTCGACGTCGCCGTTAGCGTCACTGCCGCGGCACTGCGTCGAAGCTGACGGCGCAGCCGATGAACTGATAAGCAGGCGCGGAAGCGCCAAATGAGTGGATAATTATACGTAGTAAGAAGCTGGAGAGCGGTAACTGAGAAAGAGATCAGCGAGAGAGTAAAAAAATGGCTCATGCCTTATGCAAAGCAGCGACTGTGAGTGTGACTACGACTGCAACTGTATCGCCGGATGTGACGTTGTTGTTGTGAATTTTTCAGGTGCAGCAGATGATCGATATTTTTTTTTCTTTTTGATGAATGAGACTTAATTATAATAAATAATGTATATTGAACACAAAAATGTTTTACGCAAATCCTTTTAAAAAATTGGTAAACATTTACGACCATTTATTTTTCCCAATTATCGAGCTTCCACTGTGCATAAATTTTGGCAATTGAAGAGTTTGAAAAATAACTAAATTGATAATAAAGCGTTGAAGATCAAAATGAACAATAAAATTATATTGGAAGCGATTTGTTAATTAAAATTTCTTAATAAGTAAGTGTGGGGTTAAGGGGCACGCTGATCGCTCTTCACCATTTGTTGTTGCACCCAAATTATATGAGGCATGCAACACTAATTGAAGAGACAAATTCCTAGACGCCGGTCTCTGCATATTTACTGGCATGCCTGTACATGTGAATAACGTGTGTGTATAAGTCTGTGCAAGTGTACATGCACAGAGAGAAAAAAATCCGACCCTGCCAGATTTAAGTTACTCATCTCAAGCGATGAGAGTTGTTAACTTATTTTACACGTTAAATATTTACGTGCATTATAAGTTAATGTAGTGCGAGTAAAAGATAACCGATTCCTCATTTTTTACTGTGTACGTTTTGGTTGGTCACTGTCGACGTCGCCGTCGACGTCGTTAAATTGCAGTTAATGCATAACAAAAGTCAATGTCAAATTGCTGCTGTTTGTTTTCAGCACTGCCGACAGCCTAATGGCGCATGTATATCTCGCTCTTGCTCTCGATTCTCTCTCTCTCTCGCTTTTTCTCCCTCCCTTGTGTGCTCGAGTATAAATCTAAATGCATTTCCGCCACAAATTGCCGTCAACGTTTGACAGCAATTTGTTTGATATCGAATTGTAAATCTTGATACTCTATGCAGAAAGAGAAGATTGATTTGAGATTTGTGTATGCTCTTCAATCCACAGATATTCTACAGTACGTTTATTCAGGCTTAATTTTTTAATATATGATATATTATTATTATATAGATGTGTGTAAGACTTATAAACTTTAAGTTCGAAATCAAGAAGAAAAATTATAATATTCTTTTTGTTACTATCATTGTTATAGTATTACTATCACTAATATTAATATCATAACAAAAACTGTTATTGACAATATTATTATTATTACTTTAAACACACAAAGGTATAACTAAATGTTGGCCAGGTAGTTAGGGCATTCACAATGTCGCAAACATCCGTAAATATAATCAGCTCGGCATTGGTAGTTTGCAAAATTACATGTGCCTCAATGAGTCCTTGAATATTTGATATCCTTTGTAAACAGGAATTAAGTACGGCAAAATAAATGGACTCAGATTTATTTCAATTTATGTGTGTGTGTGTAAGAGTGTGAGTGTTTGCAATGCACCTCAAAATAAAAACAAATAGGGGAAAATAGCAAGTTAGCAACAGTTCACTGATCAACCGATGGCGTCACGCGAACTCTCTGAACTCGAGCGGAGCATAAATAGAGAATGACCCCAATAAACTATTAAAAGTGAGACTTGGTCGGCATTTAATAAATTTAGCAAATTGAAATCAAGCCAAGTTCAATTGAGTAGCGAGACATTCGATTGATTTAAATTGATTGATTCCGTTAAATGTTCCAACAATTCAATTAAGTCCCCAGCAAAAGAGCAAATATGGTTTCAAACACAAAATTTGCGTTAGGTAAGAAAATTTAAATTAAAATTTTAAATTCATAGCGCGTTCGCGTCGGAATGCAACGCTGAACTACTTGGTAGCCCTGGTCAGAAATTGAGTGAAACATAAAAATCAAACAGTTGGCAACGCCTAGTTAGCTGTCAGTTTAAAGCGTTGCCCCACCGAGCGCTTCATGTCACATATGATTATTTAGTGTGCCTTAAAGCAAACAACAAATTATTATACAAAAAGTATTTATCAAAATAGTATTCTTGAATTTTCTCTTTTCTGCTCATTTAAAGAGCCAAGTAAACAAAACAAATTTTGGGAAAGATTGTTACGAACGCGAGGTAAGTGAAACGAGTTGGCAGCCCTCGCCAAATGCTGAGCTGCGAAACAGTGTGCAAAAGCAAAGCGAAGAGAACGCAGCGCAGCCGAAAAAAATTTTTTGGAAGCAGTTAAGCAGCGCACTACACGCGATATATTTTTTATTTTCAAAAGGGTTCAAGCTAATTATTTACGCAAACTAGCGGATCAACGCGCCGGGCAGCCGTAAGTGCATAAACATTTCAAATATTCAACGTTATTACACACCCGCGTTGCTCGTCCCAAGAGTTTAGCAAGAAGCGAAAAATTTTTTGCACAGCGGCAAATGCGGCAGCAGAGGCAGAAGCAGCGGCATCAGCCGCGACTGCGGCGAATTTGTGCAGCAAAAGGGAGCTGAAAAGATGAAAAATTCGACAAAAAAGGCGCACGGCGTTTTTGGAATAGAATCCATCTACCAATTTAGTGAAATAATTACACATGCACAAAATTGATAGAAGTTTCACAAAATTATAGCTTAATTTGCTATGTATTTCTGTATGTGTGTATGAAAAATCGGCATGTGCGATGAGCATATATACGTGTGTGTGTGCCTGAAATTCTTATTGGAAAAGCGTGCTCAGCATTTCGGCGGCGGCGGCTGCTGCTGCTGACAGTTGTGTGTGTGTGTGTGTGTGAGTTTGGTGTGTCTGTGTGAGAGCTGAGAAGTGATGTGAAGACACAAAAGAAAGACGACGGCGCAGCGGCGCTGGCTATAAAATAAAGAAGAAGACAAACAGCGCAGCAACAGCGCTGCCCCGGCAAAAGCGCGTTGACGTTTGCCAATGCATTTGTTATTGTTGTTGTTACCGTTTAATTTCCTATGCTGGGCCTAAAATAACTTTAAAACTTTTGATTGCCAGCACGCTACCGCAGCTTTTGTTGTTTCCTTTGGTTGTCATCACTATTCTGATTGGTCAGCAGACGCTGCCTTTGCCATTAATTTCATTGTCAATAATTTTCTTTCCCCTCTTGGTGTTGTATTTATTTATTGTTGTTATTGTCATTCTCTGCCTTTCATCTCATCTCGTCCTCTTGTTTATATTTTCAGGAGCTGTGAGAGTCGAACGTACGTATGTGTGTGTGGGTGAAGCAGCAATAACAACAATAATAGCCACAACAGTAACAAAACGCAAAAAGACTGATAACGAAGCAGGGAAATATAAAGGGAATTTTTTATCGGAGAAACAACGCAAAAAAAACATTGTTGTTGTAGGTGCAACAGTTTTTCTTCATTTTTTATTGCACTCTAGCCATTAATTAAATTTCTCTCTCTCACACTCTCTTTCAATGGCTAAACACAGAAAAAAGAGAAAAACCAAAAGGACTGAATTGTGCGGAGGCGTCAACTGACAGCGACAACTCTAGTATATCAATTACAACAACAACATCAACAATAACCGGCGAACAGAGAGTAACCACCAACATCAGCAACAAAATGGACGATCTTATGGTCGAAGTACAACTCGATAACGGTGCCTACTACAAGGTAAGCGAAATGGGAGTTTTGGCGAATTCAGAACTGAAGTCACCGCTGACTGCGACTGAAGCAGCAGCAGCGGTCTCAGTTTCTAATTTCGTAAATTTTAGCTTAATTTCTATAAATACTCTGCATCATTTTGTTCAGTGGAGTCTCGCATCGGAATACGCACACAAGCGCATTCATACAGGGCGCACTCTGTCGCTGCCCATGTGGGTGTATGTGTGTGTTGCCGCCTGCGCGAGCGTCGACGTTGACTGCATATTCCCGCATGCGTTTGTATGTATGAGCCAGAAGTTGCTCTTTCGGCACTGTTGACGTTCGCAGCGAAAATTTACTGCTTTGTGATTTCCCTTTCTACGACTTACCAGATTTGCATACATAATGTATGAAATGCGTTCTGATAATGGAAGGGATATGTTGGGAATGGGAGCTTACATTCCGATATGAAATAGTCGCGACAAAAAGAGACAGTTATAAATTTAATTCGCAAAAGTTTCACAATGGATTATAATTTGTGCTGAGTTGTTTTTTATATTTCTTTTTTTTTAATTACTATCAAGTTTTATCTCTGAAGTTATGCTCTGAGGTTAAAATCTGCTTTTGAATATTTTTCTTATCAAATAGTGTTTAAACACACTTGTTAAGAATTTACACCTAGTAAAGGATAAATACTTCTTGATTTTTTGGAATTTGCGTATGAAGGATGACTTCTTTTAAACTAAAAATGTATTTTAAATATTTGATGAAAATCGGAGGCCTTACAAATTTGATTTAAGAAATTATTCTTTGATCAAATTTTTACATATGCACCGCATTATATAAACTTTGTATTTGCTAGGGTTTCTGTGATAAGCCCGATTCGCTGCAAATGTGTTATCAAAAGAAAACATGCCACGCTCGAGTGGCACGTTTTCAGCGGCATTATGCATGATGTTTCTTGCTTTCCATTGGCATTTCAAACAATCATAAATACAGTTATAATTGAAAGAAATATTTGTATATATAGCACTAGGAAATATCATAAAACAGCCAGCTACATCAACAGAAACAACAACAACCACATTAATGACATACATTTTTCTTTTGCTCGTGTCTTTTTCTCGCTGCTGCTGCCGACGATGTCCGTTGCTGCTGCTGCTTTTTACGTCAACGCAACAACAACAATAACAACAGGGCCAGGTGACAGCTGTCGGTGATGATGGCATCTTTGTGGATGTGGACGGGTAAGTTGCGACAATTATTTCAAACAACAGCAACAATAACAAAAATAAAAATAATACTAAACACGCTCCGCAAATTACAACAAATATATTTAATAATCAATTTGCATATATGAAAATATAGCATTTATTTATAATCAATTTGCAACAATGAATGATGCACAAGTAGAGTGCTGCACTTTGCTTTCCTGGCATCATTTATGCAGACTGACTGACTGCCTGCCGCGCAACGCACTCTTCCCGCTTCCTTCCCCCTGCTTGTGACAGCCTCCTTGCTTGTGACGCCACCGTTTTTGCCAAATTGTTAAATGCTGTGTTGTTGCTGCGTCTTTCTTTCATCGACGCACTGTCCGCCCAAGTGCCAGCTTTTCAAAGGCAATTTGTCTATGTGTGTGTGTGTGTGTGTGCACAGTCCGAGCTGTCAAGCGTCAACAGCAAATGCCACTAAGCAGCAGCAGTCGCAGTCGCAGCGAAGATCTTGCAGCCAGCGTCGCTGCTTTTGCTGCGCGCTCTTCGCTATTTTTAACCACGGAAAGAAACCATTTTTCTTGTCACATTTCTTTCGTTTGCTTCGAATTTTCTTTTATATTTTTCTTTTTTTTTTTCGTTTGTGTTGCATTTTTAGTGACATTTTTGGAACAAAATTTGGTTTTTTTTTACTTGAAAATAGTTTTTACTATTTTTTTTCGCTATTTAATTGGATTTGTATTTGTATTTTTGTTTTGCCGCTGTGGCGGTTGTGCTATAGACAGCATATCAGCAGTCCTTCGCTAATGAGAATTACCAGAAAAAAGTTTAGCCATTTATTATATGTTATTACTCTACATTTTTAATTTACACAAATTATAATCGGAAATTTTTATTTTTTATAAAATTTTGTATATTTTTCTACTTAAAGATTAGTTAATTTAATAAAATGGAAGGAAAATTATAGATAAACATAAAGTAAAAAATACTTTAATTAATTATCAATTAAAAAAATTCAATTTATTAGCGAAATTATCTAATTAGCGAGACTGGAATGTATATAATAAATATGTATGTAAATGTTTATTTTTATTTTTTGTCCTGTCATTTCCGATCTGTGTCTCGATGACAATCTATGAACAAATATAGGGACACCCCCGCAATTGTGTGTTGAGCTCGCTTGGCGCACTGCCAACAGCTGCAACAGTCGCCGCCGCCGACGCCAACGCCGACATTCGCTGCGACGTCAACGTCGGCGTCGGCAAACACTTGTCTGCCGAAATATGCACAAAATAAAATATTTGGCTAGCATTGGCGAGGCATTTGCTCATTATATGCTAAACTATCGAATATAAATGCTGATTTTGTTGTTGCTGTTGTTGTTTGCTTTGTGTATTCTAAACCCTTTTGTTTTTCTCCTTTCATTGTTTTGTTATTTCGGTTTTGTCTTTTTTTTTTCTTTTTTGCAGCGTGCCCGAGGTGCTGAAATACGCATTCGTCAATGTTCGCCTGCCGCCCGATGAGGCCGTTGTAACGACGCCCATCTTTGAGGAGGGCATGGAGGTGGAGGTGTTTACGCGCACAAATGAGCGCGAAACATGCGGTTGGTGGGTGGCTGTCATCAAAATGCTCAAAGCGGATATCTGTGCGGTGGCATATATTGGCTTCGAGACGCCCTATACGGAAATCTGTGAACTCGGCCGATTGCGCGCCAAAAATCTAAATCCGCCAACTACGCCTAAATCCTTCTTTCAGTTCACGCTGCCCGTGCCCGAGGAGCTCCGCGAAGAGTATGCATCATTTGATATTTATAATTAAATTTATATTACCTTTTTTAATTACCAAATACGCTTGGTTTGCAGAGCTCAAAAGGATGGCATACACAAGGATTTTCAGCGCACCATTGGTGCGGGCGTTTGCAACTACAATCGCGATATCGATGCCTTAATTGTCATCTCCAAATGGGAACACACTCAGAAGCGCGCTAGTATGCTCAAGGATATGCATTTTCGTAATCTCTCACAAAAGGTAATAAAACCATTATCACTTACCATCCATCCATCCCACACATCTTCTTTTCCGATTGTGAAAACATGTTTAAATTGTTTACTTCAACTTACAGGTTATGCTCTTGAAAAGGACTGAAGAAGCTGTGCGTCAGCTCGAAACGACTAAGCTGATGAGTCGTGGGTAAGTTAAAGCTTCTTTATATATATCTCTATATATACCCGGAACATATTAAATATAGGAATGAAGTCGTAAAAAGTATTTAACAGACAAAGGGAAACTATAGAGTATATATATATTCTAGAATATCATCAATGACATGGGCATTAGTTTTATTTAATTTGATCGAAGTCATCAAATTAAATTTCCTATAACAATTAAAAATTTATTAATCTTGGCAAAAAAAAAAAAGTTCTTCACATGATTTTAAAAACTAAACCCAAAATTTTATTTAATACAATATCCACTGATGGAAATTAGATTTAAACTTTTTAAATGCTTCTGATGGAAATTTAAAATTTTGTAATTAATGCTTCTAAGTTTCTAGTTTATGTGACTATAAATTCTAATAACAATTTAGTGATACATAAACCAATTTTCTGAGTCGCTGAGTATTTTAAAAGTCAAGCTAAAATTTTAAGAAATGTTATGTCGACTACATAGTAAAAATACTAATAGTGATGTGATTTACTAGTTAGGAAAAATTACCCCTATGAGTGAAAGTTAAGAATAGAAACTTTCAGGGTGGGTTTGCATTCGCTGCATGTTAAAAATCCACCCCCAATAGGATAAATGGGTTGATTTCGATTTTCATTAAATTTAAAGAGTTGTTTTATAGAAATATTTTAGCCTGTGTAATTTTTAATAAACGTTTCGATATTATTTTTATTTCAATAGTAACTTTGTCGAGGAATTTCGTGTGCGCGAAGATCTCATGGGCCTAGCAATTGGCTCGCATGGCTCCAATATACAGGCGGCACGCACGCTGGTCGGCGTCACGAATATTGAGCTGGAGGAGAAATCGTGCACATTCAAGATAAGTGGAGAGACCGAGGAGTCTGTGCAACGGGCACGCTCCATGCTCGAATATTCCGAGGAGTTCTTTCAGGTGCCAAGGGAGCTCGTTGGCAAGGTGATTGGCAAGAATGGTCGCATCATACAGGAGATTGTCGACAAAAGCGGAGTGTTTCGAATCAAGGTGAGTGCTGTGAGTATTGTACACCACAACTGGACATTGGTCTAAATCTCGATCAACCAACACACACACACAAACCAAAATATATAGATCGCTGGCGATGATGAACAGGATCAGAATATACCTCGCGAACCGGCACACGTACCCTTTGTGTTCATTGGCACCACGGAGAGCATTGCGAATGCCAAAGTGCTGCTCGAATATCATCTGTCGCATCTCAAGGTGAGTTCGATATAAATTAATATATATATATATAGAAGAGATTAATCCATATGCTTTACAGGAAGTGGAGAAGCTGCGCCAGGAGAAACAGGAAATCGATCAACAGTTACGCGCCATACAGGAGTCCTCGATGGGCTCGACACAGAACTTTGCAGTGTCGCGGCGCTCCGAGCGTGGCTACAGCAGCGATATTGAATCGGTGCGCTCGATACGTGGCGGCGGCGGTCAGCGAGGACGCGGTCGTGGTCGTGGCGGCGGTGGCAACAATATGAATCAGCGCTACCACAACAATCGGCGCGACGACGAAGGTTACAATTCCCGCGGCGATCATCAGCGCGAACAGCGCTACAACGATCGCAGCAGCGCTGGCGGTAGTGGTAGTGGTGTTGGTGGCGGCAACAACTATCGCAGCGGCAATGATCGTCGTGGCATCAATCGCCGGCCGCCACGCAATGAACAAAATGGCGGCAGGGATTATCATTACCACAATCACAACACCGACGAGATGCGAGAGACGCGCGAAGTGAGCAGCGTGGAGCGTGGTGAGTTGACTATAAAGAAGCAGAAGAACAATGCAGAGGATTAGGACGAGAGACTAGCGAACGTTTTCAATTGCGGGTGTGTGTGTGGGTGTGAGTGTGGGTGGGTGGGTGTGTGCGGTGGGTGGGGGGAAACGTTCGCCACTTAGGAAACCAATGGAAAAAATGTGGCGCTGAAAATGCATTTATTATAAATCTAGGTAAACCCATCATTTTGCTATAATATAAATGATCTTTTTTGGTTTTGGGAATAATAGCGACTTGTTTTCAATTGTTGTACATTTTGCTCATATCTCCAGCAGACAGCAACTCATCGTACGAGGGCAGCACCAGAAGACGCAGAAGGCAAAAGAACAACAATGCGCCTAGCAACAGTGAGTATGATGTGATGAATAATATTGTCTTAATTTAAATTCACCAACACATTTTGGTTTGCACTCTCTTTGTTTTTGTTGCGTTGCGGTGGTTTGTGTAGCAAACGGTTCGGTGGCCAATAACAACAACAAAGCAACACAGCAGCAGCAACAGGCAGCGTCGGGGGCACATCAGCAACAGCAGCAACCGTTGGCGGCGGGACAAGCGAACAAATCGGCGCCACTGAATGCACAACAGGAGAACAGCAAACAGAGCAGCGGCAATGCGAACTCGGTTGCAGCCAAATCGAAGGATGCGCCGAGGAACAACAGTGAGAAGCAGCAGCAACAGCAGGCGGCGGGCACACAACAACAGCAGCAACAGCAAGCACCACAGCAACAGCAGCAGGCGCAACAGCAACAACAACAGCAGCCGCAGGCGGCACAGCAGCAACAGCAGCCCAAACCCAGGCGCTACGCTAAGAATCGCAACAATCATACGGAACAGGTGGTCGCCGCAACGGATGCCATCAAGAAGGAGGGTCTGGTCAATGGTACGTCCTAAATGACAGCAGCAGCAACAGCAACAACATCAGCACATCAGCAACAAAATCAGCACGTCAGCAACATAACGGAAACAGCAAGCAGCAAACAACAACAAGAACCACAACAACACACACACAAATTGCAAATCGTTCGTTAAACATACATGTTGTCTAGCGGGCAGTTAAATAAATTTTGAAGTTAGCAAACAAACAAACAACAAAACACTCACAGCTCACAAACAACAACATAACGAAACATAACAAACACAACATCAGCAGCAACAGAAACAGAAACAACAACAACAACAGAACAGGAACAGGAACAACGTGTAGAGTAGGCCTAAATAAAAGAATGAATGTTTGAGAGAAACTATTTGTGAGGAACGAAAACAAAAGCATATAATAATATACCCTACATGAAGAATGTACTAACTATAAATAAGCACATACATACTAACACTCCAAACACACACACACACACACATACACATATATACACCCACCCATGCAAACACACAGACAGCTCGAATTATACACAAAAAGATGCATCAAAAAATCAATGCCTAGACTTATAATTTTTAATTGCAACTCAATAAAACCTTAAATAACAATCATGAAATTATAATTATGTGTATAAAAAGCAAAAACCTAAAATGCAATTACAACAAAATTGAATTATCTTAACTTAAACTTTAATGCAGGCAGCAATTTAGAATAGTTTTTTATTTAGAAATTCTACAAAATAAAATATATACATAAATTGCTATACAAAACAAAAACGAAAAAAAAAAAATAATGAAAACAATTTGCCGAAAATGTGCTTTAAAAGCTCATTAATTCGCCAACTTGAAAAGTTTCTAGTTTTACATTACGCGTATGCATAAAATTATAGTGAAAGAAATCAATGAAATTGCTCTTTTTTTTATACATATGCATATTCTTTGTAAATTAGCATTAATTTAGTTTGTCTAGTTTTGTGTATAATTCGTGCGTGAAACTGAACTAAAAAAAAAAAAAGGAAAAAAGTGCAACAGTTATATTATTTTTTGTAATGAAACATATTTTTTTTGTATTATTATCTTTTAGTTGCGTATAAATGAGCGAAATAAAATTAAATAGGGCTAACAAATTTTTATAAATAATAGCATTCGCGAACTATTTCCCATTTTATCGTTTAGAACTTGTTGCATTTTGTTTTATGTCGCTTAAGTTCGATCAGATGGAAACCCTCTCTTATTTGTATAACGTTGTATTTATTACCATTATTTATCAAACCCACACACACACACACACAAACACAACACATGCGCTCGCTCACACATCTACGCAAGAATTTGGCGGGGCGGGAGGGTAAACAATTATATAATTCATTAAATTTTTTGTTGAAATCATAAAATTATATTGAACTTTGCCAATACCCACCATGCGTATAACTAATTTATTAGTCCCCTATTCAATACTCTTAAATTATTACAATGCAAACACGGCAACAAACCATATGCAGCGATAAACATTAACAAACAATCAACTGGAAATACAAACAAATTAATTGAACACATAATCGAGCCCTAACATAATTTAAACTAGATAAACAAAACAAAAAACCAACAAATAAAAACGACAAAAAATCATAAAAGAAAGCAAACAAAAAAATAAACTTAATGATATTTAAATGTAAAACTAATAATAAAAAATACAAAAGAAAAATAAAAATCCAAAAAAAAAAAACAGCAACTGCTAAACCACATACATAAGAACAAGAAAGCAACAAGAATAACAACCATAAGAAACAAATATAATATAAATACAAAACAGATCTTCTCATTTATTTGAAGAACAATGTCAATAATATATAAGGAAAAAAAAATCTTTTAACATACGTATAAAAAGAAAGAAAACAAAAACGATAACGATAAATAATAGTAATGTTGTGTAATTCAAATAAAAAACAAGAAATATTAAAAAAAAAAAAAAAATGTGCGATTTAAAATTATTATTTATATGAAGATGAACTTATATAGAAATATAGCAAGTAAATTTTATTAATTTAAAATTTATACATATAAAAACAACAAAACATAAAAAAGAAATGCGAATTTATTTTACTTATTCCTTTTATTTAAACTACATTTCTGGGGAATAATATATGAAACTATATATATTTTTGGATGTCTACTTTGAAAAATGTATATTGTGAACTAGATAAGACAATTTTGCCGTGGTACGTTTCAAATTTGAAATACCTTTCTAGGAATTCTCGAACTTCACTTCCGAATCGATTTGCAGGTTGCAGCCTTGCCAACTGCCAATTGCCAAAATTCATGATTTCTTTTTTTATGATCTAATTAAGTAAACTAATCATGTGAAAAGTTTATTATTCCCGGATATGTTTCAAATGACCGGTTTTAGCCCGAGTAAAATTCATTTCAATTGTGATTAAAGTTTATTTGATAAACAATTTTTTGACTTACCATTTATATGATTATTTTATAAAATGCTTAAGGTGTACATTATTTTTGATATAGTTATTTCTGTGAAGTTTTGTTTATAGATTATTTATTTATTGGTGTCATAGCACGTCGCGGCGGCAGTGAAGATAGTGGCTGTGATTTGTCAGTTGGTCACACAACCAGCTAACCACACTGCCAAAGCGCATAGCCAATTCAGTGGAAGTTGGTTTTTTTTTTTTCATTTTGTTTTTTTGGGGATTATGTTTTTAACTAAAACTTTAAATATGAAAAATGGAAATTCCCTTTAAAACGGGCGCCCTCCCGCGGCTGCTCGGCGGCAATAGCAGCGTTGAGCTTTCCCGCACGGCGAAATAACACTTGGCGCCATCTTGCGTCTCTTTGCGATTCACATCCACTTATGCTACGATTTATGCTACGCTGCGTATGGTGGCGCTCTTTGTGTGCGTGTGTGTGTGGGGCTGCGTGTGTTTGTGAGCACATCGAAAGCTTTGAGGGGGCTTCAAACGCAGCACTGTAAAATATGCAATATAATATATTTTTTTTTAAATGTTAGCCTTGGCAAGTGGGTGTTCCAGCGAGGAATAGTTGTTGCTGTGGGAACAGTAAAAGGGGAGTTAAGCCAGCCAATAAGGGCAGAAGGTCGCCAGTTTGGCTATGATTTAAGCATATTATATTATAATAATCGGAACTTATTTAACGCACACTTTTTAAAAGTTTGTGACTGAAAGTTTTATAATGGTTGTGGGCGGGGCAAACCAATTTATTTTCTGCATTTTCAAGGTCATTGCAACCAAGTCGAACTCGCGGCTCGAGTGATTTTCTTTCATTTAACCCGAATACACAAAGAAAAATATTATATAAACTTTAAAAGTGAACAGAGCATATTAAAAACTCGGATTCTCGGATAAATTATGTTCAACTAAGTTTTGTTAATATTTTTAGGATGACATTGTTGATTTCAGTTTAATTTTTAAATACTTTATTTAGGAGTTTCCAGAATGGAAAAAACCAAACAGAATTGAAACAATATTCAGAATCTTGGTAATAAAATGCCTTTGTTGCTGGCTTTTACGCTTTGTTTCTTAGATGTAGAAGTAAAACCACAGATATTATATATACTTTTCATAAAATACATTTTTATTAACATTTCATTTATTTATTTTCAAAAGAATTATATACGCTTAAGATTAGAATGTAAATTTATTAAAATACTCTTTATAAATAATTGAAAATCACACTATTCACACAAAAATTGCATATTTTTATATTATATATTTTTATTTTTTCGTTTCTTTTTTGTTTATTCAGCATTTATTTCTTGCATTCGGGAAGATTGTACGTTCTGGAATGTCGTACCAGATAGTGCATTTACAAGCTTTCAGAATGTTTCAGTGCAAATGCACTCCTGACACGCAGCCCAAAACTGTCTCAAGGATATGCTAGATTTCATCTATATCTATGTAGATATGTATATTTGTTTAACTGAACGGCGGCAACACACACACAACAACGAGGAGGCGGCGGCGTCGTGTCAGTGTGGGCGTGGCAGACTCCCAACGGCGCACATCGGGAACGAGTTTTAAGTTAAGTTATATTCAGTTGCGCCTCGTTACAAAATTCTCGTTATTATTTTTATTTTTTTTTTTGTTTTGGTATTTAATTGTTATTCATATCATGAAAAACCAAAGAAACAAACCAAGAAACTAAAAACAATAGCATACAAAAAAAAAATTAATCCAAAAAAAAAACTAAACTTTTTCACATGCAGCGCACACTCAGTGGAGGCAAGAGAGAGGTGGGGGGATGCAGCAATGTTATCTTTCGATTTTCAACTTAACAAATGTGATAAGCATAGTCAGGGCGGAGATGGGGGGGGGGGAGGGGGAGCTGTCGTATTTGGGTCAATGTGTGGATGGGCCTAAAATCGCTTGTAGAAGAGCCATTGTGTGTCACAACTGCTGCCTGGCAAATGCCATACGATTCTCAATTGAAATATAATCATCAATCACACTTGCATTAGTCGAAAGAGAAGTTAAAACGATTGAAATTACGAATATGAAATATGCCCTAAACAAAATCTACTCAAATAATATATATCTCAAGTGTAAAATAGATATAGTCTTCTGATCGTAAATAAACATTACACTTAACCATTTTTATATATATATATATAAAGCGAGAAAGTTTGCTATAAAATGTGCTAGTTTTAAGCAATAGTTCCTATGGCAGCTATAGTGATATAGTGTTACTATCAAAAATATAAAAATTTATCGACTTTTATTTAAATTGTTTGATAATTTTAATAGAAACAGAAAGAAATAATAACTTCACGACAGAGTTAGAATATATCAGCCAAGAGGGTGGAGGGGCAAAATTAAACAAATTGAAACTAACAAATTAGAAAACTAAGACGGCGGCGGAAACAAACATAAGATAAGATAGGAATGTGCGTACCAAAAACTATATATAAAAAAAAAACACATCCATTGAACGATTAGAAATTTGTTAATGCCAAAGTCCGACGTGCTAGAGACGGCAGTGGTTGACTTGGGAATACCCTAAATTAAGTCTGTTCTCTATTGTGTAATTTGAAGTAAAAAATCCCATTGAGATACTTTAAATCATAAGCAAGTCTTGCTAATTTCTAATTATGGAAAGTATAATAACTGCTAATTTTAATGCTTTTGATTTTTCCAATTAAATAATCGATTCTTATTTCCAGGTTATTTCCGTTAGTCGATTAAATAAACCCATTGAAAACAAAGATCTGTAGGATTATGTCTTTTATTGCTATCGAGAAATGAGAACTTTTGTTCCAAATTTCTTGTCTATTGCGCTTAAAATCTCAAATCTCTGCATTCTATCCTATTATTTTTGTCCAATTTTCAGTGGAAAGCGATTTGTGAATTCGATTTATTTTCAGTTGTTTACAACAAATGAATTGGTGCGTGGCACAATTTGTAGTTGGGCGCAGATTTTTAAATTTTCAACATTTGTTGGCATTGTGTAAAACTCAATTGGCCTTCATTTGGAGCATTTGCGCCGAAGGTGTGGCGACTAAAAACAGATAAATGACAACAAATTGGAAAAGTTTAAAAAGCGATCAAAAAAACCTAATACACATAATGTGAATAGTTTTTTTTAGTACAGACTGTAAAACTCTGTTGAATTGTAGAAACAATAAAAAAACAACAACAACAAAAACGTTACGCAAAGGAGAAATAATTAATTGTGTATACGCCGCATGCGCGGCACAATTAAAAAACAGTTGCTCTACTAATTTTGCGGTGTAACAAAAAAAAAATAAAGAAAAACATTTTAATCGCGTGTTTGCTCTAATTTCTAGCAAACAAGAGAAAAACAAAAATTATTTATTATAAATAAATGCAGAGGCGAGAAAGAGAGAGGAGAATTAACAACAGTTTGCACAGTAGATTGAAAAAAAGAAGAAAAACACATACGGCGTGGGCAATTAAATAAATTAAGGCTTATTTGTGTCAGTGTATGCATGTGTGTGTGCATGTGTGTGTGTGTGTGCTCGAGCTTAAAAAGCGTAACAAAAAACTAAGTTGGAAAAGGGGGAACCAAAAACTAAATAAATTTATGATGTGCGTTAAATGAATTAGACGAATAAATTTACAAAAAAACAAAAAACAGTTGTTGCAACCCACTTGCTTCCCCTCCTCCCCACACACACACCACTTCACCACTTGAACGCCTAGAAAAGAAAAAACCTGCCCGCTCCCCATTTTTTTCATTTTGGGGGCACTTAGTAAGTCAGTTATAATTTCATTAGGCAAAAATGCTGAGCGCTTTTCATTAACAGTTCTCCGCTGTAACCATGTGCGTATGTGTGTGTGTGTGTGTGTGTGCACTGTGTGTTGTTGTTGACCAACACGCTTAGTTTTTTATCTGGGTCATAAATGCCGACATACAAAACCTGCCCTGCCAAACTGTCGTAAAACTGTTTGGAGTCGAAGTGTTTCCAGTTTGTGTGTGTTTTTTTTTTCTCTGTTTCTAGTATTATTTCTTGCTGTCGGCGGAAGTTGGCCAAAAGAGTTGCAAGTACTGCTGCGTAAAAAGCTCTAAAGAAGCAAGCTACTTAAATTCATTTACTGTTTCGAATAGGCCAACAACAACTTCGTGGCCCAAATGTCAGCCACTTAACACAAATCACACAAAATAAGACTTGCCCAGTACAGTAGGTGCCTGATAAAGTGCACAGCTTATATAAAACACATTTATGAAATAAATCCGAAATATTAGCCTGAATAAAGAGTTGAATTGTTGATACTCAATACACATTGCAAGCTTTTTTAGTTGAGCTTATCGAGTGTTTACATTATGCGTAAAGCGCTTGTAGGATTTGTGTAAAGAGGAATTTGATTGAGAAATGTGCTTGGCAACAATATTTTTGTACTCTGTCATCGGAGGTAGAAGAGTATACTTGTTTAATGCAGCTGTTCGTCTATTCGACAACCTCAAGCAAAATACTATACAAATTGGCATTTATATTCGTCTGTAGCCGCTTCAGGCAGTATTCAAAATGGAGTTCAGACGGAGACATCGATAGGCGTAAATCGATAAAGTCACATGTTCCTCAAACAATTTTAAAGTTGGTCACAAAATATTGCACCGGAAATCAGCCTATAACCAGCCTATATCTTTTACAGATTTTGACTAAAGTCATCAAATTTTTAATAATAAATAACAACCTACAAAGAGACACTCCACAAATTGCAGGGTATACCGTAGTCGTTTTCGCATGTTTTCTTCTATTTCTTGGCTGGGCAAACAGCAATTAGGAATTTTCACGTGTTTTTAAAACCACAAAAAAAACTCATATTCATTTCATGCTTTAGCTTTGTCTCTTTCTGTTTTTTTCTTTAGCTAATTTTATAAAAAATCACGCGAAATTCTGTTCATATTTTTTTGTTTTTTTTTAATAAATTGCTCAACTGAGTCATGTGTCAAATGCGTGATAAGCTCGGAGAGTTGTGCGTGCAGAAAGACGAAAGCAAAGCAAAATGTGCGATTATGCGTTGATAGGCGTGAAAATTATAGCGAAGGGAAACAAAAAGAAAGCAATTGCGGAAAAAGTTGAAAAGCATATTTCAATTATAATGTCAAATTTATTTTCTAAAAAGAAAGAAATACGTGAGAAATACATGAGTAATTCTGTAGAAATTCATAAAAAAAAAAACAAAGCAAAAAGCCAAAAAAAAAATCACATGTATATTTTTTGTTTAAAATTAAAAATATTTGAGCGAAGCAAAATAAAAATTTTCTCTAAGAGAGCAAATTTATTGAAGAAAATCTAAATAAATAATTAAACTGATTAGTAAACTGTTCAAAGTGCAATTGACCAACAAAATACAGCTGCTTTAAGGTAAAATACTTCAGTTTAGAGGTTGTAATTAAAAAAAAGAAAAATGATTTCAGCAGTGCAGATCGTGATATAACAAAAATATTGATAAATAATATTAAAACGTTTCACTGTGATAGAAAATACATTTTGTGAAGCAGCGATTGAGCATAGAAAATGTTGACAGACGTCTCAGAGAAAATTTTAACCACAGTTAAAGAAAAGTAGGTTGAAGTTTACTAAGGAACTATTCCACTAAATATATATATAAATATGCTAATTTGAGTGAGTACCATAACCATTATTTAGCCGATAGTGTTAAAGGACACACGACACAGTTGAGGAGTGTGTTGGCTGAGTTGGCAAGTAAGGACACCAAAAGTCAACTCGGTTAGGAATGTAGGAGGTAAGAATAAGTAGGACTGCGATACGGCCATATATCTAGTATATAATTGGCTATAGATACGATTCTTGGCAGGTTGGGCGAAATTGCAGCTGACCCAAATTTGCAGCTGGGCCTCGATTTATAGCGTTTGCAGTTTAATGTTGTCGTTTTCGTTGTGTGATGTAATAAGTGAAAAGCGAAATGACACAAAACTGCACATTGATTTTGCACGACAGGAGGTGGGGTGTGTGTGTTAGTGTGTATGTTAGTGTGTGTGTGCATGTGTGTGTGTTTGTGTCTATAAATTTATGCACATTGCAGTTCTGCTCGTGGTGCTCGTTTCTCATTGTCAATTTGCATTTAGCCGTATTTATAGCGAGACGCTTTGAGACAAACATTTCTTGTTTTCTTCTTTTCTTTTTTGATTTTTTGGCCAACATTTCGCTTTCAGCATGCACATATAAATTGATATATATATATATATATATATATATATGCATATAAAAAGTATATATATTTATATAGGTGTAGGCCCCACCCTTTCCTTTTGTGTGTGTGTGTGTATTTTATTTGTTATTGGTATTGGTGGCCCGAGTGCATTTTGGCACTGAGCCAAAGAGAATTTTTATTTTTGGCTACTTTGGCTAAGCTCACAGCGTGTTCAGCCTTGCGGCAAAACAAAACTGCAGTTGTAGATACAAGATATGCAGATATAGATACAAAGATATATATATATATATATATATATATATATATATAAATATATAATGCCGTTATGTAGGTTGCCTGCTATACTCTGTAGAAATCGATAGAAGAAAATGAAAACCCTTGCGGCAATTTCGTAATAGTTGTCAAAGTTGAGCAGCTGCTGTAAATTGTTGTTACTGCATTTATTTTTTTTAGTGTAGGCTTTGGTCCTAGAGAAACTGGGTCATAACACTGACCCAATTTGCTATTGGCCGCTGTTAAAACTGCATTGGGAAGCTGACTGCGGAAAGCTGTAGAGCTGCAACTGGGCACCATTTCTGGTGACCTTGCCACCAGCGCTGAAGGTCGCCCCATTCAGCAAAGCATGAAATTTTCATCATCTGCACACATATATCCCATATATATACTCAACTTTATAGTAGGCGACAAGAAAATGTATTTTGCGGTTTTTTTTTAGTCAAATTTCAAAGAATTTCGTGCGCTTATCTGGCAAATTGGTGATTCATACGCTCAGCACAAGCAGACTACACTCAGCGAAAAATGAACACTGTTCTACATTCCTACTGTAAAGTAAAACATTCCCTAAATGTTTTGCTTAATGTTGCCTGATTAAACACAAGAAAACCCGACTTGTTTACTTAAAAGCTGTTTATCTAAGCAAAAATAGCACAAAAAAATCGTACTTCAGTTAAATATTTGGAATTAAAAACGCTACTGTTTCCAAACAAAAAATACAACAAATTACTTTGCTTATCTAAGACAAATAATTTCGTATTTAAATCCGTTTAGTTTAACTAAAAGCTGTCAATAGAAATGATTTGAGAAAAGTACTTAAAGTAAGAACCAATAATGGCTAACTTCAAGTAAAGAAGATTTTCAAAGAAGAAACATATGAAATAAAACCGCGTTTGCCCTAAAAAAAACTTTTCAAAATTCCATCAATTTTCTTGAAGTTGCTTATCAGTTGATGGCTACTGAAAGTAGTTTTATGAATTTATCAAGCAAATTTTAAAAACATTTTTAACGCTGCAGCTGACAAACTAATGAGAAACAGACGCTTTATGATGTCATTGAAGCTATTTATAATGGTTTGTCCAGCTACGCAAAGTTTTTTTTTAGCGTTATGTGTAGACTAAATACAGACAGACTGACAGAGATCTGTAGACATAGACAGACAGATAGATGATAGCTAGACAAATTAGTATGTTTAGGTTGTTGACGCGTCTGTTGCTGATATGAGAAAACAGTTGTTCATCAGTGCAAATTCCAAAAGCTGAGCAAACAGCAACAAAATAAAAACGCGTAATCAAAATACGGTAGAAATTCAATAACGTGTTTGCTGCTCTGCAAAACAATCAATATTCAGAAGGTTGCAATTTAATACAAAATTTATGTAATTTATCTTTACTTATTTACTTTAGATTTTAGAATAAAAAAAATATTGCAATTTAAATTCTTTATTTACTTGACTTTCGCCTTTGTTAAAAAACTCATTTAATTTGGGTAATTAAAATCATTGAAATTAATATGGCATATTGCATCATTTATTTTCTTTAGCGATTATTTACTGTATAAATTTTTTTTATAAATTCAGCTACGCTTAATATTTGCATAACATTTCAGCTAAATTTATGCTTTATCAATTTGGTGTTAATCAAATCCAAAAAATATGCGCAAATTAAGCTGAACTTGGTATTTATATTTGCTGCGAGCTACGAGTTATTTTCATTTTATGTGATTGTCGTCTTTCAAAGTTCATGATTAATTGCTTAAGTTATTTAAGAAAACAAAAAAAAAAACACTAACGAAAACTGTCAAACCGGTTTTTAGAAACTGAGCTTTTGCAACACTGTTTTTTTTTTTTTTTTTGTATTTTCTGTGCGCTAATTGAGCGAATAATCGGTTTGTCTTACAAGTATCAGATGATATAAGTTGACTGTTTTTTTTTTTGCTTTTGTGTGTGGCCCTCAGAGTTAGTTAGTGACTCATGGCGATGAGGGAATTTTGCAAGTATTTGCCTTGAGCAGAGCTTTAAAATGACAAAGCCATTTGAAATTAAAATCTTATGTTGGAAAGCCCCAACTGAAAACAATCGTTTCTTGTTGTTGCTGCCTCTTTTTCTTGTTTCTTTATTTTTTGTATTTTGAGCTGTTTTCTGTGTCAAATGCATTTTTCAGTCATCTTTTTGCAAACACACACATTTGCTGTGAAAAAAAAAACAAAGAGTGCTACACAAACAAATACAAACAAAATCGACCTCATAACGAGCCTTGCAACGCCCACACACACCTACATACACCCACACACACGCACACCCAATGTGAGCACCATATGCCGTTTGTTATTTTTACTTACAACAATATTGCAAAATTTGAAAAAACATCGGGGAACGCATGTGTGTGTGTGTGTGTGTGTGTGTGCGTGTGCACATGTATATACATGTATAAGCCAATAAAAATGGTCACAGTATGTGTGTGTGTGTAATACAAGCTGCATGTGTGCAAGGTCAAGTGGTTACGTTATACAGTGAGTCTCCGTGTGTGTGTGTGTGTGTGTGTAGAGTGCACATACAGTGCTGACCATATAATTGAGCACAGCAAATGAAAGCCAATAGCTTGAACTATATCTAATGTATTATTTTTTGAGGTGTACCTAATTATTTGGATAGCACTGTTAGATACTCTTGATTTTAATTGCCAGCGCACGAATTTCGCTTTTAAGTTGGCCGCTTTTTTTTTTAAATAAAGCAACGCTTTAATTGAGATTTCTCTAGCTCTAACTCGCAAATCCAATTAAAAAGAAAAGAAACAACTAAAATGAGTATAACGAGGACATTGTGAAAAAAGCTGGCAGTAACAAAGCCTTATGCAATATCAAAAATAGTTGATGAACACAAAAAAGAAAAGGAAAACATAGGTTGCAATTACAAAAAAGCAAAAACTGCAGGCTAATCTAAATTTAAACAGAACGCAAGAGTTTGCCAAATGCAATGCGACAGAGAGATAGAAAGAGGGAGGGAGAGAGAGAGGGAGAGTGTGTGAGCGAATGAGTGTGTATGGGAATTTGTGTGGGAGCGTGAATTTTGCTGTTGTAGCGGAAGCAGACGTGGATGAGACGAGTCGCGAGCCGCAAGCCGTTGATTGTTTTCAACCCACACGCACAACAAAAATACACACAAACGATGAAATGAACTAAGCTTTAAAAGCTCGACTTTAAAATGTGAAGCAAACTGCATTGTGCAAAAATTGTTCACATGGCATTGTTTCATTTGCATGATTGTTGCATAATATGCAAGTGTGATTAAAAACTTGAAAACTAATTGAAAATAAAACGTTCGCTGAGACGGGGTATATGGTGCTTGGGTGCTTAGCTGCTGATTACGTGTCGACACACAGTTAATGCAATGATCACACATTTGTAGGCAGAATAGTTAGAAATGTATAAAAAAAAAACAGCTGTTTTGTCTCTAATCCAAATTCCACAAAGTCCAAAAACTGACGACGACTGCTGACTCTGCTGACTGCTGCCGCCTCTCGTGTGTTGTTAACTCGATGTGGAAATTAAAACTGACGACTGACGTTGGCCGTTGGCTGTTGCAGCTGAAGGCAGCCCAAGCAGCTAGCAGCAAGCAGCCAGCAGTAGCAGCAGCCGCGGCTGCCAGCCAACGCAACAGAAACAGCGCTGCCGACGTCAACTGCAGCTGCGACTGCAATACAATTGTTGTTGTTGCTGCTACTGCTGCTGCTGCTGTTGTTGTTAAAAGAAAACTGTTACAATTTTAGGCCAATTTCTTTGTGAAGGCGAAGCGACGCGACGCGAACCAACAACGAGCGTTGACGACGACAATTTCGATGGCCACGCGGCGTGAATGAAACTTGCAGCGCTCTGCTGCTGCTTATCCAACTGTAAATGTGTGCGAGTGTGTTTGTGTGTGCCCATGTGTGTGCTTGTATTTGTGCTGGTGGCCCAAAGACGCTCAAAGGTGAAATATACTAAGCAGCAGCGCTGGGCCACCAACTACACACGCTGCTTGCATTTATGTGGCATTTTTATTTTTGTACGGTCTGCAACATAGCTGCAAGGTGCCAAAACAACAACTAATATACATACATACACACACACACACAGGCAGACACTGGCACACTGGGCGAACGACGAGAAGAAACCCGTGCAACTTTTGATTTCGTTTCGGCGCAAAAAGTCAACTGCAAACTACGCTGCTCTAACGCTGAAGCGCAACTGTCAGCTGCTTAGCTCGTTCAAAAAAGCTAACATAATCACACACACAGAGAGAGCGAGAGCGCGCAAGAGAGCAGCAAAAGAGCAAAGCTTTTTTTGAAACTTATACAAAAAAGAAAAGAAAAGAAAAACAACAGTAGGAAGCAGCGCACAGCTGAAGCTTTAGTTGTCGCTGCAGTTGATGTTGTTGTTTTTGCTTTAACTATTATTTTTATTTTGTAGTTTCGCATGACGCAAATTTAGTAAAAAAAAAGGGGGCCCCACACACACACAGAACTAGTGTACAATGTATAACAAGCTGTCTCTCACGTTTGAGTTGAGTTAAGGCTCGCCCTCAACTATAGCATGCTATCTCACTCGCACAACAAAATTTCTCATGTCAGTTGCATATTGCATTGGGGCGTTAATGTTCAAGGTGAGTTACCTGTGTGTGTGTGTGTGTGTATGTGAGGAGGCGGCTTGCCATGTGTCACACTTTTTGAACGATTCTCCCGCTTTTTTAATGTGTGTGCGCAATTATGCGAAATTATCGATCAAATTTTTTTGTTCTAAGGTCAACTTAAATTGAAAATTAAGTTTTATATGTGAGGTCGGACATGCACTGCCCGCTGGTAATCGTTAGTTCATCTCGTTGCGCATGACTAAATACATTTTGTGTCATTATTCATTCGAGTTGAGAGAATACGATTCATATATATACATAGTTTAGAGTAAATAAAGCTCATTTTACGTATGGGACATCCATAAATATAAACATTACATTTTTATCTAATCCTAGTTTACTGGTAATCTTTTCGATTCGGTCTGGCACTCATATTGTACAAGTATTATAAATATTTGGCATTTTTTTTATTGCTGCAGTTGTAAAACAGTTTAAAAACATACCAGCAACATATTTCTTTTACTAATATATAGCTTTTATATGCTCTCCACTTGTATTATTAACATCATGGCTAATTTCTGAGTGCTTAGTGCAACGTTTGCGGAAGTCCACAATAAAGCAGAATCAATATTTCGAAAGCTTTTCTTATGGGTGCTGTTGCTGTTGCGTCACGTGCTTTACGTATTCGAAATTAACAGTTACGAGATCAAAGCTTCCGCAATGCGCACAAATGCTATCTTTGATGGAAACTTGTTGTATGTTGAGCATATTTAATTATCGGCTGATTTATTGCATTCACTTCGCAACAAAATCTCGAAACAAAATGGCGTCACTCAGTGTTATAGCTGATTTAATTGTACTATAAACAAATCATTAAAAATCGATATTTAACAGGCAGATGAATAAATATGTATTTATTTATAACAATATATATACATATATTTATTATTTAAAATAAAGAACACAATTTCTCTTCTGAAATTTATATACCCTAAAATAGTATTGATCATCAGTCAAATCTCATCAATATAGCTTGACATACAACACACGCAAATAGTTAATTACTTGGTTGAAAATTCTTATCTTTTTGTTTTTGTTTTGGTTTAATTATCATTTCAAGTCAAAGCTTGATTTCATCACATAAACCTGATATGAGGTCATCTGTTGGGCTTAAACTTTGACAAAACCAGCAGTAGATACAAATTGTATATGCTAATAATTATACAAATATATATATAAAAAGTAAGTAATAATAAAAAAAATTGCTTGCACAAAAGAAAATCATGTGATGTATAATACAAATGATTACATAAGCGTCACACTATAGATATATAAATATATATGTGTATACAAGAAATAACCAAGAGTAGAGAAAATCAATTTCGCTTTCCTTGACCTCAACAAGGGGCTCTCTGCACACACCAATGCAGACCATCACAGAAACACACCAGCACACACACATACACACACGCACACACAGAAAGTGGGGAAAAGTCAGTCAACAAAGGATAATTGAGGGTCATTTGAAATGCAAAAGTGACAAAAACTGCAAAGCAGACGCTGCAGCGAAATGCAAATAAATGTCGAAATAATGTCAACTTGCATTTCTCGCCTCAGATACAAATTAGAAATGGCTTCTCCCTCCTCTTCCGCCCCTGCATCCATTACCACAACACTGCCACACAAGCTGTCAATGAGCCAAAAAGCCGAAAAAGCGAAACGAAAATAGAAAATGTGCAAACTGCACGCGATTTTCTTTTAAGCCAATTCGAATTGGCAGCCGCATGAAAATCGCTGCTTTAATTGTTTTGGCCAAATGCGTTCAACTTCAAATTACAAAAACAAAAAAAAAAAACACAGATAAATAAAGAAAAAAATTTCACTCACATTATTAATACGGACTGTTGACTGCTGCATTAAATTTTCATGAAAACTTTTCAGAGCGTTGCTTCTCGTTCATTCGATGTGGGCGCATTCAAGCGCATTTTCATCATTCCCATTTTCCCAACCACTACCCCCACCCCCCCCTATGTAGGGTTGACTACATCGAACCTTGTTGGAAATGAGTGCGTAATGATATTGTTTGTATAGGGCTATAATTATTGGGGCAATTAAATTCAAATTAAAATTGATAAATTATTATAATATAATAGAAATGTGTAATAACAAGTAAATGCTGAATATAGAATTTATATGCAATTTTTGTACTTTTTCGATTTCAAGAATTTTTTTCCACGCTTTTGTTGCTAACTTAAAATTATTTTTGTCGAATTTTGCAATGTTTGAATTTACGTTTGTAGCAAAAATGTTGCCAACAATTTCATTTGTTTGTTTTGTATTGGGTAGATAAATGAAAATTTATTGAAAAAAAAGCTTATGACTAAGAAACATTTAGTATGGTCAAATAAAATACAATCGATCAAAGTTAAATCAAAAACTTTCAATTAATGAAAACAAAAAAAAAATCATTTGGACTTGCAAACCGTAAAATTTAATTATCAAATTTGTAAACTTGACTCACCCTGTGCTGGGACTTGCAATCACTCTAATTGTTGTTGTTGTGGTGGTTGTTGTTGTTGTTGCTGCTTTTATGTTGGTTGTTGTAGTGGTTGAATGGGTGCCAAACGGCCACTGGATACCACCAGCTGTGTTCACTTGCTTACACAATATTCAAAGCGAGCACAGGGCAATATCCCAGTGGCAATTGCACAGCGAAAAGCTTTTTGAACGAAAGCTTAGCAGAGACACAAACCATATCTGCTGCTGCATGTTTCTTGCACTTGTTTCCCATTGCACATTTCACTTGTATATTTTTTTCTCTTTTTCTATTTCACAATTTTAAACATTAAAAACATTTTCATTTAACAATTACAAAGTTGACTTTAATAAAATATAGCAATATTTGCATAAGAGATAAATGGTTTATAATTTAATTCGAAATAATTTTCTGTTAGTTTATGAAACAAATCAATATGTGAAAAAAAGATTTTGGTAATTTTTATATTTATGTTTGGGTTTTTTCAATTAATTTTATTGCCAATTGTTTTGAGTTTGTCTTTGTCTCTAGTCGAGGGAGCGCGGTTAGTATTTACATATCTAGTCCTGCAATCCCGAGACAAAAAAAAACACCTGTTTGTGACACGTTTGGTTAACCAAATCTATAAATCAAATCCGATCTTAATATTTTTAACAATCAATCAATAATCAATCAATAGGGATATATATTTCAAATCAATAGAAAAACTACTTGCTTAGCATTATTTATTTTATTTTATTTCTATCGGAAAGCAATTAGTATCGTTATTATAAACATATAAGCTTATATTCCCTATTTTTAAGCAACAGAAACTTATTTCCATTTTCGATTTAAGATTATTGATTGATTAAATTCAAAATGTTGCCATATTTTATGTAAAAAAAACACTTTGTAAAAAACACAGTTTGCCAGCTGTCCCTTAACTAAAAATATAAATAGCTATATTTGTATATAAAAATACACAAATAGCACACACATTCACACACAAATAGCACACACATTTCGATGTTCATATATATAATATATATATGAAGAAATCAACTACTGCTTACGCATCGCGTTTGGGGCTGCTTTGATGCTCTGCGTTTGTGTGTGTGAAAAGGTCAAAAGCTTAAATAAAAACAAACCAAAAAATGTGTTGCATATGTCAAGGCGTCATTGTGTATCTTGTGTCTGTGTGTGTTTGCGCCCAACATTAAATATAAGTAGTTTCGATTTCCCATATGTTATACAAATTTACACACAAACACACACAGGGAGATTCTCACTCACTTTTATTTTAGGCTATTCATAAATTTTCACCAGATTATGGTATTTTTGCAACATTTTCGACACACAATTAACGCACTCATATGGCAAATTTTCCAACACGCACACACACGAATAGAGTGAGACTGAGGCCTGACCTCGCCTGGAGAGCTCTCAACACTGAATAAGTTTGCGCCAGGCTGGCAGCAAGCAATTCTCAGCAGCAGCATCCTACCAACGCTGCAGCTGTGGTTCACACAGGTGCGCGTCATCGTTTCCCAGTAAATATGCAACAGCATTATTTACACACACGCGCACATACACACAGAGGCATACATGAAAGAGAAAGTTTCGGGGCAGCTGGCAGCATTAAAAGCACTCCTCGAGAGTACAACAAAAGCAAACAGTTGGCAGACGTCAGCAGCGCTGCCTGGCCTTAAGTCGCCCACGCAAAAGTTATTGCAAAAAGCTTTCGCCTCACACTCTTTCACATGCCATGCCTGTTTGTTTTTGTTTTTCGTTTGTCCCCATATTTACTTATTTACTTCTCACACTCATACACATATACGTACCTGCGCTGCCAGTAGCAGCAGCAAACAAAGCTTAGCCTACCAGAACTCTCTCTCTCTCTCGCTGGTCTCTGCGCTCAGCACTTTGGTTTCGCCGGCTCGTTATGATGCTCTGCTGCTGTCGTCGTTGACTTCGCTGTCGCGTCAAGTTATATGGAACATATACGGCTGATGAGCAAAGCAAGCAGCAACAATAAAAATAAAAAAATTTCAAGTTCAAGTTCTGTTGCTTATTGCGCATGTCATGCGCCATTTTTGTTTGTCCGCTCGTTCTCTCGCTCGCACATGCGATGCAGCAGCACTGCACTTTAATTCTTGTTTTTGTTGTACTGCTTGCTGCTGTTGCTGCTTTTTGCTGTCGTCATGCGAAAACTGTGGACACATTTTATCATCTCTTCCTCTTATCGCAATCGTTCGCATGATTTATTAATATTTTTTTACTCTTTGTGTTTACTTTCATTGGCAGGCCCTTTTATGTGTAGGCGAGATTGTGTTTGTGCGGGGCTTCATTGCTGTTTTTGTATCTGGGTTCAATTTACTCGAATGTGGCTAATTATATTTCCATGCTGACGTTGCTGCTGGTGCTGCTCTGCCCTCCACACTACAAATAAATATACAAAAAGAATTTTTTGTTTGAAATTCCTCCATAGGTAAATATTATCCTAACAAAAAATGCATTGAGAATCAACAAGAAAACAAATAATATCGACAATATAGTTGTGTGTGTGTGTGTGAGCGAGACGGGTAGTGCAAGTAATATTTTAATTTAATTTTTTTTTTTTGCATTTTTCTACAGTCAGTTGAGTGCTTTATAAAAGCTCATACATTTCCGAACACATGCATAAAATTCTTCTATTTTTGGTTCTTGAAATACACTTGAACAATCTTATCGTTATTTATTATTTGTTTATGGGTTCAAAAGACATTTATGTATTTCGCACAATAATTTGCATTTTATTTGTGTCGAGACACACGTGCGATTTACTTACTTGGCATTCCTATCAATATATATACAAACACCCACACACCCATAGTCAAATATACATATGTGCATCAAAATAAAGTACACAAAATATAAAATTGACTCAGCGAGGAATTTCCTTTTTCATATAAAAATTTAAAATATCTGAATATAGATGCAAATATTTCGCATTAAACTACATACTCTTAATATTAATCAATATCAATCATTTTCCAAATGATTTCGAAAATCTAGTAAATCCATAAATACTTATAGGTTTATGCATTTTTTTTTATGGGTCTTTGTAACACATCAAAATTATACACACATGTTTTTTCACGGTATTTTGCGGTTGCTTAAAGTTCGCTCAGTGCAACGAACTCGGAAATTAACTAACAACAAATTCATGTAAAACTATGTGAGGAATTTATTATGGCATCTATACAACATTTGCTGGGTTGGTTGGTTAATGGTGCATTGCGCGACCTTGAACGATTTTTGAGCAGTGCATTTTTATATGAAAATCGCCAATCGATTTTTGTTTCACCATGTGGTTGTTGTAAGCTAAAAATCCATTAAGCCAACGCCATTGGCACGTTGGAATTTAATTAAATGAAGAGCCAACAAATCTTGTTGGGGGTGGAAGGAAAGGGGAAGGAGAAGTGGATGAGGCGATTACGATTGCATGCGTGCGAAAAAAAAAAAATATCCGTGAACATCAATTCAATTAAAGCTACGTCCGAGCAAGACAAGAATGCAAAGCTCGCAGATAATAGAAATATACAAAAAGAAAATAAAAAAAATAAAAACAGCATACAAATTACCGCAAAAAAGCGTTTTAAAAAAGTCTGTAATTTTAAAGCTGTTATTATTTCGTGCTTTTTTTAACAAAGAGACGACAAAGGGGGCCGGTAGCTAGATAGGATAGAGAACAACGTAACTGTAGTAGTTATTTAAGCGTGTTTATCGTTATTAATGTACATGTTTTTTTTAGCATTTTTTAATAAAATTTCGTTCAATTTGTGTGTGTTTGACGCGCATTGCTTTTGCTTTTTGCTTTTCGTTGGCTTCCTCTTCCTCTTTGTTTGACGCCATTCTCGCTGTCTCTATATATTGCGCTCTCGCTTGACCCGCTGTCTCGTTTCTCGCTTGCGCAGCGAAACGTGCCAAACGGGTTTATCACACATTTCCACACAACATACACAGAAATACGTACATGTATATACTTATATAGAGAGTTAAAAGAGAAGCACTGAGTGTGTGTGTTTTGCAAACTGTTGCCTATTCGCTTGCACTCGCGCGGATGTATGCACAACTAGTATCTTAACCTTGAACTTGAAACACATACAAAACAACCCGCCACCGCCACCTCGACACACTGAATGACAACAACAACTACAGCAACAGCAGAGGAACGAAATGAGAAATGGAAGGCAAACGAAACTGATGCCAGCAGCGACGCTGCCGACGCCATCTCCGACAAACAGCGTTTTTGGCATTTTATTTTTGCTGCGTTCTTCTTTTCACTCGTGTGCCATGTGTTATGTATGAGCGCTTACGTATTATGTCTGCGTGTGTGTGTTAAATTTTTGTATTTATTTTTGTTTTTCTTTTTTATTTTTGAGTTTTTTGCACATTTTCTACTTAACTTCGCCACCTTTGACTTATTAACTGCGCTATCGATTCGCTTTATGAGACACTGGCAAAAATAAATTACCCGCCCCTCTGAAATTGGAATGCTTTTCTTGCTGTTGAATTTATTAATAAGTATTTATAAATATTTGAACAACATTAATAATAGCTTTTCGATAATCGATGGGTTTTACCGGTTTTATGTGGTTGGATAACTTCACCTCTTTTGGGAAACAGAGAGATAGAGAGACATATAGAATGAGAGACAGAGTGAGATTCGTTTCTAAAAGGGATTTTATGCGTTGGAATTAAATTTAGTTACACTTTTTAAACACTATTTAAACGTATTTGAAAACCAAATCAAAACAAAATTTAATTTAGGCTCAATACAGAAGTTAATTTACATTTTTAGTTGATTGATTTCTACTGGTTGCTTCATAGGGTTTTCATTTCCTACTTTGGTTAATTTTTGTTTTGCAGCAACCACTGTACTTATTTTGTATATCTTATTAGGCAAACAGGCCAAAAGATGACGCCACTTTTGCAATTATCGTAAAAGCGTAAAGATGACTGTCCCATTGCACACCTCTCTCTGACACAGCCACACCACTCCTATCACCACCCTTCACGCCTATTGAATCTACCCCACACCTTCTCATTCTCCTGTTGATCTTAATTCGCATGCCGACGACTGTGTTACGTAAAACGTTTTCCAAATCTTCATTGTGCGGTCAAACAAAAACAACACGCAAGCAAACTTGACTCAAAGGCATAGATATTAAACACACTTGCAAGTACACAGACACATACATACATAGACATACATATATATACAAAGCGAATGCGGCACATGTTGTTTTGCGGTCTGTCAGCAGGTAAGTTAACTTAAAGAAAGAGAGAGAGAGCAAGGGGGTGGGGGGTCTCGGCTCAGATCTTGATTGCGGGAACCTACATACACACGCACAGTCAGCGGCGAGTACATCAGAATATTACATTGCATTGTATTCCCAGTACATACATACATACATTCATACACAAACACACACACATTCATACATGAGTACATATATGTATGCAATTTATACGTACATGGATATTATTATTATTGCGGTTTAGAATTTCACAGAATTGTTTGCAATAGCTGTCGATGTCAGATTTATATAACAGTTTAGAACAAGTAAGAAAGCTTTAGGCTAAGAGATACCTCGCCCCCTATTAACATACATACATACAAATATACATACATAGATACATACATTCATATATTATTTATACATGTTAATTCGCGTTTCTCAGTCGATCTTGCATGCATTTGATTATCAATGATTATTATCAATTTGATAGAATTATACTCATAATTGTGGTGTTGAAAAGCGATTTATATCGATATAAGGAAAAATAAATTTGATTTGCGAATGGTATTCGAGAATTTATATTTTCTATGATTAATCATTTGTATGAAAAAATTCAAATAGCTTTATAGAATAGGTTATGGTAATGTTATATGTAATATCTTATAAGGTCGATGAAGCTTTCTTCTCTGCCTGTTACATTCTTTAGCACATTTTCATAATACCACGTTTAGTATGGAAAAATAAAAACGATTGCAACCTTTTAAGAGACTGTTTCATTCTGCCGACAAAGTCGCGTGATCAAAAAAAGCAATAAAATGGAAGTTATATAATTATTTGCAAATCGTGTTTATTGTTAAACAAGCAATGGAGAATGCGAATTTTATAAACATTTTAAAAAGAATTTAAGTTTTGGCGTATTTAAAATACGATTTGTACGTGTTAAAAGCATTAGCTACATTTGAAAAAAATATAATATGCCAAATCTCAATGCAGCTTTTATAATATATAATAATATTAAATATTAATATATTTGAAATAAATGGAGCTTTGCGTATATTTGTAGTATTTAATATTCTCAAAGTTTGAAAAAACACTAAGATTTTGGTCAGTATTTTCATTTTCTTCAAAATAAAGTAACATTTAAAACCAAGCATTTGGAACTGTGGGAGACATTTCCGACTAGATCAAGTATATAATATAATATATAATATATATATATATATATATATATTGATGTATAGATTGATTGGACATCTACTTCCTCAGTTTCTCTTGACAAATTATTTATATGAAATATTATATCCGGATCAGACCACTAAATCAATTCTAAATTTAGAACGAGAAAGTTCGACGTAGTTTGATTCTGGCCTGCAAAAAATTTAATTTTTAAATTCTGCTTATAATAGCTGACGTTTATAAGCAAACCCCAATCAATTTTACTTAAAATGACTTAATTTTTATAATATAAATATCTAAATTCTACAAGAACATCAGGTCTGTGACATTTATTTTGTTACTGCTTGATTGTTTAAACACTTAGCTGGCCAATTAATTGTGAAATTCTATTAAGTAACTGCAAGTTGAACGGAAACCGAAGCAGACACATATACACGCACACTTTAGACACAGATACTCCTAAGTTTCCAAGAAATGTATTTTGTTTTTTCTTCTTTTTGCTGCTTTCTTCCTTCTATATACTGCACAGCTCACACACACAGGTACATGCATACAAACTATCAACTTTTTGCGAACTTTTGTTTTCAGTTTGGGGTTTTCACATTTTTTTTGTCTTTAATTTTAAGTTTTGCATATTTTGTTTATGTTATAAATAAATTTATATTTTTCAGCAAATGCCACGGAAAACAAATTATTCTTATTGGAAAAGCACAAATGCATATGTGTGTGCGTGTGTGTTGGTGTAAGTGTACTCGTGTGTGTGGCATTACATGAAATGTTTGCAAACTTTTCTTTAAACAATTGCTATCACGCTCTCACAACAATAACAGTTATCGCCAACTAAATGGAAAAATAAAAAACAAAAACAATGAACACAAAAGTCGTAACTACGACGCAATTTGATATACTCACACTCTTTGGTCACACATTCTACATCTGCTCTCCTCTCTTCTACACACACGGCAGACAGATTTGCTTTACTTTCATTGTGCTTGCCTTCGCTTGGCTTAAACGGGGGTTGCTTTCGACGACGAAAGGACTAAACAACAACAACGCAATATGCATATGTATTATGCATATATTTACATACGTACACATATATCCCGAATTTATATGCGTTTTATTTCCGCATGCCGCGAACTGCGAATTTTGACAACACACGCGGACACGAACTGGAGGACTGTGCAGCGCTGCGATCGGTTGAAGGTGCTGCTGCTCAATGTCGTCGTTGACTGGCAAAGAAGGAAAGTTTGTCGTTGTCGAATTCGACGTCGACGTCGAAGTCGACAGAGCAGAGCAAAGCTTCTATCTTCTAGTATTCGCTCTCGCTGGCGCGCTCACGCTGCTCACACATTGCTCAGTGTTTAAGTTTCGTCAAGTATTATATTTTTTTTGTTTCTTCCTGTTCCTGTTGTTCTGCGACACCACCGAGTGCTGTGCCCTACTGCCCCACACACCGATGCTGCCTTCACACATAACACACTGCTGCTACTGCTGTTGCTGCTGCTGCTGTTGACGACGACGCTTCGTGGCCTTCAGCCGTAATTCCGCTCTGTTTTCTCTCGCTTGTTGGCTTATGCTCTGTTCTCTATCCCTCTCGCTCTCTGTCAACCGTTGTCATTCTTTCATTCATACATTCTACTTGTCTCTTACCCGTTCGCTGCTAGTTTATGACGTTCTTTGCTCATTTTGCCATAGTGTGAGTACTATTTTTTTTTTATCCGTGTGCGTGTGCGCTTTGCCTGTGTATAGTGTTTGGCTGTGCTTTTTGCGTCTCGTTGCTAGAAAATAATTCTTTTTTTTGTAGTTTTGGCTTTCCCATGCTGCGCAAATTTCATCTACGCCTGTTTGCCAGCGAGTTCTGTGTGAGCATTACTTTTGCTTTTTTTTGGTCACCGCCACACTAATTTTGGTTGTTTCTGTTTCTGTTGCGTTGCCCTTTTCTGCATTTCATTCGGAATTAAAAGCTTTTCCGATGACGACAGCTTCTTGGAAATGTGGTTTAAATTCTTGTGCTGCTCATTATCCCGAAAATATATACAAATATAAATAATTTTCTCTTCCGAATGTTTGCAAATGGTTAATTTTCAAATTTCAATAAATCAACCTAACTTACATAAAAAACTCGCTCCACAATTTTCATTTAAGGCGAATTAAAACTTTGTTGTAAGTATCAGTTTTCTCTTTTCTTTTATATTCTGCTCCTTCTAAGCCAGCCTAAAGCACTGACTAACACAGAGCGCTTAAGCACACACACATACAAACTTGCATACACACATTCATAAGTGCAAGGAATAATGAGATCCAGATGCAGTCTAGTGATGTCCTCGTGTCGTGCTTTCTCTGTAGAAGCGAAAAACGCACGATAAATGCAAATAAGGTGTCCTGATAAAATTATCACTCAAAACTTGGAAAAGCTTTATTAGCTGAGTTTGGTTTGGTAAAATAAAAGTTACAACAAATACTTATGCTTATAAGCTTCATCAGATTTCGTAAATAAAAAATTGTATATAAAATTAATTTATATTCTCTATACAAAAATCGCTTAGTAAATCGATTTCAAATTGTATAGATTACAAGTAGCCACATTTCAAAGACTTAAGCTTATTAAATCTTTAAATTTAGCTTAATAGGTCTTGGGATAATATTATCGTCGCTTGATGCACTTACAAAAACCACAAGAATAAAGAAAACCACATAAAAAAAATGTATATAAAATTTGATATCATATAATTTTTTTTTTGTATCACGTACCTAGTATATAATAACATCATTCATATGGCGTCAAGCGTTTCCTTGCAAGTTTTCCCTAGGTTTTTCTCCCTTCTGTGGTGATGCAATGTTTTTCAATAATTCGATTTGATTTTATTCATTGGCACAGATACATTTCTTTGTTCGCAGGTATTAGTACCATTTGACATATACGAAAAGCCAAATCAAACATTTTGTCACGCAATTATCCAAAGGTTGATTAAAAAATACATAGGAATATATTTTTTTTGAACACAATAATTAATTTAGAATTTTTTTTTTAGAATTTCACAATTTTAGCTCACAGAATTGCACTTACTAACACATATGCATATATAAATACGAACATGTATAGATGAAGTACAATTCATTATTCATTATTGCTGGTGTTGTTTTTTTTGCGCATTTGTCGAGCACTATTCAAATAATTTTTATTGTGATACGTTTATTTTTGTTGTTGCACAATTAATTTGTAATTTTTTTTTTATTGTTATTCTAATTCGATGCTGTCATTGTTGTCATTTGAGTGTTTAAATTGTATTACCATCATCTAAAAATAGCAATTAAGCTTTGTAGTTTTTAATATTTTTTTTAGTCCTAGTGAACACTGGTATTGGTGTTTTACTGTTCAGTGCTGTCTTTTTGCTTGGGAATGGAACGTTGTTAGCTGCTTGCGTGCCGCGCTTTCAATGCCAAGCACAACGGAAAATGTCAGAGACACAGGCCATCGCCGCCGCCATCGTCATCGTCGAATTCGTCGTCGTCATTTTCGTCGCTGCTGAGCCGAACGGCGATGAGGCGAATTTAGAGTGCAGCTGTGGAGGAGCATGGCAGCCACTCACTTGCATGTATGCATGTATGAACGCATGCATGCATGCGTGTGTGTGTGTGTCGCTGAGTCAGTGCCAAATGGAAACCAGGCAAGCAGCGAAGCAACCCAAAGCTCAGCTCGGCACATTTCGGTTCAAGTTCAAGGATGTTATGCAATAAAGCGCATGTATGCAAGAGTGAAACAAGCTAAAGAGAGGGACAGACAGACATATAGAGAGAGAGGGCGAGATGTAGCACGCTTGTACATATATAACGTATACATATGTAAGCGAATGCATGTGTGCATATATATAAAAGGAAGCTGCTCCTCACACCAATGCCCAAGGGCGTCCCTGATCTCTCGCCCACTGCTCTCTCTCACTCTTGCTGTCTCTCCCTCTCTCATGCGTTTAGCTTGTGCAGTCTACCCTGACCGCGCCTTAGTTACTGCCACTACACAAACATACACACATATTTACAGTCTATTTAATAAGTATATGTACTTTCTACCTACAATATACTTGTCTGTGGATTCATGTTCATGTTCTGTGCTTTGTGTTCCCTGTGCCTGGGCCTGTTCTCCTCCAAACTGGGTCTGGGTCTGGGCCTGGGCTAACCGGGTTGCTGGGTTGCAAATTGTATATAATTAGCGACCTTACAGCGCTAACTGCAGCAACGGAAAGAACAACATTTTATTACAAATGCCTTTTATCAATACAGTGTTCGCTAGCAAGCTGAACTTCTTCTCCTACTGGAATTTAATTTTGTTCAATACCCATATTATTGTTAAAATAATCAATTTTCATATTTCAAGTTTGAAAACTATTTTTAAATTTTATTTTAAGCTTTTTATTAAAGCTAAATATTTTCAGGTTGAGTTATATATGTACTAATATTATTAGTAATTATTTCAAATTAGAAATAGAAATCTCTTCTATAAAAAATAAAACAAAAGCGTTCTGTTTGCCGAATTATCACTGTATAAAAGTTTTTTATGTAAATAGTGTGTTAATTCAGTTAGTTGTGTGTGTGTGAGTGTGTGTGATTTCCAGTGATAAATGTGCGTGTGTTGCAATTTTAGCTAGTTGCTTTGCCCTTTGCCTCCTTTTAAATATCTTAATTGAATTTGTTTGTGGTCGTTAGCGTATGTCTGTATATATGTGTCATATATATGTAAGCAACATTTGTATATATATGTGTGTGTATGGCTGTCTTTTTATTTTTGAGTGCTTTACGTTTGTGCTGGCTTGTTTGTTTAATTGTTTAATTTAATTAAATGCTACAACTGCACGTTTGCATCTAGAAACTGAAACTGCATCTGTGTCTGTGTCTGTGTGTGTGTGTGTGTATCTATAGTTGCCTGTGCCACCTGTGTGTGTGTGTGGCAGTGCCTGTGCCTTTGCTGCCATGTATGTGCAACAGATGATATTGCATGCCTTCGCTTTCATAAGTTCGCCAGCCATTTTCTTATGTCATGCGCACCGCTGTCGGACAAAGGGTACACATACCTATGTATGTAAGTATGTAGATACCTGCAAACACACAACACACAAACATTCACACATGCATGCTAGTGCATGTAGTCCATATATAGAGCTACTGCTTAACAGAGCCACAACAGCAACAACAGCAGCAGATGTTCACTTGAGCATCCCAGTTGCGACTCAATTGCATGTTTAAGGCACATCTAGCAGCATCCAATAAGACAATTATCTACAATACAACAAATATAACAAATTCACCTCAGTCTGCAATCCTTAGACAAATTAAAGCGTGCCTGATATTTATATATTTATACTAAAGCTTTATACTTTGTCAGTAGTGTTACTGCTATGTACTTTTATTTGCCGAAAATTGTGAACTTAACTTTTACGGCTTCCTTCCTTCCTGTTTCACTGCTAAGACATTTGTTTTCCATACCATGTTTTTTTTTTACCATAACTTTAGATACTTAAACTTGCTATAAAAATATGCAAATTAGATTAAATGAAATTTTCTAGTCTCGCATTTCCTACTGGGTATCATACACCTACTTTTAGTTTCCTAATAAGACATATGTGTTTTGTATGCAGTACTTTTTCATATTATTTAACATAGAAAAAATCTTGATAAATTTATATAATATAATATAAAAATACAAATATATATATATATATATATATATTTATACACATAGAATGTGCTCGCATTTTATATATATTATTTTATTAACTGCCCAGAGCCTGTAGGGTAACTGAAAAATTATGTATACGCCCATACTGTAAATAGTACAGTAACAGCTGATTGTATTGGCTACGTTTGCGGCACACGTGACACGTGTGCGTTGTTGTCTTTGAGTCACTGTGAGCCACAGAAACCATAGACAATCTGTAAATTGATGAGTTTCTATCAGAAACAATTTTGTGTTGATATTGAAGTAATGTTTATAGTCATTTAGAATGATATATACGTAAGAAAGTATTATTACGTATAAGCACACAAATGTTCACCTAATAGGTGTGCAAAAGTTAGACAAAAATATTTGTTTACAAAACTAAATTGGCAAATATAATTTTGCATTTGTTCGGATACAAACAAAGCTAAAACAAACTTGGCTCAGCAAAGAAAATGAAAGAGAACATATTATATATACAGTTTTATATCGAGAAAATATAAGTTGTGTATTCGCTGGGAGCATTGAAATAGAAGGGAACGTGATGAAATACAGACCACGACGCAAAGGGTTTGGTGTTTTGAGGAGATCGAGGGGCTGCATACAATTCACGAACACTGTGGCAAAGAGCTGCTGCAAATTCGCCCTGCTGCCGGCTGCTCTTTGCATTTGCCTTTGGTGGTAGCAGCGCATGTCAAGAGTAGGTGACCTTGACAGTGAACTTGAATAAAAAAAACAAAAAAGAACAAAAAGAGAAAAAAAAACACTGCTACAAGGACTGTGTGCAGGCAAAGGCAGCATGTATTTTTTGAGGGAAATGAAACAACGACGAACGAAAAGTGCTGAGAGCAGTGCTCCAGAGAGTGAGAGTGAGAGAGCAGACAAATACACATACAGCACTGCAGCTGCAACTGTGGGCGTTCAGTTGAGTTGCTGTGCTTGTATTTGTGCCTTATATGACTATCAAACTTGCCGCTCTCTTCGACTTTTGCTCTCTCGCTGCTGATGAATCATCGAGTTCTCGTTTCCGCGAGAGCGACTTGTTGTCTGCAGTTGACATTTGAAATATGTGCCAGAAATTTCGCTTTCATGTTTGCGAGTGACGAGTGCAGGGAGTGGGTGGGTGGTCTGCTGTTATTGCGGCTCGCTTTTTATGCAACGGCAAACATATTGCTTGTATACACATATTTACTTATGTATGTGTGTGGCTGTGCATGATGCTTCGCTCTTGAAAAGAAAAAAATATATATACTCATTTCGATTTCAGTTACTGATGGCCAAATTTTGGTGTGTTGATTTTACTTGCGTTTCTCAACTCAACTTTGCCATTTCGTGGATGTGTGTGTGGGTTTGTGTGTATGCCTAAAACAATAACAGTTTATTGTTGCCCTAACCACCGCCCACCACTAGCTTAATTACCCAGCATACTGCAGTTGCCGTTATTTTTGCCACTTGCGTCAGTGGCAAAGGTGCAATTTGTGTTGCAAGTTTAGTAAGCTTAGCTTAGACTAAAGCTGACTTGCATTTAAATTATTAGTATTTATTCTAATTTTTGTTTTTATTATAGTAATTATTATCAGCACGTTCAAATCTTTCGAAATACAAAATTTATTTATAAATTAAAAGACAAGCACACAGATAAAGTTCTTAAAATAACATAATTTGAGACTTCAAAACAAAAACACGCAATGTCGCTGGAAATATATTAAAATTCCAGCATACATACACACACACACGCAAGCGAAAAGTAATAAAATGGTTATAAATGCGCTCAATTTTATAGTATATTAATCTGGTCTTAAAGCACCTCAGCGATTACGTGCCCATAATGCATACAAATAATGATGCAAACGTAAGCAAAGCAGCAATAAAAATTGAATCCGTGCATATATTTCAACATTACTGAAATTGAGTAAAAAAGTGCACGGAAAAGTAAAAAAACACACACAAAATATATATGCATACATAGAAGCACACAAATGCCGTTATTACAGCAGCACAGATCGCTAGGTAATGCAATTGGAAAGTTTTAAAGCTTTTTAGCTGTAAAAAAAAAAACGAAATTGCTAATGGAGAGTGTATTGCAAATAGAGGGAAACAGGGTGAGAAATGAAAATATGTACTTCTGTACGCAAGTATATATATATTTGCCTATGTACATATGTATTTAACACACCCATCGGGCGGTTGGTTCCTAGACTGGATTTTTTCTCAAACTTTTGACTAGTGAAACTAAATTGGAAATCGGGGAAAATCGTTGTTATTCTAAAAAAAAAACTTACTTTGCTCATTGTGCGCAGGCAGATATTATGTGTGTGTGTGTGCGGTAACCTTGAGACTGCTTTGAAATTTAAGTTGGACAAACCAACGGGCGGTTGTCGGAGAGAGCCAGCGACCTATAGAGAGAGAAGGAGATGGCGATAGAGAGAGAGAGAGAGAGAGAGAGAGAGAGAGTGCAAATGCAAGCAAATCAAGCTGCAGCCCTGCACGTTGTGTTTGTATGTGTTTGAATGTTCTAGAAGCTTTTCGTTATGGCAAAAATATCTTGCGATGCCTAACGCTCTTTCTCTCGCTCGCACGTTGCTGCCCAGATGCTCTCTCAAAACATTTTTTTTTTGCGCACAAATGCAACTTACGTTCAAGGCCAACATCAAAATGCATTAGTATAAGAGGAAAAAGACACACAAGCGTAGGGGCGCATGTATTGCTTAGCTGCTGTCGTCAGTTGTCGACTGTTTGCTTTGCCATAAAGACGCCCAAATGACAATACATAGATACATAGATGAGCAAACTATTTCTTACACTATATGCTTGTGCAATTGTGCACACACACACACACACATACACATACCCATGCTTAAATTATACTAATACAGATGCAACTATAATCAATAACTTTCCGCTTCCTTGGCACTACATAAAAATAATGTATTTTGTTCTTTCTGTTTTGATCTTTCAAATATTTTGTAGCACGTGCGAAACTGTCTGTTATACAGTGAACACCCGCTAATGATTACAACTCAGATAGTGAGAAATTCATGTTGCGTTATGTGCAATTAGTTGCTATACTTTCGAGGTGCATGCACAGATTATCTTATCTTTTTTAAATGTTAACTTAGTTAATCGCTCGCTTAAATATATGAAACATGTCTGAATTTGAATGCGATTATCGCATTTAATTTTTCACGTCATGAATTTCCCATATGGAGCTGCCCTCATATGCAATCAGCCACGCGAATTACAGTCGCTGTCAAACATATGTGTACAAGTATGCCAGTGTGTGTGTGCGTTTGTGTGTGTTAACGAGTTATTAAAATGATTAAATTGTCACTATTATTGTTATATTTTATTTTCTTTTATTAACATGCATTTTTTTTGTTGCATTTATGGCGATATATTCGTAATCGTCGACAGATAAAAGCAATAACTATTTGAATCAGTCAAGTACGTAACGCAATACAGTGGCTCGTAAGAGGGGTGATTCTTAAGGGGGGGGGGGGGTTTGCCTTTTTTGAAACACTTTGAATTTAATTTTTAATGAGCGCATATTTGTATAGTTTATATTTTTGCATATTGCGAGCAGACGAAGAATAAATTTAGTTCCTCTTTTCTTCGACTTTTGGTTGATATAAAAATTTTATATATAAACATATAATATAACAAAATTTCAACAAAAATGAATAGATTGGCAATTATTCAATATATATATAATATATATATAAATAAACAATCACATTAAAAGAAGTTATTATTAAGTTTAAAGTAATTCTTCAGAACACGAGATAAATAAATAATTTGATATTTGATATTGATAAAAATATTACATGATAAATTGAATTGTAAGAAAATATATTTATTTATTATAAGTACAACTTTGCAAAAAGTATATCATGAAAAAGTAATTTTTCCAAGCTTGAGATTAAACAGATTTAAACCCACACACTGAAAATAAGTAAAACAGGAAAAAACTGAGTCGCCTTTAAAATCGCAAATCAGTTTTAAACTAAAAAACAATTTTATATTTATTGCGACCAAACAATGCACAATGATGAAGCAGGAAAATAATAATAATTATATACAAAGGCATATGGAAAAATGTGAAAAGATGAGCAAATAAAAATGGTGAAATGCAAACATCTGACGATGATGGAAAATCTGCAGCCAGTTTGCTTTAGAGGACAAGGACACCAGGCTGAAAGAGAAACGAATCGGGAGCCGCCCAATATTGCATTGGGCACATACTCCAAGCTCTCCAAACGCACTCTCTCCCTCTCTCTCTGTGTGTTTCACTCTCTCTGTCTCGCTCTCTTTTTTGGCTGTCTCGCTCTGTTGGGAAGCGGTCACGTGGCTCCGCAAGGCCGCCTACGCTTTGGCATTTCACATCGTTGCACGTTGCGTGGGCGTCGCCAGCTGTTGCAAGCTGCAGAAGGAGCAGCGACGAGCTGCAAGGACCAGCAAGGACCTGCTGCTCCAGCTGGCTGGTCCTTCAATTAGTTAGGGGTTGGTCAGCGGTCAAATAGCTCTCCATATTTGAGTGCAACTGCAACAACCATTTCGACACTAATTGCTTGCCAGCATCACATTTGCTCTTTTCATGTATCTATCAGATATATATATAGATATATATTTTTATATATACATCTCTAAATATATATATATATATATATATATTGCCTAAAACTGTACCATAATGTGTGCTTCAGCTTCTACAAGATCTTTGGCTATCCTACGTGGCGTGGGAGCTTTGCTGGTTAGCAAGTGGTGCGCGGAGTTGCTGAAGAAGTGTTACTATGGCGGCGGCCTATCCAAAAAACATGGATCACCAATTGCGCTCCATATTCCACGCACGCTTCGAGGATGGCACGCTGCTGCATGGCTTTCGGACGCTGTAGCGGAGCATGGAGCGCATATCAAGGCATGTGCACAGCCTGACACGCTACTGTGCGCAGCAGCTGATGCAGATGAAGCATGAAGCAAATGGTGCTCCACTTGTCACACGAGGATTGCGAGCAGTAGGGTGGAATTGTGGCATTCAATGTGCTCACCGCTGCAGGCGTTTGTGTGGGCTTTGGCGAGGTAGCCTGTGTGGCTGCACTGCATCCCATCCTATAGCGCACCAGCTGCTTTTGCAATGTGGGCGCCAGTTTGCATTTCATGCAGCTCAACGATGATGCCATGGATGCGATCTACAAGCGTGCAGGACGCATCTGTGGCGACTACTACGATCAACTGGAGCTGCATTTCAATGGCCGACGGCTCCACAACGTTTGTCAGTGTGCCGCTCTCGGTGACGGATCAGGCCAAGAATTCGGCACGTTGCCGGAGCAAGGTGTACCGCCACCCGGTCGAGGGTTACGATTGCGGCGATGAGGTGGCCAATTGGCCGTGCCAGCAGCTGGGCATGGATGGATTGAGACTGTTGCGTCAATCGGCCCAGCGACGTGCACCGGTCTGGTTAATCAGTCGCAATTTGTGCTTGTGAATCGCGCATCGGTTCCCTGGAGTGCGTTTGAGGAGCCGCTAGTCGAGACTGTGGATCGATTTCGGTCGACCATTGTCATCGACACTGGTTGTGCCCTTCGAGGAGCTGCAGTTCGGTCAGCTGCGCATCGGCCATATCCTCTACCAAGTGGACAGTCCCTGCCAGCGCTGTGATATGATCTGCATCAATCAGAGCACCGGACAACGTTCCCCAGCCACCCTCTAACCACCATTGCCCGCATCCATTTCACGTGTGCCCCAAGAGCACCACACGCAGCAACAACTGGCCTGTGGCGATTCCATTGTTGTTCTTCCTTAGTCACACAAACACTACTCATCAACAAATTCCACAAAACATTATCTAATCGCTAGTTTTCTGTTAAAATTCTTCTTTTTTTTTAAATCGGATCTGATCAGTTTTCTGGCGACCTCTAAAAATTGTTAGTTGTGTGAAATTGATTTGCATCCACTGAATTGCGCTATCTCCCTCTCTCTCTCTCTCTTATTCTCAAGGCAAAAGGTGTGTACATATGTGCCAGTATATAAGCTGCAGGCACGGATGCATTGTACATAGTAAATATATGTATATAGAATCATAGATACAAGCCGACACACGATTTTAATTGAGTCACGTCGCCTGTTGAATGCTCATGCAATCTAACGCCGATAGATGGCGCCACGGAAAAGCTGCTGCATGCATTTAGTCAATGCACCAACCATTTCAAGGGCGTTGCAGCTTTCGTTACGCATGACCAATTTTTCCCATTCCTTAAGCTTTTTTCAGTGGACACACGCAAAATGCGTAAGGAGCAAAATTCACAGCATGATTGAAAAATTGGCAAGGTAATTTCCGTTGTTGCCGTTTTACCGGCATGTTTAGACAGAGAACTGTCAATGTCAGGAGCTGATAAATGGACAAACGCATAAATAGCAAACTGGGCAAATTGATAATCAAAACGTGAACCGGCGATTCAATGGAAATTGTGACAGCTTTGCTCAGGGAAAACTGACCACATGTCAATGCAAACTGACTTCAAAGCGTCGAAATGATGGCTGGCAAATACACTGAGAGAATTTGCATGCAATATTTATTTAAATCGAATCAAATAAAATAAAATTGACAATCTCAATATAAGAATATTAATTTATGCATTTACTTTATTGCCTAAATTCAGCATATGTTTTTTTTTTATTTTATTATTTTTTAAAATATATTTTTAGTGTTTTTGTTGTCTGCTTCCAATTGCAATTTTAAGTTTTGGTTTTTGACTTTATTTCTTTTTTTATGATTCTTTAGATTAAATTATTCTTATAACAAACATATTTTGAGTGAACAGAACTGAATTTAATACGACTTTTCTCACTGTGTAGATTAGAGAGAGAGAGAGAGAGAGAAGGAGAGGGAGAAAAGGGCGTGACAGCAGGTTAACAACTAGTAATTGCCATAACAATTTCGCATAACTACAAATGAAACAAAACTTGAATCGATGCATTTAATTGAAAATTCATATTTGTATAGTTTGGTTTGTGGTTTGTCGTCGTATTCAAATGACAATTTCAATGTTTGTCTGTGTGTGTGTGTGTGTGTGTGACTGGTGGGGGATATTTGTGATAGTGCCTGTGAGTGTTTTTAACCACGCCCACACAATTAAACAGTTGCGACCTCTCACAAAATTATCGCACAAAATGTGTGCAATATTTAATTACCAAAACAGAGACGTTTTTGACCCCAACTCACAGAAATTTGTACAACTGTAATTAAAACAAGTTCAACGCACACTGTGACAAATTGCTATGAGCGTACTTAAAATATATACTAGAAAATTGATGATTAAATTGTGGGAATTTTATTATAAAAACATATCTTTGTTGAGCTGAGATAATTTTTATTGGCAGCAATAATTGGTTTATTTTTACGCTGTCAGTTTTAGTCATTTCAACAATGGCAAGAAATTTGTATTATCAGTCTAAAATATCTTACAGATCTGGCTAAATATTTAGCTCCTTTTTTATTTGTTTAATATTTAAGAGTATTTTGGTTGATAAATATATTATAGAACAGCATCAACATTTCTTGAAAAAGTTCTCTCTAAATTTATGTGTTTCCTGAGTATCGATAAAAATCGCTTTCCGATAGCATTTAAAATTAAATTAAAATGTTAAAGACATTCCTAAACAGAATATTAATCAACTTCAAAATATGAAATAACTTACTTTTTCAAGGGTATTTCAAAGTCGAGCACTGTCAATAACTCGTCACATTTTTTCACTATAAGCAATTTCTGTGAGTGTATTGTGTATTTGTTTATATGACAATTAATGTGTGAATAATTCATGACAATTCTAATTACAACACTTAATGAAATCGCAGTAAAACCCCCAATTGTGGCAATAACAACTTCAAACAGTTTCGACACAAGTGCCTATCTGTGGCAGACAGATAGATAGATAAAGTATCTATGGGATAGTTGTCATTAGTTCTCAAACCTAACTTGATTTAGACATGGCCGAATCGCAGTGGAGAAAACAATTTTGTTTTCAGCTTCGCTTAAAATCCACACAATTATTTTTATTTGCTGGTTCGGTGCTGTTATCACTGGTAATAACTGTGTTTTGCATTGGATTCATGATCCGCTATGAGGTGAGCAATGAGGTGGCCAATCTGGACGATGTGAACTATTGGAAGGATGCAGTTTCGGCGCAACAAAAACCCTGGTATGACAAGGGCATTGAGGAGCTGCAACATGCAATGGCGTTGGAATCATCACAAAGTCAGCCTAGAAATATCCAGTTGCTGCTCATCAATGGCATCGATGCTCCAGCTTTGGCCAGAGCACGCTTCTCCGGCTCAGCTAATTCCAACTTTGTCTGGGATCGGTTTCCGCATATGGCGAGGATTAAGAATAGTTGCAGCTACAATTCGCCCTGCGATGCCGCAAGTGTTTTTAAGGTTTCTGTTTTAAAAAAATATATATTTAATTATAAAAAAATAAAAAATTTAAATTTTAATTCAATTTACAACTGATAAATTTTCAGGCCTTCTGGACAGGTGTGCCGCTTCAGGCAGCGGCCAAGCTGAGCAGCATTTGTGGACGCAATGCATCCCAACCTGGACAGCTGCTGAGTGTGCTGCGTCTGGCGCAGCTGGCGGGCAGGCGCACTGGATTTGTGACGAACCAAAGGATAACTGGCGCCACAGCAGCTGCGCTCTATGCGAATGTGGCCAGCTCCAGCTGGGAGTGCGATGGACACCTGCCAGTGGCTGCCATTGAGTCGGGCTGCCAAGATGTGGCCCAGCAAATGATCTCTGGCGAGACTGGTCAAAATCTCAATGTGCTTCTAGGTGGTGGCAGGCAGCTGCTGAGTGCCAAAGTGCCCAAATTTCCATATGATCCCATCGATGAGCTGCTGTGCCGCGCCAGAAGTGGACGCAATTTGCTGCGCGACTGGGAGCAACAGAAACTGAAACTGAAGCCGAGCAAGCGTTTTGAGCTAGTGCAGCGGGAACAGCAGTTGAGTATGATAAATGGCAGCAGGTTGGATTACTTGCTGGGCGTTCTGGCCAATGGAGATCTGAGTGGGAATAGCCAGGCACCCTCACTGCACTTAATGCTGAATAAAACGCTGCAGGTGCTCCGACGACCGGATGTGGGTCATCTGCTCATTGTGGAGCACTATGTCAAGCAGCAAAAGGAAGCCAGAGTGGAGGAGCTGCAGTTGCTCAATGCAACGCTGGCCAATCTGCTCGGGCAGCAGGATACATTGACCTTGGTGCTCATAACCAATGGCAACTATCTCAGCTCCAATCTGGAGCTCAGCGCTGAAACGGGAATTGGAAGCACTTTGCAGGATACTTTCGATGAGGAAGAATTTCAATTGCAGCGCAGAATGCAAAAGATGCCATCCGAAAGTCTCCTCTTTGCGACGGGTGAGTGAAAGAATCAATATATTTATATTTATATATATATTACATATTATATATATATATTTTTGATTTGTGTTTAGGACCCAAATCCTCACTATTTTATAGCGTACACAATGAAACCTACTTGGCTCATGCCCTTTCCTATGCCCTGGGAATGGATGTATTTCACAGGCAGCTCTAAATTTAAAATTTAGTTTTTCTATTTTTAAGTTTAAAGTTAAGACAAATTGTAAAATATTTGGAATTTATTTTCATATCTTAATTCTCAATTTTAGTATAAAAAAAAATATATAGCATTTTCTCAGAATCGTTTTGCTTATAAAATTTGATTACATTAAGAAACTCGAAAAGTTTGGAATGTATTTTCTAATTTTAATTGTTTTTAACGAATTGCTAATATAATATTTTGATTTACGTCATTTAATTAACTTATTTTTAAGATAAATAAAAAATAAGTCACACCGAAGATTACATACCCTTTCATATTGAAGTCAACCTGACAAATTTCAGTAATATTTTAAAAAACCCCAACAATTTTATTATGAAATCTATTTGATATATTCTTCTTATTTTTGATATTTTTGTCAAAATGTTAGGAAAAGAATAAAACGCATAATAAATGAGTTTGATACGGTGATTTCTCGATCAATTGTTACTATATCATATAGTAATAAGATCTTAATCATTTTTTTTCTGCTGCACATACATAATAAAATTCTTTAAGTCAAATAATACCAGCCAGAAATTGTTTATAATATTTTAATGATTATGTTAAACTTGAACTAGTACAATTTATTTTATTGATTACTATTAAATGTGAATTGCAATTAAACAACAACGCTGCCTCCGCTGCTCGACTCCGCAGACTCGGTCGTAGTTGCCACAGTTGACAGCGGCAGCATCCAGTTGAAATTTGGAGCTGTGGCAACTGTCTGCTGGAAGTCCTGTTGCCCGGTCACCGTTGAGGATGCGGTTGGGGCTGTTGAGGATGTGGCTGTGGCTGCAATACGCGGCACTGGACGCAGCACATTCGTGCTGGGTCATTTAACCGGCAACGGTGGCAACATATTGTGTGCCACATTCGACAGCTGCCTCAAATGATTCGCATGGACATATTGAAAGGCCGAGGAACGTTCCAATTGCTGAGATAAATATAATTCACCCAAGGAATAAAAGCGTCGCTGATCGAAGTGCTGAAAGGGAAAGCCGGCAAAGCGCTGAGGTGCCACATAATTCTTGGGCATTCCCGTTGGATATAGGTTGCAATATGGCGGTGGGCGTGGCAGCACATAGGCTCCCCCTGTTGCAGCCGGCAGTGGCGAGTCCTGCGACTGTTGCTGCTGCTGCAGCTGCGGCTGATTATGTGGCTGTTGTTGGTGTTGCTGATGTTGCGCCTGTTGCGGATTGAAAAAGTCCATATTTTTGAGATTCTCCAGCATTTGATGGGAAGCCTGATGCTTCTTAAGGTAGGCGTAGCTGTAAAAGAATTTCAATTATTTTAATATTTTAATGGCAAAAAGAAATGCCAAACAAAATTTGAATTAATGCTAATTAAATTTAAAAAAAATTATAAATTTATATTTATAATTATTTTTAGTGATTCTGCTTACCGTCGAAAGGATTTGCCGCATTGCTGGCAGGCATAGATGCCATCGTTGGCATCTTCGCCAGCTGCCTTGTTGCTGCTCTCCCTGTCCGTGTTGGTGCCGCCGATGGTTTCACTTGAGCTGCTGCTTTGCCGCTTCTTGCTGGACTGCATCTCCGACTTGGGTTTGTGCCAGCGACGATGGGAGGCCAAATTTGCCGGACAGTTGAAGACCTGAAAAATATAAATGTTCTGAAATTAACTGCAGTCCTGGATTATAAATAACAATTTTACTAGCTGAGTAGTTTTTGTGATCTTTGGTTTAAGCTGAAAATATGAATGAGTGAAGAAAAATCTTTTGCTGAGCATATGTGAAATATATTTGAGTGCTAAATTTTTCCGATATCAAGATTATCGACACGAAATAAGCACAGAAAAACAGTTAAATATTTTTTCAAAACATTCTTGCAACACTGCAACACATAAAAATTAAATTAGGAAACTTTTAAAATTTAATTTAAAGTGCAAATTAAATCGATACATTTTTATTTACTGGTTCGGTAAAAGGGGAGCAATTTTTTTTACAACCAAGTCTTTTAAAAGTTGTTCCACTTTCAGCATAATATGTTTTAGTATTAATTAATTAATAAATGGTTTTAAATTAATGCTAATAACAGCATTGAGTGCTTTTTATAGAGAAGATGTGGAACCTATGAATTTGATTTTTTATGACACTTGCTGATAAAGCCCAGCTTAATATAAGTTAACTATTCTTTATTAAACCTATTAGCAAAATATAAAAAAAGCTTATAACTAAAAAATGAGTGATTTGTAAGCTATTTATAAAATGTATATTTGGTCTTCACTCTATCAAATATTGTTCTGATAAATGAGCTCTAAAATTATAAATTATATAAATCAGACAAAGACATAAAATTTGAATTGAAATTTTTGTTCATTGTGTAAAAAATAAATATATAAATATACAAAATAAAAAATGAATATATAATATATAAATAAATAAATTATACAGATTCCTCTCACGCTTTGAATTTTTTAAAAGAAATTGAACAGATTAATAATAAGCAGTACTCAAAAAAATTTGAATGCTTTTAAAAATAATCTTTATAAGATTAAGTTAAGATGTACTTCAAATAAATTTAAAATTCAAAGCGAATGTTTTTAAAAAAAATATTTAACATAAAAATATTAAGCTGTACTCTAAATAAATTCGAAATTCAAATGGAAAGTTTTTTAAATAATCTTTAACAGAATAAATTTAAGCAATGCTCTAAATAAATTTAAATTTTAACTCAAATGTAATTAAAAAATCTTTAACAAAATTATATTAAACAATATTCAATATTGATTCGAAATTCAACTCGAATGTTTTTTTTTTAAATTTATTTTCGAAGTTAAATCGAATTTCAACTCAAGCTAAAATTTCATTCTTCAAGGGATCCCAACTAATTAGGAAAATTGTGCTGAAGTTTTTCATTTACTATTTCCCAAAAAATAATACGTTATTTAATTTTACAGCTAATTTCAGTGATAGCCAAGTTAAATGGTGGCAGTTGGTTTTACCTTTTCGCACTCGGAGCATTTGTATTCGATGTGAACGATGCGTGGACAGCGATGCTGGGCGAGCATAAAGGCGTCGTCGTAGACGGTGCGGCACAGCTGACACAGATAGGCGCCAATCTTGTTGTCGATGCTGGCCAAGATGGCCTTGGCCTCCTCGGTGATTTCGACCACATTGAAAGCCGGATCAATGTCACCTTTGCGCACCACCAGCTCCTCATCGTCTCGCAGTTTACGGATTATGGTGCCGGAGACGGGACTAATTGTCTCCTCATCGATGGCCGCGTGTTTGCGCAACTTGGTCCGTCGCCTGTCCATCTTCGGTTTCCGCTGGAATGGTGAGTGTCCGGGAAGTGCGTCGGCAGTTGCTAGGGTGTTGGGTGTTGGGCTGCTTAAGTCCGTATAAACCTTCTCCGTGTGAGCTTGTTCGTCGGCGGCTGCTTGTGCCTCTGCCTCAAGTTCGAGCGCCTCCTTTGACGAGTGGGCAAAGTCACGTTCGAAGAGCTTTGCCAGACCATCGACCGCCTGATGATGCAGTTCCTCATCCTCGTAGATCAGCTCGTTGCGCTTGAGCGCCTTAACGTCCAGCAACTGGTGTGGCGCTTCTTGCAACTGCTGCTCATCATCGTCGTTGCCAAGGATGTCTACGAAGACCTCCTCCTCATCATCCTCCAGGTGCTGGGGCTCATCAGGATGCTCGGGCGATTGCTCTTCATCATCATCGTTGACTTGTATTGTGCTGTCCTCCTCGTTGTCTGTGTCCGTCGCATACTCATTGTAGTCATGGGAACTGACAACTGTTTCATCCTCGTCCTCGGTCAACACAATTGTCTCATCCTCCACATAGATGCCGCTCGATTGACTTGCCGGAATTTGTGGCAAGTTACTTTTTACGCTGTGAAAATTGCTTTTATCAAAGCCACTCGCTCCACCAACAAAGTCCCGTAAGCCGTAACAGTTGCCCCCCAGTTGAGCCTGTTGATGTTGTTGATGTGGCTGATGAGGAAAATAGTTTGTGGCAGCCAGTCCCGGTGGTGGTTGCATCACCAGTGTTGGCAGCGGCATGTGCGGCCTCCACAAATAATTCTCCTCGGACATTAATCTTTGACGTTTTCGCGGTGGCGAGGGCGTCGATGGTGGCGTTATTGGCACCACAATATTCGTTGCCGCCCGCAAGGACAGATCCAGCGGCGAAAGCAGCGAAATTGCCGAACGTTGCTGGCTAAATTGAGCAAATGTCTCGTTGATTGCTGGTAATGGGCGGCACTCGCCGTAATGCATTTGGGGGTGTGGCTGTATGGGGCCCAAATTCAGTTGGTGGTTCATGTTCAACATATTTACGGCCACAAAAGACCTTTATTTTTTGTTAAAACCTTTCTTGAAGCTGTTCAAAAAATGTGTTCTTATTTTCTTTTTACTGCAAATTTAAGTAAAACAAAAATTTAGTTATTATTTCATAATTATTATTTAATTATTATTTTTATTATTTTTTAATTATTATTTATGTTGAATCAAAGAGTAAATTATAAAGATGGGAAATTTTTTTTAAATTGAATTAAATTGAATTTTTTTTAATAAATATTAAGGTTTTTATCACAGAAATATTTGCAGCGCATTATTAAAATTTGTTTTCAAATTTTTTTTTATAACTGAAAAACTAAACTTTTATACAAATTTAAAGTCAGTTTTCTGATACTGATCAGCATTTTCCGATATCTCCTTTTTTTATAATGATATCTTTAAATATCTAAAAATATTTTTATTTCCATATAATATAAATAAATAATATAATAATATAAGAACAATTGAATATTTGTTTTTTTCTGAAGAAAATTTTTCAGATTTTGAGATAGGGAAAGATTTTCGAAAATGACATCGAGTTTTATGTCAATAACAAAAAAAATTTTCAAATTAGTTGCATTGTTAAACATTTTAACATATTAAAAATTTTTTTTTATATTTTTGACAATTCAAATATTTGTTCACATTCTTAAGTTTTTTATTATCATTATAAAACTTTACGTATATATATTTTTTGTTGTTGTTTGAAACTCTTAAGAAACTTAATGAAGTGAAACCGGAATTAATCACTTAATTGTCAGTTCGATTAAAATATTTAAGTGTATTATAAAAAATACAGTTTGTAAATATTTAACTATTAATTCCGCACTGATTTGCAATTTGTTATTTTCTTTAATTTATTAAAAAATTGTGTGAAACACTTAAGAAACCAAATGAAGGAAAATTCCGAATAAAGCACTTTTTTAGTTCGATAAAAATATTTAAGTGTATTATAAAATATACAGTATATAAATATGAATCGCAAAATGTTATTTTTTTCCACTTATTTAAAAATTGTATTTTATTTTTTTTATTTGTTATAAAATTTAATTATTTATATTTAAAATAAATTACTTTGGCTGATAACCGTTTTGTGTTCAGTGCACATGCACTGTAAAAAGTTGTCACTTGAGAAATGCGTAGCTGGATTTTCACATTTACCGTTACACGCAACTTTCACGTTACCCGCGTCGAGCAGAACTGAACTGAAGTTCGGCCAGCGAGGACTTGAGACCCGGATAGTTTGGGTCACCTGTCGCAATGCGATGCCAGCATTAAATTGGGTTTGAATGCGAAGCCAATGAAAGCCAGGCAAAACGAGCCACCCGAATCCACTCAAACCACCACCCACCGCCTGGCTGCGACTGATGGGGCATGTGGCACGTTGCATTTGAGATAGAGAGAGAGCGAGAGCCAGCCACCCTCAACTCAACCCAGCCGGTGGCATGAGACATAGGCATGTGGCATCAACCTACGACTGCGAGGCACTCTCTTTCGCACACTGTGCTGTGGAATCCTCGCCAGGCAGCTTTGGATTCGCTCGCCACCGAATAGCGGGACACTGTTAACATCGAAAACCGCCCACTTACCGCCCCCACCACCGCCTTCACTTGCCTCATATGGGGCGCATGCGCTGCCACGCCCTACAGCTATGCAAAAAGCTTGAAAGAAATGCACGTTTTTTGCTTTTGTCGGTCGCCAGAGGGCGCCAGCAGTGGCTGGCAACTGTTGCGCCACAAGCGCTGATTGGATGAAATATTGTGTGACAAATGCCACGCCCCCTTTTCAGCAAAAGGATTTTTGGCACACACACACACAGACACACACACACACACATACAGAGAAAAACTGCCACACAGCATGAATGGAATGTCATTGAATTGCAAATGAAGAATTTCAATGCAATGCATTGGAGTTTTCAGCCGTTTCCGCGCAGAGACGCCCCAAAAAAAAAAAATAATAAAAAATGAAAAAAAATGGGGAGCAGCAACAGGATGTGCCTTTTGTTGTCCTGTTGCTGTCTATTGCTGTTGTTGTTGCTCCTTAGCTGCCTCCATCTGCTGCCGTCTGCCCAACATTGTGTAAACATTTTAAGAACCAAAAGGATTATTTGTGTTTTGTGGTTATTTTTTATGTTGTATTCTTCATAAAATTTTAATGTCCTGTTTCCTGCGCATGTGGGCAATGCAATTTCCAAAATGGCGCTTTGGCCAAGTGTCCTTTAAATTTGTGTGTCCTTTAAACTCGACTCTCGCAAAAACTTAATTAATTACGCGACGCGTGCGAAAGGATCTGGAAATGTCCGCAGTCAACGCCGACTGCAGCAGCAGCAGCAGCAGCATCCTTCGAGACAAGGACGCCTAATCAGAAGGAATGTAATTAAGAACTTTTTGTGCCAGCTCATAACCAAATTAAGAGGTCACTTTTTATGGAAAAAATTCAGATGAATAGTCAAGAATGGAAAAGTGTAGAGTTCTCTAGACACTTACATACCCTGTAAAAATATCTTAAAATAATTAAATCAATATTTTCTATATTTGTCCTGGCTGACTGCACTCAGAAAGTTAATCGTCTTCATGCTCATTTTAAAAATTATACAAAAAGAGTTTTTATATTTCTGTTTTCATTAGAAAATCAGCAATCAAATATTGTTAAAATTCAATGAAAATTTTTTTTTATTTACAGAAACTTCTGAAAATAGCCAATACGAATTTTATCAATTGGTTACACTAAGTTTCCAATTTCGATTCCGGATCTGATTGAATATCCTGCTTACAAACACAAAAAAATTGTCTAATTTAAATTACAATTTAAAAGTTTTCAAATTTACTGTGCATAGTTTCTTACTGAGATCTAAAATCGATTCAAAGTCTTGAAATTAATAATTAACTTAATATTAACTAAAGTTGAAAACACCTAATTCTATATAAAAAAAAAACAGGATATATAAAAAACAGCTAGTAAGTTGGCCATTAAGTTTTCAACTTTTTTTCAAACTTCGCTTTGATTTTTTTACAATTTCTTTATTTAGTCATTTTTCTTTTGGACCAGGTCAACAACAACAAGTTTCGTTTAGTGGTTACCTTTAGCACCGGCTAATTGTCGGTTCAGCAAAGACGTGAAAATGCGATGAGAAGCGTCTCATTAAAAAATCTGCGGCTTTTGTGAGACGTTATCGATGCCTGTTGCTGACACTTTTGGATGCACTGTAATTAGTCCTGGCAAAACATTTTACACTCGTTTGCATGCCAGCAGCGTCAATGATGACGATGAGTTTCCAAAGGCTAATTGAGGCACAGGTTGCGCCTGGCTCAAGTGTCAAATTACACAAACCACACATTACAACAAAACTCCCTTTCCCTCCCCTCCTCACAGCTCTCAAACCTATGCAACATGTTGTATGTCGCCCTTACTCTAAGGGTTGATTGCGGTTTTGGTTTTTTCCCTTTATTTTGGCAACATAATCGTATCTGTTTACATAGAGGGGTTTGGGTAATGGGCTCTTAATTAGGCTCATATATGATTTTTGGGAATTCCATTTACGATATGTTTATTTGCCGCATCGGATCAGAGATCCAAAGATTAGCTAAACATACGAAAAACACGTGCAATGAGGCAAGTGCGCTGAGCATATTACACATGTTTAGATCTGGATAAACTTTCGATATTCGCTTCATTGGATTGCGAATTGGATCCGATTAGATTAGATTGGAGTAGCTGAAGCATCTAAAATTACGATTTGATATTGATATTAAATGCTGAGAAAATGTTGGCAAGTAATCGAATTAAATTTGATTTCAGCGAATGTTTAGTTTCTCATTATGTTGTAAAAATAAAGAAAAATATTTCTGATCAGGTTTTATAACGCATTTTTATTACTATTCCTTTTTCAACTTTTTAAATCTAATTTGCCCCTTCGGAACCTATAACTCTATATAACTCTATCATCAGCCTAAATTAGTGCGAATGTGCTAAACCTTGTCAGGTTTCGCGCAATTTTTAATTGACATAATTTTCATTTGTCTGTGAAAGTAAAATTTTTTAAATAACTAATTACTATTCTGGAGAGCAAGTTTGATTAGTGCTTTGCAGTTCCATCTTGGTATTTTAAGCATACTGAGGTATTTTTTATTAATCGAAACTACGTTTAGGGTGTAGTCAACACGATGAGACGACGTTTAGAATCGAACTGATTGCTCTGATGACCATTTATTTATTTTATACAAAAATCTTAAACCTAATTACATATGAAACCGCTTGTAAGGCGTGTTATGTTTGTTTATATTATTGGAGTCGCTTGTAGGGCGACTCCATGTGATGTTTATTCTTCAACTGCTGAGCTTTGCAGCGTTTGTTGGGCGACTCCATGTGAGGTTTATTATTCCAAGAATGTGATGTTTATACTTAACAGCTGAGCTTTAAGTGCAGCCAATTGAAAGTCGTCTCTCTATGACATTTTGCCATTAACAATTAGCTGGGCATTGCAGCGTTTCATGTTCATTCTTGAACAAAACTCAATAAAAATTATTCATCTAATAGCCTGTTACAGAATTGATAAAATTTAATTAATGAATTTATCCGCCTAAGACTAAAATAAATACTTGTAGTAAAATACTTGTAACACTATTTAAAATGGGTTGGTAAGATTTTAATATATATTTTTGTTGTAATAAATATACAAAATGGGCGATGGTTTTAATGTTGCTAATGTTGTACTAAATATTCCCTGGACTTAAAAAGAAAATTATACAATACATATATTATAAGTTGTTTAAATTTTGTATTAAAGATTCAAGATGACGAAAATAGTATCTAAAATATGATAAAATTTCTGTTAAAATTTCAGCTAAAAAATTAAAAAAAAATGCAGTTAAAATCTCAGCTAAAAAGCGCTTACTTTGACTATGTTACTCAATTTGAAAACCCCAAAAATTGGTTGCTTATAAATTTTGAACATCTTCATAGCAATTTCTTGGCCACACTTGGCTTTCTGGTATAACTTAGTCGTCGAATGTTCTTCCGGAGATTAAGAACTTCCTGTGGGCCACACAGAGTACAAAACGATATTGTCACAAGTCATGTCGATGGCATTTTTGCCCACGTTTGATGACCTTTAATGAAAGATTGTGGGTACCAGCGAGGTCATAGTTAATTCTTTTTTTCGTGTTGTTTTTTTTTTAAAGGGGCTAGTTTTAATTAGAGTTGCATGGAAGTATGCCTGAGGCAGTCTGCGGTTCTTATGCAAATGCGTTTAATTACAAAACTGTGAAACAGAATTACGCAACATTGCGTTATTTTAGTGAATTACTTTCAGCGTCGTGGGCAAAGTTCGTGTGTTTAATTGCCCAACTCAACGCCTTTTATAATTACCAGGCTACTTCTACCAGGTAGAACAAAAGAAAGAACATTTTTGCCAAGTGACGCCAGCCAGGCAGTCTCAACTTGGCTAACAATTTCCATTCGAATTTCATTTTTATGCTGCACAAATTGAATTTGGTGCCGACTTTGTCGCAAGCAAAATCGATTTTGATTGATTCAATTTGGTTGCGTGTGTGATAGCATTTTACACACACATATTATTCAAGAGTCTTCGGGGCTGTAGACCTGTAGATATTGGTTACCATATACCCTACACTTTAGTTTTAGCATAGGTCGATTTTAGGAAGTTGTAAAATTATTACTTTTGTTATGTTCAGTTTTTGAAATTAAGTATTTCTGATTTTAAAATGTCACAAATTTTTTGTTTAACATTAGTTATATATTTTTTGTTTATCAAATAAACTAAATGCTTTAGTCTAAAAAATTAGTTAGCCACCGATTTGAGAAGTTTGCTTCTACAAAGTTTTCGCCACTCTTAAAAATCTGTAAATCGACCAGATATTGGCCAGCCAAATTTCACTTTACACTTTTCAAAAATTGTGGCCAGAGAGCAAAAATCACCCTAATCTCGAGACTAATAGAAAAATGTTTATAGATAAAAAGGCGACAAATTGAATTTGCAAAGGTCATAAGGTCACATAAGTGTGACACTTGATAGCAGGCATTTCCACTTGACGACGGACTCAAAATGCTTGGACAAATACTTGTTGGAATGTGCTTCAATCTTGAGTTTTCCATTTGAGTTTCCATTTGCTGTTTATATTCACATTATTTTTTGGCAAATTGAATTTGCAAAATGATTTTATTGTGCATTACAAAAGCCATCAAATCAGGGTGCGACCCTTGTTGCCACCCCTTTTTTGGATATATGTGTGCAGGTATATAAAAAGACCAAGGTAAACCGCATTAGGGATTTTAATTAACTCGTAAAATGGTTAGATGTCCATTAAAATATCAAATTACATAAAACTACAAAAGATTTTTTTTTTTTTTTGGTAACATGCTGCCAAAGTAAATGGGTTGGAAAGGTTTAAGTGGCTTATAAAATGGGTCAGTGAACGTTCTTGATATGCTATAAATAAGAAGCTATTTGTTATTAATAAAAAAAATTACTCAAAATTGTAAAGTAATTTGAATTCATGCGGGAAATAATTTAAGTAAACTATATTAAATAGTTTCTACGCTTGTTCACATTTATATTTGGCTTCTTCCCCCTTGCTTTGGCCATTGAGCATATTGTTTTTCTATTAATTATATCACAAATTACATAAGAAAATTGCAGGAACAATGCGCACATATGGCTTCCACTAACTACTTATCTCTCTATGCGGCGGAAAAACCGCAAAATGTCCCGCGGGAAATAAAGAAAAAGCTAGGAAAAACACGCGATAGTCGGAGATAATCACAATAATCGGACGCTGCACTCGGCTGCTTTAAGCGATTTTCAATATGTTTGCCACGCTGTGTCAAGGGAAAACGTGTTCCACGTTTCACGTATGACGCACAATGTGGAAAATTCAGCAGAACAAAAAAAAAACACACACACAAATTGAAGGTAGCAGGCAGCAATCCGCTTATAGAATGGGCCGACTCTGAGCGGTGTGTGGTGGGTGGTGGTTTGGTGTGTGACGGGTGATGGGTGACGGGTGACCTCGAGCAGCCGTTGCACAGCAGTGTCCTTGCTGTAATTATGTATCCTTTGTTCAATGCTGCACATGTGTCCATACTCACATGTCGAGAGCGGAGACAAGTATTTAAAATGATTATTACGACAATATTCATATATGTTCAACTCAGAAAATTACATTTTTTATTCTCATAAAAATGAATATTTTTCTTTCAAGCTATTTGCGATGTCACCTGTATGGTAAACAACTTGGGTATCTCACTGTTGGCCTCCACAATCTCAGCGAAGAACTTGTAGGTGCCTCTGCCAAAACCATCTGGACTGATAAATCTGTTCGAGCCTAATTGCATCATAGAGTAATTGCCAATTCTTACTGGACATTGAAGAACATCGGCTTGATACATTTTCAGCGAAAACGAATTAATTAGAAATTGACACAAATCTACTCGTTTCATGTCGAGTACCTTCTGAAAATCCGAGGCACCCTCTGGTTTAATGCGCAGATTTAAATTCATTATCAAATAATTACTTCCGAGTTCTCGAAAGAGCGAGACAAATAAATCAAAGTATTTTCGATCTTCAGATATCTGGGTATAAACCTTCATAAAATGTCGTTCGCCAAATACTTTTATGCGTTCAATTCGGATCGATTTCTGTAATAACATATTAATATGTGATAAAGTAAAAGGAATATCCTTACTTTGGTATCCTCAACACTTGTAGACCAATCCTCAGATTTCAGAATATTAAAAAGCGCACAGAGCCACAGCACTACAACAATCTGCTTCATTTTAAAATGATATCATAGTCGAAAAATGGAGTAGCACATTGTGGAAATTTAATTTAACAGGTGTCATTAAAATATTAAATACTGATTATCATTAATTTAGTTACTAAATGTGAATTAAATTAAGCACAGATATATTTTTTATTTTCATTTTTGATATATAGCTTAAACAATTTGTGTAACAATTTTAAATCAATTAAGTTCTTGTTAGATGTTTATTATAGTCCTACATTTTGTATAATATGTTTTAGTTTTTAGTTTATAGCCAATTTGTAAACTACTGTAATATGTCACCACCTAGTCGACGACTCAATTAGCTAACCGTCGGATATATGCGCAATCAGGGCTCATTCATTAAACGAAACATGGAACAAAATAGTGGGTGCCATAAACAAGTACACAGAGAAAAAAAAGGTTGGTTTATTTGAACTTATTACTAAGAGTAAAAAAATAAATTAACAGTATTTTAATGTATATTACAAAAAAATTCGAGATAGGCCACAAAATACATTAAAATAATCAATATTGCGAAACTTGTAAGAAATTAACATTTAATATTTGTTATTTTTTATTTATTTATTTAAACTGGATTCTTGATCAAACAAGGCTTATTTATTTATGACTTCTTAAAAAATAATTTGCAGTCTTCTTATTTCTTCTATTTATATACAGTCTTAATTCAATAAATATTTTGTATGATTTTAATAGGTAAGGAAATTAAAAATAAAACGAACTTAATTTTAAATTTCACTTAATTAACAATATATTTATAGCAATCGATTTTTACCACTCGTTTAATTTATTTTTTATTTCTCAGTGTGGCATATAGAAATCCATATAGTATATAGTATGAAGCTGCCAGTCAGTCAGGAAGCAGCAAAGTGTTGAAAAGCCAATTAGCGTTTGCTTTTGCCAAATGACAGGAAGGAAGCCATAACCACAGCCAGCAGCCAGCAGCCATCAGCCATGAGCAACTGCATCGTGGGTGGATTTGTATATGCGTGTAAATGGTATGAAAAGTTTAAAATTTATGAAAAACCGCACGCAGCGTCAACACCTCCAAATAAGTCAGAGGGAGAGCGAATGATGAGTGTCAACCAGTCAATCAGTCAGTCAGTCGGTCAGTCAGTCAGTCATTCTGTCAGTCCACCAATCAAGCAGCTCCTCCAACAGTTGTGTGGCAGGTGTTGCGTAATTTTCTGCGTCATTTAATTAAGCCGATTGGGCTGGTGGATGGGTGGCCAGGATGGGTGGCCAGAATGGGCTTTTGGGCTTAAACAGCTTAGTCTACGCTTTTCATATGTTTGTGTTTTGTGTGCTTCGCTCTCTTTGGTAATTAACTCACATGTTCACGTCAATTATTCATAATGTTTTCCCTTAATTATTTATTCATAATGTCTAATAGTGTTTTTGGGGTGCAGCTTAGAGGTTAGCAGCTTAGTTGCTATTAATTGACACATTGATACAATGTACGATAAATATAAATATTGGTACACTTAACCCAATCGATGTTTATAACCTGCGTATGCGAGTATCGGTCAGGAAACAGGCAATCAACTGGTCATCATTCTCGGCATCGTGCAGAGTCACCTGGAGGCGTGTGGGCACCTCGAGTTGATTGCTCGCGATCGGTAGCATCAGACGATAGGTGACATCCTCGCCAGCATCCAGTGGACAATAGGCGCCATGAAGTAGATTGTCACAAACATTGCTACGCTCCGAATCCAATTCATAGGGTATTGTCACGCCCAAAGAGGTGAGATTCACTTTAGCAGTCAGTTTATGCATAGAATTGCGTGCTAAATAAATTTAACTAATTAGTTATAATATATGAAAAGAGCAGTTATAATTTTTAGACTTACTTGCCACAAACCAAATGGCAATGTTGGCATCAACACCCTTCCATAAATCACAGGGCAGCGCATTGCAATCATCTATTTGCACCAACAGGGGTAGGGGTATGCTTGCGTCAGCGCCTATAAACAAATTAAGTTAATCAATTAGTAATTTAAAAAATTTAAGAAATTTTTAATTTTCATTTAAATAATAACATTACCTACTTGAAAGTTATTTGTTATTTTTAAAAATTAGAGAAAAATGTTTGTTGAAATCAATAATTTAATTTTTTAAGTTAGGAAAGCTCAACACTTTTTTAAGTACAAAATAAAACGTAAGAAATAATTTTTTACTCGATTCAAGCATTTTTTATTCTATAAATGCTCTACTAATTATCGATGTTAAAATCAAGATTATTATGAGGACATATAAGAAAACCAAATATCCATTTCCGATTCTTTTTTAATTTATAATAGCTTAGTTCACTGAGTTGATTTAATTAGTTTTTACAGAATATTACTCACAATGCCGAATGGGTGTACTAGCACTAATTGTTGTCCAGATCAGTGGAAAGATGAGGCACAAACAAACAATATATATTTTAGTAAACATTTTAAGTTTTTGCTTGGTATGTTTAGTCACTTTTTTTGTATTAGAACTTTGCTTCTCGAAAGCTGATTGAGTTATAATAATAATTCACAGTAGTCGAAGCCTTTTATATCATTTGATCATCAGCTGAACTCAAAGTGGGTTCCACAGTTCGCTTGCACTTAATAATCTCAATCTAATCGCTATCGTTAACGGTACATTTAAACATTTGTATTGATCAATATAGGTGGGCTTATCTTATGCTAAATATATATTTTATTATTTGTCAGCCACTTTATGATTATTTATTTGCGAATATTTACAACAGTTAATTGTTTTTTAAAATGTGTGTTTAAGTGTTATTTATAGAACTAACTTTAAAGACGCAATATTCTGATTTTTCCCCATTGGTTAATCAAGAAGAAATATAATATATTGATTTATTTGGGAAAGTATACGTATAAATCATGTATGAGCAGTCATGAGCACTACTTGAAGTATTTAAATTATACTTAAGGAATTCACACATTATTCACCGCACAAACAGATTGATAAAGTTCTTGGTCTGCTTGTTATTGAGTGTTCCACCAAGTGTCAAAGATACAACGAGTGCAGCAGAACTTAAAAAAAAAGAAAGCTAATAATCGTAATTTTGGCGTCGTTTCGCTTGATATGAAGAAACCAATACACCCATTTCTCAGTGCAAGTGAACGCGCTATTTACGCTTATCAATTCATATTTGTGATAATATTATTGTCAATGATTTTTAAACAAATATATTTGTTGCATATTTTTGGGCTGTGAGGCAAGTATTTCACCCTTGACAAGCGGACATGCTGTGTTCTCCCTGCTCAGCTATGTTTTGTATATAATATTTATTTATGCCTGTCGCTGCCACATTAACGTCAATTTATATGCATAGGCAATTTGAAACAAGTTTTACACAATTTCTTACACCCACTTGACTTTACAAGCAGCAACCAGGAGCACCACCAGCAGCAGCAGCAGCACCACCAGCAGCAGCAGCAAGGACTCCATGGATGTCAAGGGGTGAACTTCTCTCGTCAGCCACTTGTGCCCAAATTTCATCAATATTCTCATATTTTTCATAAATTTCAACTGTTTTATATGCAAATTAGCTAAGCGATTTTTCTAAACAGATTGCGAGTAAGTTGATTTTGTTGTTTTCGAAAATTGATTTTTAAATGCTAAATTCTAAATTATTAAAATGCTTAAATAATTGGCCTGACTTGACATTCACAAGTGGATTGTTGAGCATTCAAGTGAATGGATAATTATTTTAATTTGCTTATTCTTAATTAGTTTATGCGCTCATGGAAATTGAATGAAATTTCGATTGGCTTTCTTAATAACTAAAAAAATGCAATATCTTTTTTAATAAAATATACAATTAAAATTAAATTTAATTTAAAGATTAATTGTAGAAATCGTGTCTGTTTGAAATTGTTAATTTGATTATAAAAAAATACCTCGTAACTTCATAAGTCGAAAATCTTTCCTTTTATAGTAGAATTCTCTCATTTTAGTTATCCCAAAACTTTAATTTTCTTTTTTTTATTTAATTACTGCATTTTACGGCATATTACTCTTTATTTTTTTATAGAATTATTTTTATTACGTGCACCAGAATTGAACAGTACAATTTGCCAACTTGTATCCAATATTTTCCTTTGCACACAAATAACTTTTTACATCGAAACACAAATTCGTTGTGTGTATTCCAAAGAAATATTTCAAACTAGAAATAAGCTGCAATTATGGTAAAAGCAATAAAGAGAGTATAATTTTAATGATGTATGTGTGCACTTTAAATGCACATTGAGCTTTCCACATATTTATGTAAATGTTTCTCAAAAAGTGTTCTGAACATTTCAGACGTTGCCAGGACAAAGGACGAATCGGTAAGGGGGAGGGGTAGGGGGTTGTGTATATTAAATGCCAACACGTGAGCTTTATAAATTGCTCGACATCTAACTTGTCGAAACGCATGTTCTTCTGATTTCGGGAAACATGAATTTTGCATTCATTTAATTACAGCGCCCCCAAAGCACCAGCGCAGTTGCTGACAAATTAATTAGAGCTCTCGCCAGGCCGGCCAGGACAGGGCAGGGCAGGGAAAAAAAATTTAATAATTTTTGCATGACAGCATATGCAAATTGCTCAGCAAATATACAATATCAAAGGGAGCGATGAGGCGTAAAACTATGCACGAAATGAGAGGCGGGTCAGGTGAAAATTGCAAGTGAAAAACTTGTCAAGGGCAGTTGGTCAGCTGACCAGAAAAAAAGAAAATCATACAGTGGAAGTATTGATGGAACCATTGTTAAAATACAAACAGTTGAATGCACTCCAAACTGAACATGATAAACTATTAACACTCAGCTGAGTTTAGATATATAATAAAATTATAATTCGCTTAAGTAGAAGCATTTTTATCTTTAACGAGTTCAGCAACATTTCAACAGTGCCAAATAACTAAAACATTTTGATTTTCATATATTTTATTCATTATTTTTTAGGAGAATACTTGTATTATTTATTTATGTTACATCTGTAGCTTCTAATGAAATATTTAATTTATCAATAAAATTAACTTTAATTTCTTCTATTATAATTTTTTTATTTGTTTCTCTACGTTTTGCTGAGTGTGAAAAAAGACACATAAATCTACCACCCAAAAGTCTACCAGGAAGGGTTGTTCATTGTTCAATTATCTTGTCATTCAGCACACCTGTTGACAGGGTGACCAAGCTGCATATTGCTGACAATTAGGCTTGACACACACACGACACAACACACACACACACACACACATTTGACAAAATTCCTATATTAATTGAGTGCACACGACCTGGTCATCAGATATGCTTGTAAAGTTTAATGAAAAATTAACAGCACGAGAAATGAAATTGTCGCCTAATTGAGACACAATGCCAACCAAACTGACAGCGGCTATTAAATTACGTGTAAACAAAAGTCTTGGACACAACATCGATTCCCTCTCTGATTGACTGACGCCAGACAGTGCTGCGGGGTGTCTTTTCTTTCGGGGGGAGGGGCGTCGGTGTGAGTCTAAGCCAGAACTTCCATTTTTGGGCATGGCGTGACAAATCGCTGGGCTTTGACGCTGGCATTTTATGTAAGGATTTTGATTTGACAATTTAATTGGGTTTGGCTTGCTGAACGACTTTATTTATTTTCAATGTCACAAAAGACAAATAAAAATACATTTTCGATTTATTAATTATTTATGCATAAATGCAATGCATTCTCATTGCGTGTGCTAACAATATATATTGACGATATTAGCTATAATTTTGGATTGATCGGAATTTAAGATTTTTCATATTGCTTGTTTCGATTTTTATGTGATTAAAGTATTTTATTCAAAGGGTATTTTTATTTGTAAACAAATAAGATTTTGTGTTAAATTTAATTTAATTTGATCGTACTCACATTTTTTTTATATAGAAACCATTGAAAATTAGATTTATAAGACTTGAATATGGATTAATCTGTTGATTAGCATCTGCATAAGCGCGCCGATAAATAGTGTTTTTGAGGTCAGAGACTCCGAATATGACTAAATGAAATAGTCTTCTAATTAACATCTTTTTACTAAATGAATCTTCAGTATAAAAAGGATTGCATTATTTTATTTAATTTTTCACTTCCCAAATTCTTAATAGTATTTTTGATAATATTACCAACCGATAAATATGAACTCCTAAAGGATTATTATATGGAATATGTATTTTTTTTCGTAATCCAAAAAAAGAAGCAACTAGCTGATAAAAAGACGTGCTGATAACTCTCGCCAGCTTCTAAATATTGATTTCAAAGGACACGACGGAAAATAAGCTCCCAAAAATCTGAATGCGGCAAAAAAAGAGCCAAGTAATACTTTGGGGAATATGCAAAAAAGGAAAAAGACATCAAAATAAGTAAACTCAGTCGCCCTAAAGTGCAAACGGAAATGGGAAATAGGAAATGGGGTAAATGTAATTCGACTGTGAAAGTATGCCGCCTCCAGCTCAGTGCTCAGATTTTTGGGCTCAGATAATTGCATTAGACGCAACTGAAAATAGAATATTACGGATACATACATGTACTTATATATGTATATATGTATGTGTGTACTTATGTATCTATGGCAAAAATCAATGCCATTCGAATGATGCTAATCAAATATTGCGGTTCACATTGCCAAAATAAGAAGCTAAAAGCTTTGACGCTAAAAAAAACACACACACACATGAAAGATTTATATGTGTGTATGTGTGTGTGTGTGTGGCAAGGACAGTTGGACGACATTTTGTATGGAATTTTGCCAATGCTTTGACATATTAAATAATGCCACAACAATTACAACTGTGCAGCATGTGACAAACGACGGCGTTGACATCGAAATCTCACACATACTCGACCAGGTGAAGGCTCACCCACCCTGCCACCGCCCACATCCCCGCAGTCAACAGGAGCAGCAGCACAGCAGTTGAGACAGTACAAAGGCCTGGGGTAGACTGGAAGATTTCCTGAAGCGTATTTACAGAAATCTCATGCTGCGCTGGCCACATGACAAAACCACCCATAACCACCCACCACTCGGAGCATTGCAGGAATTTTTTTTTACGAGGGTTGGCAGATATTAATATCATTTATTATTAAAGCATATTCACATGTCATATAAAATTATATTCAAGTCGAGTAAAAATATTTTTGAAATAAATAAAATCAATTTCATTACAAATTCACCTTGAAAACAATATGACCAGTTTTAAGCAGAAATTTTTAAAATTTTCAATTAAGTACGAAAACGATATAATTTTAATGAATATTTCGCACTTGACTTGAAAATATTTTCTAACAAACTTTTCGAATACCTCTCGCAAATTTACCTTTTGACAGACATTTTCAATGTGTTGCCAAATGATAAAATATTTTTCATCTTACTTTAGTTGGTTTCTGGTAATTTTTTCTGCTTTTTTGAAGTTTTATTGACAATGGCTTTTGGCTGAGGCACAAATGCCTGCTTCTGGGGATTTTTTTCAAGTTTTCACTTCCGCTTTTATCACTCAGCTTGGTCGTCTGATTTTCTTCTGTTCAAGGATTTATTTTGCACTGGCTTTGTAGTTGGGGGCTTTCAAGCGAGTTATTCGCATAGCATTTATAAGTATATATTCTAGTGAAACACTCGATTCGAAAGCGAGTGTTTAATATAGCAAAGTTTTATGAATTTTCTGACTCGTCATAATAAATAACAAATATAATTTGTTGCTGAACAAAACCCAAAAGTAATTTTTTCTTAACTTTAAATGCAATTAAATGAAGATACGCAATATATATATATATATATATATATATATATATATATGTGCACTCAGAGCACACGGTTTAACAATGATTGGTGCTCCTTTCAACAAACTAAAAAAAACTCAATAGCTTTTTGAGAGCAATTTATTCTAGACAAATCAAAAACACCTTCCCCGATTGATAAGATAATCAATTCAACGCTTCGGCACACGATTTACTCAGCAATCTTGCTTAAGTATGGGCTATATAAGCGAGCTCGTTGAACTAATTTTGGTAATATATTTTGTAAGTGCTCAGAGAAATAGTGTAAAAAACAAAATGAAACTTAATAATCTGGTCTGCTCCAGCTTATTGCTGCTGGTTTTCGTTCTTTTAAATGGGGTCCAGGCTGAACCGGCCACACAAGTCAAACGCTGTGAGTTAAGAATATATAAGAAAATATACTTAATAACAATATATAAAATAACGGTTTCTTTTCATGCTAAAAGGTTCCAATAATAAGCCATTTCCTTTGGAGGTGCGAGTACATGGATGTGTGATTCCGCCCTGCGATATTGTTAAAGGAAGCGTTCAAATCTTTGAAATTGATTTCGCGGTAGATAAATTTATTACAAAACTAGATACTCGAGTTAAGGCCACAACGATGGGCATTATAACGGTACCATATGAACTACCTGAGGATGTTGCTGCTGTATGTCCGAATCTAATGTATGGCGCCTATTGTCCCCTATACCCCACGGAGGATGTTACCTATTTGTTTAAATTTCCCATTGGTGAATATCCAGAAATTGGTGTCAAAATTGAAATCTATTTGGTGGATCAAGATAATGAGACGGCGACATGTTTTGTGTGTGATATTAAAGTTAAGAAGGGATCAGGTTCAAAGGTCTATGAACTGAACTATCTTGAGTAATCCCACTTTATACATATATTTACATACTATACTGTGATAAATATAAACTCCTAAAAGAAACATCTAAAAAAATAAATTGGTTTTTTTCAAGCATTTATATAATCATATTTATGAACAACTAAGCGTTTCCTCATAAAAGCTGTCAATTAAGATTTAATTTAATCCTATATTAGATTGCAATTGATTATTTAGGTTTAATGCTTCCCACTCGGCAGCCCCTTATATTGATAAGTTTCCAGGTGCTTCACTCGTTCTTTAGCGCTTGGCACACCTGTTCACCATCGGAATTCTCATTCACCCGATAAGCAAGGTCGAAAATGTACTGAAGCTAATAATTATTGAAAACTACAAAGTAGAATGCATTTTAAGATTATTCAATTTTGAGGTACACCGTAAAAATAAATGTATAAAGAATAATTAAAATTTTATATTGGATAAAAAATGGGCTTCCTTTGTTTATATAACATTTTATAAATTGTACGAGTTTTCTCAATTCAATTATATTATTAGTTTACATTTGCCATTAAATAATGTTGTATTTGATGCCTCGTATTTTTTATTAGAAATAATTATATTTTAAATATTTCTTGATATGATGATATATGGAAATATAGAACAATGTGATTTTGTTGTTAAAAAAAACCCATCTCCAATTAATAAGCAATTTTTTCATTAGCCAAATGAGCTTGATCTATTATCATCTCATGACACATTTAATTATCTTTTGAATGCTCTATTTCTGTAAATTGGTTTTAATTTAGAATCGGTTAGGATTTCTTTCAGTGCTGTTTTGCACCTGAACAAAATCTAAGCCCTATCAACTGTAATCGAAAACTGTTGACCATATGGCCAAATAATGAAGACTGCTAAGCGGTCAATAAATGATAATCATAACTGATTTTATAAATAATGAGGATAGGCCAAGCTAATAAAATTAATTTATAATTTCGAGTGCAAATTGGCAACGTCACAAATCTAATCATTTTTGAACAAAGCTGATTAGCCGGTACATTGGAAGGCTACAGATAACACCAAAAACGATGACGTCACATGAGTAAACAAACTACAGTTATTATTGAGAATTCGAATTGGTTTATTGAACAGGTGAGAAATTGTTAAATCAGTCAGCTAACAAGTGTCGCGACGGATAGACCTCTGTATAAATTTAAATTATGCCTCGATGTCGACAGCATCCAAAAGTAAATTCTCGATCTTTGATGTGGGTCCTTTGCGAAGTTTACAGGTGACTATAAAACAGGAAATCGTTTTACCCTGTCCGTCGTTCAGTGTAACCGTTACATCCGCGGTAACTTCGGGAAATACTGGATCGACGTAAAAGTTCAATCTGTAAGTAACATCCTCGTCCTTATCAACGGGGCAAATGGCGCCATACAACAGATTTGCACACACATTCGAATCCTCTTCGGGCAAATCATATGGCAAGGTCAATCCAAAAACTTTAGCCGTCAGAACTGTTTTTATCTTAGAAATGTTGTTCTTATCTGTCAATTGGATAAAGAGCATGGGTTAAACTTGATCAAAGATAGGTAAAATCATTTTCACTTACCACCCAAAAACTGTACATCCATTAGAGCAGTTTGACCCTTATAAAACACACATGGTGGCACTTCGCAATCGTGCACATTAACATTTAATGGCGCCGGTTTATTTTTACCTAAAATTCCAGAAGAAAAAAACTTTAAATATTGCTCTTAAAAGTATGCAGCATTTTTTGAAAATTGTTGGCATTCCTAGATTAGGTAGCTTATCGATATGCCTTATCGCCTATAGCTGTATGGATATGAATTTTTCTATTTGTCAATCTCTATGTATATACAAATATATACTACTTTGAGATTTGAAACGCATTTGTTTATGATTAATGCCTTATTATGAACTAAAAATTACCTAAGGCGATTGAGTACAGGAGTACTTAGCATTATTCGACCTTAAACTGGCTTATACTATTTTCTGTTAATATTCGGAACAATAAAGTCTTATTACAATTGTTTACGGAACTTATATTATCTGTATTCAAAATTAGTTATGCTTATTTATGAAAGTTAAGCAGGTGTTTTTGAAATGTATTATTTATTAATAAATTATGTCGAATTTGGCTTAGCCGGAACAAAGACAAAGTGCACTTTATTTTTAGTATGTTCAAGCATTTATTGTTGCTTACAATTTTAACAATGTAGCACTTAGAATTCTGTATGTATTTTATGAAATCGAAATCAAAATTGCTCAAATGTTCGCAATATTTTTAAATAACTTACATTCTTTAAATTGAGTAGCGCTGCAAGCAATGCACAAATAGGCCAACGTTAGAAAACCAACACGAAACATTTTAAAGCGTAAATTTCTGCACAAATTGTTACCAGTCAAATACAGTGAATGAAACTATTGTCTTATAGCAGCCACGTTAAATAGCAAATTTTGGAGTTTGTTGACCAAGTTGTTTGGGGTTTATCAGACGCGACGCAGATTGCTATCGATAGCCGCACAATGTGCAGGTGTTACAAAAAAAAAAATACATATTAATGATAATACATACCGTAGAGGCATGCAGGTGTACGCCTCACTGTGTCCGTCAATAACTTTAAATTTAACTGATAAGTATTAAAAACACCAAACTAAACACACCTGTTCCCGTAGTAGTCAACAATAGTAGTTGTTGAGATTATATTTAAGTGATATGTAAACACAGCCGGCATAACTGTTTAAATACATATCCGAATAGTTTTCAAGCAAAAATGCGTGAATCATTATCATATAATTTGATTTTAAATTGATTTTGTAAGCTGCAACCCATCAATCTATCGATTAACTACCAAAATTTATTGGTATTTATTGTACTTTTTACAATTTGTTTACAAATTGTAGCAAGTGATTCAAAACTTTGTATTTTAATAAGTGTGTCTGCTCCATTTGAGTTAATCGTAATTACAATTAAGTGTTAAGGCGTTCAACATAATAAGCAACACTGAAATTTTAAATTAACTGAAATCAGTATATTCTCTCCCAATCGAACTGTCTATCGCTTTACCGCCATAAGTTATCGTTGCTCCCGAATGGCTTGGCGCCTTTAGCTGGTCATACTTATTGATGCCAGATTTTTGTTTACAACGCTTTTCGAATGGAATTAAATTTAAAACGTGATTTAGCAACCGAATTTCCTGGCTTATGTATTGAGCGAACGAAAAATAGCGGCCACTTGATCAGTGGTGTAGTTTTCATTAATAACAACTGGATTCGCTTAAAACTATACTTACCGCATTTTCCAGAGCTGCGCGACTTTCAACTATATGTGCAACAGCACTTGGAATATAAAAGATATTCCAGCGACAATGTACCGACTCAAGAAGATTGGCAGTTAGTGGACTTGCTGACGCACTTGGCCCAACTTCTGCCGCCAGCAGTCAGGCCAGAAGTCGGCTTAACCAAACCATGCCATAATATCTATGCAGAAATTCTGGAACTGCACAAGCCTCATGAATATCGCCTGCAGCTGAATGAACGCAGCAGCAGAATTCGTTTTTGTTCGTTTGCCGACTTTGAGTCGCATTATGTGGAGCTGGAGCTGCCCACGTTGCGACTGCTGGAGCACAGTATGCCCGACTGTATTCAATTGGCGGATATATTGGCAAACTGCGACCGCTCACTGAAATATATATTGCAACTCTATCTAAAGCTGCTAGAGGAACTGCGTCCCTTCTATGAATGCTTCACCAACATCGATGAGCTGTGCGATGTGCTGCAGCCCTTTCCAATTACCACCAAAGATAACACTCGCGTCTTTCCCTTAAGGGATCGCGTCTATCTCAAGCTGAGCATTGCCGATCCCTTTGCCAGCTCGTCATCAATGGCTATGGAGATTTTAGGACCCACCGAGGAGGTGGCCAAACTACGGAATGTGCTCAGCGATGGTCTGGCCAGCTGGGATATTGAACAGGATATTCATGGGAATCTTTTACACACTTTCGATTTGTGTTATTTTCCAATGCCCGCCGAGCCTGGTCTACCGCAGAAGGAGGAGGACGAACAGCTTTGCAATATTTGTTACGTCTTCCGGCTGGATAGCGGCGAGGTGCCCATTGTCTCGTGTGATAATCCGCGCTGCGTTCTCAAATGCCATGCCGCCTGCCTGAAGGAGTGGTTTGACACGCTCATCGATGGAAAAACCTTTCTGGAGGTCTCATTCGGGTTGTGCCCTTTCTGCAAGGCTGTAAGTATATCAGTTCAAAATATTTTTGATAGCTCGCTGATTGATTTTTTTTCCCTTCCAGAAACTTTCCACAAGCTTTGCAGCGTTGCTGAAGGACTGAGATTAAATCAAGTTAAATTCAACAAGAATGTTTGTAAAAACTTGAATAGAGATAATTAAAATTGAATTAAAACTTTTTAATATGATATAATATTAGCACAAAAGACATATTTAAATTTGTCAGTAGTTTCACATTTTATGTTTTGGAATTTTGGTTTTGTTTACCATATTTTTATATATGTATTTATTTATATCATAACGTTGGTTAAAAAGAAATGAATTCACATAGTGTTATCTTATTATCTATTAGTTTTAATATAACTTGGTAAATCATTCTTTATGTTCTTCTGACGGCAACCGAGAGTTGCATTTTAAATGTGATGTTTTGTTTGTGTTTTCTTTTTGCAAATATTCTAGACGAAAAGTCTGTTCGCTGGTTTTATCAGCGTACGCTGGACCCGTACAGGCCATAGAATACTTTCGGCGCCAGATATGGATCGACCGCTTTGAATTCCCAGCCAACATGTTGAGCGCAAAACTTGCAGATAATAATGTGCCACTGATAGCCAGGAAACCAACTAAACTCTGTGGATGGCTCACCGCTGTAGCCGACTGCATGAGCAATTATGCGATAAACCGTATAAATCTCGTGTATACAGCCGGCTGCATAGATTAAGATTAAGGTATATATAAATTGTAATATTTGTGTGATTTGTCTAATTTTAAACTCACCTAAATTGCAATATTGGGTTTGAACTCCATGCTTGGACATGGCAAACAGATCGGAGCAAGAGGCCAAGCTGCTGTTGCAATATCGACAATAGAAGAACGACTCCTGATTTAATGTGGAGCCAATGATCTGCAGTCTGGTAATAACCGAGTCCGTAAGAAACGTTAGACGCATCATTTGCTCAGTGAGATGCAAATTCCGCACCAGCCAATATGACAATTGAATCGGACACTTTGGCATTGTGTCGATTTTGTGCATTTTCTTGCGCGCCATCTCCACAATATGCTCAAAGGAGTATTCCTCGCAAGCCTCCAACGGCCAGGGGGTGCTGGTCAGTTGATACCTTCGAAACTTGTTCTGCATCGAGGGTATATCACGAAAACGATTCAACGAGCCCACATCGAGACATTTGAGCGGTTCGGGCAGAAAGTATTCCGGCAAGACTTTCACCTTGCTGTAACACTTCATGGTCGGATTGCACGCTATATACTGTGGCGGACTGAAAGGATTACCAAGATTAGCATAGTGGCTGACGTTAACTTGAATGGAATGGGATCAACTCACCCTTGAATGTCATCGCAATTGATGACGATGCGTTGAAGGGCGCGGGATTTATAGAATACCATCTGACGTCCACTTTCGCCCTTCTCATAGATCTGGCAGGTGACGCCGTAAAGATTATTGTCATCCGTTGGAATAGATGGGAAAGCAACACCAAATATGACACCTTCGCGTCCAGAGTCGTGAATCTCCTCATCGATTATGCTGCCATCGATCATGAAGGGCAACACCTCACCGGGAAACAAGATGTGCTGATGCATGAATATTAGCATGCGATGTGTGCTTCCCACTTCCAGATAATCCACGCCGGGCACACGATTTATATTCGGCCCCAAATATGAATGCTCCGCGGGGAGATTTGTATCGAAACGTACACCCTCCTCCATGTCAACGTCGAGCGTTCCTGGCGACAATTCTGGCGACAGTTCCTCGTCGACAACATTGCCCGCATCTGGGTTGGCCTCATCGCTTTCGCGTCCACGCAACCGATCCTGGCTGAAGACCATGCTGCGCTCGCGCTGCAAAAAGTTCTCGCGACGCGACAGTGTGGCAATGCCACCATCCTGAATGCGGGCCTGGGATACGAGCATATTGACTGCCGAACTGACTCGATTCTCGGGTATCATCCAACGTGGCACGGCCTCCGCATCCGAATCATCTGTGGAAAGTTACAGATTTGTATATTTAATTTTTTAAAAAAATCAGGGCATTTCATCTCCTTCGTTGTGTACCTTCACTGCCTGGACTGTCCAGTGACATATCACTACCACTGTGACTGGAACTGATGCTCCTCGCATCGACTGGATTGAGCACGTGATGTCCCAGCGGATTCGCAGCGATCGCTTCCTGAAGTGGCTCGGAAATTTCTGGTGGCGTCGCTGGTTGCGCTGGCCTAATCTCTGGCACATTTTCCGCTTGATATTCCAGTGTGGTGGGCGTTGGATTGGTTAATAATTTTGTCTGCTCCATTTGAGTTAATCGTAATTACATTAAGGCGTTAAACATTATAAGCAACACTGATATTTTAAACTAACTGAAATCAGTATATTCTCTCCCAATCGAACTGTCTATCGCTTTACCGCCATAAGTTATCGGTGCTCCCGAATGGTTTGGCGCCTTTAGCTGGTTATACTTATTGATGCCAGATTTTTGTTTACAACGCTTTTCGAATGGAATTAAATTTAAAACGTGATTTAGCAACCGAATTTCCTGGCTTATGTATTGAGCGAACGAAAAATAGCGGCCACTTGATCAGTGGTGTAGTTTTCATTAATAACAACTGGATTCGCTTAAAACTATATTTAGCGCATTTTCCAGAGCTGCGCGACTTTCAACTATATGTGCAACAGCACTTGGAATATAAAAGATATACCAGCGACAATGTACCGACTCAAGAATATTGGCGGTTAGTGGACTTGCTGACGCACTTGGCCCAACTTCTGCCGCCAGGAGTCAGGCCAGAAGTCGGCTTAACCAAACCATGCCATAATATCTATGCAGAAATTCTGGAACTGTACAAGCCTCATGAATATCGCCTGCAGCTGAATGAACGCTGCAGCAGAAATCGTTTCTGTACGTTTGCCGACTTTGAGTCGCATTATGTGGAGCTTCCCACGTTGCGACTGCTGGAGCACAGTATGCCCGACTGTATTCAATTGGCGGATATATTACAAACTGCGACCGCTCACTGAAGGATATATTGCAACTCTATCTAAAGCTGCTAGAGGAACTGCGTCCCTTCTATGAATGCTTCACCAACATCGATGAGCTGTGCGATGTGCTGCAGCCCTTTCCAATTACCACCAAAGATAACACTCGCGTCTTTCCCTTAAGGGATCGCGTCTATCTCAAGCTGAGCATTGCCGATCCCTTTGCAGCTCGTCATCAATGGCTATGTAGATATTAGGACCCACCGAGGAGGTGGCCAAACTACGGAATGTGCTCAGCGATGGTCTGGCCAGCTGGGATATTGAACAGGATATTCATGGGAATCTTTTACACACTTTCGATTTGTGTTATTTTCCAATGCCCGCCGAGCCTGGTCTACCGCAGAAGGAGGAGGACGAACAGCTTTGCAATATTTGTTACGTCTTCCGGCTGGATAGCGGCGAGGTGCCCATTGTCTCGTGTGATAATCCGCGCTGCGTTCTCAAATGCCATGCCGCCTGCCTGAAGGATTGGTTTGACACGCTCATCGATGGAAAAACCTTTCTGGAGGTCTCATTCGGGTTGTGCCCTTTCTGCAAGATAGCTCGCTGATTGATTTTTTTTCCCTTCCAGAAACTTTCCACAGGCTTTGCAGCGTTGCTGAAGGACTGAGATTAAATCAAGTTAAATTCAACAAGAATGTTTGTAAAAACTTGAATAGAGATAATTAAAATTGAATTAAAACTTTTTAATATGATATAATATTAGCACAAAAGACATATTTAAATTTGTCAGTAGTTTCACATTTTATGTTTTGGAATTTTGGTTTTGTTTACCATATTTTTATATATGTATTTATTTATATCATAACGTTGGTTAAAAAGAAATGAATTCACATAGTGTTATCTTATTATCTATTAGTTTTAATATAACTTGGTAAATCAATCTTTATGTTCTTCTGACGGCAACCGAGAGTTGCATTTTAAACGTGATGTTTTGTTTGTGTTTTCTTTTTGCAAATATTCTAGACGAAAAGAGAGCGAAACGAATTTAAAATGCTCTACAGTTGAAGCTGGAGAATTAGGCAGCTGCCGCAGTTCGCCGACAAGAGCAGAAGCAGAAGTTGCAAACACGTTTCACCACTCGCCAAGCTCATTCAATTTCGCGGAAAACAAGATGCAACAGATTGCGTACTACAAATGGATTGCCCTGCGTGGGAGTCCGTTCGCTGGTTTTACCAATGCGTACGCTGGACCCTGCCAGGCCAAAGAATACTTTCGGCGCCAGATTTGAATCGACCGCTTTGAATTCCCAGCCAACATGTTGAGCGCAAAACTTGCAGATAATAATGTGCCACTGATAGCCAGGAAACCAACTAAACTCTGTGGATGGCTCACCGCTGTAGCCGACTGCATGAGCAATTATGCGATAAACCGTATTCGTCTCGTGTATATAGCCGGCTGCATAGATTAAGATTAAGGTATATATAAATTGTAATATTTGTGTGATTTGTCCAATTTTAAACTCACCTGAATTGCAATATTGGGTTTGAACTCCATGCTTGGACATGGCAAACAGATCGGAGCAATATGCCAAGCTGCTGTTGCAATATCGACAATAGAAGAGCGACTCCTGCTTTAATGTGGAGCCAATGATCTGCAGTCTGGTATTAACCGAGTCCGTAAGAAACGTTAGACGCATCATTTTCTCAGTGAGATGCAAATTGCGCACCAGCCAATATGACAATTGAATCGGACACTTTGGCATTGTGTCGATTTTGTGCACTTCAAGCTTCTTGCGCGCCATCTCTACAATATGCTCAAAGGAGTATTCCTCGCAAGCCTCCAACGGCCAGGGGGTGCTGGTCAGTTGATACCTTCGAAACTTGTTCTGCATCGAGGGTATATCACGAAAACGATTCAACGAGCCCATATCGAGACATTTGAGCGGTTCGGGCAGAAAGTATTCCGGCAAGACTTTCACCTTGCTGTAACACTTCATGGTCGGATTGCGCGCTATATACTGTGGTGGACTGAAAGGATTACCAAGATTAGCATAGTGGCTGACGTTAACTTGAATGGAATGGGATCAACTCACCCTTGAATGTCATCGCAATTGATGACGATGCGTTGAAGGGCGCGGGATTTATAGAATACCATCTGACGTCCACTTTCGCCCTTCTCATAGATCTGGCAAGTGACGCCGTAAAGCTTATGGGGATTATCATCCGGTGGCTGCATTAATGGGAAACCAACACCAAATATGACACCGTCGCGTCCAGAGTCGTGAATCTCCTCATCGATTATGCTGCCATCGATCATGAAGGGCAACACCTCACCGGGAAACAAGATGTGCTGATGCATGAATATTAGCATGCGATGTGTGCTTCCCACTTCCAGATAATCCACGCCGGGCACACGATTTAAATTCGGCCCAAAATATGAATGCTCCGCGGGGAGATTTGTATCGAAACGTACACCCTCCTCCATGTCAACGTCCAGCGTTCCTGGCGACAATTCTGGCGACACTTCCTCGTCGACAACATTGCCCGCATCTGGGTTGGCCTCATCGCTTTCGCGACCACGCAACCGATCCTGGCTAAAGACCATGCTGCGCACGCGCTGCAGAAAGTTCTCGCGACGCAACAGTGTGGCAATGCCACCATCCTGATTACGTGCCTGGGATACGAGCATATCTACTGCCGAACGGACTCGATTCTCGGGTATCATCCAACGTGGCACGGCCTCCGCATCTGAATCATCTGTGGAAAGTTACAGATTTATATATTTAATTTAAAAAAAAAATCAGGGCATTTCATCTCCTTCGTTGTGTACCTTCACTGCCTGGACTGTCCAGTGACATATCACTACCACTGTGACTGGAACTGATGCTCCTCGCATCGTCTGGATTGATCACGTGATGTCCCAACGGATTCGCTGCGATCGCTTCCTCAAGTAGCTCGGAAATTTCTGGTGGCGTTGCTGGTTCCGCTGGCTCAATCTCTGGCACATTTTCCGCTTGATTTTCCGGTCCGGTGGGCGTTGGAGTGGTCGTGCCCGTCAGCTCGCTGGCACGTTGCATCAGTTCGGTGACATCGACCATCAGCTCACTGACCTCGTCAAACATGTTGTCCACCACTTCGAGCATATTCTCTAATCGCACTCTCGTCGCAAGGGCTGCTATTGCACTCACTCCATCGCCATCACCATCTGCATCTGCATCGCTGCTGCCAGTTTGTGGCTGTTCGTCCAGCTGCTGCTGTTGCTGTTCCGCCTCGGAACTTGCTGCCTCCGCCACCACCTGCATTTCAGTTGTAACTGCAGCTGCTGCATTTGGATTTGCAGAGTTTGTCTCATCGATTTCTGTGCATATTTCACAAATATATTTTAATTTGTTAACAGTTGCATTTTAATTGACACTCACCTGCGGGCTCTCCTTCATCCATTTTCTGGTCAATTTTGTTTCGTTTTGGTTCCTTTTTATTTTGTTCTTCGCTTTAGACAAACTAAAAATTTGTGAGTTTTTTCTGTGTTATTAATATGTATACAAAGCCACAGCTGAAGGTTTTGTACTAGAGTTGTCAGCTTCATCCGACTTACAATTTGTCTAACACCGTTTATTACTTGTTACTTGCAATATATAAATTTGAAATCTTATTGTAATTATTTTTAATATACATTGTAGTGCTTATTTTTTTTAGTTTCCAAATACATTTATAAATATTTTGCGATTACTGCTGCGTAGATGTTGCTCACATCTGGTTGGTAACTCTATGCTGTGTATTAACATTTGGGGCCATGTACACTAACCCTTTAACATGATCTTTAACATATCTTTAAAATCATTGCTGACTGAATTTGCAAGCTCAAAAATAGCAACTTACAAATTACAGGAAATTACAAATAAGCTGAATTTGCAATGGCAAACTATAAATACTAAGATAATCTCAATGTTTGTAACTGAATTCTTTAATTCACTACTGACCAATAGCGTTTCCAAAAAACGTCTTGTTTTGAAACGCTAAAAAGTAGAAAGTAGCTATTTATTAGCTTAAGTGCCAACACAGGCAACACATACATTTGTGTATTGCGAACTTGTAGCTGCTCTTTCTCAACTCTCGCTCAGCAAGCTCAGTTTTAATTTAGTCGCTGTAGTGATTAGATGTATAAATAGCAAGGCGAACACTGGAAAGCAGATTCGCGCGAAAAGCAAACTGCATTTAACAACGTTTTATAATTAGCATACAAGAAAAAAATAAATACAAAAAAATGTTTAAATTGCATTTTATGATATGCTGTGCATTGTTCTTTGTAATCCGAGCACAGATTGCCTATGAGGAGGAATGGGACATCGATAAGACAAAACAGAACCTGGATGTAAGCAGCAAAAAAAAATTAAGAAGAATCCAATGCGACCTCTTAGAAACTGATAAGACAAACAACACAAAATCCTTGGAATTTACGCTCGTACGACTTACTTACTCACTTTGTCTTTCTCTCTCTGCCTCGTTGCAGGGCCGCAAACCGCTTTTCTCACCCGCCCGCTGCGCCCGCTATCAACTGCTTTACCCAGGCGACCAGCCTAATGATTGGATATGCGATTGCGCGCCAGGTAAGACCACGATTTACACGATGACATAAGAAATATTTTAATAAGTGAGAACATTGCTTTTGGGCATAACCAAATACCAAATACTCTGCTGATAACAGTACCAAGAAATACCAATTTATTTAAAGAAAGCTTCCTAGTTATCGATTTTCAAAGTGTCGCTTCAAAATTAACTTAACAAACAAATTATTAGATTATGTTAATCAGTAATCTAGTTCCCAAGTTTTAGCTATTTAAATTGCAAGAAGCCGTGCCTGAAAAATGTTTAGTTTGTTCGCGTCTGTTCGCACAATTGCCCCAAACCAATATACTCTGGATATCTTCGGTAACAGGGTATAAAAACGAGCAAAAACAGAAAAATATCTATAATAGCATAAAAAATTCGATTGCAAAAAAAAAAAATTAAAATCTATTAATTCCGGCGTAAGCATTATAATAAGAATAGTAATTAATTATTTGTTAAAAAAAATATTAAGTCATCACTAAGAAGTATTGCGGATTTTCCCACATTAATTTGATTTTTGATTGCCAAATAATATGATTGTCTAGCGGCGCTTTATCATCCGGAAACCGATAACTGCTATCCAGCGTATAAACAGGGACCGTGCAAAAGCGGCGAGATGTTGGTGCTCTACAAGGAGAAGGTTGTGCCGGAGTGCGTGAGAAATCCCTGCCAGGCGGATGGCCATTTCCTTATACGCGACAAATGCTTTGAGTTTGGCAACAGCAATCACAGCAGCAATCCGTGCCCCAACAAGGAATACACCTACGTTCTGGGCGTTAATCCGCGCACCCTAATGGTCGACTGTGTCCAGCTCTCGATGCAGCTGGCGACACGCATCTCTGTGGAGGAGACTGCACCGGCTGATTATCACATTGAATTGGCCGAGAAGTGTCTGCGTGGAAGTCGTCTGGATGCTCAGGGGCACTGCACGAAGACACCAGAAACTTAAAGGGGACGGGATAAGTTTAGTGCACTCAGAAAAAACAGATACACTTTCAATATTCTCTATGAAGCACTAATCATGCTTGAAATCCATATTTATTCCACTATAAAGCATAATTATCAGCAATTTTGAATTATGTTCTTATTTTTATTTAAAATTCTTGATTCAAGTTGTTTCATTTTGATTATATAATATTCAAATTGAAGAAACTACTTGAGTCATTGAAATTATTTTAAATATGTTTCGAGAATGAAAATGTTTTTAAATGACAAAAATTATACTTAACATAAAACTAGAAACAGCCACAAAATGAGAAATATCAAGTTAAACAAGAAAACACCACTTGAATTAAGATGTTCGTTCAGCGCTTTCAATTTATAAGAGTACAAAATACTCCATATTTTATTTTTTCTGAGTGTATAAACTAAAAAACGATTTTAAACTTATTAGCTTAAAGCAACAATAACTATAACAACTATTTTTATATACACGTAAATTGAGTTGATTTTAAAGTGTTTGCTTTGCATTCCGGCGACTCTTGGCGGGCTTTGCCTGGGGCTCATCTGTGGCCTCGATGAGCAGATCATCGACGCTTTCACTGCTTATGTCATCCTCCTCGACGAGATTGACACTATCATCTAAGCTCTGCTCATCGTTCGACGTTTCCAACTTGAGCAGCGTATTATCCAGCGAGGCCAGAAATGAACTCTCGCCATATTCCGACCACTGACGGAACTCCATAAAGAGCGACAACACCTGACTAGGCGAAAGATCACCAAACTGTGTATATATATTAATGCCTGGATAGAAATCCCGCGAGTGCATTGTGGTGCTCCTTGTGGTGTATGGCGGTAATTTCTCAGCAGATTCATTGGGAAACAGCGGAGAGACAAGCTCAGAGGCACTTTGATTGATGATAAGGCGAGGTCCACAGCCGGGCACCCATTTTCTGTAACATATTGGAGATTGATCAGATTATACTGATAATATATCAGTGAATATTGTTACCCACTCTAAATTGGGTATTATGCGATTACGTCGGCTCACAAAGTTCTGCTTGATGAAGAACCACAAAGCGGGCAAATCCTGAATCGGGCAAATCTCATGCAGATTTCGCCGCGGCACAAATTTAACCAAATACAAATATTCCGGATTGATCGATTTAACCTTGCCTAATTTGCTGCTTTTGCTCACTTTGTGATTGGCTTGAGTCGGCAGAAAACTCTCGCGCGGAACAAGGGCAATAAACTGATGCTCGAAGAGTATTTGAAAGAGCACCGAGGCGGAGCGATAGATCAGGTAACCAATCTCATTTGAGCAGGTCAAATGCTGCAAAAATTAAATGATAAGCCAAATAAAAGCATAAAGTATTCTTTGTTAATACACACAGTGAATATTGGCGGCGGCAAAGCTAGAATCATTTCACACCGTCCCAAATTAAAGATGCTCGTCTGAAAGATTAGCGAGTTGATAAGATGCTTAAAGAATGGATAGGAACCCACAGCGCCAAAGATTAGCATGTTGACATCTGCGGGTACAATTAAAAGAATTGTGAATTTTATATTGATCTGGATTCGATTCTCGGAGATTACCCTCATTAAATGCCCGCTGCGGAGCATCGCTGAGTAGCTCGCTCAATCTGGTGCCGCTGTCCATTTTGTCCATGAAGGCCAGCTTCCAGATGCCGATAAAATCGCCTTCTCTCACCTTCACCCGATCGGGATACAAGGCGTGCAGCTCCTGCAGACGCGGCATAAAATGATCCATTTGCTCAATCAAAATGAGCCGGCGAAATTGCGACTCGCGGTCCAATAAATGACGTGTGAAATGCCCTGGTCCAGGATTGATTTCCAGCACTGTGTCACATTTGGTGTTCTGCAGGTGAGGCTGTAGATGTGCGTTGATTTCATCTGCTATTTGAGTGTTTGCCACATACATGTGTGTGGCAAGCTTTTGCTTTTTGTGCAGCAACTTGTCGGGAAATTCAGCGCTATAGCGTGCAACATGCTCGGCTTGAGTGACCCGTTTAGCTTTGGTGCTCTGATAGCAGCTACTTGCGCTTTGGATGCCTCGCGCGCTGCACAACCTTAAACTGCATCGCAAGGATTTAATCATTTTTCTTAGTAATTCAGTTGAAATAACTAAACTGTTAAATTATGTCTGCCTGTTGGCAACGGCTTGTTTTTGTTTATAGCACTTTATGTTACTAACAGCACAGTTGCGTTAATTTTCCAACACTGTCTTTATTATGTTTACAAGTACATGGACCAAAAAAAAACAAGATTACATGTTACACTAAATCAGATGTGTTTTTGTGAAGTCAAACCAGATCGTAAGATCCGCTTTTATCTTTCAAAAAGTAAATAGCTTTCATATATAGTAAGTGATATGAATAACCTCAGGCAGTAAAATTTATTATATATTTATTTACTAAGCAAACCACTTTTTATAACCAGACGCTGTGACGTATACGCAACAGATTGTTCTCTTTTTCAATCACAGGCTCAGTTCCATATGTTATTATCAGATTTGTTTCTCTCGCTTACCAACACTTAGCTTATTGGTTATGTTTACAAATGCTAACGTTTTGTAGCTTGTCAAATTGTGTAGAGCGAAAAACAATATTTTTAATTAAAATTATTAATTAAAATTGCAGCAGCCACGAAATGGGTAAAGCCATGTCAATGGTGGCACGCAAGGCCAATCGTTTCAATGTGGAGAATCGAGCCCATCGTGTGCTGGAACGCGAGAAACCAACGCCGGCACCAAAATACGAATCTAATCTGCGGGATATGGAAAGAACCCTTGAATGTAAGAGATAATGTCTATATATATATATAACTAAGGTTGATATATGCTTGCTTATTTGTAGTGGATCCCACATTTGTGGATAAGCTGAACAGAAAGGACGCCAGCTTGGACACACGACTAAAAGATGTTTATGTAACATCAAAGGATAAGTTTGTGGGTTAAATTAACACTGATTTTAAATGAAAGATTCTCATTTAATCTCATCTCCATAGATTCAACGCGTTCTGGAACGCCAGGCGGCAAGAGATGAACTCGATGGCAAAGTGCTGCGCAAGTTGCCCCTGGAACGCACCACGCCCGATGACTTTGAATATGGTTATCTGGAACCCACTCGTGTTGCAATTGGTCGATGCACTCTCCGCCAAGCACTTCAGTTCATTAACGATCATCAGCTAGATCCGGAGGAGTGGACAGCCAAAAAAATTGCCGATCAGTACAAACTGAAAGAGGCGCACGTGGGTAAGAAAAATGAAAATACAAAAATTCTTAAATTAGATAGATTTTGTTAAATTATTTAGCTTTACAATTTTTAAATTTTTATTTGAGTTGGAAATAATATTACTAAGCACTAATATACAAAAAGTTAAAAAGAGATTCAGATTTTTTCTTTTTTTATAAAGTTTATTTTGAAGTACTGGTTCGATTTGCAGTCTTCTAGAATTACGTTTAACAAAAAAATATGTAATGTTCAGACCCGATTTAATAATGAAATATTGCGCATGATGCTCAAAAACATTGACAACTGACAATAATATATTTTTCAAAATTTGATTGACTGTTTGAATAAATTTCATTAATTTACTATAATTGGAATAAAATATGGAATGTTATAAAAAGTTTTGTTTACAGATTTAGATTCGGCTTATGGAATGTTTTTTGGGACACTTAAGACCCACTTTAAATAATGTTCAAAATCTTTTTGATATACAAATATGTTTTGTATTACCAGTTTCAATAATATTAAGCGATTTGCGAGTGTTCACTGTACTAGTCTTAAATTCAGCTGAATATTAACACAATATTTACTTTCAGATAATATATTGCACTACTTCAAGACCTTCAGTGTCTACATACCCGATGAGAAGTACAAGGATAAAATGTTGACGCAATCGAAGGCCAAACTGATACCCGACAAGGTGGAGAGTACAGTGGACAATGGCAGTAGTCGAACATAGTTAGAAACAATTATTATATCGCAGAGTGCTCATAGTTAAAAAGTGAATGTTATTTTAATTTACGCCTATGTTTTATTTGTTTTAAACCAATTGCTGATCAAACGATCGCATTGGGTGGACAATAGTAAATGTTGAGCGACTTATCCTCCGAGGCGGATATAACCTTATCGTTGCCGGGACTATAGCGTACGCCCCAAACCTGATCTGTGTGTTCGGTGAACGTGTGCAGACATTTCCGTTCCGCCGTATCCCAGACTTTGACGCTGCGATCACTCGACGAGCTGGCAAAATGTTTGCCATCCTCCGAGAAGGAAACGCACATCACCCACGACGCATGGCCGGAGAGAGTACCGACCACATCCGAGTGTGCACTGTAATTAAAAAAGTGTGTGAACTTTAGCATCAGCTATATATACACCTCACAGATTTAACTTACACATCGTAGAGCTTCATGTGGCCATCGTCGGAGCCGGTGAGCAGTATTTGTGAGTTGGGCGAGAAGCAAAGGCTGCGCACGGGCATGGCGTGACCCTCCAGCGTCTGGGCCACCTTACCAGCGGCCACATCAAAGATGGTTATGATGCCATCGATTGCACCATTGGCTATATACTTTCCATCCGGACTCTATAAATTAAATTATTTTTAGCCGACATTTAGATAAAATTCAACTTTCTCTTACATAGGCAATGCTCAGCGTGTATTTGCCATTCTGGGCGTCGAGCACCTGTTCAGCTTTACCCGTTTCTACGCTGTACATAGAGATCTTGCCCTCATTCAGGCCAGAAATCACATATTTATTGCATGGCGAGAAAGCCACTGTCCACAAATCCACCGGGCCTAATGTTAATTTGTGTTTTTTCTCGCCGCTGCGTGCATTCCACAGGCACATGCTCGAGTCCAGCGAACTGCTGGCAATCGCTGGGGAATGATGACTTTCATTATTATTCATTTATGGTTGTGTATGTTGTTCTCTTGATTACTTTGTCCATCGGAGCTGACTGCGACGGAGACAACGCCCAGGGCATGTCCTTTCAGCTTGTGGCGCAATTTCAGTGTGTTATCTTCGCGCAAATCCCACACCTTGACTAGATCATCCAGTCCACCTGTGACAATAAAATCATTCGGTTTCTTCTCCTTTTTGTCAAAATCAAATGGATTTTCTGGCTCCTTTTCCGCCTCGTCTTTTCCAGCGGTGTCTTCGTTGCCGGCAGCCGTTTGCGGCTCGCGCCCCCAGGCGCATGCCCAGAGAGCATTGTCGTGTGCATTCTCCTCTTTGTGTAGTAGCGAGAACTGCAACGAACACAATAATATTATTTGCAATCACAACTTTCTATTTTCATTATTTACCATTCTCAATATAAATGCTTAAATATATTTTGACAAAGTAAGTGCACAGAGTTGTCGCTCAGTTGTGCAGAAGGAGTGAGCGATTGGCTGAACACTGAACTAGCTCTAAGCAAAACCATATGTTTTTGGCCGTTCAAAACAATCGTCAGTATTAAAGACAGCCGCCAAAGTGCTCAATTAAGCTAAATAAATAATAAAAAAAAACAAACGATTGTCGTAGCCCTTAATTTATATAAACAAAAATATTGTAAGTAATTCGTGATTATCAGCGATATTTTATTGCATAGAATATGACAATCGATAAATTTAACTGTCAGTGCAGTTCAAACAGACAGCGTGCTGAACAAATTGAATATTACTCACTAACAATATTAATTAAACTAATATCAATTGAAATTGTTAAGCAAAAAAGTTGAGCGACTTTACTATACTATATTAATAATATTAATATTACATGAAATGCCGGCATTCTACTGTAGGTATCGAATTATCGATAATTTAATGACCAGTATTTAATAAACTGTGGATTTTTACATTGGTCGCACCTTGTCACACTGCACACAACACTGCTGCAGTCGAAAAAAAACTACTGAATGCAACGGACGCGGTTTTCAACGTCGATCCATTTTGAACCAAAACACAAGTGTAAGTGAGGCCCGAAGCACAAGTGAAGATCCAAATAAAATGCACATGCACAGTTCTTATATAATGTGTGCATTGTGAATGCCTAAAAAAAATAGAGTGCCGCGTTCGCGTCTGTGTGTATTATTTACAGTCTGTTTGTCTGCCTCTGTGTTAGTGTATTTGTATGTGTGTTTGTGTGCGTGTGAAAGAACAGTGAAACAAATACTAGCTGCTGACCAACAAACGGGAAAAACGACCAACGCGTGCTGCTGCTGGTGCCGCCCGCAAAGCAGAATTTTTCGACGCCGCCGAGCGAACTTCAACAATGTTCTCCCCCTTGCATAAAGAATATTTATATATATAAATATTTCATTTTTCACCGCGTGCCTGGAATTCAAAATAACCAATATATAAATACATTAAGTCGTGTATGTGTTCGTGTGTATGTGTGTTGCAAGCACATTTTTATCTCTTTTCATATCTTTCGGCAAATCAGATGATTCATTTTTTTTAAAACGCTCTGCCGCTCAGCTGTTAGCATCCTGCTTACACGTACACACACACACCTATATGCATAGACATACAGTTATTCTCTCTTTTGACTATTTGTTAAATTAACCGAATTCGCGTCGGTTGCGCTCTTTCGTCTCCCCTCCGCCCGCCTCGTTTGTAGTCCATCTTCAGCCGGCTGCCGCAAACAGAAAAGACCAAAAAAGAATAAAACATGGCAGCCTCCTTCTCCCTATCCTCTCCCCAATAAGAAAAAAACGCCTGCTTTCCATTTCCATTGGCTTTTGTTTGTTTTGTTTTCTTTTTCTTTCGGTTTTCGCTGTTTGTCTGTTGTCTGTGATTCGCCAAACTTATTCTTCTTTTTCTCGTTTAACTGTTCTTTCGTCGCGCGGCTTAAACAAAGTTTAAAGAAAAAAACTGCAACCGGTTTATTTATGTTGTTCTGCGTAAACATTACTTTCATTGTACTTGCTTTTTCTTCTTTTTGTTGTTATTATTAACATTTTTGCTGTTTCGATTCGATTCTCATATTATATCGTCTTTTTCAATTAAAAACCAGAAATTTGCAAATAATTCAACATTTATTTAAAGGTGAGTTGACTACAAATATATTTTAATTTTTTTGTTATACCATTTATAAATCTTTGTATAATTAATTAACGATATTTATGAGTGTGGTATTTCGCAATTCAAATTTGAACTTGAGAATGATTGATAATTAGAATGTTCTTCGCTAAAACCTGTTTAACTCTCATCAATAATTTTAATATCATGTTTTTTCATTTAAATATGGCATTAAAAAGTTAGAACTGAAAGCCAAAAATTAATGAATGAATGGCTTATCACATAGAAAATAGTTAAGTTAGATATCCTTTTAATTAACATAACATTAACATAATCAGCGTAGGGTAAAGAACTAGATATCCTTATTTTAAAACAGGTCCAATGTCCTTTCTTGACCAACTATTAGCTGTGCTAATGTCATTCAGTGGTTTCAGATTTAAATTCAAACAATCGATTATATAAATATTTTTTGTTGCTAATAGAAGTTAGTGTGCGAAGGCTGTTTCAACCACAAGCAAACTTATTTTTAAAATTTCTGTTCTTATACCTTTTTTCGGGTTGAGCAGTTCTGTATAGTAATTGATAGTTGGTCGAACTAGTAATGGAGAAGTTAATCAGTAATAATCAATAACAATCGGTAATCAATGATAAGGACATTTTTATAGTTGTATAACCGTGTCATATTAATATCGGAATTCGACTTGTCTCGATGCGAATAGAGGATAGTTACAGATAATGTAAATCCTATATTCCATACTTAAAGTCACTTGCTTCTGATAGTCACTGAGGTCGGCTGTTCACATATATAATTTTTATATATATGCATTTGGGCTGCCTTATGTGTCATTAATGTTTCACCGTGAATATATCTGCAGAGTGGAAAAACTAGACCATAGGCATAAATGTCATTCACGGCTGCCATTAGCGCATAAGAGCAGCAAAGAAGCAAAGCAGCAAAACAGAGCAGCGCGACGAATGTAAAACCAGGGCAAGAACAACAAACAGAAAAGAACTAAAAAAGGAGAGAGTAAAAGCCCTGAGCAAAGTGCAGTCAAATGCGCCTAGAAACTAGAAACAATTGCAACTGAACTAAAAATCAACTCAAGTCGGAAGTGTGAACAGAAATGAGGAATGAGTTTTGGGAATAAGCGGGACAGCCGAGCCAAAGGCAAAAGACAAAAGCTGCCAAACAACTAGCACATAACTGGCAACTTAAACTGGGGCAATATTAATATATATATATACATATATATATATATATATATATTATGATATAATACACAATATGACATCATCGTCTATTATTGAAATATATTAAATTCTGGAAATTATAACTCTTTTTTAAAAACGAAATGCAAAGCAGATAATTTTCTTGAATAATAATTTATGGTTGCTCCTAATTGTCAAGAATTATGAGCAATAATCATTTTAGTAAGCTGTGGAACAAATTAAATAAAATTTCAAGCTATATTTTTCATATATATTTCCAACTTCAGATATTAAAAGGTTTTTTCTTAAAACTTTTTAAAATTAAATAATCTTTTGCTCTGAGCGTAGAGTTAATGCACAATCAGATATTTTAGTTAATAATAGCTGTGATTATAAATATGTAAATATATATACAATTTACATATACATACGTATGTATATATATATATATATATATATATATATATATATATATATATATATATATATATATACATATTATTGCCCAGCTGATGCTTCGGTTGTTGAACTTGTTGTGCTCCTTTGTAAAACTCAGCCAGCTAAATGACAACAAGTGACGAACAACAACCGACAAACAACTGCACTATGTATGCTGTGGGTTCAGGCCAACAACAACAACAATAACCTCAGCTCAGAGTCACGTCTGATAACAATAACTAAGTACGAGAGTGCAACTTAAATTTTACTACTCTATATATATGCGACGGTTGTTCCTAAACTGTGCAGACTTGAATATTTGTATTGGCTAAGAGAGAGCTTTGTAGACCAACGACATATTGCTCGATAATGCTACGCTTCTCGGGGGACTTGCTATTTGATAACAGCGATATATATAAATCGATTAATTAATAGATATCCTTGAATTTATCAAATTATTTTAATGGCAAATAATTTCCAACAGAGATCTACATATGGATATTCCTAGCCGATATATTTCTTTCTACAGGCAAGGTATCGTATCTATCAAGGCTGTATTGAATTTAAAAAAGAGTCTGTCTGGCAAATAAAATGGAGTACTTCTGGAATAGCCCTCGTACTCCTTACTACATATACACATAGTACATTCATCGTATCTCACGCTTCGTTTTAGTATTTTGCATTTAAACGACGCAGCGGCAGTTGCTTGAACTCTGTCGACTGTTGTTGTTGTTGCTGTTGCTACTGACAGTCAGACTGACAGCTAGACAGTCAGTCTGACAGAGCAAAGTAGCCTTCCTTGCCACTTGCCACTCAAGACGAGGCGACGAGGACACTAAATAATTCCACAATTCAACTACGTTTTAAAGTTGAAATTTCTTTGTCGAAATTGGTGTTTTACTTGTTGGCTTATTTTGTGGGTAACTGAAATGCTTTGAACTGTGATAAGATAATTGAAAGTATTCACAATTTACATTCGAGCCAAAAGCAAATCCAGCTTGAGAACAACTTTTGACCAAATTGTAATTAACGACTTTTAACTTTGAGTTTCCTTTGAGCCTAAGGCATTAGTTGGCTAATTGTGGAATCTTACCACATGTTGTCGAACTGGTTTTATACTAACATAGATCACTTCATGATACGATTAGTAGTCGTTAGTTGTTCTAAGGTTGTTTAACAAAAAAAAAACAAAAAGAATTAATACATATATTTAAACATTTTATGTTCATGTCCATTACAAGATATTTATTTCAGTGCATGTGATGATTCTGCAATCTCTGAGCAATAAACATTTTACTCGGTTCCTTTTCTTCATCACAATATACATATGTATAAAAGATTATTGAAATTGAAAGATAAGTCAAGTTCAAACGAGTCAGTAGACAATTCGATAAGTTGGCAACACGAGAATTATAATTCTTTGTCGGTATTAATTACACAATTGCGGCGCCAAGCTTTCGTTTCTGGGGTAATTTGGAGAGCTTCTCAAATTTCAGTTATACTAACGAAAGCCACTCAAATTTTCAAGTGCTTCATGTGCAGGGGGCAGTGTGTAGCAAAGGGCATCAGTTAAGAGGGTTTTTAATCTCTTTTTTTTTATACATAAAATGTATTTTTATGGTATAAATTTGGTCTTTGCCCTTATAGGTAGGTTTTATTACAGTGATAATCAATACGAATTGTATCTTTATGTTTTACTTCTCTGTTTCTCTTTTTAAAGTTATTGGGAAAGCATTAAGCGCAAAAATTCATATATTACAAGTTGTATTCTATATTATTTAAGTTATTCAGAATACAAAATTGTATTCAAAATAATTAAATTTAATTTGCTAAACCATTTTAGTAATAATCTAAACAAAGAACAACTAAGAAATGCTATAGTTGACATAATTTGACAAACAAAATGAATTATAGGTTTCTTGATAGTAATTTGTTTTGCTTGACAAAATTGTTTCTTATCTGATCTTAAAGTATTTACCTCTTAAAGTCTCTGATACCTGTCACATGGACAGACGGACGTTCTTGGCTAAATCGATTAGGTTCTTGATGATCAATATCAAGAATATATATACTTAATGGCGTCAGACGTGCTTTCTTTTGCCTTTAACATATATTTTTATAAATTATTGTTCAACTTTTGTCATTTTAAAATGTGAAAATTTCTGCAAAAACGACAAATTATATTTATTGCTATACTTACAATATTAAAGTAAATATTTGTACTTGACATGAAATGATTATAATCAAATTATAACCATTTCACATATTTTCGATAAGTGTGTAAAAATTTAGTATAAAAGACCAAAGAAAATTAAGAATTTCTTTGAAAAGCATCTGTATGCAATTCATATATTTTCTGTTGGCCTTCCGATGCCCATGCAATTTCTTTTTCCCAATGCCTTTCACGTGATTTTTCATTCATTATTAATCACATTTTTATCGCTTTAACATTAAACAAGTGAAGGCGTCAATTGGCTGTCGTCTTTCGTCAGTTCGTTGCGAGTTCGTCAAACACTTTCTCACAGCTTTATCAACTATGGGCTTACATCAGCCAAATTATCATTTTCCATGCCATATATAATGCGCTTGGACACACCTCCTCCCCGTATGGGAAATGGGGCGGAGCACAGGGAGTCGCAATATTAATTAAAAATACATAAAAAATGAAGAAAAACTCATGTCCCCTGGCTAATAGTAATGACCATGACCTGGGACCTGTGGCTTGTGGCTATGACTGGGCTCTTTGTTATTATTGTTTTACAGTGTGGAAATTTTCAGAAATTTCCCATTGCAAAATTTGAATTTTGTCGCTTCTCCTTAGTCATGTCAAAAATAATAAATATATTTTTTACTAGCCTTTAACTTTTTTTTTCTTAGTTGCGTTATGAGAATTTATTGGATAAAGCATGCAAATCACTCAGGCGTACACACACACACACAAACACACACACTCACTCATTATAAGTTACTCATTGAGTCATTTAGCTTGTTTCACTTGCTCCGCCGCAAATATGATTAAGTTTTTTATGCTTCGACAGCTTTTGGGCTCGGCTGGGTTCAGTTTGTGTTAGCAGCAGATTAGAGAAAAGCCGAATGGCAGGGGGATAGGGAATTTGGAGCAGAGGGAATGCCAGTTTACTGAATGAGAGCGCTCACAAAAGTACTGTGGAAAACAGGTTGGATTCGTTCCGGTTTTCTAAATGTGACTTACTCAAAAGTGTGATTAGCTATTAGAAATAACTGCATTCAGTGTAAGCAGAATTATTTAAATTGTATTCGTTAATTATTTCACTAAGAAAATTTAGACAAGAGTTGTGAATTTCATTTATAATATAAAATTTGATTGAATTAACAGGCAGACCTTGTCTGCGGTATGAAATTAATAATTGTTGTTCGGATATTATTTTGCCATTAAGCTTAATTTATTTTACTGTAATATACTATAATAAAGTAATAATGGATTTTAAAATGTAATAGAGTAAATGGATTTTTGTATTCTACATAAAGTTAAAACGTCGTGCTTGACAGTTAATTCAATGTGCCGCTATGCACAACTCCCATATTATATTAATCGTGCTTCAATTTTTCCTGATTTCAACATTGTACTTTGTTGTAAGTACTACGTAATGAAACATATTTCACACATGTGTCTACATATATTCTATGACACATGAATAGGACGCAGCACATGTTAAATTCACAAATGTAATTTGTACGGCTCACAATCAATCCTGGTTTGTAATCAACACTTGCCGACTGCGAGCTATCAATCGCCACAAGACGACTTTCAACTTTAATGCCACATTGCTACAGCCAATCAATGAACTGGTCGCTGATTTTCAGTTTTTTGAGAACGTTAATGGTTACAAGCCATGGCTTTATAAGTACAGGCTTGATATCTGCCGATTTTTCAGAAAGGCTTACAATCCGGTTGCTATTATGATTTACAAAATGGTAAAAGAATTTATAAATTTCAACCATTTGTGTCCCTTTAAGGTAATTCAAAAATTATTACACAATACTCAGATTTTTAGCTATGTATCTCTTCTAGGATGAAATAATTATCGATGGCTTATATCTTCGCTATGAGAAGATTCCAGTTCCTTGGCCATCTGGTGAATTTTTAATACAAGTGAAAGTGACTCTGAATAAAAAACTGCAGGTGACTGGAAAGTTATACTTTTATGTCGTGGAAGATATTTAAAATTAATTTTATTTTGTGAAATTTTCAATTGAATCTACACGAATCTACAAGAAATTAAGCATTTCACAATTACAAACTTTATTGTTATTGACAAAACTTTTTGCGATGTATTTGTATAATAGATATCTGTCTATATAGACAGTACAAACAATTAGAGGGGCGCCTGTCGGGTTTGTTGTAAATATAACTGCATGTTCGATGTCAAATGTGCAATGCCAATTCTGGCAACAAACGAAGGCCAATCAAAACAAATACGAAAACATTTCTACAATTTGGTGTTGACAGGCCGGAAAAATGCCACATAAGCATTCTCACACATACGTATATATAAATATAGATATATATATATAGATAAATAATATATATAAAAATATATATATATATATATATATATAAATATAGATATATAGATATACATATTTGAGTACCTGTCAGTTTGAATTGCACAGCCGTACAATTTCCGCCGCCCACTAAAATGTAGCCCGGAATCTTCTCAAAATCATGATGTTCAGAATGAATCTTTGTAGTTGCTTTTGGGCATATGAATCACGTACACGAATTATACTTAGCGGTCCCAGATGAGGTGGACGTAAATACTGCTCGGAGATGACGTATTTCAACTAGTTCGAGACCTTGACTAATTGATGAATAATATCATCGGGTATATAAATGTATAAGAATGTTCTATGACATTGTGTGAAACTGGGAGATATCCTATATTACGAATTTTACATCCTTTAAATAAATGAAATATATCTCACGATATCAAAGACAACAACTAAAAAAAAATGTTCCAAAGCGTTCAAGTTAGAAATGTGAACTGTTCGGACAAGCGGCAATGTGTCACTATCTACCCCTTTAAAATTAATTTTTAATTGTACAAAATTATAAATAGAAATTTATGTTTTTCAACTATTTTTTTTGCCATCAATTTGACTTATTTTCTCTTGCGGGCAATAATGGTTAATTGGCAAGCTAATGAAGTGAATAGATTTTATATGCACAATAAACTAAATATTTAGTGCTAGAAAGTATATCCAATGTGAAGCTATGCACAACTCCCATAATATTGTGCTTCTAGTTTACCTGATTTCAATATGGTATTTTAATGTAAGTACTGCGTACTGCAAAACAGTTCACAAATATGTCTCAATATATTTTGTATTATTTACATTAAAAAGGAAGCAGCAGAAATGAAATTCACAAATGCGATTTGTACAAGTCAGAATAAATCGCGCGTTGTGGTCAACACTTGCCGACTGCGAGCTCTCAATCGCCACAGGATAACTTTCAACTTAAACGCCACATTGCTACAGCCAGTCAATGAAGTTGTCGTGGAAATTCAGTTCTTTAAGAGAGCTAATGGTTACAAGCCATGGCTTTATAAGTTTAGTATTGAAGCCTGTCGATTTCTCAGGAAGGCTTATAATCCGATTGCTATAATAGTTTTTAAACTTTTCAGAGTATTTTCAAATGTTAACCATTCGTGTCCTTATATGGTAATTTAAAAATCCTTAAACAATTGGCGTAATACAGCTTTAAAATTTTTTTAGGGCGATCTAATTATTGATGGCTTTTTTCTTCGCTATGAGAAGTTACCAATTAATTTGCCAGCTGGTGAATTTCTACTACAAACGAAATGGAAAGTGGATACAACAATTGTGATGACTGGGAAGGTTTACTTTTACGTAGTAGAAGATTTTTGAAAATGGTCAGCTTGATTGATGTATACGAAACGATTAAAAATTAAATTATTGGTTTTTCTAAATGTTTTCCAATCATTGCAAAAAATAAATTCTAGGTAAATTTTCCAAAGCTAAGTTTAATATGTAAAATTCAAAATGGACGATTTCGTTGAGCTATGTAATTAATTTCGTTTGTATTTATATTAATTGTTTTTTCGACTATTATTTTACCATCAAAACTTAATTCGATCAATTAGATAATGTTTTTTTTTTTTTAGATTGAATATTTTTATCAGTAATGCTTAGTTGGCAACCTAATGAAGTGTACAGCTTTTGTCTATGCACTTTGAATCTGTGAATATTTCTTGTGCTTGAAGTTTGCCTAATTTTAATATTTAATAGCTTCTGAAAGAAATCAAACCTTAAATAAAATTTAACACATGGGTTCAGGGGATATCATAGTGGAGTTCACACTACTATATTATTCTTACTTGTTTTTTATACATAATATAGCGACGTACAAATTGGCCGATCCAACATAATTTAAATTAATTGTAGGAAAAAAAATTAAACTGATAAAAAATGTTTCAAAGAACTAAAGATAGAAATGTAAACTGGCCCGATCAGGCGTCGGTATGTCATTATCTACCTCAAACCATTTTAAAATAAATTTTTAATTGTACAAATTTATAAATATAAATTGGTTTAAAGATAAACTGATGTTTTCGAACTATTACTTTGTCATCAAATCGCAGTAATTTACTCGTACGGCTAGTAATGGTTAATTGAATGAGGTGAATAGATTTTGTATGTAATATAAATTTTAATATTTAGTGCTTAATATAATATAAACTAAATATTTAGTGCTTGACCGTCAATCCAATGTGAAGCTATGCATAACTCCCATAATATTGTGATTCTAGTTTACCTGGTTTCAATGTGGTGTTTTAATGTAAGTACTGCGTGATGGAAAATATTTCACAAATATGTCTACATTTATTCTATATCACATTAAAAAGGAAGCAGGAGAAGTTAAATTCACAAATATGGTTTGTACAAGTCACAATGAATCGCTCGTTGTTATCAACAAATGCCGACTGCGAGCTCTCAGTCGCCATAAGACAACTTACAACTTTAATGCCACATTACTAGAGTCAATGAATGAAGTTGTCGTGGAAATTCAGTTCTTTAAGAGAGCTAATGGTTACAAGCCATGGCTTTATAAGTTTAGTATTGAAGCCTGTCGATTTCTCAGGAAGGCTTATAATCCGATTGCTATAATGATTTTTAAACTTTTCAGAGAATTTTCAAATGTCAACCATTCGTGTCCTTATAAGGTAATTTAAAAGTTCTTAAACATTTTGCGTATTCCATCTTTAAATATTTTTTTAGGGTGATCTAATTATAGATGGCCTTTCTCTTCGATATGACAAGCTACCAATTAATTGGCCAGCTGGTGAATTTCTACTACAGACGAAATATAAAGTGAATACAAAAATTTGGATGTCTGCAAAGTTATACTTTTACGTAGTAGAAGATATTCGAAAATGATCTGCCTAGTGTACACAATACATTTAAACAATAAATAAGGAAAAAAATATTTATATTTGTTTAATTACAAAGGTGTCAGTATAACTATTAATATAATTATTGTAAAAATTGTGTCTATCAAAATTTTCCAAAGAAAATTTTAATATGTAAAATTTAAAATGAACGATTTGGCTGAGCTATGTAATTATTTTTTTTTATTTTATTAATTGTATTTCGACTACTATTTTACCATCACTGTGAAGCTGTGATAAACTTCCGTTATAAATTTGTCTTGCTTGAAGTTTGCCTCAGAGTGCCCGGCACAATCACCAAATCTAAATCCTGTACAGAATTCATGTAGTAACCTTTTTTTTGTGGAGCTTGAACTGTTAACAATAGCCTCTAAGTGAAAATTAGAGTACAATAGGTGTAGCAATTTTGAAGTGATTGTATGCAATTTTTTTTTTTTAAGAGTTCAAATAAGAAATAGAAACTGACCCGATTAAACGGCAGTATGTCATTATCTACCTCAACCCACTTAAAATGAATTTTAAATTGTACAAATTTTTATTTATATTTACTGATGATTTCCATCAATTATTTTGTCGTTACTCTTACAGTTGGTAATGAATGTATGCATTACAAACTAAATATTTAGTGCTAGAAAGTATATCCAATGTGAAGCTATGCACAACTCCCATAATATTGTGCTTCTAGTTTACCTGATTTCAATATGGTGGTTTAACGTTAGTACTTCGTAGTGGAAAATATTTCACAAATATGTCTACTTTTATTCTATATCACATTAAATAGGAAGCATCATACATTAAATTCACAAATGCGATTTGTACTAGTCACAATGAATCGTTGATTGTGATCAACACTTGCCGACTGCGAGCTTTCAATCGCAACATGACGACTTGGAACTTTAATGCCACATTGGTACAACTAATCAATGAACTGGTCGCTGATTATCAGTTCCTCAAAAAATGGTTACAAGCCATGGCTTCATAAGTTCAGTATTTAAATCTGCCGATTTTTTAGAAAGGCTTACAATCCGGTTGCAATAATGATTTTTAAAATGACAAAGGGGCTTACAAATTTCAATCATTCGAGTCCCTATAAGGTAATTTCAAAATTCGTACACAAAATTCCGATTTTAGCTCTGTATCTCTATGAAAAGATTCCAGTTTCTTGGCCAGCTGTTAAATTTTTATTACAAGTACAAGGAAAGTTATACTTTTATGTCATAGAAGATTTATGAAAAAAGTATTGAATTTTAACTACAAAAATGAGAAGAACAAAGATTTATTTTTGTTATTTGTTAGCATATTATTTAGTTATTTAAGAGTGAGTATGAGTAGTTACCATGGAATCAATCGGATATGTGCAGATCCTCTCAGTTATTAATTCTAAGTTAAAACGTGGTGCTCGACAGCTCCCACAGTACATAAATCGTGCTTCAAGTTTTTATTGTAAGTACTACGTAATAAAATGTGTTTGCATATATTGTCTACATATATGTCACTTGAATAAAACGCAGCACACTTTGTACACATTTGTACACTTGCCGACTGTGAGCTGTCAATCACCACTGGACGACTCTCAACTTCAATGCCTCAGTTATACAGCCAATAAATTTTTCCTTGATTTTCAGTTCTTTGATACAGCTAATGGTTACAAGCCATGGCCTCATAAGTTCAGTATTAATATCTACTGATTTCTCAGGAAGGCTTAAAATCCAATTGTTTCGATGATTTTAATACTTTTTTTAACGATTTTCTTTTTTTTATTTCAACCTTTATGTCTTTTTAATGTAATGTAAAAAGTCTTAAACAATTTTCATATTCCAATATTTAATTTCTTTTAGGGGAACTTAAACTATATCACCTTAGAAGATTTTTAAAAATTATCAGAATTTAGTTAAAATGTTCCAAAACAAATTTTAAAATGTAAATTCGGTCCTTATCTACCTTAACTCCACATTTATATAATTGGCTTTTTTTTTGTAGATTATTAAATATTATGATCGGTATTGTTATGATAACGTAATGTACAGATTTTGTCTATGCACTGTGAAGCTCCCATAATATATTGAGCAGTTATCGATTAAGCTGAAATTTTTATGATATACGAGAAATTGTATTTTAATTTTTTTAAAGTCGTTCTAGTTCTTAAAGTCTCTCTCTCTCAAAATAGACTTCATCAACTATACTATAAAATAGTTTCCATTTTTTTTTATTGGTAACGAAGATAGGAAATCTGTTTTTTTTTTAACTACCACAAATAGTTTTTTGCTTGGATTGGAATAAATGAAAATGCCAAAATATAAAAAGAGAAGTTTAAATTGTAAAATTTGCAAATGGCTTTTGATCAATTTGTGTGCTCAAAATGGACATAATTAGTTGTTTTCCCCAGCTTTGGCATCGAAATTGACTTATTTTGTTTAATTTATAAATAATGGCTTATTTGAAACCCAGAGAAGTGAAAAACTTTTTGTAATATTTTGTGCTAGGCAGTCATTCTAATGTAAAGCAATGAACAACTTCCACAATATATTTATCGTGTTGCCAGTTTGCCTGATTTCAACATTGTGCTTTATTGTAAGTACTACGTAATGAAACATATTTCTCACAAGTGTCTACATATATTCTATATCACTTGAAAAGGAAGCAGCAGAAATTAAGTTCACAAATGTGATTTGTACGGCTCACAATCAATCCTGGTTTGTGATCAACACTTGCCGACTCCGAGCTGTTAATCGCCACAAGACGACTTTCAACTTTAATGCCACATTGCTACATCCACTCAATAATTTTGTCGGTGATATTCAGATCTTTGAGAACGTTAATGGTTACAAGCCATGGCTTTATAAGTTCAGTGTTGATGTCTGTCGATTTCTCAGGAAGGCTTATAATCCGATTGCTATATTGGCTTACAAAATGGTAAAAGAATTTACAAATTTCAACCATTCGTGTCCCTTTAAGGTAATTGAAAAATTATTACACAATATTCAGATTTTAGCTCTGTATCTTTTCTAGGATGAAATAATTATTGATGGCTTATATCTTCGATATGAGAAGATTCCACTTCCTTTACCAACTGGTAAATTCCTAATACAATCGATATGGCGTGTAAAGAATCAAATTTTCTTGACTGAAAAGATATACTTTTATGTCGTAGAAGATTCTTGATAAATGTTGTCTGAAATTGACAAGTGTATGTAGAAGAAAAGAAAAAATTAATAAAAAAGTAGATGCAAATAGCTCGATCGTTTCGGTTAATTTTTTGAAATAATTATATACATACATAACATAGAGTCTACCAAAAGAACATTTTTAAATTTGACACCAAAAAATGATTATCGATAATTATCGAAAAATTTGAATAACAATTTACTCTCGATGAGAATATAGCAGCTACTCTAAGACAAGTTGTTGAGAGTAACCAAAATTTGTGAATATTTCGCAGTTGTACCGTTTGTGGCCACGGATACTTGACTAATTTTGTTAAGCTTATTGATATTTTGAGTGTCGTAAGATTATCTTTTAAATAAAAATGTTGGTACAATTTTTTTGGCTGAATACTATTTGTATTATTCAGGTATGAAAATTGGGCGTTCCTATGGATATATATAAAGTATAATCTTGATAAGCATCCATAAACGAGTTAGTCTTTTTTTTTTTTTGCTAATTAGTCAGACTGAGCAATACGTAAATTAACCTATATTTTTAAAAGTATAGATAAAAATCATTATTTATTTATCCGCATAGGTGGATACTTGCATTGTTGCGGTCCAGGCAGGCGACCGCATCGACGCATGACAGCACGGTAACAGTCTTAACCCCTAAAGGCTGCCCCCAGGGGGGAGTACTGTCTCCGCTACTCTGGAGTCTGTTAGTAGACGAACTACGTAACAGACTTTCTGACAGAGGCATTCAATGTCAAGGCTACGCCGACGACATTGTAATAATAGCAAGAGGCAAATATGAAGAAGTACTCTGTGACATAGTCCAGTTAGGGTTGAAGATAACGAGTGACTGGTGTAGGGTTTGTCATTGTCAGTCATTGTCCCCTTTACTAGACGGTATAAGCTACAGAGGATGAAACAAATACGGCTTTTAGGAAGCCTATTAGAGATAAGCAAGGAGGTAAAATACCTCGGCGTCACATTTGACAGCAGGTTAAACTTTGGCACCCATGTGCGAAACACGACGCTTTACACATGTCGTAGTATAGCTGGAAAATCATGGGGTACGTCACCAAAGATAATCAGATGGTTATACCTAATGGTTGTAAGGCCCATGCTGACTTACGAAGTGATAGCATGGGGCGATAGAGCACGGTTAGCCTCCCAAATGTCTTTTGGGCGGCTATAATCATAAACGATTTAAGCAAGTAATATCCACGGGCAGGAATAGGCTAAGGATACTTGTCGGTCTACTGACAGGACATTGTAGACTATAAAGCCACCTGTCCAAAATGGGTATCTGTAGCAACAGGCAATTTAGGTTTTGTGAAGTCGAGGAGGAGTCTTCAACTCACATCCTAACTGAATGCATCGCCCTTGCCAGAAAAAGATGCAGCATCCTAGCGATACATGTTATGAATGTCAATGACATAGTAGCCCTCGACCCATCAATGATCCTCACATTCGTTCAGGAACTGGGGTTGATGGAAGAGCTATAAGCTCAGAAGGGGGCACAATAGATCCATTAGGTCGCAGTGCACAAGACCCCCAATAAATAATATCCGCTTAGCTTGGCTTTGAACTGACCAGCACAAAATATTCCAAAATATTCAGTTTGATTAAATATTGAAATAACTTACAAAAGATTTTCGCTTCACTGGGTTCCTAGTAAACCATTACCGATATTTATCCATTGTGTTCAGAAGAATTTGTCATTTAATTACGAATTTTATGCTTCGAAAACCTTTGTGTCTCCAGATATGTTCAACATTCTGATCAGTCTTAATTTGTCAAATATTTATAGAAAATATATTTTTTTTTGTCATTGGTACTACCTCCTTTGGAGGCGGTTAGTTTATTGGCATGTTGCCCACTTTGTACTTTTGTATTGGCCATAAGAACGGAAGACCAACTTGCCACGGAGCTCGTTCTACGTTCCGTTCAATTGCGTAGCAATTTCAACGATTCTATTATCGGCAGGAGTGGCCCTTACACTTGGCCCCCAAAATCTTGCGATTTACCACCCTTAAAGTTCTTTGCAAGACTAGGGATGACAAGTTTGGCTTAAGCCATGGCATTTTAGTTAAAATCGTCAATGGGTAGAGAATAAATTTAGTGAAAATCATCAGTTTTTAGAATTAAATTTTCTTTAAAAAAAACACAGCTCGATTGAATTTGGAGAATTGGCTAGAATTAGGCAAATATCTTGTATATTGCATTTCGCATTTAACTGTGCAATATCCCATTCACTTTTTAATTGAATACTTTAAAGTTATTGACAAAACTTTTTGCGATTTATTGGCATAATATATGGTTTCTATGCAGAGTTGGAGTGGTATTTGCCGAGTTGTTGTCAGCCTGTTGATTGCCATGTTGTAAGCGAGTGAGTTCTAACATGCTATTCGCTATATATTTTAATGCAGTTTTATTAAATTCTGTTCTATTTGTAGATCTGCTTAAGTTTGACGGCATTTCACTATCAATTTTATAATTAATTTTTTTCTGTAATTTTCTAGGAAGCGAAGCATAACCAAACTAACACGTTATCAAATCAGAATTTTTGCAATCTTGCAATTTAAATGAGTTAATTTGGTTTATTATACTGTAAATATACTGTTTACTTTTGCTCTGTTCGGTGAATCAAATTGCTAACGATTTGATTAAATGTACAAATGACGTTATTTTGTATTTGAATTAATTGTTGTTCGGATATTATTTTGCCATTAAGTATAATTATAGTTTCTGCAATATGTAAACCAATAGAGTGCATGGATTTTTGTATTCTAAATAAAGTTAAAACATGGTGCTTCAATTCAGTCAATCCAATGTGTCGCTATGCACAACTCCCATATTATATTAATCGCGCTTCCAGTTTGCCTGATTTCAACATTGTACTTTGTTGTAAGTACTACGTAATGAAACATATTTCACACATATGTCTTCATGTATATTTTATATATCACGTGAAAAGGACGCAGGAGAAATTAAGTTCACAAATGTGAATTGTACGGCTCACAATCAATCCTGGGTTGTGATCAACACTTGCCGACTTCGAGCTGTCAATCGCCGCAAGACAACTTACAACTTTAATGCCACATTTCTACATCCAGTCAATAATCTTGTCGGTGATATTCAGATCTTTGAGCACGTTAATGGTTACAAGCCATGGCTTTATAAGATCAGGGTTGATGTCTGTCGATTTTTCAGGAAGGCGTATAATCCAGTTGCTATATTGCTTTACAAAGCGGCAAAAGAATTTACAAATTTCAACCATTCGTGTCCCTTTAAGGTAATTCAAAAATTATTACACAATATTCAGATTTTAGCTCTGTATATCTTCTAGGGTGAACAAATTATTGATGGCTTATATCTTCGCTATGAGAAGATTCCACTTCCTTTACCAACTGGTAAATTCCTAATACAATCGATATGGCGTGAAAATAATCAAATTTTATTGACTGTAAAGTTATACGTTTATGTCGTAGAAGATTTTTGATAAATATTGTATGAAATTGCCAAGTGTATGTGCAACAAAAGAAAAAATGAATAAAGAGGTAGATGGAAATTGCTATATCTTTTCGGATGCTTATTCAAAGTAAGTATATACATTAATAACACAGAGTCTACCAAAAAACATGTTCTAAATTTTGACACCAAAAAATGATTATCGATAATTATCGAAAAATTTGAATAATAATTTACTCTTGATAAGAATAAAGCAGCTACTCTTAGGCAAGTTGTTAGGAGTAACCAAAATTTGTGATTTTTTCGCAGTTGTACCGTTTGTGTCCACGGATACTTGACTTTTTTTGCTAATTAATCAGACTGAGCAAAACGTAAACTAACCTATATTTTTAAAAGTATACATATAAATCATTATTTATTTATCCACATAGCTTGGCTTTGAACTGTCCAGCACAAAATATCCCGAAATATCAGGTTGCAATAATGATTTTTAAAATGGCAAAGCGGCTTACAAATTTTAAACATTCGTGTCCCTATAAGTTATTTAATAATTCGTACACAAAATTCCGATTTTAGCTCTGTATCTCTATGACAAGATTCCAGTTTCTTGGCCAGCTGTTGAATTTTTAGTACAAGTAAAAGAGACTGTGAATGATAAACTTCTGGTGTCTGGAAGTTTATACTTTTATGTTTATGAAAAAGTATTAAATTTTAACTACAAAAATGAGACAAAACAAAGATTTATTTTTGTTATATGTTAGCATATTATTTAGATATTTGAGAGTGAGTATGAGCTCTAACATGCCAAAGCCCCCTTTGCTATATATTTTAATGCAGTTTTATTAAATTCTGTTATATTTGTAGATCTGCTTAAGTTTGACTGCATTTCACTATCACTTTTATAATTAATTTTTTTCTGTAATTTTCAAGGAAGCGGGGCATAACCAAAATAACACGTTATCAAATCAGAATTTTTGCAATCTTGCAATTTAAATGAGTTAATTTGGTTTATTATACTGTAAATATACTGATTATTTTTGCTCTGTTCGGTGAATCAAATTGCTATAGATTTGATTAAACGTACAAATGATGTTATTTTGTATTTGAATTAATTGTTGTTCGGATATTATTTTGCCATTAAGTATAATTATAGTTTCTGCAATATGTAAACCAATAGAGTGCATGGATTTTTGTATTCTAAATAAAATTAAAACGTGGTGCTTCAATTCAGTCAATCCAATGTGTCGCTATGCACAACTCCCATATTATATTAATCGTGCTTTCAGTTTGCCTGATTTCAACATTGTACTTTGTTGTAAGTACTACGTAATGAAACATATTTCACACATGTGTCTTCATGTATATTTTATATATCACGTGAAAAGGAAGCAGCAGAAATTAAGTACGGCTCACAATCAATCCTGGTTTGTGATCAACACTTGCCGACTCCGAGCTATCAATCGCCACAAGACGACTTTCAACTTTAATGCCACATTGCTACATCCACTCAATAATTTTGTCGGTGATATTCAGATCTTTGAGAACGTTAATGGTTACAAGCCATGGCTTTATAAGTTCAGTGTTGATGTCTGTCGATTTCTCAGGAAGGCTTATAATCCGATTGCTATATTGGCTTACAAAACGGTGAAAGAATTTACAAATTTCAACCATTCGTGTCCCTTTAAGGTAATTCAAAAATTATTACACAATATTCAGATTTTAGCTCTGTATCTTCTAGGATGAACTAATTATTGATGGCTTACATCTTCGTTATGAGAAGATTCCACTTCCTTTACCAACTGGTAAATTTCTAATACAATCGATGTGGCGTGTAAATAATCAAATTTTCTTGACTGAAAAGATATACTTTTATGTCGTAGAAGATTCTTGATAAATGTTGTATGAGATTGACAAGAGTATGTACAACAAAAGAAAAAATTAATAAAAGGGTAGATGGAAATTGCTAGATTTTTCAAAATAAGTATATACATAAATAACATTGAGTCTACCAAAAGAACTTTTCTAAATTTTGACACCAAAAAATGATTATCGATAATTATCAAAAAATTTTAATAACAATTTACTCTAGATGAGAATATAGCAGCTACTCTAAGGCAAGTTGTTGAGAGTAACCAAAATTTGTGAATATTTCGCAGTTGTACCGTTTGTGGCCACGGTTACTTGACTAATTTTGCTTATTGATATTTTGGGAGTCGTAAAATTATCTTTTAAATAAAAATATTGGTAAAATTTTTTTGGCTGAATACAATTTGTATTATTCAGGTATGAAAATTGGGCGTTCCTATGGATATATATAAAGTATAATCTTGATAAGCATCCACAAACGAGTTAGTCTTTTTTTTTTGCAAATTAGTCAGCCTGAGCAAAACGTAAATTAACCTATATTTTTAAAAGTATACATATAAATCAATATTTATTTATCCACATAGTTTGGCTTTGAACTGTCCAGTACAAAATATCCCAAAATATCCTGTTTGTTTATATTTTGAAATAGCATACAAAAGATTTTCACTTCACTGGGTTCCCAGTAAACCATTACCAATTATGAGATTATATATATATATATATAACATATATGAGCACTCAATGACAACATGACCCCACTTGGAACTTGAATGCCACATTGGTACAACCAATCAATAAACTGGTCGTTGATTATCAGTTCCTTAAGTAAGCTTATGGTCACAAGCCATGGCCTTATAAGTTCAGTATTAATATCTACTTTTTAAAGATTTTTTTTTTAAATTTCAACAAGTTGTGTCGTTTTAAGGTAATTTAAAAAGTCTTAAGCAATTTGCGTATTCCAAAATTTAATTTCTTTTAGAAAAACTTAAGCTATTACACCTTAGAAATTAATTAATTTTTAAAATGATCACAATTTAGTTAAAATGTTCCAAAAGAAATTTTAAAATGTAAATTCGGTCCTTATCTACCTTAACTCCACATTTAAATTTATTTTTAACATTTTTAATTGATTTTTTAGCTATTAAGTTGCAATGCAAAACCTAATTAGTTTAATTGGCTTTTTTTTTGTAGATTCTTAAATATTATGATCGGTAATGTTATGATAATGTAATGTACAAATTTTGTCTATGCACTGTGAAGTTTCCATAATATATTGAGCAGTTATCGATTAAGCTGAAATTTTTATGATTTACGAGAAATTGTATTTTAATTTTTTTAAAGTCGTTGTAGTTTTTAAAGCTTCTCTCTCTCAAAATAGACTTTATCAACTATACCATAAAATAGTTTCCATTTTTTATTGGTAACAAAGATAGGAAATCTGATCTATTTGTGTGCTCAAAATGGACATAATTAGTTGTTTTCCCCAGCTTTGGCATCGAAATTGACTAATTTTGTTTAATTTATAAATAATGGCTTATTTGAAACCCAGAGAAGTGAAAAACTTTTTGTAATATTTTGTGCTAGGCAGTCATTCTAATGTAAAGCAATGAACAACTCCCATATTATATTAATCGTTCTTCCAGTTTGCCTGATTTCAACATTGTGCTTTGTTGTAAGTACTACGTAATGAAACATATTTCACACATGTGTCTTCATGTATATTTTATATATCACGTGAAAAGGAAGCAGCAGAAATTAAGTTCACAAATGCGATTTGTACGACTCACAATCAATCCTGGTTTGTGCTCAACACTTGCCGACTGCGAGCTATCAATCGCCACAAGACGACTTTCAACTTTAATGCCACATTGCTACATCCAGTCAATAATCTTGTCGTTGATATTCAGATCTTTGAGAACGTTAATGGTTACAAGCCATGGCTTTATAAGATCAGTGTTGATGTCTGTCGATTTTTCAGGAAGGCGTATAATCCAGTTGCTATATTGGTTTACAAAGCGGTAAAAGAATTTACAAATTTCAACCATTCGTGTCCCTTTAAGGTAATTCAAAAATTATTACACAATATTCCGATTTTAGCTCTGTATCTTTTCTAGGATGAAATAATTATTGATGGCTTATATCTTCGCTATGAGAAGATTCCACTTCCTTTACCAACTGGTAAATTTCTAATACATTTCATATGGCGTGTAAAGAATCTGTTTGGTTACGCATGTAGCCGCGCCAAACAACAACTAGAGCAGCTTCGCTCTTAAGATTAACCTCTCAATAAGTTATGCTCTGCGCAGCATAAGAGCAGGTTAATGTAACTGTTATCTTGCATATGAGCGATAAGACTCTCCTCGTTGGTTTTAGTGGTTGCTCTCCGTCTGGGAGCAACAGCAATTAGAAGCTGCATTTCGGCAGCTAATGAGTTGGTTTTGATCTATCGAGAGATCAAGTTGTCGCGCGGTATTTGACCTCGCTGAACAAAATATAATTGTGTAAGTGCTCACATCGGAGCTTACAATTAACAACAACAGCTGCAATTCGGCAGCTAATTGATAACATATAAATTGTTAAGTGCTCAATTTGGAGCTTTAAAATTAACAATTAAGAACTATAAGTTTGGCCACGAAGGCAAAATAAACCAAATATATATTAATGCAAATTTCGGTGCATTTTTATTTATTTAATTGAACATTCAATAGCTATTGAAAAAGCTCAATAGCTCAACATTTGGTGACCCCGACGTGATGTGTTTCGTTTAAATAAATAAAAATTATTTAAACGTATAGACTTAATAAACCTCGCGCCCGCGCTCTTGCATCGTTTCGTTTTGTGCTCACTTTCGGTTCAGGTGTTTGACCTGCATTGGCGCCTGCGCAGTCGATTCCCTTATCGCGTTTGCTTAAACAGTTGCAGCAGCCGTTTCTGCATTGTTATTGCTTTTCCCGGTTCGTATTGCTTGAGCTTGTGAACAAAGTTCATTGCCCTCAAATTGACATTGCATCGGTTGAACTTGTGTGTGAAAGCATTTTTAGAAAAATTGAGTGACTCCTACAGCAATATTCAAAAATGCATAATTCTGCTGCCGTTCAGTCTCCTGGTGCCACGTTTTACAAAGCCAAGGCAAAGGCTATTGATGAGCAAGTAAAACGGATGGCCAAAGCAATTGCTCCGGATCAAATTGGGCATCTCAGCGAACAAGAGTTGGTTGTTCGGCTTAAGGCGTTGGAAACTTCTCAGCAGGCATTTTACAGAATGCATGACGCATTGGAGGAGCTGGATTATGATGAAATCGGGAGTGAGCTGCGGGCATGTTTTGATGACTTCTCAATATTAGTTGAAACCGGCTTGCGACGCGAAATGGACAAGCGAAAGCTATCATCGCCGTTGTGTTCGACTATGAGGCAAGATACATGTGGTGACAATCGCACATTGTCTCAAGGCAGAATCCGGTTGCCTGAAATCAAGCTGCCCGAGTTTAGTGGAGGGTACACAAAGTTTGCAGAGTTCATGGCGATGTTCTCTTCAATCATTGATGCGGACTCAGGACTTTCGGATGTGGAGAAGTTTCAGCACTTGCGATCGTGTTTGAAAGGATCAGCCTTGGATAGTATTTCTTCGTTGGAAATCAGCAGCGCTAACTATCCAGTTGCATTGGAGCTCCTTAAAAAACGTTTTAACAACAAACGTCTCATGTTCCAAGCACATGTCACGGAGATTTTGGGTTTAGACTGCATCGAGTCGTCGTCAGCAGTAAAACTTCGAACCCTTTCGGATACGGTTAACGCCAACATTCGCGCTCTACAAAGCCTGGGCAACGTTGAGCAGATTGCGGGTTTCATTATCGTGCACAGTTTGCTGCAGAAAGTGGACAAGGCAACGCAGACCAGTTGGGAGGAGACAGCACCGATGGATACTATTCCGACCTGTGAGCAGTTCATGGCATTTCTGGATCGACGATGCCAAAGGTTGGAAAATGTGGAACACGCTATGGCAACGTATGCGCCTAGCTCTAAGATGGGAAAACATAGTAAAATCGTTAACACCAGTAGAAGGGCCTTTGTTGCTACTAACTCCAACACAAATAAATGTGTGTTTTGTGAGACCTTTGGCCACTTAATTTACAACTGTTCCCGTTTTGGAAATCTGTCTCCGCAACTGCGTCTACGAGAGGTAAGGAAGCTCAACCTTTGCATCAATTGCCTGTGTAAGGGTCATCGGTCAAAGGAGTGCAGCTCCACTACCTGCAAGCGTTGCAAGGCCAAGCATCATACGCTTCTGCATTTTGAGAATCAGATTGACAGCTCTCAAGTTAACTTTGCTCCGCATCCGCCTGCTGCAAACCCTTCTGCAACACTTCTAGCCCAAAATCCTAGTCAAGACATGGTGCTCTTGGCAACTGCTGTAATCAACGTTAGAAGTCGGACTGGAGTTTTAGTCCCTTGCCGAGCGCTACTTGATTCTGGTTCGCAGGTGCACATTATTACGTCTCGTCTAGCTCAGCACCTCCAGCTGCGAAGGCATCGCTCACCTACTTTGATTTCAGGATTGGGAGAGTCTAGTGTTGCATCAGAAGGCTATTCAGCTGATATAAGTTTTCAATCGCGAGCATCTGCGTACTCTGCCAACATCTCAGTTCTCGTAGCTCCGTCTATAACTGGAAATCAGCCTAGCTACGATATTAGCACTGAGCACTGGAATATACCCACAAATATACGCTTGGCTGATCCAGAGTTTTTTAAGGCGAACAAAATTGATTTGTTAATTGGAGCTGGCCTGTTTTTTGAATTGTTGAGTGTCGGTCAAATAAAAATCGCTCCTGGTTTGCCCATTCTTCAAAACACTCAATTGGGCTGGATAGTGACAGGAGGAACTTCTTCAGCGAGCCCTACCTCATTGATAGTCACTAGCTCGGTTCTGATGCCAAATCCTAGCCCAGATCACACGCTTGATAAAATCGTTCGTCGGTCTTGGGAGGTAGAATCGTGTTCTCGTTTAGCCAACGAATCTACCAAGGAGGAACTTGATTGTGAACCGCAATTTAAACAAACTCATGCTCGTTTGGACTCTGGCGAATATTCGGTTCGTCTTCCAGTCAAGCACACTGTGGATCTACTTGGAGATTCATATCAGCAGGCATATCGTCGTTGTTGCAACCTCGAGCGCAAATTAGAGCGTCATCCTGGTTTGAAGCCACACATCAGGCATCCCGGTCTAACAGTAGATTGGATACACAAGGGCACTCAACTACTCTTGCGGAGCATCCAGAAGGCGAATCTGAGTGATGAGTATAGAGCTCTTCAAGACGGACGGACGATCGCATCATCCAGCTCTATTGCCTCGCTTAACCCATTCATCGATGAATTTGGACTTCTTCGTGTTGGTGTCCGTCTAAAGCACTCGAGCCTGGATTTCGATGATCAGCATCCGATTATACTTCCGAGTCCCCATCGTGTCACACGCGCCATCATCATGCATTTTCACAGGCGTCAGCTGCATGCCGGACCTCGTTCTCTGCTTGCTCATATACGGCTCCACTATTGGCCTATTGGGGGGCGTAAGACGGTCTCCAGCGTAACAACAAAATGCATTATGTGTTTTCGAGCTAAACCGGTCCTGGCTGAGACAATCATGGCTGATCTGCCTCGCGATCGTGTTAGTGGCTCGCATCCTTTCGCTGTCACTGGAGTGGACTATTGTGGACCGTTTTACTATAAGAGCGAGATTCGTAACAAAGGACCAGTAAAATGCTACATCTCGGTCTTCATTTGCTTCGCAACCAAGGCAGTGCATCTCGAACTGGTTCCGGATTTGTCAACAGCAGCCTTTCTTAATGCGCTGAAGCGGTTTATTCTTACCAGATGTAAACCTGTTCGCATATGGTCGGACAATGCTACAAATTTTGTCGGAGCCAAGAATGAGCTAGCTGAACTCAAGCGACTCTTCCTCAGCGAGAAGCACATCGACTCTGTCCGAGAGTTTTGTGTCTCTGACGACATCGAATGGAAATTCATCCCACCTCGCTCCCCACACTTTGGTGGACTTTGGGAGGCAGCGGTGAAGACAGCAAAATACCATTTTTATCGGTCGGTCGGACCCTCAGTTTTGCCCCTGGATGATCTGCGCACACTCGTCTGCCACATTGGGGCAATAATAAACTCTCGACCTCTTTTTCCACTTTCAGAGCACCCTGCAGATCTGGATGTGTTAACTCCTGCGCACTTCCTTGGCACTGCGCCACTCGCGATTTTTCCGGAGCCGGACGTCACCAAGCTAAACGTTAGCCGCCTAGATCGCTGGCAGCGTATAGCTTATTATCAGCAAATTTTCTGGAGTCGTTGGCGTGACGAATATTTAACGCTTCTTCAGCAACGGTCCAAATGGAGAACATCCTACCCGGGCGTTCACATTAATGATGTGGTCCTTGTAAAGGATGAAAACTTGCCACCCCTTAAATGGCCACTGGCTCGTGTGGTCGAGCTTGTTGCTGGTGCTGACGGCGTTTCCCGAGTAGCTGTTCTCAAGACGTCAACTGGAACAACAAAGAGAGCTGTGCGCAAGTTGTGTGCGCTTCCGAAGGAGGATGCTGTTGAAAGCCCGAGTCTTTCAACGGGGGGAGAATGTTTGGTTACGCATGTAGCCGCGCCAAACAACAACTAGAGCAGCTTCGCTCTTAAGATTAACCTCTCAATAAGTTATGCTCTGCGCAGCATAAGAGCAGGTTAATGTAACTGTTATCTTGCATATGAGCGATAAGACTCTCCTCGTTGGTTTTAGTGGTTGCTCTCCGTCTGGGAGCAACAGCAATTAGAAGCTGCATTTCGGCAGCTAATGAGTTGGTTTTGATCTATCGAGAGATCAAGTTGTCGCGCGGTATTTGACCTCGCTGAACAAAATATAATTGTGTAAGTGCTCACATCGGAGCTTACAATTAACAACAACAGCTGCAATTCGGCAGCTAATTGATAACATATAAATTGTTAAGTGCTCAATTTGGAGCTTTAAAATTAACAATTAAGAACTATAAGTTTGGCCACGAAGGCAAAATAAACCAAATATATATTAATGCAAATTTCGGTGCATTTTTATTTATTTAATTGAACATTCAATAGCTATTGAAAAAGCTCAATAGCTCAACAGAATCAAATTTTCTTGACTGAAAAGATATACTTTTATGTCGTAGAAGATTCTTGATAAATGTTGTCTGAAATTTGAATAACAATTTACTCTCGATGAGAATATAGCAGCTACTCTAAGGCAAGTTGTTGTGAGTAACCAAAAATTGAATTTTTCGCCGTTGTACTGTTTGTGGCCACGGATACTTGACGAATTTTGTTAAGTCTATTGATATCTTGAGTGTCGTAAGATTATCTTTAAAATAAAAAAAAAAATAATTTTTTTTTGGCTGAATACTATTTGTATTATTCAGGTATACAAATTGGGCGTTCCTATGGATATATATAAAGTATAATCTTGATAAGCATCTACAACCGAGTTTGTCTTGGCCACCAAAATCTTGCGATTTACCACCCCTAAACTTCTTTGCAAGACTAGAGATGTTGTTATCAAATCCAACAAGCTTGGCTTAAGCCATGGTATTTTATTTAAAATTGTCAATGGGGAGAGTATAAATTTAGTGAAAATCATAAGTTTTTAGAATTCAATTTTCTTTAAAAAAAACACAGCTCGATTAAATTGGGAGTTCATGGCTAGAATTACGCAAATATCTTGCATATTGCATTTCGCATTTAACTATGGAATATCCCATGCACTTTGCAATTGAATACTTTAAAGTTATTGACAAAACTTTTTGCGATTTATTGCCATAATATATGGTTTCTAGGCAGAGTTGGAATGGTATCTGCCGAGTTGTTGTCAGCCTGTTGATTGCCATGTTGAAAGAGAGTGAGTTCTAACATGCCAAAGCCCCCTTTCCCTATATATTTTAATGCAGTTTTATTAAATTCTGTTCTATTTGTAGATCTGCTTAAGTTTGACAGCATTTCACTATCACTTTTATAATTAATTTTCTTCTCTTATTTTCTAGGAAGCGAGGCATAACCAAAATAACACGTTATCAAATCAGATTTTTGGCAATTTTGCAATTTAAATGAGTTAGTTTTTGCTCTGTTTGGTGAATCAAATTGCTATCGATTTGGTTAAACGTACAAATTATGTTATTTTGTATTTGAATTAATTGTTGTTCGGATATTATTTTGCCATTTAGTATAATTATAGTTTCTGCAATATGTAATCCAATAGAGTGCATGTATTTTTTTATTCCAAATAAAGTTAAAACGTGGTGCTTCAATTCAGTCAATCTAATGTGTCGCTATGCACAACTCCCATATTATATTAATCGTGCTTCCAATTTGCTTGAATTTAACATTGTACTTTGTTGTAAGTACTACGTAATAAAACATATTTCACACAAGTGTCTACATATATTATATATCACTTGAAAAGGAAGCAGCAGAAATTAAGTTCACAAATGTGATTTGTACGACTCACAATCAATCCTGGTTTGTGCTCAACACTTGCCGACTGCGAGCTGTCAATCGCCACAAGACGACTTTCAACTTTAATGCCACATTGCTACATCCAGTCAATAATCTTGTCGGTGATATTCAGTTCTTTGAGAACGTTAATGGTTACAAGCCATGGCTTTATAAGATCAGGGTTGATGTCTGTCGATTTCTCAGGAAGGCTTATAATCCAATTGCTATATTGCTTTACAAAGCGGCAAAAGAATTTACAAATTTCAACCATTCGTGTCCCTTTAAGGTAATTCAAAAATTATTACACAATATTCAGATTTTAGCTCTGTATCTTCTAGGACGAACTAATTATTGATGGCTTACATCTTCGCTATGAAAAGATTCCACTTCCTTTACCAACTGGTAAATTTCTAATACAATTGATATGGCGTGTAAATAACCAAATTTTTTTGTCTGAAAAGATATACTTTTATGTCGTAGAAGATTCTTGATAAATGTTGTCTGAAATTGGCAAGTGTATGTACAACAAAAGTAAAAATTAATAAAAAGGTAGATGGAAATTGCTAGATCGTTTCGGATAATTTTTCAAAATAAGTATATACATAAATAACATTGAGTCTACCAAAAGAACTTTTCTACATTTTGACACCAAAAAATGATTATCGATAATTATCGAAAAATTTGAATAACAATTTACTCTCGATGAGAATATAGCAGCTACTCTAAGGTAAGTTGTTGAGAGTGAATTTGTGAATTTTTCGCAGTTGTACCGTTTGTGTACTAATGTTTGTACCGTACTTGACTAATTTTATTAATGGTATCTGCCGAGTTGTTGTCAGCCTGTTGATTGCCATGTTGAAAGAGAGTGAGTTCTAACATGCCAAAGCCCCCTTTCCCTATATATTTTAATGCAGTTTTATTAAATTCTGTTCTATTTGTAGATCTGCTTAAGTTTGACAGCATTTCACTATCACTTTTATAATTAATTTTCTTCTGTTATTTTCTGGGAAGCGAGGCATAACCAAAATAACACGTTATCAAATCAGATTTTTGGCAATTTTGCAATTTAAATGAGTTAGTTTTTGCTTTGTTTGGTGAATCAAATTGCTATCGATTTGGTTAAACGTACAAATTATGTTATTTTGTATTTGAATTAATTGTTGTTCGGATATTATTTTGCCATTTAGTATAATTATAGTTTCTGCAATATGTAATCCAATAGAGTGCATGTATTTTTTTATTCCAAATAAAGTTAAAACGTGGTGCTTCAATTCAGTCAATCTAATGTGTCGCTATGCACAACTCCCATATTATATTAATCGTGCTTCCAATTTGCCTGAATTTAACATTGTACTTTGTTGTAAGTACTACGTAATAAAACATATTTCACACAAGTGTCTACATATATTCTATATCACTTGAAAAGGAAGCAGCAGAAATTAAGTTCACAAATGTGATTTGTACGACTCACAATCAATCCTGGTTTGTGCTCAACACTTGCCGACTGCGAGCTGTCAATCGCCACAAGACGACCTTAAACTTTAATGCCACATTTCTACATCCAGTCAATAATCTTGTCGGTGATATTCAGTTCTTTGAGAACGTTAATGGTTACAAGCCATGGCTTTATAAGTTCAGTGTTGATGTCTGTCGATTTCTCAGGAAGGCTTATAATCCGATTGCTATATTGGTTTACAAAACGGTAAAAGAATTTACAAATTTCAACCATTCGTGTCCCTTTAAGGTAATTCAAAAATTATTACACAATATTCAGATTTTAGCTCTGTATCTCTTCTAGGATGAACTAATTGTTGATGGCTTTTATCTTCGCTATGATAGGATTCCGGTTCCTTTTCCAACTGGTAAATTTCTAATACATTTCATATGGCGTGTAAAGAATCAAATTTTCTTGACTGAAAAGTTATACTTTTATGTCGTAGAAGATTCTTGATAAATGTTGTCTGAAATTGGCAAGTGTATTTACAACAAAAGAAAAAATTAATAAAATGGTAGATGGAAATTGCTAGATCGTTTCGGATAATTTTTCAAAATAAGTATATACATAAATAACATTGAGTCTACCAAAAAAACTTTTCTAAATTTTGACACCAAAAAATTATTATCGATAATTATCGAAAAATTTGAATAACAATTTACTCTCGATGAGAATATAGCAGCTACTCTAAGGCAAGTTGTTGTGAGTAACCAAAAATTGAATTTTTCGCCGTTGTACTGTTTGTGGCCACGGATACTTGACCAATTTTGTTAAGTCTATTTATATCTTGAGTGTCGTAAGATTATCTTTAAAATAAAAAAAAAAATAATTTTTTTTTGGCTGAATACTATTTGTATTATTCAGGTATACAAATTGGGCGTTCCTATGGATATATATAAAGTATAATCTTGATAAGCATCTACAACCGAGTTTGTCTTGGCCACCAAAATCTTGCGATTTACCACCCCTAAACTTCTTTGCAAGACTAGAGATGTTGTTATCAAATCCAACAAGCTTGGCTTAAGCCATGGTATTTTATTTAAAATTGTCAATGGGGAGAGTATAAATTTAGTGAAAATCATAAGTTTTTAGAATTCAATTTTCTTTAAAAAAAACACAGCTCGATTGAATTTGGAGTTCATGGCTAGAATTACGCAAATATCTTGCATATTGCATTTCGCATTTAACTATGCAATATCCCATGCACTTTGCAATTGAATACTTTAAAGTTATTGACAAAACTTTTTGCGATTTATTGCCATAATATATGGTTTCTAGGCAGAGTTGGAATGGTATCTGCCGAGTTGTTGTCAGCCTGTTGATTGCCATGTTGAAAGAGAGTGAGTTCTAACATGCCAAAGCCCCCTTTCCCTATATATTTTAATGCAGTTTTATTAAATTCTGTTCTATTTGTAGATCTGCTTAAGTTTGACAGCATTTCACTATCACTTTTATAATGAATTTTCTTCTCTTATTTTCTAGGAAGCGAGGCATAACCAAAATAACACGTTATCAAATCAGATTTTTGGCAATTTTGCAATTTAAATGAGTTAGTTTTTGCTCTGTTTGGTGAATCAAATTGCTATCGATTTGGTTAAACGTACAAATTATGTTATTTTGTATTTGAATTAATTGTTGTTCGGTTATTATTTTGCCATTTAGTATAATTATAGTTTCTGCAATATGTAATCCAATAGAGTGCATGTATTTTTTTATTCTAAATGAAGTTAAAACGCGGTGCTTCAATTCAGTCAATCTAATGTGTCGCTATGCACAACTCCCATATTATATTAATCGTGCTTCCAATTTGCCTGAATTTAACATTGTACTTTGTTGTAAGTACTACGTAATAAAACATATTTCACACAAGTGTCTACATATATTCTGTATCACTTGAAAAGCAGCAGAAATTAAGTTCACAAATGTGATTTGTACGACTCACAATCAATCCTGGTTTGTGCTCAACACTTGCCGACTGCGAGCTGTCAATCGCCACAAGACGACCTTAAACTTTAATGCCACATTTCTACATCCAGTCAATAATCTTGTCGGTGATATTCAGTTCTTTGAGAACGTTAATGGTTACAAGCCATGGCTTTATAAGTTCAGTGTTGATGTCTGTCGATTTCTCAGGAAGGCTTATAATCCGATTGCTATATTGGTTTACAAAACGGTAAAAGAATTTACAAATTTCAACCATTCGTGTCCCTTTAAGGTAATTCAAAAATTATTACACAATATTCAGATTTTAGCTCTGTATCTCTTCTAGGATGAACTAATTGTTGATGGCTTTTATCTTCGCTATGATAGGATTCCGGTTCCTTTTCCAACTGGTAAATTTCTAATACATTTCATATGGCGTGTAAAGAATCAAATTTTCTTGACTGAAAAGTTATACTTTTATGTCGTAGAAGATTCTTGATAAATGTTGTCTGAAATTGGCAAGTGTATGTACAACAAAAGAAAAAATTAATAAAAAGGTAGATGGAAATTGCTAGATCGTTTCGGATAATTTTTCAAAATAAGTATATACATAAATAACATTGAGTCTACCAAAAGAACTTTTCTAAATTTTGACACCAAAAAATGATTATCGATAATTATCGAAAAATTTGAATAACAATTTACTCTCGATGAGAATATAGCAGCTACTCTAAGGCAAGTTGTTGTGAGTAACCAAAATTTGTGAATATTTCGCAGTTGTACCGTTTGTGGCCACGGTTACTTGACTAATTTTGCTTATTGATATTTTGGGAGTCGTAAAATTATCTTTTAAATAAAAATATTGGTAAAATTTTTTTGGCTGAATACAATTTGTATTATTCAGGTATGAAAATTGGGCGTTCCTATGGATATATATAAAGTATAATCTTGATAAGCATCCACAAACGAGTTAGTCTTTTTTTTTTGCAAATTAGTCAGCCTGAGCAAAACGTAAATTAACCTATATTTTTAAAAGTATACATATAAATCAATATTTATTTATCCACATAGTTTGGCTTTGAACTGTCCAGTACAAAATATCCCAAAATATCCTGTTTGTTTATATTTTGAAATAGCATACAAAAGATTTTCACTTCACTGGGTTCCCAGTAAACCATTACCAATTATGAGATTATATATATATATATATAACATATATGAGCACTCAATGACAACATGACCACTTGGAACTTGAATGCCACATTGGTACAACCAATCAATAAACTGGTCGTTGATTATCAGTTCCTTAAGTAAGCTTATGGTCACAAGCCATGGCCTTATAAGTTCAGTATTAATATCTACTTTTTAAAGATTTTTTTTTTAAATTTCAACAAGTTGTGTCGTTTTAAGGTAATTTAAAAAGTCTTAAGCAATTTGCGTATTCCAAAATTTAATTTCTTTTAGAAAAACTTAAGCTATTACACCTTAGAAATTAATTAATTTTTAAAATGATCACAATTTAGTTAAAATGTTCCAAAAGAAATTTTAAAATGTAAATTCGGTCCTTATCTACCTTAACTCCACATTTAAATTTATTTTTAACATTTTTAATTGATTTTTTAGCTATTAAGTTGCAATGCAAAACCTAATTAGTTTAATTGGCTTTTTTTTTGTAGATTCTTAAATATTATGATCGGTAATGTTATGATAATGTAATGTACAAATTTTGTCTATGCACTGTGAAGTTTCCATAATATATTGAGCAGTTATCGATTAAGCTGAAATTTTTATGATTTACGAGAAATTGTATTTTAATTTTTTTAAAGTCGTTGTAGTTTTTAAAGCTTCTCTCTCTCAAAATAGACTTTATCAACTATACCATAAAATAGTTTCCATTTTTTATTGGTAACAAAGATAGGAAATCTGATCTATTTGTGTGCTCAAAATGGACATAATTAGTTGTTTTCCCCAGCTTTGGCATCGAAATTGACTAATTTTGTTTAATTTATAAATAATGGCTTATTTGAAACCCAGAGAAGTGAAAAACTTTTTGTAATATTTTGTGCTAGGCAGTCATTCTAATGTAAAGCAATGAACAACTCCCATATTATATTAATCGTTCTTCCAGTTTGCCTGATTTCAACATTGTGCTTTGTTGTAAGTACTACGTAATGAAACATATTTCACACATGTGTCTTCATGTATATTTTATATATCACGTGAAAAGGAAGCAGCAGAAATTAAGTTCACAAATGCGATTTGTACGACTCACAATCAATCCTGGTTTGTGCTCAACACTTGCCGACTGCGAGCTATCAATCGCCACAAGACGACTTTCAACTTTAATGCCACATTGCTACATCCAGTCAATAATCTTGTCGTTGATATTCAGATCTTTGAGAACGTTAATGGTTACAAGCCATGGCTTTATAAGATCAGTGTTGATGTCTGTCGATTTTTCAGGAAGGCGTATAATCCAGTTGCTATATTGGTTTACAAAGCGGTAAAAGAATTTACAAATTTCAACCATTCGTGTCCCTTTAAGGTAATTCAAAAATTATTACACAATATTCCGATTTTAGCTCTGTATCTTTTCTAGGATGAAATAATTATTGATGGCTTATATCTTCGCTATGAGAAGATTCCACTTCCTTTACCAACTGGTAAATTTCTAATACATTTCATATGGCGTGTAAAGAATCAAATTTTCTTGACTGAAAAGATATACTTTTATGTCGTAGAAGATTCTTGATAAATGTTGTCTGAAATTTGAATAACAATTTACTCTCGATGAGAATATAGCAGCTACTCTAAGGCAAGTTGTTGTGAGTAACCAAAAATTGAATTTTTCGCCGTTGTACTGTTTGTGGCCACGGATACTTGACGAATTTTGTTAAGTCTATTGATATCTTGAGTGTCGTAAGATTATCTTTAAAATAAAAAAAAAAATAATTTTTTTTTGGCTGAATACTATTTGTATTATTCAGGTATACAAATTGGGCGTTCCTATGGATATATATAAAGTATAATCTTGATAAGCATCTACAACCGAGTTTGTCTTGGCCACCAAAATCTTGCGATTTACCACCCCTAAACTTCTTTGCAAGACTAGAGATGTTGTTATCAAATCCAACAAGCTTGGCTTAAGCCATGGTATTTTATTTAAAATTGTCAATGGGGAGAGTATAAATTTTTAGAATTCAATTTTCTTTAAAAAAAACACAGCTCGATTGAATTTGGAGTTCATGGCTAGAATTACGCAAATATCTTGCATTTTCGCATTTAACTATGCAATATCCCATGCACTTTGCAATTGAATACTTTAAAGTTATTGACAAAACTTTTTGCGATTTATTGTCATAATATATAGTTTCTAGACAGAGTTGGATTGGTATCTGCCGAGTTGTTGTCAGCCTGTTGATTGCCATGTTGAAAGAGAGTGAGTTCTAACATGCCAAAGCCCCCTTTCCCTATATATTTTAATGCAGTTTTATTAAATTCTGTTCTATTTGTAGATCTGCTTAAGTTTGACAGCATTTCACTATCACTTTTATAATTATTTTTTTTCTGTAATTTACTAGGAAGCGAGGCATAACCAAAAATAACACGATATCAAATCAGATTTTTGGCAATTTTGCAATTTAGGTGAGTTAAGTTTCGAACGCTTTTTGTCTATTATACTGTAAATATACTGTAAATATACTGTAAATATACTGTAAATATACTGTTTATATCTGCTCTGTTCGGTGAATCAAATTCCAAATGATCTGATTGAACGTACAAATGATGATATTTTGTATTTGAATTAATTGTTGTTTGGATATTATTTTGCCATTAAGTATAATTATAGTTTCTGCAATATGTAAACCAATAGAGTGCAAGGATTTTTGTATTCTAAATAAAGTTAAAACGTGGTGCTCGACAGTCAATTTAATGCCACTATGCACAACTACCACAGTACATAAATCGTGCTTCAAGTTTTTATTGTAAGTACTACGTAATAAAATGTGTTTGCATATATTGTCTACATATAAGTCACTTGAATAAAACGCAGCACACGTTAAATTCACAAATGTGAATTGTACACTTGCCGACTGCGAGCTGTCAATCACCACTGGACGACTCTCAACTTCAATGCCTCAGTTATACAGCCAATCAATTTTTCCTTGATTTTCAGTTCTTTGATAAAGCTAATGGTTTCCATTTTTTATTGGTAACGAAGATACGAAATCTGTTTTTTTTTTTTATTTTATTAACTACCACAAATAGTTTTATGCTTGGGTTGAAATAAATGAGAATGCCAAATTATAAAAAGAGATGTTTAAATTTTAAAATTTGTAAATGGCTTTTGATCAATTTGTGTGCTCAAAATGGACATAATTCGTTCCCAGTAAACCATTACCGATTATGAGATTATACAAACTAATTTCATTTAGATGGCAAACTGAAAGTTTGAAAACAAACAAATATAGCGGAAATAAATTTTTATTAAAAAAATATATTATTAATGCAACATATAGCACGATAAATATATTGTAAAAGCTGCTATATACAGGCAACAGGCTATTCACTTTATAGCCCATTAGAATTTAACTTTATAAGATTAAATAAAATAACTTGATGGCAAAATAATGGTCGGAAATCAACCCATAATATATATACTGAAATTTTCTTTAACTTTGAATTCATTAATAGAGGTGGAATGTAACGCACTCAAATCATTTAAGTGCATGTCACATGGGTTAAGCTTTGAGTTTAATTTCTTTTTAAGCTTCATTGCATTTTTTAAAGAATATTAAATAACCCATTTGTCAGTTGCTCAGTTAAACAAACCAATCGTTAACCAAGGTCAATTGTTGATGGTTCATTGCTTTTTCAATGACGTCTGACTAAATGTTGCTCACAGTTGGGTGTCGATTTCATCCATCGATTGACCTACAACTGTTGCAGTTGACTAATGAATAGTGTGTTGACACCTGCACTTTCTGTTGTTGACAGTTGCCGTTATCAATCTATGTTCGATTTGATTCTCTACTCCCTTTTACTCTTGTTGCGTTTTAATTAGAATTGTCTTTGTTGCTGTTGGTTCGTTGCCAAAATGTGCGAGGTGCAAAGTTTATTGGGCCAATAATACGTCGAACCTAGAATACAAATATATATTTAACGCAACGAAATCGAAACTGGCCAAATCGAATCGAATGAATTACAAAATACTATTTTTAATTAGGCACAGCAATTGACAATTTGAATTAACAATTTTCAAATAATCTAATGACATTTGAAGCGAACAGAAAACGTTGTTGCTGTTTTTTCAGTATTGGCCATTTCTTGATTGCGAATGAAAGCACAAATGAAAAACGTATTTATTTATGCCTCGCAACACGATACAATAAACAAATGTAAATGGCATTTGAAATCGAATAAAAACTTTCATCAAGTGAAAATTTGCAATGTGCTGAGTGAGTTCCTTTTCTTTAAATATACCCAGCATGTGCGGAGATTCTAAGAGAGTGTATGTTATGCATTTGAGAAATAATGTCGAATTAATTTATATAAGCTCAAGACGCGTAATTATTACAGAACAGTCTTGGGCGAAGCTCATAAATTAAAGATTGATAAACATTGTTTCTTCTACACGGATCCGATTAATTTCATAATTTGTTTTTGCACATAACTCTCATTCAAACGTAGTAGATTATGCTAGAGGTATTTCTTAACGTTACGTTGAATTCTAGGTATCTAGTTAAGACTTTAATGATATACTTACATTTTTACTACAAGCAGTGCATCGGTTTTACACATAGTTTATAAAGGAAACGGTTGAAAGATGAGTTTTTCTAAAAAAAACTTTTCCTATCAAACTCAGCAGTTATGCCTGTTTTTATGTTACAATATTAGACTACCATAGCTTTTAGGGAAATAATCGAAAACTTTTTTAAATTATATTACAATTTTTGGAAATGTATATAATCTTTTATATTTCCCAGTTGTGAAATCTAAAAATGAATAATTTTAGTTAAATGCTGGCTTACAGGTCATCTGTTAGTTGTGGCATCTGTTTCTGTTTTTGCTTCTTAGCAGTTATCACAATTGTTAGCTGCTAATATTAGCGTGAAAAGCGGCGCAGTTTGCGATTGCATGTGTCTGCGAATGGGGCCCCTCTCTATTTTGGGGGAGTCTATGACTGGGTCTGTGTTGGGTCTGAATTGTGGTTCTGTTGATGGTTGGTCTTTTTCTATCATTTTACTCTGGCGCCGCTGCTAACGTCAATGAAAGGCAAAAAATATTTGCAATCGTTATATGTATGTACGTATATAATGTAGTTTATATTTATGTATGTTTATTTTATTGTTGCGGTGTCTGTTTTGCTTTCTAACATTTCCTTGGGGTTTTTTTTTCGGTTTTTATTCACAATTAATTGTATAATTTTCCTCGCTATATTTCGCCTCTGAACTATTTTTGGTTATCCCATCGCAGACATTTAGTTTGAATGGCAAATAAAAAAATGTTCTAATAATTACGCTTTGCTCTGCTGAAGGCAATTATATAATGGTCTAACATTACAGTAGTTATATTTTGTCGGTTATTTAGGTTTATCAGTTTGATTATACGTAATTATAAATGGCTAAATTTGTGCAAAAGTATGTAACAGACAGAGGGTTGCTAAATCGACTTTATCGATATATAAATAGATGTAAATATTCCAGATCAGCAACAAACACCTATTTGATTTAGCCATGTCCGCCTTTTAGTCGAGTTCTTTCGATTGGATCCTAGTTGCTAAATGCCCCGCATGGGTCATTGCTACCGACACACCACAACTACAAAATGCGTAACGTAAACATTTTAGCCAAATTTATGTGTCTACAGATTAATAGGCATATAGCTTACATATTTATAAATGTTATGATATGGCTTACATCGTCCGCCTGCATGTTTTGCGGGCATGTTGCATGTTTGGGTGTTTTTCTGTGTCTACTTAACGCCTCTTTAATTGAACCAATCAGACAGCTTGTGGCTCTCAGCCATGTTCTATATTTTGAGAATTGATTTATATGAGTTGTCAGTCAAAATAAGCTGTGGATAAACAAGTTTTAAGTAGCAATCTGATGTGTGTATGATATGTATATACTTTGAATTTACTTATAAATGACTCGATTTTCTTACTCATTTAATTGCAATAAAAAAAGGTATTAGTAATGCTTGTACATTATTCACTCAGTTATTACCCACCTGCGCAATTATCTATAAATCTACATAAATAATGATTAGCTTGAATTTTCTTTGTCAAAGTCAATATTTCATTTCACACAAAAATAAAAAAATAGTTACAAACAGTGCTTTAAAAGTAGATGGGACTTAACTTTCTTAAACTCGGATACCAAAGGTAGATATCAATAACATCTAGAACTGCAAATCGATAAATATTTTATATATATCTATAAATCGATAAACCTATATCTTACAGTTTTGGAGTCATCAAATTTATCAGTTTCATTATTTACGTCATTAAGCATACAATTCAAGACAAATTTCTTACACTCATTGCAATATTCTGCTTAAATTGAATTGTTTATACATTTAATATAAATAAAACGTAATAATTTAATACGTTTGTAAATATTATCAATTGAATTGTGCTTACAATTATTATAAACACGTTTCAATCCAATCGCTCTGATTAATCAATTCCTCGAACTTATCGCTTTAGTTGTAATTTGTATTCAATTCTAGTTATATTGCGCCATGTCAAATATTTATTGTGTATGAAATGGTCTGCCATCTGACTCTTGATATGTATTTTCACACCTTTGCACAAAACGCTGATAACTATAATCAATATAATATTCCAAGGGGAAAACCAAAAAAAAAAATCAACATAAATGTTATCAGTTGGAAAGGGGTGCAGCGATAAGCACGTTTGACCCGCAAACCTTGACCAACTAAATTGGAGGCTAAAACTGTTGAATCAGCTGTGCGATCAAGCGACGATCCATATAAGGTAAAAAATCAGGCCAGTGTTCAGTTCTCAGTTATATACTACTTTTTGACCATACAACAACAACGATAACAATATTCACCAAACGCCAAATTGCTGGCGAACTTGGTCGATTATCAATTGGAAAGTCGGCGAGGCAACCGCAACAGCCTCAATAAACGGGGCGTGGCTTTGGGCATGATTTCTGTACATAATTGGAAAAGCATTTTAGAAGCTCCTCGCACAGAGCTTGACCAATGGCTCTACGCCACAAGGTCCACACTCATCATCTGCAAACTGTAAACTGGAAATTCGTTTGGATTTGTGCTGGGTTGTTAAAAAAAATTACTATACCCTTGCAGAGTATATTTAACGAGGTATATAGACTTTGGAGAACTGACTTCTATAACATTGTGTTAAAGTTTGCAAATATATTCTAATAATATTTTTGATATATCCGGTCGTAAATTGAGCTCATTCATAGTCAAACAAGCTTTTGATGTTTTCAAGGGTATTCACTATTTGGCACCACTATATATACATATAACTGTTCTTTCAAATTGTTGTTGATGTTGCTGGTTGCTGGTTGCGCATGAATCGCTTTTTGTTTTGTTTTGCTGTGTGCGTTTGCTTTTGAAAGGTAACTAAACTATGTACACACAGCCATGTACAGTTAAAGGGCAAAGCAAAGGGAGCTCAACATCGCATAGATAGACTGACGATAGGGAGGTGAGTCTTGAAAGAGAGAGAGAATTGGAGCGACGATTCTGTCTTTGACTCTCTGCTGCTGCTGTCCGATTTGTATGACGTTTGCACTTAACCCCAAGCAACATACACCGTTGGCACAGTTATCATTTTGTTGAGCTTTCGCATTACGACGGAAGTTGGTTAGTTAGAGGGGGCGAGGGCAGCAGGACGTGCAGTCAAGCGAGAACTGTCCAATTGTATGGAAAAACTTTACACAGAGAAAAACGAATAGACAAAAAATATAGTTCCACTGATTTCAAAACAAATTATTCAATCTCAAGGTACGTTTTGTACTGAGCAAATACTTATAATAAATTAGATTTTAGTATATCATTTCGTAATACACACTTATTTTCGCTCTGTGGACTTGCCGTATTGTGCCGTTTATTCTGACAGTTGTGCCCTTAATGGTAAGTTTTTGTTGTTGTTACCGCTTGAATGCATCGCCAGCGGATATTGACGGCAGCAGTAGCAGCGGCATTGAATGCAACTCAAGTGGCAGCCCCAATGCACCCAGTGGAGCTTCCAAATTACAGCAAAAGGCGACTTATTGGCTGTGCACTCATCTAAGACACATTACGTGACGTCACCAGTTGCAATAATTGGTGGAAAAAATACTAGTTAAAAACCTGCGCAATTAAATTGAATTTAACCATTTAGCTGACTCTTTGATTATAGCCGCTTGCCTAAGCTGCAATTAATGCAATATATAATTTATAAGAAGCTTACAAAGCAGTTTTTTATCTTTAACTTGTAAAATCTTATTGATCTTGAGATACTGTTAGAGCCGATAATTTTCGAAGAAGATTGCTGATATAGCCTTCCATTCTTGCAACTTGCAGTCGACAAGAAACACTTTTACTTAATACATAAGCCAATTTACTGTGAACACAAATACAAATACATATTTTTTGTATGGCTAAGTAAAAGTATTATTTACATTGTTGAAGTGAGGGGGTGATGAGTGGCTTGGGGAGTGGAGATAAATAGCCGTCACTGGTTCATGGCCAACTCGTGCGCCTAATGGTTGCAAACGTAAGCGCACACAATAATTACAACTACAACAAAACCAGCAACGAGCAACAATAATAACATTGTGCAGTGCCGAAATGGAATCTGGCCAATGAATCAGTGAGCCAGCTCCAGAAATGGGGCAACACACGCCAACGCAACAAAAATAAAAAAAAATCTGCACACGCGATCCCCAAATATATCGAATATATTCAACGGTCACATGTGAGTGTGTGCGTGAGTGTGTGTTTATTTTGTGAGTGGTGGGCGTTTGCTATGGTGCCACGCCCACGCAACTGGTTCAATGCCTTTTATGGCCAAGTAGCTGACAATTTTATAGTCAGCATATCAATAAAAACTTGTCTTTAGATACTTAAAAAAAAGGAACAATTATCAAATTGCTTGCAAGTGGCAATGCAAATGGAATTAAGCTACTTCAGACGATGCACGAGCCACCAAAAAAAGTGGAGATTATCAAACTTTATGAAATATATACATCGGTTTGCGAATTTTTTAGTTTCATTTAAAATCTTTCAATGTAATAAACTCGATTTTAATACGATTAATGTAAAAAAATTAATGAAATTATAAGTTAAGAAAATAAGTCCGTTTCAGATAATGATAAATAATATATTAATAATCTTAAAATATAAAAAAAATTATATGAACTTTTATCTAATCCTCAAATCTGGTGCAACATGGCGAATGAGTAATATGCGTGTCTGTTCTAAAAAAAACAAAATAAAACTGTGAAGTGAGCAACGGCAATTGTTGCGTAAATTGCAAATGGCAAAAGTACAGCAATTGTGTCAATCACTTGAACAAGAAAAGAAGAAGAAGCACAAGGCGTCAACAGCAATGAACCAAATCTAAAGAGCGATAGAGTGAGAAATCAATCGAAAGAGATAGCAATGCAAATTATCGATAGCGATAACAAGCAATACAAAAAGAAAAAAAGAAGCTTGTTTACTTTTTAGCTTATGTAACTTGATCTGCATTTATCTTTAATTCAGTAAATTGTATAGCTGGGATAAATTGGTAATTTCATGCGCAGGCAATTGAACAATTTTGTGGCAACGTCAATCAGTCAATCACTCCATAACGCACTGTGGCAACCATTCATGTGCCAAGAAAGTTCACTGAACGCGCTTCGAATATTTGACCCAAAAAACGCAAAAATTTGTTGGAAAATTATATTTTGTGTGCGCTTGAGAGCGATGGCTATGTGATTGATATATATATTCTGTCAACTGTCCGACTGTTTGACTGCCTGACAACTACAATAATAATAATAACAATAATGCGAGCGATAATAATAATCAAGTTGAGTACTTGTCAGCTGACAGCGGTCAACGCTAAATGAAATAACATTTATCGCTTACAATTTACGCGCTGAAGCAAACTGAAAATAGAAGATACATTTATATGCAGGTCAAAGCGTTCAGCAACTGAAGCACAATTGAAAGCAATAGCTGCCGCGTCGAGTCATTAAATTATTGGCTGTGGCAGTAGCACTATCAAAATGATATACTTGCCGGCAACTGAGTGGGTTCTACTGACGCTGGTCATGCTCAACACAAGGTTGCATTTGCAATATAAAAACGTGTTTTTAAAAGTTGGAAAAAATATTCAAATAACAAGGAATGGAATCTTAGGTATATCAAAGATAACATAACCTTGTAGACTGGAGATAGCCTATCTGCATCTAAATTAATAAAATAATGATGTTTTTATGCTTCTAAGTAAATTATATGCAAATTTCAACATAAGACTATGATTATCTGTATGCCGCAACATGAAACGACTATATTACCTCGGTTAGTAACGCTTATATAAATATATATTCTGATTTTGGAAAAGTCTCCATCTATGCGTTCCAAACTTTACCATAAAATTATGGTACGCTCCACGAGTGTAAATAAAAAAGATGTGTTTATTTAAATATTTATTTTATATATAAATTATCTATGTTGAGGTATTTAGCATATTCTTATCAAACACATTTTATTTTTATCTAAGTCTTTGTTGACATCATTTGTTATCTAATTGAGTTAGTATTTTTGTAATAATATATAAATAATATATTTTGATTAAGTAGCTATTTATATTTATAATGCAAAAAGCTTTGAAGTATTTTACTTGCGAAAAACTTTGATACTTTAAAGATAATTTTCATTTTTATCTTGAATAATAAAATCAGGTGACGAAAACTTTATAAATTCAACATGAAATTTTTATATTAAAAATAAAGGAAAGAAATTTTGTATAAAAGGATTTATACAGGGTATTTGCAAGTACAGCACATTTCTATCGATGTTGCACATTCCTTTTTATATTGTTGTATGTTGGTTTAATGTTAACTGTGGCACTTCCTTGAAGTTTATGGCGTGTGTTGCATGTTGTATGCTGTTGCATGCCACAACTGCATCAGGCATATCCAAAGCCGCCAACCAAACTGAAATTACACACACATGTTTGGTGTAGTTTGTCAGTCAGTCAGTCTCTCTGTCTGTCTGACGCCCCACATAGATGTACGGGGTGCATATATCATTAGATATCTATTGTAAAGCATTTTGCTGGCCTCGTCGCGTTTTTCATTTCTCCTCTGGCGGCTGACAGACTGAACGACTGACTGACTGAGTGGCTGACTGACTGACTGGCGTGTGCTCACTCAATTAGCGCCCAGAGGACCGAAACCAAAAACACAAAATAGAAAAAATTAAAAAAAAAAAAAATTGAGAAAAACAGCAGCAGAAACTCTTTTCTGAATGTTGCCAGTGGGCAAGGAGGATTGTGTAAATATTTGCCACAAACTAACTGCAAATGAAATTGTCTTACACACAAAAGTACAAACATTTTCTTCAACAGCAACATTATTGTTGCAGCTCTTTGCTTCTGCCATTACACAGATTTCAGGGGAGGGTGGGAAAATTGTTTAAAAATATGCCTCCTAGCATTGCCATCAGCGTTGCGCTCTCTGCAAAATGCCAACAAATAAAAAACAAATACAAAAAAATAAAAATAAAGAAAAAATATGTATAAATAGAAATTGAATAAAAATACTTTTGGTTTTCATTCGAGTGCACTTTATATAGTTGTGGTTCGGGTTTTGGTTAAATTTACTTTCAATTCGCAAATTACAAAAACTTATTACGGTTCATGGCAGAGCGAATCACATAGATTGATCACTTAATTCTATGCAATGCAATGGCCAATTTTCAACATAACATTCACGGAATAATTAAGCGCTTAACTTAAGCTCAGAAACAGGTCCACAATTAAAAAATTAAAATAACAACAAATACAAAAGTTAGTCGCAGTGCAAACCATGTGTAAAACTCGCATAAATTGTTGGCAAAATTATTTATATTCCTCAAAATGATATTATTTCTGAATGTATTAGTTACTTATATCTTATCTCCTTTCAAATTAGTCTGTACTATTTTGAAAATATTACTCATACGAGCAGCTAATCAATGTCAAAACTCTAAAAACAATTGACAGCAATAATTGTGCAATTAATGAGCAATACCAACAACAACAAATGCAATTAACATTCGCTTAGAAAAATTTATATAATTTTATATTGATACTGGCAAAATTACTCATACGACCCGTTTGGAGTTGATGTTTGAGTTGCAGCAATAAACGTCGATAACAAGCTGAGCAGCTGGCCAGATGCACACATATATATATAAGTACATATATATATGTATATATATATATATATATATAGCATGTGTATGTGTTTTGTATCTGTGTGTGCATGTCTGCATGTATCTGCAGCTCTATCTGCAATTAAAGAACAATTATGATTTGCGTTGGCAAATATTTGCAGCATGTGCGCAACTCTTAAATGAGGCGTTCAATGCAGCCAACGTTTCACTTTCATTACGCACACACACAGACGCACAATTTACACACTTGGCCAAGTCATAAAAACCAGTCCGCAAATACCAACGGAACCGTTGCACAAGCTGTAAAAGATTCTGCTGCCTGTTTTGCTAATGCATTTGAAAGTGAAATTAGCGTTTAAGGAATAACATTTGTTTGCCATTTATCTTGGTGACGACCAGTTTGTGCCCCATCCGACACACTTAAGTGGCACTACACTGAGGGGAACTACAAGCACCCAGACACATACATATATTCTCTGTCTGCGTTTATTTGTCAAATCCCTGGCATATCAAATAAACAGCAGTTGATGAGATTTGCGTGTCGCAATATTGTTTTTGTTTATGTCTAAACACTCTTTTCAAGCTATATGTATTTGTAAATTTGTCAGATTGAAAAAGACTTCTACAAACTTGTAAAGTAGAGAGGAATAAATAATATACCTTAAATAAAAGGAACAAAACTTGGTTCCCAAATTCTGAACATGTTCGGAATATTATGATTTCCAAAGTTGAAAAATTTTATCTTTTGAATTTATTACCACTTTCTTAAACAAATCGTAAATTAAACTATAAAAATTGCATTAAGAACCAAAGATTTAACATATTATTTTAAATACAAAAATGTTGCAATGTTAATTTTGATCTACAATTTTAATTCTGTTCCTTATAAGCATGAAAGCCTGCTGTGTGCACTGAAAGGGTGTTATTTATTCAACACCCGTCGTAAATATTAATTTGTTTTTTTTTTTGTCGTGCCCCTTTTGCAACTCGATAAATAATGTTTTGGGTTTTTTGCTATCGATGCCACAGCAAGGCAGGCATCGAGTCAACTCGCGTTGCGACGTGGAGAGGCAGTTTGCCTTGCGGCATTTTCCATTGAAAAGCGACTATACCAATTTGGTCGCTCGCTTTCCGGTCTATACATATTTGTGTGTGTGAGTGTGTGTTTTGTGGCATTTAGCCTTATTTGTGTGTATAAATGTGCTTTGTTATGTTTCTTTGAGCGGGCAGCTACTCGCTTTGATGTGTGTCTCATTAAAGCGCACATTTTTCAAATGCAACGTGACATTTTTCAAGGTTGCTTTTTTAGTCGTTGCAAACCAAGAGCAGGCAGACAAACAGCAACAATAACAACAACATTAACAACATTCATCAAGATTGCTGACCAACACCAAAAGATTTGTCATGGGGGCAGGCATCTTATTAAATACTTTCACCTGCACACTAAGTGCATATGCAGATATGTTCACATACGGCATGTGTATACATCATCTGTGTGCATATATATGGAATGGATTCATGGCCAACTCGTCCCAAAGTTGCCAAGAGCCAATGCACTAAAAATAGGCGCATTGCCTTTAGCAAGAGACAAACACTTTTAATAGTCGCTTTTCACGCACGGTCATTGAGCCGTCGGTTGGTCCAATCTTCGCTACACTCTTTACACCCGCCAGAAGAAGACATCAAAGCAACAACCACATCTCTGCGTGAACATGTCGACTTAAACACCTCGAAAGGCCTTGTCGCCTTTTTGGTGTCGGTCAAGTTAATCGTCAGTCGATGCACGACGACTTTCTCAAAACTCTATTAATTACACAGAAAGAAAACTCCATTAAAAAAAAATCTGCTTAAGTCTTTTTCTTAATTGATTTTAACCTATTTTTTTTTTTAATCTGTTTCCATATATAAGTTTATGATGAATATCTGCTCAAGTCTAATTTTGTGTAGAAAATCTTATTTAAAATTTTATAGTGAGTAATTACTTTTTTGACGTTTTCTTTTGCACTTTTGCACAGATTTGATTATTTTGAATCCATTTTAAGTTGACTCTGATTATATTTTGTGTGACTTGCAAGAAGATCTTTCATCTGTTGCTGCTGTAGTTTATTTCATTTGCATAATAACTAAAAAAAATCGATATGAGTATAAGCTTAAATTAATATTAATATTAATTTAGTAAAAATATACAAATTAAATTTTTATCAGATCAAAAATGGCTTTCTTATATACATCAGCTAAAGTTTTGATTAATTCAATTTAGTTGGAATCCAATTTGCTGCAGTTTGTATGAAATGTATCTCTGTTGGGGTATTATTTCCGTATAATTTTGACCCCTACGATTTTTTGTTGGATTAATACAACTTAAGAAACATTTCCTTATTTTTTTTTGGTTATCTAAACATGCATTTCCCTTTTTTTGTTTCTTGGTATTTTTAAACAGCACAGCGCACTTTTGCTTTTGATATGCAGGCATGTGTTTATTTTCGAGCATTGCTTTGTTTGTTTGACTTGACTTGACTTGACTTGACTTGCGCTTGTGTATCTTTGATATATAAAGTATTTGGTGTGTTGAAACTGCAATAAAATGTTGACTCTCGATGCTTTGGCTTTTTGACATGGGAGGCAGCAGGGCGTTGGCTGCATTCATCCATCCTCATATCTCTCCATGAACCCCACATTGAAAGTGCAATCAAGTCGAGGTAGTCTGCAGATAGGTCTTTGTTTTGGACTGGGTCTGGGTCTGGGGCTGGGGCTGGGAAACAACGTCAATGACTGCTGGCTGCTGGCAGCGCTAATTGCATTTATCGCTGCTTAGATGTTAATTATGACAGCGCAGAGTGCACATTGTATAATAAACGTTGCACACACAATTACCAACACACACACTCACACACACACACTGAGATACATGTGTAGCTAGTTGTAGATACACAGATGACTCGGCTGATTAAGCAGGAGCCGCCACAGGTCAATGCTATTGTAATGGCAATGATATAAGAGTTGATTAACAGCCCCGCACAACCCACACGATTATGCAGTTGACTTTTGATTGTAATAAAATGTTCAACTTGGAACAAGATCCAAAAAAAAAACCGCTGTCTAGGAAGGCAAATCTACTGATGCAGGCAGTCATTAGCTGTTTTTCTTTTCCTAACTGTTCGCAGTTTATCTCTAAGAACAGAATTGCTACAATTGAGGAAAAAACACGAGAGTCTGACGATCTACTGGGTTTCAGGACAGAGTGGCATAAAGTTGCTGACTTCTTAGCCAGGAAAAGAGTCTGATTTGTCTCTTTGTGATTTCTTAGTGAATTTGTCTTCCCGGACAAAGCTGTGCCAATCATTACTATGATTTTCACAGCCAGACAAAGAAATAACTCATAAGCAGAAACATATTCAAGTTGTGGAAAATAGACTCTACTTTGGCATTGAAATACTATATTGATATATTATCCGGCAATACACAGACTGAGACTGGTCCCCTTAGAACCTTAGTCTCTGAGACTAAGAAAAATGGCATTCCTGAAAATAACAGAGACGGACCAAGAACCAGGGGAGATTAAAAAAACTGACAATTTACATTTTTATTCTTCAATGCTCTATTGCAAATTCGTTGCTCTTTATAAGCAGAGAATGCTTATATAATTTATAATTAATTACATACCCGATTTCTACATCTTTTCGATTAATCATATTATGCCGCTAACTCATTCTAACTATTTCATGCTTAATCTTTGACCCACTTAACTTATAGTATTTTCTAAGCTTAAACTTGTGTAATACAAAATAATTAGCTCGAGGTCTCAGTTCACAGTATGAGTGATAACTATAATGTTGTATTAAATATGAACTATAAAAACTAATGACTTCTTGTTATGAAATAATTCCAACTAAACTGTGACTTTTAGATCTTAAATTACGCAGCTATTAATATTGATTTTATGGCATAATTATTAAGTAATGGGTAATCCTAAGCTTGAAAACCTTTAAGGCATCTCTCGCACATACCAAATTTGAATTTGAATTTTCCGGCGTTAATTATAGGAAGTGAAGCTCTCCACTTATTAATTTATTAATGATCTTGGTTTTATTTTGTTTTGACTTCATTCGTTGGTTTTGTGTATCACATTAAATGGTGTTTAAGGTTACACTTGCTGCAACATGTCCACGTCTAAGGTCTAAGGTTATAAACATAGGCCTCCACATAAAATGTGTGCCTCTTTAGTGCGATTCCATTGATAAATGTAAATATAAATTAACATTTAAATATCTTTCTTAACCACCGCATAAACAAGACGACAACTTGATGGTGCTCTTATCTCAATTATTCGTGCCGGCTTAGGCACAGTGGGTACAAATTGGGCTCGTGTCTGTGCAGTTTATTTCGTATTTCCATTTTATGACTATTAAAAAATGTGGCTGGCTTGCAACTGGCATTTGAATTAGTCTTGGCTAGCGTATAAATCTAGCAAAAGCTTGTAAAATATAAGACATTAAAGCTTGTAAAATTAGTCATAGATGTGTAGATATGAGGTGAATAATTGTTGTTATTAGATATGCATTATCAACTTGAATATACTTCATTCGGTATTATTGCTAACTACTTGAAAATTACGAAAATCATTGACAAATGACAACATTTGTTATTTTATAATATCGAAGTTAGGATGTTATTATTAAATAAGTAAGCTACATAAAATTCTATAACTAGATTAAAACCACAATTTTTTTTTATACATGAGCAAAAAATAGCATTCTATAAGATTTCAATTTAGATTAGTTGACACCTTTTCGCCAATAAAGAAATAAATAAATAAGTGTCGAGCTCTACACGCATTATTATATCATCATCTGACAGCATCAATTTATTTACACAAATATTTGCATACCACTCAAATTTATTATACAAATGTTACGTTATTTCCCTTTCCCATATTTTTCGTTAAGAAAATAAATTGTTTTGCATACATATATTCAATAATAATATTTGCCATCTGAGCTGTTGTTTGTTTTTTTTTTTCTTGGGTGTGGTTCGGGTTCGTAGCCGTTTAATGTATAGAATTCAATTTGTTGCTGTTTATTAGGCCAAAAATAATAAGACAGCAACAAGAGAACACCAACATCGAGAATTACAGCTGCAAGCAATAACAACAACAACAACTACAACTACAACTACAATAACTACAACAACTTACGAATAGCGAGCTCAAAGAGCAAAGCAAACAAGTTTTTTTTTATTTAGTAGAGGAAAAGTCGTTGGCGCAAGTGAAAGCGCCGCAGCTAACGCTGACGTCGCGACGAGGCCGCAGTCGACGTCAACGTCAACGTCGACCGTTAATGTCCCGACCAACAATGGAAGCCAGTTTCAAGTTTTCCTTAAGGCGTCCGCTTAACGCTGGCGGCGGCGCGCAATCATATTTCACTCCCTCCTGCACTTGTCGTGCATGTTGTTGTTGTTATTGTTGCAGTTGCTTTGTTGTTGCTGCAGTTGACTATAAAAATAACTGAACACTTGCCATTGCACACTTGGCCAACTTTGGCAACTTGACGCTTACTGCAAGCGGCAACAAACGAGTTGTTGTTGTTCGTGTTGCTTGCCCAAAAACTAAACACACATTCATAAAAAAAAAATTTAACATTTTTTTTTTTACATATTTCTTTTAATCAACATTTTTGCAATAAAAATTCATAACTTAATCGAGAATCCCTAACATTTTTTAATACTTAATTTTCAATAATACTTTCTGATTTCAAAATATTATTTAGAAGTAAACGATTTTTAATTTTAAGAAATTTATTGATTTTCTACATTTAAACATAAAATATATTGAGTTTTTCTGAGTGTACTCATTGGCTTTTTGCATTGGGTTAACTGTTCAATGTATCCATCGCCGCTCGTTTTTTTGCACAAAAGGGGCAAAACATTTAATTTCATTCACTCGCAACGGCAGCCAAAAACTGCCAAAAATGGCTAAACAAAACAACAACAAATACAAAACGCGCTAGTTATTTCCATTTTTTTTTATTATTGGCTATCGTTTGCCACAACAGTCCGCATGGTTTTTTCAATAGGCTTGCAACGTTTTTTTGCAACGTATAACTATAAATTTACTCAACTTATTTTCTGTGATATTTGGTCAAAGAAAGCCATTCACTTTTTGGCTTAACAAGTGTTTTAAAAGCAAATTTGTAACGTTCTTTTAGGCTGCAGCTATTTTTATAACTAGATGTAAGATGCATGGATTCATCAAAATTTGACTATTTAATCATGAAAACTATTTTTCAGACTCGTCATTTTTGATACCAACAAATCTTACAATTGGTTTCACTCTCTGTGTATGGAATTATTTAAAAGTTTTGTTAAAAGGATAAATGTCTATAGATTTGGAGACCATATGCAGATTTAAGTTATTTTATTTCCTATTTCATATATATACAAATAGATTTTCGATAATAATAAAAACCATCATCTTGAATAAATTACTTCTGAATCGAGTTTATAAATAGCTTCTTAATTGATCTGTAATTTTTTCAAGTTCGATTAAGAATTTCGAAAGAAACGAATACGAAAAGTTTTCTTTTAAGCTGTTTATCTGAAGACACAATTTCGAATTTAGAGAATTTAGTAGTCGATCATCTAAAATCAAATTTTTTTAAATTTACGGTAGTTTTCATTGTCTGGCTGGCTGATGTTGGCCACGTGATTTTGCGCCTAGGCTCAGTTATTTAACTTGGCCAACTTGCTGCATTATACACCTTTTTGAACGTCTGTTGTTGTTGTTGGAGTTGTTGTTGTTGCTGCTGTCAATGGCTGCTGTCTAGTCTTATAGCCTTATCCATCGCATTTCGTCTGAGCATCGTCTTAGCTGACTTTAATGCCATTTTCGTGCCGGCAACGGCTTGTACAAAAAATTTTGTTTAGCTTTTTCTGCTGCATTTGTTGTTGTTTTTCTGTCATTTTCGATTTTTTTTTTTGTGCACAGTGCGCTTTAATGCTGAATGCACAGTGTCTGTGAATTGTACAACAAAATAAATAACTTGAACAACAATAAAATCATTTGGTAATTACATTTTATGGGAAGCTGTCGCAGGTGAAGATGCGTATTAAGTTTTTTTTTGTTTCTCTTGAAGTAAAATTTCAACTGCCACCATTCAAAGAAACGCGCCCAGGTGAATGCCTCATTCACACCTGCCAGTTTCACTAGAAACAAACTGAGTATTTGTACAATATTGTTTCGGATTGCAAGTTTTCATTTGTTGTTGTTGGAATGCGGTTTCAGGTATTTTGCGATTAGCTGTAGCTTAAACAAAATACATAAACTCAAAATCACCTCAATCAACAAACCCACACATCTGAAAAACAATTATTTTATGTACACTCGAAGAATAATAAATAATAGATTCAATTGAAGCAATATGCAGCTTACCATTTACATTTTTAAGTATTCTTAATAACTATGAATCAAAACTATTTTGCGTTTAAATCTGGCTTACAAAGTGGGTTTATGTTAATAATTACAAAATATGATTTGTTGTTTTTTTTTTTGAGTGTACATAATTGTTGTACATAGTTTCTCGACAATACGGGCATTGTCAATAAACCCACGCGACTGCCATAAAGCTGAAATGGCCGCAAGCAGAAAGACCTTTAAAAATTGATTGCTTCTTTGTGTGGCACATCTGAATTTGGTTAATTTCAAAATCATACATAAATCTCTAATTGGCCTTAACATTGAAATGTGTCGGACTATTTTAAGCCATAAATATTGTTTGTTTTGCATTTAATAATTAAACATTTGACTAATTTATGTTTACATTTTCTCATTTCTTACAGTTAATGCTGTATGTACTTATGACAGATCTACAAGATAACGCCTTCGACTGAGCGAGACTGAGTGAAGTAAGTAGATTTATGGGCCCACACACACACACGACAAATATTCCATATGCAATACCATTTTGCAGCATTAGTCTGTAAATTTATGCAAATTGTTATTAAATTTGCAAGTCAGCAACAACAATAATCAACTTTGTATGACCCCAATCCGATTTGTAAATGGAACACAGCCGGTTGCGCCCACAACAACTGCTCAAAGCTCATACAGTGAGAGATATAATAAAGTCACATTTTGACTTAACTTCGATATCGGATTACAGTGTTGTATAGTGTTTATAGGAACAATCGATTTGTTAAAATTTCTATTCTGCTTCTCGAACTTGTTAAATTGCAAAGACTGAATATGAAAACATTCCAATTTAATTTTAATACCTATAATTTTTCTCGCTGTGCAAGCAAGTTGTGCAGGCGTAGCATAAATTGTATTTAAATGTAGGTGCACATAATAATAGAGCGTATCCCTTAACCGGAAATAGGAACGATACACTTTTGTGTAGAGTGACTTTCACAGCGTGACAGCATTTCACTGCTGTGCAGATGATGTCAGCAATTTGTTAAGGACATTTTGTAAATGGAAATCAACATCACAGTTTGTCTCTGTAGTAAAAAGGGATGCTGAGTGCAGAATGAGTTGAGCAGCGTTTCTGATGTCATTTTGTGGCCAGTTATCAACACAGTAAATTGATTTTGCATTTAATTCGATTTCTTTGTATGTCCTCAACACACTTAAAATCAATTAAAAACCGTTTGATATTATATATATATATATACAAAAAGAGATGCCAACGTGGCGCTTCACAAATACTCTTTCTCTTTTTAAGCACATGTTTTCCTTATGAAAGGCGTAACGCATTGCATCTAAAAAATATATAAATATATTATTTTTACAAGAAATTGGAAGTTCATTCAAGAAACTTTGAATATGCTTTTTAGTCAATATGATATAAATTTTTCTCTTTGGTCCAGCCCAAAATTGACTTCCCAATTTTCCGAAGTTTTATACAACATGTGTATAAAAAAAAAGAATTCAATTTTCTATCGCCTGTGACTTAAATGCTTTAATAATCTTGTCTTAATGTTATTGAAAATTGGCATTTGTTTATCCCTCATTCAGCACAGCATCTTTAAGCTATTTTTGACATATTTGCAAGGGTATTCAAACTTCAAAATAAATCACTTATTGGCTTGGTTTATGGTCTGGCTGCCAAATGTTTGACTGCCAGCTTTTTTATATTTGTCATGTGTCCGCCACATCGGTTGCTGACCCAATTTTCCTAGTAACTAAAAATAGCGATTCTGCAAATAAAACTTTTTAAGCACATTTTTTAAGTTTGATTATTGCCTAACATTACAATTGAACAGTTTGCTCTTGCATTTAAACTTTACAAAATGTTTAAATTGCTTGCGAACTTCTTTATTCATTATACTTAAAATTTGATGTGCCTTTTGTTTTATATAAACGAAGCGAAAAAATCATTTTGATTTATTTTTCATAATTATATCTGATTTATACGTAAATGTGTGTCGCCGTCAAATAAGATTTGTCAAGAAATTTATAACAATGGGTAATTATTTTGGCTCTCTACCAAAATAGGCGCCGAGTTTTAACTAATCAAAATTTGTTTAAATTCAAATTTCTTATCCCTCAATTTTTGCTTGTCATCTTGTGCATCTGACAAGCGATTTTAATTCATACTGAAAAATACTGTCAAGACAATATATTTTGTAAGTGTACATATTCATATAAAATACCTATATGTATACTGATATACATATATAGCTACTGCGGCATTTCCGCATTGTGCTCCGAAAGTGGTCAGTTTTTTTTTGGTTTTATTTGCTTTATTTTGCTGTTGTTTTGCTTGTCATAAATCAATTTGTTTGCAATTTGAAAATTTTTGAGGCGCGCTTGCCGCCCAATTGGCGCAATTGGCTGCCAAAATTAGAAAACATTTGGCGCAAACAACTCTTGTTGCAGCATGCGAACAAATCAATCAAGCATTTTCTGTATGAGCCTCTTTAAGATTTGTATGTTTGTTTTACGAATTACCAATCTCTCTGGGATTGCAAACACGTCTCGCCACGGAAAATCATTCGGATCCGACGGAATTCAACATGCGAATACCATATGCAAAGTTTGTTTATGTTAAAAATAAAGTCAATATTCGCATTTCAAGTAAAGAGTATTGGAAAAATTATGTTATTAAATCAATCAAAAATAAATTAAATTGTTTCCCCAATTTTTCGAATAAAAAATGCATTTTAAATCAAATTAATCTTATCAATATATATGTATCGATAGCATTTTGTTAGTTAAATGTCTTCTAATTTCAAAGTCAGATTCAGTTGCTTCACACCCTTTTTTTCCCATGTGTTCCCATTTGGTTGAATAAGTTTAAAAAACTTTTCACGTATTTCTCGCATATTTCTATTGCTGGATCTCACTTGCAAATGAAGCCAAAGAAATATATGTTCATTACGTGACACACATGTCAAAATGCAGAGCCGATCTGACATATCTGTATATATATATATATTGGACAATGTTAGAAAGTGTCTGGAATTCTGTTCTCCTACTTCACTTTCTTATCGGCCTTGTTATCCACCTCTGCCCGCCTGCCTGTCTGTTCATAAATCACTTTATCAGTTCGATGTGTGTTGATTATGGAAACATTTGTATTACGCGTTTTTTTTTTTTTTTGTGTCGTAGATACAATATCTATATACCTATAATTAGAGTTCATAATATTTTTATTTTGCTTTCTACGACATTATTTCACTTTGTGCTTTTGTTTACCTGCGGAAGTTGAGTATCTTTATCACTGTATTAATAATATATGAATGCGCTCTTTCATTATTCAAAAATTGCATAAAAAATGCTCATATTCATCGGAGATGTTTCATTTATAATCAGACGCCTTTCGACTGCGCAACTTCAACAACAAATATTGTGAAAATAAATAAATTGTGAAATTTATTGTGTATGTGACAGAAAAACATTTGACAATTGTCAACGAAACAGACGTGAAATAGGAAAACAAAATCGAATATTCGAATACATACAGGTAATCGGGGCAAATACAGAAAGCAGAAAATTACAAATGTTGCAAACAAAATATTTGTTGTATATTAATAATAATTATGAAATTTGTTGGCAATTGGCCAATTTCGCGCTATGTTGTATTAATAATTTGCTCTGCTACACTCGCAGAATAAAGATGTTTGAAAAGTCAAGTGGTAAATAAATGGAAATAATAACGTTTTCGACTGCAAATTTTATGTGCTGAGTATGCAAAAAAAAAACAATTCTTGCAATTAGAATTTATATCTCTGTTCATTCAAGTTCCCCCAATAATTATTTAAGAACAAAATTGGCCTAGCTTGCGCTGAGTGTACTCCCTAGAGAAATGTTTTGTGTAAATTATAAAACCTTGATCTTGTCCGGCAGCCATGTGCAACATTTTACATCTGCAAACCTGTCTATTTATCATAAGATTGTGTTTGTTGTATGACGTCCGAACCAGATAAAATACAACCCTGATAAAATACAACCCTCAACAATTTTGGAATTTTGCGCAATGGATGAGTCATCCGAACAAACAATGCAAATTACAAAACGAGCTTCCCTTTTATTTGCTAAGCAGGAGTTATTATTTGCCTTGGCGACCATCAAAGCCTCATTCTTCCTGCCCCAACAAACAAAACATTAGCCTGTTCGTCTCTAAACAGATGTGCAGAAAATCGATAAGCATTTAACTTTTCAGTTACTTGTGACTTTAATTACCACTTTTGTCATGTTAGCCATGTTGAATTGTGTATGTTGAGCTCCCCAGTGACATAATATGCTCTGTTGTCGGGGGGCCGAATGTGTCACATGCCGCCTTTATTGGGGCAAGCTCAACAAACAGTTCGTGGAAAAGCAAAGAGAGAGAGAGAGTGAGAGAGAAAGAAAGAAAAAGAGAACAAGCAAACAAAGAAGAAGTGGAAAAACAACAAACGCGTCGAAATGTCGCCAAACCCCAACCCTGTAGATGGTGATATATATTATTTATATATATATAGTTAAGGGTTTAGAGGTATCTTGAGTCTGACAAACACTTAATCTCAGTCACAAGTCAGCTTCGGTTAAAGGTCAAACAATAGAAATTAATTATTAATTTTAAAAAATGTATAAATTGTTTATTATGCATATTTTTTCACAAGAATTCTTTTTCCAAATAAAGTTAGTCTTACAATCTAAAAAAAAGTTTCAAATATATATATATATATTTATAATAAATTTATATTTACTTTTAAAAGTATTTTGGTGTGCTTTCAACAGGACACCCACAAGTTTTTATAGACCAATCTGTGGTTTTGTTACTCAATACAGTTTTTGTATTACTTATTTTTATCTTGTAAAATGTGTTCAATAAATTTATATTCTATGTGTTATAAATATAATTCCATCCTTCAAAATTTAAAAACCTCACACAAACAATTTATATTTATACTCTAACTAATATATCAGCTACAGGGTATGTGCCAGTCTGGCCATTCACAAAAACTTTAATTGCTTGTTTTTCCTTGACGAGCTGTGACTCAAACTTGAGCTTTGTGCGTGCGTTTTTTATGGTTTTCTTGGCGCCAATCGCATTTCCGTATTTTTCACTCCAATGTGCTTGCTTAATAGACGATGAGCCGGCAAAAGATTATAAATTATAAGGTCCTGGGTTGAGCAAGGACGTCTTGAACACAATTTGTCTGTGAAAAGGTTAAGTTTATTATTGAAAAACAGTTGAAAGAAGACATTCCACTGTCAGCTGAAGGAGTGGATATCCAAATGGAATAGAAATTTGAATAGATGGTTTCCTTTGTGTTTAGTTAAACGGTTAAGTTTTTGGTAGAGAATGGAATTTCCTGTTTACCCTTAAGCCATTGCGTACTTGTCTTTATATATATATAATATACTCTTCATATATACTATATAATCTGATTTTCAAATACCTATGTATATATAACAGAAAACAAAAAATTTGCTTTACTCTCAAATTTCTTTTGAATCCTTGCCTTTGTTTTTGCTGTCAAACATTTTTGTACGTCATTTGCTTTTATTATTCATTTTATTCTACGCTTTAAACCTAGCGACAAAAAAACAAATAATTTTATTTAAAACATATTTCGAGTACCAACTTTTTAAAGGTTGATCAGCGGAAAGCATAAATTTCTTGTAAACAATTAAAGTAAGAAAAAAAAAATAATATTAATAATCCTCTCACTCGCAATGAATCCATCGAACCTGGGTAAAAGGACGGGTGCGTTAGTAATTGAGGTGTTGCAAGTGTTGGGTCGTCCAGCCAGTCTGAGAGAGGTATCTCAACGCATTGCCAACATTTATAAGGTGGAAGGTAGACGCATTCGCAACGTTGTTGCAGATGTGCTCGCAGCTGGTGTGCAGCATGGATTCTTCCAATGTTGCAATTATCATTACTCAATCAATGCGACAACCATTGACCACTTGCGCCAAGATATTGACCAGTATGTGAATGAAATGATGTCGTTGGACTGCCAGGACGCTGATGATTCGCCAAAACCGTCGAAGCTGATGCTCAAACTGGAGCTATTGGATGATGGATCTCATCCTATGATGCCTATATTGCTAAATTTCCGTCCTATTTCGGGGGAACTAATGGAGCGAACACCGCCGGGAGATGCAGCTGTGGAAGCATAATAACATTTATTCACTGCGGCATGTTCAATTTGTTGTATGTGCTTCGGCAGAGATATATCTGTGTTATTAACTGTAGAATTCGAGAAAGAGCAAAAAGTGCTCGCAGTGAACATGCAGTGCAGTGCAATAAACTCAACCATGGCAGTCCCATATATACCCTAAGTGGTTAACAATGCGATTATTTTCCACCTCATTCCCATTCACACAAAATGGGGCAATGACTGGTGTCCGGTTAACATGGCTAAGCATGTTGCCTGCGGCAACTTGTCCTTTGTTTTCGTGAGTGTGCACCCATTACCAAAAGGTGTGCAAAAGGGCATGATGAAGTGTGCAAAAAGAGAAGTCTACATTTTATCAATGTTAGCCAAAATATTAGAAAGGGCTACAATTAATAGGTCTTTCTCATAAAGCATATTTAATTTATAGCTTGACAAAATATTAATATTTGATCAGGGAGCAATATTATAAAATATTTATTAAGCAATTCTTTTTGGTTGGCAATGCGCCATTTGTTGGCAAGTCAGTTTTAAATTCAGGGTATTCCCTAGGCGAGCAATGTTTGTAGACCACTTTTATTTTATAGCTTTGCATTTGTGCGCCGCTGCCTGCTTTTGGGAATTTCAACATTACTCTGGGATGCCGCATTCCTCGCAAACAAAGGACAAGTTAAGTTTTGTGCCCGTCTCGTGGTTTACTTTTCATTTTTATTGTAAACTTCCAACTTTGCTTTGAAGTTCATTTTCATAAGCCACTGACTGTTCTATATATATATACATATATATATGTTGTCGGAACTCGACTTGCTGTTCCTTGGACCCATTGTCAGGTTGTTGCCTGTCTAGCAGCGCCCACGCGAAAGGTTCACGCCTCTTTTAGCTTTTCATTGGCTCATTTCCCACTTGTGTTGTTTGGTCTGTTGTCATTGTCAACAGCCTCGCAGTTTTCCTTGAACTCCTTTGTTATGGCGATCCATTTCGATCTCTCAGTCCACTCAATTCCAATCCACAATGGACAATGCTTATTCGCATGACTAATCGTCGCTTTATGCGCTTTTTTAATTTGTGATTTATATTTGCTTTTAATTTTATTAATTGACTTTAATGTCTTGCTCAGATCAGATTGTTGTCTCGCATTTTATGAGGAAGCAAATTTCTGATTTTCTTGTCAACAACAGTGAATGCGATAAGGAAATTTAACCCAAACCACAAAAGTGGGAATAACTCCTTGCTCAGTTCTAAAGAACAGCTTGAATATTAGTGACAAAAATTAGTACTCTTTTTGAACTTATTCCAGTATTATAAGGAAATTTGCCCAAACCACAAAAGTGGTTCCGACTCCTTGCTCAGTTCTCAAGAACAGCTTGAATATTACTGCCAAAAATTGTGTACTATTTTTAAACTTATTGCAGTATTACAAAAGACTTGACAGATATCAGTTTTGATATTATTTCTTTGTTTTAAAAGTCGAATGTGGCATAACAAAGAAATGAGTAAAGCAAAATTACTCTCACTCTCAGTTCAATTTTAATTTCAATTCCAAGTAGCTGAACTCGTGCGAACTTGGTTCGTTGACTTGAAAATTACTGTAAATTGTAAACATAATTAATTTTTTTTTTAATAATTAATTGTGACAGCTAGACAAAAGCAGAAGAAAACTGACAGCTGATGTGGCAAAACTTGTTAAGAATTCAGTTTGAATGCAATAAATAAATAATTAACAGAAATTATTTAATTAGGTTAAACATTAAGCATCCCAATTAGTCGAATGCAAATTTTAAATGTGTCATCTGCGCCCAAAAATAACAAGCAATTTCAATTGCTAATAAATTCCTTATAAGTGATTCGCTTTTCGCTGAGTGTATATATATAAATATTCGTAATAACTATATAGGCTTATATATGCTAATCAGGCTAAATTAATTTGAAATAGCAATTGGTAGAAATATCTATTCTTATACCACATCTGCTCTATCTTTTTGCAGCATGAGCCGCCAGCATCAGCGGCACCATCAGCAGCAGCTGCAGCAGCAACAACAACAGCAGCAACAGCAGCAGCAGCAACAACAGCTGCTGACGGCCCAACAACAACAACAACAGGCGCTGCTAATGGCCGAACATGCCGCTGCCGCGGAAGCCGCCGAGTTCTTCAATCTGCTCTGTGTGGCAACAACGATGCGACAGATTTTGGCATTGCATCGAGCCATGTGCGAGGCGGTTGGTTTGCGTCCATCCCCGCTTAATGAGTTCTATCCCAAGCTCAAGGCCAAGGTGCGCTCGTGGAAGGCGCAGGCATTGTGGAAGAAGTTCGATGCACGTGCCGCACATCGTGTGTACGGGAAGGGGACCGCTTGCACCGGCACCAGAGTCCTGGTGATTGGTGCCGGTCCATGTGGATTGCGCACGGCAATTGAGGCTCAACTGCTTGGTGCCAAAGTTGTGGTGCTGGAGAAACGTGATCGGATTACGAGAAATAATGTGCTGCACTTGTGGCCATTTGTCATCACAGATCTGCGTAATCTGGGCGCCAAGAAGTTCTATGGCAAGTTCTGTGCTGGTGCCATCGATCACATCTCGATCAGGCAGCTGCAATGCATGCTCCTGAAGGTCGCCCTCCTGCTGGGTGTGGAGATCCATGAGGGCGTCAGCTTCGAACATGCACTGGAGCCCAGCGAGGAACACAGTGGTTGGCACGCGGCCGTTACTCCAGCGGATCATCCCGTATCACACTATGAATTCGATGTCCTAATTGGCGCCGATGGCAAGCGGAATATGCTGGACTTTCGACGCAAGGAGTTTCGTGGCAAACTGGCCATTGCCATCACAGCGAATTTCATCAATAAGAAAACCGAGGCGGAGGCCAAAGTGGAGGAGATTAGCGGCGTTGCCTTCATCTTCAATCAGGCCTTCTTTAAGGAGCTCTACAGTCGCACGGGCATCGATCTCGAGAACATTGTCTACTACAAGGATGAGACGCATTATTTTGTGATGACAGCCAAAAAGCACAGTCTAATCGATAAGGGTGTGATCATTGAGGATATGGCTGATCCCGCGGAGTTGCTCGCTGCCGCTAATGTGGACACACAGAAGCTGCATGATTATGCACGCGAAGCGGCCGAGTTCTCCACACAGTATCAAATGCCCAATCTGGAGTTTGCTGTCAATCATTATGGCAAACCGGATGTGGCCATGTTTGATTTCACCTCCATGTTTGCCGCCGAGATGTCCTGCCGCGTTCTGGTGCGCAAGGGTTGCCGTCTGATGCAGTGCCTCGTCGGCGACAGTCTGCTCGAACCGTTCTGGCCAACGGGTTCGGGTTGTGCTCGTGGTTTCCTCTCCAGCATGGATGCTGCCTACGCCATCAAGCTCTGGTCAAATCCGCAGAACAGCACACTTGGCGTTCTGGCTCAGCGCGAGAGCATCTATCGCCTGCTCAATCAGACCACACCCGATACCCTGCAACGTGATATTAGCGCCTATACTGTGGATCCGGCCACACGTTATCCAAACCTCAATCGAGAATCGGTAAACAGTTGGCAGGTGAAGCATCTCATTGACACAGATGATCCAGCGATTCTGGAGCAGACCTTCATGGATTCGCATGCATTGAACTTGTTGCCCAATGTGCAGACGCCGGGTAAACGCAAGCGACGCAGCGGAGGTGAGTTGATAAAAAGATAGATTTTCATATAACTGTTTATATTGATCAATATGCTTGTCTTTTACAGATTCCTTGCCGCAGGCTGCCTCATTGCTGCGCTGGATCAGCGTACAGCTTGCAACGCATCAGTTTGCCGCTGAACTCAAAGAGCCCTCGGATGTGTTCCGCAATGGTCGTGTCCTGTGTGCGCTCATCAGTCGGTAAGTGCCACACACTTAAAAGATCTTTATCAAAAGCTGATTCCTTATTTCTTATCTATTGCCAGTTATCGGCCGGATCTAATTGATTATGCTGCCACCAAGGACATGAGCCCGCTGGAGTGCAATGAGCTCGCATTTGCTGTGCTAGAGCGTGAGTTGCACATTGATCGGATAATGACCGCCAAGCAATCGATGGATCTGACCGATGTCGAGTCGCGTGTATGGCTCAATTATTTGGACCAAATCTGTGAACAATTTCGTGGCGAGATACCGCACATCAAGCATGCCAAGATGGACTTCAGTGATCTGCGTCAAAAGTATCGCATCAATCATACGCACGTACCGCCGGACTTCTCCAAGCTGCTGCAGACCAAGCCCAAGGCCAAGTCGCCCATGCAGGATGCCGTCGATGTGCCAACAACGGTCCAACGGCGCTCTGTCCTCGAGGAGGAGCGCGCCAAGCGTCAGCGTCGCCACGAGCAGCTGTTGAACAGCGGCGGCGGCGGCGGCAATCTGGCACCTAATTCCTCAACCGGCGCTGCTACCAGCGCTGCGGCAAGCAGCAACAACGTGCAACAGGGTGTGTTGAAGATAACTATTATACGGCATAAAACAAAAAAATCAAGTTCATCAATGCTCTAAATTGTCCCATCGAAATATAAAATTATATTTGTTAAGACATATTAAAAAGGAACAACATGTTGTAGAAAATGTAATCCATAAGGGATTAATAGAGATTTCCTCGTAGTGCATATAGATTTATTTTTGCATTTAAGTCTGGCTTGTGCAGAGTATAGCTTGTCATTTAAATCATTTAAGTATTTCCATTTCTTAAAGAGAGCATTTAGCAGAAAGTCTTAATTTTTTAATTATCTCTGTGATATTAAAAACAATCTGAACGCTCAGTTATATCTCTTATAGCTTAATACTTAGATAGATACTTAGTAGATAATAATATAAGCAGATAAACATATTTATTCAAGTTCACAACTTAAAACTTTTAGCAATGATATTTTTCACAAAATTAGAACTGTTAGAACTATAAAATCAAACTTTTGTTCAGCTTCAAACAAGAAATTGTTAAATTTATAATAATAGCATTTTAATATTATTATTCCTCTTTATATATTCAAGTTACGAATTTAAAACTTTAAAAAATGATAGTTTTCACAAAATTAGAACTATTGTTAGAACTATTAAATGAAACTTTTGTTCATCTTCAAACAAGAAATTGTTAAACTTAAAAAGGTACCATTTTAATATTATTCCCAAGTTTAATTGTTTCTTAGACCAAAACTAAATTTATAATAATAGCATTTTAGTATCATTATTTCTCAGTTTAATTGTTTATAGACCAAAGTGTAATAATATTGAAGTGTGCTTTTTGTCCCATTGTAGAGCTATAATGTAAATCATTAATTAGATTATTTTTCACATATAACTGGATAACTCATTATATATATTATATATCTAACTCGATTTCTTTCTCTATATTTCAGCTCAAAGTGATACTCCACGTCGATCGAAGAAACGTCGCCAGGCTGATAAAACGGCGAACATTGTGAGTAAATGTTTCGACTATATCATGGAATGGTTCACTCGCGCATTGAATGCAGCTTGAAAAGTGATGGCGACAGTCAAAATTTGTTGTTTTTCTATATATAAATATATATCTATATAGTTCTATAAGTTAGTAATCTCACTTTTTGTTATGTGTAGGAGAGGAGAGGCCATCACTTTTCAACTGTGTCAACAACAACTTCTCTTTCTTTCTCTCTTTCATACATTCATTAAATATTAATTGTAATTTCTTGTTGATCGCTTGTCATACGAAAAACAAAAAAAAAAACAAAAATACCAAAAAAACAACGAAAAACCATAAAAAAAAATCAAAACAAAAAAAAGGTTAAACTCATACTGAAAACAGCTCTCTTTCATGAAATCAGTAACGTGATAAATGCATACGAATCCATCAACGAGGTCAGTTCGCTCAGTGTCCAAAGTCCGTGCTAAAAAATGACCATTTGTAAATGTAACTTCTGTCACATCTTTCTACTAAACCCAGATCCTAACCAGATCCCATAACCACCTAGTCGTTAGTCCTGTAGTTCATTTAGATTCTAGTCTACGTTTTATGTCTCATTGAACAAACCAACACACACGCATATTTATATTTACACACACTCCTTCAAACAACACACACACACGAATCTTGTGTACTGTGTACAAATCTTGACTCCACTCTCCACTCTGCTGCTGTGCAGGAGGAGCGCCAGCAGCGTTTGCAAGAGATCGAGGAGAATCGCTTGGATAGGATGAGCCGTCGACGCCAGCAGCGTTTCCATCAGACGCAGAATTTCTACAAAAGTTTGCAGCTTTTGCAGGCGGGCAAATTGCTGAGAGAGGGTGGCGATGGGGTTGCCGAGGGGGTGGCCGAGGACGGCACACCCTTTGAGGACTATTCGATATTTCTATATCGCCAACAGGCGCCCGTCTTCAACGATCGTGTTAAGGAACTGGAGCGCAAACTGCTCTTTCCCGTAAGCAATGCTGGATGCGAGTCCATCGATTGCCTGCCTGTCCTGTTTTCTCAATGTTGGCTGCACGCTGCTCTCCGCTCTCTGCTCTCTCCTCATGTTTTGTTGTCCTGGCTGGTCATTGGCATTGGCCAGTTTTTGTGCCTTAACTAACCGAACTACTGCCGGCTCTTATTGCATTGGCTAACTAATAAAAAAAAGTTATTAAACTGAAATGGAATTTACAGCATGTTTTGCGGAAGCCGTAATCCAAATGTTGTTTGTCTTTATAACTTCAAGACTCAACTAGTTTCGTGTTCGAAAACTCCAAAATGAAACTTTTGGTAAACTCATCTATTTTGCTAAAGGCCAAAATATAATAAAAGCTTTAAATTGATGTTGCCTTACTAAAAAACTTGTTAATTAATGCATTTTGTGTGGTCGCTTGTTAATTAGATACTATAAAATCTGAAAGTAATTAATCATTAACCATATTGACTAAAATTTATATCAGAAAATTAAAATTATATATTTAATAATAATTTAAATATCAAAAAGTGATTTCTAATTTCCAAGCGATCAATTAAAATTTCTGAAATTTGGATTAGTTTCTTTTGCTGCCAGATACTAAAGCAATTGTTGCTGCTATGTTTTCTACATCTAACTAGACTGAAAATCTTAGTTATATATTTAATTGTTGTTAACTATTATTTTTTGTTGTTGTTGTGTGTTTTTGATTTTATTATTGTTTGTTTATTATTGTTAATCCAACGTCGACGATAAATATTTAAATTTATACAAATTTTGATTTCTTCACCAATCCCGCCCACAACTTTGAATCTTTTCAATGCCCGCCCCACAATTAATGAAATCTGACACCAATCAAATAAAACACTTGACAACAATTGCGCCGCAACCACAAACACCACCACAACCACCACCACCTCCCCGTGCAGGATCGCGAACGTGGCGATATTCCGTCGGCACTGCCGCGTGAGGCAGATCAGCAGTTCAGTGATCGCATCAAGAATATGGAGCAAAGGATGACGGGACGTCCCGGACAGGGCAGTGATAAGAAACCCAAAGATTTGATGCGTGCCATTGGCAAGATCGATTCGAACGATTGGAATGTGCGCGAGATCGAGAAGAAGATCGAGTTGTCCAAGAAGACGGAGATCCATGGGCCCAAGGGTCGCGAAAAGGTGCCCAAGTGGAGCAAGGAGCAGTTCCAAGCGCGTCAGCACAAAATGTCCAAGCCACAGCGGCAGGATTCGCGCGAGGCGGAAAAGTTCAAGGAGATCGATACGACGCTTAAGAATCTGGATAAACAGCTCAAAGAGGGTCACAATCTGGACGTGGGTGAGCGGGGACGCAATAAGGTCGCCTCCATAGCCGGCCAGTTTGTCAAAAAGGACGAAACCAATTCGGATGAGAAGAACGCGAGCAGCAATGCAACCACCAACACCACAACCAATACCAACACTGTCATACCAAAATCTGTAAGTAGTTTTGGGTGTATTCCAAACACCAGATTATATATCATTTCCGATATTGGGTTCCTTTTTGTGTTTTTTGGTTTTTTTTTTCAATTTTCCTATGTTTATCCTGTATATTTAGTTGCTTTACAGCTTTTGTGTTAACTTAGTCCTTAGTCTCCGGGTTTACTGGTCCTGGTCTAAGGTGCCATGCGTATTGTTATTGTTGTTGCTCTCTTGCTGTTGCTCTTTGTTGTTGTTAGCCTGCTTCTATATATATATATATATATATATATATGTATATTTTAGGCCAATCTCTCATCCATAATCACAAATCTCATCCACATGTACATTTAACACTCATCTGTATTTTAAACGCACATACGCAAAAATTAACTGCTAACTATTTTTTTATACTCTGATAATAAAAGTGAAATATGAAATTATTAAGAGCTGCTGAAATGATTTAAATTAAAATTTTAGAATTCACAATATCCGAAAGATTAATGATGAAATAATTTTATCATTCTCCAAATCTACCAACCTTCCTTAAAGTCTCACAAAAACCAACTTCTACAAGATGTTTGTTTTTCGTCTTTTTTATCAGCATATATTAAACTTTTATCAGAGTATTTTGCAGTCGGCTATAACCGACTACTGCCTTCTTTTGTATTAGCAGCATAATTCCAATATTAGCATATTTCTAATCGGCTTAATAAATTCACCCAATTAGAGCTCGAAGGTGGCGCTGGCTTTCAAGAAGCAGGCCGCCTCCGAGAAGTGCCGCTTCTGCAAGCAAACGGTTTATCTAATGGAGAAGACGACGGTGGAGGGTCTGGTGCTGCATCGCAATTGCCTTAAGTGTCATCACTGCCACACAAATCTACGCCTCGGCGGCTATGCCTTCGATCGTGACGATCCACAGGGTCGCTTCTATTGCACCCAACACTTTCGGCTGCCTCCCAAGCCAATGCCGCAGCGGATCAATAAGAGGGTAAGCAAAGATTTCCCTTCTTTTCCACTTTTATTCACACTTTGTTTTGCCACAGAGATCCGCTGCAGCACAGCCTGCTACAACTGCCTCACCTGCCACACCGCAAGCAGCGCCAAATGCAGCTGCTGAGGCCGCTGTTGAGGCCATGGACACCACGCCCACCCGGGACCAAGTTGATTTGCTGGAAACTACGAGGGCTGCTGCCTCCGCCGACAACATGTCCGACGATGAAGCGAATGTCATCGATGAGAACGAGTGGTCTGGTCGCAATTTCCTGCCTGAATCGAACAATGATTCGCAGTCGGAGCTGTCCAGCTCGGACGAGTCGGACACGGAGTCCGATTCGGAGATGTTTGAGGAGGCGGACGATTCGCCATTTGGTGCGCAAACCCTGCAGTTGGCATCCGATTGGATTGGCAAGCAATACTGTGAGGATAGCGATGACTCCGATGATTTCTACGATTCCAGTGAGGGTATTGCCGGTGAGTTCATTATAAATGAATATTGAAATATCTTAATTATTTATTCTATATTTATAAATTTATTTCAGACGATGGCAAGGACGACACGGAGGGCGAGGAGTTTAAGAAGGCGCGTGAATTGCGACGCGAAGAAGTGCGTCTGCAGCCGTTACCCGTCAATTTGCCCACAGACACCGAAACGGAGGTAAGTCTCTTCAAATTGCCATCACTTGGTTAATGGGAAACTAATGTTATTATTATTATCATTATTTTGTATTTAATTTTGTTGTATACTCTGATGGTATCATCTATACGTACAATCCACCCAAAACTTTGTCCTTGTCATGGTGTTGGTTTCATTTATAAATCCTTAATACAATTAGAAGCTCAACTTGAACATTGAGAATAAAGAGAATGTGGAACGCAGCTCGCTTAAGTCGGCCAATTCGTTTGAGTCGGCCAAAAGTGAGCCGACCACGCCCACCGCAACTCCCACGCGTGCTCAAATGGAGCAGCTGGAACGAAATGAACCACGAAAATTTAGCAGCGAAATCGAAGCAATTAGCGAAAAATTATATCATCTAAATAATATGGTCAAAATGAACAAGGATCTCGAAGTACTGGAAAAGGAAAACTTGGTCAAAAGCGACATATTACGGAAGTTAACCCTCAAGGAGAAGTGGCTGGCCGAGAATGCAGCCATAGCTGCGGGCATTAAGGTGACAGCCACACCCACAATTGCAGCCACACCCAGCAAATCCAAGTTTGATGAGAAATACGAAAAGGTTGTGAGTCCTCCGCAAACGGTTATCGTTGAGCCCAAACCCAAAAACATCATTGATTTTAATCTCGATGAGCTGAAGCCACGCAAACCCAACTTTGAGGAGCGACCCAAAGAGTTGCTCAAGAAGCCAGAAAGTCTTAAGAAAGTGAAGCAACTGAGTCCCAAGCCGGAGCGCAAGAGCAGCGCCAATGTGAGCCGCTCGAGCAGCATTAAAAGCAATGCCAGCTCCAAGTCCAGTCCACGTTCACGCAAGTCCCACATGGAGAACCTGCTGGGCACCTTGAAGAAGCTGCAACGTCAGCACAGCAGCGAACAAGACGAGGAGATGGACATTGAGGAGGATGTGGAATCACAAAGCAATCCGCAATTGAATAGCAAACTAAAGGAAATTGGAGTCAGCAGCTTTGCTGGTACCATGGATCACATTAAGTCCCAAATGGTAACTCCCACGGTGCACACAGCAAATGTGGATCTCTCCAAATACTTTCCCAATCAGAAGTCGGAGAAAAGCAGCGCCGGCTATACAAATAAGAATCAGAAAACCCTAAAAGATGTCGACTTAGCCAAGTACTTTCCAAGCAGCCCGGCGCCACAGCGACGCACAGTTGATACGGTGGCGGAAAGATTGAAGAGGTCACAAACTGATGCGTCTGTACCCCAACCGGAAAAGGTCGAAGATCCTAAGGATGCCAAGGATGCGCAGTCCAAGCCGGAGCCCAAGTCCAAACCGGTAGCGCCCAAAAGGCAGTACTCTCTCAACACTTTTAGTCTGCGCGAGCATCAGCTGGACGGCGCCATGGATTTGGCCAAAAAGAAGGCACCAGTTAAGTTAGTTGCCCAAACGAAACCAGCCGAAAAGAAGGTCACAACTACAAACGTGGCCAAAACCACAACTACTCCCAAGGGAAAAGTCAAAATCGTAAAGAAAATTGTGCCAAAAGGCACCAAAGCCAAAAAGGCTGCGGCGGCTGCAGCGGCAACAGCAGCAGTAGAAACCAAACCGGAGGAGCAGCAGCTGCCACGTGACGAAGCTGAGCGCATATTCGATGAGATTCTAGCGGATGAAGGTGGTTCACCCAGCTCCGAGTATCAAAAGCTCTTTAATGATGAAAAATCACCCAGTGATCTCTCGGATAAAATCGAACGCATTCTCGAGGAAACGGGTCTCGATCTGGAGTTGGGCTTACCGCGACGCCAGAGCAAGAAGCTCCAGAAAACCAAGTCACTCGGTGAAGATGACTTTGACCTGGAGCCAAACCAGCGCTTGAGCGGAGTGCAGAATATTTTGAAACGCTTTGAATCGATGAGCTCGATTCAATCGCAGAACAGCGATGACCAGGCGGCCTTCAAGCTGCGTCGCATGGAATCCAGCACAAGCAATATGAGCAGTCTGAACCGATCGAGGGAGTCCCTCGCCTCCGTCACCGACTCGATGAGTGATCTGGAGCGAACCATGGACTATTTGCGCAATGAGTGGCGCAGCGAAGCAACCAATTTTCTGCAAAAGAAACGCAACAAATTCTATGCCGAAAAGGAGGAACAGCAAAAGCAGCAGGAGCAGGAGCAGGAGCAACTGCCTCAACCTGTTCGGGGTGTTCAGCTACCCGTGCAATATCAGAACTCCAAGCTGGCCAAGTTCTTTGGTTTGGCACCGCGTAAATCACCCGAGAAGCGCAAGTCGCCCATTAAAAAGAAAAAGTCCCCAAAACCCACAAAAGCCAATAATTCACTGGAGGAGCTGGCCAAGATTAGCAACGCACGGCAGGCAAAGCAAGCGCAGCAAAAGCAAAACAAAACCGCTCCCAAAACCAAGAAAGTTGAACCTAAAATCGACATTATTCCACCAAAACCGGCAACGCCGGTGCCAGATGATTTTGAGATTTTGGATTTAATTGAGAAGGCCACCGAGGCAAAGGAGCTGGAGCGTTCCAAGACAAAGAGTCCACTCGTGGAGGAAATACTTGATGAGATTCTCAATTTAGATGCAGCAACAGATGAGACACCTGCGCGTCCTGCTGTGGAGGATATCAGGAATCTGCCCAAAACGGGCTGCGATAAGTCGCAAAATAATTCCCGTCGTGGATCCCAATCCAGCTTGGTGCTCTCCCGACGACAATCGGATATTTCGCTAACCGAGAAGCTGAATCAGGAGGCGCTCGAGGCGCTGAGCAGCATCGAACTGGAACACGATGTGGAGCATGTCGATGAGGTGTTCCAGAGCATGGTGGAGGCCATGGAGTCGGTCAGCCAGTCCCAGGTGCTAGTCACTGATTTGGACGATGACATAGATGCCGATTCACTGTGCACCACAATTAGCAAGAGTCCTAGTGCCCAACCCATAACGGTGGTTAAGCGCGGCAGCTCCGAGGACGATAGCATTGAGAAGCTCCTTGGTGAATTCTCCGATAAAATGTTGGTAAATGTTGACTTTGATTCCAATGAGGATATGGTGGTCATTAGCCCTGCGGTTGATCTAACAGCCAACAGCTCCGCTGAACGCGATTTCCTGGGTAAGCTTGAGTCCCTCGAGCGCGATGAGGCACCAGAGAGCCGGATGAATCAGTCCAATCGATTCCAGCACACCGAAAACCAAGGTGTGGATGAAGTCGATGGCTTCCACTTTCCCGCCAGGCCACAGCGAAGACAAAAGAGCAGCTCCTCATCAAGTGAGCCAAATGTACCCGTTCCACCACAGCGCCTCAAGAAAAAGTTGGCTAAATTGGATCCGGTGGATATGTCACCCTCTGTGCAGGATTTGCTGCAGCAGCTGCATACAAAGAATGTGCAGCCTGAAGATGTACAAACTCAATCCGCACTGGTAGTGGAGACACCTAAATTTCCGAGACAGTCAGAGGAAGATGTGGTTGATGCTGTGAAGGAGTCACCTAAGAATGGAAATGATGTCAGTCAGCTAAAGATTAGAGAGGAAATTTCTGTGCCAAAAATACAAATCGATCAATCAGAGCCACCAAAGCCGGAAAGCCAAAATGGTTCAATCAAAAGCACAAACTCCTCGCACAGTAGTCTCAATGAGCCACGTAAGCTAATAGCACCATCGAAATCTAATAACTCCCTGGATTGGGATATGGAGAAGTTGCCCAACAGTCCAATGCCTCGTCGCAAACAGCCGCTAATCCCGCCCAGCAAGGAAAGCTCGCTGGAATGGGACATGGAAAAATTGCCCAATAGTCCAATGCCGTTGCGTCGTCGCTTGCCTGCTGCTGCAGCTGGTGTTCCGTCTGAACCCATCAGTTCCATAGAGCTGCTCAATAATCTGCCCAGTGTGGAGGATGATACGACGGCGGCGCAGGAGCGCATTATAAAGGAATTCGAGCGAGAACGTCGCCAGGCGCTGATCAAGCGGGATGAGAGCTTTGAGACAGCGGCTGCCGAGCAGCGACGACGCGACTCCCAGCAGAGCAGCAGCAACTCCAGTGCGAACTCCATCGGCAAGCGCAGCCTGCCGCCACCGACGCCACCACAGACGCCAACCCAGCGCAGGGCCGCCACCCAGGCCAGCAACAATGGCAGCCGGCGGGAGTCGGTTAGGCGCGATGGAACACCGCCCATGTTTAAGAAACTGGATCTGGGCGATGACAGCAACTCGACAGTGGACTCCACAGCGGACTCCACGCGTCGCAGCTCGTTTGCATTTATAGTGTTGCAGGACAACAAGCCGGTGATTGTGCCCATGCCCAAGAAGCTGCAGTTGCCCAAGTTGGAGCCGGCTAAATATGTGCCGGAAGTTAGCGCAGCGGATGAGCCCGTGCCGGAGGTCTTCAAAGATCGCGCCTGGCCCAACCAGAACAGCGTTGAAGACGCTGAGAGCGATGATGAGGAGCAAGCAGAGCAGACGCTGAAGCAACAGCTGCCGGAATATGCACGTTCCGATTCTCCGCCCTCGGCTGCCTTCCAAAATCGCCAGTGGCCAGATGGAAGGACCCGTTTTGAGCAGCAACAGCGCAGGGATTCCCTCGAGGCGGATGATGTGCTTGGTTTAATTAGCACCAAGCGACGCAATCACAAAAGATTCAATAACAAGCCACGTTCGCAATCTCCGCAACCTTTTAAGCCCTTGTCGGCGAGCGCTCGCCAGAGCTCCAAATCTTATAGTGATCTCAAAAGTGGGGGATCCATTTCAGCATCGCTGCAATCCCTTGGCTCGGCACCTTCCAGCCAGGATACGACGGACACCCGATCCACAGCGACAACGGTGGCAAGCACACGTCCTCTGAGCTATGTCAACTATGATGATCCGGTGGATGCCAGCACAAAGGCGCTGCTCGATCGCAGCAAGCGTTTGCACAATCGAAAACGCGACTTTGTCAACGAGCGCGTCGTGGAGAGGAATCCCTATATGCGTGACGTGATACGCAGCAACTACGAACCGGAGGAGGAGCTCTCTGGCTACAGGCCACGCAACTACACAAGCGGACTGACAAGTGGAGCCACGACGACAACTAGCCGCTTTCCCAGCTCCATACGAAATGCTCGCAATTACGATTACCTCAGCAACACTGGCAGCAGGAGACCCTACTCCGCCAGCACAATGACACCCAGTTATGTGCCTTATACAACAAACTCGTCGAGCAGCTCACATCTCAGCGATCTGTTTAGGCGACGCAGTCCCGCCACATCGTCCAACATGTCCAGCTATGGACTGCCCGCCAGCAAAGAGTCGTGCGTTATCTCTTAGTTGTCCTTAGTCCTTACATCTTTGATCACAAAAACTATTTCTCTATTTTACATTTAATCAACCGACAACCAACAACAACAACAACAACAACAAATTTTAGGCGACGTCGCAACTATTTTCTATACTGAGGCCATCAAGCGAGATCCCGAAACCAACACCTGACCAATGAAACCCCCAAAAACAAAAAAACAGTTTTACTCCTAAACAACAACAACAAAAAATACCCTAGATTCTTAGGCTGATCATAAGAACGATCAGTCCAACCCAACCGAAACCCAATGCTAAACCTGCCGCCTGCCAGTGCCACGCCTACAAAATTAGCATACTGAGCAAGAGAATGAAAGAGAGAGAGAGTAAAAGAGGAAGAGAGAGAGAGAGTTACACCTTTGTTAGCCACATGTCGTTTTAAATATATATATATATATATATATATATATATATATATACAAATCAAGCATCTGGGTACGATCTATGAAGGTAAATTCAAAATCAAAATTGTACACGAAATGTTGCGCTAACCCCCGAGCAGATATCAAAAGTTTGTAGTCTCTAAACCATATAGAACAAATTGTTTGCCGTTTCGTGTGTCGTCCAGTCCAACTCGCTAACCCAAAATGCTGCCTAAAATCTACCACCCCAAATCTCAAGATCTAACCCAAAATGTGTTTCGTTCGTTTTGTATTCTGGATCGTACCTAAAAAAGGCGTGTGATGATCTTGGCGCTTCCGTTGCCATTGTCATTTGCAGCAGCTGGTTAACAAAAGAAAATAATCAAAAAAATATATATACAAATTTTCCAAAAGTTCTTCACTAATTAAGCATGTTTCGATAATCCCAAAACTGCTTAAGATCTTGCTGATCCCTAATGCCGCCGCCGCTGCCTATTTTGTCGATGCTTTGTTTCAATGTTTTCTTTTATTCGTTTTTTGCACTGTTTTTATGTATTGATTTTGCTGAAAAATTATGCATTTTATTAATTGTGCATTGCCCAAATGGCTACAATTGCAGGTACAAACCGAATCTGAAAGCACATCGCCCGACGAAGTTGAACTCAACTCTGCCACAGAAATATCCACCGATTCGGAGTTCGACAATGATGAGATTATACGCCAAGCACCCAAAATCTTTATCGATGACACACATCTGCGTAAGCCCACAAAAGTACAGGTAAATGTGTGAAATATTGAAAATAATCTTGTCCTAATCCAATACCTCCCTTCTAGGTCAAGTCCAGCATGATCACAGCCAGTTCCACCGGTCTGCATCAGAAGCAACTGGCATCGCGGGAGAAGGGTGGCAGCTATTTGCAAAAGTATCAGCCACAGCCACCTTTGCCACAGTTCAAGCCTCTGGTGCAGGTGGATCCCACGCTGCTGATTGGCAGCCAACGTGCGCCGCTCCAGAATCCGCGTCCCGGTGACTATCTGCTAAACAAAACTGCCAGCACCGAAGGCATTGCCTCCAAGAAGAGCCTCGAGCTTAAGAAGCGCTACCTGCTTGGTGAACCGGCCAATGGAAATAAGATACAAAAATCGGGTTCCACCTCTGTTTTGGATTCGCGCATACGCAGCTTCCAGTCGAACATTTCCGAATGCCAGAAGCTGCTTAATCCCAGCAGCGATATTAGTGCAGGAATGCGTAGTTTCCTCGATCGCACCAAGCTCGGCGACAGCACCCAAAATGAACTAATGCGTTCTGCCACCAGCAATGTGATCAATGATCTTCGCGTGGAGCTCAAGATACAAAAGACGCCTTCGAGCAACTCCACGGACAATGAGAAGGAGAACGTCTTTGTAAACAGTAAGAACGAGCTGAACAAGGGCATGGAGTACACGGATGCTGTGAATGCAACGCTGCTGGATCAGCTGAACAAGAAGACGTCACCAACGACGCCAACCAGCAATAAAACAATCGTCGAGGTTATTGATCTGATTACGCCGGAGAAACCAATTCCATTCATTGATCTCACCGTGCTGGAGACTCCAAAAATAAAGACGACAAGCGATGCTATCATCACTCCGGAGCTCAATGTGGCTGTGGTGTCTGCCCTGCTGCCTGACAGCAATAAGATCAATGATCTTAAGCCAGATGTATCCAAGGATGTCAAGGAGTGCATCCCTGATATTCTCGGTGATATCAAGGCAGCGAAGGAGGCTGCCAGTGCAGCTGATGAAGAGGAACAGCAGTCGCTGATCTGTCAATCCGACGAGGAGAAGCGTGACTCGCCGGAGAAAGCCAACTATTTGGAGCAGGAGGATTCACTGCAAATTCAGGTGCCCAACATACCATGGACCAAGCCAAAGTCGGAGATTATATCTACGACTGGCAGCAGTGCGACCAGCTGCTCCAGTTCCGGCAGCTCCAGCATCGAGGATATACAGCATTATATCCTGGAGTCCACAACTAGTCCGGATACACAGACCGCAGGTGGTGGCAAGCACAATGTGCCACGACTGGAGGTGCACGATAGCAGTGGCGCCCTCATGCAGGTGGACAGCCTGATGATTGTGAATGGCAAATATATTGGTGATCCGGAGGATGTCAAATTTTTGGATATGCCAGCGGGCGTCATAGTTCCCCCCGCCGTGGCTGCAATAAAAACCAGTGAACTGGACGACGATCACGATGCGGAAGTGGAGCCAGTGACAGCTACTCCGGAGCCCGCCGAATGCACAGTTATCGAAGCGGAACGCCAGTTAGTATCAACGCCCCCAACACTGCCAGATATGGGACCACCAAAGCTTAAATTCGATAGCAAAAACGAAAACAAAATTGAGACTTTGAAGAATCTACCTTTAATCGTCGAACGCCAGCCGGATCACAGTCAGGTGGTCAAGCCCATTACGCTCAATTTAAGTAGCAATGCGGCCAAAACTCCGGACACGCCCACAACGCCCACACAGCATGATAGCGACAAGACGCCCACAGGTGATCTCCATTCGCGTGGCTCCGATTCGGAGACAGAACACACTGGGACTGGCCAGGTGTTCACCGAAACGGAACTGTCCGATTGGACGGCCGATGATTGCATCTCGGAGAACTTTGTCGACATGGAATTTGTGCTCAACTCCAACAAGGGCACAATGAAACGACGCAAGGAGCATCGACGTCGCCACAACCAACAAGCGGTGACAGCCAAGCTGCCCAGCAGCACCGAGGTGCTCCACGAGCTGGCCAAACAGGCGCCAGTTGCCGTTATGGGTGGCATTCTGCATGCCATCGATATCGATGACATTGAGTTTATGGACACCGGCTCTGAGGGCTCCTGTGCCGAAGCCTACTCAGCTACAAATACAGCCTTGCTTCACAATCGTGGCTACATGGAATATATTGAAAGTGTGCCCAAACAGGCGACGGAGCACAAGACGGCGGCGGGTCAAAACAAGGTGCATCCGCTGCAGCCACTGTTGACCAAGCGGGATGAGAAACTGGGCATTGATTACATCGAGCAAGGTGCTTACATAATGCACGATGATGCCAAGACGCCAGTGAATGAAGAGCCACGTCTGATGACGCAATCTTTGACAGACTCGAGCACATTGAATGAACTGGACGACGATAGCCTGGGCTGCATGGTAACCTCGCAAACGCAACCCACCACCACAGAGGAGAGCGAGGCCTTGACTGTAGTCACAAGTCCACTGGATACCTCATCGCCGAAAGTCCTCGATCAGTTTGCCACATTGCTGGCAGCGGGCAAAGCGGAGATTTCAACGCCCAGCAGCTCCGAGCAGCAGCCCAAGACGACACAATCCACAGTGACCACCATTAGTAGCAACAGCAGCTCGACACCCGCTCCAGCTGTGACAACCAAGGAGTCCGAGGAGGATATGCAGATACAGTTTGAATATGTGCGTGCGCTGCAACAGCGCATCTCAGAGATTAGCACACAGCGACGCAAGAGTTCCAAGGGTGAGACGCCCAATCTGCAGCATCAGCCGCAGGCAACTGTGATAGAAGCGGCAGCAGCAACAGCAGCAGCAAAGGAGGAGGAACAAGAATCAGCGGTGACAATGCGTCCACGCAGCAGCAGCTCATCGAGCAAAGTACCTGAGATACCCACGCTAAATAGCAAGCTGGAGGAGATCAGCAAGGAGCGCACCAAGCAAAAAGATCTCATTCACGATCTGGTCATGGACAAGCTGCAATCCAAGAAACAACTTAATGCCGAGAAACGTCTGCATCGCAGTCGCCAGAGAAGTCTGCTGACCAGCGGCTATGCCAGCGGCGCCAGTTTGAGTCCAACGCCAAAGCTGGCTGCCGCCAGCAGTTCGAGTGATGCCAACTGCAGCAGTCAGGCACATTATCATGTTTCCACGGCGGTCGTCGAACAGCCGTCGACGAGTCCACCCATTGAAACCTTTAAGGCACCCAATCCTCTACAGAAATCCGCCACTGCCAGCTATGTGTCTCCATATCGCACTGCACAGCCAGCGGTTCGCAGCTCGGATCTCTTCAAATCCCGACCCTTCAGCGAACATATTGACGCAGAGCAATTTAATCTGTTGGAGCGACACAAACTGAACAAAACTGCCTCGTTTAGCTATGGCAAGGTGGATGAGTTCACCACACCGCTGGCGCCAGTGCGTCCACATCGCAATGGGAATCCGTCACAAGTGGAAGCCAGCATCTCTGTCTCCACGGAGAATTTGCGCAGCGAGGCACGTGCCAGGGCACGTCTCAAGTCCAATTCCGAGCTGGGTCTCAGTCCGGAGGAGAAGATGCAGCTGCTCCGCAAGCGTCTGCAGTACGACCAAAATAGCGCCATCAAAGCCAAGCAGCAGGAGGCAATCTCTGTTGATTTAACGGCTCGTGCTCGCAAAATGAGCGCCTCGAAGAGTGTCAACGATTTGGCCTACATGGTCGGCCATGCTCAACAGCAGCAGCAGCAGCAAATCAATCGTTTGGATAACGAAGCCAAAGCAGCGGACTTTACATCCGATCCCAATCTGGCAGCCAGTGCACAAAATAAACCACTCAAATCGACAAAGTCAAGCAGACGTCAAAAGGATCCGGAACGTCGCAAAAGTCTCATCCAATCGCTGTCCAGTTTCTTTCACAAGGGCAACAATTCCACGACAACGACCTCAACAACGTCCAGCAGCAGTCCGAAGGAACAGGGCGTCGCTGTAGCTGCCAGCCACTCTGAGCATGCAGAGCGTCCAGGCACAAGCAGCAGCGGCACGCCAACGATCTCCGATGCGGGAAGTGGTGGCGGAGGCGTCTTTAGTCGCTTCCGCATCTCACCCAAATCAAAGGAGAAGTCTAAGGTAAGCGTCTGCCCAAAGTCACCGTTAAAGCCACCTAAATGTGATCCGTAGTCCATTTCCACAACAAAACAATTTTTGCCGCTTTCACAAAATCAAAGTAAAACACAAATAAAATAGCTAAATTTTCTGCTGATCGTTTTAAATTTAATGAATCGTCCAAGAAAAATTAGCTATTTTATTTTTTAACAATATAAAACGAAATGTAAATTTTGAAATGTGTAAAAACGTTACTAAAAATTTACTTTTACTTGTCCATCTGCATTTGTGCATTTCCATGTAATCCACTAAGTATTTATACAACTCTTACAACTTACAACAAAAAAAAAAAACACTCATCCTTTAGGGCTCTATGCTTATTTAAGATATTAACTGATTTATTTGGTGTGCGGTAATAATGTGTTCATATGTCCTTCATTTATAACCAATCAACTTTTTCTAACATTTTACAGTCTTGCTTTGATCTAAGGACATTCGGTGTTGGTGTAAGAACAATTTACTTACCTATTTTAATCTAGTTCACTGACATTGTGCTTTTAAATATTTCATTCATTTTGGTTATTTGTACTTCGGATAAATGTTTGGCATGAGTTTTATCCTTATTTTTATCATTCAAAAATTAAATTCATATTATATGGAACAAATTATAAAACTTTCGAGTACACAAAAATTTATGTATTTTTGATTTACATTCCAAAATGATTAACAGAATTTAAATTTTTCTCCACTTATTCATTATATATTTTCAACATTTTTATTTTTATTTATTTTATTTGTGCGATTTTAAATTTCTCTTCAATTATTCATTTTATGTTTTCAAAAATTATATTTTATTTATTTTAACTATGCTTTATAAATTACGCTTTAAATGATATATTTTCCTTTATGTGGGTGGAGCATAAAATTCATCTCATTGTGTTGCGCTTATGTGGAATTTTAATTTATTTTAAATTCATTTTTAATTTTCTTACCACGCTTGCAAGAATTTTTATTTATTTTATTTTCATTTTCTTTTCACAATTTGCAGCTGAAAATATTTAAGTCTTAAATTTAAGATTGCCTGATACCCCTAATTTTTATTACTTGCTAATTTTATAATCGGCTTTACACGTTACTTTATGAGTAGCCGTATTCATATAGATGATTGACATAGTTTTATCATTTTATTTTATGTTTTATTTTTTTTATTAAGTTTTTGATTAATTAAATCAATTTTTTTTATAATATTTCTTTCGCAATCTGAAATTTTTTAAAAATATATTTTAAATAGACTAGAATTAAGTTCATGTTGCATGAATTGGGATTTTTATGGAAACTCGGTGTGGATCTTTTGGTTATGGTGCCTACTCCAATTGAGCTCCCCAGGACATTAAAGCACGCTTAATTGTTTATAACATTTTGCTTGATAACTGAAAAACTGAAAACTGTTTCATTTTTGAATGTTTCTTTCTTGTTATTGCTGCCAACCAAACAACAAAATAAATACAATTACAAATACACACAATATTACACAAACACACACACACACACACACATGATATTTAATCAAATATATTTGAATAATGAAATTAGGACAAGGATATGATCACAAATAACGCAACAAGCACAACGACATCAACAACAGCAACAATATCACAAACAACAAAACACACCCAAAATTACCCAAACAACACAACGAACAACAGTCGCTACCGAAAGCAAACGAACACCGAATCGTTCTCATCGTCCAGCCCGCAGCTCTATATACATAAGCCCCATCATCTGGTTGGAACGAATGCCCAGGACGACCAGACTCCGCCACCCATACCGCCTTTGCCACTGAATTATCAAAGATCCGATGGTTTGTTGTTTATCATTTTATGTTTCTCACTTCCCTCAATCTTTATTTGTTTTGCTGTTTAATTTTATAACCTACCATGTATGCATATATATATATATATACTCATGATCTGTATTATCTGTGTACATGGCGTATTTGTGTAGATGAGAGCAACGCTAACGAGACACGAGAGCATAAGAAACAACGTGCCATATCGAAGGCTTCACGACAGGCTGAGCTCAAGCGATTGCGAATCGCTCAAGAAATACAGCGCGAACAGGAGGAGATCGAGGTGCAGCTAAAGGAACTGGAGGCCCGAGGCGTTCTCATTGAGAAGGCTCTAAGGGGCGAGGCGCACAACTACGAAAAGTAAGCAAAAAAAAATAACCAAAAAACAAATATTAATATCTCTTAATGAATACTTTTCTTAAAGCTTGGATACGTCAAAGGACAATGATGAGAAACTATTGAAGGAACTTTTGGAGATTTGGCGCAATATCACAGCACTAAAGTAAGTAATAAGAGCAATGTTTTCTGTTGTTTTGTACAAATTTTAATGAACAATCTATTTATTGCACAGAAAACGTGATGAGGAACTGACTATAAGGCAACAGGAACTGCAATTGGAATATCGGCATGCACAACTTAAAGAGGAGCTCAATTTGCGATTGTCCTGCAATAGTAAGTGACTCGTTATAAATATAAAAATAAACTTTTGTCTGAAAAATTGTATCGCAATTGCAGAACTTGACAAAAACTACGCCGATGTAGCTGCGGAGGGTGCAATACTCAATGAGATGCTCGAAATAGTGGCTAAGCGGGCGGCATTACGACCAACTGCCTCCCAGGTGGATTTAACTGCAGCGAGCGCTGCTTCAACATCAACCGAGGCGGGCATTACACTAGCCGGCCAAACGCACGAACAGGAAGAATCAAATGCAAGTCCCCAAATCAGCACAACACTATTTTCATCTGATAATAATCGACTTTCCTATACACTTTCAGATTTGAATAATAAACATGCCTTGGGGTTTATTGGCTCACGAGGTCTGGCAAGGATTTTTACGCCTAAATACTTAAGAAAAATGTACCAAAAAACTAAAGAAAAAAAGTGAAAAATTAATAAATGCAAAAAACTATAAGCAGCGGAACACAACAATAACAATAACGATAATATAAAACGCATGAGCTGTAAGATAAACGAGCAAGAAAACAATTGATATAAACTTAGGTCGGATTGCTTTAGATATTTTTTCGAGAAACGCGCAACATTATTGTATAAATAATAGAACAAAAACACAAACAAATTTGCAATTTAATTTTAGTGTTCAGTTAGTTTTGATCAGAATTTTTTTAGTCTCTTAGTTTGTTGCAGCCTTAAAAACAATTTAATGTGAACCGTCTGATCTTTGTATGTTGTATTATGTTGTGTAATAAGTTAACTATGTATCGTGAATATTATGTGTAAGTGTGCAAATTGTTTCTTCCTTTGAGCAATTGTAAATGGTGTATTTGTTTGTTTCTTAGATTACGTTTTCATTATTTGTATGAGTACTTTTTTTTTTACATGAATAATGTACTATCAATCATCACCCATGCATGTAATTTGCTGCCCAACTAAAATCATAGTGAACACAAAGATATATACACAAATATTTTCTATATACATATGTATAAATCGAGCGTATATAACGATATATATATATATATATATATATATTTAACAAAGCAAAAGCAAAGCAAACATTAATTGTATACTAATAAAAATGATTTAAATTATTATTTATATATCCTATTATCAACATATTTATCGAATTTATAATAATTTAATTTTTTGATTTATTTAAAAATTGAATAAAGATTTTATGAATTGTGAATAAAGGAAACAATTATTTCATTCAACACACGATTTTATTTATTTTGTAATATTTGCTACAGATTTTATATGATTTTATATGGCAAGTATACTTTTGTTATTGAATTATTTGAATTAATCCGATAAATTTTTACCGTTTCGTGCTGTTGAGAAAGTATCGATAAGTCTCGTGAGTGGTAGTCAATTCGATAAGTGTGCAAGCTGAGTTGCCCATTAAAGTCCATCTCTATTGCGAAGCAGAGAACAAAACAAAGAAAATCGGTTCCATTTGTTTTACTGAAATTTCACAATTGTGAACTTATTGAACAGAAATGCCTGAAGAAAGGAAATGCAAGAAGTCTGTCAAGACAGAAAAGACAGCAACAATGGCAGCGAGCGAAACAAAAACGCAGAACAAAAAAAAAACACCCGATGCAAAAGCGAACTTGGCTGATGTGGAAACGCAAGAGGAGGAACTGGCTGGTCAGCCGGCGGCGTACAGCATGCGACCAGCATTTGGCGAATCCTTCCCTTTGCCTATTGTGAAAAGCATAATAAATAGTGTAATGACTGAGAAACTAAAAGGTTTGTATAAATCGAACAAATTCAATTAAACAATTGTTGCTAAGCAACCACTTTTAGATAAAACATATGACAAGGATGTGGCCAAGAACTGGACACGTGAGATTGTTGACGATGTGAATCAGCAGATAGCTTCGAATCCCAAAGTAAAGCGCTACAAGCACGTCGTGCAAGTAATGCTTGGCCAGGAGCTGGGAGCTGGATCCACATATTTATCGCGCTGCTGTTGGGACTGCGACTGCGACACATCCGTCACCGAGGTGTTCAGCAATACCAGCCTGTTTTGCGTGTGCACAGTATTCGGAACGTATCAGTACTGAACTAGAGAATACTGCGTGCATCTGACTATGACTATAAGGTTGCGTATGTTGTGAATCCCAAAAGTTAATCCTATAAATAAATCAATCTTATTACAGGTTTGTTGTTTACACACACCAAAAGAAGTTTAAAGTGCAGCATACAAATGTGTACTCTATTGAATAAAAGCACATTTCTGGAACAAGTTTTATTACTATATATATATATATATGTATCTTCTAAACACCACCAATATTTATGTGTAACTTAGCTAATCTCGTGTTGAACTTCTCTTATAAGAACAACCATTATCCATAAATATTTCGAAGCTGCAAGTGAATTTAATATGACAATTTTTGGCTTTTTACTTGGTTAACTTGTTGAAATCTTAAAGAAAACAATTAATTTGACAAAAGTTCAGATTTTGCCTAGTTAACCAATTTTTTTTAAAGTAGATTTAGCAAACATACCAAATTTGGTACTATATTTTAAGCTATACCTAAGTCACTTTATGCAGACCATGAAAAACTATAATTTAGTTATTACATAGAAATCTAAAATATATTGCCACTCACTATTTTTCATAAGCTTCTACTTTCTCTGGAATATTCGCATAAAATAAACACAAATCGTTAATTACTTTAACTACTATTTTATAAGTCTCCATCATTTGTGCATAACTTAAACTATTCTCGTTAACGCCATGTAAAAAACATTGCTTAGAAAAAAGTGAGCATCATTTATAAAACAAAGTTTTTTTTGTTGTTATATACATTTGACAATTATACAACATTTGAATGTGCAGAGATGTTTAAGCAATGGCAGTAACCCAGGAAGCGAACATTGCTCCCCAGCTTCACTTTCTGTTGCTGTCAATACGTGTTGACCTTCGTTTTGCACCAGTGCCTATGCCTCAACAGTGGATCCCTCATTGTATGCGAACGTTGAGTGGATTGAGTATACGGCCCGACATAACCGCCACGTCCAAGTCGCGATCAATGATGAAAAACAGAAACGGATGATTAACAGAGATCTGTATGGGCTTCGTTTGGGCACCCGAGTTACCTGAACAACAACAAGAAAAAAAAAAAGAAAAGGAAATACATTATTTCACATTTGTTGCACTGTTGCAGTTGCAGCTGGGCCCCAACACCTCGATAGAGATCTGTTTTAATGCTTCAATGCGTCGAGGTGTGCTGCAATGTTGCAACTACAAACTATTTAGCTACTTCTTACGTTTAAGCTGATTGATGGGATGCGTACGAATGTTGACATCAATCGATTGCTCAATGTGCCGCACATAGACGCCTTTCTCGTCAGTCATGGGTCGAAAGTCGGCGCGATTTGGCTCAAATATATCACAGCTGCAACGAGAGGGAAAACCAGAAAGTAAAAGTGCGGATAACCATATGAAAATGAAGATAGCAATCCACACTGCTTACATGCCCATCTGCAAAAGAAACCAGAGAATTATTTGAATATATCAATAAAAACAAGAAGACAACTTTTTGAAAGATTATTCAGATTATAAAACTATATGCAAATAATATTGATAATTTTTTAGGAGGGAGTAAAATGTATGAAAGAAATCATCGTTAATTCTAGAAACCAAGTATTTGAAATTTTTACGCATCGAGGGATTTGTCAGTCAAATGGTTTATTTACACAGCTTTGGGAAGGATGGACAAACATATATAAGCTCATACTTTAAATTATGATACATAAATTAAATATCTTTTAAGGCTTACATTTTGCAGATCGTTGGTAAGAAACATGGTGCCATGCACCTTAAAATCGGGTATGATGGCCTGCACCCAACGTGGCTTTAACTGTTTGCGCATCAATCGTAGCGTTGGTCCTAGTTTCAACGAGGCAGCAGCTGCCACAATATCCATGTGATAATCGGGCAGCAATATCATTAGATTATATTCGGCTGTGTCCAACTCCAACTCCAGCACACTCATCTTCAAGTGCTCGAAGTACTTGTAGTATAAAACCGCATTGTATACCTTAAATGTGGTGTGCACCACCTGCTGATTGCCCAGGTAAAAAACGTGGCTAATTACGTCCGTATTATAGTTGGTTTTCGCCTCAGCTGCATCGTTAAGAAAATGCGGCTCAAAATCGTTGGTGATGTGCGCAAAGGCACCAGTCGTTGGTATGGGCAGTGCGTGAGGTGGACCATGTGGTGCATGTGGATTAAATAGGGCCACAAAAAGATTTGCATCCAATTCTTTATAGCCTAAAATGTGTCTCTTGTGCCGCGCAGTGGTTGAGCTCGATTTGCGAGGTTTTGCCGTAGTTGTAGTAACAACTTGTCGAGCACTGTTCAATGACTTCATCTTTCTTTGTAGTGGCGCTGCCACCTGGCGCTCCATCATGGGCATAATGGAGATCCGAGCACTTGGCAAATAATTGGGCTTGGGCGTTATGGGGTTGGAGTGTTTGAGGGGCGCTTGGAGTTTACTGGTGGGTAATCTTGAAACGCGTGCCTTTTGAATCCTAAGAAACGGTTCCGCATCCTCTTCGGCCACAAAGGCAGAGACCAGCTCGGCGGCCTCATCTTCAGCTTCAGCCTCGTCTGCCTCGCCAGACGTTGTCTCTGTTGCCTCAGTTGTTGTTGTCTCTGGTTCTATCGTTGTTGTTTCCTCTGTGGCTGTTGTTGTTGCTATTGTTGTTGTAGCTTCAGTTGTTGTTGTGGGTAGCTCTGTTGTTGTTGTTGTTGCTTCGTCGTCTTTTGTTGTAGTGGTGTCCAGCATCTCCTCAGCGGTCGCATTGCTGGCCATTGTGGTATTGTCCATTTGTGCATCTGTTGTGAGATTCGCTGGCGTTGATGATGTCATATCTATACTCAAATCGTAGCCATAGAACATTAGTACAGTTTCAAAGTCCTTGAGAACTGTCACATTGCTCCGACTCAAGCTTAGACCCTTTAAGGGATTATCGGAGCCGAAGAAATACGTCTGAAATTATAATAACAATAAATCAAATATGAATTGCTTTTATGGACATTTTTACAACAATTTTAAGAAAACACAACTTGACAATGGTATAATATAGAAAAGAATGTTTATCGAATTAGCTTAGGTCCTCAATTTATAAATTTTAATAAAAATGTATATATCTTTTTCGAGTTTACTAGCTTCTGTTACCACTTCATACTTATCTATTACAATTTTATTATTTATTCTTAGCCAAACACATATTTATCTATGCATATGACCATCATTCAATAGCCGATACAAACATATATCTACCAATTTGAAATTTTATACACATCGATCAATTATCAATTCCATTTGTGTCCAACAAATTCGGCCAATCATTGCAGACTGTTTGGCTTCAGAACAAACAATAATAGATGAGGTCAATGAACTATTGATAGCAACAATTGGATAGCAATTGATCATCGATAAATAGATCTGTTGGCATTGGCCTGGAGCACAATTCCAAATGCTATCATTGTATTTGACCCAAAGCGCTTTGCTCCAATATGAATAATACTTGGTTTTTTTTTTTATCAGTCAACTGTAATCTTCCGTTAGTAGAGTGGGAAGTGGATTACAGCACCCGAAAATGTGCTTAACGAAGCATATAAATTTTAGTTGTTTAGCTATAAATTACACAAACATACCAATTTCCCGCCAAGAAAAAAAAATCATGGTTTTTAAATTAACAATCAACATTAAATATTTTACTCCATTCAGACAATCTGGGAAATATTTTAATTAGGTATACTTAAAGAACCATTTAAAAAAACATGTTTCAAATGAATATATATTATATTACAACATTTACGAATTACATTTTTTCAAAGTTTTTTTTAGAAGAAATTTATAGTAAATTAAACTTAAACTTTTTTTTTTAGAGTGTACTACGCAAATGAGGTGTTTTTCATCAGACTCACCCGCAATCGTCGATGTATGTCGCGATATCCAACTCGTATCACATCGCGATTGTTGGGCAGCTGCAGCACATTCCTCAGCTCCGTTGCACTCCGTCCCGAGGATCCTTCGTAGAGAGCGACCAGCACGCTGACCAGCGCCGTTGGCGAGAATGCAAAATTATTGCGATTGAGTATAGAGTGATAATGTAGCAGCCGATGTGTTAGATCATTGGTCAGATCGACCATAACTTCGCCCGGGGTTAACTGCTTAGCGGCGACCACATGCGGCAAATGCTCCAATTCCAGTGGTGTCAGCGGTGCAGGTGGCAGTGGAGGATGTGGATATCCACTCGCGCGAAACTCCTCATGATCGATTTGTATGTAGTGGGCTTGGCTTGGACACAACAACCCAATTCCCAGGCACATCCAGAGCCAGGTTGAGATCATCATTGTTCCGACCTTGTTCAATTTTAAATAAATGCACATTGATAGTCACGTTAACTGTTTTTTGTTTTAGTTTTTTTCTATCACTAACCAGCTGTAACTGAAGCATGAAATCCGTTTAACAAAAAAACTTGGCAAATTCGAATCGTGCTCATAAATTGCATTATTTTGAATATTTCTGCCAACTAATTTTCAATCAATTAGGCAAATTGAAGGTTGCGTAATTTTCCCCAACTGTCACTAAAATCACTTTTCACACATTTTCGCATCCAATTTGAATCCAATTCCGATTCAGTTTAAAGTCCAACCGATTCTCGTGATTGCTGCCAGCTAACTGAAACTCTGAAACTGCCAGCACACTGTTCAAATATAGCTCAAATACAACTCAATTACGGCTCAAATCCAACACCGATCGATGTGTTCGGCAGCTGCGATGCTTTCGTGCGTGTCTCTCGGAAATATATGAATAAAACTGCACTTGTCCAAGCCAATTGTATTTGTTTGCCGTAATAACATTTGAACCATTCAGTATATATTATTAATAAAAAAAAAATGAGATAAAAATTATAAAAATAAGTACTATTTTGAACATTATATAATTCTAAAAAGTTGACTATAATCAGTTAAAAATAATATTCTAAAATAATTTTCGTAATTTAATATATTTATTTATGTTTCTTAGAAAACATTTCGAAGTAAAAAAACCATTAAAATAAATATTTCATACTGTGAACAAAATAATAAAAAAAATTATCACTAGTTGTAATAGTTTTATAAAAACATTGGTCTTGTAAAACAAAAATAAAAATATTTTTTTAAAACTTCAAGGCGAAGGATTTTCTTTTTCAACGAGAAAATTACGTTAAGAGTGGATTGTTAACCAATTTAAATATACAAATTTATAACAAAACTGTAATCGAAACCCAGAATATTTTATACTATAAATCAGGGTTTTGTTGTAGCAGACAAAGACTCTTAAGAGTAAGGCTTTCAGCTTAATTAATAGAATATATCGATATAAATCAAATTCAAGATTTACAGCTAAACTTGGTAAACATAATGAACCCGGCATCTTCAATTTTAAATCTTAAGCACAAAATTGTTTTTTTTAATCTATTTAAAATAAAGATATTTTAATTAATATTTGGATTTAATTTTGCTTTATTTGAATTACCAGGTAAAGAAATATTGTTACTCCAACGGACATCTGGAAAGTCTTCGAAATAATTAACATTCACGAGGACCTACTCTATCGAACTGCATTCCAGTGATAACGAGGGCATCTCAAGAACCAAACATATACAAATATATATATCATGAATAAGTCGATTTATGCGTTTAATCAACCTATTTAGGTAGAGCGGGAAGGTTGACTTTACCAAAAGGCTTGAGTGTAGATCAATTATTGATTAAATACGACTAACATGCTGTCATTTCTTATTTGTTTTTCAGTTATCTCACAACTTTTAAGTGGATTACAGTAATCAATTAAGGTGGAGAAAGAGAGTTTTGAGCTTATGCCAAACCAACTAGCTCAACATTTAACTAGTCACATTTAAAATGTCTTTGGGAAAGTATTTTGTTCACGCTTGCATATCTTACCTGTTGGCATTGTCTGGAATCATTGGATTCTACATTGACTCTCGCTCGGGAAAATTAATAAAATCACGTTTGCTGTTCTATTATGGTCGATTTTGCATCCTTCTCGTGTTGGTCGCTATTTTATATAAGATATATACGTATTGGATGACGTTCCCGATAAACATATCACAACATAAGTTTATGACTTTCATTATTTTCACATATCCCGTACCCACGTCACTTCCAGTCGGAATTTATATATTCTGTGCTCAATGCTGGCAGCACAGAATAATTCGAATATATGAGAATTTAAGGAAAAATGAGCATAAAATCCCATATAACTACTGAAACACATCACCAGAGCTTCTAAACTTACGTCGGATTTTGTGGATCAGATTATCACTACTAGTCTCTAAAGCAGTATTTCAGTGGATTCGGATATTTATCAGCAACAGAGAATATATAAAATATAATATTGTTTGTTTTCTCTTATCAACAATAGACAAAGTATTTAATATGATATTATCTTGGCTTATCTGGATTATTTGCTACAACTTCATAAAACTGCAACTTGCCTTACAACATTTACTTCGTTGTAAAATGCATGGATCAAAACGATTGCAGAAAAGGCGAAAATTGCACAAGATGTTTTATCAACTGATACGTATGATAAATGCAATAAACATTATTTTGAAGTATCCACTGGCTACTTTAATTTTGCAACTAATTTACAACATGTTCTTAAGAGGATTCATTACGGTACAGTTACTGTTTGGAAAAAACAATAAACAATTCGGTTACCCAGTATTTTTTGCGCCAAGCATAGGCATTGTTGATGTATTTGAATTCTATATACTGGGCTGTATCGCTGAAGGAGTTCGTAAAATTAATGAGAGTACACTAAACATTGTGCGATACCTTTACCCGAACGAGGGTCAAGTAGACCGAAGTGTGAGTTTAACAGGATGAATAAGTTTTAAATTACTCATTTGTACTCTCTTTCAGAATGAATGGTTTGCTCTGCAACTGACAGTGGATAAGATGCATCTCCGTAGCCTTGCCGGTCTAAGCCTTAATCTTCAGCTTGTCTTTGTACTTCTAACTAACATCCTACTTCATATTATATATATGGTACAGAGCGATTACAATCTCTTGGAAGTATAGAAAGTTGTGTTAAAATTTAACACTTTCCGAAACATTTTTGAATTGTAAGTGTAACAAGATAAACTGGTTTTAAGTGTTTTATAAATGATAAATGAGAACTACTTGTATGCTACATTTGCATATTTTGATAATTTACAGTTAATTAACGAATTGTTTTTCTTTTAACAACCAACATCATAACTAATAAATATTCCAAGATGGGAATCAAATTCTGGGCGCGCGATATATCGATAGGTAATCGATAGCTTATATCGCCTGGTCATTGCGACGCAAAATGTGTGGCAGCCCTAACTGAGTTTCGCACTTGATTTTCCCAATATATTCGATAAATGCGAACAATGCAACTCTGGACGTGCTGTAGCCCTGGAAAACCACGCCAGTCATTTTTGTTTTGATAAGGATAAAAAAGAGCGTGGCCTGAGAAAATTTGCACAAATCACACAAAAATCCCCACAAACAATTGCGAAAACAGTTGCATAGTGTGTGGAATGTTGTGCCACAGAAAGTGTATACCATATTGAGCGCCACAGCGCATACGTGGATAGCAGCGTGTGGCCGTTGATGCAGCCGCGGCGGCCGAAAGGCGCAGACAACTAAAATAACAAACCGACGGGGTGCTCGTGTGTGTGCTGCAAATGGCAGGCGACTGTTTGAACACAATTGTATAACGTTGTAGCAGACAATAATAATAATAACAATCCACTAAATAAGTCGCAGCACATAATTTCTTTATCTCTCCTTCTCTCGAATACCAACAAAAAGTAAGGCAGGTAAATATAATGCATTTGAACCATGCGACGGCGGCGACAGCTGCGATGGCCAATTATCAGCACTATGCGCCCTCCCAGCTGGCCACGCATGGTGGCGGAGGGGGAGGCAGTTCCGGCATCGGTCCAAATGGCCTGCAGCAGCCGACGACCATAGCGAGCCTGCAACAAGGTCCTTTTGCATTGCATCAGTTGACCGCAGTTCAGGCCATTCAGCATCCCACCCATCAGGCCATGTTGCATCCGCAACATCCGCTGGTGCATCTGCTCGACATCTCGACGACAACGAACAGTGGGGGCGGCAATCATACACCCATCTCGCCAATGAAACAGGAAGTGCAGAGCGTCATCAGTGAGGATGAGTCTGTGGTGGATGATCCGCGCAAGAAGAAACAGTGTCACGTGTGTAAGAACAAGTTTCGGCAATTGACGACGTTACGCAATCATATGAAAATCCATACGGATGAGCGTCCCTACAAGTGCAAGCACTGTGACAAGGCATTCCGCCAAATATCGACGCTCACCAATCACGTGAAGATCCACACCGGCGAAAAGCCATTCACGTGCAACATTTGCGCCAAGGACTTCCGACAGCAGAGCACGCTCATCAATCACATCAAGACGCATAAGGGTAAGTGCGCGGGGGCAGGACAACAAATCGATACAGTGATCGCTCGCTAATTAAAATACGCTGCATTTAATCTAAGCACTATTAAATATGTACAACTATCGAATACATTACGAATTTAGTCTATTCTAAAGATATTCAATTACAATTTTTATGGAAATTAATAAACTTCAAATATAAATATTTACATGTAGAAATGAAACATAAAATTAACAACAAAAAAAATACTAATTGTACCTTCTATTATCTGTTTTATATCTTTTGCTTCTAAGATCATTTGAATATGTAATTTCGAATATACTATGAAAACATTCTAAAGACATCATTAAGCTCAAAATATCATATTTCAATCTTCCAATTATTGTAGATCTTATGTTCTTCAACACTTTTGTAAAAGTTAATTTTACACTTTATTTATATATTTTAAGTCATCTGTTAATTAAATCTTACACAAAATAAAGTAGAATCGATTTATAGAATATCCCAAAGTAGAAAATGTACTTGAACAACCATTTAGCAATGATTTTTTTTTTCAAATATTTATGTTCTTATCAAATATTTGTTGTGATACACAAAAGTTGAGACAAAGTTGCATTATTATAGTTTGAGCTAGAAACGCATTAGCAGTTCGTAAATTAGAATTCACTGTGGAAGCGAATCGATTAACGAGCGATCACTGTATATATTTGTGACATATTATAAATAGTTTTCAAATGAAACAACTCTTAACTCCATTATTTTAAATCCGATCCCACGTAGCGGCTGAGTCAAGCACGCCGACGTCTTTACTCAATTATCAGCCGCCGTCCTCATCCGGCAAGCATAGCCGCAAATCGCAGTCGAATCAGATGCACAATGCCTACCAGCAGCAGCATCAGCAGCAGCAGCGTGTACAAATCTCAAAGACTCTATACTCGGGCACGTACAGCTCGCCACAGGCGGAGGAGCTGGTGAAGCCGTATCAGTGCAGTGTGTGCAAGCGACGATTCCCGCAGCTGAGCACGCTGCATAATCACGAGCGGACGCACATCGATCCCAAGCCGTACAAGTGTGAGACATGCGACAAGTCCTTCAGCCAACTGGCTACATTGGCCAATCACAAAAAGATCCACACTGGCGATAAGCCGTATACGTGTTCCTACTGCCACATGCAGTTCCGTCAGCAGTCGACGCTCACCAATCACATGAAGACGCACACACATCTAGCCAGCAGCCAACAGCAGCAGCAGCAGCAGAACCCAACGACAGTCACAGCCACAGGTGAGCCGCTTGTGTGTTCGCCCTACAACTGAGCCGCTTTCTGTTATCACTGTGTGCATTGATCATTAACGCACTTCCCTAACGAAGCTTTTATTTAAATTTTGTACGCATGCCAACCGACCAACCAATCAACAACCAACAACCAACCAACAACAACAACGATCAACAATCTATCTATGCAAAATCACCCCCAAAAAATATGTTCAAAATGTTTAAAACACACATCAGTGGATCACTCAACCATGCCAGCGCCCCTTGCACCGGGCACACATCATCTGACGAGCGGTCTACTGCCGAATAACCTGCACAGCACAACGCCCAATATTCTACAATTGGATCATCATCCGTTGCTCCACTTTCTCGATGGCAGCACAACGGTCAGCTCGGTCGTTGCATCCAATGTGGCAGCAGCGGCGGCGGCCGGTGTCAACACCAAAGTCGAACACTATCAGGCGGTGCAAAGCGGCCGGATGAGTGTGGGCAATATCAATATGCTTAAGGGTGACAATCCGGATCGGCCGTTTGGCTGTAGTGTTTGTCGTCGTTTCTTCTCGCAGCAGAGCACCCTGGTTAATCACATTAAAACGCATACGGGCGAGAAGCCGTACAAGTGCAAGATCTGTGAGGTCAGCTTCCGGCAGGTGGCCACGCTCAACAATCACATGAAGATCCACACTGGTGAGAAGCCCTACAACTGTTCCTACTGTCCCAAGCAGTTTCGTCAGAAGAGTACGCTACAGAATCATTTAAGGGTGCACACGTGCTAGGTGGTTTACTATCAGCGTCAGTCCACCCACCACCCCATCGCCCGCTCCCTTGAACCAGCCATTGAGGAATAGTGCAATATGCATTAGCACATACAGTTATACTAGATACAGAACTACAGTACGCATACATAACATAGCATACTACATGCATATATATATATACATCTATATATATATATATATTTGAATATATACTCGAAAAAAGTGTTATTTACCTGCTGTGCAGAGCGCAATTGTATGTAAAAACTATATAGTAGAGCTGATCCACAATGCATGTCCAACTGTAAAATTAAGTCTAGACGTACACGTACATAAACAACAACAAAAACAAGCAGAAACAACAACAAAACACACACACACACATGTAATACAGGGTGTTTAAAACCTATACCTATACCTAAACATAAACTAAACTCTAATCTAAACCTACTTATTAGCTTCATAACTGTTGTCACCTATATACCTTACCCAACTGTCCCCCATCCCGACAAAAAGAAAGAGGAAAAAGCATCCTTATAGTTGCAGGACCGAGACTTTGATTCTCAGCTTCTCGTCGTGCTTAAGTGTTAAGAAGAAAGTAATATATATATATATATATATAATGAAAATAAAAATCTAGTTATTGCTACTATACTGTGTAATCCAATCCCGATACCCAAATCCCTACTCCCACCAATCACCACCCCCCCCGCTAAGTGTAAGGCGTAATCAGAAAAACTAAAACGGAAACTATTTAAATAAGTGTACTCTTAGCGCATATTTAGCAGCATCTTTTACTCACACATGACTAAAAAAAAACGTATAAATAAAGAAAAACCGGTACGATGATATTGTTCATCGTCGAGTCAGTCGCGTTAATATATCCCATCCCAAACCGGATTGCTTATAGAACAAAAAAAAATTAATGAATCGTAGAAAACGGAGAGACAAAAGTCCCTATATTAAGTGAAAAATGTAAAACAGCTAAAAATGGAAATTAAAAAAAAAATAATAAGTCGAGAATGACCGTAAATGTTGTAGAAAATATATAGTATATATATAAATATACATATATATGTATAAACTATTTGTAAATGTAAGCGAAAGGCAAACAAACCACAATAAAACGAATAAATGCAAAAAAACATAATAATAATTAAACCATATCACATGCATAATATTTGCAAGAGGTCTAAATGAATTACAGCCCCGTTAAGGGAATTTAAAGCACACAATAATGTGCTCAATTTGCGAGTGTCAAATTTCAGGGCGAACAACCCCTAATTAGGCACAGTTAATAATTCAGACCACTCAATTAGAATACCATAAAATGGCCGTAAATCACCCTCTGTCACAAATTTGCATAGAAGAAAAGAAACAATTTTTGGTTTGAAATGACAAGGGCGAAATTGTGTTCAATTTTTATTTTAAAAGTCAAATGTTGAAAAGGTTGATTTTTATTTCATGTTGTACAATTGGTGTTGGCTCTATAAGTGACGAGTGTGTATGTTTTTTTTTGTTTCATGTGTGTGTGTGTGTGTGGGTGTATTTCTAAATTTATTTTAAGCACACTTTAGCATTTAAATTCTAAATGGATTTGCGAGTGCCTCTTTTTTTCTATTTAGCAGAAAGCCTCGGTTTTAATATATTTGTGTAAGAGTATAATTATGTAACTTATAGAGAAAAACAACGGGAATTGGTTATATTTTGCTTTAGATGTCAGCGCGACTTGGAATTGTTACGAAATTGTTGGTGCAACTATTAGTTAGATTCATATATATATTTACTGTTATGCTTTAGAAAACGCCTAAAGATCGAAAGAGACGTACCTGATGTTTGGCGCCAGATTTGCAAACGGTTGCATTTTTCGCCTGCTATTTAATATATATATATAGAAATCCGACTTGGATTAGAACATATATAGTACCTATCACTTAACTTAATCATAATTCGTGATTGACTCTAGACGCGGCGAAGGCATGTTGAGTGGTACAGAAAGAATGTACAAAATACAAATAATCAATAGGCAAATAGAGCTATAGAATATTGGGTGTGTTTATAAATATATATATAGAGATAGATACCTATATATATATATATGTATATCAGCTAAATGTATATGCTCAAAAATTCTGCTTAATAATATTATACAAATAAAACCAAATAATTAAACTATTTAAACAGCCAGCGGAGTATGAGGCTGACGGTGAGTCCAATCAGCGCATAGATTATCGACTTGAACACCGTGGACAAGGAGACGCCGCCTCCAAGCAGATCAGTTGGCGATGTATGCCGAGAGGGCGGCGCATATTGCATCCGCTCCAATCGGCGTGAGATGTCATTTAGCTGCTTCGTATGGTTCTCCAGTGTGGCATTCAACTGCTCCAAGGTCACAGCGATTCTACAAGCATGAGGATTAATTTATTAAGTGATGTGATGAATAATGAATGGATAAATATAAATCCACTTACTGCCTGATAGAACTGCTATGCGTGCCCCGCTTGACGGCGCCTTGTGGCGATTGACTGGAATCCGAGTTGGTGTCGCGTGGTGCCAACACCAGAGATTTGTTCATAGCCTTGGCCGTCTTGTTGGACTCCTTGCCAACGGTTAGACGTGTACGGCCCCTAATAGATGGCTCATGGACGGCACGCAACGGATGAATAATTTCGGCGCCATGAACAATGGGCACCGTTTTGTTCCGTGTCTCGGTGAGCACCTTGTAGTCGGACTCGTATTGACGCACATCGTTGCGCGTATCCCAGGGCCGCAAATCCGCATACTTATACATCCACTGGCCATAGCTGTCCTGTTCGAAGAGTGTTGGTATATGGACCTTGTCATTTTCCGCACGATCCTTGGCAGCCGCACGCTGATTTTCCTCGAGTACGGTTTTCTCGGCGGTGGCCGCAACCTGATCCTCGTTTGCAATGGCCTCCGAGACGAGATGCCAGAGCCGCTCCGATTCTGTGGGCAACTGCTTCTCCTTGGGCACCAGATAGCGTGTGAGACGCTTCGAGCGCATCTCGGCGTCGGCCCTAAAAAGCAGCGTATCCTCACCCGTTTTCATGTCCTTGATGCGGCACTCCTTGTCCCAGTGCCCGCTGATGGTGGCCAGCGTCTCCTTGCCCAGCTTGATTTTGCCGACAACGACATTGGTGGCATCGGCGCCGCCGAGGAATGGCTTCAGCTTGAACTCGAGCTCCGTCTTGTAACCGGTGTTTTCGCACTCGATGTTGATCTTACCGCCGAGCTCCATGGACAGCGTGCCCATTAATATGCCCTTGCAATGGGCATAGGGTGTGCTCGCCGTATAACATTCGCCGCGAGGCAGTAGCGTCATCGTTGCCGCTCCCTCCAATACGGCCGATGTGCTATTGCCATAGAACTTCGATTTCGCCAAGATGGAGCAAGTGATGCTGAAGCCATCCTCGCGATTTGTCACATAAAATGCCGACACCGGCGGATGATGTGATACCTGTTCGGCAATATAAAATGTGCGACTGCCGCCCGGATGCTCCCAATAGCAGCGAAATGTTTCGCCCAATATCGGATTATATGGCTTCTTGAGACCCTTCGGCTTCTTGTAGAACCCGGACAGATACCACTGCACAATTATCTTCATTCGAGTAAACGCATCATCTTCGTGAACAGCTCTGCCAATGCCAAATTGGTATAAAAAAAAAAAAAAAAATATAGTTATAGTTATAAATTAAAGGACTTTTTCGATCACAAAATAAGATTTTAAGATAACATATATAAATATTTTTTGTATAACTCATCGATTGATTTCTTTAAGCTATATTAGTCATATGATGATATGATAATATTTGGAGATTGATAAGTAGACAAAATACTAGAATGATCATATGAACAAGAACATTATTCTAGACCAACTAATTCTTAAAGTTTTATATGAAGGCTTAAAAATACCGATAATAATCTGGCAACATAAGAAACTTAGTTTTGCTTAGTTTGCTTGTACAAAAAAAAAAAGAGTGCTTCACTTCAAAAGATAGTTTGTCGATCCGAACAAGAATCGTATATAGTTGGTAAGTAACACCCACCTGGAGAGCAAATCTGCATGGTAGTACGAGTCAGAGAGCTTGTCGAGAAATGAGCGTGGCTCCAATATGAAGGTTGGCAGGACTACCTTGCTCAGATCCATGCCGGGTCGCACCTGTTTCACAATACACCAGATGAGACTCTTATTCTCGTCGGCTAGTTCCTCCACCTGCTCCCCTTGCTGTGCACCATAAAAAAAAGTTACAGTTAAATATATATATTTTTTTTAATTTCTTCCTTTACTTACCGCACCAAACTCCTCTTCCTGAAATGGCACATAGTTGGTCTCCTCGCATGGTGCCTGGTCAACCACGTCATCTTCCTGTGCCGCCTCTGATTCCGAGTCGGACTCTAGACCAGACATTGCCGCATTGGCGGCCTCATTCTGGCTATCTGCGTCCAGATCTGTAAACAGTTCAAAATGAAAAACTCGACTTCTTCTGAAAATGCGTAAAATTTAGCTAATCGTCTTAGCAATGCTCCATAGACTAATTAGTGTGCCTGCGATGAGTGCCAAGTGGATGTATGGGTGGCAAGTGGAGCTCTGTGTGGCAAGCCTCAAAACTTCCCAATACAGTTACATGAATTTTGAACAAGTAACGCCGAGACTTCTTCGAAAATAACATTTTCTGTCAACTGCTTAGCAATAACAACAATAATATTAATTTACAATAGTTCAGATTTGTCGTCTTATTTCACTGCCCAAAAGTGTTTTTTGTTTAGCGTATAATTTTACAAAAAAAAAATTTCAAACGAAAATTGTTTTTACAAATTTAAGCATAGCCGTTTTCTACAGGTGAAACCCTAAGCAAAAATGTATTCCTTGTGAAAATCGGTCTATTTCTGACAAAGTTTTGGCTGTGCAAAGTTTTAATGCGATTTTATATGCCTTAAATCCATTTACAATTGGAAAAAGTAAGGATCAACTGAATTAGTGCAGGGCATAATATATATAAGATGTATATATATAATATACATTCGAATCAATACTCGGGTTTATCTCTATTTGTTCGATTAAGCAGCTATAAACTGAATTATAATACAACTTGTCTATATATCATAATCGATTTCATCAATATCAATTTTATGCAGAAACAAATAAGGAACAATTTTAAAGATATATAACATTAATATCGGTTAAGAATTGTGGCAGAAAATTGCATATTCCAATTCACTCGATTGTTGCAACTGAATATGATCAAAATTCATCTAATCGTCTGCTTCATAGACTAATTCATATTCACCAGATAGGTAAAGAGTTGGGATATCTCTCAATCAAGTTCTATCTTTCTATAAAATACTGACTTCTTTGGTGGATGATTCGCAGGATGATTCTATGGGTTATAGGATACAATTTCAGTATGCCCTGAATACAGATGGGTTTATGATATAACGAAAGATGATTGCAAACTTAAAAAAAGCCGAATTACTATTAAAAAGTACAGTTGCCTAGCATCAAGAACTATATAGCCTAGACATATTTATACATATATATATATAAATAAATATATGTAGAATTATAATTGTGGGCCTTCACCCTGAACATTGATTTGGAAATGCGGACGCAGCAGGCAGTCGGGTGGAGCGCTCACTGGCCTGGAACCGGGTGGTGCTGGTAGTCTAAGACTGCTGCTGACGAAGTCATCGTCATCATTGTCGCTGGAGCTGCTGCTTGCACAGAGTGCACCCCCACCCAGAGATAGGGATTTGCTGACGGGACTCAGATGCCGCCGGCGCAAACGCAGAGTGTTCTTAAAACTAATGCTCGATGCATCGCTGCCATGTCGAATCGGCTCCGAGCGTTGCCCGAATTTGGGAAATCTCTTGTTGCGATCCCAGTTGCTCACCGCGCTGCTGTAGAGCTGCTGCAGCAACGGCGTAGTGGCACGCGAAGGCTGCTGGCTGGAGCAGTCAGTTGGTGTCGGCGGCGCCAGCCACTGTTGCATCCACTTACCGTGATCATTAAAGTGCTTCTCGTAGTCCGCCTCCGACCACTGCGTCTCATTGGAGACGGGCAGCGGGTCCCCGGTGTAGGCATTGGAAGGCGTTGTGCTGCTGTTGGAGCGCAAAAGAAGCGCCGAGCAGCGCAGCGACAGCTCCAGTGCATCCATCCAGCATTTGCCAGCCGCCTGGCTGGGCGCACGAAAGATCAGATAAGCAGTGGGCAGCGGTTGCACCACAGCGCCTGCAAGGAATGCCAGTAAGATTAGGTAAAAGAGTCAATCGTTGGCCTACTCTCAATTAAGTTTACCAATGGTTTCCTTGTCGGGTCCTCGAGGTGCCCAGATGGACTGCTCCATCGGATGAAAGAGCTTGAAACAGAAACCATCCTTCTTGCTGGGTCGCTCAATGACCTGACAGGAGGTCAGCATGACAGTGCCCACCCAGTGGCTGCTCTTCGTCTTCTGGCTCTTGTAGATGAGCAGCAAACCGGGTTTCAAAACGCACCACAACTTTGTCCAGGATTTGAGTGTGCCGCGTACCTGTAGAAATGGGGAGAAGATGGTGAAAAACTTAAGTCGACAGACAATTATCCAGACTTACCTTTAGCCAATCAGCCAGGACAATGACGGCAGGATCCTGGAGTGAGTTCATCAGCTCGCTGGCCACGCGCTTCTTCTCCCGCCTGTAGTTCTTCCGCTGCGCCTTGTACGACTCCTTGCGATTGAGCTTGGCCGCATCGGCAGCAGACTGTGCAACAAATAATCAATTTAATTAGTTAGTCACAATTTTCGAATTCAGTTAAGACAGATCTTTATTTTAGCACCTTTCTACACCTTCGAAATATATTTAAATATTCAAATAACATTTACTTGCACTTAATTTAATTTTAACTATTTGTGTTGTGCGTGTTCAGACCAAGTCACCAACTACCTCTAAAACATCTGAGCCAAAAATTATAGCTGCTACCTGTTGCTAATCTAATTAGCGCCTATTGCCAAATATTACACGCCAAAAAAATAATATATAAAAATATAAACACGTTTCTATCTAATAATTTCTAGATAAAATATTCTAAACTAAACATCATATCTAAACATCTCAGTGACCTGGTTGAAAATACTTTGGAAATATTTTAAAATTTAGTTGTTTTTATTATACAAACATTGATTTTCGCTTTAATCACTGAAAACTCAACTGGCAACTTGCCATATCCCATTAAATTACTAATAAAGATAGTTTTGTAAAATTTAATCTAGAAAACCGGAATAATAACAAATTGTTTAAAACAAGTTTCCATCATTTTTAGTTTCACGTTTATTGTTATTAAAAACAAGATTTGTGTTGCTGATCTAATTTGTTTAGTTTACCTAACAGCAAATATTGTTTTTAATTGTATTTAGAATCTGTCTGAGAATAACCAGAATTGGAGTCATCCAATACATTACAATATGTTTCTAAAAATACCAAATTTTAAGCCCAGAACGGTAAATAAATGTTAAAAAAAAAAAACAAACTGTACATTTTTATAGTTATAGAAAAAAACGTTATTATGAAAATATCCGTTAAAGTTAACTAAATAATTATTGAAACGTCTACTTTTGCGCTTAACACAATAAAAGAAAACTGAAAAAAAAACTTTTCCACAGACTTGCAGTAAAAACCAAAATAATTTTAGGTATTTTTATTTATTCAATAACGCCTCCGCTAGTTATACAAGATTTACTGATATAATCCCCTTGAAATGCGAGTCCAATTATGAAAAAGGCTCCGCTGCACACACATCCAATCCTAAGCTCCTATTACACCACAAACTGTCCTTGTCCTTGGCTTACAGGATAGGCAGCGAAGCCTTAAAAATGTTTTTCTTTTTTTTGCTTTATTTCGCCATAAGTTGGCAAAGTTTATATATATATATCTACATGAATATGTATCTATATTTTGGCGACCGAAACTTTTACCCCCACATCGATTATAGGTGCATTAGACGACGCTCAATATTTAACGCTCTTATCTTTTATTTCTTATCGCTATGACAATTACATTTGAACAAAAAGCACAAACAAACCCAAATCTTGACCCAGTTTCAGTTTCACTGATTTGATTGAGTTTTCATAAGTTCTCTTTTTTTCTTAAAACATAGAGAAAAACATGTGTTTATAGACATTTGTATTTATTTAGACTTGCCTTATCTGCCAGATTGCCATCGCGATTGTCTGAAGCCCAATTGGCGATTCCTGCAAAAAATAAACAATAAATAAATTTTTATTTAGAACAAATGCGGCGTTGGCTTTTCTTCCGCATCGTTTTTTAATTAGCCTCAAAAATTCAATTGGTCTTTCGGCTGAAGATCTAAAAACATTTTCGGAAACATTTCCACCCGCCTAGTTTGTATAAAATGTATACACACACACACACACATTATGTGTGTGTATGTTTATATATATATTTAGCCGCAAAAGCAAATCAACTTTGGCTTCAAGGTAGTCGCTTTTATTTATATTACGAATATGTTTTTATGTATTTCGCAACACAAACAAAACAAGAAAGCAACAAAAAAACACAAACAAAATATGTAAATAATTCTTTGAGCTAGCGAGAATAAACGCAGAGATTTCTCTGGGGATTTCTCTTACTGTCTGCATGCACACAGTGTGCACACTTGCAATTTATTATTATTATTTATTTTTATTTTGTTGATGCGCGCCAAAAATAAGCAAAACAATTTACATGTTGATGAAGTGTGTCTCTTTGCTAATAAAAATAGATCAACTTAATTCACTTCATAATTGGGCCAAGTGTAAGATTCTGGGTGATTCTCTCTTGCTCAACTTCTGGCATCGTTAAACATTGTGCACATTGTAATTATTTATATTTATTTACTTTCAGCGTGCCCCAAAATGAGCGAAACATTTCAACTTAATTTATGAAGTGTCTGGCTAAATTAAGCAAATAAACTCGTTCTCTTTGTATATTTTTGAGAGATCTTAGCTCAGTTAACACTGACAAATTACACATTATTATTTTATCTCTTTATATAAATTTATGTAGGGAAAGGGAAGGCATCACTTGCTTTGCAGTAGATTCATGACAACAGCACACGGATCTTCCGCGCTGAGCTCACAGCTGAAGAATGTGCGTTAATTGTTGTCTTTGCATATTATGCCTCATTCACATATTATCTGCGTTCTACATGCCGTATGCGCAATGCGGCAAATAGAAAGCATAAAAAAAAAATTATAATGAACACGTATCCGTCTGAGGAGCGAAATGCGAAATGCGTGCTCTGTTGGGATGCCCGATCCGATTCGCGATTGATTGAGCGATATATGTAAGTATGTATGTAAGTATGTATTTATGCATGTGTAGATATGTAGCTGTATCTGTGTGTATCTCTGTTTATATTTTTACGTGTGGCGCACGAGAAAAAAAAACGTAGCTAACTACGGAGCCGGAGCAGCAACGACAAACTGAATTGAACGTTGTACAACAGGCAGGCAGCAGCAGCAGCAGCAGCAGTGACGACGACGACGACGGCGTTGGCGAGCAGCTGCCGCTGCTGCTGGGCCCAGCGGCGATGACGCGCCTGACGCGAGCGTCGCTGCCCGCCCCGCATATAATAATAATGAGCCTTTAGATATGTATGCACATAGTTTCGCTTGTTCATGTTGGTTTGCCAAAAATAATAACAAAAACAAAAAAAAAATGATTACAAAATTAAATACAAATCAAAACACATTTTTGAGCAACATTGTAATATTGAGAATCAGAACGAATCGCACGTTCCTTTGAATTGCAATAAAACAGATCGCATTTGCGGAGCACAAGTATGCCTTACACTTAGAAAAATAACTATGTCCTGAATTGATCTTCAAAATTTGCAAAATAGATTTTAATATCATTCTTTATAGGACCATGCTTGAAATCAAATACAAAACAAACATTTCTGTATTAAAATTGTGCAAAACTAGTTCAAGTGCTTAAGTATCTTTTCAAATAATGAAGATTTCTGTAGCACATTTAGTCGAGAGAGCTCGACTTTTTTTCAGTTAACACAACCTGTTTAATGAGTTTATTTTTTTAATTGATATTGTTATATTTTTTATTAATGAAAATCAATCAATATCAGACAGGCAGTTATTAACCAATATATACTTTATCACATGTATTCTTCTGCCTGTTAAATACTTTGTCACGACTTCATTTTAACTTTTGTTACTTTTTTTAAGCATTTAAAATAATGAAATGTAAATAAGTGCATTTGTCTCATGCTGTATTTTTCTGCGAGTGTAGTCGTGTATGTGTTGGTTTAACACGCCGGCAGATATGATATCAGTCCGCAGTCGGCATCTTTTTTTCAGTCATCCATCTCTGTTTCACACACACTTTCTTGGCCGCATCTTCTTTCTCTGTCTCTCCCAAACATGGCGAGCCTTATCGATGAGTTTATAAGCTGGTCTACCTCTTTAGATATATGCATGGCGTATGTGTGATATACACTTACATGTCTGTGTGTGTCATAAATAGTGAAACGAAATCATATGTCAAATGACTAATCCAAAAACTCTACAATTTATACTATTGATTTAAATTCACACTTATCAATATTAAGTGTAAAATTTAAGATACTTTTGTCAGGTTCCATGATCCGTTAAAACAATAAATAATTTGGGAAAAAAACTATGGAATATAATAATGTTTTTTTCTATTGCTGCAGATCAAATACTCTTACATATATTATATAGATCTTAAAATAAATACTTGTAATACTCTATGTACTTAGCATAAGTACGAAGATAAGGGGTAATTAATTAAAATAAAAAAAAACTTCCAATAAAATTTATATTAATGCTTAAATGATTAGGAGTATAAAATTTCAAACTTTTAACTATTCAACTTTTTTATACAATTTCAATTACAAATCCAAAAGAAATATGTTTAAAATAAGTTTACTTTCTCTATAACTACATAAGATCTTTAGTCAGCTTTAACCTAAAATTTTACACATTTTATTATTGGCAGCACGTTTTAATTATGACACACAATCTTTTTCAACTGTTAAGCGCTTTCGCATATCGCAAATTAAACAATGGAGCACATGATAAACAATATAAATAATTAATAAATGCCCAAATGCCAGATGTGCCACAATATTGACAACATTTCAATCTGATATCTGTAATTTTGTGCAGATAAAATGTTTGTGTTTGACAGTTTTGTATTGTTATTAGTCAGATTGAGATATCTGCTGACAGGTCAAGCAGTTCCTCTGATGATTCACAGGTGCAGTTAACAAACAAAATAGGCAAAGTGTTTTCTTATCAAATCGCAAACTGAAAAAAATGGCAATGCTAAAGTTCAGTCAGAACTCAGCGAGCATTTTTTGTTTGCTTTCACTTCCATTAAGGGAGGCTTATCAAGAGTCTGAAAATGTTCAAGTTCTACGACAACTAAAAATATAACTAAAAAATCGCAAAGATAAGATATGGTTGACGAGTTTTTGCGCATCTTTTATTCAGGTAATGGAGGAGGTGTGTGTGTGGAGAGTGCTACCTCCAATTCCAAGTGGTAATGTCGCTAAATTATACAATACGTGTACAATAACAATAAAGCAAAATAACAATACACATAAAAAGTAAATAATAAAAAACTAAAGCTCATCATCATAATGCAACAATGAATGAGAACGAAAGCAAAATTAGACAAATGGCATTGCCAAGTGCGTCACAAATATGGCAACGCTTGGCTGACTCTACTGCGGTTATGGCTAAGTCTGACCATATATATATATAAATATATATATATATATATATATGTATATTCGAGTAATGCATACAAATTGCGATTGTTAGCCAAAACGTACTGTGGAATTGACCGTGTGTTAAAAGTCGTAAATGCTAAATACCTGTTTGCACCATAAATTGATAAATAATCAAATAGAATGTGAAGCTAAATGATTTGTGAAAATGCAATTGGAATCATAGCTGAAAATTATAGCGAAATGATATGGCAAATAATCACCTGAAGCTACAAGTGTATTCTTGAAATAATCATTTGTAAGGTGTGTGGAATTTGTGAAGTTTTTGAATAATCTATGAAGATCATTGATATTAAGAGTGTAAATAATTAGTGTCAATAGATGAAATTGTCAATGAAATCATCATCAATGAAATGACGAGTGTAATCAAAATATAGAAATGAATAGAAATGGAATCTTGAGTGAAATGTTTAATGGAATAATGACTAATATGATATGTGAATTTTACAAGTGGTCATTGTGGGAATGATCGGTAAAAAATTTGTTTAGCTAATCATTGCAAATTTCAGTGATAAATCAGTTTTTTTGTTGTAATTTTTATTTTTTTACAGTGAACTGTGCGAAAATTTGTTAGAAAAACTTCACCTGGCGATGATGGCGCTGGGCTGTTGCTCAAACTGTCCGTGGAGGGCAGTTTGGTTAAAAGCACTTTTTGCGAGGGTCGACGCTTGAATTTGAAATCGAATACTGCAGTACAATTCATACATAGAATGAGATACGTTAAAAGAAAGAGAGAGAGAGAGAGAGAAAGAGAAAGCGAGCAATATATATAACTATATCATATATCATATATCAGTTATTTTTATAAAAATATTTGTAGTTCTCTAGTAGTACACGTTCACTACACACATATTGAAAAATGACAAACATTTACGACATTTACACGAACCGAAAAGATAAACATTAATAATAAAAATCATCAATTATCAAGTGTAGAACATTTATTAACAACACATAGGATATACAACACAATTTGTTCCTGATCTTAAAACATTTACATACATTTTTAGTTCCCAATTAAAAGCGGTAATAAAAAGATATCGTATCGATTTTTAGTAATACTTTAAAAATTAATTTCTTAGTAATTTTATTATACGTTTAGCAAGTTCAAAGCTCAACGATTTTTTTGTGGGTTTCAAGTAAACATAAGGAATTTTTATTAGGCAAAACACATATTTAGCACGTACTTTAAGATTACTTTGCTATCGATATTATATTATCGAAAAAGTTCCCTTGATAATCAGCAATTGAGATATTTATGATACAAGTTAATTATCTAATCTGAACTGAACGTAAATTGCTGCAACATTTAACTAAAACAATTTAATTTGCAAGCTCAGCTAAATGTATCTCAGAAATTGACACAAGCTGAGTGGGGCAAACATTTTCCTTCTTTTTTTGCATTGTGGAGCGTGTCGATTAACACAGTGTTGTAAATTAATTAAGTGCCTGCTATCAATTAGCTGCCATCGGATATTGAGCACAGTGCACAACACGCAGTGCATAATAAACAAGCTTCGACAAGGGCGCAAAGTTAATCTCAATCTTGAACCAGACAGGGAGGCAATAAGGTGATAGAAAGATTCATGGATAGATAGTAAAGATGTTGCTTTGATTGATTTTTAAATTTGCTGCATCAATTACGCAATTGCCAAGCAACGATAGCTTCACATAGCCAGAGCCAAACCCAAAGACAATTCCAGACTGATGTCCAGTGTAAAGGTCAAAATTGATAGCAACATAATTTTCCCAAAGACCAATGACTTTGATGAGCACATTTCGATGGCTATAATATCGGAAATTGGATAAAGAGCCGCTCATTTGGGAATTAATTGAAGAATGACATCAACATGTATACTATATACCAATGTGACTAGTTCCTATACGAAGAATATCTATTAAACTCAATTAGGTATACGTAATTCAACTTGTTTGTCGACTTGAATAGGCAAAGTTCAATGAAATTTTATTACAAAGCTTTATTTATTGTTAATTGAGTGGAATGGAATATTAACAACGATATTTATTATTATTCTACTTATTCATTCATTTAAATTAATTGCACTTATTAGTAAAATTTACGTTTCATCCTTAAAAGTTTGACATTTATTTATATTTTGAAGAGAAAAGCTATTATTTTATTTTTTATTATTTAAATTATGCTTTATTTAAATTTTGAAAAAGTCAAATGGTTGACAGGATTTTAAACAACACCTCTTTGCTTTGAATAATTTGTAATTAATTGCCGGCTATCAAAAATCAAAAATGAAATTCTGGCAAATTTCCCCGCATCAGCTGCGTATTTCTACTACTCTCTACACATCGATTTTCTCGTCTTAATTGCTTGAATATCTATCATCTTGGCCAAATCGACAATCAGTTATTGCAAAGCATGAAAAACAGTTAAAACAACATTAAATTTATCTTTTAAATCCATTTTTAATTTAACAGCTATGACAGAAGATGTCATTTGCAAGCTGCTAGAAGTAATTTTAAACATTTTTTTTATAGAAATTGCATTTATTTCGATAGATTCCTGAATTCAGCATAAGTAGCAGCATATTTGTATTTACATATGCAAAAATATCAAAACAAGCACAAATACATATATAAATGCATATTGATTGGGTAAAGGATATTCCCCCGTCTATCAATTTAGTCTGTGTTCAACTTCAACTTGTTGTCATGTTGCGCAAGTGACGTCATGACGCCATAAACCCATACATATATACTAGCACATCCCTACACACACTTTACATATATACACACACACACATACACACACGTACATATATAAGGTCTTATATAATCCAATTACATACAATGTTTATGTGGTTTGCTGGTCAATGTGGAATGCGCAATGTTGAAAGTGGAGCAGCAACAACCATGTGAAGTGATGAGGGTGGTTTCACATGGTGGGCAGGGTGGTAGTTGGGGGGGGGGGGGTAGATGATTGGCTAGTTAACTCATCAGATATGCAAACGTTTTGCCGCCAGGTGGAGCTCGAAATCAATATGCATATGTGCATCAAGAGTTTCTCGCATGGCTCTCCAACTTATAGCTTGGTAATTTTCCCAAAAGCATGCTATAAAATATTCAACGAGCCCAGAGAACACTCACAGAGATATATGTATATATATACATATATAACTAAATTATGCAATTGCCTGATAGAGCTGCCGATCAAAAAACGTTCGTTATGCAAATGTATAAATGAATTCCATCAGTGGATTAAGTCGAGGTGGGATGGGATGCGATGAAAGGGATTGAAATGGTTTTGGGGGACTAGATGATGTTGTTGGCTATCTGAAGCTAACGACAAAGTTCACCGTGCAGCCCTAACTTGTGACCTTTTGGGCACGTATCAAAAATAGAATATGCAGTATGCCGCATGCCGCATGCCGCATGCCGTATGCCGCATGATACAAGTGTCCAGCCAAACACAGGCAGAAAAAATTCTGCGTCTAATTACGTATATGCAACTTAAATGTACACATGGCATCTGAGAACAATTCTGGTCTTAAATTAAGTAATTATTTCGATTAACTAGAAATGATAAAATAATATACATATTCTATTTTTCTTAAATAACATAAACTTTTCTTTTTGTTTTTTTTTATTCATTACTTAACTAACATTTTATAAAGCGTTCTTTAAATCTTCAATCTGAAAAGCGGACTACAACAACGTTTCATTGCTTCAGGTTATAAAAATACTATAAATTGGTATATCCTTTTTCTCTCTGTATAGCCACCCCTCCCCACCCCTTACATCCATCAAAAATATATGTCCATGTAAAGAGAAATAAATGCCAAGAAAATGGACACATCACAAAACGCAGTCAGCCACGCATCGATTTTTATTTTCCTTTTTGTATTTTTTGCGCTCGTTTTCTTTGGCCCGCTTAAACTTAAACTGTGCCAACTGCAGCACTTCTCATCGTTCATGGCCCTTGGCACCCTCTTCACCCTCCACCACCCCTAACCCTAACCGTTCACCCCGCCTGTGTTGACGCTGGAGGCCAATGAAAAGTGCCAAAAAGCTTTTGCGCGAGTCAGCTAATTGTGACATGGTGTATGAGTATGTGTGAGTGTGTGCGCAATGCCCATTATATTTGCCCAAGTATAAGTAACTAACAATAAAAATAAAAACGTCTGCTACAAATTTGATGACAATTAAATACAATAAAGCACTCAACGAACAATTGCAAGCAACTAAAGCTAAAGCGAAACTTAAAAATACCCTTGTGGCAGTTGTGTATAAAAATAAATCACAATACTGAGGACCTACAACTGGGGAATATGCAAACAATTAATTATTTTTATTTTGTATTTCCTTTTTTTGAGTGTATTTTTTTTAATTGACGAATTAAGGTCAATGCAACATAATCAGACTTTTAAGCTTTGTATTCTCAATATATTCTCAATCAATGGAAATGATCAATCGAACTATAAATATATGCTTAATGCTTGTCGCATAAAGAACCGCTCATTAAATATATTACAAAAAGAATAATAAGTCTCAGCAAAGAATTGGCTGACCTCCCTTCGCTTGTAATAAATCAATTCAACTAAAAGCTTTGCATTTATAGGCGACGACAATGCGCAAATTTTCTTTTGACATTTATTGCTTCCAATGAGCTACGACGACGAATTTTGAGAGAAGTGAGAAATAGAAAGAGGTCTAAATACATAAATTTACACATACATACATATGTGTATGTGTGTATATGTGGTTTACATATGCTAATCAAAAAGAATCTATGGCAACACATATACAGATACACACATATATGTTTGTTTAACATGCATTAATTATAATGTCAAAAGCGAAATAGAAAAGGAAAAAAATCGTCTAACGGCGCCTTACATTCAGTTCAAGTTTTGCGGTTGTTGTTTAGTGGTGTTTGATGGTCACCACAAAGAGTAGCAAGGCGCTTACTAAACTCAATTAACAATTCACGCCCCACTCACACACACAAGCGACAAGTCCCCCTGCCCTAAGAACGATCCACACCGGATAGATGAGTGACAGAGCGGAAATACGGAACAAAGCAAAAGCCAATGTGTGAGATGCGATGCGATGATAGTCGCAGTCTGTTATTGAAATGAGAGAAGAAGCAACGAAATCAAAACAGAACAGACAAAGTGTGCAATAGTCGTTAGCTAATACCCTGTATCCAGTAGTTTACAATTGTCTTCAATTGGACGAAAACTCAGCTATTTGCACAATAGTTAAATAAATTAAATTGTCTAATTGTCTGAAGAACTAAGGTGTAAAACCAAATATTAAATTGTAACATGTATACTTATTTATAAATAAATATATATAATATAAATATATATATATATATATATTTTTATATATATATATTTTTATATTAATTTTCTTTTGTACTAAGTCAAAGGTTCTTGACTTTCACAAATCTATATATGCTTCATTAACATTTTTTGAATGGGTACCATCGAAACAAAACACAGATTAACATGTACACAAATACACACACTAAACATATATATATACAAATGTCAGCATGTGTTTGCATGTATTTGGGTTGGGGATCGTAAATGAAATGATAAACCACGAAGCGATAAATAAGAGCGAGCACAGAAAAATTGTAAGCTTCTGTTGTTGTTTTTGCGGTACAGAGTAAAAAAAATATATAAAAACAATGACATTGAAAAGCAAATTATGGTTATAATCGAAAATCCAGTTTGACTCACCTGACGTCTGCTGTCGCAGTCCGGCACTGTTTGGCGGCGTTATATTGATGCCACTAATGCTGCTGCTGGCGCCGACGCCAAGCGACTGATTTGAGGCGCCCATCGACAGAGCAGCAGCCGATGACGTTGTAGCCTGCAGCTGTAGAGTGCTCCCAGTCGCTGTTGGGACACTGCTCGACTGCGGGGTGCCCGGCATCGAGTGCGAACAAGAGGAAACGGAAATGGTGTTTGACGGTGGCGGTATCAGAGAATCTCCGCCGCCACCAATGCCGGCGAGCTTTCGTTCGCTGCCAATGCGTATGGGTGTGCTGCAGCTGCTGCTTCCGACGCTGGCAGCGGACGGCGGCAGAACGGGCGTATGACTGCCACTGCCTGGCATTTGTTGTTGTTGCTGCATGTTTTTTAGCTGTTAATATTCGCGTACTTCTTCTTCTTCTTTGTTTCTTATTCGCATTTGCTCCAATTGCCCAGACACACACAGAGAAACACTCACACACACACACTTACGTTGTCAATTATTGATTTTGTTGGAGGTTCTCCAATTTTTTGTATTTTTTGCACATTCAATTGATTTGTGTGTATTTTCTGGTTGTATTTGGTTTTTTTTTTGCCAATTTTTAGACTTTGAATTTTTTGTTGTGTGTTATTATTGTTTTGAAGAGAGAGCCAGCTCCTCAGTTAGTTAATAAATAAATTATTCAAGCCACGTAACACTCAAAAGTTCCAATTAGCAATCTACTTCTGCAAGAATAACACTTATTATTCTTATTTAGACACAAACACACACGCGCACTTTCGCAAACATATATACATATATATTTTTTTTAATGTGAGTGCTTGTCACACATTATTTCGTACCGCTTTTTTATTTTGTATGTTTTTTCCTCCGCGTGGGCGCTCCGCCGTCGTTCACGTTTCACGTACAACTGAAGCTGAGACTGGCACAACAACAACGTCGACACAAACGCACGCATACAAACGTAACTGGTCGTATTCTCTTCGCATTTTCAAAAAGCTAAACTTGTTTCGACGCTTTCGTATGAGCTCATCCAATGCTGTGTCCCCTTTCCACCTCCACAAACCACCAGCATTGCCTTTTTTTTCGTTCGTGACGCGGCAAAGACGCTGGAAGTGCGAATGCGAACAAGTTGAACAAGCTTTTTGTTGTTGTTGTTTGGGGTAGAACTGGAAAGCCTGCAATACAAACAGCTGATGCCTTTCATGGAAACGTGTAGTTTGTTTGTGTGCGAAGAGTGCAGCTATAGTTGCCTAACTCAGATTGAGTAGAGGTGGCTAACTTTTTATGTGATTTTTAATTAATAATTTAAAATAAAAAATAATTTTAATTATTTTATTTTTAATTTGGAGTTAAATATTATGATTATTGAAATGAATCGTATTTAGTGAATTACAAAAGAAAATATGGCATATCTTGCAATATATTTGAACTGATTGAATGTGGCCAAAACAGAAATCATAAAAAATACCAAATAATAACACATTTCCTATTTACGAATTTCTAGTGTATTTCTGCATGTCTTAACTGTACATTTGACTTAATTTCACTAATTGGTGCTGCTATTTGGGTCCATTCATCATTTGGGGGGGAAGTGTGCCCAGCGGTGGCGGTGGACCCATCATAGCCATGGGATTCAAAATGGGTGGAGGACGTATTCCAGTGGGAGCCATCAGCGGATTCATCATGGGCGGCATATACGGCGGCATATTCGGCATGCCAGAGCGGGGAGGTGCTCCCATATTCGGGGGCGGAATATTCACGCCACCTGGTTTGCCACCTGGCGCTGGTCCAGCAAACGGATTATTCGTTATTTTGCCGGCTTTGAAGGCAGCTGTTGTAGCGTCGATTAAATGCTGCGCTTGTTCTTCCATCCATTTTTGGTAGTAGAATTTGACGTTGTCGCGATGCTTGCGACCCGTGCAGTGCGTCTTCCGCACAGACGGCGAATCGTGCGTCAAGTATGTGTCACAGTAGTCGCAGTAATATTTCGGCATCTTATTTATATTTACAATTTAAGCAAACATTAAATTTGTTTGTTGCACAAATAAAAATGAAACATGCACTGGAAAATAATAACTAGAGTGTGCCCGCTGTTTGCTAACATGAAAATGTCGCTAAAAATACCTAATGGGACATTTAGTATTTTTGTAGTGTTGATAAGTGCGCAGAACTTCTGCTATCGATATTACAGAACAATCGATTTTAGTAACCGCGCCATTGGAGTGAGTGCTAACAGCTCAAACTCATACAGAGTTGTTAACAGGATCGGCGGGTGTTAGCAGTTATAACGCGGCCGGCAAGCAAGCATGACGTGAGCGTTGAAGGCGATTGTGTGTGTGTGTGGTTGTTGTTGGTCTTGAGCGGCATCTTTTTGAATGGACGGGCGTGTTTACGCGTGTTTGTAACGGCAATAAAAAAAGCATAATCGTGAACAGCAATAAAAATTGTAATTATATGTTGTTGTTGTTGTAAATAATAAAAGTGCATAGAAAAAAGCCGGTGTTTGGTTTACATTCAGTTTGGTGCGTGTGTTGTGTATGTGAGTGTGTGTGAAGGAATTTAAAAGCTGAAAAAGGAGAGAAATAAAAAACAGACAATAGTTGAGGCCAAAAGGAGCATCAATAAAAATTCAGAAGTTGCTTGACCAGTTTTTATTTTCATTTTTTGTTTTTTCTGTGGCTCTTTTGGCTAATTGTTAAACGAGTTTTGACCAATGAGGAGCAGCAGCGGCAACGGCAGCAGCAGTTAGCGTTTGTTATTATTATGCCTTTTGTACAGCGGATTGTGCAGCCGGTGAATGTGGCACAGGCGACCGCTGCCAGTTTGGGGCATGCCGCCAAGCGATTCCAATGTGCGCCCGGCAAATGCACCAACAATAATTGCATCAACAATCAAAATCAATCTGCAAATCATCGAGGAGCAGCAGAAGAAGAGGCAGCGACATCAGCAACAGCTGACGAACCACAACCGCCGGCAGCGCTGCCCATGAAAAAGCTCAAACATCATGTAGAATTTCTGTCCACTTCCCCCTCGCATCTCTCCACACGTGTCTCGCAGTCGCTGCCCGCATCGCGGCAGAGCAGTCAGCAGCGAGGATCAGCAGCGGCAGCAGCAGCAACAGCGCATCCCGCTCGCACCTACAGCGCCCCCCACTCCCCAACGGCAGCAGCGGGCAGCCAATCACGTGTCGTTTCTGGCCACGAATTTGATTCGATCAGCAACATAACATTGAGCAATGCCCTGCGCCAATTGGCCAGTTTGGTGCTCATCGCCAGCGATATTTTCGATGAGTTGCAACAAGATCTGCAGCAGGTGGGCGAGCGGGCTGCAAGGGTGCAGCGCAAAATTACAGCCGTTGAGCGACGCGTTTGTGCCTACGATCCGAAATTGGTCACAGTTCGTAAGTAAATCCATATGCAAACTTTACATAAAGGAATTTTATATTTCCATTGTATAAAATTTATATTTACATTCCCAATATATATATTTCCAATTGAATGAATTCCCCTAATATTTACATTCTGCGCATTGCGAATGGAATACATAAGTTACGTTCCAATACATTTAAATTTACATGTTGGACACAATGGAATTTACAACTTCCATTGTATAACATTCCTATTTACATTCTGCACATTGCCATCGGAATGCATAAATTTAATTCTATATACATTCTACATATTGCTAATGTAATGCATAATTACCATTGTATTTACCTACTACACGGCAGCGTTGCCTATGCAATTAAAAAATTTTGTAGTCATTTTATATGTTACAGGTGAAAGAGTTGCAATGTTTTCAAATGTAACATTTATAAATAAAAGTACTTAACTATAAATAAAGATTAAATTATTTGCGGTTTTTTTAATAACTAAGCTTTTATAAAGCAACATCTTTTCAACAGTTAGCAAGACTAATTTACACATACATACGGATACATATATATGCATGCATGAGTATTTTGTCAATTGCCATTCATCGCAAGTCGCCGGCAAAAGTCAAGTGCGTTTTGCAGCTTATCTCCGACTGCCATCTCTCTCTCTCTTACTCCCCCGCTCATTATGCTGCTGCTTTGTATGTGTGTTGGCTGAGCTTTTGTCTGAGTGTTTGTTGTTGGAATCTTATCTGCTTTGTGAGTTTTTCTTTGCTTTTCGTTTATTAAATTCAATTGGCAACGCTGCAGAGCGCTGAAATTAACACCTTGTTTACTCTTCTCTTCATCTTCCTTTTTCTTGTTTTCTTATTTGTTTTCCTCAGCTCACTCAATTAGTCGCTTTAACTGCAATTAAAACGTAGATGATAAGCGGAGTTAAAAGTTCAATTTGGCTGCTTTGTTTTTCACGACCTTGTGTTAAATTGCTGTTGCAAACATTTATGGGACATGCAAAATCGCAACTTTTCTGTTTCGCTTTTCGCTGGCGGTTTTCAGAATTCAGCTATTCACAGGAAATTTGAGACCAGCTTTTTTTCTGCGTTTTTGCCTTTGCATAATTTTGCTTATTTCATTCTGTGAAAATTGTAGTGTTGCCAGCCTGATCGAGTGCGATCGATTCCATCTTCACTCTTGCCACTTACATTTGACAGCTGACAGCTGCTGAACAACGGGCGGAGAGAAATGACAGCTGCTCTTGCATAAACATACACACACACACACACACACAGTAGCAGCTAAGGCGCTCTAATTGCTCAGGTATGAAGAAGACAAGCGAAAACATAATTACACACACAAAAACACACACATGCAGACATTTTGCAATTGGCAGTGCAGTCATTCCAATGCATGCTAACAACACCTGTCACCTCACCTCCCCCCCTTATCTGGTCGATTGCTGTTGCTCATTAATGTGCCCATATTAGAAAAGCGATTACAGCGCGACATTTTGGCATTTGTGGGCAAATGTTAACTAACTGGCAGGGTATGCTGCTATGTGTGTGTGTGTGTGTGTGCAGCGATGCATGGAAAAAGAACCCGCAGAGGGGGTGATGTTTTTTTTGCTAGCATAGGTATTGGAGCGAGAGATAGATCGTGCAGCGGGGGGAGGGGAGCACGCAACTGTTACCGTTCGCTGCGCATTTTCATCTTTATGTTCTTTTATTTTTTTCGACTTCTATCAATCGGCCATATTGCTCGCATGTGTGTGTGCGCGGTGTACGTGACTTGACTATGAGTAACGATTACAGCTACTGTTGCCGTTTACAGTTGTTGTTGCTGCTTACATTTTAAGTTGCTTGCCGCGCAGCAGGCGACTTGGCAGCACTTTGAAATTGACCGCTGGCCACTTTGGCCAAAAGTATGGCCATTTACTGGGAACTTGCCACAATTGATATGTGAAAACCCACACTCACACACGCACACGTGTTAGAAGTCTGTTAAACTAATTTGCTACGTGTTGCAATGGCCAGGAAATTTCATTACCAAATGTTCCTTTCAAGTGCAGATTCCACATCAATCAAGAGAGATAGAAACGGAGAGAGAGGAAGAAAAGGACATTGCTAGCATTTTGTGTCACATTAATATGTGTTGGCAACACCTTCATTAGACTGAGAGACAAATGTTAATGGTCGCATTGGCAAGCTTAAATAAGCTTTACATAAGCTAATATTTTGATCATAATCATAACAGACAAATGTTAAAAATCAGACGTTGGCTGGAAGGACTTGCTAGATTGGATAAGCTTTAACATGCGTTCTGAAATAGGCAAGCTTGCAAAAGCGCGCAGTGATCGAAGAAGATGTTAATCAAAACACACTTTAAAGCATAACAGACAAATGTTAATAATTAACAGCTAATTATCTTTTTCCAGTCTCCAATGTACACTGCGTGTTTTTGAGCCTGTCGTATTACGAGTAACATAACATAAACCTGGCAGTAAACAGACAAATGTTACCAAAAACGAAGCTTTTTTTCATTTTAGTCGTCTTTTATAATCATTATTTTTGTCTGTCTCGCGTCTGTGCCGAAAAGGTAATTGCAGCCGCACAGCAGTGGGAATTTATTACGTAGCACAGGCTGACCAAAAAAAAATAAAATGAAAAAAAAAGATATGGCCCGCATCTGAGCAGCAGCAGCAGCACCACAAACCTGTTCCCACCTGCAACATGTCGCTGTTGTGCATGTGTGTGTTATGTGTGTGTGTGTGTTTGTATGTGTGCCGCCACAAAATTAAACAAACGAGCGAACACCAACGAAAATAAACCTTAACGCGTTGGAAACGCTGAAAACGCTGCGTGCCACAGCCAAATAATTTCAACTAACCAACAAAAATGAGATACACACCCAAAAAAATAGAAGTAAAAGATACAGATACAGTGCGAGTTGTTAGTTTCCACTGCTTTTTCTTCTTCTTCGTTTTTTTTTTTTTTGTTTTAAACATTCGACGCATTATTGTTTTTCAAGTGCGCTGATGAGCATTTGATTGTTGCAACCCGAGGGGGCAAGTGGGGCGGGGCTGGGCGGTGTACTTTGCTTTTTTTCTGGTTGGAATTCTTTTGCCTCTTTTTTTTTCTTTTTGGTGTGTGTTTGTTTATTTTTCCCAAACAACAATTTTGTTCTCACTTGGAAAAGTAAACCATGCAATGACGACCAAATACGGCAACAGATACAGATACAGATACTGGCTATAGATACAAGATACACAGAGATAAATACTTGTATAGATATGTATATATGTATGTGTGTATGTGTGTATAGATGCATACTGTAAACAACAACAAGTGAGTCGCGAGTTGCGAGTTGCTGCGAGCCTTGTGGCAACATCGACAGCTCAGCCAAGCCATAAGTTGCATAAGCTGCAAGACGAGTTGAGAGTCTTGGGAACCTGGTCTTCTACTAGTATGTGCGATGTGTGTGTGTGTGGTTTGATGTGTGTGAATATTTACTCTTTGTGGTAGATAAGATTCTTTGTCTTTTTGTTCCTCTCATTTTTTGTATACACTTGCCATTGAGTAATGTTTGGTCTGTCATCGAGTATGCAACACTTTGCCTGGTGGCACTATTGAACATCTATGCAACATCATCAAGCTTAATTAATATGTTAAATATATGTGTTAAACTTTGAAGAAATACTTTGGAATACAATATAGTAATTTCAGAAATAATATTTATTTGGTTAAGTAATATTAGGAACAATACTTCATAAGTTGAGTTCCTTAAAAAAACCTTAAAAAAAACTTAAATGAACTTAGTTTTGACTGGCTTTAATCGACCTTTAATAGTTTAATATATTAATAACTATCTCTTAAAACAAACATTACCTCTTAGTTAGAAAATTTTGTTCATATATATATATTAAAAAAGGATTGGATTAAATCTCAGTATTATTTTTTTTTTATCATTTGCTATAGTGTAATAAATTTACGACAAAGCGAATACTAATTTCTGGATATTAGTTTTGCTGATTAATATTAATTTAAGTTTATCGATGACTACTTTTCCTTCTGAATTAATAATTAATAACAATTGTTAAAGATGTCCAAATCCAATTAAGTTTCAAGTAGACCTTATCGCTTAGATGTATTCAAGGGTATTTTTAAGTCGAGCTCACTCGACTCTTATTTAGTGTTGTTTGCTTAAGATGGGCAGCAAGTGTAGCTGAAAAGTGTTGAGTAAAAAATGGTCGTCATCGTCCTCATCATCCTGGTTGCTGTCGTCAGTTAAGGCCACAAGTTCAACGGCTAAGAGGAAAACTTGTTGCGTGCCACAGAGAACGGGCAACTGGAATCTGCAGATTGATTGTCGATCCGATCATCGTCGTCTGCGTTTTTCTGCATTTTTGCACGTTTGCCACAGACCGATTCTACCATAAAGTTTTTGTTGTTGTTGTTGCAGTTGTATTTCTATGCAACCACAAGCAACAAAAGAGGCAACAACAACAACAACAACAACGCACCTTTCAGTCATTGAACTTTAAGCTATGCGTTTTTCCCCAACCCAACAATCAAACAATCAAAACATGAGCCCCATCAATACTTGAGAGATTGCAACGTGCTCCATTCACAGAAAGAACCGAAACGGAACAAACAACAACAACAACAAAGTTCTTTAAAAAACTTGAAAATTTATGTGTTCCTCTTTTTCGTTTCAATTTGTTTGGTTTTTTTTTTTTATTTGAGCTTCAAGGGGCAACCAAATAATTCGTGGCTCATAAATAGCTGTTACGGCGGATGCACTCAGCTAAAAAAAAAATGCATCTGAAACTTGGACTAAAGCGGATCTAAATTATTATCCAATTTAAAAAAAATAATATGCATACAAGAGTATATAGAAGAATTGAGAGAAAAGTTCTTAAAAACAAGAATTACGCACTTTTGGGTAGTTTTAGTTGTATACAAATTTAATTTATATATTATCGATCAGCATTAAAAGTTGTGTAGAATAAGCCATTTTCGCCTGTTTGAATTAGAGATTATCTCAGAAAATTTAAAAACTACAGAAATTTGAACTATAAATTCTCGTACATTCAAAGCAGTTAAGATTTAAATCATCCTATCGAGAACTGCTCCCATTTCGCGAGTATCGATAGAAATCGATTTTAGATAGGAAATAAATTTGCAATTGTTAAGATATTATCTTTCAATTTCTATACAATACAAGCTGAGATACTATTGATTGACTATTAAAATTTCATGAAGACTCTTCAGATTGAAGAAACTATATTTAACATCTGGGTACAGGGTATCCCATAGTCGAGTTCTCACGATTTGTGTCTATGTTTGTGGCTGTTGCTTTCGTTGATTTCCCTGCAGCATTTTACTTTGCTGCTGTGATTAATAGTCCTGCATTTAAGTTGCCGCACGTTTGCGGCAAGTTTCAAGTTCAAATTATAAACACCTCGGAGCAGTTCGAAGCACCCGCATTTTAGCCGAGACTTTCCTCAGTTTCCGAGACAGGTTCTAAGCCATAAACTGGCGACTTTCTAATCTATTTGTTTGAGTCTCCCTGCCGGTGTGTGTGTGTGTGTGTGTGTATTTACATGAGAATGCCGCCACACACACCTCGTCTGCTTGCACCTTTCACGACTCCAATCACTTCACTTTACTTTGGCCTCTTTGTAACGCATATCAGTTAAAATTTAATGGCATTTAAATTTAATTTATAAAAGCCAAACGTGTTTCGAAATATGCCCATTAAATAAGCAGAAGTGTAGAAGCTGAGCTTGACCGACTAGCAAGTTCCCTGTAATTTCCTTATGTAAAATACAAAAAATTAAAAATTAGTAAATTTAAATTAAAAGTGAAATTTAATATTTAATAAGAGAAGCTTATAAGCAACAGCAATAAACTTGATTAGACTTAAATTGAGGTCAAATAATAATTTTGAATACTTGTTGAGGTTATCAGATTTTATTTTATTTTAATCAAGTTTCACACTGAATTTATTCTCAAAAAGTCAAAAATTGTATTTTATGTCTCAGAACTTAAGCAATTTTTTTTTTGCATATTTTTTTTTAATAAGTACAGGGTATAAATGAGAGTTTGGCGACTGCAGCTGAATTCTCGTCTAGCAGCCAAAAAATTGCAGTCTTCCGAGATGCTTGTCTGTCGTGTGGCATGCGGCTTGAGGCATGTGGCATTTGGCATGTGGTGGGCACATAGACTGCACACAGGATATACGTGGGCGTTAGAACAAAGGTACAACAAACAGCAAAATGGGCAATGCCCATGCAACAGCGACTGCAACAACAACAACAACAACAAATGTTCAGCACTAATCCAGCAGAGAAAGCGCAAAAAAATGGTGCGTTGGTATTTTCCAGGTTGCTGCTGCTGCTGCTGCTGCTCAGTTTCTCAATTTATCAGTTTCTCAGCTTTTTGAGCAGGAATGCGATTTCAGTTTATAGATTCGTTCCACAAACCTGTACACAGACACAAACACACAGCCAGACACAGACACAGAGCGACGCACAGCATCCCACAGGTAAACACAGCGGCACTAATCAAGCGCGCAGCACCAGAAGAACAACAAGGTGAAGAAGAAGTAGAAGAAGGAGAAGAAGAAGAAGGAGAGAGAGTAGGAGGAGGAGAAGGAGAAGAGTAGGAATTGGGCCCTATAGCGAAGAGGCAGACAGAACATTACTTGCATTACTTGCGCCTTGGAATTTCTCATAGCCATTTTGGTTTTAACTTGTTTCTTGGAATCTCTCGAGCGCATCTGTGTGTCAGTGTATGTCAGTGTGTGTGTCAGTGTGTGTGTCAGTGTGAGTGTCAGTATGTGTGTGTGTGTCAGTGTGTGTGTCAGTGTGAGTGTCAGTATGTGTGTGTGTGTCAGTGTGTGTTTGTTTGCAATTCAAGTGCTTTTTGGAAAAGCTGCCACTGCGTTTCGCAGACCTTGAATTCAATTATGTGTGTATGAAATGTGTGTGTGTGTGTATATCTCTCTCTCCATCAGCCTCTCTCTTTCTCAAAAATGTCTTGTGGCAGGAAGCTAAAGAAAAACACTTTACACGGCGTATTGCGTGTTTGCATGCACTGCAAGAAAAAATAACGCAAAAAAATAATTGGCAAATTTTTTGTTTTGATTTTTAATTTCAAGTGAAGTTTGGACTTGATTAAAGGAATGTTGAGAAATATTAATCGGTTTTAATTATTGTCAGCTTATGAAAATAATCATAAAATAAATATGTACATAAAATAACCAAATTAAATTAAAAATTCAAGCAATTTTCAATTTTAAATTAAACTAAAAAGTTAAACTAAAGATACAAATTAATAAAATGAAACTCAAATTTCAAAACAAAATAACTAAAAATAAAAAAAAAAAGAGGTTAACATAAATGTTAATATAAAAATTATTTATTATTAGCATTTGTTATGAAATTACCAATAAAGTTGATTTGATTTAAGCTAATTTCATATTTATTTCAGAATGATATTCAAATTGATTCAAGAAATATCTTAAAATGAGTACTACTATTACTTAAATTAAGAGTTTAATAAGCTGAGACAGTTATTGTTGATTGATTCTCACTCGAATTTTTCGCCAAGTGCAGCGTCTGCTTTATGACATTCGTCTGCCAGCCTAAATGAATGTCCTGTTTTTGTCTGTCTTTTTGTTTGTCGTGTACGGTTAATGTCCGCTTGTCGCACTGTCTCCGGCAATGTCTGTGTAGATTTCCGGACGACTGATTGCAGCAATTTATGTTTCATTTTTCACTCTCTCATTCATCACGCAACGTGCAGTGTGTAATGCGGCAAGAGATGCACGTTTGTCTACCTGGCCTAAAAGCCGTCGCAGGGCCAAACCACAAAAGTACGTTTCATGTTGCAAGCAGCGCTCAACCCTTTCGCTCTTCTCTATCAACATTTATTATGTGGCAAATGCAAAAGCAGCCGCTACCTAAAACTGCCAAATAGGGAATAGATCAGGAGCAGTGCGAAAATTGTTTTGTTTGTGCCACAAAAACAAGTTATGCATATGAAAAAAGGGGGTTGGGGTTTCTAGGGGTTCGTTGTTGACAAAGGGGGGTGTGCCAGCTGATGCGTTGATCTTATCACTCAACAAAAAAACAAAGAAATAGAAAAAAATGTACACACGCAATATGCAAATTAATGAAAAGTTTTGGGTGCGTTAAAGAGCATTAATTGTGTGGCATGGATTTAATAATGCCAGCTGTTGCAAGTATTTAGACAAGATTCCAACCTCCCTCTCAAAGGTACATCAATTTCTATTCCACTTCTCGCTCAGCATAGATCGGATCAGATTAATGTAACAAAAAAGTTGATTACTTGATTTAACACTAGATAAATTACATAGTTGTTGAAGTATTCTTCAGATTGTAAATTGTTAATGATTATTACTAAAAAAAAGTAGCTTGTCATTTATTGGAAAACCATAATAAGTATTACTTAATATTTAACCTTGCCATATATGAAAATATCTTATCGTGGCCGACTGTTATTATTTTCTTATCAGCTGCTGGGAATTTTGAAGGCAGCTCTACTTGAAATACTCGTTTTTGTTTTTTCCAGGTATAAATTGCATACTAGTTATGAACAATGGAAGCAATTAGGCAATTTGAGGAGGTCTGCCCGAAAATGTCTTCGAAAATACAGGCCAAAATAATTCATAATTTGAAAATGTCTGCTGAAAAATCTCTTTCAAAATACAGGTCAAAATAATTGATAATTTTAACAAAGAGCTGAAAAATATTTATCACTTAAAGTTACATAAATTCTATAAACTTTTATCAGCTTAAGTTCGATGTACTTGTTGCCACATTATTATCAGTTGTAGTATAAATATTATAAATTATTTTATAATGCGTATTGTGATAATGCAATAATTGTTGTTGTGAAAAGCAATAAATTATTATATGGTAGATGGCTTCAAGGTTTCTTACGAGTTTAATAATCACGTAGCACATATAAAGCGACAATCGAATTTCATAAAAGACTGTTAAAATATTTATTAATTTTTTTTTTTTGCTATTTTTTCATATAAGTTTCTATAATTTATAAATTGTTATAAATGCAGGGTATTGAACAGTCTAGCACTCTTGTAAATTGCACTTATTATTTTTCTCTTCATTTCAATTTGTCTAATTCCTTCAGCTTTAATCATTGCGTGCTTAAAGTTTGTTCAAAGTTCCCAGCATTTAACACTTTCCAAACAGTTAAAAACATTTTCAAGTGTGAACAGGGAACAACAAACAATCAGCTGCAGTCGCAGTTCATTGGAAACAAAAGACACAAAATGTTGCAGTTGTTGCTGTTGCCCGAATTGCCGTGCAGTGTAAAACTACAGACAATTTTTGCCGGCTGTTTTCTGTTTTCAGCTGTTGTACGTGCCGCAGACAGACAGACAGACAGACAGACAGAGAGAGTGGAAGAGATGAGAGAGATGTTGAAGAGGAGTTGGTGTTGCATGACTGTCATCATTTCCGATGTTTATCTCTTCATGTTAACAGCACAACTAGCAACAGCAACCAGATGAGGAACTAGACTTCATCAGCAACAGTTTCAAAAACGTACAAAAACAAAAAGCGTTCCATAACAAAAGAATAATCTATTTGTTAGATTTTGAACCCATTGAAAATGAGTAAAAAAGGGAAATTATAATAAGGTTGTCCCAAATGATGTAATAGGCAAGCACCTCTAAAACGCCTAAAGTAAAGTTTCTCATTAGCATCAATAGCCAAGTTAAACTAGCCAGGATCTAAACGATCTCAGAGACTATAAGAATTAGAGATCGTAAATTATCATATGCTTCAGAAATCGATTTTTAATACAATTATAATGATACTTTTTTTTTCAATTGATATATAATATATCCAGTCAGTTAATTGTTATAATTTATCAGATTATAAAACACAGATTTTGCGAACAAAAAATATAGAACGAACATTAGTTTTATCGACGTTATTTTCAGTCGAGCTCTCGCGACTATTGTATTTATTTTACGGTTAAGTTCAATGCAATGCCACAGATTGCCAAGCTGTTCAAAGGGGGGTAGGGTGGTTGGTAGGTAGAGGCAGTGGCAGTTAGGGCAACACAAACTTGTTGCTGTTGCCGCTTTCACTTGATTTGCATACAAAACAAACCAAAAAAAAAATAAAACCAAAAAAGAATGAAAAATCATTTTGGTAAACTAGAAATTCGAGAATCTTTTGAGTTGCCCAACTTCAAAAAAACACTTGAGAAAGACAGAAAGCCGCTTAAACATCTTTTGAGTTTGTAATGGCCAATTAAGCAGACGCTGCGTCATTCCGTCAGTCTGTCACTCATTCAATTAGTGCAGCTCAAATTGCACTTAGAGAAAAAAGTTGCACAAACTAAACAGTTTTTCTTTGAATTGTCCCCAACATTTGTTATTAATATTCCTTTTTAAACTAGACTTTGATAAAAAAAAACGATTGAATCAGCTAAAAAAAATACTTACTCGAAACTATACAAATTAAATTAAAAAAATCTTTTTTTAAGATTTTATTAAATACCTTTAAAAAGTTTAAGAAATATTTAATACATTATAATAATTTTTATTATAAATTACAATGTATTCCCAAGCAATTTTTCATATAAATATAACATTCGATTTTCGTTCGTTTTTCAAAATTAGAAGTATGTAGAATATTTCTCTGAGTGTGATTATCTTTTTGTTTTCTCCGAGTGTGGACGCATTAAGCAGGAAGCGTATGATAATTGGAGGCAGAGTTTCACAGTGCGTGGGATTTGGACTCCACTTTTCCAAAAAACAACTGCCAACTCATGCGGCAAGTGGGGAAGTGGGGGATAAGGGGGAAGGGGTTGTGGGGGAGTGTGGGTGAGTGGGAGGTTATACAGCTAAGCTTCAAAAATTAAGCTGCAGGTGAACTCTCAAATGTGTACATATGCGATAAAGTGGGTGTATCTGAGTGTGTGTGTGTGTGTAACTGTGTGTGTGCCTGTGTGTGCTCAGCCATGTCGCATAACGTATGCATGTGCGCAACTTTTGGCGGCATGTGGCATGTGCGCTTTGGGGGCCCACATAATTTACGCTAAATGCACAGAGACTGTAAACTATGTAATTAGAAAAATCCTTCTGTGCTGAATGTGGCAGCTGTGCCAGCGCCACTAAAGGGGCGCATGCGTGCCACTCAGGGGCGTTGCATGTGCCACATTAAGGGTTGCCTGCCCGTTTCATTACCGTTATTATACGTTTAAATACGTTTAAGTAGCGCCTAATGCGCTCAAAAACCAACATAAACCGGATAAAGATACAACCCGAAAAGATACAGATACAAATAATTGTGTAGCTACAGATACAGATACAATGGCATTGTAGGTGCAGCTGGGGTTGAGATAACAGTATAAATATGTAAACTGAACTAGATTTAATGGCAATAAAAGTTGCTCGAGCAATTTCCATTTTTCGAGAGTTGCAAACCAATTTCATTTTCTGCTTGTTTACCGAAAAAAAAAAGAGAAGAAGAAATGCAAAAATAGAAACAAAGCACACAAAATCTACATGAAACGATGCCCAACCTATTTGCTCAGTTCACATTCCACACTGTGGCATGCCACAAAATGCGATGTGCGATTAAAGTGATGCTCCCAAGAAATAAAAAAAAATAAAATAAAAATTGGCAAAAAAATACTGATTGAAATCAGAAGGCAGTCAATGCGGGGCCACCAAAGATGCCGACTGGCAGATTATTGGGCAGACATTTTGTATCTCAAAGATGCACACAGATACAGATACAGATAGAGATACAGCAGCTGCAGCTATAGCAAATAAGCTAAAATCGTGTTTGTCGAGCTCTTTCGCCTTGACTTCTCTGCCTGACTCAAGTTCTGCAGCACGAAATGCAATTACAATAGAGCAAATCGAAATGATGCCACAAGGGCTGCGGCAAAAGGGGCGCTAAGAAACTGGCGAGACAAGACACATATTTAGTTGGAAATGTTGTTGCTGCAGTTGCAGTGACCTGGCTGGCTGACTGACTGGCGTCTTGATTACAATGCGGCCAAGCGGAAGAGACGTAAATTATGTTATAAACCAGGGCGGATATAACGAAAGGCGACAAGCGACATGCAACAAAAGCAACATTAGCCACATTAGCAACATTTGCAGTTAGCTGCTTCAAGCAACCTTTTGGTTTACTTAATGTCTATTGCCACACACACTCAGAGAGAGAGTGATGATAATGATTGTGTGGCATGTGCGGCCCCAAAACATATTGCAATCCATCAATTGGGTCAACAATCTGCTGCTGCTGCGGCTGCTCTGTTGTCCAAAAACACACACGTCAATGGGCCGTGAAGTGACGTCGCCAGCGGATATGGAATGCGGATGTGGAATGCGGAAACTGAACGCATGCAATTCAATTGCTTTCGTCCATTGATGATAATTTGCACTGGGTCAAACAGTCTGTTGCCGGTTTAGTCAACAACAAAAGCAACAACTGCAACAGCAACAACAACAACAACAACAACAACAACAACAACAATCGCGAACAGCTGTCCCTTGTTTGGTTCTTTTCGGGAGGGTTTTTTTTTGCTCTTTCGAGGGTTGCAAACCATTTGACAGGCACTCAAAATGTCATCAAATGGTTTGCTGATTGCACAAATGTGCTATACAAAAATGTCTATAGCATAATTAAGTGCTATTGTGTTGGACTTTAGTTTAACTAGCACATACCCTGTAATAGGCGCAAGAATACAAATTAATGTTACGTTTTTTATGTGTGTTAATTTGGGTAAAAACATGCCAAAGAATTGCAGTGAATTGAGAATTAAGCAAGCTGATTGGTAAATAAAAGTTTATTGAGAAAAATAATATAATAATATTTTGAAAATAATATCCAAAAGTTCAGTCTAAACTAGTTGAAATTTTTAAGAAATGCAATTGAAAGCAAAATACATTCATTAAAATTAAATCAGGAACTTAACAGATTTATAATGATTGTTAAAAGTATGTGTGAATTACTCGAATTAACATTAAGAGCAAACGCACACCAATTTGAGTTTAATTCAAATTTTTTGATAGTTTTTAATAAATCACAACTATGCAATTAGAAATATTGGATTTATAGGTAACCAAAATAGTTTATTTTTTTCTACAATAAATTTATACAAATAAAAAACTTAATATCAAAGAAAAGTTTAGATTGCCTAATAAATTAAAAAACATATTAATTGAAAATTTTAAATAGATTTTTATAAATCACTTTAAACTAAGCAATTTGAAATATTGGATTTATAGCTAATGTAAATGGCATATTTTTGACTACAATAAATTTATACAAATATAAAAATAATAATATAGAAAAATTTTAAATGCTTAAAGTATCCAAAAAAATGTCCAAAACTGTTTGCACAGCTATTAAAAGTGAAAGTATAGTTTTCAAAAATCTGTATTTTCTTTAAAATACTTCACTCTTCATGCATCATCCATAATCGATGAGCAACAGTTCAAACTAACAAAAATATGTTGCACATTCACTTTTCATCCCCTAGCACAAGCATCGCTCAAGCCTTTGCCTCATTAATACGGGGCATGAATAGAATATATATCAAATGCAATCAGTCGAATGAACAGCTTGCAACACTCGACATGTTTTACAGATTTTGGTTTCAAGTGCGCGCCTCTTTCAACATTTTTGTATTTGTATTTCACTTTTTTGTTTGAAGCATTCAAAAACAAAAAAAGTGCTTAGAGATTTAACCATTTTGCTTTATTGTTGTTGTTTAATTTTCCCTTTTTTGGATATTTGTGTGCGCACTTCCGGTGTGGCGCTTCAAACTGTCACAGCCGGAAGTGCAACCTGGCGTTTAGAAAATTACGCTTTCGAAAATCGCAAAAACAACAACAAACAATAAATAAACGCTAAACGAACCGTTTAGCCCACTTTTGGGCCGTAATAAAGGCGTGGCAGGTGCACGTTCGTTGCATTAATGATAGTGTGTCGGCAGATTGCGGCAATATTGCTGCAAAGGTGCAAAGGTGCAGTTATTTAGTTGAGTTGTGACCCAGTTTTGCAGCAGACGCTGCTTTTCTGCTGCTTGTCAACATTTTTTTTAATATATTTTTTTTAATGCTTTTGTGTTTTTTATTTTTTTTTTTGCTTTGTTTTGCGAACGCGAGTTCAATAAACTGCACCGAAAACGACAACAATGCTTGTGTCCCCAAAGGGCGACAGCTGTTGCTCCGCTTCAGTGGCAATCACCGTCAGTCGCAGCCCCCCCTTACCCCGCAACCAGCTGCCGCCCCCTTTGCGCTTGTTGGTGTGTATCAAAGCGCATTCACAGCGCACATGCACAACAAATAAATTCCAAAGAGCACCAAACATGTCAAGTCCAATGAAAGGGACACAAATATAAGGCTTCCCCCCCTCCCTCCCCGCCCCACACACACACTCAATGTGCAACATTTGGAGAAGTGTAAATGAATTTGTTCTTAATTATTATGATGCGTCGCTGTTGCAGCTTGTTTGCCAGTATCTGTTTTGGCCTGTTGTTGGCAATTTGGTTTTTGGACTAGCCCCCAAAAAAAAAATGTGTTCGGAGTCATTGATTTACCGTCTGCTGCGAATGGGGCAAATGGGTTGCTGTTTCTGAATCTGTGGACGCGCCATGTAGCATGCATCATGTGTGCTGTATGATTTTATGTAGCGGCAAAAATTTCTTTCAACTTGAATACCCAGCAAAAATTCCCTGTTTGCGCTGTTTGCATTTTAATAGTTTTGTTTTTATTGTTATTGCATTTTAAAAACTGTTTACATATTTTCGAATTCTTCAACACATATTTTAAAATCCAAAAATATGAATCTTTTATTCTTGAGTCAATAAAAAATGTTGTTTAACTTTTAAGATAGATTACAGATTCTTTTATAGCATTTTACAACAATTGATGATTTCATAAAATTCTTTGACAACACTTTTCGTGTCTTTAGAAGACATTAAAAAGATTTAAAAACGATTACAGGGTATTTTTATAGTCACGCAACGAATTTGGGTGGATTAATGTTTTTAACTGTTTCGCTGTGAAAGAAGAGTGATGAACAAAAACTGCTGTAAATTTTTGGTTTTTGTTGAGTTTTCTTTTTGGTGGTGGGAAAATGCATTTTCTTTTGTTGATGATGATGACGATCGCACATGGGTCTCAAGAGGCAGTCAACTTCGTCAACATAAATTAGTGCATTTCCTAATGAAACAAATTACAAATTAATCTTAAGCGCTAGCCTAAATAAAAGAAGACAACTTTAAAAAATAATTTTGTTACTCGTTTGTTGGTAGTCAATTTACCAATTCTCTGAACTCGTGGCTAATGCCTTTTTTATTGGTTTGCTGTACACGCTTAATTTATTATTATATCTTTTATCTCCACAGCTCTCTCTTTTTTTTTTTGTTTCCTCGATGAGATTTTCTTTACATTTTCAATAGATTTATGCGCCCACAAGAAATTGATTTGGCAGCAAGAAAGACATTAAAAGCATTTCAAGTGCCTTCAGATTCTGGACACAGTCTCGGTTTAGCATCTGTCTCAGATTCAGTTTCAGCTCCAGGTCCTTATCAGTGTTGTGTGTGTGTGTGTGTGTGTGTGTGTGTCCAGAGCACATTTAATCCTGGGAGCTCGTAAATTTGGAAGCATTTGTGGCTGATATGACAAGTGCTACAAATGCTTTTTATGGACATGTGTTGCTTAATTTATGTTTCAATTTCAATTCTCTCTCTCTCTTTTGGTCATGTGTGTGCCCATAAAAATGTCATAATATCAAATGAAAATGCAATGCGACAATAATAATTAATTGTCATTTGCCACGAAAATGGAGAAACTTTAATAGGAAATTCTGCTCTTTTTTTGTATATACCCTATAAAACAATAAATAGGATGATTATTGCTTTGTTTAATAATATTAGTTGTTAAACAAAACAAACAACAATAAGCTATATATTTTAAACTGAAGTTTGTAGACCTATTTGAAGTCAGAGAATTTTGTGGGAGGCTTTAAATAGATTCTAGTTTAAAATAATAGTTTCGAATAATAAAAATAAGACTATCAAATAGAAACCGAAACTTTGTAGATTAAATTTAGAACTACAGCTAAAAATTACAACTAACTTTACTCTTTAATTTACTTAATCTAGTGATTAATATTGTTATCTGCAATTTCATGCAGAGTATCTCTAAGTCGAGCACTCTCAACTACTTCACGCTTGTGTTTTTGGTTGTTAAAGAAGTGAAATTAATTTGCTTGGTTTAATTTTTCTTTTTTTTTATTATTTGGAACCCCTTTATGCTGGTGCAGAAGTTTGTTTTCATTAATCAGCGTCTCAATAAATCAAAATTAGTTTCTCTATTGACTGAACGTAATTCTCGGAACGACATCGTAGTTTTATAGCGCCCATCGATTAAACAGATTTATGCACATCGCATTTGTTGACTTTTGGACATCAGGCGACCTTTGATAAGCCTAGATAAACAGTTAGTTTTTATCAGGTATGTGGTCTTATCTACACACACAGGTGATAAAACTATATGACGACATAATAACCCAACTTATTAGCCCAACTAGACAACCAACTAACTGGTTTTGTTCACATGTGTTTCGGTCTCTGTTTCATTTTTTTTATTTTATTTTTTCTCTGGGCTTGGTTCATTTTTTATGACCGAAACTTTCCAAATGGTGCACTGGGAGCATGCCTAATGCAGTCATCAGCCGCTTATCGGTCATTTGGGGATTTCATAATTTATGCCACTGTTAAGTATTTATTATTTTGAAACACATCAATGATGCACCGTATCAAGTTCCCGAAGCAGATTTAAACAAGTTGTTAATGTGTTTTTGTATTTTTTTTCTTATTTCTTTTTTAAGAGTTTTATTTATTTGATTGTCGGTTGGGCAAAGCAATGTCAAATGTCTGAGCAAAGTGTTGACAGCAGAGCGAGATATTTGGGAAAACTTGTTGCAGATAGTTGAACAAGTAAAAAAAAGCAAGTGACAATTGATTTAATGTCCAGTTGACAGACGTGGAGATACTGTGTACACAGATTTGCAGATAACCTAAAAATTCCCTTATAAAAAAAACGTTTTTAATTTAATAAAAATATATTTAAATAAAAACTAACAATAAAATTTTATAAAAATCAATATGCTGTTTTTTTTGTCTGCTTTTTCAAAATTCATATTCTTAAATTTATTAATAATTAACATCAATGTTATGCTCTTTATGTTTTTTACATATTATAAAAAAACTTTTTTAATTTAATTAAAATAAATTTAAATAAAAAATGATGATAAAATTATATTGAAATCAATATCCTATTTTGGTTGACTGCCGTTTCAAAATTCATATGCTTATATTTATTAATAATTAACATAAATTTTCGGCTTTTTATGTTTTTTACATAATATAAAAAAACTTTTTTAATTTAATAAAAATATATTTAAATAAAAACTAACAATAAAATTAAATAAAAATCAATATGCTGTTTTTTTGTCTGCTTTTTCAAAATTCATATTCTTAAATTTATTAATAATTAACATAAATTTTCGGCTTTTTATGTTTTTACATAATATCTTTACAGCTATTCATGAAATTTTAATTTTAAATTATTTAATTTAACTCTGCTACTTTTTCACATATTAGATTTTTACGGGGTATATTGAAAATCGAGTGAAAAATTGTTGATTGGTTGGTTGACAAATATTTGTGGCTGAGGCGAACAGTTCAAATGTTTACAACATTTTGTGTATTTACAATTTCATTATTTTGGCCGTTGAATGTTTACAAATGCCATTTGTTTGTTGTGTTTCTTGTGTTTGTCAAAGACATTAACGCTACAGTTTGCTGTCCGATAATTTTGTCGCATTATATGGCATAATTATGTTTGAGTTAGACGCAGGCGAGAGGCAAGCCAGAAGGAGGCGGGAGGAGGAGGAAGCTTGTCGTCTGGCAATTTTAGCTGCTCTCAGGTATCTGTGGCAACTGCAACTGCTGCTGCATCTGCATTTGCAGAGACACATTCAATCTGGCAGTTAAGTTTGTTGAGATTATCGCTAAATGCACTAAATGCACCAACTTCCCTCCGCTCTCTGCTCCCCGCTCTCTTTCCCTTTTGACTTGTCTTGTGTTGACAGACAGAGACACCTAAAATTGCACATTTTGTGTGAAGCACCTCTCAGCGCTTTCCCATTTCCCACTTCCCACTTGCCACTTGCCACTTGCAGTTTACATGTTCTTCTTCGTCTGCTTGATTATCTGCGCCTCGTCTGCATTTAATGGCTATAATGATAAGCGGCAGACATCGTTCTTGCCTCATATAAGATTTCTGCACAATGTCTGCTTTGAAGTACCTCACTGGCAAATCTTTGGCTAACTTGGAGTCGCCCCCGCTCTCAACACTTAGTGTCACATTCTTGAGTAAAGTTGTTTTTTTTTTGCCTTCTTGTTTTTGTGTGTATTTTGTTTTGGGAAAGTTGACACAGTTTGAACCCACAACATTGTTCGCATAGGCTCGGGCCAAAACCGTGAGCAAATCCGGCCTTTCACTTGTGGGCCACAGCAAGTCGTGCTCGGACTGGACGGACGGACGACCGATCTGTGCAAATGGTCTGGACTGCTACTGCACCTTGCTGCATGCAAAATACACAACACCAAAAAAAAAGAAAGAATCTGCCCCAAATTTCTGTGAATTTAGCTTATCTGATTTGCTAAGAATTCATTTAGCTTTTTAATTAAATTATAATTAAAACAGTTGTCAAATTGAAATGAATTTGAATTCCGATATTAATAACGATTGATTCTGATGAAACTCTAGACTTAATTCTAAAAATACGTTTTTTTTTTTTTAGATTTTTTTTGCATTAATCCATTTTGATAACTTTTTTTTTTAGGATTAGAAGGTAAACTTAAATGTTCTGGTTAAATTTTCCTATAAAGATTTTGTAACTCTTTAATTACGCTTTAAAAATAAACAGTTTTTTATATTCTTTTTTATGCATGAATCCTAAAACCTAAAAGAATGAACTATTTTTTTGTGTTGTTTTTTTGATACTAGGCAAACTTTCTTTATGGCAGGCAAATTGGCATTGGTTACACATTAGATTGTTGGTAATTAATCGCAGCAAAGCAGCTGCTGTCCCTGGCGGCCTTTAAGACAGTTGTTTGGAAATGTATCGTTTGTGGTCGGTTGACTAACAACTTCAATTGCAATTGTCAACCGATACGATGCAGCAGGGGGCAAGAAAACCAACCACAAGTTCAAAAGTTCAACAGAAACACAGCAAAAAACAGAAAAAAATCAAAAACAGAAACCAGAAGAAAAACAAAAACTTTCTAAATTTGTACATCAACATAAATAACGAACACATTTTTGCCGCTGACAATTGCAATGTGGCCCTGGGGACTCATACAGCAAAAGCCCCCTCCGCCCCAAAACAAACATTCTCACAGCCCCACCGCTACCCCGCTTCCCCTATTCCTGGCCAGCCACTGAGTCTATAAATACTCTAGCGTCAAACTTAATTGTAAACATAATTAAGGCAATGTGAAGTTGGGAAGAGTGCAACTTTTGACCATAAGAATTTCAGTTATGCATTTTTGCTTAGCATTTCCTGTAAACTTTTTTCTAATATTATAAATATTATTTTTAATGTTTTTTCCCTTTATTTCTAATAGGGAACACTTAGAACTTTACCTTATATAACTATATAACTCATGCAACATTACTTAGGGTATCTTCATGTCGAACTCTCATTTTTATAACTGACTAATTGTTTTTTGTTGGCCAAAGCCGACACTTGAATTAAGTTCTGAGATTGCTTTGCTTAACCAATTAACTATTTATGGTGAGAGGCGCAAATGCAATTTCAATTTGTATTTAAGTATTTTTTGTATCTGTGTGCATCTCATTATTATTTAGCTGCCTCGTAAGTGCAGCAGTTGCAGTTGCAAATATTTACATAAGCAAGATTGTTTGTTGAGTTTGGCTCCTTGGCGTGTGTGTAATTCAATCGCCTGCAGGGCTTCGGACGTCTTTTTCTTGGCTGCCTTCTCCGATGCAGGAAACCATAAAAAAAAACCCAACAACGTTAAGTGAGAAGCGCGTCAACCAAAATGCCAATTGAATGATGAGTTTCATTCACAGGAATCCCTGAGTTTTCCCAGCGAAGGGCAAGGACATGTTTGCAACACACACAAATACACACACACACTGCAGACATGCCGAGAGGGCACGCTTGGTACTTGTTTATCCTTAGACTCGCTTCCTTGCCTGCCTGCTTCTGGTTCCTGTTCCCATTCCCATTCCCAATCTCCTTGCCCTTCCCGTTCCCATTCCCGTTTTGTACCTGCCTGGGAATATTATTCTTTTCGCTGCTGCTGCTTTTGTTTTTAGGGGAATTCTTGCCTGGCTTTGTTGTCGTCTCAGTTTTTTCTTGTTTTTTTTTTTTTTTTGCTGTTGCCCTCACCCTGTTCTGCTCTCGTTCTTACCCACCCCTATTTGTCGCTTCGTTTTCTTTCTTTCTCCTTCCCTTTTTTAGCCAAGTGTTGCCAAATGTTTGCAGCATTTCCTGTTGTCTACTTTAAGGCGTGCGAAGGCTTCTTCTACCCTTCTTAAGGATATGTGTGGAAATGGCATGCATTTTTTAACTCGAAAAAATTTGTTTAAATATTTTTTAAATATCTCAAATGTTATATTAATATTTATTGGTTATTAAAAAGTTTGCTAATATATTGTTGTAATCAATATTTATTTAATTTTTAGTTTTCATTTTTATCTTCATAAAAGCATAAAACCTCTAAATAAATAAAATAAAAATTATATTAAATATATTTTACTTTGTGTTCAAAATCTTTATAAATATTATTTTTTTTATGTATAGTCTTTATAGTTCGAATTTCTCAATGTTTCTTTTATCATCAACTAATTTTTATAATTAATTTATTACTTTTCCTACAAGTGCATGAACTGTTATACCTTCTTTGCATATATTTATATTCTAGGGTATTTCGCAATATGCTTTTCACTAAGTTTACTTGGTGTATTTAACTTTAACACGTGTCAAAAAACAAAAACTTGAAAAAAACTGTCATGGACAAAACATAAAGTTCACAGCATAAAAAAAAAACAGAGAAGTTTTAGGCGCTGAGTGAATTTAATACCCATTCAGAGCGGTTGCAGTTGCAAGTTGTGCAGACTTGCTGGCAACACTCTCATGTGGCCGCCACACCACCAGTGCATTCCTATTGCCTCACACCATTGGTATTGTTGCAAGTTGGCACTTGGCATTGTCGGCTGCCACTGGCAGCAGCTGCTGTTGTTGTAGCGTGTCGCCGCTGCTGCTGCTTCTACTCCTGCCTCTGCTGCTGCTGTTGCAGAGTAAAGTTAATGTAAAATGCATTACGCGACTGCTTGAACCTTGGCGGTGACCCAGCCGCAGGCGCATGTCCTGGTAACATAACACGCCTCACAGTCAGCCAGCCAGCCCGCCAGGCAGCTCTGTCTGTCTGCCTGTCTGTGTGTGCAACATCTTGACGCGCATTTGCACCAATGAGTGGCAGACGCGCATAAATCTAAATGCCTAATGACTAATCCCTAATGCTAATTCATTTAACAATGCTGCCTCACTTTGTAATTGAATACCCGGCTTATAGAAACATACTGAGAAAAATAATTACAAAATGGATTTCAATTTTTGTCTCGTTTAGCATTTTTTCTCATTCAACATTTTTGCTCGCAGTGTACACATTTGATTAGTTGCTAGCAAAGTCAGACTGCCAATTTGAATACCAAGCTTTTCATTTACAATGGCCAAGTAGACCTTTTCCAGCTATCAGCCAACTGCCGTTTTTTTTTGGCTTTTTGTAACGTTGCCAAGATTCAGTTAAGTTTATGCATCGTCATAATGAGCACACCATGAATACATAAAACTGTAAAAAGCACTTAAGCGGCAAATTACTTGAACTATGAGATAACTACGGACAACTTGTGCATAATTTTCTCCCAAGTAAGTTAAGTGCCAATAAACATGTAAACAATGGGAAACTGCGCTGAATTACTTAAGCGAATCTTTTATATTAGAACAGAAGAGTTAATTAACAACACTGATTAAATTACACAAAAAGCTGACTCTGTAAAAATTTTTAAATATTATTTTGTTAGTTGATTAATTGACGGATATTTAGGAACCGCAAGACTAATGTATTCTTCAGTTCGTTGACAGTTTAATTTTGTCTACTAAACTAACAGCTAATATTATCATTAACTAAATTTCCAGACTTTAGGGCAGTAATTAAGAATAAGCCAGGGGAAACATGTTATCAACTTTGAGTACATAGAAATTCTTAAAAAGAAGGGCTAAGGAAAGCGGAGCGGTAGGCTCAGCTGGAGGCACTATAAATCTTATAATATAATAATAAGTTTCTCAAAGGGTTTCTTAAAACTGAACAAAAACTTTTTTCTTCCATATTTTTATGTGTTTTTGTTTAAGTATTTCCTTATAAACGTATATCTCAATAGAACAACAAATAAAAAGCTCAAACTAAATATTTGTTATGTAAATTTTATATCGAAAATTGGGAAAATAGTAAACACATCCAATCAAATTGCTTAAATTAAAATTTTCTTAACACGTTGATAACTCAGTTAACAGCCTCGAGCGTTGAATGCTTTACTCCAATCCGTATCTTAACTTATGTAAGCTAAAAAAAAAGCTCGCGTCATGTTCCCACCGAGCTTGGTTTAAGTTGGGGCCCAAACATGGTTCAAGGCTGTCACAATTAATGCCATGTCTACGAACATGGCTCTGCTTCCCAACTCCCAGCTTAGGTAATTTCTAAGTTGCTTCGACGCTCAGCTTTAAGATACAAGCTGAAGATACAGATACGAAAAGACGTAGCTGCAGATACATTTTTGAGATTGCGCTACATGTTGGTTGTGGCATGTGGCCGGGCACAGCGGGATAGTTTCGCTGCTCGCTCAAGCCTTGAGCGGCACTGGCCACTTGGCTGACAGCGACCCATCGCCGTCTTCTACGAAATGCTGTTAAACTCGTTTTGGGCCTCGGCATTTTTGTCGAGTGTACTTCAATTGAACCACTCTCAATGCTAACTCAATTGCCGAGGCCTAAAGGCAGAGCTGCTGCTGCTGCTGCTGCCCATTTACCATAGCCAGATACTTATAGTCAATTGAGGCAGACACACACACACGCCCACACAAATATACACATGTGTGTGTACAGTGCTGTTCATATAATTGGATATCTCTCTCGTTTTTCCTCTTAACTATTTCCTTTTATTAGCAGGAAATCATAAAATATATTTATACTTTTAATTACCTTGTATAAATCCATACATCTTTAGTTAAATAAAAGCATTTTCGTGCTTAGTTAAATAAATTCAATTAAAATATTGGATGAGTTTCCAAACGACACGAAGAAAGAAAGCAAATAAATAAATTATTATATTTAAAGATCGGTAAAAAATCCGATATAGAAATTGATTGGGTTTCTAATCGATATGAAGAAAAAAAGCGAATAAATAAATTATTTAAGCTTGAAGGGTGATAAAAAAATCTCCAAATCCATACATCTAAACAAAAGCATTTTCGTGCCTATTTTTATGGCCGTTGCTGCATTATATTTTTCATATGGCTTTTGTTATTTTGGCGTTGTGCGTCTTAATAAACATTTGTGTAGTTAAAATCCCTGGCATCTACGCCTAAGCCGGATATCGCGCCCATAATTCACATACACGCACACACACGCACACACTCACTCACACACACTGACACACAAAAACTACAACAGCCTGCTTTCACTTCCTTTTTCCCCTACATTCTCTGGCGTTTTTTTTTCAAGTTCAAATCAAACATTTGCCATAATCTTCAAGTGTCAGCTGCATCACTTTGTTGTTGTGGTTGTCTCCTCTAAAAAGGGCATATTCAAATACATTTGCTAAAAATAGCACAAACAACACACACAAACACACACTCACACACACACACACTCGCACACACGCACTTAAAAATTCAAAAAGGTGCAAAGCAAATGAGCTGTAAAAAACAAAAGCAACGCGTTCCAAAAATGGGCAAAGCCTTAAAATGTCGCACAGCATTCAAATGCGGTCTTACAAAGATGTGAAGTGCTAGAGTAGAGGGGGGGTGTTGGAGAAGTAGGGGCGCAGAGTTGGGGAGGAGATGAAAGAAGTCACACTAAAGTGGTTGCCAGCCTGTTGTGTCTCCCAATCGAGGGAGCAGAGGGCAATTTTGAAAGATTGTCAAGCTGCACTTAAAAAAAGTTGCTTTAAATTTTTAAACAATATTTTTATATTCAATATTTATTGTGAAAATAAATTCTTCAATTAATTATATAAAATTTATAATACAAATTTCTTATTTATTTTTTTACCTTGCTTTTATTTTGATGTCAGAATTGATTTGATTGTGTTTTAAGAACGCAAATTTCTTACAATCGGGGAAACTAAGAAACCTCAATTAAATAAGAGCTTAGAATATTTGGTAGACCTGTTTTCCATTTATGCTCGAGTTGAGTTTAAAATTCCCTATATTTTTTCTGAGTGTAGCCGCCAGCTTGTGCATCACAAGCGAGAAGAGCGCAGCGTGAAAGATTGTCGAGCTACGAATTTTTATGTGTGTATGTGTGTGTGTATTTTTTTTTTTTGGGAGTTTTTGTCTAAATTTAGAAAGGCCAATAAAAATGTTTGTTAGCTGCATTTTATTTTTAACCCCCGGTGGCAAACACTTCCGCAATGTGTGTGTTGTGTTGTGTGTGGAGGGTGTCGTGAGGCATGAGAGTTTTAAAGTGTAGATCGGATCAGAGCATGGGAGGATGTTGCCACGTAATTATATCAGTTGCGCTGATCGTAACAGCTCTCTCTATCTCTCTCTCTATCTCTCTCTCTCTCTCTTACTCCCTATTTTGCATCTCTCTTTCATTTTGTGCCCGTAGCTGTTGGAATGTTAAGTGAACTTTTCCCGCGGGTACTCGCTGAAAAACGCATGTCACTTAAATTTATTGGCCGCAACTACCAAAAACAACAGCAGTCAGTCAGTCTGTCTGTCTGTCTGTCCGCCTGTCTGTCTGCCTGTCAGAAATTGCCTTGGCATTTGCAGTGTGAAATGCATTTTTCATTCAATTTTCAGTCGCTAGATTTTTATGTGCATTGTTGCCCGTTTCCCGAGGGCTGTAAAATCGATTGATAGACGAAGCAGCAGCAGCGGCGGAGGCAGACTCATGATTGAAATTGAACCCAGAGTCGCAAGCACAGTGGCGTTGGTGCATGCAGACTCTCAGAGGGGTGGGGGTGTTGATAGTACAGACTCTCAGGGGGGAACTGGGGGCACTCAAACACTAAAATGCTTAGCAGCAAATTAAAATATTTTTTTCTTTTTCGTGTGAAGAGTACTTTTAATTAGTTTATGTGGTCATTGAAGTCTTACGCTCATGTAATTAACTTACAGCCCACGCTACGTTCTGCCCCGCCCACTCCGCCCTACTCAGCCCCTTGATTAATTAGAGCAAAAGTGTATATAGCTAATTGCTGTCACGTCGAGCGGCGACCGGGTCAATTAATTTAAATAAAAAGCCAAATTGTCAGGTCATACAATGATTCACAACAACAACAAAAAAAGACACCACAAAAAACCATAAAGTAGAAAAACAAAATACATTAAGAACTTAATTAATTGTGTGGGAGGTCGGTCGGAAATTGTCTTGTTCAAGAGATCGGAGCAAGAAACATATAGATAGATACATTTCCTAATTTTCTTGTGTTCATTTTGACTAAATAGTTATCATGCGAATAACAATTTTTATGGATTTTAATTTGTCTTTATTTCTTTACTTTGTTAAATTAAATCGTTTTAAAAATATTGTAATCTCTAATTTATTTACTTATCAACTTATTCATATAATCTAACAATATTAGAATTCAACCGAAAGTTAACTAAAATATACTCGAAAAAATATTGAAAAGTTCTGTTCGAAGAGGATTTCATTTTTGTATTTAAAATTAGCAGCAGATTGATTTAATTTTTTAAATATATTAAGGACCGATTAATTTACCATTTACCGCATTAATAGTTGCTTTATTTCAAGCTTTCTTTATTTTGAAAAACGAAAATGATTTCTCAGGCAAGGGCAATTTTTTTCATGTTTTGTACACCACATCGATTTGTCATCTACTGTAAAAGCTTTTCAAAATCCATTGATTTTCGTAATAAGCTGCAACTCGTATAAACTGAAACTGCCACAAAAGTTGTCAATGAGCTCTCTGAAAACAATTCGTTTATTTATCACGATTTTTGTGCCTGGAACTGGGACTAGACTGAATGAAAGACCCGTGTTTTATCTGCCATCATCATCAGCATTGGCATGAGTAGTTATATAGAAAGGCACTCGCATAAGTCACATGATTAGCTCGGGCACTGAGTATAACCCCTTAATCCTCAGTCCCCTCTCCCCACCCCCTAAACTCCCGTACAACTCGTGGCAAGCCTCTAAAAATATAAAATATCGGAAACCGCAGCCGTTTCGACCTTTTATGTGTTTTTATGGGCATCAGCAAATCACGTGACTTGCCCATTTTTGGGCAAATGCGGTTAGTTGGTGGAGTGTGGAGAGTGTGTGTATTGTGTGTGTAGTGTGCGTGGGTGCGCCTCGGGGCATTGATACGTTGACTGCGCTGCGCATAAATCAGTTTTAATAGCTCAGCTCAGCAGCTGCAGAAGTCAATCGCCGATTTTAGGCAAACTGCACGTTGTGGATCAGGGGGAGGGGAATGGAGTACTCAGCATAGTTTTAGCAACGCTTTTAATGAGATTTGAAACGAGGCGGAAAAGTAATTTTATCTCTTTTGTTGTTGGCATTTCGGGCAACTGTTCTTTTTTTGTGTGTGTGTTGCTAGCAACATTTTTGGCAACATTAGTTTGCCGTTTGCTTTTGTTTGCCTGTAACTATTCTCTTTCTCTTTCTCTCACGCTCTTAACTTTTGTCAACATTTGTGCTTTTTATTCGCAACATTTTTTTTGTCACTTAACATTTTTTTGCTGATTGCTTTTCTGCCTATCGTTGTTTTCTTCGCAATTTAGCACCTCGGGCAATCTTTTGTCAATGTTAACTGTTAACTTTAAGTTGGCAACATTTACTTTCACGTGTAATATTTTATCAGTTTGCAGTTAGCAACATTATTTGGCGACTTATGAGCAACATTTGTTACTCATTGTTTTGCGTCCATTGGGGCTGTTTCTGTCTCTCTTTCTCTCTCCACATTTTCTACCACTATTTACTGTCGCCTTTTCACGCTTGGCTGCTGCTGTTATATTACATAAATTTGTCGAGCCTTTGTTGTTGGTGTTGTCTTTGTTTTTGGTGGCCTTTGCAATTTTTGCACCCAAAAAACGTCCTCTGCCTTTTTGCTGTTGGGTATGCGAAAATTTGCTAAAATAGCAGCCAGTGTTGCTTGCCGCATAAAAACTTTTTTCTTTTTTTTTTTGTCGTCGCGTCGTTGGCCATAAAGCACATGTGGCTACTTACACATACACATAAACGCACTCACACACACGCATGTACGCACATGTAACGGCTGCTGTGTTTTTTTTTGTCTCGTTTTGCTATTTATATGTAAAATTTAAGCTGTAAATTTGTGCCGCTTTGACTTTAAGCTACAGTTAACAGCCTCTGCAGGCGTCTCGCTCATAAATCATCGATTGCTGCTGTTCAACCTAAGCAGACAATGTGATAAGCTCAGCTTTTTCAGGTTATGCGCCAGGTTGTGGCTCATACGCATCATTTATAACAACAGCGTTTGCTGTTCTCGATAAACTAAGGAACATTGATAAATTGACAGCAGGAAACATGCATTTCTTTTGCCTTTTTACTATTATTTTTATTTGTTTTGTTTTTGTGCTGTCTGCATAGATATGCGGGTTTCCTTTGGAAAGAAATGGAAAAAAAGTTCCGTTACTTCGCGCCGTTTAAAACAATGATTGTGAATTGCTTTTAAGCTTAAATTTTCCGGTTTTTTTATTTGATAAAGGGGAAAACTTCATACAATTTACTGGAGCCTTTGGAATTTTTTTTAAATGTAAATTTAAAGCTGAAATAACAAAAATAAATCTACTCATTGAAGGGCATTCACTAGTCGTTGGTTGCCTAAAAAAACGTTACTACATTTTTTTATTAATAATTTATCGCTTGACTTTCGTTTGTGTTTATTTCGCTCTTAATTTTTATCGCATCGGATGTTGCAGGACGCTCATTTCCCTCGCTTTGCGAATGCGCCCCGTGTCGCAACCGAAAATGTGACCCGTAATTGCTTTAAATGCTATTATGACACTTACGCACAACCAATGGGCAAACTCATCATCATCATCATCATTATCATCAACGTTGTCTGGAGACCGAACGATTGCGGATGGATGATGTCCACCAACAGCGTCGACTTGTTGTCTGCTGCTGCCCCGCCTGGCGGGCAAACCAAAGGCAGACGCGGAATGTGCAGCCTGGCAGCAAGCCAAGCACCAGGAACCATGCACCAAGAGCCAAGGGCCAAGGGCAGCTGCCACTGGTTGCGGTTGTTGTTGTTGTTGCTGTTGCAACTGGAACTGTGTGGTTGGCGCTCGACATCGTCTCGCTAGTTGCCTCCTTCAATTGTTTTTTCGCTTTAAATAATTAAATTAAAAATGGACAGTCGTCGAACTGATTGCAGCTCTGCTTACAGTGGTACCTCTTGTGTTTCTCTATCTCTCTCTGTCTGTTTCTGTCTCAGTCGAACACATGGCAATTAAGTCCGCTATTGGCCACAAATTGATATTCGCTAGTTGTACCTAGCGCGTCCATTGAACTTATATAACATAGAAAGCGGCTCTTCTAAACTTAAGTGGTAAGAAATGTATCCAAAGACAGTAATAGATAATAACGTGTACATAAATACAGGTGGATATAGCCATGTTAATCTCAGAGATTAAAGCAGCTTTGAAGCTGACATTAGTATTATTGATTTCAGCAGAACAAATTTAGAATTAGAATTAGAATTAATTTACTTTATTTTGTCAATAACTAAGCAAAAATCCAAAAATGTCGACAAGCGCTTGTTTAAACAAAACTTTATTTAAAGTGCCAAGAAATTTGCGTATATTTAATTAATTAAAAATATTGTAAGAAAAAATCAATTGACTTAAAGTGTGAAAATTTTCACTTATTTTGACTCAAAAAAAATTATACATTCATAATTTCCAGACTATTAGAAACTTTTCGAAAAAATTAATATTATTCTAGTTCTTCGATTTTTATTCGCAGCCAAATGTACATCTTGCACTTGTTTTAAATATAAAATACCTAAATATTTTAGACTATTTTGTAAGCAGGCAATTGTGTTTAAATAAGAATATTAATATTTATTCGAAAAAATCTTAAATTTAGCTCTTTCAGAATTAGAAACAGATTTAGACTTTCTGCAAAAAGAAATATCGTTGTTGGTCTTGGAGTTTAAATCTTAGCCAGATAATGTCAAGGGTTGCAGTTGATTTGAGAAAAAAAATGTCTACCATTTTTCTTAGTGTACTCACTATATATATATATATAGATATATATATATATATATAAATATATATATATTTATTTAGTTGATGTGGTATCCACAATTCAGGCACTCTCAGGCTAGGATCTTACATATTTTCTGCGGCTGCTGTTGCCCATAAATCATTGACTGCTTATCGCAAAGTTGTGTTCTAAAAAAGTGTTTGGCCTAACTAGTGATCAGCCCCTCCCCTCCCCACCACACCTGCCACAGCTACGTGGCTTGTGTGTAACTTGAATTTTTTTGTTTCATTGCTGTGTTCATGCTGCACTCTGTGGCAGCTCTGACAGATTGTATCTGCCACAGATATACAGCTACATGCAGACGTGTGGCTTTAGCACGTACTAACACCGCCCCCCAAACCCGTTAACCTCTCCCCCACCGCCCACTTGCTTGGCGGCATCAATTTATGGCCAGCGTCAGATTCTAATAAAATGTCAGCGCCTGATTTTTTTTCTTCATTTTTTATTATTTTTTTTTTATTACTGCATTTGGCTATATTTGGTTTCAGATTTCCCCCGCTCGCAAATCCCGTTCACTTGCGGCTTTCGTGTCAATGTGCCACACAGCCAAATGCACTTTGTTGGCCATCATTTGTAGTTGTTGTATGTGCATAGCTAGATAACTGTATTTCCATAGTTATCGCTCGGCTTTGGGCCTTATTGGCTATTGTCAGACGCCATTTGCACGCGTCGCAACTCGACTGACTTTTGATTTGTTAGTTCATTTGACATGAAATTGCATACACTGAGAGACACATGACAATTTACAATTCACATTTGTCACTTGTCTGATTGTTGTCTGTTGTCGGCTGATGGCGCCAACTTTAATTTGATATGTTTACGACTAGTTTCAATGATGTGTTTACATTTACAGAGATGTTCAAGTATATCAATAAACAGCTTTGACAATTTAGTAAAGGCTTTGAGAGGGTTTTTAGAGAATTGTATAATTAAGTTTGAAAAGCATTTAAGGAGACGACTCATAAAGTATATTTATTCTAGATCAGTCTAACTAGACAAGTCAATTTTTTTATTATTTCAAATAGGTTTATTATATTAAAATTAGCCAGTAAGTGTTATTTATAGATTAATAATATTATTGATATTTTACATAATATTTATATATATTTATTATTGATCAACATCAGTTAGCAAAGCTATATCTTTGTACAATTGTCTGTCGGCATTTATAGAACAAAACCTTGAAGAAATTTGTTCATAGAAGAAATTGGAAACACAATAGAAATAGTTGTTTAATTTAATTCGGATGAGCAATGAAATACTTAATTTCATCCATTAGATGTTGCATTGAAAGATCTGTTCTCTCTATATATATATTTAAGTATATACAACAATTCCGATTCCATGAGTCAGTTCTCAGCTATTTGAATGTGCCACGCTATCAATCAGAGGCCTTTTATGTAATCTAATTGAAACAGTGTGTGAAGCGAGCTTCTCCAGCTGCTTGTTGCATACCTCCCCTTACCCCCTCACTCCCCTGCCACCCACATGTTGTATTGCCAAACGATTGCGGAGCATTTGTTGTTCGATTTAATGCCCAGTGTTGCCAGTGTTTACATGACGATGCTGCCGCCTGCCACACGCCTCATGCCTCATGCCTCACGCTCTGCTGTTTGCACTGATTTCCATACACAACACACAAAAAAACAAAAACAAAAAATAAAGCGCGTCCGCAAATAAATCAACATGCAAATTAATAGAGTGGAAAAATCGGCAAAGACCAAGGATATGGCATAAATAAAAAAAAAATTAAAAATGATGTCCATAAAATGTAATAAATGAAAAAAACAAAAAAACAAAGGAGAAGAAGAAGAGACCGATGTGAGCCATGGAAAATGTAATTAACTTTAATCACCCAACCAGGCCACAGAGCGACTGTTACTGCGCAATGCATCCAAAGAGGAGGAGAAGAACGCTACTTGCATATTTAATTCATATGACAGCAAAGATGCGAAATGGATGACAGGGGCCAGGGAAGTGGAAAGTGGGCTGGGCATGGTTAGGGAGTAGATGATGACCGTTTGTCTTGCTGGCTGTCTGCACATTTTCGCATTTAATAGGCGGCCATGTGAACTGGTAATGAAAACAACAAAGCCCGAGGAGGCTTTCAAGTGCTCCAAGAACGAATAGCAAGAACAACAACAACAACTACAACAACAATAATAATAACAGCAACTGCCACTCGTAGATTAACAAGGCAAAAGCAAAGACACTCGACTAGCGTCGACTCGACTCAACTCGACTCGACTCGACTCATTTCAGCTGCTGGACCGCTGCCAGCTCCCAAGTAGGAACAGTAGCAGCAACTACAACAGAGCACATAGAACAGAGAGTAAAGATCAGAGAGAGAGATAGAGCAGAGGGAAGAGGGAACAAGTTGAAGAAGACGAGAAACCGAATTGCCGCCTAGCGCTAAATTCAGGCAATTTTATGGCAGACGGGCAACGTTTTGACGTTGAATGTGCCACTGGAAGATGCATGGGTCTGGTCCATACGGGTCGGGCCAAACAGCCAGTCAGCCGGCAGTCAACAGCTATATGGCTATAGCCATACACAGTAAACAAAAATCTGTGCGAAAAATCTAGCCGTAAACATTCCAAGTTGCAATAAACTCCAACAAAAACAAAATTCGCATAAGAAAAATAAAAAAAAAGTAGCCTAATTAATACATTAAAATTACAGAATGGTTTTTAATATTTTTATTAATTTATTTATTATTTATTTTATTAAATTTACAAACTCAGATATAAATAGAAAAAAGAATATAAAAATGTAATTTATGTAATAAATTAAATAGTTAATTTAATTGCTTTATTTTTGTGTCTTGTCTGTGTTCAGTTGACAACATAATTTAAGAGCAACCTATTTTTTTTTTTTTAGTGTATGGCAACAGCGACAAATACAGATACAGCTGCAGATATAGATACTTTTGCTCAGTTTAGTGTGTTTTCAAGTGTGGCACGCAGACGGAGCTCCATGTTGTTGCACTTGACAGTGAGCACATGCCGAATCCAGGGGCAGCAACAACGTGAATTTGAATTTTGCCTGCCAGCCTGCCTGTGCCACTCCCCTTCCCTCCCCACCAATGTGAAATTCAATTAAGCATGCTCAGGTGCATTTTGGCCATTTGTGCCGGAAGCTGTCAACAGATGCGGAAATGACAAATTAACTATGCATAAATTATTTTTTCTTCATTAAAAGATGATTATTATGATTATTTTTATATTATTTTTTTTTGATAGGCGTCATAATGTCTGGCGTCTAGTTCAATGTCTGGAGATAATACACATGACTTATGCATTATTGTTGGCCCTTTAGGTTCATGGCCAACAAGAGCATTTTTCAGCCGATACCATCTGCATTACTCATCAACATGCCACATGGCCCCAGACCATATCAGATGGAATGCATCAAAGCCCGAGCAATAAATCAGCCCACTTCAATTCCCAATTGCGACAACAAAAAGACAAAAGACAAAAGATTTCGCTGCAATTGCAATAATTTCACTTAAAGTCAATAAACAAAGCGTTAAAAATAAACATTGAATGACTAAGCAGCTGTAAAAAAAAGCGATTTGAAAAGCATTGCAAAAATTAAAAGCAGCTTGTGAAAATATTCAATTACTTCTGCAAAATGCAATCAGCGTATTTTTATTAATGTCAATAAAAACCGAACAAATGCACAATAATAGCATTATTATTATAATTATTGTTTGGATTTTTTTTTTATTTTATTTTTTGTTATTTTTTTTTTTGGTCTGAGAATTTGAGTTTCGCTGGAAATGTCAGTCATCTGACTGATGTACAATCTTACATAATGTTTTTTGCAGTCTTTTTTTATTTTGATAGAAATATGTAATAATAATTAAAGTTCTGCATAATGTTTAGTACCATAATAGTTACATTAATATATTTCCCTGCCCAGTAAATAGTTAATCTAATGGACTCTGCTTACTGATCTTTAATCATCTACTAAATAAAAATATATATTATACATAATAAATCAGACATATATATATTCTGGATTACTTATCAATAAATTCTGATTCCCATTTGTATCAACTTATTTTATTTACAGCTGAAAGCGACCTGCTCACCTTTGCACAACGTAAGGAGCACTACGAGTCGGATAAGTCATTCCAGAAGGAGCTCTTCTCGAGCGAATCGCGACCCCAAAGCGTCCATCAGCTGTACAAGGAGGCGGGCAAGCAGGTTCAGCTGATGCCCATAACGCCGCCACGTTCCATTTCCTTCAATGGCGATGCGATACACATGCACGAGGATGCTTTGGATGGCACTGGCACAGCCGCAGATGCGGAGGATTCGCTACTCTGCTCCGACATGGACTTTGGCAATGCCAATCGTAGGCTGCGCACGCGCATCGATGTCGAGATTGAAATACGTTTGGTGAGTGCCCATTCATTAGATCTGTTCAGATTTTTGTCACTATATATGGATTACCCTAACCTACAAAAAATATGAACAACGTGTTTAGATTTTTAATTGGAAGAATTCCCAACTCTAATACCTGATATGTGAAGTTTGTCGTAGAGTTGGTGCTTCATGCCACATGCCTCATGCATAAAAAATAATTTGCCCCAAAACCCGAAGTCGACTGGCAGCTCGAGACGACCCATGTGTGTGGTCTTTGTGGTTGATGTTGTGGCCATCGTTTCCTGCTCTTAGCCAGATGTGCTCGACTTAAAATTGCTCTATGGCCCAAAACATCTTTCCAACAATGTGCTCCACATACACACACACATACACACACACGCATACACATTAACAATTTGTTGTTGTCAAGCGTGTTGCCAATAGCAGATAGACAGATACCAAAGACAAGACCACACAAACAGGCCTCTGGCTAACGAGGCGCTTGCCAAATCATTTCGACTTGAGTTGAGCTCTGATACCCTAATTAAAAAATAGCACAAAAAGGGGTATTTCAAAAAAATACCTCAAGTTTTCTTAAGTTCTTTAAACAAAAAAAACCCAAAAATTCATACTTAAAATATGAGTTTTAATTATTGCCTTTGCAGCGTATCGAAAAATCGAGCAACCACATTTTTGCTTGCCACTTAATTGCTGATTTGACGTCCCACGCTGGGCTGATGGAATTGCTAGCTAAGTGCCCCCCAGCAAGGGTCTTAAATCTTGGCTCCTCAAAATTTGCACCTCCCCGCCTCTCCTCTCTAAACTGGCCCAACTTGTATCAGTTGATTGCAGTTACTTAATTTGAGCTAACGCGCTTTGCAGTTGTCCCGTTTCACCAGTAGACACGTCATCTCTCCATCATCGTTTTCAACCCCATCATCATCATCATCATCAACGTCATGAACTTCATCATGTCGTTGTCTTTCCTTGTTTATCCATGCCATTAGATAAGCTGCCCAAGACAAACAGCCAGTGGCCAATAGTCGACGACGACGAGGTTGACTTGTCGCCGCCGACACGGCGACTTTCCTGTTCAGCAGCTTGCCAAAACAAGTTTTTGGGCTAAAAGCAGAACACTGAAAAAAAGTTTTGTTTACCTTTAATATACAGTCGATTTTTTTACAAGCCAAAAAAACATTTGAAATAGCAATAAAATTTATTTAGAGAGGGGGAAAAATAATACGATTTTTGTTTACTTAATTTTGTGTATTAAAAATATTGCTGAAACTCTTTTATTTTGATGAATGTTATCAGGGAATATGTGATTTTTTTTTGAGTGCAGATTTGTCAATAGTCAAAGTCGAAATGCGAATGTGTCTTAGCCGTAGTCAGTTGCTGCCAATATCCGCATGAGACGATGTCTTTGTCGTTGTCGTCTTCCTCTTAATTGAATGACTTTTAATCCTTTTCGCATTGCGTTCGAACGTTAGTTGCCACAGTTCCACTTGGCTGCATCTGCCACAGCCACAGCCACAGCATCAACTTTAACTTAAGCTGGCCAAGAAGTGGCATTAGCGCAGTGCGGCTTATTGCTTACGTTCGCAACAAAAAAAAAAAAAGATTACAGTTGCTGCTGCTGCTGCTGATGTTGTTATTGTAGTTGTTGTTGTTGTTTGCTGTTTGTTGTTTGTTGTCGTCTGTCTTCAGTCTGTTGTCGCACATCGAATTACATTTTATTGTATTTGGTATGACATTTATGTGCAAATATTTTATCATACAAACTTGGCCTGTTTCGATTGCCTCCCAACCAACAAAGAGCCGGCGAACCGTAAACAATAACAAATTACGGTTAGTCAGACAGATTTATACACAGTGGCTCCGATCTTTGGTATTTGAGGAATATACTTGAAAGCTTTTATTAAAATTAAATATCTGCTTAAGTACGAAGATTTTCAAATAAATAATTAGAATTAGCAAAAGGAAGCAGAAGATAAATACAAATAAGAAAACTGTGAAATGAGTTTAAGACTAAAAGTTTTGAGAAATGTATTTAGAATGAGAGATCATTCATTCAGTGAGAGTGAGAAATCATTAGAGATATACTAGGGAAAAATGGTGTGAAAGATCTTTAAAAATAACGAAAGGGGGTGACTAGAAGAAAGAGATAATATTACAATAAAAGATAGAAAGAACAATGCGATCGAAAAATTATGTCAGATTGTAATAAATGAGGAGTGAACGATTTTGAAAAAGGGAAGTATAATAAGGATAACTATAAAAAGAACAATAAGAATATAAAAAAAATGAAATAGAGAGAATAGGAGAATATAACAAATAGATACAATCAAGAACAGAAACAGGAAACAGGAATTAGACAAGGATAGAAACAAATAAAAGACAAGTTTGAGACTTCCGATATATAGTAATAAAAAGATATAGAAAAATCAAATTTTGAAACCAGATTAATAGAGTTAATCAAGAAATATAACTCGAATATTCTAAATATGACATAAATATAGAAATGTAGCAAATATTTGGTGCCACTGTGCATTCTACATTAAAACCAATGTGAAAGTCCAAAGAGCAAACTTTTACAACTAGTTCGAGTAGTGAAAATGGAGCTCAAGTGGATTTTTATGTAAATATCTGCTATGTATATGTGTGGGTGGGTCTGCCTCTCTCTCCTCTCCCCTCTCTCCTGTCTCCTCCTCGCTCTCCCCTCGCTCACTCCAAGTTGACTTTCAATTGTTACAATTGATTGCAATGGCCACCAAACGACAAGAAAATAAATATAATCAATGAAAACAATTCCGCTTCTTAATTCACTTAGAAAAAAAACTTGAGATTTTTTTTGTGTGTGTGTGTTTTTTTTTAATTTGTACAATTTGATTGCTTTTAATTAGACTGATTGAATTTCGATGGGGTTGTCGACCAAAACTGAATCTAAAAATCTAACATTAGAAAACTTGTGTTTCATATTATTTCACTCGGATGGAAAATCGCGTGACTTGGTTAAATTTATGCTGACCTGGCAAACTGACAAATGTTTGCGCAAACATAAAAGGCAAGGATTTGGTCATTTTTCAGCATATGTAAAATATGATGTTCGTGACAGAGTCTGCACTCAGAGAAATAATGATGTTCTAGAAAAATAGAAAATCACAAAGGCGTGTCAAAAAAAAGTTCCTTTATAAATGGAGTATTTTGTCTATATACAAGTTACATGTTCCGAAGAAAAATATGATTTTTAAAATGTTCAAAAATAGAATATCAAGTAAAAAAAATTATTATAAATTCAAATTCGCTTAAAATAATATATTTTCTGTGTTGTAGATTCAAATCAAGCTTTTCTAATTTGAAGAAAACTGTTTGCTGCGACTGACCATAAAACCAAAAGTGGCTATAAACATTTGTCTGTCGTTTATTTTTCTGAGTGTACAGGCCAATTAGGGCCTAAAGCTTATCTATTTTTGCATGTCCTGTTTGGGCCGACAGCTAATTAAATGAATGAGTTTTCAACCCTTTTATTTTATTTTATATATTTGCAGCCCGCTGCTATTGAGGATTTGCGGAAATGGACATCCAGCGAGGCGCTGGGTGATGTCACCGTTACGCCCGATTGCATGCATCACGTGGACACCTCGATCTGCACATCGCTAACTATTGGTGATAACGGCATTCTTACGCCGGCACTTTCTCCGTCCGTTCTGTCTGCCGATGCCGCCGATGCACTCTACGCGCTGAACATTAGCCAACCGGCGGATCAACATCATCATTCTCATTCTCAACACCATCAACATCAACTCCAGCTACCGAACGATATCAATAAAGATGTGCCTTTGAATCATCGACTGCCTTCACCCGAGGAACAAACCAAAATAATTGCCTTAAAGTAAGTAAAAAAATCTCGGAGAACTATTCTTATTTCAATTAAAGTACAATCCACGAATTTTAGTATTTTGTTAGTATGAATTTTATAACTTTAAAAACCCAATTTTTTAAAACTATTCAACTTGATTTAAGTACAATTGAGTGCAATATTTGCTTTCATTTTATTACTGCTATATGTGAATAATCTGAATAATTATAAACAGTTTTACAATCATTGTGTCTGCCCCCATTCATTTATTTACATTCTCAGGGTATTTAAACTTTGTCGTAAATTTTGTAACGCATTGGAAATAACGTCTTTTACTCTATAAAGTATATACAAACATGATCAGCTTCACTAACAGAGTCGAAGAACCATTTTCGAATATTTATTTCTATTTCTATAGGAACTTGCTTCTCAGTGCCTTTTTGCTGCCTATATCGAAACCGACTGAATCGGATAATAATATCATATAGAAAACGTTAAAAAAAAAAAAAAAACAGTCAAAAAATAAACTTTTGTAAAAGCAATTTTTATTAAATCAATTTAAATACGAATTTTCCTCACATTTAGATTTAGATTTCCTCTAACCAATCGGTCGATTTTTCAAATTTATACATAATTTCTATGTCGTCAGATAGAATCTGGTCTGCAATGAATATTCAGTCTTCGGTTTGCCCAAGTTAAGCGTTTTCTACTGTTTTCATATGCTAATTTTATTTAAAATTGTATTTTTATTGGCATTTCATGTAAATGTTCGCAGACATTTTGTTTGTTTTGCAGCAAACAGAAAAAATTCCATTATTGGGTTTTTTTTTTCATTCTTATTTTTATGTACGTAATAAATTTGAGACTCTTTAATTTTATCAAGCAATTTGGACCAATTTTTTGTTAACATAAATTTAATCAAGTTATAAATTTGAGATAAATTGAGCAAGTTGAGCAAGCATATATATATATATATATATATATATATAAATTGAAATGGATTATTGCTCATTAAGTGCAGATATTTAGTAGATATTTGCATAAGATCGGATTACTATATCTGACCACATTGAGTGAAATAGATTATGTTTCATTGGGCACCAAACTGGCGAATTGAACAGGTTTATAAACAGATTTTATTGCTATATCAAATAACAAAAAATTGGAATTGTTCGCAGTTTAAGCTTTGTCAATTTGCATAAATTTTTTCTTTATGCTTTTCTTGTTGTTTTATTTGCTGTTTATTTTTTTTGGTTGGTCTTTTGTGTGTAATTTTAACTTCAATGCGACGCAATCAGAAACCACAACAAAAATATATAAAAACCAAATAAATTAATTCAATTGCATATTACGTAAACAAAAACATAATTATGCAAGTGTCACACCCACTCGTGCCCCTGCCGCAGCAGCCCCTGCCTGCCACCACCACAATTGGCCATGGCTCATTTGTTGAACCAAAATGGGAATATCAAACAGACAAAGAAAATATTTAGAGAATGGTGGAAAACCAAGTAAGGGAGGGGGGCGTGGTAAAAAACAAACAATGTTAACGCTTCGTTGATTTAAAACGCAAATGTTTGACTTACATTCCACAACCACAAAATGCACTTTAAAGACTCTGAATTTCTTTTGTTCTTGTTTTTATGTGTAAACCCAACGAAATCAAATCAAATCAAATATTTATAAAAGAGCTAAGCAAGACTGGCTGGCTGGCTGATGATAGTGATACAAATTATTAAAGAGCTGGGAAACTGCTAATGTTGGAGTAGCATTCCTGAGTATTGGAAAATCTTATCTCCGATTGTGTATAATTTTCATTTGTGAATTATCATTCGTTCTGCTAAAGTTAGTTTTAAAGATGCATAAGAAACATTCAATTATTGAAAGATTGCGTTTATTTTTCTAATCGATAACTATTACATTGTACCAAAATTGATAGTCGATTACCGATAGATTTCAGCTTTTATATACTTTAACATAATATTTATAAACTGTCAACATTTTAATTAGAAAATCAAATAGTGAAACATTTAGCATTTATATCGGCAAAATAAATATCTAAACTTAACAAACTGTGTATTTTCGAAATCTATGAAAATGTTCATATCTATCAGATATATTTATGCATTTTACAAGCTGTTAAGCGTGAAAATTGAAATGCTGTTGCGGCCTTCTTCTAGTCCAACATAATCTAATCTAATCCCACTTGCCATGTTTGCAGATACCCCGCCGAAGTGATTTCGGTGAACACTTCCGGCAAACACTTCCAGCGGATGTGCGCTGCCCGCAAATCGACGACGGGCTGCTATGCCGGAGGTGCTAATGGAACTGCGACGCCCAGCACCAGCGGGGGCAGTCCACAGGATAATCAAACGGAGGGCGCCAACAATCTGGATGACAATGTGCAGACAGTTAGTAGGCGCTCGAGATCGCGCAAGGTGCGGGGGAAACGCCGGAATACCATAGCGGGCATTGATCAAAAGGAAATACAGGATGCGGCTAATGGGTATGTACTACCAATATATATATATATATATATATTTATATATACATACATAAATATGTAAAATACTTTCTGTGTAATTTCTTTTAACACTTTTCGTTGCCAAAGCGCCTTGTTGCAGTGGCTCTCAAACTGTACATAAAGCATACTGTGAGACCCCTCATATACAAATACATATATATAACATCATATATATTTATATATATATATACATAATTTCCCCATCTCAACTGTATCCAATTTGCAAAATTTATTGCGAATCACGAAACTTTTCCATTAGCTGTTCAAAAATTTGTTATGCTGTTTAGTATTTGAAAAACTATACAAAAAATATCTATATATATTTTACCGAAAATTTTAGCTTATTTTCAAAAACATAATTGTATAAAATTGTTTGTGCCTTGTTGTAAATTTTTGTTTGTTTTTTTTTTTTTGTAATTAACTTTTATTGTTTGCCAAATTAGCAGCAGCACAGGAAGCATGCCCAAAATATAAATTTCCAAATTTATTCAAACTGAATGTTGTAAAGAAAAATCTGTAAATAATCAAATTAATTGTTTATGTTTGCAAATATACATATATCTATAGCTATAGCTTACATTTTTCTATATAGATCGATTGCCTAATTAAGAATACAAACAACAACAAAAAATTGCAAGCAAAATAATTTTCTTTTCAGCTAAGGCCAAAAGTAATTATTAAATCAAAATTGCGAAATGCCAATAAAAACAAACAGCCTAACAAATTACTCAACATAAGCAAACATTTGAAAACAGTACACTCACTCACACACACATTCGCACACACACTCACACACACAAATATTAAAAAAAAAGAAAACAAGTTTTAAAAAATTCATTCATTTTTTCATATCTAAGACATTCACCTCATGCCTTCATAGTGCAGTCACCAACCACCCACACACTAAATCCCATTGTTGCTTTGTCAACATTTGTTGCCAGCTGCTGTCGCCTGGCAACATGCTGCGCCCACTGCTCCTAGCCTGCGCATCATCAGCATAAATCTCCGGAGTTGTGCGTGCATCGTACTCTCTGTAGGATTTGTGCCAACCAGTCAGAAACCCACAAAAACAACAACAACAACCACAGCAACTTCTGGGTTTTTATTTTTTATTTTTTTTTCTGTCTCTGTTTCCATTTTAGTTGGGCGATGCCTTTTGCTTAAAAGTTTCATAAATCTTATTTGTTTTTGTTGGCATCGTCTGCCCACAAAAGCCACGACTGGCGACGTTGCCGTCATTCCATTTGACTGCTTTTCGTGTGCAACATGAAACTGCACACACACCGCACACACAGCGCACACACAAACATAGATAGGCAAGCACACACACACAAACACACATGTACGTGATATATATGCCAATGCTGTTCAATATCAGTGCGATCAGCATTAAATATGCGAAAAGCAAACCAAAACTGAACTCAAAATTCAACTGAACCCAATTGCCCGCCAAAGTGTAAGCTGATTTGTGTGTGTTCAACGAGGGCTTGTTTTAAAGTTCTAAACTTTAAGCAATGGCTGAAAATGTGTAACAAATTAATACTTTAGAAATTTAAACTTGGGATAAGCCACGCTCAAAATTAACCTTTAATTTGGATGCTAATATTTTCACATCAGCATCTTCCATATAGCTTCTGATATATATCTGAATAATACCAATTTGTAATATCACAAATTAGGCAGTAATCAATTTGCGTTTCACAATATTAAATTTCTTAGAACTGTATTTAAGCTTAGTAATCTGATATAAAAGGCAGAACCAACCTCGTTGAAGCTCAAATATCATAAAATATTCCGAGTTGCATACAGGAAACTTTGACTGTGATATTTTAAGCTGACCTGGTTTGAATTTATGCAGACAATAATACACAAATAAGTCCAAACAAAAACTGCTTATTTTAGTAATTGATCGGCTTTTATATATACACAAATTTCCGGACAAATAAAACATGCTGGGAAAAGTTTTCATGTGAAATCTGAGATCTTTTAGAGCGCACCTCGCCCAAAGCTCAAAGAGCATAAAATTTACTTGCACCCAAATCCGTTGCAAGTTAAGTCGTTTCAATTGAAGATTTTCTTTTTAGTTTTTGGTTTTTTTTTTTATTGTATTGAGTCAATAAAGTCAGTTCGAGTGAATGAATGAAAAGCGTTGCTTATCGCCATAATTAAGCGTTGCACATCCAAAATGTGTGTTTGTGTGCGTGTCTAGTCTATAAGTGCATGCCACAGCTGCCCCAGAAAAAGAGCAAAACAAAAACAGATTTTCAGCTGGAGCCACTCAAAAAATGTTGTAGATGTTGTAATCGCCTTTAATATTCAAGCAGAACAGAAACCGCTCTAAAAAAATTTAAACAAAAATAAATGTTTGCTTGTAAATTAAACTTTGAACTGCGCCATTAATTTATCATCGCATTTGCGTTCTGTGTGTGCTTGTTTGTTGTTGTTCTTTGTGCGTTTCAAAATCTTTTTGTCTTTGACAAAAATGAAATTAAGCAGAAAAATGCGAGATAATCATTGAAAAACACAGCCCAACATCTTGAACCAAATGAATTGTAAATACTTTGTATAATTTTGACCTCATTGCTCAAGTTAATTAAATCTTACACAAGAAATAACTTATAGAAATGATAGGATTCGATAAAAATCAATCGATTCCCAAATTTTTTAAATAGACATTTTTTGAGTTCGAGTTATTTTAAATGAAAATAATTGTTGGGCTCAACAACTCACAATAATTTATCATAGATTGGCAAACGACCTTAAACTATCTTCTCTCTCATTCTCTACTATATCTCCCTCTCTCACTCTATCTCTCTCTCTGTCATTTTTACACACATCTTCATACATAAACAAAAACCTTACTTAATTTTTTTGCTAACCTTAAATCACTTTTTTTATGTTACACGAACAAAAACTCAAAAAAACCAACAAAAAAACAAACCTGAAAATTTACAGCAATGCAGAGTCGAAGAATCAATCAGCTGCCACATCGCCAGCACCAGTTGCACCAACTGCCGTAGACAGCAGCGGATCGAAGAAAACGAAGAAGTTTGGACGCAGCAAGTCCAGCGATATATTAAAAAAGGAATCTGTTGCCTTGCCCTACGACAAGGGGAAGAGCACCCTGACCCGTCTGAACTCGCTGAAGCAATGGGGTCGCAATCGTTTCAAGTTTATGCAACGCAATGGGGAAGTGGATACCAGCCAGTTGGACACCAGTGGCTGCAGCTCCCTTCACAGCAGCTCCACAGACAAACCGGAGACGAGCAAGAGCAGCAAGAACATCCCATTGCCGGGAGCAGCCGGATCATCGGGTGCAGGAGCAATACCCAAGCGCGATATTGATGATGAGTGTGTGGTGCATGATCTAATTGCCCAGAAGAGTGAATCACGGTTTTCGCACGAACGAAAACCCTCGTATTCCTCCTCGGAGAAGAGCATGAGCGTCTCCAGCAGTGGCCAACTGCGTGGCAAACTCCAATTATCATCGGTGGCAACAGCCGCTCAGGTGAAGCTGAGGGAGACGGCCACCTTGAATAGACAGCGTAGAATGCGCCTCGATGTTGCCGGCAAGGAGGAGCAGCCGCATTCCTCGAGCGGCAATTGGAGTGCTAGTTCCGAATCTGGTCGGGCCTCAATTGGCAGCGAGATCACCATGCAACCGAAGTCGAGTGCATCGAATACCTCGCTGAATGTGTCCAGTTTTCAGCCGTGCAACAGCAGTGGCCCACCCTCGTCCATGTTGAGTCGCCGCCGATTCCTGAACACCTCCGCCTCGAGTAGTGTGACAAGTGAGGGTACTGCTACGCCTGAGCTGCAGACGGATGCGGGCACCTATCCCAATCATCTGGACGATGAGACCAGTTCCGCTTATAGCTGCGACACGGAAGGTTACTACACCTCCTTCCATATGGATAGTGGACTGCGTACGCTCAAGGAGGAGGAGCCACCAATGACGCCACTGCAGCAGAGCCTGCACACCAGTAGCTACTCCTTTGGCAGTCAGTCGAATCAAACGGTGCTCAATGCGGAAAATGAATATGAACTTTATGGCAGGGGTTCCACATCAACAACGACGAGCTCGGCGGGAACCGTGTGTACCACGTTGATGAATGCGGCTGCCTGCACCGGACCGGATGTGCCCGAAAGGAGCAGCTCCTTGGGTAAGCACAGCCAGAGTAGATCCTTGAGCAACAGCGCCAGCAGCAGCACCCTAGAGAGAAGCTACAGCAGCAGTACCATCGGCAGTACCCTCGAAAGAACGGGTACTATAAAACGGAATGTGAAATCAGAGGATGCAGCACAGCTGCGGGAACAGCAGCACAAAGAACACGCGACGGATGAGCAGACACGTTCCGCTCTACCTTTACCCCAGGACTTGGAGTACTCGGAGTGCTCGGATCTGGAGGGTGTTGAGCGCATTGAGCGTATTAAACAGAAAACTGCATTGAATGCCAAACGCATACCCTCCATGTGCATCATTACACCCACCACCAGCGATGACGATGAACTGCAGTCCCAGGATGCGGATGGGGAGGCGGATGCGGATCGCACTTTGACCAGTCTGCAGCTGAATGTGGACTGTGAATCGGATACACCAGCCGAACAGCTAACACCCACAAATAGCAAAGACCACAACCTCAATGAGCTAAAGCAGACGCCGACAAAAGCTTTTAGCGGCATGCTCGAAAAGCTGCGCGTTGTTTTGCCGGCGAGAAACAAAAGCTCACCACCCATCAAGCCAGCGACAGCGAGCGCTGTTAACGATGACAAGCTGTACGATATCGCTGGTGAATATGTAACCATAGCAGACATCAGCAACAACAACAACAATAACAATAACAGCCGGAACAGTAGGCACAGCAGCAACAAAACGCAACAGCAAACAGCAGGCAGTCTTGCCATTTACTATTCTAACGATATAATTCGCCGCAAGCAACAACCACCCTCGGAATATGTTTCGCTAAATGAGCTGCCGACAACAGCTGCGACAGCTGCTAGTTCGTCGGCTGACTCGGCTTGCTCAACGCAGAGTGTGCCGATGTACGCCGAGATTGGTGAGTTGCGTGAGGAGAAATCGCTGAATTCGCCGTCGCCGCCGCGTCGTGTGCTGCGCACAACAGCCGAGGGTCGCATCATTTACGATTCGGACAGCCTGAAGCGGCGAAAGGGCGCACACACCACCTTCGCACCTGGGCCGTATGTGAAGGAAACCGAAAGTGCGCTCAGTGCAACACGAGATGCCGACACGGGTGAAAGTGCAGCAGCAGCCGCAGCAGCAACGACAAATAAAAGCGCTAAACTATTACTGCTAAACAGCGGAATTGCATCGCATCGGAAAGTTGCCAACGTTCGTCCAATCGTTGCCAAGTCACCGTTAAGCAAAATGCCAGCTTATCAGCCAGGCAACAGCAACAGTAGCAACAGCAGTTATCAGGATCAAAAGCAAATGCTTGCCAACAATACGAATCCATTTTATGAGACCATCGCCAGCAGCAATAATGCAGCAATGATGCCATCCCCTTCGAGTAAATCAAATTCATCGACGGGTTCGACGGCAACCAATTCATCCAGTTCAACAGCCTCCGCGCACTCTACGGAAGAAGGTAAGATGGAACAACAACTACAACAACAACAACAACAAGCGCTACAAGAGCAACAACGACTGCAACAGCAACTGTTCAATGTTAACAATCATTCAAACCCAACACCCTTAAATGCTATTGTAAATAACACGCTACTTTGCAACACTACCACAACAACAACAAAAACAACAACAGCAACAACAACAACAACTATTAACAACGATACAAATTTGTTGCTCTCCAAGTCAAAATTCGCATCAATGAGCAGCATTTCAAGTGTACAGCAGTCAGCAGCAGCAACAGCAGCAGCATCAGCAGCAGCCCCCAAAGATTGTGATTCCATTTTGCTAAGGGTGGCTTTTGCCCACACCCACGATACAATGGCAACATCCCCAATTTCCCCAACAGAACCACCCCAGCTGCCGCCGCGCATGAAAGTAAATGCAGAGCAACTGTCAGCGCCTGCCCCCCATTTATCGATTGACCCAATTGCTGCAACGCAGTTTTCCATTTCGAATGCAGCTGCAAATACAACTCCCACATTCCCCCACCCACACACTACCAGCCCCTGCTCAACCCTTCCTTGCAAATCTCGCTGTGGCGCCCTCAAGCGCAACAACAGCTATAGGCTGGCGAATGATGAGCTCAAGCTCGAAATGAATAAGGAAAATTGCAGCAACAGTGCATTGCACCCAAATACGAGCATGCCACATGCAACAAGTTCCCTTAAGCTAAGGAATCTAAGCAATTTGCAAGTGTTAACCACGCCCATTCAGGAGCGTAAAATAGCCAAATCCTTTGAGCGTCTGGTCGATGAGTTTTCACTATCGACCACCTGCATTGACTCCTCCTATTTGAAAAACAAATCTCTCGAAAACTTTGATGATTCACCCGCCTTGCTAACATGTCCTGCGCCAGACAAGGACTCCACCTCTGCCACCTCCTCTGACAGCGAGGAATCAGAGGACGAGGCTGCAACATACCCAATGCAGTCGCCTGTCTGTGCCACGCCACACAGCAAGTATCACAAGTCCTTTGTGGAGAGCGTCTTGCTGCGTCCTTTCAAAATCATTCTGCCCAATGAGGATAATGGCGCACGTCGTCAGCGACTGCTGCAAAAGTTTGAGGTAACTGAAATCTGGTAGAGCCACAAGACATTAGCTTCTCCTTAAACTCTTGACCTCTAGCTAAAAATCTCAGCAGGCAAACACTCGAAGAAATTAGCGAGAAATTTCTAAGGTCGACGAGGCAAGGACAAAGTTCCTTTAGGACTCTTTTAAGTACTTTTGCAAAATCAAGAAATCGAAAATTGAGCAGCGTTTTTCTCCGAGTGTTCCTTTTGTTCAAGTCCTTGTCCTGCTGCACGCTTTCAAGTGTGCCTCTTGAGCAAACACTACACCAAGTAATTATCTCTATCTGAGACTTGGCTGCTTGCAACACATCTTTGCCTTTGTCTCGCGCGTGTTCAATGGGGACTAGTGTTGCCTGTAGCAGAATTTCTCCTCAGCTGCTCCCAGAGGTTCAATGCCCAAGTTTCCTGCTTGAAAGCGATACTTTTCTGTCCGTGTTTATTATTAGTTTGAAAACTGCTCAAAGATTTAAAAAGAAATAGAAACCTAAACAAACATCTTAAAAAAGAAGTCATTGGAAAATATAAACGCTTCGTTTAAAAAAAAAAATACTTAACAAATCGTAAAGAGTTAAATTATTTTAAACAGAAAATAAAAAAATGAATCCCATTTGCAGATATAATAATTAATTTCCTCGCTGTACACTTGAAATATCTGTTATCAAAAATCCAATTTCGAACTTAAAAATTAACTAATGATTCAAAATTAACAAAATTAAAATGCAGTCCTTTTCTGTGTTCCAACTTACTTTTTTGTGTTTTTTTAAGTGCGAATAATTTGTTTGTATAATTTTGATTTGTGTTTAACTAACTGTGTTTTTAACAACCCACATTAATTAAGTGTTATGTGTATGTACCTAAACTATAACTATACGTTTTTTTTATTTCCTTTTGTCAATTTAATTAACTGTAACTAATTGTAATAATTAACAACCAACAACAACAACACATGTGTATTGTAAATTCTGTAAAGTTTTTTGCACCATTTATGTTTCGTTTATAACCATTATCACAAAAAAAAAATATATATAAATTTATTTTTTAAGTATTTTAACAAATTAAAACGCTAATTTTTCAAGTAACTGATTTTTTTCAAAAACTGTTCGAATGCGTGCAAAAAACTTCTATTGCATAATTTATATTTGTATATGTATGTGTGTGTGTATATTGAAATGTAGTAGTAGTTTTTTGCACCTCGTACCAAAAACCAATAACTTTAAATATATCCCAATTAAACCCAGTAGTTTTCGAAAAATTAGCGTTTAATTTGCTTAAACATATTTTATAGCACTTTTTATGCAACTTAAGATTTCTTGCCTCTGTAGCTTATCACCTAAGTTCAATCACATTCCATTAAAAACTATCAGATAATTAATTTAAAAAAATCACCACCGATAATCGTAAGTAACTGAAAATAAAATGACAAAAAATCAGAAAGAGAAAAAAAGAAAACTAAACACAAATTCGCATCAACTCATTGGCATTGTACAAAATCAAAATCAAACCCACCTGGGCTGTGGCTTCATACATATATCAGATATCATATATATATATATATATATATAAGTACTGCACCACCCAGCACAACCACTCAGCTTCATCCATCCAGCACTCAATTTCTTGGGATACCATCTTCAGTCAAACTTCGTCAAATCGAATTTTCCTTAAACAACTTTATCAACTTTTAAACTTCAAACTTAAAAATGAAGTTTTTATCTTAAATTGTAGTTTGAGCAGCGCTTAAGATGTTGAGAGGGAAAAACTATCAGTCTGATTATGCCTTTAAGTGCTCCTTAATATTTCTCTTTCTATTTTGATAATTCCTAGTTACGTTAAGATTTCTTGCTAATCAAGTTTTTAATTCAAGAACTTATTTTTTCAATGTCAAGTTATCAGTTCCAACCGACTCCAATAATTGTTTTGTCTGCAGAAAAATAATCATAAAAATACCTCAAAATCTGATGAACAAATATATATAGATATATGTCAAACAAAACTATAAATTGGGGTGCTTCCTTTAAGATCTATTGAGGCATTTTCCGAGGCACCTTCTTCCATCAATCCCAGCTCCTGCAAGAATGCTAAAGTCTTTATTGGGTTCAGGGATTCTAAGTCCTTGAAACTCATAAAATGCATTCCTAAAATGCTGCATCTCTTCATGGAAATCAATATTTAATCAACATTATTATGCACACTGCAAGATAGCAAAAAGTTAGTTCGAGTTAGCGAAGTTTGACTGTAGTGTGGTAGGTGCATACATAAAATGCAGGTAAACAAAATCAGCTCATCATCATTTAACAGGTATGTACCATAAATGCTTTTGCCCTCTGGAATGCTTCTCTAATTGAGTTTTATAATTGCACTATAAAAAAATTGCTTACTCTAAAAAAAATGCTAAGGAAACTTTTGCCGCATCCTTAAACTGAGTCCAACTAATCAGTGTGTCGATGTTTTTGCTTGTAGGGTATCAACGTTTCTCTAATATCTATGAGCAAGTGCAGTCCGTTGCACCGTTAGATACAACAGCGCCGCCCCCAACAGATGCCACGCCCTTTCAGCGCACTGCGCCCGTCTACTGGACGCTGCAGAGCAGACGCAGTCAATCTAAGGCGTCGACGGCAGGTGGCAATGTTGCCACATGTCGCGATGATCTATATGCCACGCCCATAAGGCGAGCGGAGCGTGTGGCAAGAGCTGCGGCAGCCACAGCCGCCGCCGCCTCCAACAACTCGTCCACATCGACAGGGAGCAGCAATGTGTCGGGCATGTTTATGACGTCGACACCGACGCGAGCGGAGGAGAATGTGCCACCGATGAAGCAACCGTCGCGCAATTGGACCGATAATTCGCCGGAGCGCTTGAACACCTGTGCGGATCGGATTGGCCAGAGCAAGACGACGCTGATGGACTTTAAGAAACTGCTGCTGGCCAAGTCAGCCAAGACGAGTCCCGTTCAGCGCAAAATGTCCGCCGTTGAGCTGCTGAAGAAATCCACAACAGCAGCGGCTGCGGCAAGTAAAGGATCCAACCAGACCAGCCAGAAGAGGCAGGTGACTTCGGCGCCAGGTGCGCCGTCGAAGCCAACGCTTAACTCCAGCTTGAAGCTGCTCGATTTGAGTGGTTCGCCAAAGACGTTTGCCAATCGGAGGATGTTGCGCCAGGGACAGTTCGGTTCACCGTCGAAGACATTTGCGCCCAAGATGGCAACCGTTGTGCCACGCACGGATATCATGTCGACAACGATACCGGAGGCGAATAGCGATGAGGATCACTCGGGCTCCTCGCGGGCTGCCTCCGAGGCGGGCAACAGTCCCAATGCCAGCGTTGCCATCTCCAGTTTCGACTTGAAGCGTAATTTCTTTCTGCAAACCGAGGAGAATAATTTCATGCGCGGCGAGCTGAAGCCCAGCTTTGGCAGCAGGAGCAATAACATCAACCACAACAACAACAACAACATTGTTGCCCCAGCAGCAGTTGCATCCAGCCAGGAGAGCAATAAATTTGTGCCCACAGCGTTGCCGGCTTTTGAGACGGCGCTTTGAGGCAGCAATGCGAATATAAAAGCGGGTCAAACCCGAAACCATAAAACATATGCATAAATTGAAAAATATAAATTACACACACATACATACATATATACATATTCCATAAGGATAATCAAGTTAAGCAATCGCAATTGGGCGCTTCCCCTCCATCCTCACCTGCACCTCAATTAAAAAAAAACCCACAAAAAAAACAAAACAAAAAAGAGGAAGCTGAAAATGCATTTATCTTAAATTAGGAGAGTCAAAATCGATGCTACTTTATGCAAAATTTACATATACCTTATACAGCTCTAGATACATTTATATATACTATATACAATTATACCGTTTATACAATTTATATTGTATTCATTTTTTAAATTTGTGCTGCAGTTTTTTATACAAACACACACAAGAATCGTCGAAAAAATACAAAATATATTTATTTGTAATTTTACGTTTATTTATTGCAATTTAATTAATAACTTACAACTGCATTTTTGCTCTTTATAATTTTGTACGTTTACATTTTGGATTTAAGAGGAAGCGCAAATAAATACAAAATATTAAATAAAATAAAACACAATTTCGCTTTTTGGCTTACTTTAAAATCTCTAAACTCAAAACTCGAATCTGCGACTTGAATTCGAGTTGGGAATAAGACAAATTAATTTTGAGAGTTTAGATCGATTTGGAATTAGCTTGCAGCCTTGCATGGATCGACTTATTTTAAGACTAAATCCAGCTGCGACCCACGCTGCCTGACCTGCGTTTGGATGACGACAAGGACTTGTCGCCGGCATTATCCTTGCGCGTCAGCACTGGCGAGCCGGCGTTGCCAATGTTGCGAATGAGTAATTTAAGTCCACGTGCCTGGGCATCACTCGCCTGTCCCACAACGCTCGCCTCGGAGGCAATAATGCAGAAATCATCGACTATGTGCCCCGGAGGACTTATGTCGAAGGGCAGGATATCACTCAGGGTCTGCTGCTGTCGACGCCTTGAGTTGCTTGCCTCACCGCTGCTGGACGACTGCTGCTGCTGTTGCTCCTGCTGCAGCTGCAGCAGACGGGCACGCAACCGTGTGTTTTCGTCCTGCAGGCGCTGAATGTGCGCCGCCTCCTGCTCGGCGCGCACAAACGACGGCTGCGGCAGGCACTGATACACCGTGGTGAGAAAGTTCCGCAGCGACAACAGCAAAGTGTCCTGCCACTGTTTGGTGAAGTACAAAGCAAATGTTGGCGACTCCTCGGCATTTTTGCAGAATGAAAAGTCTGTGAAATAACTAAAATTAGCAGTGAACGGAATATATATCAGATAGTAATTGATTTGTTGAAGATGATGTCGACTATATTTTTAACTAAATTTATAGCTTCGACATAGTTAAAATAGTCTATTCGTTAAATATATACAGTTTTTAAGTATTATGTACAAAATATAATACTGATCATCAATTCGTATTACTTCCAAAAGGTAAGATTTTAAATATATACATTATAATTAAGGCTTAACTAAGCTATCAAAAAATATTTCAAAATAATAAATAGAAAAAAATTTACAATTTCACAGCTATATCAATTGAAGGAAGATATCTGCATTTCTTTCATCTTAAGTCAGAAATACTAAAAGTTGAGTATGATTCAAGACTATAAATAAGTTTGCTAAAGTCAGCAGCATATTAAAAATTCCATATTAAATTAACTAAAAAGCAGTCTTACTTGGTGCTTGCCACCAAGTTATTGTTTTCACACCTACTGTTCAGATGTGCATATAAAAAAAAATTAATGCACTTTAATACATCGACACAATTTACGACAAAATCAGATTACCATCTGCAAAGGTTGCAAGTAGGAGTAATATATGCATGAATATGGCTTACAGAACCAGTCCTTCCACTCGCTCTGCTGCTGCAGCGCGCTGGACAATTTGTTAAAGAACTCGGAGATCTTATCGGATTTGTTGTTGCTGTATGCCGTCACCAGATAGTATTTGAGCAGATTATTCTCCAGCTTCTTCACAGCTGCAAAAAAAAAATAAGTCGCTTAGCAGGCGGATCAGAGGGGAGTGTGTGAAATGTGTGGAAGTTGGGCTTACCCACGGCATAGTTGTGATCCAGTTTGCTGAACAGACAGTTATCCAGATGCAGCCACAAATTGCGCAGTGCCTTCAAATCCGACGCTTGGACAGCAGCATTAAAATGTTCGATTAAACGTTCTGCACGAAAATGTTGATCCTTTTCATTGCGCTGCTCCACATCGAGGGCTTTCAATGTGTTTGAGTAGCCCCGGAATAACAAGTATTCTTGTAGCATTTTGTCTACATAGGCAATCTGAGCCATTATTTGCAAAAATTAATGTCGTATTTACTTGAAAAGAAAGGAAACACAATTGTTTAGCACTTGTTTTGCGTTTGTTTTTATTCGTCTATTCGCTGTGCGAATCAAGCGATTTCGCAGAAAGGTATTTTGTTTTTTCTAGCTGGTCACACTGTCGCACTGTCAAACTGTTTAATATTCTTTTGAGCTTTATTTTATGACGGGAAATAAATCTAAAAGAATATCAGTAGGCTTTGTTGGAAAAATAAATCAGAACACGTTTGTTGTATGCGACAAACTTAAATTCAAACGGTGTCAGCGTTGACGGCTATGTAACTATTAAAGACAATTAAAAAATGAGTAAGTCATTTGTGCTAATTTTAAGGCAGCTGAAATACAAAATACAACGTGTCGAATTTTTTGTTTATTTTTTGCTGCAAAATTAATAAATGAGTAGCAAGAAAAGATCGAAGTGAGCCGCGAATTTAAATGGAAGCACAGTGTACAAAACTATCGATATGTAAAATGGAATAAAATACTGACGGCAATCTTCAAGGCATTTATTGTGATTGTGGTCACACCATAATTTGTGTATACTTTTCTGCGTAATTTTGTGATAGTGACCTTTTGATTAGAGCTGAAACAAAAGCAAATCACGTTAAAGCATCAAATCGCAATAAATGCAGGTGGCAAAGAAACACTGGGAAAATGAGTCGAAAGGGAATAAAAAAGCAAAATGATTTATCTCTTATCATTGGGAACTTACCGAAACGGTTACAGAACAAAATCGCTGCCAGCTGTAGCAACAACAGCAACAGCCACGCAGCTGAAGATGCTGAAAATGCGGAACCGAAGCCGACCGCAATCGTCACTTCAAGGCCAGGTATGTATTATACACACAGGTACACACAGGTACACACACTCACGCACCCACACACTCTCAAAAATACACACACACATGCACAAACACACAAACACGCAAAAATAAACACACACATGCACAAACACACATCCACACACTCATGAGTCACAGCAATTTAGAGCTTTTATTCCCTTATCTTTAGTTACAGTTTTGAGCAGGCCAAAGGGAAATAATGCTCCTACGATGAGAGCAAATGCACGCGTTTCGGATACCAGCGGGTGCAGCATTAGCAGGAGTCTGGAAATTGGCTCTCGTGACGTAGGCATACCAGGCATATTGCGCATCAGTGCAACTCCGGAAACTGCGATAACAGCAGCCGATGGGGTAAAAAAGGAGAGTAGGCGTGCTCGCCGAAGGCAACGCACGAATTCGGCGCGAATGTATCAGGAGCCAATAGCATTGTCGCCATTGCCGTTGTCGCGAGTGCGCTTGACCACCGACCAACCTGCATGGTTCGAGCAACTGCTCAATATGCCCAATGCCAAAATAGTTCATCTATACGATCAGTTGATGGTGTTGCAGCAACGTAATTTAATTCTTATCGTAAGTTCGTCTAATTTCGCCAGTGATGATTCATCCGACGTTAGTCAGCAATTGTATCATTTCATGTTTTATATATATAAAAAATGTTCGCTTAACTTGCAGAACTGGAAGAACTTTTGCTATTTGCACGTACAGCTGCTGGATGAGTTCTGTAGTCTGCTGCTCGACCAGTTGAAATTCGTGTGCGAGCACAAAGTGGATAAATTTTTTTGGAAACTGCTGTTCTACAATGTGCGCGAATATCTGATGCGACAGAACACGGATGTTACCCAAAGCCATATGCTGTTGCTCATCGAGCAGACGGCCAAGTTCTATCGATCCTCCTACGACAAACTAATGGCAAAAACCATATCCGTTCGTCTTGAGAGCGCCGTTAAAGTTGTTGCTCAACGTCTGCTCATCTGCTTGGGCGACTTGTCGCGTTATCGCGCCAGTCACTTGCAGCTAACGGACTTTGCCGAGGCCTGCAAGTATTATCAGCGCGCACAGGAACTGGTGCCAAGCAATGGAGCACCCTATAACCAACTGGCAATCATCGCTATTTATAATGTAAGTTGAGTATTATAAGCAAACATTAGTTTTAATTCTCATATCGTATTTCTCAACTATTCACAGCACAAGCTCTTTGAGGCCGTTTATTATTATATGCGCAGCTTATTGACATCCAATGCCATTCAGTCGGCGAAGGAGAGCCTCTTGGATTTGTTCGATGAGATACGCCGCAAGTATGAACTGGAAATGAAGCAATCCCCGATGTACTGTGTTGCCAACAAGCCCAAAAAGTCAAAGCAAATGCGTAGAGAAGTCTGGATTTATCCAGATGGCATGAGATGTTTGCATCGCACCGATGTTAAGGGCAAAATCAAGAAGAAATCAAATATTGTTGAGCTCAACTGTTATGATGAAACGCCACCAGAAGATTTGCTGTCAAAGACTGTGGCCCTCTATTTGTATTTAGTGGGCAAACTATTCACAGCCACTGAGTAAGTCATGGGTTAAGCAATTAGTATACAACTTTAACTACAACATCCCAATTGTCATCCACAGCATTGAGTGCATGTATCAGCAGCTGGGTAAACTGCAGATTCAACTGAGTGCGGTTCTCAAATATGACAATCTCTTGTCGCGCACAAAACTCTTGAAAATGGTCGCGTTAAATGTGTTTGTGCTGGAGCATAACAAGCTAAAAGGTAAGCGAGAAATGTTGATAATCCTTATCAGCAGACAATTTACAACTAGCACATACTTTTCTCCAGATAATCGTCGTGAAATGCGTTACCATAGTTTTAACTTTGGCAATTCATTGTTTGGCATAATGCTGAGTAAGGTGAATCAATTGCTGGCCAGTCTCACGGAGGAATCGACCGATCTGGAGTCTTTCACAGATAAAGAGTAAGTGGTAATTATACTCTATTTGTTGTCCGGTACTCAACAATTAATCTTGCAGATTAACACGCGTCAACACCTATCTGCAATTTATAAAAATCTATACTCATTGGCTGACCATAAATGTGGATCTTTGGGAACCTGCGCGCACGGATGAGTAAGTTAAAACTTTATGTCTGCTTATTATATATATGAATATTCTTTCCGTATACTTAAGTCACTCATTTATCGATTGCTGGGCGGAGCTGCGAGCTCTTTTTGATCACATCGAAAGCATCTACGGCAAACTTGATGTGGAACGCGAAGACAGCAACAAGCCGAACGTTGTTTTGGACGAGGATATTGTGCTGAGTGGGTTTGAGCCATTGGTTCGCGATGTCGCTAGCAGGGAGTGTAGTCAGCGTGGCTCTGAGCGAGCCCAGTTCATCGAGCGTATACGAAAGATTGCCCAATTCCAGGACATCTATTTGCAGCATGAGGAATCGCTGCACCTACCGTTGAACGATAGCTTCACCATTGACGATTTAAATGCGGCCATGGAGGTGGCACTGAATGACTTCAACGCAGACAACTGCGGCGATTCTATTAGCCTAGACGCTTCTGCATCTGAGCAAAACGAAAAAGAAGAAGTGGTCAAGATGTGCTCTTCGACTGCCAATCCGGATGTGACGCAGCTCTGCAAGTTAAAGAAACAGCTTGAGGCAAAGGCCAAAGTCAAGCAGATTTGCAACAGCAAACTGGAGGAGATTTTGAAATTAGTTGACTCTAAACTTTACATTGAGGTGCGTCCACGTTTGCTGTTGCCAGACACAAATTGTTTCATCGATTGCCTCGAGGATATTGAGAAGTTATCCATGGAGTTCAAACGCTATACGCTCATTATACCACTGACTGTGGTAAAGGAGCTGGACGGACTATCGAAAGGCGTCAAGTTGGATTCGTATCGCAGCTCGAAGCAGACGCAACGTATTCATCATTTTGACGAGGTATCATCGCGTGCCAAAAAATCACTTGAGTTTATTAGATCGGCCAAAACTAATGTGAAGTGAGTAAATCGCTGTACAAATTAACAGATTATAAATCTCCAATTCAACTCTTTCGTCTTTTCTATTTCAGATGTGTTACCACAAAGGGCTCTGTAATTAGTGCTTCACTATTTGCCCTGGTTGAGGAGGAATATGCCTCCAATGATGACAAAATTCTGGCCACAGCCGTTGCTGCATCCAAGAATGCTAGCACCGAGCAGTGCAGGGGTAAGTTGAAAATCGATTGAGCCGCCAAGTATAACTTCTATTTACTGTTTACACTTGCAGATGGAAAATGTTTTATTCGCACGGAACTGGTGCTCATCACCACCGATCGGAACCTGCGCGTTAAGGCCTTAGCGCGAAATCTGGCTGTCAGCGCCTTGGATGAGTTTTTGCAATGGGCCAAGGACTGTCGGGAATCAACTTGAGCACATCGACAGTGAGAAAGAATTGCGAAACCGATCTGACAATTGTGCCAGGTTTATCCAACCTGTGCGCACGATGCCTGCTGTGAAAAGCGAGCTTGTACCTTCAATATCACCACCATCATTAGACATATTTGACTATGTATTGTTGTGGCCATCAAACTGGCCAAAAGAATACGTAAACGATTGGAAGTGGGTCTACGCTCTGAGCTGGGAGCAAAATTATGTGCTGTTGTCGAGGGGTCTGGCTCGCATCGTCCTAATTTGGTCATCATCACATACTTGGCCAAGAGACATGTCAACATTAGCTTTCCCATATTTTCTCCTTATGTGCGTTCTTTGTGAAAAAAATTGAATTGAAGGGTTAATTAAAATTGTGGTTTATCTATGAGTCATTGGGTTTTGCAATTGACTTAAATTGGCGACAAAGTCCTTAATTGAACGGATTGGTCTTTGAATATATGAACGTTTTTCTATTAAAGCTAATCTAAGCTATGGAAATAAACTCTTGGTGTCTGTAGAAATGTTTTTAATTTTTTCAAATGGGAAGCATTGCTTTTCTTTCAGGTTGCTGTATAGGATAGCAAGCGCACGCACCATTAATAAAAATAAGGTTGCTGCCTTGGATAAACAAAGTGAAGCATTCTTTCAGGATTAGGCAATTTTATAGAAATAAAAAGTTGAGGCGTCCTTTTAGGTATACGTAGGCATCTTTTCAATGGACATGGACAATGGAATTGCAAATACTAAAAATTAATGAATGCCAATCGGAATTTTCCCTGATTTCGTTTCGAGCACTGATCAAGATGTTTAACACCTACTGAATAATAACTTAATGTTTAAATTGACCGCTTAATGCTCAAGCCGAAACTTAAATAGAATTAACTCAATTTCTTTATCAAAGATTAAATACTTAAGCTAACATTAATTTTATTTAGTAGTATTACAGTTATTGTTAATACAAAGGACTCGGAAAATAATAACCCGATTAGGCAATATAGTAGGTTGATTGAACACGACTTAATAGCAGTAAAAGAAATAAGTTGTCATTTCTTATTTGTCCTCACTTATCACAACAATTTTAAGTGTATTCTACTAATCAATAAAAAAAAGTGGGTAAGCGTATATAAAGCCAACACCCAACAGTTAACCAGTCGTCTTTAAAATGTCATTTGGAAAACACTTCGTTTGCGCTTGCATGTCATATATTTTAGCATTTAGTGGAATCATAGGATTCTACATTGACGCTCACTCGGGAATATTAATAAAATCGCGTTTCTTTTGCTATTATAAAAGATTTTACCCAGTTATAGTTTTTGTCACTTGTCCATATATGATTTATACATATTTTACGACTTTCCCGATGCTTTTCACGCAACATAAGTTTATGACATTTCTTTTCGCGACATATCCTGTAGCCAGAACGCTTTTACTCCGAAGTTGTATATTCTCTACACATCGCTGGCAGCACAGGATAATTCGAATGTATAAGAGTCTGTGGAAAATGGAGCAGCTAAGAATCTCAAACATCTACTGCAACACATCATCAGAGATTCCAATCTTACGTCGGCTTTTATGGATCAGTTTATTGCTACTAGTGTCTAAATCTATATTGCATTTGATTCGGATATATATGAGTGGATTAGGAATTTTATATAGAGTGCGCATTGTTCTCTCAGCAGCAATTATAAATTCATTTTATATGCTACTGTTTTTCCTTGTCTGGTACATTTGCTACAACTTGATGAAACTTCAACTTGCTTTAGATCATGTATTTCGTAATAAAATTCGGAGATCAAAGCGCTTGCAGAAAATGCAAAAATTGCATCGGATGTTTTACAAACACATACGAATGATGAATGAAATCTGCAATATTTTCAAGTATCCGCTGACGTTTTTTATGTTGCATCAAATTTATATAAATTTCATAAATGGGATCTTAGCAATTCGGGCACTGTACGGACAAAACATAAAGTTTCTCGGATATAACGGTCATAATAACAAAATGGCCATATTTATGAACCTTATTGAGATTTCGGAACTCGGCTTATTGGGAAGTATCGCTCAAAGAGCTAGTAAACTTAATGAGAGTACACTAAACATTTTGCGATATCCTTACCCGAGTGGAGCTCAACTGGAGCGAAGTGTAAATAAGAATTATTATATATTTTATTATATTATATTTTATATTTATTTTGTACTCTCTTTCAGAATGAATGGCTTGCTCTGCAGCTAAAAGTGCAAAAGATAAATCTCCGTATTGTTGGAGGTCTAATCATTGATCTTCAGTTTGTCTTTGTATTTTTAATTAACATCCTACTTCATATTATATACACGGTGCAAAGCGACTACAAAATGTTGCGAAGTAAGAAAGTTGTATAAAACATTAAATTTATTATTTGTAATTATTATACTCAACCAATTATAATGTCTTGCTTATGACTACTTATCCAACATAGCCAAGTGAGTTATCTTTAAGTGATATGCTATAACTATGCGTTAGAACTCCTTTAAACTCCATACAAGAAATATGGGTCATCCAGAAATATAAAATCTCTAAATTATTTTATTTACATTTTTCACAGTCGCCAAACAAAATAATTGAAGGTGAAGAAAAGCAAAAAAATTCTAATTTAATCAGCGCATTGGACTAGAAAACATTACCCGATTAAACGATAAGGTAAATATTCCAAGAGCTGTACTATTGTATATGTGGTAGCTTGCTGTCAATTCTAAGTTGATTTTCACTTATCATAAAACTTTTAAATGGATTCTATTAATCAATAAAGAAAGTGGTTAAGAGTATATAAAGCCAACACCCAACAGTTAACCAGTCGTCTTTAAAATGTCATTTGGAAAACACTTCGTTTGCGCTTGCATGTCATATATTTTTGCATTTAGTGGAATCATAGGATTCTACATTGACGCTCACTCGGGAATATTAATAAAATCGCGATTCTTTTGCTATTATGGCCGATTTTACCAAGTTCTTGTTTTGGTCGGTATTCAATATATGACATATATAAGTTGGACTACTTTCCCGATGCTTTTCACACAACACAAGTTTATGACATTTCTTTTCGCGACATATCCTGTAAGCAGGACGCTTATAGCCGGAAATTGTGTTTACTTTACACATCGCTGGCAGCATAGTATAATTCGAATGTATAAGAATCTGTGGAAAATGGAGCAGCTAAGAATCTCAAACATCTACTGCAACACATCATCAGAGATTCCAATCTTACGTCGGCTTTTATGGATCAGATTATTGCTATTTGTGTCCAAATCTATGTTGCTTTTGATTCGGATAAATATGAGTGGATTAGGAATTTTATATAGAGTGGGCATTGTTCTCTCAGCAGCATTTAGAAATTCATTTTATATGCTACTGTTTTTCCTTGTCTGGTACATTTGCTACAACTTGATGAAAATTCAACTTGCTTTAGATCATGTATTTCGTAATAAAATTCGGAGATCAAAGCGCTTGCAGAAAATGCAAAAATTGCATCGGATGTTTTACAAACACATACGAATGATGAATGAAATCTGCAATATTTTCAAGTATCCGCTGACGTTTTTTATGTTGCATCAAATTTATATAAATTTCATAAATGGGATCTTAGCAATTCGGGCACTGTACGGACAAAACATAAAGTTTCTCGGATATAACGGTCATAATAACAAAATGGCCATATTTATGAACCTTATTGAGATTTCGGAACTCGGCTTATTGGGAAGTATCGCTCAAAGAGCTAGTAAACTTAATGAGAGTACACTAAACATTTTGCGATATCCTTACCCGAGTGGAGCTCAACTGGAGCGAAGTGTAAATAAGAATTATATTCTATATATTTTATATTTATTTTGTACTCTCTTTCAGAATGAATGGCTTGCTCTGCAACAAAAAGTGCAAAAGATGAATCTCCGTATTGCTGGAGGTTTAATCATTGATCTTCAGTTTGTTTTTGTATTTTTAATTAACATCTTACTTCATATTATATACACCATACAAAGCGACTACAAAATGTTACGAATTAATAAAGTTGTGTAAAATATTAAAGTTACTAAAGTTATTTGTAATAAATTGCTCGTACCTACTTATTTTACATAGTGTGATTGGTTTGCTTTTTGAGTTTTTGAAAATGTTGCTTCCTTGCAGGTTGCTGTACAGGATAGAATGTACACGAACCAGTTTAAAATAGTAGATTGCTGCATTAGCTAAATTGCCCTCATAAAAAAAACTTTAAGGAATTAACATGCAAGGATATGCTACAGCTATGAGTTAGAACTCCTTAAAACTCCATACATAAAATATGTGTCATCCAGAAATCCAATAATGTTACTATTTTATTTTTAAATTTTTAACAACCGCAAAATAGATAAGTAAAGGTAATGTCTAGAAACTAGAAAACATTACTCGACTAATCGACGGAATCAACAGTGAGCAAGAATTGCGAAACTGATCTTACAATTGTTCCAGGCTTATCCAACCTGTGCACACGATGCCTGCCGTGAAAAGCGAGCTTTTACCTTCAATATTACCACAATCATTAGACATATTTGCAATGGCTTCAACGTGTTGCATCTACTGCGGCAAGCGGCCTTCATCGTTTCTTATAATAACTCAAAGCTTTACTTGTATATTGATGTTAATTTACATTTATCGCAAAAAGTTTTATCTGACTGCAATGTGGCATTTGATTGCTTGGAATAACTGTTGTCACCGGTGGAAACCAAGAGTGGATTAGAGGGAGAATGTGCGGAGCTTGGCAATATGCATTCTAGTTATAAAAAATAATCAATGAACCTGCAGACCCCAAGCAGCCTCTTCGCACCCCTCCCTGGCTGTAAGCTCATCAGCTGATTGCATTTGTCATAAATGTGATTTGTGTTTAATTTTTTCTACGCTTTTCTTTATTTTTTAGTTACTCACCAAACAACAAGTCATTAAACCTACTTAAGATGGGCAATTAATGCGCCAACTACAGATACATGCACACTGTGAAAAAATGCTAGTACGTGCTTTTATTGGCACAAATTTTCAAAAAATTGTATATAGCATATAAAAGAAATTGATGCAAATAAAGATAAAATATATGATAGGCATAAATGAAGCGCTTAACGATAGATCCAAGGGATAAATAATCTGCATACTCTCAAGCTTCATTTTAATGCAGACTTCATAAATTATATATTTTCTTGAAACGGGCCGTCTGGTCGCCCACGAATCGAACCACTTTATTATTTAAAACTATTTTTTTTTTACCAAGATATCCTGCCCAAAGTAGCAGAATATGTATATGAATAAAAATTATCGTAATTGTACCGAGTGATCAGTCTTAAGTTTTTGAATCGCACAGATACCAACTTTTCTGAGACAGAAATATGGAAAATTAACTGCTGTCTACAGGAATATCGAATCTTCGATGTGTGCAAGTTAATCTTTCTTTCTTGTTCTGTTTTATAATCAATAAAATGTAATTTCTTTGGTTCTTCTCTTGTAGTATTCTTGGCACGATTTGCCCCAGATCATGCACTTCAGCCGTTTATTTTAATTAATTTTACCTTGTGTTTCCAACTGCCATATTTCTTTCAGTGTACAATTATAGGCATAGTCGCTGGGTGAAGAGTTCAATGTACGTGAGTCAGCAGCAGAAGCAGCAGCGATGGAAAATCGCAGGGCAACAAAATAATTATGCGGCAAAAGTCGCAAAAAAAAAGTGAATTGTATAAAACAACATTATTTATGCGGCAGTTTGGAGGTGCGGCTTTGGCTGCCTTATATATTTATTTGTCGTTTCCCGAAAGAACATATTTTATATATGATTATTATTCTTACGCGTGCGACACAAAATCATGTTTGCTTATATATCTTATATATCTGTGTTTGTGTAATCTTATTTTATCTGGCAAATGAGAAATTGCGCATGCGCAAACTCGCTCGCCTCGTTTCCGTTTCCAGGCGACTGAACTAGCTGAGGGCTCAGCCAGAGCACAGTGCGACAAGGCACATATCATATAATTAGCCAGCAAAATTCTTTACAAAATTGCTCACGTTACGCCACTTGAGCAGCTTCAGGAGGAGTTGCCAAAAAAAAAGCAACAAAAAAATGTAATCAGGTTTTGCTTTCTGGCGCCACTGGGGCATTCTTTCGCATACTGTATCTGTATCTGAATCTCCGACTTGAGTGTCAATCTGCTCTTGGCTGTCAACTCTATGTGTTGCTTTGTTTTGGGTTCTGTGTCAATAAACTGTGGGCTGCGCATTATATGCACTCAGCGAAAAAATTTACTACAATTGCTGTACAAATCTTGGCTTGATTTGTACTCTAATATTTCACTAGGAAAAAATTAAAATGTTGTCTTGTAAATTAAACTCACCAATTTTATGTACAGCAGTGGTTTCCTAAATGAAGAACTTGATTACTTTAAGTACATAGAACAAAATATTTACTGGTTCCAGGAAAACTGTTTTAAAGTCAGTCATTATTAATGACTTTATCTCGTTTTTTACTCTGACAATTGTTCTAAACCAGTCAGGTTTCTGCGTTCGGGGAGTGATTCGTAGTCCGTGAAGTTTGAGATTTTTAATGTTTTTATAAGCAGCTTTAATTTACTCGTTCTGCTAATAAAAATAATAATAAACTTTTGTATTAAATCAGTCGTCATATTTATTTACCAAAACAAATTCGTACATGCACCTAAACATACGAGTAGCTGATATAATTATTACATAATTTTCAGTTGTTTGATAGTCACAGAGTCATATATAAAAATAAGTTGATTTCATAAACAAAATACATCTCCACACTCCTAGTTTGATGTCAGGACGGAAATACTCGAAACTAAGACTGGAACTCTCTACTCGCAGTCGGTTGCTCAATTGTTATATGTATATATATATATATATGTATATATATAATAAGTAGATTCCCACACCACACAGTCTTATAGATGGATACGAATTAAACAGAAAGTTAAATTTATGATATGATATTCTGATAGAAGTGCGGCTTCGTCTGGTGCTCCTTGATCACATAGAAGCCCTTCGGTTTCCCATTGCCCGCGAAGTATTTGTGGAAACTTTGTTTGTTTACCGCTTGGGCGGGCGCATAATATGTGGGTGATTTTTGCTTCAATGATTTTCTATACTTGGATTTGCCGCTGCCCGTTGTGAAACTCTTTTCGATGGTGTCATTCTCCCAGGGTTTGCGCCATGTCGGAATGTTCTCAATATCCAGCAAGCGATTGCGATCCTCTGGCGATACGTGTGCAAAATGTGGTTTCTTGTGCAGCGCCTGCTTCAGAACGGGTAGATTCCAATGGTAGATACGTCCCGGACGGCCATTCGAGCTAAACGGAAACGAGACCTGAAAATCAACAAGCAAACATGATTTATTAATTGAAAGAGCTTAATTAGATTTCATTAAGTTGGCCACTAACATTTCAATTAAGATTACAGCCGAAATTGTTTGGCAAGCCACATAAAAATGCTATGCAATTTATATTCACAGTTGCCAGTTTTTTTTTTTAATTTTTTCTAAAATTATACACTTTTTTTAACAACCGCAATACGTACGAAATTCTGAAAAATTGTACCTACCATCAGTACAATCAACAGTGAGATTCTTAATAATTCTTAATAATTTTAATAAAAGATTACATATCATTTTTTTATATAGGTGAATCATTTTTCTTTATGTGTGCCTTTTCCAACTACAAATAATACTTCATTAAGCAAATTTCGCAATTTACTTTATGACTTTAATTGTGTTTTCTCACTTAATAAATATTCTAGCATAGTTTCAATTTGAAAATTTAGCTTTAAGAGATGTTCAACTGTAACTGTAATTTACTACAATAGCATTAGCCATATAAGTGAACATCTGTGTATATAACTAAGGCCTAGAAGCACTCCATAAATTAGTTTAAACAAATTACATTTTTAATTGACTCATCGCTGGCTTGCTTAATAGTTAATGGTCTTCATTTGCAGCATGCACCGTGAGAGTGTAAAAAATTCTGAGGCTTGCAACATCCTTCCAGCACTGACAGTGACACAACAAAATGGAATTTGTGTGTGCTCTGTGTGGCATTGGCACTGCCGAGTGTCGACTACCAACTGCCGACTGTCGACTGCTGACTGCCACTGGCCAGTGGTGCAACTGGCAACTGCCACAAAAGTTTCTGCTGGAGGCTGTGTCCGAAGTTGGTAAGTCGGTCGCCAGTGGGCCGGTTAGCCATTTGTTGTCTATATGGGTGAGCCATGAATGCAGCATTAGACGAAATGCATTTGGCCCAAATGGGTAATTTCTACTGTTGGTCATTGCTGCCCCTTTTTCTATATGTTCTAGTGTTGGGTGGCGTGACACGAGCACGCACCTCGCAACACGATATGTTCGTGTTAGAGATATTAAAAATGTGACAGCTAAAAAGTTTTGCGTTTAACATTGAGAATTGTAAATATTGCAACCTATACAGTTCTTCTCGAAGATGATGATGATATTTCGAATATATTGCAGTTTAAAAATATTAAGATATAAAATTTACTAATTTACAATTTACTTTTGCTTTATCAAAAAAAATCAAGATTTTAAAAAATGTGTTCTTTAAAATGCAATACAATATAGAGGCAAAAACTGGTATCATTCCAAATTTAATGGACTAGGTATAGATATAGTATTGAGTGATAGAGAATAGAAATAGGAATTAAAAATTATCAAAGATGCTTGAAAAATAAAGCAGTTTTTACGATAATTTGCCATGACAATTTTTCGCTGAATAGCTGGTAATATTTTCTTGACTTAAGCTGTATGCAGTTCTGCACTTGAAATATATTCTTGATTTTAGGTGTTTTTTTAACGAGCTTTGTTTGGTTGTGGGATAAATCCGACACGCACCCATCACTTACACATATGTGTGTGTGTGAGTGTGTGTGTTTTATTTATGTGTGTTTGTTTTGTTTCTTTTTTGCAATTTTGTTGTGCTGCAATGCGCGCGCTGTTTATCGCCAGTTTGCTCTTGGCGTGGCCGAGAATCGACCGGGCCATGGCAATTTTGGCTGGCTGGCTGGCAAGAGATATTAGAGCCAGTTCTTTGGTTTGTTTTTTTTCTTGTTGTTGTTGATGTAAGACCTAATGGAATCCCGTTTACCTTTTTCCCGTTAGTTTTCAACGCCGACGCCTCCGTTGGCATAACGGCCTCCGTTCCGGGCGCATTCGGATTCTTCTGTGCGTTGTTGTGTTGTACACTGTTGGCCATTGGATGGGCCATCACCTTTGGGGCAGCAGCAACGTCCATTGCATTCCTCGAACTGCTGCCTCTGCTGCTGCTGGGCGCTGTGTAATAGTGCAGATTCGGCGGCAGCTTGATGATGAACATGTGTGAATCATCCCGTGATGCGTGACGTCGCGACTCAACCGCCAGCCGTTTCCGGTTATGGCTGTTGGGCGCCTTAACCTTCATGAAGCCCATTTTGCTGCAAGTGCAACGGAACGAAAGAGACAATGAAATGCAGAGGAAGAGACTTATATATATATATATATAAATATAGTACTAGTTGTGGTGTAGGCGACTGTTCGTCTGTCTGCCAAGTTCTAAATGTTAACCATGAAAACTTCATTATATATCAGCAGCAGTGGCAGTAATTGTGGCATGCAACAGTTTTGCTGTTATTCTTGTTCTTTAGCACTAGACACGTTGCATTAATTAAGCCCAAAATGAGAAGTGCGCCCCTTTTTCTTCCCTGCTCAGTTTAATTATACCCTTGCAGCGGCTATTAAAATTCTTATTGTTAATTAGGTAACTGAAACTATGAAGTTACGCGCTTAATTATGCTGTCATAAAACATTTATAATTCATATCTATCAGCAATAGTTTCAATTTCTTTATTATAGTGTTGCTTTCCAAAAAAAACATATCAATAATCAAGTGCTTAAAAGTGAAAAAGTTAAATATATATGAAGTACTACATAAGATATAATAATAATAATATAAAACCAACATCAAAAATATGCATGAGCTTATTTGTTTTTTTATATTATGTAATTTTTTATATATTTTTATTTTTAAACTATAAACTCAATTTTTCTGCATCAAATTTGTATGTTTTTTAATTTGTCTGCAAGGGTATTAAATCTGCGGCAAGCATTTAGATAAATATGTTTATCATGTTCAATACTCACTTGAGCAGCTTCTTGTTGAGTCCATGTGCGCCTCTTGGCAGTGGTTCCTTTTGAATCGCTGGCGCTGGCCTTGCCATTGACTTTGGTGAAGAGTTGCTGCCACTGCCGATCCCGCTGCCGCCACTGCTCCCATTGTTGGCTTGAGCCAGTGCAGCCAGGCAAAGGAAGCAGCTTAAACTGCAAAATGAAACAGATTTTATGGCTTGTTCTTTTTATATGCCAGTATTTTTCGATTTTATATGCGAAGTCTATAAGGAATTAAGCCGCTTGCTGGGGTTTTTGGTCAGCGTTCTGCATTCTGGCCGAAGCTTGGGTTCAGGGTCAATCAAGCGACAGATGCTTCCACATTTTATGGTCAACTGTGCAGTTAGCTGGCCTTTAATCCAAGTCAAATGCCTGCCGAAAGCATTTCGTGTTGTATTTGAGGGGCAGCCAAAACCTCAAAATGACCGACCGACTGAAAACTGCACTAGCGCAGCATTCTACAGTGAAGCAAAACTAAAGTGATCAATGAGGTGATTCTAATGTGCGAATAATTTCAATTTCGTTTTTCTAAAACTTAGTTAATTATTTAACCAAAATATGTAGTTTAATTTTTCAAAGCCTAAATTTCTTATAAAGTTTCGAAATAATTTAAGTATACTAATATTTTGTTAGAGTGAAGACTGTAGAAAGTTATATTTTTGTTGTTGTTGTTAGGGCCCACAAGTCATAAGGAAGAAAGCGCAAAGAAGACTAACAGAAATGCAAATGAGCACGAACAAAAATACACACACACACACAAACCCATTCAAACTGCGCAATTACAATGTAATATGTGCAAAATGAAAAATTGAGGAAACGATCATAGGCGAAAGTCCCATGCACTACACGATTCAGTGGAAATGAATGGGTGGATTGATAGATGGATGGATGGATGGATGACAAATGGGGTGTGAGAGAATTTCACTCAGTCGTAAGTAGAAAAAAATTATTTACAAAAATAGCATAATAACGGACTGACAGAGGCGACCACAAAGGAGCCATTTGCATGGTATTTGGCATTCGGTACTAAGCCAAGACTCTTACCACCAAACAATGTCTCACACAGTCAAAAAAAAAAAAACTTAAAAGAAAAGAAATCTGACTTAGCGTGACGAAGATTCAATACTCTTTGAAATTGTACTTAATATAATAAAATGCATGCAACTATTTTATTTATTATTTCTTCACAATCACATTCAATGCACAACTTATAAATTTAAAAATATAGAAGCAAACTTAATAAATATTTCATGAAAACAGTTTATTTAAGCTAAAAAAAAAAAATAAATAAAAGTTATAAATTTAAATGTAATAAAAAATAAATGCATGCTTAAGTTTAAAGACTGTATAAAAAACTACTGGAAAAATGCACAATTTTTAGTGGAAAGTTTGAGACAAGGTTATTTGAGGGAAAGTTTAATTTGCTCAGTGCTACGTGATTTGCTGATTATAGAAAATTTTGCCATATTTAAATACCTTTTCATGTGCTTTCCACATCGAACACAAGCCTTGAATTTGCAAAGCTTTGCGATTTAAATACATTTTCATTGAAATTACAGTTGAGGACGTTACATATGAATTTACATAATCGTAATATTCTTTTTCTCTGCAAGAGTATTCGCGTACTTTGATCTGAGCTGAGCTCAAAATCCATGCAACCCCGAGGCGGAACTAGAAGCTGCCTTATTGCTGCTGCTGCTGATGGATGCCTCAGCATTGGGCAAAGTCGAAGTCAAAGTCTTTTAGAGTCGTTGACTCTCAGCACTTGGTCGCTGGGCATATGGCACATTGAATGCACTGCATTATGACAAAGCAGGCAGTCAGATCGAACCCCATTTCAATCGACATGTATTTAGCATTGGCCACCAACTGTTACCACCCCACACTTTGGTAACTCGTTTCGTGTTCTGTAGTTTCGGTTTTGGTTTGGGTTCCGGTTAGGGTTTGGGTTCTGTTTGAGTTCTTGTGGTCCAGCCGCGTATTGATAAATTGCAGAATAATCGAATGCAGCTCCTTTTTTGCGAGCACGTCCTGCCGCCAGACAGCATATGTGGCATTTTTGAATTATTAATGCAACCAGCACAAAAGATGCCCCCAGCAACAAAGAGAACAACAGCGGCAGCAACATTTACAGCCCAAAAAAAAAAACCAAGTAAGAGAATTGAGGCTAGACAGGTCAACTATGAGTATACCCTATACTAATATAAAATATATGTTCTTAAATTAATTCTGTATATATAGATGTAATATATTCTTTATATATATCAGTAAGCGATTTGAGCAATTTAAAGGGTTTTAAAGAGACAGATGAAGTACGTATTTTTTGGACTCCTCAGATGGATTTACCAAGATCGAAATACACATATACAATATTTTTCAAACATTAACAGATTTAAGTATAGACTTAAGAAATGTCTAGATTGAATTCGCTAGTTCTGCTGATCAATAATAATAATAATATGAAAGATTTCTGCTGCTGCCTGTTTCATACATTTCCACAATTTGATTATGCCCTTTAGACACTATTTAAATGATTGCAGGGTATAGCAAACAAGAAGAACAAACTTTGCGTGTTTATAAAGACAAATTCAAAAAGGGCTGCGTGTTGAAATCGAACAGAACATTTGTGGCCAGACGCGAACACAGAAACAACTTCGCAGAATTGCTTTTTAAACATAACATTCAGTGAATAAATAAAAAAGTTTGACTCTTTAGATAGTTCACTTTGTGTATATATTCATAATATATATGTTTTTGTCGAAATTTGGTGCTGTGAACTATATAATTTTATACTTTTTTTTAGCCATGTTTACCATAGATTTAAAAGCCTTAATACAACTCTCGAAATCCGGAGAGGGCAAGCTGCAACAACGTCAGCGCATTCGGTGTGGCAATAGGAGGTAAGTCGATGGACCACTGATATGAGGATAGTCTTACAACACAAATCCGCACCCATAGCTACATCCTTTGTTATGGGCTGCAAAATGGTCTGCTGACCATAAATCGAACAAAACGTATCAAGACCGGAACTATTGAAAAGCGCTCGAATCGCATGCAACGTCATTGCAAACGACTCCGGCGTTGTCCTGTAAAATCCAGGAGCAGCCAAACATGCTGCAACATTTGTAAGACGCAAACGCAAGATCAGGCCAGCCAAACGCTGCTCCTGATGCATGCCAATGCCAGTGTGGACACACTGGATGTCATGACGATGATATCCCGACAACAGCAGACAATCAGACACCTCCAACTGTCCATCGGCAGTCAGACGAGGCGCCTCAAGCTGAACACACGCTTTACCCAAATCGAACGGCAGATGAAGGTGATGCCGACACAAACCGAGCAGCAGCACATCATGACCACTGTCAGCAGCACCCAGACATTGTCCATTGAAAATGCGCAGACAACGCTGCCCCAGGATGTGGAAGAGCAGATGAAGCCACATGAGAAGACTCTTTTCCTCATACTCGAAGCACTCAACAAACAGAGCAACTGCCTCGAACATGGCATCGAGTCCATTACTCAACTGGTCGAATTTAAGATATTCGAACTGGAAAAACAGCGCCATGACACATTATCCAAAGTCAAAGCACAAGAAAGGATCAAGCAACTAAATGCCAATCGGTAAGTTGACTTCACTATTGACAACTACAACTAATTCAGTGAAAAGAATTCCAAATTTTTTATTAAAAAGTTTATTAAAAAATAAAGTAAATTTCGTGAATAGAGAAAAACATACACATTAAAAAATAATTGCACCTCGAGTTCTTCATTTTAACACATACTTTGGATGCAATGTTTATTTTTAATATAAGCCTATATTAGCATAGGTTGAAGTGTACTTGAAATAACTACTAAATCTCTTAATCCAAAAATTTGTTTAATTACATTAAATGTTCTTTAAATAAGAACTTTGTTCTCTGGTCAATAAATGTTCGTACTAAATTAATCTTGACTCCATCGCTTTTGAAGTGAATAGTGATAAATTTTTAAAGTTTATTAAAAAAAAATTAATTAAAAAAAATAATAATTCCTGGAATACGAACTTTATGCTCTGGCTAAAAAAAAAACCTGTAACATTATTCGAGTGAACAGTTATTTAACACTACCTGGTTCCACAGCAGTCGCAAAATTCGCAGGTGCCTGCAGATGTTTCGACTAAGGTTCAAGACTAAGGCCCAACCACCTCATGGCCCGGAGCAGGAGCAGACACAGACGCAGACAAAGGAAGCGATGCACACGCAGACAGAACCAACGCCCTCAGGGTAAGTCTTTGCACACACTACAAATACTTCTTTAAATTGGCTTCCTTTGGTAAGCAACTCAAACATGAACAAAATTCAATTTAATTTCAAAAAATAACTATTGATATTGATTCGAAGATGATCGCTGACGACAGTATTTTAAAAGTAGTAAATGAATATGTAAATTAAAACTTGCGCTGAACTTAAAAAAAAAACACTTAAACGATGGTTAAAGCTTTTCATTGCTAAAAAAAATGTCGATAAGTTTGAATGTCTCTAAATGAATTCGCTTTATAGTTTTATTTATGGACGTATTTTAATCTTAATTTTCAAGTTAATGTCTTTAATTTTAAATTTAATGTAAATAAAAAAATTTGTAATTTATATAAACATTTATATTATAAATATTAAACATTTTATTACATACATTTCATTGTTTAAATAAACTTTTAGTATAAAGACATGTTCTCATTTTATTCTTTAAAAAAAACCCGAGACTTCTAAGACTTTTAGGATTCGTCACGAATCAATATCAGCAATGTGAGTCATTTCTGCATATTAACTCAATAAAACCACTAAGCAGACAATAAATGTAATACCCAAATTCCCTTTAAGCAAATACAGCTCGAAGTGCGTACAAAATGAGAATAACCTGGACACAATGAAAATCAGTTGGTTGGATGCTGCTACGCAAACGGGAAGGACAAAAGGATTCTCTTGGCTGCGATTCTAAGGAACTGCCCAACTTGGATATTCGCTACTTACCACAGCCAGCGCCAGTTGGCGGCCCTTTCTATTGATATTGTTGTTATACTTCTTGTTGCACTCATATTGATTAACATAAACTGAATTGTTGTTGCTGCTGAAGTTGTTGTTGTTGTTGGCACTTGATTTAAATCAAATTGGTATGCTTAGTGCATCGTTTAGTGGCGCCAAAGTTGCAGGCATTCGGTTAACTCTGTTTTACGTCTGTTATTTGTTGAATCGGTGAATCTATTGTCGATTACACACGTCCTAAGCCAGCCGCAGACACGTCCGCACGCGATAAAATCTCGCCGAAGACTGAATGGAGCTGCTGGAACCCGGCTGGTGCCAAGTGGCCATCGTATTTGATATTTGTTCTGCTTTTGGTTTCGCTGCAACGTTTGACTTCGGTTTTCTGTTTACGTCGCGTCGGTCGCGTCGGTCGCGTCGGTCGCTCGTTGTTCTCGTTGCTGTTGTTGTTGTTGTTGTTATACACTTGCTAAAAGTGTACTCCTCATTTTTCTATGGAGTATGTAACAATTTGACAGAGATGATTCCGACTACGTAAAATATACATATATGTAAATGTTTGGTGTGCGTGTAAAGCAAGCTAAATTTTGCTTAAATAACTCAATGTTTTAATTAAAATTAAACAGGAATTAAAAATATGTATTTTACTTTAATTAAACTTTATTTCTATTTGAAATGTTAAAATGAAACAAAACTTATCTCAGCACAAATATTTGACATATTTGTTATCTTCCTCATGCAAGTGTATTCAAATAACGTCATGGCTAAAACAACCTTTTACTTGTTGTTGTTGGTGTGTTGTGGGTATGCCAAAACCAACAAAAAAAAACAATAAGAAAGTCACGCTTAACGACTGTGACTGCGACGGCGACGACGACTGCAACTCTTAGCCATGGTCTAGGCTGGACAACGGAGAGTCCAATAACGTGAAAAAAATAAGGGGCAAGGATGGGTTGCAGTTGGCATACAATGGTATAAAGCATGGCTGCCGAAAAGACGTCTCTGCTTTGGCAGTCTGTTGGGCGGGTGTGAACCTGAGACAACTTTTAAGGGTACAGCCATGGAGAAGGGGGGCAGGATGTTGGAGTGTGAGAGTCCTGTTGGCGCTGCTTGCTGCCACCTTTGCCACTCACGTGGTCGCTGATTGATTGTTATCCCGTATTCCCCTCCCAGTTCAAAATATGTATACAAAGGGTTGCACTTTAATTGAGATTTATTTATGGGCTAGGCCAAAGCCGAAGACAAAGAGCGCTTCCAGTTATAATGAGCCAACCACTCGTGGTGAGCCAATGGACCTGGACAATATTTGGACAGCACGAACAAGGCAATTGAAAAGTACAATTGTTGTTGCGGTTCTTCCTTGTTTTTGATGTTGCTGTTCCTATTATTGTTCTGTGGTGGCAGGCGCTGGCAAAAATTGAGCGGACGCTCCTCCAGCTCGTTATTGTCAAATTGTTAGCCAAGTCGCAGGGCAATGTTGGAGTGTGTGTGCGTTTGTGTGTCTGGACATGTTAGCAGATTGTTGAGTACACTCAGCAAAAAAAATAGGCAGATTTGTTGTCAGCGATACTCAAATCACTTGCAAGATCAGAAACACGTAAAAAATATTTTTGTAATCCCAAAAACGAAAGACTTTTTGAAAATTCTGCGGTTATGCATTTTCAATATATTTGGTCTTCAGGAATACAGAGATTCACAGCGTGCGGTCAGTCGGCTGTGGATTTCGAGTTTGATTTAACATAAAAAACAATTGTCTTTAAAAATCATAAACATTGAATCTAGAAATCATTCCAGATTAAGAGATTTTTTTTTTACGATTTTATGTGCTTTTCTAAAATATTCTAAAGTATTTGCAAAAGTGTACTTCAAATATTTTGATCTATCTTCAAGCATATTAAATTTCATAATATATTCTAAGGAAATAATAAGTTCATCTTAATATGTAACTTAAACAGCTCGCATCGAGTAAAGTCTGCTTCAAATTTATTAAGTGCTTTGTTCTTGACTTGTAATCTTTCTGTAAGTTGTTCACAACTTAGAATAGTTTTTCGGCGAGTGTAGGTGGTGGGTGCCGCTATGCGCTGACTTTGACATGGCAACAACTGTGTCTGTGTTGCTGTTGGCCTGGAATGTTCACTACAGTTGTTCCAACAGCAAATTGAATTGAATTGAATTGGTCCTAGGCCAGTCAGTGCCTATGTTAAGGTTAAGTGGCACTGTTGGCCAACTCTATACACTCTCCACAATTTGATGCAGCATTCAAATTGCTTTGGCCTGGTCTGGCCTGGCGCTCGGCACGTAAGCCACAGCCTCCGAGAATTAAACACCAGTCAGAGAGGCCCAAAAGACTTGGGTAACTTTAACGCTAGTTATATGCCCAATTACACACTGTAAATTTTAATGGCAGACACGAAATCAGTGTAAAACTTTCACTTTAACACCGCACAATAGCGCAGACATGAAAAATAATACAAAATGGCGCAGACAACACAACAAAGACCAAAATATCAAAACAAAAAAAAATAAAATAAAATAAAAAATAGAATGGCATCAGCATCCGTCCGTTCTTGTGTTGAATGATTAAGTTTGACAGCCACAAAAAAAAATGGTAAAATTGCATTCGTGTTGAAGAACGACACAAAGTAGAAACGAAAAAGGCTATTTGGTTAGTTAATGCTTACTTTTGCCAGAGAGGAGCCTCATGCATTGTCATTAGCAAATAGCCATAAACAAGAAAAAAATATTTTAAAGAACGCTGAGTTACTTTGAGTAAGCTCGACCAGAAGATACTTTGTGAATACGCCTTCAGGGAAAATTTATTTTTGATAACTGAAGAGATTTACAAAATAAGTAAAAAACTACTTCTATCAGAGCAAATTATTTGAATACTCGTATAAAGACATTTTGCAAAAATATATTAATTAAATAATTTGATTTATTTATTTATTTAATGTACTTCTAAAACCTTTGAATCGGTTGTAAATAAGAATATGTAAATTATTTGTCGTGAATATAAAACACACCTAAAATCAAAGATTCTTTTAATACTAAAAACAAGCTTCAATTTACGTTTACTGTAAATATGATTACTTTATACGCTGTCTTACATTGTTGCAGAGTATGTAAGGCATGCCACATTGAGTGGCACTACAAGTATGTGACGCTTAGTCGCAAATTTTAACAAGAGGCTGTAAATGGTTAATGTCAATAAGCGGGCAATGTCAGTTGGAAAATGCTAGAAGTCATTTTGAAAGGAGGAAACGATGTGGCTAAGCCACGATTTGCTGGATTGGGATCGAAGTATTTGGGTCGTGAACCCGCGCGTACCTTCTGCCTATCACATTATTGAGGACAGCCATCGGCCAGCAGTCAGCCACTGATCTGATCCTCAAGCGACTTTCGGGGTTGCATCGGGAAACAGTTCAATTGGTGCCAGGGATGCTGTTCATGATTGGCAGCAATTGTGTATATCTACCTACTTATTTTATTTTTGGAGAAAATCTAAGTACGGGCACGTACAGCTCATTCGCCACTCGCTTAAATGAGGCGCTTAGAAAATCATTGTTTACACCTGGCAAAGTAACCAAAAGCGACGTCAGATGACAAATCATTTTACATGTCACGCGCAAAAAATATACAGTGCAATTTTAGTAATGCGGCACCTTATTTCCAAACACACTTGGAGAAAATAATTGCTCTAATTTGAATTTCGAATGAGCACGAATAAGATAATCGAATTTATTATATATTTACAAAAAATTAAAGTTAAGAATAATTGAGTTGAAGATGTCATGTCTTTTAAAAATTTGAATTTGTCCATTATATGAAATAAATTTTGTTGATATAAATTTTTAAATAATCTCGATTTGTTCTCTCTGTGTATGCTATGGGCTATGGGATGTCATTGCCACGTCACTTAAGCTTGAGCGCATGCGCAGCAAGTGTGACAGCCGATTGAGATGCGAAACGACGGCGATGGGAAAAACCTTTGGCTTGGGAAAATGTCTGGAACATGCGTGCGTTTCTCTCTCTGCACACATCACAACTGTGAACTTGCGAGGCAATTTGGCACATTCCTGATCCCCCACACACACACACATAATTATATACACATATTTATGCACATACAAATACGCATGCGCGCAGGGAAACTGGAACGAGAAAGGAAACGGTTCCTAGCGCAGGCAATTTAAACTAACGGCATACTCTATATTTAAGCCATATTTGGTGTGAATGCTGTGCAAATGTTTTTAAGAATGCAGCGCTCTCGAGTGACGCCCGTCAATCAAGCATCACTTTGCTAGTTGGAGTGTTGACGCATTGTCAAATTGAGTTTGGCTATGAGAAAGCAATGCAATTAGCTGAAAAGACAACAAAAAGACAACTCCGAGAAAATACATACATATATAATTACTGGCTGTGGCGTTGCCAGATGCGCTTCTGAAATAAAAAATATCGCAAGCAGACACGACACGGCGATGGTATCAATGCATCGATAACACATTTTTCGATGATAAGCAACTACAAATGCTATCGAATATATACGCAAACTGGAGTGAAAATTGTGCGACGACGAAAAATAAAAGGAAAGAAACATAAAAACCAATAAAAATCTAGTATGGCTTCGCTGGAACCAACGCAAAATAAAACATGGGATCTGTCGCTGTACGAGTTGCAGCGGAAGCCACAGGAAATCATCACAGACAATACGGAAATTGCCGTTTCGCCGCGCAGTTTGCACAGCGAATTAATGTGTCCCATTTGCCTCGATATGCTCAAGAAAACTATGACGACCAAGGAGTGCCTGCATCGCTTCTGCTCCGATTGCATTGTGACCGCTCTGCGCTCCGGCAACAAGGAGTGTCCCACATGCCGCAAGAAACTCGTCTCGAAGCGTTCGCTGCGTGCCGATCCCAATTTTGATCTGCTCATCTCGAAGATCTATCCAAGCCGGGAGGAGTACGAGGCTCTCCAGGAGAAAGTGATGGCCAAATTCAACCAGACGCAATCGCAACAGGCCCTGGTCAATTCCATCAACGAGGGCATCAAGCTGCAATCCCAAAATCGCCCCCAACGTTTTCGCACCAACAAGGGTGGAAATGGAGGTGGTGGTGGCGCCGGTGGTGCAAGTTCTGGTGGCAATAATAGTACAGGGAGTGGTGCGGCCAGCACTCGTGCCGGTTCGAATGCTGTGAATGCCCACGATACCGCCTCCAATGACAGCAACAGCAATACAAATGGCACAGAAACTGCTGCTTCGACAGCGGCTACAGCAGCAGCAGCAGGCACAGGAGCGAGTGCAGCAGCATCAGCAGGAGCAGGCACAACAACAGCACCAACCATAGCTGCTATACCAGGAGCTGGTACATCGACGCCCGTTAGCAGCAGCTCCATAACAATGCCGCCGGTTACATCGGCAGGCACATCTGGCGCCAGCACTTCATCGAGCCGGATGCATGTGGATGATGCCTCGAATCCGCCATCGGTGCGCAGCACTCCATCGCCAGTGCCCTCGAATTCAAGCAGCACGAAACCGAAGCGAGCAATGTCAGTGATGACCTCCGAACGCTCGGAGGAATCCGAGTCGGATTCACAGATGGATTGCCGCACCGAGGGTGACTCCAACATCGATACCGAGGGCGAGGGCAACGGTGAGCTGGGTATCAATGATGAAATTGAGCTCGTCTTCAAACCTCATCCCACCGAGATGTCTGCGGATAATCAACTGATTCGTGCCCTGAAGGACAATTGCATCAGGTACATTAAGACGACAGCAAATGCGACCGTGGATCATCTCAGCAAGTACTTAGCGATGCGTCTGACGCTCGACCTGGGCGATGATCTGCCGGAAGCCTGTCGCCTGCTCAACTTTTGCATCTATGTGGCGCCGCAGCCTCAGCAGTTGGTCATCTTGAATGGCAACCAGACGCTGCACCAGGTCAATGATCGATTCTGGAAGGTGGGTCTTCATTTACTCATGCATTAATTAATTATTAATGTAAATACTTTTTACTATATTTACCTAGGTCAACAAACCGATGGAAATGTATTATTCGTGGAAGAAAACCTAAAGCATTACCACATATTCAATTATAGTGATTAAGCAAAAACATTTATATCCTCACTAGAAATTTAATATATATACTAATTATATATATATAAAAATCTGTATAGTTTTAAATTTAATGTGCTTAACAAGAATATATTCTATATGTACACAAAATCCGCGTATTTAATTGAATATATTCATAACATATATATCGATATATATATATAGCAAAGACATAGTTCGAAAATAACTTCAATTGACTAAAAAATCCATTGTTTCTTTATTAGTTTGCAATTAAAATGACAACTTTGATTTTGAATTCCATCACAATTCTATGATAAATTTAAAATTACTTTAAATTAAAGTTTTGATTTAAAGCACATTTATAATCAATAGTTTCAAACACTAGTGGGCTTTCGTTTCAGTTTTCATTTGTTCATATTTTAAAAATAATTGTGTTCTAAATTTAGAAAATAAACCAATATTTATGTGCGTAACAATAATGTATACACAGGAATACCTAATGGAATGTATGGAACTCTTCAAATAAATAAAATATAAATATTTGTACAACATAAGCAAATCGTTAAGGCAGCATTAGTTGCGCGAGGATTTAAAATATTTGTATCCATTTATATTAAGTGTGAATAGGCGCTGGGATCTAATGCCTGAGGTTGCGTGCGGTTAGATAACAATAAATCACTTTAAAGTACCAATTGAATGCAGGTAGCTTTGTGAATCACTTGTGGGGTATACGGCGCATCTTGGCGAGTATGGCGTTCCTAAAGTCCCTGAACTCTTCGCTCGCCTCAATCACGTTGCGGCACTCACCCTGCACACGGCACAGGCCCGACTTGATCTCCATCGCTTGACCACTACGCGCGCGCCGCGCCAATTCCTGTTCGAGGTGATAGGGCAGACCCAGAACGCAAAGCTCATCGATTTCATCCTGAGTGAATGTACGCTGTTCCTCCTGGAGAAACTCATCGCATTTCTCATAGATGTCCAGAAACTGTTCCACTTGGATCTTATCCCCGGACCGTTGGAGCTCCAGATAACGATGAAGTAATCGCGTTGCGGGAGCATCCACCAGCGTCTGCTGCACACTGTTCGTCAGTGTGTATATGCGCTTCACTTCCTCAACGGTCATGTCCGAGCAGCCGCAGAAGCATTTGATTAACTGCACAGTTTTCTGCTCCGAAAGCAAATCGTTTAAATTTTTGTTTACATTCGACATTTTCATTTATATACTTTATGGGATGCCATGGTGCAGTTGTTGTCTTCTAAATGCTAACTAGGCAAGGTCGCTCGCTTACGGTTGGGTTAAACATTCTAGGTTTCGTAGGTTTTAAAACATGTGATGATAAATTCACTTATGCATGCGTGTTTAGTCAAGGCACATATCGTGTGTAATCTATAATCGATAACAGAGAAAGCTAAAATATATACGATATATATCGAATTATAGCAAACACACAAACATATATTCAAAAATGTACACAAGTTTCAATTTGTCAATAAGTTATATTTGTTACTTTAAGTCGAACTTTTAAAAATTGAGTATTAATTTTTTCCGTTTAGGTTTTTTTTTATAACGGGTAATGCGGATCTCTGCCCGGGCGGACATACCTTCTCTGCAGTACGTGGGACCAAATATGAAAAGTCCAGAAAATATTAACATACCGCGGGATCTCCCCGCGGAGCATGCCGCAAGACATTTGGAGGAACGCTGGGACATACACGCGAACTTTTCTATAGTGAACTGCTTGTTTACAACTTTCTTTTTATTGTCAAGTGATTTTTAGCACAAAGCTAACGTTTTTTCACATTTTTGCTTAAGAATGCTTCTACGCACATAAATCTTTGCGTATACATATGGTGAATTGATTATATGATCTTTTGCGACTTTACTGTGGTATAATTTCATAATTGGACTTAAGACTATATAGACGACAAACATATAAACCATTTTTGTTTCCATTTGATGCTTCTAAAAATAGAAATAGATTGCTTACCTGCTTCGGCTGTGAATTTTTGACTTCGGCTATCACCTTATATACCAAAGGTACAAATGTTCCTTTAGAGAGTTATCGTAGTTGGATCGTTCAATTTTCTTAACAAATTTCCAAATTTTATATTTAATAAAATGATATACACATTTTGTTTTCCTACAACAACTATACATCTTATAATCTACAACTTGGACTTGAGGGCCTTCATCAGTTTCTCCAGCTTGAGGGCCTTCTGAATATCGCCTTTGATCTTGAGTTTCCCGGACATGTAGGCGGGGCCCGCCTTCAGTTTTCCCGAGAACATGTCAAAGAAATTGGTCGAGTTCATCGAGAGTGTGGCATCGGGAGCAGCTGGTGGAGTACCTGTGCCACAGGCACCAGTGCCATTCTTCAGATCCAGAAACCAGGTGTCCTGCTTGGCACCACTGATGTTGAATTGGTAGACGGCCTGCGTCTTAGATATAATCTCCGGCGACAGTAGCGTCTCAATTTTCTTAAATAATTGCGCAATTTTGTCGTCTCCTGCTGTCGCTGGCTCAGGCGCTGGCGCTGCATCGTTTTTGCTATCCTCAACGTCAACGAAAAAGTCAACCATCAGCTGGTCGGCATTCTCACGGACACAGGCATAGTCCGTGAAATCCTTGACGCCCACAGATTCCAGCACCTCGTCGTCAATAAAGAACTGGCCGGTGAATTGTTTGGGCTCCCGACTGAGTATCGCGTAGGCAGCATCGGCCATAATCTCAGGTTTGCGTGACCAAGTGGCGCTATCCGGTCCCGTCAGCATTTCAATAGCCGCCGTATGGATGGCAGTACGGGGCCAAAGTGCATTTACGGCAATGCCACTATCCCGGAACTCCTCGGCCATGCCCAGCACACACATGGACATGCCGTACTTGGCCATTGTATAGGCGACATGGGGTCCAAACCACTTGGGCTTCATGCTCAACGGTGGCGAGATGTTCAAAATGTGGCCATGATTGCTCTTCAGCAGGTGGGGCAGACACTCCTTTGATACTAGGAACGTGCCACGCGTGTTAACGTGATGCATCAAATCGTAGCGTTTCATATCCGTGCCCGACGTTTTGGTCAGTGAAATGGCACTGGCATTATTCACAACGATATCGATGCCACCGAATTTGGCCACAGCCTCGGCGACGGCGGTGCGCACCTGTTGCTCATCGCGTACATCGACAATGCAGGGATGCGCCTTGCCACCGGCCTGCTCAATTTCTGCAGCAGCCGTGTAAATGGTGCCCGGTAATTTGGGATGTGGTTCGGCTGTTTTGGCCGCAACCACAATGTTGGCCCCATCGCGTGCCGCCTTCAATGCGATTGCTTTGCCAATTCCCCTGGATGCGCCAGTGATGAACAGAGTGCGTCCCGCTAATTTTCCAGAGTTGATCATTTTTTAACTGTCTGATAAACCGTTCTCCTTGCAGTGTAAATTTCAATTAAAAAGAGTTTGAACCAAAGCATTCAATCAAAGTGAAATGAAAGTCCAAAGTGCAATCTGATCGACAAACAGCTAACAAGTTTATCGTTCGGCGTTATAAACTTTTGTACACGCTGCAACGGTATGTAAAATTAAGCACAGGAAACGCCATAGAGGCACATATATTATTAAATAACAAATACAGCAGATTTAGTAGCTGTATTTTCAATTATCTCTTCTAAAATTGTATTTAAATGCTTCAAAATATGCATATAATTTGAAAAAATAACTTAGGCGGTGCCATTCAGATGTATACGGGTTTGTGTGAATGCCTGCTGGGCCTGTGAATGTTAAGTGCAAGAAGAAGAAAAACGCACACTGAAATTATTTGTTGACAATTACAAAGTTGCAGCAAAAGGTTAAAAATTAAAAGTTAAAATTGTAAAATAAATAGTTAATATTAAATGGCAGCAGCGCGTTCGAGACGCAGCAATGCTGGCAACAAAATCGCCGTGTTGCTCGACGAAGAAGAAGATGATTTCTACAAAACTTCTTATGGCGGATTTCAGGACGAAGAAGGAGACAATGAATATGAGTGAGTAACAATATAAATAGTAACAAATACTCGTAATAATATATCGCATTTTACACCCACAGACAAAAAGACGAGGAGGAGGATGTGGTCGATTCCGATTTCAGCATAGACGAACAGGATGAGCCCATATCGGACCAAGAGGAGGCGCCGGACAAGAAACGCAAACGAGGCGGCGTCAACACAAAAGCTTACAAGGCAAGTAGAAAAAGCGCTTAATATAATATATATAATTTATATACATAATTTGAACAGGAACCGGCAAAACCCGTCGTGAAAAAGGAAACAAAAACCGCTTCCACACTCCACAAGAAGCGCGGTGTTGGGGGAGTCGGCAAGCGCAGAGTGCGTCCACGTTTCACGGTTCTGGACTCCGGTCGCAAATCCATACGCACATCGACGGCCATTAAAACACAGGCAACGAAAATACGGCTCAAGGAACTGGACGACGCTCGCAAGCGCAAGAAGAAGAAGGTGCGCGTCGAGGATTATATGCCCACGCAGGAGGAGCTGCTCGAAGAGGCGAAAATAACTGAGGAGGAGAACATCAAATCGCTGGGTAGGTCAAGATTTCATATTATAATCAACTTTATCCTCATTTTACTCCTTACAGAAAAATTCCAAAAAATGGAACTTGAGAAAAAGAAAACTCGTCCCACAAAGCGCGTCTTTACGGGTCCAACTATTCGCTATCATTCGCTGACAATGCCTGTTATGCGTAAGCCAACAGGTACAGCTACCAAGCTGTCATCGGATCCCAATTATGCCACATCGAAATGCGAGCGCACTTTTGTAACTATCGAAAATGATTTCAATGATAAAGTGTTCCATGCGATCTTCCGCCCGAAGCGAGCGCCAAAAGGCTCCAGCGGCATTTGTCCCATAACCCGATTGCCAGCTCGCTACTTTGATCCCGTCACCCAGCAGCCATACTACAGCATCCAAGCCTTTAAGATCCTGCGCGAGGCTTATTATATGCAACTGGAGCAGCAGAGCAACAGCAGCAACAGCGAACAGCCTGAGTTGGCCAAATGGATGGAGTGGCGTAAACTGGTCAAGGAGAATCGTCAAAAGTTAGCCACAACCAACAAAAATTCTGAATAACTATTAATAAGACGAGCAACGTTATCTATAAGTATTTTATATTGTAAACATTTTTATCATCTACTCATTAGTAACTATCGATTGCAACTTTAAAGTCAAATTCGTTTTTATTGCGTCCTTAAAAATGGGCTTATATACGCTGACAATTTTGCCTGATATCTTTTTGTTTAATCCCACATTTATATTACTATTTGTTTAGCATGTGCACGCACCAGTAAAACAATTAAGGTTCTTGCATTGGCTAAAATTACCCAAAGCAAACCAAAAATTTCTGCTTACTTTTGGTCGACAAGAATAAGTTTATAGCTGAATAAAGTGCAAAGATCAACTCTAAAAAGGCATACTTGAATGTTGAAGCTACTTCATCCATAAGATATCTCAATTGAAATATCAGGCTAGTAATCATTTTCTCAATGTGTGCTCTGAGTGTAATATACATAATAGATTACTTTGGAAGTGCGTTTAAAGTCAAATGCCAATTTTGGATTAAGCAAATATTTTATACAAATTTATCTAAATTTTAAAAATACCAATTTTATATTATCAACTGGATAAGATTTCCACAGCAAAAATATGTGTGAAAAGTTCCCACGCGTTGTTGTCTCCCTTAAAGACTCCATGTTCAACATGTCCAAAAGCAGAATCAGGGACAAATTCATTGATAGCTATGTGAAATTGCTGAACAAGACTACTCTAATGGTGCGCTCGAGGAACGGTAATGATGCAAGTAAAAGATCACAATCATTTGCCTACGTTCGGCGGATGCAGTTTGACGCTGTTGGCTACGAGGAGGAACCACATGTGAAGGAGGAGATAAACCGGTTGCTGGCGCAGATGATAAGTCATCGTCGCTCTGGCTGTCTGCTCCGCCTGATGCCTCGTCGCAGCCACAATGTGAAATTGTTGACGCATTTGCTCGTGTCGCAATTGGACAAGTTATTGGGGAAGTTGCAGCATCGCGTGGAGGGCATCTGTGTGGAGTACTATGATGTCAGAAAGTTTGACATGATCAACATGATGGCCACATCCCGACGCAGTGGTAAGAGGATAATGCAAAGCACCAGCGAGTTATTCCAATGGTTCCACAATGAGTATAAAACGTTGCGAGCCACAGCAACTGGAGATGATTATGTTCATGTTGAGTTTCTGCTCAACGATGGCTGCCGGAGTTACAAGGTTCAATTGTCCCTGTTCGACATCTTCAACTGCACTTGTCGCACGGATTTGATCCAGTTTTTCCAGCAACTACCCAAGCAAAAACCCGCGCAGAGCTCGCTAATCTTGGACTGCATCAAGGAGAGTTTTGACTCAAAGCGTTCAGCTTGCACACTGGTGTTCTGTGAGGTTCCACTGAATAAGGAGTGCTCCAAGGAGTTGCCGCAGTTCCTGCAGCTAGCGGATTTGGCCAGCAGAAGCCTTAGCGGAAGAGACGTAACAAGTAAATTCACCAATTCGCATTCATCGGAAGAGAACATGCGCAGTAAATCGAAGAATCTCTCAATTCAATCGTTTCAGAATCGTCCTGCCAGTCTCTCCGATGAGGATTACAGCAAACTTTCCTCCTGGTATTTTCGAATAGACGGAATTTACTCCAAGGTGAAGTCCACCATGGAGCGTCACTATAATATGCAGTGCCGCCAAAAGGTCCTTAAACTCTGTCATCAGCGGAAATCCAGTCGCGTCCTCACTGATAAGTCGGGTGGGAATGCACACCGTTGGTTGCTCCAGAGCAGCTTCGAGGATTTGGAGGCTACTGCCAATTATGGGGAAGCTCTGCGGCAATTTCGCCAGCTGGAAAAGGAGTTGAACAAATCAATCTTTGCTCCCATTTTATCGACCTACCTGAGCACCAAGACCTATCAACTCCTGAACGAAGAGTATGCTTTGCAGCAAAGAGAATTGCTAAATCTTCGTGAGCACAGAAGACTAATGTAGGAATTGGGATCTGTTGAGAATTATGTTTAGTATTACAATTTAAATAATATAAATATATACAATCAAAATAAATTCTTTTATATTTTTTTTTATAATGTTTGTATATTTTTGTTATGAGAAACACGAAATATTTTGTGGTTTCAACGCGTTTACATATATAGTTTATAGTATAATATAATATACATAAAACACATACATATTTATATATCTATAAATATACGTATACATTTATATAAATAGCAAATATTATTGTCAACAATATGGATCCATGTAATAGTAGTTTTAATCAGCATTTCCAGCTGCGGCTTCAGGCTATATAATGAACAGCTAATAATGCCCAATACAATGTGTAACAGTTACATATATAATTCAAGATATCATAATATCATATGCAGTATCTATATGCGGGGTATTCCCTAGACTTAAAACATTCAAAGCAACAGTAATGCAATTAATTTTTATCTTTTTTTTTTTTTTAAATATGTTTTATATCTTGGCAATGTTTTGAACAGGTAGGATATGTGCAGTTGGCTATGTACTCTATGGAAGGTAGGGTAAAAGGTCTCTGCGGGTCTTCCATTTTAAACTGGCAGCTCTGACAAATCTGATAAACTCCAAATATTCTGCATTTTATGATCTCACGCAAAAAGTTTGCTAAATTTACTTATAAAATAATAATTTTAAATTAAAATCTAAACATAAAATGCAATGATTTTAATATAATGTAGCATGTCTCTTCTAATTTTAATTAATATACTTTAAAGTGCTGCGAAAATAAAATGATTTTGAATCTCTTGAATGTAATTTTTTTTTAAGTATTGTTCATTTTACAAGTGATTTTAGCATTGTACTGTTTAATATTATAATTATTATAAACAACACCCATTTTAAAGTGGGTAAAGGGAATAATAATTATAATTTTGTGTATACAATATTCACAGGAGCTTGTAGAATGTGTAATTTTCGTGTATGGATTTGGATTACTCATACACTTAGACTTATAGATTTCATGAAATATAAATTTACTTCATTAGTCTGGAATTTGAGAACAATATTCTAAGTGTTTTGGGTATACGAATCGATTAAAATTGATTGATAGATTTTCGTGAAATTCACTCTCTGGTTCAGATTTTTCGACATTGTCTGCAACAATATTCCCCATTCTTTTGGGTGTATGTAACGTAAATATTTAAATTCAAGTAACAATTGTCTTTGAACCATTTTCTTTTTGTTTGTTTTTTATTTTTAAATATTTTTGCTTTTGTTTTTAACAGTCTTTGCCATTTTGGGTTCAATGCTGAATGTTAGTTAAATTTGAAAGAAAGGAAATGAAACATGCTGCACTGGGCTTAGATTAAACTTAAAACATATATAAAAATATATCTATACGTAGTTTTTCATTGCTGGCTATTGAAGAAAATTCTCAATTTGAATACGTCAAGCACCGGAATTTGTTGTGTACATATAATTTCATAATTGCCTGGCTATTCAAAAGCTATTGAGTTTTGTTTTCTTTCTTTTCGTTATGCAATATTATATTAAATGCTATCATTTGCTGTTTGGCTAACGTGATCTATCCAATCTGCTTCGTTATTTTCAAGATACATAAATCCAAATGATGAATCCTCTACATCCGCTAATCTCTACACCTGAGCTGGTTTCGTCTGCTTGCCGAGAACCATGAGCAGCTTTTGCAGGAAACGTGTGAGGCTTACTGCAAAGTACGAAGAAGAGAAAACATTAGTTAAAATCATAAGTTCCACTAAGGATCTACTTAAGTGCGCTACAACTAAGTATGAAGAACGAGTGGTTAGACTTTTACATAAAGAAGTGCAGAGAAAATGAAAAAATAGATTAGTAATATTAATTACACTGTGCAACAGCAAAATCTATCGAGAACATTTGACAGTCAAGCAGAATCGAATAAAACGAATTTCTGTTTTCGAGCTGAAATAATGACTTATTTGATATCGTTTTAGAAATATTGAGTATTTATATATTTTAAGTAGTAACTTAAAACATTTTAATTTTTTAATTGGAAAATAAGCACTTTTTTGTAAAGCAATCTGAGTGTTTAAGGAAGCCACTAAAAATTGAGTCTCGTTATTAGATACAATTTAATGCTGAATCTCGATAAATGATATAGAAAAATATTGATAAATGATATAGAAAAATGCACTTTATTTAAATTTTTCGGGAATTATGTTTTTTATGTGTAAAAAGTTGAAGTTTTAAGTTTACTCTCAAATAGGGCTTTAGTAAATGTTTTTTTTAATACTTGTTTTTTGTACAATTAATTAAATTAAAAGTCATAAAATATGTTCCATTATTTCCATTTAAAATTATTTTTGATTTTAATTTGGCATTTTGGTTAAATGATCATCTTAAAACTTGTTGCACAGTGTTTTTATTATAAGTGCAAAAAGCAGGCATTTGGTGTGTGTGTGTATTCTTTGGGTTAGTCGGTGTGTTAATACAAACTTAAGAAAACTAAGATAAGGAGCAAACTTAAAAACCTTTGACGCCGCTTTGGGACGCACAACCATCATCAGTTTCTGTAGTACTTGTGTAAGTCCGCCTGGAGAAGAACGTTTTGGGAGTTTAGCATATAAATCATATATAAAAAGGAAAGTACAGCATTTTTTGGTGAAGACACAAACGAAAGCAGCTGGCGAAGAATAGATTGATTTAAGGGGTAAACAACTTACCCATGGATTTTTGGAACCAAATTGGTTTGTTCTTCCAGGCAATGAATATTAAATAGACGGGTATGCTGGACAGTATCATGAGGATGCCATAGCCTGTCTCCACAGGACTCGCGTACATGGGCACCACGGTCACGAATACTGTGGCAATCAGATACACAATAGGGAATACCAACGGTACACGAATCGGGCGTGGCAGGTTGGGCTGTGCCCAACGCAGCCATGGCAAACAAAGTACAGCAACGCCAATGCTCAGCTGAAAGGGATTAAAAAATATATATAAATTTAGTCAATTTATATTTTTACTGTGTTCCTTCTTTTTTTAATGGACTTACCCAAGTGGCAAAGCCCACATAGTTGATGAGCGCAAATATATCGGATACAGTCAGGTACAGCATGGAGAGCAGAGCCATCGCCAGGACGGCCGGAGTGGGTGTAAAGCGTTGAATTTGAATCATCGTAAGAATTTCTGGCATCTGACCATTATTGGCGCCAGCATAGAACAGACGCGACGAGGTGAGTAATATGCCATTGACGGCACCAAACGTGGACATAGCCACAAATACTGCAAAGATAAATAATAAATTCAAGATAAAAATATTTCAAATATGGCAGACAGACTGTCCGTCTGTCAGGACGCACGCACCTGGTATGGTCCAGGCCAGCATGCCAAAGGCTTTTTCCGCATAGGTGACAGCAACGGCTGAGGAGCCCAAGACCTCTTCGGGCGAGAGGATGGTGTAGAAGGATACGTTGGCCATTAAATAGACGACGGTTACCAGTGTGCAGCTGATTGCAATGGCACGTGGCAGATTCTTGACGGGATCCTTCAGCTCCTCAATGATAAAGTTCAAGTAATTCCTGACAGCAGCAAGTAAAAAGCACAAATTCAATTAGACCAAACAAGCCATGTGACAAAATGAACAAATCGGCTTACACAGTGAGAAATAAAGAAGATATTTATTTACTCTCGATTGTAAGCTTAAATTAATTATATATATGCAAGTGAATTAAAGGTCTCTTTTAGAATAAATTAGAGCCTATTTGAGCACGAATACTTTTCGACTTAAATAAAATAAATAAGAAAATATACTCTCGACTTAAGGTTGTCTTTTTGATTATACTTTTGAATAAGATTAATTACTAATTATAAAAATTAAATAAAATTTTTTTTAATATTAATTATTATTATTAAACCTTATGTTAGTGCGAACATTTTTCGCCATGTGTAACACTCACCAGCCGTTGTAGGCAAACAGGCCCGAGTAGAAGGACAATGCCAAGGATGTGGCCTGTGTGTCGCTGTTCTCGAACGTAAAGTATTTCACATTTCCGAGATATAGCTGATACACTCCCGTCGCAATGATGATAAACAAGGCCAGCAGCTGCGAATGCCAATTGAATCTGGGCACTGTAGTAATCTTTCTCGTTTTGGGCTTTAAATTGGAAATGCCATTTAACTTACTTTAGCATATGTGAATATATCCTGCACAGCGGTCGCCCATTTAACGTCCCAGCAATTGACCAGAGTCAGCACCACTGCAAATATACACATATAATGACAAACAAAAGAGTTTTTTTTTTTTTTTTTTTTTTTTAAAGAAGCCATCAATTGCAATGAACTGAGAACCATCCGGATGATGTAATAATGCGAGGATTTACACAATATTGTATTAAACATTCTATTATCTTTTTTCCTACTGCGGCTGTTGTTGCTTTTAGAGTTGCTGCAGCGCATTGAAATCTGCTTCATTAAATCATTAAATCATTATTAAATAAGTAGTATAAAAACTATCAGTCAGTCGACACATTATCAACGTGAAACTCTTATATATACATGTTTTGACATTTGGGAAGTGTAATATGTGTAATAATAAATATCAACAATTAACTTTGGTATCTCGGCGGATCTATACTCTGGCAGACAGTTCAGTTATTGATTGGAACATTATTTTATTATTTAATTAAAATAATAAAAAATCACCTGGAGCCGAAGAAAGAGGCCGGCAAACAACAATCAATTTTCAAAACAGGTATAATTATTTACCCGAATCAATTTATGTAAAATGCTATATAAAAAGTTACAATTATAAATTACTTAATTTGAATTTATTACAATTTTATAGTAATAAAGCTAGTTCTTTCTATAATAATATTTATGAGTTATACTTGTTATTCACTGAAAGTTAAAATTAATTAAATTAGTTTGAATGGATTTGTTTATTATTAATAGAATAAGCTGCAGCAAATAATTTCTAGACTACTTAAATCCAATTAAAATTAATATTTTTTATATATCTACTACAATCTATTGGCTCTAATATTGGTTAGTTTGCACAAGAAACATATATATATATTGGAATGAATGAAAAAAAAGTTAACGTTTTAAATCAATATATGAGAACCTTTGTTACTTTACTGCAGAGGATTTAATAAATGATTTTACTAGATATAAATTTGAGTGCAAATTAAGTTGTTCTGCATAATTATTTACATTATTTGCATATATAATCTACGAGTACGCTTTATCAAAAGAACTTATTATGCTGATAACATTTATTTGTATCAAAATATTATGTTTTCAATGAACACGGCTAAAAAACTATTTGAGAGATTATTTCAGCTGATTAGAATACTTAAACGCGAATGCTAGTTTGTAAAATGTCAAAAATATAAATTTATTAGTCTGCTGTTGATTTCGACTATATCAAAAAAAAAAAAGCCGGCATCAACAAAACAAAACAAATCGGAAATTGTAGTGCCTCCAGTCTGGGTAACAACAAATGCTGCTGATAAGCAAATGGCAAACACTTTTCATATTTGCTCTGTTCTCAGGGGATCTAGAATTCGAAATGGGTACAATCAATAGGTCAAGTACGCAACATTTGCGAGTGCAGCTAATCTGTAAAAGTTTGTGGTTGTCAGAATGGGCTAAAGGGGTATCTTGAAAATGTGCAAATCTTTGTAACAGTCAGAGGAGAATGTTTCTGAACACAGCAGTTGTTTGATTGCCTAGATGATCTTAGAGACTATAGGAGCTATAGAGCTGATCATAGATTTCAACATTTCTCAATGGTTTCACAAGCAAGAGGAGGTAATTTAATATATATATATATATACAAGTATAGCACACCTTTTTTTTTAATAAACTAAGCTTGGTATTTGTCTTCTAAGGTGGAAAATTTCGCTTCGATTACAATGACATATTAAAATTGTTCTACTTACGTATACAACAAACGGCGAGCAGTCGCGATGCATCTTCCGGTGGTGTGCATTCCGGAAAGAAAGGTTTAAGGACGTAGGTACTGAATGTCAAAGCAACAATTGCTTGCGAGCAAGGACGCACAATCATGCACTCGACCCAGAGACGTATGAATGCCATAAAGGGTCCGAAAGTTTCCATAATGTAAGCATAATCAGCGCCAGATTTGGTTATCATCGTGCCCAGTTCCGCATAACAGTAGGCGCCCACCTAAATTACGATGAAGAACAAATTAATGAGAATTTAATTGTATTCTTAAAGTGCTCATTTCTCATTTCTTCTATGCTCAATGTTGAAGTACAAAGTGGCTGTCATTTCAAGCATTTCATCAATCGTCAGGCAGGCACCACACAGCGTATACGTAATTTCTAACTGAATGCCAGACAAAACGCGTGCTTTTGACAAGGGAGTGTCAGGCCTGCATCTGTGTTGGGTGTACTGACATCTATCTTAATGTGTGTGTGTGTGTGGGAGTGTGTGTGCGGGAATTTCAATAATTTCATTAAAAGACAAAACGCTGTCAGCATTTGTAATTGAGTGTTGGGGGTCCTTTTCATAGTTTCACATTGGCATTCGCAAATCGCTTAATTCAATTGATTAATACACTAAGCAAAAAATGTATGTCACAGATTATTGAAAATTTACAAAATACCAATTTTATTTTATAAAACATCATTTTCTATTACGTGTAAGCGATTTACAAATGTTTTAAATTGTAGAAATTTTTCTTCAAATTTAAAATATTCTAATGTATTTTTGGCATATTTGTGTAAAGTAGAATTAATCTTTGCACACATTTCTCCTTGAAAGAAATGTATCTTATAAATTCAAAATTTCTAGATAATTTTCCAAACACTATTGGGATATGTTATATTTTTTTTTTGAGTGTATTAATGCACATCTGTTGAATGCCGTCGCAACAGGTGTGTTTTTGCGGTTAGCTAACTGAGCCCTTAGCTCATTTGCATATCAACAGCAAACAAGTAATATTTATGGGATGCTGACCCCAACTTGACTTAATTTCTTACTCACCATTGAGAAGAGACCGGAAATGACCCACACAATTAGCGCCAAGTTAACACTGCCCGTATACATTAGCACTCCGGTGGGTGACACAAAGATGCCCGAGCCAATTATGGAGCCCACAATGACTGTGCAGCCATTCAACAAGCTCATTTTGGCCTTAAGCGTCACCTCACCACCACCATCCCCGCCAGCGCCATCATCGCCGGTCAGTTTGGCGGTTGCATCTCCATTGCCATTTACAATGGAGCTCTTCCGTGAGGAGTTCTTGCGATTCAGAGACTCCGTTTCCATCTTGCAGCTGTGTGATTATCAAGAAGCTATCTGCAAAAGTAAAAAGTAACCAAAAGTTTATTTTACTAAGTGGGTAAACAATTTTTATAAAGAAATAAGCAATACTTTTATTATTTGTGGCTTAAAATTTAAAGCAGTCTTTTTTATCGCATTTTACTCTATTGAAATTATAAATTTATTCAAGTATTATTTAAAAATCATCTGTTTCGCTCAAGCTAGTTTTTTCTAAACCTATAAAACATTACTAGTTTATTTATTATAATTTTATATATATTCAAAAAATGTGAATTTAGTTATTTAAAAAACAATTTTATTGGTTTGTTATTTTGTTGCTAAGTTGAATTAGCTAAACTGATAAAAATTTGCATTTAACTGTTATTTGCATCAGTTATATAGCTCATAAATTTTTTTTAAATTTCTGTCGATTTTAGCTCATACAATCTTTCTGATATGTCATGCAAAACACGTGGTTCCCGCGGATCGTTGATAAGTAGTCCATTAAAGTATTTATTCGAAGCAAATTAACTCGTGCCATTTACTTTATAATCTTGGGTTAGAAATCTAAATATTGCACGACTTTGTGCTTATTATTTTTTGTGTTTCGATTTTTTTGGTTTTTGTTTTATTTTTGTGTAAAAGGCGAATCAAAGTTCAATGGCCATTACTTTTTTGTGCCACATTTTGCACTTTAACATTGGCGTATTCTGTTTTGGATTTCACTTCTGAAACCTTTTGGGGCACTGCAGACATTTGCCAATGCTCAGTGGGTACCTTCACTTACAATCAGACACGACCTCTTCAATTATCAGCTAGACTCACGATGAGGGAAATAAATGAGATTTCAACGAGTTCGTTAAACCATCCAAATATAATATAATATATATATATATACAAAATGTTTGACAGAGTCCCAGATTAATTGTTGACACTGGGGTGTCAGCCCATTATATATATATATACATATATATATATATATAAATATTTACTTTGTACCAAATCAAGGCTGTGGAAAACAGACAACGCCCACCTTCCTCGTTTTCTATATATTATCATGTGTTTGGTATGATTAGGTCACTTGTTTATTCTGATTATATAAGTCAGGTACTTCCTCCCCAAGGCAAGAACCGGCAAAACTGGGCACATGCTTTGCATAAGTTAGCATAACACCCAAGCAGGAATAACAACAGATGTGATTCAACTATAATTCTACTACAATTCAACAAGTCAGATAAAACAAACAGGTGAATAAACTAATGAGATGCCTACAGCAGAGCATAACATTATTCTCTTTTTGTGTTGTTTACAAATTAACATTTTAATAACAAGTGAGAGTAAAAATACGAATAAGTCGTTGCTGTCAGAATAAAAGAGTATGTGCACTCAGAGAAAATCGAATTCAGTCATACTTAAAATTTAGTAATTTTATATGTTATGAATTATTTTAAACAAACATTTTTTAGCTAAGACCTCTTGGTTGAAATCAATAATATTCTATAAAATATATGTATTTGTTTAAGTGTATCAACAAGCAAATGAGAGTATTAAGAGCAAGGGTATTTGGTCATTACTGTTTTTTTTTCCTACCTACTTTGCCTGCTAATTACCCCAACTAAAGTGCTTCTTTCACGTTTATAGTTGAGCAACCAAGCCGAACGGCGTGTAAAATTATTTTGTGGCCTTTCTGAAAATCTGTCTTATATTTTGCATCATTTGTGTGGCAATCAAAGTAGTCAATTTGATGCAGCAAAATTGTTAATTGGGGTTTTTGTCCAAGATTAAATACTAACCTGAACATGAAACGGAAACTTGCAAAGACTGTAAAATCATAAAATTACTACGAAGCTTACAACATTTTGTGACTCATGAGTTTCATGTAATTTTAACGTGTAAAAGGCAATTGCATTTGTAATTGTTACTGGATAAACCATTATATGAATGAACTGAGCTATCTACGTGTCGGTTTAGTCATTATCATTGCCTTTCTACCTTTCACCCAGGCATTACTGTGGCCCAATTTTAGCCAACAAATTACTTTATGAGTCGAACAATGGTGTATTGATTCATTTGGCGATTGTGTGTAAACGCATGTGTGTTTATTAGAGTGTTGCCCAATTTGCGTATACAGAAATCAGAAAATAAAGAAGAAAAACCATTAATTATAATATCGTAAACAAACGAACAATAGTTTCTCACTATCTATAAACATATAAAACACACACATACTAACATATATTTGTGTACGAGTCATTTAGTTGATATCAGTGCAAAACATGTTATATGCATTAAATATTTTGTACACAATGTGATAAATTACAATTAATATATTTCGCAAGAATGTTGTAAATAAGTTGAGTTCATGAATGTGTAGAAGTTCTGGGAAATTTTTTAGGCAAGCTCAAATTAATAATTAATTAAATTATGTTAGAGATGTAAATTTTGATATATATTTTTTTGACTTTTGCGACATTTGTTTTTTAATTTTCGATTTTGACAGCGTTTTTTGTAATTTTTTAATTGTGGTAATTCTTTTTTTTGTGTACTGATGAGATTTTGTAGAAATTGTTCATTGACTTTGTTTCTCAAATTAAAGGTAATGTATACAATTTATTTGATTAATAGGTGTGAATTTGTGGCTATAAAATCATTGGCCTTTTCGGAATATTCGGGCGTGTTTACATGCTTTTGTTAAATATATATGTTTTTTTTGTTGAAATAAATTCGAATTTATTTTTAATTTTCTTATTTTTTTTGCGCACATAGAAACAGGCTGTGAAGACAATTGAAATATTGTCTCGCTGGCCAAGATTACAAACACACTCACACAGACACTTGTTAAAATACGGTTTATTGAGTTTAGTTACCTTCTCAAAAGCAAATACAAATATATTTCGCGCCACACAAATCCGTTAAGCGTACAACTGCAACGAGAACAACGGCGAACCGCGCGCAATCAACGAATACGGCAGACTGACAAGAGAGCTGGAGCTGTTGCCCCCTGCTTCACGCCAACGGCATCTTTTTCGCGGCGCAATCTCGGCGAGAGTTTGAGTATAGCTGACCCAAAGCATCCCCTGCACACACCTCACACATTGCTCAGTCAAAGCTCTGCTCGACCAGTCGAAGCCAAAGCTTTGCTTTGAGTCGGCAAAGCTCTGAGTTTGCGCTACATCGAACTTGTTCGACGTTGAATGTTTTCTGCTTTCTGTTTTCTGTAGAGGGCTCGTTCGGTTCTAACCGCCAATTTTGAATTTTTAATTTTTCAACCAAAAACGAGTTATTTGTTTTTTATTTCTGTTTCGGCTTTCAACAGAATTTCTGCTGTTGCCGTAACTAAAGTTGTTTTAATTTTTTTTTATGTGATTCTTCTTTCTCATTCTACCAGCGTGTTTGCTTTTAATTGTTTGTACAGAAGTATTCTCCACCGGGAAAAGATTCACGTCACTTTTATCTAAAAGGTACTTGCAAGCAATTACTAATTATCTAAATGTTGCGCTGCTCATTCTGTGAGATCTTTGCACACGTGCTACAAACATTATCGGATGGGTAGTCTTCATGAATTGGACAACTGTACCACTTCTGCAGATACAAAAGAATTTCTTATATTAAAGCTCACTTAGTGTATCTTTCGCACGTTTTACAGTCGTTGAGTTGTGCAAATTTTTGTACGATGCTCACAGATTTTTCGCACATATAAGTATTCCAAATCCCACACTCTGTCTTGGGCCAACCTATAATTGAATGTATCCGCAGCTGGGGCAATGTCTACACTCAAAGAAAAAAACGAACGAAAATTCAGTTTTACAATACAATAGTTTTGCATACAAAAGAAATGATGAATGTGGGCTTAAAATACGCAATCTGGCAAAATATGTATGGAGATTATTAAAATTCTATAATATCATTGAATTGTTTTTTTATTAGTGTACAAACAACTGCCTCAATGCAAATCCCGGACAATGAAGTGACTCGAGGACAGTTTCAATTTCTCTGAACAATTCACTAATAGTCTCTTTGTAGAATTTTAATACAAGTTATACTATTATACTATTTTCCTTTATTATTACTGAAACTTACTTCACTTTGTGCACAACGAGTTGACCAAAACTTGTATTTACCTAAAAATAATAATATATATTTCTTTTTGTGTATTGCTTAAAATTAGGTTTACTTAGTCGCTTAAGTAAACCTTAGTTGTCGTTGTGGCTCAAGTGTCAATGAGTTGAGGTACACAGAATGCATAGAATATATATATATATATTTATATATATAAGTATATATATATATCTCGCTTAATGTAGGCAAAGTCACAGAATAAAAATTCAAATTGAATCTTTTTGTTGTTGCTGTTGTCGTGATTTAAAGCATTTAGAGAGCTGCACATTTTCTAAGTGATTTATAATATGATTTGTTTGTGTTTACCGATGACATATAAAAATAAAAGATTTCCATATGGCCGGAAGCTTAAGGCTTCAGGTAGTTTAACAATTGCGTTTTTAGAAGCCGAACAATATAGAACAGACAACTTCTATAGAATATACTAGAATATACATTGTCTCTGTTGATATGGTCATCAAGCAATGTGATTTATAATTTCTAAAATAGGTAAAATGTCAAAATATAAATATAATAAATATATAACATATGTTAGTCGGGTTAAATTAGCAAACATTCATGTCTTAAAGTTTAGAACGTATCATACGAGATTATAGTATAAAAATCTAGAAAATTAAATTTAAAATTGCATTCTACTGAGGTTTATTAAATTAAATTAAGTAGAATTAAATGTATGCTTATGCGTCTTCTAAATCATTCTACAAAACAATATAATACAATTTATTTGTAACAAAATTATTTCCGACTTCATTTTGCACAAAATTGATAAATGGCATTTCTTAAACGGTTTTTATAAAATGAGTTTCGTCGATAAAATTTGGAAATAAGACACTTAAAATGCGTTTATATTTGTGTTATTCACATATTTATGAGCTTTATCCAAACATAAATTCAATACGCAATGTGTAAGTTGATCAAAGTCAACAAAAACACACCCAATTTACAGGGTGCAGGGCATTGAGTGTACATATAAAAATTAGTTGACAGATTTATACTAAGCCGACGAAGCTCTTGGGAGCAATTTCTCAATGTGTATGCTTGACAAATAAAATCTCAGGTTTCTGAACTAAGGGGCTGACCATATTATTTATGTGTATTGCATCAGATTTACAGTTTAAAGTCAATTTGAAATAATCAACTTAAGTGTACAATTTAGTAATGAGAATGCAAACTGGCGCCAAAATGTCTGAAAATGCTGTGACGTTGATAAAACCGATTAGCTGTGGGTGTGTCTGTGTGTGTGTGTGTGTGCGGGTCTATGTGGGCTTGTGGGCATGTGCGTAGGTGTTCTGTGACGTCACACTAGCAATAACTCTGACGTATATTTTGCAGCCAAACAAGAAACCTTGCAGAAGGACAAATTATTTTTTGCCAATCTTTGATGCCTATTTTAAGGTCAGTTTTTTTTGTGCTTTCTATTCATGAAATTTGCTTAGAATTTATTGAAAACTTACACAAAGCTCTGAATTCAATTTTAATTATATTTAACTTTAACACACTTTCAAGACTCAAGGTCAAGGTTTTTGAGACATATTTCTGAACCCAGCAGCACTTTTATCTATATATTATTTATGTATTAGTTTATTTTTTTAAAATTAGTATAGAAATATGTGTATTTTCGTTGGTTTAGTATTCACACACTCTGATGTTAGTCAAGAATTTCAAGCACGTTTTACTTTATATATATATATATATAAATATATTTTTTCAAGACCTGTTTCCCTGTTCAGAGTTTACTGAGTACTGAGAAAGCTATGCAGCATCAGGGGGCAGACATAATATGCTGTGATAAGAGCAAAGCAGAGCTTCGCAGTTTGCAGACCAAAAATAAGAAGAAAAGATGTGAAAAATGTGCTTTGGCCAGAGTTCCTCTTGTGCTTCTTAAGAACCTTTTAAGTACTTCAAAATTATATATTATACGTTCGCTTCCCTCCCTGTTGAGCTTCAGCTCTTCTTCTTAGCGTACGCAAAGGCATTCATCAAGGGTTTCAAATTATTATGCGATTGCTTTCGGTTCGTGTTTGTAAAATTTTCGTGGTTATTTTTTCTCATCAGTCGTCCCTTTTTGGATTCGCGCCTTTTGTTTGCGCAGCAAACTTGGCACAATGTGATTTGCATTGCTTTTTGGCTGCTGCTGTTCTCAGCTCTGCTCTTCCTTTATAATTGTTGTTGTGCCTAAGGTCGACATTCTTGTTTTTTTGCGCATGTCCTGAATTGAGCTTTTTCATTAACTGCTAAAATCTGTAAGCGATATAAAGCGTATATCGATTTTAAAACTTGGCACATTTTTTTGTACTAATATCGGTTATTATTTTACTTTATATTTTTGTCCATCAGTTTTCATTTTTTCATTTGTTTAACTCAAATTCGATTAACGTATTTATTTTTATTTTTTAAATATTTCATTAAGTGTCAGAGCAGCCAGCTTTTGCTACTAAGCAGTTTCATTCACTCGCTTGCTCACTGCTTTGCAAGCAGTGCACAACCTCTGTGAAAGAAGTATTTTATTGTGTATCGACTACTACACGCTAGATGGCGACAAATTAAAATTGTTGCATTTTTCAAAATCAAATTTAATTCATTCTGGAAATAAGTCAATATATAATTAAACTATTTTTATCATTCGCTTTTTGAAATAACATTCAGTGTAGCTTTTATTTTCAAACAACCAATTTGATTCGAACATACATTTTTTTGTACCGGTATTCAACTCATTTAAAACATTTTTTTTATTTCTCTTTTTTTTTAAGGTCTGCAGATTTTGTGCTGTTTCTGTTATGTCACTTATTATGTGCTTTTTAGCAAAAAAATATCGTGTGAACAAACGCAAACTGTTTGCATGCAACAGCAACAGTAAACTTTGATCCTGTATTCGAACAGTTCAGGCGTGGCAAGTAGCATTGTTGTGCGCTTAAGACACACACAAATACACACGTGTGCACATTACTGTGCATATATGTGAGACGAATGAGTGTGCATGAGTGTGCGTGTGTAAATGCCGTTGCAGAAACACCTACGCACTGATGCACAACAATAAAATCGCTGTACCTGTACGAAGCTTATTAGTTTGTTTTCAAACTGGGTACAGAATCAATCATCGAGCAGGAGCAGGATGAGGCAAGTAAGGTGGAGGGGAGGGGCATGTCGGGGAGCACAATAAGGACAACCAAACTGGAAAACTGACAAACACCTGATGTGCCACAATTTTTGAGTACCGCACCGGATGCTGCGCCAGCAGGATATGAACGCATTCCCAATCAACGTGCATACCACTCACGCATCCTGGCAGGGAGTCGCTCAGTCATCCTGGCAGGCAGTCGGCCAGCCGGGCAGCCAATCAAGCAGTCAGGCAGTCAGGCAGTCAGGCGGGCAACAGCATTGCCTATTGTCCAGTTCACTACGCTTTTTTCAATGTCCCTTGTCGCACGCTGCTGATGCATGCTTCTCTCTTTTTTAGTCCTTGCGCTGCTCTTTGATCCTGTGGCGTGTGGCTGGCAACTGCAATGGAAACTGTTGTTTGGACAATCAATAGAAATGGAACTCCCTTGCTATATAGTCACAAAATGGCCCTATAAGGTATATACATACTTATCTGATTTTGCTATTAAACTGAAATTACTAATAAATTTTATAAACATTTTGCAAATTTGGAGTTTAGTCAGAAAGCATTTCTCAGCAAGGAAACTTATTTTAATATTGAACTCGAATTATTTAAGAAAATAAAAATAAATTTAATATGTATAAATTTCGTTCTTCAGTAAAGAAAAATTTCATATTTTAGCAAGTGTATTTTTTTATGCGACTGTTCAACAATTCCAATTTTTTGTTGTTGTTTTTTTTTTTGTTGGAGCCAGCAACTAGCAGTAAACTTTAATGCCACCCGTTGGTATTTGCATTTTTTAATGGACTGTAAACGTCAGAGGAGGTAGTAAAATGCTCATATGCATTTCTATACTTGGCTAGGAGGATGGTTATCGTCTTTTTGCCCGAACAAATTTTAAATAAATTTGCACGTGTGCATTTCGATCAATGAAGTGCCGCACTTTTTACTGCCTCTTTGCCCCAGCAACTAAGCTACTTACATTGGTGGCAGATGGATGCAGTTGCTTGTCCAGATAGGTCTTTGCACAATTTATGCACTTCCTGACCGGAGCCACATGTGAGAAACGAACTCGGCATCCTTCCGGCTCCTTCAATGAGTTGCAAAGCGGCTTTCGATACCCTTCAATATTGACTTGAATGTTGTTCGCCTTGCCAACTAATTGGCTAGAGCCAAATCGTTAATTTCCCAAGCCCAATTATTTAGATTGTTAGAATTGGAATTTACAAAATTTAAAAAGAAGAATTTTGTTATTAGTTGAATGTATAATAAATCAATCTTAATGAGCAAGTTTAATATTAGTTATTTTTTCAATCAAAATTTAATATGAAATCAGATCTAATCGTTCTCATTTAAGAATGATAAATTGAGTTTTTAATATATATATATATGTATATATTTATCAATTGAAATTGACTAAAGGGGAATAATTAAAAATGTATTTTTAATTGTACTGTTTTGAAAATATTTATAATTAGTTGTGCCCTAACCAGCCACGCCCATGTTAAGAGCAACTGCAGCAGACTGCAAACTGGAAAATGAAGTGCAAAAATTCGATAGTCGATGCTTGATACTCGATGCTTGATGCTTGATGCTCGATGGACGTATTTATGCAAAGTGCTCCCATCTGGCGGCTTATGTTAATTTGCATGGAGATGAAGAGCAATTTTGAGGCAAGTGGAAATTCGAGAAAATATGAAGAAAAACTTGTTTCACTCTCTCTCTGTGCGCACAATCAAAACTTTACTAATTACAAACTTGCCGAAAATCAGCTTAATACAATAAGTAAGTGCGACACTCTCAGGGCTAACCCGTTGTCAGGCCAGCTTCTGGCCCTTTGCGTCCCTTTGGCCCTCATTCATAATAAGTGCGAAATAACTTGCGTTTTCAATTACCAGGATGTCGAGAGTCTAGGAGTTAAGCCAGCTGCCAGGCATCAAAGGATCTAAAGGCTGCCGTCTGCTGACAATGCCAAAATGCAAAGAGCCAAAGCACTTGAGAACAGAAAACAAAGACCAGAGAATGGGCCACTAGATGAAATGCGAAACGGGGCAAAACTGGCAAACTGGTAAACTGGCTAACTGGCTAACTGGCAAACTGGCGACAGCAGCTAGACCATTTTTTTTTTACATATCGCATAATTTTTTTGGTTTATGTTTGCCCTGCAGAATTAGGAGGAGAATTAGAAGAGGGTATCTTTTGCAATTAAATGTACATTTTTAATACTCTGTAAAACAGATGAACCAAAACTTGTTACCAAAACAAAACTCCTTTCAAAATATCCTCTTAATGCCATGCGGCAAATGCCATATCTATATGCACTTATTAATGGTGAGTTCTTTAATATTCAAAAAGTATTTCATATATTTCAAAACTTTATTTCTTCATTATTTTCTGTGCATAGTAGAAACTACAACTATTAGCGACATTTCTAATTGTATCAAATTGCCTGCAGAAAAAGGTATTCTAAGAACAACCTATTTTTTTCCTTCAAATACAAAAAAATTATGTTATTTAAATAAGCAGTTTATTCAATGTAACATGTGGATAATCCATTAAGTACAAAAGTAAATTCGAATACTTGATTTCAAAAACATATCTGCATAATTAAAAATGTATTTGAGTAGCTGCTAAACAATTTTTCACAGAAAATGGAAAATTGAAAATGCTTTTAACTTGCTGAATTTTTATGGACTCTTGTTTGTTAGGCATAAAACCTGGGCATGTTTGAATATAGATTGCAGCGACTCTCTGGAGGCTAGTTTTCCAGTGCAGCTACAGTTTCAGTGTGATCTGATCCCAACGACAATCTCAAAGAGAGCGAGAGAGGTCCCCAAGCGCATTTTGTTCCAGGCAGCAAATTGTTGGCGTCTTAATTTATTTAAAGCCGTGTGCAGTTAGTCATCTGGTGTCAGCAGCGGCATCAAAAAGCCAGCCAGCGAATTGTGTAAGATAAAGTTTATAATTTCATAGACTTACTCGCACCACTGGCTTCTCCAGGCTGTTCCGAGTCGACTCGCATCGAGGCAGCGTCTTGAATTTATGCACTGAATTAATTATGCACGTACGTTGTACGTTCTTCCCTCGTCCTTTTTGCTTTGGCTTTGACTCCGGCTCCAGCTCCAGCTCGGCTTAGTCCGAGTCCTGGGTGGATATAAGGAACTCTGTGTGTACACGGTGAAAAAAGAGCAGTGCTTCAACTTAGTTCAACTGATCACGAATCAGATATTCACTTTTATTTTAGTCAACTTTGATTTTGGCTTAAGTGTTGCATTTAATTTAGTCTAAATTATTAAGGAAATCAGGCACATATTCTGGAAGATTTTCCGGAGACTTTTTGTTACCAAGTGAAATGAGATATCTTCGATCCGGAGTGGTTTTTAAAACGTTTAATTATTTATAGGTATTGCAGAGAATCTCATAATAATAACAAAAGCCAAGCTTGTTATAAAAAATTATGCAAAAAATTTTTTAATCTATTGATTTTTTAAGTAATTATAAATTCAGTAAGCAAACAATTAATTACTAAAGTACTTGTTTTTATGCACTGCAGTTATCTTCAAAACTGATCGAATATAAAAAAGTTTTGAGGAAAAAAATGTTGATTTTTTTCGCTCTGTGTGGGTTTTTTTTTGTGTGTAACATTGTGGGTGTTGTGAGTTTTTAGTCTGGTTAGTTTGTTGGCGGCGCATTTAAAATAATTGCACCGCACTGTCTGCAAAAAGGAGAAAAACTGAAACTGGCAATTCGTGTGAAAAGTTTACATAGCGCTTTTGGCATAAGCTTATAATGGATTTGTCAGCGGGCTTGTTGCGTTTTCCACCCCCCCCTCTTCACTGCTCGCCCGATGAGCTAATGTGAATTATGGTTAGTTCTAAGTGGCTGGGCGACGACTCTCAGTCAGTCCCCATCCCCATCAGGGGGGGGGGGGGAGGGGCAAGGTGGCACGAATAACGAATGCCAAGTTAAATGTGTGCGGTGCCTTCATTTGCATAGAAGTGCGAGGCAACTTTCAGTTGGCTGAAGAAAGTAGTTATTGGGCTCTGATAGGCCAACTTACTTGCCAAGTAAGTTAACGGATAAATGCATATGCTTACCAAGTGAAACTGACACAAATGAAATTAAGAGTGCCACATCTAAATGCATAAGCTGCTCAGATATTGAGAGAGCAGGTGAAAAAGTTTTTGATTTAACAACTAGTTTTTAGTTTTTACAGTGTGAGTTGTAAAACTATAAATTTATGTCTTATGTCTGCCTTATTTTTCGACTATAGTTTTATGGGATTATACTTTATTTAGGCTTGATATCGATCCACCGAATCAACCATTTAGTCAGACCGTCAGAACATCTATTTATATGATAGATAAAACTAAACTTTATCACAAGTTACATTTAACTTCAGACAGCACTTACCAATCAACAAGCAGTCAGTTAGACATCTATTTATATATATCTATTATAATATTCTAATTTTATTATTATAATTTTACTATAAATTTATTACACCTTTAGCATCTGTCTAATCAACTAAGCAAAGGCAATGTTAAACATTTTGTGCTTTGCGCTTGCTTCTCCTGTAAATCACACAGATTTGAGGAGCTCGTTTCAGCCCCTAAGCGAAAATAGTTAAACAGCTGCAGAATGGGGCAAGATACATGTAGGTTGTGTCGGCTGCGGCGTCAACTGTCTCGACTCGTTTATTTAGGCCGACGGCGACAACGTTGAAAGCAAATTGATATTATGTGGATTTGGCTTTCAGTTTGGTGGCATCAATAGGCGAAATCCTTTGGCAGCACCCAGCAACCACTCCACTTAATCCAAGGATAATGATTATGTTGCGCAACGAGCAGCACTAAACCAAAGCAGGGGAGAAAAATGTAGGATGAGACACACTTGAAAAAATATGCTGCCACAAATTCAAATACAATTCGTGTTTTGAATTGAAAATCAATCTTTAAAGTTATAAAATTAAAAACATAAATTTATTTTATAAAAAAATAACTACTCTGAAAGAAAATTTCTAAATTAAAATAAGTTATAGTTGCTGAACATCGAATTTAGTATTTCTCCAAGTGCATTCGCTTTTGCATACTAGAGAAGGGCTGGCGTAGCACGCTTTTGGATCGGAACCTTGCCCCTTGTCGTATTTGTAATCGACAGACAATCGACGTGCGCTCAACAACATGAAATAATGGAAGTTGAAGCCTCGAGCTTGCAACATCGTTGAAGGCATTGCAACTAATTGGGTTTTGCTTAACGCTTTCAACAATGGGTGAGAATAAGACCACAAATCTGTCGATCAGAGGTGGGTCGGAGTGGGCTGGCTATATAGTGGATTGCGGTGTCTCAGTGGCACTTGATTGGAAAATCAAACTAATTAAAAGATTTCAATTAAACGTCGAACTGGGAATGCTGGCTAGAGAACTTGGCGCAGTAATTCCATTAAAATGGCAAATCAATTTCAATAAATTGCATGCGGCTTGAAAAGCGCACACCAAGGTAACTAAGTAAAAGCATCAATTGAGGGCGCAACGGACACGCCCACAAGCAACAACGATGTTGCCTGACACATGCTGTTGCCACAACTGCCACCGTATCTGCAGCTACACTCAGCAAAATCAAGTCTGACCAGCATTGTTGAAAATAATTGTTTAATTTTTCTTTATATATGAAATATATATATTTTTTAATTAATGCTTTAAATCTAGGATGACTTTTTTAAGAAAGAAAAAAAAAAAACAAATTTAAGAAGGAAACAAATTTAATTAAAGTGACCCCATTTACAAAATTCCTGAGACAATTCAAGCATAATTTTGCACACATTTGTAATAGTTTTTCTACTTGAATTCAGAGCGATTTAAATTTGACTTCGAGTATTCTATTACAACATTTTTTTTCTGAGTGTACTGTTGCCGTTGCAAGCATCATAAAACTGTTACATGCTGACAAATCTGTTAATTGAATCGAAAATCCAATTAAAACTTCAATTTTGCGGAAACTTTTGAGATTTTCATAAAGTTCAAGTGCATAAATGGCCAGCATGCGGTGCTTCAATTCAATTTCACATGTTTTGACGCTTTTTCCATTTCTTTTTTTGATGTCCTATTTTTCACTATGCCAAAAACTAGCTATTTTTTTTTTTAATTCTGTTTTGAAGCGTGTTAGCTCAAAAATGAATTTATGTGGAATCCGTTGACTGCATTAAAGCGAAGAATTTTACTAATTAGTGTGTCTGGCATTTCCACACAGCTACCCCCGCTGCAGCCCCTTGCTGACAGATGCAACATTCTTGCTCATTCCCCCGGCAAGTTGAACTGTATTTGAAATTTGTGCACGCAAAAATAGTCAAAGTAAAACCGCAAGCTGCGCATAACTAACTGCAACTGCTTTATTTGAGCAAACCGCAATCCGACTGCCCACCTCCAATCTCCCATGGGGCATGCTGCTTCTGCCCCACAACGGACAAATACATTTACAAAATAACCCGTAGAGATGAGCAATAAGGTTGAGAGTGATTATTTTAGAAAACCTCATTCTAATTAGCATATTTGTTTGCTGCTTATTTCTGCCAATCGTTTAGCAATGCATAATTTTAACATTTGCATACATTTTGTTGGTTATTGGCACCAAACTGAAACCTAATATAAAATAATAAGGCTAGAAAATAGACAATAATAAATGTGTAAATTATTTGTGTTATTCGAGTTTCAAAAAACTCATAAATTATTTTTCTACGTATTTATCACTTGAAATTGTAGCATCAATTACCTTTTCTAAAACTCCACTCTGGAGTTTACAAGTTGTGCAACATTTTTAAGTGCTGTTCATCTCTATCATTTTCAAGCAGCGAATGAATGAATGGAATGATAGTTGGCTAGTTGGATAGTTGGCTTAGTTGTTTTTGGGTGGTTTCACTTACATATTTCGGCAGTTGTACAAAGCCCATTAAAATTGCATTTAGTGAAAATTTATCAGTGTGCAGAAAGGTAGCAACCGCAGGGGCACATTGCACTTGACTACAGTTGCAGATACATCTGCCGAGCTACAAGTGTGCGTGCCCGGAAACGGAAATAAAATAATTCTGGTCTCACTTGAAATTCAGCCAGTTGCAATAGCCCTCCCATTCGCACACATACACTAACATTCAGAACATTCGCTCTATCTCTTTCTATTGCTGGCAGTATATTTGTTTGTTTGTCTATTTGCCTGTTTGCCTGGCGTTTATGCAAATGTTTTTTGCCGAGTGCTTTAACTAAAAACACTTTAACCGCATTCACCTTGGGCGGACGGCTGCCAGTTAGTAGCCATTGAAAGCAGCCAGAGATACCAACAACAACAAAAATGTATACAAGAGACAACAACAACAACAACAACACACCACGCACCATGACCCACTGGCTTTACTCAGCTACAGCTCTACACTCAGAGAATAAATTGGTACTCATTTCAAGTTGATTGATTACTGATTTAATTTCTAGTCAATTCTACAGATTCTGATATTATCTTAGTTCTTCTTTCTCACCTATTTTCTGTTTTTATTCTTAATGTTTTACTTTTATTTTACTTTTTACATTTAAATGTATAGGTCTGATTAAGTTTTCCTGGGTTTTTGCAATATTAAAATCGATTTTTATTAATTTCGAAATTTATTTTTAATATTTAAAGTTTGTTGATTGCGTCTACGCTACAATAAATAAATAAATTCTAAATCCTCGATTTAAGCTAATTTGGTTAAATTTAATTATAACATTAAAATTGATTTTGGAGTTAAAGTACCTGAACTAAGAATTACGTATTTTATTTCAAGACTTAATTAAATTACTGATTTAATAAATGAATTTGCATTTGCACTTAACTGAATCAGGTTTACCTTTAGTTTTGGAATTACAATAAAAGTTAATATGCCAATACATTTACTTATTTAGGTTACAAGCTAAGCTGATTTTTTTCTGAGTGTAGTTGGCTTTCGAAGACCATTCCCGTTGCTCAAAAGGCCATAAAATGCCTGCAAGTTAGTGCCTGGTCCCAAAGCACTCGTCCCAATGGGCGTTTGCTACCGAAAAATGTTTCATTGCCTTGGGTGCTGTTGGTGCTGCTGGTGCTTCTGGTGCCGCCCTGGCTTTTGGAGTGGATTTCTTGGTTTCTGCAGTCGACTGTTGGTGTGCCGCACCACGCCAAAAAGTCAGACGTCTCATCTCTCCTGCCTGCTCATGGCTCCATGATTTGCCATTATATAGTGTGTATCATACCGTAATCTCGCTTCAGTCAAAGGTTTTGCACGGCCAACCGAAACACTCACTGCTAAAAAGCAACGCACACACACACACAGAGAAACACGCAAACACTTTGGCGTGTTTATTACGGTATTGCTGCTCATATTGTTGTTATTGTTGTTGTTGTTGGTAAGTAAATACATGTGTTCGCTAACTTTGGCAGTAGATGAACTCGTTAAATCAGATATTGCTTGATTAAACACATTCCCAATTTAGATAAATGTGATTTGGAGTTGCCAAGTTAAATTTGATGCATGAGAGTTAATGTTAGATAATTATTGGAGTTGATGAACTTGTGCAAATGGATTTACCAGGCAAAAGAAACAGCTATGACAACATTAAGTATATATGCCTTGGCTGACTGTCTTTCCGTGTGGATACTTCAAATTTAAAGTACAATTTAAGGTATAAAAATGATCTACTATGGAAGATCAGCATGTAACACAGAAGTTGGTAAGGAAATTGTAATTGAATATTTGTAAAAATCAAAGAGATGAATGGAAAACTTATCTGTTTTGAAAACCGAAATATATGTTTCATATATACATACATATATTATATATTTACTATTTACTTAATTTAGTGCCTGATTAAATAGTAACTATTCAATATTATATATAATGAGGAGAGCAACTTTTCAACAACTTTGAAATAATGGGGCTACTCTTACTTAGCGCCTTTTGCAACACTGCCACTTACAACAGGCAATAATAGCTACAACAAGAACGAGTACAACAACAACAACAACAACAAAAACACGCAGAACTATAAAGCACCAAGCCAAGTTGAGCTGGCAAAAAACAAAACAAACATTTTCACTCACGAAATTTATCGTTTGCATAAATTTGCTTTATTGCCATGCTGCCTGCTGAACCTATAGTTGTTGTTTTAATATGCGTGTGTTTGAGTGTGTGTGTGTGTGTGTGTGTGTGCAGGAAGTGTAACTTTCGCTGGTAGACCAGGACAAGGACAGCAGCAACAACAACAGCCACAAGACGTATGGCAAATGTGGCGAGCAAAGTTTTCCATTATTCAATTTAACTAATGAAACTGAAAATTCATTTTACCACATTAACACACACACACACACACACAGAGAGACACACACACATACACACTCCCAGAAATACACACATCGAGGGTTACAGGACGATGGATGCGGCAGGAAATGTGAGCCGTCGCCAGCAGCAGCAGCAGGAACAGGAATAGGAACAGGACATGTGTGCGTGTTATTTTGTAGTCCTGTTTTGGTAATGCTGACGCTATAAAACGCGAAAATGTGTAGTTTTTAGAGGGCGGCAAGGACATCATCGTCCTGGCCGGCTTGGCATTTCTATAATTAAGCATATTTTTAGGCGTTTTCATGTCCATTTGGTTGGTGTTCGAAACTGTGTGTGTATGTGTGTGTGTGTGTGTGTGTGAGTGTGTGTTTCTCTGGCGTCTGTTTCCCGTTGAATGTGGCGACATTTCTTCGACCTTATAAATGATGTGACCAAAATGTGCTCCCCGCTCATTTATTTTGTCGCTGCCTTTGGGTGCCTGAGATTTACGAGCCCAGATTCAAGTTGACATTAAATTTTTATTGCCTGCATCAATTGTTGTTGGAAAATGAAATCTAGATTAATTATAAGCACATTTGTATTTATTCTCAATATACAATTTGCTTAAAATCAAATTAACTGATTAAAGATGACCAACTGCAAAGAAACCCAAGAAATCCAATATTTTATTGGAACTTTCGGGAATATACATTTTTTGTTTCTTAAAAACTAACGGCAAAACTCTGTTGGCAATTGCTCAAATAATTATTTTCCAGATCAGTTCATTTCGCTCATATTTGTTGACATCTTTAAACAGATGCAAAAGTTCCCAACTTCTTTAATTGAATTTGTATTTATTTAGCTTGATTTTATGGTTGAGAGTTGGGGCACAATATACCTAATAAATCAGCAGTAAGGGTACCTCCATTTAGAATAATAATATTATAATGTTACACGTTCTCATTTAATGCATCCATTTGTTACATATCCACAAAAATATCTTCGATTCGCCAAGATAAGCTCAGCTTAAAATATATATTAGATATTTCAATGTTTCACTTTACGTTAAATTTTCATTGTTTGCTTTTGGTGGATGTTTTCTTGGAATGTAAAAGCAAAGAATTATAATACTTAGAGTACATCCAAGACATTTACATCATCGTCGTCGTCGTCGTCGTCATCATCCTCATCATCTTCGGTTGTCTGCTTATAACTGGAACAGCAGCCCTCAGAGCTGTTGTCCTGCTCATCATCAACTGTCATTTCGGCTGCTGGTTCTTCAGTGTCCAATTGGAAAGAAACCATTGGCTTCGCATGATCACCATTTCCAAGTTCGAGTCGCTGGGATCTTGGCGGAGATAAGCACGACCTGAGTGGAGAACCACACCCAGATTGATTGCAGTCCACTTGAGGTGAGCAGTCCTCGCCAGCTTTGTCTCGATGCTCCGAGTTTTTGGATGTGTCTGCCTTTTCGAAACTCTCCGTTGCCAGCAGCAGCAACGGCATCAGTTTCGGCTCAATATTTCTCTCGTACTCTGAAAATTCAAAGAGTGACGGAAGGGGACGTCCATTGGGCAGCTGCTGGTCTGGTTCGTTGCGCAGATCATCGAAGAACGGATGGGCGCAGGCCGTCAGTGATGAAATCCGTTCATTGGGCGAATAGATGAGCAACTTGGACACCAGATCAATTGCCTCTGCTGGAGTACGTATGCGAAAGACCTTCGGCCAGGGATGCGGTTTGAGTTGTGGAAACTTCAATTGTTTGTAGTTGGGATTCATGTCGTTGAGTTGCTGTGATGTTGGTGTTCCAATGACCTTCACAATCTCAACGATTTGATCGACAGCCGAATCACCAGGAAAGATGAGCTGGCCAAGCAGCAGTTCAGCCACAACGCAACCAGCACTCCACATATCAATCTTAGTGTTATATTCAGTGGCGCCAAATATCAGCTCAGGTGGTCTATAATATCTGGAGCAGGTATAGGAGACATTTCCCTCGCCAACAACCAATTCTTTGGAGCTGCCAAAATCGCAGAGCTTGAAAACACCCGTCTCCGTATTGATGAGCATATTCTGTGGCTTTATATCCCGATGGCAATAGCCGAAGCTGTGCATATAGGCCAGACCCCGGAACAACTGATACATATAGAGCCGTATAAAGTTGACCGGCATTGTTTGCTTGGCCCGCGCATATTGTCGCTGCACTTTGTACAGCGTATCCGGCATAAAGTCCATGACGAGATTCAGATAGACATCGCCCCTCCTCTCCCCGGTTGAGTAGAAGAAATACTTTAGTGCCACAATATTTTGATGGTTCAATTTGCGCATTATTTGCAGCTCTCGATTCTTGAAACGACGATCCTGCAGGACCTTCTTGATCGCTATCGGCTCGTTGCTGGGCATCAGCTTGGCATAGAAGACAACGCCAAAGCTGCCACTGCCAATCATCTTGGCATCCAAATAGCTGATCTCTGTCAACGTGTCTGGGCCATAGCCAGCAGTGGCGGCCACCGTTATCATCTTATTGTTTATGTTGATGTTGCTCATTTTTTAATTCTTCATCGTTTTTTTCTGACAAGTAAATTAGTAAGTGTTAACTTGATATTTGGATCACGTTTATGTTTTGCCGCCTAAATAACTCAACGCCTACGAATTTAATGTAGATTTCCAAAATTGTTAACTTTAAAAACTGCTCAACACTCAAGTTGGCATTGTCTGACAAAATTTTGCAATCGATTAAAATGAAAATGGAAAACACATAATATTTAAATATCCAAAGCAACAAAAATAAAATTAATAATTCCTTTTATTTAATCATTAGTCAAAGTATTTCTTGTAGAAAATAATGTTATTTCACATTCAATGCAACTGTGCATCAGTAACATATGTATGCTAAGTCTCTTGTTATCGATAGTTATAATGTTTATCGACAGTCTTGAATAAACTTTGTTTGAGTACACAACGCTGGTGGGACTCAGTTTTATTATCTTATCTAGGCATTCCCTGACGCGGGGAAAGGATTTCGCTTCAACATTTCTGAACCTAAGAATTGATTTTTTTGAGTAACCTTTAATCGAGACTGTTTCCCCAATTTGAAATCGAAATATATATTCAAGGGAATGCCACTAAAAATATTCATATATATTCAAGGGAACATCGCTGAAAATATCGGCATATTGTTTTTATAAAGCTTTTGAACATTAAAATGAAAATGGTAAATAATTTTAAAAACTTGATTTATTTGTTTATTTTACAGTCTTCTCTTTGTTAGCTGTTACAAATTGTGTATTCGCAATAAAATCACAAAAGAAAGTATTCAAAATTTTGTCTAAGCAAAATTATAGTTTAATCAGTCAATTTAACCAATTATCGAAAATTATGTTTCTATTTTCTATAATTTAGTGTTGTCATCAAATTTGTAAAAGTTTTAATAATTTGGCTATTTAATACATTAGCGTATAAACACAAATGTTGCCAGCGCTTAATTAATCGAGTTGGCTTCATTAAAAGAAAATTATAAAATATTTTCTCTGACAGCAAAAGCAGATATAGCAATAATTTCACTAATGGTTCTAGAAGCGCTGAACAATATTCATTAATTATAAAAAGTTGAATAAAAGTGTCCAAATAAAATTAAACTGACACCAATTAAAATAAACCTCTATTGAAAATTTCGTTTTATGGATTACATATTTATTTAATTTTGTTAATGTATTAAATAAATAAATACCAAAAAGCTTTTATATTTGTTTAACACATTCATCCGGGAATTAACTATTTATATTTATAATTTTGTGTTTTTCCTCAGCTGAGTGATAAATACGTAGAAAGCGATAAATTAACTTACCAAATTGTGGACATAGTCATAAAAACACAAATTCATTAAAATTGATCTTTAACATCGTATTTAAGGACAGATGATTACCAATCATTTAATCGGATTATATAAACGTAAATTTAACTGACTTGGCTCTGATCATAAATATGCATAATTTATAATTTGGCAAATTTAGAAATGCAACGCAATTTTTGTAGCCGTGAAGCGAATAAAATAAGCCTGTAAAAATAGGCATGTAAAAATAACACTGATTTACACACATAAAGTTTATCAATGGCATATAAACAATTTCTTCTTGTTTCTTGGCCACTTGTAAAACATTTTATAACAGGACTTTGAGAGCACTTGCAACTTCAATTATGTTGCAGCATTCCTTTGTTGGGCTTATCTTGGCAGTTATGCGCAGTGTTATCGACTTGCCACTTGTCTTTCACTTATATTTCTGTGGATGATTTCTTTTCTTGGTGTGTCAGTTAGCTAATTTTGAGCCTTGTCTTGTCTTTTTGGCTGGTCCTTGTCCACGTTTTGGGATGAAAACTTTTGCTTGTCGCCTGCTGCTTTTGTCTACTCAATTCACGCTTATCGTGCCTCTTGTCCCTTGTCCACTTGTCCACTTGTTGGCTTATCAGGATCTGGTTTTGTTATGCTTTTCAGTTTTTAGTATTGAAGTTGACCTGGGGTCAACATTTCTACCCACAGCGATAATCTTAAAGAAGGTTAAATGCGGGTTTTTGGTTGTTGTTGTATAAAATGTTTTTATTTGCAGTTATTTTATTTATTGTATATCGTATATATATATTAGATATATAAAAGTGACACACTCATTGTAAAATCTTGTTAGACACAGACACATATACATATTAAATGTTTTCGTTTTAATTAATGTTGATACTTAAATGTTATTGGTTTTATTTTTTTTAGTACTAAAAAATCGATCAACCCACAAAGGGCACAATATTTATTTATTAGATTTATAGTATTTATGTAATATACGTGTTTTTAAATTGACCACACAAAACTGTATTTATTATAATCGTAATTATAAATATTATGCATAGTGGCAGTGAATTTTTAATTAATTGTATTTCGTTTTTTTTTTTATATTATATATTTTCTACTAAAGAGAGCATAAATATAAAAGCTCAAAACAGATTAATATTTATATTTACATGATAAACACACACTCTCTACGCACCTACATTCACACACACACGCACACACATAGAAATAGATATACAAATATTTGCGCTTAAATTAGTTGCAAATGATTAAACTAAGTTGGGCTTAAAATATGGTCAAAATTTGTGGTATGTGTGCTGTGTGTGTTGTGTGTGTAAGTGTGTGTGGGTGTGTGGGGTGTGTTGTATGTTTGTTCTTTTCGGTTAGCGCTTACATAAATATTATTGAAATTGCTGGACGTTGTTGGCATAAGTAAGTAAGTTGTTTATTTTTATTATATAGCTAGTTTCTTGTTTCATAACACACGCAGACCAACTTATATATATATATATATATATATATGTATGCATATATAACCATATGCATATATATATATATATATAATATAATTTTATTAAAATTACATTTATGTGCTACTAAATAAATGTTATTTGGCTTTGCTTTCCTTTTTGTTACTCTTGTGAAGTAAAATTAAATTTTACATAATTTTTGATGCTACTTGGTGCGGCATTATTTGTATGCGTATCAAATTGGTTCTTAGTAGTTAATAAAAAAGCATATTTAATTTACTTGCAGGCGCACACACACAAACAAACACACACACACATGCAGATACATATGTGAAAGCAACACACGCATAACAATAAAATTTTATATTTATCGCTAACGATTTCCTTGGCCAGGAAGCGCGAGTCTTTTGCTTGTGTGTGTTTGTGTTTGTGTGTGTAGCTTAGCCTCAAACATACACACAGACATATATGTGTTCATGTATGTATGGCATACTCGCAAGCATAAATATTTTTGTGCCGCTTGCCTTCTTCTTCTTCTTGTCTTGCTGCTTCTTCAGCTGCTGCTGCTGCTGCTGCTGCTGCTGCTGGTTTTGGGCCAAAGGCATATTTTAATAAATTTTATGCCGCTGAAATGCGAGCTGCTTATCATTAACGCACAATTTATTTTTGCTTTTATGCTGCTCTTGGCTATTGTTGTTGTTTATGTTGTTTGCATTGTTGTTGTTGTTGTGCTCTTTCTTATCATGTTGTGAGTTACATTTGCTTTTTTTTGGCTTTTTGATTATTTGCTGCGCAACTTAAGCTATTTGGAAATATATTTATTTCTCGTCTACTCGTTTCTTGTTGCTTAATTTAAAGTGTTTTTTTATTTTTTGTTTCTTAGCTAATTAGTTTTAAGCACAATTTGATGCTGGTACACATGCATACATACACTATTCATATATATATATACAGCAATACATACATACTAAGACTCGTTACAGACATTATCTATTTACATGTTGGTAAAATGTACATTTAATTTGCAAGCGACAATAGCCCAAGTAATGTTTAAAGTTTTACACAACTTTTGGCCCAACGGCTTTTAAATGTTGTTTATCGTTGTTGATGTTGGCTGCTGCTGCTGCTGCACTCAGAGAAAAACTTCGTTCAAAATGCAAGTACAAATGCAATACAATCTCAAGTGTAAATTATTACAAAATGTTCATTATTGTAATTTATTTGTAAAATTTAAGACTTTTAATTTTGATTCAATTGCATTTATTTTATTTTATCAATCGCATTTTATTTTTATAATTTCACAGTTTGAGTACTTAAATTAAGAAAAAATCTCACTCTAAGTTAACAAATTTATGGACTTACTTTAGGAACGCAAACGTTTAAAAATTACAAGGAGAATTTCAGAAATGAAAGCACTAATTTTGTTGTGTAATTTTGTACTTGATTTGAGTACAAAAACTCTCTATTTTTCTGAGTGCTTATGCAGCTCTTGTATGGTTTTGTTCTCATTTTTTTATAGCATACTTTTGTGCGAACGCCCGCATTTAGTTAACATTTAACTTTGCACTTACACGTGTTGTTGTCGTTGTTGTAGTTGTTGATGTTGTTGTTGTTGTTGTTGTTGTTCCTACTTATAGCCAGGCTTGCTGCTGCTCGAAGAGTTGCTGTTGCTGCTGTTGTTGCTGTTGTTGCTGCTGTTGTTGCTGCTGTTGTTGTTGCTGCTGTTGTTGCTCTTGTTGCTTTTGTTGCTGTTGCAGCCAAAGTTTGCAGAATGCTGTTGGCGGCGGCGCTGAGGCGCAAACTGTGGCAGCTGCTAGTGCAACGTATTGTTGTTGCTGCTGGTGTTGGTGCTGGTGCTGGGCCTGGACCTGGACCTGGTTTGTTGGCTATTGCAAATTAAATTTAGCTAATTCTCACAATTCTGTGCTCATTTCGCTTACAATTGCGCTCTGCATTTGTTGTTGTTTGTTGTTGTAGTTATTATTGTTGAGGATGCGAATTGTTGTTGGCATGAAAAAAAGAAAAATAGAGAAAGAGAAAGAGAAAGAGAAAAAGAGAGAAATGGTTGCAAATTTTTGCATATTAGAAAAAAGTTAACCCTTTTTTTTACAAGGCAATCTTAGTTAAAAAGTGCGTACAATGTGCAAGTGTATGTGTATGTGTGTGTGTATGTGTGTAAATGCTTATGGGCAAGTTAGTTGTTTTGCTTTTTTTCTAAATTACTGTGCGTTTTGAGTGAGTACATTAAGCGAACATAAACAAAAAAAACTGTGTTTGCAACTTTAAAGGCAATTAAATTATAAAAGCATTTTAGTAGTTTATACAAAATATGAGTTGTACTCCAGTTGCTGGTTTTTATGGATTAATGGTTGATATTTTGGGCGCCACAACAATACACAAAATAATTACTTAATTTAATCATAGACCTAAAAAGAGAAAGAAAAAAACAACAACAACAAAGAAAGTAACAGAAACCAAAACAAAAAAATGGCCAACACATAATTTTCGAAGGCAACTTTGTCTACACTTTTTGTATAGAGACAGAGACATTCATAAGCTTATCTGGGGAAATGCGTGTGTTAAAATTTACGAATGACGCCTCTGTGGCACTTTCAACATTTTCAGCACTTTTTCGTCCCCTTTGTCGAGCGAAAACTGCGTAAAGTTTTCCTATATTTTTCTTGCCCCTTTTCGCCGGACGCGAATCGATGGGTGGCAACCAAAACAAAAGGCAACAAAATGAGAATTGCCGGCGTAGACAAGGGACACTTATATATTTTTTTTGTACACTGCATAAAAAGCCATCTCAATTTCTCTGACATTTCATTCTGGACACGTTTTGACAATAGACTAAAAAACATAGTTGAAAAAATGTTAACCCAAAATATGTCATAAAATATGTTTGAATGAATTTTATAAAAATCACAAATATCTGTTTTATTTTGAAAAATACAATACTAAATACAGTTGCAGAAACATATCTAAATAAAAACCAATTTTAATTTGAAATTTTAATTTTACTCAAAACATATAATACAATTTTTACTGCTCAAACACAAAACTCCAAATTAATGACTATGGAAAATAAATATTCCAAAATATAGAAAATTCTTTTTATTTTAGATTTTCATATTAGTCAGTTTTGTAGAGCATTTGATTTTCCACTTGTTCCACAGAAATATTTTTTAGCTATTTTTCTGTTTAATATTTTCGTTTGTATTTTTTTGTGTGTTTTGTTTATTTGGCAGCGATATGAAATTGTTGTACTTGGTTTGAGCCTTTTTACTTTCATCGCTTATTTTTGGTGTTGTTGTGTTGAAATTTGTATTTATGTTTGGCAACACACACACAAATATACTCAGACAAGGACATAGGACCAGGACAAGGAGCAGGAGCAGGACTCGGCAAGTATCGTAAATTTTAATGTTTTTGCTTTTGTGCCTTTTCCAGGGCCATCATATTTTCAGCAACTTCCCTCCAACCCCCCCGTTGTCTATTTTGTGTGTAGGGTTTTTTTTTTATTATTTGTTTTTGTCTGTGTGTGTGTGTGTGTGTTTGGTGAAAATTATGGATATTTTTAGCACTTTCGCTTGTTTTGTTTTCGCTTATCGAGTTTGAAGGTCATTTTTGCTTAGCTCTCAGTGCAATTTTTGTTGTCCCCTTTGTGTGTGTGTGTGTTGTGTGTGTGTAATCTCTTGCGTGTGATATCATATCTTCATATATGTATCTGAAAATGAAATGTTTGCCTGCCTGGCTGCGCAGTTAATTTGTTGTGAAATTGTCATTTTGTTGCTTCAATGGCTGCGTGCAATGCGGCGGATGAGTAATATTTGTGACGGAACTCAGAAAAACAAAATCTAAATGGCTAAAAGCGACCTTTGCCTGCCAACGCGCTAATGAGGCGCAAACAGAGAGGGGAGCCAAAAAAAATTGAATGGGCCTTTTGCTATTTTGCTTCATTTTTCCTCTTTGTTTTTTTTTTACTTATTGTGCCCACTTCCGTAGAAACAAATTTAAATTGACATGTTTAAAGTCAATTTGTGTGCTGCCTGAACTTTTGACTCATAAACAAGGCAACAGCCACGCCCACGTTCCGTGCTCAGCCCCCAACCGCGACAGACATTAACCTATTCATTTGTAAATGGGCTGTCGAATTTCGTCGTTCGGCATTCGACATTCGACATTGTCTTCGACTCGCATAAATATTTGTGTGCCTTTTGCCCTGTCGAGCGTAAAAACGTAGATGGAGCAAAAATAAACAAACAGCAACACAAAACAACACCAGAAGCAGTAACAAACAAGGCAAATACCCTTCCAGTGACAGAGTCCCTTTGCTCACTTCAAATGTAATTAATAATTTTGCAGACGACAGATTTGGAAAGATGTTTGCCTAAAATGTTAAATGGCTTTAAACGAGTAAAAACCATTAATTTATTTATTAATTTTTTCCGTTTCCATTAAGTCGCTTTAGCCATGTTTAACAAACTATTTCAATTTAGTTAGTAAAGTCAGTAATCAATTTGTGGCACTCTTCACGACAATCCTATACGAAGTGTATCAAAGGCAGTCAAATCAAATGTAAATCCAAAATAAAAGCAGGCACCAAGTGAAATTGAAATGAAAACGAATGTAACGCGAAAGCGTCTTTTTCATTTCCATTTCCATTTTCCATTTTCCTCAATTTCCCCCATCATCATTGTCGTTGTTCTTGTTGTTATTGTCGCTTCACATTGTTTTGCCAGTATCCTCCTTGCAGGCAATTGAAAATTGGCAGCTGGCAAAGTGCTTCGGCTAAAAGAAGCTTCCCACTGTGAAGCTAAAGGCCAAAGCGAAAGCAGCCGCCAAGGGAGCAGGATCTGCTCCTGCTGACACACCCACTCTGCCACTCTGCCACACTGCCACACTGCCCCACTGCGCCTTGAGCCAGCACGCATTGGCCTAACAGGCACATTAATACATAATTTATAATGTTTTTATTCTGTTTTATTTGGTTGGCTTTGGTTAGGGGCTGCCTCTTAAAGGCAAATATATCGTTATGTCTGTCTGTCTGTCTCCTTGTCTCTCTGTCTGTCTCTCTGTCTGTCTGTCTTTTTGTGTGTGCCGCTTGTCGAGCAATTTGATTAAGCAATTTTCAACTGCCGATGAGTGTAAGTGATTTTAAATTAAAATAACTGCAAATAACTGAAACGCTAACTTAAAAGAATATAAATATTTTCAGATGCTCAGTAAAATTCATGTTTCGCTAGAAGTACAAATTTTTAGGTTTCTTTTTCTAATTTTTTTTTTTTATCTGTTTTTGTTTTGCTTCTATTAAAATTTAAACTTACTTTTTATTTTTAGTTTTTAACTCAGTTTGGTGTCAACAAAATGTTCAAAGTGTTAAAATATATAGTGTCAAAATTGTTGCATTTCTAACATTTAACGCAACACAAACAATGTAAAAACTTGTCAACTTGTCTTGGATCAAGTTAAGACTTAAATGTTTAAAACTTGCACTAAGCGTATTAAATATATATGTTTTTTTGGTTGTTGTTTGGTTTATTGAAAGGGTTGTTTGGCTTGTTGGCATTGCAATTCAAACACAAAGTTACAAAACGCTGGGGTTCTCAATTCAATACACATTTGAGTCGCCCCCAATTGCAGCATGTAAAATGCAGCAGTTTCTGTTGTGGTTGCTGTGCTTGCATGCGGGTGGATGGGTTCAAAGGGGTGGGGGGTGGCGCACCTACTTAAGACTAGAATTTCGCAATATTACATTAAAGTATCTGTTAGCTACACACATAACTCAACAGAATTAATGGAAAAACAAAACTAAACATTTAAACAGACGACGAAGCTGACAAGAAAAACTTGCAGCCAAAAGTCAAAGGGGGAAAAAATAGGTAAAAGAATATATATAAAAAAAGGTAAAGAAAAATAAAGAAAGGTAAAAAAAACTAAGAAATTAAACTTACCGGCGACTACTTTGGATAATTGGCGATAGGATTATCTCTAAGCTGGAGGAAATGTTTTGATTTTGTTGCAAATTCGAGTGCGTATTGGAATTGGTACGTTGTGAATGCGTTGCGGCAGCGGCAACTGTTGCAGCTGCTGTGGTTTGCTGTTGCTGTTGCTGTATTTGCTGTTGGATGGTTGTGGGGGATGTTGGGTGGTTTTCATTCACATTCGTATTGGAGTTGGTATTGCTACTGATATTGCTATTTGCATTCAATGTGGGACAATTTAACGTTTGGTTGGCTGTGGTAATTGGCAATGCATGTTGCTGTTTTTGTTGTTGTTGCAGTTGCAGTTGCTGTTGCTGTTGCTGTTGCTGTTGATGTTGCTGCTGCTGTGGATTGGTGTCGTTGGCACACTGTTGACCACTGTAGATATTCGCATTGCAATTATCTAGATTAATATTGGCCAAAGCGGAAATGGATGCAATTGTTGCTGTTGTTGTTGTTAGTGCATTACGATTGGCATTGTTGTTGTTGTTGTTGGTATTGCTATTGTTGCTGCTGTTGTGGCTGCCAGTGGGCGACATCAAAGGCACATCAGCATCAAACATATCCTCAGCCTCGGCGGCTTCATCATCATAAACATCATCGGTATCTTCGGTTTCATCATTAGTTGTGGTTGCAGCATCCGGTTGCATAGACTCCAAAACTGCCATCACTTCGTCCTCCTCGCTGCAGGAGTGCGATGAGTGCATTGCCTGTGCATTGTGGTTGGGTGTTGTTTTTTTTTTTGTTGTGGATTGTTCGATATTTTTTTTTGGGTTTTTTTTTTGTGGGTATTGAAAACACAAACATTTTTGGTTTAGCTATCTTGCAGGGGTAAATATGGCTAAGACAGGCACTAATTAAAATTTATCACAGATTTTTAGCACAATGCATTCATGCAATTACTTGGCTATTGTTTTTAGCCACAGACACTTAATCAAATATTATTATTGTTGCTAATTTAATGTCAACAAACAAATGAACTAAACACTTATTATTATGATATGCAGGCAAACATGCGCCATGCAATTACATTATTATATACTCTATAGACTAAATACGCTTTTGGCAAATGAAAAAAAAATATATATATATAAATATTTTTGTTTAGCTAAAAACCAGTTACAAAAAAGCTGGCAATATAAATTTATTATTAGATCCGCAGGTAAACAAATTTAATTACACACAAATCAAATCCTGCGTAAAATGGCCAACATCAACAATGCGACGAACAATGGCCAACAATACTCGATACAACCCCCCACCTGTGTGTAGCAGGGGATGGGTGAGAGGGGTAGGGGGATGTCTGAACAAAAGCTTGCCTGATTGCGTTCATAAAGTGACCGCCGGCTAAACACCTGACCAGAAACCCGGGTGGCAACTGAACCTGATGAAGTTTGTGTATTCATTGCACAGGACATGCGTCCTGTGGTTAATAATTGATTGCATCGCCAGGACATGGAGTTGCCATGAGTTGTAGTTGCCATTATTGTCGCTGTCGTTGGCGCTGTTGCTGCTGTGGACACTTCAAATAAACTAACGAGTCGCCAAGTTAAACAATAGGTTTGCTCGAGTGTTTTTTTTTTTCTATCATGAATCAGAGAATAAATGAAAAATAAATATAGAAAACAGCAAATCATTCGAAATAAAAATATAGAAGTTTTGAGCCCCACGTAAAGGATCAGTTTTTGTGAAAAGAACAATTTTTGAGGAGTTCTTTACAAACTTGAATATCAATAAATGCTCAAAAGAGAGAAATCTAATATATATATATATATATAATAATAAGCTATGCATATTACCTAAGCTTAGCTAGTTAAAAACATAAAAGTAGCAATAATAAAAAAAGAAAAATACTTTTCACTTCAAAACGTATTTTTAAAAGCCATTTTAGCTCTTTTATATCTTGTCAAAAAATTACAGCTTAAATTATATTTCATTTAATAAGTGAAAACAAAGATTAAATGTAGTGAATAAAACAGTTTGGCTTAGTCATGTTGCAATTGAATTAATTTCGTAATTGATAAGGCTTTGGGTATACCTATTGGTCCATGCTTCATCTTACCTATCGAGTCTTAAGTCTCAATCTCAATACACTTAAAAGCTCATTCAATTTGGCCAAAGATATGTTTGTTGTTGTAGCACATTTGCTGTTATTATGATTGAATACACACACAAACACAAAACCTATGCATGTGTGTGTGTGTGTGTGTTGGCAAACATTATATTGGTATACTTTGTTAGTTTGGATAGCCAGACATATTCATTTGTAAATGAAACCATAAAGGTGCACACGCAAAAGCATCTTAAGTTAGCATAATGTGTGTGTCTATCTGTGTATCTTTGTATCTTTGTATCTTTGTATCTTTGTATCTTATGGATACACAAACACTTGAGCCGGTGGCCTTTGTGTGTGCTCGCTCTCCGAGCTTATGCTTTTTGTAGCCAAACAAAACTTTTGCCTATGTGTCTGGCACAAAGTTTATTTTGAGCATTTGCTTAAAGTTTGTTTGATTTGCTATTAATTAAAATTGCATTCAACTTGAAAATTGTATTTGTTGCCCCAAAGAGCAAAAAGGAGTAGCTCATCCAAGCCAGATCCTGTTCACAATATTGAATTGCGGACTAATGGAAACACGTACAAGATTGCTTACATTAATGGAATGGAAGGTTGAAGTTTTTGTGGTGGTTTTTCGCCTGCTCTTCAAATTTAATTAATTCTCTTTTACTTTTATGGGTGTGCTTGCTTCAGTATGTGTGTTACACATGTGTGTGTGTGTGTGTGTGTGTTAATTAGGCATAGTCTTGAGGCAGAACACACCCTGCGGCCCTCTGGCCCCAGACGCAAATGCATCAAATTGCCTGACAAAACGCCGCCGCCCCCCGCAATTAAGAGCAACCCGCTTAAAGGGGAATAGTCCTCGTTCAATGTCAACCAGGGCCAACAACTGTCTGGGCCAACTGCCAACTGCCAACAGGCGTGTCAACACACGCTTCGTATAGATAATGAATACCTACGCTCCCATAAATTCAACGGTTTGTTTTTTTTTGTTTTTTTTTTCTCTTTTTTATAGTCTGCACTTTTTTCCATGCACATGCATAAAAAAATATCATAAATGTTTTTGTTCATTTATAAATATTAAAAGCGACAGATGTCCACATTCGTTAAGGACAAAAAGCTTAGAGGATATAAAAAAATAATGCAAATAATAAATGTAAAAAATATATATCAATCGTCTATTGTCTGAATTCTGCATAATTAAATCATCCGGTGTTGGAGAACAAAAAAAACATCAACTTCAATTGTTAAATAAAAGTTTTTTAAAGCATTTTCCGCACTATTTGAGTCACAAATTGTTTTATGCTCATAAATCAATTGCCAATGCACAAATATTTGCTTATTCTTTTGTTATTTCCCATAAAATTGTATTTTTTTCCCCATTGTTTTATTTAAAGTTTTGTTTTATGAAAAAACGGTGTGTGTGCTGTGTGTGTGTGCAAATATTATTGATGGAGTTCTAATGCTTTCGCATTTGTTGAATTTCTGGCTAAAAGTTAGTCGACAGGAACATGAATAATATTTTTACCATTTTACCATTTGTCTGTCATTTTTGTTTTTACTAAAAGCTTTTCGTGAATTAAATGCTTAAATAATTTTAAAGAACTTTATGCATTTTTTGGCATAGCGAAGTATTTTAATGAATTTCAATTTCTTGTTTCATTGATTTGAAAATGTGTTTCATAATTGATTTGTTTTGTTGAAATATTTTCTATATATTTAACATTTTTGAAATTTATTTAGTTGCAAACACATTCCATTTCTCTTTTGAATTGCAAAGAAATTGTTTCGTTGCAATTTAATTAATTTTAAAATGTGCTTCAAAATTTTATAATTATTTGTTTTGTGGAAATATTTGATAAAAATTTACAAATTTTGGAATTTAGTTAGTTGGAAAAACATTTTATATCAATTCTGACTTGCAAAGAAATTGTTGCGTTTAATATTGCAATTTATTAAATTGAAAATCTGCTTTACAACTTTATAATTGTTTTGTATTGAAATCTTTTATATCAATTTTGAATTTTTAATGTTTATTTAGTTGCAAAAACATTCTTCTGACTTCGAAATTGTTGCGTTTATTTTTATTATTGCAATTGATTAAAGTTGTAGCCAATTTTTTGCATCATTATTGGCTGAAAAGTGATTTTGCGGCAAAACGCTTACAAGCCAAATAAACCTGGACATAAGTTGTCGCTTTTATTGTTTACCAATTGTGTTAATCTAACATTTGTGTTTGTTGCCCCAAAGGCAATAACAACAACAACAACAACAACAACACTGCCCAGGAGACAGCAGAACAACAATCGAAACTTTTGGCACATTAAATCAGCAAATTTATTGACTTAACTGCTTTGGCAAGGACATGCCACATGCCATCCTGCCACAATCCCATGCCCCAAGCTGTCCGTTTGCCTTTTGGCCTGACTCGTGAGCAGTTCCTATTTTTTTCCCTCTCTCTGTCCCTCTTTGTATTGCTGTCTCTTTCTGTCTGTGTGTGTTTTGGTGGCCCGTTCCCTTGCAGTGCTGTCATAATTTTTGATTTGCTTGTTTTATTTGATGTCCTTTGGCTGCTCCTGGCTACTTGCTCCTTGCTGCCTGCTGCCTGTTCCTTGATGCCTGCTTCGTGCTGCTTGCTACTTGCTGCTTGCTACTTGCTACTGTTGTTGCCAGGCGCTGTCTTCGGTTTACTAAGCTGCCTCCAGCTTAGGGAAAAACAATTTTGCAAAATTTATTTTATAGCAAAATTATGCCAAACATTTCGAGAATGTTTCTATGTAGTGGCTGTTCTTGCTATGAAGGCCATTTGCTACACACATAAATACACACGCAAAAACACACACACACACACACACTAACACACACACACACACATATGGGTAAAGCTGCTCTCGCACAAAATTTATTTAAGAATTGTAAGTATTTTTGCTGTGGTAGCTGCGATATTTGTGCCATCAACTTGAGTTGAAATTATTTGCTCGACTCTGCCACGCCCCCCCCTGACCGCCTCTATTTTTGCCTTGCCATGCCACGCTTCCAGCGTTTGTTGTTACATAAACTTGGATAATGTAGCGCAAATAGTTGCTTATTATTTATGCTGCTTTATTACCCTCTTCCCCTCCCAACACACTCTACGAAACTCAACCATCTTCAATTTGGCTGTGCTTTGTTGGTCTTAAATATATTTTGCTTTTTGGGCAATTTGTTTGTTTGCTAGACAAAAATTAGTTGGCATATTTCTGGCTCTTAATTAGCCAAGCGTGAAATTGAGCTAAACAGAGAATGTGTGTGTGTGTGTGAGTGTGTGTGCTTTCTAGAACAAGCACTATAAATTATTAATTTAAGTTATTGTAGCGCAATCAAAGCATAAATTTAAAAATTGTTTAAGAACTTGCGTGAATATTGAAAAAAAAACTTTGGTTTGAAGTAGTTCAGTTTTTATATGCATTTGTTGCTACATGATTCATATGGAAACTGATCAGAGATATATATATATATCTATATATGTAGCCATTTCTAGTCATTTCTACTTCAGCTCGCAAAATAAAAAGATTAACTTTGCTACTCTTTTATGATATATCTGTGTGTAAAGTAACTGCAAAAACCCATTAAATTGTTATCATTTGTATCTTAAAGATACGTGGCTTAAATTTATGTGTGTGTTCGTGTGTGTGTGTGTGTGTGTGTGTGTTTGGAGTGTGTGTCCGCTATTTGCCCCACGCCTATTTTCGCGCAGTCTATTTAAGTTAATTAAATTCCAGTCTATGCGCCAGACACAAAACTCAGATAGCAGCAAGTTTATTTGCAGACATAGCGTCGCTTTTGATAACCCACACACGTAAACACACACTCAAACACACACACACACACACACAAAGACACAGTCACAACTGTGTGCTTGCAACGATAAGAGTGCATGTAACTAAATACAGGACAGCCAGGACATCGTCCTTTTGACTCCCTTACAATGTTTACAACGAGACTTACAGAATAATCAACATAAAAGCTTCAGTTTCTTATTAGACAAAATATTTGAGAGTAAAATAATAAATATATCTAAAGTTTTTTTTTCTGTATATAAAAGCATAAGTTAAGTACGTGCAACTTGCAGTTACAGCCAAAGTACACTCTTAAAAATATCCTACTCAATTCTAATGTAATCATTATAAAATTTCATTATCTTTGTTTTTTTGAATAGAGTAGAAAAAGTATGTAAAATAAGTAGCAAAAGTTCCTAGTTTCTAAATCAACAACTTAAATTATTAATTTAATTTTATATGCTTTAATTTTAAGGAAAAATCAGGATTATTTTAAGGTTTACCAAAGTAAATACACAAAATAAATAAATGGTAAATAAATCCAGTTAGAAACAAGGGTAAAATTTAACTTAAATTAACTTAAATGAAACAAAGAAAACAAACTTTAATTTAATTACGAAATTATCACTTTTTTTTCTGAGTGCACTTAAGCAATTCAAAGTGCTTCAAGATTGTGCGAATAAAATACGAATTCAATTAAAAAAAAACACACACAAAAAAGAAGAAGAAAAATCATCAAGTGAACGTTAAGTACAAAAAAAAAAAACAGAGAGTGAGAATGGGAAACATGCAACACACACAACAAGATGCGGCAAGACAAAAAGGACGACATAAAACAACAACGAAAACATGCGAAAGGTTGACTGAGGGGGAGGGGGAGAGAAGGGGGGGGGAGGCGCAACAACCTAAGACTTAACTCTACTCACAGTTTGCTGCGTTGAGGTGACATTTGTTGGCGCGACATTCTGTCCATGCTGCAGATACACTAATGGCCCGCCAGTTGATGCCCCCGCTGCCGTTGCCGCTGCACCGCCTGCCACAGATTTGGGCTGATGCACAATGGGCGGCGGTGGCAGCGGATGTTGTTGCTGCTGTTTGGCGGCGCCTTTGTCAAACTGATAGTACATGACATCGTTGGCGGGCGCGGAGCCGCCATAAAGCGGCGGCGGGGGTGGCGGAGGATCGGCGGTCTGTGCACCGGAGATGTGATAGGCGCTGGCCAACTGTTTGGGCGATCCACTGGCACTGTTGCTGTAACCCGGTGGCATCTTGTAGTTGTAGACATAGGGACGCTCGTACTCCCCGCCATGTATGTAGGACAAGAAGAGATCCGACTTCGCTGGCTGCAGCCCAAAGCTGCCCGCATGCGAATTCCCCGCGGAGCGTTGGCCCAATGCACGACTGGTGACGCTGCTGCTGGCATAGTGGATGGGATAGCAGCTGGCATTGGCCAGCTGGGAACTGCCGCCGCCACCTGAGAGCAGCTGCGTCTTGGTCACACTCTGACCGGACAGCCGGCGAGTGGGCACACCAATATCTGATTTGGCATCGCGACGCTTCACTTGGGATGCGGAGGAGGACGACGGGCCCTGATAGTAGTACGGCGATGCCGGATTGTTTGGCCATTCGACAAAGCTGCGCTGTCGACTGAAAGCGACACCACCAAGAGCACCACCACCACCACCACTAGTCGATACCATACCGTTACCGTTACCATTACCCGTTAGATTGCTGGTGCTGCTGCCAACGGCGCCAACAGATCCTTTGCCCATTGCATTGTTTAAACTGAACTTGTACTGATTGTTCTCAAATGTTGTGTAGCTGAGCAAACGATTGCCGGCGCCGATGTTGCTGCTATTGTTGTTGCCACTGCTGCCGCCAACAGTTGTTGCCACTGTTGCTGGCGGCGGCAGCGGCGGCGTCGGCGTTGAGTTAGTAGTCGAACCGATGGGATTATGCACCGGCGCCAGATTTGTGTTCGGGTTAGTGGATGAGGAGGAGGAAGCGTATTTATAATTGGACTTCTGTTGTTGTTGTTGTTGCTGTTGTTGGTGTTGATGGCGTTGCTGTTGTGCGAATAGAGAACGTTGCTGCTGCTGCTGATTACTCACAGTCTGTTGCATGAGGCTATTGTAGCCACCTCCACCGCCATTGTTGCCACCGCCACCGGCGCTGCCAATGGACTTGCGATGACTGCCACTTGAGGCGCCAGAGGATTTATTGGTGCCATACCGAGTGCTATCGCTGGATCTGTGCGCGAAATCAAACAATAAAATAAAAAAAAACATTATTTTATTGAAATTTATTTAGCTAAAATTGAAGTTGTATTAAGTGATTTGTGGTTTTTCGATTGCTATTTATAAATTATACTTTATAATAATTTCTTTTAATAACAACTATTTTTTTTTTTTGCAAATTTAAAATAATTGTTTTTTGTAATTACAACTTTATTTATATACATTTATTTAGAGTTGAAGACGTTTATACCTATTTTTTATTATTTTAAATTATTTTTTTATTTTTTTCATATTTTTATGTTAATAATAATTATTTATTTTTAGATTTTTTTTAAATTACAATAATTTTCCTAGCAAATTGAAAATTAGGAAAATATTGATTTCCTTACAGGTTGAAAAAGTTTAATTTTACATAGATTTATTTAGAGTTGAAGATTATTTTTATTTTTGTTTAATTTTGCTCTTAATAAAATGTATTAATTTTTAATGGTTTTTGTATTTACAACTATTTTTTTTAGAAAAATTAAAATTGTTTTGCTTTATATCGATTTATTTAGAGTTGAAAACGTATTAACTTATTTTAGTTTATGTTATATTTATTTTTTAAATTTGGAGTTTAATAATAATAAAAAGTTTTATTTACCTTTCCGAGGAGTAGGCGTAGTCCTGATCCGCACCTAGACCCGAGTCTGTGTGCTCGTGTGAAACGCGCAATGCTGAGTTCTCCAGTGGACTTAGATTGGAGCCTGTGGGTGAGATAAAATCACCCATGCTCATGCTGGACATCATGCTGGGAATGACAAAGATTCATGATTAAAATGCAAATGGATGAAAAAACAATTGTATAAAATATGATAGTTAATTTGATGGTCTCTGAATGAAACATTGCCACTTACCGCACCAGTCCATGTCCATTGTTCCTCTCGCATTCGCGTGATGAGATTGTGCTGGCCGATCGAATGGATCCGTTCTTGGGTGCACCGCCACCATTGCCGCCGCCATTGCCCACGCCGCCGACATTGCTATCATGCGGATGAGAGCTTTGGTAGTAGAGTCTACAATTCAGCATTATGAGAAACTGCCAGAGAAGCAGCCCAAAAACATTCGACGAACTCAACTCACCCTCGAATCCGATCCACCCGATTCTTGGCCTGTCCAGTGCTAGTTGTACCGCTGCCATTGGTGATGGTATTCCCGGAGCCGGTGCTCTTGGCACCGACGCTATTCTTGCTGTTGCTCTTGTGTATCTTGAGATTGGAGTTGGCACGCTTCGAGGTTGTCTCCACGACGGTGTAGGGTATCTCCCTCAACTGTTGCTCCGACATGCCCTCAGTGTCCACCAGATCGAATTGCAAGTGCTTGGCCAGCTCGCTGTTCCACATGCGACTGCGCGACTCTGACGGAGATCTAAGCGGAGAGGGAGGATTAGATTGGAGGCAGTTAAGCATTTGGTTGACTTACTTATTCTTGCGATGCCTCCGCGATTTGTGGTGCGAGTGGGTGTCCGAGTGGCTGTCGTTGCTGTGCAGACTGCGTGCCACCATGCTGCTCTTGGAAACGGACGCCTGCTGCACGGAGCTCTGGCCGAGACTTGCCTCCGCCTGGCGACGTTGCACCTCCCTCCACTGTGTGGTCGAATCAATCAGCTCAGCGCTGCCGCTGCGCATCGAGGAGCTGCGATGTCCCGAGTAACTGCGTCCCCGAGTACTATCGTGATCCGAGCCACCAGCCGAGTTGTCGCGCCGATGCCGATGTGAGCGTCGATGCTTCCGATGATGTGAACGACCCGACCGACCAGAGCCGCGAGAGAGTTCGCTCTCATTATCAGAAGTGCGACGATGGCGATGCTTGTGTCTGCAGTTGGAAAAGAGAGAAGAAGCAGATGTTAGATTAGATAAGACCGATAAATTACAACTGTGACTGCTACTTGGCAATGCTAGTGACTGTGATGGAAAATGGGAATTTTATTAAGAAAGACTAATTCAGAATTTGTTCAGTTCCGTGAAAAATTAGAAGCTGTAGCAAAGTCTTAGGAAGACGAATTATTTTTATTATAATTAATGTTTTTTCTTTCTCATATTTTCGTTTAGAGCGACAAAAAATTTGTAGGCATAAAATGTTATAATTTTAAAGTTTACCAAATGCAATTAAAACATTGAAGTCAACGTTTAAAATATATTTAAAATTCTTTTTCTGTTCGTACTCAATTATTAATGTTAATCATATACAAGGAAAATTTTAAGTTAAGAATTTATAAGTGTTTTGAATTATTTTTATATTTATCCAATTTTTACTATTTTTAAAGTACTTTAATTGTTAATTTTAATGTTCACCAAACACAAAGAAAACATTAAAGTCAAAAATTAAAATATATTTTTAACTATTTTTATATTCATCAAATTGTTTACTATTTTCAAACACAAAGTAAACATTGAATCCAAATATATAAATATATTTAAAATTCTTTTTGTGTTCCTCAGATTTTCACTATTTTTAAAGTACTTTAATTGTTAATTTTAATGTTCACCAAACACAAAAAAGCTTTTTAGTCAAAAATAGATTATTTTTATGTTTGTCAAATTTGTACTATTTTTAATTGTTAACTTTAATGTTTACCAAACACGAAGAAAACATTGAATTCAAAAATAGAAATATATTTAAATTTCTATTTGTGTTCCTTACATTTTCATTATTTTTAAAGTACTTTAAATGTTAATTATAATTTTCACCAAACATAAGGAAAACATTCAAGTCAAAAATTGATTGTTTTAAATTATTTACATGTTTGTCAAATTTTTACTATTTTTAAAGTAATTTAATTTATAATTTTAATGTTCTCCAAACACAAGAAAAACATTAAAGTCAAAAAGTAATATATACTTTAAATTATTTGTGTTTGTCGAATTTTTACTATTTTTAAAATACTTTAAATGTTCAAAAGCAGATTTGAAAAATACATATTAAATACCGGCAATATACGTATCAATACTGAATAAAAAATTAATCTGTATCCATTTTGGCAAGGTATTTGTAGACTCACTGGCCAGTTACTGAGCCACAGCTTAGGAATTAGGACTGAGAGAAGGTTGGGTCAACTAAATGTTTACAGTTGCAGGTGGTACTTACCGTCGCGTGGAGCGGGAGTCGTTGGAGGAATGGCTCTCCACGGAGCTGGAGCGATATCGCTGCTGCTGATGCGAGGCGGATGAGGAGCTGGCGCGCTGCTGTCGCTGCTGATGATGAGACGACGACGACGACGACTGCTGATGATGATGATGATGATGGGTATGATGACTGGTGCCATGGCCATGACTATGATGGCTATGGTGATGATGCAACCCGCCGCCCGTCGTGCTAACCGAGCGCACCGAACGCGGACTCGAGGGATTGTGGCCAAAGAGGGAGCGCTGCTGTGATCTTGGCCAAGGAGCGCTGCGCGTGCTGCGCGGCGAGTCAGGTGTCTGTAAATTGCTGCCGTTGTTATTGTAGCTGCTGGAGTTGTTATTGGACGACGACTGCTGCTGCTGCTGTTGCTGCTGCTGATGATGATGGCTGCTGGGACGTATGCCCAGACTGGTGGGTATGCTGTACGTGGAGCGGTACGGACTATCGTAGTTGCTGCAAATGGCAAAAAAGGCGGTGGATTGAGGCGGGGTTTTTTTTTGGCGGGGAGAGTTGAGCAATTGCAACGCTCGCGCATTATTTTGCCATAAATTTAAATTGTTTAACATAAACGTTGATTAAAGTCTGTTGCATTTGTTGCATTTGCAGCATTTAGGCTGTCTGCCTGGCTGGAATGGATCGGAGGATCGCCCTCTGTTTGCCACAGCAAGATCGACACAGACAAATAATGCTCGTGTGTAAAATTGAGTAATTGCCGCACTGGCAATCAGCGGGCAATCATTTCGAACGTAAGCCATCCCAACCCAGAACCAAGAACCAAGAACCAGACATGGACACAAGACATGGGGACATGGGACAAGGAACTATCCGTTGCAAGTGGTCGCGCCTTGTGATTTATGTCCCGCTTGCCATGGTGTGGGCAACTTGATTGGACTACTTCTCTCTCTCTCTCTCTCTCTCTGTCTGCTCCTGGACTGCTGATGTTCTTGGCTATTTTTTTTTTTTTGTTTGCAATGATAAACGACGTGAGCTATTTGCTCAGCACAGATCAGCTCAGTTCCCAGTTCTAAGTTGCACTATGCTGTTCCTGGGAAACGATTACATTGTTTCAGTCCTTCTGGCTTCTATTACCATCTTGGATAATTTATGCATAGATCTTGCCCTACACATTGAGAGGGTCAATGTGGCATTTGCCACTGCTCAAGTTAATGATGATGGCTTTAAAATTGCTGATCGTTGCAAGAAAAAGAAATCGCAACCTGCCCTGATGAATATATATATATATTCAGACTACGATGAGTTTCTCTTAGTTTTATAATGAATTTAATGGAGTGATATATATATATATATATAAATTATAATTAATTACTTATGTGTGGCATATGATTTCTGTGGCAAGCTCATTAATTAACTGTTTCCCTCACCACTTTTGAGACTAATTAATTGCTGCGCACTGTTTATTTCTACATCAAACGATAACTGGCCATTAGGATTCCCAACTCTCCTCTGGATATCCTTCCCCCTATAAATCTTCAACTAGTCGACGTATGACTCAATTTCCATTAGACTCCCTCGTTTTGGCTTCCTTTGACAGTACATCCTGGCAACATTTCCCTGTTTGCGTCAACGCGAACGCTTCTCTAATGGCCGATTTTTATTTGTCCATATATAATTTGATGTGCAGAACCATAAAACATTTAATAAATTTTGCGTCTAGACAATGTAACTGCCTTTAAATGGCAACTAAATGGATTTTGAGCACGAAATCGAAAAAGGGCAAACACAAGAGGCAAAAACAATACCACAGGAGTCACAGGAGCACTTGGATAAGGACATTGCAAACACTACAACAATGCCAAGGCGACGGCCTGTCAAAGCCAACACACACGCACACACACACACACACGCACACACACACACACATGGGGGGCACATGATGAAGTGTTTTGTGCATTGTTTTTATATTTTTGTTTCTACAATTGTTGTAGGCGTGGCATGGGTTTTCACTATGCCAAAAATGGCAAAACTGCATAGGAGGCCAAGGGTTCCCCCCCCTGTTTGGGGGCGGCTACTGCAGACAGAGTTGCCAAAAAAAAAAAACCAAATATAAAAAATGCCCGCATGTTGAAAATTAAAATAGATCAAAGGAAGATGCGGCAATGAGCAACATGAGAGCACTTCCGGCCGGCGAGTCTCTCTACAAAATTATGACCGAAAAAAAGTTGCCCCAAAAAAAGAGGACAACTGCGCCAAAAGGAAGCAGCTGAAACAAGTGTGCACAACAACACACACACATACATATATTTATGTGTGTGTTTACACTCAGAACAAAATTCGCTGCTAAGTGAAAGTAAAAACGGAATAAAAATTACTGAAAAATAAAATCAAATATTCGCTAAACAAAAATACTTATTTTAAGTATTTTGCTTAGAATAAAAATTGATAGATTAATTTAATTTATTTTATGCTGATTTGTTTGATTTAAGATTTTTTCTATTTAAGTTAATAAAATATATTATTTTAAGTATTCCATTTTTCTGTTATATCAATAATTGAAAATGTTTTTTAATTTGAATTTAGTTTTGGGATGATGACATTTTTACCTGATGTGTAAATTCTTTTTTTTTTTTTTCAGTGTAGACACAAACCGACTTTTTATATAGAACTGATGTTGGGTAAATCAAAAGTTTTGTGCATGAAATGAAAACAAATGATGGATATTTGGAGTACTCACTTGGCAATGACGTTGGCGTTGTTGGCATTGCTGCTGGCCAAACTCTGCAGCGGCACTTGGGGCAGTGGCAGTGTCAGTGGCAGTGGCAATGGTCGGTTGCCAATGGGGAGGCTGTTGCCACCGTTACCGGTACCGCCACTGCCAGCGCCAACTGCGCTGTTGCTGTTAAAAAAGTCATCAATCACGCGTCGGGGCTGACGCTTGGAGGGGACGCGTGTAAAGGCTGGCGGGGATCGTCCGGCGGCAAGTGCATCCTTCTCCATTTGCTTGTCCGAGCGACTTTTGGTTGTGGGTTGGTTTGGTGGTGTTGGTTGGGTTTGGGTTCGACATGCGATGTGGTCGTTGGGCATAACATAAAAGTAGGCAAAAATATTAACACAAATGAGCAAAAAAAAAAACAGCAAACAGCACAAATAAAATGAATAAAAATAAAACAAATAGTTCAAGACACCAAACTGGTTTGTTGGCCATAATGAACAGTGAACCATAAAAAGGTTGTAAAAAAACTTTCATTTGTTTCACAAATTAAAAACGCTGGCTCAGTCGTAAAATGTGGCGCCCCAAAACTTTTTGGCCAAGCTAATAGTTTGGCTTGTATGCGATTTAGACCAAGTTCGCTGTGCGCTGTGCGTGGGGGCCAAGTGCAAGAAATTTTGCAGCCCTCAGTCGCCCAAAATGGGCAGCCACCGTCCAACGCAAATGGGAGTCGTAAACATGAGGCAAACCAAGCCTAGATCCCTGCCACATTCGTCATGCACAATTGCCTTGCATTTTTTGGTGCCAGCTCTGGCTGGCTAACTGTGGCTAAGGCCGTCTCCGTCTCCGTCTCCGACTCCAGCTCCAGCTCCATCTTTGCTTGCAGGCATTCACAGAAAGTCATTAGTGGGCTTTGCGCTCGACTTGAGTTTGTCGGACTGCCTGCAGATCCGACATTTTTATTGGACTTCCAATTAGCTGGGCAGCCAAAGTCGGTGTAAACTTGATCTACTATGTGTGTGCCCAGGCCCAGGCCAAGGACCAGGACCAGGCGTAGGCCCAGCCATGTGCTGTGCACTTATTAGAGATGCTCTCGTCTTCAACTGATGTGGTTTCATTTAACATGGCTCATAAAACCAGCTAACAAATGCCATAAAGTTGGCATCAACAATTGTTTTACTACTCGGCAGTGAACCAGTGAACCAGTTCAAATTGCACTATTAAATTTATAACTCTTTTGAAGCACTTCAAATTGGCCTTTCCTTACCATAACCTATAAATATATCTGAATTCCAATTTAATATACACATAAACTAAGCCAAAAATGAGCTGAGTGGTAGCACAACCAACTATAATTGCAGTGTAGCATCAACTGTGAAGTAGTTCATTAAGTGAACCACATAGTTCAGCACTGACTCGTGTGTTGTGCTCTAATGATCTAATCACATGAACTGTGCACATTCGAAATGGATTTCAAGTGCTTGGCTACATTTTAATTGGCTTGAGCTCTTCGGTGGCCGCTGCAAATTGGCAAAAAAAAAAAAAAATAACAAAAAAAAAAACTGGCTAATAAATTGGCGAAAAGCGCATCTTGGTTGTGGTCCCCGTTTTTCGGGGGATTGGGCTTAATAACTTTATTTTAATGCCAAAGCTCTCAGCATCACCCACTCGCATGTTAGCCTTATACACTTCCGGCATATTTCCCCTCAAGCACCACTTTGTGAGGGGTGTTTTTGAACGGCGGTGCGGGGGAGAGAGCACTCACCTGTGTCTGAAGCGGGAGCCCAGCTGAAACAAATCAGCGGCATGCGACTGCGAATTGGGTAGAGGAGCAACGCGCACCTGTCTGAAGAACGCATGATGCTCCACGCAGCATCTCCACAAATGTTTGCACGCCGATTTGCGTGGAGTTTCGAAGCCATAAGTGCTCAGCTCATTCTGTCAAGGAGGAAATAGAAAAATAGAAGAGACAACGAACAAAACACACACACACACACACACAAGTGTGATAAGCAGCAAGTCAAGTCACGACGACAACGATGATGACGATGACGATGATGACGATGATGATGTGGACAAAGGCTGCAGTTGCCAAGTTAAAGCCAAATTGAGTGAATGAAAGCCCGGCTGAATTCGGCAACCAAGCAAACTTCCCCACAATGCCTGTGTAAAGTGTGAATTCTTGGCGCAAAAAAAGGAAAAAAATATCTAGCAAAAAAGGCAACAAAAAAAAATTTGTAAAGTTTTGGCTTTTGTGTGCGTCAACTGCGTTGGCAAAAGTTTTTTGATTATCAAAGCGTTAGCACCAAAAAGTGTTCAAGTTAGAAATGCTGAAAGGAGAAGCTATCTGCTACCAGCTAACAGCTACCAGCTAACAGCAACCAGCTAACAGCTACCAGCTACTTGTAGTCTAACGAGTGCCACAGGGTTTCCACCCACTTGAGAACGCTGACAGCCAAAAAGTTGTCACCAAATGTAAAAATTGGCAACACTGCAGAATGTTTGAAAAAAAAAGCAATCATGTTTTTTTTTGCCAGAAACGAAACTTGAATACGCTCTAAAAAATCAAAAATTGCTGCAGAGAAAGTTTTTGCAAGTTATCGATTTGATTAAAATATAGATTTTAAATTTTGTACATATAAAATTAGAAAAAGTGGAAGATTTTATGTGGAATTTGCTGATATTGAGTTTTAGTTACTTTTAGTTAGTCAGAAGTTTGAGAATATTTATTTTTTTAAGTGAATTTTCTGATATTTAGTTTTAGTTACTTTTAGTTAGACAGAAATTTGAGAATATTTCTTTTTTTTTGTGAATTTTTTGAGATTTAGTTTTAGTTACTTTTAGCTAGTGAGAAATTTGAGAATTTTTTTTTTCTTGCTAAAATGAATACTTCACTTTGCAATATCTGAATATCTGAATGCAGCCCAACTACAAAAGCCTTAAATAGCAGCTTCTCAAGCAGTTGACCTGTCCCTTTCAGCCAGGTTCTAACTGAATAAAAGTTACTTGTTCGAGTGTTGGCCTGACAAGGGATAACTTCCTTGCATAATGCGTCGACTTATACCCTTTCTTTGAAGAGGGAACTTGAAGAGCGCACAATGGGAAACGAACTGCAAATTGTAAGAAGCACTCTGCTCCGAAATATTTATGGTTAAGGGGCAAATACTTTGTCGTCCTCGTCGTCATCGTCATCGTCGACGTCATCGTCTATTGCGATTGTCGCCTGGCGCTTTTGAAATTTACATTTTTATCGCTTATCCTGAGCATAAAATAGCGTCCTTTATAATAAACTTTGGCAATGCGCGGCCAATAGTAATGAGCCACCGTCGTCTTGTTGCGCAGCACGACAATCCCGCTGGGCGTCAGGCCCAAAAAGTATTCCACACTGTCCTCGCCCTGCAATGAATAAAAAACGGAATCGAGAATGAGCCAAGTTTTGCAAGAGTTTTCGCCGAAACTTTGCCGTTGCAAATGTTGAGCCTTTGTTTTAGCTAAAAGTTTCTTTTGGCTATTGCCAAAAAATGTGTTAACAAGAGCAAAGTTTGTTGGCCATCTTAGCCTATTAGCAGCTGTGCGACGCCCATTCAGCCATTACACTGGCAAAAAATATACTAGACATTGTGGTTGGTTTATCGCAAAAGTTTTGATGACATAAATCGTTGGACATATTTCTTAAAATTGGAGTTGGAGGGGAGAAGTAAAGAAATATATAGTTAAGATATTTAACTAAATAAAAATAAAGGTTTAAAAGTAATAATTAAGATCTAATTGGGGCTGTTTATTACTGAAAGTTGTTTACTTTTGGAATATTTATGTTTTACATTTATAAAAATCTATGGCACAATTTTTCCCCAGTGCACATTTAAACAAAAAACAATACAGCAAACACAAAAGAAAATAAATGTAATTTTAGCTGTTAATTAAATTAAAAAAAGTGAGGGAAGGGTCATCGCAGAGACGACGCCAGGGCTGGGGATGTGGATAATGGGGACTCGGGGATTGGGGGTTGGTTATGGCAACTGGCAACTGGCGCCGCGATAGTCAATGATTTGTGTCTATAAACAAACCGATGTAGACGCGACGCACAGACCACAACCAAGAGTGGAGTACAAGGGTTTACAATGTTCATTCTTCAACCCCTCCTCCTACAACTGCTGCTCCTTCCCCTGTCCAAGACACACACCCACACATATGCATCGTATTCAAACACAGCTGGTGATTTATTGAGGTTTGATATCAAAGTAAAGGGCAATAAAAAATGCAAATGAAGTGCCAACTTACGCAGCACAAAATCAGCTACGACATGGCCAAGCCAGAGAATGTGGGAGTGTGTGGAGCAAGAGGGGGGCCAAGTGGGTGAACGGGTTGAAAATCGGGTTAGTCTGGACGGTAGACAGACCAGGCGTGTCTGCCTTGCGAGTGTGGGGAAATCATTGCGCTGCTCCCCCCCTCAGCAATTTGTGTGTAAAAGCAAATGATTTATAATATTTGCCATGAAATGAAATTAAACTTTGCATTTTCGCCCCTGACCCCTTTTTTACGGATGGGTAGTTCTCAAGCCAGTCAACCAAAATCTCAGCACACCATCGGCACTACGGGCAAATTTGCGAAGAAAATGTTCAAGTTTTAATAATACTCAGTGGAGTTTGGCTTAGAAGAAAAAAATAATGATTTGAATATAAATATAATATAAATAAAATGTCAATGGAGAGCTACATATCTTTAAACATATTTTCTTAGATTAACTCCTTTTTGTCTTGGTTTGATATTGTTGATTTTAATTCGAGCCTCTTAAGGGAAACGTATTTTTGTCAAATTATTTAATCACAAAAAAACTTTTGCTGGGATATTTTTAACTTAATACAAAACTGCGATGAAGTTGCGTATAAATTTCAAATTCAAATTTAAAATATATTGTGAAAAAACCTATTTGTTTAATAAAGACACAGCGATAAATGGCACATTTACATTAACTATAAAAATAAATAAAATACATTTAAGCTAAAATTTTGGAATCATGATTTAATGTCAACAAAAATGTGAATTTAATCCACAGTACCACAAAAGTGGTTTCCAGTTTTGGGATGTCAACATATGTGTTGTATTTTGTTGTGTTATATTTTGTTGTGTTTTGAATTCTTACCAGCACTGGATGCAAGTCAACGCCATACATGTCATGCCATTTGACTTTGTCCAAATAGTTGAGCTCGGCGCTGGAGGGTGACATTCCCTTCAACTGTTGATGCAGCTCGGAGATGCGGCTTTCCAGCTCGCTGCTCTGATTGGGCAGCAGGCGGAACTCCGAGACATATCCCTTCGAATGCCGCCGCTGATCATAGTCACCCAGTTCGGCTGTAAGTAAGTTTTTTTTTGATAAAATTGATTATAGTCGAACTGTTGCACTTGGATTTCTAATTTATACTCACATTGCACCACAAAAGCGCCGAGTTCGGCGGCCAGTTCAAAGGCAACGGGCAGTCGTCCCTGTAGCACATCCTGTTTGACTTGCAGGAAAAGTTGATATCTGTTGTGTATAGTAAATAAAAGTGTACAAATTTAATTAGTTGTCAACAACAACAACAGCAGCAGTTAACAATTTGACAAACAAATCGCCGCATAAAATTATTTGGATACGTCTTTGATGTTTGGCCTAAGCACACAAAAAGGCAAAACGCACCCAAAACAAATTGTTGACTTTGGCCAAGCAACTCATTCAACAAATAAGGGAAAATTAAGTTTGACTAAATGTTATGCTGCAGTCAGATAAAATTATCCTGTAAAGAATGAGTATGAAAACCTGCACAACAAATATGAAAATGATATGTCTAAGTATAATAAATAAAATCGACCCCCACTCTCATATACCCCATTTAATACAATTTCCTAGGGTAGACGATTGAAGAGGTCGCACAACATATTTCCACAATTATTTGCACCAAGCAAGCAAAAGTTGAAGTTGATTGTTTGCTCAACGAGTAAATCCATTTGATTCCTATCCATCCTGCATATTATGATGATGATGATGAGGATGATGGTGTTGTCTATCGATATGAAACTGTTTCGCATTGTATATATATTTTTCGTATCATAAAGCGAACACTTGAAGCGCCATGTGGAAAACAACGTGCAACGTGCCACATGCAACAACCAGCGTCAAAGTCAATTGCCGTTTATTGTCTGCCGCAGACTTTGTATAGCTAAAATAACAAAATTCTCTCTCAGTCGCCGAGTGTCGCTTCGTTAATAATATTCCGGAGAATCGCCAACTGCTGTTTGCCGCTTTTGCGTTATAAGTGCATTTTCATTTCCAGTGCATTTAACTGCATTTTCACCGGATTTATATGCGCCAATATTAGCGCAGCTCCATCAACCGTTCAATGCGCGAGTTTTGATGATGTTTGGCCAGCGATTGGCATTTCCGCATTTCCGCACACATTCCCCCCCTCCCCCTTCTCCAAAACCACCACCCACAGATCTAGCTAGTCAGACAGATGCAGTTATATTGAATGGGTCCACTTGGTGACGATTATGGCTACGGCTACGTGTCATCGCCGTATTAAGCGCAAATATTTGCACACACCAAATGCTTGATGAATGCAACTCTAACTGCATAGCAAAAGCACGACAATTCCCAGCATGGAGTGGACCAGTGCACCCTGGCAACAGACACCAGCCAAAGAGCAGCTCGTCCCCTGCCCAATTATCCTGGGGGAATTTTTGCAATTTCCCCACACACGAAAAATTTCGTGACGATTGCCATTTTCATACCCTGGTTAGATGAAATCTATGCAAAAGGGTCAACTGAAGGTGGACTATTTATATGATTATTGGATAGATACGTAATTCTATAAAGAATATAAAATATTATTCTATGATATGAGTTACTAAGTTTATTATTAAAATTATTAATACTTCAAATTTTATATATAAAATCGACAGCTTAGGAAAAAGTTCTCATTGTTTCCATTCGAATGTATTAAAGACTTAACTTTGTTCTATAAATGATTCTTTGATATAAAGTGCAAGCAAAATGAGGTACTAATTTTATTATTAATGATTACTTTATATTATTTTTAGTACTATTTGAAATTTCACTTAAAAATTCGGCTTCTTAGCTAAAGTTCTGCTTGGCTTAATTTAAATGCATTAAAGACTTATTATTTATTTACTTATATTGCTTTAATTTAAGCTTTAAATTTAAATAAAAAAATTTACGTCTTGTAGTAGTTTTCCTAGTTTTCATTAAAAGTCTTTAATGAATAAAAACTGAGTTCTATAAAGTATATAGTATTTGAATCTTTGGTAAAAAGTGCATGTAAATTGATGTACTAATTGTATTATTAATGATTACTTTATATTATTATTACTACTTGAAATTTATTTCTTAGTAAAAGTTCTCGTTGTTTCTATTTGAATGCTTTAAAGAGTTTAATGCATAAATACTGAATTCTATAAGGTATACAGTATATGATTATTTCATATAAAGCGCAAGAAAAATAAAATACTAATTTTACTACTAATGATTACTTTATATTATTATTACTACTCTTGAAATTTAAGGTAAAAAAAACTCATCAAACACTTCAAGTTGAAGTTGCACTTATATTTTTACATATCTTTTCCAACTGCTTCTAACTTAATTGCAACGTATTTACTAGTCGATAATTCTCAATTGGAGCTTGCCTTCTTCACTTGTGGCATGAAGTGCATATTATGCATAAATGCATTAAATTCATTTTGCCACATCCATTAGTTGTCTGCCCGCTGCAAAGGATGCACTGTCAGTCGGAGGGGCAAGTTTAATTTGCGTATTTATTGAATTGCGAGTTGGCTGGCAATTAATAAATTGAATTTGTGTTATAAAATGCCACACGTTTAAAATGTTAAATACCGTAATGAAATGAGTAATGTGCGAGCAGAAATTAATATAAATACACATAATATTTAATTAATGAAAAAAAAACTCACCTCGTTATTTCCTCGAGCAGTTTGCACGGATCTGCGGCATAGAATTTGACGCCGAAGTATAAATCATATGGATCCGATTTGGGTTTCAGTTGACGGGAAATGCGTGACGCTGGATCCAGCCAGTGCTGTAAAATGGCCAATAAGAAAAGGAAATAGAAAAATAAATATCAAACTGATAACATTGCAAGTGTGTGTGTGTATGGTGTGTGTGTGTGTGTGTTGTGTGTGACGGCGACAGCTGGCTGGAGTTGACAGGTGAGTTTATGTGCAGGCGCTTTTTTATGACCAAGCATAAAGGCAGACAGACGCAGGACACGCAGGACACACACACACACACACACCAACACACGCACACACACGAAACTAATGTGCGTGCCGCAAGTGGCATAAAAGTGAATTTCAATGAAAAAGGGATTTGCGTCTGTGTGTGTGTTTTGGGAGGAAAGCGAAATTATATAATTTGCCTTGCAGGCGCTCTCGTCTCGCCAGGCTGCGTCAAAGGATCTCAAAGAGTTGGTCCTGCTGTGTGGGTTTTTTTTTCTGTTTTTTGTTTTTCCTTTCTAAAAACAACTCAATGCGCCCCAATGAATTTCAATGAAAACGAAAATGAATTTCAAAAACCAATAAGTTTGCACAAGCAGCCAGAGACAGGGAAACAAAAAAAAAACAGAGCACAGCTCAGAGGAGTGGCAGGATATGCTAGTCGATAGCTATATCCTGTGCCTGCAACGCTCCAGTTCCCCTCCTCCACTCTCCCCCCCGTTCCCTTTTGGTTGCCACTTACCGTTTGATTCTCATCGTCTATATAGCGTATGCCAAAGTATGAAGTCTCGATTAAATTGAGCCTGGCAAAAACGACATCCAGCAGTGCTTGGCCCGGCAAATCATCCTGAAAATAGACAAGAAAATTGTTGTTAAAAGGCTGCAGCATTTTGTCGTTCGATTTAGATACACAGAGAAAATATATGTGGCCTGACATTTGATATAAAATTATAATATAAACTTTTAAATAATATTCAAATCTAAAAATGTAGAATATAAAACTTACGGCAAGTTTTGCACAAATGTCTCTAAAAATCAAAATTGATTACTGATTTTCGGAGAACTTTTTACATTTTTTCTGTGTGCACAGTTGTAGAAGGCAGAGGGGAGTCCAAGGGAAAGGTTGGCCAAGACAAGGCGCTGGCAAAAGCCATTCAATGGCAAGGCAAACACTCGAAATGTTGAAACATTAAAACACTGGCAAACTGTTGAGCCATTGAATGGACACAGACATTGCATCCCAGTCCCGTTACTATCCTATTCGTCCTGTTTGTCCTGTTCGTCCTGTCTGATTCAGTCTGTGCGCTTTCCCTGCGCCTTTGCCGCCATTTTGCTGCTTGGCTGCGCCTGGCCAACAAAAGTGAAAACTTGCCGGCGACAATTATTCAATTGGAAAATTGTGCCTTCTTTTTTTTTTGTGTCCAGATAGGAAAGAAAAAGCGAACGCGTCAAATGCCACGCCTTGGTGCAGACAACAAACGCCTACAATCCACCCCCAACAAATGGTGTTTACTTTTTTTTATTTAATTTAAGTCGTATTTGTGTGCGCTTTAAAAAGCCAATTTATGTTTTATTTTTTTTTACTTTTTCGTCGGTTTTCGACTAGCGCCAATAATAAATTGAGTCGATTCCCCGAGGGAATTGGGGGCTAGCACAGCTGCAACCGCAAAGGCTAACAAACTATGGCCAAAAGCAGGGGCACCATTGTTAACCACAAGTCCCACACACACTCACACACACACACACACACACACATGTATATAGCTGTTTCTTCATTGTCTGCTCTGCGGCGCATCTGGCGCTTGATTTTTGACGCTGACCAGACACTTCAGCTGTAGCCAGGAGGCCAGTGCCTCCACGTTCTGACTTTTGAGGCAGCCACAGTTTTTTGTTGCGCTTTTTTAGCTGCGTTGTTGTGGGCAGCGCAGGGAGTACACCGAGAAAAAAAACACATACTAACATTAAGTATCAAGCACAAAAAATAACTTAAAAAAATAAAATCTGAAAACTTTTTCCAGAAATATGGATGGAAATCAGAAATTTAACTCTTTGTCGAAAGTGTTGTCATACTTAAGTATTTATCTCTGTGTAGATATGTTAACTGCTGCCATGTTTTATTTATAGTATTTTGGCTTGGCCAAAACATCCCCTGGTGGCCAAAAGAAAACGAGCGTGCGATGTTCGCCAGCCCTTTTGTATGGGGCATGTTTTATTGTTGTTGCGTCATAAACTTAATGTGTGGCACACACGACCCAAAAGCCCACTCGCATATATGTTAAACCTTTTGCTGACCAAACCAAAAAGGACTAAAATGAGCTGCCGAAAGCGATATTGTAAGTTCTCATTTGGGAATTGAAAGAGACCAAACCCAGGCTGATATTGAGCCAGCCTCGGCGATAATCTGTGTATGACAGTTGAAAAGTTCAAACTGAAACTCGTCTTGCCCATTTCCTGCAATGTTAATAATGTTTGTAAAACTAATTGCTAAATGAATGACTGAAATGTTGAGTGCATTACAAGGACAAGCCATAGGAATAGGAATGGATACGGCTGACACACTGACAGTGACAGCTGTTAAACTCATAATGGAATGTGTCATGGAGTGTCTGTCCTGGTGAAATTGCATTAGAAATACGAGTGGACATTGCACATGTTGGTTCACATTAAACAATGACTCGTAAAATGCTTAACAAGAACAACAGATACACATCCTTATTGTTGCAACTTGCCAGTTGCCTCCTGCTGCCTGCGTTGCACGTTGCAAGCTGCATGCTGCATGCTGCCTGCTGTTGATGTTGTTGTCTTTTGCATTGTTGTCGATGCTTTTACGCAAGGACATAAGTAGAAAAGTGCATTTTAAAAATGCATAAGCAACATGAGCACTCATGAAATTGTTTCTTGGTTTCCATTTACTTGGACAAGCCAGAGTTGCCACAGCTTCCAGGACAACGACAACGACAACTTTTTGGCAAGTGTATCTCGTAAATAGAATACTTTATGAGCAGCTTGTAATCTCTCATAATAGCCTGGCACCTATTAAAAATGAAATACCTTATGTGCTTTTTCTACTTTTTACATCAAAATAAAAATAAATAAATTCTGTGGAAAAATTAAGATTTTTGTTGCGAATTTAAGTAACTTGTCTTCTAAGCTTTATTGTATTTTTTGGTGTGTTTAAATTTCCATTGAGTAATACAAAATTTACTTCAAATGTTTATCTTAATATTTGTATGCGTTTCAATCTGTAAAAATACTAAGCAAAAACCTATAAAAAATACTATCCATTTTATTTTTTATTTTTATATTTAAAGTGTTCAAAATAAGCACTCGAAAATCTATAAAAAATATTATTGCTTTTAGTTTAAAAATTTTAAATTTATACTGTTCAAAAAAAACTAATCGAAAATCTATAAAAAATAATTCAAATTTTAATTTGTTTTTATATATTTATAGTATTAAAAACAAGCACTCGAAAATCTATAAAAAATACTTTTTATTTGAATTTAATATAATAATAATAAAAATAGGCACTCGAAAATCTATAAGAAATACTTTTAATATTAATTTACTATTTTAATTTGTATACTATTAAAAATAAGCATTCGATGAGTTTTCACTACTAAATGTGAACTTAATTTTAATCAATTTATTGGCATTTTGGGGTCCCTTAACTTAAACCAAAGCCACAACAATATTTCCTTAACTTAATTTTTACTGCATTCGTTACACTTTCAAGCATCCCTTAAGGACCAAAAACAACAACGAACTAATATAAATGGGATCGTAATGAACTACAGCCGATGCATGGCTAACAGCCTTTAACCAACTTATGGCTTAAAATCAACGTAACATGTAAAAGCAGCAATGGCCAGCAATTAATCACGTAACTCGGCGCAAACCCGGAAAAACTTGTGTATTTAAGTCCCAAAAGGTTTTGGCAGAGCCAGAGCCAGAGTCAAGACGCCGCCCAGACGGCCCAGACGGGCCTGGCCAACATGCAACAGAGACAAGGGTCTCTGGTTATTGGTTCAGCCCTCGAAAGTCAGCCGAGTCAGGCGAGTTGGCGAGTTCAATAAATTAAGTTCGCCTTGCTGGGAATCAATGATGTATATGAGACGGAGGCATCAAAGACGACTGGTGATTTCCCGATGAGACATGAGCCATGTGGCCTGGCCATGGGATGATTATGTTGATGGTAATGATGATTAGGTCTTTGGCTTAAATATCTTAATCAAATTATGCTTACTTTGATGTTTCTTGAAGGAGTAGCTATGGCCAACAGCCAAACCCACTTAATGAGCTTACATTTTTACACAACCCCAACCCCCACCTCCCCTCCTTGCCATGTTTGAACGACCACTCCAATCGTTCCATATACTCAAGTTGTCTGATATTTTTACCAAAGCGCTTTTCCTGTCAGCTGTCTGCGCTCAACTTTTGCCCCAGCAACTTAATTAGTGAGCGGCAAGTGGAAAACAAGAACAAAAATATACCAAACACATATGCGTTGTGTGTGCGAGTGTGTGTGAGTGTGTGAAAGTTGCTGTCTAAAGACAACGAGGGCGGCGACACTTTTGGTACTCCCCTTATTCCCCACCAGCAAAACAACAACAACACCAGCAAAGAAGCAAACACTTCTCAGCTAAATCCCAGCAGCATCTTTTGGGCAACTTAATCAACGCGTTTGCCGCAAAAACTTTTGGGTTACGTGACTAACCCAGTTTTGGCACGACGCAACGGGGAATTGCGTGCAAATCGCAAAATGAATCTGATCCAAGGCGCTGAAGTGCAACATCTTTTCGAGTTTAATATAATTAACACACACAGTTTATGCAACCAACTGAGTCTTATCATGCAGTTGCAGCCACACTCAAATTGCAACACACTTTAAATGGCTAAGAGACACATGTTGCAAGCTCTTACTTTTAGAATCCAGCAGTTATACCATTCGGGATTAAAATATAAAATATATTTTAATGAATGTTTTGCTCTCTTTTTTTTTTGCAACATTTCAGCTTTATTCACGTATTTTTTCTCAGAATGTTGGGGATTAGCTGAGAAGCAGCTGCTTTGTGCACAATTTGTCACTAGTTGCAGCTTATTTGCTAGCAGGAAAAACAAAAACATCTTTTATAAATAGCTGAAATGTATCTGTATTTGTATCTGTATCTGTGACAGTGTATCTGTATCTGTATCTGCAGCTATGTATCTTTAGCTGCCTTTGCTATTGCTCTCTCTTTCTCTCCTCGCCAATTGCATTGTGCGTTTAATTGCGCTGCTTGGCTTAAACGTGCGCTGACCTTTGACAACGACACACACACACACACTCAGACTTGTTTGTGTTTATAACGGCATTATGAGTTTTAAGCTGCTGCAAGCAAATAAAGCCAGAAAAGTAACAGAAGCAAAAACATAAAAATATAAGCAACAACAAAAAAAGGGGAATAAAAACAAAAAAAAAACACGCAGCCGTTTGCAATGTCAGGAGACAAAACGACGACAAGTGGATGGAAGTGGAGGTGACGGGAAAGGGGCGGAGCAAGAGTAATGAAGAAAAAGGAAGAAAAATAAAGAAAAAGGCAAAAGGAAAAAGGAAAAGGCAATGGCAGCAACATCGTGTCGCAGTCGTCAGTCGACATCGTCGTCGAAACAAGCCAGAGCCAAAATGCTCAAAACAGATTTATGTCCATGCCGACAATGTGCCGCACACCCCCCTCCCCCCTCACCACCCTTGCACCAAGAACTTGGCTTGGCTCATACCAATTGAGGCTGAAACGTTGATGCTGGCGCATCTTCACCTAACTGAAAACACATTCAACAAACGAGATTTGCGTAATTCCTGCAGCTCAGTCAAGGTTCGTCTCGGTTTACTGTTTGTCGGTTTGTCCGTTTGTCGGTTTGTCCGTTTGTCGTTTTGTCGTTGTCGGTTTCTACTTGCTGTCGAGTAATGCCTCAGCGTACTTTTGCATACACTTCCACGAAAGAGAGTCGCCAACTAGCAGTAATCAATCTTGCAACATGATAAGTACAAGTATAAAAACCTATCTCAAATTTTGTAAATTTAACTTACTAATAAAAAAGTATTTATAAATTTTAAATAATAACTAAATTTACGTTTTTCTCATTGTTCACTTTAATTTATAGTTTCATAAAAAAATTTCTTAAATAAAAATGCTATCAATAAATATCTATAAATGTTCTCAATAACTTTATTTGTTAAATTATTTTTTATATACTTTTAAAAAAGCTAATCTTTTTTTTTTTAGCTTTTTAATATATAATTAAATATTTTTAGACTTATACTGCAAACTCAACAATGCAGCGTTTTTCTCATTGTTCAATGTCTCAACTAAAATTGCTATGTTAAATATAAATATCTATAAATGTTAACAATAACTAAATTTGTTGAATCAATTGCCAAAAGCCAGAAAATATTTAGCTGTCAAAAGTTTGCGAACTTTTAAAACAGCTAAGATTTTATTCAGCTGTCAAATACTTAATATTTTCTGGCTTTTTCTGCAAGCTCAACAATGTAGCATTTTTCTCATTGTTCAATTTTAATTTATATGCGAATGGATTAATTAAAATTCTACTCAGCTGACAGGCACTTTGACAGTTACTAAGCTGAGTTTCTTTAAGCGATTTATTGATGAGATAATCTAGTTAAAAAATGCTTAAATAAAATTCGCAATGCTACATTGGCTTAGTTAGTATTCCAATCACTCGCGATTCTCGAATGTTGGAGTAATCTTTTTTAAAGAGTACCACATTTGCAGTTACACCTTTTTGTGTTGTTGTTGTTGTTGTTGTTTGTTGTGGTTGTTGTTTTTTATTTGTTCACTCAGAGCTTTGAGGCGTGCTGTCTGCTTACGGGAGTTTTATTTCGTATGCCACGCCAGGCACAAGGCCTGACAATGTGGATGGTTTTAGCAGCAGTTCAGCATCAACTTGCAACTTGCTGCATGCTGCTTACTGCTAGCTGCTTGCTACTTGCAACTTGCTGCTTGCTGCTTCCGCTACGAATGCCATATGAGTTAAGAGCAGCTGCTCGACCATTCTCATAGCGGCACTTTTTTCTTTCTAGGCTATGTCAGTTGTAGTTGTTAGATGTTAGATTTTGGATGTTGGATGTCAGTTGTCAGCTGTCGGTCGCCTGTTCGTTGGTCCCGTTGACATTTGTCGCATCTTTTTTTGCCACTGACTCAGCTCTGCACCAGCTCACTTGTAGTACGATGCAATCAATGTACACACAACTAACATATGTCCATGCATATATGGAGTGACACTCTAAAAAAAAAAACACCGAATTTTGCACCCAAATTAAGTTAGAAAATCCTACATCAGGAAAGAAAATTCTTAGATCAACAATTTTGGAAATTATTTATTTTACATCAGAGAAGATATTCCTAATTTCAAGAATTATTTATACCACAACTTTTATATTAAACACTGTTTTTGAATAACTTAAGTAATACCACAATTTATATTAAAAATTTTGATTTTTATATATTTTTTAAATGAAGAACTTAATTGTTGTTCTTTTTTGATATTATCAATTTATGAAATCATAATCAAATCAAAATACTGATGTATATTATATGAAATATGTGATGTAAATATATATTTAAGTTTGTAAGTTTCCAACTGAAAGGCTCAATTGCACTTTATATTTTTAAAAACATAAATAGATGATAATAAGAAGAATATATTTGATTCAAGAAATATATATAAAAAAAACTTTAGTTATATTATAATATTAAATGTGTAGTTATACTTGAAATTGAAAGTTAAAAACGGAGTATTTGATTTTGTTGTAGTGTATTTGCGTGACCAGCCCATTTGGTGTTTGTTCTGTGAAATATTGCACATGCAACTGTTCAACTTGTCGACTGCTTTCCGGCAGCAACAGCAATGGCAACATCAGCCGCAGTAACATGAAAAGCAAGAGCTACGACTTCCGCTGCTGCTGCTGTTGCTGCTGTTGTTGTCGAGACGACGTCAACGCCTCGACTTGGGATCTCACCTGCATCACTTGCATTTTCCGGCAAAACGTAGCAAGCAGCACGCAAAACGTTGGCGAGACAAAAAAAAACAAAAAAAACATAGAAAAAATAAATTGTTGGATATCATTGTTTGAGACTGGCTGAGAGAGCTGCCTGGGCAAATATTTTGCGCTAATCCTCGCACATCAAAAGCCAGTGAAAGAAACAAACAAAACACAAAAGATGAAGAAACCTATAAAACAGGGGGGTAAAAAATGAGCCAACTTGGTCCATGGACTCAGTGTGGACTCACCTTGAATTTGTTTTGGCTGTGTGTGCGCCATTCAAACGCTTGAATAAACAAACGGCACACACACACACACAGACACACACACAGCGAGAGATACACACAGACAAAGGGCGCAAAAATGTCTAGAAGTGGTCTTTATTGGTCTTGTCTGTGCTCCAGTCCAGTCCAGTCCAGACTCTCAGCTCACCTCAGCTCAGATCAGCGCAGACCACCAAGTGAGTGAGTTATCTGATGGCAGTCATGTGGCCCCTCACTGCCAACTGCCAACTGCAAACTGCAAACTGCCAGTTTGTCTTTTTCTATACATCGCTGTGTGTATTTTTCTGTGTATTTGCGTTTAAAGTTTTTTGATTGAATTGTTGCAAATTGTTTGCAAATCTATTTCGATTCTCTTTGCCGGCCACGACCCCCATATCGAACAATTGCTTTTTGTCTTGTCTCCGAGGCATTTGCGGCCACGCAGATACATATACCATATATATATACATATATATATATATATATATGCAGATATACACAGAGTCGTAACCAACCGACCAACCGACCAAACCCGACATGACACTGAGTTATGGTTCTGACAGCTGCACAAAAAAAAAAAAAAAAAGAGAAAAGAAACCAACATCGATTGCCGCAAAAGCAAAAAAAAACGATGAATGAAGGCTTTTTAACCCAGCCCAATTCTTAAAATTGTTGTTTTTATATTTCTCTGTTTTCGTTAGATAATCCTATTAGCAACCAAAGCGCAACTTCAGCAACAGATAAAGTAATTACTCCCCAAACCAAAGAAAAGATGCTTCGCTGAGTTTTGCCAAAAGGTAAAATGTTTAACTTTTAGGCTCAACCTTTTAATTAATTACAAACTTTTATACACTTTCAAGGCAAGTGTATATCGAAATGTTTATTAAAAAAGTCAGTATTTGAAATTTGCCGTACAAAAATGTACTTTTTTAAATATATATAAAAAAAATTCTATCATTTTTTTTCTGATACTTATTGAACAATGAATAACAATTTAAGTACAAATATTGTTAAGTTTTTATGTGATGAAAATAAGTTCAGGATTTGATATTTACAGTACAAAAATTATTTTTTCTGTATTTAATGAATATTTTAATGAATTACAATGAATAAAGCTTAATGTTTATTTACCCATGAGAATATCTGCTTAGCAAGAGTGGAATTATTTATTCAAGATTCACAAGATCCACATTCATTATATATATTATATTTATTTTTTTAATTTGTTTTACGATCTGTTAATAAACATTAAATCCAATGCAAACATAACATTTTCCTCTAATCTAAATATTGCAAGTTTCTTATGTTTCCAGTTAAAATAACAAAATAATAATAAAGTCTGCCAGATATCTCTTAATTATATCAACAAATTAAATATATGTTTTAAGTCGTTAATTTTTCCAAATACCCTTTTTTCCATTTACTTTTGAAATCCCTACCCTTTTTCCCCCTTTTCGTTTGATAGCCCAAATCAATGGTCTGTCATTGGCAGAAACGTCCGATTTATATTTACATTACCATTACCTAGGAAATGTTGTCTTTAAGCACATTTACCGGTTGAGGGTGTGGCGCCAAATCTGAAGAAACGCGGGGGGCGGGCAACATTTATTTAGCTATTAAATACGCTTCATGGGTTTTTCTTATTTTCATTATCAATTTGAAAGCGCGCTGGGCCAGCTGTAAAAAAGCTTTTAACTTAATTATGTTGGCCATAAACTGCAGGTTTATTTGGCCAGCTTTTGGCGTGTGAACGCTTTGGAACGAGGCGAGTCTAATTAAATGTCGCCTGGGGCATAAAGTCCACGAAAATGTATACACAACACACACACACAAATGTAACTCACAGATATATTTATATATATTTATTTCTTTTTGTTTTTTCCTTGTTTTTTGTTATTTTTTTTTTTTTTTTTTTGGACTGCAGCGAGCCGCCTTGCGGTGTGAAGTGTTTGCTCGTGAAATACTTGAAGCAATCATTATTTTGACCATTTCGGCTTGTCATTGTGGCCAGTTGTGAAGTGTGTTGAATGAATTACATAAATTCTGAAATGGCCATGCGGTGCAGAGCAGCACCCAGTATTGACAGAATTAAGCGCTAGTCAAACACCAACAGAACCCACACATTTACTCCAAAGTGTTTTAATTTAAACCGTTAACATATAATTATATATATATATAAACTTATATAACAAAAGCGAAAAGTAAACTCGGCTCGGACACTTGAAGTTGCTGTATGTCGCCTGTTTCTTCTGGGCCCTGGCCAAATGTCATTAGCATGTAAGCATGATAAATGGCCAAAATGTGCGCCGACTGCGCAGACTGCGCTTTATATATATGGCTACAAAATTGTACTTATGTCTCTAGTGGAATTTGTCTGGGCTCCGAGTCGAGGGCAAGTCTAGGCATGAAGTCGTCAAAACCATTTGTCACTGTTTTGCCACGATTTTTGTTTTTGTTTTTTTTTTGGTAGCTGAGCTTTAAAGAGTCAAGCACAACTGGGCAGCTCCATTACTTAGCCATTGTCGCGGCTTTAAGTTCATTTTCCTTTCAATTGTGCGGAATTTGTAAGGCAAATTGTGTTCTTTGGCGTTGTTTTGTTTATTTATTCTTTCAAATTAGGTTTACAAATAAATTAAGAGCTTATTAAATGAATCATGAATTTGTGAGTTAAGCTACATGTTGAAAGTTGAACGAACTTGTAAGTTAAGAAGCCTCCTTTAAAATCTAATTTTTATTTGTACTTTATTCATTAATTTACTTATTTTAGCTATTTGATTAATGAGCAAGAATTTTAGCTGTTTGATATATGAGAAATTAATTAAATACGTTAATCGCATTTGTAAATATTTCTCAGAATTTTCGACTTTATTTTTATGTGCAGGTTTCTCCTCTGTTTATTGATTTAAATTTCTGCTAAAAAGCACATCATCATTAAATTGATATTATCTCCTCATTTTTTTTGTACACAATTTAAACTTGGGATTTATGTTAAGCTACTCTAACTCAGCAGCTGAAACACGTCCAATTAATTAAAAATGATGAGGCAAGAAACAACAGAGTGCAAAATCGGTTTCATCAACACAGTTGCCACATAAAAAACAAACATGTTGCTATGCTGAGGCATGCGATGCTTCGAGCTGTGTGTCTTTGGAATCATAGCAATCATATCTAGGTGTGTATTTTGTGTGTGTGTGTTTTTTTTCATCTTTTCTTTTCGAGATATAGCAGAAATCAATCATACGCAACGTGCGCTCGCTGCTCGTCATGGCAATGAAATATCGATTACGACACGTTGTCGTTGTCGAGGCAGTCGCAACAACATTGACTGATGTCGCGGATGTTGCGTATTCGTATCTCAAATTCTTTGTTATTGTTGTTGTTGCTGTTTGTCGTATAAAAGCAGGCACAGCACTTTTCGAGTGCGTCGCAATGAAATGCAAAACGAGTCAACCGCAAGCAACTGCCCCCTTTGCCTCTTTGCCACGCTGCCTCTCTGCCACCCTGCCACTCTGCCACCTTTGGCCAATACCCCTCTGCCACTGCTGTCCATACCTTCTTTCATTTCATTAACGCTACTGCAGTCGCGGCGACTTTAAGTGCGTGTGCTTAGTGCCAACGGCAGCCGTCAAAAGCAGCGACAAAGCAGACACAGCAGCCATCGACATGGTTGCCACATTGACAGACAGACAGACAGACAGGCGACACACAGGCAGATAGCCAGATAGCCCCAGACAGCTGGGGCAAGTGCGCGCGTAAATAAAATTACGTTTACAGCAAAGGCGGCCACACGCATTTCTATGCCTCAACAGCAACAGCAATATGGAAATGGGTATGCAAGATTGGTAAAGCCCAACAAAGGTGAGTAATAAAGTATATATATAAAGTATATATATATATATATATATATATATAAAGTATATATATATATATATAAAGTATATATATCAACACATAAAACACTTGAATTAACTAAAGAAGTGAATATAATTTAGAATAAATGTTGCTATATAAAAATGTCATTCCCAGAAAAAACATTTTTATATAATTTTAATTTAATAAAATGCGATTTTGGATAATATTTATAAATGCAGATTTATTCCATTAAATTTAGGCCTACTTTCTGATTTCTAAGCTACCTTCTCCAAACTACACCTTAAACAAATAAAAGGTGAGTACTAAAGTATTTATATAAAGTATATAAATATCATCAACACATAAAGTCTTTGAAATAACTAAAGAAGTGAATAAAATTCGAACTGAATGTTACTATATAAAAGTATCATTCACAGATAAAACATTTGCTGCAAATTAATTTCAATAAAATGCGATCATTGATAATATTTATATTTTATATTTATTTTTATATTTATTTATAGTTAGCTAGTTAAATATACTTTTTAACCAACCCAAAGCTAAACTTAAATCATATAAAATATTCGATGAACATTTTCTAGCCATATAAAAGTTGTATTAATTTATTACATATTTGCATTTAACAGAGTATCCAATAGTCGAGCATATTTAACAACTTCATTTGCATAGTTGACTATTTTTTGTAATATTTTACTTTTTTTTTTTTTGCATAGACTGTCTGCGTCGCGGTGCACTTTGTGTCGCGTATTTTTCATTCATGGTTGATTTTTTGGTATTTTGTCGGCGAAGCCTTTTATCAATCATCGAGCTGACGTGGTACGTGAGCCTCTGGGCCAATAATTGCATACGATAAGTTGCCCAAGTGCAGGCAAGAGACAAATGTGCGCCGCACAACCACAATACACGCCACACACCCCACACCCCACCGCACCGCACTGGAGTTTGAACCAATTGCAATTGCTGTCCCTGTTGCCTGTTTAAACTCATTAATAATGACCCGAGGCGTGCGCCAGCAACGACGACGATGACGATGATGATGATGGCGATGACGATGATGATGATGATGACGATAGCGACGACGACTGCCAGTGGTTGTCCGCCCTGGTTGCCATTGTCAAATTGTGGGACACGCCCACCGCCACACAAATCGCCTGAATCGCAACACATGTCTAATGCGCAATTTATGCTGGCCAACTCAGGCTGATTTTCAACTAGACAGGTTGTGGGCTATGTGGGCTACGAGGGGGGGTCAGAGGTATGGTGCTTTAAAGCCGCTTGTTTTCAGTCGATTTGGTGGCTTACTGTGCAACTTGCAGCTTGTTGTAGCTGTTGCACTTAGAGAAATAATTTGAGAGCAGTTCACAAAATTCCTTTCAATTTAAAATTGGTTTTTTTTAAGAATAAGTATTTCTTAAATCATTGGCCTAAATACTTGAAATAAGTTATTTCATGCATTAAATTAATTGTCAAATTTCAAGCACAAAACGTGAATATTTATGTGCAATTCTAGATTCTGATTTTTTAATTGTTCTTATTCGTGTCACATTCGAAGAACAAAACGATTGCAATTAAATTCCGTTATTATGCAATTTAAAAACTGGCCTTTTTTTTCTGCAAGTGTAGAAGCGAGTGTTGTCGTTGTTGTTGTTGTTGTTGTTGTTTGGTAAGTGCTGCATGTGCTTGTAAAATTATTATAAATGTCTTGTTGATGAGCTGTGATTATTAACGTTTACGTGCTTCAATTTTGTTTTAGCCACAGCCGCAGCTGTGGTTGTAGTTGTAGTTGTAGTTATAGTTGTAAAAAAAACAACTTAAAGCCGCATGCAACATGCAACCTGGCAGCTCAACGCGACGCCAAGTGTCATTAGTCAGTTCGTGGAATTGCTAACTAACTAGCCTGTCTCACCACTCGGCCCGCCCGATCAATCACGAATGAACTGGAACACTATGCCGTGGGCGATTTACCGATCAACTGCTCCGATTATGCAGATACACGTTGCTATCTTTATGCCTCAGTTACTTGTAGTATCTTCTGCCTGCCTGCCTGCCATATAATTAACTAGCGGCGGCCTCTCTGCGAGTCTCCCTCTCCCTCTCCCGCTGCCCCTCCCTTCCCCTGCTGCTGCTCATTATGTCGCAGACCCCACAGGCAACCTTGATGACATGCATTTGCATAAGATAATGTGTAAGTATGCTTATCATGTCACATTGTATTCCATTTATCAGAGATGCTCTTGAGATGCTCAAAAAGCTTGTTAACCTCTCAGAAAATCTATAAAAAAAAACTTATTGCGTATTCACTTGAAAAATACTTTTTTTCTATTTTTGTCCTTTTCGTTGTAAGCTTATTTTTTTGTTTTATTATAGCTTAATTTTTCTATTAATAAAATTTATTTTTAAAAGACGTTAATAAATTTGACTTGAAACGTAATTATTTTTATTTGTTTTCCTTTTCGCTTATTTTTGTCAATTGCAAGCTTAATTTTTTGATTCTTAAAATTTCTTTTTAACAGTTGTTCAGAAATTTCACATTTTTATTTTTATTTGTTGCCTCTTCGCTTTAATTTATTTTTTTTTTGATTTTTTTTTTATTCTTAAAAGCCTTTTATGAATTTCAGTGAGCACATAATTTTAAGTTTATTCGCTTGCGCAAATAAAGTTATGCAAAATTGTATATTTCGTTATTTACATTTAATGCAAAAAATAACTGCTATTTAAATAAATGTTCTATGAAATAAATATATTTTTTGACGTTTTAACATTTTGTTCAAGGCAATTTATCCCTTGTTCAAATAATATACAATAAATTTCGACTGTTTTTTTTATTATTAATATATATGTCATATTTTATTTGCAGCCCGCATAATAAAAATGTTCTCAATTTATGTTTGTCTGATTTTTGTTTGCTTTGAACTTGTCTAGTAATCAAAAATATTTTTCAATTAAAAGCCAGCATCAATTTAATGGCCATGGACAATGTCTTCGATTTCATGGGCATTTTATGTATAAATATATTCTATGTTTTTTTATATTGCACGCTTGAATGAAATTTTGCAAAGCTTTGCTGAAATCAAAGAGCAGAAACCAGGCCGAGACTCACAAACACAACACACAGATACAGATTCACATGAGAAAATCAGAACTATTTATTTGATTTGTCCGCACAATGATGCCAACTATGAGTTGGCGTGCAACATCAGCAAAATTTTCTAACACACACACACACACACAGATAGAGGCACAGACAAAAGGCAACAAGAGCCAAGAGGCAGCTTGGAGCTGTCGGATCTCTCAGAGGTCTCATCTCACAGTTCTTGTCGTCGCTGACGACCCATTTAATTTGGCAAACGTGCGCAGTTTTAAAGCAAGGGGCAAACCACACACACAGGCTGTGTGGCACCGTGGCATACGATACTAACAGCAGCAGCAGCAGCATCGCCAGCCGGCGACGTGTGAATGATGACACTTTGCATGTTTGCCAAGCCAGCAAGCAGCAAGCAGCGGAGGCTCTTTCTCTGCACTAAATATTGATGAGGGTGCCCAGAAATGGGGAGGGGGTTGGGGAGGGGCACTACGCCTGACGGTTAGCATATGGCAGGCACGTGCAAAGTATGCAACACTTTTTATGCGCGATACCATTTAAAAATACTAAAAAGGGAGTATTATGATATATAGTGTGAATGTCATCGTTTGGCTGTTGAATACATCTCCATACAAAATTCGAGTCGATCTCTTGCAACCTTAGAGAATATATCATAATAATAATATAAATAATGAAAATTATAATTATAATTATTCCATGTATTAATATCAATAACAGCAAAAATATATTGTTAAAACATTTTTTGTTGGATTGGATTCCGTCTGAGTAAATCGTTAAAAATCGTTGAAAATGGATGTGGGACCATTTTACATTTTAATATCAGAGAACCCTTTAATTTTTATTAATTTTATTTAAGTTTATTATTGCATTTTGGATTTCATGTCGTTCAATTGTAAGTTTCATTGTAAATTTGTTAAAATACTTTTGTATATTTGTGGACTGTTTAAAAAAAAAAGAAATTACTCAAAAAAATACATCTTGCTTTTAACATAATTAAAGCTAAGGCAATAAATAAATTTGTTGTGCATGATAAGAACCATTTAACTTAATGTAAAAAAATTTATATTTTTTGCTAAGTATAGAGTATTTGACAGTCGTGCGCCAAATTGTTGTGAATCGACATAAATCACAGGGCATGTAAAGCAACGGAGCAAAGGACGAAGAGTGTGTTTAGTATTTTGGGGCATTATTCTTGTCATTGTTTGTGTGTGGTTATTGCCGTTGTTGTTGTTGTTGTTGTTGTTGCTGTCACTGCTTAGGTGGCGCTAATGCGAACAGCAAAGGGCGTCAGATTGTGGCGCAAAAACTCACCTTGATCTCGTGTATGAAGTCGGTTTCATCCAGCAAATTAATGCGCACGGACATTATCCGCGAGGGTCGACACAGGCAATTCATGATGTTTGCTTTGTATTGTTTACTTTGTCACCTTGTTGCAAATTATTCAAGCGAATATTTGTCACTCAAAGCAGTCGGCATCTTTCGCGTGAGATAGCTGCAAGATAAGTAGACAGATATTTTAGTATATAAGTGATATATATATATATATATATGGGGATATAAGTGAGTGCGAGTTGTGTATAGAAAGTGGCAATTAGGCTGTGTACATAATTAATAAATATTTTGTGATGTGATTTGCTATCATTCAAGACATGCTGCATGCTGCATGCTGCTTGTCTGCTGCATGTTGCAAGCTGCAATTAGCCAGCTGTAAACTGGTTTGAGATACACTTCACAGATATATATATATATATGTGGATTCGCTCAGACATAGCCTACTGGCTATGGCGATGACAGTCTTGTTTTTTAATAACTCTTTTTGGCTTGAACTTGTATGAAAGCCACTGTGGCACTTATCTGTGCCGCAGATCGCGGCAACATCATCAGCAGCAACAGCAACAGCAACAGTAGAGTTAAGGACGGGGCAATGACAAACCAACTATCAGCAGTTGCCACTCCCCAGTCGAGTATTATCATTATAATTTTATAATTGCGGTTGTTGCCGACGATAAGTTTAATATGCACGAAGCAGCAGCAACAACAACAGCAACAACAATAACAGCAACAACAACAACAATAGCAACAAAAGTCACTTAAGCGGATTAGTTAAAGGACGCTTGCCACTACTCCAGCTGCCTAAAAGCAGATTATGTCATTAGAGATACTTATATACAGTACCTCCTCCATATACTGTACATAGAATATGAAATAGCCCCAGCAGCTGCCTTTGTCGCTTTAAAACCTTAGCAATTTTGGGGGATTGAAACTAACCATGGAAAAGCATAGCTAATATGCTAAGCAGGTATTTAATTAAAATACTCATTTACATAACTGTGAGTTTTATATATTATTAAATCTTAAGCTTAAATTTTAATCAAAATCATGAAAAGATAGTTTTTATTTATTTTTGTTGCTCTTAATAAATTCTTATCTTAATTCAAATTTACTTTACAAAATTTACAAATATGCTGTGCAGCTATTAAATTAATTTATAAATTTTCATGAGGTTTTAAACTTTTAAATCTTAAGATTAAATTTTAATAATATATTTTTTCTTCTTTTCTATATTTTTTTTGTTGGTCTAAATAAATTTCTAATATCAAAAAGAAATTAGATTTTTAAAGATACAAAAACTTTAATAAACCATTTATGAAAACAACATTTCATTTTAATTTAGTTAAATTTCATGAAACTTGTACAAATTAAATGGAAATTTTTTTGTGTTTTTTTTTTTGTGTATCTCGGAAAATAGTTGACTGTAACAAAAAGAGCTGGATATGTGTGCCTTTGGCTGAAAATAAATTAAGTTCAAAAGTCTCAAAATGCTGACACACAAAAATGTTTTGTTCTTTAGAGATTTGAGCGTTGTGTGTGTGTGAGTGTGTGTGTGTGTTCACTTTGAGCCAGATGACAGGCTTTGTGAGTTGTGGAGCATCTGTTGGCAACTACAAAATAATTAATGTACATTTCACATAATGAATAGCAACGGCGAACGAGCGCGTCAAGCAACAAACAGACAACAAAAAAAACAACAAAATAATGGCAACAGTAACTACAACAAAAAATGGCAACAGTAACTACAAAAAAAAATGGCAACAGCAGCCAGCGAGTCATGTTAACATTTCACACATTTCACATGACAGTCGCCGACAAACTGCAAGTGAGTTGTTTTTTTTTGATATTTGTTTCTTTCTTTTTTTTAATGAAAAGAGTTACGGTTTAGGTTTTTACTGTTGATAGTTGCGGAGGCCATGCGAAATTTGCATGGCATAGGCTTTCATTAGTTGGTGGCGAGCGGGCGTTGCAAGTGTGGCTGCTCTTGTTGCACAGCTGGCACATTTCACATGGACAGAGCGCTGCTCTCAAGGCGCTCATTACGCTAATGAAATATTATGACTAATTAATGGAAAGTCAGTCGGCTGACAGACTTGACTGACATGTGTCAGACATCTGTGTCTTTAACTTGGTCACTCTGTCAACGCTGCAACATGAACAACAGCAGCAACAGACACAGCAACAGACACAGCCACAGCAACTTGCCTCAATTAAAATCTATAAGTGCATGAATACATAACTCATCATTTACATATATCGTATATATATATATATATATATATATTGTGTATATATTTATGGGAATGACAGTCAGTATGAATGGCGCTGCATGTAATTTTAATTGCATTCAAACGCGACCAAACTGCAGTTCGTTCAACTTCAACCAGCAACAAATAGCAACAGCAACTCAGCAACAGCTACAACAGACGCTGCATGTGCCACCCACAACAGTAGCAACAGCAGCAAGAGCATGCCACAGTGCGGCACTTGCAGGCCGCACAGCGGAAATTACAATTTACATTTGTGTATCGCATTTTTATGACAACATTTTACAAATTACGCGCGTTCTTTAATGTTCAGCTCGTTAAGCATACTTCAAATTTAAAACATTTTACACTCACAAAAAAATAGAGTAACACATTCAAACTATAAATTGTCTAAAAAAAAACTAATCTAAAATTTAAGCTAACAATTTCTCAAGATTTCTGTTCGAATTTGGGCTGATGGCGTTTTATTAATATGTACGAAATTGCTTTTCTGAATGCACATAATCCATATTTTTGTTCAGATATGACAGATTTGTTAAAGTGTAATATATTAACTAAAAATTTAGCAAAACAACCGCAACAAACACGCGCCGCAAACGCAAGTTAAGCCCCCAAAATCCCCAAAAAGTCGAAGACATGTGATAAATATGACATTGATCGGTTTTTGAGCGTCTGCATCCCCAACCCAAAACCAACCCCCCTCCCTCCATCTACTTACTTAGCACTAAGAAAATTTATAGCTTTGGCATATTTATAGCGTTATATCTGAAAAAGGCCTGAGCCCAGGCACAACAGGACATCATCAGTCGCTGTGCAAGGACACCCTCATAATTTCTTTTGCCATCAAATTTATCACCAGACAGCAAAAGTGTTTGAGGGGGGCGTGAAGAAAAAACTTGGCTTGATTTCTGATAAAACAGTGTGTGTGCTTGTATGTGTGTGAGTAAGTTTGTGTGTGTTTGTGACCTGATCGACCCCATTACTAAATCTGTCTATTTATCAGGCATCTGCAGCCCCCAAAAAGAAAAAAACTTTGCTTTCAATTTCAGCCGGATTTTACTATTCTCAGTGCATCTCTCTTTCTCTATCAATCTCTCGCGCTCTCTTTCTCGTTGTGTTGCTACTTTTCTTTTTGCCAGCTATCATTTTGGCTTTATTATTAATAAGTACACACAACCACACACACACACACACACACACACACAGAGAGAGCGTCATAAAGTTGACTACATCTGAGGACTGCATTGGCTTTCTTTGTCTGCCTTTGCTGACGTGCGTATCAATAACTGAAAATGTCTCAAACAGCATTTTGTCATATTTCAATGAATGCCACGCAACACCCCTCACCCCCCTTCCGACGTTTTGGCCACCCTAACATTTGATGTTTGCTAAAGTAATGCCAAAAAAAAGCACTAGCAAAGGCAAAGGCAAAGGCAAAGGAGAAGTCGAAGTGGAAGTCAAAGTCAGCCAGCAAAAGCAAACAAACTTTTAGCACATGCTCAGGAATCCATCGAGGCAGCCATCCATCCATCCATCCATCCATTCTACATCTGGCAACAGGATGCTGTCTGCTCCAGTTTTCTTTCTGGTCTAAACGAAATTATTTATTACTTTCGGTGCAAATGGTGGCTGGCTGATTGTTGTTGTTGTTGGCTGGTTGTTGTTAGCTGGTTGTTGTTGTTGTTGTTGTTGCTATATGCATGGGAAGCTGCTGGTAATGATGATGAAAAACGTGAAAGCATCGAAAAGTGCAAATGGCTAAAGGTGAATCGTTGCTGTAAAAGGCAGAAGGATTGCTTTTCAGTCCTGGAAAGCCTCCCCACCACACCCCAACCCCCCACAGCACTTTAATGATGATTAAATGCCGCGTCGCCGCCCCAAGTTTTTGGGTGGGCAACTCTGACACATTTTGTCGAGCTGTGATTTACCTTCTTTATTTTTCTCTCTAACTTTCTTTGAGTTTTCATTTGGAGTATTTCTTTGACTAGGAAATCGGGCAGTCAGTGAAATGAGCTGGAAAATGAAGCCAGTGCCTTGGGATTTATTTTCTAAATAACTAAAATCTAATGTTGATGGACTTCAGAGCGTTGAGAACCTTCTAGCCGACATATCAAAAGTTAATATAACAAACGTCATTGTTGAGGGAATATGGGAATTCGGCTATGAATCCCAGGCTAAGATTTGTCAGCTGCAAAAACTCTGGATATCATAAATAATTAAATGCTAATAAAATCTATTCTATAGATATAAATAAATTAAGTTGTAATATGTTTGTGGAGCTCTATTTCTGACTACAAAGTTCAACATTTGTTAAGCCAATTATTAAGTTGCAACAATGAAAAGCTTCTGTTAAATATACAACTTTAACTTCATAATTATCATACCAATTTTCAACAGTAAATATTTTCAAGAAACACAACTCGGTTGTGAAATGACAAATGCTGTTAATAATTAGAGCCAAGAACAATTGTGAGCCAATGCGTACATAAAATCATTTTATATGCTGAATTTGCCGCTTTGTGTTTCCTTATGGCCAAAACAATTATGAGTTAGCATTTACACACTCTGTGTGTTTGTGTTTGTGTGTGTGCTGCAATTGTGGGTTGCCCATAGCTGGGAGGCAATATGCATGGCTAGAGCCACAGAGGCGACCACAGGCGAGTATAAATTGTGCCGCAAAAGCAACAACAGCAACAAGAATAACATCAATTGCAGCCACAAAGGCAATAACATAGGCCTGGTGCATTGAGGGGAAATGGGGCATGCAACGTGCGGCATATTGCATACCTCGGGCATTTGCAGCAATTAACACGGTCGACGGCGTGCCTTGGCGCCCACTTCGGAGCCTGCCAAACAATTTCTCCAACTCCGCATTTATTTTACTTCTGGTTTTATTTCTTTTGCTTTTGCTTTTTTTTCCTCTTTTTTGTGGCACGTAATGAGCCAGGACGATTGCTTGGACTGACGGGTCTCTAATTGCATTGACGCGTTCGCTTTGGCATGACAATGGGCCCCCGCCCAGCCCCTACCCCCCTCCACTGCTGCCTTCAACTCTGATTGAGTTGCAGTTAATTATATCTCCAGTCTGGTATTTGAATCATTTTAATCATTTCTAGCGGTTTCCCAGCAAATACGATTTTTTACTTATTTGGCTTGAATCTTGACCACAATCAGCTACCAGCAGACATATGTTAACTGCAATCCCCTCTCTCTCTCTCTCTGTCTCCTCCTTTGGCTGGCGTCGAGTGCAATGACACACAAGATCTTGTGCCGTGTGCTCTATGAGTATTTATTTACAGTTGCCGGCAAACGTTGACGACACATTTCTATGTGTGCGTTAATATTTGAGCGATTGCATGTGAACTTGTTAACACCAACTGAGCCGACAACAGCTAGCACACACTTAGCGAAAAACACTACTACATATTCAAAGTGTTACACAAAGTAATTGGAATTGATTTAATTGATTTACTGAATATATTTTAAGAAAGCAACTTTAAAGTAGAAATCTATATTTTTAGACGAGGCTCAATCTTAGTTAATCTACTCCAATCTTTTTCGTTCATTTAACTTGAAATATGAATTTTTATCTTTTTTTTAATAAGAAGAATCGTTCTTGACAGACACCGAAATTTCGCATAATTTTTACGTTCTTTAAATAATAGTTTCATATTTATTTATTATTTATTACTTATAAATTATAGCTCTTAGAATAAGCATAGTTAATATATTATTAATAAATTCATTTAACTGCTTTAAAGAATATCATTTATAGATTTCGAATTTTTATTTTATATATTTATGTTATATATATTTTTTTTTCTTAGTGCAGGGCTCCCTTGACAAGCAAAACTCAAGGGAGTTGAGGGGGGCTGCTTTTGCTGCTGCCTTTGGTGCTGCTGGATACAGGAAGCTGCAAGCTGCTGCTGGCTGCTGCTGGGATTCTGCTTGGTGGCTTGTTGGTCTGGTTGCTAACTCTGGCTCTGGCTGTGGCTATGGGTCTGGGGACTGGGGCTGGGCCATGTGAGTGATTGTCAAGTGGTTGACGCTGCAGACAAATGAAATTCGCTTAAAGTGCGCCGCGACAACAGCCACGTCTAGCACAACTTGACTTGCCTGCCACAGCGAGGGGGCGTGACAGCCAGATTGCCAGACTGCCAGACTTGCCAGACAGCCGGATTGCCAGAGCTGCCTGACTGCCAGACCTGCCAGACTAGACATTCTATATCTAAACCAGGCACGTTGCCATATTGAGCACGTACAAGTGCAACATGTACTCTGAATTTTTTGTTTTTCAATTTTCAATCTCAAGAGACTAATTTAAATTGAAAAAAAATAATATTTGTATAGAAATAATTATGAATAATTTTTTTAAAATAAATTCAAATTGATAAAAATTGCAAACAAAGTCGATTTTTGTGCTAAGTTTTTTATATTTCATAAGAAATAAATCAAATTTTAACAATATTTACTATATTATATTTATAACATATAAATCATTTTTTATTTGTCATAATTCAAAATCTTAGAGCATTTAAGTGTCGCACACACGCGCTTCTGGCCTTCAGTTACCTCATGTTGCAAGTTGCATCGCTGCAATGCCCGCAGCCAGTTTGTGACTTGCATTACGTGAAATTTTATATAAAAATCTTCTATTTTTTTTTTTGTTCATTGCTTTAGTGCCGGTTCGTTTTGTGCGAGTAGAGTGTAGGGGGGGAAAAGGGGGAAAGGATGCATGTGAAACTGTAAAATAGAATCAGCTCATTCGTCATGTTGCGGAAAATGCATTTTATTTTCTATTTGGAATGGCATGCGTGAAAATTACTTTATTTTTAATGATGATGACTATGACTACGCCGAGACGACAATGTTGCAAGACTGCTGAAGTAAAAGTAAGAAAACTTTGTGCTTTGAAATGGCACAGTTGCCAGACTGCAAGGCGGTTGCATTTTACATTTTTTATGGACACAATGGTTAAGACACATAGCCTTAGTCCCAGGCTTAAACCATTATGCCGGCAAAAAGCAGTTGAAAGCGTCGGCGGATTTTCCCTTAACGTTTTTTTTGTCATGTTGGCTGCTGAGCTGCTGTGCATGTCATTAACATTATGAGTGCTTAAATAAGAGCTGCACTCGAAGAAAATATGTTGTCGCTTGAAGAAAGTAAAAATACGAAATTGAAAAAAATTGTTGATTTCACACATTTTTGTCTTACATTAAAAATCCTATGTTGAAATAAATTTAACACGATTGATTAATGATTGAGTTCTATTTATTTATTTATTTTAAGTATTCAAGTAAGGCATCCCATAAATCACATTTTAAATTTATGCAATATAGAATTTTCGGTTTCTCCTTTGAACTTGTTTTTTTTTTTCGAGTGTAGCCACGGGAACTAGCTCAAGGTAACAGGAGCTGCAATTGCAATTGCAATTGCAATTGAAATTGCGGCACAACAAAAAAAAGCGGGTTTAGTAAATTGTCAGGTAGGTTTTCCCGGAGCCTCCTGCCATGATTAACATTTACAGCGCCGAATCCTGCTTTAGGGTAATTCTCCAAAGTGTTTCACTTGCCTCCAAACAATAAACCAGATATTGCGCATAAATTTTACCTATGCCTAACACAGGAGCCAAGAAGCAAGAATGGAAGTCTTGCAACATCAACAACATTGTCGTTGTCGTTGTCCTTGCACACGTGTTACAAATTTTATATGAGCAAACAATTTTCATGACGCCTGTTCAACAAAACACAAAAAAAAAGCAAAAAAAAAAATAATATAAACGCACAACAGATAAAGCCAAATACTCCAAGGAGTAGGAAAAAGAGATAGATAGGTAAAGAGAGAGCTAGGGGAGGGCGGCAAAAACTGCTGCTGGGTTGACAGCAATTTTATATATATGCGTACAGGAAAAATGTCGTAAAAAAGTTTTACGATCAAACATTGCACTTTATGTGCTTTTTTGTAAAATTACCGTACAACATTGGCAACATTGTCAGCTGAGCTGTAAAAGTAGCTAAAATAGGCGAATCCCAGGAACAGCAGCAGCAGCTGAAGGTGCAGCTCAGAGACTCGCAAAACGGAGCTCAATTTCTCAGTATTCCGGGTTCTGCTCCCAGCTCTCAACTCCCAGTCCAATATCCATGAGGCAATCAGGCAAAGTTGCCACACTTTTTATGTGTGTGTGTGTGTGTGTGTACGCTCCGTGGGGTAAATCCAATTTACTTATTTGCCTCTGCCCATCCTTGACTATATTTTCTGCCCAGTTTCGACGCAGCTGACAACTAGGCGGCTACTTAATATACAATATGACTTCAATTAGCTGCTGAGCTGCTTTTAATGTCATATTTTTATGGCCAACTCCACACACATCGTTTTGGGGGGGGGGGGGGGGTCTGCATTGAATGTGGCTCACACATTTCCTTGTGCTGCATTATTACCGCAATTTTATGGCCAAGGGCTATAGGGCTTTTATCTGTTGGTCAACAGCCAGCCAACATTCGAGTGCCGCAAATCGTAAAATTAATGCCACAAAACGTTTTCGCTCTCCTCACGCTCCCTGCTGGGCCATTAGAGAAGCATAAAACATTTTGAGCCAAATCAATGGCCATGTCAAGAAGTGTCAAATATGAATTCAACCTGCGCCTCATTTGCACATTAATAACGCCATTATTCAAATGTTGTCAACAGATTCAATTTGATTTGATTGAATCTAAAGAACTTCTTGGCCAGAGGCACAACAGGTTCTCTGCTTCTGACCCATTTCTATTATTCTCCCGAGAAGGCCAACTTCTCAGTTCACTGAACCAAAAAGACGCGACTGAAATGTGGGACAAATTCTAAACTTCATTTGCATAATTCATGCGACTTTAGCGTAGATCAAATGTTTTCATAATTATTCAAATATGAAAGTAATTACTTTATGTAAGCTTATTTAAATGTGAGCTGCGGCATAATTATAAATTGTTCACATAGAATTTTATAGCAATAATAAAATTTTTTAAAAACTGACATAGATGTGTAAGTTTTAATTATTTTATTGCAATAAATTTTCTCTAATAAACTGCTTTTTTCATTTACATTGCTTTAAGCAGGGGATTTTAAAAAACTTGTTTAATATTTTGTCTAATTAAAAACCTGCTTTTGTTACAAAATTTATTACATTTACATGTAAATTCTAATATAAAAATATGTTCAAAGCAGTCTTTTAATTATATAAAAGAAAAGTTATTTTAACGAAAACTTTTAAAGACATTTTACGAACATTTCTTCAGCAAACTTAATTTGCATAATTAATAAGCCAAACAAAATTCAAAAGAATTTAATTTTTTTTTAGTAATTTATGATCAAAAACTAGATTAGCCTTAACTGATGAGCTTTACAATTTCTAGGAGGGATTTGGAATATTATTCAATTGTAATTAAAGTCAGAAAGTAATCCATGTTAAATAATAAATATCGAAAGGCAAAGTTGCAATTTTAAAACACCATAAATAATTTAGAACATGAAAATTGTTGACAAAAATAAAAAAAACTTTTGAAAATCATAAAGAACTATTAACTAAGGAGTAAAAAAAACACAAATGGATTAGTAATGGCAACATTCGATACAATTCACAAGTGCAGATGACAGATGAAAAAAACAACAAATTTTTTCCCCTTTTTGAAATGGAATCAGCTTTTGACGTTTTTTTATGCCAGTCAGAAATCCATCCGGAAAATGACAATTTTTTTTCGATACGAATTTTTTGGGACAAAAACGATTTTTCAAACGGCTTAAGCAAAGACTGGTGATGCGAGTGGTTGGGTGGTTGGGTGGTGCAGCGTTTGCTGAAAGCTTATATGCGTTTGTTGTTTCAAAGTTAATCAGGCTTGTCGGCTTTACGGGGCGGGGCCTTAGTTAAAAGTCCGTCAAAGTTTGACAAAGGCTGTTAGTTGGTCCGTGATTATGTCCTTTGTGCAACTGCCACAGATGATTGGGAATGACAGATGACAGACAATGATTGGATTACTGAACGTAAAGAATACAATGTGGCATTATATAACAACTCGATTTCAAATGTGCAATGCGCAAATTAAGTAACCCGGCTTTAACTGTACTTCCGACAACAACTCGAACAGCAGCAGCAGCAGACAATGTGCAACAGACTGTTGCCAGTTAGTTGGCATTTGTAATCGCAACTTGCCATCATCAACAGCAGCAGCAGCAACAGCAGCGGCAGCTCTTAGTTTTTTAGTGTGCCACGCAAAGCCCCGCTTGGGACGCCAAATAGGTGTCTTTGGGGAATCGGGTCAGCAGACAATGTCAGCAAACATTTTGCCACCAAATTTGCATTGCATTAATTTGCGGCAACAGTCGGCACAGAAACCAGACACAGATACAATTACAGTTACAGAGCAGAGCCAGACCAAATCCAGGCCCAAAGCTGCAGCGCCCTAATGAACGACTGGCCAACAACTCTGGTTCAAAACAGCGAAAAAAAAGTTAGTAGCACTTTAATATTTACTGAGTTTGCTTCGCAGGCAGTTCAATGGCTTCATTATTGCGTTAATGAGTTGGGCCGAGACTCGCATTATGCTACACTCAAAGAAAATACTAACTAAAAATTAAAAAAAAAAATGTTTTCAAATAGTGTCTAGCAATATATTTTGTGAAAGTTTGAGAAGTTTTCATTCTGTTTATAATTTGGTATAATTTTTACTTGATTTTAGTATCTTACCAAAGATGACTTGACATATTTGTAAAATTAAAGCTTACCTTAAAAAAATGTTTTTATCTGTCTATTTTTAAGAAAATGAAACTGTCTTAATTAATTTCAAAGCGGTTCTGAATTAAGCAAAAAATTATTTATTTTTTAATTTGTAATAAAAATTAATTTAAAAAAATGAAAACAGTAATTGATTAATTTAAAAAAAAATTTTGAAGTAAGCAAGAAATTGTTTATTTTTTGAAAGATTTCAAAATTTGAAATATTTTGAGCTTTTTTTGTATTTTATTTTTGAGGAAATTCATTTCGTTGACTTATAATTTAATAAAAAAAAAAAACATTTTTCAATATTCTTCTTTTTTTTTTGTTGAGTGCAGAACACTCCAGGGACAATCCTCGTTTGGTTAGCCAGGTTGTCTGGCAAATTTGGTCCGAGGACTCAATTACAAATTGGTCTGTTTACAGCCGTAGCACAACACACACAAACACACACACACTAACACACACACACACAGTTAAGTTGTTGGCGGGCTTGGGCCCTGTCGTCATTTTAGCCTCTGGTGTTTAAGTTAAGCTTTTGGCTTGCGGTTATTTAATACACTTTGCTGCGGTTGCTGCTTTTGAGTCTCGGCTGCAGTTTGAAAGGAAATGCGCGTCAGTTTCTCAGTCAGTCAGTCCGTCAATCCGTCAGTCAGTTATATTGACACACTTGCTTGCCTTGCCTTGGGGAGTGTAAATAATCGACCAGCTCACTTTGCGGCTTATGCGTTTTACTTAATTACCAATTTGGTTTTTAAATGCTCTTTGATGTGGCCAGTGTACAAGATATAAGAGTGTATATATATATAAATTTGTGTGTGTGTGTGTGTACTTGCTCTAAGCATGGGTGTCATTTCCTGTGTGTGTGTGGGGCTTTTGATGTGGGCGGCGCAGCAGTTGTTGCTTGTCTCGCATCTCATTTCCTGCCCCGTCGCGTGTCGCATTCTCTGTTCTTTTCTGAGATAAACTAATTCAGCGCACATAAATCAAAATGCAATTTGTTCTGCGCAAAGGCCAATAAGGCTAATAACTAAACAAACTGCGGGCCACTAAATCAAACCGAGTTCCACGATAAAAAAAAAATATATATATATATATATATATATAAAAGGAGAAATCCCTCAACACACACACACATCGCATACCAGGTTTAGGGACAACATTTACCACTGATGCCAAATGCTGCCAATGCTGCTGATGCTGCCGATGCGGATGTGGATGTGGATGCTGATGCTGATTATGATGAAGTTCTTGGAGTTCTCAGAGCTTGTTCTCTGCTCCGCCTCATCTTCGACTTCTGCTCCGTCAACAAGGGGACTAGTTGTTGCTTGTGGGCAGCAACGTGGAGCGTGTTCTTCATAATTTATTAGCTGACAAAACAAATTCATTATGAAATGATAAGGCAAGGAATTGTCAGGCCTATGATGAGACGCCGGATACCAAAAGACTCTCCCTGATCTGCCCTTAACAAAAAATACGTGAAAAAATACTTGTCTTATTTCTACACATTTACTTTTGATTTTCAAGAAACATTTTGTAAAAATTACTTCACATATTTGTGAAATTGAAGCTTATCTAAAAACATGGTTTTATCTGTCTATAAAAATTTATGAAAATAAGTCTGTAATATAAATTTCATAAAATGGAAACCGTTGTTAATTAATTTCTAAAAAATTCTGAATTAGGCAAGAAATTAATTATTTTTATAAAAATTTCAAAATTTTTTTAATTTTTATTTTTTAAGAAATTTATGTGTTTGTCTTATAATCTACTTAAAAATTGGCAAAAAATATTTTAAAAAATACTTGGCTTAATTCTTCATATATACTTTTGATTTTCAAGAAACATTTTTGAGAGAAATACACTGATAAATCACTATAAAATGTATTTTCCAAAAAATAAAAACAAATAAAAGGATTTCCAAAATTACAGCCTGGAGTTAGGGGACATCTGATTGTCAACGAGATTCGTCACAGACATGCAACACAGAACAAGAAAAGCAGCAAACAACACAAATCAAGCACGAGGAGCACGTGACAAAGATTTTCTCCCTTAAGATAGACACGTGACAGCTAATCCTGTGCCACAAATCACACTTAACTCACTTTTGTGCTGAACATTAGACTCTGACTCTAACTCTGACTCTAACTCTGACTCTGTCTCTGGCCAACTCGTCTAGGTAATTAAATGCAGATTAGAGATGGTCACGAGAAATATTTGTTTTTGTTTCGTATTTTCGTTTTATGTAGCCGCCATAAAATGTGGCATCTAAATGTGTCTGCGGTCATGCAGCGAATGCCCCAACTCAAATGTGCATTAAATCTGATTAGTCACAGCCATAAAAATATAAACATATTTTGTGAGAAGCAATTCTCATAAATTTTTTTTTTTGCATTGTTCTCAGAGTTTAAAGCGGCTTACATAGTTTTTAAACGAATCTTGGAAGTTCATTTGAAGGCCTTGAAATTATTTTAAAGTAATAGAAAAAAAACGAATTCTAATACTGTGAAATAACTGCTGAAAACTGTTCATGTTGATGGATATTTAATATAACAATTTCAAAATACTACAATAATTTTTGATTTAGGATAAAATTGTTATTGTTCAGGATAAAGATAGTAGTAGTCGTGGCACCTCTAACAGCAAACCCTGACGGAGTGGCCGCCAAGTAACCAATTAGCAGAAGCCTCCGGCCTGTTGCCCGGACTTGAACTTATGCCCTGGCAATGCCAATATGACAATGACAGTGGCAGTGGCAGTTGCAAGCAAGGCGAGGCAGCTCATAAAATGTTGGGATGACGTGAAGCTGACAGTTAATACATTTCAACCTGAGCGCTGCTGCTGCTGCTGCTGATGAGCAGCTGTGGCAGCCGCAATCATTTTCTCTCGCCGAGACTCTTCGCATTACAAGCTTTAATAGACAAGCGGAGCAGCAGCGGCGCAGCACTGAATAAGATTAATGAAGCCGTTTAAAACGCTTCGGTTGTTTATCATGCCGCAAATTCACCCCGTCTTCAGGCTTAGGTGCTGCGGCTAATGTGTTGCTGTTGTCGTTGTCGTTGTTGCTGCTGCTGCCGCAGATGTGTTCGTCATTGCACTGAGCAAAAAAAATATGTTCTGGTTTTTTTTTCCAAATTTTCAAAAGATAGAAAAATCGAATTTAAATAAAATTTTGTTTTTACAAATTACAGTTTTGAGTTTCGGAAATACTAAAAACATGGTAACAATTTTAGTCTTCAATTTATGTGATTTTTAGAAAGAATAATTAATAAAATAATTTCTATAGAAAAAATGTATTTAGAATACGACAAAAAATTTGTCTGAGTTTACAAAAAAAAAAAAAGCTTGCTTTGTGACTTTCATAAATATATTTAAATTCTTTTTATATGTAAAATTTTGCGAAAATAATAGATTGTGATAAGTATAACTTTTCTGGATGAATATCAACAGCGAAGTCGATTTAGCCATTTCTATAAATCTGTATAAAAAGCCTTTCACACTTCTAGGTTTTTGAAATCTCTGAAAAGATCTGTTGCAATTACAACGAAAAAATCAAAATTTTTGAATTTAACGTCTTCTCAGATTTTTTCTTTTCTTTGGAAATTGTATCTTTTTCTGCATTTTAGGGCACTTATTTTTGGCCGAGTGTAGTTGACATGGCACACGGCAGATTTGTGGCCGGGGACAAAAACAGGCAACAGGCAGTTAGCTGTTCGCTGTTAGCTGTTAGCCGGTTGGACGGTTGGCCGGGTCTTATTAAGTCGCCATAAACCATAAGCTCACGTTTCGCTAGTTGCCTGACTGGCATAGCAGAAAATATGCTTAATCCACCAACCAACTGGCGGCATCCAAAGGACTGCAAAGACTGAGGGACCCGAGGCTAGACAGTCTCTGATAAATTTGCGGTGGGCGTTGCAATTGCCTCCCAGCTGCCAGCCAGCTGCCGACACTGATTAGCTAGACATGACCCAAAAAAAAAAAAACAGAATTTATATATATAAATATATATATATAGGCGGAACAAAAATCGTCCACGACTTGGCTCGAAGTTCAAATGTAAACGACATTTGCAGGCTGCAATTAAAAGCAAAATAAAAAAATAAAAAATCTGTCATCGGGCCAAGTTCTGTGATGTTGGCCAACTTTGTGGCCTGATGAGGCGTGCAGCATTTTGATGGCCAAGCACGTAGAGCTTGACAATATTATATATATAAAAATATATATATATATAAGTATTAGCCAGACCGAGTCGAGCAACTTGAAGCCAATGGCAAGGTAGGCGTCTGTTGAGCTGTGAGCTGTGTGCTGTATATATTTTATTGGTCGCATAGATCTTTTTGGGACGATAACGAGTTTGATTTGTACTCGAAGCGGCTGAAACGGGTTATGATTGACTGACTGTCGAGTTGACAGACGTACTGCCGCATGGCCCCAGCGTAAGCCTGGCCAAAACCGTTGGGCTGACTCCTAGCTTGCCGCTCACGCTGTGCTGTGTGCCCCCTGGCTGGGGCCAACATAGTTTGTTATAAAATTAATGACCCTCATTTTGTATTCAAGTGTTATCGAAATGATTGCTGCTTCACGTTGCCAGTACAGCGTACAACATACAACACACAACACACAACATATACATCACAATAATAATATGGGCTTGGCTCCCAATGAATAATTATACGTAAATATAGACATATGCAGATGGATTTCTGCATGTCTGCTGTGTGTTGCCAATTAAAATAAAATTATATGCGGCTTATTAGCTCGTTAAGTGCCAACTATAAAAATTGCTTAAGAACACACAATTTCAATTTTAACTGATTTATTTTACAACACAATAAAGTTTCTACAAGTTAGTTTGCAAATAAAAATTCAATAACATAATAAAAAAAATATTAAAATAAATAAAATAATATGAAGTAAACGTAAAATATTATTTAATGTGTAAATATAATAACTATAATTATTATTAAATGTTAAAATATAATAATTAATATAAATAGCTGCAATTAAAGATGTATTAAATTCAAAAATATGTCGACAGTTCTCGAGTTCAACGTATTTCTTTTTAGTATTTTAAGCCGACGGAATTTTATGTTAATTTTGTTTTAATTGCTTTTTACTCGATTCGAAATCATTTGTATTTTATTAAAGTGCTAATGAAGTTCTACTGTATTTTACAATCTATTTTCTTTTATTTTAATGGCTTTTTAATAGCGGTTTTATATGCATGCCTCCGACGCTTCTGCGCTTTCTAAGAATCAAGTAAAAGATTTTAAGTTGCCCAAAACGAATCTTGGTCTTTCAATTGCAACTCACGTCTTCGCAGAGGGCGTAAGAGTGTGCTTAAATGTGTGTGTGTGTGTGTGTATGTGTGTGTGTGTGTGTTTGTGTGTGTGTGTGTGCAACGCCTAACAATAGCGTCGACACCTCATTTCTCTTAACTTGCTGCATGTTTACCAATCTCGCCCTCTCACTCGCACACACTATCTCTCTCTCTCTGTCTCTTTCTCTTTGTATTGAGCTGAGGCACTTGCCTAGGCGTTGCCTCATGTAATTTGCTAGCCAGATAAATATCTAGCAGCTTATCACGATGTCTTAAGCTGCCTTGCGTCTTTGGACATGCTACAGCAGCTTTTTTTCATCCATGGGAATAATTTATGTGAAGGTTAGTTGCAAGCTCACACGAAATTGCAAGCATGCAACTAGTGAAGTGGCTCAGGCTGTGGCTGGGGCTGGGGCGGGGGCTGCTGCAGGCTGGGGGCGTTTACTTTCACAAGTCAACACGTGAGGCAGGCAGGCAGCTGTGTGTATGTAACGGGTATCGCGCTTATTGTGCAGCCTGTGCCGCCTGACCTCATTTGTGGGCGCAATTTGCTGTAAATCTGTGGCAACTAACAGCTAACCAGGCTAACAGGCAGCCAACCAGCCAACAAGCCAGCTCAGTTAACCAAGCATTGCGCGCTTGCATTCATTAACAGCAAATTGTGAACGAAATGTGCATTAAATAAAATATATGATCACAAACTAACACACACTCTAACACACACCAGCACACACACACACACAACACCCGCATGGGCGGCATTTTTTCGTGATTTGCTTTTTTTTTTTTCCTTTTTTGTGCCGGTCAAGTTGGTAATTTGGCAAAGCGTGAAAAGCGCAGACCGCATAAAAAAAGAGCGCATAAAAAAAGTTGCTCCAGATAACCAGGATAGCAGCAATAAAAATAAAAACGGCAACAACAACAAATTGCGCCTTGCAGGTAGATACAAAATGTATTTTTGGTAACAGAGACTTCACTCTATAAGTGCCGACCCATAAAGTGCATAGTTTAGATACCCCAAATATGCATGTGGCATAAATAATAATAACAAAAAAACCAGCAGAAGTGAATATAAAAGATGCAAGATACACAAATAGATTTCAGAGCAGTGCAAAAGAATTCTGAGTTCAGAGCATGAAATCTAATATTTATTTCAAAGAGTGCTTTTAATTTTATACCCTTTCAGAATAAACATAAAAGACGCTATTATCTAAATTCATCTTCATTTAAATGTAGAGCTTGTAAAAAATGTTTATAGACTAAAAAGTTCTTTAGCTAAAACTTACCTTAATTAAATGCGCTTCGAGCCTTATTCTGCTCAGATTGGGCCTTAAACTGCATGGTTTATGAACCCTGCAAAGAAAGAAATAGAAAAGTATTTTTAATAAAATTCAGTTATGATATGTAAAAAATATATAAAAAAATATATATATTTACTTTCAAGTCATTGCAAATAATAACAAATATTAATTGAATTTATTTTTCATGTATTATTTAATTGATTTATTTATTTCAACAAAGAAAACAGAGAAAAATATTATATGAAGAACTATTAAGAACTGTATTTTATTTATAGGGTATCAGCTAGTTATAACCAATTATGGTTAACATGCATTGCACAACTTTGCAGTGCGTTGTGATTCATCCAATTGGCCTGCGGGCCAAATAAATCAGCTAAAACCGAACACAGAAATGAAATGCAGCCAAGTAAATGCAATGAAATGCGCAACTGTCTGCGTCTCTTTGACTTGAGAAATTTCCATAAAAAAAAAACCACCTCCACCTCTCCCTGTCCCCTTACCCCTTTAACACTTGTGCGCTGCCGCTGGAGGGCGTTTTACGTACGCACCTGTGCTGAATGTTTAGCCAACAGGTAGCCAGGCAGCCACCCAGAGACAGCTACAACTATAGCTTAAGCTTGAGCCCGGCCCAGACAGCTGCCGAACTGGTAGCAAGTGGCAAGTGGGGCTGCCCCCAGTTTAAGTTGGGCATACAAATGAGGAAGGGGCGCGCACCAGTTGACGGCGCACGTGCTTTATGCTAATTATTTGCTGGAATTGCTATTGAAAATGGAAATGGAATTGGAATTGGGCGTGGGCCGTCACAACGCCTCCGTGGCACCTGAGGCAAGAAGCTAAACAGACCGACAGACAGACAGGCAGACAGAAAGCCGTACAATCAATTAATTAGGCACTCTCCAATCGGCATAAGACTTTAAGCAATCGATATAAATATTACAAAGAAAAGTACAAAATAAATTAAAGTTTCTTTGCACAAAACGGTGGCCTTGTAAAGTACAAGCAATTAGCAACGGTAAGCGATTCGTTATAGTCATGTTTACCTGTTTGTATGTGTCATTTTTTCCCTCATAGAATCAAAGAAATACGCATTAAAAATACGTATTTAATATCGAAATAAGACTGGTTTTTTTTTTTGATTACCATGTAAAGCATGAAAAATTAAGCTGATGCCCACTTGAGAAGTGCTTTTAATGTGGCTAATTAATGCGTGCATAATTAAAATTTGATAGCTTATTGCTTACGGCTTGTAAATAAGCTGGCAACAAGCTTTGGTTTTTTGCGTATTTTTTTATGTAATTAAGCTGGTTGGCAGACAACGCTGCGTATGCGCAATGCCACTCACTGCAAATTAACATCAAATGCCAGCTTGTTGTAAGTTGATGTCGTTGTTGTTGTTGTCGTTGTTGTTGTTGCTGTTGCTGTGGCAAACTGATTAAAGTCAAACTGTTACGCTCACTGTGCAACGAACTGTGGAACGAGCGATGTCAGCTTATGGGTAATCATGTGCGGCTTGGACTCGGAATTAGACACAGTGGTGGTCGTGCACTTGGACGACACGTCGTCTGTGTCTGTGTCTGTGTCGGGGTCTTGGTCTTGGTCTTGGAACAAGGTCTGAGGTCTGAGTTCTGAGGTCTGAGGTCTCTGGTCCCTCACTCTCTGTCTTTTGAGGTCGGCTCGTTATGTGAGTTCAAGTTCAAACCATGTGCAGTTGCTTTTCTGCTGGCGTTGCCATCGTTGCTTTTAATTAAAAGTAATGCGCGCCGTTTAGCTAAAATGTTGTATTTTTCTCGTATCTTTTCATGGCTTCAGATGGGGTGGCGCACCCATCAGCAGCATTAGATACTTTTGATATCTTTATACACTTATGCGTGGAGTATTCACATTTTTTTGTGATGCTCACATATAATCTTTAGAAGTTCTGGTTAGAAAGATTATTTTATTAACCAAGATGTATTGAACAATTCAGTATAAGCTGAGTCAAAAAAAAGAAAATTAATGCAATATTTTTTTAAATGAAATTCATTTTTTTCATATTTTTAAAATCTTATGAATACAGTTCTTAATGGGTTTATTAAACTTTTACGTTGACGAATATCGAAAATAATTGGGGAAAAATGCATTGCCTTACTTTAAATTTCACGTATCAAAATCGTAATCGAATGCTTAAAAAAGAGAAGCAGTTTATTAGTGATATTAATATTGTTTTGGATCAGTATCGATTTTGGAACCTTACAATATAATGCTGAATACCGACAGCAAAATTAGAACAATTATTTATTATTAACCGTCAACTTTACACTTTACATACCAAAACTGTAACCAGTTCGAAAAATCTAAAATGTGGTAAAATAATTAGGACCATCGGACTACAACATCATTTAGCATCCATAGAAACAATCGATTGCTGTTTCCTAAAAGGGTATTTCAGATTTGTTGTACTGAATACAATAATTTGCCTCTCATTTCTATTACGTTTCGCACACGCTGCGGGTCTGCGGTGTTATTTATTTGATAGCTGTTTTGGCCAGGCGGGCAGTCAGCGGGCCCGGCTAAGACGGTGGTCCGTCACTTTTTGGTCAAATCACAGCGGGCGGCTGGCTTGCTTCTCAGCCATTGAATGTTGTTCAAAGACAACAACAACAAAAATACTTAAAACTGTGCCTGAATTATGCGGCAAGTGAGCAGAAATGGAAATGGAATCAGAACAGCATTCGGCCCACGGACCCACAAGAGTTTAATGCTCAAAATATGCAAAATCATGAGTCTGCGTTGATTTTAAATTGTATCATTAAAATGTAAAGGCAGCGCCAAAGAGCCGCAACAGCCGCAACAGCAGCATAATGAAACACCCAACACCAAACAACCGCAACAACAACAACAACAACAACAACCAAGCAAAGCAAACAACTAAAACCGAACAACGACTCCGTAGAATATTTCACTCTGTGTGTGTTTAATTTTTTCCGGCTTGTTCATTACAAATTTTGATTGAAACCAATCGTGAAGGGGGAGGGTGGGGGGGCAGGGTGCTGGACGATTGATAGATAGACAGACAGACAGATAGCCCCGAGGGACACACACACAAACACACACACATCGCCCCCTGCTCTGGGGCAGATCAATCAATTTTTCGCTTTGCTAATAAATTGTTCAAACGGGTCGACAAAAAAAATCAACAACAAAAAAAATAAACTAATAGATAAGCAAATTTAACATTTTCGCCGTTGTAGCAATTATTTATACAATTATTTTTTATTATTTTGTGGCTTGTTAATTTCATTTATTCTGTCTATGTCTAATTAAAAGCGCGACGGTTTTTGGGTTGATTTTGATTTTCGATTTTTTGATTTTGTATAAATTGTGTATTTATTTGTTTGATTCATTGAACGCTTCGCCAACTACTACAAATAATTGGAAAATACCTTATAAGCAAATCAAATATTGCCGGAGCATAAATGTTTTAATTGGATTAGTTGCATGTGTCGAGTTTTGCATGATTAATAACAGTTAAAGTAAATTTATTAATTAGTTAAATTGTTATGAAGTTAAAAATGAAAGTTATCTATTTATTTTATAATGAAACCGTTTGATTAAAATTTGGAAAGGAAGTATTCGTAAGACACACGAAAATCAAGAGGGAATATGAATAAATGTAATAAGTATACTTAAAATTAAAGAAAAAACAGGAATTGAGTAAAATATTATATAAATTTTACCAGCAACTACAATATTATTCTTACTGGAGTTGAACATATCAGCATAAAAATTGAGATTTTATAATAAATTTTAGTGCGCTCATATTTCGATAGCATATTTTTTTACACAAATTCATTTACATTTCACTTAACATTTGATTCTGATGTTTGTTTGAAAATGGTAGAGTATTCATATGCATATGTTTTGCACATTTGCATATCTATATATGTACTATTATATATGTATATATGTATATATGTATGCTATATAAATATATATATATATATATGTGTATTTGTGCATATATCAGTTTTCCATCAAAATTGTAAATTTATGCGCACTCAATAAACGCATTTGAAATTGACGTTATTGCAGTCTGTCTGTCTCTTTCTAACAAGCTCTCTCTTTCTCTCTCTCTCTCTTTCTCTATCTCAATTGTATCAGTTAGTTGTTGTTTTTTGGCTACAATTACGAGTGTTTTTGTTGCTATTGCTGGAATTTTATGCAAACGACAACTGCTACAATTTATGGCCATTGGCAATACATTTTTGGAGTGTCGTTTGTGCAATTTTCGCAATTTTGCGCAATGCAAATGAGAATTTTTTTTGTTGCAAATTGTGTGTGTGTGTGTGTGTGATTGTGTGTAATAGCAAATTACAAATATTTCAACTTAATGGATGCATTTGACACTCAATGCAAATGAGAAAGCTCACTTTGGGTACTTTTGAGTTAACCGGAACTGAAATGCAAACACGTCTAAAAGGCGTAACAAAGCTGACAGCGCTTTGCCAGCTATTAGCAGCTTTTACTTGCTGTTTTGTATTTACTTGTTATTGTGGTTTGTTGTTTGTTGTTGTTGTTTTTATGTCACGCTGTTAAGTCATTCTTGAGATGCTCGATTGCTGATTTCACACTCAAGTTGGAACTGCCGCTGCTGCTGCCAATTGATTGCTTGAGTCATACTTGAGCACAACGGGTTTCAGTTTGAGCAGCAACAATAAAAAACAACAACAACAACAAGTTAGAGTTTGATCTTGGAAATGCCTTACTAGAAGGTACTCTAGATTCCACACAGAAATTAATAATATTGCCTTAAAATCTATTGTAATAATAATTTTATAATTGTGTGAAAATATTTTTATCATTTTCTCTGATTTGTGTCGATTGAATTTAGAATTAAAGGATTCTCTGTTCTTCAAATTAAAATATATTTACTAGCAATGTATTAATTACTTTTTTACTTTATCATGTTTATTATTTATTTTAAATAACAAAAATTGCACCCAATAAAAATCCAAAAAGTATATCAAATTAGATTTTCATCAGATAATCAGATTTTTGATTAATTGCTTGCCATTTCTTTATTGAGGAATTGCTTTAATCAGAATAACTTAAAGATTTGCCATTAATCATAAATATATATTTATAAATGCTATGCTAATAGCTAAAATCAGTGAAAGCCGTTTTATAATAGAAACAGGGTATTGGCACAAAACAATAACAATAACAACAACAACAACATTTGTGTGGCATTTTGAGTGCAGTTCAGTTCAGTGTGCTTGTCGCCAAAACAGGGCAACAAGCTGTATGCGACATGCGGTAAGCGGCATGTGGCATGCGGCAAGCGGCAGCGTCAACAAATTGCCACTCCAAAGGTGTTGCGGCTGCTGTCGTATTTCGACGTCAGCCACCGCGTCGCCTGTGGCATGTTGTTTGTTTTCTTTTTCTTGTTGTTTTTCTTGTTTATGTTTTTCGTTTTTCCGTTTTCTTGGCTTTAACTTTTTATTTCTTGCATTTCATTTTCGGGCTATTATTTGGCTGACACAACAATGGGCTAGCTGCTGGCAGCAACGACAAGATATTTTGGATACCTCGAAGCGTATACGTAATATTTGATTTGCAATTTCTATTACGGATTTGCAATTTGCAATTTGTGCAACGAGTTGATTGAACTGTCAATCGCCAACGGATATTGTATCTATATAATATATCCACTCACCGTTTTATTTTGCTAATTTTCTGCATTGTATGCAATTTATGAAAGCTTTACCCGATCATTTAGTTAATTAAATCGTATCAGCCGAAGCATTATAAATATTTAATGAGATTCGCTTCGACTAATGGCTAAATGGCTGCTCGTAAATGGCGCAGAATATTGCAGCAGGTTAATAACATTTAATTGCCCAATAGTCGGTGGGAAGAAAATTGACCAATTGACATACATTTTTAAAGAGTCCACTTCGAAGCGGGCCCAAGTAATTGGCTAGCCATTTATTGCCCATATGTGTATCCAATTGCGATTTTCCTTTACTGTTTAACACACACACACACACGCATACACACACGCACACACTCAAAATGCAAATTGGGCCCCAATCGATGTTTGTGCAACTTTCTCAATACAATTTTTTTATCTTTGATTCTGTAAATGTAAAACGGTTTAGAATAAGTTAAGTAAGATTGCGCTTAGAGTATTCTAAATTGGAAATAAAGTATATAACGCATTTAAGAATACTTTTCAATAAAGTTACTTCTTTTATGCCAACTTTTCGGCTAAATTTAAAAATATGTTGCTTAAAATTTGTATATGAAAGTGTTCGAACATTGACATACCATATAATAAATCATATGAAAAAACTATCAATTTTATAAATTGTAATCATTTCGGAATGTATTCTTAGCTTAGTTAATAAAACACTTTTTTCTTGGCTCTGCTTAGCAACTGTAATTTCAGTTAGATATTTGATTATTATTTTTTGTTTAATTATATATATAATAAAATGAGATTATCATTAGACTAGCTGCAGATCTCATCAGCAATTGCTTTTTAGTATGATTTATAAAATTGTTTAAATTAAAATAAATAAAAATCGAATTAGTTTTAAAAGTTGTGCTTAACTTCACAGACTAAAAACTAAAACTAGTAAAAATGATTTATAGACACTTGCTATTCTGTAACAGTTGCGCTGTAATTTATGAAATTGCTTTTCTGCCAGTGTAGAGATTATTAAATATTTAAATTGCGACTCGCTGCTTTTTCTCAAGCATTTCTATTACATCTTATATATTATTGTCTTTGCTTGTCACAAAGGCGGCGTCTGATAAAAATAGCTGCACTTTGCCAGACACAGACACAAACTATAAAAATTATGCGGCGCACAGCAAACAAACAGAAAACATAATCATAAAAAAATGCCGCACTTTTCATAAGCGCTGCGAAAGATTTTGCAATTTATTTCGTTTGAGTCATGCCTCGCAATTGTCTAAAAAATAAAAAAAAAAATAAAAAAAAATTGAAAAGAAAAAAATGAGAAGCAAAAAAAGGCAAGCAAAAGTTTTGTATGGCTATAAAACTAACGGCAACCCGCAACGAAAGACCAACGGACGGCAACTCACTTTTGACTCTAACTTTAACGGTGTAGGCGACTCAAGAGCCCCCAAATACCGCAGAGCCAGGCCAAAACCTTAACTTCAACTCCGGCTGAAGCCTAAATCCGAAATTTGGCTCCAAATGCCGCCGGTGTCAAGGTTAAGCGATTGACGGCACGAGCGTTAATAAAATTCAGGTCAGTTTCTGGATGCCTAATGCAGAGAGAAAGAGATGGCAAGTGAGGGAGAGAGAGAGCAAGAGAGAAAGGGAAAGAGTGCGCGAACTCGTTCAGGTAACACGTTCAAAAGTTCTAAACTTTAAAAAAAAAAGAAACAGCAAGAAAGCTCGACTTGAAAATACCTTGAAATTAATTCAGATATTGTGTGTAATTTCTAAGACGATCTTGATGAAATTTGCAAATATTATTATATTATATTTTAACAGATGTCAGAAAAAATTATATTTATTTTTTAGTTTCTGCCGAAGCTATAAATGATAGTATATAAAATATATTTCTTATCTATATTATAAAAAAAATCTTTCTTTTTACTCTCTAAAATCAGCGTTTTTTATATATTGACTTTTCTAATGCAGCTGATAAAATATATATATATATATAAATATATATCATTAATGTGTCTTAGCTGCTTTCTCCTGTTTGTCAAATACTGTTACAAAATTTCAATATACCCCGTTTGACCATATACAATTTTTTATGTGTATTTAAAAGATCTGACAAATGTTTTAACATTAATTTCAAAATGAAATGTTCGTGGCCAAAAATAATGGCGCAATTTATATTCATTAGTAATGCGGACATTTACCTGTATATATCTGAATCAGCTATCTATCAGTTACCTTCGTTATATTCATTATTTAAATATTGAATACCATTAGTAAACAAATATCTTAAAATTTAAGTATTGATCAAAGAGCTAATAAAACAATTGCGTAATAAAAATATGATAAAAATAAATTTTGAATGGGAAACGGATTTTGCTGCTGCTATTCAGTATTTTGGTCGATTTGAACAAAAAGATAGAAATTGAAAGCAGCTAAGATGAAGAAAGCCACAAGAAGAGGTTCAAAGAGATATGGGCAATAAGTGTCGATTTACAGTATATATTTTTGGTAATTAAATAAAAGTCAATTAGCCAAACGAGTTGTGGGAAATTGATTTACACATTTGTCTATTTCTCACTCAGTCATTGTTATCGCTTAGCCAAGTTTAATGGGCTTAGCAGAAGCTAATAAATCGAAGAAGTTAAGAATTGTTTGGGAATAATGCAAATACACAATTCATATTTCTATTAAATGCTGCGTTTTAGGTGTTTTGGGCTATTTTTCATATTCCTGGCAGCAATTATAAACTTTGGGCTTATATTGTGGCTGGGTGGTCGGCAGTCTATTAATCAAATCTTGTCTGGCAGCTGGCAACTGGCAACTGGCTCCTCGACGGGCAGTCCCCATCCACTTTATGGACGGACCGGCTGAGAACTGAGTCCATTTGATGTGCTGTCAATGTTTGCTTACTGTTTTGGCCTCGGTTTGTGCCACGTCATTAATCATAAGGCGCGACTTATTCCTGAACACTTTTTATATACATAAATATATATATATATATATATATATATATATATATATATATTAATATATCGATATATATAGACTTAGCATCTAATTGATATTTCAAAGCTGCGAATATTTTAATGGATGATTGCTGCTGGGTTTTGGCAACTAAAATTATCAGTTTAACACTTTTTCGTGTCTGTCAGCTTGCCGCCGCCAGCGAAAGTGGCCAAAACCAATTTTTGGATGGGTTTCCCACAAAAACGCTTATCTGAGCCTAGCCAAAGATTCTCAGCGCCATTAGTCTGATTTCAGTCAAAAGCTTAATGAGTTTTTGAGTAGCTGAGAAAATATTGATTTGTACTATTACCTATTTCTCCTTCTTCTCCTCTTTTCTTTCTTCCCTTCTTTTTTTTTTTTGTTGCTGATTGACCAGGCTTAATTGTTATTCTTTTTCTTGACTTTTTTGTTTCGTTTTGTAATTTTTGTGGGTTAGTATGTTGCCGCACAATGGGGTCGCATCAGCAACTAAATCAAGCAGACAGCGTTTCAGCCAAGTCATCATCAGTGGCAGCTACTCACTTTTTTTTTAAAGACCATAAGTCACACAGGATTTGGTATACATCGCATTCTCTCAGCAAGGTTTCCATCTGATTTATGCGAACGCATTTAACATTTGACTTCAACAATTCTCAACCATTTGCGTTGCACACAAAACTAAACTGAATTTACGATCGCCTGTTGTCTGGCCTAATACCAAAAACTCACTTGTACCACAAACAGCAGCTAACACAAGATCATAAAACATTTGATGCGATATTTTGAGTTGGCAGTTATACACTGAGAAATACACTGCTATTGGTATAAGAATAAATCTAAAAGGGAAAGAACATTTGATTTGAAGACACAACTTTTTAAATAAATATTAATCAAATGTTTTTAAATGATGTAAATTTAAATTAATTAATACAGTTGCTCTGAAAATAAAATCAATGCTAATAAAATAATAATAATAGCATTTTTTGCTCGCATAAAATACTAAAATAAAATTTTTGATATATGATAGGTTTCTTTAACAAAAGTTTAAAAATTGTCTATATATTTTAAAATATATAAATATCAAACAATTATTAAAACTGCACACTGCACAATATATTCTTAAGATTTAGAAAACATTTATAGAATATTCATGGACTTGTCGAGTAGTTTTTTAATTCCTGTGCAATATTTTGAATATAATAAAAAATTGTTCCTGTTAAAATGTTCATATTACTATAGGATCTATTGTACCACCTAAAAACCTTTAGTGCTTTCTGCAATTCTAATTCTTGAATGCAAGAATCTTCGTGTTTTTCTAGGAAACCAAATATTTTTTTGGCTAAGTCGACACATTCGGCTAAGAAATGCTTTGAGGTTTCCTAGAAATTCAGTAGATTTCAATTTGAGTAAGCTCATTATAATCTTACATAATTGAATATATTTATATCGACCCCATAAAAATTTATATTATTTTCTTACTACAACTTGGTACCTTAACAAATATTCCATCTTACCCAATATACTCTCTTCTAATTTTGGTGACAGTGTATTAAAAAAGAAAAAACAAGCAGAAATCACAAAAAAAAAAAATGTTTTCCATTTACATAGTTAAAAGTCAATGCCGCATAATTTAACAGGAAATCATTAAGCGTTCGTGCACCGACTTGTTCTATTTTCAAAAATAGTTTACGCCCAGCATATCCAATCCCCCCACTCCACACTCCGCACTCCTATCAAACTATTGCCGCTCCCTTCAGCTTGCAATGCAGACAGAACGGCATTTAAATGAAACGCGTCTAGAATTAGAACTGTAAACAACATGTGTTGAAATGCCTAATTGATTGACTTGACTGCAGTTTGGCTTTGGCTTGACGATGGTGGTCTGCTTACCCCCTCTGCACACTCTACCCCTTGCCGGATCATTGTTTGAGAATATTGCAATCCGATTTGGTGGTTAGAATTATGGCATTGGCATTCAGACGACGTCGATGACGACGACGACGACGACTCATTTGAGCATCTGATGAATCCCGCGGAAGCGGTTCGATTGATGGATCGTTAGTCGCCGTTTTAGTCAGCTGACTAGCTAGTTAGTCAACTGGTAAGTTAGTTGCTTTGATTTGTTACTGATTCGATTAGCTGCAGTCTGCCAACTGCCGACTGCATTCGTTCTGGTTGCCGCTGTGCGAAACGCGGAAGAATGCAATTAGTTGAACGTTACTTTAATGATGTGCCGGTTAAGTAAGTTAGTTCAGTTAGCCAACTCAGCTCAGCTCAGCTTAGTTATTAAATCAATTTTTCTATAGCCACTATTTATTACTTAACGGCATTTGTGTTTTAGCCATATTTATTACTTTGCATAGCTAGCCTCTTTATTATTGTATCTGTCTCTCTTTCTCTCTCTCTCTCTTTTGTTTTTTGCATTGGCATTCTGCATTTGCCAATTACAGTTAACACACGCCAACACCAACACACACACACACACACACAAACACACAGGTAGACAATGGAACATAAAGCATTCTGGCACTCAAGCGACCGCTGCATGAATGGATTCTCAACGTTCTTGGCCAGCACTCGACAGTGTTAGCCAACTTTCCAATTGGCAATAAAGCATGCGAAAAACCAATGGCATTTCTTTTCCTTTCTTTTCCATTTCAGCGCACACCCGTGTTGACCACAAAATGTTGATTACCGTCTCCCAGATACAAATGTATCTTTGTTTTCCTTCTATTTTGTTTTTATTTTTTTTTTGTATTTTGCCTTTCTGTTTTTTTTTTTTTGGTGGGGGTAACAATGGCATTTTCACGCGCCCTCCAACTCCAAACGTGTTGAAGCAGCCACAATAGCGCAGAGGCGTTGTAAATGCCCAAAAAAGGTTTGTGCCCCAGCCACAAATTGGACCAGAACCAAGAGTATCGAGTACAGAACATAGATTACACTCAGAGAATAAGCTAGCTGATTCTTATCTTTGAGTAGCTAAGAACTTTGAACATTTTATTAATTTACACTATAAAATTACTTTAAATTGCGTACTTATTTTTAGGCACTCGAAAAATTAACTATTATATCAATTTTTCAGTTTGGTCTAAGATTTGTTGTTTTGTGTAAATTCTCCTGGCTCTAGCAGAAAACACTAAATTTAATGAACTTCAATTGTTATTATTTATTTAAATTTTGAGTTCAATCCAAAACTTTTCTCTCTGTGCACAAGCCTTAGACTAGACACAGAACACAAAGCAGTAAATGCCTATGCTGCTTGCGCCTGAGAGTGAAAGAGCTTTGAGTGCTCTCTGTGCGCCTAACGGTAATTCAAGTTAACGAGCTAACGTAAATTAAGATCGCTTGTTCTTCTTCTTCTGCTGCTGCTGCTGCTGCCGTTGCTGTTGCTTGGCCATAACAGCAACGAGAACAACACAGCACAGCAGCCAGCCAAGTTAGCTAAGCTACATCTTCTAACCAACAACAACCAAATATACAAGAAAAAAAACCTAAATGTGTTTGGGCCCAAGTAAACAAAAGAATGGGCTTTAAAATGAGCCGCATGCTTGTTTTATTTTTGGCTACACAAAAAAAAGGCAGCTGCCCAAAAAAGGCTGCCAACAGATGAAAAAAAATTGACTGCAGACAGAATGCAGTCAACGCCAACGCACAAAAATGTGGCTGCACATGAAAACTGCAACTGCAATTGCAACAACAACTACAACACACAAGTGCTTCCAGTGCTTCCCAGTTGAGCTCCTGTCTATCAAATCAGAAACACACACACAAACTCGCACACACACATAGCCACATAATTTGCATGTGGGCAGTGGGTCAGCATTTGCTTCGAAAGTTGTTTTTTTTTCTGTTTGTTTCTTGTGTTCTCGCATCTCATTTGTTCTTTACGGTTCTTTTATTCCAGATCTATGGATAAGTAAAAGTCTTCATTCTCATAAGTTTGCTCTTTTTACGCATTTGTAGTCTTTACTGTTCTTCTTCTATTATATTAAGTCTTTCTTGTGCTCATCCAATGCGGTTAATCACAACGGCTCTTTACTGTACATCGCTCTCTCTCTCTCTCATTTCCATCGCATATGATTAATGCATACCGCAGCGACTCCCTCAACTCTCACTCATCATTTTTATGACTGCCAACAACAACAACAATCAGAACAACAACAACAGAATTCTCCGTCTCTTTCCCTTTGTCTGCTCGAATTTAGCCTACACATGTGTATCGCGCCTTTATGTTCTGTTCTGTTCTGCATGATTAACTGTAATGCATCTGAACTTTTTTTTTTTACATTTTATTATACTATCTTTCCCTCTCTCTGTCTCTCTTTCTCTTGATAAAGGGTATTTGTATTTTACAGCACTGTTTTTACGTAAGCCAGTGTTACCAATTGCAAATATGTTTTTAGTATATTTGTTGGCCATAATTATAAATCACTTGAGTAATTATAAAGATATTGAATAGTAACTAAGGTTAATAATAATAAATAAATAAATTTTATTATTTAAATGAGTAAGCAAAAAAAGAATTTTTTTTTTAATTACGCATTAAACAATTTTATTCTAATAGTTTTCCTAGATAATTTAACCAAGAGTATATATTTATAAATCTGAATATAATCTTCTTAATGAGCTTAAATAAACTTAATCGAACCACAATTGAGTTCTTGGCCCAGATAGCATTTTAATCTAAAAACTTGCTAGGGCATAAAATCTTCGGCAACTTAATGAAATCAATTTTTACTTGTTTTGTGCATTTTTCCCCCCAACCTTAACTTCATTAGAATCTTCAGCAGCCGCATAACAAAAGAATTACAAATCGATTTTTTTCTTGCCTATAGATTTTTACATGCAACGCATTTACTTTTATGACTTTTGTGTTGCTGTTGTTGTTTGTTGTTGTTGTTGTTGTTGTTGTTGATGATGTTGTTGTTGTTTGTTGCTGTTGTTGTCTATCTCCAGCATAGCCCATTCGCCTAATTCCTATTCTGTGTAGAGTCATAAAACTTCAAAATGTACCAGATACTTTCGACTGTTGCCCCCAATGCACGCCAGCAACAAAAATGACCCGCCCATGTTCAGTCATCATTTAGGCAACGTCATCGTTGTTGTAGCTGTTGATGTTGTTATTGTTGTTGCCACTATTGCTGTTGCGTGCAACATGCCTGTGTTGTTCGACAGTCGGTTGTCATAAAAACGTAAAGTTGACGCTTTATGGCTTACTTTGAAAACACAACCTTAACTTTGCCATTGCCAACTTTGGTGCGGAAATAGACTTAATGATCAATTAGATTTTGGCCGTTGGGGCAGTAACCTCATCACTTCTTCTTCTTCATGTTCTTCATGAGGCAGGGGCAGGGTCAGGGTGGCGCTGGTTTAGTACCGTTAGCTTCCGATTGGGCGCGGCGCACTGCATTTGGGGAGGGCAGCATTAAGAAGCAATCCAATGAGCAACTTTGGCGCGCTGCAATTAACTAAAGTCTAATTGGAGACGCTACCTGGGCATAAAGTGTGTATTTTAAGGCCATTACCGATGGCTTCCTGTCGCAGTGGCGCAGTTGCACTCAGTTGCTTACATAAGACATTTGCCAATGGCACGGATGATGCAGCAGCAGCACCAACAACAGTCCAAGAACTTGCCGTATGATTGCGCAAGCAGCAGCAGCAAAAATACCAACAACAACAATAGCAACAACAACAACAACAACACAACACACAAGAAGAAGAAAAAGAAGAAGCAGCAACAGCAGCTGCTTTAATTGGAAATTGTTGCGGGGATAGCGAAAAGCGCAACAACAGCAGCAATAGTTGCTGCAGCAGCAGTTGTTGCACTTAGAAAAATTAAATAGATTAAGCAATGTGTACTTAAATCAATCAATCAATCATTCTTAAATGCAGAAGTTAACTCGAGTGAACATATTTTAATAAATAAATAAATATTTAGAAATTTATTTATAAAATAAAATTTGAATGAATGTCTTTTTTTCTAATAATTGATTGCATTATTTTTCGCTGAGTGCAGGCTGTGGCTGTTGCATCACGAACACATTGACAGGCAGCATCGTCAAGTGTTCTAGTTACGTGGCTGCTGCTGTCTTTGCTTTCAATCTTTTGGCGCGTTGCATCACGCAAAGGCGACTCTCTTGTGACTGTTGTTGTTGTTGTTGTTTCTGTTGCTGTAAACTTGCAACGGGTTTTGGCCTCAGTTTCAGCTTTAGTTTTAGTTTTAGTCTTAGCTTTGGCTTTTCTCGGCTACTTTCTAAAGCTGCATCCACTTGGCATCTACTTCTCAGCATTTGGACATCTTCGCATCTCGCCTCGTTCAGAGTTCTTTAATTTTATTTTTTCTCTTTATTTCGTCATTTTATACCCTTTATAATTGATTTGTCAAGTGGCTGGAAGAGATCTACAAGTCCATTAAATAAATTAATCTATATTTATTATCACGTTCTATAGTCTAGTTCATTTTAACACATTTTTAACTGTTTATAGATATCTTCATTTAAATCTTTTGGAATTTATACATTTCCATTTCTAACAAAAGAGAAATATTTTTTATTCGGCAAACTTTTCCCATTTGAAATATCTTTTTACCAACATAGTTTTGATCAAATTTTGACAACAATAGAATTAATTTTTTATATATAAATAATGAAAGGTAAACCAGACAAATAGATTAAATTGCTCACATATAATAACAAAAGGGTATTCTAACTTCACATTGTCTAAAATGTTTGTTTTTTGCTACTTTTAATATCCATTTATCCATAAAAAAAACAAGGGATTTAATGAAGCAGTTTAGCACACAGAATAAAGTAACTTCGAAGCTATAAAGTATATAAATTTTCAATAACCATATTCTTTTGCCAATTTCAGAGACTATAGAAACTGTAAATTTGGAGAATAAATTTTTTAGGCCAAAGACAAAGTTTATTTTTTTTTTGTGTCGATATCCATGCACGTTTTGCGTTGATCGATAGAATTCGATAACAATTAAAGCTACAATTTTATAGATATATCTTTCTTATCGTATATGTATAATAATATATTCTCCTTCAATAAAAGTAAAGCCTTGATTTTAGGGTATTTTCTCGTCGAGTTCTCTTGACTAGAGCATTTTTGCTTGTTTCGTTTTTTTTTGTCTTTTTTGTTTAGCGCCCAGGTAACTGTTTGAGAAACTGGTGCAAAAGCATTGCTGTTGTTGCTGCTGCTTCCTCTTCCTCTGTTTGCTTCTCTTGGCCAGATGCTGTTGCTTTTTACTGCTGCTGCTGCTGCTGCTTCTGCTGCAAATTGTGCAGTTAGTTTTACTGTTTCAGGCCATCCACTGATTTTGCAATTGTTGTTGTTGCTGTTGTTTGTTGCTGCTGTTGTTGTTGCTTCCTATGTATGACATTAGTGTAATTTTTTTTTTTTTTGCTGCTGCTGTTGCGTCAAATTGGAAATTAACGTGCAACTAGGCTACGAACTACAACAACTTTGATCCTTTGTTCTTAAAGTTTCTCTATTTTTGCAGCAAACCCTTTTTTTTGTAGAAATTAATTAGGTGCCCTGACTTGGGGTCTGTGGATTTATAGAGCTTGTCGTCAAAGTTGTTTTTGCTGTTAGTTAGTTTGTTAGTTAATAGTTTTTGTTGTTTTTGTTGCATCTATGTCACACAAGAATTGTTTTTCTTCTGCCTCTGATTTTTCTCTTCTTTTTCTTTTTACGTAAGCGTAATAAAAAGTTGTTTAAATTTTTATAAATTTGATAGTGCCATAAAACTAGCTCGTAAAGTTTTGTATTTTAGTACAAAATATGTTTACAATTTTATTTTGCTAATTAACGCAGTGGATGTCAAAGTGTATAAACTCAAAGAGACAACACTTTTATTGCTCTTTGCCAAACTTTGAGTTGGGCCATAAAAGTTGAAAAAGTTAACTATTGAATTTCGATAACATTTTATATTTATATTGCTTAATGAAATTTTAGTCGTTCTCTATTTACAATGCCAATTTCGAGTTTATTAAAGTGCAGCGTTTGATAAAAAGTATTTTGTTACAAATTATGGAGAAACTTGAAGAAATAAAAATTTATTAAAATCCAGACAAGAGCCTATAATAAAAAATAAACTATTTCATTTATGTAAACGTTTCTTAAATAAACTAGAAAAAACAAGCAATCTTGAAAAGGTACTTCTATTTAACACCGATTTCTACATCTTCATCTCTTCTATGACTATATTTATATCTAGCCTTTCTCTCAAGCCTTTCTATTTACATCTATCTCAATCCTCAGTTCCCTTTTTAGCTCTATTTTCATGATCTTATCTAATTTTTTTTCTCTCTATCACTTTCTTTGAATATACCCATCTCTATCCCTCTATAACTATATTTCCTTTCCTATTCTTAGGTCTCTTTTTTCTTTCTCTACTTCAGTATCTATGTATATCTATATCCAATGTTATCTCTTTCCCTATCTTTACACTTCTCTCGCTCTATGTGTCTCTCTTTCTCTATTTCTCACTCTATTCCATTTGATTGTCTCTATCCCTATCAGTTGCTCTGTGTCTACTTCTAAATCTATATATTTCTCTACCACACTTTCCATATCTTAGCTATATTCAAATTTCTGTAAACAACTCTCTCATACTTTAACTTCCTCCCACTCTCCCTCTCTCTCTCTCTCTTTTACTTTCTCTGTCAATTTATATGAATATTTGAGTTAATAAATGCCCATCCATAACAAACAGCCTAAGCTGTCATAAATCAAATAAATTTGTCATAATTCCCTGCTTTACACAGATTGATAACCTGAAAAGTGTTGTGTTTGCTGAACTTTGTTGGCTGCATATCAATTGCCCGGTTCGAGAGTCCCATTAAAATATCGTTTATGTGTGTCAACAAATGCCGAAACGTTTAAAGCCAATTTGATTGTCAACCGAGGGGTGAGGCAACGAGTTGGTGGCAGCAATCCATTGGGCGGGGCGCCAGCCGCTGACAGCTGCTTGATGGATGCGCAGGAAAAGCATGAAAAGCAGAAAAGCAGCCACGATGAAGCCGCACAACTTACGCGATTAGAAGCCTAAGCAATGGGTGTAGATGGAGGCGGGGAGAGTGGTTGGGTGCTTATCAGCAATCTGTCAGTGGTGGCTAAACACAACTGGCAACAACATCATCATCAGCAGCAGAAACAGAAACAGCAAAATCAACAGCAGCGGCAACAGCGGCAGCCAAAAAGTTGCGGCAGCATCAAAGATTGTGTTATTGTTGCCACCCACTTTCACTCCCCCTACCCTATCCACCGCTTAACCCTTTACATTTCCGACTTGCCACCCATTACGTGGTTAAATTTACAAATTACAACTAATTAAAAGTTGATGAGTCTGCCGCGTAAGCAAAATCAAGCGACGCCACTGTCAAAAAAAACATGCCTCGATAAGGGGCAAGCAAATGGGGCAGTTTCAGCTGCTAACTACAAAAATTCTATGCAAAATGTTATCGGCTGCAGCAGCACTTACATTTTTTACTGCATATTTATCTTAATATATTTTTTGAATTTTTTTAATATTTTATTTTTTCACTTGTGCTTAACCGACTGTGTTCGTCGTGACGGTTTGTGATGTTTATATCAGAAATAAAAGCAGGTAGTTTCTACACTTGCAGATAAAGTTGAGGAATTGTACGGAAAGCAAATCAAGCACAAATGAGTTTAAAATTCAAATTTATTCAAAATTGTGGAAATACATATATTTTTTTATTTTGAGAATATGGTTTTTAAGACTTTTTAGTTATGTTTAATACATAATAGTAATTATTATTATAACGTAAACGTCTTAAAATAGGTAATGAAGTTGTGCAAAGGAAACACCTCTGACTTTATAAAGAATATACACTTCCGATCAGTAGCTTAGTCCATATAGCTACTTTGGATTAACCGTCTCTAAGAACAAGCCAATCTCAGTGACAATGAGCCAAGTTTTCATTTACTAAGTCTACTTTAAAATATTTAATCGACAACTGCACCACTTTATCGATTATCAATAAAAAAAAAAATAATTTTATAAATTTAGCAATATATATAAATAATAATATTATATTATTATTCATTCATTAATTAACATACACTAAGCACTACTATTTTCTGCAAGTGTTTCTGTTTCTGTAACTGATGCATTGAGGTTTGAGGCACACATCCGCTGTAGCAAAATAGTTGTGTGCGGAAATGTTTTGAGGCTGCATCAAGCGATAAATGTGACAAAGTTGCACCATAAAAATGCAAAATAAAAGATACAAGATAAAAGATACAGCATCGTATCAGTCTATGTCTATTCACAGATAGAACTGTGTGTGTGTGGGAAAGGTAAATAAAATTATTATTGCGGCAACATTGCGACGACGCGACGACCAATTGACTTGTTTGCCACGGTAGCTGCAGTAGTAAAAAAAAATATAATAATAATACAGAAAAAAAATAAGTCAGTTCTAGTTGTCAACATCTGACTTAAAAATACTCTGTTTTTGGTGTGGCAAACACTCTGAGCAGGTGGCAATAATACTTTATAATATGAGAAGAGAAATTAAGCATTTAATTTATTTATTTTCAGCGAGTCTTCAAAATATCAACCATATTTTTAGTTGCATGTTTATAAAACGTTTATAATTTTAGTGATTTCTTATTTTCTTTACTTGAAGAAAATAATACTTTTTTTTATGAGCTGAGCATGAATTAAACATATTTTTAGCTTTACGCAGTAATAAAATTTATTTTATGATTTACAATATTTAATTACATATTTCAAGACTTTTTATTTTAATGGGATCAGCGATCAGCCGATTAAAATTGATTTGTTATGGTAACAAAAACATATTTCAAAAGCAAATGTTTATTTAATTTATTTTTTTGTGGGACGCAATATAAACACAATATTGTAAAATTATTGTTATATTAATTTTTTATTGAATGCATAAAGGCAAGGCATTAAAACAAGCTCGTTAAATTAAATATTTATTCAATAATAAAAAAATGTCATCAGTAAACAGAATATGATTATTTAAGGCAGAGGATTTTAAAAAATGAGTTCTGGAACTGAAGCTGTAAAAATCAATGAAAAACTGGTAACAACTTTGCATACTCTTTAATCCTCAATAAAAAACAGAGCGTAGCTAAAAAAGACGGAAAATTGTCTCGACAATTATGTTATCGTTAATGTTGCATATGTTGTTGTTGCTTATGTTGTTGTTGTTGTTATTGTTGCTAATGTTGCTGGTTGTAGCCTGCTTGACGGCCGCTTCTTAATTAAATATTGTCAACATGTAAGCGATGCTGTTGTTGTTATTGTTGTTGTTGTTGTCAAGATTTGTTATGTGTGCAATTTGATGAGTTGCTCGCTTTGTCTGCCTGACTGGTTGCAAGCTGGATGGTTTGATAACTTGATGGTTTGAGGACTGGACGACTGGAGGACTGGCTGGTTGGATGGCAGCAGGAAGTGCGAAAACTATTAGTGGCACTTATTTATTCATTAGAGGCAGCCAGTTAGACGGACACCCAACACAAACACTGTGTGTGCGATGCACACATACAGAAACACACACCACACACACACTACACACACCCCACACACTCACCACTTACTCCAATTATGCACTCTGATGACAACAGAAGAAGGAGGGGCAACTAGGATGAGAATAGGAAGCTGCAGCTGCATCTGCTTTTGTTGTTGTTGCCCCTGCTTTGCATAATGTCAAATGACGTTACAGGCAACTTAAGCGTACAGTAGTCTATCGTGAGTTGTTACACGTTGCTGATTAACAAATTATATTTCAAATCATATTTAAATAAAACTTTAAAAAATGTGTGCATTTTTTTCTAGTCTACTTATTTTTAATAACACTTATAATTTTTTAAAATTATATATACACACTTTAAAAAAAACTTCATGCTTTTTATTATAGGTTAATTAAAAAAATATGAAACTGTTTTTTGCATATTTTTCTTCTGTTTTATTGCATATAAAAGTTAGAAAAATTTTTGCAGAATCGAAATTTATGTTTTTCTGTTGGTAGAAAACATTTTCTCTTCTATAATATTTTTTTTTGGGTAAACAGAGTTTAATTTTCGTTTTTTTTTTGTTAGCCAACTAACATGCCAATTTTTACAGCTACTAAAAATTGTAAATTTATCTTCTTATTTTTTGAAAAAAATATGTGGATATCGCAAATTATTATTAAATTTTATTTAATTTAAAAAAAAATCTATGTAGCCAAAATTGCTTCCGAACAGATGCATTAAATAAATTTGTTGGTTTAGATTTAAACTGCGAATAAACGCAGAAAAATAAGTCAATTTGAATAAAACTCTGTGCAAAATGCTCAATTCAGCAAGTTGCATTTACCGAGTGCATACTGTTGCATTATTTATGCGTATGCCTTTTTTTAATAAATTTTTTATTGTTATTCCAAGTCAATGCACTCCGACTTTTATAACTTTGAACTTCAAGTCAGGGTTCAATGTGCGTATACGTAATAAAATATTAAAGCTTCAACTTACCCATATTTAAATGCAAGTTTATGTGTGAATTTGTGTGTTTTTTTGTATTGTGTTGCAAGCGATATTCACAGATCACAAAAAATGATAGTATGCTGCAGCAGATGATTTTACTTTTGGCTACGTTAGCTCCCTTTTTTTTTAGAATTTAATATTTTTTTTTATTCTTGCTTTTGGGGTTTGCGCCGCATGGGACCGATTTCTGCCGAACTCACTTAAGCAAAGCACACACACACACGCAAACAGATATAGCGACACACACACACACTCGCGCGCACGCACACAATAATAAAAGCGTAAATGCTTATTTATTTGCAAGTCGTTCGTTTCACAAAAAATGCGCTTTGTATAATTTATGAAGGCAAAGCACACGACGACAATTTCATCGAGGAGAAGTGTGAGTGCGAGCGGGAGGGTGAGAGGGAGTTGGAGTGGGAGTCGAACTCAAGCTCGAATTCGGTTTCGATAAACATTGCGAATTGAACTGTTGTTTTTTGTTTGCTTTTTTTTTTTTTGTTTTATGCTCGAGGGTTATTAGAATATAAAAGCGCCAGCGGGAACCGCTATAAAATCCAAGGAGTCAACAGCAATAAAATTGAACGATTTTTTTTTTTTGATTTGATTGCACGAGTTTATTAAGCGTTAAATCAGCGAGGAGTGAGGAAAATCACGCGGTTTGCCAACTGCACTGACCGAGTCCGAGACGACAACTGTGTTCAATTTGTAGTTTTCAGTCCATCAATCACCAAGCGACAGCCGAATGCAATTCGACGCCTCAATTGCAACGATCGAACGATTTACCGAACAACGAAACCGACAACGATACCGAACACCGAAATCAAAATCCGAAGCGCCGATAGTCTCTTGACGAATTAAGTACACCGCATAACGTGCGTTCGCCACGATGTATAAACAGCAACTGTTTCGAGTCGCTGGCGTTTTTGGAGCCAACTCCAACAGTTCAACTCCACTGTGGAACGCATCTGTGGATGTTGTTGGCGGCAACGTTTTTGGCGCCAGCTTTGGAGAGTTTCAACAGTGCCGGTCGCCGCAAGAGCGCACAAAGAGAGCAAATGAACGATAAGCACGTGCAGCCAAAGAAGCCGGTCTCAAAAATAGAGAACATTTTGTGGTCAGAGCTGAATATATAAATATTTTTAAAACTGATTTAATTAAAATTAATTAAATTTAAGTAAAAAAGGTGTGAATTTAAAACATAAACTCAACACCATAAAATAAAATATTTTTTAAAAGTAAATAGTTATTATAAGTAATAATTTAACTCTAAATTAAATTAAATATAAATGTCTTATTAAATATACAAAAAACATATTTTATTTAGCTTTTCCGCTCTTATTTCTCATTTGCATTCCTCTTGTTACGAATGCGACGAGCACAACAAAATGCAAAAAGTGTAGACCTGGAGAGCATGCATGCGCATGCGCAGAGCTAATCAGAGAGCGAGTTGCTAAGCGAGAGAGAGAGAGAGTGAGAGAGACCAAGAGCCGGCGATGCCAACGACCACAAATATAAACGCTACGAATTTGCCATCCACATGGGAAAGACAGCATCAAAAAAAGTGTTATGTTTGAAGATGAATAGGTGTGCATTTGGAGTTGTGGGGTGGGGATATGAGTAGTGTAGAATTAGCATCTGTTTTATAGCAAGGAGGAGGCAAATAAAGATCAAATTAGAGGGAAATCAAAATCGAAAAACACAGAGAAAAATGCTTAAGTATTTATAGATGATGGCAGACAAACAGAAATTGAGAATTTTCCATATAATTTGCTATGATTGCTGATCACACAAGAAAAATGCAGCCAAAACGCCAAGGAATGCGCCCAAATGTACCCAAACTAGCTATAAAAAGGCTAAGAAGTCTGCGTGCTGTTTTTATCTGTTTTACTTTTTCTGTTGTTGCGCACAGTTTACTATCGAGCATTGGTCATCGTCTAGCCAAAAGACACACACACACACACAAACACACAGTTAGAGAGCGAATGAGGGAAAGGAATTTCAGCTAGAAATTTATCTACGCTAATTTCAGAGCTAAACTTGTGTAATAAAACCGCATCAACATCGACTGCAATTTTCGCTGCTCGCGTGCCGCTGCCGCAATGCGAATATCGTATCTGCTGTTCGCTGTTTTCGATCATTCGATTAGAACTGAGCTCGTGTCGTGACACGATCCAAAAATCACAAATGCGTTTTTAACAATGTTCTAAGCGGAAAAAAGTCTTTAAAATGACAAAACTAAATATATTAAAAAGAATTATTGAAAATAATAAAAGTAAATTGCATAAACTTCATAAAAATAACTTTAAACAAAATAAATTATTTACAAATAAAGGAAAATTACGTTAAATATTAATAAAAATTATACAAAGGTGAGTAATTCGTGCTTTGAGCACGTTTGCATCACTATTTGGAAGGAACTGTTGCACTTTTGGCATTCTTCGCATGAACGCCTCCAATTTCTCATAGAACTTTGGACCAGGTCTTTGAGGCTGTTTGGCTGGCGTTTGGTTTATGGTTTATGCGCCGCCGTTTTTGGTCTATTAAAATGATTGCAGTATTTACGTAGCGCTTTTCAACCATAATTTGTATTTGCAATGCTCATCATCATCATCATTGACTGCCCGATCGCCTTTCTGCTCTTTTTGGGTCTCTTTGGTTAATGCATTTTTTTTTTGCTTTTTGCTGTACTGTTTTTTTTGTTTGCATTCAATGCGCTGGAGTCGATGTCTTAGCCAGGCCGAAACCCAAGCAGCCGCCGCAAGCGTTTAGCTCTCAATGCTGACCCCTTCTCTATGCTTTTCTATTGTTTATCTGCAACGCACCAGGCAACAGGCACCAGGCACAGGGCTCGGCCAGAGACACAGCCAGGCCCCCATCTACTCATCGACCCATCTCCAGCGGCGTAGTCAACCCATCAGCTGGAAGGGGGATCAGTAATTAAGGAAACGAACAAGTTAGTTTAAAATTTTAATGAGGTTTTAATTTTTTCGGCTGGTTCGATGAGAAGATTAAAAAAAAATTAAAACTTCTTTATCTTAAAGCCAACCCAAAGATTGTTGTAGTCGAGAGAGCTCCTCTGGAGTCTAGCCTGAAACCAGCAAAATATATTTTGCCAAAATCAATCTACGTTTCTTACACAATCTTAATGAAATTCTTCAAATTTATTAATATGTCAAAGAATTTTCTAAATATCACTTTAATTATCATCGCAAATCGATTTATATAGATAAAAGGAAATAATTTTGATCTACTAGAAATTGTATTCCAGATGCATTTGCACAATTAACTAAATTGAATTTATTTATGCTGATCAGGTATATAATCTTTATGGATTCAAAATTCTTTTATCAAATATCTTTTATATTAATATTTGTTATATTATAATTATTATCACATGGAAGAATTTCTGCTGACATGCTAATAAACTGACTACAATTACCCCCACTTTTTGTTTAACTACACCCATGTCCATGAAAAAATCCAAGTTTCTGACATGGGTTTTGGGTCTTTTGTGCCTGCTTTGGTGCGTTAATATTTCTGGCTTATCGCCTTTGGCGACGCATTGCCGTATTTACAATGATTATTGATCGCTTAATAAGAATTTGTTATATTTTTTTGTGTTTATTTGTGCATATATATTTGGTGTGATATTCTGTTTGCCATAAATATTAGTTTCCCCTTGAAATTAATCTGAATTCCAAGTTGGGCATCGAAAAGCTAACAACTCTTGGATTAATGTCAACGGCATCTCGAGTCGCCTTCGCAATTTGTCTGCGCCATGTGAAAGTCCAACTTTCAATTTCAATTTCATCCAAAGAGAGTCGTCATTCAAGTTGCTGATTATGATTGAGATTATGTCTGTGCCGGCGACGGGGTTCAACATATTATTACACGATGTATGTGGTGCTCTTCGAAGTGCATTAATACCTCAATCTTTCTGCACAATTCATGCATAAAATCAGTTGGTTTTTTTGTTGTTGTTGTCATTGTTGTTGTAGTTACTTTTGCCTCATCTCAAACGCAATCGCATCATGAAATCAAACCACTTTTGACGGTCTAAGATTGTTTGATAGACTACCAGTTACCCTCTTATTGTGCCCCACTAAAATACAATTAACAAAAAGATATTTTTTATATTCGTAATAATTAGTAATTGTGGCACTTTTAATTTTGTGCTTACTATTTTAAACTGTAAATATTTATATATATTTTATTTTATTTCTATTTAAATTAATATGTATAAATTATTTAAAAATGACTGAACTGAAATATTAATAAAATACACAGGCAAATTAAATATAAATAAAATAAAAATAATAACTTTTTTTTTGTCTTTATTGAACTTTTACGGAAAGGGAATATATTAAAATGTTTTTAAACATTTTAAAAAAGTTAGAGAAAAAAAAATTATTTTGCTGTTTGTGTTTGCAACGTGTTTAAGAATTTAATGAAATTTATTAATTTTATTATATGATCTCTTATAAAACTTGAACAACTATATTGTAGATCTTAATGGACATCGAAACATTTATATCTCAGTTGCAGGGTATTCGTTTGAGATGCAGCCAAAAAATTGAACTACAAATTGCACTGCAAAGCTTAAACAGAAATTGTGAAGTCAAAATTCAAAAGACACGCCTGCAATGCGCCACAGGACAATGAACTCCAGTGCAGCATTTTCTGCTTTTTTTTTTTGGTTTTTTGTATTAGTAGCCAAAAGTGTAGCATTAAAGAACCTGTTTAAATCTGTTGCTCTTTTTTTGTGCGCACTTCCGTTTGCCGCAGAAGGTTGCTAATTTTGACAGATTACAAGGCATTGATTTTCAGCCTGGGGGCATCATTTTTTTTTTGGGTAAGCCACCAGAGCAGAGGGCAATACCTTAATCAATAGCTTCCTGACAGGCGATGGTTGTTGTTGTTGTTGTTGTTAGTGTTTGTTACTTTTGTGACTGACCACAGAGCCAAATTCAAGTGAAGTGGAAAACAAGCCACAATTTCAAATGGTGAACTTAAAACAAAAACAAACTGAAGCGAAAAGAAAATATTTTTTTTATATTTTACAAACTTTTTTAATCATTATTTTAATAACCTTTAATAATAAACTCAAAATATAATTTTTGTATATGATATAATGAAGTGAATTGTCCAAAATTCGTAATCGAAGAAACTTGGAAACTCAAACTCAAAAGTTTCTGGAATTTATAAAGCTGATAAATTATAAATATAATAATTATTATAAAGATATTGACCTTTAAGACTAACTCCATAGTTAGTTATTTACGAAACACAAATCATTTTATTTAAGCAGCACCATTTTACTGGAATCCATTTTATCGATATAAAGTTTTGCACTTGATTCAGAGTTGAAATAAATTATAAACTTTTGTTCTTCAGCGGCCGACAATGAATAGTTTTCAATTCAATAATCAGAAACATTTTAAACCAACAATTGTATGACTCAAGCAAATTATATTGAAAGTTTAATCATGGATTTTCGATTAACCTCTTGAGTTCCAATTTATTTATCATTGAGTACATGATGAATATATTTATGTATATTTATTTTAAAAACATAACAAACATATAATTTTATTCAGAAAACAAGTAAATGATTTCAAGATTGATTAAGATAAATTTTAAATAAATATTTTAATAATAATAATAACTGTGTATATAAATAATATCGATGACGAGTCACACTTGTCAAATGTAAAAAGAATGAAGGTTTTGGTCGAGCTCACTCGACTGTTGTTGCCCCTGAACTTAAATGTTATGTATCCAATAATAATTCGTATACATTATATATTAGTTGAAAGCCATAGCTTTTAAAATTATGTCTTTTATACATATAGAAAATCGAAATTGAAATCGAAAATTTTTAATGTAAATTTTTAAAGTTTTTCAATTGTTATTAAAGTTTATTAGATGTTGTTTTTCTTATTTAATTAATTATTACTATTATTATTATTTACTATTTGTTTTATTAACTTTAATTGTCAACATTTGAATATTTAAAATATAAGTTGGCAATAAAACTAGATAATATATAAATTATATTTAATATATTTAAGAATAGCACTTTGCGAATTTCTTAGTTGAGCTAAATGAATAAGAAACAAACAGAAGACAAAATACACAAAATAATTATAATTTTTGTACAACATGCAAAACTTAGATGTGGACAAATTTATATCAGTTGTAAAGGGACAGTTTTTTCTTGTTTTTTCTTGTTGTTTATCTGCGTTATTTCACTGTACCCCGAATGCAAGCCACAGTTGAAGCCACCCCGCTGCTTTCAATTCCGCGGCAAGCTAAAAAGAATGAAATAAAATAAAAGAAGCAAAGTTTTGGCCAAGAATTTATGAGCTGCATTGGGTGAAAGCATTCGCAAATCTGCATGCAAAAAAAAAGAAAAAAAGAGGAGTCAAAGAGCGAATCGCCAGACGACGCCAGCGATTAAGAACCGCAAATCAAAGGCAGCAACCAAAGCCAAAAAAAAAAAAGAAGAAGTAATCCAAAAAGCCAAGGGCAACACACACACACACACCCAGAAAATCCTGGTAGCCGTAAACCGTAGCCGTTAACCGTAACCGTAAACGAAACCGAAACCGCGGACAGCAATAAAAAAAAAACAAGCAGAATGTGGCTAAATGTCAAATGACAAATGCTCGCACTTAAGAATGATATTTTTTGTTGTTGTTGGTTTTTTTTGTGTTTTGGTTAAAAGGGCTCGTGCCCGAAACCGAAAAGCAAACATAAAGTGTTGAATGCCAAGCGGAAATCACTTGAAACCGAGCATAAATCAAAAGGAAATAATAATAAAAGCCAAATCACCAGCAGAAAAAACAATGCAAAGTGCAAAATATTATTCAAGTGTATAGAATGGAAAATCGCAATTGCAACTTCCGCTTTTGGCAAACAAACCAAATCGAAATCCAAACAAGAAACTTATAAAAACCAAAGTGCAAACTAAATGTGTAAAAAGTAATGTCTTTAATTAAGCAAAGTCAAAGCCATAAGGAGCAATAATTGAGTCAACAATGAAGAATTTAAGAAAAAGGCTCTTAACAAATCCTGCTGACCAGTTGAGTAATTTACGGGCCAAGCTGTCAACTAACTTTCAACTTGTGTCTGCTGCACGTCTGGCGTCGTTGAGACTTAATTGGTGTGCGGCTTCTGCCACAACAACAATTATTCCAAATCTGCAAATGAATCACTTCAAATAACATTTGCTATTTTAATGAAAAACCCTGGAAATTAAGCAAAACAAGAATGTGACACCGTCTGAAGGACAAAGGAATATTTTATTAAAAGTAAGGAAAATATTCCTCAATTTAAATTTAAATTAAAATAAATGAATAAAAAATAGAGAAATATAGCTAAAATTAAAATACTATCACTATTTACCTAAAAAATATAACCGATAAAAAGAATTTGGATTATAGATATTAATGAAATATTTGTGAAACCCCAAATTTAAAAAAAAAATATGGTTAAAATTGTTTTGCTTATTTATTTAGGAATTTTAGTAGTCTTACTAAACAACAAAAAATATTCAAAATTGGGAAACACTAAAGATGATTGGAAAATTCAAATGAAGAAGACAAATAATTAGCATTAAAAATATTATATAAATATTTGTTAAAACTACATTCATTAGAAAACATGTCCAAATAATAAATTAATCAGATAAAAATAATTAGCATTAAAGATATTAAAGTTATTTTGTAGCTTAGGCATTTTAGTAGTCTTACTAAATAAAAAAAATACTCAGAATTAAGCAGCACGAAAATGTATTGGAAATTCCTAATGGAAAAGATATTGAATAAAAAATTAATATATAAAGTGCAAATAAATTAAAAGAATTAAAATAAAAATACGTTCACTATTTAAAGATTAATTTATCTAACCAATAAAATGAATTAGCATTAAAGAAAATAAATAATTATTTTTTATACCCCATTTACTAGAAAACATGGATTAGTTATTTTAATAGTTTTACTTAAGAAAAAAAAAAAATATACTCAGAATTGGGCTGAACGAAAAATAATTGGTAAATTCCTAATTAAAATAATTTTGTATTGCATTTAGCTCTACCAATGCTACTGTTAAGAAGAACAAGAACAATAATTCTTTACTAAATTCAAATAAAATTACTTTGAACACAAAATCCATCAGCTCAACTCTCAATTGAAAAACATATAGGCTAAAGTGCCATTATTTTAACTGTCAGACAAAAAGAGCTCAATTTCCACAACCCTTTTGAGAGATTTACTTATGGAACACAATTAGAAAACATTTTACAATTCCCACACTTTGCAAATGTAATGACAATATTTGCACAACTGAGAAGGTGAATAGGAATGGGATATATGTTGGACTGGGTTGGGTCTAGCCATTTGCCATTTAAGGGATTATAATTTTTGCATTTGCTCGACAAACTAAAAAAAAAGCATCAAAAAGGCCAAAACTTTGCAGACAGTTTTTGTGCCATTTTAGGTCGACAACGGTGGGAATTGTGATGGTTTTTAGTTCCGTTTCAGTTTTTCAGTTTTTGGGCTTTCAGTTTTTATTTCATTTTACGGCATTTGAATCCAAATGTGCTTTCAAATCGGCTTAGTTAGCAGCGAGCAGCTTTCCATGTTCCTGACGGCTTAAATTAAATGCGCCAACGAGATTTTAGCCAAAACAACAAATAAAAAAAAACCTAAAACAATTTCAAAGGTGCTTTAATTGCATAAAAGCATTTGCATTTTTTGACGCATTTTAAACAGACTCTTTAAGATATGAAGTAGACTTGATTTGACATGTTATGTGGGTTAGACAAATGTGTCTGTTTAATCTTTTCACGACCACTTCCACTTTTTAAGTTTTCTATTGTTTTGTCGTAATATTGTTGTTCTTGACCAAATACAAATAATACGCAAAGTGAGATAAACGTGACCAACGTGAGCTCTGACTACGCTCCGACTACAGAATCATCATCCATTTTGTCCATGATTAGTCACACAGCAAATATTTAATTTTTCTAATCTTGATTGAAGTGGAAGTGTAAATAGAGCAGCTAGGCAAAAATTGAGGTGGGTTCTTCTAATAATAAAGTATTTAAGGCTATTTGCTATTTTTGGGCCTGATAACGATGCAAAAATTAAATTGATAACCGGAGTATTTTTATAAATTTCTTACTACTTTGATTACTTTCTTCATAAATTGCCCAATTTACTAATAAGTTAAGGTGCACTAAAAAACTTGCAAATTTTGCTAATGTTTCGTAGCACAAAATGACTAATCAAACAAATTAAATTTATTTTTAGAATTCAATTGAATTGCTGAAAGGAATTTACCCAGAATAAACAGGCTGACAAAAGGCCCATCATCAATTACAAACAAAAAACAAAAAAAATAACATAAAACAATAAATAAAAACAATAATAAAAAACAACAAAGAGAGTGAAATAGCAATAAGTTTAAATGCTGTCAAAACTGGAGAGTCACGTTGGCCACTCAATCAAAATTCAGACATCGGCAAACAATTCTCATAGTCAGCCCCCAAAGATAACAGATAACAACAATTGGCGAGCGCCTGAAAAGCGTCAGCATTCGGTAGCGATTTATATATATATATATATATATATATGATATATTATAATATCTATTAAACTTGTGTACACCGCAGATAACTGGCCTGGACAAGCTGTCGCAAAATGCTTTTGGCGCAGGTCTCAAAAGGCCGCACTATTAATATAATAACCTAGTAATATCTATTAGGCCCAAAAGCAGACGTTCCGTGAATCAGTTTACTGTCCGAGCGGAGGCCAAGCGGTTGGCCGTAAAATCGTCTTGCTCAAGTGAAATATATATATAACAAGAAAATCGCATATAGTAAAATGAATATCCTTGCAAACCTATTTGGATTACTTTGCATTGGATTTGTGGCATCTGCTGGCCTTAAATCGGATCTTAGCCAACAAAAAGTGGAATTCGGTTAGTTTAGAAAATTATCAATTAGAAATCCTGCTAATCAAATTAATTATCCTGCAAAAAATCCTGTGGAAAAACATTTAAATTTTATCGTAAATTACAACCTTAAAATGAAAATTCAAATTTAAAAATAATTTTTAAAGCTAACAGTTTACATTAATTTTATAAGTGAAAGTTGCAAAAACTGTAAAATAAACATCGTAAAGGATTATATGAAATATTATCGAACAAAGAAAAAGTTATTGATAAAAATATTTACGTTTTATGACAAAATACTAAATTTTTTTACGACTTGTATAAATGTTTGCAATTTTTTATTGTTTTATTGATGTAAAATATACTCATATTTTATTTATGATACTATCTATAAGACTATCTTAAAACTAAGCCCTATAGTAAGAATATAATTCCCAACAAGCAGAATATAATACAAAAAATATTAAAAAGTATCATTTGATTATTTATACAAAACTCTCCTGAAAAACTTTACGGCTTATAAAGTAATACGTGAAAAATTTATGTTTCTCAAACAAACCAAACTTGTTTAAAAAATGTGGACAAGAAAATCATATTGTACATGTTTATTTTGAAATTAATATTTTCTGACTTGGATATATTTAGTTTTTATTGACTAACACTTCGAGATAAATTTGACAATTTCTAATTCGTATATGGGAACCGATTTTCAATGGTTTTTCAACAATTAATTTCAATTTAATTTATAACATTTTCTTATTATTTATTTAGATAATTTTATGTAGTACTTTAAATATTTTTATTTATTTTTGTCTTTGCCTTCCTTTACAGCTGACGTTGCCACAAACACCACAAAAAACTCCACAGATGTCAGTTCCAATTCTATAGTCACACCTGATCCATCCTCAGAGTCCTCGAATGGATGCCCAACGCTGGATAATGGAGATGCCTTAAGCCAAACCCAACTCATTTCCCGCTTAACAGATCCTTGTCGATATGATCGTAATGAGCCCCCGATAACGGTTAATGATATGGGGGAGATTGTGCCCATTGGTGTCTATGCTCAATTTTATATCAATGCGCTGCGGGATCTGAACTCGAATGATTTGGAGTTTATGCTGCAGGGCCTGCTCCAGTTTAGATACAACGATTCACGTTTGGCATTTGGAAACTATGCCCCAAGTCGACAGCAGCCCATGGTGGGTGATTCGGATTTGAGGAGTTTACTTTGGGTGCCGCACATCTTTCTGCCCAATGAGCAGAGCTCGAATGTGCTGGGCACGAATGAGAAGGATATGCTGACCACCATTTATCCAGATGGCACCGTCCTGGTATCGACACGCATACAGGCAAATTTATATTGTTGGATGCACTTCGAGAAGTTTCCGTTCGACGAGCAGAAATGCACCACAATCATCGAGAGTTGGATGTACAACACTTCAATGCTCGCCCTCCACTGGGAACCAACCAAACCAGTCAGTTTCCACACACAACTCCAGCTAACCGAATTCACTTTGTACGGTTTGGTGTCAAATGAGACTGTGAGTGTCTCGGATACATTTACCATGTCCCATGGTGCTCTGCAGGGCAACTACAGTACTCTGACTTTCAGTGTGCTGCTCAGCCGGGAGGTGGGTTATTATATAATCGATTACTTTGTGCCCTCCATTATGATTGTGGCCATCTCGTGGGTATCCTTTTGGCTGCAGGCAGATCAGACACCCGCACGTACCACGCTGGGTTGCACCACGCTGCTGTCCTTCATCACCCTCTCGCTGTCGCAGGAGAACAGCCTGTCGAAGGTCAGCTATGTGACCATGTCAGAGGTTTGGTTTCTGGTCTGCACCGCTTTCATTTTTGGCAGCCTGATGGAGTTTGCCTTCGTGAATACGATTTGGCGGCGCAGCAATAATCTGGAATTGAAAAAACGCACCGCCAAATACATTGTACGATCCACATTTGTGCCCAGACTGAAAAAGAATTCGAGAAGCTTCAATCGCAGTACAAGTTCATTGAGCAGCTGCCACAAGGGCAGTGGCAGCAATCAAAATAACACAGTCATCGCCATTGAGACGCCGATCATCATTGGCGGCGGGCTGAGCCGGGAGAATTCTGCAATAAGTCTGGAAGAGAATAATGTCAGCATCGGTTGCGGTTCCACCACCGAGTTGACGAGCCCGAACCAAGAGGAGAAGCCAGCACAAACATTTGCCACAATGACACCCAAGGAGCTATCTCTGTGGATCGATCGCAAGATGCGTTTCGTCTTTCCCCTCGCATTCCTCATCTTCAATGCCTTCTTCTGGACCCTGGTCTACTGTCTGTAAGACGATTGGATTTAGTATTAATGGCGATATTATTTACCAGTTTATCCATGGTGAATGCAATGCTCAGCAACAGTCAAAAAACTGTTGCACAACTCAATCTTGCCACACACGCAATGATTGCTCAAAGATTACTTTAAACTCTCTACTTTAATATGCTCTTAGAAAAAAGCAGTTTTTTATAAATTATTTTATCTTTATTTACTTCGATTTTAAGAGTTTTTAATAATAAATTATATACAAAAAAATATGTCGTTTATTATCTAACCATGATTTTGTTATTTAAATTTTGCAGCAAATTCTCAACTTTTTATTAATTATGCTCCTAGAAAAAACAACGTATTTTAAATTATTTAAATTTTTTATACTTATATTTAATAATTTTCGATAGCAAATTTTATACAAAAAGAAAATATTCAGTTATTAATCTAAGCATGTTTGTGTTATTCACATTATCCACCAAATTCTCAACTTTTATTTAATTATGTTTTTAAAAAAAATAAAAACCTATTTTAAATTATTTAACTTTTATTTACATATATTTTAAAAGATTCCGAAAAAGATTTTTCTATATGAAGAAAGTAATTGTTGTTCGAATTTTTCAGCAAATTCTTAACTTTTCATTAATTATGCTCTTAGAAAAACAGTATTTTGAAATGATTTAACTTTTATTTACTATTTTTATTTATTTATTTTTATTTATTTTGCAGTAAATTCTTAAGTTTTCATTAATTATGCTCTTGGAAAAATAACATTTTTAAAATCTTTATCTTTTATTTACTTATACTTTAAGAGATTAATATATAATTAATAATTTTCTATATAAAGAAAATAATCAGTTATTATTCTAAGCAAAATTTTGTTATATACATTTTCCAGCTAACTCAGATTTTTTTTTATAGATACCAAGTAGTCTTAGCACATAAGTAATATTTATGCATTTTACATTAAATACAATTTGTAAACACAAACTCAGATATCGTTTTGGAGTGGGTGAGGGGGAAGGGGATTGGGGATTGGGGGACACAATCAATAAGACTCCATAGACTCCACACCTCTTTAGACTTAAGCTGTTGGCACGTACAAAGCTGATAAATTTGTGCTTATTAGCCAGGCGTAGGCAATAAAAATAATGCCACTCGAAACAGGCAACAAGTTGCAAGCAGACAAGCGCACGCACTGTAGGAGAGAGGGAGAGAGAGACAGACAAAGAGAGTGTGAGAGAGAGAGAGATAGAGTCTGCCTTCTCTATTTGTATCAATGAAAAATCATAAAACCAACACGCCCCAAAATAAATGCTGTGGCAGAGGAGCAGAGGCACAGCTCTCATCTATGTCTCTCCTCGACTGGAGACTGGCGGCTGCTGCTCAATTTTTAATTAATTGCCTATGATGAGTGTGTTGAAAAACAGTTGGCAGCTCCTCCTCCTCCCCATCCTCCTCATCTTCCCCTTGCATCCCGCGTCGAATTGTTTTAAGCTAGCTGCTCGACTACTTGATAAATTAACGGCACATGCAACACGCGTAAATTGTTTTTAAATTGCCTTATAAATGAACTTCAATTCAACTTGCAATAAACAATGTGAAAAAGCAAAAAAAAGTTGCGCATTTTATTGCCACAAAATGGCAAATGGTATTTTTGTATACCCTTTGTGCAACTTAATTAGTCTCTGGATCGGCAAACTTATAGGCATATAGTGGGGGAATATATATTAATTAATTTATATAATTTTGAGGTAAGAATTTTAAACAAATAATGTTAAATAAAGCAGCTTAAAGAAATTACTATTATAATTTTTATTTATTATATTTTATATATATTTATTTATTATTATTATTATTTTTATTATTATTATTAATATTATAATAATTATTATTATTATTATAATTGTTTTTATTACTATAATTATTATTAGTCTCTCAGCCTGAGTACAGGGTATCTCTGAGTCGAGTAATTGCAACCAAAGCCTTTCATCTTCTAAGAGATATATATATCGATATATATATATAAATTACTTGACCACAGAGAGAGTCTCACTTATCGCTTAATTGTTGTCGATTGATGCTAGACCACTTGAAAATTACTTACAGGGTATTTTGCAGTCAATTGGCATTTTAGTTGCGCTTTCTGATCATCAGCTGAGAATTAATTTGAATTGGCCATAAGTCAATGGCAGCCTCTTGGACGTCATCGTCATTGCTTTTGGAGCCAAAAGCAGCAAAATTTGTTATGCAAAGCCAATATCGGGCCATCAATCTTGCAACAACGCGCTGCAACAGTTGCAGCGGCGACTGTCAAACTGTGCTGGAGCAGGGGGTAGGTAGGGGGCAGGCAGCCAACTTGTTTTTTTTTGCTGACCGCGAGGTGTACATAATGAGATGTAATCTGTCAAAATGAAGTGTATCGCAAGCCTACAGCGACAGACTTGCCTCAACCGACCACCAAACACACTCCCCTCCCCCTTTCGCTATCGCTTCGCACTCCCCCCACTCACCGCTCCCCTCCTCATCACAGTCTGACTGCCTTTCATTTTGATGAGAAGACCAACTTCACTTTGGGTTTTTCAGCACAGAAATTTTTGCGTCTGCTGCACAAAACTTTAGCGGCGGAGCAAGTTTATTGAACCCCACACAAAGCCAGTGCTGCAACGAGGGTTGCTCAAAGACAATGCAGTCATCAAAAATATACAAAATTCGCTAATCAAATTTAGTCTAAGTCTGGTCAAAATGGATTGTCTTAGAAAAGAAAAAGAGATGTTTTTTTTATAAGATTTAAAAAACAAAATTTTTTTTAAAAATTTAAAAACTCAATTTTTTTTTTTCTTTGTGTGTACGTGTGTGTGTCGCGGCAGGTATGTGCGAGAGGTAAGCCACCCCTCTGCAGCGTTGTGCAGCGGATGTTCCCATGTCACCTAGTTAAGCCCCCTGAAATGATAGATGTCTCTGGCAACATGCAACATGCCCAACTGGCAACTGGCAACAGCTGTTTTGTTGTTGTGTATTTATCAAATATCACTCGCTTAATTATAACCCAAATAAGAACTTTTCAACAGCAAAAATATTCCTCATTTATATTTTTTTTATTATTATTGATGGCAGCCAATAATAATGGGTCAACATGCCGCATTTAAAGACCCCCTGCCCCCTTCCCCCTTCCCCATTCCGACAAACAGAGTTCGTTTACACGCCGCCTATTTGCTTGGCTTAGCTTCCGATTCCAGCTGTGAGAAATAATGTTGGAACCGCTTCCATCTTTATCTGTAGCCAAATGGGCTGCATAATAAGCAAGTGCTTCCAGTATTATTTTTTTCATTATTTTATTTCAACGTATTTCCTTTTTTTTTTTTTTGCTTCTTATGCTTTTTTGCCGGGCAGACGGCACATGAGAATTACAGGCATTTTTATTTATTATTATAGTAGTTGGGTCCGGCCCTTCCCGAATGGTTCTGTTCTGTATAATTTGCAGTTAAGTACTCGGTTCGTTCTCCCACATGTCTCCAACATTTGAAGCGTGAACAGCCACAACCACAATAAAAAAAAAACTGCCGACCACTTGCAAAAAATATAATTGTATAAATAGGAACAATCAAATATGTGTATGAATATACATAAACAGATAAGATGAGACAATGAAAACTCACATCACATACACATGGGGTATATTGCGATGGAGTTGTTTAAAATGTGGATAATAATGCTAGGTGGGAAGGGGAAAATAGTGCATCGATATTTGCCCAAGATTGGGAATGGAATTAGGTATGTAAACCTGCCAGAAGTGCTGACTAAAATGCACTCAGCAGAGCATTACAAAGTCGAGCACTGTTGACACTGTTGGCATGTTTGAATTTTATTTTTAGATGGTGGGAAAATTCTATTTCAAGTGGCGTTCAACAGATTAGCTATCTGAACAAGCACAAATAACCAGAACAGGCAACAACAATAACAACAATATCATTAACAAAAAGTAGAAAAAAAACAACAACAACAACAACAATGCTTATTGTATTAGGTTAGCCAATTTTGAGTTTTAGTTTGAGTTTGGGTTTGGTTTTGGCTCAGCTTTGTCATAGCAATAGACCAGTCACGCTCCGTGGGCGCTGGTTCAAGAAGTCAAGTACAACCATCGTCCAGCGTGCGAATGAGCTCAAGTCGAGTCGCATTCGAGACTAGCCCACAAAATGCAATCAATGCAACGGTTGTCTGTGTCTGTGTCTGCAACCGGCAACCGGCTCTCTTTTTATGACTAATAAATGCCTTAAATAACTGCATTGGGAAAGGGCTAATTTTTGGCCAAAGCCATGTGCAAATTTAATGCCCAATTCAACAGATTAGGTTGCCGCACCAAGACCAGACCAGTCTACCACCAAAACTGGTAATACTCTGGCAGTTGAGTGCAGCTAAATCCGCATGTCTAATGAGCCGGCGACGATGCGTCCTCATTGTGCCAGTGCCCACCTACACAGCGAGAAAAAGTCAATTACTAAACGTAGATTATTATACATGACATCTTTTCCATATCTGGTAAAGTTACCTGATGTTGATTTGTGTTAAACTTCAATTTGTGACAATTTGTGAAATAGTCAATTACCAAAAGTCGATTTTGAGTTTACGAACTTATCCTAAATTTGTATACTAGATATTTTTTTTAAATATTATAATAGTAAATTTATTTAGAGCTCAGTTATCTGATTTGATATTATTTTAACTTCAATTTTTGACATTTTATTCTCTCTGTGAAATAGTAAATTACCAAAAGACAATGTTTAAGATTTTTATACTCGATTTTTTTTTAAATATCTGGTAAAGTTATTTTGTGTTTACCTACTTAATTTGATGTTAGTTGAACTTTTGGCGATTTTGATTGGTCAATAATTTCCTAGACTTTTTTATTTTTATGCGGAATTTTTTTATTTATTTATTATCTCTGTGAAATAGGCACTTACCAAAATTTGATTTGTAAGATTTTTATACTTGAAAATTTTTGAAATATCTGGAAAATTTATTTAGAGTTTAGTTACCTGATTAGATATTATTTTAACTTAAATTTGTGACATTTTATTCTCACTGTATAACCCCTGTCGTCTGATCCCCTTTTTCAGTTTGTCTAAGGTATTTACATGCCGCATGCCACAGCCTATTAACAAATTGCAAACAAACGGAGACACACACACATAAACACAGTAGCCACAAACGGAGTTCAGGTTTTAGACCAAGTGGGCGTGCATACTAAATTGCGATACTAATAGGGAAAGAGGCCTTTGCAGCTAATGTAATGCAATGTCGAACGTGGCAGTCTAAACGAACGTGCAACGCAATGCGTTAATGGCAAGCACCTTGCCTGCTGTCTACCTTGACCCACGATCATGATCAGAATATTGCTGTTGTTCTTGTTGTTCTTGTTGTTGTTGTTGATGCTGATGATGGCGCCCCTCGATTAGAGTTGCATGCAACAGCAGCAGCAGCCGCAGCAGCAGCAGCAGCAGCCAGTAGCGTCAACAAAGTTGCACTGCTTAGTGGCGCCTCATGTTGCCAACGAGAGATTCGAATCATTCACTTGGCTAAGCCGCCTAAAGCCAAAACGTTTTGCACGTTTTTCCAATGAAGCAGCAGTTCGCTCATAATTAATGAAAAACAACTTGTAAGCGCAACTAGTTATACACTGCAAGAAAAAAAACCGTTATAAATTTTTAAAATATTTAGCTCCATTTTAAATGAAGTCATTCACAAAAATATACAACACTTTTGGGAATTACTTTATTACAATTTTAAGAGAATGCAGAAGTTTTGTGCACCGTAAGAAAAAATCGTATTAAATTAAGAATATTGTGCTACATTTTAAGAGAACTTATTAGCAGAATAATAAAACTTTTAAAATTGAGCACAATATTCCTACTTTTTTAAGAGAAGTCAGAAGTTTTGTACACTGAATATTTAGCGCGATTCTTAGAGAAGTCATTTACAAAAATAAACCAATTTTTGGGAAATACTTCTTTACAATCTTAAGAGAAGTTAAAAGTTTTTTACAGCGCATGAAAAAAAACTGTAATAAGTTAAAAATATTTTGTTCCGTTTTAAGTGAAGCCATTCCCAAAATATACAACATTTTTGTGAATTACTTCTTTTAATATTAATCACAGTTTTCTTAATATTTTATGAGAAGTCAGAAGTTTTGAACAGCGTAAGAAAAATCGCAATAAACTAAGAATATTGCACGCAATTTTAAAAAAGTCATTTACAAAAATATAAAAAAAAGTTGGGAATTAATTCCTTTAAAATTGAGCACATTTTTCTTAATATTTTTAAAGAAATCATTCCCAAAAATGTTGTGTATTTTTGTGAAACGTTTTGACTAAGCGAATTAATAAGAAGTAAATCGAAGAAAATATAAATCTAAGAAGTATTATAAATATTTAGCAACACTTTAACTTAATAAATCTTAATTGAATACTTATACAAATCGATAAACATAAAATGAGATATCGAAATTATTTAATCTTTACTGGAATTATTTAAGTTGCCTTCGTTTGTTTTGCCAGAATTAAGCAGAATTAAGCAGAATTCGCATAGTTTTTTTTGACTGGTTTTTTTTTTGTGTAGTTGTTGCCTCACCCCAAGCCCAGAAGTATTATGTATTGACTAGCCATTTAATTTGGGAAATACGTCAAGGAACAGGTAACAGGTACAGTGGTAGGTAAGGGGTAAAGGCCGATATGTCAGTCAGCAGTAATCGGTGGCGCTGGCTTTTGGGACAGGAGTTATTAATTAGTATCTGGTTATCGGTGGGCCCCACTCGACTGTCGTATCGGCAACATTTGTCATAGATATATGGCGGGGGTGTGTCCGTTAAGACGTTGCACGACGCCAACGCGATCTTATCGGCCAAGTTTAAAGGCAGCAGTGACATTATCTATATTTTTGATGTGGTTCGCTTTCAGCTTCTGGTGCGCAATTCACGAGTCTATTGTATGCTCAGCTCGTCCGTTATTTATGGCCAGAGAAGAGCAACTTCTTCGAGCTTCTTTATTATATATATATATATATATATATATATATATATTATGATGAGTTTTCGTTCTTTTCCTCTGCTTCAGTTTGCAACTCCCACTTTACGTTCAGCTGCAAGAAAATTTCAACTTCATTGACTTCGGCAGTGCCTTAATTAGACACGATATCGATACACTAAATGTGCAACAACATGTTGCCATGAGGCAACCAAAAGACATCGCCACAGCAACAGCCAATGCCAGATGATAATCAGGTACTAAAACATCAACCTGCTGCTGCGGTTATCGCGCCAACTTGGCCCAGACAGCCAGACGGATACGCTTAAGCGAAAATCATTTACGGCCACACAGCGGATGCTGCGGCTGAGAAGCGCAGAGAGAGGCGGCAATTAAGGCTAAACGGTTACACAAATGCCCTACGGAGACCGTTAAAAGCAGCTTGATTTAAGTACTTCGATTTTAGATACAAGTAATTAATACTTATGAATTTTACAACAATCTATGCAAATTAAAAACTAAATACAAATTTATCAAAGATACAAATTTATTTTTAAATGAATCTGCGTACAGGAAAAATATGTTGATTGTGGCTACTTCAAAGAAACCGCAAATGAAAATTCATTCAGTTTAACAAACGAAGCGTCTAAAACACTTTAAATTGAGTTACTTCCTCTGAATTTGGTGCTTTCGCTTTGTGAATGATTCTGTGAGTCGGGACTCAAGTCTCAAGATTCGCTCGTTTCCTTATAAAAGCGAATGCAGAAGAAGCACTCGAGATTTTTTGGAGCGCCTTTCGCTTTACGAGCTGCCACAGAAAACTTTTGCAGCATGCAACTTGGCGACTTGGCTATTACTTGCACTAAAGAAATTAAACATCAACAGCACAACAGACACACACACACACAGGCACAACAAAGTTAACTGCTATGCGAAGCGCAGGCAACATGAAAAAAATTAGTTAAAAGATAAACATGGCACGCCAGAAGCGCGCAGACAAAGAAGGCAAAGAGTTTCTGAATGATGATAGGGATAGGAATAGTTAGGGATAGGGATAGGTGGATAGGTGGATAGGAAGGAGGAGAGAGGCTGTTTGCATCGTGCTGCTTTTAGCTTTGTCTTGATTATGTGGGCAGCTGTAAAGACGCTCCAAAATAAGATACTTGCGGTTTTGCATTGCACTCGGTTTCCCTGGCAACTTTCCTTCAGGCCAGCATGTTGCTGCTATTGTTAGTCAAAGTTCTTCTCTCTCTCTACCTCTCTCCCTCTCTCCGTCTCTCAGTGACTATCTTATGTTGTACAATGGCAACGCAGCGCAGAAATAATAATTGCTTGAAGCGCATTTTTAATATGGCCAAATAACAAAAGCATGTACAAAATACGTTTAATACAGCCAAATACCAAATGGCAAATGCTAATTAAATACAAACACGTTGCCACATAACTCAAACCTTAACTGCATTAAGCCGACCGGCGAACAGGTCTCAAAGACTCATTAAATTTCCTCTAGATGATAATTTTCCATCATATAAAACATTTCCAACCTAAAACATATATATATATATTTTCATTTATGTATATATAAAACATTTGAACATTTCACAAAGCGCTTCTTTGTAGCTGCTCACAAACATTTTTGTCGTGTTGCTCGCTTTTAATTAAATTCATAAATCAGCAGGCAGTCGCTGAGACAGAGAGAGAGAGAGAGAGACAAAGAGTCAGAGGAGCAGACTGACAGACAGACAGACAGACAGACGAGGAGTCGATTGGACAGCGCCCATGTGGAGCGCGTCTGGTAACTGTGAAATTCTTATGAATCGGCGAACGACTTCCAGTTCAAAAATCTGTTTTGGCTTATCTTGAAATTGTGCCAACCTTGCAATGATTTCCGCATCAGCAAAAAAAATCAACTTTAAGTGGTCTACTGAAAATTGTCGAACTAACATATACTCTGTTCTCAGCTTTAAAATTTTGATACTCAAAATTAAAACAAATAAGACAAAAAATTAACATTAAAAATGTAAATTCATTTAGTTTTATATATAAATATTTTTAATTATTAAATGCTTCAAGTAAAAACCAAATTTCAAACTGTGATTCATCTTTATTTTATATTAAAAAGTATATTAGAAGTATATGTAAAAAACTTTAAAAATATCTCTTTTTAAAAAAAGAAAAATCGATATTGTCATATCCCAAGGCAGTTTCAATCTATAAAAAATGATTTCATCGTTTACAAATTTGGTTGCATCGATTAGAAGATGAACTCCAGAAATTTAATTTGTTGCATTAATCATTTATGCCTCTTACATTTCCACAGCGTTATACCCATTAGTACCCACCTAAATTGGCTATAGGGTATTTAAAGAAAAAAAAGCGTAAACTTAAGGACCCGTATACGGTTGACCCACCAGGGAAGAGAGGGGGCTTAGTGTAAAATTGTCAGGCCAGTGGCAGCAGCAGTAGCAGCAGCTGCCACTTGATGTCAGCTCAGTGGAGGCTATTGAAATGCGAGACTCTGTGCCCCATAATTTGTCTTAATTGAATGCAGCAGTGAATCGGGGCGGGGGGATTTGCTGGTGGGGCAGATTCAGTGAAAATTGCAGACGCTGCTCCTTATGTAGATGAATGTCAATAGCGGCAAAATATTTGCTTTTCATTGTTCATGCAAATGCAAACGTAGACGGTCTGCGTCTTCAACTTTTCACTTCATAATGGAAAGTTGCGAAAATATTTTGATTAGTTTCTCTGCGAGTCGCCTTTACATTGGGCCTCAGCGTCTGGGACTGGGATTGAGCTTAAGTTAAAATAATTAGTCTGCTGAGAGTATTGTTTGTTTGCATTTGCGTTCAAATAATAGGAAAAAAAAAATATAATATATATATATATAAACTTTTGTCTATGAACGCGCAGTTTTAGGGTCTATTTATCCAAGGGAACTTGGAACAGCAATTGTCGACAGTCTTAGTTATGATTATTTGCATTGAGTTTGAGTTTGTGAGACACATTTAAGACACTTGAAAGCAACTGCTAATAAAGTATCTTCAAATTATATTTAAATTTACGCAAATATGAAAAGCCTTTCATTTTAACTACTGTAATTGTATAAGGGAAACTCAAAATTATGTGAAACCGCTTTAACTATTTTAAAATTTTGAATGCAAATAATGATTTTGTTAAGAGACCGTTTTTTTTAACAAAAGCAATAAAAATGGTTTTATACAAATTTTGATACAGAATAATTATTATTAAAGTTCACTCACAATTTTAACTTAAAAAATTTAATCCTATAAATAGAATTTCAAATATGACATTTTCAAAAACAAGTAAAATGTGAGTAAAGAATGTATTTAGGTATTTACCAAAAAATTGTCAAACTTTGTCAAAAGTTATGCAAAAGTAAAGAAGTGCAAATTTCTAAACTGGCTATTAAATGATTTCAAGCTGCTGCTGCAAACCACAAAACCGAATCACCCGCAAAATTGCCAAGTTGTTTTCGTCTTGAGATTTATGGAAAAAACTTTGTCAGCCAACAATCACAACAAAAAACACACACACATAAATGACACCATGGAGACGCATTAAGCACACGAACAAGTGGCAAATTGTGGATCGCCGTTGTGCGTCTTTTGGCCAGCTGTTAATGGCAACAGTTGTCAGGAAGATGCATCACGTAGGAATCCCAGCAAAAGCAAAGTTAACCGAAGCGAAGCGTGGCCCAAATAGCTATCAGTAGGTTCATACATAAATAAATACTGTCTATAATTACACTCAAAAAAAAAAAAAATACAAGAAAAAGAACACAGAACAATATTGAGAATTCTGTTCTCAATTACCTGGCAAGAGAAACGGAACTTGAGAACTTTTTGTCTACGTTTGAATATATTAATGAAAGACGATTCCGGCATAAATTAAGTTAAGCTTGTAATTATGTTATTTTCTTAGACATAGTCCGATTTTTCTTATACTCAAGAACTTGATTACTTTAATTTAAGTACTTTCTTAAGAAATCAAATTTAAATAAGCTCTTTGAAAGTTATGATTTTTAGTTCAGGTAGAATGCTATTGACTTTTATAATTTTTGTGCCTTTATTGTTAAACCTAAGAATTATTTTGACATCAACAATATCAAACCACTTCAATCAATAACCTTTATTTATATAAGTAAAAATTCTATTCCGATTAAGACTGAATTTAAAAACACTTTTTTTTTGGTGAGTGTATATTTTTTTTAAATCAAAGTACAAAAAGCTATAAGAATGCTGAGAGTGTAACGGTGAAAAGTTGCCCCAGACTATATATCTATATATATATGTGTATATATCTATGGCAGCAGTTGCGGCACGTGTGGAAAATAACATTTTCCAGCAAACCCAGCAAAATAAGTGGCGCTGTGGCATTTCTCAGCCTGCATAGTACACAAACTGCATTTCAATTTAAGAGGAAGTCAAGTGGGCAAATCAAGTGGGTGACTCACATACACACACACACACACTCACACACTCGCACACACATATGTGATGAGTGTGCAAAGTTTCAATTGCGCTGTGTAATGAAGCAGTTTGCGAGAGCTGCGCAAAAATAATTTGGTTTGCACAAAAATAAAGGCAAAGGAAACTGGAACAGGGCGCATTCATTACGCACTGTCATTAAGAAGGCTTGAAAATAAAACAAAAAAAAAAAAAATTGAAAAAAATACTGAAAATAGGGGAAAAAGAGCAAAATGAAAAGCATAATCAAAAGTGGAGCAGCGATTCTGCAAAGCTTTAATATTAATTATGCTTTGCCCGGCTTTGGTTAATGCCGAGTTAAGTTAAATTTCAAATCTCAGCATATTTGCTACAAATGTTTGTTTAGAGGGTTGTGTGGGCGTGGCACTTGTCTCCAAAGTTGCAGTCAAGTGTTCAACTTCAGCGCAAACAAAATTTTTTCTATGGACATGGCCAAAACTGTCTGGCTTTGAGACAAAGTTTGTCTTAAACTTGTCCACGTTTGCCAAATAAAAAATAAGCAATAAAAGTGCTCCAGTTAAGATCGACTGAGTAGGAGCTACCCTGTTCCTAACTCTAAAATACATTTATAGTTTTCACATTTTTTATTTTTAAGGAAATTTTTCAGTAGAATAATCAAATTCAGAGAGAAAATTTGTTATTTTTTCATAGATAAAGAATGATATCTACTATTATATTTCAGTTAAAATATATTTATTATGAACGCACAAGAACAGAAAAACATAATGTTTTCAATAAAGATAAAAAGTTTTCTAAGATCTGAGAAAAATGGCTTTCAAGGAAGAAGTTATTAATTTCTAATTTCTAATTGTAAAATAAAATTATCTGTGATTTGAGAACACTGTTGAAAAGGGAAGAGAAAAGTTGTCGAAAGTTTTTCGTCTTTTTATGCTAACCCAAAATATATATACCAAAAAGTGTTTCAAACCTTTGGCCAACTCCATGCTAACCGCTTTATTCATTTTTAATGGCTACAGGGTATCAAAAGGAAGAAAACTTTTTCAATAAGCCACAATTTTGGCCAAGTGGTGGTGCAAAAAGTTTTCTTTGCATCGCGCTGGCCTTTTAACTTAATAAAGCTAATTTCCGGTGCATGTCCAGCTACTAAAAACTAAATGGCAGCTCATATTTATGATGGCTGGTTCACTGAAGGTGTGCCATCAATCAATGCTGATATGCTACACTATGTTTCAGTTGAATGACAAGTAAGATGCCTGGCTCGACGATGTCAAATTGTTTATGGCCAATATGTCAATGGCCCCGCTGTTCAGTTTATCAATCAGGCAATGCTGTTGGCTCCGATGTTGCTGTTGTCGTCGTCGTCGTCTTCGTCGTCGCACCAAGCGCTGGCAATTGATTTCAATTCAATTTCTGAGATTGCAATCGAAAGCTATTAAGGTGTACATACCCAAGGACCAGGAACCGGGGGAACGATCCCGAGCCCAAGCCCAAGCCCAAGTCTAAGTCCAAGTCCAAGCCCTGACGATGCGCTCCACACGTAACAGCAATTTGGTTTTGCTGCTGTGCCCCCCCAGGGGGCAGTTGCATTAATGAGTGGCAGCATGCAAAGCAATACAAGACACTCGAGTGCTTGCCGCTGCTGCCGTTGCTGCTGTTGCAACTCGATCCTGCAGCAGCGTCTCATACGTAGCACGGAAGCTGCTGGCTCTAATGACAGCTATTACATTTAACATCTTGGCTATTACAATAAAATAAGCAAGTATTTAGTAATTATCCAATTTGAAAGTTACTACAAATCAGGCTGGCAAAACGTGCCACACTCGCCACCAACTGCACTTCAAAGAGTCCACACACACACACACACAAAAATATTCCCATCGAGTTTGGCAACCGATTTTTATTGGATATTTGCCAAACCAAATAGCGCACAGTGGCACAAAGTCTGAAGATAAATGTTTAAATATAAAAAAAAAAACTGAAAAACTAAGTAAGCCAAAAACTAAAGTTTTTAAACAGCAATTTTGACAAGGAGAATTAAGAATCGAAAAAATTGCTGCAATGCATTAAAATGAAAAAAAAAGAGTTTCAGCTGCACTGCGAAAAATCGTAATTTAATTTTCTTTTATTGGTATTTTGTGATTTTGGCTGCAGAAACTACTGTGCAACACTGCTCTTAACTGTGTCAATTCTTTAGTGCCAATACAAAAGGCATGGCAAATGTGTGCAACATGGCAAATGTGTGCAACATGGCAAATGTGTGCAACATGGCAAACTACTACTACAAAAACTACTGCGTCCAAATATCGCACACAAAATGAACAACCAAAAAAACAAGGATAAAAGGGAAACATGGCCAACAGGATGAAAATACACGTCTATTGCATCCTTTGCTGCGTTTCAATTTCCACACTTGTGACACTTGTGATGATTTTGTTGTCGCTTCTGCATCAGGTTGATGAAACGCATGCCTGTTGACATTTGCTTTGAGCCTTGAAGGCAGAGCCCCTCTGTGTGTAGGCCATGTCTGCTCTCTGCTGCCGGCATATTTCTTTGTGCCTGATCGCTTTGTCAAACCCAGCTTTATCTGAGTTTTCAGGTTTGAGCATATTTCATTATGATTGCTGACACTCAAAGCCACGTCAATGGCTGAAAACAAAGGCTGTCTTACAACTCAATTTATTTGCTTTTAGTGAACTACGACTAGCAGCAGGGCTTTGAGTGTTTAAGGGGCTTTATTCCCAGCATTATTCATTACCTTCTATTTTTTTGGACGAGGGCTGCCAAAAAGGGTTTAAAAAAAGGCAACGCATTTAAACTGGCAGCAGTTGGCATCATTTTTCTAATTTCCTTTACAACCTAATGATAAGACTTAAGAAAGGTTTGCTTGGGTTATATTCAAGTTAGATTCAGTCTAACAATAACAACAAAAGAACTTTAAAAGACTCTCCAAAAAATTCGACTGACTGCTTGAAATTATTCTTTTGTGAAAGCGAGAAATAAGTAAAATGATTTTTGTAATAGGTTTGCTTATTCGTAAACATTTTTAATTGTTGAATTATTTATGTTATTAAATTATTAAAAAATTATGTTAATGAAAAGTTTATGAAAACTCTTAGTTTATTGTTGTATTATTATTATTATAAAAAGTTTTAATTTATTGTCGGAAAATGGTTGAAAGCTGGTCAATTAAAACTTATAAATTAGTCAATCGATCGTTGTGCGAACTAGTTTTAAATATCAAAGTGTACATTTATTGGAAGAGTGTTTTAACTTTTTTCGCAATTAAAACTTACTTACTAATCTAATTACTTACTAAATCTTTTCATACATTTCGATCACTTATAATATTCACATAAAATTCGTTATACTTTGATCTGCATCTGAAAGTTTCATCCAGTTTACTACGTTTTCAAATAAAGGAAAAATCTGTCAAAGTTGATGGCTTTAATGCTTAGCTTTTAGCTTATATTTACGGCCATTGGCAGTAATGCTCGTATTGTGTTTTATTCCAAAATATTTGTGGCCTTTAGTGGCGTCAACATGGCCATAAAAATCTCTACTTTTTTTGTGCTCATAAAGTACATACAAAGACATATGGTTATAAAGTGTTGTCAGTGTTGTTGTTGTTGTTGCTGCTGTGCTGGACAGTTGCCAATAAATGTCAGTTGTTGTGAGTGCCAAAATATTGTCATAAACATTGGAAAAGTGTTGGATCTTTAAAATGCGATAAAACGCTTATGCGCATCACAAAATTTATGTGCGCTGATAAGTAGCCAAACACTGGTCTATAAAATATAAATATTTATGACCAAGTTAACCAGGTGAGGCAGTTAGGCAGCACAAAACATGATATTAGCCATTACAGGGAATGCGAGCAGTAAGCTGAGGCAATTATCTGGTAACAGGCAAAGCAGTGGGCAATCGTCAATTGGCCATCATTGCGACCAGTCAAAACAACTCAATCAAACGCCAGCGCAGAAAATGTCATTCATTAAATTGAACAAGCAGCTCCAAATGGCCGAAAGCCACAAGATACGAAAGCCCCAAACTGTTGCAGCTACACTTAGAAATATTATATATATATATAAGAAATTAGAGAATTTAAATTAAATGAAAAATATGTACTTTATAAACAAATTCCTATTAATTATTTGCTACTTTTAAGAGAAATTTATTTGCAATCATTTTTAAAATAATTAGAGTAAATAAACTTTTAATGCAAATTAAACAATTGTAGATCGATATTGCGCTGAGTGTAGGCAGAGCAGAGAAAAAAGAACGACATGAAGCAGGCACGACTAAACTGTAACAAGGAACTGTTCTGTGTTGCATGGGGCAAAGGAACAGGCAACAGTCAAAAGGCAGGCAGCTGCTTGTTGAGCAACTTTCTAAATGAGTGCACTATAAATCACGACGGGCTCTACAAGTTGCTGCCTTGTTCGTGGCTACTAGAACAAAAATTAATTTAGTCATACGGCCGGACACTTGTAGCAGGCAGCCGCCAGCGTGCCACAAGCACAACCGGGCGCTAGATTAATGGGCGGCAGTTAGAAAGTATTGTTGCAACGATTACTGGCTAAAATAAAGATTTGTGCCAGTCATGCGCTGTGTGTGACCCCCAAACAACCAAATCATTGAAATACACTCTATTTTCCGAGATTTTTCTTTTCTTTTTTTTTATTATTATTATTTTTTATTTTTTTGGGCGTAGGCGACATCAGCGCAAACTTGAACAACTTGAGATAGTTTGCAACGTCTGGTTCGACCCACGTGGCCCGCGCTGTCCACTCGACAAACAATAAGAACTTAAATTTTTATTCATGATCAACAATGCGGAAGTTGCAGCATGCAGCCAGCAGCGAAAACAAAAGAAAATGCACTGGCAAAAAATTTGCATTTTTGTATAACTCGATTCGTTTCATGATGATGATGCTACCAATGCTGCTGCTGCTGCCTGCCTGCCACTGATGTCACTGCCACTGATGCCACAGCCAGTGCTGCAAGCTTTAAGCCAACATGCAAACCAAATTTGTGTTGTCTTTTGCATATTTTCCAACTAAATTTCATTGCATTCTCATTCGTAGATGTTTTTTTTTTTTCTTTTGTCCAACTTAAATGTTTTTGCATGTGCATTTCGACCAAAACTTTTGAGACGCCTTAACTATTTTCCGTCATTTCCGTTTGGCATTTTACACACGATTCTCAGCTAACTTATTCAATGCCACAGTCAAACATGAAATTTAATAGCTTCATTTATATATTTTTCCGTTGAATCGTTATCGACTTATAATGATCATAAGCAGAGGTGTGTGGGAAACTGTTGAAATTGATATGAAATTACAATTAATTGCATTTTTATTGGGCCCCGTGGACATGAAATATCTGCATCGTGTATAATAAATTCGTGAGAAAGTCTGTAACAAAGTGGAAACTATTCTAGAGAGTATATATTCGGTCAAATCTAAAGATACTCCCATCATAAAATTAAAAAAAAAAAAAAAAATATATTAATTAAATTCAAAGGTTTAAAATTGTTTTTGATATGAGAATAAATATATTTAACTAGTGTATCTATTAGTCAAGCAAAGTGAAACTGGAAAATGCACACTGGTATTCATTGAACTAAGTAAACATATTATTATAATTACCCATCGCACGGCTATATTAACTTGGCTCAGACAAAGCGGCGCCTGCAACCAAAATGTCTGCAAATTGATTTTACGCTCATCTTTCATCTTTCGTGGTTTGGGACAAATTAAGAGTTGATTGAAGTACCTTAATACACAAAAGTATTCACTCGAAACTCATTAGCGTTGAATTTCCTTTTGTTTTCACTTAATTCTTGTGTTTTGTTGTCTTCTTTTAATATTATGCTGAGCACTTAATTATTGCGCTTTCTTTTTGCACAACTCAAGTGCGATAAAAAAATATATATATATTGTACTGCTCACTTTGTAAATATGTATATATTTACATAAGCATGACTTATATATATATATATATATATGGATATATATTTCAATCTGTAGCCAATCCCGAGCGCCATGCCCATGGCACATTATCTTATCTGCCTGTTTATTTGGATCGCATTGTGTTACCAGGGTTCGGCTTCATTTCTCATTTACTGCCGTTTCGATTGTTTGACTTTTGCTGCCGCATCGCGTCACACGAACAACAACAACAACAAAAAGGTGGCAAATTGTCATTTAATACCTGTAAAAATTTGCAATACAAAGGCGCTTAAATGAGGTGTTGCAAGTTCATGTCTGTCCCCTCCGTTGTTTACCGTGTCGATTTTGTTTCGTGTTTCTGTTTGTGTGTCTTTTATCTGACTGTGTGTGTGTGTGTGTGTGTGTTGGCCTGGCCAACAACAGCCAGCTCTGGTTACTGGCGGAAACAATTTGCAATACGATAGAATTTCGTTGCAATTTCAACAGACAGAAATCGCTGAGTTCACCTCTCTCCTTCTCTCTCTCTCTCTCTCTCTCTCTCTCTCTCTGTCTCTTTATTTATCTCTCTTACTTTTTTTTCTTTCTCTTTCTGTTTTCCACTTATTATTTGTAATTAAGTCAACGTACAAGCCCTTATATACACTTAGAGAATCACACTGTTCAAAATTCCAGTGCAGCTGGGAATAAAAATTCGTCTTAAATATTTTTTGAAATATTTTATTTAATTTTAACCTTTTTAAAAAATATAAATCATGCTTAAAAAATTGATATCTAATCTAGGCTATCTGACAGACTGATTCGTTGTTGATATAGTCTTAAAATGTTACTATTGTAACCTGCTTTTTTTTTTATCGATTTGAGTGCATATAACTGTTGTTGTAAAATATATATTCCAAGTTAAAAATATTATAAAATCAAATCAAAAAATGGTTTTTATAATTAAGAATGAAAATGAAGTTGTAACAAACAACAAACTTGATTTTAACTAAATCAACTCTAGTATATATTGCTATATTTAAGATGCTTTTAATTTTTCTCAGTGTATGTGTTCAGTCATGTATTTATATTGCATTTACATGTGTGTGCAAATTGCAGATACAAAATTTTCTTTAATTATGCACAGGCAGTGAGCGTCTACAGTTGACACAGTTATTTACGAGGACATTTGTAATACTTTTTGCCCGGATGTAATTTACCAACTTAATTATTAAGCCTGACAGCGTCATTGCTGCCACTTAGAGGCAAGCAAATAAGGGCGACGACAACGCATGCAACGCTTCTTGCTAATTTAATCAAACACACTGCGTTTGATTTATGCAACTGTCGACAAGTCTACTTGCAACTAACACATTCCAATTTATCTATATGTGGATGTGTGTACAAGTGTGTGAGTGTGTGTGTGTGTTAGTGTGTGTGTGAATATCACTATACAAATATTTGCAACACATTTCGCAAGTGACATTTGACTACATTGAGGACCTCAATTCATAAATGCACAAGTTGCAGAGGCCCATTGAGACAGGCAAGTGTATTAGACATGCCACACACACAGACACACACACACACACACACAGTGGTGCGACATGTGCTTGCAACTGCAAAATATTTGCACTGCAGCAGGCAAGCATAAATATAATTTCATGGTGTGTCATTTTGCAACACAGTCAGAGTCACACCCAAAGGACAACTCCTTCAACTTATTCTACTGACATTCTGCCTTTGCGACGGATATTTGTTATATTGCGTACGAGTAGATTTTGATTTTTCTTTTGCTGCAACCACCTCCCCCCCCCCCCCCCTGCGTGCCCCTCGCTCCCTCTTTCTTGCCCGTCTAGTCGAGATATATGTGCCATTTGATATGCCTGGTTTTTCGGTTTGCACATTTGGCTTTTCGTATTTTCTGGAGCAGAAATTCTCCGTAGCATTTTGCAATATTAATTCCATCCATCAAATTAAAAGTGCAAGAATTTGACACCAATTCGTTTTGAAATTATAAGTTCCCTTTTAAGAAATTACTTGGTGTGTATTTACACACGCTAAAAAATACGAATTAATTACTAACATGCGAGTAATGAAAATCACACGGATTTTGCTATTTTTACCCAGGCAGACGAATTAATATTCAAATTAAAATATAATCAAATGAAAGCTGCAAGATATTTTTGCCCGTTTCAGTTCGTAATTTTTTCACTTGCATTAACTCAACCATAATTTTATCTAACTTTTTGATTATGTTGATTACAAAGAATTTAAATTTAAATAAAACTTGATCTGATAATAAATTGAAAGACACCTGCAAAATTAAATTTCATGTTTATATATTATGGCTTAACAAAAAAAAAAAACCAAATAAATCTTTTAATAAATCATTTTCTACAATTTGAATAATAAACAAATAAATATAGAAAATAAATAACATATTCAGTATTATATTTAAAGCCATTTTGAGTTTGCAGCTGTCAAATAAATTGCCCTCAAAATCCATACGCATAATTATAATATTGATAAAACGACAAAGGCCATTTAATTTTAATATTGATAACAACAAATGCCACTTAATATTGATGTTGATATTGATAAATGCCCAAAGCAAAACCCTCATATAAAATTAATGCAAATCTCAGAAATTTTGAATTTATTTGGCCAACATAAGTTGGCCAGCTGGAAGTAAACAATTTAACACACGCCCACACCTTGACCAGCAGCTGCCCCCGTCCAGTTTGAGCCAGTGTTAAGTGTGTAATAAAGTTTATGCCACACTCTCTGGTGCAACAATAAAATTTCCAGTCAAGAAGTTAATGGGACACTGGAGAACAGCAAGTGCAAAGACTTGCCAAGATATTTATTACATTTTAGCAATTGTAAATGTTATTGTCTTTGGCGTCTGGCAAATGTCGTATAATTGCCAGTGCAGACAGGATGGATGGGGGGTGGTCATTGAGGGGGGTCGTTTGTTACGATTGAGGATTTGAAGCGCTTTCTGCTCAACTGGCTGGCTGAGGGGGTGCGAAAGTTAGTCAGGCCATTTAAAAATAGATACGTTCAAATGCTTAAATAAATAAACAAAATGTCGCACAATCAAAATGTATGAGCCACAATTGAAATACAGTAATTTCAATGGCAAACGCAAAAAAAAATACTTAGAGACAGAAAGAGATAGAGAGAGGGAGAGAAAGAGATAGACATAAAGTGTTGCTACTTCAAGCTAAAAAAAAGTAGCTGATGAGTCAATTTATATAAAAGGCGTCACATGACTGCACCAACACATGTGATTCCCATATATATACATACATATATATATGTATATATATGTGTATATATTTTTGTTTAGTTTTTGCTTTTCATTAGGCAACTGTAAATGCTGTTGCCATAATAAAAGAAGTGGGTCAGCGAGTGCAACAAATGTATCTCGATTTCATTTCGATGCGCCTGCAGCGCCAAAGCTTATCGCCAAATGACAATCTGCAGTGGCAAACTCAGCATAAGATACTTTTTTTGCATGTTTGCGTATTTGCACAGAATGACACCACTACTGCACCACCACTGCACCACCAGTGCACCACGGAGATGTCTATCGGTTGCATTTGAAGGTAAGTTTTTTTTTAGTTTCACTTTTGATATGTCTGGGCTCTGTGTTCCTCTAATTGGGTCACAATTTCACAATATGCTGCAATGCCTTTAAGATTAAACTAACTCAAAATATTATGATCAAAGACTGAATAAATTTTCCAAGTGTACTTCTCATATATACATATCCGTATTCCTTAATTCTCCTTTCAAATTCTAATCGATTCTTTCGCTGATTTCACATGGAAAATTATATTTTTTGCCTCTATTTAATTTATTTCTTTATGGTCTTTTTTGCAGTCAATTTGACAGTAGACAAAATCAAGAAAGAGCCACAAAATGAATTGAATTAAATCAGCAGAAGTCACGTTTTCAAGCTTACCAATTAAGGCCAAGACGGCATTAGGGCTTATAATAAAATTACAAATAAATTGCGAAATCATTAATTCATTGCACAGGTTATTAGTCATCGATGAGCTGATTTCGCCAATGGTAAAGCCCAAAAAACATAATTCCTCCCCCGTGAAATCAAGCTGCCACTCAAAGATTTAACTTGCGCTTCCAAAGGCCGCAGCCGCAGCTTGGCAAAAATATATCTTGCAGATACACAAACTATGAAATATATATTTTGTTTATCGTATTCAAGTGGCAAATTAACTTGTCTCAAGTTGTCAGCGACAGATAAGCAAACATGTTATTTGCAATCAATGGAGTTGCTATCAATTGTCTGGCATACAAAATATACAAAAATATATTCGGAATGTTTTCAATCTCAAAAGAAAATGCCATAATAACTTACTTGTACCTAACAATTGCAACTGAAAGGAAAAGATACAAAAGTATCTGTCAATTTGCCGTCAAATATACTCGTATACATTTGTATTTATTTTGCATTAAAGTGCAGTGTACCGTTTGCAGCTCATTAAAATTGCTTTTTTGTCAAGAGCAGACGAGGATGCCAGGATGTCAAAGGACGCACAATCGATGGAGACGGGACAAACACAGACAAGGGCAACATTTCTTGCATTTCTGAGACGGTTGCAGAGTCAGTCGCCAGTCTGTGGCGCCATTGTGTATGAACATTTCTTATTAAGTGATCAATAATCATTTTGTTCAATTGCCAAAAGCACTGCCAAGCACAGCAAACCGCCCACACTGCGAGGCGGCAAAGAAGGCCAAAACCAGCGCCAAATTACAAACAATTTACATAGCTGCCCTCAAGCGGAATTCGTCTGGCTTGGAAGACGGCAGACGGCAGACTGAAGACTGGAGACTGGTCCGCCTTTTTTTATACATATATATATATATATTTTTTTGTTCTTACCTTTTTCTAAGTATTGCACAGCCTGTTGCACTTTTGCACCAAATGCAATTTGCTACTTTGGGAATTTGGGTTAAATTACAGGCAGACCAAATATTTCAGCTGCGGGCCAGCAAGCTGGGCGAGCAGCGCGCCAAACGAATCATTATCAGCTATTTTTTTTTAAGCTTTTTTTTTGTCTTACCTGCCTGGCAGCTGAAACTGGCTGAAACAAATCAGAACAATAACAACAACAAACAGCATCACACCCAGGCACTAAAATAATCAATTCAATTAAAATGCCATGCAACTGACCAAAAAGAAACGCCCCATCAGCTACGCTTGCCACAAAAACCAAACTTGCAACGTGCAACTTGCAACTACCGATTCTCAATCCAGAATTCCCTATTCCCGACACCCTCTTCATAATGATGGGCAATGTCTGCATTGTCGGCTTGAGCTTTTGCCTTCCTCAAAATAAAAAATAAAATAAAAAACAACAACAAATCAAAATAAAACATATAGTACACTAAAAGAAAAAATATGCCTAATCATATTAAATATCAGCATATTATAATTAATTCTTTTGTTTAATTTTCAAATAATTTTAATATATTTAAAAAAAATTAAAAATAAAAAATTAATTGATAAAAATGGAAAGGTAAAGAAAACATTTTGGTTTTACTTGATATTAATATACAGGTTTTTTTTTTAGTGTATTTTATATGAGTTTGTTAAATTTTAAAATAATTTAAACATTTTTTAGAATATTTAAAAATAAAAAATACTTGATAGAAAATGGACATTAAAGAAAACATTTTGATTTTACGTATTTTTTGTTTCTGTGTATTTCACAAGATTTTTAATAAATATAATATCTGCTTTTAGAAATTTTATTTTGTAAGTTTAAAAATGATGACAAAGTCATAAAGAACAATTGTTAATTTCATTTTCTAGCTAGCGCTATACTTTTTCTCACAGTGCATACATAAAGAAAGGGCGTGCTGCGGATATCTGTGGCTAGGCAAGTCAAGTGCCTGTCTGTCCTTATGCCTGTTTGGCTGACTGCTCCGCTCCGCTTCAAGCCGCTTCAAGCCGCTTCACGCCGCTCAGCTCTGCTCCGGATTGTGCTGCTCATGAAAAATTCATTCATAGTGTGGAATTTCGCGCTTAAATGTAAAATAGTTTTTCAAACAAGTCGAACACAAAGCGCATTGTGAATGCTGCCGACACAAGACGATGTTATGAAAGGAAACTGCGAAAATGTAGCAACAAAATAAAAAAAAATACAATACGAGACTTATACGTGTATATGATATTTGCCCCCGTCTTCCCAACAAGCTACAAATGTGTATAGTAGCGTATAGTAACCAGGATTACGATTGCAACTGGCTGCTGCGTCTGGGACTGGGGACTGCGACTGGGATTGGGATTGGGATTGGGACTGAAACTAAAAAAGGGCTTGCCAGCTGCGTTGCCGTTGCCGTTGCCTTTAAAAGCCACAGAGTTAAAGTAGCGGCATTACAACGCACCAACACGATTAGCATAAATGTATAAATACATATATAAAACCAAGGAAATTGTTGAAAACATTCAACATTCAACATTCAACACGTTGACAGCTGGTTACTCTTTGCTCAGCAAAACTGCTGGTTGATCTCGTCTCAGTTGTTGATAATATCAGAGAAAGGATACAGTTCATTTGCATATATAGATATATATATATATATCATATTTTTTCAATTTAAATTTATATATTAGAAAATATATTTTTTAAATCATTTGCATATATATATCATATTTTTTAAATTTAAACATATTGCATAAAAAAACATCTTTTTTAAATTTAAATATATTCATTACAAAATATATAATTCATATAATATATTTTTACAACAATCGCTTGCTATGAATTTAATTTGTTATTTAATTTTTTTAAGCAAGCTAATTTCAATAGCGAATACATCTGTATTTTAGGCACTTCAGCGTGTGTGTTACGCAGCGCAGATGCGCCTCAAAAGCTGCAGATACAGATACATCTGCAGAGACGCCAGAGATGCGTGGCTGAGCTGAGCTGTACACACGTAGGCAACTCCATAAAGATCTGGTCGCATTTAAAGACACCTCAAGTGGAACGCGCAAACAGCAAGCATACACACAACACACACACACACACACACACACACACACATATACTTAAAAACACACTTAAGATATCTTGATAGACAACTTGATAGCACAGTGTGTGTGTGTTGTGTGTGTGTGTGCACATGTACGTGTTTAACTACAGTCATCTTGTCAGAAGCTGAGAGCTAAGCACTCCTCACTTAGACAAAAGCCTCCCCCCGCCCCACGAGCTGCCCCGTTGTTTGATGTTATTTGTGTTGCCCCCTGGCGTTGCGCCCCAAGCTAGTATTTTTCACAGCTGCCACCCTTACAGTTCCTTAATAACAGTGCAAAACACGAGTAATTTTACTTTTTAAAAATTTGCTAGAGTTTTGGCTTTTAATTTCCCCCATGAAAATGAAAAGTGCATGAAAAGTCTTTTCAGATTTTCACGTTTCACGTTTGGCATATTATCATTTCACCATTTTACACGTTGAGCCATTCAAACATAAATTGTCAATTTAAATGCACTTGAAAAATGCATAATTGTATATTTCAATTTGCCAACCAACTAACTAACCATAATCAGCGTGAAAATCAGTCGGATGTGCTAACAATTAGTGGCCATTTAATCAGTTAGCCCGGCATATTAATATTTAATTAAATCAAATTGAATTTAAATACTTGTGCAATTTATGAAGCGACTGTCAGTCTGTCTGCAAGCTTGTCGTATAATTTATGCATTAGGCATGCGCAATGTTGCGCAAATATTTATTAGCCACTTGCCGCAATAAGTTTATCCAAAATCCAACTGCAGCAAACAACAGCAGCGGCAGCAAAGGCAAACAAATGTGATCATCGATTAACATCCCAGACCCTAATCCCTCACTTGCAACGATGCAATAAATGCTTTTCACTAAATCAATCATACGCAATGATTGCTGCTAATTAACAATCGTCGACGACCTCGACTCAAAAATTCGAGAAAACTGAATTTTGGTTTTAAAAGTGTGTTTAAAATACAAGCCATGACCTAAATCTAAAGTCAACAAATTAGCGTTATAAAAATTATACTACTACTGATCCAGTACATATATATATTAGTTTTATTTTATATATTTTATATTCTTTAAATTTATTTTTATTGTATTTTCCTCAAAGTTCAAAATTTAGAATAATCAAAATTTAATTATAAATTACTTAAGACAATATTGAAATAAAGACGTTTCTATTTTCGACGTGATTTTGAAAAATCGTAACACTATTTATAAAGTTATAGTTCTGGATAGCTAAACACTTCTTGAGAACTATAAAATAAATGTCCAGCTAAAACTATGCTTAAAACGGTGATGTTAAACCACAATCAAAAAGTTAGGTTTCTTGAAACTAATATTGAATTTATACATTATTTTCTACATAGAACTGAATTTCAAATTTTAAATGTAGTATTCATAAAAAGGGCAAAACTAGACGTGTTTTTTGAGATTCTAAAAATGTTGATAATTTTATATAATTTTATGAAATGCAATTCCAAGAATCTAAATACTTTACATCATTTTAAAGGGAATTTAGACTTTTAGTAAAGTTGTCTGAACAAAATTGGTTAGCAATATTATCAGCTGTGAACTAAATATTTTATTGATTATAAATAAATGTTACAAAATCATAAACATTGTCAAAAAGCTTTAAAGACTCGCACTCGACACATTTTGAACACTTTGAGCTACGCAATAAATATTTATCAGATTGTGTAATAGTAACATTAATTAGACAAGTAAAATACTCAGCATTAATTCACAGATAACATTATAATATTATCAAAAATAATATTATCAGTAGACTTTGCCTGAGTTGTTAGTTAGTTGCTATCAGATACTTTTTTTAAAGTGCTGGTCTTGAGAGAGGCACTAGAAAGTTGAATGAACCAGGTATTAACTAAGCACCCACTTCAAATTGAGAGAAAAACTCACTAAGCACTCGGACTTACCCAAAGCTACAATTTCAAGTGGCAGACGCAACTCAAAACCCACTTTATACATATGCATATTTGTATGTGTGTGTGTGTCTTTGTGTGTATGTGTGTGTGTTTGTATGATAAGTGACCCGCAGGCAAACACCTCAACCTCAACCTGAGCGTCAACCTCAACCTTAGGTGAGTGTCGAATGCTAAGATCAATGCCACTTTGGCCATGGTCGACTTCCTGTAAGTTGGTCCGGCTACTACTACGATTACTACTACCCCATTTATATGCAGTGGTAACAACTATTCTACACAGCAATGCTGACTTCTCTCTTTCATTTTTTTATTTTTTTTATTTTTTATTATTTTTTATTTTATTTTTTTTTTTTTAAACACTTCCTCATTTCGCTTTGTGCCTTATCATTTGGCTGCTATTCTGTGTCAATTCCCAGCACTGTGTCTGAGTGTCACTAGCATCACCCAGCACCAGCAGGTGAGCGGCACCAGGAGAAGAGGGAGGAGATCTACAGGAATGCTTGAATTGAGTTCGGGTTTTGTATTCTCTGGCTCTGTGTTCAGGCCCTGCTTCTGGCTGAGTGCCAAGTGTAGTGCAATAAACTCGCTTTTTTTTTCTTTTTTTTTTTTTTTAGCTTTTTTTGAATAGCTGGCAATCAAAGATTTGAATGCAAGATACGATGACATTTTACTCGCACATTCAATTGCGCTTTTGATTTGAATATTTACATGCCACGAATGCCGTTCGCCCTTCTCGGCATTCGTTGCATGTCTTCTACCCTGTACACTGTAGAAAAGGCATTGAAGACTTACTGCAAATTTATTCTAATTTAGTTAACAGGCAGTAAGAAAGACTTTATTCTTGGCTTATTCATTTAATCTTCAAACCAAAATATATTTCTTATTATTTATGTTTAAGCCTGCTCTTAAAATATCTATCAGCTGCATAGGGTATCCATTAGCCATTCACACTCAACCGTAGAAATCTTTCTTGTTATTTATTCTTTGTGTGCTGGAGTACTGCATTTGGTAAGTATATTGACATAGTTAAATTGGCTTACAGTGGCTGCCAATGGGTCTTTAGCACGGTCGAGACTCAGCCAGAGGCTCTTACCATAAGCTAATTGATTTCTTATTCGAGTGGATAGCTTTAAGCTGAAGCTCTCTCTTCATTAGGTGCACTAATCGACTCGAAAGTTGAAGTATTTAAAGTTGAAGTTTGGCAAACCTTGGCACAATCACCAACTAATTTGCCTAATTGGTAAACCATGCCAAGAGGTGCATCTTGGCATCAGCTTCCCCAGATAGTTTGCTGTTTGCTATTTCAGTTTCAGTTTCTGTTTGCTTTGCTTTGCCAGACAACATCTTTTGAGCCGGTGCACTCAGGCTTAAAGGAAAGGCACTTCAGCTGCAGCAACAGCAACAGCAGCAACATCAGCAGCAGCAACAACAGCAGCAACAACAACAGCAACAGCTGCATAGAAAGCGGATGCATATTGGCCGGGACCATACAAATCTCTCAGTCCCAGACGACTTAACTTCATTCAGCTTGAGTTTCCTGCGGCGGCTTCTCCACTCACTCCTTGCCCATTAATTGCAATCAATTTCGCTGTCAACACACACTCCAAATAACTGCAGGATATTTATTTATGCCCCAACCTGAAACCCCTTTTTGCAACTGAATAATTACCTTATGACACATTATCATTATTATTAAGCCTGCCCCAGCAGCAAACTTATCATTTTCACATCAGCTTCGGGCCATACAAGTCCTGGAATTAAAGTCCATGCCAAGTGAATTTTTTTTTTCTTTTTTCTTTTTTGCCCACAGGCCTCATAAATATGTGTGGCTGGCAAAATTATATAATTATTTCAAGTATTCCCAATCGGACTTGAGGACGAGTGTGTGCCTGAGTGTGTTTGTATGTGTGTGTGTGTGTGTGTGTGTGTGTGTGTGTGTCTTTCTTGAGTGCGTAATCTCAGCCAGAAACTTGTTTTTTTCTTCGCTTTTGCTTTTCTTTTTATACCCTGCCGTGACCAAGTATATTAAAAAAGTGTAGGGATTCAGTCTTTTCGATTTATAGGTATATTCACCTAAAGCTAAAGAATACTGAATTTACAGAGCAAAAAGAAGTCGTTCCACAATCAATTAAATTATAGTTGAATATTTTAAAATTACTTTAATTACTTTTATTTATACACAAACTGTCAAAATTATATTTGTAAATTACTTTAAATACTTTTATTCAGTAACAAACTATCAAAATCATAATAAGACCTTGTAATATCGATCTATAAGCCAGATATAATAAGATTGGATTTTTTTTTTTTGGCATTGCAATAATTTAAAATATACATATTGTGTTTTTTTTTAACAAAAAAAGCAATTATTAAAAATACACTTTTTTAAAGCGCAAACTACAGGGTATGTCTAAGTCAAATATTATTATACATTTTGTTTCCTCTGTGTTTGCTGCTTTGGCGCATTGCGTTTGTAGGCCAGCGCCAGCAGCCGAATGCATTAAGCCATGGCCTTTACCAACTGATTTCAGTTTAAAGTGCAAATATTTGCGGCTGGCAACGCGTAAATTAAAATACAAAAAAGACACCTGAAATGAAATTGTGCGGTGCTCAATGTATTTCACAGCACCACTCAATTTATATGTATGTAAATCACATATATATAAATATATACATATTCATATATACACTATCAATTCAGTCAAACTATTCACAAAACACTCAACAATTAATATGTATATATTTCTCAATTACTGATCTCTTCACTTTCGATTTAAGGAAATAATATTTAAAAATCGTAAAACTTTTATGTTTTTTCTAGTAGTTTCAATTTGTATATTTTATGTATGTGCTTTATACTATGGCCATACAATAAAATACAGTAGCTGCCAAAGTTGGGAGCTGTAAATATTTGGACTGCACCACAACAAACAGTTGGCCGATTTGGGGGAGATGGGCAAAACCGCAGCGCATGGTTGAATTCAGCCAACAGGCAAACTACGCTCTCCAAAAGGTTCAACAGTCCAATGATGTAACGGTCCAACGGTTGTTTGGGGCGCTTATTGAATTGATGGTCGCGGCAAGTGCTTTAATGGAAACTTAAGTATCATCGTTTAAAATGACGCAGAAATGAGCAGCCAAATGAACAAACCAACCAGTGAACCAACTCAACGAATCAACGAATAAACCAACCAAATGAGGGCGACCCTTCACTGCTGACCCTCGCCATGCCATACCAATGCAAATTATTATTTGTATACCCTGTAAAATTAAAGTCTGCCAAAAGCGGGTGTAAGCAGAATTGTATATTGCTTGCAGCATAGTACTCAGAAAATTGAGAAAATGAAAAGAAAATTGAGAAAATGAAAAAAAAAAACATTTACATTACAAAATGATTTTAAGTAAAGAAATTAATATCTTATTTTTCTAAGATTAAAATATGTTTTTTATATAAGTATAATTTTTTTTATTTATGTATTTTTAAAGAGAATCTATTTCGCTTTAAATTGATGAAATGCTGAAATTAATATTAAAAATATAAAAAATAAAATCAGACCAATCACATAACTATTTTTTTATTTGTACATAAACCATAACTATTTGTACAGGGTATACCAAAATTTGGAGTACTCTTCAGGCATAGTCACTCTTATATTATGCATATTAAAGTTTGTTTTTGGTGCACATTTATTTTATGCACTTTTTACGACAACTCGCATAGAAATTATGTGCAGGCCCTTAAAATGCTCATTGTGAAAATGTATTACAAGCAGTTAACAGTAAGCAGTAAGCCAACATTCACACTAAAGTATGCAGCGTGGGCAGGAATATTCGGATGGAGATGAAAGTGGTGGAAAATAGCATAATGAAAAAGGCATAAAACTCTGGCCATGTAATGAGTAAAAGCCAAAATGCTAAGCATATTTAATATGCACCAATTAAAAATGACAACTGAGCACTAAAAACTCGTCAGTAATTCATCAAAAATTTGTACGGAAACAAACTCGAAATGCAAAAGACAAATATGTATTCAAAAAGGTGTCAAAGCCGCTTACGTGCCGAAAATACTTTCAACACCCTTTTTTGTTGCCCTGTTTCAGGTTTTATTTTTTTTTATTTTTATTTTTTTAAGATGTGCGTAACTTTTGCATTAACAATCTAAACTCGTAAAAGACAAACAACCCATCAAAAGTGTTGCAAAGTTAACCCTAAAGCTTTTTGGCTAAAAAGATTTAACATTTTATTTATGCACCCCTTGCCAACCCCCAAATCCTTAACCCTTATGTGGTGTCACACAGTTTTCACACAAAGTACTTTTCGATGGAATATTTGATTTTGACATTTAATTCAAGCCTAAAACTCAACTGATTTTTTTTTGTAAATGTAATTTTTTGAACTCACTTCAATGCGTACAATTAATGACCGTTGATTTATTTTAACTATTAATTTATCGTGTTTACGCTTGATATAGCAAATAATGTGAAATTAATTTAAAATCAGGCGCATAAATTAAAATCGCACAACCCACATGGAAAAAAGAACCCGAACATGTTAATTACATATAATCGTCATTAACAATTAATTATGTAGATAATATATGCGTGTGTGTGTGTTTATTATTAAAACAGTGCATTAGTGCATTTAAATCAGTTGGCTTATTCGAATAATCAGCTTGAATGAATTTAAATTCGAGCACATTTAAATACTCTTGTAGAAATATCCAACAAATTGCTTGAACTTGATTTATTACCTCAACTATATTCAAAATATGTCAAACTGGAATATATGTGTTTTACATGCAAACTAATCAAATGTGATTTATTTATCTCGAAGAACTACAACTAGTTAAGTACTTGTTTTTCAATCAAAGCAATGCATATTTTATTAAAACAAACTTGTTTTGAATTGAATGATTAATTATTTGCCTCAGCTTTTTTGGTTAGGACAAATAACCTGATTTGTATTTTAGAGAATTTGAAATGCATGTTTAAGATTTAAAAAAAAACCTTCCATTTCATATACAAACCATAAGTAAATCAAAAAAGTATAAAATAAATAAAAATAATTTTTACCAAGCACCTTTAAACATTTTCACTTCACTCGTTTTTAAACAATATTCGTTCATCCTTTAATGAAGTAGCTGTATTTTTGCTGCCAATGAATTGTTTTAAGTAACCGCTTAAGGGGTCAACTTTAAGCCAAACTGGGAGATTGTGGCACAACAGCAAAGAGCATTAAACCCGGACCAAAATGATAAACAATGTCTGGGACTGGAACTCTCTGTTGCTTTTGCAGTTCGCTGCTTGGCAGACATTTATAATTACAACAAAAAAAAAAAGTGTTCCCTATTTACTTTTGTTTTTTTTTTTTTAGGTTTTCCTTGTTTTATTTTTTGTTTGTTTTTTTTTTTTTTTTTTTGCTACGCCAGCAAGGATATGAAACGCCCTGTCGGCACACACAAGAAATATGATTTATGTATTTAATTTAATGCTGGTTACTGTTGTTGTTGTAGTGGTTGTTGTTGTTGTTGTTGGTGGTATTTTTAGAGGACAGTATGTGTGTGTTTATTTGTCAGGCGACAACGGGATAATAAGAGAAAACCAGAAACAGGAATCCAGCAGACAGACAGTCCTGAATGCTCCTTGTTGTACATTATTTCCTTTTGCCGGTTTAACGGCATTTTGCTGTTTTAAAGGCATTAAATTGTCATTGTTGTTGCTGAAGTTGCCCCGTTCTGCCCACTCACACACACAAAAAAAAAACAAAACAAAACCATAAAAATGAAAAATGTGCGTAGTAACTTTGTTATATGCCTCTTCTTTTACTATGTACTTACTTATTATATTCCTCTTCTTCTGCTTCACTTGTAATTATAAATAATTTGTTCTGTTGTTGTTGTTGTTGTTGTCGTTGTTGTTGTTGCTGTCAGTAGATTTGTAAAACATTAATAAATAAACAGGCAAGAGGCCAACTAGCTGGCAAGCTCGTTTTGAATTATGCAAAATGCCAGCACAAGCAAATCAAATTCTTTGTCCACAAACTTGAGTTCCCACTGCCTCCCTCCTGCCTCCTCCCTGCCACTTCCCTGTCCACACTTAGAATAATAATAAAACAGTTTGAGTCAAGCACAATTTTCCCACAACATCTTCATTTCTTGAAGTTTGACATTTGGTACTTAATTTTTAAAAAATGTATATTTATTGTAATTCATAAATTATTTACAATTTTGTTCTCTTTTTTTTTTAAACACATTGTTATCAAATTCATATTGTTAAATATTGTTTTCGAATAAAACTAAATTAACTTTAAAACATTTACACCTGTTTTGCACCCGATTAAATTATCCTTTTAATCTCGAGGATGTTTAAAAGTCAATCGAGAACATTGATAAGCAGCACAGGAGCGGGATTTTCGCTGAGTGCATATCCTTAGGCCGGATGAGCTTAGAGTAAATAACTAGTACTTGTAAAACATTAGCAGCACACTCTGAGCTTGCAATTACCATAAGCCACATACACACACACACACACACACACACACTCGCACACACACTCGCACACACATGGCCATAAAACGAAATGTGGCGCAAAAAAGAAAAGGACGAACAAGGATCAAGTGCAAATTTTTGATAATTAAACATTCACAAGCGCCAAAATGTTTAACACAAGCACAAGGATGGCGGCAAGATGAGAGAATGGGGTGCCCACTGCGGCATGCCACGCCCATGTAATGCCAGCAGGGGGCATCGGTGTGCCTGATCCTGTGCCGGCAATGTAATTAACACACAAAAATTGAAAATCTGCTGCCAAGTACTCACACACAGACACACACACACATGTATCCTTAAGCACACACACAGGCAGCAGGCAGCAGCCAGACGGCTTCATTGAGGTCTGGCAAGTCAGTCGTAGGTGTGCGTGTGTGTGTAAGTGTGTGTGGACGAGATTCTGTTTGTGTTTACATACACAAAGTCGCAACAACTTCCTTTCTTTTCTCTTCATTTTTCATTTTTTTTTTTCTCTCTGTGTTTTCGTAATTAAAAATCAGCTGCAGGATATTTTCAGCAGTTTTGCAAGCGAAATTACAAGCAGCATGTAAAACATAAACAGCAAAATCTCCAACCGAACATTCCCCTGCTGCACCCCCCCACCCATCTCTTAGTTTTTCGAGAATCGCGAGGCACATGCTGAGTATTTAATATATATATTAAGATATGTGCAACTCAATTGAATTTCGCATTTAAAATGCGCCTCATTGAAATTATTTTTGCGCAAAGTGAAACAATGCGGAATGGGAAAAATGTATTTAACCCAAAAGTGCTCGACGGGTAGATATTATCATATAAGATTATACGATTTCATTTCATTTACTAAAAGTAATAAATAATTTATTACATTGCTTAAGAAAGTTGAAATTGTATTGATTCTATTAAAATTCAAAAAGGTTTCAGATTAGAATCTATTAAATTTAAATTAAATATTATGAATATTTGAAATACATTTAACTAGCTTAAGAAATTCAGCACAAATGTCGACTTATAGCTAATCCTGCTCAAATTAAAGCAATACAGGATATTTACATAAAATAGATAGCCACAAAGCCACCGCCAAACTGAATATAAGGATCATAAACCCTTTTTTGTATATTTAATAATAAGCTTAACGACATTAAAAAAATATATCAGCGCTTTCAAGAATCAGCCTGAAAGTATTTTACAGTGACCAGTGTAAATATATATTTTTTATATGTATGCACAAATCTGATTGAAGGATTTAAATAAATAGTGTCTGCCAGCGACTGGAGGGCAAATAGCGTACAAAATGAGAGGATATGGAAAATGCCCTCCATTAACAAATATTTTTATTATATTGTACTCAAATAACAATTTCACGTCTGCTGATTTCGAGAGCCAAATTTATTTGTGTAATTTATTTATTTCCCAATAATTTATTTTGTATTAATTAAATGTGCGAAATATTGTATTTTTTTTCTTTTCTGTTTTGTATGCATAAATATTTATATTTATGCATATTTTTTAAGTGAGAAATATCGTTTTTTAGCTGTGCTACAATTAAATAAACTCCATGATGGATTTGCCTTTAGCAGTTGAATGCTGAAATAAAATGAAAAAACGCTTTTTGAGTGGTTTTGAATATTATTATTTTTTTTTTGGGTAGCGGCGTGTTTTTGACAAATTGACTTTGCTAGTAATCATAAATACAACAACAAGAAGCACAATATTCATATTGATTTCAAACGCAACTCAAAACTGCAAATGACAGATTTATTTTTCATGCTGTCGTTTCGCCTGTCAATCAACTTGGCCAAGGTGTTGATTGATGTCTCGACTCTGCTAGGCTCCTCCTAGACGCGCAGCTGGTTGAGGGCGGGTTTTCAGTTTGGCTGAGCGATGAAAACACATTTCATACACACATTTTTTTTTTATTTTTGACAGCTTCGCATTCTTGGCATTTTCGGCTCTGCTTCCAAATTTGAATGTTTGACTATGCTTAGATATGTATGTGGGTGCAATGCAATCCAAATAGACCGTCTTGACAACGCATGGGCACACTTGAATAAATAGGAATTTGATGAGGGAGCCCAAGGAAGGGAAGTGGTGCAACTACTAAGCCGGGCATTAGATATGCTTAGAAATGCAGTGACGCATGAATCAACAAATGTTGAATGGGATTATTCCTACAATGCAAAATGTATATACAAATATTCATATGTTGGAAAATAAGTAATTCTGAGAAAGCAACCCACACATTTTCATAAATTCCTTAACAATTTTTGTCTGTTACAATCAGTTGAATTTTTGAGGCTTATAGAAATATTACATATTACAATTAATAATAATAAATATTTTTTATAAGTTTAATTTACATTTTCTCATGTTTAGAACTGAAAAATTGTACCAATTTATATAGTTTATTATGGAAAAAAATTAAATAAAATGTGCTAACTCCTTCTTTAATCACCTCCTGGAATATTCGTGTCACGAGCAAAAACACAATTCGCACTCATCTCTACTCGTCTCCGCCGTAAAATTGTAGTATTTGTGCAACTTTGCTATTAAAATCTTAGCCCAGATTCCATTCCCAAAATGAAAGTACTAAAAAAAAAAAAGAATCAAAACAACCACATCCATTCACAGGTGTGCACAGCAGTCCCAGACCCAGGTGCTGGCGCCGGCTTTGTTTGTCAAGTATCGTAATTTGTTTGCATGTTTATTCATGAAAATGCGACAAGAACTCAGACAAGAACCAGACGACGACTTGGAAGTAACTACTAAGGAAAAATTCTCAAAACGGTCGAGTTAGGCGCATTTTCTTACTCTTCCATTCAGTGTATCTGGCCTACTTACTTCCACAGTTGGTTTTTAATAATTCAGCAGGAACAGCAACATTATTAAAAGCTAAAGCGCCTAAAAAACAGACGACAATTCACATTGTCGACACCCAAAACAAAAACACCCTTGAAAAAAAAACACCCACATCCATAAATTTTAGAATGCATCTAAAAACAAAAGTGCTTTAAGTGTCGTGCCCCCGATTTTTGGTAGTTGCGGACACAAACATTGAAAAACGGCTAAGACGGCCGCGAAAGCTGCGGCTTTACCAGACCACTTAACCCTCCCTGGGAAAAAAGAATAAAGTTGCTAAGCTTTATTTATTATTGCAGGAAGGGTGCGAAAAACTTAGGAATTACCCATTGTAATAATTTTTCTGCCCAGTTAATATTAAACCAAAGGAGTTCTTTGTGTTCGTTGACTGCTTTACTTAATTTATTAACCATTAGTTTGCATTCTTAATAATTTAAATACAACTATTTTGACATAAATAACTCTAATATATATTTTTCAAAATTAAAGTAATTGGAATTATCAACACCAAAAAAACCTTAAAATGTATTTTTATGATATCCTTTTAATGAGTTTAGTCTACCTCCACCTTATTGTAATCTTTTGTGAATATAATTTTTAATCAAGCGCTAATTGAAATTTGACACCCACCAGCAATAAAATAAAAAATTTGTTGCATAAGAAGCAAAAAATATAGCTAAAATTTAAAATGCAGCTCATTCTCATTTTTCTTATAACATCCTTTCATATCCTTGCATCAGCAGACGCAGCAATTTAAATGTAATTTTCTCTCCCCACAACTGACTTTAAAGAGGCAAACTCTGATGACAAATAAAAGAGATAAAAGTCGAATATTTCAAATTTTTCAAATGTTATTTATCAGTAAATAAAAAGCATTGATTTGATTATAATTGCATGTCAGCTGTAGGCAGACATATATAAGAATTATATTACATTTTTGAATATTTGCATCTCCTAAAAATTAAATTAAAAACAAGGAAATATTGTTAAATATCCTATATAGATAGATGAACGGATATCCAACCATCCACTCAACCACACAAAAAAACAGCCGTCAGTTTTGCAAACGATTCCCCAGCACCATCTCCACTCTGTGTTTGCCTATGAAGCTGTGTGTGTGTGTGTGATTTTGTGTATATCTGGTAGTTCAGGTAGTCAGGGCAGAGCCTGGGGAACTCTCGCACAAACGAAATAATCCAATATACATATTGTATTGTGCGATAATACGCCACACGGTTGCAGCTATCAGAAACCATGGCGAGTTTTTCCTTACTTTCCATCTCCTTTTTTTTATTCCATACATTTTCTCGCTTTTAGTGTTTACCTTGGTTGCTTTGTTGCCACTACTATGTATATATATCTATATGTATATATGTTTGTAGTTGTATCTGGGCATTTCGTTCGCATACTCTGGTCGAGTGCGTTCATTTAAATTTTTTGCAATTTTTAGGCAGTTGTATGCATGGCAAAACAGATGAACTCACAAACTTGCCCGAATCCAAATTCAAATTCAAACAAAAATCATTTCAATTTTCAGATACTGCGCCAAGAATTTGCATATATATTTGTGTGTGTGTTTCTGTGTGTATCTGTATATTTCTCCACGGCCGAATGAATGTGCAAATCAATAGCAAAGTTAAAACTCAAACAAAAATTTCATTAAGATAAAACGCTTTGGGTTTCCATAAAGTCCTGAAATAAACATAGCCAAAGAGACAAAGCATTTATCTTAGTTTCGATTTTTACTGGTCTCTAATATTTATTATCACAACAACAAATTAGATAATTTAGAAAACTAAAGTAAATACTAATTGCAATAATTACAAAAAAAAAAACAAATCTTGTCCAAAACACTGCTAATCGAATATTGCTCGAAATAAAAATAAATTTGAGACGATTTATATATAGAACAAAATGTATGGAAATAATTAAACTAGATATTGAGATAATGAATAAATCGATCTGTAATTTAAAAATGTTTTTATTTCGGTTGTAAAGTGTTTTTGTACACAGATTGAAATGCTATTAAATGATATATTAAAATTGTGACCCACGTGTATATTTTCTTTGTGATATTCCACATATGCATGTTTTTTGGCATTTCATTTTGTTACCAATATTGTCAATCTCTGCCATAGCAAATAAAATTTTATTTTGATTGTAAGTGGCAGTCAGGCGCAGGGCCAAGAAAAATCACGTTCTTCCTCTTCTCTCCTCTCCTCTCCTTCTCTGCAGCTCATCGAGTTTGTGGTCCATAACTGTTGACTACTTGACTGTTGCCAACTGCTGGTTACAAGTGGGCAAGTGTCCAAGATTCTTGGAGCTAATGTCCCCGTCTGGACCTTTTTCGTGTTAAGCAAATGTGCTTGCCCTGCCCCCTCACTTTGTGCCTCTTTGTGCTGCTGTTTATTTTTATGTGACAATGCAAAGTAAGTGCACTTTAGATGTACTCCCGGGCCTACAATCAGCTGGCAGCTGCTCTGTGCGCGATAATTAACATTTGTTACGCAGGTCAACAACTAAACACACACAAATCCACACACACACACAGAGGCACTACACATGGGCGTAGCCAAAAGGAAACTTGGCGGGCTATGAAAATTGAAATCATCCTAATTAATTTTACTATATAAGTATATAATAAAATATAGCTTGCTTGTACATTTAAATCTATTAAATATAATATATAGAAAAAGTGCACTAAAATGATAGACAAATAAAAATCGAATCTTGATTCAGAAATTTTTTATTTTATTAAATATAAGAATATAAGAAAGAAAACTCTAAACTCAAATTATTATATATATATTATTAAATCAAAAAATTCTACTTAAAAATTAAAGTGAAAATTGAGAATCCAGATTCTTGAATATAGTTTTGAAGTAATATTTTTGGTGATCTGTTCACAAGAATATTGTTTTCCGGAGTTTATTCTTTTTCTGTATATAAATGAAAAACATTTGTATAACAAATATGTTTATATATTTAATGTGCAATAGGTATTTATTTAAGAGAAACCATATGGAAATATATGACATTTATTTTAAATATTGAAATTGTATTAAGTTTCTTGTATTCTATGATATCTCCTATGATATATTTTTCCCAGCTAAGACTCTGCCTGCGCTCCTGACATGAGCACTACAATTATAAAACTCCACTCACACAATCTATACAACATAAATGCGTGTGCAAATAGAGAACTGTATAAAAATCAGTGAGCTTTAAAATTGGCACGGCCTTTCGCTCAATTACGGCAGTATGAGGAGCTCCATGGTCTGTTTCTGATACTGCTGCTCCTGCTCCTGCTCCTGCTCCTGTTGCGACCGTTGCTGAGTTGCCTTTGCACGGCCATTAGCCCGGGTTTGAGTATGGGTCTGGGTCTGGGACTGAGACTGGGACTGGGACTGGGACTGGCTGTGGATCCAGGAGTGCAAATGGGATAGTGGGTAGGTGTGCCTGAGCTCCGACTTCTGTTCTGTTTTGTATGCATGCCATAATTGTTTGGCTAGGAAAAATAGCAGCTCGCAGATGCCAATCAATGAGAAGCCAGCTATGATGCCGCAGATGCTGCCAATTGTACCTGGAAATGAAGTAGCATTCGCATTCAAATACAAAAATATATATATATATATATGTGATGTCTGTGCCAAGGGAGAACTCACTGAATGTCTCATACCAGGCATTTTTAATAATCTGGCGAAAGTATTGAATGTGCGTTTCGGCAAAGTAAATACGCACTATTGCCAACTCGGAACTGTCAGTGCCATAACTGTTATGGCCAACTTCAACGCCAATGCCACTCCTGCTGATGCTGGTGCTGTTCCTGCAAAATTCAACTCATTTATGTATAGCAAATGTAACTTACCCCTCAGTGGATCGGTGGAAGGAGTGAATATAGTGACTTCCAATGAGCGAACTTGTGCAATAAAAACTAAAATTAAGCTACCAAATTCGGCATCAATAAAATTTAATATGTAAATGTTTTAATGGAGCTTCAATTTAAGGCCGAAACATTTTGCGTAATGTGTACTTCATAACTGGTCTTTAACTTTAAGATCTATGTGGATTTTTGGCAATGATTTTGTATAATTCAATAAATAATCAGTTTTCTGTACTCCAATCTCTAATTAAAGCTTAACAAATTGCCATCGATGTGTTTTCAAAAGTTTTTTCCGTCAAAGAAAATTGATATTTTAATGAAGTTCTTAATGCAAATGAAGGCTTAAATGAGGCATTAATGTGAATGAGCATCTTAACTGTTATTTTGCCGTATACCTAAAATAAATTCTGCTTACGTCATTGGTTTGTATATGTCCATGATGGGGAGTGCCATTGCGCCACGGACATCATACCGTGTCTCCGTGCAGGAGGGCAGGCAATCGGGACAGTAGAGAGCATCCTGCAGCTCATGCTCCAGACCGGGCACATATTCGCGACTGGTGATGACGTTCAGCCATTTAACTGAAATAATTTCAGTTCAGATCGACACACAGAGAAAAGAAGATAAAGTTCTCCCCCAGAGTTACTACATTGTGAGGCGACTCACATGTATAGCTCCTGATGCATTCCATGTGCTGCAGGGTGCAGTAGACAGCTTTTTCGCCCTGCCTTAAAAGCCGTTGGGGTTTTTGGAAGGGAAGGCATCCGCATAGGTTGTAGATGCTGCGGGCTCGGCAGGCGGAGATGCATTTGCTGTAGGTATAGTAATTGGTGAAGTTGTACGGTATCTCATCCCAGAAACGACATTTGCGCTATGGAAACATTAATTGATTTACTGATTAGGCAATGATTGACAGGCGATCATGATTGATGGCGACACGCACCACAGCGGGACTTATGCGGCGAGCTTCTTGGACCGTCTCCAAAATATTGGGTAGTATGGGGAGAAGTGTATTCTGACCAGCCAGAGCGGAACGTATAGTGACGCTACCAGATTGCGGATCCGGATAGTTAGTTGACTCATAGATGCTAATCTGCGATGAAAATTGTGAGAGGTGCAAATCAATTCATCAAAATTGATTAATGGTTTTGTATACCTTAAATCCATCCTTATCATTATGGTTTAAAAAGTTATCCTTAGCTGTGGCATTCAGTGTTAGCACAAGACCCATATCGGCACCATAGAAACGGTGATAATATGTGTAATCTTTGAGGAATCTTCAAAATACAAATCTATAATAATATAATAATACAAATTTAGGACAGAACTTTAGATTGTCTTACGTTCCATTGGAGTTTATGGTGCAACAATAGCCATAGCTGGTCAGTGTACTTGTAAAGTACTTTTGGCAATTGAAAAATTGTCCTGCTAAACGGCAGGATAAAAGAATGTCGCTACAATTTGGAGTCAGGTCACGTAAACGTTCCCTGGTATTGAAGAACAGCTCATGGGGCTTGGTGTCCAGCATATCCAAGAAGCCCTGCAAGCGCAGAAATTGATCATAGTCGCCAAAATCCAAAGCGGTATAGAAAATCCCAAAGGCCTGAAGCTCATCATAAAAATAAGTAGCATTATGCAACTTGGGATCCTTTGCGCTGCTACAAAGAAAAAGCTAATCTCGTAAGAAAATTATGACAAATAAATTGGACAGTTTACAAAAATATATTTGTTTTCTGCATATGCAGAAATATTATTTCTCTAAAATTTTGTAAACATTTTTTATGTTTTATTTTTACATTTGATTTTGAACTAAGATTTTGAAATTAAATGCGTATTTTTGTCAGTGTACTTACAGCTCCTGTGCGTAACGCCAGACAGCCTGCTTGGACATGCGATTGTCGCTGCAGACGGAGATGGCTGGCAGGGCGACATGGCAAATGGGATACAGTGGATTGTAAATGGTGGTCACCAGCACCTCCGCGGCATGCTTGTACGTGCTCATCACGAATGCAATTAGAAAGCCCAGCGCAATTATGTGGCAAATCAGCCAAAAGAATCTGCGGATAGAAACGGCTAATTGAAAGGACTCCAATTCGCGAGGGTGCGCAAGATGAGGGATTGGGAATATGGGACTCAGCTTACCGCTCTTGAAAGCAGCGACCGTGCTCCACTAATTTGCCATAACAATGAAATGACAGGTTCTCCAGCAAATCCTTAAGCGCAGCGGCAAATGACAATTTCTGCACAGCAACTTCCTCATCGCGAATACCACTTGGATTATCGATTGGTTTGGGTATCCACCATACGGCTCGACCAACCGCCAAACGTTGGAGCCGCTGTCGTCCTGCCCGTTCTAGAGTTGATGCCATGGTTTGGAACTCACTCAGCCGTTTGTGGATTGCAACTGTTGCGGCTGTCTACGCACTACGCGACTTTTTGTTCACTCGGCCGTCAAACAATGTCGTGCACTCGGAAAAATACGAGCTACAAATTCCAACATATTTATTTCCTAATTATCTTTCAATTTCAAACAGGCTCACTTAAAGCCTTTTTTTAATTGTGTTATATATATTTTACGCAAAAACAATTACAATGACTTATAATGCCTTTTCCGTATAAATATTGCCTACTCTAAGGGCTTGTAATTTTTTTTAAGTGTAGTATTGTTAATGATTTGGGAGAGTTGGAGTAGCTGGTTGCTCATTTTAATGAAAATTTTGCAGTCATGTCGTGCGTGTTGTTGTAATTAGGCCTCGTGTTCCAACTTATTGCCAACAAATTAACTGCGACATGGCACGTGGTGTTTGCAGCAATCGTCCTCGTGCTACTCCTCCTCCTCTCTCGCTGCTTATTCAGCCTGGCTCTCGATTCGTCTTGGCAATTTGCCTTAATTGTCAACAATTTAAAATGAAATTAGTTAAACGCGCATTAAATGTCAGCCAACGGGAACAACAACAACAACAACATCATCATCATCATAAGCGACATCATAATTAACATTAGCAGCTACAAGGAGCAGTGGGTCATGTCATCAAAATACACAACAACAAAAAATCGCCCTGGGTGGATTAATGCGGGGGAGGCAATATTAAACAACTGTTGACTGTGAATATAGAAATAAGTAGTTTTTACTCTCTGAAATTCTTTTCTATTTAATTAATCTTAATCATTTTAAGTTTCATAATTTTCTTAAATTGTAAAACCTCAACGTTGGTGGGGGAAAAAGAAAAACGAACACAAATAGAAATGAATTAATAAAAGTTTTTGTGTTCATTCTTCATTTTGTGTTTGTGGCAAGTAGACGAACTGATCCTGCGCATTTGAATAATAATGATTAATAAATTGCACTGATGGGCACTAATGTGGGACTTTGCCCCAGACAAGTTAAGCGGTAAAAGCACAGCCAACTTCAACTTCACAATTAAAGATGGACTCACACATATCAATTATTCAAACTATCGATATATTTTCAACGCGCAAATCTAGTAGCCTCGGCGCAGCCAACTTAATGTAATTCGACTGCGGTGAAAACTTTATTGCAAATATCAGACAAGTTAAGCGTTCAAATTAAGCACAGCCAACTTCAACTTCAAAATTAAAGATGGACTCACACATATCGATTATTCAAACTATCGATCAATTTTCAACGCGCAAATCTAGTAGAATCGGCGCAGCCAACTTAATGTAATTCGACTGCGGTGAAAACTTTATTGCAAATATTGACTCGAATATTTTTATATCGTGTAATTTGGAGAAATGGACAACGTGCGTATTTTATATAGTAAATTGAACATAAGCTGTTAATAAAAGCAATGACATTGTTTTGCAGGATCATCCAAGCGAATTGGCATTCGAGGCTTTCATTCGGATTTACTACGACGCCTTTGACTTTCAGCGCGATGTGAGTAGCCACAACGTGTAAAATTTGTAAGCAACGAAACTAAGCCAAATTTTTTTTTTGCAGCTTATCGGTAATATGTATCATCAGACAGCAACCTTGAGTTTGAACGGTAATTTTATATATGGCTCTAACGATATTCAAATCCAGATTAAAATGAGGCCAGGATTGATACATCGCTTAACAGCTCTGATCTGTGAGTCAATACCCTTTCAAGAATGCACATATAAGAAGCTATATCATTTCAAGATATCTGGCGACTTATTAAACTTAGATAAGCCGTTCCGGAAGTTTAAGCAGAACTTCGTAATCTTAATTGAAAATGATATATGGCAAATAATAGTAGATTCTTATAACGCCCAGTATTTATAAAAAATGTATCAACAAAAAATGTGATTTATGTGAAATAACGGAATATTATATATATTTTGTCATAGTCGGGTACTTTTACATGATCACTATTGTTACAAATTGTTACAATAATATTATTTGATATTCAATTGTTTTCTTTTTTGACTTTATGGACATATACGTAGTTTACTTACATCTAACTTTTTAGCTTTCTGATTAGCTTTATTGACATATTTGATTCTTTGGAACATCATAAAAATGTACTTGCAGAAAAAGAAAAGTGTCTCGAAAATGGCCACCAATGAAAATCCCATAAAGACTGATAAAATATTTCCAATGGTGCCTGAAAACACACAAAATAATTAAGTTAAAAAAGAATTAAGGCAAAATATAAAATTGGTAACATTAACTTTTGTAGCCGAACCTTAGCTATAAGAAGTTAGAGGTTTACTTACTGAATATCTCAAACCATTCATTGTTCAGCAATCGGATATACAATTGGGCAGTCGGCTTGCCGAAGAAAACTCTTAATACAGATCTTTCTCGTCCCAGTTGGGTGAAATTGTGGTCATGACTTAGTGCTACCAGATAGTTGTCCATGGGTAAAGAGTTAAAGGACACACGGTACAGCACATCATAGCATGAGGGTAAACACTGTGGGCAGTACAGTGCCTCCTCGATTTCACGCTCTAGACCCGGCATCCGAACTCGCTCCGTTAGCACATTATTCCACTTGACTAAAACCAAAGATTAGCAACAAAGATATGTTTGGAAAGTGGATCTGGTGACTCACATGTGTACCGAGCGATACACCCCGCATGGATGAGAGTGCAATAAACGACGCCTTCCAAGTTTTCCACCAATTCCAAAGGCATTTGAAAGGGCAGACAATTGCACAAGGCAATCAGGCTGCGTATGCGACATATGGTAATACAATTGGGAAATGAATATACCGATCCCACACTTGGCAAATGTGTCTCGTTCGGAAAATAGCAGTGGCGCTGAGCAAAAATATACAAAATATTTTATTTAATGTGTAATCAAATGTGTAAAATTACAATAATACCCTTATATTATTTAAATAACTCATTTGCAACTTTATATCGTCCCAATTAAAAGTATTTTTTCTTAATATTTTCATAAATTAATCGACTTAGAACAATCTTAAGCAGATTTTTCACACATCAGCTTAACAACTGACATTTATGTAAATATAGGAAGTATTAATTAAAATATACACAAATGCAGATATATATATATATAAATAATAAAAGTGCAGGCATTTTTAAAAAATTATTTAAAAAAACATCTAACATTTTGATAAAAAAAAACTATACAAATGTTATCTAAATACAAGCAATTAACACTAAAAATAAGTAAATATAAAAAGATGCGACAAAAAGGCCAAATAAAATTTGAGAACGGAATTTTTTATTCTTATTATTTTCAACAGTGTTCCTTGACGAAATACTGGTGCAATAAAGTTATAAAATCTCATAAAATCAAATAAATATTTACAGCAATAACTTACACCTTCGGGGGAAAATGACTTTAAAACAGGATCGGTATCAACGACACGTGCAGAGACCTCCAAAAAACTCTCATCCGCTTCTCCTGGAAATAATTCCAAGGCATTCGACGAAGATATTGATGCAAAATTATCGGCATTGTGTATAATGACAATATAACCATTGGTGTTCAAAATTGTCGTAAAATAATCGGCATGACTCGTGTTGAGGACAACTGTAAGGCCCAGTTCTGAACTGGCAAGACGATTCTCAAAATTGCGGCTCTTAAGTCTTAAAAAAAATTGTCAAATTTAATGTAATTTAATGAAATACATTTTATTACCTGTTCTTTGTGTTAAAAGTGCAACAGGGTCCGTATTGAGTCTGTCTATTCTGAAAAGCTTCTTTGCTAAAACAAGGTATCTCCACATTAGACAAACTACACTTCAAAATAAATTCATTGCACTTAGGCGCCAGCTGCAAAGAATATTTAAAATACATATATGACAATTCTAGAATGAATTTTTATATCATGAGCTCATTAAAGATGGGAAAAGAATTTATTATAATTAAGAATAAAAATTATGTAACATGCAGAAGAAAGTATCTCCGAAGACATAATGTATATATATATATATTCTTGATCAACTCACCATATTCATAATACGTCGCGTATTGAAGAAAGTCTCGTTAGCCCAGCTGCCAAATATGTCCAGAAATGCTTGAAAGTTAGCCAAATCATCCACATCGATATCAAGTTCATCCGGCATGTATAATTCGCGTAGATACTTTAGTTTGTCCAAATAGTACTTTAAATTACGTGGTGCAGGATCGCTTTGCTGCCTGTTGAAGGACAAGACAGCCTGTTAATATCTTAAGGATAAAGCCGAAGGATGGGGTAGGGGTAGTGGTGTGTTTTACCAGGGATGTACGGGCTACTCACAGCTCGAGGGCATATTTGGTGGCTGCCTGCAGGGAGATGCGATTGTTGGAGCATATTGACACAGCAGGAAATGGCACTTTTTCAACGGGATAAAGCGGATCCTTCAGATTGACGACAAAGTATTGTACGATAAATTGCTCCCAGGTGAACAAAAGCACCGACAGCATTGCAACAAACGTGGTCGCGTGCACCAGCAGCCAAATTAATCTGCAAATAAACGAAGGGCCCTCAACGTATAAGAGATGCGCTGGGAGTGCGAGAGAACACTCAAAAAAAAAATTGGTAGATTTTTTTACACAATGCAAGTGCCCTCAAATTATTCTCAATTAGAAAGGATTATTGCTGTAATCCACAAGTAAATAAATTTAAAACTCTTGCGAATCTTATGCGGACATTTTTTAGGTCAAGATCTAAATAACTTTGAGTAACACATAGACAAAATTTTCAAATAAGATAATAAACTTTGTTCAAGATTTTTTGATTAATTTATGAACCCTAATCGGTCGACTTGGAAATGTAAATTATTTAATCTTAATTACAAATATTAATAAATAACTATAAACCAACTAAAAAAAAAAAGAGGGAAAATATCTCTCAGTGTTTAAGCATATGTATGCGCTTTGAGGTAAAAGCGGAAACAGGAAATGAAAAATTGTGGAAAAATGCAATGAGATGAGTTGAGACAAGGACGCCGACGACGATGACAAACGGCAAGCAAAGACAAAAGCTACGCAGTCCAACTGTAAATTTTCTATGGGATTCCTCCTCGTTGCGTATGAGTAACGCAACGTAAGGTAAAGTAAAGTAAAGTATATCAACAAGGTAAAGTAACATCACCTTTTTCCCATGTAATTTATTTAAATTTTTTTTTTTTTTTACTCAACTAAGCATATGTATTCTTGATCAGCAACAAAATGGAAAATAGTATAATTCTGTTCGTCTATTCGGATAGAGTTCCGTTCAGCAAGGGTATGCCAGCTATCTTCTTAAATAATCTGGGCCTGCTTACCTCTCCACAAAAGTCAATTCCGGTGCCAATAGTTTGTTGTAGCCCTGCAAGGATATGTTGCGCAGTAATGCAGCCATATCCAGACAAAAGATCGACCCAAGCGATGACTTGCGACCATCGCGTTTGCTGACACCACCCACGCCCACCTTTGGTGCAATGGGTTTTTTAATCCACCAGATGGCATTGGATGTTGATTCAATATTAACCATTGAAGCGCACAATTTTAACGATGATGGCCCACGTAGTAGTAATAGTCGCGACCTGTTCTTGTCCCTGTTGTCTGACAATTGAGCGTTTTTGTCAAGCAATTGGTAGTCTTAACTGCAAGTCGAGTGGGTGTGGCCAGACGCCCTAATGCATGTTTGTCATTAGGGTTTGTTTTAATTGCTGCTGGCAACAAAAAAACTTTTGTTATAATTATAGAGAAAAAGTGCAGCATACTCTTAGGCTGCAAGTTAGGTGCTCGCGTTGCCAACTACTTGTGACAAGTTTAGTAAAACTACACAAAAACTCAGCAACAACAACACAAAAACAAAGAGACAGAGTATCAGCTAAAAATGATACAAAAATATAAAATATGAAATCACTAAATATAAAATAAAATATATTGAAACAAGCTGGCTACCATTCGTACATTGAAATATTATCTGACTTTGAATCTAAAATGTTTGTTTATATAAAAAAAAGTGTTGCATACTTTTGTGCGATTTAATTAAAATAATTAGTTGGCCGTTAAATTCAAATATATATTTTTTATTATTAGTGAATAGAATAAATATATATGTTCAACTGAGTATCTGGAACAAAATATATAAATTTAATTAAGTATCTCAAATAGAATTAAGTTCCAATCTTCTTTATTGCGTAAATTAAATTAACACAGGCAGACAACAAATTTAATTATTATATATATCAAGAAATTTATTACATAAATAAAAACAGCAACATTTTCAATTAAGTTGAGCACAATTTACTTAAATTAAATGGATTAAAGATGAGTGAATTGATATCCTTAAAAGTAAAAATGGAGATTTATATTAAGATTATATCTCTATCAACCTGACGGCCAAAACGGTTGTCCCGGATAGTTGCGGCTGCCCACAAAGGCATATTGATTGGGATTCACAACGCGGGCTATATCCGTATAGCTTCGACCGTTACGCTCTGGCCGATATCCATATGTAGGCGAGGCCAGGGAGTCCACCGCAAACAGGCCAAGGCAGACGAGTAGAGCGATTAGTAGAAGGGGTTTCCCTTGCATTCTGCTTCTATAGATTCTTGGTTGAGAACTGCGCCTCAGTGCCGATGAGTAGACGCCTTTTATATGTTTATGTCCAGATGATTATTGACATTCAGTTCAGTCATGTTTTCGTCAGATAGCAACAACAATCAATACAGTTTTAGAGGCACACATTGCATGCTTTGCACGTAGCTCGTCTGTCAAGTTCTTTTACTCTCTGGGAATCATCAGCTGTTTCACCTGAAAGTGTCATTCACTCTGAATATATCTGTTGATCACGTTTTGACTCAACCCATTACTTCTATATATATTTATATCTGCAAAGCGATCTGAGCTTTCAACACAGGCTTTAGCAATGTGCGTGATTTGTCCAACATAAGTCTGACTATTTCCAGAGTAATTATCAGTTAACGGTTAAAAGTTAATTATTATGGAAGGGTGTGTCTGTTGGAGCTTTATGGGTTTGCAGTAAAAGGTGTATCTCATCATTCATCAGTAGATTAAATAACGATTTTGATGAATGTTCTATAAAAACCATTTAGCTTTTGGGCCAAAGGTGTTCCCCTAAATGACTCTACTCAAGCTGCATACAATATTCATGTATGAGTCAATGTCATACTATTCATATATATATTTATATATACATATAGATATATATCCATGTTCGCGAAAACCTGTCGTTATCATCGATTTGCACCATTTAAACGCAATTTTGTCAATATTAAAATTCATTGAAATTGAAATTCACATCAATCTAGTAAAAATGATTTACATGTGAGTTTTTGTCATGTTATTAGATTTGAACTAAAATAGAGTATTACTGAATTTTTTTAAAAAATCAGTTAACTGCACATACTATCTTTAATATTATAAAATGTAAAATTTGTATGTAACTTAATATTTATTTACAGCAAAATATTAAACTAATCAATGACTAAAATTGATCTATCGTCCCGATGGCCAAAACGGCTGTCCTGGATAGTTTTTAGAGCCGACTGCAGAGTAGGGATTAGGATTCACAACACGTGCAATATCCGTGTATGATTTCTGAGGAAAGCCAACAGTCATTGATAACATCACAAAGCAGATCAGCAGAGTGATAAGAAAAACTCTTCCTTGCAACGGAGACATCATTGTTGTGTTGTTTGTGAGGTGGAACTGTGCTTGAATGCCACTAGACATAAGCATTTTATATGATTATGGCCAAGTAATTGGCCAGAGGAAGCTTAGAATGCTGTTTCCTGCTTATCGATCAGGTTTATACTTAAGCAAGATGTACAAATAAGAAACAAGCATATTGTGAAAATGAATGTAGAAACTATATGCGATAAGTGTCAACTTCTCCATTTCCGTAGATCCGACGTAGATCTTAAGCTCAGCTATGAAAACAACAACAAACACGTTTTAGCTTGAGCAATGTGAATGATCTGGATTCCAAGCATAGCTTGGACAATTGCACAAATAAACAACAACAAACAACAACAAACAACAACAAACAACAACAAAATAACAACAATATGTGACTAACTAATGACGTAGGTGCGCCAGTTGAAATGAGTGCCTCAGTTTGACGAATATACACATATTATGGGAATAGTTATTTGTTGTCTATTTATTTATTTTTATTTATGTGTGTTCTTTTTTTGTTTTTGTTTTCCGTAATGTCAATTTTCTTGGGAAACTCCTAGCTGAGTGTGCGCCTAACTTGCATAGTTTTGTGAAACAGAATAATTACGGCTAATTGACTTATTTGAACTTGATTTATTTTGATCGAAACCAGACTTTCAGTCAATATGTTCTAGAAGAAAATATGTTCTATATACTACAGATATTTTTAACAATTATATATAAATATTTATATATTGCTTGCAAAACACAAAGAAAAAACATTTTCTGAGATTCAAACTCAAGTTCGCTATTTGTATATTATGGAAGGTTAAAAAGGGAGATAATGTTCATAAATATAAAATTAATAATATATAATATTAATAATAATAAATAAAAACGACAGCTTTCAAATTAAATACATATTTTTGATATTATAATTCGCAAAGTTTCTATAAGTTGTCTGATAGAGTATATAATCTTTAATTAATCTTAAGTGAATCATAAAAGTAATCACGATTGTATTAAACGACTCTAATTAAGTTGTCATATTATTAACATGAATTATTTGTGACTATTTCTTAATTCTCAATGAAATACAAATTAATTCAGTCTACAGATAGAACTATGTGATAACACTAGGATCGACACCTGATCTGTTGCATCGATTACATAGCATTCTTCTCTTCTTCTTCTCCACAGCTTTTGAGAGAATTTACCGGTTTTTAATATAGACAACCAAGCGGAACCAGCCCAAGTTAAAAAAATGCAACGCATATCAAATCATTTTAAATAAGTATTTGCATTTTATTTGCAATCAGTGTATAAAGTTGATTTAATTATTTCAGCAAAATATTTTCATTTCATACGCATATTATTTGTCCAAGCCCATAAGTTGGTGCACTGTGTCCATAATTACCATGTTCGTAATGAGTTTCTGCATAGTAACAATTAACTGGTTCCTGAGCCGGTCTGCGAACCATACGGGGAGGAGGCGCCTGGACACTGGCAATTACACTTTCATAGGGCCCACCACCGCCTCCATGGATAATCGTGGCCTCCCTGATTAATTATTATTGTAGGTTGCGGTGTTTCTTCTCCTAGGCCCAACACGCCCAGTAATCCGTCGATAATATCATCTAAGCACGGCTTTGCTTGTGCACCAGGATGCAGCAGTAGCACCAGTAAAATACAGGTTAATCCAATGTTGAGCTTCATCTTGGTTCCGGTTTAATATTTATATGACTAAACTCTTACTAGATTCTAGCTTATATAGCAATCGGAGAACATGTTGACAATATATTTCTATATATTCCATAATAATACATAATAATACAAAAATAAATGCAGTGAACTGGGTGAGGACATCAAGGCTACGGAGTCAAAGTTTCTGCTTTGAGATTGTGGGAAAAATATAGAAATTCTGAGAATTAATTATAAATTCGCAAAAGAATATTTGAAATTTTAGGTGTGCCACAGGCAGTCAGAATTCGCAATATATAAATATATAGTTTTCATTAGAAATATTAAAAATTTGTTTGTTACTGCGCAATTGACCTGAACGATAACCCCAGCGGAAAACATTCTGAGCAAAATCATATAAATATGCAAAACTTTTTCTATTCTTGTCCAGTTTCATTGGAGGCATCAAAATGTGCAAGAGCATTACCCACTTAGTGCTGATATTGGTCCTGACTTTTAGCCTAGTCGATGCATACGGTGATATTGATGGAGCCTCTGGTCATGAGAGTGGGGGCATTGGCCTCGTGCCCGCACTTCAGCCCATCAGTTATGCTGGACAACCAGGAGCACATCAGCTGCCCCTCGCACCACCATTAGCTGGGAGCAAACTTCCAGAGTCGGGTACATATCCGAGTCAAGTCCCAACTACTTCTCAACAGCCGAGTTGAGGATTACATATAATTAACTAAGTATGCATAATAAACGAAAACAATTTTCTCTACGAAAAATAAGCAGTATTATCATAAATAGAAAAAAAAAAATTCACTCTTAACAAAATAAGAACTTTTTAGCAGTCAAAACTAAAAAAAACTCTTTTCTATTTAAGTACGCCTATTCCATTATTTTTTTATTTTATTAAGCGTAAAATAAAATTCGACTTTTGTCATTATTATTTCTTTCACTTTTGCTCTTTTGTAATGGTCGCGTTGCCAACTACTTGTGCCAAGCTTAGTAAAACTACACTGAAACTCAGCACTAGATACCTTAGACAGAGTATCAGCTAAAACTGAAACAACAATATTAAATATGAAATCACTAAATATAAAATAAAATACATTGAAACAAGCTGGTTACCTTTCGTACATTGAAATATTATCTGACTTTGAATCTAAAATGTTTGTTTATATAAAAAAAAGTGTTGCATACTTTTGTGCGATTTAATTAAAATAATTGATTGGCCGTTAAATTCAAATATATATTTTTTATTAATTGTGCATAGAATAAATATATATGTTCAACTGAGTATCGGGAACAAAATATATAAGTTTAATTAAGTATCTCAAATAGAATTAAGTTCCAATCTTCTTTATTACGTAAATTAAATTAACACAGGAAGACAACAAATTTAATTTTTATATATATCAATATATTTATTACATAAATAAAAACAGCAACATTTTCAATTAAGTTGAGCACAATTTACTTAAATTAAATGGATTAAAGATGAGTGAATTGATATCCTTAAAAGTAAAAATGGAGATTTATATTAAGATTATATCTCTATCAACCTGACGGCCAAAACGGTTGTCCCGGATAGTTGCGGCTGCCCACAAAGGCATATTGATTGGGATTCACAACGCGGGCTATATCCGTATAGCTTCGACCGTTACGCTCTGGCCGATATCCATATGTAGGCGAGGCCAGGGAGTCCACCGCAAACAGGCCAAGGCAGACGAGTAGAGCGATTAGTAGAAGGGGTTTCCCTTGCATTCTGCTTCTATAGATTCTTCGTTGAGAACTGCGCCTCAGTGCCGATGAGTAGACGCCTTTTATATGTTTATGTCCAGATGATTATTGACATTCAGTTCAGTCATGTTTTCGTCAGATAGCAACAACAATCAATACAGTTTTAGAGGCACACATTGCATGCTTTGCACGTAGCTCGTCTGTCAAGTTCTTTTACTCTCTGCGAATCTTCAGCTGTTTCATCTGAAAATGTCATTCACTCTGAATATATCTTTTGATCACGTTTTGACTCAACCCATTACTTCTATATATATTTATCTCTGCAAAGCGATCTGAGCTTTCAACACAGGCTTTAGCAATGTGCGTGATTTGTCCAACATAAGTCTGATTATTTCCAGAGTAATTATCAGTTAACGGTTAAAGTTAATTATTATGGAAGGGTGTGTCTGTTGGAGCTTTATGGGTTTGCAGAAAAAGGTGTATCTCATCATTTATCAGTAGATTTTATAGCGTATTTGATGAATGTTCTATAAAAACCATTTAGCTTCTGGGCCAAAGGTGTTCCCCTAAATGACTCTACTCAAGCTGCATACAATATTCGAAAATGTATGAGTCAATGTCATACTATTCATATATATATACTCGTATATATATAAATATGTATACATATATACATATACATATATATATCCATGTTCGCGAAAACCTGTCTTTATCATCGATTAGCACCATTTAAACGCAATTTTATCAATATTAAAAATTCATTGAAATTGAAATTCACATCAATCTAGTAAAAATGATTTACATGTGAGTTTTTGTCATGTTATTAGATTTGAACTAAAATAGAGTATTACTGAATTTTTTTAAAAAATCAGTTAACTGCAAATACTATCTTTAATATTATAAAATGTAAAATTTGTATGTAACTTAATATTTATTTACAGCAAAATATTAAACTAATCAATGACTAAAATTGATCTATCGTCCCGATGGCCAAAACGGCTGTCCTGGATAGTTTTTAGAGCCGACTGCAGAGTAGGGATTAGGATTCACAACACGTGCAATATCCGTGTATGATTTCTGAGGAAAGCCAACAGTCATTGATAACATCACAAAGCAGATCAGCAGAGTGATAAGAAAAACTCTTCCTTGCAACGGAGACATCAATGTTGTGTTGTTTGTGAGGTGGAACTGTGCTTGAATGCAACTAGAAATAAGCCTTTTATATGATTATGGCCAAGTAATTGGCCAGAGGAAGCTTAGAATGCTGTTTCCTGCCTTTCGATCAGGTTTTAGTGTTAGTGTGAGCATATTATGGAAACTATATGAGTTCAATTCTAAAGCCAACTTGGCCATTTACAGCTAATGACGCAGATTTTGAGCTATGCTGTGAGAATAACAACAAACACGTTTTAGCTTGGAACACTCAAATGTGCATTGTGAATGAGCTGGAACACATAGCCAAGCATAGCTGGGACTATTCCAACTGAAAAACAACAGCAACTAAATAACTACAATTTGTGACTAACTAATGACGTTTTTCGTCAGTTTTAATTAATGTTTCGCTTATTGTCACATTGCATAAACAAACGAACAAACATAATTTATAAGAATAGGTAAATATTTTTTTTTGTGTAATGTAATGTAATGTAATAATAAAAAAAAAACAACTATATTTAATTAAACACTTAAAAACGCACACATTAATTAAGAATGCTTTAGTTGCGACAAATTGACTATGAAATTCTCTGATCACTAATTTTACAACATTACAATTTTTATAGGAGGTGTTGCTAGTATTATTTTGCTTGTTTGTCTATATCAATTTTGTTTACATCATTTATTGAGAAGCAGATAGAGAGAGAGAGAGAGAGAGCAAATCTCTTTTCTTTTTTTGCTCTCCACAATGATTAGCACAGATCAAAGTCAGAAACGATCGGCTCTTATCGCGAATACAAATATACAAAAATTAAAACTTTCCCTCAGTCAGAAATCGTTGTTCTTAGCGCTTGAAATGGAAACGGACAAGAGCCGCCAATTAATCCGGGAAATCTAAACGTACAAGAACCACCGAATGGATGGGGAGTTAAGCCCCAGCCCGGTTGGGACGATAACAATGTAACTTTCTAACCACCCCCCATAAATGGCAATGGGAATACTAATCCTACTGCCACCCACAAAAGCCACCGAAAATACGCTGGTTGTATGCAGAAATCCACCACCTCTGATCATTTCACCCACTCCAAGGCCTGGATCCGGCAATACAAATCTTCCACAATTGGAACCTCATCCGACGCCCAATCCTCCCCCACGATCCAATGAGCTGTCCCATGAACGTCAAATAGTCTTTCCCGGTTCCAAGCCAAATGTCGATTTGCGACCTGAAACGGAACAAATCGATGTGCGTATACTTTGATCGATTATATGACCACATCATGTCCATTCTACATACTACAGATATTTTTAACAATTATATATAAATATTTATATATTGCTTGCAATATTAATAAACACAAAGAAAAAACATTTTCTGAGATTCAAACTCAAGTTCGCTATTTGTATATTATGGAAAGTTAAAAAGGGAGATAATATTAATAAATATATTATTAATAATATATAATATTAATAATAATAAATAAAAACGACAGCTTTCAAATTAAATACATATTTTTGATATCATAATTCGCAAATTTTCTATAAGTTGTCTGAAAGAGTATATAATCATTAATTAGTCTTAAGTAAATTCTTCTCTCCACAACTTTTGAGAGAATTTACGGGTTCTTAATATAGACAACAAAGCGGAACCAGCCCAAGTTCAAAATATGCAACGCATATTAAATAATTTGCATTTTATTTGCAATCAGTGTATAAAGTTGATTTAGTTATTTCAGCAAAATATTTTCATTTCATACGCATATTATTTTTTCATATATTTATTTTTTTCGTGATGAGTTTCTTCATAGTAACAATTAACTTGTCCCTGAGTCGGTCTGGGAACAATACGAGGAGGAGGCGTCTAGTCCCAACCTCCATGGATAATATTCTGATAATAGTCGCCTCTCTCTATATTTACTTGCGGTGTTTGTTTCGGTATTTTCTGCAAGCCCACCATGCCCAGTAATCCGTCGATAATATCATCTAAGCACGGCTTTGCTTGTGCACCAGGATGCAGCAGTAGCACCAGTAAAATACAGGTTAATCCAATGTTGAGCTTCATCTTTGTTACGGTTTAATACTTATATGACTAGACTCTTACTAGATTCTAGCTTATATAGCAATTGGAGAACATGTTGACAGTCTATTTATATATATTCCATAATAATACATAATAAATTCATGGAACAGCCCTGATGCTACCAATCAGGCCATTCCGATGACAGTGAACTGGGTGAGAAAGTCAAGGTTTCTGCTTTGAGATTGTGGGAAAAACCCTATGCATAAAATATAGAAATTCTGAGAATTAATTATAAATTCGCAAAAGAATATTTGAAATTTTAATATATAAATATATTTTTCATTAGAAATATTAAAAATTTGTTTGTTACTGCGCAATTGACCTGAACGATAACCCCAGCGAAAAAACATTCTGAGCAAAATTTAAATATGCAAAACTTTTGCTATGTTTGTCCAATTTCATTGGATGCATGATTAGGAGCATTACCCACTTAGTGCTGATATTGGTCCTGACTTTTAGCCTAGTCGATGCATACGGTGATATTGATGGAGCCTCTGGTCATGAGGGCACGAGTGCCCCCACTCCAGCCCATCGGTTATGCTGGAGCACATCAGCTGCCCCTCGCACCACCATTAGCTGGGAGCAAACTTCCAGAGTCGGGTAAACATCTGAGTCAAGTCCCAACTATTTCTCAACAGCCGAGTGGAGGATTACATATAATTAACTAAGTATGCATAATAAATGAAAACATTTGTCTCTACGAAAGATAAACAGTATTATCATAAATAGAATACAAACATTTCACTCTCAACAAAATAGGAACTTTTTAGCAGTCAAAACTAAAAAACTTTTTTCTATTTAAGTACGCCTATTCCATTATTTTTTTTCTTTTATTAAGCGTAAAATAAAATTCGACTTTTGTCATTATTATTTCTTTCACTTCCGCTCTTTGAAGCGTGATTCGCGTGACAGTTACGTGATACTCCCTCCCCATGTGCTATATATATATATATATATATATATATTTATATATATATATATAACTGATTTAGTCTTAGTTCAGTCACGTAACAATTTCTACTACACGCGTCTTAAATTTATGTCGATATAATTGTTCAGACATGCCATATAAATTCGATCATAAATTTTAAATTTAACCACAATTAAAAAATCACAGAAAAATAAAAGCAAAATATTTGTTAAATTTAACTTTACTTTCACTGTTTATACTATTGTTAAATACCTTAAGTAATTTACAGTTTATTAATTACGTTTATAGAATGTTAGCCCCAAAGATGTGAGTAGGGAGCACGGGGTAGATAACGACCTGCACCCAGACCTAGGTAGGGATCCGCGCGTCCGATTCTAGCTATTTCGGAGTAAGTGCGTCCTCTGCGCGTTGGCTGGCGATAATGGGGTCTGTACGGCTGTGCATATCCATATCCCCCACTGTACGCACCATAACCATCATAACCATAGCCATAGTTGGACGCATAAGCGCTTCCAAAGTCAGAACTGTAACCTCCGTAGCCACCTCCATATCCAGAGCTGTAACCGCCATAGCTGTGACCTCCTCCTTTGAGGGCCTTAAGTATATTGAAGAACAATGCCTGACTCAAGTCAAGGCAACTTCCCAGCAGCAAGGTGAGGAACATTAAAATAGGAACTCTCATGTCTCCGATTCGGATCGTATTGCGTTCTGGTTATACATCTACGAAGTTCTCCTCTATTTATACCCTGCGGATCGGAGTGGAACTATGGATGACAAATTGTATGCTCTTAATAGTTTTATTTTAACACCTGAATCGCTTGAGATCTGCTGACTGAATACATCCCAAAACCATTACTGCGAATAACCTGAAGTTTATCTGACAGAGACATAATCAGCAGGCCGAGCACGTCCGATTTGAAAAAAAACGCCATCTAAGCCGATCCATGAGTCGTCTTTGAGTCTTTTGTCGTCTCCGTTGCCAATAACCAACGGTCAACGACAACGACAACAGTAGCCACAATCTGATTTCCTCTCTTCTGATTCTTTATAATCTTGCCGAGAGTATTCTAACTTTGTAATAAGGTGAGTATCGCAATAATAAGTCAAGCCAAAATTTAATATCTCTGCTATACAAATCAATTCTAAATCCAACTTGACCATTTACAGCTAATGACGCTGATTTTGAGCTATGCTGTGAGAATAACAACAAACACGTTTTAGCTTGGAACACTCAAATGTGCATTGTGAATGAGCTGGAACACATAGCCAAGCATAGCTGGGACTATTCCAACTGAAAAACAACAGCAAATAAATAACTACAATTTGTGACTAACTAATGACGTATTTGCGTCAGTTTTAATTAATGTTTCGCTAACTGTCACATTGCATAAACAAACGAAAAAACATCTATTATAAGAATAGGTAAATGTTTTTTTTTTGTGTAATGTCTAAGTTTTGGTAACAATGGGGAACTCCGAATGTTTTTTATTGCAATTCAGAATAAGGTTTCCTATACACAAAGAAAAACAACTATATTTAATTAAACACTTAAAAAACGCACACATCAATTAAGAATGCTTTAGTTACGACAAATTGACTCTGAGATTCTCTGATCACTAATTTTACAACATTACAATTTTTATAGGAGGTGTTGCTAGTATTATTTTGCTTATTTGTCTATATCAATTTTGTTTACATCATTTATTGAGAAGCAGATAGAGAGAGAGAGAGAGCAAATCTCTTCTCTTTTTTTCTCACATTCGCTCATAAATGCTCTCCACGATGATTAGCACAGATCAAAGTCAGAAGCAATAAGAGTTAAGTAGACAAACAAAACCGAGGACAGGTTTCGAATATATAAAATCTGAGCGTTAGCGATCGGCTCTTATCGCGAATACAAATATACAAAAATTAAAATTTTCCCTCAGTCTGAAATCATTGTTCTTAGCGCTTGGGCGCAGTTTATTCAATATATCTCAGCGATCATGACGCGAACTCGACTCCAAATGCCAATGGCCTTGGCAAAGTGCCTGCTGCTGCTTTTAATTGTATTCTGTTTCCGCACGTGTTACGCACAAATCGCAATTGCAAGCTCAGCGGCGTCATCATCGGCATCCTCGTCGGCGTCGTCTGGTGGTTTTGGCGATTTCGGCGGCTGGTCGGAACAGCAGAATGGTGGCGGTGTTGGCTGGCAAACTAACGGCATAAGTGGACACAGACACGGCATGAGGCCACATCGACCAATGCGTTGGAATGGAGGTGCCGGCGGTGGTTGGAATGGGGGCGGCAACGGTTGGAACGGAGTCGGCAACGGTTGGAATGGAGTCGGCAACGGATGGGGTGGTGGCCGACATCCAGGTTCCGGTTGGGGCGGTGGTGGATGGGGAGGGGGTAGGCAACCGTCACCTGGCTGGGGAGGTGGAGGACGCTGGGGAGGCAGACCAGGATGGAATAATAACAATGGATCACCACCACCAGGTTGGGGAGATCCCCAAGAAACCTTTCAGACCGGCTGGGGTGATGGAATCGGACAACAGCCGCCCGATGGATCGGATAATCCGAACGGTGAACAACCTTCAAATGAATGGGGAAATGGAAACGGACAACAACCACCGAATGGGTCGGGAAATGGAAACGGACAACAACCACCAATTAATCCACCGAATGGATGGGGAGTTAAGCCCCAGCCCGGTTGGGACGATAACAATGTAACTTTCCAACCACCCCCCATAAATGGCAATGGGAATACTAATCCTACTGCTCCACCGCCACCCACAAAAGCCACCGAAAATACGCTGGTTGTAGGCAGAAATCCACCACCTCTGATCATTTCACCCACTCCAAGGCCTGGATCCGGCAATACAAATCTTCCACAATTGGAACCTCATCCGACGCCCAATCCTCCCCCACGATCCAATGAGCTGTCCCATGAACGTCAAATAGTCTTTCCCGGTTCCAAGCCAAATGTCGATTTGCGACCTGAAACGGAACAAATCGATGTGCGTATACTTAGATCGATTATATGACCACATCATGTCCATTCTATATACTACAGATATTTTTAACAATTATATATAAATATTTCTATATTGCTTGCAAAACACAAAGAAAAATCATTTTCTGAGATTCAAACTCAAGTTCGCTATTTGTATATTATGGAAGGTTAAAAAGGGAGATAATGTTCATAAATATAAAATTAATAATATATAATATTAATAATAATAAATAAAAACGACAGCTTTCAAATTAAATACATATTTTTGATATTATAATTCGCAAAGTTTCTATAAGTTGTCTGATAGAGTATATAATCTTTAATTAATCTTAAGTGAATCATAAAAGTAATCACGATTGTATTAAACGACTCTAATTAAGTTGTCATATTATTAACATGAATTATTTGTGACTATTTCTTAATTCTCAATGAATTACAAATTAATTCAGTCTACAGATAGAACTATGTGATAACACTAGGATCGACACCTGATCTGTTGCATCGATTACATAGCATTCTTCTCTTCTTCTTCTCCACAGCTTTTGAGAGAATTTACCGGTTTTTAATATAGACAACTAAGCGGAACCAGCCCAAGATCAAAATATGCAACGCATATCAAATCATTTTAAATAAGTATTTGCATTTTATTTGCAATCAGTGTATAAAGTTGATTTAATTATTTCAGCAAAATATTTTCATTTCATACGCATATTATTTGTCCAAGCCCATAAGTTGGTGCACTGTGTCCATAATTACCATGTTCGTAATGAGTTTCTGCATAGTAACAATTAACTGGTTCCTGAGCCGGTCTGGGAACCATACGGGGAGGAGGCGCCTGGACACTGGCAATTACACTTTCATAGGGCCCACCACCGCCTCCATGGATAATCGTGGCCTCCCTGATTAATTATTATTGTAGGTTGCGGTGTTTCTTCTCCTAGGCCCAACACGCCCAGTAATCCGTCGATAATATCATCTAAGCACGGCTTTGCTTGTGCACCAGGATGCAGCAGTAGCACCAGTAAAATACAGGTTAATCCAATGTTGAGCTTCATCTTTGTTACGGTTTAATACTTATATGACTAGACTCTTACTAGATTCTAGCTTATATAGCAATCGGAGAACATGTTGACAATCTATTTATATATATTCCATAATAATACATAATAAATTCATGGAACAGCCCTGATGCTACCAATCAGGCCATTCCGATGACAGTGAACTGGGTGAGAAAGTCAAGGTTTCTGCTTTGAGATTGTGGGAAAACCCCTATGCATAAAATATAGAAATTCTGAGAATTAATTATAAATTCGCAAAAGAATATTTGAAATTTTAGGTGTGCCACAGGCAGTCAGAATTCGCAATATATAAATATATTTTTCATTAGAAATATTAAAAATTTGTTTGTTACTGCGCAATTGACCTGAACGATAACCCCAGCGGAAAACATTCTGAGCAAAATCATATAAATATGCAAAACTTTTTCTATTCTTGTCCAGTTTCATTGGAGGCATCAAAATGTGCAAGAGCATTACCCACTTAGTGCTGATATTGGTCCTGACTTTTAGCCTAGTCGATGCATACGGTGATATTGATGGAGCCTCTGGTCATGAGAGTGGGGGCATTGGCCTCGTGCCCGCACTTCAGCCCATCAGTTATGCTGGACAACCAGGAGCACATCAGCTGCCCCTCGCACCACCATTAGCTGGGAGCAAACTTCCAGAGTCGGGTACATATCCGAGTCAAGTCCCAACTATTTCTCAACAGCCGAATGGAGGACAGGCTGGCTATCCCACTCAGCTGAGTGTAGGACAGGTTGGTTATCCCACTCAACAATACCCAGTTAATCCAAATTCACTGGCTCATTCTGGAGATAATGCACCAAGCTATGGTACATATACACCTGCCGATCATCCCGCACAGTTTTTCCAGCCCGGCTATGCATATCGCGGTCAGTATCTGCCACCACCATTAGCTGGACGCAAACTTCCAGAGTCGGGTACATATCCGAGTCAAATCCCAACTATTTCTCAACAGCCGAATGGAGGACAGGCTGGCTATCCCACTCAGCTGAGTGGAAGACAGGCTGGTTATCCCACTCAACAATATCCAGTTAATCCAAATTCACTGGCTCGTTCTGGAGGTAATGAAGCAAGCTATGGTACATATACACCTCCCGATCATCCCGCACAGTTTTTCCAGCCCGGCTATGGTCCCGGTCAGTATCTGCCACAACATCCCAATTATTTTCCAGGTTATTATCCGGGCTTTGCACCAGGCAGCCTGCCCGTCGTTAACCACCCCGGGGGAGTAGCGGGAGGAGTAGCAACAGCACGACCACCACCACCCACCAGCTATCAGAATCAATACAACTATCCACCGCCGCCAGCATATATAAAATATACTGAACAAATTGAATTCATCGATAATGGTGTACACAAGGGACCCTTTGACGTGCTGAACAATCATGGTGGGCAGGGCTATGGCAGTGGCTTTGGAAGCGGCTATAATGGTGCCTTCAACCGGCCAGGTTACTGAAAAAGGCACACGTATAAGTTATGGTCATAAGTTAGGTGTAAACTTACTTGCCTTCTTCGCCTGCTTCTCGGTGTCAGAAGCAGCTGCTTTGAATAGAAAAAATAAACTTGATTTCTGCGCACACATCCAAAAACCAAAGTAATTAGCAATGTATTCCGGGTTGCACCTTGAGCAAAAAAATAATAATAATCAGAACGAGGAGCAGCAACAGCACGAGGACAAATATTTCTGATCTTTTCTTTTTTTGTTGGTTGTTTTGCCTTTGTCCTGGACACCCTACCTTGCGAACCGGAAAAATAATCAGTGGCATTGCATTTGCGTTGAGCGAGAAGCACACAAAAGGAAATAAAACTACCTGGTTGCAGGCAGAGGAAAAAGGAGCACAATGCTCAAGAAAGGTGGTAGAAAACGTCAAGCAGACAGACAGACAGACAGACTTAGAGGCAGACGGACTGACAGACAGGCATTGAGACAGACAAGACCTTTTTATTTTCGGGCTTAAAAATGCAGCGGTAGAAATCGGTTATGTATGCAATGATTTCCAGGACAAAGACGACGGCAGCGGGAACTGAGAACTGAGACCGAGGATGTCGATGTCCTTGTTGATGTCTTGCGGCGCGCATGCGCAGCCTGCCCAAAAATATAATTTGGCGCTAAAAATTTAGCAGACGCGCCAAAATAAAAATAAAGAGCCTGCAACAAACAAAAACATAAGATTATTGATTCATGTGTGTGTGTGTGTGTGTTACTCACCTGAGGAAAATCAAAGGAAAACTAGAGCGACACACAAGAAGCTATACAAATATATATTTATATATATATGTGTATATAAAGATGCCGCTTCATATGTGCTACAATTTCACATACCTTCAGAATAACTCGTCATGCAATTTGCACCCTTCATATATATCTATATATATATTTACATTTATTTTTGAAGTGAGTGTGTGTTTATTGGTATTTCTTGACTGGCAGAGCATAATACATACATACATAACATGTCATACGGAATATACATACATAATACAATACAATTACTTAGACAAACATTGAACATAATACATAAATAAGTCATGAATGTTTAACAAATACAATCATAATCATCATTTTACAACAACTACAACATATTACTTACATAAAATTGGAGGAGCGAATCCTGGTTAGTTGTTAGTATGTATTTTATATATATATATATATATATATATATATATATATAGTAAGTAGTATCTGAAACATCTGTATATATTTGTTGTCACGTAGTAAAATCCATGTCAGAGCTTTGCTTGTGCTTAAAAAATATGTGTAGAATTTATTATATTTTGTTTGGGTTATAGAAATAGAACATAGCATACAATATTAAATACGATCGATACATTTTTTATTTTTGAATGGGGGTCAGCAGTTTTGTCTAAACAATAAACGTGAATGAAAACAATGAAAAATTAATAAAGGTTAATAATAATGTTAATATTCAAACTGGTACATCAGCGAAAAAACGTTATAAAATAAAATCCAATTAAATAAAAATATAATATATATAATGTGCATATGAATATGATGAAATGGCTTCTTGATAGTAGTTTTCTTTTTCGTTTTCTTGTGTTGTGTTGTGTTTAGATCTTATGTCTAAGTGAAGCGTAACATTTTTTTGTTATTTCCTTTTTTTTTGTTGTATTTGTTTTTTGTTTGTTTTTTCGGGTGTTAATTTGGCTAAATGGAAAAGCTTGCTTTCGCTTACATCGTTGATTTTTATGTGTTCTCATCCAGTGCCCAAGTTACTATCGTTCAGATCGAGATTGCATTGGAACAGCTCCTGATTGCTGAGCAGCGGCACTTTGGCCACCTCATGGAAAATCTTGTGTGAATACTTGTTCCGTATCGTCTTGATAGTGGCCCGCGGCTTCCGATGCAGTCCCGCATTTAGCACGGGAATAATCTCGGCAAAGTCGGCCGTCTGATAGCCCGTATAGTAGATCAGCGTTGAGCTCCAGGTCTTTTGCTGCAAATTTGCGACGCCGCCATGCATGCGCAACGCCATAAATAGAGCAGCCGATGCCATCTGTGAGTCACTAAATCCGATTGTTGTGTAATCCATTAGCGATAGCTCCAAAATATAACGGGCCAAGGTCAGCGTAGGCATCTGCACCTTGGCGCAGCGGGCATAGCGGCGCAGGAAGCGATACGAAAGCGGTATGCCGAGATCATATTTGATGGTGCGCAACGTTTCCATCTCCATTTTTACCAGCTCCTCGTGATTGTACGCCCCATCGCAAATGTACAGGAAATCCTCAATTAATGGCGGCTGACGTTCATCATACTTACAGGCAATAAAGAAGGCAGCGGCACCCAACAACTGCAGCTTCTCCTTGTTGATCACCGTGCGGCACAAATAGAGATCGACGATTTTCACAGCCAAATAGAGCGTCTCATGGTTGAGTTCAAATGTCTCCTGGACCTCGACCATCCAGTCGACGAGCAGTGTTCGCATCCAGGTGGTCAAGTGTACTTGCTGTGGCATATAATCGTGTATGGGAAACTCTGGCTCACGCTGCTTCAGATAGTTGAATATATCCATGGCATAGTGGGAGGCTTGGAACGGATCATCCCAGTTTTTGCGATCAAAGTCCTCCACATCCGAGGGCACTGGTAGCACAAGCGGCAATTTGGCATCAGCAGCAGCGGCAGCGGCTGCCATATTCACCGATTTCTGCACTGCCGTTGGCTGCTCAGTCTTTTGTTGCAACTTGGCGGAGCGTCGACGGGCGGCCTCAAAGTTGCCCGAAAGACGCACCGAATCGCTGGTGGAGATGTCCTCCAACGCAGACATATACAGGCTATCCTCAGTCTTGTTAAAATCATTTGAGATGCGACGCACCGGCTTAACGACAGCCACTGCTGCTGGCAGTAAGGGTGGTGGTGGTGGCGGTGCCGGCAGCTTGAGCAACGGCTGCGGCACTGCATCCGACATTTGTTTCTTGGCGGCTATTGGTGGCTTACGCGTCTTTGGACGTGTCAGCGCCTCCTCGAACTTGTCGAGCACCTTGTGGCAGTTCTCCACTGCATCGTCTGCCTTGCTGGAGGCGCGCGTCATTATTTTATTGGGCATGGAGGGGGCTGCTGTGGCGGCGCCAGGGACGAACACGTTCACATTGTCATTGTTCTTAGCATCCAGGAGCGCCTGCAGCTGCTGTGCTGTGGGCTTCTTGAGCGCTTGTACTTGCTGCTGTTGCTGCTGATCCTCTTCGCCGGGATGCAGGGTCATAATTTTCACATTATTCGTCAAATTGCCCAGCGCAGTGCGCTTGATCTTATCATTTTTTATAGGACTATTGTCCGCTTTGCGCTTGCCGCGCGTCTGCATATTCTCCATATTTTGATCTATGTTGTTGTGGTTGTGGTTAACACCAGCCGCCACCCGACGGCTCAGCCCCTTTCCGCGCAACGGTAAAACTTCATTTATGACCGATGTTTGATTGCCAGCAGCGGCTGCTCGAGTTATGCCCTTAATTGGCGCCATTTTGAAATACTGTCGTTGTTGTTGTTCTTGTCCTGCTGCACACTGCGCTTGCGAGCCGTGCGTGTTTTTGTTGTTCGGCTGATATTCTTCTTGTTGTTGTTGCTGCCGATTTGGTACTTTGGTCACACGCTCCGTTATAGATTTGTTTAATTGTGAGTAAACTAATTTTATTAAGTTAGTTGGTTTTATTTATTTTTGGTAATTTTGTTGTATCTAAGCGTCTCAGAAAACTCACTTTTCTACAGTTTGACTTATGACGCTTAGGCCGCTCTGTTCATAACGGCGCTTGCAAAGATACAAAAACGAAAAACAGCGCCAGCTGCAAGAATCAAAAAATATGATGTTGGCTGCGGCGTCTGTTTGCAGGGTTGTCTTTCGAATTTTCAGAATTTAAACGTTGCCACCACGTTACAAATGCTTGGCGCGTAATCTATGGCCACAGGAGCCATTCAAGACGAGGTAAAAGATAAGAACAATGCAATATTGCGTTTGAAAGTCGATATAGTATAAGTATATAGCATGATAAAGTATGAGTATTGCTATGGGCACAATTACAAATTAAAAATGCAAATTTGCGTAATTTGACTTAAAACATGAAGACATAGTCGAAAGCAGAATTAAAAGTATCGAGTGAATTTCTACTGCTCTAAAAAAGTCAAGTTAAAAGCTAGTCAAGTGCAATCTGGCAACGCAAATAGCTTAATGAAGAACGATGCTAATTTGAACCTAACGTGTAAATTTTAAATATATATATACATATGTATATATATATATATATAAATATATAAATAATGCGATTAGTGAAAAGCACTAAACTTAAAAAGATTCCAGATATATATGATTGTCACACTGGTGCGCTTTGCTGGCAGAACAAAAATGGGAGGCACAGCGGCACCTATAGAACCAAAAAATAGTCATTGAAAGAGCTGATTGGTGTTATAAGTTATATATTGGTGTTTTAATTAGACTAATCACAGATAAAGAATTAAAATACAGATATTACTTCCAAAGCTTGATGACACCGTCACGCGATGCCGATGCTATATAGATTTGACCCTTATCCTTACACATGAGCAAATCGGTGATCGCATCGTGATGACTTGCCTTGGGCATATCCGGCCCTGATCTGGGACTCTCTTCGATCGAGGTGCGCAACTGTTGCGAGTCGCCCGCGTTACACTTAGGAATGATTTGCTCCTCAATAACCTGGCTGCCATCGATGAGACGGGCACTACAATAAGCCAAATATAAATATGCAATAAGATGTGAGAATCTATAACATAAATATAGTTACCTATAGTTAAAGGATACATTTGTCAAGTTATCATTGGCTGCGGGCACTTTAAGTGCCGAGTTCTTTGATGCTCCAAGATCCCAGTATCTGATGCGTTGATCCGAGCTACCCGTCAAAATAAATGGCGATCCATCGACAACTCCACTCAATATGCCACAATTCGTTGCCGGATCATTGAGACTGGTGTTGGTGAGCACCGGTGCCGAGCTGGCCCATAGGACGGTTTGTCGCTGACCCGTCTCAATGTTCCACACAGATACCTCGTTGTTCGATTGCGAGGCGGATATTAAATACGATGGCTCCGTGGGATGGCAAGCGACTTTCCTTATCCACGAGTCCGCCGGATGCTTAATCTCAGTTATGGGCAGCCGAAAACGCAGATCCCAACAGATGTGCTTGCCCCCACTGGTGCCCGTTGCCAGCCACGAGCCCGTTGGATCTGCACAGATGGTTGTAATGACGCCGTGACGCAGTTCATTCTGCAAACGCCAGGCGCTATGCTGCATCCGGGTATCCCAGGCCACAATGCCGCCATAGAGTGTCGCATAAACAATGACACTCTGCGCTGCCTGATCATAAGCATGCATATCCACAACGGGTCCATCATTATTATGTTCTCTGCAAGAAGAACTGGATTAGTCTATGCTACATTATAATGTGAAAATTGCGCAATAAAAATTGTACTTCTGATCCAGAGCCTGTTGCAGCGTCATCTTGGTGGAATTGCGATCGATGCGCATGATGAGCAGGCTGCCGTCTTTGCCGCCCACCGCCAGCGATTGTCCAGCGTCACAAGCGGCAAGTGCATAGATTGGCGTCTGAGCAAAATAAACCTGTCGCGACTTATTGATGCCCTGATTGCCATTCAGTTTGCTGCAGTCCCACAGCCGAACAGTGCCATCGATGCTGCCACTGGCAAAGAGAGAGCCATCGGGGCGTAGTGGAGCCAACTTAATCACCGACTCGGAATGCTCATGCAGATGGGCCACCAGTGTGCCATTAAGACGCCAGTTGGATGGATACGGTGTCACAAGCTTATCATAGTTGCAGCGTTGCGAGAGTGCCAGGACATTGTAGCGACGCTTGATCTTTAGCGTCAGCGACTCCAAGTCCTTGCAGCATTCCGACGAACGTTCCAGCGAATAATTGCGATCCGGCATCGTATATTCACCTAGTGAAGTGGCCGCGCTCACTGTGCTTGTCGGCACACCCAGCATCATGACGCCAGAGGCGGGACTGCCGGATGAGCCAGCGGTCAAGTGGGGCGTGACAGCCGCATCGGATGCGGGGGAAACCATTGTGGGAGCATGTGCATCATTCGTACCTAAAATTAATTCAATTTAATATTTGAATGCAACAATTAGCAGCTATCTATTAGATACGGAAATCTTACGATTATCGAGCAACATTTTGTTGGCCTTGTCGGCGAGTGGATATTCGTGACATGCGACTTGTTTTCGGCTGACCACAATGCGGCCATTGGTCAGGCCTGCATCATCAGGATCCTGCAGATCCTTGTGCTTCAGCGATATCAAAAACGTTTTCATGGCCAACAGTTGCAGCTCGATCGTCTCCGTCAGTCCCTCCGAATTGAGTCGCCTGAAAAGCTGCAGTGTTTTGGAAATGTGAGTGGTTCGCTGGAGAACGACCGAAATTGCCAAAGCACTTACATTACGTAGTGTCTGTCCCATATCCTCCATCTGTGCCTGCGACTGGCCGCTGTGACGCGTGTTACTACGCAAACGCATCCGATCCTCGAGAGCGCCAACGAAATGCTGTATGTCCTGGAAACGCAGCACGCTATCAAAGATCTGTCTAGGTATGGGCGGCAGCAGGCAGTCTAGCAGAATATGCGGCTTCTCCACTTGGATGAGAGGCGCCTTGAGGAATCTACTAATCGCTGGCATAATCTTACACTGCACATCAATTGCGCTGAGATTGCGCGCCGTTGTGGCGATCATGCCACAGATCTCGTGACGCACCCACAAATTCGGATGGCACATATAACAGGCGGTCTCATTCACAATCTCAGTTACCGTCGGCTTCGTAATGTGTCCGAGCTCAATGAGTATGGTTATGGCTCTAATGGCCTTGGCAATGACGAACTCTTCACGATCGGTAAGTCCCTGTTGGAGCAGCGGCACCAATATATCTGACGCCTGCCAGCCCACATAGCCAGCAACGCCCGCAATGTTATCGTAGAAAGCACCACGCAAATTCTTATCATCATCGTTAAGGAACGTTAGAATGTGGGATAGAATCACTTCGCTAGCCTTCTCCTTGCCAAAGAACGCACACAGATCACAAATGCCCGACTCCATTAGCGTCTGCTTGACAATCGGTTGCGGTTCAATCAACAAACTGAGCACTGCCTGCCGCACCTTGTCATGCAGGGCATTCAGCTCCGCTTCGTAACGTTTGGTGGGCATCTCATTGGGTGCATTGCGTTGCGTCTCCTCCAGAAAATAGACTGCACTCTTTGCCAGCGCAGCAATATTGCGGGCGAAGGCAACGCGTACAATTACCGCACTTGAATCACTGGACAGATCGGAGATGTAGGGCAGGATGTACTCGGGGAAGACGTTGGCATCACTGCGTGGAATGTCCTTGACCATGCTCAGACAGGCTGTCAGCGTTTCAATGGCCTGAACCTGTACCTTAGCCGTCGACTTTTGTGCCAAATTAAGCTGAAATATGTTTGAAAGATTAAGAGGAAAATTAGTCAAGTTAATCTCAACACATACAATGTAGGGCAATATGCGATCCAGTATGGTCTCCGAAGTGGTATATTTTGATAGCTTTTGCAGCAGCTGCAGTGCTGCTATTTTTGTATTGGACTGCTTCAGTCCACGAATGCAAGAGGTAACCACTGTGATGATTAGTATTAAGCCATCCTGTTCCGGTGGCAGGCGTTCACATTTAATGGGATCCCGTTTCTCCGGCTTGTGTTCGTCCTCGTCATTGGGTGTCAGGTCCTGTGCTTGGGTCAGCACCTTGATGCAGTGTCCGATATCCTTGTGAAGACACTGTATCTTATCATCTGGCGACATAATTGGCGTAGATGAGAACATTTGCAAATATGATTGTAAAAATGAGTAAAAATATTCGGGAAACAATTGATCTCGTTCCTGATCCAAATAATCCTCGGCGCTCTTGCGATTCATCGAATTAATGTCAATCATAGATGCCAGCAAATTACGCAATCGCTCATTCTCAATCCCAGCCAAGTGTTTCTCCACTAACTCTCTTTCCCCAAGTCTATAAGCGAGCAGTTGCGACAGCTCGAATGGAGCAGTGCCCTCCGTCCACAGCTCCAGCAGGGCGCAACTACAAGTTTGAATTAAATTAGTAAACTTTCTTGTCATCAAGAAAAAAATCAAGTCTTACCCAGCAGAAAAGATGTCCATTGCCGGCTGCAAAGTGTTTCCTGCATATGAAGTCGGCACACGTATTATAGAATCGGAGTGAATAACAGACATATTTGCATTGTAGGGATCATCCTCTGAGGATAGAGTTTTGACAAAACGTTCGGGAGCTATGTAGCAAGTGCGACGGCGACTCGTATCAAAGAAGTATGTATAATCAGCTGGATTGTCTTCGGGTAGATATGTGGGCTTGAATGATGCAAAGTCGGACAATAGAATCCAATTCCACGAGGTAATCAATATGTTCTCCAGCTTGATATCGCCGTGACAGATCTTCTGCTTGTGGCACTGATTCAGAGCGCACAGAATTTGAAATGTGATCCACTTTTTCTCCAGTACAGTTAAAAAAGGTCGCGTGGAAACGCGATCATAAAGACTGTGCTTCACATACTCGCGCATTATGTAGGCCGCCTTATCAATGAGCTAGAAGTATTTAAAAACAATATTAGATATCATTTTTTGAAAAAAATCGAATTGCATACAAACCTCGACGCGCTGAAAGGGTAAACAATTAACAGCATTCGCCAACGTTAATATTTTCTTGATGTTCTCCAAACGCTCCTTGTGATCCTCCAACGGTAAAGTGGGATCATGTTTGACAAACACTTTCACAACAATTAAGCCCTCATCGGTTTTGGCTTTGGCAACTTTAAAGAAGCGCGTACTGCCCATGCTGTGGGTGGATGAGAAACGTCATAAATAATTAATTCTTACACATACATGTATATACAGGCATATAAATATAATAAATATATACATATTCATACTTATATACATACAAACATACACATTTAGTAGTAGTCATAGCACAGCTGTTGAATTTTGTACTCACTTCAGGTCGAAAATGATTTCGTTGCCAAACTGGCCAGAAAAGTAGTGTTCCACTGCATAGATCTGCGATGGTGCAATGCCAACCAATTGATTACCCATTTTCCTGGCATTTGCCCCTGTCGATTGACCACAACACTAGTTTTTTTCGCTATTTGTTTTGTTTTTTAATGCACCAAAATCCAGCTAACACTTTTTCTTGTTGGTGTATTATCGTGCAGGGTTGCCAAATACTAATTTAATAAAAAAAATAGTGCTGGCGAACGCATGTTTAACAGCTGTTGTGCATGCAGCAGCTATCGATTTATTTTAAACACGCGCGCTTAGCTAATTTTCGAATGCGTATATATTAGAGATAAGAAATGCAAACGTAAGCGTCCGATTAAAGTTCAAAGACCTGACAGAAATTGTTAATTCAGCTAAATAACCACTGGTCAAGCGTATAAATTGAAGCACCATTAATGCCAATCAATAGTTGGAATCTGAGTCCAATCAATTGCACATAATGCATATTTCGTACATTTTACTGCTTGCCTGTGTTTTGGGTCTGGCCCAAGCTGGAACCTGGAGAAAGTCAAAGGATTACGGTTCAAGTGAAGAGGATTCTGAAACTAGCTGGACTGACAATCAATCAAATATGTGGCCCCGAGATGTGGCTGATTTTCCCGAAGCCAATAAGCTCATCCGCAAAGTTGAGAAACGTTTGGAACGTGTTCACAATAACGACCAACTCAAACGCCAAGTTGTCGAGTATGTTGTTAACCAGTTGAGGCAGTGCAAAACAGGCAATGAAATGGATGAGCATTGTGTGAAGCGTTCGATTGGATATTCCATGTCCTTCATTAATCGCCATAAAAATTAATAGCTGTAATCCAATACAAAACCTATATATGTTCATAAATAAATTCCAATCAAAGACAAGAAACATTGAAGAAATATATATATATCAATATAAATAAATGCATAACAAATAAAAAAAAGTAAACGGATTATTATTAAATTGCATCGGTATTGATTTCTATGTTATCGGCTGTTGCTTGCCAAATTTTGTATATAAGTTTTCCTTAAATCGCTCCCTGCGTATATCGTCCAAACGAAATCGACGCAGTAAATCCCGTCTTTCGAATATGGACATACTTAAATCTTGACAATCGCGCGACGGCTGACAAAAAGTCCAACTGCCGAAGATGGTATCGATGCAACCACATTTCTTACAAAAGCCCATAAAAGTGCCCATCAAACTGGAGTTGAGTCTTCGACAGGACAAGGTTATAGGTCCACCCAGAGTATTAATCGTGTGCCCAGAGAAAATCCATTCCGTTATGTTATCGATCATATTATGCGGGCGAGGGGGCAATGTATCCTGTATTGTTATATTTAATGGAATCATTTTATTTGTCTTCTCTTCAAGGCGCTCCTTAATTTGTGATTGGCTAACTTTAACACAGCTGCTGGGTTTGATTTCCTTCACAATGCCCTTATTTTCGCTTTTGATGTTGATGCGTATGCCAAGCAACAGCGACTCCCAGGATCCTGTTAATTCACAAGGAGCGCCTGATAAAGAGCAAAATAGTAAAAATGTCTATGCAAACCTTAGTTGGTAGGATTTAGCTAACCATCTGTTGGATCAGGAAAGCAGCAATTTAGATGTTCTTGTGTACTTTGATTCAAGTTGGCATCCTGCATAGCCTGCAAGCGTTGCAATATCTTTTCCAAAATCGGGGCTAAATTCGCACTATTTATTCCATCTTTGTGACTCGCTGTTGGGCTTAACATTTGTCCTCCGTTGGTCTGGCTTGCTTTTTGAAAATCTTCGTAAACTAAGGTTGTCCTTAATAGTTCTACACTACTTACCCCAATTGGAGTCCATGCCATAGCTGGCTATACGCTGAGCCATCTCTACGGGTGACACATTTAACTCCCTGGCCATACTCTCAATCATTTTTCCACTGCCAGCCTCGGGCAACTGTCCAATTTTATTAACAAGCACTTGGGGAAATGCTATATTTTTGGGTGTGGCGTCCAAGTTACTTGCCAGGCTGCGCTTTAGCGCCTTTTCAACCTTTATACAGCGACGTCTGGTTTGGAATATTTTAAGGATGTGCTGCAATTGTGTTTGATTTTTAATGAATTTTGCTGAATGTGTGCCACTTTTTTGCATGGCTTTGTTGTTAAAAACAGCCTGCTTGGCATTTGATTCCCTATCGTTAAGTTTTGAAATTTCCTTGGTTGCATCCGATATCGGTTGCTTGGGTTTTTCTTTACCGTCGGGCTTGACCAGTGGTATTTCATTCCACACCATTTGCCTTTGCTTCGAGTTCGATATATAATATGGATTGAATTTATTTTCTTTGCTCGTTTCCATCTGTTTGGAGTTCTCCTTATTATTTTGCCACTTCCTTTCATCTGGCAAAACGGCCATGTTAACACTCTTCATTGCCTCACAATGACAAGGAATTAGTCCATTAGAGATTTTACCCGTATTACCATCGATAGATACACTTTCTGGTCTCGTTGACTCACAGTGACAGGGTGCAAAATCTTTCGATATTTTGGGGCCTCCACCATCGATGTATATCTTAGCGTTCTTCACTTCATCACAATGACATTGGGTTAGTTCTTTAAGTGAGTTTCCCTTTAGATATTTGGTTGGATTCTTTTCCGCCTGCAAAATGCCATGGAGTTTTTTCTCATAATCTTCATAGAGACCGCCAGTTTTTACTTCGTTCACATTGGGAGCAACCCTTTTGTATTTTTTTTCTGTTTGTGTAGGGGCTTGTAAGCTCTTGGGATTCATTTCGTTATTGATGGCTTTGACAATATCATCCATAGGATTTGAATGTTTAAGATTCTCAACAATGTTTACGAGCTCATTTAAGGCACTTAGACGAACGGGTGGACCTGGGAACGTGTTCTTCTCGCCGAGCAGGTTAAAACCCTGGGAATCTGATGTTGGGTTTCGGCAAACTTTCACAAAATCGGTATATATCTGATTTAATTCAATAATGCGCTTCTCAGCTGGATTCATGTCCATTGGTGATTTTGGTGAATCTACCTTGACTTTTAAAGGCAACTTCGTTTTGGCTATAAGATGGTCTTTATCCTTGGGCATTTTCATATAGGATTTCTTTTTGACATCCTCCACATCGTTTGAGCTTTTTTCATCGGGTTCATTACGTTCAGTTGTGTCATCAAGCTTTAAGGGTGGAGCCGAACTCATTTTGTTGAGTTTGAGATCTTTTTCGCTTGGCATCTCTGTTTTTATTGGCTTTTCCAGTGTTTTGTGTGATTCGACCAGTTTCTTAATGGTGTCGGCATCGTTTTCCTCTGCTATATCCGCATTTTTGCTTATTTGACCCACATCCAGTTTGACTTCATCACCACCTCTATCGTTCAGCAGTACCCTGTATGCGGCGTAGAGACGGGGTATATTCACTTTACTGTTTGTCATTCGCTTCCAATTGACTACTTCATTGCGAGACACATTGTGATTAGGACTTTGTTGCATGAGATTTAGCTTTGTTGCATTTGCTGTTGTGGTAATTGATAAAAGTAGAAACAGATATATAATTATTCGTATTCCGTGCTGCAGATCTGGCCAAGCAAACATTTCATTTTGTGCCGCCAATATAATTTAAACAATTGGCACAGCTACACAAAAGATGCTAAAAATTTCTGATATTATGTAAATATTTTAAATAGCAGCTTCTAAAAATTGTATATGTCCGATAGTTCAATCGGACATATAACTCAAAACGACAGTCAACAATAATCGAAATAGTAACGTACTTTACTTTATATTGAGATGTTGGTTAAAACCATTAACCAAACCAGCGTCAATTAATTTTGTGCGTAGTAATAACAATTTTAATGCATCCAAAAACATTTCCTAGAAAAAAACTATTTTCAAGCATTCATTTTTTTGTACACATAAGAAACAAATAAATATTTTATTTTCCTTATAAAAAGTTGATCTTTATTGTAAAAATAGCAATAATAAAATGAAGACAAAAATTTGTTTTCGAAAATTTGCTTATTAATTACTTTTGAAAGTAAAACTTATGCGTCTTTAAAATTGTGTGTTTCAGAATCGTCGTCAACTTCAGCTTGTATTTTTGGTGCTCCAAAAGTGTCATCAGTGATATCCATATAGGGATAATATACGTTGACATGGGGCACAAAGGAATCTTTGATAATCTGCGGCGATGTCCAGCGCAGTAAGTATTGTGGACTGCCCATCTTCTCATTCGTTCCCGTCATCTGGCCAGCTCCAAAAGGTTGCCTTCCCACCATGCACCCTGTGCACTTATCATTAATATTTAGATTGCCAACGTTGGACTTGAAGGCTTCACAAGCCTCCTGAATAAATATGCTATCCGTAGCAAAAACGGAACCAGTTATACCATGATTAATTTGAGCCACTTTTTCTAGAGTATTATAAAGTTGATTATCCTTATAGACATACACACAGAGTATGGGTGCCATCAATTCTTCCTTGCAGAGTGAGTCATTGAGATCATTGATGCGCACAATGGTGGGATCCACAAAGTAGCCCCTTTCCTTGGAACATGTGCCACCCAGCAATATTTTACAATTGCGATTATTATGGATGTACTTCAAATATCTGAAAATGCGATCATAAGCTTTCTTATTTATCACAGCTGAATAAAAACTGTCAGAATAGGTTGCATCGCTGACGAAGAGATTGCGGGCAATGTTAAGTAGAGGTTTTTCAATCTCTGCCTTCCATCTGGATTCGGGCACATAGAGCATCGAGCAGGACGAACACTTTTGTCCAGCATACTCAAAGGCAGCTCTTATCGTGCAGGCAACTACGACTTCTGCAATTGCCGACGAATGCACAAAGTGGAAATTCTTTCCCCCACAATCGCCAACCAATCGCGGATAGTTTTCATATTTGCCAATTCGAATGCCAACCAACATCCAAAGCAGTTTCAGAACGTTTGATGTGCCGGTGAAGTTGATACCCGCCAAACTGGGACTTCGGGTTATTTTAGTGGCAAATATCGATGCATCAGCTGGTATAAAATTAACAACGCCATCTGGTAATCCGGCCTCTCTCATGGCCTGAAACACGTACCAATTGGACAGTATGGCCGCATCTGATGGTTTCCACAGCACAGCATTTCCCATCAACGCTGGCGTATAGGCCAAGTTACCAGCAATGCTGGTATAGTTAAATGGACTTATTGCCGCAACAAAGCCACTCAAACCGCGTAATAACATATGATTACGACAGTCATTGGGAGAATTGTTGACGGGTTCATGGTTCGCCAGTTCTCTTAGAAATATGGGATTAATCCGTATAAAGTCTATCAGTTCAGCCACATCCATTTCCGCCTGGGAGAGTGTTTTACCCTGGCCAAGCATGGTTGCTGCTACTATCTGAAAACGATATTTCTTGGCTATCAAATCAGCTGCCTTCTCCCATATTTCAATACGTTCGCCAAGTTTGGTTTTATCCCACATCGTCTGTGCTTTAACAGCCGCATCAATTGCAGATTTTATGGTTTTCGAATTTGTGTGATTATAACTGTTACAAGTGTTTTTTAATTGGGTACAATTTTAGAAATTTTAATCAAATTCGTACATATTTTTTATATGACAAACACTACTAAAATTGGAAACTTACCAAGCAATTGTGTGGTGTATATTAAAAGGCAACTTCTGCTCCATATCACATTTGTCATAAATTTCCCTACCATCTATTACAATTGGAACGGCTTCGATTCTATTGAGCATTTCGGTTAATGTCACTTTCAACTGAATACGCTCCTCCGAACCGATTTTGTATTGCAATAGACGCTCATTTTGAATGGGCACCGTCTTAAAATGTTCCGTTTGCACATTTTGTTGGACATAATAACGTATAGGTGAATTCAAATGTAATCTTCGTATATTCAATGATGATCTGGAACAATAAAAAAAAAATCATGCATATAATAAACATAATTTTATAATAACTAAATAATAGTGAAATAAGCTGTATGAGTATTTTAAATATTCCCGCCAATCATATATATCATATGTCGTTGGACCTAGCTGTTATCGGCATTACCTTGGTATGGCAGCCCTGGTCAATACAACAGCTGATTGAATGTTTATAAATATTCCGCACTTTATGCAATACAAACAGTTGTTTCTGATTAATAAAAATGCAACTTACTCGTATTCTGCTGAAGCCACGAGCTTCCGAAGTGCTGACAGCTTATTTAAAACAGTGTCACGAGCCATTCTGGACGTCATATTTTGTTAAGGTAAGTGATAAAGCCAAACAAAGTAAAATATATTTTCTAAAAGCACCATGAATTTAGTTTAAGGATGTTCAAAACGATCAGCGTGGAATGTCGCACTTTAATTGGACTCTGGAGACCGGCACAAATTATCATATATTACGCACAGCGTGTTATCCGTATATGAAATATCATTGCAGCAAGCGTGAATACGAGGATCTCTCACTGGAGGACAAATTCTTTCGCTTTCTGAAAGTGATTAATTTGGGTAAGGATTGAGATATATATACATATATTCCATCTAGTAGTGTATCAAACTGTACTTGTCGCAGGCCTCCCTATGCTATTTTATGGACTTGCCGCAATTCGTCTAATAAGCCACACAGAGATCGTTCGCCTCAACGATAAGGTGGAGGTGCCTATTTATTTTTTGTACGCCGAAGATAAAGGGTCGAGATTCTAAATTTTGAAATTCAGAAATTTAGCACTTAAGAGTGTTGTATTTTGATGTAAATAAATAGTTTGTAACGAATGACAGAAAACTCCACAAACCAAAGACTTTCAAAACGGTGACAAACTTTTTGCAACTGATTTTTTTAATCCCAACAGTTTCACAAATATTTTTAAAGTGCTCTAAAAATATTAATTGAAGAAACTTCCACCAGTTTTTATTAAATTGGACACCAAGTTTTTTGGAAGAAATTTTAATTTTCTACAATAAACCTACTTTTTCACAGCGTATCTGGGATTTATCTATATATGTATCTGTATCATATACATTGTCCAACAATAACAAAATAGCAACAACAGTAAAAGAAAGCGCATTCAACAATAACCCTAGTTTTTGCAGTCCGTTGTGGGATTCTCACAGGTGTCATCATAGTTGTCCAGCAAAAGTGGCTCCAGTGAAGCGCTAAATTGACTCAGAGAACAGGGCGTATCACAATTGGGAATGCTCAGCTCCTTGGGGAATTTATCATCGCTGTTAAAGTAGTACACCAACTAGAAAGAACAAATAAATAAAGATCCAAAATTCAGTGATAACATTTTCCAATTTACCTTCACTTCAAAATCCCCATCAGAGAACGATTTGCTGTGATGCAGTTCAAAAACCAGTGCTGACGCATATTCCGGTAGATTTGCTGTCTGATCCAATATACCTAGGGAATTCATCACATTCACAAGCGTTACGTCATGCGCTGAATATAGAAATATCTTGCGATCTGGACTTAAATTTTTTCGGCGTTTGTTTTGCATTTTCTTGAGTATTTCGGTGAGAAAAGCGCCACCCTTAATACGCTTCATCAGATGTGTTTCCGTAAATAACGTATAACTCCGTTCAGCCAAATGTCTGATTTCCTCTGGATATATATTCTCCGTCCAATCGGGCAGCGCCAGACTAACTTCCTGTTCCGTTTTTAAAGTGGTATACAAAAGTTCCACATCCAGCACGGTGGAAATATTCTGTGGGATTTACAAATTGAATTAAAATAAATTGGAGTGCTCTAGTCGAGAATATCTAATAAGAAGATACCCCGTAACCAGCTTTGAAAGCTGTAGAATAAATATTTGAAGTTGAACTCGTTCTGAATTATTATCAGATTAGTTTTAATAACTTATCATCTAATCTAATTTAATCTAATCTATCGCTCTAAAATATATACAGGGATAACAATTTTCGAATCAAGTACAAAATATTATATTAAATTATCTAAAATAATATTTTGTACTTTAAATTAAAAATCTTAAGTTCGTTCACTGGTCTAGGTTTTTGATCGGACGAATAGCCGGATAGGTAAAGATCGATTACAAATATCTTATATTAGGTATATACATATTTGTAGATCCTATTTTATAAAATTTTCTTACTTTTCCTGTATTTTTGCTGAGCAGTTTGAAGAGCGCCTTGTTATCCTCATTAAGTTTTAGTAGCTCTGCGGGCGGATTCTTGTATAGCTTCTGTAAAATATTGTCATATTTGGCACAAGGCTTCTTTTGGGCCAAAAGCTGTGAACGAATTAAGAAAAGTTGTGTGCACGAATTTCAAATTTTGGATAGATGGAGCTACTCACAATATCATCGTTGCGGGCCAGAGTATTTACGGCCACTGGTTGCCAGGGAATTGGCAGCACATTGTTGTTGTCCAGCGGTGGCATTAAACCGGCCAATACGCTTTGTGCGCTCATCTAAAAGATAACTACCAACTGATAAGACACAGACTTTCTCTTATCGCCAAACTACAAAATATCTGTATATTTTTTATTGACTTATTGACGCACCACACAGCGTTCCGCGGCGGAGCTTAGAACATGAACCTGCTGCTGTGTGTAAATACTATTCGATGGTAATAGGCGATAATAACGCAAGCGCAGATTCCGACCCAAGTTATAAGATTGCAATGTGCCCTTCTGCAGATTGAGAGAGAAACGTTGTAAATTTATATATTATTTGTATATATTAGTAGCTCACCTGTGTTAGCGCTCCGAGTCCTTCGTGCCAGTCGTGCGCTGCATGTGGATCGTTCGGATAGAAGCCACTCGGAGTTTTGGCACCATGGCGAAACAGCTGTTGACAGAACATAAATATCAGTGGACTTTATTTAAAGTTAAATACCCTTGCAACTTTGATAAGTAGTTCTGCTTAGGCAACGTTTTTCATGCACCAAAAAATAATTTAAAAAATTCGTTGTAATGCGGTGCTGATAAGTTTAGTTACATAAGAAAACATGTTTTTGAAAGAAAGTGTGTGCTTAAAGACACATACTCAAAATAATTCTGTAATGTACATTTTTCCCAATATCCATTTAAGATGAATTGCAGCTTTTCTCTAACTTATAGTTTCTCAAAATACATTTTTAATTCAGCTCACCTTCATTTTATGTTTATGTTTAGTAATAGAGATAATTGGCTTATATAAGGGTATACCATGAATGACGTGCGTTAAATATGCGCATAATAATTAAACGTGGTCTTGTCGTGATTTGTTTTAGCTCGTACTCACAATTGATATCATGCGTAGCTTTCTGAGGCCCTGCTCATCGTTGCTGTCACCAAAGACAAAGTAAGCCATCATCACAATACATAAAGCGCTGCCAAGTATTATAACTGATATTTTAGTGCCACGCCGTGATTTGCAGTCAAACGGTGACATTTTGTTTGAATATTTTGTTGTATTTATTTGTCTGCAGTTTATTATATTATATAGACGTATACATTCGAGCACTATAGAAAAGTTCACAGCCTAAAAATAGTTTTTTTTTTTGTTTTTTTGTTGTTGTTTTTAATGTTATTGCTTGTGAGCGAAAAACAAACAATAATAAAAACGCAACACAACACGTTTAACAGCAGCAAATTCTACGCGGCAACTGAACAACTAAACATCGATAGCAGCTTAGCCCCAAAAACTGAAATAGAGCGAGAGATGAAGAGAGGAAAAGAGAGCGAGCGAGAGTGAGCGCTAGAAGAGAGAGAGAGAGAGCAGTCAAACATGTGCTAATAATCAAATTATGTAGCAGTCGTAAACAAAGACCCCAATGGAAAACTGAACGTTGCACACACGTTGGAACACAGCCAAAGACAACAAAGACATGTTGAGCTTATAGCAAATTAATTTTATTTTTATACCCCATCAAACATTACATTTATTTTGTAAATCAAATAGCTGCCATTGGAAAAATAGGTCTGTTTCAAGTCTGGTCAGAAAGGGAATTTAATATTCGCTTTGCCAATTTGCTGCCATTTCTTGTTTTTTTGTATTTATAGTTTGAACAATAAAGCAAGAGACAAAAAACTTGCTAAGCAATTTATTTTTAAAGCAAGTTCACTTTAACAACAAAGAAATACAAGTTGGGTGGAATATATAAAAATATATGCGTGTGTATGTGTTGTATATACGATAAATAAATAAATAAATTTATATGCATATAAAATATGTACGTGTTTAGTGGAACATGACTTTGTGTCTCTTTCTGACACAAGTACATCCTCAATCATTTGGAGCACATAGGCAATCCAACAATAGATAATCGAGTTTAAAGGTCTTCCTCGGATTCACTGGATGGCTCCTCTACCAAATATCCCTCCTTGGCACGATATATGTTTTTGCCACTTTTGTTTGGTTTAATATTTGCTTCAGAAACGTCGCCATTTATTATTTCAGACTCATCCTCATGCCTGGGATTAGGATTAGTCGGTTGATGGTTGGCGGGATGTGGCTGATCAACCGCCTTTTCGCTGTATCCTATAGTGTCTTGGCGATATGGCACCATCTCGAAAACGAGTCCGCTATTATAGCCATTATCGGAAACCATTGATAAATGGTCTTGAACATAACTGAGATAGTTTACAGGACGTGTCTCGTAGCTATTTGAGAAGGGATATGACATCATTGGATAGCTTTCTTCCTCAGTTTCCGGCATCTCGTACTCGTAATACTCCACGGTGGTGGTGCGATAACCTCGACTCGACATTATGTCCTTTAGTTTTCTATACTGCTTGTCCACTGTACTTCGTCCCGCTCACCTCCAAAACTCCTCCCGAATAGCTCGACCCTCAATCGGCTCGTCCTGGTTGACAACCCTCAGGCTCAGTCGGACAAAATAGATACGCACTCCGCGACGCCCCAACAGGTAGAACTGCGTATACAATTCAAAGATCATCGGAGCCTTTAGTTAATCCAATTAGAGAATTTCTTTACGTCTCCTGGTTGGTTTTTGAAGGGCGAAAAATAATTTTGAAATTCAAATGAATTTTGAAATTTTGATCGAAGCAATAAACTACTGAGAACTGAAACTTACACATTAACTTAAAAACAAATTGGACACTGATATGGAAAGATCTATTCGCCTTAAGCGAAACCTTCTGCACACTTTAAAAGAATATGCAAAAATGTATGAAATTAATCATATTAGGATGAGTCCAAAAGTTAAAAACGAAAATCTCATCTTCCGACAGATAGTTATCTGATTTAGCCGGTTCCAGAATATGTGCAAAAAAGTTACAAACTTTATGACAAAATTATAATAGCTTCTGAAAGGGTATAAATATAACAACTGAGTTACGCATATAAAAATACTCTTATATTTGGCAGTTTACTCTATATTGATATATATTATTAGAAGTCTTAATTTTAAGTACAGTCTTTGGTCCCATCCTTTGTAAGCGTTTTTTTTAAGCTAGAAGTTTGTCAACTGCCGCCGAGGACATATCGCTCCGTGTCCAGTTCCTCATCGGAATACTGCTGATCTATTCGCTCGCACTCGGTCTGCTTGCTGGAACGCTTATAGATCATGTATCCACCCCAAACACTGAGTGGCAACAAGGCCAGCCCCAGTGGCATGAGGAATAGTAGCAGGAACTCGTTGGGATCGCTTGCGTTGTCGGTGACTAGCTCATCGCTGTTGTTGTAATCCGCCCAGTACTCCAAGTCGTCATCGGGTGTCAGCACTTCCAGATACGCCTCACGTATCTTATGGCCACGATAGCTAATTGCCACACAGGCATAATAGCCTGTATCCCGCAGTCGCACGCTATTCAGGATCAGCTTGCTAAGATAGATCTGTGGACTGATGAGTTTCTCGGGCGATGTTGCGAGAAGCTCATAGGTTCTGCCGTTATAGCGCACAATATGCGCACTGAAATTGGAGGAGGCACCGCTTGCGGGCTGAGGCGCTTCGGCAGCGGGCATAAATCCCCGGCGAAACCATTTAATGGTCAGATGCTCCTCGCTGTGCACGCGACACTGGAACACAACACGAGTGTCCTGATTGACGCTCTTATTGCTGGGATAGGCATCAAGAAACTCGGGTGCGGCCAGAGAGCTATCTGCATTGGGTGGTAACAATTAGTAAATTCTTCCAATTATCAGTTTATTACTCACTTTTCACGTCCAGTTGATAGGTGCGCACCAGTTGCACGTCCACTGCCTGCGAGGCATCCCAGACATGGGGATTAATGCTGCACTTGTAGAGTCCCGAGTAGCGCTCGGTGACATTTCTCAGCCACAGTTCTGCACGGCAGAGTGTGGATTCGCAGGGCAAAGCTGTCCAATCATCGCCAGATTCTAGCTGATAACAATTGTTATCGCTGCATTGCTAAAAAGAGAAAATTCAAATTTGTATATAATCAAATATGACTTGGTATAGTCTCTCCACATGCTCACCTTGAAGTACCAGTGTATCTTAATATCCGCCAGTCTCCTTTCATCGACCAGACCAGTTAGGTTGCATTGCAATCTCACATCGTAACCGGCTTTTTGTTGTATCAGTTCCGTATTCTCTGCGTGGAAAGGAAAATACAATGCAATCATGGCAAACATCATTTTAAAATCAAATCATTTTTGCTATGTGAAAAAAAAAAATGTTAATTATCTTATCAAAAAGTGTTGCCAAAAAAAAAAGAAGAAAATTAAAACAAATCAAAGCTACATGCTTAAAGTGGAAGCAATTGTTCAGGGGACACCTTACATTGAATGAATTGGTGGAAATAGTTTGATGAAGAGTGGGGAATATAAATAATTTAAATTGGGCATAGGGATACTGGGAAGTTAAAGTAAGAGGCAGAAGGAAGTATTTTCAACACTATAAAGTGCAGCCAAGTCGACTTAGTCTTGGTCATCTTTATGAACAAGTCACAGTCTCACAGATTATACGAATTAAAGATGTGGAATATGAATGCTCGATAGCCACTTGAAGATCAAGTTATCTTAATGTTCTCGACAACGAGAAAGATATATATTTTCCATTAATATATAATATACCCCGAATTAATTTGAATAAACTAAAAAGTTAGTTAAGATCTGATTTCAGATTCGTTAGCTATAACGACTTTTCATATTCAAAAAACTAGCAGGGTATGTGTTCATCGGGTTGGCTCAACTTGAGCATTCAAACATGATTTATTAACTATATTTATTAACTTGTTATTTTTTCCACCCACCTGTATAATCGATAAAGTAGCCAAGCGTTGTGGACAATCCACAGATGCCAAATGAGAACCAGATGGTCGCTAAACATTGCAGTTGCAGCTGCTTCATAATTTTTATTGTCAACAACAAGAACAACAAAGTCACAATTCTATTTACATTGTTTTTTCACTATTTAGTATTATTTATATATAGAGGCCATTTTTTGCTAAATGCATATAATTAGAAATAGCAATTGCTTTGTTGTCTGGCAGATCTGTAAAGTACATAGAAGAGTGACATTTTTTTTTAAATTTTGTATATAATTTTATTAAAAATTTCTTAGAGAAAATTGGATTTAATAAAAGAACATCTATATTTCAATATTTGCTTTATTGAATATTATTAATCACACTTCGATCGATTTGTTTGTTTCGTGTTAGTTACATTAAAATATTTTATTCACACACTGATCGATTAGTTTTGGTTTTAGTTTTTATAGTAAACATTTTGTTTTTTGCTCGATTCACGTTTTATTTAATTATTTATTTTGCCGTTGCATTTTTCACTGCCTTCTTGGCACACATTTCTCACACATTTTATTGTGCGCTGGCAGCCGCTGAGTGTACAATTTTCATTTGTTTATTTACTTGGCCATTTAAAGGCGGGTGATCCACATACAAATAGAGGAGAGCACACCACACACACACACACACACACACAATAAAGTGTGCACATAAATATGTCTTTATGTGTGTGTACATACAAATCCTTGGCTCACATATAAATTATGGCATTTTGGTTTTCATTATTATTAAATGACGATGGGGACCCCATTTATAAAACAATAAATCATAAATGCGATAATGCCCATTTATCAAATCGCTACCCACTAAAAATGTAGGTTGATAGAAGACACTGGTAATATAAAGAGTTTTTCTATTCTATACAATTTAAAAAAAAAATCACTCAATTTAGTTAAAAGGTTTATTTATATATTCTTTGCTAGAAAATAGAACATCTCGTAAAAACCCAAAGCAACCCAAAATAAGTCTGATCTTATGTAATTACCTACAACTTTTGGAAAATAAAAATGTAATCCAATTTTTTTTATTATATAAATATAAACTAATACAAAAAGTTAGTAATGTCGTAAGTATTTAATTTTAATCTTATCATTTGGCATTGAGAATTTAAAATAATTAAATTTAAATTATTATTAATTTGCACTTTACACATTTATGTAAAATATTTTTAAATTAATGCAAGCACCATTTCAAACTATTTCGTTTATGGATTTTGAATAATTTGAACTTAATAGAATCACTTTTAATTGATTTGCATTCAAATAACTTTTCATAAACATTTTACAAGCAATGCGAAATTCTTTTCACGCTATTTCTAGCACACGTTTAAACAGAAATTTGTATATGGATCGGTCCGATGTACGAAATTCTCATAAAAGCGATTTGTCTAAACGCATCGACTAACCTATATATCTATCCAGCTATTTATCTAGACATCTTCCAATCTGACTGAACGGAATATGTTTATTTAGGTGCTGTTTTCCCTTTGGCTGGCATGATCCATTTGTTGATTAGATTTATCACAGTTTGCTTTTTTTGATTGGCATTCACTCAATTGATTTATATGGTATCATTTATTAGGCAGCGCTCGTTTCATACCACAAAATATCTATTGCTATTGATAGATAGACAATTTGTTTATGGCCAAAGCAAAAGTTTGAAAACAACGCGGTTTTACAGGCGCACAGAAACGACAACGTCCGACTTTGACGATCGACTGTTAGCCGCTGGCTTGTTACTTATTGCTAATTTTTTATTTGTAATCATTTGACACTTGACACTTGAATCTTGCTGATATGGCCAGAGTTTATTTTTGATGAATGCGCCAAACCGGTACACTGCGAAAAATATTATAATGAACTGTACTCAAATTGATTGCAAACAGAAGAAAATTCAATGAAAATATTTGCATTTTGCATTTGACTTTTTGAGTTTCATCATTTTAAATATAAAAAAAATTATACACAAAAACAAAAAACAAATTTTTTGCTTCTATCATAAAATCAATTCGATCCACTTAACGCATAAGACAAGTATAAATGAAGAACTAGAATGCAAGCCAGTAAAATTTAAACATATGCTAAATTGCTAATTATTATATCATATATATATATAATAATATGTATATATAATATATATATACAGACTATATCGTTAAAAAAAACTTTTTTCATATTTTTTTTGTCTAAGTCACCTTAAGAAAAGCAGAAGTTTTGGAAAACCAGTTAAAATTTTATATCGTTTGAACTTTGATTTCGCTGAGTGAAAATACTTTTTGTAAATATGTTTCTGCTGATATAAGCGACTTATGTTACCTAATGCCACATCACGAACCCAATTGGGACTCCAATATTGCCATATATTCGCAAGAGGCGCATCCAAAACCAATGTGTGCAAACATTTTATTGTATTCTTAGTTTTCTTTTCTTTTTCTTATTTTCTTTTTTTCTTTTGCTTTAGTTTGTTTTTTTACTTTTTTTTTTATTATTATTCTTTTTTGTTTTTGGTTTTGTATTCTTTAACTAGCAATTGTTATTGCTGTTGTTTTTCACTAGGTAAATATTACTCGGCACATCGATCTGTGGGATCGGATTGTTTGTATGCGTCCGTACGATCGGCTGGCTATCAACAAACTACTGTAATACACGAATCGAACAAGTGTTACTACACCCTCTCGGAAGCGAGGTGTTCGCCTTTTCTCGCCCCGCCAATCATCACCTCACCTCACCTCGCCCACCTGGGGCAAACAACATCTAAATAAATGTGTTGTTTTATAAGCAGTTTCGCTTATCGCATATCAATATAAATGCGTAAATATACAGTAGTCGATATAGTGAACCGATATCGTCCCCAGCTAAGTACACACACATAGCTGTACATAGTAACGGGGCACACAATCAACGATTAGGATACCTTCGATTACTAAGCTTTATCGCCTAAACTTTTTGAGAAAGAGAAAGAGTGAGAGAGAGAGATATAAAAAGAGTTATTGGGTTAGATTAGGAGTTATGTAAATTTCGTATACTCTGTACAAATTTCAGATTTTTTTTATGCAACAGACCAAACTTACTTATAATATTGTATGATTTACTCTATGCTCATGAGGGTCTTGATTTGTCGAAGTTGGTATGTCGACTCTGTAATACTAGAAATTTATCTTCCCAATTCCACAAACATTTTTTTTAAGAATAATTGCATTTTGGCAGTTAATCACATTTAAAATTACATTCATATTTTAAAACAATGGGTCAATAAGTGCAGAGGACAATTTTTCATTAACTTAGGGTATATAATAGTTAAGTATTTTCGATTAGAGAAACACCGTTATTTTTAAAAAAATTTTGTTTTTTTTTTTATATATACGTTTGTTATTGTTATGATCGACACCCTCGTCATTTGTTTATTTTGGCTGCCTCTTCGGGTGCTCAGATATATTTTTGTAGTTCGCTAGTTATCAGATATTTGAAATTGTGGACCTCTGTTGCCTTATCAATATACTGCCATATAATAATAAATAGCAGGAAGCCAAGCTCCCGGCAGCTTGACGGCAAACCCCGATGGCGTCTATAGATTGCTGCCAATGGCGACAACAACAATGCCAACAATTTGACCAGGCAGTTGAGTTCAATTCAATTCCATTTGTTACACGCTAGTCCAACAAATCCAAATTAATTCTCAATGGGCTAGTCAAAAAAGCCAACCAAGGCGGTTGCAACGCATATATAACTAAAAAAAGATATATAAAATATATATACACATATATATATATCAACAGTACCGTTAGAGCCTCTGCATTATACTTTGCCCAATTGATAAGTTTCAACGAGCATGTGAAATGATTATGGCCTTATGTACATAGATAAACTTTTGGTTGCATGATTAAAAATTATTTGTGGATGGGGAATTATGAATTCAATTCAATTTCCTATTCATTAAATCCAATTAATGCTTAAGCTTTATATAAAAAGTTTTTTACACAGCAGTTTTTATTATAAAAACATGCTATCGGAATTTAATATATTCGCATTTCAAGAATGGAGTTAAAAAAAATCTTTACAATTCAAAATACAGTTTTGCAAGACTTTTATTTAAGCATGCAGAAAAATGTTTGCTTTATAAATAATATTATATTTTTTGCAAATTGTCCCTTAGACTTTAGACTCATACAAAGCGTGTTATAATTGCTTTATAACATTATATATGAGTTAAAGAGGATCCTAGATCATTCTGGGCAATGTAGTTACTATCTCTAATAGAGTTCGATTAAGTTTTATTCCATTTAAATCTATGTTATATAACTAAACTAGATGATAATTCCTGCTTTATTGCTATTCAAAAAAGAAAAGACTGGTTTAATATAATAGTTTTATTAACAATTTAAAAGTATTTTTATATTGGGGGTTCACTTTCCCATTTCAATTAAAAAGCACCCTTAACCAGATATCCAACATGTTTATACATGCATTCGTAATTATTCCACTCTAGAAAGAATAAACACAATATGAAATTAGATTGCCTCTTTTTGGAGAACCTCAAAACTTACTTGTTTATAAAAAAACAAAACCACCCCTGTCAAGACTTCCCTACAATCCTTAAATCCACATGTAGTTTCCCTCTATAATAGATAAACATAATCTGACATTTTATTTGTATTATTGTCAAACTTTTACACTTACACTTATCCTTTGCCTGCTGCTCCGTTGCTTGTTCTGCTAACAAATCCAGCATGACCTCAATCTTTAGATTGCACATATTGTTCTCCTCCTCCAAGGCACGAAATTTCTTATTCAAACGCAGCATGTCATCAACATCCCCCTTTCTCGTCGCATGCATCCAAATACCGTCCGCAAATCGTAGCTCCTTGTTGCCCAAGGTCAAGGATATATTACGAAAATCCTCAATATCCTCATTGATAACGGGAAAACCAATGTTACAGCGGTTAATACGAGCTGGAATCGGTTTCGCTTCAAATTTCTTGTTGAACAAAGGCATCTTCAACGGGAACTAAAAAAAAATTGAGCACAACACTTGACCAAACATAAAATTACACACGAACGTTACCAGGACAACAAGGGTTGTGGTCATAACAGTAAAATATATACATATCTGAGCTTACCGGCACTGTCAAAATTCTGACTTATATTTTTTTAAGCTGTCAAATATGTTTAATTGATTTTCTCCACTTTTTTTGTAAAAAAAAAAAGAAAACGCTTTAGAATGACTGAAGAGGCTAAAAGCTATGCGTTAAACAGGTCTTAACCAACAAACGACAACATTCGGAATAAAAGTCACATATATTTTACAAATTTTCTGATATTTTATCTTTAGCTCTGGTTCTGGGGACGTGGCTAGCTGTGTGGAGCGCTTGGTGCAGGAGACTAGCGAGGATCTGAGAAAGTGTTGCTTGGAGCAGTCGCAGCTCCGGGCGCAAATCACCGAAGTCATAAATGAGAATCAACATCTAACAGGCGAACTAGGCAAATACAAACAGACCATGAACAACGAGGATTTAAAACAGCGTCTGCTCCTGACCCGCGATGCACTGGCAAAGGCATTGTCCCAAATAGATACACTGCAAAAGGAGCGTCTTAGTCTCCAAACGATGCAGGAATGCGCACAAAGAACTATCAAGAGCATGGAGACAGAACTGCGGACTTATCGGGCTCAAATGCCCCTAGACAATCATGAGCAGGTAAGTCAAAGAGTAGAGCTGCAAGAGATTTGAGTAAAGTATAAAAATCTTATCATGCATAGAAGTCTTTGAGTCATAAGTATCTTATATATTTTAGATGAGTGAAAGGTATAAAAAAATAGTTAATACGCTGGAGGCCAAGCTGACTAAACAGCAGGAGGCGATGCGCTCGCAGTCGCAAGTTATAGGAACTCTCCAAGAGAATAAGCAGCGCTCTGCCGACCAGATTGAACAATTGCAGGCCAAGCTAAAGGCTCACAAGGATAGTGAGTCCAAGATTGCAAATCTACAGAAGCAACTAAAGGAGTACGAGAAATCCATTTCAATCGCACGCACCAGCCTCGACGCGAGCTTAAAGCGTGAGGTGGAGGCGATGCGAAAGGTTCAGGAGTCGCTGGGCATCAGCGAGGCTGCCGTGCTTGAGAAGGAGGATGCTGAGAAACGTGCGGCAGCCTACAACGAGGACGCCACAAAATTGGCAACCACCATTGGCAACATCATGGACGTGGCCGCTAAACATGTAGACACTGAACTGGCTCAGCTGAAGGACAAACTGGACGAAAAGGATAAAACTATAGTGTCGTTGCGAGACAAGGTACATGTCTTGCCAGTTTTTTTTTTTAATTTTTCCATAGAGATTGGATTTTCTCTATATATATAAATTATTATACATATATATCTTTTTTACAGATCAAAACTGAAGCCGCCGATCACAAGACAAAGACGCAATCCCTCGAAAGTCAATACAATCGCCATATGTTGAAATATAAAGAGACGCTCAAGCAGAATGAGGAAATGGAGAAGCATTTGAATGACTGCAAGGGGCGTCTGATGGAATTGGAACAGGGTGCCTCCAATGATGAAGCAAATAGTTCAAAAAGGTAATGACAAATATTGTAAATTACAGTAATCAACTATGGTATGCAATTTAACCGATTTACAGAAAAAACGATTACGAGACAGATATTGAAACCTGTCTGCTTAAATACACAAAGTTAAAATTACTCTACAAAGATATGGTAGATGACCTGACTGCGAAATTCGAGTGTGCCTATGAGAGTGTGAACAAAGAGAGGTATGAGCTGCAGGCCAAAGTTGAGATGCTTAGACCAGCCGGCGCTGGAGGCGACGGCCCAGATAAGTGCATATAAATACATATAAATAGATATACGTGTTGCTAGATATATATGTGTAATATATTTGTTAAAGTTTTGGGTGTTTATAATAAAAATTAAGCTACGCATTGCGACCGGGAAATAAGCTGGGAAACCAATAAGTTGGTTTCTCATCTGATTGTCTATCAATCCAGCAGAGGCCCTCACCCAGTACTTTCTCCAGTGCGCACTTTGTGCGATATTCCGTCCAGCTACAATTTTGAGAAACTCATTAAATATGAACTTTCAAATCCACTTAAAGCTTACCCCAAATCGCTTATGAGTTGTTTTTCTGTAACGCAGCCGGATTCTGTACTCGAAGCGGCACTTAAAATATTGGTTTCCTCCATGCTCAGCTCACCGGGAATGGATTGCACAATGTATTTGCCTTTGCCCAACTTATGGACCACGAAACTGTTAATGATGGACTAGTTTAGAGCAGACTTTAACGGGTAATGTGTAGTAAGGATTTGCTTCACCCGTTGCCAAAAATGTTGAGTTTTTTTGTCGCCATTAATATGTCCTCGTTTGTGATCTCCTGATGCACAGGACTCTGGCCACGTGCGGCAATCAAGCGTCGACGTAGTTCATCCAGTTCCATTAAGCCACCAGTTTTGTGATTCGCCGCTAGGCAGACGTCCACAACCTGTACACTTAATTCGTAATAGAAATCACCCATGCCGAGCACACTCCAGAAACCTTTGCCCGTAGCCAGAGGATCAACGCCAATTGCAGCACACATTTCCTGAAATTGTTTACGAAATTGCGAGTTTTTGCGTATGTCATCCTTGTGTTTCATTGCAAACTCCTCCAGTTTGATCCGAAAGACATCCATTTGCTTGGTCATTTGCTCCAACTGGGATTCCTGAATGTCAGCTCCCTTATCCTTGTATTTTTCAGCAGCCAACTTTTGTTGCTGTATGGCACCCAGGCCCACACGACGACGCATTTTTAACTATATTAATTTTATACTTATTTTTTCGATAAAAAAAAGAGTGGAACAGCTGTGTTATCAGTGGTAATTTTATTCTTATTATTTGACAAACACAATTCGCGGATCAGCTGAGAAATAAACAGATTGTCTATCGAACTAGTGACATCGAATTTCTCAGCGGTTAACAAATTAACAAATTTTGTTGAAAAATTCACAAATTTTGGTTTGAATAATATGTTCTTAACTATATCTTACGTTCTTTATGTATATTATTATATATTTTAAGAACATTGACACTATCGATAGTAATAGCCCATAACATAACCAGATGGCAGCTCCATGTTAATCATATTAGAAAAATAGAGAGAGAGAGAGCGAACCAGATGGGGATCATTTGAGTGACTTATGAGTTAGTTGCTTACATTGATTCACTTTAACTGCTTGCAACAAGTAAACGAATAAACATTTTTTAAAAATTCAAATTGATGTAAATAAGCCGCCACACCGATACAATATTAAGTATATCCAATCGATAATTGTCTTCCTTACAGTCAAACATCAATGTTATACACATCTCTAGTGCAAAATGTGCTTTTGCGCATTTTTTGCATTCGCATTCTTTTATTCATTTTCGTTTCATTTCTCAGCCCGTGATTTATTTCGCGTGTATTGAAAACAAATAAAAATGCTATCAAACCATTTGCATTTGCAACAAGCACAAGTAATACGGCAAGAGCGATAGCAAAAGCATCACAACACATTTTTGCCAAAGGCCAACGTCCAGACACAGACGGACAGACAGAGTATCTATAACATAAACAACAACAATGGCACTGCCCCCCAGGAGGACATTTGCCTAAAATCAAGGTTACACATGACAAATCCACATGCTGTGCGACTGCTATTGCCGCAGACCGAACATGAATACACTTTAAGCGGCTAAAAACAGGAAAAAGAAAACGGTATGTTGTGCTTCGATTCGGAGAAGATGAACTGGTATTATCATGTCCTGGCACGTCGACCCTATCTGGTGGTCGTCTCCATTGCTGTGTGCTGTGTCGCCTGCATCATTGTGGCGCTTCTCTTGAACGAGCTGCCCGATTTCAGTGACCCCACCTTGGTTTGTATCACACCAAAAGTACAGTAGTCACTCGCTAATTAAAACTGCAAATATATTTGTTATTTCGAGAGTTGCACTACAGTCGATTCGAATATACATAGCAAACATTTATACATACACTGTACGAAAAAGCGAGCGACTACTGTACCCCCAAAACATAAATAATTTGTACGCATGCTCACACCCACACACTCATCTTGCAGGGATTCGAGACACGCGGCACTGAAATTGGCAAACGTCTGACGGCTTGGCATAATCTGGACCAGGAAATAGATGGTAATGGTGCCTTATTCTCCAATCCATCGGATCTGCTGCAAAAGCTGCAGTCCGAAAAGATGCGCGGGTTGCCGCGACATCAGCCTCATCCCAACCATCGAAGGCACAAAAACCAGCGACGGAAGCACAACAACAAAAACAATAATAATAAGCGCAATCGCAAGGAGCACAAAAAGAACGAGCACGACGACATCGCCTACAAGATGATGATGGTCAACAGGCCACTGCGGGCGACAAATAGTCCGCTAAGCGATAAATGGATGGGTGACAGCGGCGTCTTTCGTGACTACGAGGTGAACAACGACAGCAACCCCTCCTCGCCGCTGGAACCGACGCATCGCAGCGAACATATCGAATATGGACACAATACCACCTTTATGGATGAGGACGAGCATCGTGAGCGTGTCCAGACCAAGAAGAGCACCTGGCGCATGCTCAAACAGGCTGGGTTGCCCAAGAGTGGCTGGATGGATTCAAAATTGCGACAGCCCATCGAGGGCTTCTTCTGTGATTCCTCGCCGCACAAGACATATTCACATTTTGTGGTTCAACGCAATGGACCCAATGCCACCGACTCGTTGTTCGACTTGAACGGCATGTTGGCCATGTGTCAGCTACAGGAGCAGATTGGCTCTGTGCCCAGTTATCAAGTCTACTGTGAACCGGAGATGTTAACGTCTAATTGCTGTCGTCCGTGGTCGCTGCCCAACTATGCCACTCTGCTGGCCAACAAGAGCTCCTGCTTCGACCTGTCAGCAGAGGATGTTGCCACGCTGCAATCCTTGCTGCTCAACTGCTACGAGTATTATCACTTTCTGAAACTGGGCATCAATTGCAATGAACAGAATCGCTGCTATGCGCCGGAGGAATGCACGCGTAACAATCTGGTCTTCAATGTGCTTAACTATCTCAGCGACTATGGATTCATTAAGGCAAATGTAAGTTAAAATTCTACTCATTATTAAGATATCAGCTTTGCTTGTTTTATTAAAAAAAAAACGTTTTTATTGCAGGACTCGAATGTTTATTTAAGATATGCAATGATATTTGTGCCTGTGCCACGCTCCAATCGTATCTTGCCGCTTTTTCATGAATGGGATCACGTGTAAGTTGAAACGTATTTAATTAAAATAGTATTTATTTAATATCTGCGCAGAGTATAGCGATCAATGGGTCCTGTGGGCATTTTACCATCTTTAGCGGTCAATAAAGCTGGCACACAGACCTCCTCAAAGTAGGTGGACAGTTCATATTTGCGGAAGACTTTGCGCATATTTTCAGCAAATTTTTCCATCGTCATATCTTTGGGTGCCGGGCGACGATACAAATGGGCACCAAATTTGTTAAGTTCCTGCAAGCGATTGTAGTAATTGCCATAGGTGGTCTGTATATCCTTTGATGTACAATTGGAATCACCGATATCGGCTTTAATCGTTTTCTGACTGTTCAGCGAAACATATTCATTTGGTGAATAATCCGATCCGTAGACAGTCCTACGCAAATCTCTCAAAAAATCTTCAATTTGATCGTAGCGCACCGGCGGACTCTCAAAGAAAAGTTTATATATATCCTCGTTGCACCACTTGGTGCGCATCAGGAACTGCTTATACTCCTCCCGCCAGTCCATGGCATACGGCCAGGTGCGCGTCTTCTCCTCCATTGAGTTCACCTTCAAATTGTTAGCATAATGGCCAGAGATCAGTGCCCCATCGGTTTGATATTTTAATATCTTCTTTGGCCTATACGTGCGACCACCAGCCATATGATCCACAAAATCCTTTTTAGTCACAGTCTTCTTTTTCAAACATGCTGGCAACAGTTCGCCCACATCAAGGAGTGCCAAACATTCGTTGCGCGTCTTTGATTCCTGCTCGGCGACTTCAGCCATTTCAAAAACCTACTTTTTGTCTAGAATTATTTAATTTCAATTTCTAATTTTTGTGCTTTAGGTTTATTTCTGAAAACTGACGATTATGAATGTTGACAAAATGTTGAAGTGATAATGAAAGTTAACTATGAAAATTTAACAAACAAAATTTTTTATCAATTTTCATATTTAGATTATATTAAGCAAATATACTTTAAAAGTTGTCCAAATCTCTTATCATATTTTGCCGATCTTAACTCCATTGGTCCAATGTCAACATAAAATATTTATCGCTATTTAAGTTGATTTTTGTCTAAGTTAACTTTTAGTTTTTATATGCATATAACTTTTGTTACTACTAAAAAATATTTACAATAGTTAAAATGTATTTTTTTAATTTGATTTCCAGCAAGCTGAGCAATGAACTGGTCGAAGTGGTTGCCATGGATTTGGGTCTGGAAAATGAGCTTTTTAGCGAGCTGCTTCTCACGGACGTTTGGCTGGTTTCCCTCGGCGGACTATTTGTTATGGCGTGCGTTTGGCTGTATACCGGATCCGTGTTTATCACCTTGATGTCCTGCTGTGCCATTTGTTTCTCACTGGGATTGGCGTACTTTATCTACACTCTGGTCTTTGAGTTTAGCTTTTTCCCTTATATGAATCTACTTGCCGTTGTTGTGATAATTGGCATTGGTGCCGATGACGTGTTCCTCTTCGTCAAGATCTGGCAGTGTGTGCTGGCCGAGCGTTTCAGCAAGAGCAGCACATTGAATACACAATCAACGCTTCCGACTCCTTTGGAGTACAATGAGCATACGGAAACATTGGAGAATCTAATGGCGCTAACCATGCGGCATGCGGCGGCATCGATGTTTATCACCTCGGTGACCACAGCCGGCGCATTCTATGCCTCCTACAGCAGTTCAATAACGGCCATCAAGTGCTTTGGGTGAGTTTTATTCAGCATGTGAAAATTAATTCGATTCTCACTAAATGTTTTTGGTTTATTTGCAGCATTTTTGCTGGCACCGTTGTGGTCACAAACTATTTGCTTATGATAACCTGGCTGCCGGCGTCGGTTTCAATTATGGAGCGTCTGTTTGCCAGCCGCATTTCCTGTCAACAACATGTGGCACAAAAATTGATCAATGCCTGCCAGAAGTCAATTAATAGATTTTGCGAACTATTCGAGGAGCGGATCACGCAAAGTATTATGGACTATGCCTACTTGTGGCTGATAATCTTTGCCATTCTTGGCATATCCAGTGCAATTATTGTGTTCTGGTATCCGGGCCTGAAGCTGCCAGAGAAACCACATTTCCAACTCTTCGTTTCGCACCATCCCTTTGAGGTGTACACGAGGCTAAGGCATCAGTTTTGGTTCGAGAAGCCGCTGCAGGAAATTGAGAATTCTAATATGAGCATGCGCTTCGTTTGGGGTGTCCAAGCAGTGGATGATGGCGACTATACGAACCCGCACTCATACGGCAACCTGCACTATGACAATAATTTGAATATATCAAGCAGGTCGGCACAAGTCTGGTTGCGCAACTTTTGCCAAAATATGCGACAGCAGCCATTTTATCAGCCCTCATTTGGCTTTCTGTTGCCCAACTGTTTCATTGAGAACTTTATAAGCTACATGGAGCGAAGGTATGTTAAGTTTTTTAAACTTGTTTCGACTTGGTAACTTACTTCACCGTTTTTCAGATGCATTGATGACATGGACATAACGAGCGCAGATCGTACGCCATGCTGCGATGCACAATTCCCCTATGCGCCACACATATTTGAGCAGTGTTTGCCACAATGCATCTCCAATTTGTGTGAGACAAGCTTTTATCAGCCGGGTAAAGCTGGTCCCAAGTTCGCGGCGGCAACCAGTCGCCTCGATGAGTACGTGGATGGCAGCAGTAACGAGAGCCTAAGCTCAGAGTCCACAGCTATTCAACTGCTCGTCAAGGCGTTAATTATTGAGTTCGATTCGAATATTAGCTATAGTACAATCTATGAGAACATGAAGGCGTTTTATGAGAGCGTTGAGAGCTGGTTTCAGCAGCAGATGAGCACGGCACCCGAGGAGTTGCGTGGCGGTTGGTTTATCAGCAATTTGAATTTCTACAATGTGCAGGACTCGCTGTCGCATGACACACTCCTTGCCATCGTTTTGGCCATGGCTGCATCGCTTGTGGTGCTCCTGTGCTTCACCCTCAACTTGATTATTTCGGTTTATGCCGTCATTACCGTCTCGTTGACTATTTTCAACACCGTTGCTGTACTCATTCTACTTGGATGGCAACTGAATATTCTGGAGAGCATTGCGGTATCGACGGCCATTGGTTTGGCGATGGATTTTAGTTTGAACTATGGCAGCCATTATCGTCTGTCGCCGGCGAAGGAGCGCATTGCAGCCACCCAGTTTGTTTTGTCTCGCATCGTTGGACCGACAGTTATGGCGGCAGCGACAACTGGATTTGCTGGGGGCATTATGATGGCATCTAATATATTGCCCTACATACAGATTGGTGTCTTCCTCGTCGTAGTCATGATCACGAGCTGGCTGTATGCCACCTTCTTTTTGATGAGCCTTCTCAAAGTCGCCGGTCCGCAGTACGGTTTCATGCAGTTCAGTTGGCCAGCATGGCGCAAGCGACGCACGGCTAAAGCCAATAAATTCTACGAACGGTAAGCATATAAGTATATGGATAATGGATTATGGATATATGGATTCAAACTCATCCTTTCAATTTCTTACAGCAAACCGAGTCAAATAATAGCCACTGAACAGCTGCTAACGCCTACCAGTTCAGCCATTGTCGAGATGGCCAATTCGGAAACCCATGAACTGGAATCCCTGAATTCGAGCAATCAGATCAAAACCATTTCAGGCACAGAAAGTGGACATGCGCTGCCTACGCTGCCCAACGACTTTGAGCACTCATTTCAATCGCCACACTAGTGCCAAATTATCAGAATAACTAGAATAATAACTAGAATCTTTGACTCGTCGAGAGGCTGCAAGAATTTGCATTTTTTTTATAAAAAGAGCTACAAGGCAAATAATGCTTTATGCCCCATGTGTATTCAATTTGTGTATTATCACATAGTTCTATATTGATATAACATATAGTTAGTCATATGTGAAACTACTTTGTTACTGTTAAGCATAGCTCAAAGAGCCACAAAGTTTGAACATAATATTTCCCACACTTTGTGCTAGTGCGAAAAATACTATAGATTTAATAATCTATAGCGTATGGAAATATTTGTGCCAACTGGTTGAATTTTTGAACTACTCTTTAGTGTGCTATTTCAAAAAGACTTCAAACAGTTGCAATGCGCCTTTTTACTTAGTTGTTGTAAACATTTGAGCCAAGAAGTGTGTTACAATTTTTCTTTTGGTTTTTGTAAACTGAAGCAATTAGCGGAAGAGTACTGGGTACGTCCATAACTGTAGGACTGTATGATGTCGGTATTATTAGTTTTTAGTTCAGAAACAACAACAAAAAAAACATGACACTGTTTATGTATATTACGTAACTTACCTGTAATCAAAAAAAAAAAAAAAACTATTTATACTCTGAATTTTTATTAGATGTTAACGCCAGCCGTCAATGTTGAAGCCGGCCATTATAGAATGTATGTATTTATGATTATGCAGTTATCATATATGATAATACACACACACACACACACACACTCAAATGCCCAAAAAAAACCTCTACTATATTTAATGTACATTGATGTACTTAATGTGTTGTCTGTCCTAGTTAGTTATAAATGTTCAAAACACACAACACACACTCACGTTTGTAAAAACCATGTAACTGTGATACAGAAGGTGACAAATTGAATTAATACAAATTCTATGTTTATACAGACAATGAGAGCTAAAAAACAAAAACAAAAAACAAAATCTTAGATCAAAAACTAATGACGTATTGTACTTAACTACAACTGAATAACTTGTACTTCCTTCATTGAACTTACAAAAAATGTGTTGAAGTGATTTAATAAATGTTACTTGTAAAACAATTAAGCAAAATATTGAAATCAATTGCATTTTTTTTCAATGTTTTATTTCAGCGAGGAGGTTTTTAAGAAATAATTGAAACAACAATTTGGGAATTACTTAAATTATTTTTATTTTAATTCTCAACTATATATAATAAGTGCTAGCAATTTACGAAATTGTGTTTCCGGCTGCACATTTAGTATGCATTAAGAGAATGAGGAATTTTTGACCCAAACTACACAAATCAAACTAGGGGCTAAAAGCTGCAGAGTTTTATATCCGCTTATAAGTATTCAACGATATCGCATTTAATGGATATATTCGGACAGCTTTGGCCAACAACACTGCGGCCACGATAGTTGGGACTCTTCTCGGTCAGAAGCTTGCGGAATATGGGCAATATGGCTGTCTCGCCTTCGATCAGTTCCGTCTCGGAGCTGGCGCCATAAATGGAATGATCGGTTTTGTTGCGATGCTTCCTCTGCTTATCCGGCGCCACATTCGGCGAACTGTGATGATGTGCCGCATGTTGAATGTTCGAGTTGCGAGTAAATTTCCGCGGCTGTGTGCACTGCTGCTGCACAGTCGGTGTTGGCTCCCTTTCCCGCTCGCTGTCCGTCTCGCTCTGGCAGACGGTGCCCTTCTGCGGCTTCGGTCGATGCTTGTTGCGATTCTTCTCGGAAACGGAGCGCTGTATGGGCGACGTGGTGCTCTGCTCATAGGACATGACGTGTCCATGCTCCGAGCAGCGCTGCGGACTCGCATAAGTGCGCTGCGACTGTCTCGAGTGCTGCTTTGCGTGGGAGAGCGTGTGTGTGTCCCACAGATCACTTTGCGACACAACAAAGTTCGACTTCAGAGCGGATCCCATGCTCGTGCGACGATTGTCCGAGGCAGTGGGAGCTGAAGGGAAATGGGAGTATCAGAGTCACTTATATCTGCAAGTTAGTTGGTCTCGCTCAATCAACACAATTAACTGGTTTATGTTAAATCTGAATCATCAGTTTTATTTAATACCCTAAACAGATAAAAAATGCTAAAGTAAATGGTCAGTGGAAGCATCTCCCAAGATGTGTATAAATATTTATGATTAGCGGCAACAGCTGAGTTCATCTTCTTTGTTCTTTGAGACTATATTTGTAATCTAAGTTCCCTAATTTTAAATTTTCTGCTTCGTTAGTAAATCGATTTCCAATTCTTAAATTCACTTTTATATTGAAAAAGCTAATATCAGCATGACAACTAAAAGCTGTGTTGAGGGTATCTCATAGCGGGCTGTTTCCACTATAATAGAAAAATTTCGAGAAATAATGTCGAGAACATTCAGTTTTAAGTTCAGAGGCACCTAATGCTGAATCTGAATAAAGCTGTTTTTATATATAAAAAAGGGTTCAGTATTTTTGCTGTGTTTAGATTTAGAACGAGTATTTGTATATGAATAGGAAATTATAGTTACTTTTCATTAGACCCGGCGTTCCAGGTTTGCTGTGCGGACACACGTTGCTCAGCTCCGATTGTGAGGTGGATATATTCGTGGATGAGTTGCGATGTGTGCTGCTGTACTTTGGCTTCGCAGTGGGCGTCTGACTGCCGCTGTCATAGTGCCTGGAGGCAGTTGATTGTCGTCGCTCCCTCATTGCAGCACAGTCGCTTGGGGCACGTTTGCCGGCACTGCTCGTAATGCTACCAATATTAGCATCTGTTTGGGCCGACACCGAATTGCGCTTATCCAAATGTCGATGATGTTGATGTTGTTGTTGCTGCTGTTGCATTTGCTGTTGCTGCTGCTGCTGTTGCATTTGCTGTTGCTGCTGCTGTTGCTGCTGCTGTTGCTGCTGCTGCTGTTGTTGCTGTTGCTGCTGCTGTTGCATTTGTTGTTGCTGCTGCAGATGCTGCTGGAGTTGCTGCTGTATTGGTTGCATCAAGGCAGCCGAGTGATGCTCCACAATTGACTGTTTCTTCTTTTTGCTGTGTAAAGTTTTTTTTATAGATTATATAAATATAAATATAATATATATAAATTTGTTGCTTACGGTGGCAATGAGGGCGCTACAGTTGTGGACTGCACGGAGACAAAGGAGTTGTCCATCTCGACATGGGTGGAGGTGATGCTATCCACAGATGTCAGCTCGGTAGCTTCTAAGTGCAATTAGTGAACAAATGAGGAATATGTTCAGCTAAAAATGAATTAATTTACACACACCTGTGGTGCTGGGCATCTCTCGTCGTACCGGTGGCGCCGATAGTCTTGCCTTGTCCTCGCTTAGTATGGGCTCCATGTCAGTGGTGACACCTGTACAGGTGACACCATCGATCCACTTACGCGCCTCCGGTCCCAGTTTGCGGATTAGAGCCTGCAGCTCATTCTCCTTCTCCATCAACGCTTTCCGGAAGCGACAATTGGTATTTTTTACATCCCGCAATCGCTGCTCCAGCTCACAAACCGAGGAATCCCGACGATTCTTGGACATGGGACGCAGAGTGGCTCGCACTCGCTTGTCCACCACGCCCTGCGGATTACGTTTCAATTCGACGAGCTACAAATTGATGGAAAACACCGATTAGATTAGTTAGCTGCGGGAGCAATTCACTTTTCACAGCAAGGATAGACTTTTTTAAGGTTAACTATAAGAATTGGCCAATTATAACAGAGTTTATATAGCAGCAATGTCTACTCTATATATATTTATAAGTCTATATATATTGAAAATCTTTCATAACACTAGTAATATTTTAGAAAAAAAATTGTAATACATAATCTTTGAATAAGAAGCAAAAGGTTTAAAAAAAAAAATAATGAATTAATCTAATCAACAGGCGAAAATTATTTTCAGAGGCATTTAAGAGATTTTGAATGTTAGAAAATATAAAAACAAACTAATCAGCAACAAAATAAAACGCTTACATTAATCTAATCTACAGTCGAAAATTTCTTTCAAAAAACTCCCGTTTCAAAGGGGCATTGCTGCTATATAGAAATTAATATGTGGATAGGACATTTAAATGTAGTTAGTATGTAGTGTTATGTAGCATTCAAAAGTTTAGAATTTGGAAATAGTACTTTTTTTTAGTTTTGTTTTGTGCGTAAAAAGTAGCGCTAAATGAAAGGCTGAACATTTTGAATGTCGTCTATTTCATAATTAATTTTTGAAGGCATTCGAAATGATCAAGCGAATATTGTCAACAACATTTATAAAATATATATATGTACTCGTATTTATGTCTAGTACAATATTATAAAGAGTACTATACGACTATATATATATATATATTAAACAGCTACAAAAACTACAAAACTTCCTTACTACCAGTCTTACTTTCGGTACGAACACCAAACACAAAGTGGCTGTCGTACAAAAAATGATAAAAAACGAGAGTAAGACAAAAACTAAATCCTTGCGATCCGACAAGACCAGCGATATTGCAGCGCCGGCAATGCAAGTAATGAACACATTATAAACGGAGAATCCAATATGCTTGGAGTCATTTAGGGCTGGTATCGAGACATGCCGGGTTTCCCACGCCAAGAAGGCACCAAAAACCTATAAGTAAATCATTATCAATAAATGAATAAATAAATAACAAATAAAAAAAGTATACGCACAAGTAGCAAGCCCTTATAGGCATAGATAATGCTAACAAATATTGTCATGTGCTCCGATTGGCAGTACTCATTCTCGGGTATAACCAACACATCATCGATATTCTCGTGGTGCTGCAAAAAGAAAGAATTATTTAAATTAAGAAGTTACGAACAATTTTAAGATACATGAATTTAGATTCAAATTTAGGAAAAGCAAAGTAATAAAATAAGAAAAATACTCTTAACTATTAAGTTTTTTTGTAGGAAGGTTTTTTTTTCTATTTTTCGGAAATATATTTCTATATTTTTAGCAAAAATAGTTTAGAAAAAAATTAGGGAACTTTTTTATATATTTCTGAAATAGGTAATTAGTTGCAATACTTTTTCTACATTTTTTAAAAACTATCCTTTGATTTCTTAATTTTAATTAAGCTTCTTTCGTTGTACTTACTTTTGGTTCTAACTGTTTAGTCTCACGATAGAATGGATCGGCTATTTGCCAGGTGGTTATAATCGCTATATCAATGAACAGCAGCACGCCGACAACCATAAAAAGTTGATAGTCCTTGATCACCTTCTTGTTGAGCTTCAAGTCTGTGAAGATCGAATGGACGCGCCACGTTTTCGAGAACATGGCGCCAAATGCCAAACTGAAACCAGCCATTAAAATCCAAGCACGGGCCGTGCAAATATACGGAAAAGCGGCCACACTGCTCAAGGTGGTATCCAGGCCAAGGAATATGATGCTCAGATAGGTCAACATGCAGCCGACGATGATCAAATTGTTCAAATGCGGACTGGACATCTTGATGTAGCTGCACAGGATACCGATATAATTTTAAATCAATTTTAAGAATATTCAACATTTAAATTTTTAATATTATTCCAAATTTTTAAAAATGTTTTGCTCACCGTTGATTGCGATACTTAATATTGAAGGCGAGAAAAACGGTGGCAATAATCACACCAATAACTGAGGCGCTTGCGGACACAATGTATATGGTTGGATTAACCTGACTGTGCTCGATGTAGATGACCGTGCGATCCTTTGGAGGCGTCTTGCCAACCCAACGCACTGGCTTGCCCAGTGTCATGTCCAGATGCGCCTGCTGCGAATGATATTCGCCAATCTTCTCCATTTGACCCAATTGCAGTTGGGTAATCAAAATGTTTGCCTTACGCTCGTTGTTATAGAAGCGAACAGGACCCTGAAGCACAATTAGTTAGATCAATGGGAATAGTTGGATGAGATCATCACTTACCGTTACGCCCTCGAAGGAGGTGTTGCGCAACGCCTCGAGGAATATGTTTTCCCAATCCTTGACACGATAATCAAAGTGTGTGAGCAAATCCTCACGTTTCTCCGCCACATACTGTATGGCCAAGGCGGCGGCCCAGATGCCATCGTAGGTGTATCCATGGAAGCGAGAGTATTCTGTGCCCCGCAATCTATCATACTCAATCAGGTACTCATCCGCCGTAATGCCGGCAACCGTAATGTCTCCACTCGTTGACAGGGGCAACAGATCCACCAATATGGCACCCTCCAGCGCCGTTGCGATCTCCTTGACACTGCACTCGCTGTCCTGGGTGATGTTCCACCAATCCGTTGTATATGTGGCCATAATAAGCCACTGATAGGCACGTCCATACATCTGCAATCTGAAATAAAGTCGACAATTTTTACGATCTTACTTGGAATATATTTTGTTACAACACTCACTTGAAAGCCTCGCAAAAGGCTTTTCGCGCAAAATGTTCATTGAAATTGCCCAAAATGATGCGGACATCCTTTTCGCGCAGCTTCTTCAACGACTCGGCGACATCGTTGACAAAGCTCTGCGTCTCCACCACCTCCAGTTCCATGGAATCTAGATCGGCGACCATATGGTTGTGTGGCAACGAATATCGTGGCTCATTCTGATAGACGGTGCCCACCCGGGTCCAATTAAATTCCTTGAGTAGCGCCAAACGTGGCGCATTAAATGCATTCTCCGAGGGCACAACGCGGAAGAAATTGGGAAACGCATCCTTGGTGAACATGGGATGAGTGTCCGCATAGCTCAGCTGTGTCAAATGCCAATGTTTGCTGGCCTTCGCAATGGGATCAGTGACATGGGTGCAGGCCGCGCCAAAGAGCATCACCTTGTTCGGACCCGAGTGCATCATGTCGAAAAAGGATTTGACACCAACAGCAGCATTGCACTGTGAGTAGAATAAATATTATGCTAGATTTTTACTAAGAAATTCAATGTTATTTTTTTTTTTTTGGCCATGCCCAATTCAACTCGCCAATTTCTCGAAGATCCCTTTTTATAAAAGCTACAATTACCAAACTTGGAAGGCTGATTGCTAGGAACCTTCGCTTATATTTGTTTTAGCCACGCCCCCAAAATATGATATATCTCTTGGAAATGAAAAGCTTAAGTTTTAAACCTGCAATTGTAGATTACTAGAAAACTCCTACAACATTCCACTTGTATCTATCGTAATTTAAAAGGCAATCTTGGAATAAAGATTTCTAGGAATTCACCTTTGAGATCGGTATTTCTTGGATAACATTATAATATTATTACTATATCATTACTTCTTAGTATCAGATTATTTAGCAGTCGGTTACGCCAGACTGTAACTTTCTCTCTCATTTGTCCTAGTTTTTGGTTGAACGAAAATGAAAGTTATTCAAATTCCCAAATAACTTTGGCAGTAATCTTAATTAAGGGAATCTTTTCCTTGTTTGAGTGTATATCGAACCAACCTGTGTGTCATTCCACCACATATGCAGCCTGTAGTTGGTGAGGATCTGTGGATGCTCGTTAACATGTCCCAGCGCCAACTTAACACTGGGCATAACTCCGCGGCCTGTGTAGGAGTTCTCCACTCCATCGCCATAGGGAAAGAAGCCGGCTATATAAACATCGGAGCGTTTGGCAGTTCTACATTGAACGTGACTCAAGCACAGAAGAATGCTGAGGAGCAGTGACTGGACCATGTGTTGATGGGTCATCATATTGTTGGGTGTGCGGGAGCTGCAAAGGAATTTGTCATCACTTCGAATTATAATAAAGATAATAGTATTATTTATTAAATTATATATCCTGGGATAGTTTATGTATTTTAATTCTGTCGTTTCTCAAATAGCTATAAAAATCGATTTTTTAAGAAGTATTTTACAGCTTTTCAGTGTCTTGGCTTGAATACGCAGAACTTGTTTGTCTTATCACAGGTAAAAACATCACTTCAACCTGTAATTATTTTTTAATTATTTCATATTTTGTCTTCCCTTGTAAATTAATACTTAATAAAACTCGACTATGGAAATTGCTGCTTATACCAAAAACAGTCATCATTTTAAGTTTTTAACAATAAGTTTAACTTATAGCAAATACAATTTATGTATACTTTTGCAAGGATACATAATTATATATACTTATATGTAGCCTATGAAAACCTCGACGACTAAGGCCATAGTCAAAGCCATCCCACTAATGACAATAACAAATAGTTTCAAGGTGCCACAGCGAAAATTAGCTGTTCATGTCTATGCATGTCACGTACAAATTCACATACACTCGATTATGTGTGTGTGTGTGCATGTGTGTATAAGTGAGTATCCTCGATATGTATATATATAAGTGAACCTATGTATCTACATATGAACTTAGCTATATATGCAAAAAGTCCTTGCTTAAAAGGAGTATAATAAATTTAACTTATATTTTAGCAGCTGCCTAGAATTATATTCAATTGCAAAATGTTTTTAATTTGAAGAAATAAAATATTTTAAGCTCCACACACACACGCACACACACTTTTACATATTTCACGGTAATTTTTTTTATTGAGGATAAATGAAGAATATTCTTTTAGTTTTCACTTTGAACAAAACCTACCCGTAGTCTTTGTTGGGTGCACAATTTATTTGATAACTAAATTCATTTTTAAATAGTTTTATTCGAGTTTTTTTTTGGTGCAGCTTTCGTTTCGTATCGTTTGGCAGTTGCGAAGGTCCGAAAAATTGTGTATCCTTGCAAATTGACAGCTCCAACTGACAGCAGTTAAAGGACCTGCAAATGCGCATGTCCTAAAAAATGACAGCCCACGTTTTGGTCTTGAATTCGCATTGTCAACAGCGGTTAGAAAATGATAAACAAACAAGCAACAGTTGGTTATAGTTCTGGTCTTTTGTTTTGCTATACACGTTCGCAGGACGACGTCTAATTGGCTGTTGTTTTGACCGTTGCCAAGGACAACGGCAAACGTAAAAAAAAAATAAATTCTCGAAGGTAGCAGAACTGCAATCATTTATCAAATTAAAATGGAGGACTACGCTCCAAGTCGATATAAAATCCAGGATAAAATCGGTGAAGGAGTCCACGGTTGCGTGTTCAAGGCCATCGATTTGCAGCGCAACGTGGAGGTAGCCATCAAAAAGGTGGCACTGAAAAACAAATTTGGCAACATTTCACTAAATACACTGCGCGAGATTAAAACGCTACAACTCTGCAATTCGGAATATGTAAGTTATAGGATTGGATGTGAATTGGAAACTGATTCCTCCTAAAGAAGAATTGAAAACAAGCGCGATTCCTATGACGGTCGCGTGTTCTATTCTGGATTACATTCTCATCCACAATTTGTTCCTAGTTTATTTTGAATTTCCATCTTCAGATATATCTCAAATTTACTTTACAGATCTTAAACATACTTGAGATATATCCCGATCTTACGGGTCTTTCGCTGGTGCTGGAATACATGCCAGATACTCTCTACAGCCGGCTCAAAAGCGAAGCGAATCCGTTGAGTCGCCAGCAGGTGCGCAGATACTCATTGATGATGTTCAAAGGCATGGCCTATCTTCATGAGGCCGGCATTATGCACAGGGACATTAAGCCAGCCAACTTGCTGATTAGTCACACGGATGTCTTAAAAATTGCCGACTTTGGTTTGGCGCGTCTTTATTTTCCCGAAGATGAGGCGCGACTCTATTCACCGCAGGTTTCCACGCGCTGGTATCGTGCACCGGAAATCCTCTGGGGTAGTCAGAAATATGGAACGGCCGTTGACTTGTGGGCCTGTGGCAATGTCCTGGCCGAGATGCTACGCGGAGTACCGCTTTTTGCGGGCACCACAGACATCGAGCAACTGGCGATTATCATTCGCACCTTGGGCAGTCCACGCTTAAATGAATGGCCAGAGCTGACGGCGCTGCCGGACTACAGTAAAATTAGGTAAGGTTCATGAATTGCTTACAAGTTAAGTGCTTCATTAGTTTATCTGTAATCCTGTTCTATCATTCAGATTTCCCAATTCCGTTGGCATACATTGGGATAATTTGTTTCCCAGTTGCACGCATGCTGTCGAAATTGATCTGGTCTCGAATTTGGTTGTTTACAATCCCAAGAATCGCCTTAAAGCCACCGAGGTTAGTCACTTTACAATCTAATATTTTATCCACTTATAAATCATAATTTCACATCTCTATTTGCAGGCCGTTGAGCATAGTTACTTTCATTAAATTTAAGTATTTTTTATTTACAAAAATATTTTGACTAACAGCTAATATTATGCATTTAGGAGTTCTCCGATTCTTTGAATCTGTAAAGTAAAAATAAATGTAGTTAATCGAAGTTAATATAGGTATATTTAATAAATCTTTGACTTACTTGCATTTTAGGCAGGTGAAAAATACGGTTTGACCTTCATCTGCCGAACGTAATTGTAAGGTTGCATAGGACATTTTATCGTGTCCACATTTGGGGCACTTGCGCTCCACAACTGGACCATCTGCCTCTGTTTCAGACTTCCGATGCACCTTCTTCTTAAGCTGACTTGGATCGTAGCTGTTAAAGTTTATTGTGTATTCGGATTTCTCACCAATGTAAACTATATGAAAAAAAGCCACTTTTAGAAGATGCAAACAGGGACTATTTGTATAACTTACCATCCGGTGAGAACTCTTGTTTGCAGTTATAGCAAAAGACATTGCCTTTCACTTGCAGTGGTGGTAAAATTGAGCCACAAGACGGACAAAATCCGGGACGATTATTAAAAATATCCATGCCAAAATCAAAACAAATTATGTGTCGCACGTGCAAGCCGCACAGTGCTGTAAAGTGCTAAAAAAAAATGTAGTTCAGCATAGCACTTAGCTTTTTGTGCGAGACACTTGAATCATGAAAATGAATAAAAGTCCGTTAGTAAATACTTATCTTTATGTTTGCGTCTCCGCAACTGTAGTCAATTCGAAAACTTTATATGTTTATATATATATATATATATTACTAATTCAGCTACCACTTTTTTGTATGCAAATGACCTTTCATCTATCAAAGATGATTGTATATGACAAAACCTTTTTAAAACAAAATTTCAAATATTAGTTTGCCACATTTTTTTTTATTTCTTTGTGTAGTACATCAATTTGAGGCTTGATTAACCAATTATTTGTCAGCTTTCTTAACCTGATCTGTGACAGTTTCCTCAGCCTCACTGCCTGTTGTCTCCTCGTCATCCTCGCTCTCATCTTCATCATCCTCATCATCGTCATCCTCCTCATAGTCATCATCGTCATCATCATCTCCATAGGTGTAACCAGAGCTGCCACTGGCACCATAACCACCATAGTAGCCTCCATATCCACCGCCCTCCTCGTCATCGCTGCCCAATCCCTGCTGCTGTCGGCCAAATTTGTGAGAACGTGTGGACATGCTCAGGTCCTTGGTAACAGAGGTGTCATAGTTGCACTTCGGACATGGTATGGCCTTGTTCTTCTCATACTTGAAACCTTTGCGACGCACATGATCATCGCAGTAGCACGTCTTGCAGCGCAGGCACGAATATTGCCCCAGGCGATTGCACGATTGGCATTTGTAGTTCTCCGATTCGAGCACCTGACACGATGCCTGATGCTCGAACTGATCGTCCTCGCAGAGAAACCCGTCGCAAAACGAGCATTTAAAAATTCTGCCACCATGCTCCCACACGCCGCGCTCACACTCCAAACACACCGCATTCTGCAGAGGGCAGGTGCAGGCATGCGAAGTGAGACACTTGCGGCCGTGGCAGACCCAGGCCTCGCAGAAGTCACAGATGGCGCCCACCATGCCCGGGAATCCGGTTGTGTAGACGCCTGGATGCTTAATCACGCAGTCGCCGGTCTTCAGCATGCATTTGATTTTGCCACATTGTGCACAAATTGGCAGACGTTGAATGCTCTGACAAAAGTAGCAGAAGGCACGGGATTTCTGCTTCTTCTCGCACTTGTCGCAATCCATAGGCGCATTGCACGGCAGATCGGCGAGTGGCACCTCGCGTCCCCTTATCTCCTTTAAGCGTAACTTTTGCTTTTCAGCCTTCTTTCGCTGCCCGGTTTTCTTTTTCGGCATCTTACAAAAAACTTAAATGAACCTAAATTTTTTTAGTTGCGTACGGTGTTTAAGTCAGTGTTGAACAATTATCAGTTTCTACAAGAATATGCAAATAAATCGAAATGCAATGCCATTTTGACAGTCAAATAATTAATTTATAAATATATATACAAATACAATTTTAGTTTGTGTAGAATAAACTAAATCAATAAATTAAAACAAATTCATGGCGGTCTTTATTCCATTTATCAAAACAGACTCTGTTTTCAGAGTACTTTTCTGAGCAACCCTGAACCCAGCACTTAAACAACACTACTTTTAAGGTATTTTGACGTTTTCGATGTTGAGCACACTGTCGAGCATTACATGCAATTTTCACTTCTCAACGCTAGCGAGTTGGACGTACGTGAGCTGTGACGTGTTTGAAAAAAATAAATAAGTAAAGGTTACAACTTGAAAAAATATAAATAAAATAAAAATAAATTGAAATGGGCGGTCACAACGATCAAAATGGCAACTCCAATGGCCAGCACGATGATGTAAGTACAAAAGAAAAAGAATTTATTATGTTTATGCGTGTGTGAGTGGTGTGTGTATGTATGCGTGTGCAAAGTGTAGACACGCGTTTGTGTCACCGACCGCCATTTTGAAATTGAAAATTTTTCTTAATGTGCGTCAGCCAGCGATTTAAGGTTATGTTTTGTCTAAAATGAAAAACTGTTAAATATGTGAATATTTTTTCTGTTTCATTTAGGATTCGATTACGGAGCCAGAGCATATGCGAAAATTGTTCATTGGCGGTTTGGATTATCGCACCACCGATGACAATCTGAAGGCGCATTTTGAGAAATGGGGTCAAATCGTCGATGTGGTCGTCATGAAGGATCCGCGCACGAAACGGTCTCGTGGTTTCGGCTTCATTACCTACTCCCATTCAAGCATGGTCGATGAGGCGCAAAAGGCGCGTCCCCACAAAATTGATGGACGCGTCGTTGAGCCGAAAAGAGCGGTGCCCCGCCAGGAGATCGATTCCCCAAATGCGGGTGCCACCGTTAAAAAACTTTTTGTTGGCGCCCTTAAGGACGATCACGATGAGCAGAGTCTGCGCGAATATTTCCAACACTACGGCAGCATTGTCGATATTAACATCGTAATGGACAAGGAGACCGGCAAAAAACGTGGCTTCGCCTTCGTTGAGTTTGATGACTACGATCCCGTTGACAAAGTTGTCTGTAAGTATTTCATATGTACATTGATAGACAATTTTATAGACAGTCCCAGCTCCGCATAGCAATGTTTGATGTGTCTGTGCGGCGTTTCATGGCTGTCAGAAAAATTACGGCTCATATTATATCGTTGTTGATGAGGCACTCTGTGATGGCCTATTGATGAAAACGTATGCGCCACAATTGGTCAATTAAATTACTTATAGTCGTGCTCGTGCGCAAAATTAGAAATTTTATGGTTTAAATTATATATATTAGAATTTTCCACAGTCCCAGCTCCGCATAGCAATGTTTGATGTGTCTGTGCGGCGTTTCATGGCTGTCAGAAAAATTACGGCTCATATTATATCATTGTTGATGAGACACCCTGTATGCCTTATTGATGAAAACGTATGCGCCACAAAGTTAAATGAACACAGTACTGACAAATTGACAAGCTTGCCAAACACTTGTACGGTTTCCTTTTAAATGCTGTGAGATTAATAGAAAAGCGTCGGCTTACGCTATGTTATGCGAATGTAATCAAATCCCCTATTCAGCGTAACACGCAGCCTCGTTACATAAATCTTAACACTCGTTACGGACTTACGTAGTTGAACTACTCAGGTTCAACCGCTATAAGCTTAAATTTTTAATCTCTTAGCGACCAACTAGCCATTGTTGTATAATTTTTCACAGTCCCAGCTCCGCATAGCAATGTTTGATGTGTCTGTGCGGCGTTTCATGACTGTAATATAATCGTTGCACATATTATATCGTTGTTAATGAGGCACCCTGTATGCCCTATTGATGAAAACGTATGTGCCACATTCATTTCATTCATACGTATTTATGTCCTTTTTTTATTACTGTACACTGCAGCTTATCGTTATGTTTGCCTATTCTCTGATCTTGTTCAACATTTTTTTTTTTTCAATATATATGAAAACACTAGGGCTTTGTTTAAGTTTAATATTAATATCAACATTTCGAGGCTTTTTAATACGAATGTTAACATACATAGTCCTGCTTTATTAGAAGAGCAATTGGGAAAAAATACAAGAAACTATTGAGCACCTTTACTGCTCTACACAGTACTGACAAATTGACAAGTTTGATCATCGCTTGTACGGTTTTATTTTAAAACGCTGTGAGATTAAGAGAAAAGCGTCGGCTTACGCTATGTTATGCGAATGTAATTAAATACCCTATTCAGCGTAACACGCAGCCTCGTTACAAACGTAATTCAAATACACGTATTGCTGTATTGTACAGTTCCAGCCCTGCTCTACACACGTGTATCTTTGCGGTTCTTTGCAACACTGTAAGATTTAGACCCAGTCAATATTATATTTTGGTCGTTGGTGGCCTTTTTCGTTTGCTGCAATGATCAATGAATATTGGCATAGTTCGAACTCTTTATAGTTTTATATTTATTATTTTATGTTTGGCTTTTTGTTTTTACTAATTATATTTTTTTTATTTATACTATTTTTTACAGTGCAAAAGCAGCATCAGCTCAATGGTAAAATGGTGGATGTGAAGAAAGCGTTGCCAAAGCAGAATGAAATGGGCGGCGGCGGTGGTGGGCGCGGCCAGGGCGGTGGACGTGGTGGTGGCGGCAATAGGGGTGGAAACATGGGCGGCAATATGGGCGGTGGTGGCAACTTTGGCAGTCAGAATGGCAGCTGGGGCAATCGCGGTGGCAACAATGACAACTGGGGTGGCAACAGCAACTTTGGCGGTGGTGGCGGCGGCTACGGTGGCGGCAACAATTGCTGGGGCAACAATGCTAATCCTTGGGACAATAGTTGGGGCAACAATGGCGGTGGTTTCAGCGGTGGTGGTAGCGGCGGCGGCGGCGGTGGTGGTGGTGGCGGCGGCGGTGGCGGCGGTGGCGGTGGCAACTGGGGGAACAGCAGCGGTGGCGGCGGCGGTGGCAACGATTTCGGTAACTACCAGCAGGGCGGCTACAGCGGCGGACCTCAGCGTGGAGGTGGCTTCGGAAACAATCGCATGCAACCCTATCAGGGCGGCAGTTTTGGCAACAAAGCAGGTAAGAAGCAACAACTCAAATAAATCTCCGCATTCATTCCTCACCCTATATATATATATATAGGTATATAAATATATATATATATATATGTTTTTAACGAGTGCAGCATGCATGCACAATTAATGACTGATTTTGAAAAAAACGGGGGGTTTTCTTTTTATTAACATTCGTGCTGTACTCGATAACAACGAATGTGTCTATTATCTATCCACCTATATTTTATCTATCGTAGTCAAATCACAGTATTTTATACCCTTGACCAACTATAGAGTGTTTAGCAGTTGGCCCTAAGCTGTGAGAAATTTATACCATAGTCAAATATTAGTTTAAGCCAATTTTTCTTGTTGGGGTTAGCAAAACTTTTCTAAAAAAAAGTGCACATCTGTGTGTGGGTTCGTTTCTTTGTTCTTTAAGGCGGTGGCAACCAAGGCAATTATGGTGGCAACAATCAGGGCTTCAATAACGGTGGCGGCAACAATCGCAGATATTGATACGCCCACACGAGGTGAGCATAGTTTTATAAACTATTTAGTTAAGGACCCCTAATCAAAATCAATAAAACTAAAATTAAAGAAAGAACAGCTAGCTTCGGCATACCGAAGTCTAAATACCCTTGCAGAACAAACATCTGGTAAAAAAAAATAGATCTCGTAACTTAACTTATTTCCGATTGTTCCTATGAAAGCTTTATCATATCCGATCCAAACGATTCCGACATCTGTGTATAGCCAGTATTAACATAAGGACGTATAAGTTTCTAGATTAACCATGATATCTTAAAACTGTTAGGCTCAAATAGCAGGTTAGATAGATGGACAGTTTGACCTAGCTATATAGGAACACTTTACAACGACAAAGTCATAATGCAACACTCTGCAAGGGTATACAAAACGAGCAAGTTATTCGAGCAATGAATCTACAAAACCAATTTTTAATTTTTTTTTTGTTAGTTTTCATTTATTTATTATTAAATATCTTGTGTAGGTTACTTGCGTCATTTCTTTTAATATACATAAATAATAATAGAGCTATTTTTATATCCTATCGGCATTTTCCTGGTAGTTTTCTAACAGCATCATAGAACCGAAAAATATTGATAAGAAATATATTTTCTGTTTAAAAACCTCTTTGAATTTTTGAAACTAATCATACCTCTTTTAAAAATAAAGTACATATTTATTTTACGTAAAAGTATTTAGAACAAAAAAACCAAAACATTTATGTACTGTTGGAATGCATTACAACAAAAAAAACCAAAAAAAAAAACAATTGATTTAAATAACGTTTCTCATTTATCGACATTTTTATAGGTGGTAAATTAGCAGGTGCTCAGTTTATGCCCAAAAGTCAAAGTCAAGTAAACGATACGCAATTCAATGATATGAGCAACAACTCATATACCTAAAACAAGAAGTTTTCCGAGAGAACACACTCCATACTCCATACCAAAATCATGACAGCAACCAGCAGCAGCACAGAAGATAAAAACAGAGAAAAAGAGAGAGATACAGACAGACAGTGAAGAGAAGTGAAGAGAGAGGAGCGAGCAGTGCAGGTGTGCGCAGTGCAGTGCAGTTGAAGTCGTGTGAGATTTTGGTTCAGTCACAAAGTCAGTACAAGTACACAAAAGAGCAGCAGCAGCAGCACTGGTGTGTGTGTATGTGTGTGTGTGTGTGTCTAAGTTTAAGAGCAGCGTCAGCATGTGAGCGAACGCAGAAGCAGCAGCAGCAGCATACAGATAAGAGAACTTTCAAATTACAAGAGAGAGGAGCAGAGCACACATACGCATGCACATACGCATGCATCCGAGCAGTACACGTACACAGCAGAGCCTGACCAGGATTATTCAATATATAAGTGTAATTTTGCACAGTTACAATTTATATATATATTTATATTTATTGATTGATTGATTGATTTAACACACCAAACCTCTACTACCTACCTATATTCAATATATATTCAATAGCATAAATATTTATATATTCAAACAAACATTTTGTAGCAAAACCCAAACAAACAACAAACAAAAAAAAAAGAAATTAAGAAACTTTGTAAAGTAGGTTAATGTTCACAACTTGTTTAGCTAAAGAAGAAAAATAAGCATAAGCAAATCATAAAAAGATAACACCAACAAAAAAAGAAAATTAAGTTAAAACTTTTTGTATCCTTGTGTAGTCTTCACATTCATTTGCTTGACAAAGAAACAAAGAAGAAAAAACTCAAAAACTTCATGGCGGCAGTTACAAAATTTTACAACTAACTTAACTGCCGTTCGCAATTTTCTGATAATCAGTGCAAAGAAATTACACAAATCTATATATCTATATATATTAAAATGTATTACTACTTTTTCTCTAGGCTTAAGTTCTCTCATAATTTAAAAAAAAAAAACATTAAAACAAACGATGACAAGTGTAGAAGTACGGGCTCATTTTTCACGAGTCGCGCGCTGCTCTAGAATTAATTATATATACATATATTTACATATATAAAATGATATATCATATGTATAGAGCGAGCAGTAGCGAGCAGGAGCTTTTTCTTACGCTCTCTCGTAACAAAATCGATCTATCTCTCCCAAAATGTGTGTTTAGTTGTAACCAAAACAAAAAACAAAATAATGAACAACAAATTAATTGTAATCGTTACCTTGTAGCAGTTTTGTATTGCAGTTATCTGTCTATCAAGAGAGGTCGGCGCAATATTAAGGATTTTAATATGTTAACGAAAATTTACATTTAACTTTAGCAAAAAGAAAGATTTAAAACAAAATACATACTACATACTACCATCATGGAATTTATGTAAAAATTGACAAAAGATAAAGACAAAAAATACCAACAAAAATTAAAAAAAAAAACTTTGTTTAGTGTTAGTATTTATTTCGTATTTAGTTTAAGTTCCATATTCAGGCTAAAAGGCGATCAGCAGCAGAGTCGAGTCGAAGGAGGCAAGTAAATAAGCGATTAGAGTCGAGTCAGTGTAAGCCAATTATAATATGTTCCCAACAATGGTAATGGTAGTGATTATGATTATTGTGGGTCTTGTTTTGGGGGTGGGCGGGCGCACCGTTAATTTGACATTTATGATTTCTAATGATTTTCATTTTGGAATGCACCACCACCAACCACCGTATAATACTACACTCGACATTGTATACCATTTAAATTTTTCGTATATATTGTAATTTCTGTTCCAAGTTGGCTGAAAAAAGTATTGCAAAGCGCTGAAAAGACGGTTGCCAAGCTACAAAAACAGCCACAATGCGGACAAAATCAGCTCAACACTAGAAATTTGGGTCGGCAGCAAAACCGCCTCGACTTTATCCCCTGGAAATGATCAATGTGTGTGGGTAAGTGGTAATTTTCAGGTGGCCTAAAATGGTTTGGAAGGCGTGCTGCTGCCAACGGAACTTATGAATTTATTTACATAATAATCTATTTTAATATTTTTTAATAAACACGAATAAAAAACTTCGCTCGTATTCGAAAAAATGTTTACAATTTTGTTGCGGCGGCAGTGTGTACACACCTGTAAAGTTAGAAATGTTAACAAACATTGGGTTATCAAGTCTCTTTGTTGATGATAATTAGAAATGCCCCAGTTTTGTGTCTTCAGTGTCGCTTTGACCAAGCTTTTATAAGGGGAACTACAAAAATATGCACACAACTTTATCTGTAAATTGCGACTAGCGTTTTGCTAGCGCTGTAAATTGATATAAAACAGGGTGGCTCTTTCGTGTTATCGACGCACGTGAACATCTCTAGTTTTGTTGTGGTAACAGCGCATGTTAACTAACAGAACAGCTGTGTTATAATTATAAATTAAATTGAAAGCATTTGAATTTTAATTAAAGCAAATATAAAAGTTAAATCGAACACTTCTATAGTGGGTACAATGGAAATCAGTCGCACTGTGCAATTCGTGTACAACTACAAGGATTATGCGAGCAATGATTGCGAAGCCAAACTGGACATTAAATTTCCCTTTGAGGATGACAGCTTGGAGGAGTTGGTGACTCAGCTTCTCGCCCAAATGCATCCAATGATGCGATATTTGGACGAAAATATCAGTAGCGTATACTATACATATACATATACATACCCCAAGTGTAGCTAACTCTTATCAGACACTCCCCCAAATTAGATCTGGAGCGAGAACTGCAAACGTTTATTGAACGGGAGCATCAAAAGTTCCATGATGATTATGCGGAAAGGTTAATCAATCAGGCGGCCAATGAAGAGCTGGATTTGGAAGCCATTGTGCGGCACACGGAGCGTCTGTACAAGGAGGAATTACTACAATTTGCGGATCGTATTGGGCCCAGCGATGAGGACATCTTTGCGCAGAGTTTCCATCGGCTAGTGCACTCGTCCTCCCTGGAAGACATACTAAAGCGTGAGCGTAACTATGCCAAGGTCATAGCCGACATGACCGAGCACATGGACACCGAGGTGGAGACTCTAAACAACTCTCAGCAGCAGGAAATGGACAGTCAGCTTAATCAACTGGACATCACAACAACATCGGAGGACATTAACAATCTGCTTGCCCAGCAATATACAACACAGAATTTTGTTTGCAAGCGCTACGAGTCCGAGCTGGAGGCGATGATGGGGCACCAGAAGAATGAGTATCGTGACTGGATAACGAGTCAAGTCAGTCAAATGTTTCAAGTATCGCCGGTGTCCACGCCATTGGGTAATCGCTCCTCGATGTTCGTCTCGCAGCAGCCATCGATGGAGGAGAGCTTCACAATTCATTTGGGTTCGCAGTTGAAGCACATGCACAACATACGTATCCTCAGCGCCAATGTGACCGACTTGTGTAGTCCCCTGCATGCGGATGAGAATCTCAACGGCTTGAACATGGCATTGGGTCTTTATTCCAGTTCTTTATGCGGCGTTGTTGTGCTAACGCCATCGATTCAGGCGCAGGCCAATAAGAGCATCATTAAAAATGCCAATAGATCGACAGAGTTTCATTTCGATCAGATGGACGTGCAGCTGGAAAAGATCGAGAAACAGATACGCGCCTTGAACACCAGCGATACAAGCAGTACTCCCAGCCAAGGTAGTGGCACTGGAAATGGTGGTGATGGCAGCGCCACATCCTCGCCAGCTAAACAATCGGTGGCACGGCTCAAAACGGGCGATTTCTTTATCACCAAACACTCGAATCTCTCGCAATCGCATGTCATCTTTCATCTGATCTCTGATGAACCCATCAACAGTCCCAGCGAAATTAACTCCAGGCATCCGGTGATTTTGGGTCTGCGCAATATCCTCAAAACGGCCAGTCGACATGATATAACCACGCTAACTATTCCGGCGCTGCTGCGTCACGAGATGAGCGAGGACATGACCGTCCAGTGGTGCATTCGACGCGCCGAGCTTGTCTTTAAGTGCGCCAAGGGTTTCATGATCGAGTCTGCCTCTTGGGGTGGTGCCGAGTTGAGGTACGTTTTTTATCCTTTTCTCCTTTTTAAAAAGTTAACAAATCTTAATCTGTTGCTTTTTTAGCACGCTGCAACTGCTGCTACCCCATGATATATCCGAGGAGCTGTTCACTACACTGGCCGGCATGGTGCCCAACGTGTTTCGCGTTGCCAATCCCAAAATACTCGTGGATAATAACAAGTAGAAAACATTCCTTAGATTTAAGAATATAATCTAAATATCACTTTGAAAACTTTTGAACTAAACATCGCTTTAACATTCGAGAAACCTAAAAACCAGTCAAAAGATTGTTCCGAATTTTAGAAAATTGATTAATAATTTCTAAATCAAACAATCCAAAATTAGTATTATCTTTTTTTAAATTAAAATGTTCATACTCAATAACAATATTAAAAATATCATGGAAATTTTACTGTGTAAATTATTAAGAATCAAGAAAATTCCATATTTAGTGTTGGATTACTCGGTTTTTTGATTGTCACACAGAATAGTTTAGATTTTATGAAATCGTCTTTATTTTTGTGTTCTAGCTTCGATTTATGCAGTTGGATTTAATTAATTATCAAATTAGTTATTACCTACCCTCTGAAAAGCTATATTAACAAGAAATTAAGAATGACACTCCTAAGATTATTTACTCTGTCAGGCCGCAGCATTTACATATTTAAAAAATAGACTGATGAAAGTTATTATTTTATTTATTTTTTATGTGCTTATCGATCAACTAAATACTTTTCAGTGATTTTGAATGCTTACTTGTGGTTGCGTTTCTTTAGACTGTAACTTAACCAGATTGATGGGATGGATATTGTGGGATTGTCGAGGGTGTCCAACCTGTGATGTATGTGGACTGAAGGTTCTGCTGGAGACGCTTCGGGTTGTTGTTATGCAAGCTGTACAAGAAAATTTAAGGCTGATATCTTTTGAACCTGTGTTTCCTATATGCGAACTGGAGTTAATAATAATAGCTCTATATGCATCCAATAAAACTGAACCTTCAACTTTTGTTATCTTCACTTTACCACGAAAAAGAAAAAATATATTAATATAATGACAATCATACTCTTAACCCAAGTACAGACATTAATAGAGAAATACATGTATTAAAGACTTGTAATTATATTTTTATGAATATAAACTTTATTCAGTTGCATAGCTATATTTATTTTGTATATGTATAATGCTTCGTTTCCTGTCGTTTCGCGCAAATTTTTTTTTTTTTTTTTAACTAAACACACTCAGAATTGCCGTGTATATGTTCCTGTATCCAATTTCGTCAATATAATAATCCATAGTTTTTATTATTTCATATTTTGTAATTAAACTTCAACTACAACACTACATTGTATAAATAAATGTATATATTTTGTATAGGTAATCTTGTGTATTTATGTGTATTACTTCCAAATTTAAGTGTTTATCTTTGGTGTCATTCGACCACTCCCAAATCAAGCAAATTTATGGGATCCATTGTGGGTTTACTTCAGTTTCTTGTGTTTGGATATTTTTTATAATGCTTTAATGTTTATAATGTATCTTTGAATAACTCTGCTTGTTAACTTGTAAATATGCTTTTTTTTTGTTTTGTTTTGGGAAATAAATATATCTATATATATTTATGTATATTTAACAATTAATTACGTTATAATGTTTCATTTTAAATCAACATTTCGCTGTTAAAGAGTTAATGTTTTTCTTTTCGTTTTTGTTGTGTTTTTGTGTTTTTTTTTTTGGATTTAGCCAAGTACGTTGTATGGTTTTTGCTTGTGTCTATGTGTTACATGTTTTATGTTTAATGTTTAATGTTTGTTTTGCTGCTATGCAGTTAGAGTAGAGTTTCTGAAAATATTCTGAGACTTTAATAATATATCAGTTGTTGTGTCTACAGGTCTTTTTGGGGAACATGGTTTCGGGTGTGTATGATTTTAAAATGTGTGACTTGTAGGTACAGGAACGGGTCACATGAAGTATTTCAAAGTAGGAGTAAATAAAAAGTGTGCTAAACTGAATATCATAGAAATCGTTTGCGTTTGGTTAAGAAATGCATTATAAAAATTGACTTAAACATCATTATAATTGTTAAACGTACTCATATCGTTTTAGTTTTTAATTAATATATATATGTTAGATATTAAATAAATTATATTATTCAGCCCTTTGTCGAAGATATATACTTAATGTTTTGCTTAATATGGCGCTAAGAGTTTGATCAAATAAAACGCTTAATTCAAATAATTGAGAGTTTTCCAGCATATTACATTCAAGACTAACGCATATTTCTTGCAGTGTAGCCATAATGTAGCCATTATCATACAAATACTTGTTTTAAAATATATTATGAAATTGGGTTATTTTATCATGTAGGAAGGATTGACTATTTTTGTTAAAATATCTTCAGGGGTATTCAAACTCCAAACATGTCGAAGATATATTTTCTTTTTTGCATTTAAATTGGTTGCTATATTTTAAAGGTATTTTTCTACGATTGCATGCCAAAAATGTACTCGAAATATGGTGAAATATTCTATGTTATATGGATCCTAATCAGCTTAATACTTTTGCGCGTGCCTTAAACTACGATTCATTTTTGCAAATAGTTCTAATTGTATTTTAGTTATTTAAAAAAATGGGAAATACATAATAATATGAGTTGTATACTAAAATTGAAACTATCACAAAAAACAAATACTCGTTTTATAAAGTATATAAAAGTATTAACTTAATAAAGTCAAAATACAAACTACATTATAATTGAGTATGCAAGTGTATGTATGTGTGTGTGTGTGTTTGTGTGTGTGTGCTTGAGTTTACATTTGACTCTCCTTGCGCCACTGGAAGGTGCCCGACTTGACGCCAATGCTAGATGAGCCCTGATTGCTACTGGAGGAAAGCATGTTGTTTGTTCTCCTGATGAGTTGCGCTGCCGAATCAAATCGACTGCGAATGAGTCGCATTGCAGGATTACTGGATACGCCACTCCGCTTGCTCTTGCTAAATGGACAAATAAAGAATTAATTTTTGATTTTCAGAAATGTTTGCATTTTGTAAAACACACCTCGATGAACTGGGCTGATTCTCCTTGAGGTTGCCCAATATAATGCGCATGTGTGTATCTCGCGCGAAATGATTGTCGGGCAAGGCGGACTTTGAACCGCCATTGCTGGGACCAGCTCTGTCATCATCGACAAACGCATTCAGAGCGGGCAGCTGTCCCGGCGAGCTCAACTCGCTGCTGGGCGAATGTGGGGGCGTGGCATACAGCGGTGACATGCACTCCATATCATACAGATCCGCCTCGTTGGTCATGTTGCTTGCTGTGGAGAGTAGTAAAGAAAAGATTAGATGTGGTTTCGGCAAGAAGGCAAGAGGAGCTGAAACTCACCTAGCTGATGCTCGCTGAGATCGGGCAGCACCTGCGAGTGACGCTGATGGGCGCCAGAGCCACCATTGCTGCTGGATTTGTGTGACGATGCCGCCGCTGCCGAGCTGGATGCATGCTTCGAGTTGACCATCAGATTGTTGCGTGAGCTGAGTTTGCTTTGTCGTTGCAATTGCTGTGTGAAGGTTAGCGGCGCTTGCTAAAAAAAAAAACGAGTCAAACTTAGCAGGTGGAAGATGATGTTGCATATGTGTTACTCAATTACTTACATCATTGCTGCTGCCCGTGGATTGACTAGAGATGACGCTCTTGCGCTTGTGCAGACTGCTCGCATCCGATTGCATCGTGTTCTGATAGAAATTGTTGGAGCTGTGCGTCGAACTTGATGCATTCAATGCCTGCAGCTGGCTGCCATTGTGCACGGTGGCCGTGGTGGCGGCGGAGCAAACGGATGAGGCGGATGCGTGTGCCGGATACGGGGCGAGATTTTGGTGCAGGGGCAACGCCGGCGGCTGATCGGGAGAGCGCAGCATGCTGGCATGGAATTTCGTTTCATTGGGATTGCTAGCTTCATCTAAGTGGAGGACAAGGGACTCGGTTAAAAATCAAGCAAAGTAAAAGCGTTCTCAAAATCCAGACAAAGTTGAGCATCCTAAACAAAACAAGTGATTTCAGATTTCAAGTTCGAAATATAATCGCCAAATATATTTGAAATCAATTAACTTGATTATTTGGCGAAAATATTTGTTTCTCATTTTGAAGTAGTTCATTTTTTATATAATTATTGAGATGAATTTAAATTTACTTAAATTAAGAAAGAAAGTTTTAAACTTATTTAAATCATTCTTGTTTGAAATTTGAATTGGAAATTTGAGCTGGGTTGAACTTACTTTTGGTATAGCTCTCAAAGATTTTGAGTATGCTGCTGCGACTGGATTTGGCAGCCAGTTTAATCGGTGTCCGTCCGCAGTGGTCTGCCTTGTAGGGATTGGCGCCAAACTGGAGCAGCGCAATGACGCACTTCTCGTGCCCCTCCTGGGCGGAGATGCCCAACGCTGTGGCGCCCTGCTTGCAGGCATGATCTGCCAGGGCGCCATAGTAGAGGAGGATGTTCATCACATCGTGATTGCCCTGCCAGGCGCAGGAGTGCAACGGTGTGCGCGCTTCCAGATCCATAGAGTTGACATCGGCGCCAGCCTCGATGATGGTCTTTACCATATCCGTGTGTCCTTGCCAGGCGGCGACATGCAGCGCTGTGCGTCCCTCGCTATCGGGTATATTGACGTCGACATTCGTCATGTCCAGCAGATACTTGACTATGTCCATTTTATTCTCCAGCGCCAGGATGTACAGGGTGGTGCGCGAGTCGGCATCCTTGGAGTTGACGTCGCAACAGAACTTGAGCAAATACTCCACCGTCTCCATGTGTCCCTCGAGACTGGCCAGACGGAACGCCGTCTTGCCATCGTGCGCCTTCTGATCCACAAAGCTGGAGTGGATGTCGAGCAGTGTCTGAACACACCTTAGCCTGCCCTCCTGGGCGGCCAGATGGAGGGCCGTCTTTCCCTCGTTGTCGCACTCATCGATCTTGGCGCCCGATTCCAGCAGCTGCAGACACACGTCATGGAAGCCCTCAAAGGCGGCATAGTGCAGCGGAGTCCAGCCGGCATTATCGCGATGCGTTTCATCCAGGCCACGATCGAGTAGTTGACGCACCGTCTCCACATTGCCCTGGGCGGCGCCAATGCTGAGCACTGTGCGTCCCTCGCTGTCCATGCAATCGATGCCACAGCCCCAGAAGAGCAGCAGACGCACCACCGTCGCATGCCCAGCTGTGCAGGCGGCCCACAATGGTGTGCGTCCCATAAAATCAGCCAGATCGGGATCCGCGGCATTCTCCAGCAACAGTTCGCAGACCTCGGCGTTGCCTTCGAAGGAGCTGACGAGCAGTGGCGACATGCCATCGTTGTCCAGTTGATCCGTATTCGCACCATGATCCAACAGTGTGGAGATCACCTTGCTGTACCCGGACGAGCCACACAGGGCGGCAACACACAGCGCACTGCGTCCATCCAAATCCAAGTGATTCACGTTGGCGCCATTGTCCAAGAGGATCTCGACAATGTCATAGTGACCCATATAGGAGGCGGCAATGAGCGAAGTGCGTCCCTGACGATCCACCGAATTAACATCCGCACCGGACTCGATCAGCAGCTTCAGGATATCCTCATGTCCACTCCAGGCAGCAGCACGCAATGCTGTGCGTCCCTCCTTATCGGCCAGGTCAATCTTGCAGGCAGGCTGAGCGATTAGCAGACGCACCACCTCACTGTGACCACCCCACGAGGCGGATCGCAACGGTGTCCAGCCATCGCGATCCGCATGATTGACATCCACACGCTTCATGCGGCCGGTGCCATCGTTGCAGGGCTGCGAGAAGCTAAGCAAGAGTTTAACCACCTCCAGATGACCATTGCGCGAGGCAATATTCAGCGCAGTCTGTCCATTATAATCCTCAATCTCCATATCAATGGGACTCTTGCAGGCGTTGAGGGCGCGCTCCAACAGCTGATGATTGCCATCGTTGGCCAGGATGTGTATCAGAGCCTTGCCCTTGTGCAGCTCGATGTGATGCGAGTCGGAGAGCTGATGCAATGTGCTCGATGCATTCTCATCCTGGCTCTCATGCGGTGGCTCACTGTGCTCCGATGGGCTAATCGTGCGTTGCGTCTCCTGCAGACAACTCTTCTCGCTGGAGAGCAACAAATCCGCCAGCTCAAAGTCAATATTCTGCGACTTGTCCGACAGCTCGGGTGACATCAGCGATGATTCGCAGGAGTTTTGCGCCTCCGCATTATTTATGCCCGTCTCGATGAGCAGCTTCAGCATCTTCGCATCCGTCGGCAGACTTGGTTTGAAGAAGTCGCAAAGGAACTGCGCAAACGGTTCACTCAGCTCATTCCCCAGAAAACGCTCCAACATGCTGCGCGTCTTGGGCAGAAAGTTGACATCATTTTTGAAATCGTGCTCACATTGGGCACAACAATTCAAGTGATTTGTGTAGAAGCAATCGCTGAGATTCAGACGGGATTCGAGCAGCATTAGAATGAGATCCAAGTCGACATGGCGACTGGTGAGGTACTCGCCCGACTTGATCAGATGATAGGCAAATCTGCGCACCGTGTTCGCACAGAGGGTGTCCGCCACCAGCAGATAGTACATGGAGATCATGACGTGTCCCTCATTCACATCGCAGATGAACTTCTTGGTGGCAAACTTGACATCCACCAGCCAGTCCGCAAAGGAGTTGTGGAAGATCTTCAAGCGTTGCGCGTTCGCATCATAGGCGAGAATGTTTCGCATAAGTTGCAGACGCTTCTCGAACTCCTGGCAATCGATGGTGTAATTGTGCGTCCTCAGGCAGTTGAAGAGGAACAGCTTGTCCACATAGCCCGAGGAGGCCAACAGGACATTCAATAGTGGTCGTATCTTCATGTACTGCTTCTTGTTGAAGGACTTCTGGCAGATGTACAAGTACAGCCCGTTCAGGGTGCATGGGATCAGTTTGATCTCGCGAAAGCTAAAGAAGTTATCCTTGATGCCATGCAGCACCTTCTCCAGATAGAGTATGCAGCCATTGGATTTAATGTAGAGCTGATGCAGTGACTCTATTATCTCCTTGGTCAGCATAATGCTATCCTTGAAGTCGGAATTCAAGCGATTTATGATGTACTCCTGGACATCCTTGACCACGTGCGATTTGCGGAGATCATCGAGGGTGATCTTCTTGAAGCCGGTAAACATTTTGGTTATCTGCTTCGTTTGCTTTTTTGTGGTGCAGACGAGGAACAGCCACTTGGGGAACAGGTGTATGTGGTTGGAGAGCAGCTCGGCAACGTTGCGACTCTTGTGATTGGTCACCGTGCCACGACCACCCTTCAGGGTTGAGATCAGATTGCCCTCATTGATGTAGTTCTCATCGATGGAATCGATGAGCAGCAGCAGCGCCGTCTTTGGCGGCGTCAATTCGAGCAGTGGAAAGAGCAGCGCCTTCTTGAAACACTCATCCGGATTCTTCTCAATGCTGTCGACGCTGAGGCACTCGAGGATCTCCGGATTCGACATGAGCAGCTCGTAGTAGCCATCGGCAATGATGGTCCGACAACTTTTCGTCTTCGGCAGCGGTGGCGGCAATGTGTTGGTGCTATTGATCAGCTTGGGTTTCTCGCCGGGCACGGGTGGTACCGCTGTTACCTCCACTTCCTCCACACTGGGTTCGATGAAATCGATGAGCGGCTCTGCTTCGGATTTATCCGTCTCCTGTTTTGTTGTTGCTGTTGTTGTTGCCTGCGTTTCCTTATCCGCCTCAGGCTTGTCTTCGTTGTGCTTCTCCTCCTCCTCCTGGTCATGCTGCTGCTCCTGCTCCTGCTCCTCCGCCTGCTTGTCATCCTTGATGGCCGCTTCGATTTCACTTTTTAGCTGCTCGCTGACCAAGTCGGCGATGTCCTCGCCGCCACCCTGCTGTATGCTGTTCGTTGTGGAAGTAGCCGTCACCAGTTTGGCTGGTGAGGAGACAAGGCTGCCGGAGCGTCCACGCTTGACCGGTATTTTCGACTTGGTTTTGATGGGACTGCTCTTGGGCGCCTCCTTATCCTTGTCCTTGCCCTTTTCCCGTTCCTTTTGCATCTGTTCCTTTTCGCTGCCAGTGTCCTTATCCTGCTCGCCACGTTCTGAATTTGGCATTGAGACACCGCCACGTTTGGGTGGATGTGTCCCATAGCTGTTGCCAGCGCCGGCGGGCTTCTCCACAGTCTCCAGCGGTGCTGGCTCCGATTGCTGTCGGGTCAAACTGGATTTTACTGCCGTCCTTTGGCCCGTTGAGGTGCGCTGCTTCTGGAAGTTCTCCAGCTCTTTGGTGTCGCATTCGCTGGCGCCTCGCTTCAGCTCCTCGATGAGCAGCTCTTCGGCATTCTCGCTCAGGCTGATATTTTGCATGGCCTCGTCCAGCTTGGACTCCTGCTGTTGCAGAAACGAGAAGCCCTCATCGATGATGCGCTGACTATCGTCGCGACTGATTAGGGATGCATGGCTGAGCAACTGCAGCACAATTTTGCGCATGAACAGCGACAAACTGTGACACTCGGGATTCTGGGATTCGATCAGGTAGCAGGCAAGCAGCTTGCGATTGAGGATGCCCTTGGTGCCCGAGTTGCCCTTCATGATGGCCTGGCATATCGATGTCTTGCCCGAACCATTTGAGCCGAGCACAAGGCATCCGTTGTAGCTGGAACTGGTTATGGCGGATGCTTTGGCCCGGGCGGACACATAACCCGAACTAACACCTGCTGCACCCAGACCGGCAACAGGCATGGGTTTCTTGCCCGCTGTACGCTGCTCCAGGCACAGCGCAATCTTCTTCAGCACCCATTCGCGATGTATATAAACACTGCTCACGATGCGCTGATGATGACTGGGCGGCTCCAGTGGCGCCAGGCCGTTGACTTCCTTATCCGGCGAATGCTTGCGCTGCATTAGCGACTCCAGATTATCAGCTGTCTCCGGCGCCGGCTGCTGTTTGCCACCTGCCTCGAGGCCATCCTCCTCGGGCGCTGAGCTCCCATTCGTTAGATCCAGCGCAAAATTCTGCTGCACAAGGTTGGCAAAATGCTCCTCACGCGCCAAATTTGAAAAACTGGCATTGGGACAATCTCGACCACTTATCTCCAGTTTCTTGTGCACCTGCGTCGTATCCTTGAGAAAGTTGAGAATGCGTCGATCCTCCAGTTGCTGATTGGGCGTGCCAACAGCCGACGACTGATTGTTGTACTTGGAACCACCAACGAGTGCACTTGTCGAAGCATTCGCATCCGCTTCGCGTTCTCCCAGCTCCAGCTCCAGCTCATCATTTGCATCTAGATCGGTTACCTGATTGAAGAGATTAAAAATATTTATTAAAATCTAATATTAATAAAAAAAATAAATTAACGTTATCAAATTACAAAATTCTGTTTTGTTTCCAAAAGATCGAAAAAATTTATAAAAATCAACTATTAATCAAAAATACATTAATGGAGTTAAATTGAGTTTAGTTTTGTTTTGTTGAACTGGAAATAATATTTATTTATTTTGAAAACAAATATTTTTCTTAGAAATTGTATGATTAAGAAAAACCTTTATCGCTGTTTGAACCTTGTGCAAAAATCAGCTTAGCTTCTAGCAACCCTCCTGCTGATAAATACCCCCAAACAATTCACTATAAATATCTGAAGGTTCCTTTCAAGGCATCATCATTAGAGATGTAATTAAACCTGACTTTAACATTATCCCTCTGTGCTTCTTCGTGACTACTTATTTTTCTGATAATTATAAACCTGCTTTATATGAAGCAGGATCATCCCTTTCCCGGTTAATCTAAGAAACACTATTTTCGGCAATCTCGGATTGCAATCTTCCACAGAAGCTATAACCCCCAACACTGTAAACACCCTAAAAATGATAGGTAGGAAACACTCAAGCGAAATAAAATATTAATTGGCACACGCACAAATTATCGCTTTTTTGCTTTAAGAAATAATTAAATTTAATTACGACTTTTTGTGTGAGCTACCTGGACTGAATTGCCATTACGCCTATTGGAGTCCCTAAGATTGGACAACTTGGCATCGACAGCCGCTGCTGCTCCTTCCATGCGATGTCGATCGCTGCTCTTGTAACGATCCGATTTGCGTAGAGGAGTCGCATAGAGCATCTCCTTGGGCAGGTTGCCAGCAGCAGCTGTGTTGACGTTGTTGCCCAGCGAATTGGAGTTGGCATTCGGATTGCAGTTGCTGTTAGTGTTGCTGTGATTCAATAGCAGCAACTGTTGTCCACCGCCTGCCGATGAGGATTTCTGATGATTATGTTGCTGCTGCTGCTGTTGTTGTTGTTGTTGCTGTTGCTGCATTTTGCGCACAGATTCATTATACATGGCCTGACAAGGCAGATTCTCGTAGATGTCATTGCGCAGATTATCGTTGTCTGAGTGCTTAGACATTGTTGTTGCTATTTGCTATTGTTGTTGTTGTTATAATTGTAGTTTGAAGTTGTTGTCGTTGCCTTGTGGATTACTGCTAGTTTTCGAGTATTTACACAGCGTGTTTGTCCTTGTTGCTTGTTTTGTTGATATTCCACTGACTGCAAGTAAATTAAATAGGATTCCAAATTTAGATTTAGAGTTTTGTTCGATTTTCGATTCTATATTTCTGAGCTAAAGCATCTTATGTCTTATTTAAATGTGAACAATAGTTTTACGTTTACTACTACAAAGATTGCTAAAGTATTCTTATTGGTTTCACTCGAATTTATCACAGGTATTTTTCTTAAAAAAAAACTTAAAAAAAAAACCACTTATTGTAAACGTAGCTAACGGTTGGTTATATGTTAAATGTTAAAGATGTACTTAAGATAGCTAAAGAATTCATGTTGGGTTCACTCAACATTATCGCAGGTATTTTTCTTTTCTTTCTTCTGCATTAATTGCTGCTTTTACAAAAATCACCTGCTTACCATAAATTTCTATATTTATTCACTATATTTTATCTTCCCTTAGTCACCTTAAGTCACTTATCGTAAAAGTAGCTAACGGTTGATTATATGATTATACCGTTATTTATTGAAGATGTATAATATTAGTTCTCATTGGCTTTTATGTGCCTTAGATTTTGCTCCTTTAGACTTAACGAGGCGTTTTTTTATGTTTTTAAATTTACTACTTCGCTTGTTGGTTGGCGTTTTTATGGTGTCTTACTTTTTTTTAGTATCCTGTGCGCAATTGACCTGATTTTGTGAACACACTTAACCCTTTGGCAAGGCGTATTCCTCTTCACACATTCACACAGTCACCCACCAACTCCTTTGCCATCATCCACTAACATACCAAAATCATCAGAGGTGGGTTTAGTAATAATCTCGAGATGATAACAAGTAAAAAAAATTCATAATATTAAGAAAAAATGCTAAGAGTTTTACGATTTGACATTCGAAAATTCTGAGTTGGGCTAAACGGGGAGAAATTTTATTTTGTTTATTTCAGATAGGAGTAAAAAATATATTCTGGTGTTTCTAAAGTTCGTTCAGCTCCGAAAAGTACGCTACACATCTAATGTGCAATTTTTCGGTTTTTTTTTTAATAAGTTTTGTAATCTAAGAGATTTTCTCAAGTACAGATAACTTGCACTAACTTTATACACAGTTTTTATTAACTTATATACTTTTTGCCTCGGTATAAACTTTTCTGAAGTTGGAAATTTATTTAAAACCGCCCTCGTATGTACAATTCTAGTCATTATATTTTTGTAGAGCTTGTCACTTGCCACTGTCTTTTGTTCTCGGCTTTTATCTAAGCCGTTTATGTGCAATGCGCGTGGTTTTTCCTTGTGGGTGGGTTGGATGGGTGCTTCATTGGATGGTTGCTATGGGAGCGAGTGCTACGATGCTACACGCTTCGCAAATAACACACTCTTTATGCTGGCAAAGTTTTTATTTTAAACTTCAATTTGGTCGTTGGCTCTCGTCGCGGGAGGAATAGGGGGAGAAGGAAGGGCAAATGTAACTAATGATGCGTTCGGCGCAACTTGGCGCAACTTTCCAACAGAAATGGAGCAAATTCAGCACGTTCGCCCCGATGAAAGAACTCTGAAACATTCAGGCGAACGACAAGAACAGCAACAACACAGATATAAATAAATTACAACTTGATCCTGAACCCATCTGTTCAGAAGATAGTTTAAAAAGACAACCCTAATTATAACTAAAATGCCTTTAAATCAAATATTCTTACTTATTTTCTTATTATTCATACAAGTTCTTAATTCTGAGTACGACGTACTTCATTTCTCTCTGTGTATAACTAAAATGCTCTCTACGGAAAATGAAGAGGAATCGATTAAAGCACAAAATGATTTACGGCTTGAAGTGTCGTTTACGGTGACACGGAGTGGAGGATGATAGTTGCCACAAAGTGTGTCAAGCATAATAACAGCGGCATTTGATAAATTACCATAATGTGAGCAAGTCAGACGTAAAATCTTTTGATTAACCAACAGACAGCATATTCCGGACGACCATTCATCAAAGACAAATAAAGACTTGGCTAGTTGAATTCCTGTTCATCTGTCTGTTTGTTTGTAAGTTCCTGCAACCAATATTCCGATTTTCTGATCAACGGGTGCATAAATGCCTGTTTTAGACTAATTTAATTAGTTCTGCAACCCTGTTGGTTGATCTCAAATAGGATTTCTTAAGACAACTTTCCAAAGCATCCTTATATTTGTTACATAACAAATTATTCAAAAATGATGTAAACTGTTGCCCTGCAACGCATTGGGCCGCAGTGCTTACTGAACCGCTCCTGTGCATAAGTTAACCAAGTTGAAATACCGTCCACATTTCTGCTGCTCACCGCATTCAAGTTTGATCCTTCAACGTCCAACAATAACTAGATTTATGTGTGTGTTTTCTCTGTTTGTGTGCAATTTGCATTGAGTTATCCTGCAAATTATTCATTTTCTCATTCGATTTCAATTGCAGTTGATTTTGAAATTACTTTTATGATTTAAATGGGATTTACTTGTTATTGTCTTCCTGTGAATCGGATTAGTCAGAATTAAATTCAAAGTCAGTTGAAGTTCAAGAACTAAAAGGCAAACCAAAACTAAACCGAAGGGTCAAAAATATCAAGTTAATTACTTGATTAACTTTCAAGTTTTTCAAGCGTTTTTTCCGTAATGGAAATTTATAGAGAGGGACAAAACGAAGTGGAAAGATTAAGTAAAGTGCACAAGAACGTGTCAATGGCAAAATCAGGCTAATTGGAAATTTGAGAGCGTTAAATAAGTCAACTAAAATGCTTGAGTTTCCCAGAGGTTTTTCTATTTTTTTTTCATTTGCTTGCTGAAAGTTTAATTGCTCTGCCAGCTAGCAATTATGTTAATTAAACATACGTCACGCTTGAAATAAGCACACTGCACTTATTTTAATTAGTTAATGAATTTGAAAAACTCTCTTATTTTTCTATTTAACAGGAGTTAATTAAAAGTTAGTTTAGTAAACTTTATGCATTGCCTATTTTGTGTCCTTCGCATAAGAGAAGAGATATTTATTTGGGTAAGAACTTTTTATATTTTGAAATGTATTGTGGACATAAAAAACAGATCCGTAATTAATGTAATTAACACGATGAACTATAATTTATTTGTTTAAATTCTGGAAAAAGTGTTCATAGGCAATTTAATGTTTATGCAATTAATAATTTATTTGAAATCATGTATTAAGTTTAAGATTCAGTTTCATATACAGTGCATACACAGCTGTTATTAGCTCCGACTTTCGTCTAACTGAAGCATCTACGTCAAGTAAGAAGCAAGTTTCTTCAAAACACACATCCATAAATAAAATATTAGGCAAACTATTCAAAGCAGCGGCCAACAACAACACGCCTTCAAGAATGAATATTCTGGACCGAAAAATGAGTTTGTGTATGAAAATCTTATTCTTTATCAAACTTATAAAATATGTGATATAATTTAATTAGAAAAAAACAAATAAACATTCATTCCCGATTACGATTGCCAAGATTATTTAATGTTTGGTGTGTGCAAGATCTTTCGTCTTTCGAATTCATATTGTATTTAATTTCAGGGCCAATAGTTTAACAAATAAAATATACCCAGAAAATGTGCACAAGTTGTACAAATATCATCGACAAGCGGCCAAAATGAAATGTAAACAAGTGGAGTGCCCAAGCAAAAATGAAACAATTTTAATTAATTGCGCCAAAAGAAACAACAACAAAAAAAGAAACAAAAAACAACAAGAAATGAACTTTTGTTGTTGAATTTAAGTAAGCGAGAAATTTACAACTGCGGTCAAAAAAATAGTATTGTTAATAGCATTTAATACTAAAGATAATATTGCATTAAAATAATGGAATACAATAATATTATTATTTAAAAATTAAATGATTTATATCAGTTTAATAATATAAAGCACCACCACACTATTATTTTGACCGCAACTGTACGCACACACACAAGCACACCTTGCCTTGCGTATGCGTGAATAAATAAATTATTGTGCGGCAGGCAAGCAGCAACATATGGCATAACAAAAGTGTATCTGCATCTGAGCTGGCAACTGTCTCTGCATCTGTATCTGTATCTGCAACTGCAACTGCGGGTGCAAGTGTGTATCTGCAACGGACGGCAGCTGCCTGAACTTGAGCAGTGGCAGCGTGGGAACTTTTAATAATTTTAACGCACTTCAAAGGCTCCTTGGCAAAGGCTCCAAATGTAGATGGAAATTAAGTTAAGCAAAATAACTATTTTCAAACTCAGCCGGACCTGCACCTGGCATAATTGAAATGTTATCAAATCAAACTGTTGAAAATTAAATCTGTCTTTTAACTTTGTTTGAAAATAAATTAAGCTCATTAAAAAAATACATCTAATTTTGAAATGCAAACGAGATTTGACTACAAAATTCACTATTAATATCTTTTCTTGAGTGTACGTAAAATGCATAATTTCAACCTGTCTGCGAAATCGCGATAAGGAAGTTTGCTATTAATTTGTATTTACATTTTCATGTTTGCATTTCGTTCTTTCATTTCGTTATGAATTGAATAATGTTTTTTGCAGTTGTTGTTCATGTTTTAATAATCAGTTGTTGTGTTGTTGTTGTTGTTGCTGCTGCTGACTTGCTAAAATATGCAGGGCAATATATTTTCCAAAGCAAAATATATTCCATGCATTACAAATGCGGCGCATGTTGCAGAAAATATAAACATTTCATGTAGGAGTACATTGATATATCGATATCTATATATTTATCACCTTTCATGCAGACAGCATCCAATCAGCGACACAATTGCAAAAGCAAATAGCAAATAGCAAATCAAATACAAATTGTGTATCAATAACAAATGAAAAAAGGGTATCAACTACAAATTCAATTCGCGTCGATTTGAACGACTTTCAGTCACTTTCAAGCACATCAAAATAAGAGAATATAAATATTATAATTGTTAACCTATTTGTTCGACTTTTAAAATAAGAGTTAAAATTCTCAACTTATGCAAGAGCAAACTAAATCAAGTCTTGCCCCATAAATATATAAAGTAATTTGAATTTGATATTAAATGTTGCGCTCCTTTAGAACTATTATATTGTTGACCTAAATATGAAGAACGTTAATTGACAGTGCTCGAATAGCAGATACCACTGCATATATTAAAATTCAGACTTATGTGTTTATCAGCCATATAAAGTCTCGCCAAAATCAGCTTTATATACTTCCCAATCTCATAAATTGGAATCATTTTAAACTATTTAATTTTAAAATGTATTGTTTTAATTTAATTAAATCAACATATGAAATAAATTAATTTAATATATTTCTTTTTTTTGCCTGCTTTGCCGCCTTGTCTTGTCCGACATGTCCGATTCTTCCTGATAGCTGCATTTACAGGGTATACAAACCGAATCGCTGAACGTACAGCGTATTGTTGAAAAGTCAGCTTAGAGCAATGTGAACAGTAGCGGAATCAGTACCAACGGAAACGTGGAAAACTTCCGCATCGATTTTGTAGTTTGCTGCAGGCTTAATAAATACATATATATAGATATATATATATATATACCCAGAGACGTAATCAAAACGAATGTTGCTTGGGTTTTAGAAAGCGCTTAATTTTTGGTACGAGTCGAATACTGAACTAAAGTGCTTATGGCTCCCAAAACACCCCAGATTGGTGGCTGTCGTTGGTTTCTGTCCTTGGTCCTTGGATACGTGCCGAGAACTGGCATTGTGTTTAGCGTTTGGTGTTGGTTTTTGGTCTGCGGCGATCTGTGTGGCTGCAGCGGAAGTGAACTCAATGCGGGCACCACCGAAAAGCACAATGCCATGCAATCATGGCCCAACAACAGGATGTCAGGAGAGATGAGACCGTTGCGACTAGTTGCCAGGATGCGCCCAGTCAACACTCCCGAGGGCATTTCGACGAACGCTTAATTAATCCTTAATTTTTCATGACTGCATGTGAAATTTGAGTACACACACACAAACACACACTTATACACAATATCTTCATAAATCATTGAGTGCATTCATTATGTGTTCTTGTTGTTGTTGTTGTTACTCCTCATACTAAATGCTGCTAGGGGACACGCCCATGAGAACATCCTTGTTGTCGACTGTCTCCTTAAAAGCTCATCATCAACAACAGTGCGAGTCAAAGGGAAAATTGTCTTTTACATTTGTAAAGTTGAGTACAAAAAGATAGGCTGGAAATGTTCCATTGTTATCCTAGCAGCGAATGCACTGAAATTAGTTCAACTGCAGTTTTATACCCACTCGAGAGTTGGGTAAAGAGAAGGTTTATTGATTTTGTACTTGTGGTAGGACATTAAACCCATGTTCCCATATAACTGCAGATATATTGCATTAATCATAAAAAGTTTATTAACAGTTTTGCAATGCATTCCTGACAATTGCCGCAATCGGATATAAATTTCAAAAGTGCGCTGATCAAACTGATAAATTAACAAAAAAAAATGTTGCCACGTTAAAATGTAATTTAATTTTATTTTATAATAAGCATAACTAAGAAAATATAACATATCACAAGTTATTTTTAATTTTTTATACAACAATAATTTATTTTTTTAATTCAATAAATCATCGCATCGATAAAAAAGTCCAGAGATTCCAATAAATCAAGTACTTTGAGCGAAACATAATATGTGAGTAAATTCAGTTATACAACTACAATTTATATATTAGGCATCTTCAAGTCGAGTAGTGTTTAAGCATCGCAGTTATTTGTCGTGCAGCATCAGTTGCATTGTGTGCGCAAGTTGCACACTTGTCTCGACCTACGTTCTATCTGTGTCAAAATGGTGGCACGCACAATATTCTGCCCCATGTTTCGTCTTGCACTCCAAACTCTTTTTTGACTCTCCTCTGTCGTCATCTGTCTGAGTGATTCTACTGCTTCGTTCTTTGTCGTTTTGTTAACTGTCTCTTTGGTGTTACTCTGTGCACATATTGACATCATTTTGACAAACAACGCCCTCACATGTGCCTCACAATCCTCGCTCCGCTTCCCGTTCCTAAAACACCCCCACGTGGTTTCATTTCGTTGTGACATGTGCAGAAACACGCACTTCATGAACCTTTTGGCATTTCCGTTTCCTCTATGTAGCTGGGGCTTGGCATATTTTTTGCGTATCTTGTCTTGTTTGTCTTTCAATAACTGCGTGTTTTGTGGAACGTTCTATGTGTGGCAGCGAGGTGAGCTTGGAAAGTGATTGAGTCAAGTAGAAAAAGTATCCTAGCATAAAGAATCACATTATTGCAATGTTTCGCATAATAAACAGACACATTTACATGCCTCAAAGTAAATGAACATTTTTCGCACACATCTTGTTTTTTTTTTCTTAATTTACCCTCGCTGTTGAAATGTCGCCTTGCTTGAGTTATGTATAAAAGATGTCATTTTGGTAGTAAATATGTGAGTTATATTTGTCTGTTTGTTGAAGAATAACATTTAATCAAAAGCTTAAACTGGCAAACAGCTCCTTATACGACTGACATTTAAAGACACGCTTTTTTGGTCCTTTAGATATTGACAAGCACAAATGAGGGTTTAAGTATATATATATATATATTTATATATGTGTGTGTAAACTTGAATACTTTATTTAATTCAGTGCCTGCCATCTGAATGCTATTGCATTTGGGCACAAATGTCGAAAGGGCATCCTGTTTGGCATTTCTCTTTTTAGCCAATAGCTTTCATTACTCTCGTAATTTAATTGAACTGAAAACTTTGGCTGGCGCCGGCATAAAAGGGCGCATTGCTTTACGGTTTGACTTTGCACTCAAAAAAATAAATACACATATTATTTATTTCTCGAATTTGTGCTTAGATGAAGCCACAGACTGAATAACGATTGTGAAATAATTTGTTAAATGAAGACTTAGATCTGTGCTGAGCTTAAAGGATAAATGTTGGAATCTGATTTTATACTTTGAGTAGAAATTTAACACCAGTGGAATTTAATACTGCTTCTAATATCGTTTTTCGCTGAGTGTGCTTTTGCATTAATATTAAGTGAAGCGTGCGCTGCAGTAATTCTCACTGCTTCTCCGTTTCTCTCGTTACTCTTGAGTTAAGCTGGAGAAAATGCAAGCTCACGTTTGTCCTGGCTCATGCACAGGTCCATGTCCACGTCCTTGCCGTGTGGTTTTTGTTTTAATTAATGTTGAAACTGATTACATTCACAACATGCCATCCGCAGGATGCGTTGTGTGCCAAGTATGCAGTTACAAATGTTTCTCATTTGGCATTGATTTAGCTACAGCCACGTTTTACCCTACCCAGCACTCATCCTCCCTTCCCTGACACTCTCTAAGCCAAGGCACTGACATGTGCCTTGGGAAAAACGGAAAGTAAAATGGCAAATTGCTAACAAAGTGGGGGGATAGAGAGAAATAGGGGCGTACCGGGGATGGGGTGGAAAGGGCGATGTGTGCGTAAGCTTTGGGTCAGCTTATTGTCGCTTAATTGCAGCATTTCCGCTCTCAACTAGATTGGTCTTGGTCAAGTGCAAAATGCCACAATTGTAATCGGGTAAGTGGATTGTACTTAAGAGAATACATACACATATATATATACATATGTGTCTATATATATGTATTGGTAAGTTTAGTAACAGAAGATTGCACGTGTTAATAAAAAGAGTTAAGATTAGTTTAAATGAGGTATACTTTTTATAATATTACTATTTTTCTTAAATATATATTATAATTTATTTACGGTGCAAACATAAAAAACTTTGAAGGTGATTTTAATACTTTTGTAGAGTGCAATTGAACATTACTCAGACAAGAAAAGTTTTTTAAGCTTAAGTAGCTTAAGTGATTGGTTAAAGGATTGGACAGTTGCAGTTTATGGAAGTTAAGGATCAGGATGGTGAATCCATTATCAAGTGCATTAATCTGCAAGTTAGTGGGAGTTTTCTTAAAGCTTATCAAGGTGTTAGCGCAAAATTTATATTTTAAAGAAGTAGTTTGCTTTTAAAAATATTTAAATTTAAGGGTTTCGCTTTAAACAGTAAACAAATAACACAAATATTTAAATCTGTAACATATTTATATCTCCCTTTCTAAAACTAAAACCCAAGGCAATAGACGAGACAGCTTTAGGTAAAATGTGATTATCGTTAAATCGTTATTCGAATTGTTTGCTAAATGCAGCTATTATTTATATTTGATAGAATTAGATTGCACAATTTAAGTTAAATTTAGTGTAAGCTATTTGATTGCCGACGGCTTGTGTAACTTATTTTTGGCTGTTTGCCAATTGCATTTCAAATATTTAAATAGATTGCCATTATTAGCGAGTGATCTGTGAAAATGTTGCTAAATACTTTGAAGCAAGCCGACAAGTTGGCAAATATTAACTCTTTAAATAACTTCTAAACAAATTGCATTTAAATTGCAATTGAGTTAATTATGGAGCTTTCGCAACTTGACTTTTGCTAATTGCAATTGTAAATTGAGCCAGCTAAAAATGTTGTTTCCATTAGCTGCAGCAATTGGAAAGTGGAAAATCTGGGTGGAAATTTTAGACTGCAACACGAGTCTCCCATTAATACGTCAAGTGATAAATATCGATTGTTGTGCTTACTCCAGAGCTGACCCAAATACCGAGATGAAAATAAAAAGTACATCGATGAGGCAATTTTCTGAACGATGTGCTAATCAAGTCGAAAACACTTTTCGTGATGAATGATGCTAATGTCAGAGTATCATCCGCACATCAGGTGCTCTTCAAGTCCCTCTGAGTGTGTTAATGTGATAATGGAAATTAACAACGCTCAAATGAGCAACACAGCACTAAAGAGCAACACACGCCACCAGCGGTAATCATAATCAACATCCAACATCAACAACAATAAACACATCAGCATTGCCTCGACTGGTTATTACCCTAGAAATATTTTTGACAGCCCTGACTAATGCTAATAACTGTTTTTTAATAATTCAAGGTCGACTGGCAAGTGTTCTGTTTTTTATATTTATCATAAGCCTCAAGTCAACCAACATTTTTATACTAATATAGCTGAATATATAAAATATAAAAATTATATTAAAAAATTTTGGAATTTCATATAATTTTTGTTTAAATCTGTATTTTTATTTTAAAAAAATACAAAAAAAAATTATAAAAATTACAAAGAGATTTGTAAAAGTTGTTTTGTAATATCAAAATAAGCTGCATAAATAATAAAATACAATAATATTACTATATGTATTTAATCATAAGATATATAAATATATAAACAATATTAATGTATTTAAATATAATTAAAAAATTGTTTATAAATATAAGGCACATATATACATCTACTTTGTAAGAATACCATAATTTAATATAATATAATATAATAAAATTATTGTGCAATTATCGCACTTAAATAAATGAGTTTTTGAACAGTCACATCCTGTTTTGATATTCTCTCAATAGATAAATGCTCAAAGCATGCCACAAATTAGCTTAGCCAAGCTGAATTTGGGTTAGCTTTTGCTGGTTGTTCAACTCAAATCAGCTGCCTCGACAAAGGATGTTGCACAGGAACAAGGCAGCAAAAGGAAAACAATCGTCAGCCAAAATCCTTTTTGTCAGCTTTTCTCTTTGATATTTTGCTGTTGTTTGTTGCTGTTGTTGTTGCTTGTTGCTGTTGTTTTTTGTTGCTGTTGTTCTAGTTGCCTGTTCGCTGCTGCTGATGTTTTCAATTCGAAACAAAATTGAATCAGTGAAAATGGCAACCGGAACGGAGAAAAGAGCGAGAGAAGGAGAGAAATAGCTGCATTGAAGTCTTTGACAGTGATTGGATTAAGCCAAGAGGAGCTCGGTTAGCTGAGTGACTGCCTGACTTATAATGCCGTTAAAAAGAGCTTTCCAATCAATGGCAGCCACTTGCGCTAATTGCCAAGCAGGATGCAAATGAAGTGAAAGACAAGCCGAACACACATAGAGACATATATCAAAATGAATTTGAATAGATGAATATGCAAGAGCTCCTTTGTGCAACTTGAATTCTTGCATCAAATTAGTTAATAGAATCTTAATTTTACTTTTGAAATTCTTGTGTAGTTTTTCTCTCTGTGTACAGCAAATGAAATGAAAACAATGCCTGTCGCCAGATAATAAAATATCAGCCGTTGAACCAACTTCAAAGCGATAAGCCAAATGCAATGCGAGTTCAGAGCTCAGTTGAAACAGCAGTTACAGTTGCAGCTGCCACAATGATGTGTCGCCTCCACCAGCTTCTATTGCTATTGTCTTGCATATTTGTTGCTATCTCCAGCCGCAACTTAGAGCCACACTTGGAGTCGGAGACAGAGTTCAATGCAAACTATATGGAGCAAGTGCTGCGCAATGTGAATCCAAGCATTGATCCTTGTGAGGATTTCTATGCCTTCGCCTGCGGCAATTGGAGTGCAAATTATAATGATACTGATAACTATTTGGATATGCCTGGCTATATGGATTTCCAATACAATGCACAACTGTTGACGGCGCTGGAACAGCAACAGCTTCAAGGGGGCATTTATGAACAGCTTTGGGCTTATTATGTGTCCTGTCGTGATTTGGAGCAGCCGGCATTGAATGAACTGTTGCATCGATTGGAGCTCGAGCTGCAGCTGGAGTGGCCCATCTTTCGGGCGAATCAAAGTGAAATGTGGCGCAATGAAACCCAATTCGATTGGCTGTCAACGCTGGCCAAGTTGCGCGCTTATGGCCTGAATGGGGTTTTTATCAAACAGGATGTGAATGTGCGACGCGAGAATGGGACGCATTATGTGATTCTATTGGCGCCACAGCCAGTCGAGGCGCCTCCACTCACCGGACAGGAGATAGAGCATTTGTATGTGGCTTTCGGACTCGATTTGCAGCTGGCCAAAAAGCTGACAGCGAAATTAATGCAACTCGAGTTGAGATTGAGAAATGTGAAAAGAGATGCAGCCGACAGTGAAATGTATGAATTGAATTTGTTGCAGCTGCAACAGCAACTGCCCCAAATCAATTGGCGGCACTATCTTAACATGGTGCTGGGGGCACCACCACAAGCAGAGCAGCTGCTGCAAATCTCCACACTGAGCAGCAACTATTTGGAGCAACTGCAATTGATACTCGCCGAGAGCTCAAATGAAACAATCTGTTATTATTTAATGTTCAAATTGCTGTACGCCCTCAATGAGGAGCTGCCTGTTGGGAGCAAACGTGAAATGACCTGTGTGCTGCAGCTGCGAGGACATATGCCCCTGGCCATGAACTACCTGTACGAGCAGCACTACTACAAGCAACGCCGGCAGCAAACTGATGCAGCCTTAAAGCGTTTGCAGCGTGAATTGATTGGGGAATTTGAGCGTTTAGTGTTGGAGAATCAATTACAATTGAATGGGGATGAGCAATCATTTGTGCTGGAGGAGTTGCACTCGCTGCGCCTGAAGATATGCAATATGCCAGGTGATTTACAAATGAAAGAGCTGACGGAATACTACAGGGATGTGCAGCTGCAGCCAAATGATTTTTATGGCAACAAGTTGCAACTGCTGCGTTTCCATCAGCGGCGCGAACAACAACAGCTTAAAAATCAAGTCGGCTTCTTTGCCACACATGATTACTATCAACTGGAGCCGCTTGTTGCACGCAGCTCGTCCCCCGTGAAAATCTTTCAGAATGCCGTGGTGTTGCCACACGCCTATTTGCAGCTGCCACTGTACGATGCACGTCTGTCCGAGCTGCTGCAACATGCCCAGCTGGGCTTCATATTGGCCCATGAGATGCAACATGCGTTCGACCTGTTCCACATTGTCTACGACGCACGTGGCAATTACAATCAGACGGGCGTGCATCTTCTGCAGCATTTCGACAACTTTACCAGTTGCTACACCAGAAACGATTCGGAGCAATTGCTGCTCTCCGAGAGCATGTCGGATATTGTGGGTCTGCGTTTGGCTTATGACTCCTACTTTAATCATCGTCAGCGGGCGGCAGAGCAGCAGCAATCAGCTGAAGAAGATTACACGGCAGAGCAGCTTTTCTTTATCAACTCGGTGCAGTTTCTGTGCGCCAACATGGAGCGGATTATGATTGTAAACACCACAACGGATGTGGAGCATGGCCTGCACAATGAACGCGTCAATCGCAATTGGCCACATCACGACCAGTTTGCCAAGGCCTTCAATTGTACGCCAAATCAGACTATGTTTCAACCGGAACCGTGTCGCCTCTGGTAGACCAGAGTGGCATAGTTGAAAATTGCGTGCGCCAAACAATCCAAAATATCGATTAACAGTCATTTTACGACCGTTGTATGTCTAACTGTACATCAAGTTAATAAACAAAAATAGTTTGTTGCCTGCATATTAATGGCCTATAAATATTTAATTCAGAATATACAATTGACATATATAAAAATTAATTGATTGGCATTATTGAAAGGTCGATTCTTTTTACTATCGATAACATACACATATAAAAATAAATGAAAGTATAAATTAATTGACATTAATGATAGTTCGATTGTTTTTGTAATCGGTAACATACCCATATAAAAATTAATGACAATATAAATTAATTGATAGTTTGATTGTTTTAGTTATCGATAATACTCAATCGGAAAAAAATTAAATCGACGATGATTTCTCTATTTCAAAATTGTTCTATGATCATATAAAATAGCTCCTCCATTCAAAATTGTTCAATTATCACAATCAATTATCAAATATATTTATGTTTCCTTGATATTTTTAATTGCTTTATTTCCTTATTAATATGAAGTGAATTAAATTGACTACAATTTAAGATTCAATAGTTTTTAAAACTGGAGAGTATCGCTGGGTCTATCACAACATGGACTTTGGTTCAATGGTGCGTAAGCTGTTTGTTCCAGTTAATTTGATTGTCTTGACAATGATGAGAAGCATGGACAGGAACAAGAGAGAGCAGAGGGAAAAACACTCGTCAACCGAAAATCCTTTTTGTCAGCTTTTCCTTTGCAATTTTTGCTGTTGTTTGTTGTTGATGTTGTTCTTGCCTCGTCGGCTGCTGCTAAAGTTTTCAATTTGCAAAGAAAGTTAATTTGTGTCAAGCTCAAATTGAATCAGTGGAAATGGCAACCGGAAGAAAGGAATTGCCCTTTTATCGCAAAGGAAAGAAATGCTGAAGGAACTATTTCTTCTAGCAACTTAATTGAAACGTGAAAAGCTTCGTTTGTATAACAAGTTTTCAACACTTGAATTGCGTACAGGATTTGCACAATTGGGATTACTTGCGCCGTGTATCCAGTGCGATAAAAAAGGAAACAAGCCCACGGTTCGACCTTGGGCAGAAACAGCAACAATGACAGCGCAACAATGAAACAACAACACGCAACGATAACAACAATGTGCATAAATTACGGCACGGCCTTCATTAAAATGTAAATGGGACCACGCCCATTACTTCATTCCATTCCATCCATCCATCCATCCATCCAATCATCCAAGCCAAGCCATCCATCCATCCGGCCATTCATGATGTCAACTTTCGCTTCGTGTGCAAATTATGTGTAACTCATATATATATATATATATAATTTATAGCATACTCGCATTGTATTGCATTTAATTTATGGCGCATATATTTTGTTGGCAATTTATGTGGCCCACGCACGTGTTGCATTTGGATGTGGCAAGGGCGATACGAGGAACTGGGGCCACGTGCCCCGAAAGTGTTGCAAATTTAAATTGTGTCAGTGGTGGCTCGGACGTTGTCAGGAATGCGCCTTGGGGCATGGATGGTCTTGTCAGCTTGCAGCTTGTCCGACACTTGATACACATTTCACACCAGCACAGCGCACAAAAGTCAACAGTGAGGCAAAGAGCGGTCAACACACAGTGGAGCAATGTGCTCAATTTTCGATTAAAAATACTTTCTACTTGAACCGTTTCAGAAACAAGCTTTGATGCAGCCCACTCAGAATTCAAACTCAACTTGTGTACCCTTCCGGTTTTTAACGCTATCGATTTCTATCGATACTATAAAGAAGAGATTTATATAACATTTCGCAGATCGAAAACAAATGGAATGCTTTACAAATTTATGTTTTGTTAATCAAAACATTATAATTACAGTAAGTACGGCAAAGGAAAGAAAATTTAGACGAGGGTTTTTTTTTTAGAGATTTTAGGTTCGATTTCTCCTGATGAGAATGTCTCTCGAAGCATTTTGTATGATATATTTACAAATAGACAGCAATTATGAAAGTTTAGAAAATAACTGCATTTTATATATATTGAAATATTTATTTATATTTTTTTTTTTCAGTTAACTTCAACGGTTTGTGGGCACTGTTTGGCTTTTGTAGGGTTTCGCAACCCACAAAGAAATTCATATATTTCAAAACAAACGACAGCCGCGGGAGCCATGGAAATGCCGCACATTTGGTGGCCATCTCACCAATTGGTCACTTGATACACATTCGACCAACCAGTTTGCTTGTAAATGTTTGTTTTTTTTTTTGTTGTTTTTTGAATTGCATTTTTTTGTATTTTTATTCTTTGTTCCGGTCTGCGGGGTGCGCTTTAGCTAAGCGGGATGGGGGAGAATGTTTGTGCAAGGCTTTTGCTAATTACTGCGAGTGTGCAACAAATTAAAATGCAATTTAAGCAACCAACCAGAGTGGCAGCTGTTGTCTTCTTGCCACGCTTGCCATTGCCATATTCTTGCATTCATGTGCAGCTAGTTGGCCAACAATTGAGCCTACACACGAGAGCTTAGCCATAGCCAAATCCAGAGTTTTGTTAACGAAGTTTTTGTTGTTGCCTTTCAACCAAATGTGGGTTAAATGCTTTTTGCGGATTACACAGCACCGCAATTTAAAGTTGCCCCTGTGTCTGTTTATTTTTTTCGCGCACAACTTTTTGCTGCTCTTTTTTCTATGTGCGTCAAATGCAAATAGTCAATTTGGCCAACCTATGCAAAACGCTCTTTTTATTTCAATAAATTGAATTCAAGCACTTATCACAAAAACACTCGCCACAAAAAAGTATATAACTATATTTGTAAAATAAAGTCAATTAGCTGGCAAATTTTCCGGCTACACTAAATCCAATTTGTGTGCAATTTATTAGATTGTTGGTTTTTTGTTGGCTATTTTGCGAGTTGTTCGTAATGAATTACAACATTATTACAAAGTTGTAAATTATAATTTAAAGGCAAGTAGGTTTGCTGCTAAGAAGTGATTAACAAATAGTAATTAGAATAATAATTTTTTCCAATGGAAGTGTATTAAAAGGAAATAGTATCGTAAAATAAGAGGAATTTGTTTCGCAAATCTAATTTACAGTACGCAATATATTAAATTTATAATTAATCGATTGAACAGCAGGAATTCCTTTTAAATATCCAACTTGTCATAAATGTATTACCATTTTATAAATCGACTAGAATTTTTTTTTTCAGTATTTGAGCTTCCTCTATATTATCACAGTATTCCCCTTCTCTACTCAAGGTGATAAACAACTAAATACTGCTATCTCTAATAACTCTATTACTAACAACAATTTAATTTGTCACACAACATAATAAATGAAATTGAGTAGCAATGTTAAAATCAATCTGTGTTTACTACTATTGATAGCCAATGAACTCATTACAACTGTGCCTTATCAAACAACAATAGTCATTATCATTATTCGCTACAATCGTGTTTCCTTTATTATAGAAATTACTCATATGTCTCGTTGCAATATTTGATTCATGCTGCGACGGCTATTTGAGTGTAATCAGGCCAAAAGTTTCATTACCACAAATTGTTCCGTCAGTGGGCGGCAAACAGCAGGCAGACCAGACCTCAAAGCAATTTGGTCAAAAGCAAACAAGTTATTTGCAGACATGCAATGCGACGTCGACGACAACGACAACAACTAGAGAATAAACTTGTTTTCCGTAAAATATTACGAGTAATTATAATCAAATTTCCGGCGTTAAATGCAACTATGTCAACTAGATAAGATTTTGCATGCGCTACAAAGTCCGCCCTATATATGAATTTACATATATCTATGTATCTTGACAGGCAGACGGTCTCTCTACACTCTCAGATAAAATCTGTTCTAAATTAGAATTTGTTTTCTTCAACTTAGACTAGTCTAAATAGTCTTTCGAGTCTCGGAAGATAACCTGTCTTAAGCAAATTAGGAACAAACAAATTATTAGATAGCAACTTTATTCTACAAATTTTGAAATTTTTGGATTTGGTAAATAATTTCAATGCTATCAATCAAGACAAAAACTTAAACAAGTATAAAATAAAATACTCAGCTGAAAAATGTACGCTCCATAACTATTTGCAAAAAATTAGAAGATACAAATTTAGAATCAAAATACTTTAATTATGCTGATAAAATTGAATGGCAGAAATGATTTAGACTCCAAACACTTTTTTGCTCTAAAAACGCAACTGTTTTCAAATAAGAACAACTGTAATATTGTACTTAATTTAAATAAAAATTATCCATATTTTTTCTTAGTGCAAATGTGTGCATATATCTTGAGTGACAGATGAGAATCAACTAATCAAATCGACTCGAAGCTCGGCACTCGTCAGCCGGCACTTTGGTCAGTCAATTATTTATGCTGACACTTAGTGCGCTTGTGACTGCAAGATAATTGGCAAAACGAATACACATACACAAACACACCACAAACCACACACACACACACACATATACACACATGCAGAGACTGCAACACACACTCAAATCTCTACTCGATATACGTGGCGTATGCGTAATGCTGATTTGATGCCCATGTTAATGCATTGGTAAACAACATTAGCACAACGAGCATTCACACACACACACACACACACACACACACACACACACACATGTGTGCACACACGCAATAATTAAGTGTGGCATGTTGAGCCAGGTAGTAGACATGACCATAGACACCATAAAAATCATTTAATGCACTCTGTCAATTTTAATGGCCTTCGATTGGCGCTGCAAATTTGCAAATTTGGCTGTCAAACTCCAAAAGCGGAGGTCGCCGCATTTAATTGCCACTTTCTGTGGCAAGTAATCGGGAGGCGGGGCACAGATGCTAGCTAAAATAAAAAAAAAACTTGTCAATTAACTGAAAAAGTTGGCAAAACTTCGCGTAATTTCAGTTTTTGCCAAGTTTAGACAGAACGGAAGCAAATAACTGATTCGGTTCGTAACCAAAAAAAGGAAAAGAGAGAAAAATAAGTGAAAAATTAAAAAAAAACGAAAAAATATGTAATTAAGTTAAGTAACTGATTAAGAAAACTAAACGGAAGCTAACAGAAAAGGGAGATGATGATGAGTCTGTAAAAAACTTTACAAATTAAAACTGTTCGTAAAAAAAAAGAAATTCAAGAAAGAAAAACTAATCGTCTTGGATAAGTTCGAGTGGGAGAAGTTCGACTGTACTTCACAATTTCTCATTGCTTACCAAATCTTACGAATGTGTTAACAACGCAGTTTATCACCAGGCATGCATGCTTGATAATTCATATTGCATTTGATTTGGTATTATGACTCCCAGTGTTGTATAACTTTGTTGCTCATTTGTCATCATATAACTTGGAATTGCCGACTCATTTTTCAGTTTTTCTGTTTTTCTGTGTTTTAATTTTTGTGTCAACGGATGCCTAAATAAATAGGCTTTGTAATATGCAGCTTATCGGTTTAACCGGACTTTGGGGCTTGTGGACAAGTGCCGCTTGCTGCAAACAATTAGACAAAGTGTCGTCGTTGCAACACCAAAAACAACAACAGCAACTGGCAACAATTTATCCGTCAAACTGTGCATATGGCTAAGCTCATAAAATCCCGGACAAACATTGTTGACTGGCGCCGTCGCTGAAGCCAGAATGGGGCGCGGTTCGTCATGGAATAAGCACACACACACACATACATATTCACACACACATTCACACACACATACTCACACACACAACCATTTACACACATGCACAGATAGAGCATTTCATTCATGTAGGCTTATTGTTTTTGGTTTGTTTACGCTTCATTTGGATTTTTTACTAGGTTTCATTTGCCTTAAGTGGATTTCTGTGCTAATTGGCGCTCAAAGCTCAAATATTAATATTGCACCATTTATTGGCCAAATTATGAAATTTATATAATCTTTACTTGGAATAAGAAAATAAAAACAAATAACAGTAACTTTAATGAATTTCCATTGAATATTCAGTTCTATTTACATAAATAAATAGCAATGAGCAATAGGGTACAAAGAGTTCTATTTATTCAATTGTGGTGGCTTTATAAGGTGTATATAAATTGCTAGATATAGAAATAAGTATGTGCGCATAACAAGATGCTATATATATATATATAATAAATATGCATATATGCAATAAATAAGCAATGAGTAAATAAGCAGCTAGTCAAACAAATTGGTTGTGTTTTTTTTTTTAAATTGGCATAGCGCTAAAAGTGCCATAATTTTGTTTGTGTAATATTTTTTCAGTTTTCAGTTTTGTGTTTACACTAATCAATGTGAGGGGCAGCCTTTAAGAGGCATTCAAAATCCCTCCATTTAAGTGTGTTATTTATTTATTTTATTTTTGCTCATTTTGAAAGCCGCTTAACGACAACCATTTATATTCCATTTGCTTTGAATGGACAGCCACAAGTCGGGACGATTATACAGAGAGAAAAATTAATTATATTTTTCTACAAATTTCTCCTTAAATCTTACATGAAAAGGGCTTAAAATACTGAAAGTATTTCTGTACCATTTAACCCAAATTATTTTGAGTGCATATTACTTGATATTTTCTTTCTCTGTGTGTGTTTTATGCATTTCAAATGGTACAGAGTTGAACAAATTCATTGCAGCAATAAAACAATGCAATTAAAATGGCTAACAGGAAGGAGAGGAAGGTGGATTGTTACTGGACGTATGTGGGTCATAGTGCCACAAAAAGTTGCAGAGCCATTTTGGCTGTTAGCTGCCCACTATGAAAAAGCCATTACAATGCCCATTGACAAAACTGCTGACAGCCAGGCGTGTGCCGCAAAGAGACAAAGAGATAGAGTGGTAGAGAAATAGAGAAAACGGAAGGCGGAAGGTTTTCACTAGCTGGAACTGTCATTCCACACTTGGCAGCCATGAAACCAAGTACCACCATTGGCAAGGCTGCAGAGCGGAGCTAATTTAAGTTCTTAATATGTTCAGTGCAGCAAGTTGTTGTTGTGAAGCTGTTGCATAACAGCAAAAAAAAAGTAGAACGACATCGTCACTAATTAATCATTAAGCCCACGCCCAGAATGCAGCCATAGAATCCATTGAGACCAAATGCAATAAAACTAAAAACTATAAAGAAAAACTGCTCTGTTCGACATGATGAAGATTTATTACACTTGCAGTGGAGAATTCAACAGTTTTAAAAATTCTACAAATTGCTACTATGGGATTCAAATGATAGCAGTAAGAATACAGATATATTTAAAGTTTATCCAATTAGCTGCAGGACTGAAACGAGTTCGAAGAGATGCGGCTATTGATGCTCATTGAGTATATATTGCTGTATATATCTATTCTAATGGAAAGTGTCTCATTTCATGTGTTGTAATTGTCATACCCTCGCATACTAGGGTATCACAAGCGACGACGACATAAAAATGAAATGCCAACAGTTGGCGGCAACTAGGCAACCCGAACCAATCAGCTGGTTTGGGTCAAATGTTTGGTTTCGTTTGAGAAGCCACCCACCCACAGCCAAAAAATAGATACTTTCTATTGCGTAAAATTTGTGTGTGTTGTTTATGTGTGTGTGTGTGGACATCGATGATAAATGTTTGCCGGGTGAGATTGCACATGGGGAAAATTAATGGTTGCCCTCAGCGATATGTTGTCTGCTTTTGTCGGGTTGTTTGGTTGTTCGGTTGTCTGCTGCGGGTTGTTGAGTTTGAGTGTTTGGCATCCGTTGCACTTGCAACCTGGCAACTCATGGCAACCACTGTGCACCACAACACAGGTGGTGTTTTATGTTGATTATGCAGGTCCTGTAATTGCACTTGATTATAGCTCTCCAACTGCTTTTATTTTTATGAAATATATGTGAATATTCATATATTCAAATCAGAAAATTTATTAAGTGAAATTAGTATATCAAGTTTTTTCAACGTTTAAATATTCACAGAGATAAGAATTAGCAAAGTTTAATACAATTAATTGTATGAATTTCAGCTGCTTGATAACCCTTTTTATTCCAACTGCCGCAACCGCAAATATTTTTTTTTTTGCTTGAAATGAATTATTTCCAAGTACTTTATCTTGAATGACATCAAAAGCCGACATTTTTTAAACATATATATGACGCCTGAGTCTATAAGAAGTAAACACATTAAATTTAAAAAATAAATTTACTTCATTTAATTGATAGCTGAACAGGTTTTTTTCAAAAGGATTCACCCTTTTAATTAATATGTTTATTGGCATATATATTGATCAGCTGTAAAATCAAATCATCAAAATAGAATAAGAAACGCAGATGTTAACAGCTAAAACACATTTTCACATTGTACAAACCACAATCAGAAAGATTCTTTTAACAGCTGTGTTTCTTTCCATTTGATTTTAATTAAGATTTCATGCCATATTTTTGAAATGAATTCGTTTATTAATTTAAGTGCTTTATTCTTGTCAGTTGCTAATGTGTTCTAAAACACATTTTTGTCAGCTGTTTTGAGTGCAACTCCAATTCGGAGTCTTCAATTAAATACTCACACAAATTAAGTATTCAGCATTCAGTTCCAGTTGGTTGGATTATATTATCAATGCTGCTCTTTGGGTTTACTAAAGCTTAACAACCTGTTTCAAAAGGCAGCTGCCATTCATGTGGAAAATAAAATGTAAAAGAAATCCATTACAATATTTTCGCTTTCACCGGTCGCTGAGGTGACGGATGCTGCTGCTGTTGCTGGTGGCTCTTTTATCTGACTCGACAACAACAACAACAACAACAAATCCCTGACCTTTGTGGTTGCCATCTACCGCCCCCCCTCTTGTCACCCTCGCTCTTTGAGTTAATTACACATGGACCTGCCATATATCATCTGTGCCCCTCATTTTTTATCCAGCAATTCCCCTCTCAACAGACTGCACTGCCTACACACAAATTTGGGTCAGCCACTAAGCGTAAGTGAGTGTTATGTAAATTACGGCGTGCACAGCTTAAAAGGACCTGCAAAGAGCTACACCTCAACCGCTGCACCCGCGTCCTCCTCGTCTACAACTTCCCTTTGCAACTTGGGGAATTTTTTTTTTTTGGTTTTATGCCAGACAAAACTGGAAACGCTGATGCCGGCACCCGATTTGAGGGGCCGTTAGCTAAACTAAACTGCTGGCATTTCATTTCTCGTGGTGCGTTTTTAATTTAGCTGCCGTTGGCAGCTGAAAGTGCTCATCATGCGTTGTTTCTACACACACCGGGAGAAAGTTGGCGTATTAAAATCAAATTCGACTTAATTTGCAACAAGTGCAAGAAATAACAAATTTAGCATTATTTTTAAAATAGTTAAGTTATGCTTGTTCGAATATAATTGCATATATATTTCTAAATATATCTAAATATATCAAATGGTTTTTAATATTTTCTTTGTATTTATTATTATGAATTAATTTCTTTAAAAAGCAATCTTCCAATTTTAAAGCAAGAACAAATCACAATATTTTTCGCTTTGTGCATAAGTGTGCGTCAGGGGTTGGGCACACTGCAAACAAATATGCAGCTGCAACCAGGAGAAAAAACAGCAGCAGTGGCAAAGCTGATGAAATGCTCAATTGTAGAAAAGTCGCTGACATCGGCCGAACGAAGATTATATCATAACCACAGTCACACACACACACACACACACACACATACACATACATACGTACATATATTGTCATCAGTATTTACCGTCATCATCATCTACGTCAGCGGGAGCATTATAATGATCATCGCTCCTCTGCCTGCTATAATGCCACATGCGTCGGGCATTGACCATGACGAAGAGCAGCGCCAAAGCAGAATGTAAATAAAGCACAATAACAAGACAAGGCGCGACAACAAATAAGTAGGAACAAAGTGCACTCGGTAAGTGCACGACTTTTAGATACCCCCTGTTTTAACTCGAATTTTGTGGATTTATATTTTCAACTTCTGATTAATATTCAAAAATCGAATTAAATTTATTATTGCATTTTAGATAATTAGTAAGTGTCCGACTTGTAGATACCCCTTGTCTTAAAGTTTTAAGGCGATATTCGCATCAGCTGAGAAGCAAAAAATTTCAACACGAATTTTATGGACTTGTCTTTTTAACTTTTGATATATATTGAAAATCTAATTACATTTCTTATTGCATTTTGTATTATAAATATTTTATGCTTCGATTATCGCTGAGATAACTTATAAAAGTCAATATTTAATTGAATAGCTTACCTGCTGTTGTGCAACAATATGCCAAATAAAGTTCTGAAAATAAATAAAATGATGATTAATATTGATGTTACTTCAGTGAATATATTTGTAAATTTCTTACAAATTCAATTAATTTTCGAGTGAGCTCTAAACTAGATCCTAATTTTAAAAACCACAAGACAGGAACCACAATGCCTCATCGACTGTTTCCCCAAAAATCCAATAAGCACCTTTTACCACCGTGCACAGGGTATAAAAAGACACAATAAAGACGCGTAAAAGCAGACCAAGCACTAAACTCCAAGTACCAACATCGACATCGACACTGGCTACGTCTGTGGCAGAGTCAGTCTGTGGCGGCGGCACTTCCCCATTTGTCCGCGGAACAAGTCAACAATCTCATAATCAGTTAAATTACAAAGCAAAACAACGGACTATTGAAAAGGGTGGAGGGGTGCTGGGGCTGAAAAAAAACACTCTGCTTATTGCGTTTAATGAGCTGAACGACTTTGGCCAAGTGGGTGTGGCCCAAAGGCTGTAACGCCTGCTTTTTCTGTTAACCAAATATGAATTCAACACACGCAGCTACAATTTGCAGCCCGATCAAATTCAAACTTGTCGCAGCATGCCACCAAAGGTGAAAGGGCGTGTTGCACACTCAGCTAATTTTGATTATCGAGAATTTCATCATATAAATAACATTATTCATTGTGCAAAAGCAACAAAAGACTTCCTGTCTGTTCGTCCGTCTATCTGTACGCTGGGGTCATTCACAATTGGTGACCCATATGGGTCATGGGATGGTTCGTTTGGACAGCTGATCAAATTGTCGGTTTTATTACATATTGAATTAATTATTACGTATGCATGTATGCCTCATAAGCACGTCCGACATTTGGAACAACAGCAGCAGCTCTCAGCGGTTGAGAGCGGCTAAAAATAACAAATAACAAACTCGCAACGCAAATAAAATAGAAATGGAATTGAAAAACTCCAAGCGAATGGGCCTTTTGAACTGTTTGTCATAGTTGGCCCGGCAGCTTGCAGCAGCGGCCACCAAAATAGCCGCACAAATCTCATTGAAAGTCGCAGCCGCAGTGTGCTCCATTTGCCACAAAAAAAAAAATAACAAAATAAAAGAAAAAGGCAACAGCAGAAAACGACAGCGAAAATTAGATTTAGATATGGATCGCTGCCGCATCGACATTTCAATGCTCTTTGCAGATAAAAAAAAACCAAATTGTTCAGCTCTGTTTTAGTTTTAGTTTTATTTAAATGGAGTTTGCTAATGGATTTTCAAAGTAAATCATTTAATTTAAAGAATTTTTGTAAGATTGGATAAGATTAAGAGAATATAAATTAGGAGTGCTCATTGCCTGCGAATCATTCAGAATTGAATCTTATCAGGACTGAATCTTCGCCGATAGGAAGTCTGTGAAATTCATAAAAAAAAACCTACTATTAACCAAGATTTCAGAGACTGTCAAAATAATAATCAATTTCTGTACAAAAATAAACTAATTAAATCAACATTATTCTGGAACTAAAATTATCTAAGCTTTTTAAAATAACATTACAAATTATATGGATATATATATATAAGTAGCCACCTCCAATTTATAACACCCCTCAATAAAAAAAATGGTATCACATAAGGAAAAGAATACGTAATTCTCTTGATTATGGTATATAGATTCAGATCAAGATACAGCTGCTGTTGCCTGGAACTGTCTGGAACTGTTCCAAAATGTTTGTCGAGTCGAATTTAATGCGGTCAATTTTTGACAGGCCGCACACTATTTTCGAATATGAATATGAATGTTTTCTGAGTGGGTATTCATTTCGCTTTGGTCAGCGCTGGAGCGAAGTGATTTTTTTTTTCTTTTTTTAGCGCTCACTTTTCAATTGCTTGGAGCATCCTTCAATAAATCAAGCCGCTGATGTTATATACATATTTTTTGTCAGTTTTTCTTTTGGCTCGCGCTGCTGCAGATAATGTTTTTGTGGGGGGAAGTGAAGCATCTGAGTAGGATGATGTAGAGTTGAAGTGTAGCTGCTGCCCTGTCTAAAACTAATAAGACGTCAAGTAATTTTGACAACAAGCAAGTTGCACCGATAAAAAAAACTTTGGAAACGAAAGTTTTTTTTTTTGCCGTGGCCTCTCAAACAGATGTTTTCAAAGTAAACATGAGACTCTTAAAAGAAGTGTTCAAATATTTCATTTTCTTTGCAAGTACATTCACTCGTATATATATATATATATATATATATAATCTTTCTTACAGTGTACACTGTATCTTTATGTTTACAGGAAAGGTTATTGCACTCAGCAATACATAAATCATATGTTTGGGATAAATGATCTCAGCATATAGAATTAAATCAGATTTATAGTACTAAAAAGAATTTTAATATTTATGGGACCTATTATTTGGCTAAAATTTGACCTACTAAAAAAAAACATATATTATAATAAGCCTGATTTGAAGTCCTATAAACTTGTTATACGGAAAATTGTTATAAATATAACGTAAATTGAAGTCTAAGTCACATGAATTTGTTATCAGTTATTATGTCAGGAATTAGATATAATATTGATTGAATAGTTTTAAGTAGTGTCAAATTAGAGCCGAAAACACATTTTTAAAATGATCATTTACAGGAATCGATATTTTCATTACGATTGTGGTGGAAAACATATTCAATTCAGTGGAAAGGTTAGGTTTACAGAACACAACTATAAGACTATTTTCGATTAAAAAGAAGATTATAAGAAATGTATCTTTAACTTTACCTGTCTGAGGTTCAGGTCACAAAGAGTTCAAGCTGATTTGGACATGATGCAAGATACGAGCTCGTAAAAACAAAAGTATCTATCTTGTGTATCTCTGCGCTACGTTGCAAATAACGGTTCACAACAATTATACCCGCTGGGGTAAGGTCATAAAAAAAAATAATATATATATATATATATAAGGTCTCGGCACTTGGCTACGCTTTTGTGGAAATTTTTTTTTTTGCTTCCTTACAAGCCAAAACTTTGTCTGCCAGCTATTTTCAAGGTGGGGGCTTAGGGGACCAGACGTGGGGGTCAGTGCTTTCATCTTGCTATATTTCTTTGCCCACTGAGGCATTATTTATGTATGTGTCCAACTAAAGGCGGGGCAACTCTGTCAGAGCAAATCTTAAAGCTATCTGATATAAAAACCCGTGTGAAAATTGCGGCTTAAGTGTAAAATTGCAGTTGTGCGTGGGCGGCAAGGGCACGTGGGCGTAGCAGGTGTGTGTGGGTGAGATGTGAAGTGTCAAACGGTGATAAGCGCTCGGTTTATAGAGTTGTCAAGTGCACATAAAATGTGTGTACACTGAGAAATATATAAATATATATTGAAAAGTTACAACCAACAAAAAGAAGATCTAATTACAAGCGTATTTCTGTCTTGTTATGGTTTCAGTTAAAGACAACTTTTGTGGTTTTAAGAACGGACTATACATTTCTCAAAACCAAGCTTTAATTTCACAAACGTCGATTCTTGTCATCGGATAAATATATAAATATATATGCAGGCTTGTACGTATTACATATTAATTGCCAAACCTATACACTTCTTTATCCATTATTCAGGGTATTTAAATTCTAACCTAGTTGCAGAATTTCTCTCTGTGTAGTCACATTTAGATACGAGCTACCCGCATTTGACACGCCTGTTTTGCGCGGTTTTTCGGTTAACATGGGTTAAGTACAATCCAAAATGCCGCTCATTAGCACGCGTACACACACACACACACTCACAAACACACATAATCTAGGCACACACGCTGCGAGAATTCGAATGAAGTTGTTAACACTGAAGAGGCCACTCGGTTTTTGAGTGTTTTTCAGGCCAGTAACCAGGAAAAAGGAGAAGCCAGCGGGTTGCCTGTAAAACAGCACTTGACCCTGGGCCAGTAGATAACACCAGCAACAAAAACAACATCAACAACAACAAGCCATTTGAGTTTATGACTTGTGCCATTTACACTCCTCTCATCTCGATTGAATGACTCAGGCGTTATGTCCTTGCTTGCGTGTATTTGAGGCATTAAAGGACACGTCGCCGGCAAAACCCAAATTCCCCAAACACGTTTACACAGTGCTTACACATAAATTATGACTTCTCTAAATTGGAATTGACTAGAAATTTGAGTCATTATTCTGAAAGCTTTGCAGGCTTTTAAATTAACATTTGTATTCGCTTCAGGTAGATATATTGATGTGAATATATTTTGGAATACAGCAAGAGTATAGAAAACAAGTTGTTAAACATATTAATTATTAAAAAAAACACAGTTAATAAAGTTTAATCTAAGAAAGAACTGGTTTTAATGCACAAATTTATTTATTTTACAGTTCATTAAAAATATATCAAAAATTATTTCCATATACCTGAGCCGATATTCATGAAACGTGAACGAAGTTATCGATTATTAGGAAATAAACCTAATCCCAGAACCTGTATTTCATAGTTTTGCTCTAGTTCATGTAATCTCTGAGATAGGCTTGTTATATATCAATAAAATATATACACCTTTTATATTGACTTATTTTCTATACTTTTGCACAATTTCACCAAATCCCTTAACACATTTTTAATTGTTAAAGAATATTTAGAATATTACTGTTGTGAGCAGCTTTTTAATATTTTTTTGCTTGCTGCTGACTATTAAAATGTGTCCTTAATTCAATTAATTTACAACCAGGTCCTTAAGTGGCTGTCAACCCAGGATATGCTGTGTGGCCAAATATTTTGAGCTTTTTGCGGTTAAAAAAAATATAATTTCCTGAGGTCGCCCCTAAATTGACAGTCAACGTTTCGAGACACTGATTTTCATTCTGGTAAGTTGTTTCCCTAAGCCTTCAATTTTTTCTGTATATTGCGAGAAGCTTTAAATTGTACGCAGCTCGTTAAATAATTTGTAAAAGCAGATGAATTTGTTGGCGAGGGGAAGGTGATGTCCAAAAATGCTTGACAAAAACGCAGTGTGGCATGAACGCAATTGCAAATTATGAAAAGTACACTTGGAGAAAAACGTTTTACGCTTTTTTCTCTTATAACTTAAAGTAAATATTTGTAAATAAGTAATAACCAAATTTGATTTGCAAATCAAACAAAAACCAAATAAGAATTTCATATTTCAGCCTAAGGTTTTCTTTACCTTGGCTTAAGTACATAATTTTCTATATGGTTTTTTGGCGAGTGCACGTACAAAAGCGACATAGAAAAAGGTGGAAAAATGCGACGTCGACCGCAAAATTCAAATGAAAATGCAAAAATGTGAATTCATGAAAAGGCCGAAAGAGAAAACGGGTCTGGGTCTGAGTTCTGGTTCTGTTTCTGGTTGTGTGTCTGAAACGTCGTCAGCTGTCGACGGCTCTGCTCTTGAGCTTGAATGGCAGCCAGACACAGCAGGAGGACAGGAGAGTTACACTCCCTACACACACACACATACACATACACCAAAATACAGTCAATGTGCATATGTGTGTGGTGTGTCTGGGTCGAGTCTGGTGCCGGGTCTGACTTTGGCTTTGGTTCTTGGCTCTTGGCAATTACGTCAATTGCGCAAATGTCCAAAATGTAGCAAACAAAACCGTTAAGCGGAAATCCACTGCAATTTATGACAGACTCATCGCCACCATCGAGTCATAGCTATTATTATTACTTACACCCTGCCAATCGAAATTGCTATAAAATAAACTTTTATCTTGAAAAATTGATTTTGACTCACGATTCTGTGGTATTTCTAGAAAGCGTCTTAATTTACAGCTGGAATGAGCAAGTCTCGTATATGCGAAATATGAATCAAATCTGATTACGCAAGATAGAAATTATATATACATATAAACAAGTGTTGATATGATATATACATAAAATATAAAAATGTATTACGCTTGAATTCTTTGCAGATTGCAGTCGACTTTAGAACAGAATATAAACATTTAAATGTTTAAACAAATTGCTATTATGATTAAATTTTCCTTCTTGAAGTCGTATACGCTTGTTAATAGAATTTTCTTGGTGTCTGATTCATTGCCAGTTGAAGTGAAGCTTTTGCATAGTGCTGATGCTTATTTGTTGTTGTTGCTGTTATTATCATCCAGAATTATTGTTGCAGACATCGCTGTCGGCGCATTTGTCTGCAGACTCAGACTCCATTCAAGCCTGGACGAAAGCTTTGAGGAGTGGAATCAGAGGTGGGTGCGCTGCACGGCAAATGGTGCTCGGTGGATTTTTGGTTTTTGTAGCTGTTGTAGTTATTCATAAAGTTGGCGGCAACAAAAAAATAAAATAATAATAAAAAAAAACCAGAAACCGAGAACTTTTCTCTGCAACCACATTAAATTTTTAAAGTACGCGCTGGATTATTATTTTTCTTGTTGTTGCATGGTAAACACCAACACATACACACACACATACGCATGGTGTTGTAGTATTGGTTTTTTTTTTTGCGTAGTTGCTGCCTGACTCGTTAGGCTTTGAGTGCAACAGCAGCAGAAGTTGAGGCAGCACCAGCCTCCGCGCTATTTATAATTTTCTTTTATTTACTCTGTTTTTCAAAAAAATGGACGAGGAGTATTCAGAAAATTAAAAGCTTGATTCAGCATAAATAAAAATTGAATTATCGAAATGGAAGCAGCGTAGCAGAAACAGAACAAAAACGAATTAAAAAGTTTGTCCGGCATTCAAAGAACTCAAAATAGTTTCCATTTTAAAGTTATCCAGCTTGGAATGTTTGCTTATAAACCAATTTTCAACTCATGACAAAATAGTTCCAACTCTAAAATAGTTTTTGTTGGGGGGGAAGAAAAAATTAACAGTGATTTCAAAAATGGGGAACAGGGTTGTTTTCAGACTGTAAAAATAAGAAGAAGAGCTGATGATAAAGGATAACAAACCGATTTTGGCTTATTGAATCAATAAAAGAAAACAAAAAAAAGGAAATTGTTCTAATCGGATAATTTTGGTTAACGGTTTTGCTTCCGGGAAAGGTAAGGAAATCAATTAACGTTTAATTTTGCTGCCGGTTTTGTTCCAAAGTTTCAATAAGTTAATTTCAGTTGTTCCCTTGTTTTTGTTACATTTAACATAATAAAATATTTAATATTGATAATTTATAATTATAATTTATATCTTAATTGAGGACCAATTGATAAATGAACAAGTTTTGTTTGATTAGCGATTATTTTTTCAACGTTTAATATGTAGGGAAGAAGAGCTGATATTGCATCACAAACAGAGTATTGCTCAGTCGAAAAAATTCAATTGCAAAAAAAACTTTTTTTTTGCCTTTCGTTATTTTATTTTTTTTGTTAGCTGCAACTGTAATTGGCTGCCGACGACGTTTGAAGAGCGTTGGCAAACGTGTTTATGGCTAAAAATTCAAAGTTGGTGGTTTTTCTTTTTTCTATTTACTTAAAGCGGCGAGGCCGCTGCATGTGTGGGTGTGGGTGTGTTTGTGCCTGTGTTAAGCTTACCTTTAGTTAAACATGACACGGTCACACTGTCCGTCAGTCTCTCTGTCGACGTCTCTGCTGCAATATTATCAATGGCTGATAAGAAAGCACGAGGGAGGAGGGGCGGGGGGATTGTTGGTGGTTGGTTGGCTGCAGCGGCACAAAAGTCACCCGCTTTGTGCTTTGTGCAAAAATGAAAAGAAATTAAACGATAATTTGTGAGCGACCAGACGCGACTGAGACGCAGACAGCGGCAGATGCAGCGACAGCGTCTCTCTCACTATCTCCCTTCCTCTCACTGTGTGTGTGATGTTGTGTTTGTGTTTGGTTTTGTTTGTTCTTCTTTCTTTTGCTTTTGCCTTTTACTTCACTCAACGCGTTGTTGTTGTTGCGTGCTGCACATTTCACTTATTTTTCATCACAATTGCATTTCTCTCACTCAATTTCATATTTCACTGCGTTTTTTGCATTTTTTTTCTCGCTTTTTGCTTTGCACGGCTATCCTGCGTGGGGCAAAGGATATAATTTTCTTTTCTTTTCTTTTTCTTTGGCTTTTTCTCTTTTTCTTTTCGTATTATGAATGCAACATTTGAGAAGTGACAATTTGCCGGCCGGGGTTGTTTTACGTTGTGTTGCTCACTGGCATTTTATTTATTTTACTACATATTTGGTTAGTTTAAGGTGAAATTTCACGCGCCGCAAAATGCGCACAAACACGCTCCAAATTTTCTCAAATATCAACTAAATGTACAATCAGTGTGCCCGCCGTTGGGCATATCAAAAAATACCAACTAAATTAGTATTTTCTATTTATGTCTACATGTCTACTCAAATTGAGTGGATGGCAACATGTAGCCTCAACTTATGCAGCAAGCTGGTCACACAGCTCATGCGTGTTTAAAATATATTTAGAAATTGGTAATTAAATGAAAATGAACCAAATATAAATATTTGTTTTGTAATTTGTACTTCCATAATAAGCCAGAACTTGGAACTTTAACTTTGTTAATATACTTTGAATTCAACTTGATGAGCAAAGTTGTGTACCCGTAGTGACAGATGGCGCTGGCTCTCGAGAGCCTTCTATTAACAAATGAGTGCAACTTACTTATCTTGAATAATGTGGCAACGCTGTGTTATTTAAAAATAGGTTTGTGGGTTTGCTAAAATAATATGTTTGAATGATATATAATCGTAACTGTAAAAGTGTAGAGCATTGAAATTATATAATTAAAAATTATGTATATATATTTATTATAGAATCTAAATTTTAGCAATATTAGGAAATTGGCGCTTATTTAAAAATGTTAATCGTAATGCGTAATAAGCTGAGATGAAATAGAAGAAATAAAAAGCATATTGAGAATAAAACAGACCCAAGGATTCACAAATCAAGAACTGTAAGTTAGACTGGTCACACTGAAAATCTGTGCAACGGCCAATGCAATTTCGGATGTTGCTCGCTAGGTGAGAACCTTTGCCAATTACCGTTTACCTATCTTCAGTTGCACACTTTACGCACACTATCATAGATGTATACACGTGAGAGATAGTAAAAAATGTAGAAACATGTTAAAATTCTATTTGACTATGCTTGCTTGTTAACTTTTGTAATGCTCTATAAAATTGCAAGTGAATACAATGAAAGAAAGGGAGAGAGAGATATGAAAAGGGGAGTCAGAGAGGGAAAGTAAAAGAGAGAGAGAGAGAGAGAGAGAAATATGATATATATATATATATATATATATATATAAGCAAGCGAGAGAGAGAAAAAAAGAGATATATAGTGTGAGAGATATTTGAGACTTACATTTGTTATCCAATTCGCTTATATCGATAACAAAAAGTCACAATACTTAAAATATAATCTTTCAATTGGTATGGAATATTTACTGGCATTATGTCTGCTGATTATTGGTATAGATATATTATTATATTTTTATGAAAACTTTCTCTCTCTCTCTCTCTCAACCGACAGAACGTTAATTACTTAACTCATTTTCTTGTAGCTTAAAACACATTTTCTAACTTTACATTTCTTCTCTTGAAAAAACGTACCTAACCCAAATATATTTCATTGCTAAGTTAATATATTGAAACCATTTCGAAATACCAACTGTTCTTGCTCATTAGCAGCACGTCGTTTGCTGATAATGTCACAATTGTTGCGGTTGGTTTCTGTCGGTTCGAAATTTCGACCAGACTGCAATTGGTTCTTGGGGATTGCACAGTTTCGAACGTACCGGTCGGTAATACTGGTGACGAGCAAACAAAAAAAAATATTTAAAAAAAATGTATTACGCTTCGGCGATTTGGCATTCGCGTTTTAAATGGATCGGCATCGCATTCGTGTTGGCCTTCGTTATATGCTGGCTGACTCAGGAAAATATCGTAGAAAATGGAGATTTTAATAAATCGCATAGTTCGACAGATCAAATTGTAAACGAAGAAATTGAAACAGAGTCGATGGACTCGCCACATCCATTGTACTATGTTTACAATGATCAGTGCAAAATACCCTATATAGATCCGTTCGCAAAGGAGGCTTTGGATATTTACAAGCCGTTGATATTTGAGGCCTGCACCAATGAATCGGATCTAGTTAAGCCCTATTTCGATCTGAACAGAAAACGCTATGTGCTCCAAATCGACGAAAGTGTTGCCGCCAAATTACTCAACTCCAGCGATATTGAGTTCAATTGCTATTATCAGGAAATTACCCGCAATGCTGAGGACGACGGCTATAACGAGTAAAGTTCATCTCAATTCCTATTTTAATTCTTGTCTGCGAAGTGTTTTATCTTAACTCTACTATATTATCTTAATGGCAGCACAATCTGATAATAGAAAATGTGCATTTCTTGTTTTTATAGTCTAAACAAATTAAAAATGGTTAAAATGCAAAATTTAATATACAGAAGAAAGCAGCTTCATTTCCATAAAGTATATATTCTTCATCAGCATCGTCTGTCCGAGCCGATTTATTCTCTGATAACCCGATTTTATTTTCTGTCTTATAAGGTCAACTTTAAATATACTTTAAGAGAATTAATATATTTAACAGCTGAGTCGAGCTCTCTCGATCAGAGCATTCTTTTTACTATTTTTATTATTTATTTTACTTTTATCATAATGAAGAAATTAGGAACAACTTATTTTGTTTTTAACCATAAACTAATTACATTTTTTCTTTATTACTAATTTATGTTTATTTAATTTTTATGAGCCTGAAATTTTTTTTAGGATAAATTTAGTTTTTTTTTTAATTGTTTCGGATAAAAATTAGCTTTTAAAAGTAATCTTCACGAACAGCAATTCAATTTCTAATCTTAGATTAAATCTATGCCCTTTTTTAAAGCTATACAATTATATTAAATAATTAATATATATTTATGTTTATGTTTCAAATTCTATAGCCTACCCCCACGGATATACTTCAGTCAGGGATATGTTGTGCCGTGGCACGTTCAGGGCATGATTGTGGCATGCAGCGAGGCAGCGAATGGCACAAATGTGTTGCAAACAGATGCATATGGTTTTATACAGTACATAGAGCCCCCAGAAACCAAGACGGCAAAGTCGACCCGCCGTAAGCCCAGTGTTATAATGTTTGGCATCGATTCCATGTCGAGAATAAATCTTAGACGCACAATGCCCAAAGTGTATAAGTATTTAACGAGAAGTGGCTGGCACGAGTTGCAGGGCTATAATAAGGTGAGTTCAAATAAAAAACTAATATAAAGTCTGGCTTTTAGTATAAGTAGTACATTTAATAAAAATATGATTTATTTTATGATGATAAAATGGGGAACTCTTCAAAATCATTAAGATGAAAAAATGCATTTCTGCAAAACAACAAATGTTTGGTTTCTTATTTGAGAATGTTTTCAAATATTATTCTTTTCAAATACTAAACGTAGTAAAATATAACCATCCATCTGATCTAATACAAATATTATTCAGCTGTCAAAACTTAACTATTATTCCGATCTTAAAAAGTACTTTTTTGTTATTGTTAGTAAAAATTGTAATTTATTGTTTACTGATATTCTGTATTAATAATTCATTAATTAAATTTTTTTTTTAATTATTCCAAAACATATTAAAATATACTCTAATCTGATGATCTAATTTCAGGTCGCTGACAATACATTCCCCAATTTGATGGCCATACTCAGTGGGTATACGCCGAATACGGCTAAGGAGAAGGTTTGTGATACGGATGAGGATGGCTGTTTCGATCGTTTCCCATTCATCTGGAAGGATCTTCACAATGCCAGCTATTTGACTGCATATGCCGAGGATTATTGGGAATTAAACACCTTTAACTATGCAAAGCCCGGTTTCTTGGTTCCTCCAACGGATTATTATTATAGACCTATGATGACAGCCTTCGCAAAAGAAATGAAAACCTGGGATTGCGCCGATTGCACAACAGCATATTGCATCGGACGGAGGCTCCAAAATAGCTATGTCTATGATTATGGAGCGGAGTTCACCAGACGCTATGTGCATGAACGACCCATTTGGGGTCTGTTCTGGTCGACCAGTTTCAGCCACGATAGCTTTCAACTGCCCTCGAAATTGGCCGACAATATTTTACAATATTTGCTAGACTTTGAGCGAGACGACGTTTTCGAACAGAGCATTGTGATTTTCTTCTCGGATCATGGATCACGCTATGGGAAATTGATGTCCTTGAGTAGCGGATACTTGGAGGAGCGCTTACCAATGATGTTCATCCATTTGCCGCCCTGGTTTCGTGCCCAATATCCCGAATATGTTGAGGCTTTAAGTGCAAATCAAAATCGCCTGACATCCAATTTCGATTTGCATAACACTCTTAAGCACATTATTGAAATCGGTAACTCACCGGAAGCTCCCCCATTGCCCAAGGCAAGCGACTGTCCCAAATGTCAATCGTTGTTTTATCCTGTGAATAGAACGCGATCCTGTGCGGATGCTGGTATACCCGAACACTATTGCACCTGCAAGCCATATAAGAGAATTACGTATGATTGGTCAGATCGTATAGCTCCGGGGGTAATTGATCGCATCAATGAATATCTTTGGGGTCGCAACATGAGCAGTCTCTGTGCGAATCTCACGTTGTCGTATGTTCACAAGACGGAAGTGAAAATCGGACTCGATCTCAATTTCCATGCGGAACTGACAAAAATGGATGTTGCTACATATCGCACCAAGTTCAAAGTACAACAGAATAGTGCCGATTTTTTTGCCACTGTCGTATTTAACAATGTCACCGGAACCGTCGATGTGAATGTGGAAACGATAAGTCGTACAAATTCGTATGAGAAGGACTCCACCTGCATAAATGATAAGATTGCAAAACTATACTGCATTTGCCTCAGTGATCTGAAGCCATAACAAATAATCATCATTTGACTTCCTCTCAACTGTGCTATCTTTTTTGCAAGTACATAAAACATCTTTTAAGTTATGAAAATTAAATGTTTTAGATAATGAAATGTAAATACAAAAGTTAATTACTTAATGAAATACTTTTTCTTGTGTGCATTTCATGCACAGCAAATTTACCAATTTTTAAACTTCATTTATAACATTTAAAACATATTTTAAAGTTAGTAAATTTGTAGAAGAATTTTGTGTACCCTTTAAGAAAATATTACAATTCTGTTATGTGCAATTGGTCCATTCATCCAGATTTATTTAAACAAAAATTTTATTATTACAATAAAAACATCGAAATTTCGATGTTGCTTTTGAGTTTTTTTTTTTAATAAAATTATATTTTAAATAGTTTTTATCTGACATAAGTCGAAACCACACAATTCTACAATTTATGTTTATTAAAAATGTGTTAAAAAAAAGGTAAATCGATTATTCCGATATTTTTAAAGATATTCACTTTTATATTTCATTTATATTATACTATTATATATAATGTGAAATAAGATTTATTTATGGTTAGCTTTTGATTTAACGCCCGTATTAATGATATTATTATCTTTTAATCGTTTTTTATTTCAAATAAAATTTAATATGTTTTAAAATTTGCAAGTTTATTAATAAAAGTCATGGCAATTAATAGCAAATATGATTTGATATTTTATTCAGCATTCTTTAATATAAACTCCAATAGAGAAAGTAATTTCTGAGAAACTAGCAAACATCTACTAAGTTCGGTACATTTTTAGTAAGAAAATCTTGAGGATCACAGCAGAAGCTGCGACCTGCCTCCTTTGTAGGGTTAAGCTTCAGCGATGCTGGACATGCAACCTGCTTACAATTTGGAGCTGGTGCAGTTTCGTCAAAGATATTATTGTAGGCAAGAAAAGCGTAACGAATACCGCTGCTTTCGTCGCCAACAGTCTTGAAGCTCCATTCGGGTACGGGAATCTTGTTTGGACCGTTCAAATATATCGACTTGAGTTCCCCAGTCCTGCTGTCCGGCAGCTGTAGGACACCAAATGCTCCGGTGCAAATATGCAGTGATTCAACACCGCCACTAGTAAGCTGGTTGCGTACCCAGGTTTCAATGGTTTTCCAATTTCCACGATTGATGCCACTAAACTGAGGAACCAAATTCAGATACTTGAAGCTTAATCGCATATACGACTCAAAACTAAAGTCGCCGGAAGGAGCAAGGTGACCACGATCAAAGATCGTATCCCTTGCGGAGGTAATATACTTCTGATTTGGGCCGAGTGTCTCCTTGAAGGTTGCATAGATGTTCTTAGTTAGGTAAGAAGCAGCTGCGGCGCTGGGAATGACACCATCTGTGGTAAAGGCTTGCGCGGGGCGTGGTTCGGCTAAAAATGATACGAAAAATTTTAAGTATTTGTGGCACTAGTGATGTGGCACTAGGGATGTGGCACTAGCTTTCTCCCTTACGAAATTTCTCATTTTAACTTACGCGTTGTGGTGGCATATGTCTGATGGATAACAAAATGTGCTGTTTGGTTTTCCACATCATAACAACTCCTGTATAGCTCGAGGAACTGCTGATCATCAAGCTTATAACCCACACGGTACGTGGTAAATGGACATATGTCATCTTTGACCACTTCCACAGATCCCTTCAGGGGCTTACTGCAATCGCGCATGGGCAACGATGGCGACATGTTGCCATTCTCCTGACAAGTGGTTTCAACCACATCTTCAGTATTGCAAACCATTTCCAATGTTTGGCCAGTGGACACCATATCTAAGCGCTGCAAAGTGAGCTGTGAATCATCGCCGAGATAAGTAAACAATCGATTTGTGCCCGAGATTTGCTTTGGTTCAAGTTGGCAATCGGCGCTAACACGCCAAAAAACTAAAAGAAGGTTTTTATTGTTAATTAAAATTAAGCAACATAATTAAGCTTTGTACTTACACATCAAAAAACATAAGCAAAGCATCGCGTTCATCTTGAGACCTGGGAGTGATCTAAACTACTAAAGATTTCGATCGACAGCTTCTATATATATGAACCACAGCAAAGTGGGGCTTGACCGACTTCGAAATACTTTGATACCATAGGTAATACCAACTGATAACTGGTGGCAAAGAACAGCGAGGTTCTAGCCAAAAAATACTTCCCATTTGTGCCATTCAAATTGTGGTAGATTAGGGGTTCTTTTTAAAGGGGGAATGGTTGGTTTTCCTCATATCCTTTCCTCCAAATTTGGCAATTGTTCTTAAATGGCAAAAAAAAAAAAAACATGTGTGAATCTTAATAATCTAAATGGGTAATTCTCTAAAAGTATGTTACTTGCAATATATTTTTTAAATTTGGAGACTCTTGCTTTTAAATTGTGTGAGATATATGGTTTTTATGGAAAGGTAGATTGGATCTGGAGCTGAAGTTCCTTGGGGCGGAGTCTGAAAATGTATAAGTCAATCTTTGGAGGAGGTTGCCATCGCTAACTTTTGGCAACGGCGGGAGATATGTGGCTTTATCCTATCTTAAAACTGTACAGACTGGACTGATAGCATGATATCATATATACTATGATACTTTCTGTAACAAAGTATAAAAAGTAAAACTGCCAAACAATAGTTTGTCACAAGACAGTTGTGCACACAAATGTTATTTGCAATGTGTTTGTTTACTAAATGGGAATAAAAGATATATAGAAATTTATATATATTCTGAAAAAAAATTATTTGTTGTTTAAATATTTCTAAATAGAATGTAGCTAATGTGTGTGTGTACTTATAGATTGTTTAAACAAATGTTTTAGCTAAAAAAAATGTAGCTTAATTGAAGCGAAATTTATTTCTAAAATTTGTACCAAATTACAAAAATATGTTACGTAAATGTGGGAGTGGTGACAATAAGTCACGCAAATTCTTATTGCACCTGTATGCACAAAAAATTAAAACAATTAATTAAATAAATTAATTTTAACATGAATATTTATATATATAAATTGGGGGCTTCTGCAGTGCGACCTATTAGGATTATTGTGCCCTTCTGAGCTCCATAAACTCCAGTTTCTGCACAAATGCCAGATTCTTTGTTGGATTGAGGGGTTCTTTGTCATGTCACATAACATGCATCCCTAGGATGCTGCATCTTTTCCTGAATAAGTCGACACATTTTGTTAGGATGTGATTTGAGGTCTTGCTGATTGCTACTATAAATACCCAGTTTGAATTAGTGGCTTTTCAGTCTACAGAGTCCTGTCAGTAGACCCAAAGTATCCTAAGTCTATTCCTATCCATGGATATTACTTGTTTAAATCGTTTAAGATAATAGATATAACTTTATAGACATTTGGCCCAGCTCATTTGTCTCCTTTGTTCCTTTACCATCCTACAAAATGGTTCTAGCCCAGTTAGAGGCCTCTACCCATTCTCGCCTGCTCATTGTCCGCTTCGTTCCCTGCTACTTTCTTGTGTCCCGGGACTTATTTTAGGGTAAGTCTATTGTGAGCTCCGAGTTGGTCAAGCTTGGATCGTAATTCACGGACTACTTTTGAAGTTATTTTTGTCTCATTTATACCATTAATTGCTGCTATATTATTGGGTTGGATTGCTATGTCCTCATCGGATAGTTACGATTTAGATTAAATTCCACTTAGCTCAGCTTTAAATATGCTGGTGTGCGTCCTCAGAGATTCATGGTACGATATCCGAGGGGCAACCACTCCCAGGCCTGTTCCCTGATTGGTGAGTGATCCATCGGCTTACCATTTTATGGTGTACCGTTTCACAGGATGGACTCATCTATTATCGTCCATTTCTTTTTGCTGCAGGTTTGAACTTTGAAAGTTCGCTTCAATATGTATTCGGGTGTCATTTCATACCTGGAGATTTCATCTGGGTTTATCTGATAGACGTTTTCTTTGAATGTGTTTGCCCCCAACTCCTTTGGCTGACATCCTTCAGAGCTAAACTTTCTGTTAGAGCCTTATTGTGTGATGGACTCGCGTGAGCTCCATTTAGGCTTTTAAGGCTGTGTAGGGCAGGTGCCCACTGCTCCTGTCATGCATACGCAGGCCATTCTCTTCTAATTTTGCTTTACCTCTATCTTCCCATGCAATCACTCCATATTTCAGCATAGGTCTTAATACCATTAAGTATAGCTATCTGATTATCTTTCGAGAAGTACCCCATGACTTTCCGGCTTTGCTTTAATATCGTAATTTGTACTTTGGTGCCTAAGTTTAACCTACTGTCCAATGTGACCCGAAACATTTTAGCTCCTTGATCGTCTCTAATAGGCTTCCTAAAAGCCGTATTGCTTCATCCTGTGTAACTTATATCGTCTAGTAAAGGGAACGATGATCGTTTTTGTAAGGTTTAGATTGAGTCCAACCTCCGTTCTCCAGTCACTCATTATCTTTAATTATAACTGAACTATGTCACAGAGTGTCTCTTCTTAATTGCCTCTTGCTAGTATTCCAAAGTCGTCGGCGTACCCTTGACATTGAATACCCCTGGTGGTAAGGCTGTTATGTACAATGCTCCCCCCTGGGGATGCTGTGACCTGTCTGGACCGCAATAGTGCAAGTATCCACCTGTTGGTGGTTGGGTCCAGGACCCTTTTTGACAGTTGAGAATTGTCCATTTTAATCTCTCCACTGTGACTGTCGATTTGTCGCGCGTCCTTTTTCCACTATTAACAACGTCATCTTGAAGAGATACTAAAATGTGCTTTAAAGAGGAGCTTTACTTTTTGCATTAATGAATCATCTTTAATAATTCAATGACATTTTAGCATCCGGCGTTCGCTTAGCCAGCGCTCTATAGAAACTCCTGTAATTCGTTCGCTTAGCCTTCCTAATCTCCTTGTTGAAGTAGGTGAGACTTTAACGGTACCGTTCCTGTTCAATCTTACAATGTTAAGATAACCAAGGAGGATTCTTATCGCGAAGATATGTAAACACGTGAAAAGACACGTACGCGGCACCCATAGTGACCGTAATAAAACCTTCCGCGATAAGAGTTCTCCGAACTGATAGGATAATGAGTCTAGACGCATTTGCAGCAGTAAATATGTAACTAGATAATGTCCTAAGTAGGATAAGAATAATTGTATCTAGCTGTAAGATAATTTAGAAGTTTTCAATAAACCTGCCGAAGCAATTCGGCAGCAGTCTGTGTTCGAACCTTAAACAACGTCGTCGTCTTATTATTTTGCTCTTCGGATCACCTTTCAGTGTACGTGACTATTATTCCACCGCTGGCCGATTATATAAATTTTGTTACTCGCAATTAATTAGTTCCCATTCTCCGTTTCTCTTTGCTTTGATAAAGAGGAGATGTGTAGTGAGACGCAGCATCTCAAGGGTAACATTCCAAGAGGGGGCATCCTTTTCCATTTTCTTCTTCCTTAATTAATTATGCTTTTATTCAGATTCCTTACAGCTCTTTATAGATTCTGTGAATTTTTGGGTATACTCAATGTTTCACTGGGTAAGTTGAGCTCTAGGGTCGTGCCTGTCTCTCAGGTGAGGCTTTAGGAACCAACTAATTAAGGTGATATGTAAGACCTCTTCCCTGATTCTATTTACAAATGTCGGTGTGGATCCGACGTTACCAAGTCCTAAGTTATAGAACTCCACCAGTTCCTCTACCTCTGTTGGTGGGCAGGCTCCGTCTCCTGCGAAGTATGCAGACACTACTACCATAGAGGCATTAGCAATGGCTTGTAATTTTTGAACACAGTCTCTGGTGAGGAATTCTGAAAGGATAGTATAGTTAATTCTCCTCCTCACCTTTCACTCCATCGTACACCAATGCCACCTGTACCAGGGCCAGCAAAAGGTGTTGTTTGGTGAACATCCTGGCTAAGACGGCTGAGGCTGCCTTAGGGTGATGGATGTTAACCTGGGCCAGCCAGTATTAATGACCTTAGTGTACCGCAGCTTACCCGTCGATTGCAGCCTTACGTTAAGTAACGTTGGCCTCAGCCGTGCCCCTTTGCAACTCCTCTGCCAACTCCTGTGAGGACATTGGGATGTCCTCGTCACCTACCTCTACTTCATTACAGAATGTCTTGTGATGGTATGTCATCTCACTTACAATCGAGGAGAACGCAGTTCCACGTTTGTAGCCTCGACCCGACGGTTGTCAGCCAATCGGCTGAGCTCTCTCACGAAAGTGGCCGCTGGATCGAACACTCTCTTAGGAGCTGCCACCGGAGGCGTTAGGGTGCTGCTGCGTCTTTTGGACGCTGATGCTGCTTTAGGGCTTCTTCTGGAGCGACTCTTTGCTGGAGGTATGTTAAATATCACTTGACCCTGGAGCCGCAGATGTTGTGACGGTTTGGGTCATCCAGCCTACTGGGTTGTCCCATTGGCGGTAGGAATTCCCCGCCATTTTTTTTCAAATGCTTCGTTGCCGGGCGTGATGGTCGGGATGGTCCGACACCGTGGTCTACTGTGCCTGCGGCACGCTCCGATATAATTGTGGAGGATGTGGAGGATGGTCTACCACACTACATGACCTCCCTGCGTCTAGGACTCGGTCCTCGAAATGTCCTGCGACGGTCCGAGTAAGACCTTAGTCCGGCCCGGAGTGAGATGTGGGGATAGAGAAGGGTGGTGCGCAGAGATTATGGTTGTGTGAGCCTACTCTAATCCGCAGCTAACCTCCCATAAAAGAGGCCTTTCGCTACCCGCAACTCGCGACCCGCCTAAGCCCCATCCGACCATCCAAGTTCTGTTTGACCAGGTTATTTTATTTTATGTGAAAATATATTTATTTATAGCTTTTATTTTACGCCTGTGTTAAGGATATTATTCTGTATCAATCGATTTATAATTAAAATAAAAATTTAAATTGTTTTGAAATTTGCGAGATTAATGATAAAAGTCATGTATTGATTACAATTATACAAGAAATATGTTGTTTAATATAAACTCCAATAGAGAAAGTAAGTTCTGAGAAACTAGCAAACATCTTTTAAGTTCGGTACAATTTCATCAAAAAAATGTGTAGGATCACAGCAGAAGGTGTGACCTGCCTCCTTGGTTGGGGTAAACTGCAGCGATGGTGGACATGGAACCTGCGTACACTTTGGAACTACAGTTGCCTCAAAGATATCATTGTAGCTAAGAAAAGCGTAACGAATGCCGCTGCTTTCGTCTTTAACAGTCTTGAACAACCATTTGGGTACGGGAATTTTGCTTGGAGGGTTCAAATATATCGTCTTGAGTTCCTGCTGTCCTGCTGTCCTGCTGTGCGGCAGCTGTAGGACACCAAATGTTCCGGTGCAGATAAGCAATGATTCAACACTGCCACTAGTAAGCCGATTGCGTACCCAGGTTTCAATGGTTTTCCAATTGCTACGATTGATGCGACTAAACTGAGGAACCACATTCAGATGCTTGAAGCTTAATTTCATATACGACTCAAAAATAAAGTCGGCGGAAGGAGCAAGGTGACCACGATCGAGGAACAAGCCCGTTTTGGAGGTAATATACTTCTGATTTGGGCCGAGTGTCTCCTTGAAGGTTTCATAGATGTTCTTAGTGAGGTAAGAAGCAGCTTCGGCGCCGGTAATGACACCATCTGTGGTAAAGGCTTTCGAGGGGCGTGGTTCGGCTAAAAACGATACGAAAAGTTTTAGTTATTTGTGGCACTAGTGATGTGACACTAATGATGTGCCACTTGTAATGTGGCAATAGAGATGTGGCACTAGCTTTCTCTTTTACAAAATTTAAAATAATCTCATCTTGCGATAGATAATTCATATTTGCAGAGACTAATACTAAAAAAACAATCTATTTTTCTCTCTAATTCAACTTACGCGATGTGCTGGCATATGCCTGATGTATAACAAAGTCTGCTGTTTGCTGTGTCGTATCATAACAGCTCCTGTATAGCTCGAGGAACTGACCATTACTCAGCCTATAGCCCACTTGGTACATGGTACCTAGACAATTCTCATCATTGAACGCTTGCAGACTTCCCTTCGGCGGTTTACTGCAAACGGTTTTGAGCGGCAGTGGTGACATTTGGTTATTCGTCTGACAAGTGGTTGTAACTACATTATTCAAATCATTATCACAAATAAGTTCCACTTTTTGGCCGATGCGCACATTGTAAACGCGCTGCAAATAGATGTTATTCATAGCGTCGCGATAAGTGAATGTTCGATTTGTGTCCGCCATTTGCTTTGGGTCAAGTGTGCAATAGGCGCTAACACGCCAAAAAACTGAAGGAGAGTTTTTATTGTTAATTAAATTTCTTTGATACGATTAAATTTTGTACGTACACATCAAAAAACATAAGCAAAGCATCGCGTTCATCTTGAGACCTGAGAGCGATCTAAACGACTAAAGATTTCCATCGACAGCTTCTATATATATATATAACAGCAAAATAAAATAGGAGATAACGTTGCAATCGGGCCTGACCGACTGCGAAATACTTTGTTACCATAAGTAATACCAACTGATAACAGGTGGCAAAGAGCAGTGAGACTCTTGGCAAAAAATACTGCCCAAGTAGTTCCTTGGTGCGGGGTCTGAAATTTGATCGGTATTTGTTGGAGGTTACTCGAAAGTTATCTTCCAACTTTGGTCAATCTGTCTTTAAAAATGGGGGAGATATGCTGGCTTATCGATATACACATTCTGAAATATCGATTTTAACGGTTATACATTTATTTAAGGGCGGGATATGGGTGGTAATAGCATATGTAAAGTTGACGGAACACTTCAATATAGACACTTTGTCTGGTTCTGGCACAGATAAGAAATTGCGTTCATACAAACTGACTGAGAGCATAGTATAAAAATAAAAATGAACAAACCATTTTAATAGGTTCAAGGCTATAAAGTGTGAAATATAAAAATTAATGAAAAGTATGTTTAATGGATTTTCTGAAATTTAAAAAGTTCTTTTCTTGGAATACAATCTCTTAGATTCATGTCTAATATAAATTCAATTTCTCTGAATAATTTTTCATGTAATTTATTTATAATTAGTTTTTGCTTTGACAACTGTATTAAGGAAATTATTATAATTTATTGTTTTTTGATTAAATAAAAATGTAATTTTTTGATTTTAAATTTCGTTAATTTGAAAATAATAATCATGTCATTTTAATGAATGCATTGAATCATATATATTAGACATATTCTAAACTGCTAGCAACAAACATTAATCAATTGTGGTACATTTTTAGAAAGGAAATCGGCGCAATTGCAACAGATGGTGAAACCTGCCTCCTTGGTATCCTCAAGCTGCAGCGTTGGAGGACATACAACCTGCACACAATTTGGAGTCGGTTTGTTTGAGTTGTAGATATTATTGTAGGTGACAAAAGCATAATTATTATTGTTTCCGTCGATAAAAGCCTTATAGGGCCAATCGGGTATCGGATCAGCTGCTGGTGGATTCAAATACATCGAAGTGAGTACCCCAGTATCGCTGTGCGGCAGCTGTAGGACACCATAACATCCTGTGCAGACCTTATTCGGTTGACCATTGCCATTGTTAACCGTGTCGCGATTAAACTTCTCAATCTCCAACCAATTGTTTCGATTAATGGAACCAAATTGAGGACACCCATTTATATACTTGAAGGTTTTTTTAAACAAAGTCGGCTGAAGGCGAAATGTGACCCCGATGAATTACAACGGTATTTTCGGATTCAATATACGTCTGGTTTTGGCCGAGTAACTGTTCAAATGTTGCATAAACACTTTTAGCTTCGTAAGTTGCAGCTGCGGCGCCGGTAATGACACCGTCTGTGGTAAATGCTTTATTGGGGCGTGGTGCGGCTAAAATAGATACAAAAAGTGGTAGTTATTTTGGGTGCTAAGTAGAGACGAAATACTACTTTTTGTTTTGAATATTTTTAATTAAACCTACGCGATGTGATGGGGTGTGCCTCATGTAGAACATAGATAACTCTTTGGCTTGGCACATTAAAACAGCTTTTATATAGCTCGAAAAACGGCAGACCATTCAGCCTATAGCCCACCTGGTACATGGTACCTGGACAATTCGCATCACTGATCGCCTCCACAACTCCCTTCTGCTGATTACTGCAATCCGTCATGAGCAACAGTGGCGACATGTTGCCATTCTGCTGACAAGTGGTGCCCACCACACTGCTACTATTACAAATCATTTCCAATGATGATTTTTTTCGTCGTGCACGAAGGGAAAAATCGTTGCACACGTTTGGCAGCTATCAAAACGTTGTGGGAAGCAAGTCCTGCTCAAGGTGAAAGCTTTACTGCGGATAAGCGATAAGGATAAATATTTTCTGATGGCAAGAGACTACCCCCACAGACGTATATAAGCCCAGATCCGCTCTGAGAAGCACGTCGAAGATCAAAGTGCACATCGCCGGTGCAAAAATGATCGAAAGCCACGTGAAAAGTTTAAATAAATTATAAGCCCGAATGAGGGACTTCCATTAAAAACCCGCGGACGTTTTTCTGCAGAAAAATCATAACTTTGTGAAACTATCCCAGAAAAATTGGAATGAGGAAAATTACTACCACATTTAACCGCATAGAAAAAAAAAACATCCGCAACGAATACCGATCTAACCTCATAAAAAACTATTCGCCATAAAAATACACCAATAAAAACGTGAAACCATAAATCCAAGAACGATTGGAATCATACGAAAGACAAGAATCTTTAAGATCATCATTACGTGGTAAATGGAGCACCATCATCATCACAAAAAAAATTTTAAGAACATTTGATATTGGTACCGAATCAAAGTGTATGTAGAAAAAAAAAAAATTTTTTTTTTTGTAGAAAGTTCTTAAAATAATTTATCTTTTTTTCCGCTATTTTTGTTAATTTTTTTTCTTGTTAAATTTCAATTTGAACAATTTAGTGCCAAAAGTTTTTTTCTGTTGGCCATGCATAATATCGAAAATTTAAATGAATTGTATAATAGAAGAAAATAAAAGTGTGTGCAAGACATCTTCGACGTCGAAAGGCCTTTCTTCGCTGGATGCCCACGTAAGTGATAATTTATAGATTTTCTTTAATTATGCAAAAAACAAAGATCCACAACAAGCTTAAATAAAAAGAAGGAAGAAATCTTGAATAGTAATAAAGAAAGAAAAAAAGGAATGAATAAAAGTTAACTTCAGTAACATTCTAATGCAAATATTTGAAGTATTAAGTTTATTTTTCTCTTCATACATGTGGATCACCCCGTGAAGCTCTCACAAAAAGATAATTTAAAATATATTTGAATTTCTATTAAAGAATTATCGAATATATAGAAGTTGATAAGCTTTACCCACTTGCATCTGTTAGTTATGCTAATTGTACTATAATTAAATGCTGCCTATGAGTATGCAAGGAAAAAAAAAAATAAAAATAATAATCATTAGTTAAGTAGGGACACAAGTTTACCACTTGTATCAACAAAGAAACCAATGAAGCATTAACATACGAAAAATTGTACAAATTCCACAAGTTAAATGAAAAAAAATTGTTACGAAAGTAAAATAGACATCGTTTATGTAGTATTAATACAGTATTTTTTATATAACTAGCTTGTTAAGATGAATGTACAACAAATTGAAATTTTTGAATAATTAGTATCATTAAGAAACATGGATACGTAATTTGAGTTATTATTTCCTACTGGCCGAAATGTTAGCTAAGGTGAACAAAGGAATTGCACTTGGAGACTTTCCAAATTAACCATGCAGCGCAGGAAGTCCAATTGGATGGGTAGGTACAGAGCGCTTTATCGGGGCAAGCAACAGCTTGCACCCCGTTCCTATTAACCAACACCAACGAAGCTGTCGCGCTTCTCGCACCTTAAGTTAGGTAGTTGATAACCAGAAATTGCTTGCATCGGAGTTAGACTCCATATAATAAGGGACTCTAAATAAAATAAAATTATGTTCGGAAAGGAATACCAGGATGGTAGCAATATCTTTGTTAAAATAAAAAACAATTTTATTTCTATGATTAATAAGTAAATTAAAATTCAAAATACAGTCCCTTATTCCACACTGTGCAAACATTATTATTTTTTTAATGCATTAAATATATAATTTCTGCAAGGGTAACTTGAAACAGGCAAATGCTCCTCCATTGTCCAAGGCAACCCAGTGTCAATTGATGTTTTATCCTGCGATCTGTTCCGATAACTATTCCACCTGCAATCCATATAAGAGAATCTTAAATGATTAGCCAGATATATTAGATTAGCTCAGATTATAACTTAACCTGCATAAATGGTGAGATTAAAAAACTATATTTTATTCATAAGCCCTGCAATATTTAATTATTTAGTTTCTCTCAAATATTCAATAAAATAAAAATATGTATTTTAAGAAAAAAGCAAGTATTTTTTTTCCAATATGCCAAACAAAAATAAAGTTGTTAATATGGCCAATAAAATGTTTTTATTTTTTGCTTACATTTTCTGCACAGAACGTTTTATTAGTTTTTAAGTGCACTTTTAACTATTTACGATTTATTGACATTTTGATATTATTACATTTTATTGACGTAATTGTTAATGGTCATGCAGAGGAATTTTGTCATCATGCTTGTAACGCATTTAAGCAGACATCTCTGACCCAATAAAGTATATATATCTTATTGATTTGCATCACTAGTAGTCTGGATGTAGCCCTGGGCATCTGTGTCATCTGTCTGTTATCTGTCAGCAATAAAGGATTACTGGAATCATATAAGTTTCATTTTTAATTTACATTTGTAATTTCATAATAAAACGATTTGTTTGCGAGAGATCGACATCGCCAAGGTGGCAAAATGCACCAAATCGTCAAAAAATTTAAACAGTTTGTTGATATTAATTTAAATTAATCAACACAATAAAAATTTACACTTACACATCTAAATTCTTGAGCAATGCATCCTGTTCATCTTGTTAATGACAGCTCTTAGTGGGAATTAGTAACAAACAACAATTTGAGTAGTGAGAAAAGTGAGAGAACTAAAACTGAGAGCAGAGACAAGATGAGTAAAAGCTTAATAAATTTCTGACTCATCAATTCTCACAGCAAGCTGTTGTTGCATTTTTTAAAAACATATCATTTGCTTATTTAAACTTGATTATTATTTTTATAATGCATATTTTCAGATAAAGCTAAGCAAAATTATTTTTTAAGCAAAATTTAATTTTTCAAAATACTAACAGTATCGAACTGTAATAGATAACAAATATGAAAACAATAAAAAATCAATACAAATTTTCCAGAAATTTATTTATACAAAATAATTTTTTTCAAATAAATAAACGAAACATCAAAATGGCTGCCAAAGCAACACTTATTTATATATATAAAGTGAGAGAACTAAAATTGAGAGTAGATACAATATGATAATTGCATTTCGATTTTTCATTTGATTTTAAAATATGTAATGCATAGAAAGAAGAGATATGTATTTATACTTAATTAGTATCTTAAAGGTATATATCGTTTAAATCTAGCTAAAAAATAGTTTTGTTTATAATTAACCATTTAAGTTTGCAAAATATGATCAACTTCGAACTGTTATAGATAACAAATTTAAATATAAAAACATATTTTTTAAGAAAGAAAATAATGTTGTTTTCCAGAAATGTATTTCTAGAAACCATTTTTACAAAATAAATAAACTAAATGCGAAAATGACGGCCTTATCAACACTTACTAAACAATAATTATGGTTTTCATTCTTTAAATATATCTTTTATGCAAGGGCAACCAATCTTCGACGTGCCGCAGAAATACAGTTTTTCATTTTATTCAGTTTTAAGCTATTTTCTATGCTTATCTGCTATTCGCTTCCCGCTCCCCGCCTCTCTTTTCCTTTCCTCTTCGCGCGTGTCTCTTCCATTCATAAATTGCCATTTCAATGTGTCGTCGACGTTTCACATCGCGGGTCATCACTGATAACTGAAACCACACAAGACACTCACACACACAAACACACAGAGAGGAGAGCTGTAACTGAGGTGAGTTGTTGGCCGCCTGCTGCTGTCAGCGAGGGGCTTATTCATAGCAGAGAACGCCAAGTCCCTTTTTGTTTATCAGTGTTTATTATCAGACCTTGCCAAGTGGAAATGTCGGCTTCGCTGTTTGCTTGGCTATTGCACATGCACAAAACATACATATACACATATACACATATACACATATACATATATATATATATATATATATATATATATATGTGCTTATGAGTATAATAACAAAGGGGTTGCTGCCATTCACACCGCATACTGTCGAGCTGTGTATTTCAGCTGTGCATTGCATTTTATCAAAAGCTCTCAGGCCTTTTATCTAAAATTGAATCTAAGGTGTCGCAAAAATACAAATTCGCACTTGAAAAACTATTTGGATGGTCAGGATACTATCGTATCTGTATATAGAAAGGGCAATCTACTCAATCAAGTTTCTGGGTCGACAGCATGAACATGTTTTAGATTAGTCAAAAATGATAATATTATTGGAGGTGTTTGAAAAGCTCCGTTTTGGCCATATAAAAAACATTTTAATGTTAAGGTTAATTTTATAGCCTAATATTATATATTATATAATTATAGTCAACTTATTTTGCAAGTTCGAATTTTGTTCCCTTTAATATCAGAAAATAGATATCAAATATTATAAAATATAAATAAAAGTAACGTAAGCTTTTTGTGTAGACCTAAAATTCAAATCAAATTTATTGTAGTCTTTTCTATAGTCGAGCACTCTCTAAAAATAAATCGTACTTAAAACTCAAGATGTTTGTGTTGCACGCTTTTGGTTGGCAACCAAAAATAACAATCAAGTGTCACATATTTTTGTAAGCATTCTGAAGAATATCCATCTGAAAAGTACAAGTGTTTTATTTTCTTTTTTTAATTTGTTTCACACTGAATAGCTGCCAACAAAATATATATAAAGCCGGATGAACTCAGTAATTTCCACTTTCCCACCAGTTATACATACATATGCACACACACACATATATATATATATATATATATATATATATATTTTTGTAAATATTTGCAGGCGCACTTACTTAAAACTGGGTCAACATGATTCGACTATTTTTTTGTTTTGTTTCTTGTTTTTCTTGTGCAATTTAATGAATTTTTATTGCACAAATATTTAGCCAATGTTATTTCGCTGTATTTTATGGCAAATATATGTTGTCGGCCTGGTATTGCAATTTGTAGTCTTCACACAGGCGCAATTCTAAATAAACACACACTTACATACACACCCACACACACCCTCACACACATGCAGACATATGCTCAGTTTGGCAGAAATAAAACCGTTGCTTTCTTGTAAACTACAAAACGGATGCACTTTGGGGCATGGCTCGAGTCTAATTTGCTTTGTGCGCATGAATAAAAATAATTGTAAATATATTCAAAGTGAGTTTAATATGGAAAATAACAGATAACGAACCAATTTTATTTACAAATAATTATAGACTTATTTAATAGTAAATAAAATAAAATTTATTATATATTGTGCTGTGTTAACTTCCAAATTAGGAATCACATCAAAGTTTTTACTTATTAAATTAAAATTGAAATCTAAATTTCAACAAATACAAATTTTGCATATATTTATTAAGTCTCTCCCAGACAAAATTAGTCAAAGATCAAGCAAGCAAATTAAATCTAAGCACTTAAGCTACTTTTAGGACTTAAGTCATCCAAAACTCAATTTTATCAATTATGCAACCAACAAGCTAAATCGAAATTTGTAATTAGCTTAAGTTGTTTTTTTTCATTTCTTGCTTCCATGAATAATTTACTTAAATACACTTTTCGCATATTCTATATGCATATATAAGGATAGCTATTTTTTCTTTCGATTAGAGATTACCGCATTTCATGTTTCAAAGACATCAAATATGAATAGAAAATAGTTGCACATATTAATGCCAAAGTATTTTCTGTATTCTTTGCCACAGCCAAATAAGAGATTTTATGAAAAGAAATGATGCCACAACTGAATAGACAATAATGCCTGAAGACTCTCGTCTGCCTTTCAATTGTTATGCAAAATGCATTTTGTTAACAATAAGCAGCAGCAAAATGGACAATAATACTAGAAATTTGCAATGCGCTAAAAAGTATGCAATGCTTTTGTGCATAGCTTTTGTTGGTATTTGCGGTCTGGATGAGAGAGGGAAGGCGGTGTAGATGTAATTTTCAAGCAATTTGAAGCTATTTGGATGCCAAATTATGCCATATAAAATCATGCAACGATTGAATGAGATATTTGTTGTGTTTGAATGGTCGCTTGTGTGTGTGTGTGTGTGTGTGTGAGGGCGCAATTGTAAATGGTCAATAAAAATAAAAGGCGGTCTATAAAAGCAACACAATCAACAAGCCGACCGCAACGACCGACGCATAAATTAAATTGCAGCCCGCCATCCTCTAGTGAGTGGGCGTGGCGCGCACACACACACACACACTCAAACACACATACGCACATTTTATAATGCCATTCGAGTTGCGTGTTTACAGCACAATTACAACTGTTTGGTTTTATGTGTGCTCAATAGACACTCACAAGTGCGTCCAGGTCCAGGAAATTTATGCAGAAGCTTTATGGGCCAGCCGCGTCGCAGTATCCACTTTCCATAACATGGGCGTAGCCAAAGTGTGGGGGGTGTCGAACTGCCCACAACCTATACGAAATGCATTTCTTTGGCAAGTAAATGCATCTAAATTAAGTTAAATAAACACGACATAATCCAGCAAGAAAAGTAAGGCAAATTAATGTTGTTGTATATTTTAAGCAAAAAAGTTTATAAAATATTATTAATTTTAATTAAAAATTAAATTTTGTAGAATTTCCACATGAGAGTTTTTATTTGCAAGTTGTTGTTTTAAGTCTTGAAGCAAAGCTCTCTTTTTATTCCACCAAGCCCGAATCAAAGCGTATTTTTTATATTTATATAAATAAAATTAAAAATAAACAGAAAGATATATATATATATATATATAAAACTTTCTTGTTTTCCTCTCACTCCCTGCTGCTGCTGTGCATACGCCCCTGATCTATATAGACATATTAATCTCGCAGTGAGCCGCATTTGAAGGCATGCTGAATAATTTATTCAATGTCTGCTCTTATTTCACTCCGCCACAGACACGCACACACACACACACACACATACTCACACACCTACGCGAAAACATTGAAAAGCTGCTCACAATAGCGGCCAATTTGAATTGCTGCCACAATTTATGATCCGACACTGAATGACCATTAAAAGTCCGAATCTCTCTCGCAAAATGCACTTGTTGTTGCCTCTAAATGGCCGTCTCTGTTTTACGATTTATGAATATTGATTTGTGTGCCAACTGGCAAAAGGAGCAGACAGGTAGACAGGCATCCAAATTTTGTTTGTTTTTTTTTTTATGTATCTCTAATTGGATTAACATACAATCTGGCGAAAACACAAACAAAAAAAATATATACAAATAAAATAGTAACCGAATATAAATAAAATTTTATAGTAAACCTGTATAAACTGTAACAAAAATATATCGAATACATTTGACCCAGAAGCACATTTAAACATTTATTTGAAATTCAAAACATATTTTTGACACAAAGCCGCTGGAATAAAATTTTTATTTTGCTTTAGGCTTTGACTGACAATATTTAGAAATAAATAAAGAAATAAAAAAATTATTGGGCATTTCTCTTTGAGTTTAGACTTATCTTTAAAAAGCAAATTCAAAAACTGATATTCGTATTGAACCCAAATTGCCAGAACGTTAGTTTAAATATTGTTAATTTTAGTTAAACAAATTATTAACTAAAATGACTATAAAAAAAATGACAAGCTTTACTTTTGAATAATCAAACTATGACTAAAAATTGACAATATTATTTTATGATTGCCAATTGGAATATATATATTTTTCTGATTTGATGAACTTCTACTTTTTAGAAATAAATAAAAGAATTTTTCGTTGTAATTTAAATAATTAAAATAAATAATTTTGTGTCATTTTCATATTTAATTCACATAGTGATTCTTAAAAAGTAAAGAATGTTTCTTATTTTAAGGCTGATTTTAATTAGGGCGCATTTTTTTTGTTTCCATTTGTGGTTTTTGGCTCACAGACAAAGCTGACCATATGAGGCCGAGTCGAGAACTAATTGGAATGCATGCATCAAAGCAATTCGGTCCAAACATAAACAACAATTGCAACTAGTTTTGCGGACTTGGGCAAAAAAGAAAAAAAAAAAAAAAAGTAAAGGAAGAACTCCAGGCGATAAGCCTTTTGCTACTGTTTGTTAGTCAAAGGTCCCTTGGCTATTTCTTTTTTTCTTCGTATATTCACATTTACACATTCACATTTGGTAGTTTTTTTGTTACACAGCTAAGCAGAGCTGTATTTGTTGTTGGCCATAATGGGGCTGGTAAGGTCCAAAACAGCAACGGCAAACAACATAATTGAGTTTAACCCAAATTGAATTATTTCTTGGGCAATGTTTTGCAAGTGTTGCGCAAACAGATTAACTGAGTTTTGGTAACGCATTGACTTTTGGCCATGTTTAACAAGCAACAATAACAATAACCACAAGTAAAACATTTGCTTGCGACATTGTATTGTATTAAATTGCCGTAATGTGGCACAAAGTTACGCTTATGCAATATGTGTCGATGCACTCAGAGAAAAGTAAGAGATTCAAATTCAAATTCAAGTTTTTGTGAAGCATTTTTCGGTCCTGAGTGTATTTGCCAGTGAGTATTCAATAATATAAATTTATATTTGCTTGGTAAATCCCTTAACGGCTGTAAGGACCTGCCTTCTATGGCAAGCAAAATGGCAGCAACACTAATACATGCGCATATATCAAATATACATATATATATATATATATATATATATATATATATACATATACATATGTGTGCACATATTGCTGCAGCTTACGGGCCATGCGAAGGCTTTGAGCCAAGTAATTTGTGTTTGTATTTGGCGCCACGGTTGTGCCTCGAGAGTGTGTGGCTTTCTAGCGTTCAAGCGCTCTTTTGTTGGCCGTAAATGTGCGGCAAGAGGCGCTTAAAACCAGACAAGCCCAACCTGGCCTGTCGTTTATAGCCTTTCAGTTTGCACGCATATTCAAAACACTCAACATCTTCACATCTAAACACAAATATATATATATATGTATATATTTTTAACAGCCCACTTGGCGCACTCAAAACCATTAAAGCAAACGCGCAGCGGGTCCAATAAAATCCTTAAACAACCATTGAAACGGTTAAGACCCAAATGTAAGTCTTTCCAATGCCATGTCGCGAAACGCTTTTACAAATTTCACGCGCCTCAAAGGACCTCAAAAAATCAGGCAGACAGAAAGCATTACATAACATAAGCTATTTGGGTTAACTTACATTGCAACAAAAAAAATTATGAGTGATGATTTAAAAAATCTGTAACTAGAACTGGATTAAAAAAGCTTAAGACAAGTTTGTGGTACTCAAACTTCATAGGTTTATTTACTTATATATATTTCAGTTAAGAACTTGTCTTTTAATATGTATTTTTATTTTAAATATGGTATAAAAATTGAGCTTAAAACTGAGAGAATGGTTATTTATTTATTTCTATGTTTGGGCTCGAAATGAACACGTATTTCTACAGTCGATTATAATACTCCATCAGTTGAAAAGTTTAGATGTTATATTTAGCGATTAATAAGCTCAGTTAATGTTGCGCAAAATGAGAAAAGTTTCAAATCACTTTGTGCCTAGTTTTGTCTAGGCTTATGCCATAAGATTTATAAATGACCCAAACGTGCGTGCGACGACTTAAAGCTTTGTGGCAAAGTTGAAATAAGTTGTGACCCAGCAAATCATTAATCAAAACTCATTTGTGGGGGCCTGGAGCATGCATGGAACATGTATCTTTGTTTTTCAGATCTAAAAAGGCAGCTCTTAAATGTAGTTTTACACCCGCACGTGGCGTATAGTAAATATTACGTATACGCCCTATTTGTTTTTCGCATTCTTATTATTGATTTTGATGTGTCGCAAGAGCCGAGAAAAGGCGATTGTGGTTAAGGCGGCGGCAGTTAAGCTGCAACACCAGCATCAGCAGGTGGCAGGTGGCAGGTGGCAACAAAGCCCATTGTGTTTGCTGCTATCTTGTGGCGTTGAACTCCAAGGGCGCTGTTTCAGCTGCTTGGCTTTGATATTTATTCAACATTTGTCTTGGCTTTACATTCAAGAATGTTTACTTTAAATAATTTTAAAATGCTTCAAAATGCGAATTTCACTTAGAGAAAATGCATCATATTAAATTTAATTCAATCATACATAAAAAGATACATTCGTAAATTCAATGCAGAATTTTTCTTATTTATAGAACCTAAAATTCTTTAAAAACTAAATTATTTTTCGAATAAAAAAAATAAAAATTAAGTTTTTTTGAAGCAGTTTTAAAAGTTTTAAAGAAAAAAAACCCTAATTCTTTTTTTTCAATGTGGGTAAAATTCGGGAAACCGGTTTTTTTAAGTTCAAAACAAAGTTATATGAACTAATAATATTGACTCAACTGAATATATTTTTGACTTCTGAGTTTCTTTATACCCAACTTAAGAAAAAGTCTGTTTAACTTGAAGAAAACTAAGCACGTAAGAAATATATATTTATAGAGGGTTTTTAAATATTTAAATAGAGCTGAATGTGTTTGTGTGTGTGTGTGCTTGCGTTCTGTATTAGCTGTATTTAATTTGGGCAAATATCATCATTATAGCCACATGCACACACATGCACACACATGCACACACATGCACACACATGCACACACATGCACACACACATGCACTTGGGATGCATGCGCTCAAAGGAAGCGGCTCTATTACAAGGCTGTTTGCATAGCCTCAATTTTGAGAGGGGGATGGCAATGAAGACGCGGGGATCGCTGGTAAATTATTTAGCTTGTAGCTTGCCAAAAAAAAAAAATAAAAAAAAAATGAAAAGGGGGCGCTATCAAACAAATAGGCAGACACTTTGATAGGCAAAGTTCTGGTGTGCCCTGCACAATATCCTTTAGCCATTGCTTGTGCTGTGTAGAACGAGTATTACGATGATTTGCATAATTTTCAGCGCACCTTAAACGGCAGCTGACGTCCTTTGAAATAAACGCAAGCCGCAGCAGCGAATGCTTTTTACGCCACTTTCTTTATTTTTCCCTATTTTTTTTTGTATTATTTTCTGTGTGTGTGTCAGTGTGTGTGCGTGTGTGTGTGTGTTTGGTTCGCCTTTATCTTGTTTTGCTTTGCTGCTGCCTCCTTTACTATTTTTTATTTATTTTTTTTTTTTGTTAGCCTACATTTTTGCAACTGATGTGCTGCGTGGCTTCTCAGCTTGGATTTCAGTTTTTTTGGTTGGGCCTCTATCTCTGAGCCTGATCGAAATTGCTTTTGCGGTTGCTTCGGTTGCTCTTGTTGTTGTTGTTGTTGTTGTTCTTCTTCTTCTTGTTGTTTAGCTGTTGTAGTTGTTGTTATTTTAATTTTCGGCCATGTGTGCAGCTGGCTCGACACTGTGAACCGTCGGGCAGCCTTTTCTGGTCAAACATTTTAGGCCATTTTGCAATTGTCTGCCTCCTCTTTTTGGTTGAGATATTCATATCAGCTCCTATTATAGCCATTTTCCGCTAAAACTGTTACTGATTGCCGCTTTGTGGTTACCACAGATAACAGCAACAACAATAATAGCTACAGGTTTATACCCTATAAACATTTATAGATTATAAAACGCTTTTGCTTAGAATGTAAGATCAAATTTTTGAACTAGTGCAATTTTTATTATTTTATTAAACTATTTGATTTATTTATAAATGGTAAAAATAAATATTTTTTTAAGATTTCATTCGACTTTAGAATTCTTATATCATCAGTATTTTTCCAAGTCATATTCAATTTTCTTTAAATTTTAAATATTTCACTTTATTAAATAATTATGTTTTATTTTTAATTTACAACATTTAATTTAATTTTAAAGCTATTTCTAGAGTATATTCTAGTTATGCTTAGTTTTTTTTTGTATTATTGCTCTGCCATTTGCTCTTCTTCAATTTGATTTGGGCACAGCAATTGAGATGCAAATTGCCGCTGATTTGAATTTAATATTTAGGTTAGCTATTTTTCTTTTAAAAGATCCAATTTTGATATGCTTACTATTAGTGTTCGAGTTGTATTCTACAAAGCATTTCAGTTCGTGGTTTCAACTGCAATAAAACTTTGCCGCAGGAATTTCAATTTCCCTTTTGCACATTTAAAATACTTGAATATTTACAATATTTGTTTAGTTCATACATAAGTTTAGTATTCGTTTATATGTGTAAAACGTTTTAGAGCTTTCGTTGTTGTTGTTTTTGTTGTTTTTGTCGCTTGTCGCTTGCATTTCCCGTTGGCAAACATTTATTTGCACATTTCCTTGTGCGCTATTTACCCACTTCCGTTCCAAAAGTGCAGAAGGGTAAAAGAATTTCCATTGTTTTTTGATTTCGACTATAGTTCTTGAAGATATTTTAGCTTGCCTGTGAAGAAAAGCACTTTATTTTCATATATCAATTTATTTTTGTCTATTTTAATCTATTTTAATTTTACTTACTTTTAACTCTTTTTAATGTTTTTTTTGTCCACAGCTGTGTTAAAAGACCATAATTTTGGTCTTCCAATTCAAACACTCATATTTCATACAACAACTGTTGACCCAGACTCAAAGGTAAATATAACTAAAAAAAAAAAAAAGCGCACGTTTCACTTTTTGGGTGTTTGCCATTGATTTGACTTGTGCCAAAATGCGACCCCCTTGCCAAAAATGTCAAATGTAACTCGACATATTTGTGTCGTGTATTTAGCTCTTTTTATTTAACTGGTTGAAAATGTAGTCAGCTGCGTGTATTGAATTTCGCGTTCTGAACATAAAATATTAAATGAACATGAATATTAAACCAAAATGTTATTTTCAAGTGGAAATGTAGCATTTGTGTAGAGATGAAATCAATGGTAAAAAGCCAAAGAATATTTTAATTTTCATTAAAATGAAGCCAGTATTGCGTTTCAAACCATTACGTAAAATATTTAGTTTAAAATTATTATTTACTAATGATAATAATAACGACAGTGGAATGTTTAAATCCTGTCTTTACAAGCACTTGTTGTGCCCACAATTGGACTCGGTGGCAATTAATTGTCTGATTGCAATTATTGGCAAGAATTCCGGCTCAAGTCTTCAGTTAAGATATTATGTGGTTTTCGGGATTCCGGGTTAACTTGCTGTCGGCGATTTATCTTGTGAAAAATAACAGCATGCCGACCATGCCAATGAATTAATTGTCTTTAATATTTGCAGTATTGCGAATTGTGCTCAGTCCTTTTATGCGTCATTAAACAGCAATTTAAGCAGCCGAAAAGATTATCATTTTTTCCCATTTGGATAAATCACATCGAGCAGACCATGCCAGCCATATGATCGAGCTGTAGTTATTGCTGCTGTTGTTGTTGTTGTTGTTGCTTTTGTTGTTGTTATTGTTGTTGCTGATGCACTTGCAATTGCTGACACTGTCATGCACATCATAAATTCTTAATGGCTCCGCACGCAGTTGCAGGCTGTATCCTGCAGTCCGAATCCGGCTCCAGTTGGAAGCACATTTAAAATGCAACTGCGCTGTGAAAATTTCGTATTTCTTGTATTCCCATATACCCAGTACCCATTAGAAGTGGGCAAGTATATGTAACAACCAGAAGAAAGCAACTACAAATCCAGATAAAACATATTCCTAATTAGACTTGTAAAGTAAAGTCGATTTAGTCAGTCGAAATAAGAAGCAAGCTATCAGAAATAAATTTTACATATTAATTCAAGAATGCCATTGCCTACTTAGTGTTATCGATAACAGAAATCAATACAAATCGATTGTTGTGCAGTGCAACTCGGAGACTACTTTTAGCTGCTTGTTTCTTGTACTATTTATAATAGACAACAATTATGTATAAGGAATATCATTTAGTCTATCAATCTCGACTCACTTGTTTACTGCACTCTTTTTATTTGGCAATCTGAACGCAATTTACCAAAATCTCCACATGGACATATCCACCAAGCGCATTGCTTGACTCTTAAATTAATAATTACTTTCAGAATCACTTTGTCTCCCCTCTTTCTTAATCCCCCTTTCCCTTATTTATTTTTCCTTATGCTGGTGTATAACACTTCGCTCAAAAGACTATAAGATTGCGTATTCACACACACGCACAGACACACAACTTAATCCGCAGCTATCCACACACACACACACACACACACCTGTCCTGCATCTGCTCCAAATTAATTGCCGCAAAGTTTACTTTTCCCGCTTCTCACTTGGCTTTTGTGTGGCGCTCATTTCTTTTGCTTAATGATAAACATTGACCAAAAATGTCTGGCATTGATGGTGTAATTAATAAATTACCAACATATTTGTGCAACCAATTAATTACATTCCTCTACGCAATATTTGGCTCGAATATATATTCTATATATTTATGGCCTGACTGATAATTGAGTGGAGAAAGCATCTGTCTTTATCTATAGGTAGATTTTAAATACCTTTATGGAATTTCATATTGTGTTAACTATTTGTACGCTTTCAAAAATACCATAAAATACTATAAGTATTGACTTGCAAATACTCTTCATAATTATTATGAGTGTTTATATATATTTCATAGCAGTTATTTACTTTTCCACATTCAGCTAAAATGTTGTGATTTAAAGTAAAAGAATATTTCTGGTTCTTAGTTCAATAAATCAAATTTTGAAACATAAAGAATAAACCATATTTTTTGATTTTAGTTTGATTTATTAAACAAATAACTTGTTAGTTTTGCACTTATTTTAAAATAAAAATAAAATAAATCACATATTTTCATATTAAAGAATTTTTTTCAGTGTAGGTTTACACATTGTAATGAATTATACGGAGTTATACTGTATGACATTCATTCATTCTGCTGGCACCTAGCCAAATTGTAGGCAGCTTGGTCTATGGCCCTCATAGAGAATCACAGAGCACCTGATCCCCGGGTTGTGTCCATACCTTGGGCTGGCTTTTGTGTTGACACGCCTCGGACTCGTCTATCATCATTAGGATCATTTATCTTGCCACAAATCTAGCATGTCCAAGTGGCTGCTGCTTTATTGCCCCAATTGCAATTTCTTAATAAATATTTTAATTAAATGAAACCATGAATGCAAGGCAATTAATTTAAATGTATGTATGTAACACAAAACACGAAGTAGTTAACAATTTTATGAAGCTATCATCCAACGGTGGCATGTGGCATTTTGGCATGTGGCAGCTGGTTTCAATTACTAAATTAAATATGTAATTTGCCTTTAAATACTGAATACTCACTAACAAATATATCTATTATTACATTATTGTGAGCCATTAATTAAATACAAAACTCTGGGCGATTATTGCGTGTCAAGAGCGCGACCTGCCACGCCCCTCACAACGCCCATAGAAACAACTACTATCTTGCAGTCTGGCTGGCTCTGTGTTGACGGTAAAATGAAAATGAATGAAAAGCAGACAATTAATTGTTGCGTTGTGTATTCATTTTGGCGCTTTCAACATTTCATCTGCACTTGTCAGCCACTTTTGTTACCCCGTTAACCCCCTCCCCGACGACCATCCACCAACTCTTGTTAATTTCTTATGATAAATGAGTTGTTTTATAATGCGAATTCGTTGCTGCAGCACAACCTGCCACATAAATTTAATTCACGTGGCATTAAGGCATTTCCAAGCCGCCATTCATCAGGATGTCCTGCTCAGTGCATTCGGTTTGGTTCTCTACCGCTTTCTGTTTGCGTTTTCAAATCCACTTAGTTTTATAATGAGCCTGAGTCAGCCTCGTACTTACATACACACACACACATACACATATAAATACATTTAAACAGTCACACATTGCTGCAGAAAGTTCGCAACTGTGTCGGCAAAAAAAAAACAACAAAAAAGAATTTCGAGTTCCACTTTGAAATCAGTGGAAAGCTTACTTATACTTTGACCTGGTCAGCGGTTGACGCAACCATCATGAACAAAAAGGAAAAAGTTGCATTGCTCAGTGCTGCTCAACTATGAGTTACCCTGTAACATGGTGTAAGTATATAATAATTAAATCATTTCAAATTAATAATTATGAAAAGTTCTTAAAATGTTTATACTAAAATTAGTTAACTTTTAGTTGCAGAATAAAAAGAACAGATATTTTTCCATCCATTTCCTACTTTACCACAGCTCGATTAAACCCCGTCTGATGCGTTGTATCTTTACAGGGTATGCACATTGAAAAATTCGATTTCAAAAAAGCGCTGTAACCTGAACTCGGCCCAGTTAATAGCAAGAGCGTTGGTATGATGAGTGTGCCTGTCAGTCAGTCAGTTCTTCAGTCAGTCAGCGACAGTCAGTCAGTCAGTCCATCAGTCAATTAGTCTGTAACTGATTGCCAAATAGCAATTTTGGTAGATGTTCAACATATGCGTGCGCAAATTCGATGAGACAAATCTCGGCACACAAGTGTGGCCCAAAACTTTGGCAATATATTATTTCATTTATTTTGTCAGCAGAGCTTACAAATCCCCCAGGCCAAAAACATGTATAAATTATTGCATTAAATTAAAGCTCGGACGATAAACAAAATCAGATTTAAGTCCCATTTAAATTTAACCAAAAAGGGACTGATAAAATATATACACAAACAGTGATATTTGTTCAATAAAGTACAATTTTTATAATACTCTGGGCAGAAATGTTTACTTTAGGTGTACAAATTTTAACATACAAAATAAAATTTGATTCATATTTTTTGTGAGTTAATTAGAATATTTTTTACTAGATATATTTTTGATAGTTTGATAGGGTAGTAAAATAGCTGACAGTGTATACAAATTTTCACTTGTTTTAAATGTTTATTGAATTTTGTATCACTGCTGAATGTTTTCAACCAAAATTTAACCACATCACTTTTTGCCCTTTGCAGATTACAGTTGGATGGAAACTGTCGATGGTTGTGCTGGAATGTTTTATTTTTTTTATACCGATTAACTAGCGTTGCGACTAACAGATACCCTCTACTTAATTATTGGTTTGCATCAGAAGTTTTTTGTATGAAAATAATTAATTAAAAGCAAGATATAATTAATTAAATACACTTTCACAATTCCCAAAAATGTTATCTATTTTATAATTTTTATTTACTTAGGAATCAATTGAGTATTTTATAACCAAATGAATTAGAAAAATTAAGCAAATCTGATCCATTTTGAGAATTTTACGCGGTAGATTTATAACTTTTATATTCTTAGAAAAACATTGAGTATTTTATACCCAAATGTAGTAGAAAAGCTGCGTTTAAGCTAGTCTAAGAAATTGCGTGAATATCCTTGCTTTTTTTGTCCGAGTGTATTTAAAGGAATTTTTTTTATATAGTTTTAAGAAATTGCGTGTATATCCTTGCTTTTTTTTTGCTCTGAGTGTATTTAAAGGGATTTGTTTGGGAACCATTAAATTGAGCGTTTCTTTCTTATTCAAAGTACTTACATACATAAGAGCAATGTCCTGGCGAAGTGCGTGCGATACTTGTATTATCCTGTGGTTCTCGCCATGCCAAAAAGAGCAAAGCAGTGCGGCAACAAAAGTGACACACTCACACAAGCAAAATCCATTAACTAAAGTGTCAATTTAGTGACAGAGATAAAACGTCATACGCAACACACACACACACACAAAGACACACACACACACACGCAGTATAAGTACACACAGTCTGAGACACACATGCCACGCTTGGCGCATTTGCAAATGTTTTCTGAGCTTGTATTATCTTTATTGTTGTCCGCCTTGCAACACAAAACAAAAGAAAATAAACAACCAAATCACAAATAACACCACGAATTCTCAATACAGTCCCTTTGTTAAGTTTCTAAGAAAAAGGACGAAAAGTTTAATAAAAAAGCCAAGTTTTAACAAAATAAAATTGATAAGCAAAGTTGAGCAGCAAATTTAAGGAGATGCTACAATATTTTATTTATTTATGTTTATATTTTAAGTTAAGAAACAAGCGCAATTAGCCAAAAAAAATTTATAAGCGAAAGCAAAAATATTCAAAAAACAAAGAAAGAAGAAAACAAAAAAATCAGTAAATTACAGTCCCTTTGTTAAGGTTCTAAAAAGAAAAATTCAATAAAAAAATACCAAGCGATAACAAAATAAAATTGGTAAGCAAAATTGAGCAGCAAATTTAAAGAGATACTAAAATATTTTATTTATTTATATTAAGATTTTAAATTAAGAAAAAAGCCAAAAAAAAAAATATAAACAAAAGCGAAAATATTAAAAAAACAAAGAAAAAAGAAAACAAAGAAAATCAGTAAAATACAGTCCCTTTTTGAAGGTTCTAAAAAGAAAAATGAAATAAAAAAATCCAAGCGATAACCAAATAAAATTGATAAGCAAAATGTGAAGTGATGCAATGATATTTTATTTATTTAAATTTATATTTAACATTAAGAAACAAGCGCAATTAACATAAAAAAAAAAACATATATACACTAAAGCTTAGAGGAAAAATAAAATATTAAAAAAAAAGAAGAAACAAACGAAAAATCAGAAGTGAACAGTTTTAAGAAATTCCTAAACATATTAATTATATTTAATTTATTTATTAATTGAAGCCTGTCAGCAAATTACATAAGCCCATTGGAGTAAAATATTCGACCTAAGCAATAACCGAACAAACAGAACCAAATTCAAATTCAAATTGATCAGCATATAATTTGAAGCCTTTATACATATGCCTAATGTTCAGCAAATTAAGTATACCCCATTGATAGAGCATTGGCATCGAGAGATTGAGAATGTGAAAGAGAGACACAGCCAAAGAGTGTGGAATCCCATGCCGAGGAGCTGGGGCACAATGAATGACAGTACTTTGTTTAAAGGATTTTTTTGTTGTTGTTGTTGTTGTGTTTTGAGTTTGGTTTATTTGTTTGTTTTGGTTGCTTTGTTTTCTTGTTGTTTTAACTGTGTTTTGCCAAAGGATCTGGTGGGGAGGGGGGTGTGGATATAGTTATCCTTATCCGTATCGTGCGCGCTTTGTGTGCTCCAATAACCTGTTACATACCACGTTTTTTTGTCATTTGTTCATGTTTTAGTCACATTACGCATACGCCGCATGCCGCATGGGGCATGGGGCAGCGACTACATTTTTTTTCTTTTTTTCTGTGTGACGACAGTTAAATGTTAAATGTGTGTGCAGTGTGGCAAGTGAAAGAAGCATAACCAAACCCTGTCGTCGAAAGTGGCCGCAAGTCGTGCGTGCAACTTAAAGGTGGCAATGTGGAAAGTGCGCACACAAAAGACGTCAGCCACAAATGAAAACGGGATTGTCTTCGCTCGGCTTATTGTCTCGCAGCCATTTTTGTATGCGACGCAGTGCGCCACAAAGTGCAAGTCAATATAACGTATACCAAGACGAAGTTGCCACTCACCACAGCCACAGTAACAGCCGCAGCAACAGCCACTGCCACTGCCACTGCCACAGGCAAAGCCAATGCCAATCCACGACGCATCGTGCGTGCCACATCGAGTTCTACATAAAATGTTTCATTGTAAAGTTTTTTCTTTTCTTTTTTTTTCGACTTGAGAAGTTCTCAAGTTTTGAGACGAGCATTTTGGGTTTATGCAAAGTTTGCCAAAAAAATTGCGTAAACTGCATTCGAACGGGAAGCTGAGCCACTGATGGATGGATCTGGGACATGTTGCAGTTGCCGCCTGCATACAATGCAGTACATGGATTTATCTTTAAAAGCATCTGCTTGCAGCAACAATTGTAAATGTATCTGCTTAAGATTTAAATACTTACCTATTTTTTTATGGCCTCAACTCCGTTTCCCCCTGAAAGTTCTGCTTTTCTTCTATTTTTTGTAGACCCGCATTAGTCTGTTGACTAAAAAACATAAAAAAACATAAAAAAAAAACCAACTCCCTTAATGGCCATTAGTCGTTTTGTTTTTCTCACACTTCTTGTGCAATTAACAAGAATAAATACAACTCTATTGTGAACAAAACAAAACAAAACAAAAAAAAAAAATAAAAAAAAAAAGTATAAGTAATTAAATGCAGTGCAACTTTGTGGCCGAGTGTTTGGTTGCCACATGTGACTAATTAAAATGCATTGCATGTGGCCGGGTTTTTTTTTTTTTTTTTGTATTGTGTTAAATTAAATTAGCTGATTTTTAAAGAGGCTGAGAAATCCACAATCATTAGTCAAAGTGACTGTGTGGAAAATGTGGAAAAATGTAGCGAGGCATGCGCCATTAGGGATAACATCATCAAAGCAAATCCTTTACGTCTATCGTTTGTATCACGTCCTTGTCACACTTCCTGCCCCGCCCGTCCCGTTCCACGATCTTTGCCACTTTTGATCTGACGTAATAGAAGCCCACGTTTTGGCTGACAGGCAGCAGGCAGCAGGCAGCAAATTGGCATCAGCGACAACAGCAGCAGCAAAAGCAGCAATTGGTACATAAGGCAGATATCGACTCAACACTCAAGCTTAACGCACACACACACTCACACACACACACACATATGCATAGGCACACACATATCAAAAATAAACCATCAAGCCTTGGAAAAAAAAAGACGTCATATCAACATTAGTCAATGTCGTCCAACGGGCTACCCATGTCTAGGCTTTCCCGCGTCTCCCGTGTTGTTCCGCACCCTCCCCAACCCCTTCTACTATCCTTATGTCGTGTCCTTGCTGCTGTGAATAATTGAGCGTCGCCTTTTGTGTGTGCATATGTGTGTGTGTGTGTGTGTGTGTGGAAATTGTCTAAACTTTGAAAAATTTTACGTAACTTAGTTTGCAACGCGAGAAGCGGGTTTTGCCTTGGGTATCCAGGATGATGCCATTTTCCATGTCTCGTTAAATGTTGGCTTAAACAAAGATGTCTCTTAAATTATGTATTTTGTGCAAATGGGGAAATTATATTTGGACAAAATTCAATTTCAAAAACTAAAATGGACAAGTCAATATAAAATGTTTGTTTCTTTTCTTCCACTTAATTCGGAGGCCCTTTTTAATTTTGCTGTAATACACATGTTGATGTAGGGCGAATCAGATTGCTATATATATATATATATATATATATATGTCTTAAAAACAATCGCTCAAATGATGAGTTATTTTATGAATAATATTTCCTGTTGAGCAAGTAATCCCAACAAGTTTTAACATTTGAAAACTTGAATTGATTTGAAAAAATAAATAATTAAAAAATAAATAAATAAGAAAAATAAATTATTAAAATCTGACTTTGTCTTATAGCTTTCATTGGATCAATCGATCGGATTTTTAAATATATTTTCTGTAGGTAAAATTTAATCTATTTTTTATTTACACGTTTTTTATTTTTGTAGTTCTGTTGAAGTAGAAATTTAAACAATCTTCTTTTGTTCTAATATATATCTCTGATAATTTAAATTTTGGGAATCTGTTGAAACATAAAGATTCAAGTTTACAAGCGATAAATATTTGAATAAATCTGAATATATATTTATCATTCTAAATATGGATATTATAATAAAATTAAATAAATATTGATATAAATTGAACATATTTTATTTATATATTTTATGTTTATATATTTATAAAATTGAATAAATATTTATATGTATTTATCAATATTACTATTCAAACATTTATCTCTTTCAACTCGAATCTTTTTCAAATATCACAATAACTTCGAACTAACAGGAAATAAATTATAGTTTCCTAGGCATACCTAAGACAACATTCCTTCTTCGAAGTTTTTCCTGGTGTCGCCCAATAATATTCTACATAGTTAAGTCACATTTTCTTTACAAATAATGTGCATAAAATAAGAAAGCAAGAAGAAGAAGAAGAAAAAGAACACACACAACACACAAGTAATATGAGTAACCACAAATGTTGTAACAGAAACTAAAATATTTACATACACACAGCAAAAACACACACACAGACAAGAAGTAGACAGCCACAAAATTCTTTGTTGACCACACATTAATTGACCAAAACTGCATGAGAAAACACAAACAGACATACACACACACAAACACACACATGCACACACACACACACACATACACACACACAGAGAGAGACAGACACAAATCGTGTGTTCGCTGTCATAATTGATAAGCTGAAATGTTGGCTCAGCTGGCTGCACTTGCTGTCAAGTGTAAATTGCTCAAGTGAGGCGTAGCAAATGGTTTGATGCCTCAAACTGATTGACTCATTTCATTTCAGTTAATGACAGTTTAATTCATATAATAAACGCCAAATTCATGTTACAGCTAATTAAACCTACTGCACAAAAATAGTTGTCTAGTCAATTAGCTCAAGCGTTGTTTTTAATGGACGCCTTCTCAAATTCGCGTTTGTTTGCAAATTGCTGGGCATGTTGAAACATTTACACGCATGTACTTAGTACATACACTCGCAGAAAAATTGTGTGTTCTATATTGAAAAAAATATAGACTTGTGTTTTTTAACATTAATCTAAAAACTTAATAACTTCTTTCAAGTCTACAATTATTGATGATATTTTCAAAACTTAATTTCTTGATTTACGCAATAGTTGAGCAAAATATCGTAATTAATTTATGCCTTGCATTTAAAAACTAAAAAATAAAAAACTGCATTAGAAATGGATATTTATTTATATTATGATTTGGGCAAAAAAATATAAATATATTTTTTAGTGTAGCTGGTTTATTTGGTTGAATTTTGTTGCAATTTGTTGTTGATGTTGTAATGCATTTACACTAAACAAGCAGGCCATGCACACAGACACACACACACACACACACGTACAACTAGCCACACACATGCATGCACAAACACTTAGCCATGCAAATATCAATTTCGGTTTTACTAGCTAAGGCAATGTGCCTTTGGGGTAGGTCAGTAATCGGTGTGAGGAATATCGTAAAAGTAAAGGATAGACTCTCTTAAGGGTTTGGCACTCTTAAACGTTGTCTCTCTTTTGCGCTTTTCTCTTTGCTAGTTTAGCACATTAAAAAGCTCGCTCGCGCGCTCTTCGATGGCCACTCGTTTTGTTGAACTTCGTTTGCTGAGAATACGCCAACAGCATTTTAGTTGCCTGTCGGCTCGCTTGGCAAAAGTTTTGTTCATATTCCAATTTTGTGTTTGCCAAAAACTTTGCCACAAAATTATGCCCAGTCATAATGCACAAACTATGTAGCAGCATTTTCTTATCTCTCCTCCACAACTAGCTGTTGCTATCGCTTTCCTGTGTTCAGTCCAGTTTCGCCGTTAGCTATGCTTCGTTGATGCGGAGAGCTGATGTAAATGGGACACGAAACCATTAGGCAAATACATATAAATATTTATTAAAAACAAAAAATATTTTGAAATTTATTATAGTATTTTTTTGCTTGGCTGTTTGGGTAAAGCAGGGAATTCTCTAATCGTGCATCTTCGATGAGAGAGAGAGAGGGATTTCTTATTTGTTTTGATATGCGGTCCTTAAATAATAAATGCACATTTCGTGCTGGCTTGCAACAACATCAGAACATCAGCACATCCTTGAGATTGAGAGCCCCGTTCCGGGCGACTTACGCCAAGAGCAGGTCACGTGCTTGGCAGCTGTTTCACACCAATTACTTGCAATTTGCATACAACAAATACCCAAACCGCATGCAAATGTTAGTGAAATGCAGACGTTGCAGCACTGCCCCAGCAGGTTGCATATCAAATGTAATCAACATTCCCCCCCTTAAAAAAATAAAACTTTGAGCTCCAAGCTGAAAGTTTTGCGACTTTAGAGTCTATTAGGCAATGAATTAAGCAACGCAATGAGATCAATTGTTTGAAAATGTCAGAGCATCCGCTTGTTGGGTAGTTCGGCAAAAATCTATTCAACAAATGGCCAAAAGTTAAAAACTTTACAGTTGAGGTTTTATGGCCAACGAGTTGTCGCACTTGTAAATTAATGATTTCAGCCAAAACCAAAACCAAAAAAAAAAAAAACAAAACTTTAAACCACTGACAATGACAATGACAGTGACAGCGGCTTTAGCTGTGACAGAGACAGGAGACAGTAGACAGCAGGAGAGGGGAGCGGTGTGGTTGGAATTTCCATCACTAATCAATACTTCAATATGGATAACAGGCGCTTAGCCAAATGCTAATGAGCTTAAATTGTATTTCAGTTAGAAGTGAATCGTCATTATTTCATTAGCGTTTCCCCATAACGTGATTTATCTAATCACAAAAGCCTACTTACCTCAACCGGATTGAGTGAATTACTTACTTCATTAACTAGACGAGAGAGAAGAGCTCTTCAGATGCGGCTGGCTGTCTAATTAATTTCCGACTGCTGCTGCTGCGGCTGGCATTTCAATTTCATTTAAATTACAAATGCAAAAAACAAACAAAAAACAAAAAAAAAGAAAAGAGAAAACAGAAAACAACATCATTTATATGCACATCATATGCCTGCATAATCAATGTGTGTGGATTCCTCCAAAACATGAAGGGAAAACTCAACAAGTGCGCGTTGTAAATGAAATTTGACGCTGCTTTGCTTGTGTACAGAAACAACATGAAAAATGTTGCTCTTGTAAACAATCAGATAAGCAGCTTTATACACACACCCACACACGCACCCACACACACACCCACACACACACACATTATGTATACATGTATGTAAATCGCGTATGCTTTTGACCCAGGCCTTTATGGCTGGGCTACGAGTATAATCGACTATGAACATGACTATTCAAAATATGAATTTATATATATATATTATTTAAATTTATAGCTTAACATTTATTTATAAGCTATAGATATAATAATAAACTTAAATTTGTATATATATTTATACATTATTATTATTTTTACTTTTTCTTATTTAAAAAACATGTTTAGTTTGCAATTTATTAAATAATATCTTTTAACAGATATTATTGGGATTACTATAAAACTGTGGAAAGGTTTTTATTTCCTATACACATAATAAAGACTTGTTCCATTTGGGATTTTTACAGTTATTGCTGAGCTGCGAGCATAATCGATTATAAAAATGACTTTACAAAATATATTTTTATATATAAATTATATTTCATACTTTCCCATTCAATGAGATTTATAGCTTAACATTAATTTATAAGCTATAGAAATGTTTTTATCTTTACATTTTTATGCATATTTATTAATCATTATTATTTATACATTTTTTTATTTAAAAAACATGTTTTAGCTTGGGACTACTATAAAATTGTGTAAAACTTCCTATACAAATAATAATAAAGATTTGTGATTTGTACATTTATTGTTGAGTTTATTAATTCGGCAAATGTGCTGGGCAACAAAGGCAATTTAAGTTGCTAAACGACTCAAAAGTACAAAAAATATATATATTAAATGACAAATGAATAAAATTAATAAAATGTGAGCTAGATAATTTGCATATTTGATAACAAACAAATATTCTTACTTAATAACAAGTAAACTTAAACAAAGATATTATATATATATGATACCCATTATATAATTTATACGGCTACAGGGGATGCAAGAACATTGTTTGCTAAGGAAAGTCGAATGTAAAATTCCAAATTGACATATTGTATAATAAATAAAATATATCCCAATGTCGTTGTTATTATTTTTGCTGCTAAGGAATGCTTAGCCTGAGCATCAGTTGAGGAAAACTTGTGGACTTTGTTTTACAAATTATATTAAATATGCAAGACAACGTTTGAGAATAAATCCTCTAAATGAATTTGAAGCACGCAAACACACGCGCCAATAAACAGTCAACAGAGTCTACTGCCGCACACACACCCCCACACACACACCAATACACACTTAAGGAACACAATGTATCGAGAGAAAATTGTCAACAATTTTCTGCTACATTTGCGCAGCCCGCGTAATGTTTATTTGAAATTACTTTAAGCATCGCCCAAACATGGTTGACAATCTCCTCATAGTCCCTCATGGTTAGTGGCTCTATTTATATATGTATGTGAATCAACTTGTGTGACTAGCACATAAATCTGTGCTAAACTGTTGTCAACTTTTTTGAAAAATTAAAACTCTGCTCACGTTTTTCCAGCGCCAAAAAAAAACAAAAAGTTTTTCCGCTTTCATTAAACACTTGAAAAGCTTTGACGTAAAGCAAAACTGCAAACAATGTTGAAAAACGAAACGTGTAACAGGATTGTAAAACTTATCGATTTAAATGATATAACGATGGCATTTGAGATGAGTCCACGTCTCACGTCTCTCGTCTGTCCAAAAGTGGTTGAAAATTAATTACAAACAACTCCAAAAACAATTTTTTTAATATTTACATTTTACGGAATTTTAATGAACATTTTTGATCAAATTATGATAATTTTTAATTTGTATAAAATATAATTATAATAACACATTTGCATATTGTTGTTTAGAGCAAGATTTGAATTTGGTATTATTAGAATTATATATACACAAAACTATTGTTAGCATAACATTAAATAATAAAAAAATCAAATTAGTAATTACTAAATATTTTTATCTGTAAATTAATTTAAGTTCAATTAGCCAATTGCTGTAGAAATCCTTGTTAGTTCTTGGCTTTGCGTTGCGAAACAATTTGCACAACAAATCAATTTATTTTCCAGATTGTATATTACGTGACTCAATTACAAATTGCCTTATTTCCAGAGAGAATTAAGCAAGCCAACTTAACTGGGGCAAAAGTACGCGACAAAGGCGTCTATACGAATGGGCCAACAACTAAAAGCGTTAGCCCTACAAATGGCAATTGGCTAATGTAATGAGTTACCCATTCGGGGTGAATATAAAAATATACACATTTTTAATACTTTTAATGATAACATGGTTTAATTACTAAAGATTTTGTTATCCGTCGGATATTATAAAAGAATATCTTTAAAGTAACTTTTTTAATAAAATCTATGCAAAAAAAAGGAAATAAAATGAATCAAAGCAAAAGAGACAAATCTGCAAGCCACTTTTCAAAAAGAAGAGAACATAAAAATAATGAAGTCAGACGCCTTGTTAATAGAATATCTTGATTTGAGTTGAATATTATCTGAGTTAACAACAAAAGAAAACTAAAATAACCGTATTAAAATACATAAAATACCCAAAAGCACAGCTATCAGCAGAACATGCTTCTGGAAGCATGCAAACAGAATAATTGCTTAAAAGCAATTATTATTTAATTAGCAGCGAAGCATAAGCAGAAGTTAAAAAAAAAAATAAACCATGAATAAAGCGCGGCGTTGAAATGTGGCCCAAGTGGGAAAAAAAAGTGGAGAATAAAAGATAAGTGTAAAAGGGGAGTAAAGGAAAATATATATAAAGAATGGCGCACTATTAAAATCGATCTCATTACTTAGCAACCGTGGTGGGAGCGGGGTAATCGGGACTTAGAAGCGGTCAGTCAAAAAGTTTAATAACTGCAAATGCTCAAAATACAAACCACAAAAGTGAAAAGCTCTCAGAAATGTGAGCGATGAAAAAATGGGGAGAACTGTAAAACAAAAGCCAGCCAAGAAATCAAAAGCAAAACTCAATCAGGCATTAAACATTAAACAAAAAAAAAAGGGAAAATAAAAAGAAAAAGAAATAAAGGAAAGGAAAGGAAACGAGGACAGCCGGGATGGTGGTGGTGGTGGTGGTAGTGGAAGAATGTGCCTAAGCGGATGCGGAAATAGCACGAGTTAAAGTTAGCTGCACAGCACAGCGGAGGCCATCTTTGAATTAGTGCATTTCCGGTAAACGAAGAAAAAAAAAGGTTTTTAATTTCTATTTGCAACAAGCGAATTCCCAAAGGGCATTCTTTATGTTCTCTCCACCTACCTCGTCCTCTCCATCACTCTCTCTCTCTTTCTGTCTCTCTCTCGCTCTCGCTCTCCCCCAGCCTATCTCTCTGTGCTGTGTATTCGTTTGAGTTTGCTTTAGTTTTGTGTTTGTATTTTTTCTCTTTGTTGTCTTTGCTACAAGTTTTGAGCACAAATATTTTGCAGCATTTTTGCATTGTTTTGAGCCAAAGGATGCAAAAAAAATTCCGAAATGAAATGAGTAAGAGAACTAGGACTATGCCAGTTAAAATATAAGAATATTTATATATATATATATATATATATATATGTGTATTTATATAATTGATAAACTTACCTATCCATTGGCAAATCAAAATTGATTACAGTCAAAATGCACAATTGCCCAAGTTAGTCGAGTCACAAAATAACATGAAAATCCACACAATCAATGAATATTTTTAATTAAATTGCGCTCACTGCAAACTTTGCTAATCAGTCTATGGATTTCTCAATCTATTTTATGCAAAGTTGCACTTAACATTCATTTGATGTGATGAGCTAAGCTAAAAGGTTGTGTCGGATTGCTGTCAATCTGGAAATACTTTGCATAAGTTTACTTTGACAGACTGAATCTCAATTAAATTGAATGTGAATAGTTTCATTTAGTTCTGCTGATGGTTTCTTAACTTTTTAGCTAAACAAGTCACAAACTGTACAAACATCTAATTAGACTCTATTGAATAAAGTCAAATGCAATTTTTCTGCTCAATAAAGAGTTGAATTAGTTAATTTTAAAATTTAGAATTTTCTTACTTACATTATGTTACAAGAATTTAGTGCTGTGTTAGTCAAGAGTTATCTTAATAAATAACTTAAAGGTGTAATTTCTACCAAATAAAAATTAACTAAGGCAAAATTAAAAAGAATAAATTTAAGTTCAATTAGTTTAAACACTTGTTAAAATTGCTTTGATTTAAATTGAGCAAAACCGCCATAAATACATTATCCAAAATTTCGCTTATATAATTATTTGGCTTATAGCAGACAACTTGATCCAATTAGTTAAGCAAGATTAATTTAAACATGTTAAGGTATCCGATGACTGATGCTGGTCCCAGCTTGAGCCAAATGTGAGGCAAAGGACAGCCACAACCTGGTGGCTGACAACCACAGTTTGCTGCACCCGAACAACATTTAAAGCCACAGTAAAGTGAAGAGCCGCAACCAGGACTCGCCACAAATCGATTAACTTTGGGAGCTCAATTAGCATTGGATGCGGTGCATCTGCCACAGCGCCCCATATAGCGAATACATGCAGCACACTCGACTCAGAAACGTGCAACTTGAATGCACGTCACTTTGTGCCATCACATTTAACCTTAACAGCCAATAAAATTAACAACTTAACAACATACATAATAGTACAACATTGTAATAATAAGTCAAACAAATGCCGGACACAGCACATTCTATGTTCACGTTCATTAAACACGGATCCGCCTGTTTCGCAATTGTTGCAAGAATTTAACACTTTGGCCTCGCTGCAAACACAGTCAGAAATTTGGGGTAAGAAACTGTCATTCACATAAGTTGGCAAGGGCAAAAATTAACTTACAATCCCGATACTGATTGGAATCAAATCTACAGTTTGAAAGTAAAATTTAAGCTGTAAAATCAAGTAAATCAAATCAAAATTTTTTATATATTTTTTTACATTTTAAGGTTTAATTAGTCTTACTTAATTTAAGGCCAATTAAATTAAACTTAGTTAATAATTCACAAAAGTTGGCAAGTCAAAAAATCAAAGTTCCTTTTTAAATACTTACAATCCCGAAACTGATCGGAATCAAATCTACCAAAAACTCTTATTTAGCTATTATTTGAAGTACGATTTCAGCATTCAGCAGTTAAGCTGCAAAATCTATGTCCAAGTAAATTTCAAATTAACATTTAGTATTATTTTATTATTATTTTAAAGTATAAATTAATTTAAGGCCAATTAAATTGAACTTAGTTAATAATTCACACAAGTTGGCAAGCGAAAATCTCAAAGTTCATTTTTAAATACTTACAATCCCGATACTAATTGGAACCAAATCTACCAAAAACTCTTATTTAGCTATTATTTTAAGTACAACTTCAGCATTCAGCAGTTAAGCTGTAAAATCTCTAACCAAATAAATTTCAAATCAACAAATTGTATTACTTGATTTTTATTTAAAAGTTCAATGAAGCTAACTTAATTTAAGGCCAATTAAATGGAGCTTTATTACGTTTATTTTTCTTGCTGCACATTTGTTGGCTTATCGACTTTGTGGCAATTGTTCAAATGAAATGGAATCAGCAATGTTGTGCTTTTAAATGCTCAGGTCGGATGCCGAAATAAGCCATAAATGTAAACATTACGAATCGAACCGCATCCACAAATTGCATGCAAATGAACCAATTGGCACTTGAGACTCGCCAAAATGGTAAAACAACAACAAAAACAACAACAGCAGCAAATCCATTTTCAATTAAGAATTGCATATCTTTATAAACAGCTTTTAAATACACACATACACACATACAGACACACACGTGGAGTGACCCACATTGCAATGCAATTGATATTTATTTTGGCTTACTGGTTAAGCAATGCACTACTTAAAGTTCCACTTAATTAAAGCAACTTTCGCAAAAATAAGAACAGCAGCTGCTTTTGTTTGTGCTTTCCCAGATGGCTTCTAGCTAGTTCTGATTATTTTTAGCTATCCTCTTTACGCTTTGCTTACAGCTCTCTCTCTCTCTCTCTCACTCTCTCTCTCTCTCCCTTTCTCTGTCTATCGCCTTCTTTAATGCAAACAGGCTAAGAGCTTTGCGCCATGTGCACAATAACAACATCGGCAAATGAACAGATAAAATGATAATATCCATTTGTCTGTTTGCTGTTTGGCACAAACCAGAGCAAAACCAATGAGTAAAACTCAAGTATGCTCAACTTAGAGATACCCTGTCTCTTACTCACTCACTTTCTCTCTCTGTCTCTCTCTCTCTCTCTCTGCCTCTTCTTTTCAAAACTCCACATAATTCTCTCTATTTTAACACTTAGCATAAATCTGTACAACAATTTTAAAGTGCACTCAAATTGAAATCAGTTGTTTTATTCTAATTTTTTCCTGTGTTCCTAAATAAAAATCTGTTTTTTTTTTTAATTTTTTCCAAGGCAAAGTTAACAAATAAATAAAAAACAAACCCAAATCAACTAGAAACTCAAAATTACTATTTTCGTGATTTTAACTCAAATTCAAAGTGCATAAATAGAAATCAGTTAGTAGAAAAAATTTTCCCAGGCAATTGAGTTGATCTATAAATGAACAAATAATTACAAAATAAACCAAAAACCCCTAGAAACTTAAAAATACTATTTTCGTAATTTGAACACAAATTCGAAAAAAAAAATTCTGCATTATTTTTGCTCCGATTTTAACTAAAATTCGAAGAGTATTCTGCATTATTACTGCACTGCGATTATTTGACTTGCGATGTGCAAACTTTCGATGCAAATGCAACTATCTGCTTGCCACAGATGTTGATGTTGATATGCATCGTGTTGCATGCAACGTTATTCTATGAATTTTGTTGCTTGCATAGGGTATTACAACAACGATTTGTTAAGACCTTTAAGCGGATTTTGAGTTGGCTGTCAACTTTTGGTTGCCATCAGCAACGATGACAAAATTTAATTGATTTGCATTCGACAAACAGAAAACACATGATGAATTTCAAGGCGGGCTGCTAACTGTGGCAGCTGTGGCAGCAGCAGCTGTGGCATTTGGAGTATGTGAAATGGTTTTTAGTTGTGTCCACAATTCGAGTTGATTTTGACAAATGTACAGCGGGAACCGACACAACCCAATTATTGATCAGCAAGCATATTTAAAATTAATCCTAATCATGTCCGACAACTGTCAGCCAATCCCCCTAATGGGAATAACGCAAAAAGTCCAGCTCACATTTACTGTTAATTAAGGATCATTAAGCATGTTGTAAAAGCATCTGTCAGGATTCAACAGGCCTCTGCGCAATGACTCGCAAATTAAAACTCACATATAAATGACATTTTAGGCGCTTCCCAAATTGCCATTTGTGTTTGCCATAGCTAAAAGCAACAACCAATAAAGTCAGTTTATAATGTATGATATACCCATTGATAAAAGTCTAAATGGGTAGTTAAGTTGGCTTATAAATTACACACATTATGCAAGTTGCGGGCAATCTGATCAGTGATATATAAAAAATCATATTATGCACTATAAACTAATTAATAAATTAGCTTTTCTCATTCATCTTGAAAGTACAATTTTTAAGCATTTTTGATTTATGATTTACGGGGAATTTATAGACATGGAATTATAAGCTTAATCTGCAATTTTTAGCTTAACTCAATATTCAGAATATCTACGAGAAACTTGATTTAAATCTATCTTATTTTTAAATCAACAAAGAATATAATGATAATTGAAAATTACAGTTTTTTTTCGCATAATTTTAATTAAAAAAAAAAATGTTTATGATATTTTAAGTGATATCCATGACTTCGACAGGCCAAAAATCTTTTGTGCGGCTATAATTAAAAACGATTTAAGCAAGTAATATTCATGGGTAGGAATAGGATTAGAAAATTTGCCAGTCTACTGACAGGACATTCTAGACTAAGGAGCAACCTATTCAAACTGGGTATTTATAGTAACAATCAGTGTAGGTTTTGTAAAGGTGAGAAGGAGTCCTCAACTCACATCCTAACAGAATGTGTCGGCTTATTCAGAAAAAGTAGCAGCATTCTAGGGATGCATGGGAAGCCCTCAACCCATCAAAGATTCTGGCATTCGTGCTCAGAAGTGGGCACAATAGATCTAATAGGTTGCAGTGCAGAAACCCCCAATTTATAAAAAAAAAAAGTGGATATCCACTAGTCAACCATTATCAGAAATGAGCTCATTTTCGTTATAATTTATTGTTATTTTTTGTTTATCATGTTGACAGGCGCAAAAGTTTGGCTGCGCTGTAAACTGTGTGTGTGTGTGTGTGTGCGTGTGTGTGTGTGTGTGTAGAAAATGAAGAGCGACAGATTGGTAGAGTATTGCATCAAATTGAATTCAATCACGTGCCAATGATCAATCGATGCCTGTCAATGTAGAAATAAAATGTCGATGGCAACAAAATCATGAATGAGACGTGGCTAGAAATCGATATTAAGATAAAAATAAAAATCGAAATGTTTGTGCTGGTTTCCCTTGGCTTGTTTACAGCGAGTCGGAGCTGATTGAATGACTTTTGACATTAGTGCGCAATGTCGTTAATCAAAATGTTGCCGACTCCTGTTCAAGCAGATCTGGGCCAAATCACCTAAAAGCCAAACAGTCAACACAATATGTCACAGCAAAATGTGTGTGTGTGTGTGTGTGTGTGTGTGTGTGTGTGTGTGTGTAATGTGCACAGTTATTCTGTGCCTTACACAATGGCTTACCTTTTGACCCACCCCATTTGAGCAGTCAGCCTCAATGGACGACCTTGCAAACGGCTTTAAGTCAAGTGTCCAGTTCATCGTAAAGCGTCTTCTGGTTAATTTTAGCCAAATAAAAATCTGCTTTATGACCCACAACCATGAAGTGGAGTCCCACTCTTGGGGCTGTCGCATCGACTGGATCCTCTTCTCTGTGCTCTGTGTGCTCATTAAGAGTCTTCCGGCTTGCAAATAGCTGCTTATGTGCGTAAGTGTGTGTATGTGTATGTGTGGGTGTAGCACATAAGGCAGACACTTATGTAAATGTGGCAGCAACAGCAATGCGTCTGGCGAGAACTGACTGCATTGGCCACACAGTGTTGCCAATTGTGCTGCGCGAAAACTCCATCATTAAGCTTGAAAAATGCAACTTTGTTTTGGTAATCCTTAAAAATTATTTTCTAAGATGTGAAAAAAAAAATTGTTCTTGGCAATTTGACATCGCTGGTTGAAAAATTATGGAGAAATTGTAAACTTTTAAAAATACATTTTAAGGCTCTTCAAAAAATACTCGCAAAACTATTGCATATAATTTTTATTTGTTTTTCAAATCAACTTTTTAAGCAATTTCCATTTGTGGCAAAAATTTGTGATCAATGTTTGTTTTTAGTTTGACAACTGCATTTATATTTGAATATATTTGAATTAGCTGCTAAATAGAATAAATAGACTGCAATAGAATTCTATTTAATTTTATTTTATTTAATAATTTGAATATACATAAATAAAATATCTAAAAATAAACAAATACTTTTTCATAATTTGCAGTTTGTTTTATAGTTTTTGCATTTGCCAAACACAAAAGCCGCTTTTGCTGAGTTTTACTCGTCAAAAGTTGGCCAACACTAAAGCCATGGGTGCTGCTGATGTGGCAGGCGTCTGCTGCTCCTGCTGCTTCTGCTGCTCCTGCTGCTCCTGCCACTGTTGATGTTGATGCTGTTGATGCGTGTTCATTTGCTCAGCAAACTGTTTGTTTGCCAGTTTTGTCCGTTTGGCTGTCAGTCGGCACGTTTTGCGTGGCGCATGCATTTCATAGCAAATGTGTAAATACAGACACAAACACACACAAGCGCACACACACACGCACACACACACACACACACACTTGCAACATAGCAATGGCCATATGGCAGTTCAGTCCAGTTTCGTTACGGACTATGACCTGATTCCCTTCCCCCCCCCGCACACACACACACACACCCCCCCCCCCCTCCCACTAACATGCAACTTGATGTTGTTATTGTTGTCTTTTTAGTCAAACGCATAATTATGTCACGTAAGCTTGGAGCAGTTAACTCTGTTGTTTTGCCATCTAGTAGCAATTCCAACGATAACGTTTCTCAAGTGACCCTTAATGTTTTGAGGGCCCAGATGAGCTGTCGGGTCGACAGTTTTGGGCCACAGTCTGTTAATGTGGCCAATGCATTGTTTGTGTTGTGTTTACCCCTGTTGTGATGCGGTAAGTGCGTATACGCCCCATTGACCCCGCCTGTTTACCAGGATGCTGCTCAGTTACTGCTCGGCTGAGTAGTTGTCCAGTTTCTTCTCGTTGCTGCTGCTGCTGCTTGCTTTTGCAATGTTAATTGAGCTGAAAATCACTTAACCCACTTAAAATGCTGCACTTGTACACATGAACGCAAAAAAAAAAAAAAGAAGAAGAAAAATGGTAGGCAAAACTTGGCTTAATCCAACAAAACACAGCTAGAAAACTTGCAGCATTGTTGTGGCACCCGAACAAAAGACATTCAACCTATTGTGCGCGTTATGTGTTGTAGGTGTGTGTGTGTGGGTGTGTGTATTTATGTGGGTGTGTCCCATAAATGCCGACAACACTTGAATATGTGGGTGGCTGTTATTTCTGGGCTTGCGCCTGAATTGGCTTAAATAGATAAAGCATTACAAAATTGCCAGTTGAGACAAGTTGAGTGGTTGCATTAAAAGTAGAAGAAGCAGCAGATTTTGAAATGATTACACTACACAGCAAAAACAACTTTAAATATTCTTGCTTAAAAATAAAAAATAAAAAATCTAAATGCATTTAAAAAACAAAGTCGTTGAACTGGCACATAAAAAATACAATCCTAAAAGAAAGCTCATAAATACTTCTCAAAAATATTTCTTGTTTACCCAAAAAGACTTTTTTTAAGCCAACTTTCAACTAGCTGCTAGCTTTTAGTTACACTACTGAATGCCGAGATGGTCTATATATATTTTAACTCTAGTATATTCCGCATTGTTCTCGGTTTTGAGTGCCTTCTCTTTTTAGCAATAAAAAATGCTCAACTTTTTTGTTTGGCACTTCAACGCGCATTGTTGTTCTGCAATTTGTCGCGAATTATTTATGAAATAGCTGAGCACTTTTATGTTTTATATGAAAAATGTACTTTGTCGCTGCTGGCGCCTTTGCTTTGAGTTGTATTAATAATAATAGTTTTACAAAAATTTGCATTTGCCAGCGAACGGTACTCAACAAACTCATCACACCAAAGAAAACAACTTTTGTTTTTTCCAGATATTTAAATGTAGCTTATTTTTATCTAATGGCGACTTTATTGTGTCTTTGTGACAACACTTCAAAAGCTGTCAGTCAGTTTTGAAAATTCGAAAAGTTACCTCTGGGCGAAAACTATAAGTTTGTCGAGTGTTTTTCAGAGCATAGATATATTTGTTGGCTTAGAGCCGCAAGCTGTTTTTTGTGTGTGGGCACTTCCGAATCGAGCACTGGCAATTGACCAACTTTGCTGGCCAAAGTTTTGGCTAAACTCAAATTGCCTGAAATATCCCTAATAATTTCATCAATGAATTATGAAGGCTGCAAATTGCCAGTTGCCAAGAACCACATAAATATTCTGTAAAAATATATGGTTCTATAAAATTGTGAGGGGCGTATTTAAATTGGTTGCTTTGGTTAGGCACACCACAGCCACACACACCCGCACACACACACACACACATACACACTCGATAAGTTTTATTCGCTCCCCACACAACTCAAACGTATTAAAACAAAGGCAGTAAATCTGTGGACGGATAAGTCACAAAAATAAAAAAAAAAGTTGAGAATCTGTAAAGTATGTGTTTATTGTGTGCAGAAAACAGCTTAAGGGCTTTACCAGAACCAATTTGAAGCGTCTAAAAGCGCATTAAAAGTGGAATAGAAAGTCAAAAAAAAATTTAATTAAATGAATAAAAATGAATAAATATTTGCCACAGAGCAATTAATTAAAATTCCAGCTACTTAAATGCTTATCTATTCGTAAATTATAATCGGTGTCGGATATCCGCAAATGTCAAAAATACCATAGTTTGATATTTAAATAATTTATTTAAAAATATTTATATATTTTACAGTTCAATAATATTTAAGCTAGTAAGCAAATCAGGAGAGCTTGTCCAGTAGATACCCTGTTCAATAATAATAATAATATTGAGTCCCTTAAAGCACATCTAGTTTAAAAAATTTTTGCTGCCGATAATCGATTTTTATCGATATACGCGAAACAATGATGTGCATGTGATAACTTTAAAATACCCTACTTAACAATGTATAATGACTACAAAGTATATAAATATATATTTGGTATACTTACAATGCGTCACTGAAATTTTTGAGTAAATATTGCAATAAATATATGCAGAATTTAATGTAAAAGCCACAGATGTTTATATGTAAAATTGCAGAATAAATGTCAAAAAATTGAGATGCAGCAAGTTTTGTCACACTCAAATGTAAAACGAGAATGTTCTTTGAGTAATTTGTCAAAAATATTTAAGAGCTTTTGGGCTGCATATGTTTTGCATTCACTGGGTTGATTAAGCCAAACAAATACTGATTTATTGCCAAATGAGTCTTGTCAGTTGAGAAATTGTGAAGACAAAGCAAAACAATACCCAAGGCATTCGCAAAATGCTCTAATTGCATGCGAAAAATAACAGATGATTGAATTTGGTAATTTAATATCATAAATTCAATTTCTATAAACTCTACATTTGCAAATCAAAGAAGAATTCATTCGATTTTAGCTTTAATTTAACTGACAGGCGAGTAAAATGTTTGCTTTTTCGCTTACCCAAGCATACAAATTGAACTTTATAAAAAAAATGTAATTAATCTTAAAAGCAAATATAAATATATATATTTTACAACACAAAGCACTTCATAATTGTTACAAATTAAAACACTAAAAGTCGAATGTTGCAACGTGTGAAAAAAAAATGTGTATATTTAAATGCGCAAATTCGGTTGAGCTGTCCAAAAAGGCAGCTTTTGATAGTAATTGTTCAGTAATTTCCTCAGTTTTTTTTGGGTGGGTTTTTGCTGCACAGCACTTGCCAACGCTAAGTGGATTAAAGAGTGGAAGTGTTTTTTTTTTTGTGTAGTGGTTGCAAAATTGTTCAGCACTTTTAACTAAGTTAAATATAATTTTTGTTTTTTTTTTTTGCAAACCATTTATGCAATTTACTGTGCTTAGTTAACTTAATTCAGGCAGCTAACTGCTCTGATTGCCGGTTGTTGCAGCAAACTTAATTGCCTGTTATACAACCAGTCATCAAATGAGCTTTGCTGCCATATTTTGCTTTTATGGATGGTAGTCAACCAAGGAATTCAGCAGTTGCAACAGCAACAGCAACTTTCTCCGCCAACAGCAATCAAGGTTCATTGCATATTCGCCGTGGCTTCAGTGTAACTGAACTCATCCATTGCAGCGGAGCCCAGTCAAGACGCTAATGCGAATCCCCTTGGAAACCAAACTCAAACTGACAGCTCTGCCTAAGACAACAATGGCGAAGACATAACTTTAAAAACCTGTAACAGGAGCCCAACTCGCTGAGAGTTTATTATTTGCAAGATGGTTGCGCATTGCGACCTGTTGGCGTTCTTTTGTGGCAAGTTCATTCTGTGTTGTCTTAACTACAACTGGGCAACAGCACAAAAAAAAAAAAAAGTAGGCCAAGCATCTGGCAGCTAATCTGTATGTATGTAAATATGCTAAAGGCACGCTTAAGGAAACAATTTAACTTAAAGGATGTTGTTGTTTATAATAAATTATATTGTATAGCCCAAAAACTTACTGAGTTATAGTTTTTAGTTGCTTTTGAGGCATCTTATTTTGTTTTATGTAAACTGACTTACTATAATTCCCAGAAATGTATAGTCTTTCTACTTGTAGAATATATAAGGTAGGTTACAATGGAAAATCCTAAGCATCGACAAAATAAATAAATCTATTGAGAACAGAAATAGGAATAGATATTTTTATTAAGTTATTAGAAATATAAACAAATTAAAGTTCTAAAAAAAAAATATAGTACGTCGGTCTTAGACTCATTTCATAAAGAAATTTTAAGTCTTTCTACTCGTAGAATATATAAGATAAATTTTAGTGCAAAATCCTAAGCAGCGATAAAATAAATAAATCTATTTAGAACTGATATATGTTCGGCCAGTAAATATTTTATTATAAATATAAGCACATTTAAATTCTTATTATAAATATAAGCAAATTTAAATTAGTAGTCTTTCTACTTGTAGAATTAATAGTAAGATCAATTTCAATAGTAAATTCTAAGAAGCGACAAAATAAATAAGTCTAATAAGAACTGAAATATGCCCGGCCAATAGACATTTTTCTTGAGTTATTATAAAAATAAACATATTTAAGTTCGCAAAAAAAAAAAAGTAAGAAAGCTCTTTTCATAAAGTCAAACATTCAATTCACTTAAATACAAAGAAATTGGAAACATGTAGACGTACCACAAAATTTAACTAATATTAAATATATCTTTATATATTAATTTGTATATATATATATATATATATATGTATATATTGATTTTGTTGCGTAGTGTTATTATTATAAAGTTTGCCAAGCCGACGGTTTTTACTATCATTTAAATGTTAACCGTTTAATTGCTAATAAACCTATCTTAAATTGAGTTTTAACGGTCTTTGATATAGACAAATTTGATGTCTTATAAACAAGACACAATTTAAATAATAATAAAATTCACCAACTGTTTAAGAACAATTGAACAGATAAGAATTAACCGCAAGTTCGGAATTTTAATCATTAAGCTTTTGGCTATTTGTGCTGCTTCAATTGACACTTAAATAACAAAAAATACAACTGATTTTAAAAGCTGCTGAAAATTGCTGTTGTTGTTGATTTTCGAAATGAGAAACGAAAAATAATTGCGCTCCACTTTAATGTTGGTTAAAGAATAAAGTTTTCTGTCCGTAATTTAATGGCTGAGGACAATTATTGTTTGATTATTTTAATGGATAACACGTGGCGCAAGCAAACAATAAATTTTTGCTATATGCAACGCAGCAAAGTTCGATCTGTGCACGTCGCACATCTCGAATGTTTTATGTACACGCGGCGTATGCGCAATATTGCCCACTTTATCAGCTGCAAGCAATTCACTGTAATGTTTGCACGGACAGCGGCAACAAATGGCTCTGACTAGCTAAATGTTGCACAGAAAATACAATAAAAAAAAGAGTTGAACTAAATGGAGGAAGGAGTGCTTCTGTACTCTGTACTTTTAAATCTTTATTTATTAAGACAAATCGAAAAAAACACTAAGTTTATTATTTATATAACTTGGATCAAAATCATTATTACTATCAATATTATGTCAAAGTGAAATCTTAAGCCTGAAGCATTAAAATGGTTGCTTGAACTGCAATCTGTAATCGTTTTTTATTTTAAGTTTTATTTTATTTTTGTATTCTCTAGAAAAAAGTTCATTGATAGGCAGACTTATAAACTGACAGGCAAAGAGAAATATGTTTTTTTATCAAGTCAGCTTTTGGTGCAAATTATGAAAATCATTTATGAAATCAAAGATTGTTGCATATTATATTATAAATTTGGAGGTTCTGGACTGCGACCTATTAGATAAATTGTGCCCCTTCTGAGCTTATAGCTGCCCCAGTTCCTGCACGAATGCCAGAATCTTTGATGGGTTGAGGGCTTCCCATGCATCCCTAGAATGCTGCTACTTTTTCTGAATAAGCCGACACATTCAAAGCTGTTTTGGCTCTGTTAGGTGAAGATGGTTGCACAATCTTAACCGATTAGCCTTTTACAATTTGGTACAGGGTATTCAAGGAGCATTTCAACCGTGTGAAGTTTGGTGTCTTTAAGACTATTTGCTGGCTGCTCAACAGAAAGAAGTTCCATTAACTTCTGCTGTCTCATTACTTAAAAATTGGTATGGGCAAAACCAAAAACCGTCATTGCAACTCGCACAAACACAGTAAAATGAAGTGTAAAAACAATGAGAAAAAGCAAAGAAATCCAATAGTCTCGACTAACCAATCAAGTGTGGCTAACTGCTGGCCACAGAACTCGAATTACAATGGTTCCAAAGCGTCAGCAACAATTTGCCCAAGTAGCTGACTCAATGGCCAAAAGCAAAGTGGCGCAATAACCAGAGAGAAAGAGAGGGAGAGAGGGAGAGAGAAAGAGAGAGAGAGAGAAATATGTAGACTATAAAAGGTAAGAGAAGTAGAAGCAAGTTAGTTGTGCGACACAAATGAGAAATCAAATAAACACTCAATCGAGCGTAAAGCATTCAAAACGACAGCGAAAAGCAGCCAAAAACCCAAAAGCAGCTGCAAATCGTTTGGGCCATTTGTATTGGCCCAAAGGGTTAAGTGCGTTGTGCACAAGGTGTTAGCCACGTTTAGCTGGCCAAGGTTAAGTTAACATGTTAACTCTGACTGTCAACCAATCTTGACTCGGAATTTAACACTTGCCGCACGAGTAGACAAAATGCTTTTTTTGTGTCAACAAAAATCAGAATTCTATGCAGAAAATAATAAAATCTAAGCAGATTTAAATTTAACTAAAACGATGCAACATGTAATCATTTTTGGCAACAAGTAATAATCTTATTTAAACCAAAAAAAAATTAAATAATATTAAATTCTAGTATTTTAAATTTTTTTAACGCATACCAAAACGAAAAGACGTATTTCTGATCAGACTAATACAACAGAATTAAAATATTTCAACACAACATTCCGTCAAACAATTTCATCGTTAATCATTTATTAAGTTAAGCTTTTTGTTAATAATTTAGTAATGCAATAAAATAAAATTCGATAAACCACAATGCAAATTAATATACTGCAATTGAAGTGGTGCTTAAGTCGACAGCACAAATAATAAATGTGATTTAAAAACCCAACGATAAACATGAAAATCAAACCACAATTAAATTATTTTTATATTCCGAACCCATTTCAAATTGATTACAAAAAAAAAAGCTTATAGTAAACTTGTGCAACAGTATGTGGCAAGCTGAAAAAAAGCATCGCTGTACACAAGATCTCTACGCAGATTAATTAAATTTCATTTTTCCGTTAAAATAAATGCCACCATTTATAAAATATAGCTGTTTTTTTTCGAGTGTACCTGCACAACATCTGTAAAATCTGTGGCAAAATGTCAATTTATTTGTTTTTGGATATCTGCTGGTCGGACTTTCTCGACTTGTTAAATATATGTGTTTATTTGCATACATAACTAAAGTAATAATTATAAATGAAGAAGTTGCCTACGATTTGAACATGCCAAATATGTTGTTGCAAATGTTGCAAATATTGTGGCCAAACTGTCAGCACCTGAGCCAACTGAAAATGCTCATTCAGTGTGGTAAAATATATAGCAGATATTTATGCCTCGGGCAGATTTTGAATGCAATTAATGTGATTTATGAATATTAATTTATTTCACGCTAAACCGAACTTATGCGATCTGCCAGCACCTGACAAATATTTCCAAACATCTTCCAGGCCAGACCAGCAACAGAATTCATTTCGAGGAATTTGATTTAAATAATAAATACGTTTCCCATCGCCAGACCACAGCAGACAAAGCATACATCATACGTGGTGTTTGGGTTTTAGTTGTTTGCCATGGACCAACCTAAGCTGCACGAAATGCTTTGCCAACTTTTTGGTTTAACCGCACCCGCACCCGCTCCCCCTTTCCGCACCCGCTCCTCCTGCCGCTGTCTGAGCGGACTGTCTGTGGTTTTGTTTGTGATTTACAAGCGTAAAATATCAGGCAGCATAAAATATTCAACACTCTTCTATCGACTGCAAGTCTTTACATGTGTGTGTGTGTGTGTTTGTGTGTGCATGTTTAAGTGTTTGTCTGTAACGGTGAATTTGTTGTGAAAAGTTGTATTTTTTTGCGGCTGCTCAATTTGAATGCACAGTGCACGCCCGAAGGAAAGAACACTTAATTATATCAAATTAAGTATTAAAAATGTTAACACTGAAATATTTTAAGTGTAAATCGACTCGGTTCCACTTTTTGAAAAGGGGGCGTGACTCAATCTTCAGATATGTGTTCCTGTAATCAAGCCTAGAAACCGAATGCTCTTTTTTTTGTGTTGAAAAAAAAATAATTATTTTTTTAACTTGCAAAACTATCAAACAGCAAAAGTATTCAAAAGAAAGAAACTTCGTTGACCACATAAAGTTTATATTTATATATGTTTTTGATCAAGTTCAACCGCCGAATCAATTTTGACTTGCCCGACGATCTCAGAGACTCAGAGAACATTTTGAATATAACTTATCATATAATATAGGCTGATCAAGTTTACTTAATTTTTTTATTGATAACTTTATATATATATATATATGTATAGGTAGGGTATCTGCTGGTCAATCACTCTCCATCAAAGATTTTGCCTTCTTTTACTTATTTCATAGTTAATAAATAAAGCATTTAAATGATTAAGTGAATAATTTTCATCAAAATAATATTAAAAAAAAGTGTTTTATATTATGCCAACTAATATTTACAACAACATATATGTGCATGTAGGGTATCTCGTAGTCGAGCTGTCTTTGCCAGAGATTCAAGCTTCTTTTACTTATTTTACAATCAAGCAAATGATCAAGTGGAAAATTCGTCAAAATTTCATCAAGATAATATTGAAAAAAAAGTGTTTTCATATTATGCAAACTAATACTTACTACAACATATATGTGTGTGCAGGGTATCTGCTAGTCGAGTTGCCTTCTCCACTTTAACTTATTTCATAGTTATAAAATATTTGTATTCATAAATAAGAAAACAGTCATTTCAAAAGCTTTTTAATTAAAGAGAATACAACTGACTTAAATTGGTTCTTTGTATTAAGTGTGCACTGTATATATGCTTACATGTGTGTCTGTGTCTGTGTGTGTGTGGAGTGTGTGTTTGTGTGTGTGTTTGATGCCGCCCTTTTGTTGGTTTCCTTCTTCTTTTTTTTGGCTTTTTGTGTGAATTGCATACTTTTGCACTCTGCTCAATGCGTGTGCATTTTTAATGAGTTGTTTGTTGCTGCGCCGGAAATGCATTTTTGTATTTATTCAATTTTTTTTCTCACATATATATTTTTGTATAATTTGATAAATACTTTTGGCATTTCACAATGTGTAAAAAATTGAAATGAAGCCACATGCAATTGAATTTGAACCAAAATGAGCTTTAAACACTTCAACATTCAACGCGACAAATTTCAAAGTTTTGAGTAAAGTTTTTAAGTTTTTTTTTGTCAGTTTAACAAATTATTACAATTTACTGCGTTGACTTAATGTGATAAAGTTCGAAATTTCAGAAGGAAAATTGTAAAATGTAGGTCTAAAAAAATTTATTATAATATATAAATATTATAATAAGCATAAGCTTAGCACTAATTCTAGTGTGTATGTATGTGTGTGTAAATTACACTTAAATATAAATATTATAAATTATTTAAATGTTTATTAAAATTTTTATTTAATTTGGCAGTTTTGGTTGTTATTGTGGCTGCTGCTTTTCATGTTGTTCCAGGTAGAGAATCGCTGAGAAAGGATATATCTGGCATATATATATATATATATATATATATATATCTATAGATCAGAGAACATGAAGAAGAGAAAGAAGAAGAGGCAGCTCAGCTAACACTACTTGGATTTTCCGGTTCATTGCGCATTGCATCTGTTTGTCGAAAATATTTGACAGTTTCATTTTCAGTTGTTGCATTGCGCTGCAGATAGATTTGGATGCAGACGTGGACAATGAATGCAATGAATGCACTGATGCCAAAGATCTGAAATGTTGTGCGCGCACTGACGGCGACAGAGAGCTGACCAGCAATTTGGCTGCCCATGGAGACGCCAACGCCCTCAAAGATGGCACCCACCAGACGCTGCATGCTGGCCTCGGTGCCTGGTGGTGCCACGATGCTGGCATACGAGATCATCGTTGCATGGGAGAGGCCTAAGGTGACTCCATGCAGCAGCTCAATGGGCAGCACATGCCAAGGATTCTGCAGCATCGAGTACAAAATGAAACGCACACCAAATCCAAGGAGCACCAGACTCATCGCATTCAGGTGTCCAATTCGCCTCAAAATCCAGCCGGAAATGAAGAAATATGGTAGATCACAGCCAAAGCAATGGATGACAATGACTAGTCCCTCCAGTGTCTTAATGTAATCGTTGCCCTTGTCAAAGAGATCGGCCAGCTCCTCCAAATAGATGAAGAGAAAATTCCAAATGAGAGCAGTGCCCAATCCAATGGCCACACACCACAGACAGAAGACAACGAAACGCATCGATAGAAACATTTGACGCACATCCTGCAGCACATTCGCCGAGGTGTCCATCTGTGGATGCTTTAGCTTGGTGGAGACAAGCATATCGAAGAGGAGTATAATGAGCGACATCCAGAAGACAATGGTATAACTCTTGTCCTTGCCTTGTCCATTGGACACTGTGTCCACCAAGAGTCCAGCGAGCAGTGCAAATATGCCCCAACCCAGGAAGCCCCACAATCTCTGTTGACGATCTCCGAGAATGCCAAAAGAAGTGGCATCGTCCATGCCCACAACACCAGCCATGCCCAACCAGCTGACGACGAGTAGGCCAAAGAATAACCAGAATTCTGGCATTCCCAGTGCGCTGCTCATTTTGATCACATCGGTCTTGGGTAGGATTTCTTTTAGATACTCCTCGTGGCAGTCCATGTGGCAATTGGACTTGAACTTCTCCTTGTTCTTGGGGCAATACATGGTCAAATTTTGTGCGTCAAGTGTGCCCAGACTGTGTGGTATCATCAAGTGCAGACAATTGCCAGACTCAAGAACATCTCTCATTTTTATGTAGGTGCTGAAATCTATCCAGGATTTGTTGCGATTCGCGGCACAGTTGCTGGTTGCGTTCTTCAGCCAATGCTGGCAAACAATGTCCCACATTGTGGGCTCCATTTGGCAGTGCATGCTGCAGGTCAGCGTCCGATTGCCGTAGTGCGTCTCCAGCTGTGTCTTCATGTCCGCTGCGTTGCTCCCGGAGCAATACTGGATGTTCGTAATGCCAGCATGACAATGGAGTTGTGGCCTCTCCGCCGCCGGCACAAACATGATCAGGAAAAAGGCAATGGCGGTGAGCAGTTGCCCGGCCACAAAGAGGAATCTAGGATGTCGATAGCGATCGGCAAGATAGCCAAAGATTGATTTGGCCACAAAACCAATGATGGGCAGCAACATGTACATGGTGCCCACAACCACCGCAGAGTAGCCAAGCTGATGTGCCAGTGGTGGCATAAAGGGTATAACGGTTGCAGTGCCTGCATGGAAGAGAAACTGATGCGTCCTCATTGGCAACAAATCCTTATCGATGATGTCCTCCATTTTGACTCGTTTTGCTGCTTTAAATCTTTGCTAAAAGCTGTGCTTTAAAACCAAATTCAACTTTTACACACTTCAATTTTAACAAGTGTTGCACAAACTTAATCACAAATTATCCAATTGCACTCACACCTACACACACATATGCACTTGTGCGTGTGTGCTTGTGTGTGTTGTGTATCCCGATCAAATTTCTTGTATTCCCATCAAATTGGCTGCTATTAAACACAGCATTTTTCATGCAACAAATTCACTTGAGGCACGTACAATTTTGAGTGTTTCCCCAGCGACGACGATGATCAACTAACGCGTTGTGCTGGATAACTGCATATCTAAATTACAGTTGAATTTTCTAGCTTATCTTTGGCAGTCAAACAAATTTACGCTTGTGTCAAGCAGACGCCCACAAAAGCAACATACAAAATGTTTCTTCTAATGCCAAATGTACAATACAAATACAAAAAAAAAAAAACACAGATTGCATTTGAGCACATTTTGAGATTAAACACACACAGACACACACACAGACACACACACACATACACACACACACATGCATACATACATACAGAAATGAGCAGCAGTTAAATATTCACAATATGCATTTAACAATTTACGCATAACTTTCAAATAGCTGGACTCCAATTTACAGACCCATAAAAGCACATTTAAGGCCCAGCAATTTATGTACATATGTATGTGCACATGTACACATGTACGCATGTATGTATGTACGGCAACAAAACAAAATGAAATGCGATATTCGCACGCATTTATTCAAATGACATTAAAATTTATCGTCGGCGTCTGTGGAGGGTTTTTGCTAATAAATCAGCAAATTAATATTACGATATGTCAAACAGACCGACACAATGTGTGTGGGGGAGGGGTGAAGGGAACTGATATACATTTAAATATAGAAGTAAGTATTAGTACATAAAACATATATGCACAGCGGTGTTGCCTACATTTTAAAGTAAAAAAAATGCAAAATTAACTAGACAAAATTTGATAGAGAAAATAAATTAAATACTATAAAAAAATTGCAAAAGTAAAAAACAACTATTAAAATCATATTTTATAGAAGCCTCAAGTGACTGTAAGTTTTTCTTAGAATAAGCTTTAAAATAGCTATTTGAGAGCCAAATTGGCAACACTGCAGCCAAGTCGAAAATGTGCCAAAAATTTGTGCGCAATTCAATTTCACGCCTACCATTTGGGAATTCAACATAGTGTGTATGTGTGTGTGTGTGTGTGTGTGTGTGGCAGTTGACTGTTTGAATGTGCTCTTTAACCGTTAACTGTGTAACTGTATAACTGTGTAACCAATTTGGTTGGCATGCAACGTGCTCAAACGTCTAAATGGCCAGGCAACAAAAAAAAATCTAAAAATAAAAAAGAAGAAAAAACGAACATCAATCAGTTCAGTGCTTATGCGGGCATCTAACTATCTAACCTTCAGTTTGGATGCCCATTTGATGGCTGAACCCAACAATGTTAGCTCCGATTGTCGTTTAAGTTTGCACAACCTCTCAATTTTATTGATGTAGTCGAAAAGCAGACAAGGATGCAACCAGCAAATCGTAATAAATTACACATGATATACAAAGTTATAACAGTTGACAAATATGTATTTATATACCAGTTGTCCTCGTATTCGGTATAAAATAATTGAACCCGTGCTAAATTTTTGAAACTAAATAACTTGGGGCATTTTATTGGTACCACACTGATATACAGGAATGAGGGTAATATTTAAGGAAATAGTTAACGCAAAATAATTACCCAATCAAAGTCCCATTCAAGGTAAGTGCCATTTAGATTTCCCTAGCACAGAAACTAACGCAAAATAATTACCCACTCAAAGTCCCATTTAAGATAAGTGCCATTTATATTTCCCTAGCACAGACATGTGTTTACATTTGTACCCTTAATTACATTTCCCTTTAAATGTGTATATGTTAAGTTTGGAATTTTGCTGAATAGATTTTTAGCTGCTTTAGATTTACATAGATGTCGCCAGCATCTTAAATTTCTCCACAGATGGTGCTAAAACAGAATTTCCCTTAGTAGGTGCGAAAGAACAAACTAGCTTATGCTATTATAAAGCTGAAACAACTATACTTCTATACGTAATGGCGCGAAAACTTAAATTTCTTTAAACAGATTGGAAACTTTTTACATGTGATTTAATTTGATACATTCATTTCAACAAAACTAATCATTAGTTTAAGCATTTATTATTAACATTATTTAAATAAATCTGTGTTCTGTTTTCTTGTTTTTTTTTATATTTAAAACTGAACTAGTTCAATGGAAATGAACTACATGAACTGATGCATACATTTGTGGCATTTGCAAAATCAGCTGTTCGGCATTTTAACCTCAAAATACAAAAGTTGTTAGTCTTGTGGCGGCAATTTTGTGGCAGCTGTGCTTGTTATTGTTAATATTATTGCTTCCATTATGACCAACAATGAAACAGAAACTGCCGGCTCGAGTCGCACAAGTGGCGCTGCCTCAACATCGGCAAACTCTAAGGTGGAGATTACAGAGAAAGTGCGCGTCCTTTGCCTGCACGGATATCGACAAGATGGTTTGTTATACCGAACTATCCTTTTAGGTGTAAACTTCAACATATTTACTATTTGCAGCGGATTCCTTTAAAAACAAACTGGGCTCGTTTCGCAAGTTTGCCGGCAAATATGCAGAGTTTGTGTTCATTACAGCGCCACACGTTGCTGCTGCCCTCGATGGATCTGGCGAAGGAACAATCGATCAGCAGCGCAGTTGGTGGGCCAATAAAGATGATGGCACCTTCAAGGGCACCAATCGTGGTGGACCCGCTTTTGGTTTTCAGGAAAGTTTGCACATTGTCGAAGAGGCTTGGAAGACGCAAGGGCCGTTCCAGGGATTACTGGGCTTCTCGCAGGGTGCCTGCTTTGTGGGCCTCATTTGTGGATTGGCCAAAAAGAAGCGTGAGTGTGTCTACCCACACCAAAAGTTAACCTAGTTCTAATTACGAATGCTCTCCCTTCCAGTGACCTCTATTCGACCCGAATTTGCTGTGCTCAGCTCTGGCTTCATATCCGGTAGTCTGGTGCACATGAGCGCCTATGAGGAGCGCATCACAATTCCAGCGCTGCATGTGTATGGCCTAACGGATGAGATCATCCCGAAGGAGATGAGTGAGTCGCTGGCAGCCCACTTTAAGAATGCCGAGATACTCGAGCATAATGGTGGTCATTACTTTCCGGCAACGGCGCAGCAGAAGCAGACGTACGTGAATTTCTTTCAGGATCGCTTGCAGGAGTATCTGGAGCACTTGGAGCTGCAGCAGAGCAGCAATGCATCCTTCATCGACAGCGGCGAAGAGGATGAGGGCGGTGTAACGGATGCCAATGATGCTGAAGTCGCTGCTGTCACAGAGGCTGCTGGATCCGGCATGGATGATAGTGATTAAAGTGGGTTAAGGGGGGAAAGGGACGTTTTTTTTTCGTTTTCCTTTTTAATAATAATTAAATCTTATTATTACAATAATAATAATAATCATAATTTGATTATAAATTATAATAAATTTAAATCCCAATATTTTAAATATTCACCGTTATGCTCAATTATCATCAATTGCCATTTTTGTGTTTCTTTTTTTTTTAAGCTATTTCAATTGTGTGACTTTTCAATTTCATAATTAATTTTCTTTAAAGTGTTGTAAAGTAACCTTTCTCTTAAACAAATTCGTACAAATTTCATTAAAAAAAAAACAATAATTAAATGGGTATTGTGAAATATAAAAACGGTCGATAGAAACCCATTTCAAATAAACAGTAATTAAATTGTTTCATGCTATAATCAACGAAAAAATGCATACATATTTAGCTATTGTTGCTGTTGTTTGTTTTGCTCTTGTTGTTGTTGTTGTTGTTTTTTGTTTTTGTTAGTGTTGCTTGACCAGGCAGAGTTGAAATTGTTACAATTCGAAACATTTTGCATCGAGAGAGTTTTTGCTTTTGGGCAGCAAGCGAGCGATTCTGGTTACATTTGACTGACTGAATCTGAACATTTAGTTTTATATATCTCGCATGCTTAAATTGCAGTCGGTTTCCAAGTGGAATCCAGCTACTATTTCTGTTGATGTTGTTGTTCTTCTACTTCTTCTTCTTCTCGATGTTGTTGGGTACCATGTTTCTCATTGTGTTTTGTGTTCTTATGCGACCTGCTCCTGTCCGTTGGAGGCCTCTTGATTTTTCATCACTTCCGGTAAGTCGGGCGGTGCTGAATACGGTGTAATATCAAGCGTATCAAAATCACCTAATTCGTTCCTGCAAAACAGTTAAAGGCAATTATATAAGTAACAACTTAATACAGTGTTCACTCGCTACTTAGAATAATGCTTGCAATAATTAATATAGAGTCATGAGATGGGCAAACATGTATCAAGAATATCAACAGTACTAAAAAGCCTACCGACAATTAAAACATCTGTCAAGTTGAAGGAGTTTAACTCTGCTAATATATAATAACATAATAAATTGATTAATAACAATAAATTATAAATTAGACCTACTTTATTTTAAGTGACTTCTTAGATAATGGATCCTGTCAAGAGAACGGTGAATATTTTAAATTTGCTTCGTATTTGAACTGTTTTTATATATATTTTGGAAATGCGCTTCTACCACAAATAGAAATACCAATCTACCAAAAATATATTCTCATTGCCAAAACACTTTTTCAATAGAATTCAAAAAGATCAAACACTAATTAACAGTTGTCGTAAGCATAATTATTAACTTTCAAGTTCTAATCTCCCATTGACTTCGTATCAATTGGGTACACGTGCTGCCCATAGATGTATGTATATATATATATATACATATGTTGAACAAACTTTTAAACGATTAAAGACGCTTATCAGGGTTACTCAAAGGGCGGCTTTCGTAACAGATGCCATTGACATGGGAATGGGAAATGGTTGCTCACCTGCATGTTAGGCCCAGTTGCGCTGGTGCTTGCGCCTTTGCCGTTGACACCGTGACGCCGTAATCCTGAAGCGTCTGCTCGTCCTCCATGACATCGTTGTCCTGATTGTATAATCGCTGATCGTTCGGTGGCACTTTTAGAATGCCTACAAATGGTCATAAAAATTGATATATGTAATTACTTCATAATCAAAACGCGTGCTCTATTAATAGGAATAACACTTTAACATAGAAATACATATACAGCGGTGACCAGCCATTTAGTGTTACCTCAAACAAAGTACAATAAATTTATATTAAATCATAAACATTGAATAAGATTTATATGAAGATTTCAAGCAACAATGTGTGCTATTTTTTGATGCCTTATAGCATTCACTTAATTTACTTGAAGAATCAGCAATAAGTGTTCCCAACTAGATGGCCAGCATCGTAGCATATATGGCTTCAGACTCACCTTCAATCATGCGTTTCAGTTCGACAACTGATGTGTTTTCCTTAGCATCTGTGAAGATGGTTGTCTTTTGCCTTCTGATCATGAGGAACACGTCCTGTCAACAAACAAAATGACAAAAATTTCGGTCAAAGTTCAGATAGCAACAACAGCAACGTTTTGCTTATTCACCCCACACACACACACACACACACATGTGTGCGTGTGTGTACATGTGTGCCTGTGTGTGTTTGCGAACATAAGTCAGTCGCAAGTTGAGCCCAGCGTCATCATTTCATCCTGTGCCGCAGCAGAGGCCGGCTGTTAATTTTTTTGACGCATGCTTACCATTTTAGCTAGTTTGTTATTTGTTGTAAGTTGGCTGTAAGTTGTTTACTATCTGCCAAGGGCCGGGCCAAACTATTGTTATTGTCGTTTCGCCTGCTGCTGAGTGGCTGAGGAGGGTGGATGGTAGTACGCGGGGCGGGCGAGCGGTCGCTTCCTTTGGCGGCAGTATCGACGGTCGTCGGTCGATCGTTTCTGCTTACAGCACCAGCCAAAAGAAAATATATGTGTAGCGATTTGTGCTCTGCAATCTGAGTTGGCGGACTGTGCTGCTTGGCAATGTTTTGGGTGCGTTTTTTGGGCGTGCAACAGTCGCGTTGTTTGCCTGGCACTTGTAAGTTTTCGTCGATTTTTACGGATATTAATGTAAAACCTTTTTTTTTGGCGAAGCAAGACCGAATGCCAGCCCTGCCAACTTAACAGCAAATGCGAGTAGTGAGCAGCCGATTTGTCCAATTTTTGTTTCGTTTGTAATGCTGTTAATTAACAGTGACATTTTGACTTTAAATGTACTAAATAAGCCATAACGCACAAGTGTCACTTTTACGCCTGCTGGTTTTATCTGCCACGAAATGGTTTTACTCGACAATTCAAACGTAAATAAATCGCATTTAGCGTGAATTTCTCAATAAATGTGAATTTATTTACAGTTCATACTGCTGCTGGAGAAGATTGCGAACGAAGCGAAAAGGGATGGCTCATTTACGATAACATTCAAGCGCTGTAAGTTGCTGGAGCCGATTTGTGTATGCTTGAATCTTGTCTTAAATGGGTGTTTTTCCTATTTTTTAGACGATGGCAACGATAAACCCGTACCCCGAGCAGGCAGGAAACCACTGCCAAAACCGAAAACCAATATGTGCATAATGCGTGCCAAATGCAAATCGAAGAAGGTAAAAAATTTACATTAAATATACGCAAGAGGAATGTAAGAATTCCCTCAAGTTTTTATTAAATCAAAGCAATAATTTATTGATTGACAATTGATTTATGCATTTGTTTCAGATTTCCACAGTTGTTAGCCAGGAAAATGTGCCCACAATGATGGCGATGTATTGCCAGTTCATGAAGAGCAAAATGGATGGCCTAAAGCGTGTCAAGAAAGTAAAGAGCAAGGCCAAGGCGACCAAGGGATAAGGCATCATAATTTAAAATTAGTTCAAACACTTTTTAGTTATCCAATTCCAATGGCGACTCCTTTTGTAAATTACAATGTTAACGATACTTGTCTTTGTTGTTGTTGATTATTGCCTCGATCTATTTTCACACACAAATCGAGCAGGCTTTTTGGTAAATTGCCCTTTCGCAGGCCAAACAAAAACTTTGGCCTTATAAGCTGGACAAGTGCGTAAATGCGCTCGCGTTGCTCAAGCGACTCATAATCGGTGGACTCGTAGCAAAGGTCATCAACATACATGACATCAATGCCTTTCCTGAGAGCGAGATGAAAGGATGCGCAAGCCTTGGGTATAAAATCCAAATATCCCGTCAAATTATCGATTATAAAAGCTCCGATATAGTTCGCTGGAAAACAATGTCAATGGCACATACAAATTAGGGTTTTTTTTTTAGAGATTTGCGCAACTTACTTTGCAGGTAATATAAATGACAAGGTTCCCCAAAATCGTTTTCGCCCACTGGTATCAAAGTCACCATCATGGTTTTTCCTTCATTGCCGATTTCGGTTGGTTCATTGGGCCTGATAACACTATATACGTAATCCTGTTTCGATTCGCCAGGCACATGCTGGAATCGAGCTATATCCTTAGCGCAGCCGATAACCCTGCCACAAAAACTTGTGGGCACTTTGTGTTCCTGGAATGCGGCTGATGTTAACAGCAATATTCCATTATGCTACAAATGCAACAATAAATACCATTTACTACATTTTATTATTTCATGAAAAGTAAGTTATAATTACCTGCTCGTAGGGGCTATACGTTTTTTGACTGTCTAGTATCGAAGGCTGTCCTACTTCATTTAGAAACATTATTTTAGCTGTAAAAGGCAAACTCAAACTGTTTTGTACAGTGTTCTGTAAGGACATAAAAATTTTGCTCTGTTAAATAACAGGCTCTTTTTGCGTTAATATCTCTTTGCTGCGGTCAAATTGCGCGAAAATCAGACGTGTTAAAATCCCATAGTTACTGCTAGAAATGATTGGACAACCGCTTCAAATAACAAACAATTTTTAAAAAATTATATACATTTACGTATTTAATTGAATGTCATCCTATTAAGACTTCATTTTGGTTCGGCACAAACCATGTACTTTCAGTAGATTTTATCATGATCAAGTTTTTTTTGTTTTTAACATACAAATATACTGTTAGTTCTATCACAATGAATATTATATTTGTGTGTGTGTGTGTTTTGGTAGTTTTGTGTATGTATTTAATGTATGTATGTGCTGTGTCTTTGCCATCATATTGCCTGTTTTATAATTATGCTTACAAACATGACATTTAATCTTAAGGCTTACACTTAGTACAAACAATTTTTGTAGCATAATTAAATTTCCTTTCCTTCCTCGATTTTTCTTGTTATAATTTTTGTTTTTAGAACAAAGACAGTCTTTAACAACATTTTGTTTGAGAATTTCAGCTGCGTTCCATAAAGTTGCATGTCATTTTGGCAATTGGTGAGCAGGTGTGCGTTGTATGTGGAGAATAAACGTGACAATATATAAATTCCAGGATGGTATTCTAATTACCAAAGAAAACCGCATAGTACATCGAAAATGACTAAAAAAATAGTTTGAAACGCACCGTTTTCAAAAATAATCAAAAATATAAACTTAATTTATAAATTATAAGCTCGAAATTTAAATTAAATTGGGTTAAATAATACATATAACAATATTTGCAATGGCGCCCTATTCTTGTTTGCTCTTTAGTTGAACGTGTTGTAGCGCAAATTGCTGTCGACGTCGCCCACGTTGCCGCCGCCAAAGCCATCAGAATTCGATGGCTGCTCGGCCATGAGATCCGCGCTGGACTGTGAATCCCGACGCCATCTGGGCCATGGCCACGCATCACGTATGCTGTCAATTAAACGCTGTCTGAATGTCTTATATTCCATGTCCACCGATTGAGTATCACCAAAATTGAAATCAGCCACTTCCACCGTAAAGCTAAAGCGAAAATAACCAGTTATTTGTGGCCAGCATAAAATACTTGAGAGGACTCACCGATTACGGCTCTGTATATAGTAGGCGACTCCAAAGATGACCAGACAAACGGCGACCAAAGTACAGGTTACTGGCACTACAACGACCGATAGCTGCGATTGTCGCTTGGCTAACGAAAAAAAAAAAAAATTAGAATTCTCTTCTTTCTTTTTTTTGCCATTAACTGACCTTCATAGTAGTTAATGGTAACTGGCATTACGGTCGCTGAGACCTCATTGCTTATGAAAAATAGTATTGTCATGCTCTCCTGGAAGAAACGAATGTATTTAGTGTCGCACGTGTTGCTTGTCACAACATAATCGTCGCACGTCTCATTGCCAATGATCTTGTAAGGCGCTGCATAGTGAAGAATTCAATCATTAGCCAAAATAACACAAACTCATTTGATGTATTTAAGGACATACCGACAAAATATTGAGTGCACACTTTGAATGGCGGTGAGCCCTTACAGGAGATATTTAGATCGACTCGCTCCCAACGTTGCAGCCAGGCCTTGCCCTTGGAGGAGAAACTTGAAATGGGTGCTGTGTTGTACAAAGAAAAAAATATTAACCATTTCATTAAATAAAAGAAATGCTACAATATACAATATACAGATATGTTGCCGCTGGAACAGTTTTACTCGTATTTATACATTTGGCAAAGCCTGATGCGAAGATTTCATTTTATGAATTTATATAATATATAAAGGGTAACGTTTGAGTATAATAAGTAAAGCAATAAAACTGGCTCATCATATGGAAATAGATAAAAATTGTATGACTGAAATTCAGATTCCACATCGATTATGAGCAAACAAAAAGTTGAAATATTTCTTAAAAAGTGTTGTGTACTCACTTTTGGTAACAAAGCGTCGCTTGAAGTAGCCATAAGTGTTGTTTGGATCCTTGGCAATGTTGATCCTGCCGTCAACACAATCGTATGCAGGTGGCGGCACCTGCAACAGCTGTCTCGACCGGGGCACACCCAATGGATTTACCAATGCCGCACTTCTAATATTGCCATTGTTATTCTGCTGCATTTGTTCTTGTACAGCGGCAGCCAGATTTAGACCAAGTAATCTGGCATTTGCGTGCATGGTTTGATTTGTGTCACGCCTCAGGCGAGAAGGCTTCGGTGTTGTTGACGTAGTTGTTGTTGTTGTTGCCGGTGTTGTTGTCGTTGTTGTTGCTGGTGTTGTTGATGTAGTTGTTGTTGTTGGTGCTGGTGTTGTAGTTGTAGTTGATGTTGTAGATGTGGATGTTGTTGTAGCGGGCGTTGTTGTTGTTGTGGTCGTCGTTGTTGTTGTCGTCGTCGTCGTAGTTGTTGTGGATGTAGTTGGCTCTGGTGGTGGGAATGGAGATGCCACAACCAGCACTTCGACATCATAGTATTTATCCGCAACTGGATATGTGTCTTGATAGTTAAAAGCATGCGTCATGCCCAGATATGTACAGTTTTGAAACAAGTACGTATTTATATAGTAATTGTTTGCCTTCAAGTACGTCGAATCAGCTGGATAAAGTTCGATGCTATGATCCACGGACTCCTTTGTCGATACAAAGTCCTCGACTCGCACTTTATCATCCTGTATGAGCTGTAAGCTCCCGGTGAGGGTATCCACCACAGTAATTTCAACTGAGCTATCTGTCACCGGCACCCAAAAAACGAAATATTTCAATACGCTGACAAGGAGACGATGATGTCCCAATTTTGTTGCACCTCTTGCATATTCAATGGTCCAATTGCTGATCGGATCGCTCGTTTCAAATTGCTGTGCATAAACCGTAGAGAATATAAATGTGTGTGTGACAATCGGTAATTAACATATTTATGTATTTTCATTTTATATAGGGTGCAGCTATGACGCAGCTTAACCGCTTCTTAATAATTACTGTAACTAAGTAAATATCTTTTGGTTGCATACCCTAGAGATTTACAATACCCTGTTTCGAAGGGTACTGTATAATGCTTACATTATTACATCATGGATTGATTTCACTGAAGACAATCACATTACAAATATATTCGATATACATATCTTTGTCCATTTTTAAAAAACTTAAAATAAAAATATCGTCTGTCAATTTAAACTCGAATTAAATTGAGTAGCATGTACAGATTATAAAATTCAATTTTTGTGCTTATACAAAATCATTAAATATTTAATTAAAATTATGATTGATGATAAACTTTCAGTAAACAGTTCTATGCCGATTCAAAATACCCCTCGTATATAAACAGGGTATATAAACGTACCAGGCACGACAAATGTTTGTTAAATTTGCATTGTAATTTTTTTGTTATCGAATACATGCTTTTTCATTTGAATCTATGTCTAAATTTAACTCTGGAAATACCGAATACTATTATTTTTTTTTATTAGGCACATGTGCATGAGCAACACTTTAAACTACACTATTGTTGCAAATTATTCGATGAATGGTTTTTGATAATAATGATTGGAATTGCAGGCTAAAGTTTTCTTATACACAGTAAGGGAATTTGGACGGACGCAGGGCATGCGGCATTCGTAACAAGAGACACCTTGCTGTACCGTTATGCGTCATGTAAATGTACGCATTAATTAATGCTATTTTACTCTTTCTATGTCATTAGTTGCTTTCTTTTGCTGTTCAATTTTAAAGCTTTCCTTTTTAATGGAAACATTTATATAGATTGGATATTTCGAATTTAATCGAATCTAAAAAAATAATGTGTGATGCTTAAATACATTTTTTTTACAAGAAAATAAAATATTAACAAAAAAAATATATAACATTTTTAATCAACTCATTACAAAATTAAAAATTACAATTTGTAAAAGTTCTAATTTGGGAGGCGCCACTGTAGGTTTGTTAACTTAAGGTTTTTGATTTCAATTTTGCTTTTAACATATTGCAAAAATGTCCTGTGCTGTGTTTAAACATTTTGTTTACCCTTGTTACAGTTATATTTACCTTACTGTGTCCCGCTCCATCATCCCATTCGAACTTATAGGAGTCTTTGCTGGCAATTTTATCATCATCGTATAAAGTCGCGCTCACATTCACCGTGGAGCCGATTAATGTATGCTTTGGCGCAGTTATTACTAATACGTGTTTACAATTAACTATAATAAAGAGCAAGTGGTGGGGGTTAGTTGAATATTATGAAAAGTGCACGAGCAAATATTGATTGGAGGGGTGAGAAGGTAGTTGAGCTGAACAATCATATTTACCTGTATGCAAAATAGCGTATATAATAATGGCCAGCACTGTTTTGCTACTTCTGCTCTGATGCATTTTTGCGACAAGCAACAATTGCCGTCTGGAATTTCCGAGAACGAGATATCAGTTTTTTTGCAGTAAACTTTCCACACCCCGCCCCTAAATAATAAAACCAAAACTGGGAAACCAGCACACACGCCAAGTTCGGTATTGTTTTTGCCACTTTTGAATATGTATATGTCGAGCTGAACACTTTTTTAATTGCTTAGAGTTGAATTTAAACGTATTTATCAAAAATTTGCAATAACAATTACTGCGTTTTCGTTTATTTCCTTGCACAGCAAGTTAGAGTTGCCAAATATTGCTTATTATGTTCGATCGAACGATTCATTGAACTAAATGAACGAAATAGGTTGCTAAGCTAGTTCCATCGAGTTCACTTGAGTCACCTGCTTGCTGGTTCGAGAGAAAAACAAAAACGGGGTTCCAATGTGTGGAAATCATTAACAGCGAGCATTAGTATTGAGTATAAAATATATGAAATCTTACTTAAAAACTATGTTACAATAATCACATGCTGTCAGATTTTTATTTATTTAAAAAAGTATATATAGGTAAAAGAATTTAAAAACGACATCTGATTTGATAAGAAGAAATATACATATGCAAATAGTAGTTATATCGATTGTTGTTATCGTTTTGCTTGACATCACAAAATGACAAATCCCGTTAACAGGTAATGTAAATACGCAATGCTTCAGTATAGATTATGATTTTATAAGAAAGAGTGGCAACGCTGTTCAGAAATTTAAACGGATATTTAAATGTTTTAAAATACTAAGTTCGTTTATTTGTTAGTTTTGTAAATAATCATACTTATATGTATGTATACGCATATATATGTATATATGTATGTATGTGTGTATATGTTAATATTTGAAATAAACTTAATAGCATAAATGAAATACAACGAGATGAGAAAGCAATAATTATACTTTGGGATATACGCAAAACGCACAAAATACTCTCGAGAAGACGATGACGACGCTTGCTTATAGCTAATAGACAATTGAGCTGATTATCTCGACGCTCGTCGTCTACTTCTTCTTGCTCTTGCCCAGCGTCAGGGTATGATGTGCCGTGGCCAACTGCTGCTTGCGTCTTTGAAAGTCCAGATAGTCCTCCTCGAGGGCCTTGCGTGATTCCTCTAACTTGCGTTTCTCCTCCGAATGATCTCGCTTCAATTTCTCAAATTTCAAATGTAAATCCTTCTCACTATCCTTGAGCTCTGCCTCCTTTTCCTTGACACGCTGCACAAACATCTGACGCACCTCCTCCTCCTTGGACTGCAGCTCAGCCAGATGATTGGAGCGTTTTGCTTCGAATGTTTGCTGGAATGAGACGGGCTTGTTATCGCTGTCCACATCACTAAAACCCATCTGCTCGAGACGCTTCTGGCGGTAGAGTTCATAGTGTCGCGTATGAGTCTTCTCGCGCATATCCTCCATATTTGTACGGATCAACATCTCCCGCAGTTTAACGAAATCGCAATGGGTCTCGTTCTCCACCTGAACGGTACCCCATGGGTATTGACGGGCCCGAATCAACTTGTTGCCCACCTTAATGAATTCGGTGCTGCCGACGACAGCGAATGGGATGTGTGAATTCATCAAGCTATTCGTTTCTGCCACCGTTTCATCATCGGTGGGAAACTGATAGATGTGCACCCCGTTTGTGTTTAGCTCCTGGATGATCTTAGCCTTGAAACGTTGCAGTTCCACCTTGGAAATGGTATCAGCCTTGGCAATAACGGGTATTATGTTAACCTTACTATCCAGTTTCTTCATGCAAACCAAATCCAACGACTTTAAACCATGCCCCGTCGGACAAATGAAGTATAGACAAATGTGGATGCGACTATCGTGGCAAGTGACCAGTGATCTCTTGATTTTGAGCTCCTCCTGCAAATAGTTCTCGAACTGTGCATCAATATAATCGACCACGGCCTTGAATGAATCGTCCTTGTTGATCTGATCACCGTATCCGACCGTATCGCAAATCGTTAGCTTCAATCGGACATTGCTCTCCTGCAGCTCGTATGTGTGTGCCTTCAATTTGACGCTTGGCAGTGTATGTGGACTGGGCGTCGACTCGAAACTGGTGTTGAACAGTGTATCCATCAACGTAGATTTTCCAAGACCAGTTTCGCCTAACATAAGAATAAATATTGAGACACATATTAGACAAGAAATAATTTTATATTTATATTTTATATGCACTCTGCTTGTAATCAAGAATATTTATAGCTCATTTGTTTTAAGTGTTTTAGGGGAAATCATTGAAAAATTATATTTATTTATTCTCATATCAACTCTGCTATTGATACTGCTCAAGCATATCTAAAACTCATCTATTTTAAGTGGGTTAAGGGAATTCATTGAGATGAAAATCAGAAAATACTTATTTTGAAATTATATTTATATTGACTCTGCTATTTATAGTGATCAATAATATATTACTGGTCAATAATATTTCTTAAAGTAGGTTAACGGACATTAGAAATTAGAAAATAAATAATTTAATAATTACTTATTGCCATGTCGACTCGGTCTTAGTACTGATCAAAATATTTGTTGCACAAACTAAATATTTGCGGTTACAAACTGAACGATCAAGTTACAATGATTCAGAGCATAGCGTATGAAAGAGATATACTCTTAAGTCATCTCAAGTGTCTTCAATTGGGCACCACATAAATGGTAAATTTGTGTCAGGGTGAAATTATAGAAAGCAATTGATGAAAATCGATTGCTAGACTTTTGCTTTGTGCATATTAATCGGCTTCGTCTCGCGCCGATTTCAATTGTTACACATACATACACATGTATACATTCATATGTACACATGCATACAAACACACACTCACACTTAAGTGAGTCATGCAATTCTGCCTAAAGTTTTTGCGTGCAATGCACTATCAGCTTAACTTCACATATTTTTCTTCGACACACACACACACGCAAACTGCTCAAGCCGCATACACAAACGCACACTCCAACATACACACATGCAGAGAAATGTATACACACCAATACACATGACGTTGAAAACGAATCCGTTTTGTACGCTTTTATTAACCAACTGATCCGGCAAACTGTCGAAGCCGACATGTCCCGATTGCTTCAATGTGCGAAGATGCACTTCTTTTTTATTGATAAAATCAACTTCCGCCGACATTTTAACAAGAACTTTACACACAGAAAAACACACGCAGAACAGGAGAGCTGGCAAAGGCGTCGCCAGTGAATACTATTGTTGATAGACTATCGTTATCGAAATAGAGCTGAGCACACAACAGATATCAAATTTGAATAAACGGTCACACTGAGTATTGTGTAGGCTGGTGGCAGCTCTGTCACTTTATGCTGCTGATGTGTCCAGCTGTCAAACTGGCGAACGAGGCGAAAGTTCAGTGTGTCAAGTTTTCTAATTTGTTTCGTATTTAATCGTTATGTCGAAAGACACAAATCCGAAAGAGGCGCTAATAAAAGCGGCCTACGCTGATGTGCATAAGTTTGGAAGCAATCAGGAATATGATAAGGCGGTCAAAGCCGTTAATCGCAGTGAGTATTGAGATGAGTGAGAAAAAGTAAATGTTCATGTGTGTGCGTGTTTTGGAACTAGTTCTTGGCGTTGCACCAGAGGATCAGACGGCGCTCCATTGCAAAGTTGTTTGCTTGATGCAACTATCAAAGTTCGATGAGGCGCACAAGTTTATTGAAAAGAACCGGCTCAATGGTGTGCTCACCTTTGAGAAAGCCTACTGCGAATATCGTCTAAACAAACAGCTTCAGGCTCTAAAAACAATCGATGATGGTGCATCGGAGCAACCGCTGGAGCCCAAACTGAAAGAGCTGCGCACCCAGATCCTGTACCGCCTGGAGCGCTACGAAGATTGCCTCGATGCCTACAAGAGCATCATCAAGAACAGCAGCGATGAGTACGAGGATGAGCGGCGCACCAATCTCAGCGCAGTGGCCGCCAACTTGGCGTTGGACAAGGACAGAGAGGTGCCCGAGGTGCCGGAGGATACATACGAGCAGTACTTCAATAGCGCCTGCATTCAATCCAATCGCCACAAATATGTCGAGGCTGAGCGTAAATTGCGCACCAGCGAGAAACTTTGCCGAGATTTCCTGGAAGAGGAGGGTGCCAGCGAGGAGGAGATTATCGAGGAGCTCGATGTAATTCGCGTGCAGTTGGCCTATTGTCTACAGCAGCAGGGCAAGATTAAGGAGGCAAGCGTTATCTATGCCGATTGCTTGCGCCACAAGCCGAAGGATGCGGCTTTGGTTGCTGTGGCCAGTAACAACGCGGTGGTCATCAACAAGGATCAGAATGTCTTTGATTCCAAGAAGAAGATACGCGCTGCAATGGCCGATGCCTGTGAGCCCAAGTTGACATCGCGTCAAAAGCAGATAATCGCCTTGAACAACTGCTTGTTGGCTCTTTATACGAATGCCAGCGATCAGGTGCAGCAGTTGACCCAGAAATTAGCCCAGTCGTATCCGCAAGTGGAGTTTGAGGCACTACTCATTCGTTGCAGCCAGCTGGGCAAGGACAAGAAGCACAAGGAGGCCATCGAGCAGCTGCAAAAGTTTGCAGGCACGCACAAAACGCACGAATTTGTCAGCAAATTTGCCATAATTCAGTTGCAGCTGTTGCAGGTTAGGGATGCACATGATGCCATAATAAGAGATATGTCTAATCCGGTTTTTGGTATTTTTAGGGCAATCGCAGGGATGCCATTGAGACGCTGCTTTCGCTAGGCGAGTCCAAGTACAAGCCAGGCGTTGTCTCGGCACTCGTCTCCCTCTATCTGGGCACGGACAATAAGCCGGCGGCGTCGGCTCTTCTCAAATCCGCCGTCGAATGGTATAAACAGAATAATGTCAGCAGTGGCGATCTGTCCGACATGTGGCGTCAGGCGGCCGAGTTCCATTTGCGTGGCGGTGCCTCGGAGACGGCAGCCAGTTCACTGGAGGAGCTGCTCAAGCTGAAGCCAAACGATATGAAGGTGCTCGCCCAGCTCGTCATTGCCTATGCTCAGTTTAACCCCAAGCGTGCGCTGGAAATCAGTCGCCGATTGCCCAAGCTGGAAACGTTGACCACCGCCTCAGAGATAGATGCACTCGAATCAGCCAACTGGGTCATGTCCACCAAGGCGGCGAAGAAGACTACCAATGTCAAAGTGGAGCCGTCGCCGAGCACTCCTGCCACAGATAAGAAGAGAAATGCTAATCGCAAACGCAAGGGCAAATTACCTAAGAATTATAATGCCGAGGTGGCTCCTGATCCTGAACGTTGGCTGCCCAAATACGAGCGCACCGGTTTCCGAAAGAAGCGTGGCGGTGCTCGCGCCAAGGACATCATCAAGGGCTCCCAGGGCATGGCCTCTGGAGCCGCCGATCAATAGTGAGTGGGCACCTTAATCCAGCAGTGAATCTTAAATTGAGTTTTTTTTCTCTTTTCTCATAGCGACATGTCGAATCGCGTCAATTTGAGCAAAAACTCGCCTGCCACGCCTGTGTACCAGGAGCCGACGCCAGGACCGAGGCAACAGCATCGCAAGGGTGGCCACAAGAAGAAGAAGGGCGGACGCTTCTAAGTGTGTGCAAATCAATCAATACTGTTTACCCACTGTATCCAAGCTACTTTATATATATATATATGCAAATAAAATGCTAATCGTCATTTTCAGTGCTCACATTTTTTAACTGAGAACTGAGAGGATTAAAAAACTGCCCCAAAAAAAAGTAATTAAAAAAACGTAAAACTGGATTTGGAGAATGTATTTCTATCGCTAAATGGTGGTATAAAGCTGGAGCAACAGTGGATATGTTGCCAGTCACATTCTCGTCATCGTCCTTGTGACTGCTTGCCCAGGTGCACACAAATGAATTACTAATCGTTTGCTTATATCGTATTTAATAAACGATAAATCATCAGAATTAATTGCAAGAAATGTTTAAGCTATTCCTCTCCATCATCCTCCTGCCCATCCCCGTTTGTCTTCTTTTCCTCGTCTGCACGTCTGGTGTCATAGGAGTGAAAATGCAGCGTGCTCAGCCAATCGAGCATGTTGCGCTGCTCTGCCTCGGTTCGATATATATTCGAGTAGATGTGCTCCTCTATAAACTGAGTGATCTGCTGCTCTTGTGCCGACCATGTCAGTGGGTTGTGTATGCCATCCTTTCCATATCGGTCATTGTAGCGTTCATAGTGCACCGTATCCAACACTAAGCCTAGTCCCGGTGCCATTGGCAAATCCAAACGCTCCTCGGTCAGTGCACGTTCCAGCGATAATTTTGTCGTATTGCCCCTGACAATGGCAATGGCCAATCCGACCATTTTGCGTATCTGATGCAGCATAAAACTCTGACCCTTTACCTGCAGCGTAACGAATTCAATGTCCTGCGGACTGCGAAAGGGTGCGCTGCACGTAAAGGACATAATGAAACGCTTCGCGGACGGATCCAAAAAGTTTCTAAAAAGTAATGTACAATTAATAATAAAAAAATAATTAAGCTTGTTGACAAATTGTAACAAACTTTTTGCTGGTGAAATTGTGAAAATTTTTGGTCCCCTCAAAGAGCTTGAGAGTCTCGCTAATCTGCTCTTGTAGCGCCGGCGTCAAGCGGAATGTGGCCTGGTCCTGCTGCTCCTTGCAGTCGGCAAATGAAATGCTGGGCAGGGTGTAGGTATAGGTCCTGGCATTGCATTGTTCCTTGGCATTGAAACCCTTCGTCACGCGCTCAACGCCAAACAAACGAATCGATTCTGGCAGATCCTTGTTAAAAGCTTCCAAATCCAGTTCATCCGCTGTAGAATTGAATGTGAGTTAAACATAAATCATATTTTGCATTGTGGTTTTCACTTACGCAGCTTGATTGAGCAGACTTGTCGGGCGGCGGAGACACCTTTGTCGGTGCGTGCGGCACGTTGAAAGCTAGCAATTTGCACCTGCTTGAACGAATCCTCCGTTATCCAGTTGTGCTTTAGCATTGCCTTGAAAAGCTCCTCCTCGATGGTTTGCATGCCCGGATTGCGTTGCATGCCATAATAGTTGGCGCCACAATAGCTCAACAGAATTGCGCTCTTCTTGCGCTTAATACGATCCGCAGGATCAAAAGGCGCGCGCTTGATGTTATTAGCTGCATCTTCGGCATCCTGCACCTGCCAATCCACCCACTTCTTGCGTTTCAGTGTACGTTTCAGACGATTCGCTTCCTTAACTGATTCATCCTCCGCCTCGTTTTGCGCTTTTCGCTCCATTTTCTGCTCCTGCAGTTTGTCAAGTGCTTCGTTTATGGCAACTGCAAAAGATTTGTGCCGCAAACCAAAAATGAACCGCTTTATTTCGGTGTGTAGGCAAACTGTTTGAGGTATTCATTATTTTATGGCTGATCATACTAAAATTACATTTTAAAATTCACCTGCCTTTGTGTAGCGGCTTAGCAGCATTTATTTACAGCAATACAAAAATACACAAGCCCAATAAATAAAATATCACACGTGTTGAGACACACAGCTGTTGCATGCCATCATACAACATGCCAGTGTGCAACAACTCTAAAAACATTTTTCAACCTCATGCATACAGTACTATATACTCGAATACATTAATAATATATTTATATTAACTATTTCTATAATTGGACTTTAGTGCCACATATTTATTTATTTAATTAATCGAAAATGAATTAAGTTAAACCCAACAAGTCTGACCGTGTGTGGCAACCTTTAAATGCAAAAAGTCTGGCAGCGCTTCCGAATCCAAAATGGCTACGCGAGTAGAAAATTTTTGTACAGAAGAAGCGTCCAAGGAGAGTAAACGCCGTGACCGTGTGTGTTTTCCCAGCAATTTTAATTGCCAATAAAATACAAATATTCATTCGCAACAAACATATAAACAATTGTGCTAACCGCAAAACTAAACGTGCAAGTGCAATGTGATGGCAAACGATGGGAAATACACCAAAAAGCGTGTAATGCGAAACATTTAAATGAAAGTTTTTCGCCTCTGTGAGAATTGAATTCGTGCAAAAAGAGTAGAGAGAAAAATTGTTCGCCAAAATCGTTCGTCGAAGTTGAAGGTGAAAATTAAATGATGCATTAGTAAAAACAAATCAAAAAGAAAAAAAAAACACAAACACACATTAAAATGCCAATAATAACTGAAACGTTGTGCTAAATAAAACAAACCCAAACAATTTTTCAGTTTCCATCATACGAAAGCGAAACTATTTTGTGCACACAAAGTAACTTGTTTGTGCAACTGTGTGTGTGAGTGTAGCGTGTTTGCTGCTTCTGCGTGTATGCATTTGTATGTGTGCAGCCAGCAAATTTAGCGTTGTTTTTGTGTGTTGCAGAGATGAATGAATAATGAAAAATGAACAATGAAATGGAATAAATATCCTGAACAAACTAATTATGTTCACCAAGCATACCAGCTGCTGGTGAATACAAAATTCACGCGCTAAAATTAGACTACGCCCAACAAAAAAAATATTAATACGCCCACAACTAAACAAAGTTTAACGCACTCTTAAAAAAAAAAAAACAAAAAAAAAGGAATTAAATAAATCGTAAAAATGGATTTGGATTTGGAGAATCTGAAGAATGATTTTTTGCCGCTGATTGCCGGCATAAAGCAGGAGCAATTGGATTCGGTGGCATCGGATGTATTGCCACCCATCAATAATCATTTGCCCAGTACAGCGGCAACAACATCCACATCTTCGTCATCGTCATCATCCGTTGGCAATCCTTGTGACAGTGCTGAGAAACGGGTAAGTTTTTGTCTAGTTTACGATTAACGTAAATTTAAACTCAAAATGAACTACTTAACGTAACCAACAACTCCAGCTCTAATAGAGATCAGGTCAGATCATGTTCCAAATGAACTAATGTACCAGAGATTCCAACTCTTATTCATAATCAGTCTCAGATCAAACGCACAATGAACCAGAAAATTCAATTCAAATTCATCATCAGTCTCAGATGAAGCTCACAATAAACTAGTGCACCGGAAACTTCAGCTCTATTATGGACATCAGTCTCACTTTCTAACATGTATAATATATTTGTTGAGGTTATTAACACCCAAGCAAGCGACACGTGCTCACACTCTGCTTCTATGCGATAAGAGACTTTTTAAATCGTGTTGCATTTTAAAATTATTACTACAGACAGCAGTGTTGTCAATTCAGCTTTTTTTCTCTCTTTTTTGTTAAAAATGTGTCGTATTTAAAAATGGGAATTTCGCAGGTATACAATTTCTTAAATGGGAAAGGTTTGCAGGATCTGGCAACTACTAAACTATAATTTCCCTCTTAATATTGGGATTTTTTCAAACGTCTTTAATATTTTTGTAATTTATATGCTTATATGTACTTTACATGAAAGTGGGAGTTCTATGATTGATATAAATGAGATACTACTTTAAATTTTCTCTAAAACGAGCTTTATTATTATTCCTATTTTTTTTTGGCTTGAAGCACTGTTGAATATCAGCTTATCAATAGAACAAATACAATAAATAAATGTGCATTGTCTCGTGCGATTGCTCACGTTATCTTTTCCCATGCAATAACAACAAACAACTCCAACTGTAATAACAAACAAATGCTGAGAAATAACCCACAAAAATAAACATAAACATATATTTACACATGGACACATGGATATATATACATATGTATAAAAAAAGCACACACAAACTTTGCTTTTTTCACTTTCGTCTCGTGCTGTTTGTGTTCGTTCGCTTGTTCGGTCGATTTCTGGTTTTTCTGTTTTGGTGCGAAAGGCAAAGCAAATATGTAACTACAACTTAGACAGCAACAACAAAATCAACAGGAGGAGCAACAAAATAACACTCTTTTCTTCTCTCTCGAACTTTTCGCCGCAAAGGGCTCTCCATCAAGATCAGCTGCAGCCGCTGTTGCCAAAATGACTAGTCTCTTTTTACGTTTTCATGTATGCGTGTGTGTTTGCTACTCTCTCGCTTCGCTTGAGCGCCACGAACGTGAGCTCTTCCAATAAACATTCAGATTCACACACATATAAATAAAAACACGCGAGTTGCGCGCGAATATTTTGATTGCTGTTGTAGTTGGAGACGAACTCCTCACACATACTTATACACACACACACACATCAACTGTAAATGACGTGCACTCGTTCAATGCAAACGTCAATCATGCAAGCATGTGTGTTTACATGCATGGCCTTTTTTCCCCACTCTTTTATGCCTTTTATACGTTTATTTAATTTCATACGTATTTGTCATATCATTCTCTTAATTTTATTTTCTGATTAATTCCGCTTCAAAGGAGATTAAAAATGGCCGACAGAAAGTCAAAATGGCGTTGCCATTTTTTGTAGTCTGTAGTCTGGCTTACACATGCTTTTTTTTTTTAAACAATCTGGCTTCTTACAAATTGTCTTGTAAAGTGACAGCTGTCAAAGATCTAGACGTATATGATATGATAAGTGTCCACTTACAATTAAAGTGCATTTTTAAAATGACGTATCGTAAGGAATCTGATTATAATGAATTAAGAAACTATAAAAAATGCATGTGAATTGGGTAGATAATAAATAATAACTACAGTAGTGATCAATATGTTTATTTCGTAATCAAAATAAGAGCATATTATTATCTAAATAATAGAGGGCATTCAAATATATAGTAAACCCAAATCATTCTTCCTATCGAGCACCGTTCACTTAAAATGTCATTTTCGAGACGTGCCTGTGTGTATAGTGTGCGTGTGTGTGTGGTGAGTGTTGCAAGTTGTAATTACTCGTTGAATCTGAGACACACCATAATGAATGGGGCAGCTGGCGAGTTTTTGGCGTCAGCTGGACAGCCATTTTGTTTATTGCCATTGCGTTGTTGTTTTTGTTGCCTTTTCGACGAAACATCAAATTAATTCCAAGAATTTGCTTTTAATGGTGTGCAATTAACTCTAATTTCACTAGAATATGCAAGCAAAGCAAAGTGCCGATGACCGAACCGAGGGACGTAATATACACATAAATATATATATTATATATTTTAAAAGTGGAGGAAGTGAGGAGAGTAAGAAATTTAGTTGTTGTAAATACTAGCGTTACCCGAAAAAGTTACTAATTAACTTTATTGCCCGAACGGGGGCAATCTGGACGAACAGATCTTAGGAAAAGGCGCTTTTCACTTTGAACTAGCGTTCCCTTCTGTCCTTCTATGCACACCTGTCGCAGCCACTCGTGCTCCATATCTCTCTCTCTCGTGCTCTCCATCTCTCTCTCGTGCTCTCCATCTCTCTCTCGTGCTCTCTCTATCTCTCTATCTCTCTTTCTGACACTCTCCTGTGTGTGTATTAACTAGATACACATTTTAATTACTTTTTTTTGTGGGCATGGCTGGGACTCCTTAATCCAACCACAGAGCGTGTGTAATTGAAGTTAACTAAGGCTGAGCGGATCAGTTGAACTGTGAATAGAATGGGTTCCCCACTGGAACCGACTGGAGGGATTATGCGCAGCACAGGACATAATCCGATCACATAAAGCGGATTATAACGCACAATAAAAAGGCACAGACGGCACTGGCAACAGAACTGACACAAGTTGACGTAGCTTAAAATTGAAGCACGTCTGTAATTTCTGCCAAAGTACAGTGTTCACCCGTAAATAAGAACAAAACAATTCGAATTATTTTATAGTGTCAAAATGTCTCAGTAGCAGACAATTAAAAATGTCGAATTTCAACTTTGTCAGTGGTCAACGGTTCGGTTTCTAAAACTGATTTTCAACTTAATAGTACTTAAAATGTAATTTGAATTATATATTTTGGGATATAGTTAAGTTTGATAAGTTCACACAATTTCTGAAAATTTTCTGCATCTTAAACTGGAACTGTTTCTGGCTGATTCTAGTTTGAGATAAAGAATTCTCTTTATATTATAATATATTATTATATAAGATTATATAATCAATCTTAAGCTGTAATCCCATTGATAACACCCACAAATCGTGTTTATTTGCGTATGCTCACTGTATTTTAGTATCTACGCCAAAGTTTCATAAGCTGCACATAAATCCTGATTGCGACATGCGGCTGGCAGAAACGAATGAGAGAACGACCGAACGAACGTAGGATAGCTTTTCCGTATATTTATTTCAAAGCTTAATGCTGCTGGTTGCATTCGACAGCTGGTGCCACGCCCATATCTTAATGTACGCCCACGGCATCGAGCCGTGAGTTAAAATTTAAATGCATCTGCATCACGTTTGTGATCCCCTGCGGCTTTACTGTTTTGTGCAACAACCAAAAGCACCAGCAAGCGGTGACGCCATTTTGGAAAATGAATGCTAGTGTGTGTGTGTGTGTTTGTGGAGATTTGCGGGAGCACGAACAATTGCATCAGGCACAGAAAGAACCACAAACCGCAGCAGCAGCAGCAGCAACGTCGGCGGTTTATGCTCCAGAGACCAGCGACCAGACCAGCGTCCAGTCTTTTGAACCATCACCGAAAAACCCACAATGTCCAATCCGTCGTCATGCCGTCTCCAACCGCCCATAGGCTCACCGTGCACATTTTGCCCGTTGCCTCCGTAACCGTAGCCGGGTCGCTTCATTAGTTTGCGGTTTTAGCTTATTTTGTAGCCAAGCTCTGTCGACTTGACTTCCCCAAACAAAATGGACGCTGTCTATATACCCTACCTAAATCGAATGTGAGCGAGCATATTGGTTTCTTTGAATTTTAAGTGTAGCTTGTGGTTTTAACTTCATTTCTTGCCCAGCAGCTGAAGAACAACACATATTCAACATCGTGTTAAAGTGGGTTCGAAGTGGGTTTGAAAATTCATCCGAGCGTAGCCGTGTTTTATGAATGTACTGCCATTTATGGAATGCTCTAGTAATTGCCGGTCTTTGTCTTTGTCTCTGGTTGATTCCTTAAACGTAAAATTCAGTATATACATTTAGTATTTTTGTCGAAATTGATTATAGCTTTTATAATTATCAATAATTCTCAAAAAAGGTAAATGCATTTATTATGTTAGAAACTAAAATTGTTAGCTATTATCGCATATTTCAGATTATAAAGCTACCATATATAATCATTTTTATTATTGGAATTACCACAGCTATGCAAAATGGAGGCTTATCATTTGCTTGACGGTGTATGATTATACAATTTTGAGGTCTATAAGTATGTATCTTAATAAACCGCAACAAAAACCACTCAAAGCAATCAACTTCAATGGATTGGCATCGCTTAACTGACTAGTTGATTGCTTGACGACTTGACTTGTTGACGAATTGTTGGCATGATTCGTTGTCAATGTCGTCGGCTATGAATCATATTGTGAGGTCATCGCTGTCGTCTTCAACCTATCCCGTTCCCTCTATGTGGGTCTACAACAATGCTAAACAGATATGGGGTATAAAATAAAAGATATAATTTAAATTTTTTGTACACACTCAGCGAAATTCAATAAGGGCACTTGCTATTTTCGTTGCACAATTAAAAATAGATTATTAATTATGTCATGAATTCATTCAGTTTTGGTCATTTGACTTTGCCAACTGTAAGTAAGACTTTTAACACCAGTTTAGTCTGGTTGGGAAAGGTTATCTCTTATATCCTCTAAAGATGGACTGCTGGGAACTCATAAAAACCGTCAGTCAGAAGAACCGTCAGAACCAAAAATGAGATTGTAAGCTAGATTTTCATTTTAAGACTAGCTATTTCCTGAATAGTTTTCTGAGAATATATTTGAGCCTTCTCTTGACTGCGGTTTTCTTTGAGTGTATTGTAGATTATGCCTTTCGGTATTCGTTTTTTGTTGGTAATGTTGTTCACCTTAATGGCACCCTATCGATTTTACTGTATGCCCTGTAGCTCATAAAACGTTGTTTTATTATTTTATTAATATTTTGTTTTTGGTTCTTTTGCGTGCCATTTACGATTTCCATACAATTAAATCTTAACGACTCTGGCGACGACTATGCTAAACGATGCGTATGAACCACTTGCACTTGACAAAAAAAAAATAAACCAAAAACAGAAAGATTCAAGGGGAAGTTAACGGGTTAGAGTTCAGTATATATTGAGTGAATGCTTCTTCTTCTAGTCGTAGCTATATAGTCCCTATTTGAATCCGCAATCAAAAACAAAACTCGTACATTTTTATGGCATCATTTTTGTAGAAATTTATTCAGCTTTTTTTATTCATTCTTTCTGGATAGCTTAAATTGCGTTATGAAATGTTATGTCAGGTCATTAGGGTTTGGCCATTAGAGCAGCAACCCTCCCACTCCCCTTCCATCTACCACATACACACACACAACCCCTGCGCCGCAACGGAAATTGCAGCCTCGCTGCCGGATATGTCAGCGATTTGAGCCAAATGGCCAAAACGCCATACTACTTTTTATAGCAGAGATAAACTGAACTGGTGATATGAATCCTGTTTTAAAAAATTAATAATACTTGTTTGATTAGTTTAAAATTATAAAATACTTTGTAGTAAGGCCAACTCATTACTGTCGCTAAATTTGTAAGTTTCCAACGAGATAAACCAAAAATATGTGTTGCTTGTTTGTTTATTAATCCCTCTATTATGAGCGTATATGTGACAATGTAAGCGAATATATGTATTGGATAAGATAAGAGTAGAGTAGACAATTAATAATTTTATCTAACCTGGAGTACCAAGAGGATAAACAGAAAGCGATTGATAAAAAGCACTTGATAATTGTTATTACCTCTAAGCTTGCAATAATATTGTAATAAAACTACGAATCATAATATTAGATAAGATTTAAGAAATGTGTTCTACGGTACAGGAAGTACTTTGAGAGACGGAGAAAGAGAGAGAAAGGTATAAAATAAGTCGTTAATTTTAATTATCTAGCAGAAATAGGCATTAGCGCTAATTACCAAGAAGATGGATAGATAACAAAATATGTCTTAATTAACTATTCCATTGGGATTGTTTTTTTTTATTGTATTAACTCCAAACCGTTAAATATTCTCGGTAATATTTGGAAAATACGACTTAAAAAAACATTTGTTTTTCCTACACAGGATAACTATATCACTATAACTATATAACTATATATATAACTATATATATATAGATAAATTATGGGTATAAAACGTGACCACTCAAATAACACGCATTGTAATTTGAATTTTGACCTCGAACTAAATAGGTTTGTTGTTGAGTGGATCATAATTCAACATATTGATTCGATTTTCCTAAGCTAATCACGTCTCAAAACAATAAATTATACACGCGCGAATGCGAACCACCCTTGAGACACTGCTGCCCCTAAAAGGGCAAGGAACCTAAAGAGAGATGGCGTATCTATACCTGTTGCATGATTTCCGGTGTGGAAGAATATACAATACACCAAAACTAATAATTACCAATTGGTAGTAAGAAAAAAAAGAAGATAATTCTATCTTATTATCTGTTATTATTCAGTTCCTTATTATTTTTTTAAGTTTTGTTAAAAACAAATATATAACTGCAAGTATTTAATTCACAAATAACAATTTATATCATTCCTAGACATAATAATGATCATCTGTTAAAATCAAGGAATCCTCAATTACATCAATATCGATAAGGAAGTACGGAAAATAGTATTTTATATTTACCGAATTACACTTGGATTCTAGTAGAGCTCTCTCAACTAGACCCTTTGCACTTGTTCTTCTGCTTTACAAAACTTTCATAAGCTTAAACTTAAAATGCTTGGTAACAACTGATCATTTCAGGACACGATTGTGTTTAAAAATATCGTTGATTACTCTTCTGACTCACAAAAATTAGCTTTTTTGTTCCTTTTACGCAGTAAAGTCAAAGAAATCGATCTTCTGCCTTAATACAATTAAATAAAAGCAAATACTTTGAGGTGTTTTTCAGATACTTTTTAGATACGTAATTTATTTATAAGTCACACTGCAGGGCATTTCAAAAATTGATTCACCTGGCCTTTGCGAGCAAGTTCCGGTCGTGGTCTTTTCGCTCCTCCTCCTGTTTCTGGTCGACGCTATCACATAAATCGCAGCACCTTTAGCAGGCTGAATATATATTCTCTCTTTTTTTTTTTTAACTTTTATTGTGTTTAGTCCATTCGCAAGTTTCACAGGCACAATCAAGTTTTTCGCTTTTATTATGGAGACTATAAAATATTTTACAGTGCCATCTGCTCAGTCTATCTCTCTCTCCTTATTTGTCCCTCTTATGTGTCTATCTCTGTCTCAGTCTCGAAACGAAATTTATTGCTGGCATTTTGAGTGTAATATCTTTCAGTTTATTATTGCACAGGCGCATAAATATTTCAAGAGTCGACTTTTCTCCTTTATTCATTACCACACAGTGCACAAGAAACACAATAATAAACATTTATACCCGAATTTTTCGTCTTTGAAGTTGGGGTTTCCACACCTGATTCGTGTCCTACAATTTCAAAGGGAATTTCAAAGTAATCTTTATAACCACTTTACACATAGTATATTAACTGTTGTTCATTTATTTCTCGTTAAAAAGTCCCATTTGAGCATATGAAATTTGATTAGTCAGGGCTTGTTATCGCTAACCTAGAGAAAGGCTATCATTAGTTCATTTTCCCTATCTAAGTCATTTTCCCATTAATTATAAATATTATTAATCATACTGCCTCATATTTACAACATATGGCTTAATTGAACTGTTTTATCTTTAGCGAGCTTTGAATCTAAAAGCCATTTGTTTTTAGCTACCCCTGTAAAGGTTATCACAATTTTGTGTAACTGACTAAACATCCAATTAAATGAACAGAGTTTTTCATAAACAAATAACAAAACCAAACATTATGAATCAGAATCATCGATAAGTGAAAAATAAAGTACTTTTTGATTAAAGTATATATATACATATATGTAAATACGCGTTCATACAGACACATAAGATTCCGGATTCAGATTAAGAATATATTCTATTAGGGGTCGAAGATGCTGCCCTTGGCTTGTTGTTGTGTACTTTACCATATTTAATTCTTTAGCCATTTTTAATCATTTTCTTTTTAGTGACTGTTGAAGTCAAATAGAAACGATTTCGCAATGTATTGAAATACTTACGGTTTTTAAGTGTGAGCAACTTCCTGATTTAATTTTAAACTCTTACGAATAAAACATCTTTTGTATTTCGGCAAATTCGTTGGGGCATTGTTTTTTGTATCTATAATTGAAGTTGTACAAAATCAGGCTGACATTTTATGGTTATAGCTGGTGTGAGCAGCAGCAACTAATTTGATTGTTGCCCAACTTGCTGTTGCATGACTCCGATGGCTGTGCATATCGAATGGATTGCGAGTTGCGCTTGGCAACTGTACCAAATTGATTTTCCATAGTATGCATATTGAAATTAATTAACTTAACTCTTGACTTGGCATAGCACAAAGGAGCAATTGAAGCATGCATTTTGAGACCACTATCCATTGTATTGTGTTGCGTGTGTGTTTGAGTGTTTGACATCAAAGGATACGCAAGAACAATTGGTAGGAGGATGAGTTTGATTTGATTTGACTTGACCAGACCAAGAAATCAATATGGAAACCACCTGAACAACAGGAAGCTGAAAAGGCAATTAATTTACCCATTGCTGCGTGTCTCTGCGGCTTGCTATTAATATTATTATTGTGCATCTTTCATCAAAGGATATGCGTGCGCTGTTTAAAATTCAAAGGACAACGTCGTGCAGGAGATTGCTGCAAGCATAGGATTCCTTATAGCTGCCTCTGACGTTTGATGGACAAATAAAATAAAAGAGAAGAAAATAAATGAAATTAAATATCGAATTTTACGACTATGAAAATGACAGGCCTTTTGCTGTCGTTGTTTGTCGGGTTTGCAACCTGAAACAGGCGGAGCTGTAGTTGTAACAGGATGCTGGCTACACGCAGCGTTAGGGTCTCTTTCACATACAGACATTTTACACACACACTCAAACCTACATACAAAATGGCAGACGAATGCCACCCGCTGAGCTCCCTTAGACGGACATATGATGCATGTCCTCATATTGCACTGATTTATGTGTAAATACAAGGACCACCCACTGCTCCTGTGTGCAACATGCTCTCTCTTGGCTTTCCACGAAAGCCAGACAAATGCAGTCGGGTAAATACCAATATTGTTGCTGTTGTTGTTATTCCTTCTGTTATGCAAAATATTTTGTTATTGCATTCAATTTTCTTAAAAAAAAAATTGCTTACATTTAATTTAAGGACACCCAGTTGCACAACAGCGTCACTTTTCTGTCATTTTAAATTATAATCACAGAGCACAACAACAACAACAATAATAGAGAAATACCAGGAAAACAGGGGTAATTGAAGTTCGCGGAACGAACCAATTTGTGTTGGACAACAAACCACTTTTTCATACCCAATGAAAATGGATATGACCGTCATGGCCATCCATCAAAGACACCAAATATTTCAAATGAAAAACTTAAACTTAAAAATAACACATTTCGATAAGAATCGGTTATCGATAGTAATCAAACTTAAGAGTATCTGCTCGTCTAACTCTCTCGACAGAGGAGGCCCACTTGTTTTAATCATAAGGCATACAAACAAATTGAATCAATACATTGTTGCACAACATTTGCATTACTTTGTTACGTGACTTTGTTGCATAACGGAGATTATCCTATTTAATCACAAACACGCACACACATACTCTGAGGGACACGTGAATGTAACTGGTTTGTAACAATTTAGGTGTCACTCAATTGCGCAATTATTACCTATAATTTACCCGAAAATATATTATATATAGAAATTGTGAATAATAAAATAAACTCAAATTTGCTTATTAGATGTGTGGGTGAAAATAAAATATATATGTTCAAGTATGAACATGAGACGCTGCAAAGCTCAGCTAATTTTAAATGACAAAATATCATATAGAGACGATTTTCAAATGGCAGCAGTTAAAGCTCAGCTATTTTAAGATAAATAAACATCACATTCTTAGAAGAATAAAACATTATATGGAGTCGCCCTACAAACGCTGCAAAGCTCAGCTATTCTAAGAAGAATAAACATGGAGTCGCCTACAAGCAACTCCGTTAAGATATATAAACATAACATAAGGTCGCCTTACATGCGGCTTCATATGTATTTAGATTTAGGATTTTTGTATAAAATAAAGAAATGCAGAGCAAACAGTTCGATTCTAAATGTAGTCTTTATAATTTGAACTTTGCGTCGGTTTCAGAGTTCGAATTTAAACGTCGAATCTGAAAAGATTTTGAAATTCAAAGCGTGTTCTGTGGCTTACATATATTTTGAGGAAGTTAAGAGTAAGTTTATAGAATAGCTCTATTAACGATTCCTTATAGGTATTATTTATGTTGATTTTTTAATGCGTAATACGTTTAGCAACAATATTATAATCTTCATTCACATAATCAAATAACAAAAATAATTAAAAGCATAAGCAAACAATATAATGTTGCCACAGAACACCATTCATAAGGCAAATAGTTTTTTCGTTGATAACCTACGTGAACATTATTTGTACATTTTGACAATCAGTTGACAATTGACTTTTGAATTTGTAGCAAAACTGTTCAACTCATTTTTTAGATTAATTTTAAATGATAATGGTGTCTTTTTATATATACCAAAACAAGTGACCGCATTTCTCGTTTGTCTGGCGAAAGCGACTCAAAAATACTCAATATTAAATCATCATTAAAATGTCAAATTTAAATAGGAATCGGAACCACACGCCCATAATTTATTATTATTTATTAATTTATCCTTACATTTTGTGACTCTAGCTGTAAAGCTGTTTAATACAAAGGATTTCCGAACTTTGGGGAAGAAATAGGCTTGACCAGGTATTCATGAAGCAACGGTACACGTAATTCACTTTACAAATTTACCTTTAAAATATTAGGAAATATATGGTTCTATCTATTTGCATTTATCGATGTTATTGATTTATCAGCGCGAAGCTAGACGACTATTTATTCTTCTATTATAAAGAGTAAAGATTCAGGTACTCCTTTCTGCAAAGAATTTTCTGTATTTTGTTGCTTTTTGGTATTTTTCGGTACCGGTAATATTTTTGTTTCTAAAGTACCTAATTAGTAATATCAGTTAACTGCTCTTCAATTTTCAAATTTCGAATTTCTATAACGGGTTCAACGTATTAAATTCGCTTAAACGTCGTCAATCCTTAATTTTTTTTTTACATTTAATATACCCCGTTTTAATAAAATATATACCGGATACAGGGTAGAAAAAGTATTTCTAAATATAAACCAATTTGTGTTGAAAATGTTATTAATTTGACTGGATGGCTGGCCTGTCAAAGCCAAGCTAAGGCCCAGCCCAGCCTTCACCTCTCCCCACTGTTCTGGATCTCTCTCATATCTCTCTCGCTCTCTCACGTGCATCTCTCTCTTGCATCTCATTGGGAATTTAACTTTGAGCAGCAAAAGCTACGGCTTAACTGAAAATCCAATTTGATGTTGTGAGCACGCAAATTAATGGAATTATGTCTGTTCGGGAAAAAAGAATGGATTTAGCATGTGAGATGAGAGATGAGAGTTGAGAGAGAAATATGTGCTTGGAAGTTCTCGCTGCCAATGGGATTTTCCAAACCGATTTTACCGTTGTTGTCATAGCAGCTGCCACGCTTATGGGAATGGGAAAATGAAATATCGTTGTAGAACTTCTTTCATTTTCGCAACAAAGTTTCTCTTCAGTATCTGAGTGTGTGTGTGTGTGTCTGTGTCTGAGTAACAAGCATAAAACTTTTATTCAAACTAAAAATGAAAAAAAAATAACACGTATTTTCAAATAAATTCTCCAATGAAATGTGAAACTGGGCTTTAAAGGGCTTCGCTCGTTCGCTCGGATTGCAGAGGATAAATTAATGGCTGGATGGAAATGTGATTACTTTCATCAAAATTACATCAATCATAAATGCACTCATTCAGTGCCAGACGTAATGGAAGATGCCATACATTCTATCATGTCAGCACATTTCTAGTGTTTCTTGCTCGTGCGTTTTTTTTTTTTGAGTGCCCCATTTTCATCCAAGCTCTCGAATATTCCCACTCTCATTGTTTGGTGTAGCTTTTACACTTGTGGTTGCTGGTTTTGTTGTTGTTGTGGCATCCTTTCAGCATTTTCTAATTGAAATTGATTTAGAATTATTTTAACATTCGGTGGTCTGCAGCATCGCACTAGGGGCATGGTGCGGGAAACGAATGGCATTGACTGGTGCTGCTGCTGCTAATGGCATACCACAGCCAAACGAGGCAACGTTTTTTTTTTCTAATGCCCTACAGCAAACCAGTTTTGGGGCTTGTCAAATATATCCGATTTGAATGTGTATATACGAGTTTAATTAATTGTGATTAATATTTAATTACTACTTAACTAAAGTTACTACTATTTTCTGTTGTATTTCTGTTTGATAGCTAGCAACCATTTGTCAAACTAATTCGCACTTAATTTAGTAGATTATATAGAATTCTCTGCATATGTTTGTAAAGGTTGAGTTGTTAAACTTGTTTAATCAAAGTTTAGATTTAGAAAACCATTCGAATGAAAAATATAAACTTTGTTTTTGGGACTTCGAATGGAAATTATTATAAGAGTTTACTGTATGACATAATTATATTAAAATGCTTTCTATTTTCTGTAGGGCATAAAATATATTTTCAGCTCGAAGGTTCCTTTTCAGCATGAGAAATATTTTTTTATTGGAATTACTTGCAAGAATCTTTTCAATTTAGTTTGGCACATTGTAGCCCCTATATATATGTTAGAAAGTGTGTGGGTGTGTGCGTTTGTATGTGGGCGGATTGTTTCCCCAAAATAGTTTGCTACCCGCTTCTACAGTTTATGGCATGTCATTGAAAACATGGGGGTAGCAGCTAATTATTTATATATAAATATATTATCATATATATATATATATATATAAAAATATATACTATATATATACTTGTTTCACAATAATTTGGAATGGTATGTCAGTTGCACTGGACTTGAGCAACTTTTTTTTAACGAACCGAGGCGAGCCAACCCGAACTCAATCAAGCCGAGTCGACCAGTTTTTTTTTGTTGTTTTTTTTGGCGAGCACGCGAGCGAGGAGAACGCTGAGCACCAGCCGCAGCAGCACACCAAATGGCCATGGAACATAAATATTATGATGAATGGCTTTCAAGTGGAACGTCGACATACCCGCCACCGCACCCGGCCCTATTGCCCAGAGACTCCAGTCCAAATCTATTATGTTGGCGGACGTGCTCTCCGCTCTCGTGTGGGCATGTGGCAAGCTTCCCACTTTTGCGTATACATATATCAAACAGGAGACTGGAAGTGCCAGACTAAAAGATACCTACTAAACAGATCTATCATGTACATACAACAAGAAAGAGAGTGCTCTGATCTCGCAAGCTTTTATGTATATCGGACAACCAGGCAGAACGTTAGATAGGTTTTTATTAATTAGGCTTAAGAATATATAATCCTATTTGAGTGGAAGATGCACACAGCTGCTCAAATTCGAGCAAACAGGCTGGCCGACAGACCGAACAGGCTATATCTACTAGACTGTAAGAATGTATTTGGTTGGAAAATGTTCCCAGCTGCTCTAAACTCGTTATAATTTTTTAATATTTTAGGAGACAAACAGACCGACAGAAAAGATTGAATTTCATCTTTTAAATCTTTTGAGCAAGGACAAACAGACTGACAAATCTGCAAGGCTATATCAACTTATTTGAGACTGAACAGACAGATCGACAAGGCTTTACAGTTCAACTTTTGGTATACCTCAAGAGGATGCATATGTCGCCCAATGTTTTATTTGCAATTTATATACACTTAATAACAAATTGATGATAAACCCTTTCTGCACCTATTTTGTAATATGTACAGGGTATATGAAAAACAAAATGGTTGTTTGCCACATGATGATTTATGGGGCATTTCGAAAGTTGAGCGAAAAGAGATGCGTTGGTGAAAACTACGACACACTTTCTCTCCATTTACATTGTAGACAACGTCAGTGCTGTAAGCCCCAAGATGGATCGTTGTCAACTGTCGGATCGTAGCACACACACAGAAACACATACAGACACACCGACAAACACGCTTTGGATCCCCAGTTGTTCCAATTTGCAATATCGAGCCACCAAATTTTTGCACAAACTGTATCACAACTCTCGCAGCTCTCTGAGTCTGTTGTGGCGCATTCATCAATGTCCATGGCGTTTCCGTTAACACACACGCACACAAATGCATACACACACATATATATATATATATATATGTACATATACATATACATATACAGTGAGTTGGCAGTTGCATGTAAAAAGCTTACACACCAATGCAGTAATCTTTATCGAGCAAAAGCATAATCAATCAATTGGATTTATGTGCTCCAACTCAAGATAAAACTAATCAATCTTGGGCCCTGCGACACTCAGAGACGACCAAACAACAACCACTCTCCTTTCTTACTTCCCCTATTTGCAGTAGGAGGTATCGATATTTATTTGTTTACCGAGCTAAGCTCTTTTTTTTCTCCATTACTTTGTTTTTTCATTGCAAAATTTATGCGCTGTTGTCTCGCTGCAAACTTGCTGCGATTAATTATAAAATGAGAAATTGCCATTTCGAATCGGATATTTAAACATATCCTTCAGCCAAGCGTAATCTGTTAAAACAACGATGTTTTCTCTGCTGGCGACCAATATACAAGCCAATGATTTGGAAAGTTGTCGTACCAGAAAGTTGATGCAATCAATTACAAAAAGAGAAAATTCCAATCGTTATTAAAATTCTTCACAAGAAATTATAACACGAGTCATCTACAACAAAAGTTAACATTAAAATCCTAGGGATTTTATTCATCACTATAATAATTATTAGAGGTTATTTGTTTTATTTGTTACATCAAAAGTAAAGCACATAACCTTATAATAAAAAGATATATAAATAAATATATTGGAGCATTTCCCCATTTCGTCATCACTTTGCAGCTCATCAGACTACAGCAGCTTATCGCAATTGTTGCTTTCAGTTGAGATTAGATTAGATAACACGTTTTGTAACAGACGATTTATTATTGATATTCGAGCAGGGATAGTGTTCGTCGCATAAATAATATTCACTTGAATGGGCAATACAGGAAACTACAGTTAAAATAGGCACTTGTGGTTTTTTTTTATATGATGTATTATCTACAATATGGCAGGCAAAGTGCAAAGTCCACTTAAAGATAAACCAAACGATTAACACTTACTCAAGTGGTGCACTCACCGTTTATATAACAGCTACAAAATTTGTTTGTATATCTTGTTTAAATAGCTTTTGGGGTTATTGTACCCAAAGAATCCATTAATAATGATTAAGATTATATAACAGGAAGAAGAAAACATTAAATATATATGTATATTTATTTGACTTCGTTAAAAATCAATTCCATTTCTTAAATATCGATATTATTCAACTATCGATTACAATAAAAGTCACAATATGATAGCAATATCTTTCTAATTAGGTATTTGTATAACTTGACATAATACAAATCTTCTAAAAATTATTGATTTAAATTGTTTTGCTTGAAGAGAGAAAACGTGGCTCGACAATTCTCACTTTATGGTATATTAATACTATAGACTTATTTAGAATTTTAAGAAGTGCTCAAAGGCAATCAACTTAACCTTTTTTAACCTCTTTTTATATATAATATTTTGTTTTTTCCGTACTATTTTCAGTCGGAATCAAATTCATCGGCTTCTGCCAAATTTACGCTGTTCAAGTGCGTCTATTGCGCCCAGTTGCTAGGCCTCAATGATCGACCCAAGCTGTTGGAATGCCTCCATGTGGCCTGCGGACAGTGTGTGAACACAAAGTTCTCCGAACTGGATCGTTCGTTGCCGCCACTGATCCACTGTCCAGTCTGCGACAATGCCTCACAGAAGGGCTACATCATCGAGAATCAATTCCTGATTGAGCAATGTGCCGCTGGAGATGCTGGCGATGGCAATGGATCCGGTGATGGTTCGAAGAGTTCACAAGCTGCGAATATTCAGTGCAGCAGTTGCTCGGATGGTGCTGTGGCCACATCCTGGTGTGTGGACTGTTCCGAATACATATGCGACAGTTGTGTGCAAGCGCATCAACGTCTCAAGATAACCAAGGATCACACGATCAAGCCAAAGGATGAGGCCAACAATGAACAACTAGCCGGCACTGTCGGCGTGGACAAGCTGCACATGTGTCAGCTGCACACACAGGAAAAGCTGTCGCTGTTCTGTGAGACGTGCGACAAGTTGACCTGTCGCGATTGCCAGCTGAGTGATCATCGCGATCACAAATACAAATTCGCTCATGAGATTGCCACCGAATCGCGACAGGCGCTTTCCACGCTCGTCTCGGAGATCAACTACAAGCGCTTTCTGCTCTCATCGGCCACCAAGGTGATCGATGATCGACAGCAGCTGATACATGACAAGAAGAAGGATCTGATCAAAGAGATCACAAATATGGTAGTAAAGATCACTAATACGGTTAATTTGCGTGGCAAACAGTTGGTGATGCGTCTCAACGAGGTCTGCGATAGCAAACTGAAAGTCCTCGTGGAGAAGAAGGAAACGTTGCAGTTGCTCTCAGATAACACAGATCATTGCATTGAATTCATGCAGAATGCTCTCGAGAAGGGTAGTGATTTTGCCATTTTGTCCAGCAAAAAGTCGTTGGTGCGTCATCTGCAGAAACTTAAATGCCAACGGGCTGATATACCCAATCCCGAGATTCCGGTTAGGATTCAAGTGCAGCTCAATCAGGTCTCCGAACTGCAAAAGGTCATCTCACAACTGGGCATTGTAATTGTCGATGGCAAACCATATCCACCGGCACCGGCACCCTCACCCAATGGCCCACAACCGCCGCCGCCACGTCAGCCACCCAGTCCGAATATGGCGCCACCGCTGCGTCCCGTCCTGCCGCCAGGTATGCCGGCAGGTCTCTCACCAAATGGACCGCCAGGCGGCTTTGGCGTACAGAATGGTCCGCCCATGTATAGCAATGCCGCTGCACAGCAGCAGTTCAACAATCTTTCCATGAGTCGCTCCTTTCCAGGCGATGGGTCAGGTAAGGAAATGCTTCAATCTACAAAATTGTATACACTCAGAGAAATTCAATCGAGGGAATATGCTTTTTTCTTTATATTGAAAACCGAATTTTTTAAATTTTCTTTTGATTTACATTAAATATTAGTCGATCACAAAAAGATAGAATGAGAAAATCTTTACAAAAAAAATGCTAGATTAGTATTCCTTCAAGTCTGCAGATTGGATTTGTACCGTAAAGATCGGTTTGAAATTGGAACCCAAGCTTGAACGAGAAAGGTTTCCCCACATATTCTCTACTCTATTAAGATCTGATTTTCTAAATGATGAAAATTACAGGAAAAGTGACGAATGAAAAAGTGAAGATTATTTTCAAATTTAATTCATTACATTTAAAGCTATTTACAATTTTATAAGGCAAAAGAGCATGTTCCTTTATTTTGTATTTTTTAGTGTAGTTTTTAATGGTCAGTGCAGTTTTCCAACAGGGGGTTCCAGGCAGGGGGTTGACATGAATTCTAAAACCTTAACCTGAAGGCGATAAAAATCAATGAAGTCAATAAATTCTGTTTATTATTTGCATGTAGTGTTTTAAGCTTTGGGGCAAAGTTGGCCACTAATTCATTAATAAGCAATAACTACAAAAACGTTGTCAATAATTTATTTAGACAGTTTATGAATCGGTCAGCACACAGTTTATTATATTTTATTTGTATTTAAGCAACCATTAAATTTAATTTAGTGCATTTTGTGCCAAAAAATACAATCTCTTTACGAATATATTTATTTCAATTTGTGCTTGCAGTTCGATTTGCTGGCATGCCGCCGGTTGGCATGCAGCGTCAGGGTCAGCCACATGTCAGCTCCTCCACACATCCACAGAATATGGGTACGTTAAATAAATGAGCAATTAACCCCCAAAAACTAAGTAACACACACTTAATTCTTTATTGGTCTTAATTCTATCTTTTTAGACATCAGTTTGCGTGGTCTTTTGAATAATCAGGCAGCGCAGAGCCCAAATGCTCATCTGGCCTTCAATGGGCCGCCCAGTTATTCCGCTGGACCACAGGGCGCGCCATCACCGGCCCATCAACAGCAAATGCCACAGATGCGGCCGCATTTTATGCCTGGCCAGCAGAATTTTGGGCAGGGCGGTGGACCCGGCGGGGGCGGCGTCAGAGACACCAACAGCTTCATGAACAGCAGTGCCCGCTTCCAGTCGCAATATCAGCGCATGGCGAGCCATGTCCAACAACAGGCGGCAGCAGCAGCTGCGATGGCTGGCGCGGGAGGAGGCGGCGGGGGACAGATACCCTCTCCCGGTTCACTGCAACGTCCCCCAATGATGTCCAATCCCATGCAGAATGTAAGCGAATAACCCAGCGTGAATTATTTTTTATCGTTCAGATGTGTTTCTAATAATAAGTAAACATTAAAAATCTGTCAATTAAGTGAATTAATTGATTACGATTTTATCATACTTTAAATTATGTAACAAGCCGAGGAGAGCATTATTATTTATCTCGTAGTCGAGTAGACTTAACCATATCAAGTTTTTTTTTTTATTATTATTTATTTATCGATATATAAGGGCATCTGTTAGTCGAGCTGTTTCCATTAAAGAGTTCGAAATAATAATTTGCAACATTTTAAAAACCGGTTTTATATTTTTTTTCCTAAATTTGTGTAGTTGTAAAATATTATTAAGCGTTAGTTGTTGACGTCTTTTCCAATTGTTTGTAATTAGTCGACTTGAGCTGAAGATGAGAAAAGAAAAGTAAAAAACAGAAAAAATTGTGTTATTAATTTTAATTTTATTTGTCGACATACAAGAGTGCAAAATTCTAATTTGAAACAGACCTTTTTCAAACCAAATTACAAATAATTTAATTAATCTGAGAATAATTGTGAATTCCTTTTTAGGCGTTGGGGTTTCATGGGAGCCAGGCTGGCTTTAACGCTGGTCCGCCGCAAACGTCGCCGCAGCTGAGCAACGCTATGCACAGTCTAGCCAAGTGGCATATTCCACAATCCGCGCAGCAATCAAACAGTGAGCATTTTGTTGCAGCAATGCAGTTGCAGTTGGTTCAATATACACAGTTTAATTAACATTTCAATTTGTTTGGTTTGCTTTGCAGTGTGCCAACAGCAAGGTCCGCTGTTGCCCTTCGCCAATGGACGTCAGACATCGGAAAATTTTAAAATCTCATTGAAATCGCCAAATACTCTGAAGAATAGCACACCGCCCAGCAGCGTTAATGTTGGTGGCCCACCCAGTTTGCCGGCCCTGGCCAATGGGACGACATCGGCCAACAATTTGGCACAATTGAATGCCGCTGCCCTGGGCTTGGGGCCCGCTGTATCCATACTCTCCAATGTCACATCGACAAATCCAAAGACACCCAGTCCCAGCACACATGAGGTAAGACATCTAAACGTCAATATTATTCTCTGCTTGCTAACCAAATTGCATGTGTTATTTTCGGAATAGAATACCAAGGATTTTACCGAGCCCATTGACAAGGTGCGTGATGATTCCATCAATGATCTGATTGCCACCATCGCAAAACTGGACTCAAACGGTGTGCAGGTGCTGCCAGAGGGACGTACCAAGACCACCTCGCCGCAGGTGCATAGCTCAACCGATCTGTCCAATACTCAAGAAGGTAAGCACCACATTCACATTCACGCTTTGGTCTCGGCTAAATTTATAATGGTTGTTGGGGTGTGTGCGTTGTGTGTGTGCTGTTGTAGTTCCTTTAGATGCTCTCTTAAGTTTATTTTCCACATTAAGAAATTCTTAATTATAACAAATAAAAATAAGTAAGACCAATTTGTAAATTTAAATATAAGTGGCAAACATTATGTCTGATTTTTGGTTTTCTTAACAAACCCTTTATATGAAGCGAATATAATTTAGGCATGATGCTAAGCAGCATTGACGAAAAAAAGTTAATCCATTTATATATATATAAATATTAAAATCGATGTGAGAGGAGCAACAGCTTGTTGTGATTTAGTTAATTTTATATAGTCCTCTATGCATTTTATTATAACATAGTCTTATGTTTTAACATTACTTTTGCTGCTGGTTGATATCGATATCCAATTCTCATATAACTTTGCTTTGTTTATTTCTATTTTCAAAACTGCAAACTCGTTTCTCAAAAAAAAAAAAACCCAAAAAAAAAAAAATCAATTTAAACGCGAAATAAACAAAAACAAATAAATTACTAACCAAACAAACCCAAAAATGATATACAAACAAATCAAATAAAAACAATACATAAAAAAAACATATACACACTCATACACCCATACACAATCCCACACACACAACCAAATATGCAAAATGCCAAACCGAAAAACTAATCATATCAGTTAATAATAAAAACGAACAAAAAGACGACCCCAATGAGGATTGGTGTGCCGTGTGCCTGGATGGCGGCGAATTGATGTGCTGCGACAAATGCCCCAAAGTATTCCATCAGAATTGTCACATACCCGCGATTAGTTCGCTACCGGACGAAAGCGAATCCTGGCAGTGTCTGCTCTGTGTCAATCTCAAGGAGCTAACCAAAACCGAAACCATCGAGAAACCGCATCCCAATGAGCTGAGCAGCATCGAGCTCCGAATACTGCAACGCATCTGTCTGGAGCTGTACTGTCAGTACGAGCAGAGTCTCAACTTTCGCGAACCGGAATCGCCGGCCAACTCCCAATACTATGAGATTATTTGCAAGTAAGTAGCACCATATATATATATATAATTAATTGAGACTATATAATAATATAATATATGTATAATTTTCTGATAAAATTATTTATGCTTTTCCCTCAGCCCCATGTCATTGGATGTTATACGCACTCGACTGGATCCCTCCAGTCCCAATCATTACAAGGATATAGCCGGTTTTGTTTTCGATGTCCGTCTAATCTTCAAGAATACGTATCTCTTCTATCAGGTGAGTGAATCGAGATTTATTTGTGCGTTGTCAACCAATCAATACAATTTGTGTTGCACTTGCTTTCACACAGGAGGATTCGAAAACATTTAGCAATGCCAAGTATTTGGAGAACTTCTTCGAAGAGCAGTTGGCCAAATGGTTGCCAAACTTTGGCAGCAAGATCGCGGCAAACGGTGCATCCACCTCGAATTCGCCAAGTTTGCTGGCTACAGCGGCCGGGTCACCTGCACCAACTGAGAACGGTCGCAAGAGCTGCAGCTCCGCGTCGTTGGCAGACAGTGAGGATGCTTGCTTGCCGGCCAAACGGTCGCGTCGCTCGGCGCACGAATAGAACGAGCATTCGCCCGACAAGAAGGGCACGGATGAGCAGCCGCCGATGGTAGAGGTGGATAATCAAAAGCAACAACAGAAACAGCAGCAGCAGCAGCATCGGGCGCCAATTGAAGATGAGAAGCAGCAGAGGCAAGAGTCGCACTTTGGTGACTTGGAGCTGGAGTTGCCACAGCGACCGCGTAGTTTGGGTAGCAATACGATACAGGAGAGTGCCGACTACGTGCTCCAGCTGCTGCATGCATATGCCGCTGCGTTTGGACTCTAAGTCGATTCGAGAGGAGCATATCCGTACACACAAAGACACACTCTCGAAAACTCCCAAGGCCAGCATTGTTGTTGTAAATTAAATATTGGCGCTATTACAACAAATAATATATATACATATATTTTTAAGAATTTAGAACAAACAAACTAGTGGCTGGTGTACATTTAGTTATTAATAACCCACACACACAGACAAAAACACATACTGTAAATAAAAGCAAGTCATTTGATATGATTTATTTTCGATTATAATAATGCATGAATAAACTCGATATCTTTTAGGTTACTGTATTAAGTGTTGAATATACATATGTAATCAGATATACCAAGTAGAGATAAAATCTAAGATTAGGGACAAACTGTACTCATGAAGAGTGATTTCCCCAAACTCTCTCTCCCCTCTAACCCCATATCTTTTAGAGTTGTATTTACTTTTGTGATAGCGACAAACAATAAAAAAAAAAAATTAAAAAGAAAATGAACAAATTATATCCTAATATGTATATGAATTTCATACCCAACTCATTTAGACATTTCTTTTCTCTTGTTATTTTCGAATGCTATGTACGATATTTATTGCCCATAACATATATCTATATCATTATATATATAGATATATATACATATATGCAATTTTTTTCTTTTCATCCATTCGCTAATTTAAACCGCAAACATTCGTATACCATTTAAGAAGACACTTGTAATAAGTTGCAATTAGACTTATAAGTTGAATTGAATCAAACACAAAATATGTATACATATTCATTTATATGCTAAACATACATAATTATATAATAAGCGTAGATATTTTAATGTTGTACGTTTGACGTTTTAGCTATAGTCTACAACTATATATATACACATATATACATATATATGTATATATATAGAGAGAAAAAGAGCCGATCAGGCATACAGCCAATCAGTCTACTAGAAATGCCCATTAGAGCCATAAGCACATAAATACTACTATAATCTGGAATAAGATAACACACTACTCTCATATGAATTGGTATTGATGTGTATATGAAAAAATATCCATGATTTTTATTTGCAATGTATTTATCCAAATCAGTCAAATGCTGTGCCCATTTACTTTGTTTATATTTTTTAATTGCATACGATAATAAGATTTAAAACTTGAATATATAACTCAATTCGTCAATAACGCGAATATTTTTATAAATATTTTAACTACAATATCTTCTAACTGAACTACTCAAAGCTGCAGAAATAAAGCAAATCCTATTGATGTCACACAATGAAAATAAACATTAAACATTAAATTGAAATTATATTGATAATCTAACAACAGAATATATATATATGTATATATATATATACGTGTATTAATTAGAGGAACATGAATGTGTGCTATCCTATCGAAATTACAGCAATGCAAATGAAAGTGAAATAAAATACATACAACATGCTGAAATACCTAAGTATGTTTATAGATGTTGAATGTGAAACCATAGAAATTATTTTATCTGTTTTTAGTCGTAAGTTTTATGATAAATAACTACAAAAGTAACTAATGAATGTACTACTTACTATCAGTGGATTTTTAAATAAATTGAAAAAGGCAATATTTCATTTTTCATATAGAGTCAACTCAAGACTAATCAGAATTCTGTGTGAATTTAAACGGTGTTTTTGAATTTCACCCACAACTATGGAAAACGGTTGGGAAAACTTTAACTTTTTTGGAGAATGTTCTAATTTAACAAACGTTGCGTTTTTAAAACATCTCAAGATATATTTTAAAACAAGAACTTGACTACTGCGACAAAGATATTTAATTCCTATTGCCAGCAATGCTATACTAAAAAATAGATGGAATAAACTAAAAAATAATTGAAGTTTTCCAATGTATAACTTAAACTTATTTTTAGTATTAAAATGGTTGTATTGCAAACTTAGTTCTTGATTCAAGAATTTAAAATGTCATATGCACCTCTTGAAGTCCAGAATGACATTTTTAGACAACATTTTGAGAAACGATTTCTAGCTCATTTGTGTCTACATTTTGGGACAGGACCTTTAGCCAAGTTGTGTTTAAATTAAGTACACCTTTTTTACCAGCAATGTATAATTTTATATATCAAAGAAGCCATCGTCCCGCATATATTGCTCTTCGATGTGACCGTTAGGCTACAGTAGAAATCGTTCATCAATCAACGTCTTCTTGGACACATTGCGACGCACCCAGAGACGAAAGATTTGCCGCAATAGCTGCAAAGATTAATTGAGAGATGTCAGATATTCAGAGATATTATAGAAATATTACCATATTCAAAGCGCATGCCACAGCGGCAGCCAACAATAAACTGGAAGTTAGCAAATAAATTGAGAGGAGCACAAGCAGTTCCAGCACAAAAATGTTTAAATGATTGCCCAGCAATAGAACACGACTAAAGCTCAGGGCATCGTCTATATAGAAGGTGCCCTTATCTGTAAGATAAACCATATGTTAGATATATATTGATGTAATATTGCTACTAATAAACATACTTTCTGTCAAATAGTTTTCAATCTCACAATTAAAGAGTTTCTCCAGCAAAGATTTCTCTTTAATCACATAATCCATATCCTTAATGGCCTGTAAGCAATAGTTATAGTTTATATATATATATATATATATAATTAATAATCGATTAACTTACGTGATCAATAAAGGCGCAGAAGAAACGATTGACGCTGGCATAGGCAATGGAGGTGCGCTCCACCTGACCATCAATGCTCGAGATTTGCAGATCCTTTTGATAGAGCAGAGTCTGAGACATGCTGCCATTTCGGCTGCGCTGGAAAGGCAACAGCAATCGCTCCAAATAGATGCTATCATAAATAAATATGGAATATTAACAATAAATGTGTAAGAAAATCGTGTTGGCAAATAAAAATAGTTATTGATTTTTCTTAGTCTTTAAAAATCGATTTAGTTTTTGCAAAGATTATTAGGAATTTTTGTGGTTTAATTTTTGTCAAGTTTATTTTACTCGAAATCTTAACTATTTGAATATTTGTATCTGTTATAATAATTGCTTAATTATGGTGACTTAAAACTGAAAATTTCAGTCTCGACTCTGAAATGTATATATATATATATATATATATATATAAACTACGTAAATATCAACTTACCGCAGATTACGAGGCGGTAGAATAATGTAGGCCTGTTTATCTGAATCGATGAGCAATCCTCTGCGTCCGCACATGTTCTGCGCCTCGCGCTGCAGTTGGAGGATCATCGAGGACATATCCGTGTCCGCAAAGCCGTGCGGTGAACGTCCGTGTATATAGTAACCATAGCCAGGTTCCAATAAGGAGAACAGCGATATATTCGCCAAGCTGCAGAGATCAACAAATTTCTGCAGGGGATTGGCTTGAAGAAGGCGACGCAACAGCAATTGCAGGACATAGGTAACCAAATAAACTCCAGAGATTAAGCAACAGCTAAAGCTCGAATCGCTGCTCGTGTAACGCTCCAGGAGTCGATGGGCGGCGATGACAACAAATGCCTGAAGTAGACTCGAATATCTTTGGGAAGCACTCAAACGGATCCAAGCATTGGCTGTGAAGAGCACTCGCCAGGCGGAGACACTACTCTCTGCGACATAGGTGCGCACGCTGGAGCACATCGAGGAGCTGTCCAAATTCAAACGTTGCCCCTCACCACAGCTGCTCCGTGGTCGCTCCCAATCGATGAGGAACAGCTCCAGCTGGCTGCAACGGCGCAGATGAACAGCCAGAAAGACGAACTGCAGCAGGCAGGCCGGATATATGATTAGCGACAACTGTTGCAGATCGAAGGCTTGCAGAGCCAGCAGGAGCAGCGCCGTGACGAGCAGCGCCAGTGCCACATTGGCGGCCAGTTGAAGGAGCAGCTCCAGCAGATTAATCATCTGACACAAATCCTCACGTCGTCGCCGTCTGAGATTCTGCAGACGCAACAATGCGGCCAAAAAAGCCAACACTAAAAATAATGGGAGCACCAGCTCTAACACCAGCTTGGAAGTAACTCCTTGGGGCACACGCTCAAAGTGCACCCGCAGACGAAAGGGATAAACTTGACTTAAGGATGCATTGCCAGCCCCTAGCTCAATGTGCCGATAGCGTAGTCTCAGAAGCGGTAATCCAATGCGATTCCCAGCCTGAATGCTATAATGAAGTTCCACCTGATCCACATAGCGCAGAGATCTGTACAGCTCCAGCTTGTGGGCATCCTCATAGCGCGGCAGCGATTTGTGCTGACGATTATCTCGCGGCTGTGCTGCGATAAGCTGGAAGCGCTTCACTAGATGCCATTCCTCTTCGTGGGCACGCTGCAGATGAGCAAAAATAAAGATATAATATGTGATTAAGATATTTAAATTTGTGGTCATTAAATGTTGATTGAAGTTAAGAGATTTCTAAAGAAAAGTTAGACAATAAATTTATTTAATTTAATTTTTATTTTATTTTTTTTGCAAACCTTTTCATAAATTAAGATACTTAAGTCTCTATATTAAATTGGACTCGAAACCTGTTCTTAAAACAAGATACTTAAATCTATATGTATGATTTCTTCAAAAGCAGAAAATCTTACGCCGCTGAATCAATATGAACCCGACCCATTCAATGTAAACATTGTTCTTAAACGTTGCAAGGCTCAGCTATTTTAATGTCAAAATATCACATAGAGCCGACGTTCAAGTGGCTGCAGTTAACTAAGAAAACATCACATGAAGTCAACTTTCAAGTGGCGGCATTAGATTAAGAATAAACATCACATGGAGTCGCCTTACAAACTCTGCAACACTCAGCTAGTTTAAGAATAAACATCACAAGGAGTCGCCTTACAAGCGACTCCGTTAAGATATAGAAACATAGCATGCGGTCGCCTTACAAGTGGCTTTAAGTGTATTTAGGTCTAAGAATTTTTGTATATAAACCACGCATTTTTCATTGAATAAACTTTGCGTATTCAAATCGTCTAGCCCAATTTGTTGCAAGTACCGATTGCGGCGACACTATGTTACTTGTACATGAACCGGTAGCAAACCCAACACAATTTCAGCATACCCTAGGAAATGACTTTATAGTTCATTTTCCTACACTATATATTTAATCATGATAAAAGTTGGACTTGAAACCTATTCTTAAGACTAAGAATAAAAATATTTGATGAAACGTATTTTAAAGACAAAAATCAGACAATTAAGATACTTAAATTTAAATTTATTAAATGTAGATTGATGTTAAACGTATTCTAAAATATAACAAAATTATTGTGTTACTAATTAATTAAAGTTTAAAAATTTTATTTATATAAATATTAATATACAGTTGTTCCTACCTGATTTTCCGACGTCAGTGTCTCGATGAGCACGGGCAACTGATGCAGGAGGAACTGATAGTTGCTGCTAAAGTTTAGATACAGATTGATGTAGTTGTCATTGGCCTGCTGACTGGCCACATCTATAAGCTGCTCCAGACTCAGCTGGCAATTGATCTCCTCCTGCCGCTGAGCAAAACTCAAGCTGGGCACTTTTTCACCTGGACATAGATTCAATTGCTGCAGATTGAAGCGACCCCAGCGACTTAAACTGCCCGCCAGATCATAGTTGGTGCTAAATATTTGTAACTCCGCCGGACTCGCCAAGTGGAGTGTGGTCGTCAATAGTTCCTTTGTTATTCGGCCCTTTTTGTAAAATACAAAGGGTTCGAGAGCCTTCAGCTGTTCCCCGGCGTGAGCATATTTCATGACCACATCCGACATCTGGGTGAGCAGAAAGGGGCTGCAAGGCGAATGCTTATCCATGGAGTAATGTGAGAGCACACACAGATTCGCCAACTGTTGACAGGCACTGTCGTTCTTCAGGGCCAGGCAAAAGAATGCCACAAACTTCAGATCCCCAAAATGCCATCCCAAGTTTTGGTTAGACTTAATCGTTGCCTGCCAAAACGCATTGTAATGCAAATAGGGACGCAATAAAGTATTGGCTATGCAGTAGTCCTGATAACGGAAATTATAGGCTGGATCACAATTATGGCAATCAGTGATGTTGCTGTCAGGATTCGTTTTGGTTAACACAATAGCTCCACTTTGTTGATAACCCGTTGAGGTATTTAAATATTGAAAACGGCATTGCAAAGGCGATTGAAAAACTATTGTGCAATTATCAATTTGTGATGTGTTTGAATTGTTGCATATCTCATCACAAATGGGCCAACGTTTAATTTTCTCAAATATGGATATGTGGCCAACCGGACACTGGCAGGCGAATTCTGAAAAGTTTTCAAAAACGTACAATTGTTAAAGATTAATTTTATTTTTGTATAAATATGCAAGAATTTCAAGATAAGGAAAAAAAATCTTTTTTTACACTTATAGAATACTAATTATCTGTAAAAAAAAGTAGGCGAAATCACTTTGTATGTGTGTGCACAGAAAAGATCAACAAATAGCGTTGGAATTTGTTAGTCTTCACAAGTGTCAGTTTTCGGTAAGGGTGGTTTGTGTCCCTTAAACGTGACCCGAATGAAAAAGTCATCTACATATTTATGTTTCTTTTGTATTCCTCTTTTATGACTGAGGGCGTGCGTAAAATTTGGAAAGGTCATAAAATCATCAAAACAAACAACTGACCAAAGTCTAGACAATAAATGAAATGCGAATCCTGTTCATAGTTTAAAATATTCTCCTGCACAAGAGACCTTTTATATATTCTTGAGCCTTTTCTTTGCCCATCATGTTTTTTTTTTTTGGATTTTCGTGTAAAACGATAACAGTTATTGTCATAAAGTCATATTTTTGCAGAAGGTTCTAAAGTGTGGTCAAACTCAATTTTCAAGAATAATTATGAGTCACTTTCACTTTTTTATAGTTTATAGAATTTAAATGGTAATAAAAATATAAAGTTTATACATTTTCAGAAAATATATAAAAAAACAAAACGAGGAACGCATGACCGACTCTATAAAGCACAAATATTCCTCATCCGAATTGAAAGTCGAGTCGATTTAGGCGTCTTCAAATCTTAAAGACATTAGGATTTAGAGATTGAAAATTTGTAAAATGAGTTTTCGTAACTGCTGCCTAAATTATTAAATATCAACAAATATTAATTTTCAAATATCAGATGCAATTGTGAAAAAATAGCATCCCGATAAATATATTATGTAATTTGATATATATATTTTTATTAAGATTGTATAAGAAAAAAATTTTAATAAATAAAACAAATAATGTCAGCAAGCTTTCTAGATCACAGCTGCCCAGATCTTGTTTATGATTTATAGAGAGTTTGTTCTGCAGATATTTAACCACATATGAAATAACCTCATATCACATTTACCCATGCATTGCGGTCTATTTAGGTACAAAAGCTATATATAGGTATTTAAATTGCATTATTCAACCCCTGCTCAGCACCATGGAGAGAGATTTGTTAAATCAATAGTAGACTTACTCTCCGCTGTAGGTTGCAACTCGTTGATGGTTCCTCGACCTCCATCAGGTCCTCCTCCGTCTCCAGCCTCGATTTTACATGGCGAACACTCAAAATAGTTCAAATTGTAGAACTCATTTTTTACACACTTTTGAATATTTTGATAACGAAATGTTTGAGGCGTCGGAGTCTGTTTCGGATCCAGTTGGGTGCAATTGCCCAATTTAGTGGAAACTATTGTCCACAATAATACGGGGAAGAACCAATTAAAACAATGGAAGCACATAATATTTATGTTCATATGGCTGAACTCTCAGTTTTAGTACTGTACTCAGTGAATTTCGAATGGGAACTGAGTTCAAGCTTGCTGCAATTGCAGGTGAAGCTCGGGCGGCAAACAAGTTCCTTGGCCGCATTTATATTGCCTAGATTGTTTGTCAAAAGTTGCTATAGCTACCCAAACTCAACCCCCATGTATATATACATGTTTATATATTCACATCCGTCGGTGGCGACGACCGCTTAGAACACTGAGAAAATAATTAAGCAAGGAAAGAAAGAAGAAGACTGTTAGACATTTTTTGTATTTATAAATCATATACATATAATTTTTTTTAAAGTAAATCGAGTTATGAGTAAGATTAAGTATCAAACTTCTTAAATCATTCCAGATATTCTAAGAAAATAGAATAAATATAGAATTTAATGTTCAATAAAGCATCTATTGAAAATGGGAGCTAAATCTAATAAATAATTCAACTTAATTCGACTTAAATATAGAATGGAATGAAAATTATTCAATCCCACTTTTAATTGAATGGGGACCAGTCTTTTTCACTAAGTGTACAGCTGCAAAATGTTCATTACAACTGGTGGTTGTGAGTCCTTTGGTCATTTAGGCTTTGTTTGCTTCATTGGAGCTCAGCAATGGAAACGGTTTTAGTATGGGCGTCACTTGTTACGCCGGTCGCTTTGGATAACATCGCGTGCCAGATGAGTTGTTTTTTTTTTTTTGCCATATTTGCGTGCTGTAAATTGTGATTAGTTCGTTTATATGTTTGCTAACTTCTTGCTGAAGACATTTAACTTACGGCCTGAATTAATGCTGGCAAATAAACAAATTCTTACTCTTAACTTAATACTTTGCAATTATATAAATATTGTTGAATTAATTACAAAATAGTTTTATAGTTTATTTATTTTGTGTGTACGTTAGTCTATCTGCAAATTGATATTAATTAAATTTTAGATTATCCTCTTTACTGTGCTATAAGTATCGAATCTACTGTCAACGATAGCTGTAATATTTTATATACATATATTCCAATTGCTGCATAATACGAACAAGTTCGAACTTCAACTTAAATATACAATTAATTGGCAAAGAACACAATCGATGTATCGGTAAATTTATGCTTTTGTCATATATCGATATATTGCCTTTAAACGATGGAATCATCGCTAAGCGATTAATCGATATGATGAGTATCAACAATCCCCACTTCCTTGCCGAAGGACAACAGCAATAGTTGGCAGACACATAAAATTTTTCCATTTCAATTTCACTAATATAGCTTGGAGCCATTTTTCCAACACTTTGGTCATCAAGACAAGAGCCGTTAGTGTTTCAAAGATGCGTTGGTGGCGCCAGATCAAATAGATGCAGATGCCGCCGCTGCACAAGCAAAAAGAGTCAATAGCCGAAAAATGAACAATTTGGTAAGTCTGCTGCTCTGTATGTGTATGCGTATGTGCAGATGTGTGTGTGCATCGTCGATGGGTGGGTGGGTGGTCGTGTATAGGTGTTGCCGTGCATGTATACGAATTTAACAGACTGTGCGAATTCTGTTAACGCTAATGTGTCTGTGTTTGTGTTTGTTTCTGTATACCCTTTAAACGGACAGTATTCTAAAAGTTTTCTTAAATTTGTAACTCAATAATGTCTTTAAAAGAAGAAGAAATCGTCTGTATTGGATCACTATATAATACATTATATATATCACACCAAACTTGCACTATAAGTGTTAATTAATTAATTTTAATATAGTAATATAATTGAAAATAATCATCATAATCATCTTCAAATCAGCAAAGTCTGATTACTGTATCAAATAGCTTTCATAGGAACATTCGCTTAATGTAATCTTTGATCTGTCTAATATAGATATACTTATTTATTAATAATATATATATTTATATATCTATTTTAATAAATATATATATTTTTTCACACTTCGAACTAAATCAAATTTAAATTGTAATTACAGGATCACGTAAAACACTTTTATCCCGAAAACTACAAATTGGATTTATCGGAGACGATGAAGGCGGCACTTTCAAAGGGCCCAGTGGGCGGTAGTGCGAGCGTGGTCAACGCCACAGGCAGTAGCAGCAGCGGGAGCAGCAGCAACAACAGCAATTTATCCAGCTCGATGGGTGCACCATCTCTGAGCGATTTGTTGCAGCAACAGCAGCCCAACGCCGGCGTGGGTTATGTGACCGAAAAGCTGTACATGTTGCTTCAACTTTATCTGCAGAACAAGGGTTGGAATCCGAGTGCCGAGCTGCTGCAGTGCTTCAGCGATCTGAAAGACAATGCAATGCTGCCCAGTGCTGCATACTTGCAGTGAGTATCCAAAATTCGAATTATGAGTGTCCCACTAAAATTCAACTGTTTTACAGAGTGCTGGCGAATCGACTTACGCTGGACTCGCAGGGACGTCTGATTCTGCGCGACAATGGCAAGATTGTGTTGCCGTTCGAGCACTTTGCCAATGCTGTTATGCTGAAGCACATGTCCGGACCACATGGCCTTCATCTCAGTGTGGATGCGACAGTGCGTGCGGTGATCGAATCGTACACGATTGGACGGGATCAGTTTGGCATGGAGAAGGAGTTCATTATTGAGGTGGTGCAATCGTGTCCGAGTCCCGCTTGTCGCTACTACAAAAACCACATGGGCATCTCCCCAATGCCATTTATGGAGCAGCAATATCCGGGTGTCAACACGCCCGATTTTATCCAGCGCTTGTCGCATCTACCACCGAGTGCAGCAGCTGGCAGTGCTACCACTGCAAGTGCTGCTGCGGCGGCGGCTGCAGCTGCTGCTGCTGCTGCGAGTGGTGTGTCCAGTAGCAGCAGCAATTCTGCAACCGTTGAGATTGATCTGTCCAAGTCGAGTGGCGCAAAGGTGCCGCCACAGTTACAACATTTGACCAAGCAGCAGCAGAGTAGCATTCAATCGCAGCTGTCTCAGATCAGTGCAGCTGCTGTCGCCGCACATCACCAGCAACAACAGCAGCAACAACAACAACAACAGCAGCAGCAACAACAACAACAGCAGCAACAGCAACAACAACAGCAGCAACAACAACAACAGCAGCAGCAACAACAAGCCCAGGCTCAAGCTCAAGCGAAACATCAGCAACAACAATTAACGGCAGCCTTGATACAACAGCAGAATCGCGTGCTCGCCCAGCAGAGCCTGGAGAAGTTGAGCAATCTAAGCGCCTTGGAGAAACAGCGCGTCTTTGCCCAGCTCGATCCGAAGCATTTTGATCCCATGGCTGTGGCAGCTGCGGCTGCCAATTTGCAAATTCAGGGCATGATGCAGTCGCAGGCAGTTGCCGCCGCTGTTGCCTCCAATCAGCAACAGCAGCTACAACAACAACAGCAACAGCCGGCGGCATCTTTGGCTGCCAGTACAAGCTCAGCAGCAATCAGCTCTAGCGTTGGCGCACAGGTGCATCATGGCCATCATACGCTTCCATCGCCGTCGCAGTCGCCGCACTCGTTGTCCTCCTCGTCTTCCTCGCACTCTTCAATGGATCAGCTAACGCACAAGAATATGGCCGAGTCCTTACGGTGAGTTTCGCACGCATATCATGTAATATTGACTACTATATAAAGTTGCAGACCTGCTTCTCAAATTTGAGACCTCTTCGAAATCTTTAAATAAAGAAAATTCAATTCTGTTAGACAATAAATGTTTGATTTCTTTAATTCTATATATAATAATTAATCTACAATAGTCAAAGGACTTTAATTTTTTTGATAATAAATTGTGTAGCTTTGCCAACTTTCAATCCTTACTTGTAATTATCTTCAGTATTGCTTGTATTCAGATAAAAATGGATAATATTTTACTATATTTGAAGTATTTTTTTAATATAATATTTAAGACAGCTGTGGATATAATCTTTTATTGTCTATTGTTTAGCTCCAATCTGGACTCGATTGAATCGAACAAGGACCTGTTGGCTTTGCACAATGGTGCCTGGGCCAGTCAGGATGCGAATCGCATCGATCACATGGGCGTCGGTCAGGACAAGATTGTGCGCATCTTCTCGGAGCTGATGCGCAATATGTCACGCATGAAGACCTACATAAGACCCTCCATGTGCAAGCCCTATGGCAAGCAGAGCGAAAGTCTCCAGAAGAGTAAGTGCATCCTGTAAATACTAATCTTTTTTACTTGACTGAATGTGTTCTCCCTCCTCTTCCGCACAGCTCTAATGGACACCATACAAATAGTGCAGACGCTGCGTAATTGTTTGCCAGCACCGCATATTCCTGTCTCGTCCTGGAAGAGCGAAAGCGAGGGCGGTAGCGTCAGCGTTGGGGGCGTTGGCGTTGGAGTGGGAGTGGGCGTGGTGCCGCCAGGAATGAACCTTAACACACTTGGCTTGCAGTCCAGTCGTGTGGATAACTTGCATTAAGTGAACCGAAAACTCGAAGCTAAATCGCATCTAAAATTACGTTAGGTAATAACTTAATCCTGCGAATATCCCAACAACAACAACAATACAGTATTTAAATAGCAGATTATATATATATTTATATATAGAGATATTATCATCTTCATAGGCTTGGCTCATGGTTTTTCAATTATAACTATATAGTATATATATATTATGTGCCATGGTTCAAACACAAGACTTGATTTCATTTCAATATTTGACTGATTTTGTATAGCTGCAATGACATTGGCTTAAAATGTGTTTAGATTAAGTTTTAGTTAACACTTTAAGCTGGTGCTCAACGGGCTTGTTTAGATTTATGCGCTTAAGTCTAAGATTAAGATATCTTTCAAGATTTCCTTAAATTTATTTATTATTTAACTCTTCTTTCGTTTCATTTACACTTTTGGCATAAACAAAATTAACTAAGCATATTAATTCAATTGGCAAAAAGTCTGTGATATTTAAATTATGTTTACCAAGCACAAGCATTAGCAAAAGCAAAACAAAAAAAAAGGAATTAAAATTAATTTATTATTGTGTGCTCATTTTGTTGCAAACTGCAATTTACTTTGTGCAATATTTTCTAAAAAACAAAAACTATTCATAATTGTATTCTTAACCACTTTTGTGCAATTGAAAAACAAACAACTTTCTCACTCATATCAAAAGCGAGTAGCATTAAACTCTAGGGCGACATATGCCCCTCTATACTATGTATTAAATTAAAAATAATTATATATATTTGACCTAAGATAATGCAACATATTATATAGTGGGAGAAAGTTCAGAGAGATGCAGGCAAATCGGAGTTGTATTAATTTGTAAGCAGCAGCAGATGGGTTGTATTTCGACTAAAGACACACACACACACACAACAAACACATTCGTACGCATAAGCTAATTAATAATACAAATAATAATATTATATTTTATTCCATGCTAAAAAAAACATTGAAAATAACCGAAATAACCGATTCTTATCGCGTATACAGTATTATCCAGAAATAAATGACAGTTGCAATACCATTAATATTTACCTAGCTAAAATAAATAAATGTAAAAGAAAAAAAATTGATGTCACTTTAATCTTTCCAAATAATGATAGTCACTTTATTCTGTATATATGTTTTATATCAAAATTACGTTATTTTCAAATGACGCTCACAACTTACAACGTTTAGTTGGCAACGCTGTCTGGGCATAGTTGAAATTATGATATAATTATAATATATCGATATTCGTCGCATCGATATGCATGCATAAACTGCATGCACCTTTTATTTATCGATATGTGCAATCGATATCAACTTCCCTACCGTCTGTGCTTGAGCACTGCGTTTTTCGTTGATAATTTTTTTAAAATTAAGTTTTACCGTATTCATTTAGTAATTTATTCGTTTCAAATAGTTTCAAAGTGCCCATCAAAGATACCGCAACGTTTTCCTTAAGATTTTACGTATTTTCGTGCGCGCGATTTGTGTGAAAAATGTGAAAAACATTGCCGATGGTAATGGTAATTGGAGAACTTTTTTTTTCTATTATTTTATCTCCTCTTCCGCTTCGTTTTTTGTGTGGTGCTCTACGTGCTCTTTGTGCTCCTGCTCCCTCTAACCATGCAACCAACCAACTGCTGCATGCCCATGCCCAATTGTTAATGTGTGTGTGAAAAATAAATAAATATGTGAAAAATATGATATTAACACTAAAATGCATGTAAATAATTGAATGAGGTGCAACAACATTAAAAATGATAGCAGACGCTCCCTCTGCTACTCAACACACACACGATGCCGAGCTGGCATATTTTGTTATGCGACGCCGTCAAATTTGTGCGATAATCAACGGCCGCGAACTGTTCGCTTTGCACTCTGCGCCAGGAATTTACAACAACAAAAAAACAATAATGTTTTTTGTGTGCGTGCTTATAGAACATACAATACAATAATGAAATGCTCAAAAAACGCTGAAACTCGTTTACTGCGATATCAAATGAGCTCGACAGTAAATTATTATAAAACAATTGTTACGCAGCATCTCAAAACATATGGCAAACTATAAGTACGTAAATACATACATACAAGAAGACGTTAATGTGTGTGTTTATGTATGTATGTATATGTCCGAAGTCCAATGGGCCGTGTTGATAACCATTAACTAATGATTATGCGTAAATTTGTTTGACAATAATAAACTTTTTTTTATGCCGGCGTCTAACTGTAATTTTTAATTTTGTAATTTGTGTATCGGCAAACTGTTGAATGTAATTTACATCATTTATCGTCGGTTCATAACCTAGGACACATTTCATAGATAGTGCGCCTCATACAGACATACATACATATATGTATATGAATATGTGTATAAAGCAACCATGCATGTAAATTCAGTCGTACGCTAAAATTAAAAATTAAACAAAATGGCAGTTGGTGGAGCACGCAGCAAACGTTCTTGGGTGTGAGCAGCACCGGACACTCGCTCGCTCACACAGAGAGAGAGCGCGAAAGAAAGAGAGAGAGCGAACGAGTGAAGTAGCGAGTGTTTGTTGCTCTCGTCTATATGTGTGTGTGTTCAGTTAACGTGGAAAGTGTTAGGCTGTGTGCAATTGTGTGTGCGTGTGTATGTAACAGAGTGTGGAGTAAAAAGATAGAGCACAAAATATAATAACAAAATGCGAACGTATAAAAACAAGAAAGCGAAGAGTAAAAAAAACAAAATATGTTACACACAAAATTTAACATAATTTTTGATTTGATTTAGTGTGGATGTGATTGTCTCAACAACAGCAACAGTGGCAGTGAAAACTAACTGTTGTGTGTGCCTGTGTGCGTGTGTGCAAGAAAAACAACAAATAAAAGGAAAGGAAGAAGAAAAAAACGAATAAAAAAAGAAACTGATGAAGTGAACCGAGGCAAACAACAAACAGAAACAGCATAACATAAAGTACGGCGTAAAAATGTTGCAGCTAATGCAAAAATGACCGATGAGCGCAATAAGAGCAGCAGCAACAACAACAATAACAATAACAGCAAAAACAACAGTAACATCAGCGGCAGTAGCAGCAGCAGTAACAGTGCCAATAACAGCGAGCGCCTAATTGCAGAGGCGGCTGCCAAGTTTTTACTCAAAAATGGTTTAAACGGCACCAATGCAGCAGCCGCAGCGGCCGCTCAACTGTTAACGACAGTAGCTGCAGCTGCTTCTGCTTCTGCCACATTTCAACTTCCCGCCGCACCAGAACTGAAGACACCAACAACAACGGGAATAGCAACAACATCGACATCATCAACCTCATCAACAACATTATCAACGACATCCAATGGCATCACGCCCACTTTGTCAGCGCCCACTAAAACAAACAGCAGCCAAAGCAGCATCAGCAGCAGCAGCCAAAGCAGCAGCAGCCCAAGTCTTCTCACAATGGCGACGGCCTCTGCCACGGCGCTCATTGCCGCCTCTGCCGCAGCTCCAAAAGCGCCCATCGATGTCATGTCGGGTGTTCTGGATTATAGCTCACTAAATGGTCCAAGTGCCGCCGCTGCTGCCGTTGCGGTTGCCTCATCAACAACAACGAAGGGCAGCAAATTTGGTAACGGCAGCAGCAGTGGCTTTGACATGGGCAGGCATCCGATATCAACGCACAGCAACAACAGCATGCCGGGTGGCCGGCTGCAGTTTTTCAAAGGTAACCACTTCGATATGCGATTCTATAATAATTGTTATTAAATATTCACAAAACCGTTGTGTAGACTGATCTGTGCTTTGTTCAGAGTCCTTCAGACTGTCCTTATGGACTACATCATTTCTGACGGAAGCTTTAAGTTAATTTTTTTGTTCCCAGAAGCCAATAAAAATAGGAAAAAGGATGTAATAAATTGGTGCAAAACTATGTAAAAGTCAGAAGGAAGCAGCTACTACCCAATATAATATTTATATTCTTCATTAGCAGTCTGTCTCTCCGTCGGTATAAACAAACCAATCTCTTGGATTTCAACAGCTGGATTTTTAAGAATTGAAATATGAATTCTTGTATACCATACAAAGATCTAGTTTACTTAATTGATTAGCGATATGAGACACCGTTGTAAAATATAGCTTTCCTATTTATAATGTAGCCAGACATTTTATTGATTAAATCTGGTCCGGGTCAGACACGAACTTTTTGCGAAAATCTTATAGTATAAGCGTCAGCTTATCTGAACATATATTGCAGAAGAGGACACAAGTTATCCGATAAGCGGTAAATCTAGGGTTTTAACTGGTAACCGATATAGATAATTGTAATTAATTGACGCATTCGCAATTTAAATAATAAGCAACTTGCACTTGTTTGTCTTCCAGATGGTAAATTCATATTGGAACTGGCACGGGCTAAGGACGGCGATAAGGGTGGTTGGGTGTCGGTGCCACGAAAACCATTTCGGACACCATCGGCGGCAACATCGGCGACGGTGACTCCCACATCTGCCGTGACCACCACGTATCCAAAGAATGAGAATTCAACATCGCTAAGCTGTAAGTGGAATTCTAATTATAATTTTAAAAATATATATTTATATAATGTGGCTTCGCAGTTTCGGATGATAATAGCTCCATACAGTCATCGCCGTGGCAACGAGACCAGCCCTGGAAGCAGACGCGGCCGCGTCGTGGCATCTCCAAAGAACTGTCGCTCTACTACCAGCGTCCCCGCCACAATATGGTCCTTAGCCAAAGTGCGCGACAGGCAGCGGCGCGTAAGCGACGTCGTCCCTACGAGCCAACGATTGCTATCGACGATCCACTGTCGATTTTTGAGCGCATCCAAACGCTGGAGAATGGCGATGAGACGCTTAAAGCTATAGAGACGCCGGAACAGCAGCAGCAGTCAGATGATGAATTTAAAGTTGAGCCAGAAGCGATTAAAGTGGACGAGGATGATGTGGCTGATGAGATCAAAACAGAGCCGGAGGCAAAATTGTTTCCGGATGATGACAACAAAGATGAGCTCAAAGCTGAAGCGACTGTGGAGAAAATGAACACGAGCGAGGATGAGGATGCCATGTCCGTTACTGTGGACGATGCGACACCAACGACAGCCAACTTGCTCAACGGCAATTCGAGTGAGCTGAATGGCGATCTCAAGTATGAGAAGGAGGCTGGGAGCGAGATGAGCACAAGGACGACAACATCAGCGACGACAGCAACGGCAACAACAAAACCAACAACAGACATAAGACTTAAAAAGCAGAAACCCAGAGCCAAGCTCAACAGCATCATACAGAAACTAATCGATGGCGTTCCCGCACGCCTCGAGCAATTGTCCAAGACACCAGCAGCGACGGCGGCAACAGCAGCAGCAGTATCAACAGCGCCAACGTCAACGGCAGAACGCAACAGCAGCAGCAGCGGTGGCGGAGCCATCGGTAGTCTAAGTCACTCCTTGGCACACAAGGTACGCATCGAATCAATACGAATGAAAAGGATAAGCTTTGTGTAATGAATTGTCTAGCTTATCTTACAGTTTTGTAACTGATTTTGTAGACCAAACTCTTCAAGTTTATCAATCTTAATCAACAAAAAAGTTCAAAAATTTTTGCCAATAGAAAATAGACAGATATCGTTAACAACATCCACGAGGTGACTAAGCACCATGTTAAAGGAAACTGTAAAGCTGATGCTAACCTAATCTCGCTTGATCAAATTAATCACTAAAGAGTTGTGTGTAGCGTTTCTAATATGTATATAACAACTCAGAAAGCAGGAAGTATAATATAACATAAACTCATAAAGTATATCAGCCCTAGCGACAAAAGGTTGATGTTTATTTCTTTGTTTCTAATATGTTGATATGAACTCATAATGCTGGAAGTACGATCAAATCGAATTAGATTTAATGTTTATATGTTCATTTTTATTTTGGTTTACATTGACAACATGAATCTTTTGAAACTTAAGAATTATAAGTTTTTATAATGCTTAGACAAAATTGATTAGTATATCAGTATATAATTTGATATCGAACAGCTTTATATGCAAGCCTATACTAAGCACTTCGACAATGCTTTTTGCAGAATAAGACCCCATTAAATTTAAATTTTAATTAATTGTCTTTAATCTTTCAATATGTTTTTTAGGTCTCGCCGCCATCGTCGGCAGCGGCTGCCAGCCGTCTAGTCGAATATCATCATCAGTCGCCGCGCAAGCGCATACTGCGTGAATTCGAGAAGGTATCGCTGGAGGATAACAATGGTTGTATTAACAATGGTAGCAGTGGCGGAGGAGGAGGAGGCGGCGGTATTGGCGGTGGAGGCAGTCTCAGTGGAAGTGGTGGCGTTGGTGGCAAACGAAGTCGCGCCAAAGGTGGCGGCAGCAATAGCAGTACATTAATAAGCAGCACACTGGCCAGCAAAGCAACGATGCCAATGAATCTGGCGCCGCCGCAGGCTAAAGTGATGCTGACTACGCCCCCCACCACAACGACATCGACAGCAGCAGCAGCTGCAGCTGCAGCTGGTGCACAAGCAACGCAGCAGCCGACACGACTGAATAGCTCATATAGCATACACTCGCTGCTGGGCGGCAGCGGCGGAAGCAGCACCAGCAGCGGCAGCAAAAAAAGTCACGATCAGCCGGCGACGATAATCAGCAATGTGCATCATTCGCATCATCATCAGCATCATCATGGCTTGTATGGCAGCAGCAGCGGCAGCTCCACGAGCTATCCACGAGCGTTGCACCACTCACCGAAATCACCGGAAATGGGCGTCAGCGGCAGCAATGGCGGCAAATCGCCATCGCATGCGGCCAGCAAGAAGCAGCGTTCGCCGCCATATGCCACCGCTGCTGGGTCACCACTGCCCATCGACTACGGGCGACGCACGCCGCCGGAGAGCAGCTATAAGCTGGCCCAGCAGCTGCAGCAGCAGCATCATTCCTTTTATGCGCCCTATGTTGGCGCTGGCATTCCACAGACTGCTGGCGGTGGCACACGTGAACTGTTATCGCCGCCGCGTTCATCTAGCGCCTCGCCAGCTGCAGCTGGTGGTGCTGGGAATACGCCGCATCGCACCGTGCCCAAGAAAACTGCATCGATACGGCGCGAGTTCGCTTCACCGACAACCAGCTGCAATAGCAATAATAGCAATACAAGTTGCCCCTCGCCCAGCGAGCGCAGCAGCACATCCTCCCCAGAGCAACGACGACATCTCCAGCAACTCCAGCGTGGCTCGCCAAGCGCGCAAGCTGCAGCGGCACAAGCTGCTGCTGCCGCTGCTGCTGCTGCAGCTGCTGTCGGTTCACCTTTGCACTATTATATGTATCCGCCGGCTGCGGCGTCACAATTAAATGGTGGCGGCACAGCCAGTCCCACGCCGACGACAAGCAGTGCAGCGGTTGCAGCTGCTGCTGCCGCTGCTGCTGCAGCCGCATACATTCCATCGGTGGTGTCGCCATCGCTCTACCATCCATACATATCGACGCTTGCAGCGCTGCGGCACAATCCGTTGTGGGTACAGCATTATCAGGCGGGCGCTTCGCCGCTGTTGCCACCGCCACCGCCGCCGCAGCAGCATTCGCATCCACATTCGCATTCGAGCAGCGGTGGAGCCGTGGCTCGTCTATCGCCACAATCGCCGTATCATCCTTTTGGCTATAATGGTGTGAGTGCTGCGGCTGTTGCTGCTGCAGCGGCCGCGGCGGCCTCAGCTTTTGGCCAGCCATCGCCATCGTCATCGAATCCTGCGCATATGGGCCATATGCATGCGGCGGTACATCCGCATCATAACCATACGCCGCCCACACATTTGGCCGAGCATCGAACGCACACGCCAAAACTGACTGATACATGTACTGACCAAATGTTGTCAACAAATGCTGCAGCGTCGTCGTCATCGTCGTCGTCGTCCAGTCATCATCGCACCACCACCACCAGCACCACCACGACCAACATTTCCGCCTCCAGCGCCAGTGCACCAATTGGTGGTGGCATCGGCGGTGCAAGCGGCAGCCTCGCCTCCTCAGTACAATCCGCAATGTTTCAAAATAGTAGTCTAAGAAATGAACTAAGTTCAGGTAAAGTACAAAACTTACACTATCAAATGTCAAATAATAACTAATTTAATTACTATTTATTTTCAGACTTACCATTGAATCTGTCAAAACACTGAGAGACCCTCACTTGCTCCCTTGCACCCCCAACACCATCTTCACTAAACCACCGCCCAGCGCTTACTTTCTAGTGTCTGGGCCGCCCTCGAGTTAAGTACATTACTGCACTAGTAGAGCTTAAGAAGACGACATTCAAACCACACATACACACACACACACCACACACAAACACTACACACATAACTATCAGATAAGCTTAGCTGATATTTTAGTTGTAACTCAATTGTTTTGCATTAAGTTAGCTAGGGTTTTTATTTTTAAGACCGAGACAATTAAAAACTACGAGTTTTCCTAAAAAAGAAAATTAAATTTTAAAAAGTTTTCAAACCCGTTCCATAACTATTTATGCAATCAGTTAAGAATATAAATAGCCAATCAGGCATGTATTTTTTGGTCAACATATTCACTAATCAAACTTTTGAGTAAAATATAATACATATATTTTATTTAGTTTTTTATTTCAAATTCCCATAAGATGCACGTCTTGAAGAATCTCAAAAAAAAAATATTTAAAGACCCGTATTTCAATGTCCATTGAGCTATCGGTCCTTAGAACATTTTATTTATCAAAACATTTCCTTGAAACAGACTGAACTTAAAATTTTTTTTAGAGAAAAAAATAAGAAATTTAACATAGACCACTGCATCTTACTTTTTATATGTATGTGTGTGTTATATAACGAAACATTTTGAAAAAAAAAATCAAAAACAAAAAAAAACAAAAGAAAAAAACAAATCAGATTTTTTTATATAGAATGCGTGTGCCTTTGAACATGAAAATAAAACTAGGGATTTATAAAAACAAAATGGAGAGAAATGTACTACGAAACTTTTACTTACAAATTGAAACATTCACACATGAAACAAAAACGGTTTTCAAACAATATGTTATTCTAAAATGCATACCTAAATCGTATACAAAGCTAAAAAAGAGAGGTCCAAATACCAGATGCGAATAGCAGTGGATTGACAATGGATTTTGTATTAAATTAGAGCCATACGTATGAGAAAAAATAAATTATCATTGCAAACATTTGATATAGCAAACATTTAATTAATAATAATAATTAAATAGACATGTTTAACATTTTTACAAGTTTTAAAATGTGTTTAGTAATTTCATTAAATATTAAATGAAAATATTGTAAAATACTTTAAAGTGTAATACTTATTTATTTTAACATATTTTCATTTGAAAGATATTCATTAATAATCGTAAACAATTTTAAACAATCAAAACTGAAATTTAATTGAATAGTTTAAGATTGACTTTGAATTGTCAAAATTTTCTTAATTTTAAACTGTTTAATTAAATATGTATTTAGACAGTTTCAATGTATGGCTCAGCTTAATACAAAACGTCAATTGAAGCTAAGAAAAAAATATACAACTAATTAAAATTGCAAAAAAAAAAAACTAAAATTGTACAAAAAGAACATATACAGAAAATATTTACAAAAAAACACACACAGACCTAAATTTCGTACAACTGAAACAAATACAAATAAACGAAAAGAATATATATTCCTAAAAAGTAAAAAAAGACAAAAAAAAATATTTCTCATATTTTCTAAATTATTTATATAATACAAAAATGACTATTTATATGTTATGCTATAAGTAAAAATAGTTGTAATTTTTGTAAATACAGTATTTTTACACCGACAACAATGTAACAACAAACAAAAACAACAACAAAACTAAAGCAACAAATGAGTAAAAACAAAAAAAATAACCCATATATTTAATATAAACTATTTTTATTAAAGGATATTAACTTGATATACTACTGACGTATAAACAATAATAAAATCTAATCGATTCCATAATCTAAATATTTCCCCGATTTACCGTTAACCTTTTTATAGTTAGCGTTAAAAAAAAATAACAAAAAACAAAATAAATAAAAAAAAGAAACAAAAATATGAATGCAAACAGCGAAATGCAAAACATGAAGAGAAAATCAAATTTCCATGAATATTAATTCCGCCTAGGCTCTAAAAATTTGTATTACGATATATATTTCTCGGTACTGTGTACACAAGGTTTTTGTTTTAAATTTATTCATCATCCGTTTGTTTATATATGTAGAACGCTGGCAACGTTTTTTAATAGTGTACTGTGTGCATTTAAGAGACGCTGTTTGGCAAAGGTTTCAAACACTTAGAGCCGCGAACCTAACTGAAAAACGCGCGATAGGGTTATATAGTATAGTATATATATATATATATAAATATATATATGCTGCGTCGTCTATGGTCATGAGATGAGTGTAAAGTTAACCGGAAACGAAACTAGTTTTAAACAAATAATATATTTTATATACGTACATAAAACTGAAACTGAATTATTGATGTCAAATAAAAATTTATACTAAATGAGTTCTGAGTTGTGTTTTTATTCAATTTTATTTTCTGGATGGATCGCAACTTTCAAATTAGATCCTTATGTTTGGGGAAACTACAGCAATTCTACTATTACTACAATCTATAGTCAGTTCCAAATAAATTGTTTGGCCTAGGACTCAGTTCATCCGAAGTTTCGAGGTCATCCTGAAGGATTTGGCAAGCTATGGCTTAAAATCTCCCCTTTAAAAATATATCTCTCTGAATTCCATACAGATTTTTTAAGGACTTGATGGTAAAAAGTAGGATGGATCTTCTCTATAGAACTGCAGAGTCCCACTGCAAATGTAAGTTAAAATAAGAAAATACTGGTAAGTTAAAGGAAAACTAGGACTCAGTTACACATCGTATAATGCCTTTAGATCTATTATTTCAGGTAATTTCTTTGAGCAAGGACGCCATTTAACCATTTAAACCCCAGAAATAGAAAAAAAAACACAATTAGGTGTTGCATACAGTCTATCCGTAGAAGCACATTTTTGTTTATTTCTTTATAATTTTATCTTTCGACTAATGTATACATCATTCATAATATATGTCGAATGGTATATGCATGCATAACTTTTATGAATTACCCGGCATATTTTATAAACTTTTTTTTTGTTTGTTTTTCTGTTGTAAGATGTTTTGTTTAATTACTCTTATCATCCAGCCACGCATGAAATACGGTATAAGATAAACATAATATTACAAAAAACCATAAAACACAAAAGATGTTTTCCTTTTTCGGTTGTCAGTCGACCAAATTGGAGTACATAAGACCCGTATTAATAATATGTATAATCAACTTATTAGATACGAAAAGTTACGCGCTTAAATTAAAGATATATAATAATAGGATACATTCATAATAATTTGTAAAGGTAAGTGTGTGTATGTGTGTGGGACAAAAAATCAAAACAGAAAACTTTAAAACATTTGTATACAATTTGGCAATCAAACATAAAAAAAAATTAATGAATTTACAATGGGAACAGAAAAAACATAATAATATTGGAGCATTAGTTTGCAGAATATAACGGCTGTCTATATGTAAAGTATATAAAGTGTGTGTTTGTGCTGTGTCTGACAGTGTGTGTGTGTTTCTGTATGTTGGCCTAATGTAGTGAACACATAGTTTTGAACTCGGGTTGTATTATATATGAACAAAAATTGTACTATGCCTCGTCCGAAAAACAGAAAACACAGATAAATGTTTGACAGAAACGTAAACAGTAGCTACAATTTTTAGGGTGTGGGAGAAGTGTGTGTGGGTGTGATTCTGATTTTATATGTCGCAAAAATATCTGATTGATGTTATTTGTCTGAAGTCGTTCATTGTTTGTTGTTTTTCGAAAAATTGTGCGAGGCCCAATTGAGTGAGGTCTTCCACGAATTGGCCAAAGCTTCGCTGAATTTCGCCTGGAAATGTTTGCGCGCATTCTCTTCCGTGTAGTCCAGCACCTGGTAAAAATATGCAGAATAATATATTATTTTTTATAATATTCATTTATATATTATCATTTATTAATAGATCACAGCAAATATGACATAGATTAGTTAGTAAAAGGAATATATTAATTTTATAGAATTTATCTTAATAAAATAATAGAACATAATATTAGTAATAAAATTAAAATACAATAATTTTATTTTTGAATACCAATTTATACATAATAATCAATTCTACTGTGTAAACGCTTTTCGGTAAAGAATTAAAAAAAAATCGTTCTACTACAACGGATGTTTTAAGTAAAAAAATCGCAACAATCAATTAGATAAGCTATAAGATATAATGATGTATGATAAGGCTTACCAAAGTCTCACGTAAATAGTTTAGATCCTTTTCAGAGGACAGTTCCGGCAGTCCGGTTGAAATCATCATTGAGAACAGCGATAAAATAAGGCAGCCGTGTTTACGTAAAATTAAAAAGGCCTAAAATGGAGTGCAAAAAACACAAAGATTTGAAACGTGGTTTTCATTATATTTATGAAGTTAGTTGCAACTTACGCGCTCGCACAGCTCTTGAAAATAACAAAATTCCTTTGCCTCACGATCAATGCATCCTTTGTTGATGACATAAACAAAATCATGTGTTAGCACAAAAGGAACACGTTCACGCCGCACACCAAACTTCTCTTTAAAATGGCCCAGAATATGGCCAAAATCGATGTGGAAAAGCTGTAAAAATTAACAAGGTGTTAATAGCATAAGTGAAGATGCAATTTTTGGCTAATTTCACAAACCTGTCCATTACGCTTGACCATTATATTGTCCGAATGACGATCGGCAACGCCGAGGACATAGGTTGCCACACAGTAGCCGGCACAGCTAAGCGTAAACTCCTTGATGGCCTTGTTGAGTTTCTCGGGTGCCTTGTTGTGCTCCTTAAGCCAACTGTAGAGCGAACCCTTCTTAAATGGTGACGTCGCAGAAAACATGCCTTTCTCCTTTTGTATGTTGGCTATTGTCTCAGCATGCCGAACCACCTCGATCATGCCCAATCTCTGCTCCATGCTAATGCAATTGTAGATATTCATGCGCAAATCCATTCTACGGGTTAAACAAATATTTTTAAAGTTAAATCAGGCAATTTTACCGATCGAAAATCTAAATCGGAATCAGAACTTAAATTAAAAGAAGAATTAAAACTTAGCTTGAAGTATATGGAATAATATGGTTACGGTTTGAGGTATATTATATATTATACACATAATAATACGCACCCTTCGCGTTTCCACAACTGATCCATAACGCGCAGCATTTGCAGGGTGAGCATGTCTTGGCGCAGATCATCGCCATTCTTGAATATGATATACACATCGCTTGCCGTCTCATCAATGTTCTCGAAGACGACCCACAGCGGTCGCATCTTGCTGTCCATCACCTTGCACTTGTCGGGCGTGACGCGGCTGCATCTGAAGCTGGGATTCAACGGATTCTGGATGTTCTGGAAGGCGCCGTTGTTGTGTTCGTTGTGCAGAAACTTTTGTAGCTCATTGCGCACCTTCTCCTTGCTGCCTTTCTTGGCTATCACCGAACCCTGCTTCAATTTCTCCAGCACTTCAAGCTGCTTCCGCAACGGTTTCACATGCTGCTTGCAACCCTTGAGATACGCCTCCAGCAGCAATCCAAATCTTGTCTGCATACAAGGCGTATGCATTTCGGAGCGCAGATGCCAAAAGAAGTAGTGTCCAATTCGTTGATTGCGCAACGAGCGCTCCAGCAAAAATATAACCAAATCGTTCTCCAAGTACGATTCATGCTTGATCGCCTGCATCAGCTGCAGCAGATACAGCAACAGATCCTCGTCCCTGTGTGTTGCACATAAATATATATATATTCTGTTCATATATATATTTATATTTTAAATTTGAACTCACTTCAGGTAGTGCAAACATTTGATGGCAAATCGACGCACAGCCGGATCTGGATAAGCGTAGTCCAGCAGCTCCAGCGAGCGTTCGATGGCGATGAGTGGCCACTGCTTGAGCAGGTACCAAATGTCGGCAACATCATCGCGCTCATTCCAATAGACACAGTGCAGTAGCACGGAAAGCTCTTCCGGGAATTCGCGCAATATTTCGTTTCTGTAAATACGCAACAATTAGAATTCGACATGGAATAGAATAAACGTTATCAACTAACTTGCGTTCCCAGATGATATTACGATCCTGATCGACCATCTCGTAGATTTTGTCTTTGCCCGAATAGTTGGACAGCAGAAAGCTCAGGTCTCGCAACTGTTTCTCCGGATCCACCATTTGCTGTTGCTTATCGCGATTCGCTCGAGCCCGATCCGCGGCATATTGCAGCACTTCATCCTCGCTGGGATAGCAGACTTGCGTGTGCTCAAACTCACTGCTGCCCTGATGGAATTGCAGATGAACAACGGCACACTCGTCTTTGCGCGGATTCGACTCAACGGTGCCAAGCGGATAGAAAACATCATCCGATTGTATATCATCTGCATAGGTCCAAGTGTACAGGGTCTGGCGACCATTGCGCAACTGATTCTTATAGTCGAAGAGCGTTGTGTTGACCCACGCCAAGGGATTGTTGTTGTAGTATACATCCTTAAAAGTGCTGTTGTTGCTGTTCGAGGACTTCTTTGAGCGCGACATTTTCGTCACCTCGAAGACCACAATGCAGAGTCGCGTCATGCGTGGCAAATTATGCATTTTTATATCGAATGCCAAATCATTATTTTCAAATGTAAAATCCAATGAGTTGCCAGAGCTAGAAGCATCCACGCTGCGCTGAACGCATAGCTTCCGGTCGCCATGATATAGTCCCACATGGACGCCCACCTTAAAGGCACGCGCCGGATCAAAGTTCACATTTGTCACGCCATGCAAGGTGAGCGTAAAATTTTGCGGTTGCAAATCCCAAAGCATTGCAATGGATTTCTCCATAACAACTTGACGTTCCGGCTTTGGGGGGCGTTTCAGACTTAGATTCTGCTGCTCGTTGTAATGGTTGATGTACGCATCGAGACGGATGACAGGCTGGAGTACAACATTGGGCACCGCCGCATCGGAGAGCATCTCTTGGATGTAGAGGAACTGTATCAGCGGATGATCCCCAAACAGATACTCATCCCGTCCGCTCACCTTGAGTATATAGTCGTTGGCGCGATCATTAACCTTGATCTGTGAACGATACATCTTCTGCAGTGTGCTCTCAATCAAACTCAATGGAGTATCATGCTCCAAGACGGAGAGCGTAAATGCGCTCTGATCGTTTTCGTTCTTTACGGTGATGAGGAATGCCGATGTTGGATGTCGTTGCCGTATCAACTCCGGCATTTGTGTTGAGTTACCCAATCGCAGCGGATGCTCATAAAGTAATCGCTGTTGCCAGGAGTATTTTGTGCGTTCCACCTTGATGCCATCGCATATCACGTTGACTTTGCTGCGAAAGTATTCCACCTCTGGTGTCCCGTGACTATTCTGATGATCGAAGGATTTGCCAATGATGTCGCTGACCATTTTCGTTAGTTCATAATCACTTGAAAAGTTGGTGGTATCCGTGCGTTCACCCAAATTGAGTAGTCCAAAATACGGTTGAACCTCAATCAGTCGCTTCGTCTCATCCGTATACGGTTCGATGGTGTAGTGAGAAATGCCGTTCACCTGATAATCACACGCATCCTTGATCAGATAGCCCAAGGGCTGAACTTTGCCCAGTGCCACCATTTCCGCCTTCACCTCCCGTATGGTTGCCGTTGATTTGGCGCGCAACTGGATCACAACCCCGTTGGGCATCAGGCAGGTTAGATCCACAATATCGGGAGGATCATATTTCCAGAGATATATCGAGAAGCACATGGCGGAGTTCACATGCGGCGGTTGGCAGGATGCGTATTGTATTTCGCACATCTTTAATTATTTTTTATATTTATATATATATATAATATTTATATATATATGTATATATCTTAGTTATTATTTATATATGTTTAATTTTTTCTCTCTTTTCTTTGCTGCTCCGGTTTGTCTTTTAATCGGTGTTTCATGCAGTTTCGGTTTTCTTTTTTATCCTTGTTACGAGCAGACTCCGTTTTCGTTCGCGTTTTTGTTGTTGTTGCTGTTGTAGTTGGTACATATTGTTTTTGTTGGTGTTGATTTTGTTCCACTTCACGTCAGCGACTCAGTTTTTAGTCATGGCGATCTGTGTGTAATTGACAAAAAAATAATAATTAAATAAGATGGCGACGTTTTGAGAACGTTTGTAAAAGAGTATTCCTGGAAACTACAGTGAATGATTCGATTCTTAGAAATTTGTTTGATTTTATGATTTTTTCTTTTCGTTTTTAGATTTGCATGGCATTTGAATAATAAACTTTTCTTAGAAGCTTTATAAAAAATCGTACACTTTAACATGCGGCCCGTGTTATTGTGAAATACATCGATCAATTTAAAAAGCCTTAAAATAATACAAATGTTAATGTGCTTTTACTCATTAAGAAAGTGTAATAATCACTCATTATTATCGCATGAGCTATATGAATAGACCTTATTGACAAAAATCGTAACTCTCTAAAAAACATTGACTTGATATTTTGTTAGCATGAATCATACAGTGACGTTCAGTGCGGGAGGTGAAGAGGTGAGAACGGTAGCGACGGCGGCATCGGTGCCAATGACAAACAAGTAAAAAGCAAAAAAAAAAAAAAGAAAACAACTTGAGCGCATGGGGAATACCCTTTTTCTGAGCATTTATGATCACACTCTCGTTTTTCTACAATGATTTTCACAAAATTCAACAATAAGATTTTTCGTTTCTTAAATTAAATTTTAGTGCAGTTTGTTAACAACAACCATTTTGTGCATTTGAACGAGCAGAATTGGAATGTTGCAAAATCAATCAGAAATTCTTCGTACTCTTCCCTTTTAGGGTGTCGGAGTACAATAATTTACGCGGTACGGCCTTTGCCACCGATGTCTATCTATAAGTAAAAGTCGCGCTTTGAATTACATTGGAAAACGGTTTGGAAAAAGCGCTGTCTTAAATTTTTACAAATAGCTTTTTATTTTTGCAAATCAAAATATCCAAACTTTTCCATTCGTTTTTATTGTTGTTTTTATTACCGAGTCTGTCTCACACACACACACACATATGTATATTTTTTGGGTGTGTGCTGCGCAAGCTTGTCTTTGCTGTGTTTTTGTTGTTATTCTTCTACTTCAGTCCGCCCGATGTTGCACTATTTACAAAATCACTACCCCAGGCACAAGGAACACAATGAAACCGTTCAAAATAAATATTAAATTTTTTGTATCTCGATTATCGTCTGCTTTATTTTTTTCCCTTCCTGTTTACTTGTTGAAAGAGATCCAGTGTTGTATAACTAATATTCAGTACAATGATGCACCGCGGTGTAATCGAAACTATAAATAGCAACAAAAAAAACTTAACGAAACTCAGAGTCGCTATCGCCAGCCCTGGCGCGAAAGTAAACAAACAAAGTGAAAAATTCGCGAGTAAAACGGCAAAATATTTGTAAAAAGGGCGCTAAAAATATGATAAACATGTGTAACAATGGATAATTAACTTGTACTGTGGAAAGTGCGCCCATAGCCCTATTTAACATGAACCATAATGACGACTCCGATGAGGGTGAGTAAAATCACTAACTATAAAATGTACACTCATACATAAGCAGATGTTTCATACGAGGAATAAAAGCCACAAAATATTTTCTGCTAGAGCTGCTAATCAGAGATGCCAACTATCGCCTGTGAAAACTAAACTAAATACATGAATGAAAATTCGAAATCAAATCTGACGCAATAAAACTACTTATTATAAATTTATGCAATTCCTGTTAATGCCTATTAAAAAATCCTTTATTCTCAATTTGCAATTACGATATGGATGCCACTTCTATTGAAGACTATTAAAAATAATTGATTTGATTTAATAAATGGCCAAATTGACAACACTGTGTGTGTGCGCTGGTAGTGGTAAAAGTCAATAAAAAAAGCGCGTTGACAAGGTGGTTCGTCAAATGTAATAATTGGGCGCGGAAAACGGCAAAATTTGAATGTAATGTGAAGTGCAGTGCTAAGTACGATTTGTTATCATTTGCATATTATTTTCTGCTCTTAAACCGACATACACTATACCCTTTGAACAATTTTAAGACATGTATAACGTATAGTAAAAATCCGATATATTTTGCTAGATTATTAGATATAATATTTATTTATTGGATTGTTTTTGTTATGTTTAATTAATGAACAGTTTTTATTTTGTATGTGTATATATATAGACTGCATTTAAAATCATATAATCGAATATTAAATAAAAGCCCTGAATTTAAAATCATATAATCGAATATTAATGCAGTCAACTAAGAAACTCATAGACAAAATACCATAATAATAAAAAAGTATTACAAACTTTTTTGTTCTGTTTTTAAATATTCCGAAAAATTTCTGGAAAGAAACGTTTAGTTTTCTGATATTGCATGAATGTGAACATTTTGATACTACCCCCTTTTGCTATACATTTTGAATGGGCATAAAGCTGGCCACTGTCCATGGACTACCCTACACAATGCAATGATGTGCAACAGTTGTCTCTCGATTTGTGTGTCTTGCGCAGTGCACAGTGCGTTGTGCCTACTGCTACTGTGCTATCAATGAATGAATGAATCAAGTCGAGGCGCGACAATCGCATCGATTTTCCAAGGCAATCAGTTTTGGGCTCAGTTACAACTGAGGCAGTGGCAAGTTTAGACGGATTTTCCATTGCTGATGATGGCATAAAATTTGCATAGCTTGACGGTTTTTTTTTGTTAGTTTTTTTTTTGTGTGTGATCTACTTACATAAATATGTCTTGGAAATTTGTGGAGCGACCAAAGCCTGGCACCGAAACAGCCTTGGAGGCCTGCGACTATTTCATCGATGAGGTCATAGAGTCAACGGGCGCAAGGGGTGCGGTGAAATAAAGCCTCTTTACAGTTAAACATATGACGACTAAATTTATCATGAACTTATTTTGAATCTTCCGCAGATGCGCGCGAGGAGGTGCGGCAGATAAAGCACAATGAACTGCGTGTCGCAGTCAGCGCCGGAGATGAACGCACTGTTCGTGTGCTCCTCGAGGCATTGGGCAGGGAGCGTCAGATTATTGTCAATATGGCACCATCGGGCGCTAATACGCTGCTTTTCATGTAAGTGCTTATTATACATATATAATACAAGATAATACGATATTATCTGCTGGTTGTTTTTAAATTGAGAATCTTTAATATTGAATTATTGATGAACTGCAAAAGATGCTTATAAATTTGATAGGATACGTCGTTTTTTTTAAACAAAACATATTATTTACTAAATATTTAAAAGCTATCTTAAGGGTGTGTCCTACTCAAACACTTCAACTTTACCATATAGGTTAATTAAATGTATACTTGGATCTATCAATTTCTGTTTTCCGATCGAAAAGTTGTTTACATATGGGAAAAAATTAAATTTGAAAAACACATAATTTTTTTTTAAATAAATGTATATTTTAATTATTATTATTATTATTATTAATAGTTTTAATAGTATTATGATCATTATTATAGCTATTCCTATTATTATTATACATATATGTATTTTTATACTTATCGCCAGATTCAGCTGCTGATTATTTCTAGTTTATTTAAATTAATTTTTTAGTTCATTTTAAATATTGCAGATCTCTTTCCTCGTATGTTAGCTGTTATATTAATTAATATTTTACTTTTACTTTACTTTCCCAATTCCCAATTTCAATTCCAGTGCCAGTCAATCGGGTTTTGAGAGCATCACGCAGAGACTGATCGATGCCGGCGCCGATGGACGTTCGCATGCGGTTACCAAATACTCACCGCTCTATGCTGCTGTGCACAATGGCCATTATGGGATTGCCAAGATGATGCTGGAACGCTTTCCGGAGCTGATTCAACAGGCGACAGTGGAGCATTGGTTGCCGTTGCATGCTGCGTGCATTAATGGACATATCCGGTTGCTGGAACTGATTATTGGCTATGCATATCCCGAGTATCTCTATCAGACATATCGCGACGAGGAGGGCCAATGGGAGTGGCGGCTGCCCTACGATGCGAATGCCCAGGATGTGACAGGTCAGACGAGTCTCTACATTGCCAGTTTGTTGGGCAACAAGCAGTTGCTCGGCGTCCTCCTCAAATGGCAAATTAGATGCCGGCGAACGTTGGGCGAGGATGGCAGCAGCAGCGGCGGCGGGGATGCTGGCGCAGTTGGCAGCAGCAGCGGCTCCGTAACGGGTGGCCAGAGCACGCCCATAACACCGACAAGGAAACGCATCTCGTTTGGCATACAGGCCATCATGTCGCGGCTGCACATCTCTGGCGAGGGTGATGCACTCGAAGCTACGATGCAAGATCAGGACTCGCAACGCTGCCCAATTCATATCAATTTGCTGTGCGGTGCGGCAAGGGAAACAGCTTTGCTGGCTGCCGTTCGTGGTGGGCACTTGGATGTGGCCCAAGCGCTGTTGCAGCATGGCGCCAATCCTAATATTGTTGCGAAACCCGTCGAGGATCACAACGATCCCAAGTGCAGCGAAGAGATCTATGGCCTGAGCAATGTGCCCATTGCGGAGGCATGTAAGCAGCGCTCGTTATCCATGCTGGATCTGCTGCTCAAGTTTGGGGCGCGAGATGACAATGGCAGCGCCATCTGTGTGGCAATTGCCAGCGAGGATGGGGCACTGTTGAGTCGCCTGTTGGCGCGACGCGTTCATCCCGACTCCGATTATAAGATTAACAAGAAGGGTTTGCCCACGCCCGTCGAGGTGAATGTGTTCCTGCCCTCGGCCAGCAATATCTCGTACAGCGCAATGTTTCCCAATGTGCCGACCATCATCGATTGGCACAGTCTCAGCATGAATGTCCAGTTGTCCTTTGTGCGCATCGACTGGCTGGTCAGTGGTGTTCTACAGCTCAATCCGAAGCTAACAACGCATCCGCGACTCAGCGAGATCGCCTTAACGGCCATCACTCGCATCGACTTCTCGCACAACGTACTCACGACCATTCCGCCGGAACTCTTTCAACTGGTTAGCCTCAAGTGAGTGTCCACCTGGGATTTTATTATCCTTGCAGCTTCACCTCAACTTGTCTTTCTTTGTTGTAGATATCTCAACTTGGCACAGAACAAAATTGCCGAGTTGCCGGCGCCGCTGGGCAAAACCTACAGTTGTCCCGTGCTGGACGAACTCTTCCTGCAGGATAATCAGTTGACATCTTTGCCGGCGGCAATCTTCCAGTTGGCCGCTTTAACGATATTGGATATATCCAACAATAAGCTGCAACAATTGCCCTTCGATATGTGGCGTGCCCCAAAGCTGCGTGAATTGAATGTGGCATTCAATTTGCTGAGGGAACTGCCAGTGCCACCGATGCAAACGAGCGGATCTCTGCTCAGTCTGGACAAGCTGCAGCTGCTGCAATCCTGCGATGAGCCCTCATCCAATAAACCGCATACGCTCTGCCAACAGACTTTGACCCATCGGAATCTGTGGTCCACAGCGTTGGATATAACGGATAATGATATGAAATGGCAACAGGATCAGGAGCAGGAACAAGCATTGGCCGATGGCAAGAAGCCGCCGCATGGCGCTTCCCAGTTGAGCAGCCTGAATATTGCCAACAATTTGTTTACCTCGATTCCGGCTGCTTTGCCCTGTCTCGCTGTGAATCTGACACGCCTGAACATGTCCTACAATAGTCTGCGTTCCATGGGACATGTGACCAGTTATCCTGCGACGCTGAAGCAATTGGATTTGAGCCACAATGAGATCTCGTGTTGGCCCAGCTTGCCGCGCATCACCGAATCCGATCCGAATCTATTGTGCTACAGTCACGTCCAGTTGCCGGACGGATCGGATGAACCCATATATAAGACAACCACAAAAGGCAGCAGTTGCTCCTTTCGCGCCTCGGTGTTGAAGAGCGTCTGCCGCCATCGCCGGCATTTGCGTCTAGAGGCATTGCGTACCCTGATCCTTGCTGACAATCTGCTGACACGCATTCAGTTGTCCACCGATGATGCGACGACGCTGTTTAATGAGAGCGAGGATGCCGATTGGAATGTTGTCGGCGTCAACAAGTCCAAGGTCATCTTTCCCAATCTCTCCATGCTGGACATGACCAATAATTGCCTGAAAGAGATACCAGCCTCGCTGCACGAACTCTCCAGCCTGTCCGTGCTGAATATCAGTGGAAATGTTCAGATCTCCGAATTGCCACCACACCTCGGCTTGCTCTCCCGTCTGTGGAATCTAAATACGCGCGGTTGTCTTCTGCAGGAGCCGCTGCGCTCCATGATCGAGAGCAAGAAGCACAAAACGATGGATATTGTCGGCTACCTCAAGTCCATCTATGAGGATGCCCAGCCCTATGCGCGAATGAAACTAATGGTGGTGGGTTCGTGTGGCATTGGCAAGACGACGCTGCTGGATCTGCTGCGTCAGGGCGTGGGCAACCATTCAAGCAGCGCCAGTTCACAGCGATCCCATCGCGCCAATGAGAATCATTGGGCCAAGCGCATGGGACACGCACGGAGCACTTCAAGGTCGCATCGCCAGGCGAATATCTCCACGGTTGGCGTCGATATTGGCACCTGGATCTGTGAGAAACGCAAGCGGGCGACGGGTTGCCAGGCGATAGTTTTTCGCACTTGGGATTTTGGCGGGCAGAAGGAGTATTATGCCACCCATCAGTATTTTCTATCGAAGCGCAGTCTGTATCTGGTGCTCTGGAAGATCAGTGATGGCCACAAGGGTTTGGCTGAGCTGCTTCAATGGCTGGGCAATATTCAAGCGCGTGCGCCCAATTCACCGGTGCTGATTGTGGGCACACATTTTGATACTGTCGGTGAGTCCATCTCTGCCCAGCAGGCAGAGCAACTGCAGCAGCTGATACGTGAGAAATTTATTGCAATTCCCGATGCGGAGAAGATTGGATTACCGCGCGTCATTGACTCCATTGAGATTAGCTGCCGGTGAGTAATATTCTGTAATTAAATCTTATATTTCCTAATCCTTAATCCTTATCCCTAAGCACGCTGCATAACATCCATTTGCTGGCCAACATCATCTATGATACGGCGATGCAGTTGCGCTCGCCTGGCTCCAAGGATCCCCTGCTGCTGCAAAAGATCCCCGCCAGCTATATTGCCCTGGAGGACATTGTGAATGTGATTGCTTGCAATTTGCGTGCCGCTGGTCGTGATCCCGTCCTGGATGCGGAACAGTATCGTTGCCTGGTGACGGAACAGATGCGTTTGCATAATTACAAGAGTTTCCGGGATGCCGCCGAGCTGCAGCAGGCGACAACGTGGTGTCACGAGAATGGCATCCTGCTGCACTACGATGATGCCACATTGAGGGATTACTATTTTCTCGATCCGCAGTGGCTGTGCGATATGTTGGCCCATGTGGTCACGGTGCGCGAAATAAATCCGTTTGCCCCAACCGGTGTTATGAAGCTGGATGATCTTCAGCTGCTATTTCGCAGTGTGCATGCCCAGGGTAATGGAAACCGCAGGTGAGAGCAGTAGGAACTCCAATCAACGCATAGATTATTGTTTACTATTTTGTTTTCCTGATCCTCCGCAGCTACATCGTCAGTTTGTTGAACAAGTTTGAGGTGGCTTTGACGTGGGATTCGCGCACACTGTTGATACCCTCATTGCTGCCCCTGCAGGAGGCAGCTGCCTACAATGATGGCACAACAGTTAAGCTGCTGCAACGCGTTCGCGGACGCAATCACAATCTCGGCTGTTCCGTCTCGCAGGAGCTGAATCTGAACAAGCTCATCTACGAGCAGCACTTGCCACGCACTGCCTCGTCCACATCCGTGGCGTCCAGTCAGGGCCTGCGTCGCATGCTGCTGATGACGTATTTCCCATCGGGCTTCTGGTCGCGCCTGATTACACGCGTCCTGGCCGACGAACAGATCATCGAGGCCATCCGAGCGATTTATGTGGCCGCACAGGATGTGAGTTTGAACTATGAAGCCTTTTTTTTAACACCGACCAAAAGTATTTAGGTTAATTCAAAAAGGTCCTTATAAAGAACTCCAACTAATTAATCCTAGCCAAAATTAATTTCTCTTTCCAACATCCTCTTTGGTCACTCGTCATCAACGGAATTTTGCTGTGGTATGGAATCTACTCCAGCAGCTGCGAAGCTGAGTAGATTTCTATTCAACACCATTCCTCACATTTGTTTATCTGCAAAGATATGATAAGTCATGGACAGACTCTTGTGAAGAATCTCTACTAATCCAACCTGTACAAATTGAAATATGAAACTCAGATTTGGTTAACCAAAGAAAAGATGCATATTGAAAAAACCAATCTTAGCAAGCCTTGAATTGAGTTCCCTTGACTTAGGTATTCCAACTGGTTAAGTTCGAGCGATGAAGCTAGGAAAGATTTGCCCAGGGATTTCGAATACCCCACTTCTTATCTCTGCAATCATTTAATAATATATTTTTACTTCTTCAGAAATATCTGGACTTTGATTTGCGTGGTTCGCTTGAGCAGGACACCCAGTGGAATCTTTGGCAGACGGGCCTGGCCTTGTACTATGGACCCATATTGATATTTCGCATCTGGGAAGTGCCTTACCAGAGCACGGAGCGCACGCAGCCCTTTCGCACGGCCAGCAATCGCTTCAAGCTCAAGTTGGACGGCATTTGGAGTGATGTCAACCTGAATTCGTCGAGTATTCTCGAAGTTTACTTTCCATTATATCATGTGAGCATTGCCCAGGAACTGGATGCTGGGGAGCGACAGCTGTTGGCGGAACTGCAGCCGAATATGTCACAGGTGGCCAAACTGTTGGCTTTGGTGGTGGATCATATTGATCTGCTGCTGGAGGATTGGTATCCAGCGCTGGGCACCCGTTTCGTGCACACCTCGGAGGGCAGGTTCCTAATCACGCGACTGGTGCTTTGTCCGCGCTGTCTGCGCAAGCTGCAGCTACAAATCGGAGCCGAACCGCTGGAACGGGAGCCCACCATGTGTGGGAATCGTCCCAGTCGGAGTGGCAAACGTGGTCCGTTCTTCTTGCATGGAGCTGGCGAAGCGGGTGACGAAGGTGCTTTAAATGTCTTCTCTGCCTATCTGAATGCCACTGCCAGCAGGGAGCGAAGATCAGCTGACTCGTTGGGCGCCGGATCGGATGCTGATTCGGGCGTTGGTCCCGACTCTGCCTTCTCTTCGAGAAACACCTCTGTGGATGGCCATCCAGCGTATTCATCACACCATCTGCCGGATAACTCAAATGTCTGCTACGCCTGGATGGTGGAGGAGTGCATTTTATCGGTGTACAATCAAAGCAAACTCAGTTGTCCCGTGCATCTGGAGCAGTCGATGGCTCAGCTGGCGCCAGACGTCATCTTTGCCGATATACCCGATAAGCACACAATTGCCACGGAGTGCATCATAAAGGGTTCACTGTTGGGACGCGGTGCCTTTGGCTTTGTCTTCAAGGCCAGCTGCAAGTTGCGTGGAGCACGCGCCTTTCGTCCGGTCGCCATGAAAATGCTGCAGCCAGTGCCGCCAGGTGCGCGAGCCAAGGAGGTGAGTCAACAGAATATTTATATGTACATACAGCAGCGGTCAAAAAATAGTAGTACTCGCTTATATTTTGTAAAATATTGACAAAAGCTACTTAAAATAAAGTAAAAAACTAGGAAATATTAAAATAATGTTAAAAACAAGGAAATATTCTACTTAAAATAAAGTTAAAAACTAGGAAGTTTTTTTAAACATAAGCAATAAATTCTGATGAAAATTATATATTAAAAGTTTGCATAGCCATAAAATTAAAGTTCTTGAATGTATTATTTTTTTAAATATTAATTTTTTAACAAAATATTTAAATTGATCATCTTTAAAGTAGGAATAAATATACAATTTTCTCAGCTTTCCCTGCGTCAAAATACTATTTCAAAAACCTAGATTCCGAGATTGGAAACCAGGCAAAAATTTGCTACGTCGTTAATTATTAATTAATTGAATTAATTCTTCACATTAATAGTTTTGAAGAGATATCGATTTGATCACTATAAATGGAATCATATTATTTTTAAAAGCAGTGGTTCTATTATTTTGACCACAATTACATATCAATTAACTAATTTTACATCTCTTCGGTAGAGTGCCTTGATGGCCTACAAGGTGGCGCTGGGCAAATGGGATCGCGATCCATTGCAGCATTCGTGCAAAGCATACTGCACCGCCAGACAGGAGCTGGCCGTGCTGCTGACACTGAAGCACCCAAATATTGTGCCCCTTGTTGGTATTTGCATTAAGCCGCTAGCTTTGGTACTGGAGTTGGCTCCGCTTGGCGGACTCGATGCCCTTCTGCGTCAATATAGACGCAGTGGGGCGCACATGGGTCCGCACACGTTCCAAATGCTGGTGCTGCAGGCTGCACGTGCCATTGAGTATCTGCATCGCCGTCGTATCATTTATCGCGACTTGAAGTCGGAGAATGTGCTCGTTTGGGAGCTGCCGCAACCGCACAGTGAGGATGGTCCGCGCAATCAGGTGCACATCAAGATCGCCGATTATGGCATCAGTCGTCAGACAGCGGCGGGTCTGAGCGCCAAAGGATTTGGCGGCACCGAAGGTTTTATGGCGCCGGAAATTATACGCTTCAACGGCGAGGAGGAGTACACGGAAAAGGTAAGTGAATCAACTGAGAACGTTGCCGTAGCAACAATACACCGAGAGAAAATATTATGGGATCTGCTTAATCATATACATTGTTCTTTCAGGTGGATTGCTTTTCGTTTGGCATGTTCATCTATGAGAACATTAGCCTGCGGCAGCCGTTTGAGGGACACGAGTCCATCAAGGAGTGCATACTCGAAGGCAGTCGTCCGGCGCTGACGCAACGTGAAACCCAATTCCCAACCTGTTGCCTGGATCTAATGGTGCTCTGCTGGCACGAGCAGCCACGACGTAGACCATCAGCTAGCCAAATTGTCTCCATACTCAGGTGAGTTTGGCCATCCATCTTGAAATTATTTATATTAAAATATTATTATTTTTTATTTAGTGCACCCGAATGTATTCATCTGTTGGATGTGGTTGCGTTGCCGCATAGCGATAAGATTGTTTGTGGCGCCTTTCAGTTGCTTATGGGTGGTTTGGAGGAGGACCGTTCTGGGCTGGAATTGTGGCTGCCTGCGTTTGGTTCCCGCATTGATATTTTGGATGTATCGCCAACGGGCAGTTTGTTGCAGTGCAACAGCATCAGTTGTGCCCCACAACCACAGATGGGTGCCACGCCCAAGACGCCGGAGAATAGCGCCACCTCACGTGCCCGTTCTGCTCAGCGTACACCCAAGGTGAATATGCTGTGCTGCTGTTTGGTGGGCGAAGCCATCTGGATGGGCGATGTGTCTGGCAATCTGCACGCATATAGCACCACAAGCTATGCCCATCTGTTCTCCTACATGCTCGATCCTGCCATCAAGTCAGCTGTGATAAGCCTAGTCCATATGGAGGGCATTGCACGCGTTGCTGTCGGACTGCACAATGGTCGGGTGTTTCTCGTGGATGCCAATCGTGTGCCGAGCAACTGCGCCTTTGCCGAAGGCTCATTTGTGCTCACCGAAATCTGTTCCGGTTTTGTGCTGCACGCCGCCTGCTCTGTCCTTATTGAGGGGTGAGTGATCATGATCTTTCTCTTTGTATCATTTCTTTAATCCCTTGATTTCGCCCAACGCAGCAACTATGAACTTTGGTGTGGAGAATTGGCTGGAAAAATTAATGTTTTTCCGCTGAACGAGTCGGGTGTGTGTGGACATCAGGCCTTGTGTCACAGCGAGGAGCCCAATCTGATCGAGGATGTGAAAGTGGTGCGCATGTGCAGCAATGATAGCCATGTGTTTAGCTGTCTCTATCCCGGTTGCATGGTCTACCAATGGGGCGCAACATCAAAGCGCATTGAGAACAAACTGGATTGCTCCAAGTTGCTGCCCTGCTCCGAGTCGCTGCAGAGCATTGCCATTGATGAGCACGTTAATCTGATCAAGTGCCAAATCTCTGCCTTGGCCGCACACAACACGGAGCTATACATTGGCACCACCTGGGGTTGTCTCATCGTCGCTGAGCTGCAAACTCTGCGCCCAATTAGCGTTTTTCGACCATATGAAAATGAGGTAGGCGCATTTGGCTTGATTTGTGAAGCACAATAATTGCAGTTTGCCATTTTTATTTCTTTTAATATCTTTTAATTTAGGTAGTAACTGTATTTTTCCCCCTGGAATATATCCTTATCAAATTAAGAATGCATTTTAAGTGGCTCAACAGAAAGAATTCAATATAAACCGAGAAACTGAGTCAGTTTGTTCATAGACATATTTTAAGCTTAAATTTAAATTGAATTTCCTCAGCAAAATCTCACTCTAAAGACAAATCCTGAATATACTCGAAATATATCGAATTAAAATAAAATGGTATCTTTTTCAAATTGCAAGTTACTGACTAAAAAACACTTGACTAGAAGCCACTATAATAATTATTTTAAATTAAAGTCTGATTATTTTATGATGCTCTCCAATTCATTGTTAATCTTTTATTGTCAGCATTAATATATAATTTTTATTTAATCCGTTTTTATTTATTTAGTTAGCTAGAGATAAATTAAAAAAGATTATATTTACTTTAAAAAAAAAATCTTTTCATTGCATTATTTAAAATGTTTTTTTTTTCTTTTTAATGAAAATTATTTTCGTAATTGTTTTAAATTTCGTTATTAATGCAACATTATTTTTCTTTTGCCACTTTAGATCAAGGCCATCATAACCATGCCGAATGCCAATGTACCACTAATTGCCACATTGGGGCGCCGCTATCGTTCGTTGATCACGCGCTATGTGGACATGGGTGAAGGCACATCACATGCGTCCAATTCCGTGGCAAGTACACCGACGCACGGGGCAGCCAAATCTGTGCCACCGGCGGATGTGGATAATCACATACATTGCCTGCTGTGGAGAGCCAAACACTGGACCTAAAACCGATCTCAGACTAAATTCAACTACCTTTTACTGTTATAATATTTATTAATCCACAAATAGCAACTTTTTGAATAATAGTTTGTTAAACGAATCACGCTGAGATGATTTTAGTGGCACATGGAAACTATTAATATTTAAGCTAATCGCAATTGTTGAGGTCACTAATAATATTTAAACATTTTTAAAAAATATTTTCGAATAATGTTTTAAGTGCTATTTACTAGCAAACATTCCATTTAAAATAATCATCATAAACTTTCAATAAAAATGAGAATTTTAACATTTATTTAACCGTATTGTGCAAGTGACTCCTGCGGCCTGATGGAGTCCACCGACATGGATGACTGGCGACTGGGTGAATAAATCGATTCCGAGCTCTTCAGCACACGAACATAGTTATTGAATTCAATGAGAAACTTCAACTCCTCTTTAAGGGCCTCCAGCAATGGCACCTGAAAGACAGCTCAGCTGAGTCGAGTGGACCAGGGATTCAAATTGTAAACACTTACCTTATAACGATGGGCTTTCTTGATGATGAACAGGGCCCAGCTGATGGCGCCATAGAGCAAAGCACAGCATGAACCCACAAGCAGCACAAAGAAGACGCCCTCCAAATTGTCCATGGCCAGGGGCGTGGCATCGGGTGCATCTTCCTTGGTTGCACAAATGCCAGAGCCCACCTCATTCCACCATTTGTTTTTCATTTTCTCCAGCACACCCTGCTCCTGCAGCTCCAACAGCGCATTATTAAACTTGTCGCGATGTGGCCAATCTGTCAAGGGAAATTAACATATTTTAATTTATTTCTCTAGATTAACTCATTCCATGGATTGAATATAGAACGTTTCTTTTCAGATTCCAGCTCAATTTAAACAAATTTAAATATTTATCTAGTTCTGCACTTACTTTTCCTCATAGCTATTCCATAGCCCTTCTCATCGAGAGCATCGCCAATTTTCTTCAGATTGCACTCGCGTTTCGTGTTGAACTCAATGGATGTGGACTCCATGAGAAAGGCATAATGAGTGCTTATCTTGACGCGATCCACGCCCTCCTGATTGGTCTCCGTCAAATACTCCGGATGCTCGGTCATAAATTTATTCATTCTCACATATCGCTCATCCTCGGAAGTCTGAAAAAAGGTTTATATAAAAAAATACACAGCTGAAATAGTTTATTTTTTAGGCCATACCAAAAAGAAATTTCTAGTTGAACCGGTTCGCTTGGCTCCATAAACAACGCCATCTTTATTCTCGGCCAGATCGTCAACGCTGTTGATCAAACTCTGTGGCTTCTCAATGGTCAAAAAGGCAGCCAGATTGGCCGTGTATGAGGAGACGACAATCAAGGTGAAAAACCACCAGAAGCTGGCCACAGTACGCGTGGACAAGGCTCTAATGAAGATTTCAAAAGCGTTAAGGATTTACTTAAGCTAATTAGGCCAATGACTACTCACTTGGGTCCAATTTCTGATCCCTGCTGCAGCAGGGCTCCAGTTGTAAACCAAATGGAATTGCCTATCGTGAACTGATTCTCCAGCTCTTCGGGTTCCTCAATGCACGGATATGGATTATCCCATTCGGATGGTGACAGGCGACCAAGTATGAAAAAGCTCAATGCGACACCGAAGAAGGATAAACCCAGAAACCACCAAACTTCCTCAGAAAATGGATCCATGAATGTGAAAAGTTCTGGTGTGGCCTTCTGTGGCTTCAGATACAGTATGGCAATGCCTAAGGTACAAAAATAAAGATATATGAAATATGAAACTATAAAATACCATCTTCAACTATTAAAAATAATTTATTTATCCTGAAACATATATGAAGATTATAAGTAAGAACTTACCAAGATTCATAAATGGTATAGTAAAATCGATGGCTTCTTCACGCTCCGATGTTATAGTCAAATCGGTAATTGCCAAGTCAGCGTACTACATAGAAAAATTTTGTTATCTAAAATATGTAAATTATGTAATATATTTAAGAGCCTACCCCATGCATTATCTCCCTCAACATGCCCGTTGATTCGTTGGAGGTCTTATTATATGAGCCATAATCATTGCCGCCATTTTGAAAGGTAAAGTTGAAGCCCAGCTTATCGGCCAGTTCCTTGATAAGATCTACGCCATATCCCTCATACTGACTGTTGCCCTCGAGCTGTTTATAGCTCTCTACCAGACTGGCATAGGGTTTGTTCTAAAAAAATAATATATAAAAACTTCTTGAATCTTGACTGGAAGATCTAAATATAGGTTTAAATAGTATTAAGTCTCTTACCGGAACCGAAAGCAATATTATAAATGTTTTATTGGCCAGAGAATTATCGATATTATCAAACTGAGAGTTGGTGGGTGCCAAGCGCTCAGGTCTAAAGTCACGCTGCTCATCCCAAGTTCCTACTTTGACAATTCCAGACGGTTGCAGTTCGATGACATCCAAGTGGTAGCCCTTCCGTACATTCCCCTCAAAGTAGATGGGTCCAGTGAGTAGGCGTTCCCTCAGACGCAGCTGAGAGAGTAAACGGTTTCAATATAATTTATATTATATGGGATAATAAGGAGACTTACCGTTCTCATATAGTTTTTAAAGGACGATCCATCATCTCGCACACTTTCGGTGCGCTGAGAGCAGTTCTGTGAGACGGGCTTAAAGGGCAGATTCTTAAGAGTTTCAGCAAATAGTTGAACCGCATCGTAGGTGAGAGCCATTTCCACAGTTACGGGACAAGAGCCTATAAATATATGTTTTACAAAAAAGGTTATTATATTTAAAATTTTATTTATTTCTTTTAAATTTTATAAAAGGAAATTCTACTTGCCATTTCGAAAGTCATCTTGATCATTATTATAACCCATTTTCTGCATCAGTTCGTTGACAGCCCTTTTTTCTGGCGAGAACAGACGCAGACTTGTTATGTTCGCTTCACTGTACTTGTACTCCTCCAGATCGAAGGAGTGAAAGTCGAGATTGCCAATTATATAGCTATAGTCCTCATTAATAATACCCACTTGTTGGGCCTGATAAACGTAAAACAAAGAATTTATATATTGCATAAGGATCGAATGTTTCGTTTGATAACCCACCTGATTCAGAAAATCGGGTACCGTCTCAGTAGATCCGACGACTAAAATGCGATTATCCATCGATTTTCGCACACGTCGTAAAATCGGTTTATAGTTTCCATTCAGTTGCATATCATATCGTAGGACCGTCACAATGGGTCCATTCGTGCCGAACAGAGTGTTTAGCTCATTTAGAATACTCAGGTATTCCGCTAAAGAAGGATTAAAGATATAAAGATATGCACAAAAAAAAACATCTTCCAACTCACCTGATTCATAAAGAAATATAAAACGCGACCAGTCGAAAGCTGTTATCAGACTATACAAAGCCTTGGACAAATCAGCGGGATGGGGATGCAAATTGAAACCATCGGCATATTCACTCATATAGGAATATATGTGTGGAATATCCATGGCATCGCATATGGACATCAAATGCACAGCCGTGTGACGCGATGAAGGACCAAAGACGCCTGCAATGCCAGTCTGGAAAAACGAAAATTACAGAATATTTAGAAATTCAAATTAGTCTCCCATTTACCTCCAACATTCGGCACAGTTGGCCATAGCTGTGATAGGCATCGCCATAGTTCACATCCGCTTTGAGTGAAGACATGGCTAAGCCAAGATCCACGTTGGCCACTTCGATAGCATGATCAAATACTATATTCATTTGCTCCGTATTCTGATCGGTAAGTAGACCTATAAAACATACGAAAAATCAATAAACAAAATGAACATTGTAAAATGCTAAACAAATTTGCCGGTTTGTTTATCAACAAAAACTTGAACTTAACGCAATCTACATCTATAGATATATATCTATATATATATATATATGTATGGATATATCCATAGTACATTCGGAATCCAAAACAAACAAATACTTAAAAGCATTTTTATGAGCTTTCAGCGTTGATGGAACGAACAACATGTTCTTCTCTATTTATGAGGCATTAAAAATATTCGGGCGTCCACAAAATACTCACCAATCGGAACACTGTCCATATTTTGGAATCTATCGTAACCACCATAGTTCTCGTATTGTGCATTGAGCGTTGAAATTCTTAATAATAATATTATTGAAATTGTTTCGATATTCCATTTTGGCATTTTGGCATTTATTGCGTAAACTATATATTTATACGCATTATAATTACAAAATAGAAATAAAGTCTATCCAAATGATGTATTCTGTTCGCGTTGAGTGGAAAGTGACAACTGTGATCATTTCCAAAATGTAGATTTAGTGCGTCGTTTTGAGTGAAAGTTTCGACAAAAAGCTTTGAGCATGAAAAAGTTTTTTATTTGAATGAAAAACAAAGAGAAATAATATTACAAAAAAAATGATGCTCAATCATCCTCGGGCACCGTGTCATCATTATCCGAATCCATTTGTAGGGATTCAATGGATTGCGAAGAATTGCGGCTGCGAGAATAGACAGATTGGGCACTCTTCAAGGCCCTCTCGTTCTCCGCAAAACTGACAACAATTTTGAACTCCTCGGCGAGTGCATCGCAGAACGGCACCTGTAGTTGGATTATGTTTATTATTTAGTCACATTAACTTATTAATTCACTTTGCTTACCTGATAGAATTTGGCTTTCTTGAAAACAAAAAGACACCAGTAGGAAAAGGAAAAGATAAAGGACAATATGGAGCCAACAATTAGTACAGCATAGATGCCACTTAAATTTTCCACGCCCAGCTCTGAAGGGCCATCATCACCGCTTTTGGCCTATTTGAGAGTAACAAAATGTTTTTCCATTTAAAAGGGAGACTTTTTCTTGTAAGTTAAAAATTGTAAACTCACGCTACAAACTCCTGCTCCGATTTCATTCCACCATTTGTTTTTAAGCCCGGCCAACACGCCCTGTTCTTGCAGCTCAAGCAGCGCATTGTTAAATTTATCACGATATGGCCAATCTAATGTGCAATATCATAAAAATATATATTTATATATTTTTTTTAAATATCTCTTACTTACTCTTAGGCATTGCAATTCCATAACCCTTCTCATCGAGCGCTTCACCTATTTTCTTCAGATTGCATTCCCTCACCGTATTATACTCAATGGAAGTGGATTCCATAAGAAATGCATATTTTGTGCCTGCTTTGACCTTGTCGACGCCATCCTGATTGGTTTCCGTCAGCATGGCTGGATTATTGGTCAAATATGCATTCATCTTCATGTATATATCTTCTTCAGAAGTCTTGAAAATAAAATAGATTATAGTTTGTCATTTAAAAATAATACAAAAATTAAGATTATATTTTTGATCAAGCACCAAATGTATCAAAACTATATAATTATAAATGATACTGACTAAGAAAAAGTTTCTGGTTGAACCCGTTCGTTTGGCTCCATATTGCACATCGTCCTTGTTTTCGGCCAAATCCTCAACGCTGTCAATGGAGCTCGATGGGTTCACAATGGTTAGGAAAGCAGCCAAGTTGGCTGTGTATGATGAAACCATGATTAATGTAAAAAACCACCAAATAGCTGATATTGTTCGGGTGCTCAGTGCTCTGTGAAATTAGTAAATTAACAAAACCATTTAATTTTCTAGAATTATCTAAAAAAAACTTACTTGGGCGCAATTTCAGAACCCTGCTGTAACAGGGCTCCCGTGGCAAACCACCAAGAATTGTTAATGGTAAATTGATTCTCTAGCTCTTCCGGTTCCTCAATACAAGGATAGGGATTATCCCATTCGGATGGTGACAAACGTCCAAGTACAAAGAGACACAGAGAGACGCCTACATAAGCAATGCCCAGATAAAACCAAACCTCCTTTGAGAAGGGTTCCATGAAGGAGAAGAGTGCTGGCTCCGCTTTTTGTGGTTTCACATATAATATGGCAATACCTTAAGAGATTTGAATTATTTAAGATATCAGCAATTGTAAAAATCATGAAACTTACCCAGATTCATAAAAGGTATAGAAAAATCGATTGCTTCTTCACGTTCTGAAGTTATAGTTAAGTCTGTGATTGCCAAGTCAGCATGCTGGAAAATATTGGCAGATTAGCTCCAGGTTATATTATCAAAATTTTAACTATTGGTAAATAGTACGTATTGCATAACTTACTCCCTCTACAATTTCCTTAAGCATGCCTGTTGTCATATTTGTGGTCTTATTGAAAGAACCATAATCATTGCCGCCATTTTGAAAGGTGAAATTAAAGCCCAGTTTTTCGGCCAACTCCTTGATCAAATCGATTCCATATCCTTCATACTGATTATTGCCTATTAATGTGTTAATGCTCTCCACCAAACTGGCATAGGGTTTGTTCTAAGTTGAACATGATTATAAGTAAATAAAATGTTTGGGTTCTTTTTTTTTAGGTTTCAAATTACCGGCACTGATATAAGAACTTTGAATGTTTTGTTGACTAACGAATTTTCTTCATTGTCATTGAAATTGGTTGTTTGTGGTGGACGCTTGAATTGAAACTCCTTGCCCTCCTCCCAGGTGCCCACCTTGACCAGGCCGACGGTCTGCAGTTCAATCACATCGAAACTGAATCCCTTTCGCATATTACCCTGAAAAAATATACGGCCAGTGATCGTCTTCTCCAGTATCTCCAGCTGTAAATGTAGAAGTGTAAGAGTTTGGGTAAGTAAGAGTCGAGAGTGCTCGACATGATCATAAGAAGTAAATACGTCTATCTGTTAAAAGTGCTCTTACCGATCTCATATAGTTTCGGAAAGTAGAACCATCTGGTTGGACATTATCATGCCGTTCCGAGCAGTTCAACTGCTGTGGCTGATATGGCAAAAAGTTGGTAGTTTCGGCAATAACACGAACAGCATCGTAGGTCAGAGCCATGGCCAGCGTAATGGGTGAGGAACCTGAAGAGAACCGCAAACTAAGAGACAAAGTTATGGAAGTCTCCGGAACTTACCATTATTAATGGGCTCACTTTCGCCCAGTTCATGTTGTAGGGTTTCAATTAACTGGCGCACCTCATTTTTATCGGGATCAAACATTCGCAAGCCGGTTATGTTAGCCTCACTGTACTTGTACTCCTCCAGCTCGTAGGTGTGCAGATCCAGATTACCCACCAGATACGTATAGTCCTCATTCATGATGCCCACCTGCTGGGCCTGACGTAGCAGCTCAGCGACACCTTCCGTCGAACCGACGATCACAATCCGATTATCCTCCGATTTGCGAACGCGTCGCAAAACCGATTTGTAATTGCCATTTAGGTTAAGATCATAACGCATTACCTTAATGACGGGTCCTTTAATGCCATAGAGTGTCATCAGATGATCCAGAATTGTTAGGTATTCCGCTGCAATTAGTCCAGAATCCTAATCGAATTCTTTTCTTATTTTTTTTAGCACTTACCCGATTCATAGCAGAATATAAAACGCGACCATTCAAATTGTGTGATAATATCATAGAGAGCATGAGCAATGTCCTCGGGATGCGGATGCAAGTTGAAGCCATCCGTTTGTGGACTCCACGACAGGTGAGGGTATATAAAGGGTATATCCTTGGCATCGCAAGCGTTGAGTAAATGTGCCGCTGTATGCTTGGCAGCGGGACCAAAAACTGCACCTACTCCATTCTAAAAAAAATAGTGTTTTATTTTAAAATTGGTTGTTGATTTCAAACTTCACATTTCACATGCTCACCTGCATTAGTCTGCAGAGTTGTGTAAATGCCTGCACGGAATTGCCAAAAGGAACCTGCTCCGTTTCACCCGCCAGAGGAACGCTGAGATCGCTGTTCACCAATGAAATGGCATGCTCAAATGTCTGTCGTATTCTATCCGTGCTATCATCTGTGATAAGACCTGCGGCATTTGTTTTGAGCCAAAGAGAGAAAAGAATTTCTCAGCATCCCTCTCTCACTCATACTCTCTTCACCTCTCCCTCTCTCCCTCCCTCTCCCTCTCCCTCTCTCTCTGTTAGCTTACCAATGCGTATGGCTTGTCCGCTGGCCGATCCATAGCTATTCGATCCATAACTTTGCACATTGTTGGCCCACAATAATATTATACAAATTATCCACAAATGCATTACAATATTTTTTATTTCACTTTGATTTCTTGGCTTGTTTATTATTACATATCAATTGGTATTTTTCGTGTCTATTTTGGTTAGTTTTTTTTTGTCTATATATATTTTTGGATCACCCACACAGACTGATTTTTCGGCGTTCCGTTCCCGTTGAGCAAACAGCTCCAACTGAAAAATTTAGCTGCATTTTTTATACAAAATATGCTCAAAAGTTTTCCAAAATATTTGTTTGGTTTTTTGAGCTTTAAAGCTGGAAAGTTTTGAGGTTTTCAACAGTGTTGCACAATCCCAAAATAATATTGTCCACTATTTTATTAAATGTTTAAGATAAAAGTAAATATTTGTAAATTATTCAATATATCTTTGGTTTCGGACTGGAAAGTTTTTAGTTGATTTTATTTGATTGTTAACTTCAAATATCTGGTAGGTTTTAGAACTTTTAGCAGTTCTGCACACATCAAAGAAAAATTGGTTAATAAAATAAAATAATAATAAAATCTTTAAACGTTTAAACACTTTTTTTTTTTTACAATTTGTTCGTTAATATTTAATTAGAATTATCACAAACATAAATAGTGTCAACTATATTATTTCAAGTTACAAATATAAATAGTTAATTACTATAAAATATATAAAATTATATAGCAAACATTATGATACACATTTTTTTTTTGTTTTTGGCACAGTTTGGATTTTATATATGGGTATAAATACAGCTGCGAGTATATTCGGTTAATTCATAATGTGGAATGGCAAGTCTACTTTGGTAATTAGGCCCAGAAAATAACAGTGTACGCTGAAAGAGAAGGAACATACAACATTTTGAATATTGTAATAAGTTTTAAAAGTAATTCTTTTATGTGTTTTCTAAAACTATAAAACTATAACCGACTCTTAAGAGGAATCATCTTTTGCTTAAGTATAAATTCGATATATTTTGCATATTTCTTTTGTGTTTTTTTAAAGTAAAAATTCGAACTATTTTGTATATTTCTTTTCTGTTTTAACAAATTGCTGAATGCAGAAATTATAAATATGATTTGTATATTTAATTCTTTCTTGTTGAATGATTAAAATTATTTCCTATTTTTATGCTCAATGTCGGTTGATATTGAATATGCACATTAATTTGGAATCATTGAAAAAAGTCTGAGAATCTGCAAAAGTGGCGCATAATAATTGTGCATAGACAATTGAAGAAGTTTTGCAAAACTAATAAGAAAATGTACGGGATGCAGGGAAAGAAGGTTGCTCATTGAGAAGGCAAGAATCCAACAACAACTGTTGGGCATAAATCACCATTAATTAAGTGAATGTGGCGAATGTGGCAAGTGAATTGCGCTGCTGTTGTTGACACAACAAGCGACGGAGACATGGGGCATGGAATGTATGGAGGTATGTGGATGACAGGCGACACGTACTCCTAATCAAGTGGCAACTTCGAAAGTGGAGCGATTTTAAGTGCTTGGAATTGTTTTTTTGTCTACTTACAGTTAGCGTTGGATCCAACTGGTATTTACTGGTATTTAGGAATACATCATTGTGTCTGTAATACTCTTTGGGGATGGGGGCTGGCAACCACAACAACAAATGCTACCACACGCTGCATTTTTTGTGGGGATTCATTGGTGTGCCGGCCGCACAATTGAATTCCCGTGCAAAATCATAGGAATTGGACAAAGTGCCAATCACACGATAACGTCCCGGACTGTGTATGGCCGTATTGAGCTTATTCCTTATCGCCTCCGGACGCATTGCTCCACACCAGACCTGGCCAAAATTCAAGAAGAACAGCTGCGGTCCGGTCATATTCAGCCCCGGCAACATTTCGTCCCTTGCCTCATGGGGATTCTCATTTGCCCAGCGCATGTAGGCGTGAAAAGCCTGCCGCAAGCCGCCATTATCTGCAATATTCTCGCCTAAGGGGAGAGATTAATCATGAGCCATGGAAAATATGATTAGCTAAGTGTACCTCCAGTCAAATGTAACCGACTGGGAGATATGCTGTAATGTTTTTTTTTATAAAGTATGTTCTTCGATGGGAAGGAAAAATATTTATAAATACTATGCTAAAAACAGATTTAATTAGGAAAAAAGAAACTAAGCTTCAAAATTTGTATTTAAATATTAATTTCTCATTTGTAGCATTAGGGAAAACTAAATTTTATATATATATATGAATTGCTTTTACAACAGCCAATTTCAAACGTTTTGTATATATTAATGACTTACCTTGGGTACTCTCGCCATTCAGTGAGATGCCCACCTCCTCGACGGTATAATTGCCGTACTGTGAAATGATGCAGCGGGCGCGGTCATCAAATCCACGAATTGAGGCGTCCGTCCACCATTTGTGAATGTTGCCATTGCTGTCGAAAAGGCGGCCCTTGTCATCGAAGCCGTGGGTCAGCTCATGTCCAATGACGACACCGATGCCGCCAAAATTCAGTGACTTAGGGAAATGGCGATGATAGAATGGTGGCTGGAGAATGCCAGCGGGGAACATTATTTGATTCTTATTGCGACTATAATAGGCATTCACAATGGCCGGCGCCGTCTGCCAGTTGGTCTTGTTCACACGTTCATGGAGCTTAGCCTGTTCCATCTTGGCCGTGTGCAGCAGGACATTCAGTGTGTTCTCAAAATACGTATCCGGATGTATGTCAATACCGGCATATTTCTCATTTAATTCCTCGGCATTCAGTATGAAGTCCGGATATCCAATTTTTAGGGACATCGCATTTACCTTCTCCTCGGCCAGCAGTTTTGTGTGTTGATCTAACCAGTCTGTGGTCTTCAATATATCCCTGAATGCCTGCTGCAACTCATGGGTCATCCTTAAAGTGTCCTGCTTGCTATTGTCATCGAAGTAGCGACTCACAAACATCGATCCCACAGCCATGCCCATATTGGTGTTCACCTGTGCAATGCATACCTTCCACCGCTGCGGACTCTCCTCCCTTCCAAAGAGCGAGTGATAAAAGTTCTGCTTGATATCATCGAATCGGTCATCCACGTTGTTAATCCGATGCCTCACAAAGCGCCACATCATATAATTGGCCACAGTTCGGGGTTCCGTTACGGCCAGCAGTGCCACCAGTTGCTTCATGTACTCCACCGCGTAGATGACCACCTGTTCCGTATCGTTCACAGTGCGTCCTTGAAGCGTGCTCAGATATGTGGTCCAACCAATCTGTGGCACAGTTGCCTTCAACTGCTGCAGCGACATTCGCTTATAGAGCTGCAGATTAAAAAAAAAAATAGAGTAGATATTTTGATAGGATTTATGAGAGCATTTCCAAAAGAATCTAGTTGGCATCTTTGATGAAATTTAACTTAAGCAATTGGAAAATTATAAATTAGAATGTGCAATTTTATTTGTTTCAATTCGTTTTTAACTAAGGAAAATTCTAAATCTAATATCTGAGTCATATAAATAGTTTGATCGTTTAACGTACTTTAATAAATTGGATACAAAATCTAGTGAATAAGGGAACCTAATAATAACAATGTCACTAAATATATATATGTGGCATCCCTTCACTTATCAAATCAATTTTAGAAGCCTTTACAATTCTACAGTTATGAATTTAAATTAATAATTTGATGGTGTGTGTCAAAATATTTAAGTAATCATGCTTAAAGAATATTTTAACTAGTCATTCTAATTTAATTTTATTGAAATTTTAAGAAATATTGTTATCTTTTTTACTTTCATAATTTTGATTTTTAAAGCTTTAGTTTTAAATTTACCTTTTACCTATAGCCAAGTTTTACTACGATACCCGCATTTAAATTTTTTAAACCGTGCTTAGCAAACATTAATCAAAATATTTTGTTATTAAAAATAGTTAATATCTGAAAACAGTACTATTTATAATACGAATTCTCATTTTGGTAAATAACATATTTTTTTTACTTTGAGTTATGCATTGGGAAACGAGCTTTTATAAAATTAAGCAAAAATCTAATTGAGACAAATAATTTTCCTTATTGATTTTTTTGGTAGCATGAAAACATGTCGACTGTCAGAAGATTCAATATTTAAAAATATAAATAAATATAATAAATATAAATATAATAAATAAAAAATAAAATAATCATAATTAATATAACTCACAGCTTGAGTAACTCACCTTTGTCACGTTGAGTCTTTGTTCCGCCGGCGCTGTAATTGCCGCCAGACGCGTCTCGAAGGCGACCAGTTCGGTGGCGACTCGCTGTGAATCTGTTTTGCTGGCGCCCAGTTTGTGCATTACCTCGGACATGTAGCGCTGATAGGCATGCAGATACTTTGCATTGTTCTGCTGCAGGAAGTACTCGCGGGTGGGCAAACCCAGTCCAGTTTGATCGAATTGAATGATATTCTCCTCGGAGTTCTTGATATCGGCGCCCACCCACTGCACGATGAGAATGTCGTTGTTGTAGCGACGCAATGTGGCCGCCAGTTGTTGCCAATTGAAGTGGGTGCCATCCCAATCACGATCAAGGACTGGCCAGCCACCCAACTGCCGGATGAGTGCGTGGAGCGGCTCTAATCCTCTTCGGGTTAAGAGCTCACTGTGCACACAGGACTTGTAAAGATTCTTTGCCTTTGCCTGGGCATCGTATTTGGGCTTGAGGTACTCCCTGGTGCTGCTGGATTGAATGGTATGCATTGCATCATCCTTGTGCTTGTCCGGTTCCTTTTCTCTATTGAATGCAATTGGCGGTGCTTCCTCCTCCTTGGATTTCTCGCGCGTCTGCTCAATGAGCCGTTTCCTCTTGGTGCCATTCGAAAAGCGCTTATACCTTACCAGGACACGATTAAGCAGATCTCTTCGTTCCACAATATGTCGACGCAGTCGCTCTGCTTTCAGTTCGGTTGCCGGATCTGTTTCCGACTGTTGTTCGTTCAGCTTGAAGGTGTTTTGGCGCACACGCGTCTCCGGACTGAGCTGGGCGTGTACCTCATTTTTCTCGAGCAGATTGCGCAGCACCAAGTCCAGACTTTCGCGCAGCATCTCGAAGGTGTCGAAGCCAGCCTTGTCCTTGGGTATGGAATGCAGTTTCTCCCAGTTGCCGCAGGCATACTGATAGAAATCCACACACGGATCGACCTCGGGACTCATATATCGTTGCATGGTCTTCGATTGAGCCTGACGGATGTCCTCGCGCGTTCCCTGTTCATTCCAGAAGGAGGGCAGCGAGTTCTCAACAAGTGCCAGCTCATCAACAACTTGCTCCTGTGCCTCGCGACGTCCACGTCGCGTCCAATATTGATATGTCTCTGGATAACGTTTGGGCAGATCCGTTTTGTGGCTCGCCTCGAACTCCTCGCCCGTCTCCTGCATGTCCAGTTCGTTGCCATAACATTCGCGCGGCTGGCCATGGGGCAGAAACGATGTGCGTGCATCCTTCATCAAAATGCTGCGATCCTCCAGCTCGAGCGTCTCCACATTGCCATAGCGATAGGGCAGGCAGCGTCTCGCACGCTCCGCCGTCAGGAATTCCAGCTGAGAGCGCTTGGTCTGCGGCAATATGAACTCCTCGTTGATCAGCTCATTGTAGGCGTTACCCTCCGGCAGCAGCGATTCATATTCATCCAGGTAATTGGGCTGCGCAGCAGCCGCGGATCGTTGGTGTCGCTGTTGTTCCTCGCTGAGCTGGAGCGCCTGCAACATGCCATCGAGTCGGAGTAGAAGGAGCAGGACCAATGTCAATGGCAGCATCACCACTGGAAGCAGCAAGAGCAGTTTGCAGCACGTTAAACCAGGACACCATTGGACGCGACCTGTCTGCTGATTGACACCCAAGCCCAACTTGACACCGCCACGAGGCGTGGCAGAGGGGCGCGGGGAGTCAGTGGGTGGCACACCATGCACCTGCACCAGCGACAACTTTAACGGACTATGACGACTCATAGTAAATATTACAAAACGACGCTGATTATGAAAATGTTGATGCGAGTGCCAAAAATATAGCTGTGCACAAATGGCCTTTATACTTTAATTAAACGCAATTTTTAACGCGACGCAATTGCGAAACGAGTGTCGAGAGAACTGAGAATCGGAGAAACGGAGAAACGGCGACACGGAGAAACCGAGCAGCGAGCAGCGAGGCGAGATCTCGGGCGAGCGCATCAGTCGCGCTCGGATTGCCTACTGAAAGTGCTCCCAGAGCTCAGAGCTCAATCCAGTGCGCCGGTCAAAGCTGGACGCGAATCACGGCGCGCGACAAACAATAGAATGAAGACGACAGACAGTCAAACAGACAGACAAACAGACAGACAAATAGACAGACAGACGGCGACAAAGCGGCGCTTCAATAAAAAGATACACAAAAAAAAGAGAATCCCCTCAAAAAGCAGAGAGCAGATAGAGAAGAGCAGGAGAAAGAGGAGGTGGAGCAGCCGGAGGAGTGGTAAACTAGTAAATTGGTTTCTATGTTGGCGCAATGTTTGTGATCTTTGTTTACTGTCCACTCAAAAAAATATGTATACATATATATATATATATATAGCAAGTGAAAAGAGCAGAGATAAACTAAATAAGTTTTCAGAAGATAAATAAAATTGTTTAAATTCGTAATACAAATATTTCGAAAATTGGAAACGACTGTCGTTTTGAAATTTGCTGATCTTAATCAAAAGTACAGTAAAAAATTGGTTTTTTTTCCTTAATTTTCTTCAATATTTAGACAAGATTTACAGAGTTAACTTTGTAAACAAATGAAATAAATATTTTTAAATTTTTTTAGCTGTATATAGAATTAAATTTATATACTAAATCAACTTGTTCTAAGTGTATTATTTAGTCATAGCTAATAACAGTTTGTAGACGTTTAATTATAATTTTCTGCTGTTTGCTATACTGTTATTTTTTTTGAGTGTATCATTCAGTTTGTGCGCCAGTGCGTTAAGTAAAGTCGCGTAAATATTGATAGTTGATGGTCCGGCAGATATCATTGGGTGTTTGACCTTAGATAAGGGCTTGAACCTCCAACTGCACCTTAAACTGCGATAGTCGCATTCTCATAAGTTTGACATTTGACTTGTTAACCTGATTTGAAGCTGCACACAAAGCAGCTGCTTCCGGTTACATTAATATCTGTTAATCAGCAAGCGAGTTTTTGTTATAACAATACAATAAAAACATCAGCAACGCAATAACAAACAGATCATTCACAAATTAGTGTCATTATCACTGGCACACACACACATATATATATATATATATAGTACTATATATATGTATAACTTGGGCACCTCTGCTTTTGACCTCCGTGTGGGTTCAGCTTGAATTGAGTCTAAATTCAATCAATTTAATTTAATTTCACAAAACAATTGTGCAGAGCACAGAAAAACAGAACACAACCGAAGAACAGATGGCAACCAAAAAGCAGGTTAAACTTTAGTGATACACCCTACTGTAAATGGGGCATATCCACAATTCGATTTGTTTGGTAATCACAGGTAATCTAATTACTCTGAAGTAATGCGAAATGGAACCTAAAAAGCAAGATTTGCTTTAATAAAAGTTCAATGGTATAAGGAAATATATAGTTAGTATAAATTTGAAAAGTTGCTATAGAATTAATTCTGATCTAATAATATCGCGTCTCTCTTTGTGTTTATTATAAGTTTCTTTAATATTTGCATAACTAACTTAAACTTAAGCAAAGTTAGATTAAAACGTCGCTCCTGTTACACATCAACAAGTTTGTGTATGAAAACATTTTGATGTAATTTGATGCTGGCTTGTGTAAGTAGAAAGTTCAGAATTATATAAATAGATTCTAACGCAGAGTTGCTCAAGGCGCACGGTGCGTATACGTAATTTTCATCACTGCTATGAAAATGTCAAATGTATTTACTGTTTTTATATGTTTATATGCATAATCACTGGCCTACACACACACACACACACCACACTACACACGCACACACAGGCATCGACACGCAAACAACTAGTTAAGTGAATTTATTTTGCAAGTAGCTTGCAAAGAAAAAAATATAAAATAAAATATAATGCAAGTAAATTGCCTTTCGACATCGTTTCTGGCTTAGGTTAATGTTACAAGATTATGCGGATAATTGCTGGCATGCGATGCCATCTAATATGACGCCACGCAGCTCATTTGTGAGCAACATCCTCGCAATCCTCGACCACACACACACACAAATGCACTGAGCACCAAAAATGACCATGTGAAGAAGAAACATTTCTCTTGCTTAAAGTTTTTAAATATAAAACAATATCTGTATCGACTTAAATTAACAAGAACATTAAAGTTTTTTTTTAGTATTTTCTAAATTTTACTTTTCAATACATTTAGTGAATTAATTTGTTCAGTGCATCGTTGAAAATGTATCGTTTGTGACTTGGGGTCGCGGCTTCTTCGCATGAATTTCAGTTTCATGAACAGTAAACACGCAAATTTGCATATGTGTGTATTTGTGTGTGTGTGAGAGAGTAGTGGGATGTGTGTGTGTGTGTGTGTGCGCATGTGTGGTATGTTGTGTGTTGCATCTGTAGTGGTCTTCAATTTGAATTGCCATTTGCCTCGTATGCTAATTTTAGCCTTAAACCTTTTAATTAGCGACTATGACCGAGATTGCAAAAAACATGTCCATTTATCAGCAGATACACACAAATACACAAAAACACACACAAACACACATACACACACACAAATCTTACTGCAATTGCAGACTCTGTTTTATAATTTTTTATTCTATATTTCAAGAGCATTATTATCATTATCATGAATAAATTTTTATACTCTCAGAATTCAGAATTGGGGGTTATCAGGTAAATGAACTAATATAGTGAATCACTTTTGGAATGTAGTTCTAATGAATTAGTGCCAGTTCTTAATGAACTTTTGATTTGCGCAGTCATTCAACAATTGCCTAAACTATCAGCTAACAAATAATACAAATTCCCAATCAGATCAGCAGACAGTGAGTCTAATCGGGTGAATAGTACACTTCAACAAATATATATAAATTAACTTATGTAAGACGTGAGTTGATTATATACCTATACCATATACAAAAACTAATTGGTAATTGTTTATGATATAGGTATATTGCATCTCTCGATTAGTTCGACTTAGGTATATGGCAACTCTCGATTAGTCCGATTATCATTTTTTGTAGATGCTTTTTTTCTTCTGATTGCTTACAGATTTATAGTTATCTTAGTCAGAAACACGATCTACCATATTTTACAGCAATTAAGAATATATTTTACATAGAGCTGTAGTTTAAATTGGAAGCCAAGTATTTTTTTGCAGAACTTGTTCTTTACGATTGGGGCTTAGTTAGCAAGTTTGCATTACCTTAAAATCACAGATAAGATTCTGTGTATAGAAGACACTTACATGACAACTTTTGAGCACACTTCACGGCACTTGCACAATTTCCAGTTTTTCCAAGAGGGGGGGGGGGGGGTACTTGCTTTAATATATTGATTTGGCAACGTTTGTGTTTGTTTGGAGCGAAAGCTGCTTCATCTGCCTGTTATCGGTTTGGGGGTGAAGTCTCGAATGTTTTGCCAAATTGACAACTTGACGCGAGGAAGTCACCGATTAGTTGTTGCTTGTTGCTTTTGTTGCCTGGATAACGGTAAAGCTACTGCTTCTGCCACTGCCACTACTGCTAATGCTGCTGCTGCTGCTACTTAATGTGCCCAGCACTTTGTCGTTGCTTATTTTAACTGGCGCGAGATTACCGCTAATTGAAATGTGCAAAGCAGCAGCAACAAGACGCATCTGCTTTGAGCTCGCACACTCACTGTGTATATCAGTTGGGAACTCAGCTGTAGGCTTACTTATACAAACACTTTATCAGTCAGAGTTTCTTAACTTTAATCAGTAGACTTAATAGCCAAAGCACCCCAAGACTTCAAAGTGCTTCTCAATCGATTGACTGTCTCTCTCTCTCGCTCGCTCTCTCTCTCTCTCTCTCTGTGTGTGTTTGCATATGAGTAAACTTTTATACTACAAGTTTGTAAATCACAAAGTGATTTATTGCATTCGCTGTAAAATGAATATTTAATATGTAAATGATACTAGCCTAAAGTGGAAGAAAATAATTTAAAAGTACTGGTATTTTGATTAAAAATAAAATATGGGCATTTAAATCAATATTTAAAATGAAAATTGAGGAGTAATGATTGGGAGGATGGAAAGTAAGCAAGAAAAAAATAAACGAGACAAAAAAAAATGATTAATCGTTAAGTGCTAATATTAAATAACAAAGTATTTAGAAAAGTTTATAAATAAAACTGAGAGGGAGAAATTAAAAGATGAGGATAATTAGGGAAACATTTAAAAAAAGTTAAGATATGTCATAATGGAATATTTTATAAAAGGAAAATAGGCATCCACCGAAAATACATAAAAAGTACTTTAAAAATAAGAGAAAATATAGTTAAAAAATAGAAATGTTGAGTAAAATAGAGAGAGAGAGGAAGAAGAAGAGAGAAGAGATACAATGGGAGAGTATGACAATTGTGTCCCCTCTAACGTCTTTCGTACCTGACCCCCAAAAACGACCTTTCACACCTGCTTTTAGCTAATATCATTTGAGCTATTTTAACTCACGCAGTTAATTTAATTCAGTAAAAAAATCATACTCAAACTGACAAGTTGGGTGTGCGTGCAAATAAATATCAATTGACAGTCGAGCGGTATTAATTATGGTAAACAGTTGAGAATGTCCATTAATCAATGGAATTGGCCCTGTCTGCGCTTAAGTTCTAGCCTGAATTAATGACGGAACATATGCAATTCTATGTTTAAGCTTATTTGTTGTCAGACTTTGACAAGAACATTTCAATTTGTGTGGTCTGTGGACCACACCTAAGGTGCTAATAGAACACCGATCAAAGCGAAAATTGATTATTATTTTTATTTTATTTAATAATGAATTACACCATGAAGCAGGTGAATGTTGCTGTGTCATGTAAAGACACAAAGCCCCCCAACTCCAATCTAGTAACTTTTATTTAAAGTGATTTTTGCATGCCAGGTTATTGTTTAATTGCTTACCGATTATTGTTATGGGTTTTGTTGAATGATTGAGCATATTTAATAATTTAACAGTTTGTTGTAGACACTCATTTAATATACAAATTGCAATTTCTGCTGTGACGCCCTATGCTAATATTTACTGTGCAAATAACAAATGACAATTTAATATATATTTTTTTTTTACCATATGTATGATATGACGTAAACTATTTATTTTAATTGTTAAATTCCGTTTAGACTATTAATATAATAGTCGAGTAATTATATTCTGCTAGTTGTGGAAAATGTGAACAAATTGTGAAATTCTTTCAGGCTGAGTTGAGATTGATTAATGTTCTTTTTTAATTATAAATAATTTTCAGACGAAGTATTTATTTAATTTGCAGCATGAAAAGTTAATTATACCCGTTGCCATGCTATATGCACTTCATCAAATATATATTATTAATGCATTTTTATAGAGGCTTTCAGTTTGAACTTAATTTCAATTTATTATTGTTATAAAACTACGCCAGTTTCTTGTTAGATAGTTTCAAAAGAAATAAATGTAAAGATATTGCCTTTATTTTATTTTAAAATCAGATGAAAACCACAGATTTTGTTGGACAAAACGAATTATCATATTGCACAAAGTAGTTGAATTTGAATTTAAAGAGTTGGCCTAAAATCATTTCAATAATAGAATAAAGCATATAATTTCCAATGATTAAATTTTAACTGCACATGAACAAATTATGTAGATTGTGCACTCAATTTACATATTCTGTAAGTAGCGAATAATTTAACAAATTAATCTAGTTTGTACATTTTACTAATGCACTACACACCAACTAATTCGATTCAAAAGTGTCGCGTTATTTATTTGTACCTAATTAGGCAGTTGTAAAGATTTTAAATTATCGCACACAGAAATGGAAATGCGTTCGGCAACAGCCACAAAACCAAAATCAAAATCAATACTAATAACTCGATTTGGGAGTTGGTTAAAAATATGCAGTGGCAGTAGTTGCATGCAAAGAGTTGTTCCCCAAAAATGGGCAACATGCAGCGCAATTTTATTACCTTTATTTTGTGTATACATTTTTTGTGCTATCGATCATTGTCAAGCGGTGAGATAATTTACAATAATTTAAATCGGTGCGGCATTAGAATTCGATGGTGGGGCGTACTATGCAAAACCTGATAGCTGTGGCGAATCGAGCCACACACCACATAAATTAGGATAATTACAATTGCACCCACAAGTGCCATTCGAGTCGTTGGTTTTGTTGTTGTTGTTGTTTCTGCCATGTTGCCACGGGGCTGCCAAGAATTTTGATTGCATAAGCACCATCAACAGTAACCGTAATAACAACAACAACTACCACTTGGAGTGGCCCAACAACAAATGCCGCCAAAAAGTTTATGGCTAGCGAGTGGAAATGAAAATTCATTGGGCCAACGCCACCGCATTTGAAAATTAGCTAAAAAAAAAAATGTACAAACCATTGCAATTACAATAAAACCAATAGTAGCAGCAGCAACTACCAGAATTTTAGATACTCTAACCTAAAAAATGTAATATTTACTTAAAACTTTAGTTCATATTTTCTCATATAAAAATATGAATATAAACAGTTATGTTTTGCAGGAAATTTAATTTATTCAAGAGAAAAACAAATATATACAAATTATAATTTTTACTTAAATATGTGAATTATTTATAAATTTGTATTTATTTATTTACAATACAACAGTTTTTAGGAACCACTAACCGGAACTGATATACCCTTGCAAAAGAGTTTGCATCAATTTTAAGGTACTCTTTATTGGTCCTGTAATGAGCATAGAGTATATCAACGCCACTAGGCATAAAAAGCGAGAGGGTGCCAATTGGAATTATCAGCAAAATGCTTCTGGTTTGCGGCGTCAACGGGATGCCAAAATCGACAATTAGGCGACCACCGAATTTGGCCGCGAATGTTTGGCAACTCTTTTGCATAGCCGGACTATTTGGAGTGAGTTTCCACTGTCTCCACTTCATGTTAAGCCAAATTAGTTGCCCAAGCGCAAAGTATTGTTTGGCAACTCATCGACTCTTTGGTGGCTTTTGGTTGCGGACGGTGCAGGCGCAATTGACCAACGCAAGCCACACACAGTAAAATCAATTAAAACGAATCGCTGAAGCAAAGTTCCAGCCGGCTTCAACTGTCTGCTCTTTCATCCGTGACTTTGCACTTTTACGATAGGTATTGCAATTACCATTGCCCGACTGACCAACCACACCACAACTCACCCACCCGCACCACTTGCCCGCATCAGTTTTTGGCCAACATTGGCTATCGCGTAGTTTTCTGCTGTTGTTGTTGTTAATGTGCGCTGTGTGTTGTGTGTGTGTGTGTGTGTGTGTGCGTTGTGCATTCGCAAGAGGTGTTTTTTGTTGCACTAACTGTATATTGATATGCTTAATAATATTACAAACTGCCGACACTGACTGCTGAGCTCGGCATTTTGTAGGTTTTTGTAGGTTGTTTCTTGTTTGCCAACAATTCGATTGCAACATTAAAGTTTGAACTCAAATTTGTCGTTGCTAAGAAATTGATATTGACACACTGAATTAAGTATAGATAAAAAATTTGTAAGTATCAGAATTTGTCGTTTCTAAAAAAAATTATATTTACACACTTAATAGATAAAATAAAATTAGTACGTGCCAGAAGAAAGATATTCTTCAACGATATCAAAAGAGTCTTTATGAGCTGAGTACTTGGAATGTAAGTTTCTCGTTAACCACACTCTGATCACATTTTCTTTATGTTATTGATAATTTCATTTACGATCCATTAAGTAACACATATTTTATTCAACAAAACGTATAATTTATTACATAATAGCTGCAAGTCTGTGCAAGCAATATTTAATTTATATTAAATTTATAGCACCTGCATAACTTGACTGTGTTTAATTACGCACTTAAAAATAATCAAGAAATTATACAAGTTCAATATATTTATGTCACTTATCGGGAATTCTAGCAATGTTTATGTTTAAAAGAAGTAATATATTTAAAAACTGAGTTCCTGGTCGAGCTCTGTCAACTAAATAATTTATGTTCATTGAATTTCGTGCTTGGGAAAATAATGTTAAGTAATTTCAATAGTGTTGCAACGAATTTATTTTAGGTTTTTGTTTTTTAAAGTATTTTGTGCAGTTTTCTTGGTGAATATAAAAGGTGTTCTTCAAAAAAACACATCTTTAGACTGAAAGTATTGATAAATGTACTACTTATCTTGTCTTACTTACCTACTTCAATGTAAATAATATAGCTAATAAACAGCATTTTAAAAAGTATTTAATTAATTTCGCATATTATGTAATTTTATTTACTTTTTGATTTTTCAAATTTGCCTACTAACGCATAATGTTGTTGTATAATAAGAAAACGTATTTTATACTTGTGTTTTCAGATGCACATTCTATAACCTTAATTTTTAAATTGGCTCAAACTTCAAGGGTTCATAATAATTAATTTAGAAAGAACGCTCACCTCAATTGCTAATGAATGCAAAGTTCCTAAACAACTTTTGTGTTCCGCTAAAAATCATTGAACTCCAAAAATACCAGTCATCAATTAGACACCTTCAGTTGCCACATTCAGTAACTGAACTTCAGCCATGACATTGACTTACAAATGCGTTGCGTTTGCCATACGCAAGTTTACCGCTAAATTGTAACTGCAACTGGTTTTCATGTTTTTCCTTCCTTTTTTTTGTTGTTGTTTTTTTTTGTTCGCACTTCAAGGCTGATGAACCAGATATTGCGTATACGCAGCGTGCAGCACTGCATAGTAACGCAATGTGTGTGTGTGTGCGTGAGTGTATGTGTGTTTGAGTGGTGTGTTGCTTTCGATTTGTCACACTTGTCGCTAATCGCATTAACAAGTTGCGTGGTTTTTTATTCAATGCAATTTGTTTTGAATTGAATTGAATTTGCTTTAATGCATTTCCATATGAGATTTTCTTTCATTTGCCGCGCCGTTGCGGACTTTCACACAATATTCGTGTTGGTGATTGCAAAGTGACAATTCAATTGGTCAGGCAATCGATTATGCAAAATCGATTAAGCTAATTAGCTGGCAATAAGCCAAGATATGGCAAGACAAGACATAATTATAAAAGAGAAATGACTGCAATTAAAAAAGGACTTTGGCAAAACTTTAGCTTCATCTCGGCTAATTAGCCACTGGCTGTTGAACCATGCAATTTCAGCACGTTCTTGTAACTTGTAATTTTTTTTTAAAAGATTTTTTTAGGTCTGCACTCTGTTCTTTCATTTGCTCTGCTTAATTCGATTTTAATCTCCTTTCATTTTCATGTACTTGGCAGCTGTTGAAATGTACAAAACCAGACAACATGCTGCATTTCTTGATTTTGCTTTTTCTTCTTATCTGGCATCGAAATTAATTATTATGACAAAAAATCGGATCATATGCAGCACAAAGAAGATAAGAAATATTTAATTGAATTGAGTCAAATTATTGTAGCATGAAAAACCTTTCATTGAGGTGATTGTTGAAATTATATATACCGATTTCAGATAATAATTGTCAATAAAAAAATAAAGAATTCTTGAATCAAGAATCGCAATTTTACTAAATCATTAATAACTGTGCTTACTTTAATTACATTTGAGAATTTGCTTACAATTTTAAATTCCCATCCTTAATGAACGTCTGCCAATCTCAATCTCAATCTGAATCACTCACTGTGTATTTATAAACCTTGAATGTCGGCCTTGTCAAAGGTCTACTGGGGAGTGGAGCTGACGGAGACATTGATATCTACCTACCAATCCAATCAATCAATCAAAAAGTTTACAGTTTGTGACCTTTGTTATGCTGTGCCAGCTCTCATTTTGGTGCCACTTATTGTGGACATTTTCCTTTCCTGAATTTAAAAGTAAAGTGATACTGAAACCGAAACTGATACTGTTACTGATGCTGAAACAGAAGCTGTCAGACTTCCGATTAGATCAAGATGCTTTTCTGGAGTAGAGTGAGTGAATAATCATGCGACACTTGAGCGACACTTCTGTTTTTTTTTTTTGTTGCTTGGTTGGTATACCCTACTGAACAGAGGGTGTTGTAATTTTGATGTTAAGTAAGAAAAGGGAAATTATATATAGATACTACATAAAAAAATCGAATAAAGTTGTGTTCTTGAAATGTGCGTATTTTTATTTTGTGAACTCTGTTTTAAAGCTAACTTAATAAAACTGACCAGATCAAGCTACTATATCTTGAAGCGCTCAAAGGTTCGCTTGATAGATATATATTTTAAGACACTTAATTAATCTAACTTTTTACAAGCACAATTATTCTTCAACCTTTTTTTTAACAATTATCTTACTTATTTCTTAATAGGAACAATCAGAAGAAAACATTTGGATTCTGGTTTTTAAAGGTATCTAAACTTCGGCGTTCCAAACTTAACTTTTCTCTTTTAGTTTTTTGCTTTTATTGGTTTTCTCTTATTTTTTTTAGGCATCTTCTCTAAGGCATTGCTATTAAGATATGGCCATTTATTCGTTACTTGACTGCTGTGTGGTGTTTGCATTGGGTGGGACTCTTGCACACGCAGAGATGTCACCGCTCTGACCTTGAACGGAAGCATTAATAATAAAAGTGTCCGAAATATGATCTGAAAATAAATATTAAATGAGGGTCCAAAGAAAAGCTGACATGTGTCCTGAATATACATCGAATTACAAATTATGTTAATTTTTTTTTTGACCTCTTAGCATATCCTTTTTTTTACTTAAATAATGCGTTTTAGCTAAAAACTATTTGTCATTAATCGAAATTTCGAAGTTTGAATTTTACATAAACTAGTAAATAGTAAAATAATATAAATGTTAAACCGAAAATAAGTATTTTTTTGAACAAATATAAAACATTTTCATGTTAAGTACTTACCTTTTCCATCAATGAAAAAACTTGACGGAACTTTTAAGGCACTCGAAAACCTTAAGTCAACTTACCTGCAGCTTTAAGTTACCTTTAAATTATCTGCTCTACCAAAAAAAAAATCTCCTTGAAAGCTTCAAATTGGATAAAAAATTGTGTCATTGTGTCTGAAAGTAAGTAGCCACTTAAAAGTCAGCAGGATTAAATGATTTGACAATTTTATGGGTCTCTATTAACATGTTATGCATAATTTTCACAGTGCTCAAGTCTCAAGTGAGCCACCCGCAGATAAAGTCTTCATATTTTCCACCGTATTTTATAACATTTTATGGTGCTCAAATTTAATGCCACGTTTTGCTTCACCATCCTTGTAAGACGGCGGCAGAAGGTGGCAGAAGCCGCAGCAGCAGCTTTTTAATTCAGTGCTTACCTTGTTTTATACGCTCTTTTCAGAAAAACTCACCTCCAATATTAATCTCAGCCTGCGCTCCACTCAATTCTCGTTTGTTTGCTTAAGCCAAAACCAACTTTACTTGCAACGGCTGCCATTGCACGTAGTTCCATAGCTTGCCCCATCAGACAGCGACGTGTTGGGTTTTCGGGGCTTGCGTTTTTGGGGTCTCTGCATTTGCTGGGTGGTCAGCTGAATGCTGCAGTGCAACTCTGACTTTTTGGCTCTTTTTTTGTATGCATTTTCGTTGACTTATATTCACATACCCTGCACCCATTAAACATTATTGAAAAAAAAGTGGTAGATTTGCATATGTAAGTGGCTGGCAAAAGTTGGTAACTCCGACTATTTAAGGTATTTATATAAATGAGTTTAAGCTCGAATTACAAGTCCTGTTTTCTGTATTTTTATATGATAAAATAGCATGTTAAAAATTAAATAAATTAAAAAATTATTAAGCAATTAAATTACAAATGTTATTTAAACATTAATTACCGAAAAGGTAGTCAAATCTTGCTACTGACTCAAGCAGTAAAGTCTGTAACTGGTCCAATTTCCTAAGCTTTTTTTTTATATATGTACTAGTTAAAGGGTATCATCGAGATGTGCACACTTAAATAGAGCACTTTTACTTGTATTTATAAATGTTTTTTTTTTTTGTGATTTGTTTGCATTTTAATATCAGAGGCCAAAAGAGTCTCAACAGAGTCGGCCGCGCCTCCAGTTGTTTCGCTCGTCATTTTATTCGCTTGTGCGCATTTTATAGACATGAATCTGGCCAAAACTGGCATTGCGGGGTGGTGCAGGGAGGACTGTACACATTGTTTTACTGCGGCTTATGTGTCATTTTTTTTATTATTTTTGGGCTGTTTTTTGCGAGTCCTGAAATGGATGTGTGTCGTTATTTCAGACGCAGCTTTTTTTCAATGGGGGTTAAAAATGTAAGCGAGAAGCAAGCATACGTGGCACGTGCAACATATCCTTAACAGGATTGTCACGGGTAGCCAACCATTTATGGCAAGGCAAGATAGGTGGTCAGAGTTTATGTTTTTGGGGCTTGGCCTGGCTGGCACCTGTGGCGAATCGTTGCCGAATTGTGAGAAACCGAAAAAAGTGTTGCAAGAGCAGTTGAGACCAGACCGAAAATACTGGTTTGAAGCGTGTCAAATTGCTTTGAAGTTAGTTTGCTGTATTGGATGGCAGCAGCAGCTGCTGCTAACTCCAACTTTAGCCACCAAACTGCAATATTAATATCAATATCAATATCAATAGTGGAGAACCAACCCACGCGGTCAACTCTGGGTGCACTGCACCCAAATCGCATCCCAGTCAAATTGCCATCTAATAAGCACACACACACAATATGCCAATCAATCATTTCTGCATACACAGCTGGCAATGGATATTATAATTTTGTCATGAAGTGGGGGGAATCCATAGATGTATCTATGTAATCAAGTGCACAAAACCAAAACCAGTTCTGATTTTAACAAATTTGTTTTTAATTACACAATTTTCTTTAAGGTTTATGGATTGAAGTAAAATGTGTACAATTATTTTTTTTTTTAAATAAAATGGCAATTGTGTATTATTTTTATATCTAAGTTGTTTAATAATTCCATATAATGTTAATATAACTAAAAATAATTGGATCAAGAAATTACATAATTTATATAAAACTAAAAATGGTTTTTTTTAATTATTTGTAATTAATGCTTTGCTAAATTTAGCTTGTTTTACGACATCCGAACACTTTTATGAGTGTTATCGATATATAAAATATATATATATATATAAAATATATGAAATCTTCTTCTTCAGCTGAGCTTTCATTATGAAGCGTATTTCATTTTCGATGTGTCTTAATTAGCTAATTTTCTGGTATCTCAGTACGTTTTGTAATTTGATTTTTATGGCAGGCTTAAATTGCACTAGTTGACTTGGCCCTATGCAGCAGGCAATTAACTTGGTCGGCATGCCGTTTTTCGCCGCCGCCCCTTGTGCGGTCCGCACCTGCCTTGAACCCAATTCTCCCCACTTCGTAGAGGTAACACTCTAATGATATGTTTGCCATGTCCATATTCTGTATACAATTCAAAATTTTTTTTGTAATTTCATGTTAGGGCGGCTACCGTTGATTGAATTGAATTATCAGCCATTCAGCAGCGCAGATTCGTAAAAACCAACTCGGAATCTAAAGCCAAATGGTCAGTAAAGTGGCCAACAGCAAGTGTGGCTATAACTTATAAATGGTTGTTGCAGTTCAAGTTGCGATCTGTGATCTGCGATCTGCGATCTGTGATCACAGTTTGCAACGCTTTTTATCTGTGGCAATAATTGAAGGCAATTAAATTCATAAATTTTAATGATTTATTTTCGCTTTGCACGCTTAGCAAGCACATTGAATTAATTCTTGAGCTAAATGCAACAGGGTGCTGCCGCCAGCTATTCAAATAAATAAATTAAGAATATTATAAGAACATATTATATGATAATAAATAATTCATGTTAAACGATAAATGTTAATAGTCAATATTTCAAAGCACAAAACTCATATATAATTCAAGATGTCAATTTGTCCGACCTAAGTTGAGTTAATATTATATGTCTCCAACTGAATCATCCTGTATAAACAATATGCAATGATTTCTAAGCAATTTGTGTAAGTTAATTAGTATTAAATATTTGAAGCAACTAGCGACTTGTGTAAGAACAAATAGAGACCAGACACATGAGTGGGCAATGCAATAATTGATACACCCAAAGTGGAGGGCGAGAAATCGCACCACCAACTGTACAATTCCATTATGGAGAGTGGCGTTGGTTGTGCTTCACTGCACCAGTGGGCAATGTGGTGCAGTTAGAGTTGAGTACATCCAAATAATATGGAAATCAAATTTTTGAGTGTGTCGAATGCAAGAATTTCAATGCCAATGCAGTGGTGCGTGATGTGGATTTCAAAAGGGGGCCTTGCGGTGGAATTGGCCACGTGGTTGCCAACTGGCGTTGCGCTTTTATTGTGTTGGCTATATGCAATTTAAATATTAATTGGCCAAGTGTTGAACGCGTTAATTTGCCTAATGATCCGGTAGGTTGACCAACTGGTTAGATGTCCAACACCCGCGGCGACTTTTCTTGTAGAATTTGCCCGTAATTATGTTGTTTTACAGCCAGCGTAATTAATTAATCATGATTTGTTTATGAATATGCATTATCGAACTTCAAATTGCACAATAAACAACTGCAAATGGGCCAAAAACAACATCTGGTTAACTGCCTGGCTGAACACCTAGTACAAAAGCCAAAATATATATTAGCTACACTCTTGAAAACAAATACTTACTTAACTCAAGTAAAAAGAGTGTATGTAAATATATTTAAGTAAATTTATTTAGTAGATGGTAAAATTTTCGCTGAGTGCAGCCACACAATTAAGCTTGAATAATTAAGCAGACATTGACAATCGGCAGGCCATTTGGCAATGCAATTTACGAGCAGATTTTGTCTTTTGTATTCTGCATAATTAATTAGCATAAACTGGCCGCAGACTGTCCACACCCACTGTGCATTGTTCAACTTATGACTGCAACTGTGGTAATTCTAATTCGGCATAGCCTGTCCTCGAGTGCCCTAAAACACCATCTGCAGTTTATCTTGCTTTTGCAGCTGCTTTTTAAGAGTTTCGCATGGAATTTTATTTATTTTTATCTAATTGTGGGTCAATTATGGCAAGTGTCATAAAATTAAGGCGTAAAATATATATATACCAAAAATGCGCTAGTAAGGAGAGATTGACTTGCAGATACCCTTATTTGCATATATAATTTATATAAGTCAAGGTTACTGAAAGTTGAAAATAATTTATTTTGCACATAAATGCTTACAGTTGTTCAATAATATGTCTTGAAAACTATTTACTACAAAATGTCTCGTTTATTTTTATATTATATTTCGATATTAGCGAAGCAGGTGAAGTTATCGATAATATGAAATATAGTAATCCACGAATGATATGCGGAACTTATATTCTTAATTCTCTAGCAATTTTTGTCTCTGAGATCGACTTTTTCATGTAGACGAATATACCAATATCAACTCGACTGGTGATGCTGATCAAGATTAAGTGCCTAAATTCATTTATAGTCTGTTCAGGGTATACAAATAATGTACACTTAACAGAGAGTATAAATTCACATTTAAATCTATATATATATATATCTTCTCTGAGTGTTATGTTACGATGTTATACAAATTACAATAAAATGTGTATTTTAATATATATAAATAATATTCCCAATAAGAACAATTTATTATAGTGTTAGAGTGCATGTAAACATTAAGAATAAATGTTTTAAAATAAATCATAAGACTGTTCTCATCCATTAGTATATGTCTAAAGAACTTAATTACTATACTTCGAAAAATAAAGTATATCAATACTATTAGCAAGTGTCAGTAAGAGTTCAAATACAATTTCCTGATACATATTATTATTTAATTAACACCTATTTGCATTATTCAATATATGTATGCATAAATGTACCGTAGAGGCAAACTTGTAGCGCACCCATCTGAAATGATAATTATAGCTCACAAATTGCTGGATAGGTGGGCTTACACACAATCTGTAGATTGCACTTGAGTAGTTCAGCCTACATGTCGGCAAATGGCTCAGAAAAATAAATAAATAAAATAAACCACACACACACAAAATAGTGTGTAGAAAAATAAGAATATACTGAAAGCGAAGGTGACAACGGGAATATAATTTATAATGTTGCGCATGCAGCAAATATGTCAAAACACACCCGACACGCCCCCAAAAATTATACACATTTATGCACTCAAAAAAAATTATAATTTTTAGAATGTAGCGAAAGTCATTTCGCACTTTTTTTTAAACGATTTTTTACTTTTTTTTTTTACTAATAAATAAATATAATATTAATAAATTTGTTTACACAATAAAGAAATTATTTTTAGATAACAAAATTTACTCTTAGCTTCGAGAAATAACTATGAACTTATTTTAATATAAATAATAAAATAAATTAAAGCAGCTTAAATGTATTTTTTATTTTTAAAATGTGTTTCGTAAACTATATCAAAAAATCAAAAAATTCTTTTGGCCTACGGCAGGAATTACTTTAATTTTTATTTCAGTTAAATTTTATTGTTTTTTTTTTTGAGTGCTTGTAAAAACATTTGTAGAGGGAGTTCAACAGAGCAAGTTGCATTTTGGTTTATTTAAATAAAATTGGGCGCTGGCGTATCGGACAGAGAGTTGAGCAAATTAAGTTGCCGCTATGTGGTACATGCAACACACACACAAACACACACTTATAGATGTGGCGCCTATCGAATGCAAATCATCGAATTCGTTATTAAATGTGTTTCTTGTGTTGCTTGTTGCTTGTTGTTGTTGTTGTTGCTTGTGTGTCAGGTAAAACAATAAGGCGAACAGAAACAGCAACAACAACATCAACAACTATTGCAAAGTGTGGCAAATGCAACATCAAGATTGAATGTACTGCTCTAAAGAAATGCTGCAACATGTGGCAACAACAGCGGCAGCAATACTCAATTTTATGTCTTTTGTTTTGTGTGCTGCGCTTTTATTTTTAATTTGCAAACTTTTCGTTTCTGCTCAGTTTCGATGCAGTTCAATGATTAAAGAGGCAAAACGCCCAGAAATTGGTTTACAATTTTATATATATATTTTTTTTTCTGCTCGCTTTTCGATTTGAGCTGTTGTTATTGTTTTTTGCTGTGGCCCGTGGCATGTTGCAAGCTGTGGCAAACTGACGGCAGGCCGGCTCCCTAAGCGTTGTACTAGCCACACAAAATTCATAAGAATTTTTTAATTTACTGACTCCAACCCGTCATCCCGCCTGCCCCCCCTTGTTGCCTTGTTAGCTGTTTATTATGTGAGCGGCTTTTGTTGGGCGTGGTATGCTGGGCATTTTTTCCTCTTTTTTTTTTTTTTGGAAAGGCACGAATCGATAAGATCGAAGTGTTCAACATTCATAGCAAATAATGAGTGCTAATTGTTCAATGCACGGAAGTTCAATCGCTTGTCTACACACACACACACGTACACATACACACGTACACACACACGCACACACACACACACACGCACACACACACGCACATTAGTAAACAGCCCAAAACTAATAAAAAAATAGCAGCCGGTTGGCAATTAAAATTCCATTCCGACATTTGAGCAAGACTGAAAGCAAGGTCAGGGCAGCATTTGCAGTGACAAACGCAAAATGCAACAGTAATTGATGTACTTACAAGAATTTATACACTGAGAGAAAAACAGATGTTATTAAAATATATTTTTTTTTAATTTAGAATGAAATTCAGCAATTAAATCTTAGAGTAAAACAAATAATGCACTGAAAAAAATATGACAAAATAGTTAAATATATTAGAGACTTAAGTTAATGTTAAACTTACTTATTATTGAAAAACAATTGCTCAATTTATGAGCATCTATCTACCGAAATTGTACTCTGCTAAAGTGATCAAAACACATGAATATTTGAAGACTATTCGAGATATTAACACTTTCTCTCAGTGTATATTGTGTTTGATAGCCATTTCCAGCTATAAGCCCGCTAAATCGTTGGCAATATCTAGCTAAATCACTGGCAACATGGCTTTGGCAACATATTCCTCGTATCTCGTTTCGGCCTCGACTTCGAGTTCGACTTCGGCTTCGGCTTTGGCTTTTGGCTAAAACCAGCTTCGAGCCGCGATTAACGTTGTAATTCGATTACTCTTGTGCCACATTGTTCTGCTGGTGCTCTCATTGTACTGTTACTATTATTATTGGCTGTATGTGTGTGTGTTGTGTGTGTGGTGTGTGTATGCATTTGTTGCTCTGGTTATTGCTATTGCTTTTGCTTTTGTGTCTTTGGATCAGTCGCCGGCGTCTCAGCCAGCTTTGTGTGTCTCTTGAGGTATATATTAGAGCCAAAAGCCAACAGTCAGCACAGTTCGTTAACAGTCCTAGTCCGAGATTCTAGGAGGTTCAACCAGCGTCCAGCGACCAGTCGTCGTCGTCGTCGTGTGTGTAGTTTGTTTTCTGTTACTCCCAGTTAAACCAAATCCAATCCCAAATCCTTTGAACGTTCGGTTCGAAACGAAATCAACTCAACTTTTGTGATTAACTTTTTGTGAAACAAAAATGAAGCCATTTGTAAGTAAAAACAAAAAAGTGTGTTTAACTCAACTAAAATATTATTAAATACTTTTAATAATTGTTGTACATGATTTAGTTTGTGAAAAGGATACATTAGCTGCATTGGATATGACATAGTCAAAAAAAGGATAGTAAAGGAATCTTTGTAATACTCCATGTTCTGAAAGTGATTAGGACTCAAGTCTATAATTCTTTTGATACATTTATTTCTTTATAAATATGTTACTAAGAATCTGTACTTAAATTCAAAATTAAACTCAAAGAATCTTTAACTGATATTAATTTCGAAAATGTTTAGAAGGGATCAAAAATATTTTTCTTGTTTTTAAATATTTAGCCATAAAAAAATGCTTTGGTTTGTAAAAGTTTAGAAAATTTATTACAAATTGGAAAAAAACACATCCAACAGAGTAGAAAAAATATTTAACCATTAAATACTAAATCTGAAGAGGATAAATTCTATTTGTATATCGCAGGCTAAAAATTTAAATTTGTATATATATATTTTTTAGATTAGATTTCTTTATAAATAAGTTTCTTTTTTTTTATATGTAAAGTTTTCTAGATTCAGCATTAATTTTGCATAATATTAAATAAATAATTTGCAGGAGTAGCTGATTTGTTAGAACATTTAATTAAATTCAGTAAGAAATGTGAAGGTTTTTCATTTGGAAATTTATCCTTGTTTATTTGCTGACATTTTTACAATTTAAGTTTTAATTATAAAACGATGAATCCCGCTGTGCCTATTTGTCAACCATCAGTTTGCAGGCCAAGTTAAATAATTTGGGTGCATGTCAAGTGGCACACAGAGAAAATCAGAAACAGCTGCTGCCAACAGCAGCGGCAGTTGACATGTTGCATGTGGCATAGTCAAAGATTGCTTGCTTATGCGACTGCTCCACATAATAATAATGGCCACTCTTGCAAATGCGGTAATATCTACGACTTGGCTAATAGCAACGTGTATCTCCAATCGAAATCAAATCAAATGTTTCACTTGACAGCGCACGAAGATACACACATGTTTGTGTGTGTGTGTTGTGTGTGTGTTTGTTGTGAAGGCGTGTGTTGGATGGTCCGAGGCGAAAGCGAAAGTGAAAGAGAAACGAAGGAAATTGCCAACTTTTAAACTCGCCAACTGGCAAAATGACCAACTTTGCAAACTTCATTTGTCGACTGACAATCGCAATTACAAAACACAAATTAAATAAGAAATTTCACAATTCTATTCTTGAAATGGCAATTGTTAAATTTAAGCATGATTTTAATAGACTGAATTTAAAAGTGTTTTATTTGCGAGACGCGCTTAATTTAATTTTATTACTCTATTCTCTGTCTCTCTCTCTCTCTCTTTCTCTGCAGTTGATTGCCGCAGCGCTGCTCATCTCGACGGTGTCCGCCTCTTGGCACGGTGCTGTCTCCACACAATATCAGCACTTGGATCCGCATAGCCACACCTATTCGTATGGCTACGCCGATCCCAATTCACAGAAGCATGAGACTCGTGCCCACGATGGCACCACGCGCGGCTCCTATTCCTATGTGGACGGACATGGCCACTTGCAGTCGGTGTCCTATACAGCGGATCCCCATCATGGCTTCAATGCGGTCGGCACCAATCTGCCCCAGGCGCCAGTGCATCATGCCCATGCTCCCGTCTATGCCGCCGCTCATGACCATGCCGCCTATGTGCCATATGCTCATCATGCGCATGGCATCCACATTCCGGTGCTGACCCACGGCGGCGTCCCCGTCGATACACCCGAGGTGCAACATGCCAAGGCTGCCCATGCGGCCGCACATGCCGCCGCTGCCCATGGCGCCCATGATGGTCATCATCTTTACAAGCGTTCGATTTATGGCGGCGGTTGGGGATATAATGCGGCTCCCGCTCATGTCTCCCTGACACACGGTGGCGTCCCCGTTGATACACCCGAGGTGCAACATGCCAAGGCCGAGCATTATGCAGCCCATGCCAAGGCACTCGGTCACTCGGCACATGCCCATGGCGCCCCCATTGAGACGCCCGAGGTGCAGCACGCCAAGGCCGCGCATTTTGCTGCCCATGCCGCGGCTCGTTCCGGTGGACATGCGATTGCTCCGATTGCCCATGGCGGCTATCATGTGCCCGTGATCCACAATGGTGTTCCGGTTGATACGCCCGAGGTGCAGCACGCCAAGGCTGCCCACTATGCCGCTCTCTCGCAGGCATCCGCTCATGGCGGCAGCTCGCACAGCTCCTGGGATGAGGGTCACTACGATGGTCGCTGGGAGGGCGGTCACGATAGCCACGCCCACAGCTATGCCACAGGTTACGCGCACAAGGGTCCCATTCACATTCCCGTCATCCACAATGGTGTTCCCGTTGAGCCAGCCGAGGTGCAACATGCTCGTGCCGCCCATCTGAATGCGGTTGCAGCTGCCAGTCATGGCGGTGCCGCCGGACACGCCGGACAAGGTTACTACGGCGGCTCTGCCCACGAGGATGATGGCCAATACCATGCCCACTACAATCACTATTAAGGAGGAGTTATTGCCATTGTGACAACGATAAACGACGAGCAACCCAAGACTATCTGCCCGAGACAACCGAAGCAAGCTAGCGTCTCCCTCTCTCTTTCTCTCTCTCTCTCTATCTATGTCTCCTTCTCGCAACCATCTCTGTTATAGAGGAACACCTTAACAGAAAACAACTACACACGGGAGATTTGAGCAGCTGTCTCATTTGCCCGCTTCAGTTTCTATCCCATCTCTGACTTCTTAAGTAGAAATCTCTCAAACTATTTCCAGTACTTAACTACCTTTCTTCACTCTCTTTCTCTCTTTCTCACTCCCATTCTCTCTTCTCACTAGCTCTGCTCCTCAACTTTATTTAATTCTCCTTTGACTTTAGAGCAACGCTGAACGATAATGTTGTAAATAATTGTTGTAATTTTCTATGTATCTTGCATCCACGTGCAACCGATATGTATCTATAAATATTATTATATGAAACTGCAAACAGACAAATAAACTGCAAAAATGTATTTGATCACAAAAAAAATTGCAATTGTGTTTTTATTTCTTTACTACAAATAAACATTTAACTATGTTATTTTTGAATGTGTGCAATTATTGAATAGCTTGGGTTTTTTTCCTGTATTTTATTCGTATTTACAAATAGTTTATTTGTATTTATTTATTCTAAAAAATACAAACTATTTTCAATTGCAAATAAGATGAGTAGCTGTAACCAAATGAAAGTCTAAAGTATATTTTATGAGATGAGGAAAAGCATCTTTATATAAAATATATTTATAAGTTTTGATTTATTTTATTTAAAAGGCTACAAATTCCAGTACATCCTTACCTGAAGATGATGTGAATTACATTTTTTCAGGAGAGTTGATTGAACTCATCAGACGTTTTTAAAGTTTTTTTTTTTTTTTTTTTTTTGCAGATTTTTATCCCTTTTTTTGCCAGACTACTCAGGTGACTTCCAAGAAAAGTTTGCATTTTCCAAGAAGTTCATTACAAAAAATTGTGTCTCTTTCGACAAACCCGGCGAAAGAGTGGGTTTATCATATGAATTGCCATTTCATAGGCTTTAAACCAGTGTGTTACGCATTTTATGGCATAAAATTAATTTTTCTTTTGCTTTCTGGTGACAGTTTGTTGAACTTCGTCCTTGTTTTATTACAGTTTCAAATTGAGAAAAAAAAGATGTTGAAGTATCTGGGGAATAAAAATGTTGTTTGTATAATTTTAAATACATAAAAGCTTTAAATATTATTAAATAAGCATAACTAAATACTTGATTCTAGTTCATGGGTTTTACTGAAAATCTTACTTACTTTTATTACTAGTTGAAGCATTTTTTTTAAGTCGAATTTCTATGTCTGTACTTTTGGAATTTTTGTCTGTAACATTTTAGAGTAGCATTCTCTATACTTGTAAATGTGCTTGTCTGTGTGTGGGTGTGTTTGTATACATGTATTTGCATAGCAGAGATTGAAATATGCATGCCACGTTGCCAATAAAGGAATTTGAACTATTTTGAACAGTGCAGCAAATTGTTTTCTATGAAACGGCAGATGGCTCAAATAGCTTCGCGCTTCGACTATCAATTTGGAAAATCAATTTTGGTATTAGTAATTTTCACCTAAACTATTTACAGAACCCTTATAAATTGGCTACAACCGTATGTGGCTGCTGTTCAATAGAAAATATATACATATATATTTTTTATTTGTGTGGCTGATGAATTTATTTGCAAGGCCTCATGTTAGGAGGCCATAAATTGAAATGCAACCTTTGCACTAGTCAATAACCTCGGCGGCCCAAATCGAGCCGTGGCAAGCCAACTAATTAAAAATTAACAATTGAAGCGGCTCACGCAAAGGTCATAGGACAAGTGGGCAACACGGTTCGATTTTACTTCGCATAAATAACAGAAGGGTCACGCAGTCGAATTTTACCACCCAACCACCAAATTAGTAAAGTGCCCTAATCCTGCACTGAGCGAAATATATGGCATCCTTTTCTAAATCCAAGTCAATGTGGAGAGTTTTTTATAGATGAAAAAGTTCTCTTCAAAAAATTTCTATAACCTTTTTGTTTAAATTAAAATATTTCACAGCAAATTGCACTAAAGGGATAAAAATAAATTAATTTCAACCGAAATTTTAGCTTAAATGGGGTTGTCTGTGTTTGGGCCAAGCCAAACGACCTTGAGATGAAATACAGCTTTTGCATAGCAACAGGTGTTGCTTAAAATTAGTGCACTTATTTGATCTAATCTAATTTAATTTCATTTAATTAATTATGCCACTGGTAAAAAGAATGCGCAATTGAAATAATTTAAATTGCCAACCAGCATTGGGCATAAATGGCCAGCTCAGAATGTCTGTGTGTGTGTGTGTGTGTATGTGAGTGGCTGCAAAATAGTTAGTTGCAACAGTAGCTTGACCGTAACGTGCTGTTGATTCAGCTTGCCACAAGCTGTGGGGCGTGGCACGCAGCCCACGTCAAAAGTGAATGTGCTACATTTTTGTTGTCTTTGTTGTTGGGCCAAATCATTTTTATTTTTTTCTTCTTGCTAGCTTTATTATTGCAATTTTTGGCGTTGATTTGCACAAGTGGCAAGCAGACTCGCTTCTTGCTTCTTGCCACGACTTTGATTACCTCATTTGTGTATTTTATACTCAATACCCTGTACAAAAAAGTTTAATCAAATTTAATCAGCTTTAACTAAAAAAATGATGAAGTCATTTTTATTTATTCTACTTCGTTGTAATTTGTAAATCTAAAAAATTAACTTTCTGAAAAATATGAACTCTCTGTTAAAATACAGAATTTTATTAGTCCAATTTTTTTTTTATTGACTAGTAAACAATTTGTTTGTGTTTGTACTGGTTAAAGGGCATCTTTAAGTTGTTAACGTATTTGATTTAATGTACGCTCATATTTCAAAAGAATCGAAGAATTTCGTTTGTGGCTGTCATTTGCATGCACAGCAATTTGGCAACCAGTTTGCTCTTGCCGCCAGCCAGAAAGAACGGCGATTAATTGGAGGGTCAGTTCCACTTCCACTTCCACTTCTTCCACTTGTAGTTCCAGCCCAGCGGCCAACGTCAGTCAAAACACCAACAACCGCTAAGCAAACAACTGTTAGCCAACAAATTTGAATAAAATAACACAATTACGAAGCCATTTTCCGACACTTCGTTCTCTTCTATCTTTTAGCAAATTGATATTCCATTTTATTATTACTTATTTTTTTTTTTTGCTGTTGTTGTTGTTGGTTAGTAGGCGTTTACTTGGAGCATTTTGCATATATTTTTGGCATTAAAGTGGCTTTTATGTTTTGCATCAATTTAATTTATGGCCAAGGCGTTAATTTATAGCCTAATTGAACCAATTTGAATATATTTCAAAGCGCCTTTGTGTTGAAATGCATATTGCATGCAAAGCAAATAAAACTCGACTTCAACTTGGGAGTTTCATATTTTACTTTTATTGCATGATTTTTAATATCATGTTATTATAAAGGATTTGATGAAAATGTATGAAAATAATTGATGTGCGCTCTGAATGAGTGGGTTTAAAATATAAATAAGTTACACATTTGCTGGCAAATTTTTAAAAATATTATAGACAAATTAATGTTCAAATCTTGCAGAATACAAAACCAGACGGATTAAATGACCCAAACAGGCGCCACCTTTCCACAATAAATCTAATTCCGAATGAAGCTCTGAAGAAAGCAAAGGATTCAACTGTTCCCCAGTTGGACACACCTACAAGGATGTGCCCGGCGGATAAGAGTTTTGCTCGCGGGATCCTTGTGGGTGTTGTGCTGCTAATAATCGGAAAAGTTGTGCTATCAAGAAACAGGATACGGGACTTACGGGACGATTCTCATAAGTGATCTACAGAAGAAAGTTGGTATGGGGAAATATCTCCAGCGTAGAAGGTGGACACAAAGCACCCAGGAAGGCGGCAAATTCCGTAGATTTTTATCAACAATTTTACGAGATGTCATCTGCAAATGTTGGGACGAGAGCATGTCTTAGCATAGCCAGAAAGTCATAGTGTACATCACAAGGGCAATATGGATATACCTAATGGTAATCTTGGGATGAAAGGCTGACATAGAGATGCTGAAATCATTTTGGGTGCTGAAATCCTATTGGCACAACCTATGAACAAACTGGCAAACAGAATGGATGTCGGCGTGGACGAAAATAAATGTAGGAGGTGTTTCCTAGAAATCCACATTCAAATTTTGTTGAATTTTGTACTTAAATGGCGGTTATATTTTATATTCATGTTTGATCAGCACATAGAATTTTACAAAAAATAATTCGGGAAAATGAGCACTTCAAACAATTCAAAAACTGGCCTGATTTGAGGCAGTCGTTTTTTTTTTTTTTTTTTTTTAATAAACACTTGATGAAAGTGTTGATGATCTACGCTACGCACAATTAAAACATTTGGTTTGTATTTTATTAAAAATTATGATTTGTTATAGAAAATATGTTAAAAGTTGATTAAATTAAATATTCCGTATAAAGGAAGTTTGCTTAGAAGCTGTAAAAGATTTTGCTTTTCAATTTTGTTGCCGAAAAAAAAAAAAAGCAAGAGCTGCAAATGCAGCAGCGATTTGAAACAATAAGCAGAGATAAAGCAACACTGCAACAAAATGTTGCAGTTGCCGCTGCTGATGCGGCAAATGCGCTGCGAATATTTGCCAAGCTTGCACAACAAAGTAAACAAAAGGAAAATGCGATTGCTGATTGTTGTCAGCTGTCTGCCAAACGATTTTCCAAGGCTTTCCTCCTTTTGGTGCAGCGGAAAAATCTCAAATTGAAATTCGATGCTTGCCACGTACGTGAGAATCTCAACACTTACCAGTATCCTATGTCTCCTAAGTGCGGCAAATAGCAAAAAAAAAAAAAAACTACTCTAAAATTGCTATTAAGATAACTTCTCAATCTTTCGCTCTTATTCCATCAATAACTAGTGTTGACTGTCATGTGAATGTGAAGCAAATCTGTTGTTGCCTGCTTTTAGGCATGTGGCTAATTTAGGTCACCATTTGACAATTAAAAGCATCTGTCAAAAGCTTATTAATCTGCCATAAAATTATGCATAACAATCCAAGCCAACAACCATGGACTAGTTCTGGACAACAGTGTTGCCCAAGTGATCAAATATCATAATAAATAATAGCCTAATTATAAAGCTATACCGATATTGTCATGGTAAAAGAAGACCATAATTTGTAAAATAAAAACACTTTATTCAAACTTTCTTTTTTTTAAAACTAGTCTTCGCTTTCATTTCATGTTTTTTATTGCTAGCTTTTTTGTCTCTGAAGCGATGGCAACTCTGCTAAAAACACACAAGTACCAAAATATTATTTATAGCCTTTTGGCAAAAGTTTAAATTGCTCGACAAACAGAGAAAGAGAGAGAGAGAGAGAGAGAGTGAGAGAGAGAGGGAGAGGGAGAGCGAGTAAGTAGAAGAGAAACAGACCATGTTGTAATTCCCATGTGCTGCTGTTGTTCTGATAGAAAACTTTGTCCAGCTGTTGGATGTCCCAGTTTGTAAAATACTACAAAGATTTATGACTGGCCGTGGAAACAGTCTTTAATTACACGAAGTGCACAAAAACATATTTAGACATGTAGAGTTTTGCTGGTGCTTTCTCGAATTTTAATATTCGTTTGCTTGGTATTCGACTAGAACTATGGCTATGGCTAAGAATAGAGATGACTTAAAGTGCTACCTTATCGTGGAGTTCATCTTTTTGGGGCATCTGTCTAGACCCAGTCGCTGCAAGGCACAAAGAGTGTAAGTTCTACGTTAAAGTTCAAAACAAGTTTGGCTGCGGCTTTATCCACTTACATCAAATTGCGTTCCGTTTCCGGCCAGACGGGAGCCGGAAGCAGCACAGCTGCGGGCGCTGGGGGCTGTGGTGCAGCACCACCGGCACCTCCGCCGCCACCAGCACCATTGCGTGCTCCCTGCCCACCGGCACCACCCTTGCCACCCTTGGAGCCATCGGGTCCGTCGGGGCCGTCAGCTCCATCCGCACCGTCCTCACCATCTGGTTGTGCACCGGCAGGACTTGGGCCGCCAGGCTGTCCCGATTGTCCGCTCTGTCCACCTTCACCGCCACCACCACCACCGCCGCCACCACCAGCGCCACCTGCTCCGCCAGCACCACCTCCACCGCCAGCACCGCCCAGAACGCTGCCAGCCTGACCACCCTGTCCACCGCCACCAGCACCGCCAGCACCCGCACCACCATCGGCACCTTCAGCACCACCCGAAGTGCCTGTCGCAGAGGCTGAGCTGTCAATTAGGAGCCCGTCATTCGCATCAGTGGCACTCGCATCGCCAGTCGAGGATTCAACGTATTCACCCTCCAGACCTGGCTGAGGCTTCCACAGGCCATCATCCTCGATAATTGACGGCTTATAGCTGCCATCGTCCTCGGGCAGCAGCTGTACCAGGAGCAAAACTGGCGGAGCTGGCGCCAACAAATAGGTGCCAACAGCTGGAAGAGTCAATGGCACCACATGTGCCACGCCCACATGGGCGATAGCCACAATCAGCAGCAACAGCTGCAGATAAAAATCTGATTAAATCCAAACATTTTAAATCTAAACAATTTAAACTATTTAAACTTTGAGATTCCTTGCAGAGCAAATCAAATAAAATCTAATAAATATTTTAAATATAGTAAGCCACATTTGTCATCTACAACATATATATATATATATATATATATATATATTGGTTTATATATGGACAGATGCACAAGTCTATATCGACTCAACAATTTATGCCGCTTATTTACTCCAAACATACACTTCTCGACACATGAATAGGACAACTTTTACACATTCTTCAAAAAGCAGACTGACAAAATATCGGAATATTCTGTTCATTTTAATTATATTACTGAAATTGAAGTTGGTCGGAATATTGATTTAACCTAGGATTGCACTAATTTATTTGCAACAGTTTTAGGATTTTATTTTTACTGATTTATTTTTTTGTTTATACATAAAGGCCCAATATAAAATCTTCCGTCAAGTAACATTTGATCTGGATTGAATACTGCTTTGAAATGTGCCCTGTTCAAGTGGCGAAATGTGTAATGAATTATGGCTCACAGTAAATATTTACACAAATTATAATTCACTTTGCAAGGAAATACAAAATTAAAATCATATATTTAAGACAATTTATTGCTCACCGCCGTTGTACGCATCCTGGAATCTGGAATATTATAGTCCTAACTCTTTGAGTCCGATCTCGGCAGAGGTTATTGTCGAACTGACTCCATTCAGTATGCCCTTGCCTAGTATATATATCAAATCTGTCCATATAGCGTTGATTAACTGAAACTGGGCTACGAGAATCTGACATTGTCTATAAATGGAAGCAGCTACTGAATAAGTCCCCTTTGATCTAATTTACGTCTAAATACTCTTTTCTTATATGAGCAATATCAATTACAATAATTTGCAATGTTCGTGTTACTCTGAGTGTGTGTGTAAACTTGGCTTACAAAACCCGTCAGTTCAAATACGCAGTTAAGTCTCTTGCTCTACCTCGAGAATGCTGAACTGCATTTGATTTACCTGAATGAATGAGTTAATAAATTGATTAATTGAAGGCGTTCCCCAACAGCTTTGATGACTCAAATCATACACTTTAAAAATGTTTATGACAATTCCTTCAAAAGTTTTTAATTTCAGCAATGTGTCCAGATAAAAGTTGTATAAAGTTCTTAAGCATAAAAACAACTTAAGACTAAATATGTATTTCATTAGTCATTAGTTATTTTTAGTATAGGGTATTTAAAGCAAAGCATATATTAATATGATATAAATTAAGCTGATCCAGATTCCTGCAATTTCTCAATACTTGATCTAATAAATAATTAAAATTTGTTCCAATTTAAATGAGCTGCTCTCAGCTTGTCAAGATAAGATTCCATTTATGGTCAAGAAAATTAACTCCGAGTGGTGTTGGCGTCTTTGATTCCAAGGTGGAGCGAGGATTGCATGTTGGATACAAAGTTAAGGCGTTTGAAGAGCTGTCTAACTGGTTTATTACCTACCAAAGTATCTCAATACTGTAGATCCATCAGCGTATCTGGTTCAACAAATATGAAAAAGTTCTGATTTGAAAAACTTTTATGTTTATCAGGCGTTTAAACCAAATTCAAACATATTCAATATTCGCAATCTGTCGGCTTTTAAATTTAATAAAATATTTAATTTTTAACAAGGGGACTGCAATCTGCTAGTGTATTCAAACTTAGGCGTGCCTAAGATTTATGGCATTTCTTGCCTCATATTAATCGTCGCTTCTCAAATAGTGCTTTACAGTGGCGGAAAATATTAAGTGCCTGGGTCTAGTTTTGTCTGCTATAGTTTCCGGCTTGCTCCACTGTGTTCCACGTAAATGATGAGCATCGAGTAAATCAATTAAGCCAACAAGCGAATGAAAACAAAAGACCGAACATAATCTGGAGCAGGAGCATGAGCAAACGACAACGAGGCTATTATAATCATCATTCTCGTTTTCTTCTCCATGTCCTTTTTCACGTCCTCTAACATTATTCAGGGCAATAGCAAGAAGGAAAGTGAAGGGGAAGCGGGTTATGTTGTGTTGCTAAACTAAATGGTTTGTGCGTGTGGCATCAGCCGATAAATACAGGCTCGTGGGATGCTTGCCCCTGAGCAGCAAGCAGTTAGTTAGTTGGCTAGTTAGCAAGCTACCTCCCCTTCCCCAAAACAAGGAACAACAACAACCAAGCTGCAAACCAATTAACCCAGTCGAGGGAATTACGAAACGCGACTTGCACGCGAAATAATGTTGCCAACTTGTGCTCATTTTTACTGAGATTCCATTTTCTGCTAGCATTGCGAATAATTCGATATGTTGTTTCAGCATTTACCAACACTGACCAGCTGACTGACTGTTTGCCAAGGTGCTGCTGGATGGACTATTAATCAAAACAGTGGCGCCAATCGAGGAGCAGCCGACGTAAACAATGGGCTTACATAAGCTGGCTTCGATTCGACCAGAGCAGCCAGCTATTTATTCATTCACACGTCCTGGTCGCTCCCTGGCAACAACGTCAACCACAACCCAAGCCCCATACCCAACCTCTGCACCCAAGAGGTGAAGAGTATATAAATAGTTTTGCTGGAGCTTTGAGCTGACGAACAGGCCCAGCCAAGTTGGCGTTGCTATCCACATCAAAGTAACACATAAAATATATATATAACCTTCAGAGTATAATTGTGTAAGACCTAAGGGTCTTTTGTATTAAATCTCATCACTCAACTAATTATATTTATTAATAAATATTTTCTTTGTTTATCCTACACAATTAAATGCAATGGCGAAATTTCTATCCGCAATAAACGAAGACTTTTTTGTTTTGTAGCAACTAAATGAAACTGATTTTTGTTGTGCGACACAAAAAGGCTTTTACGTGTCTCACACTTGTGTGTATGTGTGTGTGTGTATGTGTGTGTGTGTATGTGTGTGTGTGTGTATATGTGTGTATGTGTGTGTGTGTGTGTTCTTAGTTTGGGAAGACCGCACGATGAGCAGATCTAATACGGTTTACAGAAATGATTACAACTGGGCGAATGCTTAATGAGAAATGTTTGTGTGTGTAGTGTGTTGTGTGTTGTGTGTGTCTCTGCACACACGATTGCTTGCTTCCGAAATAAGTATGTGAGCAGCATTTCAAGCAACTGAAAACTAGGATACTTCATCAGACAGAGACTCGAGTATCTTTCCAATTGTAAATTCATTGAACGCCCATGTTTCCAATTAAAGAATCTGCCATGCTGGAAATTGGATTTATTTATTTGCACAAATAATAGGAATGGAAAGCCACATAGAAACACCATCTGGAAATCAAATAAAGAAATTGGTTAGTATGATTAGGTTGAAAAATGTTTATGTTGAAGAATTACATTGGGGATTCTATAAAAAAGTTAAGTAAAATACATAAAACATTAAACAAATTTTGAATTTAACTCCTTTGCTTGCTATAACAATATATAAAGTGTTGTACTTTGTTTAAAATAAATATGATTTAGTTACACAATATTTTTCTGCACTTTAGTTGCTCTAGAAAAAGCTTTTTCTATTGTTCCACAATAAAAACCAGCATCGTTTTTAGTTACTTTTTGGCCAACAAATATTACACCTAAACGAGGACATTTCTCGTTTTCAGAGAATGTTTCCCCATTTACCTTTAGAATATGTGAAGTGAGATGATTTATGATGTTTGTTGCAAGTACTCGTGCCACGTACATATTGCTGACACCACACAAAAATGAACCCCTATTTGACTGCAGACCAACAGTAAGTGCCATGTGGTGGCCAAGAGCCCGGGGGATGGCATTTTGAGGGAACATGAAGAGTCGTTACAACTGTCACAATATGCGTGGCCATCAATAGCAAAGTGAAAATGCAGCCAGACAAACATATTAAATACAATTCGCATTTAATTCACAATAAATCATTGAAAATCATCTCATCTGCATCATAAGCAGCCATAAAAAAAGAGTCCAAGAATAACTGCTGAACAAAGAAATCGAGTTGTGGAAACGCTTTGAAAAAACCGTCAAAAGGAATCCCGCTGAAAGGTTGAAAAATGGTTGTCGGTGAGTCGTGCAAAATACGATTATATAAGTATATACATATATATATATATATATATATATGTATGTATCTGTGTGTGTGTATAACTTTTATTGTGTGAGCTGTGTTATGCATTGAAAGGAAGTCCTTCGAGCCAACAAAATATATATTCTTGAGTCGAGATAAATATAAAAAAGAAATATAATATTTATCACTAAAAGTCTACTTTTGCAAGTAGTTTGTTAACGAAGCGTCAAATTATTTTTTCTGGTGTTTGATATATATTTTTTAAGTTTACACCTCAGTTTTTTTTTGTGCGAGTAAAATTACTCTTTTATATATCTTCTGTATAGGCATTACTTATGTTATTCAGTGCGTTTGAAACAGTTGCCGATTACACTTAAAAAAAAAGAGTTAAATTGTTAACTATTAATTTTCTTTTAATATAATTCCTCCTCCGCATTTCTCTTTTATTCTCAAAATTACTAGTGTGGACTGTCATGTGAATGCATGGAAAATCATGTTGTTGTATGTGGTTTATATATGTCAACATTTAAATGCCACTCGACAATTGAAAGCATCTGTCAAAAGCTTATTAAAATGTCATCAAATTATGCATAACAACCGAAGCCAACCCACAAATGCTCGAACCTTGGCTCAGTGCTGGACACCAGGGTTGCCAACAGATATTGAATTAGCTCAAAATAAAAATGTACTTATTAAATTTCTTATAAACTGACTATGCTGATAAACACAATAAATGTAAGAAATATTGTTTTCAAAATTTTATTTAATGCTTATGCATATTAAAATTCGAAATTCAATAGGGATGTTATAATTACATATTTATATGGATTAGTTGAGAATACAAACCACAAACAAATGCATTTTAATCCCGGCAGAATCAGAAAAATTATGAATTAATACGTAAGTTAATTGACGATATTTATATGTAAAATAATCTAACTTACATCACAATATAATTCTGTTTAAATTTGACAATGAAAATACACCATGTGCTCAAATTGTACTTGCTTTAATGCATAAACTAGTAGAATAAAAACAACATTTATAAAAACTGCGCTTTATTCAAATTATTATCTATTATTAAATTTATTACATCAAGCGTTGGCAACTCTGCTAAAAACACACAAGTACCGCAAGCTTATTTATGATCTTTTGACAAAAGTTTAAATTGCTCGACAGACAGAGAAAGAGGGAGACAGACAAAGAGAGTGAAAGAGAGAGGGAGAGAGAGAGAGCAAGAGAGAGAGAGAGCAAAAGAGAGACACACCAAGTCTGCTTTTCCATGTGCAATACTATTTTTGCTTTAAGTATCAGAAAGCTGCTGCTGTTCTGATAGAGAACTTTGTCCAGCTGTTGGATGTCCCAGTTTGTAAAATACTACAAAGATTTATGACTGGCCGTGGAAACAGTCTTTAATTACACGAAGTGCACAAAAACATATTTAGACATGTAGAGTTTTGCTGGTGCTTTCTCGAATTTTAATATTCGTTTGCTTGGTATTCGACTAGAACTATGGCTATGGCTAAGAACAGAGATGACTTAAAGTGCTACCTTATCGTGGAGTTCATCTTTTTGGGGCATCTGTCTAGACCCAGTCGCTGCAAGGCACAAAGAGTGTAAGTTCTACGTCAAAGTTCAAAACAAGTTTGGCTGCGGCTTTATCCACTTACATCAAATTGCGTTCCGTTTCCGGCCAGACGGGAGCCGGAAGCAGCACAGCTGCGGGCGCTGGGGCCTGTGGTGCAGCACCACCGGCACCTCCGCCGCCACCAGCACCATTGCGTGCTCCCTGCCCACCGGCACCTCCCTTGCCTCCCTTGGAGCCATCGGGTCCGTCGGGACCATCAGCTCCATCCGCACCGTCCTCACCATCTGGTTGTGGCCCAGCAGGACTTGGGCCGCCAGGCTGTCCCGATTGTCCGCTCTGTCCGGATGTGAGTGTTCCACCTCCACCGCCACCACCACCTCCGCCGCCACCACCAGCGCCACCTGCACCGCCAGTACCACCTCCACCGCCAGCACCGCCCAGAATGCTGCCAGCCTGACCACCCTGTCCACCGACACCAGCATCGCCAGCACCCGCACCACCATTGGCAGCTTCAGCACCACCCGAAGTGCCTGTCGCAGAGGCTGAGCTGTCAATTAGGAGCCCGTCATTCGCATCAGTGGCACTCGCATCGCCAGTCGAGGATTCAACGTGTTCACCCTCCAGACCTGGCTGAGGCTTCCACAGGCCATCATCCTCGATAATTGACAGCTTATAGCTGCCGTCGTCCTCGGGAACCTGCTGCACCAGGAGCAAAACTGGCGCAGCTGGCGCCAACAAATAGGTGCCAACAGCTGGAAGAGTCAATGGCACCACATGTGCCACGCCCACATGGGCGATAGCCACAATCAGCAGCAACAGCTGCAGATAAAAATCTGATTAAATCCAAACATTTAAAATCTAAACAATTTAAACTATTTAAACTTTGAGATTCCTTGCAGAGCAAATCAAAATTAAATAAAATCTAATAAATAATTTAAATATAGTAAGCCACTTTAGTCATCTACAACATATATATATATATATATATATAAATAGATGCTCAAGTCTATATCGACTCAACAATTTATGCCGCTGATTTATTCCAAACATACACTTCTCGACACATGAATAGGACAACTCTTACACTTTCCGCAAAAAGCAGACTGATAAAATATCGGAATATTCTGTTCATTTTAATTATCTTATTAAAATTTAAGTTGGTTGGGGAAAAGATTTAATCTAAGATTGCACTAATTTATTTGCAACAGTTTTAGGATTTTATTTTAATTTTATATATTATAATTCTTTTTGTAAGGAAATACAAAATTGAAATCAGTTAATTAAGACAATTTGTTGCTCACCGCCGTTGTACGCATCCTGGAATCTGGAATATTATAGACCTAACTCTTTGAGTCCGATATCGGCAGAGGTTATTGTCGAACTGACTCCATTCAGTATGCCCTTGCCTAGTATATATATCGATTCTGTCCAATCTGGGCTACGAGAATCTGACATTGTCTATAAATGGAAGCAGCTACTGAATAAGTCCCCTTTGATCTAATTTACGTCTAAATACTCTTTTCTTATATGAGCAATATCAATTACAATAATTTGCAATGTGTTACTGTATGCAGTGTATACTTGGCTTACAAAACCCGTCAGTAAAATACGCAGTTAAGTCACTTGCTTTGACCTCGAGAATGCTGGTCAACTGCATTTGATTTATCTGAATGAATGAGTTAATAATTTGATTAATTGGAGACATTCCCCACCATCTTTGAAGACTCAAAAGAGACATTTTAAAAATGTTTATGAAAATTCATTCAAATTTTTTTTTTTATTTTCAGCAACGTATCAAGAGAAAATGTGCATACGATTCTTCTTATGACTATATATGTATTTCCTATTAATGTTCGTAATTTTTAGTATAGGGTATTTAGACAAATGCACATCTCAATATAACTATAAATTCAGCTGATCCAGATTCTTTGAATTTCTCAATACTTGATCTAATAAATAATTAAAATTTGTTCCAATTTAAATGAGCTGCTCTCAGCTTGTCAAGATAAGATTCCATTTATGGTCAAGAAAATTAACTCCGAGTGGTGTTGGCGTCTTTGATTCCAAGGTGGTGCGAGGATTGCATGTTGGACACAAAGTTAAGGCGTTTGAAGAGCTGTCTAACTGGTTTATTACCCTACCAAAGTATCTCAATAATATAGATCCATTAGCGTATCTGGTTCAACAAATATGAAAAAGTTCAGATTTAAAAAACGTATGTGTTTATCAGGTATTTAAACCAAATTCATACATATTGAACATTAGCAATCAGTCGGCTTTTAAATTTAATAACAAATTTAATTTTTTAACAAGTAGACTACAATTTGCTAGAGTATTCAATTTTTGGCGTGCCAAATATTGATGATTTTCTTGCATCATATTTATCGTCGCTTTTCAAATAGTGCTATACAGTGGCGGAAAATATTAAGTGCCTGGGTCTGGTTGTGGCTGCTGCGGTTTCCTGGAGCACTGGAGAACTGGGTTCCACATAAATGATGAACATCGAGTAAATCAATTAAGCGAACAAGCTACCAAGAGACAGCAGTGGGAACAGGATCTGGAGCAAGAGCAGAAGCATAACGGCAACAAGGCCGTTATCATCATCATTCTCGTTTTTTTCTCCATGTCCTTTTCCACGTCCTACAACATTATTCAAAACAACATGATTGTGCGGAGGGAGAGGGGTGGCGTTTTGTGCGTGTGGCAACAGCTGATAAAAAGACGCAACAATACACGCTCGAGGGATGCTTGCCTGTGAGCAGCAAGCAGTTAGTTAGTTCGCTAGTTAGCAAGTTACCCACCTCCCCTTCCCCAAAACAAGGAACAACAACAACCAAGCTGCAAACCAATTAACCCAGTCGAGGGAATTACGAAACGCGACTTGCACGCGAAATGATGTTGCCAACTTGTGCGCATTTTTACTGAGATTCCATTTTCTGCTTGCATTGCAAATAATTCGATATGTTCTTCCAGCATTTACCAACACTGACCAACTGGTGGGCCCGATGGTCAATTAATCAAAACAGTGGCGTCAATCGAGAGCAGCCGACGCAAACAAGGGGCTTAAATATGCTGGTTTCGACTTGACCAGAGCAGCCAGATATTTATTCATTCACACGTCCAGACCGGGACCGGCCAACCACAGACCCAATCCTAACCCCAACAAAAGGTTGGTGGGTATATAAATAGTTTTTCGCAAGCTCCATTTGTTAGCTGCCAGACAGGCCAAGTCAAGTTGACGTTGCCATTGACTTTATTTACACAAAAAATATGAATCGAAATAAACCAAAAGGTCTTTTGGTCTCTAAAGGATTGTTCTTTTTTTTTAGCAACTTAATTATAGTGATTAATGCTTAGTTCTCTGTAAACAATTATTATTTGTAAGGTTTGTTTACACAAATAAATACGTTGATGAAATGTGTAACCAAAAAATAATCGAAATTTTTTTGTTGTTGTGTAGCAACAACTTCGAACTGTTTTTTGTTGTGCGACATAAAAAGGCTTCTACGTGTCTCACGCCTGTGTGTGTTGGTGAGTGTATCTGAGTGAGTATCTGTGTGTGTGTATGTTTGTGTGTGTGTGTGTGTATGTGTGTTCTTAGTTTGGGAAGACCGCACGATGAGCAGATCTAATACGGTTTACAGAAATGATTACAACTGGGCGAATGCTTAATGAGCAATGTGGCTCTGTGTGAGGAGTTTGTGTGTGTAGTGTGTTGTGTGTGTCTGTGCTCACACGATTGCTTGCTTCCGAAATAAAAGTGTGAGCAGCATTTCAAGCAATTGAAAACTAGGATACTTTCATCAGCCCCAGTCTCGAGTACCTTTCCAATTGTAAATTCATTGAACGCCCATGTTTCCAATTAAAGAAACTACTTTGCTGGAAATTGGATTTTTGTATTTGAAAAAAATAATAGGAAACGGACAACAAATACATTGGAATACATCGAAAGTCACATAAAAACCGAATCCGAATAAATAGTAAATAAGGTGCAGCATTTATAAAGTTGAGATACAGCTTTAAGAATGTTTCAAAATAATATTGGGCAATCTTTAAAAAATCAAAGTACAAGTTAAAAGCATTAGAGTTAGTACAACGGTTGCCTTACCTACTTCTCCTCTTACTCTAACAAGTTATTTTTTGAGACCCTTAAAACTTAAAACTTTATAGTAAATCCAAAAACTTGTCGTTTTGTTCTTCAACAAAAAATTTATATTATTCTACAATAAAAGCCAGCATAGTTTTTAGTCACTTTTTGGCCAACAAATATTACACCTAAACGAGGACATTTTACGTTTTCAGACTGTGTTTCCCCCTTCACCTTCAGAGTGCGCGAAGTGAGATGATTTATGATGCTTGTTGCAAGTACTCATGCCACGTACATAATGGCGTACAACTCTGACTTGACTACAGACCAACAATAGGTGCTATGTGGTGGCCAAAAGCCCCCGGGCATGACAGATATAGGGAACATGAAGGGTCATTACAGCTGTCACAATATGCGGGGGCCTGCTGAAAGTGTCGACAAAGCCATCAATAACAAATCGAATATCTAGCCAGACAAATATATATTATATAGACACAAAACTCGAACGAATTACAAACCGCATTAGATTCACATTAAAACATCGAAAATCGCTTGAACTGAATTTACTGCTATATATATATATATTTATATATATATTTACATGCATATATATCGATTAATCTATTTAAAATTGCAGTGTGCTCGATATATGTATATATAAATATGTACAGATAAATATTAAAGTCACAAAAGCACTTTTGTAAATAAGCAAGAGCATATTAAAATTATTTAATTAAAATTTATTTCTGCTATTGTGGATATTGTTGCTACATTTAAAAATCTTATTTCTTAGAAAATCACACAAATGTAGAAACTAAGATTTGATAACCTTTTGGACCTTTTGGTCATCTGTTCATTAAAAATTAAGTTAGTCGGCGATTAATGTTCATCAAGGAAACATGTTTTCTTGCTGGTTACACACTTATCCCCATTTCTTTATAACCCATTTCCCTAATATGAATATGCACAAAAAATAACCAAAATTAAGTTTTCTCATTGCATTGAAATTTTGCTTTGCTAAAAGCAACAAATAAATTCTATAATAAAAGCAACTTCCAAAATGATATTATCAGACTATCAGGCAGACTGTCGAATTTGTGATGTTGTTGGAGAGTATATAAATTATGGCATTGGATGTGTTGCACAGTTTTATGATACGCAATATTTGTTACAGAAATACTTGAAATAATAAAAAAAAATGAATTGAAAACCGATTGCAGAGCAAACATAGCAAAATGCTTCGACTTTAATAACAAGTGTTGCCAATATTATTGTTGTTTTTATGAGGTGCCAGCAAATTGGTTTGTTGAGTCAGCGATGATTGTGTGTGTGTGTGTGTTTGTGTGTTTTCGCGTTTATGATCGTATCATAACGGCGTTCATGTCGTTTCTATAGTTTCTGATTCAGTTTGATTGCATTTGTGCGTTTTTGCTGTGGACTGACTCAAGGCGTTTATTGGCCTTTTGACGCCATGGCTAATGAGTAAACAATTTACGAGCAAAGCCCGCAGTAACAACAAATACAACAGAAATATAGCCACAGAGCAACGCTTCGCACTTCGGTGATTTAATCGGAGGAATCTTTAAGGTCCACTAAATCTGTTGGGGAGTTCATGCGCAAAGTCGCAAAATCTTAAAATCTGTTGTAAGCACGATTTTGCTATTAATAGCAGTGTTATTCATAGGCTGGCTGCCTCCAGCTTGTCTTGCCCACTCAGCTCCCCAACCCCCCCTGGGGCAACCATCCATAAATTTATTTGACTTTATCGACAGCCAAAGCATTTCAATGGCAAAAGTTGCCTTGAATCAGTAGGGTAACAATAATTTAAAATTATGAACGTCTTCCTGAAATGTAAAGTCGAAAAAAAGGAGATGAAGAAAAAAAGTAAACATTGTAGTTTTAATTACTTCTTAATATTTCTTGGTTCAACTTCCATTTCAACGATTCATTTTGTGTTGCTGATTAACGCAATGCCAAATGACGCCAGAAGGCTTTTTGGGATTTGCAGTTAACATAAATTAGCCAAGTTTTTTAGCTTAAGCAAAATCGAAGCAAGAACCAACCCCGACACATTTGATGTAGTATAAATTAAACTTGTGCTTCATTTGGTGCCATTGTCAATGGCCCCAATTACATTATCTCACAGCTCTTGTCCCGCATAATTGGTGTTAACAGCAGCAGCAGAAGTTGAAGCAGAAGCGACAATATTAAATCCAGTCTCAAACCTAATCAAAACCACACTAAGAGAAAAGTAAATAATTTTATTTTAAAAATCTATACTAAATAATGCAACAAACTGATCTCAGACTATAAGAGTTAAGAATTTATATTTGATATATAATTTCTCGTATATCATATCCAAACCAAGTTTATTTTAAAACAAAAAAGATCATTTCAAAAATATAGAATTACAACTAACTTAAATTAATATTTTTTTAGTCTGATTTTTTTTTTCCCATTTCATTCAATAAATGTTGTCTTATATTGAATATAATTTTTAGGAATATTTAACGTATTGTATTTTTTGTTTTGAATGTCCTTAAATAAATAAAATTATGTATTTTACAGCTTGGTTTAGAGTATTTCCCAGGCAAGCTGTCTGAGCTACAGCAGTCTAAATAGTATTATTTTTCTTTAGTTTTTTTGAGTGTAGTCACAGTCAAAGTCACAGAGGCAGCACAGGGAAAGTTGTATATGTAAACTGCTTCCAGCAATTGAAAGCAATTGGAGCTGAGTCCTTGATAATTGAATGGATAGCTCCTTGAAGTTTTTTGAATTTAGTCTTGGCAAGATTTGGTTTAGTTGTCGCCCCATTTATATAAATGTCCGGGACTAAGCGCGACACCCCAGGCAAGTGAGTGAGTACATATATATTAAAGTATTTAGGGAGAGTGGCTGATATCGCCCATTTCGAGTTTGAAATCTCAAAGCATCTCAAAGCAAACAGGACAACCTGTTGGTGTGGGAATGCTCTGACATCAGACATTCCTGTAGCTAAGAAATTGTTTTATAATTTTCCTAAACATGTCAGTTGTTCTCTCCCTTTTTGGCAGCATGTTTAAGTAGCACTTTTAAGTATTTATTTGATGCCAAGTAACACTTCTTAAAGTAAGTTTTCTTACTGCTCTTCAACTTTTTGTGTATTTGTTGAAATTTATTGCGCACAAACTTACCTTTTCAGCACATTCTTTTTTCTTGCCTATTGATGAAACAGCAAAGAAAATCAAAATCTAAATAAAACAAAACCAAACCAAACCAAAAAGGCGCCCAAAGCCAATTTACATGTCACTCACATACAAACACGCAAATTGTGGGTGGGAGGTGTGTGTGTGTGTGTGTATTACACCTAAGGACATTGCGAATGTTGAGCCCGAAAGCTTGACTTTTATGTAGCGTCTGTTGACTTCTCGCAATGCCCTTGTGGCCCCAACCTTAAAACAAATCATCTTTTATTATAACGCATTAATCATACGCACCGTGTGTCCTGCTGCTTGTGCTCGGCGAAAGTGCACAGTTTGTGCACTCAGAACAACTTATTCAAACACATTACTTACTCAAAAAAAATACTCACTTCGAGAAAAACGAGATTCATGATTTTTACACTCATTCTATTTAAATAATAATAATTGTAATCAATTTTTGTGTTGAAGATTTTTAGTATGCATTCTACGACATATTAATTTCAATCTGTAGTTCCACACATTTTCTCTCAGTGCATATACTCACTCTGTTTCGGATACCGTTACACTTCTACGGTTTGTTTTTATCATGTTCTTGGTTTTTCGTTTGGCCTTTTAATTTTTTGTTCTGCCGAATTTTGCCTACTTTTGTGCTGGGCCCATAATTTATGGCCAGGTGTGCGGCGGCTCTAATTGCGTGATAAGTTTCGCCAATGAGCACATTGTTCGTTCTGCATTTTTTATTTTTTGGTATTTGTGTTTTCTTGTATTTCGTAGAGCTCGATACATATCCAGGTGCTTTGCTTTAAGTCGAGTTTTCAGTGTGCTACAACTAGAAAACCAATTGATTTATGGCTACGCCTTATTAACAGCTCCTTTGCGGCGTGACGCTTTGACATTTTTTTTTTTTGGCCAGAAGCAAACAGCTCAATTGGCTGCCCATAATTGAGACTGTAGCAAAAAGTTGGCTACTTGAAATTCTCAGCTCATCGCTGCAGTTTAAGCACAGCATGTGGCAGTGGCAGTAAAAACCATTCTTCTTCTCAGCCTGTTTTTGCGCTTGCCAACCACAATATGTACAACACAGACATTGTGTGCCGCTACACCAACCATACACTGAGAGAAAAATGCAACAAAACATATTGAAAAAATAATATTTTTAGATACGACTCAATTTGAGAATTTCAGTATTTATTATAAGCAACTCGATGATAATTCTTGCTTCAGAAATTTCAAAGATTCGCTTAGAATATTTTGTATAAGTTGTTTCTAAACTTTTTGCGCACTGTTAGCAAAACTGGCAACACAATAGTGACAACACGAAGTGAGTCCATTGAAAAGTTGGTTTTAGCTGCACATTGAACCAGAATGGCTGAGGGCCTTTGTGGTTTTTAGATTTACGTTCTGTTCGGGGCGGCGCTGTTGCACCACCAGTAGTTGTGGCAACCGGAAGCAGTTTAATGCCAGCCAAGCGGCAGGACGTCTGCTTATCTGTGAGCGCTGTCGTCGCGGATTCCAAATCCAAATACTGCTGCCCCTCCTCCAACAAGGCAGTTTGACATTTAAGCGAATGCCACGAAAAGCCGCAAAAGACTGTAGCAGGATGATACTCGATACACGTTTCGTACTCAAAAATCAGCTGACTTTGAGCCAAGTAGCGAGTGGCACGCTGGCTTCCTAGTCGGCCATGTGGGCGTAAATGTCACCGACTGTGCATGTGGGCGTGATGTTCAACCGGAAAAATGCTGTAAGCTTTAACTGGGGCAGAAAGTCATCTAAAAGGTCACACAATACAGTTTGCAATACAAACACAAACTTGGATAAATAAGAGATGTCAAATGCCGAAAAGTTTCCATTGAAATTCAGAACATCGAAGCACAAATTAATCCGACAAATTTTGATTTTGATTAAAAGTAAATGAAAATAAATGTTGACCCTAAACTCAAAATGCAAATACTTCCCAAAGAAAGAAATTGTTCCCTGGCAACGACATTAAAATGCTAATGTTCCAAGAAACATTGCCGTTTATTTACAACTGGCAGTGAAATAGGTTTAGCAAATTGCTTATATACATTTTTTATGTTTCCTTACATTTGTAAATCAGCGCCGGGAATAAGGATTAAATGTGCGTCTAGGGACTACAAAAGTGAACAGAGTTTAGGATCATTAAATTTTTAAGCACAACAATTCACTTGAATTGTTCCATCTGTTATGTAAGCAAAGTGAATTGAACTTTGAGCTGTGCTTAATGCGCTTAACTACCTCAAATTAAAATTAATATTAAATTGCAGTTTTTAAGAGTTCCATATACATTATGTGGGATATATAAAAAATCTGTTAAAAGTCTCTCCCCTTTCAACCACTTCATATCAGACACTTTCAGCTCACATGCACTCAGAGGTGCACAATATAATAAATAAGTGCTGCCATCATAAAAGTTACTCACAGCTCGGCTGTCATATCATATCTATGGCCTTATGGAGCACCCGGTCACCCGGTAACCCAGTAGCCACTCCTTCTTTATTTATTATATTATGCGCATCGTGAAAGCTGAGCAAACATTTTGTGGGCGCGAGTGGGAGGTTTGGGTTTGGGTCACAAAAGTTAGTCGACGCACCCACACAGTTCCGGCTGTGGGAGCCTGAACCGAAATGGGAACCGGTTGCCGGTTGCTCGAGCCATTTTCTGACAATAAACTTGCAATTAATGGCCACCAAATGAGTTTCAATGGCGAAGGCCTTCTGGCCGCTTTGTGTCGCTTTGTGCCTTTTATGCGCCGCAGGTGTTTTAGCCTGTTTCTTTGTTTGTTTGCTTGTGTCTCTGGTTCTGCCCACACACCACCCACCACCCACAACCGCCCTCGAGGTGTTGATGACCCAGAATCAGTGTCAAAATGGTCTTCAATTTGGGTCGCTTTAATTTCTAAATTCTGTTAAGCCTCTGGCTATTTGAATGAGGCTTTTGTTGCCATTACGGCTTCATTGAGTTTGGGCGAGTATTTCAATTAGCCAAAACTGAATATGTAATATGAAAGTGCTTACATGGAAATATGAGAATGCCAAGTTCGTATTAACCTTTTCAATATTAACATTTATTAATTTTGAGCTCTTGTTTGTACTCCCAAATGTCTGCATGTAATTCAAGTATGTAAGAAATTTAATTTTTCTTTTTTCTGTGTTTTATTAGTACAAAATTGCTACATATGTTAATTTTGTTGAACTTTTTAAGGCCCACTCAATTTGGGAAAGTTGCTGTTGCTGAGCTTCAGGCATATTTTTGGTAACATTAGCAGATTAACATTTTGGGTAACTGCTGTTGCCTTTTTAAGGAGTTTCTAGAACAGGCAAAGTTCACCTACGATTTGCATTGCATTAATCGATAATCAAAAAAAAAATATGTATATGAAATAATATTTTTATAAGACTTATAAAATGTATTTAAAAAACTGTTTATGTAAAACTTGGAATGAGAAAACTAGAACAAATATTCATAGTTGATTAAAAACTCGGATTCCGTTGGAAATAAACTGCTTTTTTTTACATCTTTCAAATTTGTAGTTAATTAAATAAGACGAAGTTGCACTCGATTTCTTAGTAACTATTTAATGTTGATCAACTTAAAAACTATTTCTTTCGTTTATAAATTTGATTAAAGTTAAATACAAATTCGAGAAATACGATATAAAATGCGTAAAACAATTTAAAGTGATATGGTACAAATTATTGTAATAAAAGAAGCGAGCATCTATAGTAATGCTAACACACACACACACACACACACACACACACATGTGTGTACACGCACAACCTGCTTAAACTAATACAAACACACACAAATATTAAAAACAGGAGCTGAGAGGGGAGTCATAGGGAGCCTGACAATGGCAATGACTTTGACTTCCGTTTCCGCTTGTAGACAAACGCTGGGAGCAAAGACGTTAATAAATGCGAAAGCCAACTTTTTTGGTTTGTTGAAAGAACATTTCAGGCCGTTTAGGTTTATGGTTTCATGCGGCTGGCATTCAGTTCAGTTCAGTTCAGTTCAGTTACTTAGGCCAACTTTGAGCTTTAAGCCAATTTTGCTAATTTAAACAAACTTTCTAACTGCGATTTTCAACTGCGTTTTATGTAACGGCCGAATTCTTATAAATGGAACAATGGATCTGCGTAAAAATACTAGTGTCAAGAACATCACTCAAAGTGCATTTGCCAATTTGTCTGACTGCCATAAATTCAATTTTAGCTAATCAGTGATGAAATTGAGTCGAACGTCTGTCAGAAATCATATGTCTGCCGTCAGAAGACGTCTCATCTAGGCCAACAAAAAATGTGGTCCGAAGTATCATGACCAGAAAGTGTTTGTAAAAAGTCAAGAAACCAAATTGACCGTGACTGCACACAGGGACCACAGTTTGGTTGGTGTTAAGGTGAAGTGGGGAGTTGAGTGGCGGGTAGAGTGGCGGGTAGAGTGGCATAAGGATATCCGTTTAGATTGGCCATGTTTTTTTTTCCCCCATAAAAGCGTATCGCTTGCCATTTTTGTGGATGTGTCGCAACAAAAGACTCGTAACGGTGTCGATGTCCTTCGATATATGTGAACACATTTAAACTCAGAGAAAAATCGAGTTTCATCAGATATAAAATTATTTTATTTATTTTAACATATAAGAAACACAGAATTTTGAAATTAAGCACAAAACAATTTATTATGAAAATGAAAATTCTTCTCTTTATTAGTTTGAACCTAATTTTACATTTATTCGTATCAAGGTATTATCTTTTTTTCTGAGTGTATATTATACGTATATTAGCTGTGGTGTACTTGAAAATGGGTTATTGAACTGCTAAGTGGCTGGAAAACTCAGCTGTAGCCTTTTTCAACGAGGCTATTCGGCATTTTTCAGCTGCGCAAAAAATCATTGAAAACTCCAGTTTCATATCCAATTGCCATGGCAAGCATTTTTTTCTTCTTACAGTTTTTTATGTCGTTTATTTCAATGAAACCAATTGTTACTAACTGAGCTGACTGCGTGAAGTGTTCGCTGTTGTTGCTGTTGATTGCACCGCGGGCGATCATAACAATTAGACTTAAATTAAGGGAATTAACGCTTTGTGCAAATTGTCAGCAGATTACCAACAGCGTCACAGTTGACCGAATGCACACAACACAACACAAAATGCTTGGCAACGCATTTTGGCCCTTTTTATATATACGGTACTCTTTACGGCTAACCACAGCAACAACTGCGCAGAAGTGGGGTCCATTTAACTGGCCATTAAGCTTCCCATTTTGTTGCCCACATGCTTGGCCAAATCATGCAATTATGTGGTCTATTTAGAGCAGGTTGAAATATGTTGCAAGTGAATGTGTAACATATGTTCCTGATTGTTATAGCTTGGTTTTTTTTTTTTAATATAGTTTGAGTTTGATAATCAAAATGTTGTCGAGCTATAATGATGAGTATGATTTATAATCAATCGCAAATAATAATGATAATATTAAGCAGAGTAATATTTTATGTATTTATTATAATGGAACACGGAAATATTAAATTGTGCAAGTTTATTTAACTGGCGGAAGAATGCATCTCCGAGATTCTAAAATATATCTATTCATTATCAAGCTGAGTAATATAAAAATATGAAAATTATTTAATAATTTAAATTTAGGATAAGCTTCCAAAATGTATGCTATTTTAACACATATTAAAGTTAACTTTCAATGATATGATTGAATTAATAAATAAATAAAATAAATAATACTTTTATCTATACTTATTTTTGTGAATAAGTTAAGCTTATTGTTTGGCTAATACTGTTTGATTTTTAGTATAACACTCTATAAAGTTCAAAACTTTATAAGACATAACAAGGAAGCACATCCTAAAAGCAAATGTGCCATAACAGTTGCATTCGGTTGAATAACTTTCAGCAACGATTATCCCCTGAAAAGCCAAATTGACTATGCTGCGCGTCTTGGCCATGTTTTTGCTTTCGTTTCGTTTCCTTTTAACACATCGAATCACTGTGCAGCACTCTGAAAAACTTTGCCACAACACACCGTCACTTTCAAAAGTGTGTTAACAGTTGCTGGTTTTTCCCAAGCTTTCTACACACTTTCTTTATACCTTATGGCTTAGATGCTCTGTGGATGTTGCCTAGCTTTTTGTTGTTGCACATAAAATCTTGCAACTGTTCATATTTTTGTTTCCGGTCCATTGCTCAATCTGCTTTATCTGCTTTATAGTTTTGCTTGCTGTTTGAGTTGTGAAAAACTGAAAAGAAAATGTGTGTAAGTTAAAAACTTAGATTTTCACATAACTTTTATGATTTTGTGCTAGCTGTAAGTGAAGAAACTCAGTTAATCAGAATCAATTATCTCACTTTAATGTGAGAACTGCGTTAGAAAATATTGACATGATAAACATTAAAGTTAATATTGTATTTTTCAGACCCACTTTCGTTGCAACATTTTCCTTGCCTCGCATTCTGTATGCAGATTTGTTTGCTTTATCGATTGTCTGATAGCAGCGACTATTTACCCGCCCTCAGCTTACAGTTTCCTATCATTTGCCTGACTCTCTCTCTCTCTCTTTCTCTCTCTTTTTCTTTCTCTCTTCTCTATTTACACCTAGCAGAGTAAACAACTTCAGCGCTTTGGATGGACTTGGCCAAAGGCAAAGCAAAAACCAAAGGCAAATCCAAAGACAAAGCATTCCGTTAGACAACCAGTTAGGATTCCTCTATCAAAGCAACTGTGTATAATAATGACTGCATTCAGAGTAGTTTTTCTGTTTCTCCAATTGTGTCTCTGTTTACATTCTACGTTTTTTTCAACTCATTTCAAGTTCGGACTTAAAGGCTTAACTTTCGCCTAGCAAAACCCAACTGAGTGAATCAATTTTAAAGTTGATTTGAATAACTTTATACAAAATATTAATGACCAATATTTATTGTCTTTACATGCTTTACCGTTCATAACATTAGCTAACAACATATTTTACGCAATCACTAACACAATCTGATATAATTACTTTCAATACAACAAATAAATCGTTAATAAGCTACGTTCTTGGTATTTTGAAATTCGGCAATAATATGGATTATATCACTAAGCAGACAAAATTATATTTAGAATATAATATATATAATCAGCAAATATTATATTAAATATATAATAATTATTGTATTGTCTGCTTACTGATTATAATTTTCCATTTCCGTTTTTTTTTTGAGAATACCCAATGCTTCTGAGTGTAAAATAACTGCAATTCACTTCATAAACCGAATCAAAACTCTTAGTAGTCGTATTTCCCATCTCTTATAATATTTTATACTCCTTCTCGATATCCTCATACATAATCCCTTTACCAACAATGACTGAAGATGTTAAATTAAATAATGTACAACTTAATGTAGTTAAATTATTTTAAATACAAAGTAACCGAGTGCAAAATTTCAGATAAATAAATTTGGATTCCACAAGGCCCCTTAAGCGGGATGGCATAGAAAAGAGGTCATATAAATTCTATTACGGTTAACAAAAGTTACGAAAGCCAATTTACATTTTCATACTCGTGGCAGATATAAGAATATTATCGAGTTATATGACATACAGGACCGTTATGTTTTAATCGATTATTCCGTTTGTGCATTTCTCAATAGTTATTGCCTAATTCAATTTATTATAGAATCTTTCCTGCTCAGCATAATCGGATTTTGACCTGTTAGTTCTATTTGGAGCGGGCATTTTATTTACCCTAGTAATTTTGTACGCATATAAGAAATTTGTATATATAAATCTTTAAGAAATATTTATTTGAACTATGAGGAATTAAGATTGTAAAAACTCTTGTGTAAACAAATATATATATACGTTACTATAGGATATTAAATATACAATGCATACTGCTTGGCGCTTAAATTATTACGCTGAAAATATGTTGTGCGAAATGTTTTACCTAAACGCAAAAAAATTGATTTTCTGTCAATGCATACTTTTGGGGATGTGAACTAGGCTGTGTGTCTCTCAGGTATTAACAAGATTAGTAACTTGCCCATAGTTACAAAACTATTTTTTTTTGAGCTATGCTTCAAGAAAACTTAATCAATTGTCGATAACTAAAATGACGATTTAACCAGTTTAATGTTTTATTTAAAAGTTTAACGAACCTTTTTTAATATTTTTATATATTTAAGTCAGTTGGCCAAGGAATATTTCAGATTCCAAGAAAATTTGAATAGTGTTTAAATAGACAATTTTGCTTTGAACTTCTGTAAGACTTTGTAGAAAAATCAATAGTCGCTTTTAACGTTGATAACCTGAACTCAAAAATAATTGGTCTTTTGAGGTCCTTTGAACACATTTACCTTTCACATAAAATATCATTAATTTGGCCAAATCCTTATGGATTTTCTAAGAATCTCATTGTGGTTACAAGACTGCAAAGAAAATGTGTCAACGTAAGAAAATCCATTTATACATCCATTTAGCCATAAGTGAAATGCATCGTTAAATGCCTACAATTTTGTTATTATTATTAATGGTACAGTTTAATCGCATTCATAAAGGGTTTATGTCTAGACATCATAAGTTAAGCTGAACATTTGCATGATCCTTGTTCATTGAGGAACTCCCTTGGCGCCGCACTCAAGTTGTGAGCAGAAGAAGACAGACAACAAGTGGATTAGATGTGTGTCATGTTTAATGTTTTTATGTCCACCAAGTTGAAGCACTTGCAACCTGATTAATAAGGCAATGTGAGTTCTTGAAGATTGAAATATTAATATACATACTTGTGATATTTGTATAAGCCAAAAGGTACTTAAATAATCTCAAACTGAAAGCTTGAATAAGTTTCAAGTTGAACAAATTCTCATTTATTACTCACCTTAATTAAATCATGAAATCATTCGCAATTTATCATTGTATGGGTTTTTTTTCTGTTTGTACGAATTCTTATAATAACGGCTCCAATGTGCAATTTAGTGAAAGCTCATCAAATGTAGAACTCAATTTGATTAATTAAATCGGTAAATTTAAGACGCACTTAATCTAAATAAGTGTCTGATTGCCGCGCATTAGATGCAGAAGTAGAAGTGTAGTTTGTGTAGTCAAACTTGGCACTCAACAGTTGAATTGGTATTATGGAGAGTTCTTATGTAGGTGTTGGTTCCGAGTAGATGATAAACAATGGGATAATGTTACAGAGAGCCAGCGAGTGTCTAACTTAAATGAACAATCGATGTTATCTGCTCAACTTACCTCCACTTGGCCATCGTGCACGTTTTTATGGTAGGTACTTAAATGGGAAAACTGGGCAACTTTGGCGCCAGGCTAATGCGTTTTATCAATTGGGTTCCATCAGATGAACACAGTTTGTAGCGAGCGGAGCAAAATTAAGCATAAGGGGAAGAGGAAGTAGAAGTGGAAGCAACGAAATGTAGCCAAATGAATTGGATTCCTTTTAACGGAATGCTCATGGCAATGAGCAACTCCCAAAAAGTTAGTTAGTTACGCCCCAAAAGCAAATAGCCCCTCGCTGCATAAATTAGTTGCTCAATTCTTCCTCTTCCACTTCAAAAAGGGTAGCAAACTCATTGCGTTAAAAGTATTTATTGCCGCATCCCGTGCCCCAAAAGATGTTGCCTCTGATTAAAGTCGTTTGCCATCTGCTGACCAAGTTGTAATTTAAGCTTGATATTAACTTGACGCCATGGCCAGGTGCTCCCACCAGATTTTAATTAAGTTGCAGTTGCAATCGCCTTATGCCCTTTCCACTTTCCCTTTGATTATATTAACCTTGGCATTTTTATACCTTCTGGTCATAAAGTGAAGTTTCAAAGCAAATGCTTTACTAGAAAAAAATAATATGAGACAATTTAAGCTTGTTTGGAAATCCATTTGAAATCTAACAAAACAAGAAAATTTCAAATGCATTAAAAATGCTTTATAACCAAAACAATTAGAAAAGTCAATGAAAAATATGAAGACAAATTTCGAGAGGCGTTTTTAAAAGCAATTTTTTAATTGTTTTGAGAGGTTTTGAGCTGATTTTGATAAGGTCTTTTTTATGTGAAGTACTGCTTATTGCGACTGAAAACTTCATTTAACTAAACTAAAAATACAAGTATAAAAACACAGTAATTTCAATAAATTAAATTTGAATTTATTTATAGCACACTGAACATTTAACTATAATTGTATTTAATATATATATATGTGAGAGTCATTTGCTATGTATGTACATATATATGTTACATTTATTTATTTATATACATATATATTTATATTTATATATATGAAAGAATATCTGAATACTGAAAAGTGCACAACAATTAACAATTATAATTTATTTTAATATTTAATTAGCATGTTTAAACAATTTAGTTTCGGTTACTGTGATATTTTTCTGCTGTAACATTTGCTTACGAATATTTTTTGTCTTTTGTTTTTGGAATTTAAAAGGTACAATTCTCTCAATTTTGGTTTATAGCGATAACACCGAAATTTGGCCAGCTCAAATATTTATATACATAACTATTTATATTGTGCATATATTATATATATGAAATAGACACACATTTAATTAGTTGAATATATTGTTTTGTTCTGTTTTTTTTTTTAGCTACCTACTTAATTTAAATGTATACATCTTTTATTTTAAATCTCTCTTTATAAATATATTGAATCAATATTAAGTACATATTGCTATATTATGTACATTGAATGACAGATATATCTTAGAAATAAATACAATATATGCCTCAGATTTTAGAAAATATTTAAGGGTAGAAGTTTTTTATTTAAAAACACAAATAATTAATTTTTTTTACAAAAACTCTTCATTCAATAAAATAAGTTCCTTGTTCCGAAAAATATTTTATGTTTTTGTACATTTTAAAATGTGTTTTTTAAGATAATTAAAAATATTTTTTTTTTCATAGAGGTTCAGAATAGGAGAAAAGCTGAGAAAAAGAAAAAGTTTTGTTTTTACCAAATAACAATTGTAACGAATATTTTGAATATTTATTAACACTTAACTCGAAGTTGTCCCCCCCCCCCCCTCCCATTCGTTTAGCACTGCTCTTAACTTGGCCCAATGGCACAATTAGACCCTAGCATCACTATACTCTATGCGGACCGTGCGTCTTGGCCTTTGCCCTCGATGGGAATTGGAGCTAATGTCTGTGGCTGCCAGGCTGCGCAGCGCCAGCAGCTCCCGCGGCTACAATTGTGTCCTCTTGGCCACCCCATGGCCGCCTGAGCCGGGTGCATCTCCCGGTGCCTCCACATAGGAGTAGGAGGGTGTTTCCATGACCAGGGGATGGCATATCTCGTAAACGGGCACCTTGAGGCTCGTCTTACGCAACCCGCCCAAGCTGCTCTGCGAGCTCGAGCTGGGCCCAAATGAACGTCATCTGCTCATCGACTCATTGCCCAGGTCAGAGTGTGAATGATGCAGTTCGCTCTCATCCCCAAAACTGTGCGCCGCTGCACTGGGTGTAATGCTGGGCGTTCTGCCATGTATCCTAATGGCGGACATGTCGGATCCGCGGCGGGAACTCTTTAAGGATACGCTCTGCCTGGAGCAGAAGCAGCGGCAAATAATGCGCTTGAAGGCGAAACGAAAGTCCTTGGAGAAGAGCGCATAAACCATGGGATTCACCGCCGAGTTGCAGTAGCCCAGCCAGAAGAGCACCGAGAACAGCAACGGATCCACGCAATCCTGGCAAAATGGTCGTATGATGTACATCGTGAAGAAGGGGCACCAGCAGAAGATGAACATGCCAACGATGATGGCCAGCGTCTTGGCCGCCTTTGTCTCCATGCGAAAGCGTTTCACTTGCGCCTTGATATTCCGTCTGCCCATCTTTTTGTTGGCGCTGCGAGGATGACCAATGATGCCACCGCCATCGCTGGCGTTGCTTTGCCTTCGCGCCAGATCCGGTAGTGCCTTGCCTACCTGAAGATAACAGGTGCTACCACCATGATGCTGCTGCTGCCTATAAAGCTGCGACTCGGTTGCCTCGCGTCCATGAGATCCGTTGTAGTGCACGGAGAACAGGGCATTGTTCGATGGGCGCCTCTCATCCGATTGGGTTAACTCGTTGATGTTCTCGCTGGATGGATACGAGACGGAGATCTTGATCTTGTCGTGCTGATGATGTAGTCGCCTCGTCGCGTATTTACTCAGCCTCTCCGGCGACGGTGTGCCCAGTGTTGTTGTTGTGCTCTGAGTGCTCCCATTGCTGTGCATCGAATCCTGTTGATTGGAGCCGCGTCCCCGATGAATGCGCAGCGTCAAGCGTTGCTCCTCGAAACGTGAGCCAATGCCCTTGGAACCTAACAGAATGTTAGAAAGCGAGAGAGAGAGATAGAGAGAGAGAGAGAGAGAGAGAGAGAGAGAGAGAAAGAGAGGGAGAAATGGAGAGTAGAATAAAGCATTAGTTCGCACAACAAACAATCCAACATACTGTTTCCTGTCTCTTATTTAATATTACTTATACGCCCCTTTGCACAGCACGCAAACTATTTTCCATCTACACTGAGAAAAAAAAACATACCTAAATTCAAGCAGAACAAAATTTTTTTGTTCTATAATTTATCCAGGAATGCTCCACAATATTCTTGTAATCAAAATTGATAGTTAAAAAACACAACAATTTTGTAATCAAGAAACCAATTTTAAATGAGCTTAACATTTTGTTTCAATATAATTTGGTTTTATTCTTCGCTGATATTAGATTTGATTTAAATATTTAAGTACTATTTAACAACTTCATTTTATTTTTAGCTCATATTAGAATTGATTTAAATATTTAGTTACTATTTAATAACTTCATTCACAATAATAATTGAATAGTAAGAAGAAACTATCTCCTTGAAATTTTGTCGAATTCGCACAATGTTTCTACAAGAAGGTGTACTTTTTTTTCAAGTGCATACTGCTGGCTGTTTGTCCATTCCTTATTGAATATCGCCCATACATTCAGTAATACATAAAACTTAATGTTGAATGGTTGTTGCCAATGCCAACTTGGCCTGATGCCAGGCTGCACTTTAGCAAATTAATCGCGTAATTATGCAAATAGCTTTTGGCATAAGCGCGACAAGTACTCAATGCTCAATGCGTCCCCTCTTCCCCTTGTCCGTATTACCTTGCCCCCCCCCCCCCCCATCACCCTTGGAAAACGAATATCCCCTTGCACCGTCTGGCCGTGGCAACAATATGATCCATGTTTCGCTTGTCTTAGTCGCGCTTAATCCGCCATCAAAGGGAACTTTATTTCATTAATAAGCATACATTTGCATAAATTCACACACACACACACACGCACACCCACTTAAACAGTTAGCTTTGCATTTATTACTCATACGCACGTTTAACAGCTGTATAAATTTCCATTACACTGCCGCGTGAGTGTAATGAATAATCAGCACAATAATTCCATGTTATTCAGTTTATACTTTCTGCTGATGTTGCTTCTGATGTTGCTGCTGTGCCTGCCCCCTCACGCCCCTTATCCCACCCACTGTTAAAATATTTATGACGCTGTCATTGTCACAACAAGCCGTTGCCCTAACCTAAAATTTAACGTTTTACACTCATAAGGACATCGACCACAAAGTACTTTAATATATAAAATATATATCTCAAGTTTGTGGAATGCTTTTGACTGTTTGACTGTTTGATGTTGTGTTTTTATGAAAAATTTTGGTACCGTCGAATTGGAGCTAAGGTGTCCAGAATGCATTCAACAATATTGCGAATGATTAACATGTTGCGGCAGAAAAGTTAATTTGAGTAAATCACTTAAAGCATTTTCCATAATCAAAATTAGTAAATTAAAAATCGAACGAATTTCCTATATCTCCAAATAAATTGAACTTGCAAGTTATGATGATAGGGCACTAATAAAAGTAGAAATAAATTTCAGCTAAAAACAATTTAATTTTACTTTCACTTAAAGCATTTTCAAAAGAGAAAATTAAAAAAAATTAATTCGAACGAATTTTCTCATAATAAATTTCTCTTGAGCTTGTCGTATGATTTTTGTAAGATTTCTTTTGGGATTTAAAACAGTTTTTGTTACTCCAATTTGCAGACATCATTTTGCAAGTTATATTTATAAGTCACTAATAAATATAGAAATAAATTTCAGCTAAAATGTGCTCAATTCAGAGAAACCTAAACAGAGCTTAAGTAATTAAACAAACTTTACTTAAGCTAAAAATTCAACAGCTTAAAAATTACACTCTACTCGTCTATTTCTACTAAGCTATTAATTTAATAAGAGAACTATTAATGGGATCGATTATAGCCTCTTTTTTTTATCCACAATTCGAATGACCCAACTTAAGGTAGAGCATAATTAATTTCAGTAATTAAGAGCAAATTTATTCCCTCCGTTTGGTTAAACTCGACTTAATGTTGTATAAGTAGTGTTGTGTTGTGTGTGTGTGTGTGTGTATGTGTATTATCCACTGGATTGTTGTTATTACCTGTGTCTCGCTCAGTGTGTGTTGATGTGCACTGTTATTGTGTTTACCAATTGTTTTTATTATTAATTACCATTAATTATGACGGCGTTGTATATTTTATTTTTATTTATATTTTTTTTGCTTTTGCTTTCATTTTATTGAAAATGCTGTTATGTTATTGGCTGATACACACACATATAGATATATGTATTAAGTACTATATATATAACTCAGACAAATACACATAACTGTTTATAACTGAACTGAAGCATTCTGTTAACATGGAACGATAAAGATATGCTTAAATTAAATACTTTTTATGATTATCGCTAAATGTATCATCGTCAATTAATTCCTTTAACAATACTTAAGTTTATTTACTAAAGATGTATATATATTTAGATATATATGTATGTTCTTAGCCTAGTTTAAATACATGAAAATTATTGCCATTAAGTTACAACGTCGTTCAATGCGAATACTGTCAATGTTGAATGGGTTTGGTTTACAAAAGTACAAAACTGAAATGCATTGCCCAATGTCTCAAATAATGTAAGTACACTGAAAGAAATCATACGACCAAGAATGCATAAAATTAAGCTTGTCCACAAATTAGAATAAATTTCAATAAAAAAATGATTCCTCTCAAATAATTTAAATTATTTTTGGGATTTCAAGTGTAGATGCCTAGGGGACACGCCCCTTGCAGAAACCACCCCGCCGAGTGCGCTTGGTGCTGCCCGTGGTGTCGCCATCGCTGCAACCTGCAACGGCCACATCATGGGGCAGCGATGATGTGCGCTGCAGCGAACTCTCCGTCGTCTCATAGCTGCCAATTAGTCAGCTGAAATCAACGCCGTCGCCATCGTCCGAGCAGCCCGAAATGGTCTTGTGGAATGTGGCAGGTGCCATCAGTGCACGTGCGGCAATCATCTGGAAATTCTCGGAAGCACGAAAACCGCTCCGGGTGCAAACACAACGGCAAACGATTCGCTTGAATGCAATGCGAAATTCATGGGAAAAAAGGGCATAAATGACGGGATTTATGGCCGAATTGCAGTAGCCCAGCCAGAAGAGCACCGAGAAGACCGTTGGCTGGATGCAACTCTCACAGAACGCCCTTATCAGATACATTGTGAAGAAGGGCAGCCAACAGACTATGAAGCCACCCACAATGATGGCCAATGTTTTGGCCGCTTTTGTCTCCATGCGAAAGCGTTTCACTTGAATTTTTGCGCTCCGTTTTCCGGCACGCTTTTTGGCCGCCGTCGAGATGCCACTCTCCAAATCGACAGCTGATTGGCCCGCGGTGTCCAGGTTGAATGTGGTTTCGCCGATGTCGAAGAGGCTGCTCTTAAAGGAGGCACGTCGTCCATTTGAAAGACTCCCCGTGCCCCCTTTGCTGCTGATGACGGCATAGTGAGGCGACAATGGTGGTTGCTGTTGCTGCTGCTGTTGCTGTGTGCCACCCAGGCGAGGCGACTCCAATACGTTTTCCGACGAGGGAAATGAGACTTTGATGGCAATCTTCTCGTGCCGCTGACGCTGAACGCGCATTGAAGTCGCTCGCTTGGGTGTGCCCAGCTGGGAGACGCACTGCGGATCCTCATTGCCAGTGCCATGTGTGGCTCCATTGCTGTTCACGCTCAGCGTCGATGACATGGAGTGCACGGACAGCGGTGTGCGCTGCGGTGTCCCACACGGACGACCCCGATGGATGCGCAATATAAGCTGCGAATCATCGACGCGATTGTTGCCCCCCGATTCCCGCGGGCTGCCTGCAATAAGTCGAGTGTGTGGAAAGTTGGCGGGTTGTCGAAAATGCAACTCATTACACAAAATGTACACAGGGTGTTCTTGAACATTCACTTTGTATTATACATCAATTTGGGTGTGTATATGCGTGTGTGAGTGATTTTTTTTTTAACTTTTTGATTAATTTGAGTTTTTGTTTAGATTATTAGCGATATTTCTGCACAGGCGAAAAAAGCAAATGCAACAAAATCCATTAGCCAAAAATGATGAAACTTTAATCAAGTTTTCTCTTGACATCTTAATTCAAGTATTTGTTTTTGCAATTTAGATTTATGTTTCATTTATTTTTCTCTACGCTTAGAAAATTTTGCTTGTGTTACACATGAAATTTGTGGGTGTTGGTGATTTTTATTTTGGTATTTTGTTTTGGTTATTTCTTTGATTAGATACAAACATTATTTGTGTGAGCCACATTTACATTGAGCGAGGGTAGAACTATCTACAAAAATTTACATATAGATGTTTTTGGAAAAAAATTTTAAATCTATATATATAAAAATATCTTCAGCTATTGGACTATTATTAGGTTAAGGAAAGCCGCACGCAATTATTTTATAGTAATTCAGGAAAAAACTTACTTCATTAGTCAGATTCTAAATGTCACATAATATTAACATTTTAAAGATATTTTTTATTGGCATTCCTATTTTGGGGCATGCTATAAAAAAACAAAATGTAATTTGTCGATATAAAGAGTTTAAAAAGTGGAATTAATAAGAAATATAGAAAACATGCCCGTATAAAAAGTCTCTAAAAATCTCTGGAGTTAGTATTCTATTATTAATATATTTATACAAATTGCTTAAAAAATTAATAAAAATAGTTAATATGCGCCAATAATTAATTAATTATTTTGCATTTATTGGACGTGTTTAGACTGTGAGTTATTTGTTTTTTATTTGGGACAAAAACTCTTTTTTACATTGATTAATTCGATTTATTTGTCTCTGATAAATGAACACAAATTATGAGGGTCCATTGGCACTATGTAAAATTGAGTTTTCATGGTCTGTTGTGCATTGATTATATAATTACAAATATTCGAACATATATAGCTCAAAAATTCCGATAATTTTGTTAAATAATGTTGCAAAACTTAGCAGTTACAATAAATATAACAAGTCAATCGATTTAATGTCATTGCAAATATTTTTAGATTTTTACAAAACAAATGCTGACTTGTGTTAAAGCAAAAATTTATTTTTATATTTCAGACATTTTTGCTTGCCCACGGACAATAAATAAATAAAAATACTATGTTAAGTTAATTCGCGAATTCAATATTGATAAAATGATATGAACATATCAATTGACAAACGAAAATGAAATAAATAACTAAACCACAATTTGCATATAAAAAGATATATAACAGAAAGTAAATGTGCATTAGACGAAAAAGCCATACTTTTAGATACCCTGTAATCAATTGTCGATTTATCATAAATCTGAAATATCGGAGTAGATTATGCAGCATGTTTCATATGCAAAAAAACAGTATAATTAATATGAATATTATATATACACTCATATTATATTGCTCAAATATGATAAATGAAGATTTAAGAAATATTGCCAAGTATTTACCATTTTGCCAGATTGTTTTTTGGCTATTGAAGGTCTTCAAGGATATTTTTAGTTCAGAGATACTTTTTTTATGCACTTGCACAACTTCATAAGACATTTTTTTGACAATTTGTAAAGGATATGGAAACACCGCCATATGCACACATTAATTTTACAGAGAGCATGCTTTTATATTACTTATTACATTATATTATATAATACATTCGCACAAAAGGAGAGGAAAACTCATTTTTCAAAGCTTATAAAAAATGATTTTGAAAGGGAATAAAAAGATGAAGAAGAGGACGTTAAATATTCACATTTATGTGCACATGAAAACTATTTTTATATTTATTCTTTGACGCGGAAGCCTTCTCTCTGTATAGCCACAGGCATTTGAGTGGAAAAGGCTGGTATAAAGGAAAAAACGTGGGCTTTTTTCACAAAAAACAAACAAATAAAGGAAAACACGATTTTTTCGCAAATTTCTCGCATATGGAAGTTTTACCGTTATGCAGCAGCAAAGCAGGAGGAATTTGAATAAAAACAAAATGTGTGCTGAAATAATGTATTTACATATTTATGTAAAATACCATTTAAGCGAAAAAATTTTATAATGTAATTGCTTTTGAAACTCTTTGCGGTTCTGTTTATTTTACCTGGTGTTCTAATACAATTAAATTTAGTTGTTCAACAATTCTTTTATTCACATTATACATTTTTTATATACTACCATGAGCCCAATAAAATTTTGAGAAACTATTTAATAGAGTTATGGAAAGAGAGAAACTATTTCCGTTGTCCACCCATTTTAGAGACCATATGAGATAGCGGCATTAAATTTGGAATATAAGTTCTATCATAATAATAGACACCTTCCAATAGATGTTATATTTTATTCTGGCACTTTTAAAGTATTCATAGAATAATAAAAAACTATTTTGTCAACCAAGATATTTTTGCTCAATCTCATCAGTTACGAGTGATAATATCATATTTAGCTCCCATAATTAAATGCTTGTTAAGTAAACAATACATTTCATATTTAATTCTGACAGTTTTAAAGTAGTCATCGAATAATGAGTTGGAGATTAAAAAATTATTTTGTCTACCAAGATATTTTTGCACAATCTTATCAGTCTCGAGTGGTAATATATTTTTTTTTAATATTTAGGTGGGAAAATAAACAGCTGAGTGCGTTATCATATAGCTCCCACCGAAGCAGCTTGTTAAATAAACAAATACAAATTTAAAAAGAAATAATAAATATGTTTGGGCTTTTGAATTCTGTTCATTAAGTGTAGCTTCAGTTGTGGGCAACTAAGTTTTAAACTGTTTTCTGCTGTGTTATTAAATGTTTAATTATATAAAACTGTTCAGCTTTTGTATATGTGATGTGACCTTTTGAACGATGCACTGGGACGGTGAAACTGATGCGAGTGAAAGTCAAGGTGAAATATAAGACAGGCTGGCGTGAAAGTTGACACGCCTGTTGTTGACACAGAGGCCAGGACAAGGGCAGGACAGGGGCAGGACTGGGCCAGGACTACGCCTTTCAAATTGAAATTTTTGAAAACCCTCACAGCTCGTGTGTGCAACTGGCGCAACAATAACAACAATAACAATAACAGGCTCAAGCTCAAGTGCCTCGGTGCTTCTGCTGTTGCGTACATTTTAATAGACGACGCCATGAACCTCAGCTAGTTTTTGAACTTGAAACTTGATTACCTTCAAAAGCCACTGCAGGGCTAAAGTGGGCCACATAACTGAATGCCACCAAAAAACAACAATAAACGCCGCCCTCGCATTGTGTCACGAAATGTTTTGTAGACTTTTGCACTTCGTGTTGTGTACAAAAAAAAAACTGCGAGCAAGAAATGAAGACATGCACGACAAGTGACCCGTATAAAAAATGAAAAAAAAATATTACTAATATATCTCGGCGAGAGAGCTTGACTAGAAAATACCATTTATCTAAGTCCTTACCTATCGGAAATCGAAATCGTAGATTGTCGATATTACTACAACAAAATCTGTTCTTTTCAAAATAAGTATTTATCATTGTTATCGTAAGATGATGTTTAATTTAAGTGAACGGATATAAGCAATCGTTAAAAACAAGTGATAGATAGAAAATCTAAAATCTATATACCATCTGGGCTTTCCTCTGCCTGTCACATAGACAACTCTCTACACATTTTGAATAGGTGCTGGGTATAAAAAAACTATAACAAGCTCAGCGCCACTCTGTCTGCATGTGCATGTGCTTAAGTGTTTGTGTATGTGTATGGAAGGGGGTGTGTGTGTGGGTGTGTGCGAGATTGTGTATTTCAAGGCTGTCGCATGAGCGGCTGTTTCTGAAAATCTGCGCTTTGTCTTCAAAATAGCCCCTGTTAAGGACACGCCAACACACACACAACTAGAACAAGAACAAGAACAAAAACAATAATAACCAAAGAAACAACAAGGTTTAAGCAACTAAATAGAAAACAACCCGATGTCATCATAGAAAAATGCTATTATATTGAGGTCATAATTAGGTAGATTTGAGTGACACGCCTTCAATGCTAATAACATTTCGAATCACGTCAATCAGTTGAGTTGGTAGCAAATAAACCAATAAAATTAAATGTGTTTTGTGTCCTTCATTTTTTCATATTACGCAACTCAGTTCGACTTTATTCATTATTTAAGCTAAATATATAAATATATAGTTAGGGCGTCTTTTAAAATACGATATATGTAGAAAATCCTATTTTAACATAATATTGCTGAATAAACAAGTCATAAATAAGAAACACTGGTGAGGGATATCTGTGGGAATTGACAAAGCATTTTATTTGTAATGGAAAAAAGGCAAACAATAGCTGATTACGTAATTTGATACACTCTTTTTGCTATGCAAAAGTAATATCTATTATTTCTAATTTCTTTTTGTTTTTATTCCAACTGAGCTGGCGCCCCAAAGTTAACCCAAATTTAGATTGCCAGACGCAAATGTAAATTGTATGTTTCAGTGTTGTTATTAAACTGTCGTTACGATTTCGAGCAAATTGCAGGTCTTTTATTTTTGGGACTGTTCAAAAAAATGTCTGTAATGGGGAAAGTCCTTAAGCTGGTTTTCTGGCTCCACAATTAGCAGGAGGCATTAACTTTGAAGGCAGTGCGCACGAAAAGTGACTTATTGATTTTTATTATGTAACCAGTTAGTCAGTCTGTCAGTCAGTCAGTCAGTCAGTCTGTCAGTCAGTCAGTCAGTCTGTCAGTCAGTTTGTCAGTCGTTCAGCTGGGTAGAAGACATTAAAGGCAATGCGTGCGCTTAGCTTGAGAAGAGTTTTCCATTTAAGATTGGTCGTCGAAGAGATTAAAATCCCAACTAGCAACTGTGCTCAATGAGCTGATCAGCTGGAAGAAAGTGCTCAGCAAACATTGGCAAAATATTGCGCAACTAATGAGCCACATATAAAAATGTGCACATTCTAGTATAAAAACATATTCAAGTGTGTAAACAGAAAGAGGACAACCTAAAAAAAGAATATATATTAAGACTCAAGCAAGAATACCCTCGTCGTGACAGCTCGACTAGGAGATACCCTTACATACTTTTCCTCAAGTTCATTTTAACCTTTTCTCAATTGTTAATGGGTTCTGATTATAGGAAAGCCCAAAATATACTCCTAGATTCGTTTCTTATGTTTAAGAATGAATAAAATTATAATTAAGTTTGCTATTTTCTTACTTTTTTCATTGTCTTCTATCTTTTTATAATAATGCATTTTTTTTCTCTGCGTATCAATGTTTGGTAGCAACTTCAAAGCAAAACAAATATCGAAAAAAAAAATAAACACATATCGCACATCATTTCTATATATTTTTGTCAGGCTTAATGGCTGAAGTTTTCTCATTTCATTTTATTTTATTTATGCTGTTTGAGTAAGCGGATTTGTTTGATGTGCACTTGGACGAAAACGATGGCACTTATTGTTAAGATCGCAAGTTGTTATATATGATATTTTTCAAGAGAAAATAATAAGATACTGTTCAGCAGGTTTATCAAATAAAAAAATAAATCTTAGTCTATGTAAGAATTTAATATTTGGTTTAGGTTTTTTTTATGATTAAAAGGTATTTAAATTGGTATTAAATTTAAATGTGAGATGTTTAAGCTCAAAAAATTTAGGTAATTTTAATTGCTTAAATTTAGGGTCTTACCTACACGGATAAACTAAACTAAGTATATATATTAAAACTACAAGTAATAATTATGCACATAATCTTCAGATAGTACATAATAAATACAATAATTAATGTTAGGATTTTAATTACAGGAAAATGTTTATACAAATTGTAAATTTCTTAATTTGTTTAGCGGCTGTTGACATAACTATTTAAATTTATAATTTGTTTTGTATTAACAATCGAATTTTCTCTTAGGGATCTAATTAAAATGTTTATTTATATTATTTATAATGTTTATTTACTGATTTTTTATGATGTGAACCGAGTGCAGAACACAAAAACAAGAAATATGATTGGTTATTTATAAATGTAAAGTACCATTATTGACATTTTTTATATTATTATTCATTGAATTTAAATATTCTTTTGGTTTGGTTTGCTTGTTAACAATAATGTCAATAATTTGTATTAATCGGGGACTAATAATTGAGTTGGATCGGGACTTAAATAGTGATTGATTTCAAATCGAATCCGAAACCAGATTTCATAACTTATTATTTCCAATGTGTTTTTTATTGACAATGGCACTGATATACATATAATATATATATTTAATGTGTATGTGTTTGTGCGTGTGTTGATTTATACACTTTTTTGTGTTATAGTTTTTATTGAGGTGTGTTTTTTATGTTTTTATTCTTTTGTTAAATCAAAAAACGGGGCAAAGACGTCACACAACTAAAACTACACGTTTAGAGTTTCGAAAATTTGATTAGCAGACGAGATGAAAATTTATTGGATAAAATTATGTATATATGTATGTATGTACTTTGAACAAACGAACTACATACGCTACGTGGTTTACATAACTTACTGTTCAAATCGAACGAGAATTATTAATATTAGAAAATGTTAAAGGGACAAAACTTTTAGCTACGCACAAGTTGCCAAATAATTTGAATTGTGAATGATAGATTGATAAAATGTGTCCAAATGTATTTGATGGAGTTTTTGCTACCGATCTTTAATATATGTTCACACTACTGTATGATGGATAAATGTATATATATATATATATATATATATATATATATATATCATATATATTCGCTACTCACCCTTGGTGGTCTTGAAGCCCTGGTTGATGGCGCGCGTGGTGCGCACAGCTGCTCGATAGATCCGCCAGTAGAAGAAGAGCATCACGAACATGGGTATATAGAAGGAGCCCAATGCTGAATAGAGTACATAGCCCCGATCATTGGTGAGTTCACATTTCCACGGACAACTGGTGGCTGCCACCGGCTGCTGTGCCACAATCTGCACTGGGCCATTCAACAGATCGTAATCGTTATCTGTGCTTGGGGATATGGTGCTGGTTGTTGTTGTTGTTGTTGTCATGGCTGCAATATGTATTTCCGCAGAGCCATCAATTGGCGCAAAGTTCGGATCATATGGATTATAAGCATTCCCATTGCCATTGCCATTCCTCTTGCGATTTCCATTTTCAGTTATTATCGCGTCCTCCTCCTGCTTATGCCTAATCTTATCTACATCTAGTTGCTCATCCTGTGTGCTCGACATGGTGGTGGCATAGTAAAGCGTATAGTTTCCCCGTGTGTAAGTCGGCTGTACCATGGCCTGCAAAAGAAAAAAATATATGCATATTTTAATCTACACTGTTAAAATGTAAATTTTCCACTATATTCACACATTTACATGTTTTACTTGAATGAAGTATGTATTCGCTTTCTAAGTGGACTTTTTGCCAAGTGTATTTATATAACTTTTGACGGGTTGTATAAAATGGTTAACGTATTGAAATTCTAGATACGCATTTTCACGAACATTTTAGACTCGCTCACATTGCTCACAATAAGCCAATAAAAATACAAATTTAAGCGGTTCGTTTAGAAAAAATATATTCAGCGACGCGTCTTGCATAAATAATAAGCCAAAATGTAGCATACATTTAGGCGACCGGAACGGGCCATAGTTCTCAAAAATCTATACTCGACTAGTAAATACCTATTAATACATAATTTTTCATATATATTTGAGGTACAACAATGCATTTTTCTAATAGAATACACACAAAATTTAGTTAAAATAATTAGTTATTTATGAATGTTTATTTTATGTTGCAAAGTTTTATTAAGTTTAGCCGTTGTACTAGGAGCATAATAATAACAGCTGTTTTACTACCAATATTTGACACATTTTAATTTTTCAGCACGACTTTTGTCAGTAATACAATTTAGGGTATCCCAAATGTTGAAGTGGGCTGCATTTTAATAATAGCAACCCCAAGCACTCAATGACTCCTTACGAGTGCCAAGGGTGAATTTTAAGAGGTTTTGAGAGAGGTATGATAAGCTCTGTCATATTCAGCTGCTGGTATCTACACCTGACACCAAATGGAACAGAGTCATGTCAAATGACAGTAAGCATTGTGCAGAAAGTCGATGCCAGAAGGCATAAGTCGAGTTCCAATTAAGCTCATAAGGACATTGTCAGGCTGCTAGTGAAATCCAATCGAATTGGAAGCAGCATAAGACGCACTCAATGGATGCATTGAAATCAGAATTTGAATGCATTTATGCACTGCAGTTATTGGAAGATATGCTGCAGGGTGAATGGCAAATCCGATTAAGTGTAGCAATTCGCAGATGGAGTGGCATCTAGCCACTAAGATTGAGGCAAGAAACAAAGCGAAAGATGACTCCTGAAGCAATATGTGATTTATGAGATAAATGACAAGCAGAATTTTTAAAATTTTAAGAATGAAAAATAATTGCTGCAAATGTGGACTTTTTTAAGAAAGCAACTGTTTTCAATTTAGCACAAATTTCACTAAACAGCCTTTTCAATATTTGATTCGAGTAGTTGCAAAAACAGATACAAATTTTTGTGTAGTCCAAGTGTCTCCATTAACCATAAAATTAGAAACAACATTGGCCATATAAATTTGGCTTATTGTACACACACTAAAACAAAGGACATAAATACTCATTCTTACACAGACAGACCAAGGCGAAGTAGAATAAAATGTTGCAGAACGTCGTAATTCGTTGGGCCAGTTAGTGGGCATATCGCAACTGATCTGATTACCAGGACTGATTCCAGGACACAGACTGAAACATGAATTATGCGACGCTGTCTGGTCTAGTCAGCATTTGTTGTGGTTCTGGTTTTGGTTCTGGTTCTGTTTCTGTTTCGGGGCTGTTGTCTATGTGGCAGCCACATCATTATCATTGCCATGACATAAAAATTGTTATGCATGTGGGCCAAAAAAATAAAACGAAAACAACACAAAAATATATTCATATGGGCGACGAAAACACGCCTAGTCAAAATGGACACATGGCTGGACTGACACTTCTTATACCCTCTTGACAAAATAAATTTATGACCTGCAGGCATAAATTTATTAAAATATAAATTTAAGCAAAGTCAAACATATTTTTAAATGAGTTTTCTGCAACAAGTCCTTGAATTGATTGATTTATTGAGAGCCCATTTTAAAACCAATCCAAAAAAAGGCTTAAAATATAAACTGAATTTCATCGTTAAATGTTATTTTAGCATATATCAAAGGCACAACTTTTAGGCGTATTTTATACACTAAAATGTCATATTTTCTTTGTAATCAAAAACTTTTTCTTGTAGGGTATTTCGTGATCAAACATTGCCATGTGAAACCCACCCACATGTTTTATGGTCATGTTTGTCAAAAATGAGCTCCGATTGCAGTCCTTGCAGCGGCAGACGGCTATCAACACAGTTGCCACATTTCGAGTTTGCGGCTTTTGGGGCAAAACTTTAAGTTGTAACGGTGTCAGTGACAGTCTTTTTGAGAACTTTGCCGACCGAAATGTCTAGCTGAGGTTTCCTTTAAGCCCATTTCTGTTGGTTGGTTGCACGCCAAAGACCAGTTTTCGTGGTTTCAATTTGGTTTATGTGCAAACAGTTTTTCACTTCAGTTTATTGGTGTGAGTGGGTGTGCCTGTGTGTATGTGTGTGTGTGTGGATAATAAATGCTTACCTTTTGATCCTTCCAGCCCACTAAGGGTGGAAAGCAAATAACAAATGAAAGCACCCAAATGCCGGCGATTAAAGACTTGGCCTTCTTCGTTGACATAATGCTTGGGTAGGTGACCGGTCGCGTGACTGCCACGTAACGATCCAGAGATATGGCACATAGATTCAATATCGATGCCGTGCACATCCACACATCCACTGCCAGCCAAATGCGGCACCAGACGTCTCCAAATATCCAAACCTAACCAAAAGTGTCAGCAGTCAGAATTATATAAATATAGAAAAGACAAAATTAGAGTACACTCACAAAACCATAAATAAAAAATTATATTTTTAAATTTAATATTTAAATGAATATTATTTCAAAATATGACTTACCTTGAACACTTCCCAGGTGGCTGAGAAGGGTAGCACCGCGAGGCCAACCAGTAAATCGGCAACGGCCAGGTTAACGATGAAAAAATTGGTAACACTACGTAATTTGTTTGAACAGAAGACGGCGGCAATGACGAGACAGTTGCCACCAATGACCAGCACGTTGATAAACTCGAGTATGGCCAATGAGATCAGATTCGCCGGTTCCGTCCATTTCACAGATTTAATGAGATCCTCACACTCCGTCTCATTCATGGCGGTACTTTTGTGATGGGTGTAGACTTATGTTCACCACCTGCAAGCCAAGTTAATAAGAAAATGGCCAACGTTACTAAATGCTTATTCAATGCATAATTAGTCATGTTCTTTTCTTATACTCCTCCGGGACACTCACCAGCTGCGTGCCCGGCATGCCTAATTAATTTATGAAAATATCCAGACACCAGACTAAAAGTATAATCAGGATTGGGGATGTTGGATGGGGATGGGGGTTGGGGGTGCCGCTAAAAAGTAATGGCGTATACAAGCAGGTTTTTTGGTGTTTAGAGAATCTCCCGCAAAATTGCCGAAAAACTTAAATTAATGCCCAGCGGACAACAATGAACTTTGACTTCCAAAAACCTGGTTTACAACCCTAATGCCTGAAATTGCCAGTTGGAATATGGTTCACTGGGGATTAATTACATTGAATTTGATTACTCAAAATGAGATACTTAGATCTAAATTGGAGATTACTATTTCAAATTAAGTCGAAATTAAATTTAATTAAACATTAAAGATGGTAATTTTGAAGGTTTGAAATAAATATTTTGGTACTTAATTTTTTTGCATATATCTTCGATTTTTAAATTAAACATAGTTTAATAACAAAATTAACAGAAACTTCTATGAACAGAAACTGCACACTTTATTGTGTAATTTATTTTTTTCTAAGTGTACTCGTAAATAAGCCAAACAATGGCGCACAGCTGAGGTTCAAAATAATAATTGCAGGTTAACTGCTTGCTGAAACGGATGCGATGACATTTCAGTAATGGCGAACAGGCAAGAGAAGGAGTGTGTGTTAGAGAGAGAGAGGGAGAGGGAGAGAGAGTGAGATAGAGAGAGCAAGTAAGTGACACTTGTTCATTCAGTTATCGTGCACACTGCAATTTAATTGCGCACATTAATTGCCAACGCTTTAGCCATGTTTTTATTGAATGTTTTTTTTACTAGAATCCGTCATTTGGAATTTATGAATGAACAAATGGAAATTTTGATTGCCATAGCGAGGGCAAACACAGCTCATCAAACACATTTTGATACATTGGCTCAATCAATATTTGCACTCAATTTGGCAAACTAATCAATATTTGCGGCCAGGCAATATTATTTTTGACTCTAATTCTTAGAAAGCCAACAAATACAATGACAACATTTCTACTATTAATTGCTATGGGGGGGGGGGGGGGTCCATGAAATCTTCCAAGCACGCAATTAATCGATTAAATATATATTTGACTTAAGTTATTTATATTATATTTTAGAGCAATTGTCACGTCCGCCTCAATTTTGAATGGACTCAACTGTTAACTTGGTTCAAAATCGTAGAACGTGCAAAAATAGTTGCTAATTTTAATTTTTTATAATTTAATAATAGTCATTTAAAATTCGGACAGTTGCTTTTAAAGTGGTGCCCGTTATTGCTTTATTATTGCCAGTGAATGTTTTATGGCAGAAAGTCATTTCTTACATGTATTGATTTTAAGTCCATTATCAAGAAAAATGCTGACGTGGCTCAAATCAAATATTTAAGTTATGATATAGTAACAAAAGCTGACAACTTTATATATATCATAAACTCAGCTTGGAGCAATTCAATATCATTTTGTATCCTGATTGCAATATTTTTATTACTCAAATTTATAGAAAAGAAAATAATGTCACAACAATAATCAAACTCAAAAAGAGTGTAAAAAAATGTATATATTCTAGGAATATTAAAGTTTGCCAAAAATGTATGCAACAAACAAAAAGAAGCATCTGCGAATATAAATAAAAATATATATGTATATTCTTGATCTGTTGCAACAGTCGAGTTGATTAAGTTTCATCAAATGTTATTTTTTTTAGTAGTTGAAGCGAAATGGAAAACTTTTAGATTGGATAATTGCTTTACGTTTGCATTTGGACGTATGTAAATTGGTAAGACAAACTCTGATGTTAACTGAAAACTATGCATTAAAAATGCACCCAATGAAAGAAAGTGAAATGTGTGTAATGGGTGTGTGTGTGTGTGTGTGTGTGTATGTTGTGTGTCATTTATGAAAAGTTCAGTTTAATGTGACAAAGACAATATGCAAATATTTAAAAGCAAAATATAAATGCAAAATTGTAGCGTTAAACAGCTGACAACAAATATGGCTACTTGTTACTTGATGTTGGCGTTGACTGAAAATGTTACCAGCATAAAATGTTGGCTAAGGAATGGGCTTGTTGCTGCGGCCTCACAATAAAAGCAATCAGTGGCACCCACTGAGTGTGTGTGTGTGTGTGTGTGGGCGAAATTACTCACATGACAGACATGTTCATGCATGTACACATTTACACACATGTATACATGTGTGTATATGCGTGTTTGTGTATGTGTCACCATGAGTATAAGCCGAAAGGAGCCGCTGCCTTTGTGACAAAAGGCTGGCAAATATTTGCAACGGAATGAGGCATGCCATTCATGCTTACAACGAAGAATGTTGTGCAAAATTAAAGTCGAATACAAGTTTTGCCAGATTCAAGTGCAATTTTTTGCCATATCATTTTGCGTGCGTTAATATTATGCTTTATGGCTACTAATAATGAAAAATGGCTAAATTGAGTTAATTCAGTTAAAATTTGCGAATCGTAATAAAATAATTGACATTTAAAACGAGTAGCAAAAATGCTTTTTACACCCTTTGCGCATACGCGTTTTTCACTTTTATTCATATCACGCATACGCCACGTTGATGCTGGCTTTACGGCCGTGTGGCGCCCGTGAATTTCAGTGCATAATGTGTTGAATTTAATTACAGGAGGCATAAAAAAGCTGGCTGCGTGTCGAAATGACGTTTTAATTGAGAGAAACGCCGACGCAAAGGGGCCGTATAAAATTTCAATAAAAGGATATCTACTATGTAAATCAGTTGAAAACATTCGGCCCATAATACGGCAATAATCTTTATGGCCGTCGAGGGATAGCTAAAAAAAAGTTGGTACAATAAAAGCAGAGTGCAAGTTGTAAAACAGATTGCGAACATAAAACATTTCACAGCAATTGTGATTATTTAGTTATTGTTATGCAAGTCGCTTCATAATCATAAACATTTTAAATATTGAAAATACTGTGACTAATGGTTTTCCAGATTTTAGTTGTGATTGTCACCTTACAAAAAATGCGCCAGACTAAAAAAATTGTGGCAAAAAAAATTATTACCAATGGGAAAACTAATTCGGTTTCTTACATGCTGCATAATCTGTGGCGTGCAAAAGGGAAATTTTTATGCCATTTGTTCTTTTAACTCCGGGAATTTGGTTTGTTGAAATTTAATTAATATTGTACTTCATATTAATTTGGTGTACACATGTATGCTGACGTGCTGCAAAACAATTGAATGTAAGTATTTTGTATCCAATTGCCGCATGAATGTTGCAAATTTGTACAAACAAGAAACTCAGCAGAAAAGCAAATCAAATTACACGGCAAAATGGGGGTAAAACACAATTTGTTAGCACTTAATGAATGATTCATTAGAAAGCAATCGCAAGCCCTTTGGGGATTTGGGTAATCTCGATTGTGAAGGAGAGAAATGAACAGGAACCGAAGCCGAAACAGAAAATGGCTGAGAAAATTGGAATTCCTTAAGAACTGTTGATATTGATATTTGAATTGCCTGTTGTGAGCATTTTAAATGTAATCAATACGAAAACATAAAAGTCAAAAGTCTCTTAAATAAGCAGCCACAAATTGTGCCCGCCGTTAATTAGCACAACTTGCAACTTGCAGCGGAAATTGAGTCAATTTATGTAAAACATTTGCAACAATTTTTCGAGTGGAAGTGCAAATTTACATGCAACTAAAACGCACACAGATCCAAAAAATGTTATGGCTCTGTAATTTGTGGCCGACGCAAAAATAAAAAAAATTATATACAACAAAATCCAAAACTACTCGTGAAATGCAAATTTGTTTCGACTTTTAGTTAATTTTTGTGGCGAGTTCATTTGAGTGGGGAGCGGAACTTTCAATGCCGCTCTGCATTTATTTGTGGACTGTGTCGAGTGCATTTTACTTAAACTTTAATCTTGAGTCAAGAAGTTATTCAAGTTGACCTTTTTGCTGTTGACATAAATTCCTGAAACTTGATTTATATTACAAAGCACATCCTTTCGACTCAACCTAATGGCTACAACTATTAACAGGATCCGTGGACGTGGCTAATACTGACGTCCATCTGTGTGTTCAATGGTGTTTTTACGAGCTGACCGTGTGTGTGTGCTGCAACCTTGTGGCATAAACGTACACTCAGAGAATGCACTTGATAACAAATTGAAGTGCCTATCTTGAAGTAAATTTAATAATTTATTTTTTAGATTGTTTAGGGATGATTTAGCCTCATTTATTTTTGTCAGATTTTAAGTAATTATTTGTAGTACGTTTTTCGCTCAGTGCACACACGTAACTTTTATGAGCAAACTAGCCAACACGTGTGCCTCATAAAAGTGACGCAACACTCGCTGCTACTTGCTGCTACAGCAGCAGATGACATCTAGATACATGCAACAGATTTATTGCGAACGGTAACTGCATGGAAATAGGCATGCCACACAAATATATGTTGCAGCTTTGCTGTTTTGTAAACTCTCGACAGCTACAACATATTCAATGTCTGGCTTCACATATCAACTTGTCAAAGCTGATTGCAACACGCCGAGCAGCGATTCGCTTTGCTTGCAAATGTGCAACGGAGACGCAGCTGCCACACGTGCCCAGAGAGTCAAAGAGTGAGTAGCCTGCTGTTTGTGTTCCAGTGCAACTTGAGGCCCATAAATGTAACTGTAACTGTACCTGTAACCTGTGTTCAGGATGTGCGTGTCCTCATCAGCAGCGGAAACGTGCAACGGAAGTATAAACTGGATTTATTGCCAACAACTAATTCAACACGTCAACTTTGACTAATTGCACACAAACGCTTAGATAATGAATGGGGGCTAAAACTATGAATCAAAATTAATAATAACACAAATTAAAAAAGGATATCTAAATAAACCTAAGTGAATTTTGTTGAACTGGTGATTGGATCAAATTGCAGTTTCATTTTAGCTACATGAAGGAAACTTCGAAAATTAAACTTTTTTGTTTCATTTTCATTAAAGATCTATTTAATATTACCAACTGATGTATAAACATGCAAATTACATATATTATAATAAATATACGTAAAATGTATGTTAGATAAATAATATTTCATTTTTATGATAATCATTATGTTTCATCGAATTTGTAAAAAAACACACTGCTAATATTTCTAGAAATTCTACTGGCATAAATTTAACCTAACTGTTCCTTGATTCGACATTTTTTCCACAGCGAAACCTTTTTTAATAGTGTATAGAAAACTTTTACCGACGACAAAAAAAAAAGGAAACTCTGAATGGAATTATAAAGGTATAAATTGATATATAAAAATAGGAATACAAAGAAGGGACTCCTTAGAATAAATAGTATGCAACCATATTAAATTAATATTTACCTTTGTAATGCTTAAGGCAGAAACCAGCCAAGGTCTATACATAGATTTAAATATATATGTATAAATATATATATATATATACAAATACATAGACATTTTGCATATATACTTACCAGTATCAGCAGGTTGTTTGGTATTTGTAAACATGAATTACATTTAGTTCGTTGCTGTTGCCTTATGGCCATGTTGTTGTTGTTGTTCTTGTTGTTGTTGTTGTTGCAGCTGATGTTGGCAAACAGTCGCCAATGCAAATAGACCAATAGCTGCAACTGCGTCCCGTGCCCCCTGGCATCCACACGTCGTCTCCATTCAGAACAGCGAGGAACTGTTGAGTCTCAGTTGTTTGTGCTTGGTATCTATGTTGTTGTTGTTGTTGTTATTGTTGTTGTTATTGTTGTTGTTATTGTTGTTGTTGAGTTTGTTGTTTTCGCTCGAATGGCAATATGAGACACGATTCACATTGAACTGCAGCTGCAACACTGGCATCCTTTGAATCCTTGGCACTCACTGTGTGTCAGCTTCGCATTCATCAGCAAAATGTTTGTACGACTGCTCATCCAACTGAATGATAGTCCTGGTTGGTCTCTCAACAAACGTGTTGCTACAAGCCGCGTTTCCTTTTCCCTCTCTCTTTTTATCTCACCAATATGCTGCAACAGAGAGAGAGAGAGAGAGAAAAACAATATAGACTCAAGCACGTATAAGTTTGTGTGCATTGCACAGAGAGAAAGAGAGAAAAACAATAAAAAATCTGCAAATTAAAATTGATTATATTTATCCATTTCGCAATGAGATAAACACTATAATTAATATTGGTATGAATAAGAGCAACATTTCTGCACCGATGCTTTGCAAACATTTCTGAGAATTATATCAGTTGCATGCAAATATAGTTGAAAATATGTACTTATAATTAAATTGTAATTGACGCACAAACTCAAACTTTGCCATAACTTGTTTGCTTACAAGTTCAAATCGCAATGCACACAAATCAATTCACCTGCAATCAAAATTTTCAAAGTTGTTTTTAGTCAAGTTTTGTGCAGCCTTTTGTGGCACTTGTAAACTTTGTGCTGATGGCAAAGTTTGTCAACATAAATAATTGAGTTTTGTCCGTGCTATGCGTTAATTTTTCTTTAGCTTTTCTTCTTTCAATTAAACTGCTACTGAGTTATTTACACTGATTAATTTGTCGCAAAAGCCGCAATGCGGTTGCACTTTCAAAATTGTTTCACAGCCAATTCCAATTCTCCTTGGATTTTCCGTCATTTTATGCGCTGTCATTTTGCCATATTTAAGCATTTTTCACTGGCCAACAGTTTGTCAGTTAACCTTTTCCATTCGGTTCGTCGGATTTGGCCACAGCATGAAAATTAAACGTCAAAGTGCAAAGTATGACAAATTGCATTTCCATTGTAGATTTGAATGGATGGTTTTCATTTTTTCCACTCCCATTTTTATCCATTACAAATTACATTCAGAATTCTTATACACTTGCGGTGAATATTATGATTTTGTAGTGAAAAGCATACCCGATTTTATATTTAAATACGAAAATTCTCACAGCTCAACTAAATGTTGTAAAAGGTATTCAAAATTCGGTAAGCCTTAGAAATTAGTTTCCTCTTATTTTCCACTTTTATTGTCCGCCCAAGAAACTTTTTCAATTCAAGTTTACCGAACCTAATGACAAAAAATCAATACCTAATCATTGTTAAATATTTTGAAAGCGAAAGCTTTGCACGCACAATATATCTATGAATCAATAACTCTCTTTATATATATATATATATATATATATATAGGATAATAATAACCCGAAAATTGGTATTATTTGGCTATGCGTCATTTCAATCAAAAGGTCAACACTTTGACACAACTTTGCGTAATGGCCACAATTTAAATACTCTATGAACATGACGCATTTCGTTATCAAGTGAAAATCAAAAAAAAATTACAATTTTGTTTCTATTGTTATAACTTATTTGACTGTCGTTGGCATAAACAGAGTCTGAAAAGGTGCGCCATTATATACATGGAATCCTTTGGCCATTGAAATGGCTTGCCTTTTTGGACAGCTAATCTCTGTGGCCAAAACGTGTAACTCAAAATGTTCGCCATAACATTTACTAATTGGTTAAAGCAGCTCTTGGCTTATAGCTGCTTAACATGAATCGACACACAATCGAAGAGGTGAGTTGATTTCCCAGTAATTTAATTATTTAAAGTGTGTAATACGAGATGACTTTGATTCCCCTATTTTGTAGATATGCTTTAAATTTAAAGATGTCTATAATAATTAATTTATAATTAATTAAAAACTTGGTTCTCACTAGACTCATATTTATAGTTCACTTGAGTTGCAAATATGCTTAACTTTGCTGATCAAGTTGAATTGTGAAAGTATAATATAAAATTGGAGAGGCTTTTAATTAACTTCAAAGTTATGTTAAAAAGTTGATGCGAGCAATGTGCAAAAAGAAATCAAAATAAAATATATTCGTTGCATTCCATAAATACAAAGGTTAAAAAGAAACATTAAATTATTTTCTATAAAAAGTAATAATAATAAAGACTGATTTATTGTGACATGAATATTATAAATATATTGAATAACATGGAGGTAAGGGCATTTTTCTAGCTTATAATAAATTTTTAGCTGTCAAGCTGCATGAGGCATTAAAGAAGAAATTTAAAATGTTGCATGCCCCTTGAAGATTAAATGGCTTATATATTGCCATTATGGCACCCAAAGTCCAACTTAAGTGCCAAGACAGGGAATATGACCCAGCAAAACAGCCACAATTGGCCAAGTGGCCAGGTTCGAGTGTGTGTGTGTGTGTGTGTGTGTGTGTGTGTGTGAGTGTGGTGTCGCAGTCAAGGCAAAATCACTCGACTGCAAAACAGATTGAGATTTCGACTCAATGCCACGTTGGCAACACATTTCAGTTCCCTTTTGTTGTCATTGTGTTCTCACTTGCGTAAATATGTGTAGAAATTGACAGCAGCAACAATAACAACAAAACAACAACAACTGCAGCAAGATATGAAGACAAGCTGAGTTGCATGCCACTTGCATTAATGCGCGTCCCACTGTGGTGTCAAGCAGAAGCTCTCCTTGCAATATGCATTTTAAGGTCTGCAACAGCACTTAAGTGTGTGTGGACTTACGTGTTTAATATATGTGTGTGTGTGTATGTGTGTGTGTATGTGTGTGTGTATGTGTGTGTGAGTGTGTGTGTGTGGGTACGAATGTGTACGTGTACGTGTTGCTGCTCATTGTGCTAAATGTGCAGCGTGCATTTGTAAGCATAGACACATATCAACTTGCACACTTGGGAAAAATTCATATTTTTTTCTTTACTCAATTTAAGAATATTTTAGAGCTGCGAATGAAATTCTTTCGCTTTGCATAAAATGTGAAATTTTAACCCACATTTATTTTTTATTTTGAAGTTAACTATTCAAATTAATACTGAGTTCATAAAAAAGATAACACTTTATTATTTTTCATTTACAAATTCAAGAAATTAAACAAAGATCCAGAAAGAGAATTATTTCGTATTCAAGAGTTTTTGCTCTAATGTAAAAACCTGATATTCTAAGAGCTGTTTTTTTTTGGGTGTACATGCAAAATGTACATTTATGTAAATGTAAGAAATGCTGAGCGAGCCGAGCGGCTACATCGCTTTCGACCAACAAAAGGATTTATGTGCGATGCCCAACAAAATTGCAGAGAAATGCTAGAAGAAAAAAATTAACGTACGCCGCATGCAACAAAAACACACACACACAATATGCATAACCCCCCCGCATACCCACGAACTCATATGCGAAACGTTGTCTTTGACTTTGCATAAAAAATTGGCTGTGAAAACGCTTTGGGCAAATTTGTTTTCACTTTTGCGCACATTTCTCCCACTCCACTTTCATATTTTAGCCGAGTTTTCCTTTCTTGCCGTTTCGTGTTGCTGTGTTCTTTTTTATTTTAGTTTTAGAATTGCCAGCATTTTTTCTATGTGGCATAAGGAAATATTTTGTGGGCAAAACTAAATTGCTAAAGGCTTTTCCACCCTCAAATTGTTGTGTTTAAAGTCGCAAGTTTTGCAATTTATAATGTGCATCATTTGAAATAGTTTCAGTTTGCTTTGTATTTGAGAATAGCCTTGCTGAAAATCTTTTTAATGAATTAATATTAAATTTAGTAAGACCTTTATTATTTTATTATGATCAAGATACCTGTGCATTTTTCACAAAACAATCATTTGCACATTGTTAAATATGCAAGTGATTTGATAGAATTTTATTGCGATGCTTATTGCCTATCAAGAATCTATTCATCATTTTATAAAAATAAATAAATAATAAAATATATCAATGTAAGGTATCTTTTACCAACAATCAGAAATTATATAATATACTTGAACATTTTTATGTATGAATAAAACATTTATGGAATATATTATTCTGTTCATTAAACGACTACCAAAAATTCACACTAAAGTTTTATATTTTGTATTACACTAAAAAAAACGCCTACCAAAAATTCATACTAAAGTTTGATAATTTGTATTATATTAAAATATAACGTATAATTTGCACAGAAGGATAGACAGATGGACTTGTCAACATATGATGCATAGTTTGAGAAATGGAAAGTGTCTTCTTCGAACACAAAAAAACTATAATATTCTGAGCACGTATTTTATTTTTATATGTAAATAGTTTTCTTTTATATATATAAAATTGTAATATTATATTCATGGGATTATGAGGCATGTCATTTGAGGCGTGTCGACGGAGTGCTCTATAAATGGTCTAATGAATGGCGTCGAAATGAACGCATGATAAACGCAAACAGTTAGCAATGGATACAAATTAAAAGTGTTATTTCAATTAACTTAATCGCAATTGATATTGTGGCCAACATCACGCACGAATTGCAAAAGCCAAAAGGGAAATCAATTTTAAATTAATCTGTTTAATTCACTCATTCATTTGATTATTGTGTGTCAATGCTTTGAATGATTTGTATTGCATTATTACATCAACAAATGAATTTTCGGGTGCTTGGCACCAAAAAATAGATTGAATTAGAGACATCGTAGACAAAAAACAGAACACATAACACAGAAATCAAACATAACATTTGAGTTGTTGCCAATTTGGAATGCCAATCAAAATGACAAAACAGCACAAATCAAATCCATAAATTGCAATCAGTTTGATTTTCGATTTTTCATTTGTATTTATTTGTTATTGTCTTATTTAATTTGAGTTATACTCTACCGGCTAAATGGCATGTTCGCTGAATGGTTTCCCATTTTCGTTGCTTTTTTACATATTTAATATTAACTTTTGCCTTTGTTTCAATTGTCGCATTTCATAAACTATTCGATTCTAGTCATTATTTTTATAGAGCATTAGCACTTCGACTAGTTCACTTTTCATATGGAATTTGCTTAATAATGCAAAATGCAAATGCAATTTGTTATCGTATCGGGAAAACAATTTAAGTGCCAACAAATGCACACACACACACATAAGGGGCGTGGCTGGGTGGTGCCCCCAAAAAAGGAATTTTGATTCGTTTGTGTTGCGACTTGTAACTGTCGTGTGATCTATCTCGATTGTCAGTCGCTTGACAGTTTTTCCATTTTCATTTAATGCCACATGACTCTGACAATGACAAACATAAAAAAGCGAACTGACAAATTATTAAAGTGAACATATCAAATGATTTCCAATTGCTTTCCTGGCTTGCAATTAATTAAGGCGTGACATAAAAAAACTTAACGCCATTAATTGTTCAATGCCCAAAGAGTGGGAATACTTGAGGATTTAGGTTTTGTGCAATTTAGTTGGCACATTTTGTGCATAATCCCAGTCCGGGTATCAGTCGGGACAGGAGTTACCCACTTCTGGCAGGCAGAGCTCATTTCCGTCCTTATATTCAAACACTTGAGGCTAAAATGTTTGCTTTTACCAATGCCCCGAGCAGCGACTGCAAACTCATCATAAAAGGCAAGAAATGAAAAAATAAATAGTCACACTCAAAAATATAATTGAGCATTTTGTACTCCATTGAAGTGAATGAAATTCAAAAATCCAAGATTAAGACTTACTTCAAAATTCAATTATTTAGTTTAATAACATTTATTTATTATTCAAAGTGCTCAAGTTCTTAAATCAAACTCAATAAGTCTGATATGCATTACAAAATTATAATGATTTGCATTTTATAAGATTTGAAAGTTTTTTTGGTTATGTAATTGGATTTTTCTACCGGTTTTTTTTGCTGAGTGGAGCCAAAATGGATGGGAAAAAGTTGACCTAGCTGGAGGTGTGGAGACGTTGTCTGGTGAGTGGATTTTTAAATTAGTTTGCCGACTCTCTGCGCAGTCAACAGGACGAACCGAACTGTTTGGCGTCCTTCATTCTTTCTGGCCAAATGGACTTCCAAGCCATTGGCTGTGACATTTTGGTGCTTATTTGAATGAATTAAGTGATTTTTCAAGTGCTAAGCTTCAGCCACGAGCTACAAACTCATTTCCGCCATCCAAGGACTTTAACATTCTCGCACTCTCTTCTTCCCCCCTCTCTCTCTCCCTCTCTATCTGGCTGTTTATCTTTCTCTTCAGTACTTGGCTATTTAAGCTTCATTGGAACCTCAATTTTTTTGTTTGCGGCTAAAGCGAGGTGTTTATTTACAGGCAATCCAAACTTTAACAGCAGCTCACAATTTGGCTCGCCGTTTTTTACGACAGTCGATTTATTTAGACAATCTAAAAATGTTCAACAAAAAATTCGAAAACATAAATAAAACTGCTAAATAGGCAGCAGTTAAATGTCGATACTCTACACAGTTGTAAAGAAACATCATTTAAACTTGTCTGAACATTAAACTTAAACTTTGTTTAAGTTAAACCATTTCATTACACCAGCTTACAAATGACACTTAACTCTAACAAAAAAAAAATATACATATATAATAATATTTGTATGTGCAACCGAGAGCAAGGGCCGCTTTGTTCAAATGCACTGGGAAACGTTTAATTAAATAATTGAACATTCGATTTAATGGCAAGCTAAAGATGCAAATCATTATAAAGCAATTGTTCTCGGGGATTTTACTGAAGTTTGCAATCTTAACGATTTAACTTAATGCTTTAAAATCTCTTAAAAGTTGAAAATATTAATTAACCTTAGACAACTAAAACGGGCATTGGCTAAATGAATTAATATAGTTATTTTACAACTTTGTAAGATTTGTAGATTTTTCGTTGTAATTTTGTATGTTAATCCATAAGATATCTTAAATTATTTTATGCGTATTCATGAGTTATTTTCATAACAGTCAATTTACATATGACCTATGTTTAAATGATCTTTTGAGCATGGTGATTTTGACTCACATCAATATTTGAAAAATTCAAGAATTCGTGTTGGATTTATAAATATAATTTAAAAAAAGCATAAAACAGAAAAATAAACTATGATTTTCAATGTGCTCATCTTGAAAAAAGTATTAAAGTCAACTGCCAGATATTTACATATTGAATGAAAAAGATTTTGCAAATCATTTCTCTTTTTTAGTCAGTGTTGAATAATAATATTTTTTGGCACCTGTCACACGCGTCGTATGCGCAACGAATGAAGTTTGCAGCCTTCTCCTTGTCAGGCTACGACTGTTTAGACTGTTATTGTTGTCATTGTTGTTGTTATTGTTTATTTTGTTAGTTGTTGCACATTTATAGCTCATACGACACGTGTGTCTTGCCAGGCGTGAGTTGACAACATTGCAATAGGGCGTCAAATTGGCACGAAATAATAAGGGGATGGGGGGGAACAAACCCAAATTAGCTGAAAAGAAGCGTACACAGTTCGTGAAAGGGTTATAGGGCTTACAACCCCCACCCCCTCCCCTTCCGAACACATTGTTAGCTTCTTTGGCAGTCGTGCTCGAGCTGTTTTCTTGTTATGCTATTGTTATTTAATGCCAAGTTTATTGCCAGCAACCAGCACAAACACACATAAATGCAGACACCTAAAACAATTTTATAGCCCACCCATAAAATAAATATATTTCCCCCCCTCACTGCTTTCCTTATATGTAAATCTTGCTCTCACTCATAGCTCTCTCTATCTCTCTCTTTCACTCTCACTCTCTGTTGCTGATAAAGACTGCCTTCGATAGCCACCCAGTCGCCAGATATCAACTAGTTAGTTTTGCATATCCACACACACACACACACACACACAGTTATACACACATAATATTTGAAATACTTTTCTCAGTGTGTGTTTGTTGCATATTTTAATATATATTTTGTAGCTTTTGTTTTGGCATTCAACTTGTGCTAAAGAATCTCAGGTTTCATTGCCATTTGCACGTAGGCTGAAGTCTGTCGTCGACTGTCGTCTGTCGATTGTCGACTGTCGATTGTCGTTGTTTTTGTTTTTTGTAATTTTGTTGCTATAAATGTAATTTGCATGCATTCACAGAATGTAACACATGACAAAATTCAGTGAGTTTGATAGAGTGCAAACAAAAACACCACACAATAACCACAATTTGTCTGTACAACAACAACAAAACAAGTTCAAGTCCCACTCTTTGAAAACTGAATACAATGAAAAGCTTTTACGCTGATTACAGTCAGCATTAAGTATTAATATGATATATTATAAATAAATTACATATATTTGAAATACGGCCTATTCATTTGACCTTTGCAGTGAGCCCTTTTCATCTGTCCATAAATGTCACTTCTGTGTCTTATAGTATATAGTATTTGGTATATAGCATCAAATTGTCAATCACTCTAAATGTGTTTCAGTTACCAATTTGAAAGGTGACACCAAAAGCTCCAAGCTCGCGTGAAATTAAATCTCGGAAAATTGTTAGGATAGTTTACTACTTTGTGACATCTTTATTATGACATTCTTAAATAATTCAAGTATTTAAACAAATGTGTCAATCCTTATGTCCAACCTGAAACCCTTATTTAGGTGAGTTCATAACTCTCAGGTGATGTAAGTTAATCACTAAGGCAACTGGCTTCTGCTGAGCTCGTCAAAGGCAAAGTTTTTATATGCATATTTTAGTCGACTGCCAACTGGGTATTGTGCATTCATGGAGATTCACGTCGAGAAATGTAACAAAACTTTTGTGGAAAACTCAACTTTTGCAACTCCATTGTATTTGTCACCATACCGAAGGCATTTGATTTAATTAGGCCACCGACAATTGCCAATAGCAATGGTTGCTAGATGGGCACGTGGCACGAATATGCACGTTATTCTTTAAAAAGTATTTTGCAAAAAGAAACATATTTAAAAAACAGAATATATTAGGCAAATTGAAATTCCTTACAAAATTAATTGTCAATAACTGATTGTTAAATATAAACTATTTACTAAAATAATGTCAAGTATAAAGATTTAGTTAGGGTATTAAATATTCACATTCGTCTCGATAACAGCAAAAGCAAAAATCAATTTGCTGGAATTGCGGATTTATGGCTAAAAAAAACAACAACATAAAAATAAAACATATAATTTAAAAACGTTGCACTTGAGAGTCAAAAACGAGAATCAAGAGACGCCTATTTGAAATAGAACAATTTGCATAGCTAAAACGCCGCTGGCATCAGATCGAAAAAAAAAAACAACAAAAAAATCAAATTGTATACAAAAAAAAGTGCGTTTCTCACTCACCTGAATAAATCATTGCGAAATTGAGATTGTAATCATGAAGGCTAAGGCGATACTCTGGGCCTGAGAGATTAAAGACGCCAAATTGATTTGAAATTCGGTCAAGTTTTTAGTTTATTTTGTTTTGTTGCTGTTGTTGCTGGATGCACTTTAGAGGCGATAACCGGCTTGAAAGTTTGTTTAAATTATGTCTATTTTATATTTTGTCTCTCTCTCTCTCTCTTTTGCTCCAACACTTGTTGTTGCACTCGGGCGTTTTAAAATTGAAAACGATTTCTATTTATTTTTTGTTTGTTTGTTTTTTTTTTGTAAATTTATTTTTGTTTGTGATTGGCATGAATTGCTTTGAGCTCGCTGCAATTTAGCGTACAAATTATATAATTAAATTGTTGAACAATTTATGGCCACATATTAATTAGCTGTCCAAAAACAATTGTAAGCTGCTTAAATTGGAAACTGATTCGCTGATTTTTTTTTTGCTAACATTTGTTTTTTCTATTTGCATATTTAGCACTCAGCATGCAAATTAAACGCTCAACATTAAAAACAATGAAATTATTTCCAAACGATTGACTACCAACTATAAAACAAATGATTTTGTCACTAACACACACACACACACATACACACACAAATGCACATTTCCACACAAATAAAATCAAATAAAATATATTTAAAACTCACAGCTAATTTGAAAAACCAGATGCACTCACTGTAAAAATTTGAATCTATATTTGATCAACTTTCTTGTTTTGTGCACTTTTTATTTGTTTTTTTGTATTATTTTCATGCGAGTTTTTGTTGCGCTATTTGTGCATGCGGAAGCACGTAGTTGCAGGGTAATTATGTATGTATGTCACCTTATCAAATATCATGTGAATGAATCATTGCTGAATGCATTCAATGCATTCATTCACTTTTATATCACTCGAACAGCCGCAATCCTTGCACACTCATTCGATGCGAGGACTCGACGACAACTGAATGCGTCAAACTGAAACGAAGACAAAACGCCTGCGATCAACACTTCGTTCGCATTTCGCACTTCGTCGCTCACAAACACACACACACACACACACACATACACACACACACGTGCTCACACACAACTAAATACTTGGCGAATTGTACCGTTATATAGCACTGTTTTAAAATGGCGTTTTTCATGCGTTCAGCAACCAACGCGGCGTCATTTTCAACACAAACTGAATGCCAATTTGGTTCTAGTTGAAGCACCAACCCCATGCGGAACGTTATGGAAACGAAACACACCACCAGACTGAGTTTTCCAATAAGGCGACAGCAACTGTTGCCGGCGACTCTGCTGAATATCGCATGCGATACGGGACATGCCAACACTTACCAGCATTTACTGTTGGCCAAATGGATCATAACCGAAATGAAAAATTTATTGCTAACAAACAAATCACAGAATTAATTTTTAACAATCTGATTTCTTTATTCTTTATGTGAATAATTTAAAAATACGTTTTGTAATTAAAAAAAAAATTTTTTCCTAATTTAATTTTGACTAACTTCTTACGGTGTACAATTATATCAATAACAAAATATCGCATGCGATACAGGACATGCCAACATTTACCAGCATTTACTGTTGGCCAAATGGATCATAATCGAAATGAAAAGTGTGTTGCTAACAAACATGGTTAATTTTGACAATATTTCACACTAAATCACAGAATTTATTCTCAAGTGTGGAAAATGCAATTAAAGATTGAATCTGGATTCTAAATTCTTTATGTGAATAATTTAAACATACGGTTTGTAATTAAATTAAAAATGTATTCCTAATTTAATGTTGATTTATTTTTTACTGTGTACAAGTATATCAATAACGTACTAATTAGGGGCATTTTCTTTTATATCGGATATGTTGGCGGAATTGCGACTGAGAAATTCACTTTGATACGGCGGCTACTTGTTGGCCATTTGGACGCTCTGCCGCTAAAGGACGCATAATAAATTGAGAGCATTAGAGAAAATTTGCTTTTGGCCAGAAAAAGGGACCAAAACGCGCAAAGGACACGCACAGCTTGCAAAAGTGTGAATTTTGTTTTGGGGCCTTCCGTTTTGACGCTTCTTTTGCTTTGTTTACAATTTCAATTGATGCTTAAATTGACATTGTCAATTTACCAAATTTCTTTTTCGGTTTTCATTTACGCCTTTTTTTTTTTTTTGCTGACCAGTTTTCCATTAGGCTGCTTTGATTGCTTCTGTTGCCCTTTGGATTTTAGCAGCTGATTTGATTGCATTACACAACTGAGGATTACAGCCACTTTCCCCATAAGCGGCAGTTGACTACCTAAAATCGCTCGAGGGCATATTTGGCAATATATATGAAGAGTCAAGTGCAGGCTCAAACAACGCCAATTATTGTTAGTATTATAAGTAATTTATACTTTTGCGGATATTCAACTCTGTTTCCAGACAACGCATAAATCATTGAATTATTGATTATTGTCTATACACCAGACAAGTAAATATTGCTCACTTTCTTAAAATAATAGTAGAATAGAAAAATAAATAATATTCACATATATATTTATATACATTAGAATAAACAAGTTTTTGATGAACGAGACATAATAAATATTAATATTAATTTAATTATCTATATAAATATTAGCGTACTTTCAGTGATTCTCATCATTTCGAAATTTCACACAGCAAATTTCAAAAATATGCTAACCTATACAAATAAGTAAGTATGCTGTAGTCGTGTGTGCACGACTAGAATACACCCTGAACGCAGTTTTTAAATATATTCTAGTTATTTTGCTGCCAAATTTCTTCCTCCTAAGCCAACGCAGTGAAGTGTAAAAAAGTAACGAATGCAGCGATGATATAAAAAAAAAACTAAAAATAAAAAAAGAAAGAAATTTAATCTTTTATAAAATATACATCTTGGAGCATTCACAAACTCTCACTTGAGTTAACGTCGATTTCAATAAATCAGTGTAGCAATCTCTTACCACGAAATTGCGATGAAGGCATATTTAAAGCAAATAATGTTATTTATTCGTCATTTGGTCTAACTAAAATCCATTATCCTGGGTCTGGCTTGCAATATATACATACATATATGTAAATATGTATTTAGATGGACAATTTATTTTGCAAATCGTTGACATTTGTTTACTTAGAACGCCCAACTGGAAGTCTGTGAATCGGTAAATAAAAATATACGCCCCAGGCTTATACCAACACACACACACACACACACACACACACACACACACACACACACACACACACACACACACACACACACACTCACACACAAACACATACATATACACAGGCAGCCAGGCACATCGTCCTCAGCAGCAGCAGCAGCAAGGATTCATCGCTAATTAGGATAAACAACTGTTGCCAATTTAATTACATATGATGGCCACATGAACATGAACACGAGCCCGAAATCCAACTGTAGCCTTTACCTAAACTTGACTGTCTTGCTTCCCAAAAACCTAATCCACTCCAAAAAAAAAAAAAACCCATATTTCTGTCTCACGAACATTTCTTTGCTTTTGCGTCGTAATCAAAATGAAACTCGTTTAACTTTTGGCTCATTCACATTGTATTTTTCGCATTGCTGGCAATCCCTGCTGCCGGCAATAAATCTTGCTATCAAAGGAGACTTTCTGTTGAAACTGCAACCAACTGCTTGCAGCTTTGCTTGGCTGCCACCTCGTAAATTTGCATAAGCAGGCGGCAAAGATCCACTTGGACGTGGCACCTGGCAATCAGTAAGTCACCAACGAAAAACTGCTAACTGACTTTTTGGCTTACAAACGTCAACGTTTCGTTGCAGTGACCACGATTTACACTTATATTAAATTCATTTAATGCATGATAATTTAAAACAAAAAAAATATATATATATATATATAAAAACTTGCCTTAAATCAAACAGTGGAAAAGTAAGCTAAGTCCATTCTTATTTTAAGTACAACACATTTAAAAGTGACAGCATTTTAAGTTAAGTAAAATAAATAAAGTTAGTTAACGCTAGAAAAAAAAGTATTTCTAAAATTATATTTTATTTTATAACCAAGATATATTTAAATCTGTCAAGGCAAACATTAATAGCTTGATAAAGCTTCATTCGACAATTTGGAATTTAGTATGTATTTTTTTGTAGTGCAGATTTGGTATATTTTATGCTGCTTTAACGACCAGGTCGACAACGAAGAGTCAACGGTTAGAGTTGGGTGCATATTGTGAGACAGCTGCTGTGCTTTCTACCTGACAAAAGAATTTAAAACTCTGCAATAATATTTATGCACCAAATGTAAGATTTCTTTTTTTTTTTTAATTTAAGCAACTCTTTTCAGTCTAAGAACTTTACCCAAGCTCTGATAATTCACTTATTCTAATGATTTTCGGTGTGTAGTTTGCACAAAGCTGATTACACACAATTTATATACTTTTCATTCTTAAATCCCAAAAATGTGAATCACCCATTCGCATTCACACATAATATGTATGTGGATTTTGTGATTTTACTTTTACTTTTTTCTCTCTTTTCGTGGTATCGATTTAATATTTGACAATTAAGGGATCAGACTGGCTTAGACTTGGCCAAGTATTTTCGAAATTACGGTTGATTTTATCAGCTTGAACAATTTAAATTAAAGGATTTGCATTGATTTTTTTTTTTAAATTTAAGCCCAATCAAATTTAAAATGTTGTGAATATTTAATTTGGTCATCTATTTTTGGTACAAAAAAACTTTAAGTAATCGCATTATGAAGGTTGAGTTAGTAGTTAATATTTATGTTATTTAAAAATAAAGTCAACTTAACAAAAATTAAATTATGTCTACTTTAATACAGATTTCTGCTCGATGTGTCGGAGAGACTGCTTCACATCGATAAAGTATAATCTTTAATCTCGAATCTTTGATGCTGCCCAAATGAATAGAATACGATTTGGGGGCACAAAACGATTACGTTTAGAGATGTATGTTTGACTCTGCCCATTTTACTGTTTATTTTATTACTCCTTTTGATTGTGTATCTTGGATAAACGTATTGCTCTGGGATTGGCAAAGTAGTCTATGCTGGATAGGCGGCTGGCTGTAAGTATTTCTCTTTGGATTTTTTTTGTATTTTTGCATTTGGTTGCTTATTTTCTTTGTATTTTGTGAAAGTCGCCCCTAATGCGACTGTTTGGCTCGGCGCTTCTGTCAATCAAAGGCAAACACCTGTAATAAATATGCGTTTGTCGTTTTTGGTTAACGCTTTCGTTTCGCTCGGTTATCCGGCTCGGTTATTCTGCCTGTCTGCCATATATACATTTTGCTTGATTTTCCATCTGGGCGCACACCGAATAGCAAATGCGGGCTCCGTTTGCGGAAAAACTGCCTCGTTGGCGCATTTTCATGTGGCAGGCTGGCAACGCATGAAAACTTAACTCAATTTCTATTTTGGAGCATTTGGCTGCTCTCATCAAATGTCAGCAAGGACTATCATTGGGTTAACAGCACGAGAGAAGTGCAGCCGCGCACTTGATGCCAAAAACACTGAGCACTACACTAAAAGAAATTTGAGGTGACAATTTTTAACTATGATTCGTCATAATTAACATTCGCTTCGTATAATTCACTCGTGATAAAAATACTTGTTATGTAATCTAAATCTTAAATCAATTAAATTGCCAGATTTTATCAGAATTGATACATAAAGTAAGATAAATCAAGTGAGAAAGTTGCAGTTTGACAGAACCGACTCCGAAATACTTTGATATCAATGTGAAGGAGACTCATAGCAATTTATAAAAAATAAATGTTCTTTCAATAACAAATCGTATTTTGGGAGGTGACGCCTTTTCCTTTTCTCAATTCGAGCGACAATTTGACGCCAAAGAAGAAGACTTAAGAATTGGTAAGAAACACTTTGCAACTTTTTATTGACTATAATTTAAAAACTGATGGGAGTTTAGTAAATTTATCGATATGCATTTTATCAATTTCCTCGCAGCAATTCAATTTTTAAGCTTTGTTCAACGCAGATCTAGACAAGAAATTGTTTTTCATTCAAATTTAGAAAATATCTTGCTGCCACTAATTTTGATTTTTTAATAAAAATAAAAGCTTCGCATTAAATACTCTGTTTAACCCAAAAGAGTCAATAATTTTGGAATTACTATTAATTATTTGGGAAACATTTATAAACTGAGATGGTTTTCTTACAAGTCACATCTTGCCACATAGATAGCTCCGCGGCTTGTGCTGCGCAGCGAGTACGTTGGGTTCAGTTTTGTGCCACATTTGGTTGCACATGTTGCGCACACGATTACTGTACAACATCTGAATAATTAAACGTGTAAAGCACACTCAAACACTTGCGTCTTCATAATTTAGCTCATTGGTGCAACGGCAAATCTGCTGCTTCCTTCCTGCTGCTGCTGCTGTTGCTGCTGTTGCTGCTGCAGGATGCACACAGGAGTCGCACTTTCAACGTGTCACAATTTGCGCACTCCTGAGCACTCAGTGTGTGTTATTAATTGCGTAATTTGTTTATTAATACACAAATGAGCACACACCTACAGCTCGAGTCAACACCTGCCACAGCTTCCTCGCCAGCAAGCACCACTTGCCCCAACTGCACTCATCTGCCACACACAAAAACCGATTGCCATAAGCGGGCCAAGGCAGTGTCCCTGCCTGAAGCCTTTTGATGAGCCCGAGGATGAGGTTGTTGTCTGTTCCAATTTGCTGTTAACAGCGGCAGCTTGACCAGGCCACATGGACTCAATCGAAATTTTAATAACTCCCCGGCAAGGGTAAAAAAAAACAGCACTTATTTAAAGCAATTATAGTAATCAGCTGACTCAACGAACCTTCTGCCACAAGTTGTAGTCACTTTTCAACTGTGCAACACACAAAACTTGTTCGCCAACTTTTTGCCTTCAAGTGTTTGACTTGCAATTGAAATGTTTGGCTTTAGCATATTTTCCCACACTCAGACAGACACACACGCACACACACACAAGTACGCACTTTTTTTATGAGCTTGTGTGGCATAAATCAATTTTTATTTACTTGCCACTCCGGCAGCCACTTTATGTCAGCTTGCTTTCATACTCCATTCTTCCATTCGCTTTAATTGGTTGCACATGAGAAACTTTAGTGGCAAACACGGCTTTCTCATGGAGAGAAACCCTCTTTCAGCAACTCTGCCTCTATTTTCCTGCCATCCTCTTTAATTAAATTATAATTACCAGCGTCTTATTAGCCCAATTACAGACACCGCCACCACAGGAACAACCCAAGCCAAAGGACACGTGTCATGGCCCACACACACACACTCACACACACACTCACACACACTCACCTACAGACACACACTTCCTTTTAGCTTCTGTCAATGGCATTTTGGCATTTTGACTTTAATTTCGAATTCAATCCATTTATTTTTAGCTTTAGTATTCTCAGTAAATTTTTTAAATAGAATTTTGATTGAGGTATCGAGCTGCATACCCATTTCAAAGGCATTTGTACAAGTTCTAAGAATCAGAATCCCATTTTAACCACAAGTCAAATGCAGCAAACCAGTTAACCAGTTAAGTGGGAGTTCAAAAAAGGTTAACTCAATAAATAATCGCTTAATTCGGACAAATTCGGCAAATTTATGTGAATTTATTTATGTAGTTCAGCCCTTTAAGATAATGTTTTATGAAGATAAATGCAATAAATGCAAACCTCTATTTATGTTTATCACGTAAAGCTGCAGCTGATGTATGCCAATAGCATTTGCATTCTGCCACACTGATTAATCAAAGCAAACTCGACAATATTGCGCATACGTCACGTTCGCCAGTACAGTGAATATACCTGCAAGATGATGCTGGACAGCGCTCTTTCTGTGCACCGGCTTCCCAATAATGGGAGCACTCTGGCAGCAGAGTGTATTACGCCAGTGTTTTCAGCTGCAGCAATTCTGCCCACCTGCTGCTTGCAACGCCAGTTGGCAGTTGGCAGCTGCAAAAAAAAAAACTAACCCAAGAAAAATGAAGCCAATTCAAAACCAGGCAGCGGCTGCAAAAGACGTTTGTGTTGGACCACAAGATACTCTGTTGAGTGAGTCAGGTAAAAGAAAATTCTCAAAAACCAAATCTATAAAAATTAATCTATTTTACTATTTTATACTTAGAAGAAAATTCGATTTCAATTTCATTCAATCGCACTAAAATGAAATACTGAACTTTGAAATAATTTCTTAAAAATATATTTTTAAAGAGTAACTTTGCATACACATTGGAGAATATTAAACATATATTTTGATTCATTTTAGATAATGGTACCCTATTAAGAGAAAACAACTGATTTTTAGAATTTTATTTATTGAATAACAAGTTAGTTAAATTACAAAGGTATAGCAAATTTTTATAAAATTCGGAGCAATTGCTCTTTGTTAATCTGGATATGATTTTACGCAATGCACGTTGGCTTTAAATATCATCATACCCTATATATAAAAAAACCCCTCCTTTTAAGGGGTATACTAAAAAAGCAGAGAGTGTTGAGTGCATTAGATGAATATTAAAAGCACTTTGGCCAGCAGCACTTGAAGGGTGGCCTGAATGGGTTTCGAGGCTGCCTGTGCTTAATCTGCACTGGTCAGCATTGCGTTGCACAACGAAGAGCTCTAACCAAAGTTGGAGTCGACTCCATTTGAGCTTAAGCCAATGATAGCGTATACCGTATACCATATTTAAATATAATAACATAAAATTTAGTAATACATCTGGTGTTGAGCATTTTTTCTTTGTTACTTTTATTCCTATTAAAGCTTAACAATTTGTATGTGGATAAGTTTTTATCTGGAATTGCCTTACAATGAAAGTTGGACCATTTATCGTACTTAGTTTTTAATATATTTTTAACAACTCTTTTAATGGTATATAACATAAATTATAACTTTTTGATTCAAATTTTTTAAAAATTTGGCTTGCATTAAAAAAATATGAATCGAAGAAATTTTTTTTTGTGTTTGGTTTTTTTAAATTTGGAACTACAACATAAAAATTCAATTTATTTGACCATACATTTTCATTTCTCTACGTGCAACCTTTTCACACACACAAATACACACAGATTTCACAATTGTGCTACGTAATTTTGCAGAGATGTTTGCTTAACACCAAAATGTGCGGTTCATAATTCGAGGCGGTTTTGCCACTGAGTACAATTGTGAATGTCACTAACAGATGCCACACAATGGGACAGCCACTAAACACTCCACATTCAGATGGGCTGTCAGCAGCAAGAGCTACCGCAATAGACAACAACAACAACAACAACAACAACAAAAACAAAAACACCTGTTGGGATTTATCTGCAACTGATATATACGCCTGGACTTTAATTTAACTTTTGCTGAACTTCAAATTTGGTTAGCATATTTCATTTTAGCCAAATTAATTTTTCATTTTTACTATTGCCTTGCCAACCAACTGTTGCCTCTTCCGCATGCCGGCTAAGCTTTTTCGTTAATCAAAAAACACAGAGAAATTTAAAGCCAAGAAGAAAAAAAAATGCCAAGACGAGATTGTTAAAGCCGTACCAGAGCAACATGGCCAACAAACAGCAATCAAGTCAACCAAATGCGATGCGATTAATTTCTATCCAGTTAAATATGCTTTCTTCCCAGCCAGTGACATTATTTGAGACGTGATTTCATTGATTTGGTGAATTCAGCAGTGAACTGAGACTTGCACAATCGCAAACAAAAAAATCAATTGAGGTAAATATATATATAGAAAGTGAACATATAAAAAAGTTGACAAGAGATGAAATCCTACTTAAGCAGGTTACATTAAAAAAATAAATAAATAACATATCCATAATCATAACTATTTATATATTTTGTTTATTATATTTTGCTTTGAGAAATTTTTTTTTGAATTTAAGCGAATATTAAATAAAACATTTCTAGATAAAATTTGCAAGTTTCTTCGCGCTAAAACAAATATATTTTATGTCGTTTTTAGGCAATTTGTTATTCATATATGTACAGAATAAGTTTGCATCATGCCTGTACTTAGAATGACATGTGCGTGTTCTTACCTTTAAAAGTAAGTGTTCCAATTTAGATTGGGAAATGTGGCCAACGGCTCGAGGCAATTCAGAGACACATTTGAAGCTAACAAACAAGCAGGCGCGAAGAAAGCAGTCCAACAATCTGAGGCTAAATCTAACTAGCAGAAACAATGATAACAAATAACAAAGACAGATGAAATTCTTTAGCTTATCACCGAAAGGCCGGAAGCTGTGCAGAAAAAAACACACAAACATTTTTGCACGCATTGGCTAAGCTGCGCCAGCTTCAGCTCCAGCGCCAGCTCCAGCTCCAGCTCCAGCTTCAGCTCCAGCTTCAGCTCCATTGGGTGGCAAAATTGTTGACGCAGTGCGTGTATCGTGCGCTCATCAAATTAAGTATTCAGCAGACAGTCTGTCTGCAAGTCAGCTAGAAGTCACTCAGCAAAAAAAACAGACAAGCAGACAGACCGACAGACAGACAGAGAGACAGACAGACAGACAGACAGACAGACAGACAAGCAACACAAATAAGCGACTAATAAAAATTCCTGTTACCAAGAAAAAATGTGCCTGCATTCTGACACCAGTGTCCTGGCATTGTAGTTGGCAAATATCCTTTTACATCCAGCATATTTGCTCAATCTATTTATTTTACTATTCAAACTGCTTGCCATTTGTTTGCATACAATTTACCATTGTGCAATTGTTAAATAGTCTGCTAGTAAATTAAATATTCGTCGCATCAGCCTAAAAGTCTTTCAGCGCAAATTCCATTTGCTGTCCAACAACAACAACAACAACAACAAAAAAATGTGTCAATTTAAATTTTGTTGTAATTACAATGTTAATAACTTAATGCAATTGACATCAATTTCTCGAGTCAACTTTGCCCAACTTCGTCTCCACTTCTGCTGCCATCCTCTGCTCGATCGTCCACATTTTTCCATACAGAACCAAAAATCAATCACAATTCGATTAACACTCGCTGCAAGGCTCCTGCGAGTCCTTTGCCAATGGTGTAAAGGACTCGAGAAGTGTGTATTTGGTGCTTGTTTTATGGCACATTTTTTTCCTTATCGTTTTTATGTGGGTTTGAGGCAACTTGGTTTGAGATTTATGTTTGTAATTTGTGCTTGTACAAAAAACTTGGAATGCTCGCAAAGAGCCATTTTGAAAACATTCTTAAAATGTTAAATATTTTTTTGCGCGTAAATTACAGCAAATTGAAATTAAACAAGTGGCAAAATTGTCGTCGATGTTCGAGTGTAAAAGGAGCCTTCTTTAAATTTCTATTGGGTTTTTGGGGCAATCGTAAGATATATATTTGAAATATGACTTACAAGAAAATGATACACACGCACACACACTCAGAATTGTGTGTGTTATTGCTGAGTGTATCAAAGTACTCAAGATTGAAGCATCAATTTGCAGTAGCTGAGCACCACTAACGAGGCAGCTCACGTAATCAAGAAACCCCTTAGAATGTCACACATCTATCAACTAAATTGAACACGCCCCCGTCGCATACATTACGCCCACAAGGACATCCAAAGACCGGCTCCTTGCGCATAAATGCAAGTTTAACACCGTGCGTAAACTGACAATGCGCACTTTGTGTGCCACCCGGTTTTAACAAGCCATAAATAAAGTTGAGCAAGAAGTGTGTCAACCAACTCGCCGAGTTACCAAGTTGACGAATCGGCCCGAAAAAAGTAAAAAAAAACCCCATGTCGCAATGACTGCGATGATGAGAACAGATCCTGCAGGGCAAATGGCTTGCGATGGCGGAGAGCCAGGTTATTATGCGAAGATGGATGACCAATGCGAGGTACGTGCTGACATACCTTTTAGGCAAATGAGGGTAGAGACAGCTCTAACTAAAATCACCTACAACGCTTCCACCTCCCAAACCACTCACTTACCCATCTCAAATCAGTGGCGAAAGGTTCACGCCAAAATCAAACAGAAAACTAAATTGATGGAATTGAAGGCCTGTGCCAAGAGTTATGCGGTTACGCGAATCTTTAAAGCTCCAGCAGACGCAGACGGGTCATTAGCACAACACTGAAGGTGGGATGGAAATGAGAGGGGAGGGTTTTTGGCTAAATGCCATTCATAATGACTGCCTGTCCCATCTAGTGAATGGCCACTGTGGCCAGCCACTCCCCAAAAATAAATTTCGCTCCCTTCGCTCAATTCCCAGTTGCCAGCTCTAAATCACAGCTGAAATCACAGATTTGTCAAAGATTGAGGCACTTCAACTTGAAATGGGCAATGACAGAATCTGAACAATTGTATAAAAATAGATTTTGTTAAGCATTTGAAGTATATATTTTTATACCCTGAACCCATTAAAAAAAAAAAGTATAATGGTTTTTTTGAAAGAAACATCTGCGACTCCATAAAGTATATATATATATATAGCAACGTATGTCGCTAAATCGTATGTCGAGCTTACTCGACTAAAGCATTCTTACTTGTTACTTTTAACAATGCTCAAAATCAATTTGTATTCAGCTAAATGTCACAGCTATATAAGCTATATTTGCATTGTTCTTTAGATGTACGATTTCAGCAGAGGATATCTTTCGGTGGCATGCAACTGGGTTGCGAGCATTCTTATTTGTTATAATTCATCTTGATGCCTTAACGAGCGGCATTTGTCAGACAGTACTAAACCGAAATAACATCGATTGGTGATGTCGTATTTGGCTTTAAGGGCTTTAAGCGACTATCCCGCATAGCAGACACCAATGCAACAAATAAAAAAAAAATACAAAAAAGAAATAGCCGAAGAAAAAATAAATAGAAAAAGCCAAACAACATTGCTCGTAAATGTACAAAAGAAATAATAAAAATCGATTTAAAACAGGCTCCAATTGGAATTGAAATGAAGAGCGATGCTCCCTTTTTTTTCTATCCGGCTATCCAGCTATGCAAGATTATGTGACCCAAGGTCCCAAAACCCAAAATACGCTTCGTGGCACGTTGTCATTTGATAACCCATTGTGGCAAACGTTTCTCACTCGGCGCGCAAATTGAAAAAAATAAAGTGCCTGCGTATGCAAAATGACAAAGGGAAACGACATTGCCGCATCCTGTGTGGCAATCGACGAGTGGTGAGTGGCAAATGACAAGCGACAAACGTGTGAAATCCTACAAAAAAAAAAACCAAACCATAAAAAAATAGCCCCGCGTCGCGTGTCCATTTTGTGCTGTCATTGAACATGATGACCCCAGCAGAAGCAGAATACCAAAAATTATGCCCCTCCATAAAATATGTAGGAAGAGAAGGTCTATAAACGGAATAGGCAATGCCCATGACTTAAACCCCCTGAAGGGGAAGTCTCAATTAGTCTCATTTGGCTGTTCTCCATTGGGCTTTGCCCTCTTTGATAAAGGTCAGCAGGCGAAACCACTACAGCAATTTACATGGATATGAAACAATACTTTCATCCAAATATTCCATAGAACATGGACTCGTCCATCGTTAAAAATACTTCTCTCAACTAACTAATCAAATAGAAAATTTATATATTTTAAGGTTGTGTCTTGCTAACAACAAATGCATTCCTATTGGATTTTATAACACGTTTTCGAGTTGTTAGATTCAATTCTAATTCACAAAAATTCAAGAAAAAAATGCTACACGTTTTCTCCTGTTTACAAGTTGAATTCATGTGTAGAAAAAATATATATTTAATTCTGTGGTGCAAACTGAGGCACAGCGTTTGCTTGCCAACTTTTTGGGGCAGACACAGAGTAACAAGCTTCAGTCAAGCATTAAGATAAAGGCAAAAGTTTCTTGGTGCACCTCTGGGTCAGATAATGTTCACTCACTGAATGCAGCTCCCGCATATATTTGGCACAGTATGAAATGCAGACTCAAACACAAACTCAAAGTGAAACTGAAACTCAAATGGATATTTTTCTGCCAGAATATTTGGGTTTATCTGTTTCGAAATGTCTTCGAGAAGAAGCGCAAAAATTAAGTCTTTAAAAAAACCATAAATTATTTGAATGACACAATTTTCCGCTCAAAAACTTAATTTATCAATTGACTCAATACAGGTACAAAAAATAATGCCAAACACGCTGAAAAAATTAAATCTCAAATCTCCGAGATTAGAAAATATTTAAGATTTAATTTAAATATATTTATGTGTTTGTGTATGTGTTTGTGTTGATTTTGCATCGGTTCAAATATAGCGCACATTTCAACACAGTCAAGTTTTTAACCCTTTGCCTCAATAACTTGTGTGTCCCGACAACTTTGTCTAGAGTTGAGAATTTGTGTTTATGCATTAAATTAGGGACGGTCTTTCCTTCCTTATCCTTGCAAAGGGATTGGGGGTTTTGGAGGGGAGGACAACTTTTATGATTGGGTTATGCTGTTGTTTGTTGGCTCGAAGGGGGATCGGCGCGTGTGGCGGCTGTTTGGGTTAATAAAATATGCAAATATTCAGCATCCAAAATTAAGTTTCGCTTTTGGTTTTTGGCTCAGGTTTTTGGGGCTAACCCTAAATTTACAGTTACACAGCTGAGTTGGTGGTTCAAGTGAAATCAAAAGCGACATATACAACATATGTGTATGTATGTATGTATGTATTAGATAAACACACACACGCACACACTATTTGCTGCCTATTTACTAATAATCAGATTATTTAAAATACCAGAAAGTTTTGAGAACTTGTCACGCCCTCTTGCTAATGGGAAAATCGTGTTTTGGGCCCACACTTAAGTTGTCTGATTCATTTATAATTATAATTAACATATTATTATGCTTATTAGTTAATGGTCTATGGGGAGACAGTTGTGGGTGTTTTGTCTGATCTGTTAAATATTTGTGATTTGAGAATGTGGCAACTTGTTGCCCAAAACCAACGCACAGCTGTAAGCCCTAAAGCAATTAATTCGTGTTAAGCTGTGCAGATACAATTTTTTCTGGAAGTTCCCCAGAAAACTTAAGTTCCCAATGGTATCAGCTAATATTTTCATTTAAATACACTCAATCACAGTCCAACAATTAATACAAATGAGAGAGCTGCTATCCTCATATAAATTTATGGCAATAAAATAAATGATCTTTTTGAGACACAACTTTTGCATTTATCTGCACAGTCGATGCCAAGGTATATATATGCCAAAAATTTATATTCTTATCCATACTTTAACAATTGATATAATATTTATCGATTGGAGAGCTATTTCGCTATAAAGGCTTTCTTTGGTATCGGAATTGATATTCGCAATGCAAAAGCAGTTATCGATAAATAAACTTGATATGCTACACATATTCTGATTGCTCCTGATATAAACATATTATTATATATATAGTTTAGATTCCTTAAGCTTACCCAACATCATTATTATACATTTGAAATTGGTTTACATTATAAAAAGAGAATTAAATAAAACTCAATTTTGGCTAAAAGCTAAACATATTTGTTATAGCTGCAAAGCATTTTTCTCCAATACTGTATGAAATTTATTCATATTTATTTGAGCTTATTAATTCAATTTTTAACACACTTTCGTTTGATTGGTCAGTAAAAGTGAATTGCATTTTTATTTATTATATGGATTTATGCATCCAATTTGCTAGTCCTCAAACATGAATAAATTTAACACAGTTGCTCAAATACACACACACATACACTCACACACACACACACACACACACATACAGGCACAGAATAAGAGCGCCAATAATTTATATCACATTTGCCACACGTATCAAATAACGAAATTCTATTAAATAAATTGAATATATGACAGACAAGTGGGGAAGAACTAAAGTCAAGAATCGACAACAATACAGAATCTCAGTTACAGAACCACTTACACACACTCCCCCTCCCTCTCTCACTTCCCCTTTCTCTCTGTCTTTCTCCCTCTATGCCATTGTGTCTCGAGCATGCTATCTCACTCGTGCAGATGCTGGGAAGCACAACAGGAGCAACATATTTGCGCACACAAAAATTCGATAAGCAAAAATGGCCATAAATCGAAATAGGCCTAACCAAAAAGTCAAATGCTTTTTTCATTTTGTTTGATTGTTGTGCAGCAGCCACACACACACACACACACACACACACACACACATACATAGACACATATGCGCACATCTCCGTGTTGCGCCTTTTGACGTCTGTCAATAATTTTCCTGCAACTTGCCCCACAAGCGATGTATTATTCATGTGTGTGTTTTTTGTATTTGTATTTGTATTGAGCTCAAATTGAATTGTTATTTGTGGCTGCTGCTGCTGCTGTTGCTGCTGCTGTTTACACGTGGCTTTTGTGGCATCACCCAAGCCTCGCATAACTTTCTTGTGGTTTATTAATAACAATAGCTGCCCCACAAAGTGCGTGACGTTCAAAACGTGTTTATGCCCCAAATGAAGTACTTTAGATTCAATTATATATGCAATATTTGGCAACTCAAACACAACCAAAAAAATCTACAGTGTTTGTACGTCGAAAAAACCAAAATAATCCACTATAATTGAACTGACTAAATTCAATTGTATTCATCTGATTTCATTTATGATTTTTGTGACACGAAGATCTTAAAAATAATTTTTTGACTTTTGTTACAAGTAAAAATCATTTTTCTCTGCTAACAAATAAAAAGTCACATTTTGTCAATGATATCTGAAACCGCGCTAGGAATACATTTTAATTAAATCGCACCATTTATTCTGTGTCCATCAAGATCTATCGGGGTGCCACAAATTTCTCACTGTGTCCCAGCAGCAGCCACAGATGCTCAATTGTTGATTGCTTGAATCAACCTTGAAAAGAGGCAACAGGTGAGAAAAAGAGAGAGAAACCATTAACAAATTTCATTTTGGCAGCGAAACCAGATTCAGCAAACTCTTTTAAATGGTCTCCTCGTAGCTGGTGTCGTAAATTGGATGATGCCCACACAATGGGGCAGCAACAAATCAGATTTTTGGCAACAGAGAGACACTGAAGTACTCACCGCTGAAAAATCAAAACAGAATACAAATTTAATACTGTGAAAGGATTCGCATATATATATATATATTCAAGTGGGCAGTGACTTTGACAGCCGCTGCCTGCCACAATTGTCTGCCGCAAATGTTTATTAATGATCATTACATTATTTATCAGTTTTATACAGCTCTGCTGTTTCCCGACACCCAACAAGTGCAACGTGATTTACTTTTTAGCCACACACACACAACCAAAAAAAAAAAAAACCAAAAACACTAAGCAGCATTTGGCTCTTGGCTCTTGGCTCACATTACTCATACGCCGCATTGTGTGTCCCCAATCAATACTTGGCAATCAGTTGAGGGCTTACAGCTGTAAGCGGCAACATGTACCAATGACCAGCCAAGTGGCGACAACAAATCCCTGTTAATGTGCAGCAGCATTCAATGACCCAGAACCAATAGTCCACCAACAAGGAAACCAGACTGGCGATGTGCCTGCCACATTTCCAATAGGAAACAAACTCAATGCAATAAATATGCACAGCTAATAATTTGATAAAGTCAATAAGAAAAGTAACTTGAATTTGAATGTACAAATCATCAGCATATTTGGCTTATATATAGATATAGTTACGTGTGTCATAAAGGTCTTCGTGTCACGACACGACACGCACCCATCCCTAATAGAGGCACAATGATGACACCCAAACTGCCGACTCTCGAATCTCTTGGGCTGTAATCGAAACCGAAATTCTTAACATGTTAACGCCCTAAACAAAGACAACTTCGCGTCGCCCCAAATCCTTTGAGAAATTAGTTGGATGAGAGAGCAGTCCAAGGGCTCTTGCCATCTTCACTTAGCCATTTATCGGATGTGGCTGCTGCTGTTGCTGTGCTCTTAGCGATTAAATGAGCTTGATTCAGCTGCTCTTTGGGCTTTAAGTTGACTGGCTTATCACTCATTTACAGTTTGAATATATGTACAAATAAATATATATATATATATATATATATATAAGGCAAGAAAAATGAGTCACAATAAAATTCCCCGTCAAGTAGCGCCTACACAAACAATCCAAATTGCTTCACAAATCCGACGAATTAAAAAGACGACTGCGTAGGCGGCATAAAAAATCCTCCATTAAAAATTACCATTGCCACACGCAACATAATGAGACTTGCGTCAAATACATCATGCCACTTGCGCAATAAAAAATCAATCGCCCCTGACGTCAACGGAATGCGACAGGCGTCTTCCTCCTTGGGACTCTTTTCGTCTTGACATTTAGCAGACAACGAAAGACACACACACACACACACACACACACACGCACACACACACACATACATACACATACATACACATACACTTGTAGTGTAGTTGGTGCAAACTAAACAGAAACTTTGTCTTTGGTTTTGATGGTAAATTGCACTTGGTTGGCCAAAAGAAGATAACCAAAAGAAAAGAAAAGCTCTTAAATAACAAGCACTCTGTGAAGCTGAATGTTTGTGGTGCAGTGTGGTGCTGGTCATGGTGGGTGGGTGGTTGGGTGGTTGGTTGGTGCCACACTGTGGTCTGCTCTATCTTTTGCTCTCAATTTGCTACAGCATTTAACTGAATAAGCTGCTAATGAAATACAGTCAAAGGACACAAGGCGAGCAGAAGGCTGAATCGAATTACAGCTGGCCAAATGCAATTACGTCCAACTAAAATAAACAGAAGATGCATTTTATGTTGCCCCAGTTGCAGCTACACTAAAAAGTATCAAGTTGTCTGTAAACGGAAAGTGCAAGTGGACTAATTTTTATCAAAGACCGATTTGTCAATTCCAGCATTTTTATATAATATTTACGTACTTGTTGAATTGTCAACTTGTTTGCCGTCGTCATTTTCTCTGTGTATAACTTGCAACAGAATTGAAATTAGAAACTAGCCGACTTGCAGCTCGGTTTTGAATCTATCAACTCTTAATCTGGCCGAGAATTTAGGCTGGTGTTTCAATTACAAATAAAATCAGCTGGCAGATTCAAAGCAACAAGCAGCAAGCAGTTTAAATCATTTAAGCCATAAGGAAAGCGAAAAGTTAAATGGCAAAATTGTTGAAAAAGTCAACACCTGTTGGACCTGCTTTTTTTTTACTCGCTGTTGTTGTTAACCTTAATTTAATTATCGATAAGGGCCATGTCCTTTCAGTCACGAAAAAACCCTTGTGCAAATATTTTACTAAACTTATTTGAGAGTTTTTAATCATCAGGTAGAAAGTTGTTATCGGAAACCGATGTCTCTCACCGAAATCTAGGAAAAGAAAACAAAATATGAATTCTTCGAAAAATATATAATCAAGTTATAGTAAAAGACCGTGAAAATAGTTTAAGTTCTTTATAGTTTTATTTTTCTATTAGAAATTTTCTAAGCTCTTGGCCAACAGCTTTCTCTATAAAATGGCCAAAATGAGAACTGATAAAATCAACTATTCTCTTTAAAGACATAAAGTCAAAGTAGATCTTGAAAAGATTGGTTTGATTTTTACAGTAAGTCGCAACTTGTTGGCTTCACTCACAATTTGTTGCTTGACTTATAATTAAATTGGCCGACTTAATACGCTGAGCATTAACAAAGTAATTACACGCATTATGGCAACCACATTGGCAGGCAGTAAAGTTTCAGTATTAAGTTCCACTCCTATGCCCAGTTGCCATGACAATGCCATTAAAGGGCGGTTGATGGAGATCGGAGAGGAGGGGAGTGACGTGGCGTCTCTATTGTTTTTGTGCATTTACGAAACTGAGTGCAGTTTACACACAGAAGCGAGGGACGAAAGTATAATATTTAATTAATAACAAGCATTGCAAAATTTATGACGACTAGTCAAAGAACACAAAAAATGTAATTGACTTCTAACAAGCCTTCTCGGACAATGATGCAACAAGGACACATAAAGTAAACATTTTGTGGTTTTCCTTTAAACATAGACTAGTTTAAAATAAAATATTACGATTAGAAAATCAGTAAATAACTTATTCTAAGACCATTAAAACGCGGCTTTTCGGCTAAAAGACTTGTTTTTTTTTTATCGATTTGCAATGATCGACTTAATCGATTTTCTAGCATCCTAGTGGACGTAACACCCAAATTTTCTGTCGCAGGCACAGACATAGTCAGCGTGACAGATACAAAAAATCTGATATACTTTTTTATTACAGCATAGAAATAACAAACTGCGGGCTAATAATAACACAAAGCACTGCCAAAAGTCAAGGCACAAAAAAAAACACAAACAAACAATCCGCAAGTTGCGAACATTAAATAAAATGAAAAATAAAAAAATCAGTGAAATGTCAAGCAGAAAATTTGACAATGAGCTGGTGGCAAATATTTACACACAAAAATAATCCAAACTCAAAGAATAAGAAAAAAAATAATAATAAATTAAAATTGAATAAAATGTGAAGTGATGTTGCCAGGCTCGAGGGCAAACAGCTGCGGGTCCTGGGCGCGAATTCAATTGGCGCTAGCTGCACTTAGAGAAAATTAAATAGAACATTTTTTACAATCTTATTTCAAAAGCGACTTGGCTAACCCCATAAAACGACATGTACAATTGAAGAGGTTTTACTCTTGAGACACGTTTCTATATCTAATCCAAGACTATATTACATATAAATATAACAAAAAATTCAAAATAAATCTAGTCTTTAATTAAATATTTATTTAAAGTATAAAAAAAACTTTACTTATCATAACTATTTTCGGTTTTTTAAAGCGAAAAAATAAATTTGTTAAATACAATCCTGGATTTTTTGTAGCTACAGGTTTTAATTAGGCAAACTCAAAGAAAAACGAGACAAACCCACACAAACACACACACACACACACCTCTGTATCAATAGTCAGTATACGACATGTTGGCCACATTTTGCAAAAGGCGGCGGCATTTCAACAGTTTATTGCCATCTGGCAGTTTTTTATAGCACTCAACATTTTTTGCAACTTATTTTTGCATTGGATTTCTAAGACAAACTTTTCAATCAAAATTTTAATAGCATTGCATTTGAATTGAGTCATTCAGCTGCAGGTAACAGAAATAAATAGTAAATTCATAGCGTCAGTTACAGGTGAGAAAAGGCGTCTAAATGCATTACAAATTAATTTAACAATGATTCATGCGCAGCAGCAATCGCTGCTCGGCCGTCGGCAGCTGTTAGCCAACTGACAAAGCCAATGGGTTTAGGCCAAACAGCAACCGCCATTGGAATGCGTTGTTTTCCAGGGAACGTGTTGGCATTTGAAATCGAACCGAACAGAATGGAACACAACAACAATAAACGAATAAATGCTCCCAATTGCATAATACAAATCTAATCTTATTTTATCTGGCTAAAATTGGAAATAAACTTTTGAATTATATTTATGTATGTGTTCAAAAATAAATCAAATTTATCTATAGAGATTTTAAGCCATAGCTAAATCCATTTTGGTATTCCTTGCCAGCTTGTTTTCTGCAGCCGCAACTTGCCGCAAATCACTTGTTGCTTCCATTTGTTGCCCCATCGCCGACGGCTTTAATTAAACTCTGCGCCTTCGCAGTCAACTTTTACATTACTTTGGCGAAAAGTTTATCTCGCCTGCGGCTCTAAGCCGGTGCGGACAAGCTTTGATTCTGTGTCCAAATGACAGTTGTCGGTCTATGGTTGAATAAAATAAATTACATAATCCACATCACTGACGTTTTGTCAATGTCGACCCAGCCAACAAAACCATAGCCAAAAGAAATGAATTCTTTAGCCATTATATTCAATGCGACATTTGCCAACAAAATTAGTCACTTAAAGTTCGAGGACAATGCTAGTTTTATGCTTCAAATAAAATTCATTGAATAGCTCCACAAAAATAATATATATATATATATAATATTTCTTAATCAGGAGATTTAGAGGCTTATTAAAAAAAATTAATAAGCTTTCTAATTGTAAGCTTCGTAGCCCATGTTATATTTTCTTTTAAAAGCAAATTTAAAGACTTAAGCGAAAGTCGTTCAAATTAGCAGAATAGCTTGAAATATAAAAACTCTAAGCAGCAACTAAATGTGTATGACAAATCATTATGATACACACGATTTTTCTTGACGAAATTGTCTATCTTATCTCTTTTCAGTGCACTTTAAATACGGAAGCAAAAGATGAGATTTTGCTAATCACCTTTGGAAACGTACACGAAAAGCGTTTTAATTAACTGAAATCGTAGTAAGTGAAAGAGAAACAAAAAAAAAAAAAAAAAACATTGCTGACAAACTTAATTGAGGGCTGTGGGTAGTGTCATTTGAATTGTAAAGTGATAAGTAAAACTTGCAAAAATGTGCACAAAGTTGGTTAAAATTGTAACGCAACAATGCGCATTACAAAAGTATTACAGCCAAATCTCAGAGCAGACATAAATATGGAATATGCTTGTGTCTGCCCATTGTTGTGCGCTAATGACACTTTTATATATTTTTTTTATAGATTTTTTCACACTTACTGTGAACTTGTGCCATTTATCGTGGCAACAACAAGAGCAACGCCAACAATCCTTTTGGTAAGCAGCAAAGACGTCGGAACGCCTCGAGTCTTGTCGCCTATTTTGCCCTTTTCAATCGTTGGCTTCCTTTTTTTTTTCTTCTTTTTTTCCAATCTTATTTGCGACAATCTGCGGAAGACGTGGCTTTAACCACAAATACGACAACCGCATACACTGATGAAACAACATTTCTCACAGGTTAAGTTTCTTTATTCTTTAAGATTAAAATACAAAAATGTATAAATTTTTTTCAGAAACGTACAAAACGAAGCAACTTGTAATTTATGCAATTAATGTCAAAATCGTTACACTTTTTCGCTGTGTACTTCTTTCACTTGTGTCTAACAGATGCCTCTAAATGGTGAAGATGGTTGGTTGTGCGGCGTACGCACAACGTGGCAATGTGGCACATACAAAACAAGGCAAACCCCATTTGCCGTTCTAGAATATTGCAACAAATCCCAAATGCGAGGCATGAACAACTTTTAAACTTACCCAAAACACACGCACATAATATGTTTGAACAGCGTCTTTGTGTCTATTTGTGTGTGTGTATTGGAGTGTGTGTGTGTGGTGTGCCTTATAAACATTGGCGCGTGCCAAGCTAAATTCAAAGAGATAAAAATTGTTTACCCAGCCCAGCTGATTGAGCAAAATCAAAAGTCATCATATTTGCACATCACGGCACATGTCAAACGGAATATTTTTTAGTTTTCATAGCCAAAATAATTCTAGGAATCATTATCTGAATTTAATAGGTATTAAGCATGCCCAACAAAACAATCGTAAAAGATTAAATATATATGTTGTGGTTTACAAATACTCTTCTTGAAATACTCTAATGTTTAATTTATTACTCAAATTTAAACCAATTTATTAAAAGTAAGCTAAACAAATATCTTTATTGTTCTGTTTAGGTAGATAGAGAAATGAGGGAGTTGTAAGATTTGTTTATCAAAAAACTTATTAAATATAATAGCTGATAAGTTGGCAAATTGTATAAAAGACAGAGCTCTGCGGGATATTCCGACAATAATATTATCAGCGAGTAGCATTCAACATGCCCTTCAAACCGAAAATAAGTTTCGACAAAGTGACCAATATTTGGAGTAACGAAGAAGACGATGATAACTTTCCGCCCGATCTGTCTATAGGTGAGATAATCTACCAAGAGATGCAACGTCAACCAAATAAAATTGCTCAGGTAATATAACAATTAAACAACGATTTCACAAGAAAGTATAATTATGTTATTGTTTGATATCAGATTTCGGTAACGGAAAGACCGTATTAACCCATAAGGAAATATTCTCGAATGCTGTGCGAATAGCCAGCTATATGAAAAATGTGGGACGATAATTTTAAACCTGCTCGTTTGGACCAGGGTAACGATCAAACATTGGCCATTCTCTGCTCCTCGGGCACCACTGGAATCCCGAAGGCAGTAACGGTTTCCAACAGCCGCAAGATTTTAAATGGCAGCTTGTAAGTACACTCAGTTAAAAAAAATATAAGTAATTTTCTATCCGGAAAATACTATTCCTCCGGTTTTCTGGCATTAATCGTTTGCTCTCCGCAATTTGAGCGAGCAAACCTGGATAGCTTGAGGTATATCCTTTATGCCGGAGGACGTTGCTCCTTGGATGCACAACATCGTTTCACAAAGCGTCTACAGAGAAATATCCTGCACTTTATCTATGCACTCACGGAAGTTGGAGCCTGTGCAACAATGAACTGGCATTTTAACGAAAAGCCAAACTAAGTTGGCCGCTTATCGAAAGGATTCCAACTTAAAATTCTGAACGATCAGAACAAAACCATGGGTCCAAATGAAGTGGGGGAAGTGTGCCTCAACAACGGACAGCACTGGTCAGGATACTATGGCAACCCAGAAGAGACGCGTCATATTCAAGACCCTGACCAATGATTTCATACTGGCGACTTGGGCTATATGGATGAAGATGGTTTTCTATTTATAGTCGATCGGAAAAAGGAATTACTTATAATTCAACGTATGCAATACTTTCCCAACGAGATTGAGGAAATTATTTTCCAAATGCCGCAAGTATCTGAAGTTTGTGTATTTGGCATATGGAATGAGATCACAGGGGACGAAGCTGTTGCAGTTGTCGTTAAAAAACCAGGAGCTAAACTGGAAGCAGTTGATGTTGTGGACTATGTAAAAAAAAAATGCATTCAAAAACATAAGCAATTAAATGGCGGAGCAATCATTGTTGACGATGTAAAACGGAGTCCAAATGGCAAGTTAAATCGGGCTGCCAATAAAACACATTTTATGGAACTTAAGGGTTTGACGGAAATGAAATCACAATAAATAAAAGTCAAACAAAAAATATATCAAGAATGTATACAAACATAGGTAATCAAAGACAAAACTTGAAGACCCTCCATTGGTACATTTATTAGTTAAGACATTTTTTTAATTAATTAAACTTTCGTATTTCAATTCGATTGAAATACTCATTTATTTTGAGAAAAAATATATATATGTAACATAAAATTTATCAAATTGAATGTTTTATGCTATGGCAATTAATTCTTTGAATAGTATCGTCTCTTTACAATAGCAATAAATAATTAATTGTATAGTTATTGCCTAAATTAGCGTTTTGTTTACAAGCCTGGACTCCCAATTAGCCCAATTGACCATGAACCGGATTAATTTATTCGCATTGATTCACAAATATTTATAATTGATTTTAAATAGAGCTGTGAATCGTCGGATGTTTTAAATAAAGCGACCACTGGCAGACCTAGAACAGATTAACATGAAGGTAGCAAGTTAGGTCATGTCAAATGTCAAAGTTTGCAAAAAAAAAAATAAAACAAGGTCAACAGGAATTGCGGCAGGAGCTTGTGCAGCTGGTAATTACCGCTAACGAGCAGGCGGCGGTGGCGCGTGTGCTGCATGAAACAATGCCACAGGATATTGACACACACACACATAGAACAGCAACCCGCATTGCTGTGTAAATCTGACCACTGTCATCAATAGCAGCAAAAATGCAACTTGTAAGCCAACAACAGAAGCAAAACTGTTGCATAAGTTCACATAGATTTAGCAACACAATATACACTCAGAGAATGAAATAACCATTTTTGCTTATATTATATATTTCTCAATACTTTCTTTGCAATTCTGAAATTTTGAAATGTAAAGCAGATTTACCGAAATTAAGTCTCGACGATAAAAACGATTTGCAATTTTTACAGAAATTTTCTCAGAATACAGTTAGCAACTGAATGACCCACACACACACAGACAGATACTTGTGTGAAAAGCTTAGCCAGAAATGGGGGCAACAACAAGAACTGCAGCCAACGAAACCTGGTGGCAACTGCTGCCCCGCTAGAATTTAATTCCAATTGAATTGCGCTCAACAACGGCTTCCATTCCATCATTCACATACAATTGTGTGTATGAGTGTGTGTGAGTGTGTGTGTGAGAGTGTGTGTATGAGCAATCGTGTGTAAAGCCAAAGGTGGCATTTTATTTAGCTGGACCCAATGCTCAGACACACACACACACACACGCTTAAGCATTGTGTCTAACTTTAAAATATAAATAAAAATGAATAATAATAAAAATAAAATGTGGCGATGAGCTGAAATGATTTTTGCTTTATGGCAAACCACAATACAAAAGCAAAAACCAGCTCAATTGCATAAAAGGGCCACATAAAAGGTGCCACATGAACAAGAATTGAATATGTTGGAAACAAATGGATGCATCAGCACATAAAAACTAACTTTTGAATGGAAAAATCATTTTAAAGGCAAATTAAATACATTTTTGAGCAAACGAAATACACAATCAATATTTATGCAATTGTGAATTTTTTAAAGGGTTCAAAGTAAAACAATTCAATTCCTTGGAGAAAAAAAACTTTGTACACCAGATGTTTTTTTTTTCTTTGCCAATGAAATGTGTAGCCAACAAATTAGACAACAACTGACATTTCAAGATTTCATGTTCGAGCGAGGAGATTAATGCATAACGTAAAGAAGGAAAATGAATTAAAAATAAAATGCCCAAAATGCCAAAGCCAAACGAATGAAAATTGCAAAGTTTTTACTCAAGTGGATTGCTGTTGTTGTTGTTGTTGTTGTAGCTATATCTACGTTTATTTAGCAAGTGCACCGTTAGTAAATTGTATGCCCCAAGTTTACTTATGCCCAGGACCCAAATGCATAAATCACACGCAACTTTCACGGCGGAATATAGGTTGCGGGCTAGGGTTGACCGGAAGGGATGCTCATTGTCGTCACTGCGGGAAATGTATTTTCTGTTCAATTTTACGTTTTCAACTGTGGCGCATAACTTTGGTCATTAGATAGCCCAAAACCTTTTGCATGAATTCTTTCATTTAATTTTTGCTGTGGGCTACTAATTTGCAATTACTCACTTTTTTACATTATCCTTAACCGTACATATCAGCATACCATAATTTCAATAAAATCTAACCATAACACTGATCAGACAACTGTTCCGAACTGATTTGGTTTGGGTTACGTTTTAAGTATACAAGAAAATATAAATAGAACAGTCGCAACACCTATATATATACATATTTATATATTTATATATATATTTTGGTATGCTAAAGGGAAAAGAACGACTTATAGCTGTTGATTTTATTGCTAATTTTTGCCTAGCATAAATTACCCATGTAAGATATTAAAACTGATTTTAGATCTGCCTTGGAACCATTGAACGGCATACTTGAGTAAATATTGAAATGATAAAAAATAGTTAACCCAGAAATTTTAAGACACATGTAAATGTTTCACTTATTTTCATATTAACCAATTAGTTACATAAATCATGTCTCAAAGTAGCCTTGAGTACTTAAGAAATCAAAGATCAGATGGGTTTCGAATCAACTCTAAAAATTCATATATTATTCATATATTATTCATATAGATAACAACAGCCACTTTTATCAATAAATAAATTGGAAAGGACTAACAACTGAACATCTGACGAACTGAACTAACTAGGTAGTTACATATACATTCGATTAAATTATAAACAAATTAAAAAAAATTTCAATGTTGATTACTACATACTATAGGTAATAAATTGTAATATTATATATATAAGTGTTATATTTTACCATCACTATGGAATACATATTAGACTTAGAATTGATTAATGAGAACGCTTCAATTAACGGATATTATTAAATACAGTGAAAGGTAATCTGAAAATGTTTATCAGATCCAGATTGCAAGATGGAACTGTACATTTTTTAGATAATTAAGGCACCAGAACTAGTTTTAATAACCCCACTTAATAGTGGAAACACAAGAAAAAAAATTAAAAATTAAATACACTTTTCTACATAAGACACCATTAGAAAATAATATATCATATGTAAAAATAAAATAGATCACATTTACTTCAACTTTTAACTGAAAATTTGTTAACTGTGCTAAATCTGTCAGAAACGCTTGACAACGGTCGCGATGTTGCCAGACATGTTCGTTTAGATGTTAACCAGTGAGTGAATAGTTTTTGGCGTGAGCGTTGCCACTTTTGTGTGGCATTGCATCTGGCAAGTGTTTACTCTATTTTGAAAGCAGTTTTGGAGAATATTAGCCAGTGTTATAGTGTTCTTTTTGTAGGCCCACTTAAAAGTACATGATTTTGTACTTGTTATGGGAAAGTCTGAACAACTTGTACCATAGTTATTAATGGTATATTCGATTATCGACTGCTATAAAAAATTTCAATCGATAGTTTGGTATAGTCGATGAATGGAGCTAAAACGCAGAGAGCGACTATTCAGGGTTGTTTTCTTTTGATGCTACCAAATTATAAACAATTTTCCCTCCATTTTATGCTTTCCCGCACAAAACGGATCTGAGTTCCAAAAACAACAACTTATAACTGACATTCAATTTAACCAAGAATTTGATTCGATGCAAACAGCGCTGGAGAATTTTCAACGCGCCGAGAAAATCGGAGAAGGCACCTACGGAATTGTGTACAAGGCGTGCCACAATCGAACTGGCCAGGATGTTGCACTCAAGAAAATACGCCTGGAAGGGTAAGTGGCCACCAAACACTCACAACTGAAGTGGACGAATTGGAAGATAGCAAACGACACAAGAAATTGTTTAATACTTGTGTTTTTCACACCTTGACAGCTGCTACCGCAAACGTTATTCCTGATGTCCTTGACAAATGTCAAATGCTGTACAAGGAAGCCCGGATTCTGTGTGTGCTGCGTTTCCCATACATACATATACGTAGCACCACATGATTCGGCTTCGTGGTGCAAGCAACTCCATCGTCAGAAAGATACATCAATCAATATATCTTAAATACAAAAATCATTTAACATTCTGTAATCTTTTATCTGGTTATGTAGGGAATCCGAAGGCGTTCCATCGACTGCGATTAGGGAAATATCATTATTGAAGAATCTGAGGCACAAGAACGTTGTCCAGCTCTTCGATGTCGTGATATCGGGCAATAATCTGTACATGATATTCGAATTCCTAAATATGGATCTCAAGAAACTAATGGATAAGAAGAAGGAGGTCTTCACGCAGCAATTAATTAAAGTAATGTACTAATTTAATGGTTGTATCATATTTGTTACAATTCCTGCCATAATCATATTTCAGAGCTACATGTATCAGATATTTGATGCTTTAGCCTTTTGTCACACAAGTCGCATTCTACATCGGGATCTGAAGCCGCAGAATCTGCTCGTTGATACGGCAGGCAACATTAAGGTATAAGCTATTAGATTATTCTGAATTATATCCTATAAACTTACTAATCGAAACTTTGTTTTGCAGCTGGCGGATTTTGGCTTGGCTCGAGCATTCAATGTGCCCATGCGCGCATATACGCACGAGGTGGTCACACTTTGGTATCGTGCTCCAGAAATCCTGCTCGGCACCAAGTACTATTCGACGGGCGTGGACATCTGGAGTCTTGGCTGCATATTTGCTGAAATGGTGAGTCTCTGGGGTCTTGTTTGTTCAAAGCTTTCTCTCCTTCATTTTGGGCTTTTTGCAGATCATGAGACGTTCACTGTTTCCGGGCGATAGTGAAATTGATCAGTTATACCGCATCTTTCGCACATTGAGCACACCCGACGAGTCCAAGTGGCCGGGTGTTACCCAGTTGCCGGACTTTAAGGCCAAGTTTCCCAAATGGGAGGCATCCAATGTGCCTTCAGCGATACGCGATCACGAAGCACATGATCTCATAATGGTAATATTACCAACTACAGTTGAACTTTGACAATTACAAATAGATAATGACAAAACTCACTTTAGTCAATGCTGTGCTATGATCCTAATCTGAGGATATCGGCCAAGGATGCGCTGCAGCATGTCTACTTTCAGAATGTACAGCATGTGGATAATGTGGCATTACCTGTCGATCCCAATGCAGGCAGCGCGTCGCGTCTTACCCAGCTCGTATGACCCGCACTGAAATATCCACATTACCATATGGTGGCTATCACGTTCTTAGTAATATTTCTTAGAGTAAGTGCAAATATCTACCTCAACGATGTGTTTTTAGATAGTGTAAATATAAACAAACTTAACTATATAAAATACCATAAATATAAATATTTACTTTTACTTTTTTTTATTTTACAGATCTCAACTTCATTTCACTCTGTCATATTCAGACTCACAACATACAGCATCAGTAAAATACACAACTCATTTTCATATTTTAAATACGAATTTTTATTAAAGATTAAAGATTCTTAAACAGGCGCGCAGAAAGTATATAATGTTGCTGGTGCTGCCGTTGAGAATATTTCGCCTTATCGCTTGCACCACCCACCTTCTGTTGTTGCTCGGATTTGCGGATTGACTGACGCTGGCGACTCTGTACATCGCCTCGCAATGCATTCCTCGTGCTAGCCGAGAGCGTTGCGGTAGCACGATCATCGTTGGTTTTGCCGCTGACGTTGACTTCGGGTTTGCCGCCGATAACCAAAAAAGAATCGTTTCCATCTACATTTTCATTCGTTGCTGCAATGCTGCTGACTACGACGTGCCTATTGGCTATATTCTGTTTAGCTGCCGGCAAGGCAAATGCCAAGCTGAGCGGTCGCAGTACTGTCACCTTTTTTTTGGTATTGAGTTTACCTAAATTGTCCGTGGATTTATATTGTGAATTCGTCTGCTCCTCGCTAAATGTATTTTGTTCAACGAAATACGGATGATAGTAACTGGCCGGCTGCGCATAGTCTTGATAATCTGGTAGATGACGCACGCCATAATAATCATACGGATTATAGTAGTACTCCGATGGCATGGGTAACGTATTGGCACCGTAGTAATCATATGGATAATCTGTTTGCTCCTCCGATTCAAAGCTGGGACGACGCTTTTGTTGTTTGCGTCGCCGACGCCTACTTTTGTTAGCAGTTGATTGTTGTGGCTGCTGCTGCTGCACATCCTCCTCCGTCGTCTGTTCGTCGTTGTAGACGTCTGGTTGCAGGGGCAGCGTTTCAATGAAGTTCGCATTGCCATTGCTAAACAGATTCACCAGCGGATTAGTCAGATTGCGAAGACCGAAATTCGGTTGCACACTACGCAAGAAGCTGTTCCACACCCGGATAAGAGGTCGCTCTGTGGTGGCAGTTCCTCTCGCATTGCCATATCCAGAATATTGGCGACGACGATTGTATCCTCCATTTGGAGCTCTGCTCTGTATTACCTCCAGGCTGGGATTCAAAATAAATTGACTATTGTTGGGACAACAAAACAAAGATAAAATAAATTATTTATAAATTATAATGTTTCTATTGTAGGTAAATTGTATTTTAAAAAAAATATTTACTTCACATATCAACAGGAAAGAAACATCGAAAATTGCGTTACTAATATTTAAAAATCGTTGTTAATTATAAAAGTAACATTAAATTCTTTTTTTTTTTATAAAAACTCAAATTTATTTTGTTGATAGATAATTTATCAGTTTTTGAGTTTTTACATTAAATAAAGGGTTTTTCTTTTGTATTTATTAGCACGAAATTATCTTTATAAAAATGCACAAATCAAAAAATCATTATATATTTTGTAGGCTTACCTAGATTTTTTCTGCGACTGCTTCTTTGTCTGTGGTTGCCAATGCTCCAGAATATCTGAATTAGTTGCCGTATCTGCTTGGATCTGGTTGTGAGCACCTTGCCACACCAACAGCAGCAGGATTGCTGCACACAATTGCCAATACATAGTGATGGGAGGAGACCTTAAAAAATTTGTTCTGAACTCGCCGCTGTGCCCGATGCTGGTCCATTGACGACTGATATTTAATTCAGTTTGAACCTAAGATGTCAATGGAGCCAATTTCCATCTAACCATTCTTACATTAGATCTTTCGTCGATTTGAATGGTATTTTATTTGGCTAAATGAAGGTTGGCCAGTGAAAGTTTTTAATATGAATATGGCAATATCGAATGACTAACTAACCCAATTCTGTCAATTGATTTGAAAGTCTTCTGTTGGGCATCAAATGGCCAGTTTGGCAGCTAAAAATCATCACATCCATTCATATGTTAATTTGCCTGTATTCTTTATTTAGCCCAAAGAAGTAATAATCATGTTCATCTCTTTTTGCCATTTCTTAAAACCAGTTCTTCCCATTTAAATGTACAAATTAATTATTTCTTATGTTGATAAGTGCTTTTAAGTATGTAAAGCCCCAATTTTTTTCTGGGAGTGTCCTGTTGATCGTAAATCAATGAATTTAAGCCTTTTTAATATTCCACACTACAAACAATAATATTTTGTATATATGGTAGCGTATTCAATTAAATTAAAAAAAAAAAATTACGTTTTGGTATAATTTTTCAATTGATATTATTACCTTTTTTAATTCAAACTAATTGGAGGAACATTGAAAGCGGTAAATATTCAACTGTTTTCCGTTTGTAATAAAACTCATTTCGAAAACTGCATATAAAGAATATTTGTATATTTGTTGTTCTGGTAATATTGGTCCCCAGCAATGCTTCGATATGCCTTCTTGTCAACAAGACACTAACTGCAATAGCTTATCGGGTCGCCATCTGAAATAGTTGTCGTTACCAAAACAATTTATTGAGTCCTTCGAATTGTCTACGACGAGGAAGCCAGTCTTACAAATGGGGTTTCGAAAGCGCTTTCGATCCAAAGCCAAAGCAAATAACAACAAATCACAAATCGCAAGGAAATCTCTAACAAGTGTCAACTACCAAATAATACAAAGGGTTGTGAGAGGGAGAGAGAGGGAGAGAGAGGTCGAGCGTGGGATAGTGAGAGAGCTTGACGAGAGAGGGCTTTTGAGAGCACAGAAAAACAAGCTTTGGCCGCTTTTTGGAGGCGTGCTCAGGAATAAGTTTCAGTCGACGTTGAGATTCCTGGCTAGAAACGCACTGAAGAAGTCGAGTAGCGCGCGCTGAAAGGGAAAAGCTGGAAAAACGCCAGCAGCAAGAAATAAACTAAAAACTGTTTTTTTGCCTAAGAAAAACTAGTGAAAAGGCAAGTTTAAGTGGCAGAAAAAATTCTACGACTTTTTTGGGGGCTCTAAAATTAATGCGCACATCTACATATGTATGTGTGTGTGTGTGTGTGAGTGCGTTTTCGACTGTGAGTGGGTGTGTGTAGGCGAGAGCGTGCGTGTGTGTTAGTGTGTATCTATATGCGTGTGCGTTTTGTGTATCCGTTCACCTTTCAGTCCAGTATTTCTGAGCTGCTCCAAAAATGATATAGAACAACAAACGAAAGGGGCAAAATAATGGCTTTTAACAAGAATAAAGATAGCATGAGCGAAAGAGAGAGAGAGAGACGCAGATATTGTGTAAGTGAGCAATAGAATGCGAAAGAATTGCGTAAAGTATGTTTCTGCGGACAATGTCGCAAAATGCCATTAAGTGCTTAGCTAATAAATTACATAAAAACATTTAACGCATAAATGCACATAAATAAAAAAAGTGTCTCTTGAACATATTTTAGAATATTCTGAACGGGATTTTAAACCACACGGGATTTTAATTCCACTGTAAAAAAGCTACAACAACGCTAACCGGCTACTGTGCTGCATTTACAAAATAAATAAAATAATAATAATAAATACAAAATAATTGTATATAATAGTATGAATCACTTTTATAAAATTAATTACAACCAAATTTTCTGATTCAGATGCAATCTACTCATATTAATTATGAATCATCTAATCGTATCGAATTCATATTTTAACAGCTTAATTTGCATTTTATCTTGATTACTTCAATTAACCATAAAGTGACAAAATTGATTAAACTGATAATAAACAATTGATCTACTTATCGAGGTACACTTGAGATTTTTGGAATTATAGCAGACGATTTTTTTTACTCTGGTAACGAACTTTAGAAAATGTTTTTAAATTTTTTTAAGTGCAGGCCAAAATTGAAACATCTTTGCGGGTAACGTTTTTGAAGTGTGCGCTTTGTGGCAAGCGACTCTTGCCACCCAATGTTGGACTACTGTTCTTCTTATAGTTGTTGCACAGGTGTGTGTGTGCCTATGTGTTTGTGTGTGTGTGTGTGGTTGTATGATTAGCACATACGTATATATTTTTGGCGTCACTTTCGCTTTTGGCTCGTGCCCTCGCTCAAGCGCTGCGCTTGACCATAACCACTAAAGCTGTCACATTGCGTATACGCCGCGTGTTGTCCTCGCTCAATGTTGCTGCTGTTGTTTTTGTTTGAGCTGTTGTTGTTGTCGTTGTAAGCTCGCCTACGTCTCACGGCACCCTAAACTCAAAGCGCAAGCTCACTCTCCCGCTCTCCCCCTTTCTCTCTCTCTCTCTCTCTCTCTCTCTCTCACTAACTCACTCACTCTCTCACTTTCTCCCGCACGCTGTCTTTCACAGCTGTTTTAGATTTCTGTTTTGTTTTGACCCGTAAACAACCAACAAAAAGGAACAACAAAAAATATGGACCCACCCACAGTCTCTGTGGCGACCTCAAATTTTTAATGCCGCCTTCCTGCTGTTTGTCTATTTACCAGCTCCATTTCTTTTAGTCCCTGTAATCTACATTTTATAATGACATTAAGTGCAAACAAATCGAGTCGGAGTAAACTTAAATAAGAGAACGTAAAGATTTTTATTTTTGTCATAGATCAATTTTTCCTATTACCCAATTTGTGTACAAAAATTGCTGACTTCGGTTTTCTAGTTTCAAAGAATATTTTTATTCCAGATTAATTTAAACATTTATAAATAAAAAGGAAATAATAATCATACTCTGAATTGAAAAGTAGAAAATAGAATTACTTATTGCTGTACTTTTTTTCTGGTTGGTTTTTAAGTAGTTCCAAAGAAACTCAGTTTGACCTGACTTCACTTGGCGTTAGCCTTACAAAACCAATTCGTCAGGATCCTTTTTTATATAACATTTTTTTTTTATATAAAAATGATTTCCGTTAATCGAAACGGGGCAAAAATTTTTACAAACGTACCCAAAATGAAAAAAGTCTCTAATCTGTCTGAAGAAAATGTGGGTAAAACAGGCTTAATGTGCAATCTCCATTGTTCTCACATATAGCTACTTTAATAGTTCTAGTATATAAATAATTTACATTTTGATGAGCAGCTATAGGTCGAAGCAAAGTTTGTGGACAAACTAAATAATTTAGTCGGTCGAGCTGTTCTCAGCATATCTATAGACAATGCTATAGGTTTCCCGCGATTGCCTAAAAAAAAAAATTTAGGCCAGCCACTAGTTTGTCCTTTTTTTTTAAGAAATCTGACGATTGTACAGGAAAAAATGCGATAGCTCAAAAGTCAAACCGATTACTAATTGCACCTTGAAGCACGATTGAAAACTGGAAATCGTTCTATGAAATTGGCGATATTAACGGATTACACAAGCGTAGATTGAAGAGAGGGTTTCTCTATCAGTTTTGAGTTCGAAAACAAAAGTAATAATATTTAAGTTGTATATTTATGTTTTTATGTAACTCTAAATTAGTAAAATAAAAAAAATAGATTTTACATTACTTCAAACTGATACGTAAATTTATCAAGTGTGCATTTTTAGTAAAGGAAATTTATTCTCCAAGTAGCAAAAGAATAAACTGAATAAGCAAAATAAATACCTAAAAAGTCTCGAAATCTTTATAGCATATTTTTAAAATCACTTTACCAATGTCAGACTTTAAATTTGAGTCTAAAATTGGTAATTTAATCTTATTTCATTTAGAGATAGAAACAGTTCTTGTTACTCTTGGTGATTAAAAATAGGCATTTTATACTATTCAAAACTCGAATGAAACTCGTTGTACATGCGGAACTGTGGGTAGTTCCCTTAAATAATTTATTCAATTACAATTGGATATTTGTTATTTTAAAAATGAGTTATATATCATTTATCCGTTGTGCGGGTATTATTTATAATCCATTGACGGACTGGTTCTATTTTGTGAACAATTATTAGCGCCGTCTCATCAACGTGCAAAAAATTTATCCATATACCAGCCAGGTAGAAGTTACGCGGCACATCCCTCTCCACATTGGTGCCCATTATGGCAGCGCCATCATAAAACTTGGTAATTTTATTCGGGTAGGCGCAGAATTGATTTGCTGGTGTTGCTGGCGGCAGTTTGCCCATCGTTGTACAGGTTTTCCTCGATATTGTTATTGCCAGACCTTTGCCCTTGAAATAGTCATAGTTATTGAAGCCGCCATAATGAAAATTGCGACCGATTAACGGCTCCGGCCGGGAAAACTGATCCACGCATAGCGGTTGAGTGTATGGATTCATTTTGATGCGTGAAGCCACCTCCAGTATGGCCAAATCATAATCTCCCGTCTCCTTATCCGCCAGCGGATGCGCTAAGATGCTCTTGACCTGATAATTCACAGGACTGGATACACAAAAGCCTTTCGAATTGCATATTAACGGCTTTCCAGGCAAATGATTCTCATCCCACATGCCCAGCCGTACGATAAGCAACTCAGGACGTTTTTTTCGCATACAAGTTCCAGTTGCCAGGACATGTGCCTCACTTACGATGATAACGCTGCAGCGGGTATTTTGTTCGACACCATCTTTCCTTTCAAAGAGTACACCCATCCATGGATATTCGGTTGGATTCGCTTTCCATTCCTTACTGTACAACAGATCCTCATTAAGTTTGCCGCATTGTGGAGTCGCCGCGTTTGCCTTGGCTGCAAGTTTTTTCAAAAACAATTATTTGTTTAACAATAAATATTTGTGAATTGGAAAATGAACATTAACATTCACCGCTCAGCATTATGCATATAAGCAGCCCAATGAGTTTTGCAATTGTATTCATCTCGTCTCGATTTTCCTATGCGCATTTAATTCTCGTCGGAATCAGTGCTCAGAGCAAACTAAAAGTTAGCTTTAAGAAAAATATCGCAACTGCCTCGCATTTTCAGTCAGTTAATAGACTCAATAGATTTACCTATTTATCTGCTGACTAAGCGACTTATTGTGTATAAATAGCATTATAGTTATATGGGAATGGCTTGAGAAAAGTGCGACTAGTAATTTTAACCGGTTTTAAATCGTGCCCTCACCCACCGGAGCTCTGGGACCACATGTTGTTTGGCCATTTAAATTTGATTGCGATTTCCAATGCAAACACACGAAGTCCCAGAAAACTTAAAGAGTAGAACGTGCTGACATCTTTTACATGCCTTAGAGAATTTTTGCGTATATATATAAATGATTTACTCTTCGTATAACGACTGTCATTTTGGAAGCTTTATTAACCCAACTAATATGTATACCAAGCGGATTATTTAGATGTGTCTTAAACAAACATATTGCAGAACTGAGGAAACTGCGACCAAAAAAATTCCATTCAGTTTTAAAGAAAGCACATTTCGAGGAGTCATTACGAATAGTAGTCAATATATCCCGATCCTCTTATAGGATGACAATCAAGAGTAAATTATCTATTCAAGCAGAAAACTTATAATTGTGGAAAAAAGGCTTGTTGATTTTAGAGTGTAAAATCATTTATATATTTGGTTTTTTGAAAAATGCATCTCTCCCAATTTGGGCAGGTAAATAGGCATAAAAAATTATTAAATTTGTATTTCGTGAATTATTTACATGTTGACCCAAATGTAGAATAATATTTATCGCCAAATAACACAATCCCAAGTCACAAATACGTAAAGCTAACCAAGTCACGCACCCGTTGCTAATCCAGGTTAGTCATACACTCAGAAAAACTATGTTAAGTAGAGAAAGTCAATCAGCTTGTCAAAATATCATACGTAATTTTTATTACATTTCGTTTTTGCTGCTTATGCAAAATATTAATTTTCTGATCCAAATTGACATATTTCAAAATGATACCTTGGATTGGATTAAAAAAAAGTGGTTTTCTGTTTAAATAGTTTGCAGACCGTCAATGGACGGAAGCCATTGTTCCGCTTCCTTCCTTCCGTTTTACAAACATGGCCATAATAACAAGTCTCTAATTGCCTGAATCAAGTCCCGTATATTCCGTCAAACTAATGTATTAAATTACAACAAATAATATGTGGGTAAAATATGTTTAATGTCCAATCTCCATATATCTCACATTAGGAATTAATAGTTCTAGTATATAAATCATTTGCATATTGCATGAGCAAAAAGTTAAGTCAACTCCAGGTTGAATAACTGAATAATTAACTTGGCCGACCTGTTGGCAGCTATTTGTTGCTTGTTTTTTTTTTTTGTGCCAAAAGGTGTGAGAATGCCGCGGTTACCCAAAACACATATGAATCGAGGGAGTAATAACAGAGAGAGTCAAGGGAAAATTTATGAAAATTAGTTAATGAGAGGGCCAACCAAAAAGGAATTCTTCAATGTGAAAATACTTCAATATATATTATACCCGATTTTATTTGATGAAATATAATTAAACTCAAATAACTTTTATAAAATAAATTCAAATGTACAAGCCGATTTCACAGACTAAAGCAGTTAGAAACTTCAAATTTGTGAAGATAAAGCCATCTCAGCGATATATATTGAAGCTGTACAAATTTCAGAATTTCAGACTGAGTTTTCCCAAGTTAGTTCTTTAGCATTGCGATTAATGAAACTCATATAGGGACGAATATCGAGAAAACTGGCGAAGAAACGTCCCGCACTTGCTTCACGTGTGTCGAGTAGCAGACCGGCCAAATAGTAATTTAACGGCTCATCATTTTTGACATTTAAACCGGCCAGTGGTGCACCCACATAATATTTATACTTATAATCCTGTATGCCGCAAAAGGTGGAACCGCTGGTAATTAATTTGCCAATCTTGTCACTTTTGCAGTAGGGTAGACTGATCGTATTCACGAATGTCTTGAGCTTCAGGTCAGATGCAACGGGCAGCCCGGCCAACACAAACAACTGATTAACCACCGTCTCATTCATCACCGACAGCGGCGGCATACAGATTGGAATCACATTTGGCGTCAGCTCCGCAGGTCGGCTGAGTGTGAGGACGGCCAGAGTGTGCTTTAGCGTGAATGGATCGTATTCGGGATGTATGGCGATCTCCGCCAGCGGTATATCCTGTGGGCTCATCACACAAAACCCCATATCGTCGCAATTCAAATCGTCCGCTTTGGAACTCTTGTTCCATACGCCAAGCTGCACAGAATATGCATCCGCCATTCCGTCATATTGGAGGAAACAGTGGGCGGGCGCCAGGACATTGAGCTTCGATATGAGTGCTCCCAGGCAACTCTTATCCGGCAGTTTCGACTCATCACCTGTTTGAGGCAAAGTAAATTAAACAAATCGTAAGCCATGAATGAATTCTTAATTTGGATTCGTTTTTACTAGAAGAAGCAAACTTGAATTGAGATTGCTGCGTTCTTGAAAATTAACATTTTCTCTTTATTATCAAATCGAAATCAATTCATTTTATAAGCAATCATACTGACAATTTGCACTGACCAATTTATTTTGATTAATTAAGAAATTTAATTAATTATAAAGAATTTGACAAAACAAATTTAGGTTGCCTCTTTTTTCCTAAATTCAATTAGTAAGTTTCAATTTGTTTAACAAAAGTCATGGGATTTCTTCCCTTTTTTTTTAATACAACATTTATAGACACTCCAAGCGAGTTCACACACCATTTTTATAGGTTATCCGCGCCAGCCACTGCTGCTCCGTTGGTAAGGCATATAAGGTTGATTTTTTCAACATTTCTTGCTCGACTACAGTGACGCATTCTGCATCCGCTGATTGCGAAGCAAATATTGCGAATAGTGCACAAATCAATCCGATTTCTAGTTGCATCTTGAAGCACGACTAAAAGTTAACTAAACTGGAAATTATTCTACGACATTGGCAATGTTAAAGCATTGCACAACCGTAGACTAGAGAGAGGGTTTCTCCAACAGTTATCAGCTCCAATGCAAAATAGTTCTGTCATTTTTTTTCTTAACTCTTAAGTTCATAATAAATATGTAGTTGAAGTTAAAGGAATATACAATGCTGGAACACTGATTCAATATTTCTTAATTTGAAACTAAAAAAAAAATAAATGAAATTTTATTCTATATTGAAAATCTCAAACGAGTACTTAAAGAACAAAAAACACTATTTGCCGTCCACCAGTTGACTTACAATGATATTGCATAAAAAAAAAACCAGTTTTATATGCGAAACTATGGGTAGTTCCCAAGACAAATTTACTCAATTACAACATGATATTTTGTATTATTTATTATCCATTGACGAACGGGGATAAAATCGTGGAAAAACACCAACATTCAAATGTTTCTTCATTATAACAGCCAGGTAGAAGATACGCGGCACACCCCATTCGGGCAGCGCCATTATAGAAATGGGGATTGGTGCAAAAGGGATTTTCCCGTATTGCTATCAACAATTTACCCAGCCCTGTAAAGTATTGTCTCGATATGGTCATTGTCAGACCTTTGCCCTTCAAATAGTGACTGTTATTAAAGAATTATAATTGTGGCCTATCAATGACCCCGGAATGTGGTAGTTCAACTGTTTTCCGTTTGTAATAAAACTCATTTCGAAAACTGCATATAAAGAATATTTGTATATTTGTTGTTCTGGTAATATTGGTCCCCAGTAATGCTTCGATATGCCTTCTTGTCAACAAGACACTAACTGCAATAGCTTATCGGGTCGCCATCTGAAATAGTTGTCGTTACCAAAACAATTTATTGAGTCCTTCGAATTGTCTACGACGAGGAAGCCAGTCTTACAAATGGGGTTTCGAAAGCGCTTTCGATCCAAAGCCAAAGCAAATAACAACAAATCACAAATCGCAAGGAAATCTCTAACAAGTGTCAACTACCAAATAATACAAAGGGTTGTGAGAGGGAGAGAGAGGGAGAGAGAGGTCGAGCGTGGGATAGTGAGAGAGCTTGACGAGAGAGGGCTTTTGAGAGCACAGAAAAACAAGCTTTGGCCGCTTTTTGGAGGCGTGCTCAGGAATAAGTTTCAGTCGACGTTGAGATTCCTGGCTAGAAACGCACTGAAGAAGTCGAGTAGCGCGCGCTGAAAGGGAAAAGCTGGAAAAACGCCAGCAGCAAGAAATAAACTAAAAACTGTTTTTTTGCCTAAGAAAAACTAGTGAAAAGGCAAGTTTAAGTGGCAGAAAAAATTCTACGACTTTTTTGGGGGCTCTAAAATTAATGCGCACATCTACATATGTATGTGTGTGTGTGTGTGTGAGTGCGTTTTCGACTGTGAGTGGGTGTGTGTAGGCGAGAGCGTGCGTGTGTGTTAGTGTGTATCTATATGCGTGTGCGTTTTGTGTATCCGTTCACCTTTCAGTCCAGTATTTCTGAGCTGCTCCAAAAATGATATAGAACAACAAACGAAAGGGGCAAAATAATGGCTTTTAACAAGAATAAAGATAGCATGAGCGAAAGAGAGAGAGAGAGACGCAGATATTGTGTAAGTGAGCAATAGAATGCGAAAGAATTGCGTAAAGTATGTTTCTGCGGACAATGTCGCAAAATGCCATTAAGTGCTTAGCTAATAAATTACATAAATACATTTAACGCATTAATGCACATAAATAAAAAAAGTGTCTCTTGAACACATTTTAGAATATTCTGAACGGGATTTTAAGCCACATTTGTAGATTCCACTGTAAAAAAGCTACAACAACGCTAACCGGCTACTGTGCTGCATTTACAAAATAAATAAAATAATAATAATAAATACAAAATAATTGTATAATAGTATAAATCACTTTTATAAAATTAATTACAACCAAATTTTCTGATTCAGATGCAATCTACTCATATTAATTAGGAATCATCTAATCGTATCGAATTCATATTTTAACAGCTTAATTTGCATTTTATCTTGATTACTTCAATTAACCATAAAGTGACAAAATTGATTAAACTGATAATAAACAATTGATCTACTTATCGAGGTACACTTGAGATTTTTGGAATTATAGCAGACTATTTTTTTTACTCTGGTAACGAACTTTAGAAAATGTTTTTACATTTTTTTAAGTGCAGGCCAAAATTGAAACATCTTTGCGGGTAACGTTTTTGAAGTGTGCGCTTTGTGGCAAGCGACTCTTGCCACCCAATGTTGGACTACTGTTCTTCTTATAGTTGTTGCACAGGTGTGTGTGTGCCTATGTGTTTGTGTGTGTGTGTGTGGTTGTATGATTAGCACATACGTATATATTTTTGGCGTCACTTTCGCTTTTGGCTCGTGCCCTCGCTCAAGCGCTGCGCTTGACCATAACCACTAAAGCTGTCACATTGCGTATACGCCGCGTGTTGTCCTCGCTCAATGTTGCTGCTGTTGTTTTTGTTTGAGCTGTTGTTGTTGTTGTTGTAAGCTCGCCTACGTCTCACGGCAACCTAAACTCAAAGCGCAAGCTCACTCTCCCGCTCTCCCCCTTTCTCTCTCTCTCTCTCTCTCTCACTAACTCTCTCACTCTCTCACTTTCTCCCGCACGCTGTCTTTCACAGCTGTTTTAGATTTCTGTTTTGTTTTGACCCGTAAACAACAAACAAAAAGGAACAACAAAAAATATGGACCCACCCACAGTCTCTGTGGCGACCTCAAATTTTTAATGCCGCCTTCCTGCTGTTTGTCTATTTGTGTACAAAATTTGCTGACTTCGGTTTTCTAGTTTCAAAGAATATTTTTATTCCAGATTAATTTAAACATTTATAAATAAAAAGGAAATAATAATCATACTCTGAATTGAAAAGTAGAAAATAGAATTACTTATTGCTGTACTTTTTTTCTGGTTGGTTTTTAAGTAGTTCCAAAGAAACTCAGTTTGACCTGACTTCACTTGGCGTTAGTCTTACAAAACCAATTCGTCAGGATCCTTTTTTATATAACATTTTTTTTTTATATAAAAATGATTTCCGTTAATCGAAACGGGGCAAAAATTTTTACAAACGTACCCAAAATGAAAAAAGTCTCTAATCTGTCTGAAGAAAATGTGGGTAAAACAGGCTTAATGTGCAATCTCCATTTTTCTCACATATAGCTACTTTAATAGTTCTAGTATATAAATAATTTACATTTTGATGAGCAGCTATAGGTCGAAGCAAAGTTTGTGGACAAACTAAATAATTTAGTCGGTCGAGCTGTTCTCAGCATATCTATAGACAATGCTATAGGTTTCCCGCGATTGCCTAAAAAAAAAAATTTAGGCCAGCCACTAGTTTGTCCTTTTTTTTAAAGAAATCTGACGATTGTACAGGAAAAAATGCGATAGCTCAAAAGTCAAACCGATTACTAATTGCACCTTGAAGCACGATTGAAAACTGGAAATCGTTCTATGAAATTGGCGATATTAACGGATTACACAAGCGTAGATTGAAGAGAGGGTTTCTCTATCAGTTTTGAGTTCGAAAACAAAAGTAATAATATTTAAGTTGTATATTTATGTTTTTATGTAACTCTAAATTAGTAAAATAAAAAAAATAGATTTTACATTACTTCAAACTGATACGTAAATTTATCAAGTGTGCATTTTTAGTAAAGGAAATTTATTCTCCAAGTAGCAAAAGAATAAACTGAATAAGCAAAATAAATACCTAAAAAGTCTCGAAATCTTTATAGCATATTTTTAAAATCACTTTACCAATGTCAGACTTTAAATTTGAGTCTAAAATTGGTAATTTAATCTTATTTCATTTAGAGATAGAAACAGTTCTTGTTACTCTTGGTGATTAAAAATAGGCATTTTATACTATTCAAAACTCGAATGAAACTCGTTGTACATGCGGAACTGTGGGTAGTTCCCTTAAATAATTTATTCAATTACAATTGGATATTTGTTATTTTAAAAATGAGTTATATATCATTTATCCGTTGTGCGGGTATTATTTATAATCCATTGACGGACTGGTTCTACTTTGTGAACAATTATTATCGGCGTGTTATCAGAGCGCTTAAAATTTATCCATATACCAGCCAGGTAGAAGTTACGCGGCACATCCCTCTCCACATTGGTGCCCATTATGGCAGCGCCATCATAAAACTTGGTGACTTTTTCCGGGTAGGCGCAGAATTGATTTGCTGATGTTGCTGTCGGCAGTTTGCCCATCGTTGTACAGGTTTTCCTCGATATTGTTATTGCCAGACCTTTGCCCTTGAAATAGTCATGGTTATCGAAGCCGCCATAATGAAAATTGCGACCGATTAACGACTCCGGCCGGGAAAACTGATCCACGCATAGCGGTTGAGTGTATGGATTCATTTTGATGCGTGAAGCCACCTCCAGTATGGCCAAATCATAATCTCCCGTCTCCTTATCCGCCAGCGGATGCGCTAAGATGCTCTTGACCTGATAATTCACAGGACTGGATACACAAAAGCCTTTCGAATTGCATATTAACGGCTTTCCAGGCAAATGATTCTCATCCCACATGCCCAGCCGTACGATAAGCAACTCAGGACGTTTTTTTCGCATACAAGTTCCAGTTGCCAGGACATGTGCCTCACTTACGATGATAACGCTGCAGCGGGTATTTTGTTCGACACCATCTTTCCTTTCAAAGAGTACACCCATCCATGGATATTCGGTTGGATTCGCTTTCCATTCCTTACTGTACAACATATCCTCATTAAGTTTGCCGCATTGTGGAGTCGCCGCGTTTGCCTTGGCTGCAAGTTTTTTCAAAAACAATTATTTGTTTAACAATAAATATTTGTGAATTGGAAAATGAACATTAACATTCACCGCTCAGCATTATGCATATAAGCAGCCCAATGAGTTTTGCAATTGTATTCATCTCGTCTCGATTTTCCTATGCGCATTTAATTCTCGTCGGAATCAGTGCTCAGAGCAAACTAAAAGTTAGCTTTAAGAAAAATATCGCAACTGCCTCGCATTTTCAGTCAGTTAATAGACTCAATAGATTTAGCTATTTATCTGCTGACTAAGCGACTTATTGTGTATAAATAGCATTATAGTTATATGGGAATGGCTTGAGAAAAGTGCGACTAGTAATTTTAACCGGTTTTAAATCTTGCCCTCACCCACCGGAGCTCTGGGCCCACGTGCAAAATGTTATAGACTTGAAAATAAAGTCTATAGTAGGAATCAGACTATTTTTGGATAATGGTAAAAGAATCTTCAACGCTTATCATAGTAGTAGACAGTTATAATAGTAATAATAATTTCATAATAATGATGATAATAATAATTTGAATAATTGTAATAATAAGTATACAAATTTTATATTTAATTATATTGTTCGAAATGTATTTTTGACTACATTAAAAATGCATTTGCAATTAAATAAATATAATTAATGCTTCAATGTTGTTTCATAATTATTTCCAAAAATGCAGCCAATTCTATATATATATATATATATATATATATATATATATATGTGTATTAGCATGTTGAAACCAGATCATTATAATGCTATTAATCCATCGATGGTTGACCATTAAGTTATTTATGTATTTGCCTAGGTCGATGGTTTAAATATTTAATGTTTCAATTAGAATGTGATTATCGCAGACAAGGCACAATGCGCTCCGCTGGGAGACAAGCACATTGTGTGCGACCTTCACTTTGTGGGTGGTTGGTGGTGTGTAGTTGGTTGGTGCTTGCTTGTAGCTGCAGGGGAGTCATATTTAATGCAGCAGTAAAAGCTGTACAAATTGCCACACTCAGTCTGTGGCAGCAACTTGATGTTTATTGTCCACAAAGGCGACGTTGACTTTAGCTCAACTTGACCTGCACAACGAGGCTTTCATATTTCCCATTGTTATCAGCCACCCCACACACACACAACGACACACTCTTATATATTATCTGATATTCTTATATCCATTCTGATATCTACTGTTATTAACGTTCTTCCATCTAAGTGTTAACATGATATATTAGTTGACAAAGTATCGTTTTATGACTTTCTATATAGTTAAGGGGTAATTAGTTAAATAAACAATGACAAAGTATCATTAGGTAATTGACGACGACTGTAATGTGGTCAATGTACCCTCAAAATCAGTTTTATCCATACTGATTAAGGCCTTCACTCAGTTTGCTATTTAGTAATGAAACGCGTTGCTTGCCTTGGGGCTTTTGGCCAACTTGGTTTTGCGCGTATGCAAATTGGTCGAGTTTGGCATTGCGTGATTGGTTTTCTTGGCATGCCCTTTGCTTGTTTTCAAACCTTTAGCACAATTATAGTCATGGCCTGCATGATGGCCATCATCATGGTTGCTTGTGACCACCGCCTTGCCTCCTTGTCCCTTGCCTTGCATTGCCTTGCATTGCCTTGCCTTGCGTGTTGCTTGTTCCTGCTCCTCGAATCGGAGCCAACACGATTCTCGACTACTTACTAAGGCATACTTTTTGCAATGCCTTCTCACTTTATTTGTAATTATGAAGGTTGATTTTAATGCTACAGAAGACACTCAAAAATGAACACATCTTTAAAATAAAAATTATACTTTTGCAAAAGTGATTTTTATGAGTGGCTTTCAAGATTGGAAAGCTATAAATATTTGTGTTTATTACTAAATAAAATCAATTTGAATAGATATTGGGAAAAACGAAGACCAATATGACTAAAACGGTTTGAGTTTTGATGCTGTTGTTGATTTAAGATGGTACTTAAAAATATGCATTTCAAATAATTGCGAATATTTAATGTAATCTTAATTAATGTATTTTATGCTTCACTTTATGTTATAGAAACAAAGTCACTATGAAATTGAGTGGCGCTTGGAAATGATGATAGGATGACGCGAGACGGAGAAATTGCAGCGATCTTCAATCCAAAACGCGTCCGCGCGCCATCCGTTGTTGTCACTGGGGACTCCTCGTCAAATGGACCGTTCAATAACAACAATTCAAGCGGGACAGTAGGAAGCGCTGGTGGTGGTGGTGGTGGTGCTGGTGGCATAGCCAGCAGCAGCAGCGTTGGTGCTGTCGGGAGTTGTGGCTTTAGCAATGTGTTGACCTCAAGTAATCCGCAAATAACCCACCAAGACTCGGTATCATCGAGCCAACAAGATCCCAATGAGGTCATTACCATTCAGGCGGACACGCCCACAGGGCCACACGGATCGCAACATAATTTTGGAGGCGATACGAACGATCCACAAGCACATGGACAACTGGCCATAGATCATCAGCAGCCAAATGGCATTCCGGCTGGCGAGGATGCGGAAGTGCGTTTCCGCAAACTCAAGGCCTGCAAGGAGTCCTGCTGCTCCGAGCTGGCCAAAAAGGTGAGTGTCTTCCATTAAATTTCAGATATTAATTTTTTAAAAAAAGAACAACATAGAAAAAATTACATTTTTATTTCCAAAATGTAAGTTGACAAAATAAATTACACACAAAAAAGGTAAAAATAATAATAAAATAAATGCAAAATGTTTCAAAATGTAAATAAAAACTATAAAAAAAAAGAGATTGAATCAAGTTAATCATGTTTCTAGATGTACTTTGGCGTATGCGTTACGATATTTGTGACCGCCTCCTGGGTGGGGGCGACGCACTGCATCAAGTACATGTATCTGTATCGGGCGCCGTATGAGGATGAGTTGGACGACTATTTGGATACGTCGTCGAGCCGGGCTGAGCTCAGCACCGAACTTGAGGATATATTGGCGATCAGTGATTCATCGCTGCATCATGTCGAGGACGCCACCGAGATGTTCAACATCCCACCGCGACAGCCCGTCTACTTTAATGCGCCATTCTTTGCGGCATGGTTCTTTACTAACTTCTCGCTGCTCTTCTTTCCCATCTATATACTCGGTCGCATATCCGCCCGCAAGTGCGACAAGCTTAGCGAAATTTTAGCCGATGTCCTGCGGGGATTTCGTGAACGTGGCTTTACCATCGGTGAGTGAGACTTGCATCTGTTATTTGATTTTTTTTATTTTTTATCGATGCTTAAGGTAAATGTGCATTTTCCGTTTTCAGGCCGTTTCCTAAATCGTTGCTTATCCTTTTGCATCCTGTGGCTGGTGACCACCTATCTATACACGCTGTCGCTGCATGTACTCTTTGCCACAGATGCACTGGCTCTGTTTGCCACAAACGTTGCTTGCGTCTATTTGCTCTCCTGGGTCATATTGCACGAGCAGTTCGTTGGCGTTAGGGTGAGTACAAAATCTCTCGATATATTATATATATATATATATATATAAATATATATACAGGCAGCTAAATCGTCCTGAATTTTAAAAATTCGGCATACTTTATGCCAGTAACAGAAACAGCAAATAAAACCAGGACATGCATTTTTTTTAATTTCATTGTCAATTTATCTAAAATATACAAATATATATTTGAATGAATTTCTATGCGTAAATTGAATTTAACTGCCAATTACAGAGTTTCTGAAAAGATCTTTTCCAAAAAAAATGTTTGCATTTATACTTTTTAATAATAAAAAGTATTTCTAAAAAATATTAATTTAAATATTGTCGATTTCTAATTTGAAGAAAAAATGTAGTCTTCTTATTTAAAATTATTTTTACCAACAATAGGAAAAACTTTCCAATTTTTAGTGCATTTTTTTCGAAATGAAAAAATTTTTTTATAATTAGTATATCAATGGTAGGAAATAAATTGATGTATAATAAATTAGAAGGAATTAGAAGCATAAAAATAATAAAAAAAAAATATCCTTAGATTGTGGCTGTTATCCTGTGCGATACTGGAATCGCTCTGCTTGCTTATATGGACGGCATCACGGAGAGTCGGACATTGGGTGGCGTTGTTTTGGCCACGTTAGCTGCTGCCGGCTATGCCGTGTTTAGGGTAAGCCGCCAGTCTGGCCTGCCTGTCAGCGCATTCGTGTCTTGGGACCATGTCGTGCTCATGTCGTCTGTCGGTGCTCCATTTTCAGGTAATGTTTCGCAAGGTGATGGGCGATCCGCCTGTGGCCCAAATCGCATTCACATTCACCGCTCTGGGCCTGCTCAATGCGCTGCTGCTGTGGCCCGTCGTTTTGGCCCTGTACCTGACGGGTGCCGAGAATCTGACATCGGAAGCCATACCATGGAACATGTTGATGGCAGCAAGCGTGCTGCTCCTGGGTATGCCTGATTGTTCATTCCAATTGTTCTCCTTGCTATTTTCTTTCTTGTTTTTTTCCTTGTTGTTTATCGTTGTAATTAATTTTGATTGCAGTTTTCCACGTACTCATGCAGTTCAGCGCCGCTGTTACCTACAACATGTTTGTGACATTGGGTTTGATAACCGCTGTACCAGTTTCTGGTGGTACGTACAACAATCCAACAATCACTCGAATTGGGCGCTCGTATTGCAATAACACACTAACAATTACAATAGCAATTACAACAAAAAGGACAATGCATTTTGCTTCATAGGATTTCGTGACCAAATATTATTCAAAACTTGCCATATTCGTTTTATTGTGTATATATATGTAATATTTATTAAATCTTTAATATATGATGTGATTTGAGGACGCAGACAAATGTGTCAAAGATCCTCAGGTTCTTACATGTGTCCATAGAATTTCCTACTTGGCTAAAAAGCTGACCTAGAATATTGCAGAGCTTTATTTTCTTTCCATTCGTATCGCAATAAATAAAGTCGTCTAAAATATAACATATTTAATTATTAAATATAATTTAGAATAGTTTTTAATCATTTTTTTTCCTATAAAGATGGTTCTAAGCAAAATACATTATATCGAACATTTCTGTGATAATAATTTTTCAAGAAGACAAAGATATACTTTCAATTTTAGTCAATCTTCATTTTCCCAGAGAATATATTTTTTGCAAATATAGTAAGCTATAAGTAACCTAGGCATTTCTAAGAGAATTTTCTATTATGTCTTACATAATATGTTATTTAAGTCAACTCAAAAATGTCAATGTTCATTTGACCGTTGTTATGTAATACACAAAAATACAATATTAACATAACTAAATCCATTATTTAGCACTCGATGTCATCCTGTACAGTGCGACATTTGCTGGCATGAAACTGGCCGGCGTCATTTTAATTGCCATCGGCTTTTTCCTCGTTATGTTCCCCGCAAACTGGCCCGACTACATAACGCGACTGCTTCGGTAAGTAGTAACCCAGTGTAACTGTATTTTTAGTATAATATAGCTACATGATTTATACAAACAAAATATAATTATGCTAATTTTCTTAGTGATTACAAAGACGTGTGTATTTATTTATTTCTTTCGTTCTCAATTTCTGTTTGTATTTTTGTTATTGCAAACTCTTTTTAAATATTACTTAAATAAAAATTTCGTATTTCATGTTCATAATTTTGATTCATTTTACTAAGAATAGTTCATATAAATTTAACAACTTGATATAAACAACATTCAACTTAAAAAGAATACATGAAACTATTAATTTGTTGCTAATCTACATGTATAAAAATATATATTTAATTTTATATAAACCAAACATCTTGCAGAAAGAGCGTTCGTGCCATACTCCGTTACCAATGTTGTTGTGAATTAGCCGAAATTCGCTATGCTCATTCGGTAGGCCAAATACACAAGCAAAAACAAAAAAAAAAACAAAATAATAACCACCCAATAAACATAAACTATACCAATAATATAAAGCATATTACATTTACTTAGTTATACTATATAACATATTTGATATATAATATAGTGAATACCAATAAATACCAAACCTTTTAAGAGATTTTGAGCTTGAGATGTACCAGAAACTTTCGCAGATTTTTTACTGACTGAATGTACTCTTACTTAATAGTTAAAACACACAACAAAAAAACCACACAAAAATACTCAATGAAAATATACAAGCACCCTGGCCTCCAAAAGTATGCGCTCACCCTTTTTACAAAAAGAGTTACGTACATACTAAATACCAACTATAACAACTATGTACAACACCCAAAACTATATAAACCTAACTTAATATGCCTTGTTACATAACATATAACATTATATATACATACCATACAATACCATGCATACCGTTTACCAATCACGACTTCCAGGCCCTTGTGCAGTTGGCCAATAATGAAATCTTTTTGTTGTTCCTTATTTTTTTTGTTTTTGTTTTTGTTTCTTAATGTGTTTAATTGTTGTTGACACCTTTTTGATGATTTCGTTGCGTTACGGTAGATCAGAGAACGCTTAAGTCCCAAAAACTGCCGGTCAACATAATAATATTAAGTTATACAAACCCAACTTATAAATATAACTCGTCGTTTGCAGCTTTTGTTTCTTTTCTTTTGACCACAATTGTGTAAAATACCTTTGTTTATGGATGTTGTTGACAGGTTCGACTATCGTAGTTCTTACAACCACAAAAAAAAACGCTTACACTCAGAGAAAAAAAGAAGCTAAAATCAAAAACAATCCGATGAAAATTTTAAGCCACAAAAGTTTGTTACTATTTTATAAACCTAAATGTAGAATTAATATTCTCAAATTAAGATTTTCTGTTTTGAAATGAAAAACATTTTGAATCCAATAAGCTATTTTGGTTTTAGAATATCTTTTTTCTCTGTGCACTTTTCGACACACATACTTCAAAAACTGTGTAGCTTTTGACTCTCGCTGGTGTTGCGATATTTTATTTATATAGAACAGTTCAAGACCCATATATTGTACAGCATATGATAATAAATATGATGGATGCTGTTCTTTCAGCCTCGATCCCTGTTTCGTTTTTTTTTTTTTTTTGGTTTTGGCTGCTTGTTGTGCGATCTGTTGATAGTACACGCTGCTTATAATATTAATATAATATTTATCAGTTTCTTAATTTTTTTTTTTTTATACAGCGATTAAAAATTGTAAATACAATTTTAAATTAATTTGAAATTTTAATTTGATTTATTCTTTCTATACGTCAAAGTGTGTGCACATTGTTCATAGGGCGCAAAGTTATATAAATTAGAAATCCAGATATTGTAGCATGATCGATTCAGAGTCGTCCCATTGTTCAATCTGAATGGCTTAAGTATTCTGTCTGTCTGACCTATGATGTATATGTAATATATATGATATATAAGTACAGCAGCACAACAATAAATACATATATAACCCTTTCATAAATAAAAGAAAAAAATATTTTAAAAAAAAAATAATTGAAATAAAGTGTTAACCAGTTATTGGCATGTTCTTAAGACAATATTTACATACATATTATTTTCGTATCAGTTTTCTACCACATTTCCACAATCGGCCACCAACACTTTTCTTTCTCGAAACTCTTGACTTTCTGTTTCAGTTTCTCTTTGATTTTCATCTCCTGTGTGTTCGTTCTGTCTCTAAACCTGTCTCTCTAAACTCTACTCTACTATTGCTATATACTCTACTTATTTCTTAAATAAAAAATGGTGTCGACATTTCTCAATTGTATTTACAGAAGCATCATAATGCTGGGTCACAATGCAAGGTGAGTTTCGTCTGTTGGCAAACAAGATATATATTTCACATATAAGCATAAATTTCAAACGGTGCTTAAAACTAAAAAAAAAAAATATGAAAGATTTTCTATTATCTAATGTACGCCATATAGGTGAACCATACTCAAAAACGATAAACTTCACCTAAAAAAAAAATACTCAACAAATTTTAAAATATTGATTTAAGTTCCATTCCGCTTAGTTCAAAACTTTATTAGTAAGTTTGAGCTTTCGGGTTTATTTTGTTATGGGCATTTCCTTAAATCAACAACTAGACGCGATATCGTATTTACAATAATGACCTGATAAGTATTTTCTTAAATATTCGTTACCAACTGCATTTAAGAGGGTTTGAAGTTGATTTCTTTTTATTACATTTTGATTTCTTGCATCGAATTTCTAGTTTAAGTTAATTTTTCTCAAATTCTGCAGAGTTAGTAAATTAATTCAATTCTACTTCATTATTTGATTTACTATGATAAATAGTATGAGTAGTTTTGAGCCAATCTTAAGTAGCTTAGGAATCTCGTAGTTACAGTGCAAATTTGTTAAACTTAAACATTTTGAAAAGTGTAAAGGTAAGTTTCACAACAGGATCCATTACACAAGTGATCTAATTTTCAAAGCACTCGTCACTACCAAAAAAAAAAAAATGATCAGCCATAGCACAAAATTAAATAAATTAAAAAAATATATATATTTTAATTTTTTATAAAAGTTTCACAAAATAAGGAAATTAAAGTAAATTGCACAGAGAGAAAAACATTTAGATTGCGATTTTTATTCCTATTTTGAATATAATTTTAGTAAACGATATCAAAACATCTTGTTTTCAAATTTGTGTGCTTGGTTTGCGATATTTTCATTTTGACTAAATCTTTCTTGGTTTGCTAAAATTGCGCACTTTTTGGATCCCGTTTAATTACACACCATCATTTTTCTCTCTGTGTATGCGCAAGCATATGTATATTTGGTATAAGCAATGTATTTCACACAAAATCTCATTTATTAATTTCAACAAAACAACACTTTAGAACAAGCAGCTCTCTAATAGAAACAAAAAAAAAACCATTCTAATTTGTATATAGTAAAACACCGCTAATCTGTACTATTGCTTCTTTTTCTTCTTGTTTTCTCTTCTTCACCTCTACCACGCCTCTCTCTCTCTCTCTCTCTCTCTATGACTGTCTCCCCTTCTTGAAAAACTCTCTCTCTCCCTCTATATATATACATATATATATATATATATATATATCTCTGTCTAACAAAAATTACACATACTCACAACAACACACATCAACCTGGCAAAATTATAATCAACAAAAACTGCAAAAAAAAAAACACCTAAAATTATCACAATAAAATTAAACAAATCCAACATTTAATTCTTATTGCAAATTTGAAAAACACAAAAAACAAAAACACTGCAAAATAATACCACAAAAATACTACAAAAATACCAAAGTAGCGGTAGGCCAGCGCTTTGTAAACGAGATGCTGCTGTCACTGGACCGTCCACGAGATATGCGCAACGGCACATCACGCGTTCGTTCTCGCACCACATAAGCTAAAAAAGTTGGAAAAAATAAACTAATAAAAAAAATACTACCAATCACAGATATTCTGTACAGTAAAAAAAAAAAACAAAAAAAAGAAAAAAATACAAGAAGCAACAACAAGAAATACATATATTTTGTAAATGATTTTCCAAGCCAGACCAATAAGCCAAACTAGATTTCTGGGTAAGTAATTGAACCGTTCTTTTTCCATACTGCCTGTAAATGATTGATGAGTATTTCTTTGTAAGGTACAGTTCTCACCAAATAATTATAGTTATAGTCGAGTCCAAGTGAAATGTATTATTAACCTATTGTTCGGATGCGTTTTAGTTCTTAATGTCTGCCTCTCGGTTCCGCTTAAAGTCCTTATTTTGTAATTATTCTGTGTTTGTTCTCTTTTTCTCTCTTTCTCTCCTCATCTCTCCCTCTCTCTCTATATTTCTCTTGTTCTCTTTGTGTTGTTTATTTTTATTTACAGATCGCAGCATATATATGCCTCCCATTATAAACATAAACGAAAATATTATGCGGTCAATACAAACTCATATGTTGTTTGAGCCAAAACGCATGATAAAAAAAAAAAGCAAAACAAAACTAAATCAACAAACCCAAACATCCTATAGACAGCAAATTTGTGTAGCGATCGTGTGTGGCTTTAGACGAGTTTTTTTTGTTAAGCCCCACGACCCACAAAATGTTTTTTATAAATGTCGTAACTGTCTAAACTAAAAAAAAAAAAAAAAAACTAAAACCAAAAATGAAAAAAAAAGTACAATAATATTTTAAAATTGAGAGGCGAACGAAAACGGTGAGCGCTCTTGACATTTTTTGTGAAAACCCTCGTTATAGATATTTCACTAGTTACATCAATATATAACAATTTTCATATATTCTTTCTTTTAATAACTTAATTTTTTGTTTTTTTTTATTAATGCATATATTTGTAAATAGCCGCACTTGTAAATATTGTTTGAAATAGCACCGCTTACTGGACTCCATTTATGTAAATGTGGCACCCAAGAACCGCATACGCTTATATCTACTGTTGCCCTTTAAACACCCACACACACACACACACGCAAACAAACATATACACAAACATTTTTGATGTAAATAAATATAAATATACTAAAAAATTTGACAGCAAACTTAACAAACATCAGTAAAAAATCAGTAAAAAAAAAAAAAATTATTAAAAAAAATGCTAGCAACAATTTTAGACGCATACAAATTTTAGAACCAACCTAGTTAGACTACGTAAATGCATTGCTGATCAACGAGCTACTACCCTGTAAAACTTAATCATATCCATTTCACAAACCACACAAAGTTAAAGATGCAATACTGGTTAAGGATCTGAACTGAAGATTTCAGTTGCAATTGAATATTAAATTTCTGTAAGCTATAAAATAAATAAATTTGTTGAGCGTTCAACAAGTTGCTCTGCAGTTGATCCGCTTTGCAAATACGAGTATATATATATATATATATATATATATATATATATACATATATATTCACCAATTAAAAGCTAAAAATGGAAATAATAATACAAATTTGTAATATGTACATATAGCTCATTAGAAATTGAACACGAAAAACCTTAAAACATATTTCTATACGCAGTGCTAATATCTGAACTTTTCTCCAAACACACGCACACACACACACACCCGCACACTATATATATTTACAAACCATATCTATATGTATAGATGGGGTCGCGGCCCTCGGAGCGGTACTTTAATAGGTCAGCATCCCACCATTATCGATTATCGGACGGGATACATAAGGTCCCATCTTCGTTCACCCTCTGGCCGTGTGAGATGACTGATCTATCGCCAACTACAGCTGGGTTTCTGCATGGCAACACAACCAACAACGCACACCATCATCTGCAACAACAACAGCATCACAACAGCAACCACCTCCATCACAATCGGCATCATCAGCAGCATTTGCAGCGGCAACATTCGCACACATCGCTCACAATGATCCACCGTCAGAGCAGCAGCCACAGCGTCCATGGCAGTCGACGTGGCAGCGGTGGCATTCGTGCCCCACCCACCGGCACCGGACGACTCTTCTCCTATTTTGGCAACGAGCACGAACATGACCATGAGCGCAAAAAGTCGGAGACCTCATTCTTCAATTTGGGCTTCCGACGCAAGTCGACAGTGGTTTATTATGCACCCACAGAATAATTCCAGCCTATTCAAATTATGCTGCTGCCGTTTTACATTACACTCAGACAAATCGTGGTGAATTTTCAACAAGGTTTGTAAAATTTGCAATATTGGACACAATTGAGGTATGTCTTTGATCAAAATCTTACAAGTATTTCAAGGGCGCAATATATTTATTTGAAACTGTTAAATTAAAACATATAAATCGTATATATTTGAGCTTAGAAATGCATTTTTCTCTGAGTGTAGTTGTGCATATCAATCTAGTGAGTTCGAAACAGCAGAAATAAATTAAACACAAGCACTTCAAAACATGTTATACATATTATATTCATAACGATTTTAAGACATTTTAAAGGATCGTTGTTGTTGTGAGAGTTTTATTGACATGCAGTTAGAATTTTGCTCAAATATTACTACTACTTATGCGCAAAAAAAGAAAACAGTTACTGATATATATATACATATACAGATATAGATCATAGTGCAGATTTACCACCCATAACCCATGCAAAAACCCATCCGCACTGAAACCAAAGCGGAACCAGCTAAAAACATAAAAAGAGCTCTTTCATTAACTTGAGCTCAACTATGCCCCTAAATATGCCCCTTAATTATACATTTACGAAATAATTAATATAAATGTCGAGAATGAAATGATATCTTCGGCATGCCAAAGTTTCTATGTTCTTGCAGAATGGGGTCTAGCCACAAATTAAGGTAGTTAAAGATATACAATTTTATAGAATTGATTAAATAACATGAGCTCGATTTAACTAAATCTAATCTTAAATAATCTTAAAAAAAAAAAGGGTTTTCATATCATAACGTATTCGTTGATTCATTCTGTAAGTGCCATCCGATAGCAGCTATATGGTATAGCATAGGTTCGATTCGACCGACTTTCAAATATGTACTGATAATAGATATCTTTAGAACTGGTAAACTATTTTGACTAAGCCATAGATGATAAAATTCTAGTACCCTCTGCAAAGGCATACAATACAAGTTAGTATAAAAAATAAACAATTAAAAGAGATATCGAAGCCAATTGTGTTTAGCAATTATATAGTAAATAATGACGAAATTAAATATTAAATATAATTATAAAATATTTTAAAGTAAAATTACACACAACGGCACACCCTAATAGGGCAACCAAAATTACCGAAAAGTATAAATAACTGTTAGGAAAATTCGGAAGATTCAAAATTCAGTCTCAGAGACTTTACTTAAATTTTAAAGACACGTGGAAAATACTGAACTAAAAACCAAAAAAAACCATCTTAAAATCAGATCCAATGATTAGTAAAATATATACGTACATTTTATTCCCGTGTTATATCAACTGTGCTTTTAATTCGATAACGAATACTGAAGTATATAAATGTATTTTTTAAAATTTAATGTTCATCGTGTTGTTTGTAATTTAGCTGTTGTTAAAAAAAATCTGATCGGTTTTAATGTTATAGTTGCTGGGAATGGTATGATTGAATCCTGGTTGAATCCCGCACACATATTTAAGGACTGCAAACAGCTCGATTCAATTTCGCAGCTGCCTAATTTGTAATTGTATTATTATTGTGTAGCCACATCCAATAATTGATTTGTGATAGTTTTTATTGATGTTTATAATATTTAACAAAAAAAAATGTGAAAAAAAACCAAATGTATGTATTTAGAAAAGACAAAATAAACACACAAAAAAAAAATTGAGAACACAATTAATTGAAAATAGATTTCATCGCCATCGCCATAGGCTTTGAAATTAGTGTAGTAATTTTTTTGTTAGAAAAATCTGGATTAACATTATGAAAAGTTTTCAGTACAAAAACATCTCTCATTCAAATTGAAGCCCTGCCAAAATTTCTAAAAATTCTAAAAGGTTCAAAAAATAAATCAAAGTTTGAAGCAAAGATTTATTATAATTCTTCATATTTCGCGGATAGCTTGGGCCGATCGCAACTAAATCGTATCAGTTCTATTCGTGCACACAACTACCGCGATATAAGAAAAAAGACGTGTCCGCCCGGCGTTCAACGGGCGGCGATCGACATCAATTTGGTTTCTCCCGCAAGGCCTTGTGTAATTTTTTTTTTCGCTTTGTGTTTTCTGTTTTCAAAAGTCGAAAGTCCTTTTTTGCAATTTTATCAAATTTTTTTGCGTGTCGTGACTGTTAAGTGCAAGTTTTATACGTAAAAACCAATATGAAAAAGTTCGGTAAGTCAACCAAATTTTCCAAAGAGCATTTCTACACATCTAAGAATTGAAATCGTAATTTTTTAAAACCACAAACAGTCGTTTTTGATGTTTTGTTATGCAAATGTTTTATAATGTAATGCGAAACTACATTTGCAAAACTAGCTTTGATAATTTTTATAGATTTATAAATTGAAGAACGACAGCTTCGACACCATTAGGTATATATATATATATCGATATTGCATATTGATTGATTTGGCCTTCCAATTGATGAATATGTTATGTAGCAGATTAGTTTCGGACACATTTTGAAGTTTACTCCATGATTTCTCATGTAGAAATTAACAATGTTGGTTTTGTTCCAGTTTTATGTTATTTACAAAGCATTTACAAAACATTTATAAATATATATTTTTCTTTTTTGAGATTTCTGCTTTGAACACTGTTTAATATTTTTAAGATTAAGTCTCTACATATTAATACAAAAAGAGTGTGTGTGTGTTATGTATAAAATACAAATATATTCATTCTTTACAAATTCAAGGCACTTAATAATATAATGAAGACATTTTAAAATGGACGGTCTTACGATTTAGTAATATAATATTCGAGCAAGAATTTCTTTGTCTTTTTTAAGGCACAATTAATCTTTTCACTTTTTCGATTTGATACGATATTATTTGTACTGTCCTACAGACTGATATAGATAGTAAATAGTTTTGATAAACAAAAGCCAACTCTGAGACACATTGGAAAATAGAGATAATTAAAAAAAAACGCGTACCCGCTGCGAAATGCCGGCTCCTTGTAAAAGGACGTGCGTGCAGCCGGCAACAGCACAATTGGTAATGAAAATGGAGGAGTTGCCCAAAACGCAGCGGTCGTCACTGCCCACCGGCGGCGTCCTGTTGCTGTTGTTGTTGTTGCCCCTGATACTGACTATGAAAAATGTGTGAAAATATTTTGTGTGTGTCCAAGTCGCAAGTCTAGCTACCTATGGCCAATTTTTTAATGAAAAAATGAAGCGCTGGTAATGTTTTTTTTTTGTGTGTGTGTTGTTGTTGCCCTGGCAGGAGACCAAGTGGCTGATAAACTGGTTTCGGGGCGACGCATAGAAAAAGTTCTCAGGGTATATAGATAATAAAAATTCAAGCGCATATGATAATCAAGGCGCTGAATGAAAAAAACAACAAAAAACGGCGGCATATTTAATTTAGGCAAAAAAGCAGCCAATGGACCAGCCGACGATTTAATATAGGAAAAACACGACGGCAGGCGTTTTTTCTTCTTTTCTTTTTTTTTTACCGCTGACCAGGCAGGCACAAACAACCCTCTCTCTTTATAGAGGATGGGTGTAGGGTACGAGGCCTAACTGGGTTTTGATGTTAACAGGTTTGCAACGAGCACACACACACACACACACACACACACACATACATGCCTATACAGCTGTGCAACTTCACGGACATTAGCAAAGGACGACGACGACGACGACGACGACGACGCTTCCGTAATCTGAGCACAGTAGGCGCGGCTGTTTGCGCTTTTCTGTTGCTGCTGCTGCTCTTTGATAGAAATGACAAATAACCAGATTCATTGTAATAGATTATGTCTACAACTTAATCGCCTTGCAGATAAATGATGACAATGTTCAAAGGCGCATCTACAGTATATATACATATATATATATATATATGGAATTCGTGGAGAATACGGACAACTTCTTCTTCCTGATATATTTTTTTTTTTTGTGTGCAGCATTACGTTTTGTTTTGGGTGTCAATTTTGTGTCTTTGAGCTGCTGTTGCTTAGTCAGTTTTTTTTCTTTCTTTTTTTTTCTTGTTAATGTGAGATTCGTATGGACGGAAATTGTTGTTAGCATTATTTGGCTTAACTAAATCTATAGAGCAGCGTGAGGGTCAGGCCAAAAAGTGAGATGACCAAACCCAGCGCCGATTGCAAACCCGACGCGCCCGCCAAACGACACTTGAACATATCGTAGCGTGTCTCCTTGTCGGCGACAATATTCTGATATTCGGCCTCGACCAGCTGGCCATCATAGTAGGTGATCAGATCCTCAAAGGGATACTCGTAGCCCTGCAAGCATTCGCACTTGTAGCCGCCCGTCTCATAGCCACGTCCCATAATAGGCACACACTAAATAATAAAATGAGAAAATCATATAAGGTAAATTTGCAATTATCAGATATTTTGTATAGAGTCTCACGTAAGATGTTTTCTCATCACACTTGTGCGTATTTTTATAGGCATTTGGCTCATAATACCAGTCCGGGCACTGATTAATATCCAGCTGCAGCATGTCCATGGAGACGGCGACGACACCCCTGCGTGTGTACAAATAGAGAGAGACAGCAAATTAGTTTAATTGCTTGCACAATTTGCATGATAATATCGAAAGTGAAGTGAAGCAAGTCACAAGTCAGAAGTCAACACTTCAAAATTAGACAACCAAACAAAACACAAAAAATTTGCATCTGAATGCGAATTGGGAATTGGGACTGGCCCCTAAACAACAAACAACAAAATAAAAGGGGTGAGCAACGGGCCCGCTTAAGGCGCGGCACGCAGCCCCCCCTATTCCTATTCGGATTACTATTCCCTATCTCTATCCCTATCCCTATCCCTATCCCTATCCCTATCCCTATCCCTATCCCTATCCCAAACCCAAAATATTTATTATTCCCCCTTGTGCTCTACTCACTTGAATTCCAGTTTGACTCTGAGGCTGTCCCAGCCAAAGAAGGGCACCGCATAGGTCACCAGCCACTTCTTCACATAGCCATCACAGTCGAATGTCGGCTGCGTCCAGTAGCCGTGCTTAATGTTTGCCGCACGATACGAATTGGGGTAGTGCTCATAATTTTGCTGGTATTCACCTGTCTCATTGTGTCGTATCTTGATTTTCATGTGGAACGTTTCGAGATCATCAAAATTTGTATTCCAACGCTGTTTGAGAAACTTGAAGTACTTCTTTTCCGTGTACAATTCGTGCGTTTTATTCAAACGCGCCAGATCCTCCACCTTGAACTTGCGCGTGTTCAGTTCCGTTTTGTAGGCATAGGGTGCAAAATAGGTACGATTTGTGAACTTATTGCGCTCCCATAGCGTTGACGCCGACCAGACCTTGCTGTCGCCTAGAACAATGGCCAGTGTCTCGCCAATCATTTGATCCTCGGTCAGCGGCTTGTCCGCCACACGTTTTCCCGAATACACCTCATTGGGATCCGATACCTGAATAATAAAGAAATGGGTATTTAGTGGGGATACTGAGGAACTTATATATATATTCCCCAAGCGTTTCTTGATTTCTATGCTAACAACTTGTGCAAATACGTGTGCAGACAGAGGTAGGAGTAGGGTTCGAAAAGAGAGGAGTCCAGTTTTTTTTTTACTCTGTTGCTCTGTGGCATTTAATGAAGACGACGTATTTGGTGGCGAACCCGTTTTTCGTGTCCTTCTGCGTTCAAACTAATGAATTTAGCATTTGGTAATGGTTTGACACTGAATATTTAATTCGCAACTGGCAAACAAGCTGGCAAAAATATATATAAAAAAAAAAAACAATGAAACTGGCATTGCAGGAAATTCGAGGAAGTTGAATTACGCGTGGAAAATTATAATTTACACTTGAGAAGTTTTCAAGAGGCGACATCGAAGGCGCTTAATATAGGTGTCGGGTTTATCAATTATTGCTCTTCATTTAGCGTGAAGACGATGGGAATCGAGGCGAAACAGCTGAATTCCAGCTTCAAGCTTACCTGTAAAAATGCGCTAATAAAATTGGCCAGACGCACAGCCATTTTGGCTTCGTTCTCAAACTGCTCCTTGGTGCCATAGCCAACATCGCTGCGCAATATTAGATCTTGTGGATGGAAGCTATATGCAAGTGAAAAAAAAGGAATATGCATTAGTATAATCTTAAAATGTAAATATAGAATGCCATTTGCCAGCAATTGTGACATGGACATTTTTAAAGGAATTTCAAATTGGTTTATTAAATAAGTTGACACTCACTTTTTGCATGTGCGATAATTGACACCATGAATATATTTCAAAACCTGATCAATATTCATATGTTCGGCGTGCAATGAACGAGAGGCAGTCGTAAAATTCCTATATTCCGGATGCATGTCCAAATACTTTTCGCGTACATAGTACGGCGCCTTCTCCCAATGAATGGGCAGCTTTTGAATCCCTAAAAAAGAGAGGGATACATTTTAAACATACTAAATACTATATGGGTAGATGGGATAACAACGTACATCCAATTTTGAGGCAATTGTATTCATTGTAATATTGTTCGGCTGAGGCGCGCTCAACAATTTCACCCAAATATGGACGCCGCACTGTGTTGGGGAGGCGATAGCTTGGTTTGCAGCGACATTGATAGCCGCCACGTCGAAAGCCCCAGCCGTGTAAGGGTTCGCATTCGGTTGTCTCTTTTTTACAGCGCGCCGTGTCCGCAAAATGATTTGGACCCTTATTACCCTCGCCCATCGGACACTGATTGATGTCAATGCGCTCAAAATCCATTTCCAGTACAGAGACAGCGGTGTATCTAACGACGATTATCCATAGATTATTACCCAATGCATGAATAAGTTAAAATTTTTACTTACTTGGGATACTCGATGTGCCGAAACTGGGTGTGCCTCGGATAAATATCGGCAATTGGAACAACAGCGGCTACCAGCCACTTGTTGGAGCGACCACAATCGAAATAGGGACGTGTAAACTTAATGGGGCCTGGTATCTCTTCGGAGCCCGGCGGGCCATGGAATGTGAATGTTTCATTTGTATTATTCGCATAGCGTATTTCCACCTGATACGTGATCTTTGTGTCATGTCTGCCCTCAACATTGTCCGGCAGCCAGGCGCGATACCATTCATTGATCTTATACAGATCATTTGTATAATCCTTCGATATAGAGTCTGGATGATGCGCGCCCAAATCTTGAACGTCGAACGTATTCCACGTGGAAATCTTTTGCAAATGAATTGGATCGTTGAAATCATCCAGGCGAAAGGTGCGCGGCCCAAATCGCGGAAAGGTCTTATTGAAGAAACCACGATACGACGACGAATACGAGCTATTTGGTGAAAAGTAAATGGCCGATGCGTTGATGCTGGGATTGGCGGAAACATCTGCAACTGTGGACAGGAAATAGTACATCATGCCCGGATCGTAGGTGTCATTAATAGCTGGACGTATGAAGCGCGATTGCAATATATAACTCCAGAAGAAGCTGCGACTTAACGCCATATTCTGTAGATGCAGCAAAGCTGTACGATTTGGGAACACTGGATTCACATTGACCTCCTTGATGTCCGGTTTGTGGGAGACTGCATCCATGGGCATAAACAAATCCGCATGATGCTGTATCGGACAGTTATCCGCATTCACCTTATCGAACTGTATCTTGATCTCATCGAACGCATCTCGAGCCTGCCACTCGTGTTGAGCGAACACCACACCCACAATTAGAACAAGTCCAAAAAACAAATAGCTGCGCCCCAAAATTGTCGCAGGCAGGAACAAAGCCATGTTTTCGTTGGACTATCTCTGTCGTGTGTGAATGTGTGTTGGCGAGTTTACTGTCTGCCTGAGCAGTTTTCTTTAAATAAAACGAAACAAAATTAAAAACAAAAGCTACACTGGACGCATCACAAACAGACACGGACCGCGGATTAGTAATACAAATTAATGCTGTGCACTTGTTGGAACTACGCCCTCAAACAGTGTTGCATATCGCGTTTAGAATTCGTTGCGATATATATCGATACTTTAATATCAGTATAAACAGCTGGCAATTGTCAATTAGTATAAATGAATGTTCCTCAGTTATTATTGTTCATATAATAACAATATTTTATTGCTGATTATATTTAAATCAATTTCTATTTATATCAGTATATTTTCAATTCAATGAAAATTCGCTCACAGCATCTCTTGAGCAAATCATATCACATCGTTCTATCGATATCTAAATACAGTCGTCAGCAGTGCTGCAAAAGTACATAAGCTAGGTAGGTACGCCCTCTGCATTTATCGATAGTAGACACGCGGGTGGAATTCACATATTCGATAAGAAAAAGTCATCATCATTGTGAACTACTTTTATTTTCGAATATGACGCGCTAATCTTTTGTAAAATTAAAATTTGTATTTTTGCTAGGGTCAATCACTTGTCAGCTTACTTTTAGCGCCAACGCCCACAACTATTTATATTTATGCAGCAGTTGACACTCAATTTATTATAGCGCCGCATGCAACACAAACATTTTTGGGCGACTGCCAATGGAAAATGCAAAAAAATAAATGCTCTATAGACTCATTGATAGCCATTTGCATTATTCACGTAAAATAAAAAGGCACATCGAGGTCAGCACTGATATTTTTGGCGGAGTCGGAAACCGCAGCCATTTCCTGGTAGTCTTCTACTCCTTCTCCATTTCCATCTCCCTCTCCTTATCCTATCAGTGTCAATCTGCTGCTCTCTTCCCCTTTTTTTAGTTTTGTCGCCACCTGCGCTAAATGACACGAATTAGCGAACGGCTCGCCGCATTTACCATTTCTCCCACTTTTTCCCCTTTTGCACTACTTTTTTTTTGACTGCATTACATTGCATGGCGCATCCCTTTTTGCTCCTCTTTTTTCCTCATTCACATTCTGACCAGTGCGCTTGGCTTATTTATTACACCTGTCGCCTTTTGCTTGTTTTTTTTTTCGGTCAGTCTTGGTTTTTTTTGCCTTGTTGGATTACAACGCCAATTCTCCGCGATGCTGACCAAAAACAAAGAGTAGCACAACTTAAATTGGCACAAACATAATTTTCAGTTTGTCGACTGACATTTCCCGTTTACACTCAGAAAAAGTATAAACTTTTTTTGAGTGTTTTTTATATAACACCAAATATTGAAGTTACCCTAAAATTTCAGACACGATTTTTTTTCGCTATTAAGAAATTTCTGATTTACTCATTTTATAAGCTTTAATTCAATAAGATATATGCGGTTCATTAATATAGATTAATATAATTATTTCAAGTAATGAAGTTTTTAAATTAGATTGAAAGAGTAATAAGATAAATGCAGAATAGTATTAAATCATAACGATTATTTCTTGAATTAGTTCGATTATAATCTATGAATAAATCAGATTAAGAAAACAATGTTTACAAATCTTTTGCTCTTCTAATTGAATTTAGAATAGACTATTTGTCTGCGTGTATGTGTGCATGCGTGTGTGCGTGTGTGCGTGTGTGTGTGTGTGTGTGTATGTGCTGTTTATCCTGGGCACTGCAGCTTGTAATGCAGATAAATCTACGTGCGGCTTTGTTCACATTGTTTTATTTTGCACGTGGGAATCGACATAAAACTGAACTGGTCAAAAAAAAAGCAACACATTAAAAGTTGTTGCAGTTATTTCGGCAGTTCGCTCTGTTTTTGCTTTTCTGTTTAGTTTTAGTTTTGCATTCGCTTTGTTGCCCCTGCAACTCCTGTAATTGATTGTTCTTGTTGTTTCTTGTTGCTCTTATTGTTGTTGTTATTTTCGTGTCCTAAATGGCAATGCCAATTTTACATTGCGACAGAAGTTTATTTTGAGGCATTACATTTTGGCAAAACGGTAGATGGCGCTTTTGGCCTATGCTGGGCGTCCCGTTAGAAACAAGAGCCGTTAAGCTCGACGAGATTAAAGTTTAATTTGAAAAAGTGCCAAAGCATTGAATTGTTTGTTTTTTCTTCTTTTTTTTGTATGAGCCGGAAAATGAAGTTGGCAAAGTTCCCATTCATGAACAACATGCAAAGCTATGCATATTTTCTATCTCCGAACTATTACAGAAAAAATCTTCTTCTTTTTTTTTTGCATAAAATACCAACCAAAAAACAAATTAACAACGAAATAAAATTTGTGTGCTTAAGCTCATTTTTAACATGTTAGCATTTTTCAATACTAATGATTTTACTGAGCACCTATATATTTATTGGTTTTTTTTGTTGTTTGTAATTTTTTATTGCTCTCCCAATTTATTTAGCTATAATTTAATTAAACGCCAAACGTTTGACTTATGTGCAAACTAAGTACAAATTTTGATAAATTTTATCAGGCGTTTTACAAATTCCAAGCAGAAAATAAAAAGCAATACAACAAAAAAACCAAAAAACACAAACATCAAATAAAGCAAATTGCGCATTCAGTGAAATCTTGAGCGCAAGTTCAAAAAACCACAGGCCATAACATCAAAATCTAAAAAAAAAAACACACACACAAAAAAAGAAAGAAAACAAACAAAAGCATTTTGTGCATGCTAATAAAAAGACAAAACAAATTTAAAAAAAAATGAAAAAAAAGTCAACATTTTGAGCCAAATAAAACAGAAAGCAAGAGAGGAGGGCTAGACATGGATATGTGGGATATATGAGATATATATCTGGCTATATACATAGACATATGAAAATCAAGAGACTGGTGACATGTCTGCGATCTTTTTGGATTGCATTTCGGCAAAAGAAGCTCCCCAAATTTGGGATGCCTGTACGTGCTCTGGGCGTCAGCATCAACAATCTCAACAACAACAACAGCAGCAACACCAACAACAACAACACCAATGATTGTACAACAATAATGCCAAGCACTTCCATGCCAGACACACACACACACAACACGGCCGAACACAGCGTAAAAAAACATTTTTTTTTTTCATTTTTATTATTTTTTTTTTTTTGTCAAGGGTGAATGACCCAGAATCAAAATCCACAAACGTTGTCGCTGCTGCTGCTGCTGCTGCTGCTGCTGCCTGGCTGGCTGGCGGGTTGGCTGGTTGGCTGGTTGGCTTGCTGGCTGGCTGGTCGGTCGGTCGGTTGGCTGGCTGCCTCTGTTCCTGTCCTCGTCTTCTTCTTCTTCGTGTACCCCCTCTCGACCAACATTTAACAATATATGTGTGTGTGTAGCTCTCGCATTCGGTTTTCGTTTTCGGTTTCGGCTCCTCGGGCTGTTATGATTGCCGTTGCCAGACGATAACCCAACCAACAACAGCAACATTAGTTGAAAAGTGCACGACTAGCAGATACCAAGCAATGCAGCTCAAACATACATTTCGTAGGATATATTTTTGCTTATCACAAATATCATAAAAGAAATATTTAACGACTAGTGAATACCCTTTACAGATTCACAGTGCAAAAGTTCTGCTGCTGTTATTGTAATAAAAAATATAAATAAATAATTTACTTGTTGATGTGCATAATAAAAAAAAATACAAAATTCAATTATATATATCACATTTATATATTATCACTTTTTTTTTGCTTACACGTCGATATACCGGTTAGATCGGCATGGATAACTCCTGTTCTTAATCGCAAATATAAAAATATTTTATCAATTTAGGTAATAACTGTTGCCCTCTCTGTTTCCCCCACTGCTTCCGTATCCCTTTGCTTCTAATTTTTGTGTCTTTGTCTCTCTCTCTCTCTCTCAGACTCTCTTTGTATATCTTTATCTTTTCGACTGTCCTTCAGCTTCTGGCTCTGTTTCTTTCACTATGACTGTCTCTGTCCATATCTGTATATATCTCTGTGCTTATCTGTATATATCTCGTCTATTTATCTATCTGTCATTATCTATATATATCTCGTCTATTCATCTATCTGTCCTTATCTATATATATCTCGTCTATTTATCTCTCTGTCATTATATGTTTATCTATAAGTTTGGCTCTGTTTTTCTAGCTGTCTCTCTCTGTCTTCCTCTATTTCTCTAGCTCCTTCTATCCCACTTCCTCCACTTCTTTCTCTCTCTCTCTCTCTCTCCATCTCTCGCTCATTCTCACTTACAATGACATAGCTTTGCACAATTTCATGATACCCGCTTTAGCAGCCAATTTACTGGGTATAGAAAGTGAAAAAGAAATTGCAAATTTAAACATTTTGCAGCATTGCACACGCGACTCTCACGCGCACAGACACAGTCGAAAGAGAGATGCGAAAAATAGAGGCGTGAGATACGCGGCACACACACACATACACACACACACCCAGACCCCCCCAGACTCATAGATACAAATGGTAGCTGAAACTGCTGCTTTTTGACTTTTGTATAGCGAATTGTTATCGTGTGGCAGTCCGTGCAGCGTTAATTGCATTGACAGGCCCTTCTCTAAGCGCCACACACACAACACCCCTCCCCATCCGCCATCGCCCAACCCCTTCTCCCTTTCCATCACTTTGTTCCACTCTACTTAAGGGCTCGCTCTATTGCATCCGTTAGATACTTTTTCCAGAGGCTTCATTTCGACTTCCCTTTTGGCATAGCTATGGCCAAATCAATCTTCATTGCACAGAGAAATTGAGAGAGAGAGAGAATGAGAGGGATAGAGGAAGAGAGAGAGAGAGAGAGCTTTATGTTTATGCCCCTGGACAGAAGAGCAGAGCGAAAGCGACAACGACAACAAACACAGGTTTAAAGTAATTTGAGCAGCAGCCAGCAGAATGCTTGGACAGGCCAACAACTCCAACTCAATGGAGCAATTAAAGTTGACCCAAGATGTCTGTCGCACTGTGGTGTAAATTCTGCATATACTGATGTTTATTAATAAACTGAAAATTTGCCTATTTGCCTTAGCAAAAGATTCGTTGAAAAAGAAGTTAGAAAAATTTCTAAATTTTCTTTCTAATATTTTGAGCCAGACAAATTGGCAACTGGTTCCACTGTGAACTGAATAGTTGTCGTCTCGAAACCGCAAAAGGTAAACCAGAACGTGGCCGAGAAGTGTCTCGCTCGTCGTCTACCATCTACCGTCTGTGCCTGTCACCTAATTTCCGTTTTAGAGAACATGTCCTTTGGCCAGCCAGCCAGAGGAGCCACTTGAGTCGGTCGTCCTGGCCACACCACCATTTGTTTGCTGACATGTGTCCTGTGTCTGCAACTCTGCTCCTAGTTTCAAGTCATTGCTAACATTTATTTGCCTCGCATCGACAAATTTTTGTCAATTCAATTGTTGCCTCTGTCACATATGGCTTTTTGTTCTTGTTGCCGTTGCTGTTGCAGTTGTTACAGTTGTTGCAGTTGTTGCTGTTGCCTCTGACCAAAACGAAGGCAACATGCTCGGCACACAGGACCCTGCCAGGCAAATGACGTTGTGCCTCGCTGCGCACAAGACTTGTGGACGAGAGAGAGAGAGCCCCTTCAAGGACCTACGACAATAGCCAAAGTAAAGTCTTTTGCTGCAAGGCATCAACATGACCCCCGACAATGCTGCACACTCAGCCAGGAGCCCGCTTCCTGCTGCATATTTCAACAGCACACAACTTGCCGCTACTTTTAACTCGCCTGTCGCCATTTCAGGTTTGAAATTACTTTTGTATCCCAAGACAAACTGGACAAACTGTGCTCAATTCGCTCTAGATTTGTGTTTATTTTTTGCAATCCAATTGCTTAGAATTTTATTCCGCTTCTTTTTTTTTTTGATTGAAAACAATTTTAACTACTTATAAATTTCAATAAACTGTTTTAATTTCTAAAAGTTATTAGGAATAGTAAGAAAAAAATCCGCTTTTTGATTATGCCACAAACTCATTGAAAATGCTTAAAAGGACTAGGATTAAATTCTGCAAAGGATGCATCTGCAACCTAATAATGTATATATTAAATATATTATATATATATATATATAAAAGCCGAGACAAAATTAATCAATTCTCGAAATATTTATTCGACATATGTTTTTATCAATTCCAACAATGGATGCATTTTTAATATGCAGTGCAATTATTTTTCAATTGCATTTCGTGGCACTTAATCCGTTCCCATGACCAGTTGGCCAGTTGACCAGTTTGTCCTTTTTGTTGATTTGCCGCCAAGATCAACCGGCATGTAATTTATGCGTATTCATTTCATAGCCTGGCCTATCCCGCTTCCTGTTCGCTGTTCTTCTTCGATTTTTTTTGTTTTGGTTTTTGCCTGGTTACCATGCGGCATCAGATAGCACAATGGAGTGTTGGGGGGGGCTGACTGGATTCAAATCCGTTCGCTTCGCAATGCATTTAATAAGCACAAAAGATATCAGAAAAGGATTCTCGCGCATATCGCGCACAAAAGGAATGCAAGCGGCTCGAATCCTTGCATTGCATTTGCTGCTTGCGCCATTATTCTTATATAAATATATTTATATATATATTATAATGCCATTTTGATATGTAAATAAACAAGAAAAGCAACAACAACCATATGAAACGAGAGGAGCGTTCTAATTGCCGCGAAGGACCTGCCTGGACCTTCTTTGCCTGCCTTCACGTTTGTGGCCTGGCCTGGCCTGGTCTGGTATGGCCTGGCATCCTGCTAAGCTGGACATGCAACTGCAATGCAATTTCGTATTGTTTTCCCATTTAGGGGTTGAGTTTCAAGTTCTGTTCTCTGCTTCGGGGTTATCGCACGATTACAAAAGAGTTCCTTTGGTCAGCCAAACAAAAACAATATGCAAAAATTAAAAAAAAAAAAAATGGAAAAAAGCACAGAACACCAAAGAAAAACAAAAATAAATCATAATGTAAAATCCAAGAAACTTGCAGCGGAAGTTGCGCAGTAACCAGGAGCAGGCAGCGACTGAATGCCAGCTGGATGCAATTTTTGCTAGTAGTGCACATTTAAATTGTATCTATGAGATACTTTAGTTAACAACAGCTGTCAGCTGCTACTGGTGTCGACTCCTCAAAGATATGCATCAAGAAAAGCTGCACACACACTGAGAGAAAATTGAGCAAACAATTTCATGCAAATACCCAAAATAAATATACAAAAAGGGAAGAAGTTTATTTAAAATAAAATTATTAAATTTAAAAATTAGTATAATATTGAAAAACTATTACTCAGAAATATGTATAAAACAGTAATCGAAATCAGCCGAGTGAAATTCAGTTACAAATTTTTGGCTCGAAACGAACCGAAATAATTTCAAAAAAAATATTTTGATATATTTTACGTGGGATTCCCTCGACTAGATACTTTATTACCATTAATATTATTAGATATTCTGTGCAACCGCATTTCTCACAGTGTAGAGCGCTCCTTCAGCGAAATCGAAGTCACATATATCAGCGATATCCTGCATGCCAGAAAGGATAACAGCGCTTAAGAGCATCCCTTCCAGTTGCTCATGTGCATGTTTGACCTTCTGCGCTGTCATTGAACTCAGCTAGGGCAACTCACTGCAGTTTGCGGCGAGAGGGGTTAGCCAAGGGGTGAGATGTTTGGGGTAGGGGTAGGGGGGGAGAGTGGAGGGGGATAACCATTGCACTTAATATTATTATGTACTCATTATGTGCTCATTATATGTACATTATGTATTTGCCCTACAAGTCCTCAAGCACCAAAGCTCTTATAAATTTCATACACACACATTCACACACACACACACACACGCACACACAGACTGAGTCGCACACACACCCTCACCCTGTAGACCGTACTGACCTATTCCTCTGGAAAATGTTGTATAAGTTGGCTGGCAAAACGGCAAAAAGTAAATAGCACAAAGCGATTCTTGAAACCAACCCATGTGTAAACATATTTAAAGTTTATGTTTATGCCCCTTACACCCCCCCCCCCTCCCCCCCCCCCTCCCATCAAGCCAACGGATGAGGGGTAGGGGGGTAGTGGAGTAACAGCCAGCTGCTTTGTATTTAATTACTTTTAGTTTGTAGATTTAAAATTTGATACAACTGGATGTAAAATGAGAGCTTACCTGTAATTCATAGTTTTTACCAAAAACTTAATTTATAAATGAAAAATTTTGTTTTCAAGTAAAATAATAATAAAATGTGAGAAAATGACTAAAATAAAAACAATAAATTTTACAATGTTTTATGCAATAGTTTAAATCAAAAGACAGATTAAAAAAAAAACAATCGATAATTTTCTCAAATGGTGTTTTTTTATGCTTCTTCTTTGTCTTCCACTTTGACTGTATCTTACGCAATACTATTATTACAGTTTTGCCAGTTGAAAGATCAAACTGTGCTTGAGGCAAAGGTTTCCATTTACAGTTTTAGTTAACTAAAAATGCATTCTGGCGATGCAATCGTTAAGTGCAGCACATAATGAGACAAATATGATCCCTTGATAGGAGATTGGAGATTTGAGAACCAAGATTATTGGCAATTGACTGCACTTATCCACATCATGTCTCTCTCTCTCTCCCCCCCACACACACCATGCCCCTCGAGCTGTGTCGCCTTTACAAATCGTTTTAACACCTTGTTGAAAAAAAAAAACAAAATGAAAATCGATATTCGCAGGGAAGGTTAAACAGAGGCAGACAACAGGAATGGGTGGGGGGGATTGAGAGGGGCTTGAATGTAATTAAAAAGGAGTTAAATTACACGTGTGTTTTTTGTTTTTTTTTCTTTTTTTTTTTTGTTGAGCTGGCAACCAGGCAACCAAGTAACTAACCAGCCAGTCGCACTAAGGTAGTCAGGCAGGAGAGGAGTTGGCGACACAAAGGAGTTGGCTTTGCACAAAATAAAAACAAAACGTCGACAAAAACAACAGCCAAGACAAGGAGCAGCAGAGGCTGAAGAAGAAGCAGTGGGTGCAGAGAGAGAAATATCTTTAAACTTTATTAATAACAAACTATTCACTTGAAATGATTAAGTTCAAAATATCTTAAAAATAATTATTAAATGACAGGATATACAAAAAAGTAAAGAAAATTTCGAAAGGATTTGAATATTAAATAAAAAAATTATTATTGAATGACTGGAAATACAAAAAGTAAACAAGAGGAAAAATAAGAGGAGAGGAGAGCAGAAAAAATAGAAAAGAAAAAAAAATATTTAAGATCAGGGCGAAAATCAAATTGCTAAAAACGATGTGAAATCAAAAAAATATTTAGTTATGAAATATATTTTATTTATTTGTTAAAAGATGTTAAAAAAAAGAAACCGAACCGCAACTTTATTTAAGGTCAGAATCTGAATTTCAAAATTATTTGAAAACTATTTAATATTAATTAAAAGAATATTCGATTCGTTTTCAAAAATCATTTGTTGAAAGGCTGTCAAATAGGAAGCCGAACCGCAACTTTATAGAAGTTCAGAAACTAAATTTCAACATTATTTCAAAACTAGTTGATATTAATAAATATATATACGATTCGTTTTCAAATCCTGATCTCCATTTACACTTGCTGGATTAGGTAAATCTGAAATTGTGCCTAAATTCGTTTCTCTCTATGTAATCTGGCAATAGCTTCAGCTTGAGCATAAGCTTGGACAGAGTTCTCCTTTCTTTCACTTAACACACAAGTGAAGTGAAGCAAAGCAAGAGTCGAGCAGCAACTCCTCTCCATCTCTCCCTCTCTCTCCCTATCTCCCTCTCCCTCTCTCTTGCTTTCCCTCTCTCACTCTCCCGGCGTCGACGTCTCTGCAACGCAATCGTCCTCTTAAAATGCACTTTAAATGGCAGTTTCCGGTCACACACACGCACACACACACACACACACACACACACACACACATATGTACATGCAAAACGTGAGGCATGCATAGAAATGTATAAGCATAATAAAAAAAATACAATGCGAAAACGTTAAGTAAAAGCTAAAAGGAGTCGCGCTGTGCCAGGAGCAGCAATGCACCGCTTGGTACATACTGTACCCACACACACACACACACACATACACACACACACACGCGCTGTCATGTTCGCCATTAACTTTGTACTTCTTCGTGAGCAAAGTTGCAGCAAGCACTTTTTTTTTCATAGGCCTACCCTTTTATATGCGTGTCTGCCTGTGTGTGTGAGTGTGTGTGTGTGCTTGTGTATTTAAGTGTGTTGCATAAATTTTGTTGCTTGCAACCGCGTCACCAGGCACCTAGAACTCAAAACGTAAAATGCAGATCAGATAGTAGAAGTTGTTAGAATTCGTAATTTATTTATTTATTTAAAATCAGTCGACACCGAAAAATACTAAAATTTCAACAAAAAAAATAACCATAGGATATATTTAGCTGATTTCTGATATAATATGGTTCAACATTTGTTGCATGGTTTGTGGCGCCAGATTCGATTTGGATTGATTATTGACTATTGCCTTAAAAAAAATATATATCCATCGCAAGAGTAGCGATATGATCATTATAATATATATCACATCTTATTTTATCATTATCAATTTTCACTTTAATTTTCATATATTTTTTATTCACATTTATTATAATATTTTTCAAAATTCTTCTTTGCAGTTGCTCACAATTTTTCACGGGAGCTGTTTCGGGGCCACAGTTTGGAAATGTATTCGACTTCTCGGAATAACAACAACAACAACACCTCGGGTCAACGTGGCGGTGAGTGAAACAAAAATTTAATTATGTCAGGGAGTGTGGGGAGGGGGGGTGGTGTGTAGTAGGATAAGGTGTATGTTGCTGTTTTTCAGCGCACTTAAAATGATGCTGCTAAACTGCGGAAATGTTTTTATTAGCCCAGCCCCCTGGCCCATCCCCCACCCCCTCTTCAGTCACCCACTCCACCTTGCAACGCCGACACATACTTGTTGGCCTGGAGCATTTTGAGGTTAGGTTTTGTGCCTGGCGGCCGTTGAAGGACTTTACTTATGTTTATGCCACATCTGACGCGACGCCGCATCGTCATACCTATGCAACCCACACACCACCCCCAAATATGTGGCAACAGCTTCTGTTTGCTTCTCTGCTGCGTCTACATTGTGGCAGTTGTTCTTCATCATTTGCCGCCTCGTCAGTTTTTTGTACGCCTGCTTTTTCTTCTTCTTCTTCATCTGATGCACATTAATATTGTTGCACACATGTTGATGTAGGTCCAGCCTGTCATATGATATATATATACATATATATATATATATATATATAAGCCACATACCCACTTTCTGCGTTTACTTAATGCATATACAAACACATGCATACCCCAAATATGGGCATGCATACACTCAAAAAAAATTTATTAATTTAAGCATTGGTTCATGCGAAAAAAAAACAAACTAATTAAAGAATTTGAACAATCGGTTTAAAAACATTTTTGTAAAAAACAAAAGACTTTTTCTTTAAAAAAAAAGTAGAAATGCAATTAAAAAGTGGCCTTTATCAAAATGCATCGTATAAAAATATTAAAATAAGCAAATTGTATAAATAATTAATATGTAAAATGAACATTGAAATGTAAAATAATTTTTATATATATTTTTTCATATCGTAGAAAAAATACGTTGTTTTGATTCAGTGTACGCGGTGCTTCGCGCCTTTTTGCCACATGCAACACGCTTCGTTCGCCCCTATAAATGTGCATACGAACAGCTCCGTTGCGCTTAACTCATCGTCTCCCCCCACCCTTTGCTACGCTCAACAACTGTGTTTGCTTGCAACCAAACTCGATGTCAGCACCTTTAGCTGCCTCCAGAATTTTAACCTCACATTTTTTTGGGCTGCTGTTGCCTGCTGCCTGCTGCTACTGCAGAATTAATGGGTTAAGTAAATAGCTGTGTAATGTGCTGTCGTTTAGTGGAGTGACGAGGGGGGGCACCACTAAGGTGTGTGTGTTGTGTGTGTGTGAAGGGGGGGGGAGGGGGGTCGGGGTGGTTAGGCTAAAGAAGCAGTACAAGCAAAGAAGTGGCTCTCAATGCGGCGCTTCACTTGCAACGCTTGGCTGCCAATGCCGGTCTTGCCTCAAGGCAAGGGAGGCTCTTCTAAATGGTTTTGTCCGCAACTTGATAATGTCAATAGACGTGTGTGTGTGTGTGGTGTGTGTGTACTAATTCATGTAAGATCTTTATTTTAATTAAAATAGGCTTGCAAACTTTGCCACAAAATTAAATAAGCTGTTTTACCTCAAAAACCTTGTTCAACTGTAGAATCGGATAGCAGACAGTGAAATAATGGGGGCTGTCTTTCTGCATCAGGATAGAGCCTTGATACTTGCCCCAATCATGGGGGCTGTCTATCTGCATCAGGATAGAGCCTTGATACTTGCCCCCCAAAACGGTGAAGTTATCGATAAAATTCGTATAAAATCCAAAAACTTGTATTCCGAATTTAAAGTATTTAGCACATTTTTAATGCAGCTCAAGAGTATATTTATGGACCTGGTAGAAACCATATTGAATTATCTGAAATTTAACACTAAGTAATTTTATATGTAAAATATTTTAACGTTATTCACTTGTACATCAATTTATTCGAAATCATTGCAACATAATTGTCAGTCAAATGTTTTAATATATCTTTATATTTATTTAGAAATAGTTCGATCGCCTCCAGTTTACAGACTTTCTAATCGTATTTCTTTTCGCATGGGAAACTTATATTTTGAATTTGAATTCTTTAGCACTTTTTCGCTTTGTTGACAGAGTTCTGCCAGTTTGCAGCTCAAGAATATATTTATTGGGGTAGGTGATGGTTTCATTCTTCACAAGCTTTAAAAACTGCATTACAAAAATATAATCTCTAGTATACAAATATTTTATTATTATTATTTCCATTTAATTTGGTTTGTCAATATAAGCATCATATAATATTTTTTATAATCTCAAGCAGAGATTTTATTATTATTTTTATTAATATTTTTATATATTTGTTATAATCTCCAGCAGAGTATACAAATATTTAATTATTATTATTATTATTTCCATTTAACTTGGTTTGTCAATATAAACATATTATTATATTTTTTTATCAATATAAACATATTATTATATTTTTTTATCAATATAAACATATTATTATATTTTTTTATCAATATAAACATATTATATTTGTTGTAATCTCCAGCAGAGTATTTCCATTTAATTTAAATTTCATCAGAACACGGAATTGTATCAAGTTGAATTGATTCAGCAGAGGGTCGCTTCTCTGGATCTGTGTTCCAATAACTCTCAATCAGTGTTTGCAATTGCTTAATTCTGCTATAAGTTGAACATTCAAGTCCGGTCGAATCCCCTTAAGTAGGGTACAACATATAATTGTGGCTGATCTGCGATTTTCAAGGTGATCGAATAGCTTTCTGTGCGACATTACCTCCAAAACTATATAAATGTCGCATTTTTCCGCATATGTCCCATTTGTAGGTAATACCTGCGAGTATTTGTTAATTAATAAAAACCTCGGTTGCAATATAGGAAGGGGTCCCACGATCTATCGTATTTGTTGTCGCCAATTCTTTGACGGTGCCAAAATCTCTAATCTTCAAACGTTTTCCGGTTAGTAGTAAATTTTGAGGTTTTAAATCGCGATGAATTATGGGTTTTGGTTTTTTATCATGCAAGTTATACCAAGCTATACCCTATAAATGAGAACAGGAATTAAATAACCTACCAAATCGAAATAATACACAAACGAACATTAACAAGCTGAATCATCCAATCCAGTCCATATGACATTAAGTAACTGCGATGTTCCTTTCCATGTAAGTAATCATCGAGCGACCCATTCTCAGCAAATTCCATTAGTAAATAATGGGAGTCCCAATTTGAGGATGTACCATATATTTTCACAATTTTCTCGTGGTCAACAGATGCAAGCATATTGACCTCTTTGTGAAATATATCCAGGTAACTTTTTGAATTGGTTTTTCCATTAAATTCTTTTAATGTAATTTTAATTTGATAACATCGAGCTCTGTGTACAATGCCGTAGCTGCCAAGCCCAATAAACTGCAAAGTTGACATTAAATTATCTCCGACTTAAATAATTTAATTACCTGTTACCCTAATAATTTTAACGTCCTTAAAGTTCACATGCAGTGGCCACGAAGGTCGAAAATAAATAAGTGTTGGTTTCATGGCCTGCAAGTAAGCTAATACCTATAAATATAATGTAAATTAATATCAGAATTGTTAAATTGTTAATATTCAATGCACATTTGCACACTGGATCAACCAACTGAGTCCACGTCCCACTGTATACTCAAATGGATCTTCTCCATGCATGTAGTTGTACAGGGTGATTGGATGATTCATTATTATATATGCATCATTTTTATCCATTGAAAATTCCATAGAGCTCCACAATATTCTCATGATGACCGCGTTATAATTTTCGAATTTTCTCTACGACGTCATCGGAAAACATTGTGCACTGCGATCTCTTTGCCACGCCAGTTGGCTTTGTAGATGACTCCGAAGGCACCTTGTCTAACACTTTTCTAACCTTTCCAAGATGAATATCCGCGAAGTCAACGATCGAAACCACTTCAGGTTCAAGTTCGACACATTTTTCATTTTTCTTTTTGGGTCCGTACCTTTCAATTATTTGCTGTATATACTTTGATATAATTACATCACTCATCGGCGGACGTGTGCCTGAAAAATTCAATGATTTTGTATTGCTGTATTGATAATATTCGGACTTTCATAACATTTCGGATCTCTTCTACATCGGTGCATTCAAATAGCCTTTTGAATTGAGCAAAGGGTTTCTGGCGAGACATCACCTCTCAAAGTACTATCCCAAAGCTATATACGTCGCTCTATTTTGTGTATTCTTCTCCATCAAAGATCTGCTCAGGAATTAAATTGGTTATTTAAAAACACTTATAGAATGGATGCACAAATCTCTGGTGCCACATAGGCGTTATCTTGATAGGTTAAGAGACATTCCCTATCTGCCGGAAAGCAATAATCGCTGATTTTCAGAAACAGCAACATATTTTGAGAATTTAAATTGCAATGTATAATTAAATTTGGCGGCAAATCCAATAGAAATATTATTCCCTATGATCGAAATGAATTAGTCGGACAAAAGTAAAATATATAGAACAACATAAAAAACCCTTGCGGGGTCCACTGGAGGCCATCTGTAAAACTGTAATTTCGGTGTTCCTCGCCATGCAAGTGGTCGTCGAGGGATCCGCAATTAGCATATTCCATGACTAGATGGGCGATTTCCTTAATATAACCAATGCCATATAATGTTGCAACATTCTCATGGTATATTTGTGAGAGACGTGCGATCTTCCTTGTGTGATTTTTTTCTTAGAAACCTGTTTACATTTTTCAACACGATTTTTAAATCGCGCCAAACAGCTTTGTAAACAAATCCAAATTTACTTTCTCCGAGAATCTGCAGAAAATAAATTATACTTATAAAAATATAAGTGAATTTTACAGAAGAATACTTTTAATATATTTGTGTTTGAAATATCGTGGGTGCCCAATTCCCTGAAAAAACAATAGATATTTATTTTTGTAATTAATATTTAAAATTGTTTCTATATTTAAAAAAGATTCTTTATGAATTACCTGAAAATTAAATGAAAGATCATGCCAGCATTTTGTAAGAAATAGTTGCAAGTCATCTAAGTAAATGCCATTTTTTTTTACCTTTCTTGCTTTTTTAATATAAATTTATATTTATTTAGAAATTGTTCGATCGCCTCCAACGAATATCAAATGTGCACTGAATCAATAATCAGTTGTAATTGTCACCGTTTACAGAGTTTCTAATCGTATTTCTTTTCGCATGCGATAAGATAAGATACACTTAAGGACTCCAGTTATCAGCTTACTATATGCTTTATTTTTTAATACTAGTTTTGTTGTAAAATTTACTAGCTGAAATTCCGGATATTGATGAAAACTGAGCAGTGTTATTTAATAGTATATCAATGTATATTTTACATCAATTAGAAAGCACTCTTTTAAAATTGTGGTTTTTACTAACATCGTAAATCAAAAAAGTTAAAGAAAAGAAGAAAAATTTAAATTCCGTGGTCAGGCCAGGTGATTTACTAGAACTTTTTATGATGGGATTATTTGTGTAAGCAAGAAACGGAAGTTGACGGGGCTTTTCATGGACGAACATGGACTAGATAAGACTGATGAAGATTATATAAAAAGTACCCATTTTAATAAAATTAGGGTAAAGAAAAAAAAACAAAAAAAATTCTAAACAAAAATGTAGGCTACAAAAAGAAAGGGGTCACAGTCCAACACTGTGCCATAAATTTCTGAGTGGAGCTTTTCAGATGTGTGAAGTGTTTGCAGCTGCAACCTGCAATGTTGCAACAAATGTAGGTGATACATTTTCGCATTGAAAGTGCGCATTCAATTTTAACTATGCACAAAAAATGGTAAAAGAGAAAAAAAAAAACAAAAATTCCACTTTTCCTGTGCGAAACGCCATGTGCTGCGCAGATTGCATCCCTGCCCCTTAAAAGAACCCCGCCGCCCTAGTTATGTGCCCCTTGCGTGTGCCTGCTGTGGCAGTGGCAAGCTGCATTCGCTGCAACTAGCATCAACAACGAGTGTTGCATGAACTGCATTAAGGGTTCGCTTTTAGCTTTTGTTGCTTGTACGCAAGATGAAAAGAGGAAGAGTATTGAAAAGTAGGCCAAGTTAAAATTGATTTAATGCGTTGATTGCGCCTGCTGTTGCAGCTGCAACAACTCCAGATTTATATGTGTCTCAAACGCAGATGTTTTGTTATTTTTTTTTTCTTTTTTGGTTTTTTTTATTTGGCATCTTTAAAAATATTGCGTGAGAGATTTCTGTGTGGTGTGACCCACTGTGGTGGTCTCTGCATCGGTGGCGTATGCGCAATATTCTTAGCAACAGTAACAGCACATTGACCCAGGACACACACACACACACAGACAGACAGACAGATACCAATACTCTAACACACACAGTTGTGCACACACTTAAGCCTAGGAAAAGTTCGTTAAAAATAATTGCCAACCCTTTTGAAGTCGTCAGTCATCAAGTCAGTCAGTCAGTTTGTGGCGTGTGAAAAGCGACTGGCAATTTTACAGCTGCTATTGACATCGCTAAACTTTAGTTTTTCCATTTTTTTTTTTTATATATACCCTGCCTCCAATTATAGCGATCAGGTGTATTCTGAATGTATCCTAATTCATGTTGCATCGCATTGCGAACCTGATCAATCTTTATCTTAAACCCAATTTTAACAGAGCCCAAAAATCCAAAAAAAAAAAAAAAATACACATTAGCCAGTAAATAATAATATGTAGACAAAAACGATTAGCGAAATTTAAAAAAAAAAACGCAAACTTTACGCAGAATCCGGAATCAAAATTCTCTTGGTTTTGATATGCTGGAAATTATGTTTTCCAAACACAAAGCAAGTTTGAATTTGTTTTCGAAAGCTGCCCCACTTTTTCCTCTCTCTTTTCTTTCTCTCTCTCTCTCTCTTTCTGATTAAAATATATATAACAGATATATATAATATATAAAAAATAAAAATGCTCAATAAATAATCTCAATGGAGTTTAAATTGTCTTAAAATTGTTAATTATCTGGATAATAATTTTTACCAAAACTAAATTTGAAATATATTTATTTAGTTAATATATTCGAGCCCTGAATTTAAATACCGCCCTGGTGCCAGGGCTGGCTACACAATATCTGTTGGCCTGGTAAACTTGACTATTTTTGGTTTTCTGTATTTTGTTACATTTTGGCGCTTGGCACCAGCGTCTCCAACGTCTCCGGCTGGGACTGGGGCTGGGACTGGGGCTGGGGCTGGGGCTGGGGCTGAGACTGAGGCTGGGACTGTCAAGTGGGTGGAGGGGAGGTGCAATGCTTTTGACAGCTAATTGGCTAAAAATGTTTACTTTCTCGCTTTGGGAGCAAAGAGTTTATACATGCCACAGCGTCGTGATGTGGCTGTGGCAATCAAACAATACTATCAGCTGGCAACACACACACACACCAACAACAACAACATACTATTGTATTTTAACACCTTCATCCAATTTCAGTTATTGTTGTTGTTGTTGTTCCACATATTCAACGCTGATCCTTTGGCTTCGTTTGCTGTCAGTTTTGCCCTAGCTTAATTTATGGACTCTTTGGGCCACATTTACTTGCGCATCATTTTTTTTTTTTGCTTATTTTTTATTTCTACTTTTTTGCGCAAAAACGTGACGACAAAACATTCCACAATATGACAAAAACCAAAAAAAAAAAATAGAATGCGAAATCCTTTAAGAAAAAAAAGAAGAAAAAGAAGAAAAAAACGCCATCAACAATTTAGATAAATTTTCCCACCAGCGATGTGTGGCAATAAAAACAAAAGGCCAGCTCACCACCAAGCCATCCAAAATGGCGAGGGGTGCTGCTCGCATCGCATCCTTCTTGGACACGGCGTCTCTCTGGGTATGCGCCGCTGCTGCTGCTGCTGCTCCGTGTGGCACATCCGTTCTTTCTCGATATCAAATGATATCAACTGCAGCTTGCTCTTCCCTACACCACCACCACCACCACCACCCCACACCCAGTGTGTGTGTGTGTGTGTGTGTACACAACGGCTCAGCAGTGACGGCGGCGCATCCTTCAGGTACAACTTACTCATATATCACAAAAGGATATTCTTCGCGCACACTCGCCTCCCAGTGTGTGTGTGTGTGTACTTTTCTGCTTAGCTTTTTCTTTAGTTTTTTTTGTTGTCTGGTCAGCGGAGAGGTCCTTCGGCTCCTCGAAGGTGACACCGTGGCGCAACACACAATAGCCTTGTTGTTACCCAACCAAAAAAAAAAAATCACTAAAAAACTGAAATTATAAAAAAAAAAGTAAAATTAAAACCAGTATATAGGAAAAATCAAGCGAACGCAAATCAAAATCAACTCGTAAAAAACAAACGCATTTTTTTTTTGGTCTGCATTAAAAATGCAAATGTTGAATTGAGAGAGGACTCATTCCTACTCCTCTCGTCCAACTTCCTGTGTCCCTGCTGCTGCTCCTTAAGATTTTGGGCAAACAATCATTTTGCGAGCGGCCAGCGAACCTGAATATTAACTTTACTACTAATAACGTCTACATAGGTCTTTGATCAAATAGAATATTTTATAAATATTTTTAATAATTTTTTAATTTACTTTAATCAATTTCTTTTTATAAATAAATTTCCCGATTTCTTCAATTCAACTGCTTATAATAATTATGGACTCGATATAAATCAATTCCTATTCGAGTGATAATTAATTTTGGGCGAGGTATTGAAATAAATTATGTTTTTGTAATTCCGTTTTTTTTTTTTTTGGTTTGAAAATCGTTACAATTTAAAAATCAACTAAAGTCTTGAGAAATATAATCGTGTTTCCATTAATACACTTTTTGCTATCTTCTAAATTTCACTATAATAAAAAATAAAACCAACCGAAAGCTATATGATATAGTAGTCCGATCTAAATTATCTTTTATGACATTAACTTATCAGGATTCGAGGCATGACATCAGATCAAATGTTTTTAATTAGTATAAATATATATGTCACTCTCCTTGTCATAGGGAAAAAACATTTGATTAAGTCAAAAATAATATTTTTTAAAAACGAAATCTATAAATTTTTACCGGAGTTTCTTTTGAACTACAACCCCTATTATAAGACCTGCTCCTATTATTTTTGCAAAGTAGTATGTTTAAATGTTCACGAGACTTTATTTTTTTGTCCAGCTCTCTAAATCCTTGCCCAAGAAGCTTGCCAGGAGCAGCAGCAACAACAATAACCACCGCAACAACAACGAGCTAAAATTATCATCAGTGCTCAATAAGATTTGGTCACTGGACAATGTCCATCCTTTTGTGGCCAACATCGTGTCTTGCTCTTGGAAAGAGATAGAGAAAGAGAGAGAGTTGAGGTTCAGGTACATTTTGAGTACCTCTACCCCTACCCCTACTTCTGCCTCTGCCTCTGCGTCTGCCTCTGCTCCTAACCCCAGCGCTACCTCTGCCTCGGGCTCGACCTCTACCTACATTTTGCATTATATTTGAATGGAGACAAGTCCCTGCGTCCTTTTCTCTCGAGCGCTCGCGACGATCTTCAGGCCAAGTCCTTTGTGTGGCCAAGTGCGTCTTGCCTTGCCCCTACCCCTCTGCTCTTGCTGCCTTGCTGCCTGCCCCTGCTTTTTATGTTATCGGGGGGAATGAAACTAAAAGCATTTTATTATGCCAACGAGCGCAAAAAAGCGATTTTTATATGAAAAATATGTGGAACAGGCATTTTATACACTCAAAAAAAAATAAGGACCACAAAAATAATAAAAGAAAATTATAAAATATAAATTTAGATTAATTCAAATTTATAAGAACATAATGAAATACATTTTTACAATTTTTTCTTTTTCATATTACATTTATTAAATTTGATGTGCTTTAATTTGTTAATATTTTATTATTTTTAAATGTAATATTTCTATTTATTATAAATTTATATATCACGAAATAATATAAAAATAATAAATATATACGATTTCTGCCTGGTTTCTTAGACGATATTTTATAAATTATCAAAAGTGAATAATATTATGTATAGATATATACAAAGCCGATTAGATAGTTATAGATGCTAATCTTTATACAGACGAACATTACTAAACTAGATTTTTAGCAAAAAAAAGATTTAATAGTTTTTTTTTTTGTGTGTAGAAAAAGGCAGAGACGAAGAGCGAGATAGAGATGGAGAGAGAGAGGCAGAGATATAAAGCGCGCTTGAGGCATCATCGGCACAGGCTCATCAGGGCATCGGCATCGACATCGGCACAGGCACAACGTTGCACCAGGCATAATATGGGGTAAGGTTAGGGTATAAAATTGTTGGACTTGGACTTGGCCTGCGCTTGCTGCCTGCGTCTCTGCCTGTGCCTCTGCCTGAAGAAGTGTTGGATGTCATCTTATTATTTTGAGACCAAGCAGCGGCAGCCGCATTGATGATGACCATGCGCCGCTGCTACTGAGGGGTACTTCTTTTACTTGGTCAGCGGCTCAGCTAAATCGTCCCCCGGTCAGTTATAGTTGTTGTAAAAAAGCCTCCGGTACAAAACTGTGGGAATCAAAACAGGATTCACAATGTTTGCTGCTAAAAAACTAAAAAAATAAACTGCGTTATCGCCGCCGCATTTATTGTTGCTGCTGCTGTTTGATGATGCCACCGATTTTTTGATGATGCTCTGCTGGTCAACATCATCAACATCGTCGTCGTAGTCGTCCTCGTCACAGGCTGCGTTATCCTTGCGCGCACGTCCTCGCTTCGTCTGTTGCCGTAGTTGCCTCCTCCTTTTCTTACCTTTTATTTGCAAGATTTATCTTCTATTTTTACTGTTGCTTTGCTCTCTCTTTCGCTGACCCGATACCCACAAAAAAAAGTAAACCAAAAAAAATTCCGAGGAAACCGAAAGCATTTTTAAGTCAAAAATTAAGCTGTGGGCGTAAAAAGCTCTTTTTAATTAACTAAACTTCAGTTTGTAATCTAATTGATATTTCAAGTGAAATAATATTTCAAGTCTAAAAAAATGTTTATAATCAAATAGGTCTTTGAACACTTTTCAATCCGGACGGAAATGAGTCAAAACAAATACGTTTTTAATGACGGCTGCTTATCGCTTATGAGCCAATTGTTATCGTAAACGGTTTGAATGCTGATAAGAATGTAAATGAATGAAAAACTTACACACACACATACACACATGAAGTTCACTTAAAAGTATAATCCCATCAAGGATCTGTAGTTTACAGTTAATTGGATTGATCTCTCAATGTGCTTTTAAGCTTTTAAGCTGCTGCCCTATCGGTCAACGCACCTGCACACAAATTGAGTTAACAAGAAGCAGGCAAAATGCAGAAATACAAAAATACAAAAAACCAAAAAAAAATAAAATAAAAATAAGCAGTGACAGATCTTATCGGTCGCATTGCTAGAATCTAGATACGTTTGTCAGTCAGTTAATTAAACTTGGACGCCGAGCGAGAGCAGCGCCGAGAGAATGGATCATAAAAACGGATTGAAAGAATTGCAGTTAATTGAAATGTTCTTCAACGCGCGCATAGCGACAAAAACGCAGCAACGACAAGCTTGCGAGAGAGAGAGGGGTCAAAAAATGTATATGTAAATAAATATATGTGTGTGTTTGTGCATAGGCATGTTGGCATAAAAAAATGCCAATAGTCTATTGCAAAAAATAAAGAACCCAAACAGCTAGAGATGCCCACACACACAGACACACAGAATGAGAGAGCGTGAGAGAGTGATTTGAATGCAGAGCAACAAAAATGTTTGACTACAAAACGAGCGAAGGCATCTCTGGGTGGTTGCTAGCTGCCTGCTGCCTAACAACGTGTGCAAAAACTACAAAAAGCCCACTGTACAGCTGCATGTGTGTGTGTGCGGGAGAGTGAGAGCGTCACAGACTGCAGTCAGCACACCAATACAAATGCAGTCGACGCTGCTGCGAATGCCAAAACAAAACAAAAAGGAAACGCACGCTGCGCTTATGTGTGTGTCTGTGTGCGTGTGTGAGTAACTTTGCCGGCTCAGATACGTCGAGTCTTGCTTGTGTGTGTGTCTCGTTTGTAGCTGCAAGCTCTTTTTTTTGCTTGTGTGCTTTTTTGCTGCTGCTTTTTTTTTTGGTTTTCTTGTCGCTGTAGCCCAGCGCAGAGACGTCGCCGCCGAGACAGACTGACTGCTAACTGCAGAACGAGCAGCAGTTGGGTATCTGTATCTGTATCGCATCGCCACTCCACTCGCAAGTATCGCGGACGCGCAAAAAGACCATGCGAAAAAATCGCTATTACAAATCTGGAACTTTTCACACAAAAACGTCTTCAAATATTCAACATATTAGTATACAAAAAAAACAAAGTTATTTCTAGAAAAAAAAAACAACAATAAATTTCAACGTCTTCAACAAAATAAATTTCACAAATTTTCGATGCAATAAAATGTATTAAATAAAAGATCAACAATAATAACAACAACGAAGTCCGCGCATACGTCTCACAATATATTTATTGGATAATAATCGTAAAAACAAAACAACAATATCAACTAAACCAAACAATAGCAACAACAACAAAAAACCGTTCATCACATATAAAATATAGCCCAAGAAAACAAATCTAAAGTTCAATATTCCATTTTCTTAGTGTTATTTTAGTGCAACTTAAATTTGCCAGTTTTTGTTTAAGTTTTTCTTTATTTGCAACGATATTTAAATTATAATATTCAAAGTGTTACGCTTCTATTATAATATTAATATTATAAATATTATAATATCATAAATAATAATAACTATAATAAAGAGTTACGCAGTCTAAAAAATTAAAGAGAAAATTTTAAGAACGCATCCGACGGATAAACAAAATAAAAGGCTAAAACGGTCTTCTATGGCATAAAAATGCAGCGTCATGTTTGGAAATGCAATAAAATTAAATATAAAATGTGTAAATTGCTAACTAGTGAAACAAACACAACCTGAAACCCAAAAACACAAAAAGTGAAAAACAACAAACACACAAAAAACAAGAATAATTGAATTTGATTTTAAAAAGTGTTTTTCTGTGCGAAATATGATCATCAAGTGAAAAAGAAACTAAAAACAGTTACTCAAATTTAGTTAATACGACTGCGTTTCAATTTGAAATTTAACTTGGATTTTAATTGGATATTTCGTCACTCACAACACTCACACACACTCACCACACACATATATAAGAAAACGCAGTCAGCAAAAGGAAATTTCAAATCAAAATTACAAATTGCAAGTGCCGAAAGAAAGCTTTTAATCAAAGCTCACAACGCAAGCATTTACGTAACTTGAGATAATTGATGCAATTACACACACACACATGTGTACGCAAACATATTAAGGAAAGTGCAGCAAGAGGAAGTTTTAAAGCCGAGAGAGAACAACGATCGTAAAGCTCCACAAACGGTACACGCCCAAAAGCGCAGAGAGAGAGCGAAAGAGACAGAGAGGAAGAGCGTGATAAACTGCACACAACTGCAGCAGTCCGGCAGGCATTGAGCAGAGAGATTTGCGCTCGTAACTAGTTCGGCTCTTCCCTCTTCGTACCGCGACGCACTTCGTGCACTTCCTGCGCGCAACAAGCTGCCGCCGCAGCAGCAGCAACGTTAACGACAACGAGATCAGTTTGCTGGCGAATGCAACGCTGATTGCAACGCTGCATTCTTCGCCAAAAAGTGAAAGAGACACAGACACATAGCATAGCAACAGTGAGAAAGAGACAGAAAAAGAGAGATCATCATTCATACGCTCTACTGTACGCCGGGAAATAAATACAAATAAAAAAAAGTAATAAAGCGAAATAGAAAACAAGCATTTTAAATGAAGTGAAGTTTTTGTGATTCAAGTGCAAAAATATATTTACAAAAAAGAAAAATTCACATACATTACACACACCCACACATACACACACACATAAGGGGAACGAGTTCGGATTAAATATCTACACACAGCACCTGCAGCAGCAAACAATTGGATACCCCACACACATTGGATACATCAACAACAACAATTCGCTTGAGTAAGTCGATATCGAAATCGAATTTGAAATCGATTCTAAACATTTTTGAGAATCTCAACGTGGCATCGGCCACAATTTCTTATATTCCTCGGGCTCTCAGCTCAGCTCTCGTTGATTATCAGCAGCATTATGGCATAATAATAATTCAATTCATATAAATGGCATGTGATTCAGATTGAGATACACTTCTCACACATAAATAGATTGCACTTCTAAAAATAATTCAAATGCGCTCAAGCCAAGTAATCATATATATATATATATACATATAATTTGAATAGTGATAGATTGGTTGCGAATTTGATCTGACTTTACACTGGAAACAAGCTTGGCTTCTCGACTAGAGCCGTCTTTATACGATTACCACAATTATTATGGGAAAAATCCGAGTTTCTCTGTTTTTTATTACAATTAATTTTTGAAAATATAGATGGGTATTGATAATATGAAATAGATTTTATCCTTATAGCAGTAACCATTTTAAATGGTTTTGGCTAAAACAATTAATATATTATTACATCATTTCATTTTTGTTGTATTGTACATTTTTTTTCAGTCTTTCGAAGAATTTATGTTTATTTATTAAAAATAATAGGGCAAATATTTTATAAGCAGAAAATGGTAAACATATTTATTATGGGAACTTCCTCGTAGTGCTTTATTTCTGATGAAAAATTTTATAGTTGAAAATGCTTCCAATATTTTAACTCTGTATACAAATTGATTCTTTTTTTCTTTTTAATATAGACTCTCATTTTATAGATTTGATTGGTTTAATTAATTTTAATTAATTTTATAATACCAAAAAGAAATTCTCATTTATTCTTAATCAAGAGTTTTGTCAAAATTTCCTTTTGATTCTTAGAAAATTGAATAAGCCAAAGCATCTAAGGTTACCCCAAACTAATTTTACTGTTAGGGGCAGCACTCTTTTTGGAATTCAAGCACAGCAGCAGGGGGCTTCCCATGGTTTCAAATTCCCAAAAACTACGATTTGCGAGCGAAACTTGAGACCCCTTTTTAACTTAAAGTTTAAAGAGCAAATAAATATAACTGCATTTGAAAGTTTTTAGATTAAAGCTTCTCTACTAAATGTGCTGCAATTTTGCTGCCCAGAAATACAAAAAAGCATTCACAGTTGCAATCTGTATTGAAAAAGCACAGTGCGATTGCGTTGGGCAGGGGGAAGGAGATGTTGTGGGTAGTTATACACTTGATGAAAACATTTCCCTAATCACATTCGTTTTTGATTATTCTGAAATATGTAATACAAACGAAACTTTCTTCAAATTCTAAATTCAAGTATAAAATAATTTAGTTTTGTATTTTTAAATTTGATAGACGAGATTAGCTTTTAGTTATTTTTTGTAAATAGGAGCACTATAAAAATAAAATGAAATTATCAAAAATGCTTATGAAATATAATTAACAGAAATACTTATATATATAAAATTTTTACTTAATTGCTTATCATATTTTATTTAATTGATATATGTTACAAGCATTTACGAATTGCACCATTTTTTCTTAGTGCATGATACACAAGCCAAAACTGACCCGTCATTGGTGGTTGGGAAATGATGGTATGTTGGGTGGACAGGGTTAGGGGCGAAGGAATCGCAATGCTCAGTAAAAAAAAACAACAAGTTCATGACCAAAATGCCGCATGGGCAGCAACAACATAACAGATAAGCGTGGGCGCAAAGTAAGAGGGAGAGAGATATGGAGGGGGTCTATGAGTGTGTGTGTGAATTTGTAGATGCAACAGTGTGTGTGCTTTGCATTTGATTTGAACATTGCAATTTGGCTTCGTTTCAGTAGCGTTACGAAAAATTAACAGAATTTGCCTATTGTTTATGTTGTTGTTGTTGCGCTCATTTAACCCCTTCGAAGGAATGCTTTGTGTGTACTTTTTTTTGTATAGACGCGCGAATAATGTGTTCTCTGTGTGTGGATGCCATGTGGAACGTCGACGCTGTTTATCGTTTAGTATTTTATTGGGGGGCAGAAGCAATCCTTATTTTTTTGTATGTTTGCTTTGGCCGTTTTCGCTTTTATTTATTTGAAGTTTGAAGTTGCGTTGCTTTTCACTTTTTTTATTTCTTATTTTAAGAGAGCACTGCGTTCCACACACGCACACAGATAAATATGCAGACATGCGATCCACACGCGACAAAGCTTTGCCCGCCGACAGTCTTGTATTTTTTTTTTTTTGCTTACACGTTTTTGCATTTTACACAAAAACACACAAGCAAAACGATCTTCTGTGCAGCGAGAGTCAGAGAGCGCGTCTCATATCAGTGTGTGTGTGTGTGCTCATGTTTTTTCGCCTTACGCTTTGTTGTGCAAATTCTGCCGCCACTCGTGCTGCTTATTCTCTGCGCAAAAATACGCTCTCTCAGACGTTCTCTCGCTCGTTCTCTTTTTTTTTTGCACGCTTTGCTAAACTTTTCTGCCTGCCTCTCTGTCATCGAGCATTATTATGTGTGTGTTTGTGTGTGTGTGTGTCTGCATGCGTCGCCGTCTGTAGCCCAACACATTTGACTGTGTGCATTTTTGTAGCCGTCGCCGTCGTCGTCGTCGCCGTCGCAGTCGTCGTCGCCGTCGTCAGTGCAGCTTTCGTTACGACTTGCGGCGGCTGCGACTCCCCAGAGTTGTTTGTGGGTTTTGTTGTGCGACGCAAGTGACGACGTAAAGACGTGTGTGCGAAGTACCGTACGAAGAACCGGTGACGTAGACGCTGCGTCCGCCATTCAATTACAACGCGGCTGCCCAACAACAACAATAATAATAATACTAATAATAAATATTAATAAATATATAAATGAAAATACAAAATCGGAATAAAGCAATAAGAATTATAATCAACATAGTGCAAATCAAAATATATAGAACAAAGCGTTCAATATAAATACACACACACATACAAATAGAAATTCAAATGTATCTGTGTATTTGATGCTCGGTTGTTGGAGAATTCGCAAACACACACACACACACACACAAACACCTACACATCCATGCATAGATGTACACATGTATTTGTAGCTGCAGAGAGAAGAGAGAGCGCGCGCGGAACGGAGGAACTGTGATCTCATAAATAAAACAAAATAAAAATAAATAAATAAAATATTAATATATATATAATTAAATATATATAAAATGCAAATGAGCTAGCAATTAAATATATCAATACATAAAATACACAAAAAATACAAAACAACGAAATCGAGTGTTTGGTGAATTTCCGTTTAGTGCAAGCAAATTGAAAAAGGTAAATTTCTAAAAAAAAGTGCAATAAAAATAAGCATGAGAAAAATGTTAATAGACTCTGCTATTTTCGCAGCCCACACACACAGACACACATACACATAGAAGACAATCAGACAACAACAACAGCTAGTCGTATTCATATCAAGTGCCAATGCATGTGTGTGTTTGCGTACGTGAGAGTAAGCGACGGCATTTCTTATGTGAGAGACAGTTCCCCAAATGTGCGTGTGTGTTTGTGTTTCAATTGTATGCAAACATTAAACAGCATTAATGTTATGTATATATATATTAAGAGTTAAACAGCTGACATGTGTGTAGCGAATGCAAAATTAATTAATCTTGTATTTTGTTTGCAACGCGTTCAGGTGTTAAAAGCAGCCGCAGCAGGCGACAAAATTTAGAAACAACACTACGCCCTACTGTGTCTACGTTGTACAACACTGCAACAAAAACACACACATGCACACGCACACAGACAAACGTCATAACAAAAGTGGCCCCAAGCACACGCATACTTGCACAAATACTTGCAGCTTTTTTATAGTCTGCGACGGTTGGCTTGCTTACGTCTGTGTGTGTGTGTGTGTGTGTGTGGGCAATGCATTTAACATTGCTCACAATCGCATTAAAAGCCGCTGCTGCTGTCGCCGTCGCTGCTGCTGCTGGTCGTCCACCATTTTGATTTTTTACCCGCCGCCGCAAATCATTAAAAGTGAACTTAAAATAAGGAAAAGTCTAAAGTTGCTGTTCCTCTTGCAGAAACCGGTTTGTGCCGCGTCGCCTTTTGCTTAGCTTTCTTTATATTTTATTTTACTTCTGCAATAACTAAAATTTTTGTTTTAGTTGTGTGAGGCCAGTAATTTGGCTGCTTAAATTTTTTTTCTAATTTTGTTTTTGCCTTGCACATTTGCACATATTTTGTTGCCTGAGCTCCACGTCAGCCACGTGTCAACCAAATGGCGTCCACAAACTCACACACATACACAAACATGTGCACATGTATGCATGTGTAAAGTAAGCGAAAACCGGCCGGCTCAACTCGTCGCTGCATGCAATGAGGGAGCGAGTGAAAGAGAGCGCCAAAAAAGCTTTTTGCTGCATTGTCGAAAGCTTTGCGAGTGCAATGCGCGCGCTCTCAACCGCATCGAGGGAGAACCAGAATGCATGTGTGACCGAGATAGGGAGAGAGGTACAGCTGCAATTATTTGCAGTTCTTGTATCTTGTTTCCGTTTCTTTTGCCTGCTGCTTCTTAGCCTCCACATCTCCTCTCTCGCCTCCACTCCATTCTGCTCCGCTCTTGTCTTGTCTGCATGTGAGGATAATTTGGCGCTTCGCCATGTTTTCTGCAGCCGCAGGGAGTTCAACGTGCAGTCTCTCTCTCTCTCTCTCTCTCTGTCTCCTTTCAATTGGGTGTTGCATGATACAAGGTTTGTGTTTGAGGGGGTTTATTGGAGCCGGCGGCGGGCAAGTTGAGTTCGTTGCCGGCAAACACGTTTTCATGCCGCATTTTGTCGGCGCTTTTGCCTCTTTTCGCATTCCGACTTTTCATTTTTGCGCTTGCAATGTTGCATTGTTGCTGCTTCCTCGTCTTCCATTTTTTCTTTACTTTTTGTTGCACGTTTGACAGGCTAAAAGGCAATAATGAGAAGTCAGCTAGGAAAACTTTCAAGGATATTATTTGCCGTGACAAAATATGAGTCAGAGTATAAATTCAAATAATCTGACTTGGCTAAAGTAAATCCCCTTTGAGCCTGTTTATTCAGTTTATAACTAAAGTAATAAATCGAACAGTATATTTATTTTCTGTCTTATGATCAGCTGTGAAAAATTATCCAAGCTTATCCGCTTTTACTGCACTAAAGACATTTATCGGAAACATATAGAAACTTTAGGAACTCCTGCAAAAGATATTTATTATATTTAATATTAATAATATTTGTGCAAAATATCTGAATTCGACAGCAGACTATATATTTATTTAAAACAAGGAGTAGATTAGTGTTGCAGATGTGGCGAAATACTCTGTCATCTTTTGAGCTGCTATAAATAATTGAATTGCCACTAATAAATAATAAATGCAACTTTAATTATATGTATAACTAGATATATATGTATATGTAATCGCAACGCAAGGCTCCATGGGGCACAACAGTTTGCAACAGCAGCAGCGAATTATGTGTGTGTGTGTCCTGTGTGTGTCCTGTTTGTGTGGTGCCTGACACCACTGTCTGCCACAATTGCAAGGCGCAGCACCTCCTCACAGCAGGCAGGCGCGGGCGTGGTTGGGGCCGATGCAAAAAATTCAGCCTAATTTTGCAAATAAAATATGCTAAACAAAGAAGCGAGTCACGTTGCATCCAGAAGCGCGCGCGACGCCCAACAGAGAATTGTGAGGCGCCTGCAGCTGGCACTGTTTTCTAATTCGCCATGAAAGCCAAAACTAACTATATAATACAGCAGTTGTTAAAGCCACAAGAAAACTTGGCCCGATGGGGAGGTGGTGATGAGCTGAGTTGAAGACAAAAACCCATATTCGCTCGCAGCGGGTTGTTGGCGAATGGAAACCAATGTGTATATGTTGCAAGTCGCAATTCATAAACTAAGAAAAAGAGATATAAAAAATTAATATTAATTGTGGCTTTTTTTGGTTTGAAAATCAAGTCAATTTTGGTCTTAGCTGAGAAAACTGGGCATATCAAAGTAGCACAATAATACAGATTTAATTCAATACTCACATTCAATGAGAAAATCATAATAATAATTAGAAATCAGTCAGACTTTTATACGTGGCCTCTAAAATAAACTGTCTGCGAATTATAAGTTATTTCAAAATTACAGTCCAAGTCTTACCTGTCACAAATCTGTAGAAACCCCTAATAATATAACACATCTAGTGTACCACTTCTGCAAAAAAAAAAGAGGAATATATTCCAAGTTGTATCGAGGTAACATAGAAACAAATTTACCTTCCCTCACAACAAAGGAAGGGCATAAAAAATGGACGACCACATTTCACATTTTTGTGCATTTCCAAGTTTTTAGCCTCGATCTTTATAGAGTAATCCATATATAAAAATGAACCATTTTTTAACTTTGATTTTTTTTGTGTGAAAGAAGCGGGCGCCCTCTGGCGACGGCTTTATGTACTGCTCATAGGAGAGCTCGTTGTCCTTTTCCTTTTTAATTTTTTTTTTTGCACACTACACAAATACAAATAGAACATTCTACGGACATGGCAGACACAATGTTCGGTTGCATGCAACTGTTGTACATCCAAACCCCACAAGCCCGCCCGTTGTTCCCCTCCAGCCACGTGATCCTTTGGTTCCTGGCCTTAGCCGCATTGCAGTCAATTTTTTAGTGCCTGGCCAGTTACATGTGACTGGCAACTTCCCTTTCGCCCCACCCCCCACCCTTGCCTCGTGGCTGCTTTTTTCATTTGGTTGATGTCCGTTGAGCATCGTGAAGCGTGTCCTGCGCTTTTTGGCCACAGAATTGTGTGTTGGTGTGCATCAAATATTGAAAGTTTTACGGCTGCCAAAAGACCATGGCGCAAATATTGTTGTGCAGCAAAAGAGGCTGCAAGGATTCTCATCTGATTGGTTTCTTGGCAACCCAAGTGCAGGACTCGGGTCCAACATATGTCAGTTCGAACTATAAGATTATGTGGATTATGGCTTGTTTTTGGCAAACGCAGATCCTGCGGGAAAATATTTATCATTATGATATATGCCTTTTTTACTTGCTTCTTGAGAGAGGGAATGAGTTCCAAATAAAATACTTATTTTGCAACATTTAGTGGCAATTGGAAAAACAGTCAAAAGAAATATTTTTCATGAGAGAGGTATATCAAATTTGTATTCAATTTTATCGATACAAATCGATCTCCGATATATATCGTCGAGCAATTTTTCTTTTGTGCTTACTACATTTTCTATATATAAAACCCATTGTTTTTGATTTATGTTCAATGCATTTCTACGATTTCCGGCTAAGCATTTAATATTCATCCTTGCTGTGTCCTGGCTCCCGCCTGCGCGATTCGCATATTTACCAAATGGGGGAAGGGAATAAATGTTTGGGTGCGTTATTTACCGTAAATTACGAGGAATTTCCTATTCTATTTTCTTCTGCTTGTTCTGCATGTATGCCCCTTTGTAATTTACCTCTTGTGTGTGCCACAATTGCTTCGTTGTCGCAATGTGTGGCATTAATTTCTGCAACTTATGCGGCCACATCGAGCCCCTTTCCTATTTCCCCTTAGCCCCCGCTCCACCCGTATCTTGCCGGCCATAAATTGCAGCAAACATTTGCCACACTTCCGCTTGCGGCGTTCTGGCCACGTTCCCGTTTCGAGTGGCATTTCTGCAGTTGTGTTGCAAGCAACTACTACAACTTGCTGCAGCTATTTTCGTGCCTTAAGTCGGCTTATGACACTCTCGGCTCTCTCCCCTCGGGTGGCTTATCTGCCTGCATGCGCCTGCCTGCCTGCCCCAAAAGGGTTGCACACTCCCCTCCTCCAACCCCCCCTTAAATTGCTTTAGTGAAGTTTGTCAAGAAAATCAATATCCAAGTTTTGCTCCGCATTCTCTTTTCCTTACTCTGCTTCCTTTTGTTATCGTCGTCGTCGTCGTCCATGGCAATAATATTTAAAATGGCCACGTTGTGTCCACCAAGTCTCCTTCTCCTGCCTTCTTCACTCCTTGCCACGCCGCACCACGCCCACTCTCCATAGCTATGCCCTTGTGCAGCTTCTTGAAATTTCAAATTCAAGCAAAACTTTAAAGGCTTGTCGAGTTAAGCTTCAGTGACATTAGCTGATCAAGGTATTGAGAACAATAAAAATAATATTTGTATTTTCGCAAAAATATAATTTCAAAGAAATATAGATTTTGAAGCTTAAATAGTATTTAAAATAATGTTTTTGTCTAGAATGAAAATAATAATCGAAAGCTTTTTTTTATTTATATAATTTTTTTTAAATATTGTTTTTTGAGGATTTAAGGTGGATTTTTTCTAGAATGAAAATAAAATCGTTTAGAATATTAATTTCTTACATTTTTAGCGAAAGCTTTTTTTATCTAATTTTTTAAATACATGAACTCTCTTTATTATTATTATTATTATTATATTAAATATAAGCTTTGCAAGCTTATTAACGCAATGAGCTTTGTCAGCTTTTTTGTATCAACTCTTGTTGTTCACTTTAATTTAATGTCATTTGAAAGTTCTGTTTTCAAACGAAAGCACATTTGGCGATTAAATTAGTTGACACTTTTCACTTATAAGCTTTTATTGCTTAATAATTCTTTCGCTTGTTTAGCTGGTGTCATTGTGGATTTTCGTGCTTTAACAACTGCCATTTGATGGCGAGCAACCCCAACAAGCAGTAATAGCAACAGCAACAGCAAACAGACCAGACTCATCTTCTCTTCTATATAAGCACACTCTCCTTGCACCCCCCACCCCATCCTTCCACACACCATCGTCTGGCCATTTGAACTGCATTGTAATTCCAGTTGCAGACACCAACGTCGTCTATCGTCCGTCCCCCATGCAGTTATATAGTCTGGCAGGCTGCAGTCGCCCCATTCTGTGGCGACACCGCCCCCAAATATGGGCGAAAACGATTTATTTCGCTTTATCAGCAATTTTGATTTTCTTTTGTGTTATTGTTATTGAAAGCTGCATTAAATTGGCCGCGCCAGGCATTTGTCATATTGCTGATTTACTATCCTTACCTAACCAAATAATACAACTTGGCCCAAAACCAGAAAAGAATAAGATAAATAATATATACAAATCGATTACCGTTAGCACATCTGTAATTGTAGGGGCAGAGCCGAGGGTATCTCACAGAATTATTTATTTGCACTCGTTAAACGAATATCGATACATATCGATTAACGATAGCTCGTGTAAACAATAAAAGGGGTATCTCTTAGTCGTAGCTGTCTGTACCTTTACAAATCTTGTTTATTTGGTATCTCCAAGTCGATTTCTGTCTCATTCACTATGACATTTTTCTCTGTCTGTGAAAAGTCAGCCAACGTTAAACACACCCTCGCCGCCCACCCTTCGCAGAGCCTCTCCCCAGTAGCTGTAGTTAAGGGTGCAAACAAACAAACCGTACAAAAAAAAATGCGCATAGAATAGTAACTAACGGGAACGGCACACACAGAGCAGCACAAGTGCCGGGCTATGTATTTGCGGCTTGTTTGGGACTCCGTTGTTGTTGTTGTTTACATATTCCGGGCGTCAACATAAAATTTATTGAGGTAGTTACGAGGCAAATAAAAAAAACATGCAAATTTCTGCATTCTCTCGGTTTTTTATGCAACCAAGGGCGGAACTTGAAATGGAACTCTGCCGGCTGCAACAACAAACATGCATTCAAAATGATGTTCACAGACAGGATAAAAAAAAATGAATAAATGAAAAAAAAGCTTAAATTTGAATGTGAGTGGTGCAGGTCAGAGAGTGTGGTGTGTGTGTGTGTGTGTATGTTTTTAGGGGTGAGAATTGGACATAAATACGGTTATGAGAATGCGTCCACACATGTAATAAGAGAAGCCCAATGCAAACGGGCCTGGGGTTTTTGAAACATAATATTCAAAACGAGACCTGCTTGCGGGCTACTATAATGTGGCTATCTCTGCACAGGCCCAGAGTTTAACAAAAAAAAGAAAGGCTTAAAAAATTCATAAAATATTACTACTAGTTATGTCAATGAGTTATATGATATGTGATTACTGCAATTGGCAAGCATTTAAATGAAATAATTATTGGAATAGACCATTAAAATCTTTGGGAATTTTTGTCAAAATGAATAAAAAACTATACTGAAATCAAAGAATTCCACCACCCTTCACTGATTGTGAGTAGCCTTATTTTTACAGTTGCAAATATCAAAACTGCACTTTTGACTGCTTAGTTTGTGATCGAAAATCGATAGCACGCTTAATAAAGTAGTCCATGGTACTTAATATACCCTTCCACAGCACAGCATACAGCTGAATGGGGGCACTTGCGACGACGCGCTGCTCCCTGTTGTGTTTGCTGCAAACAATGTGCCACATGCGGTTGCTGACGCTGTCAGCAGCACTTTTCACTTACAGCTCGCTGCATTTTCACGCCCAGACAATTTTCAAAAGACCCCCTCCTTGAGGGGGGGGGGGGCCCCCGCTTGTTGACTCGCCATTTTGGTCATATTGTTTTGGGTCACATTGCACTTGCACCATAAAATTTCATCTTTTGTTTGCAATTTTAAACAGAGTGGAGGAAAGGGTTGCAGTGTTGCAGGGTTGTCAATTTATAATTTATCGATATTTGGGCACAGCAAGTGCATAATTGAAAACCAAGTCGGCTTTTGTTGTCTTTGTTTTTTGACATTACTCAAAACTGATTACTTGCCAGTTGTTAAAAATTAGCTGCACAATTTGTTTGTCTAACAACAATTAAAAAAAAAAAAAACTCAAAAGCCAAATATAATTCCGAATACAATTTTCAAAACGCGAAAACTCGAATTTCTCTCTGGAATTTAATTGTTTTCTCCTCTTCGCGCTGTTTATTAACGTTTCGCAACAACAGCAGCAGGAGAAGCGCATCAACGCTGCAGCAGTAGACCCAGCGATAGCGGCAAGAACAACGCTGCCAGCTGCCACCAACGAGATTAAGAGCCGCAACAGGGGCGCAAGTGAGTAATGACAAAAACAACAACAAAAACAACAGCATCAAATTCGACATAAAAAAGTATTTCAATGTCATGCAAAAGAATGATAGCACAAAAAGCAAGCAAAAATTAGAAAAAAAAATAGAAATAGCAAGAGTCAAAGCGCAGAATGAGTGCAAAGAGAGAGAGAGAGCCGTGGAGAGAGCAACAAACAAAAAGCAGCATTGAATATTCTACATATTGTTTGCAATGCAAAACAGAATTATGATCAGCGAACGTCTGCACAGCCCCATCGTCTCTCCATTCATTCGTTTGTTACTACTGCTGCCCACGCGTGCTCGCTCTCTGCCTCTCTCGCTTGGTCATTCACTAAGTGCTCTTGCGCTCTCGCGCACATTGCGATTTTTGATAGCTTTTTTGTTTTGGCCCAGTGTAGTTACGCAATAATTGCGTTTGTGTAGTTCTTTTCTCTATATTTTTTTTTTGTGTTTGCTTTTGTTTGAGCAATCGGCGCATACCTCCCGCCCAAATATTAATAATATGTGTTTATTGCTTGCTGATAATAGATTGGCTTTTGCGTGTGTGTGTTTTTTCTATTTCTACTTAGCAACACTTTGTTCAATTTGTAATTTGCATTATGACAGCTGCTTTTGCTCAGCCAGTGCACCTGTGCACAGTGACACGAATCACGACGAAATTTAATGCGTTGATTTATATTTATTTTTATTGAAAAATTCTTAAACACAAAACAAGCTTTTTTCAATACAGTAGCTCGCAACCAGTTTTGCCTCGCGTCCTAATGACACAGAACACTCGCACACACATACACAAACAAATAAAAATGTCAAAACGTCACAGTATAGTTTATATGACTGCGTTTCGCACGCGTGCCGTCGGCTCGGGTCAGTCGTCGTGTGCGTTCTTGGTGTGTCCGGCGTTCGGACAGACGCACGCACATTTCGCGAACGCGCCTCTTTTCTATTGTTTACGTTTTGCTTTTGTTGTCAAGCTCTCCTCTCTCCACAGCTGATTCTGCTGCTGATTATCTCTGTCACGCACGCACTAATTTGTGCGTGCTGCGTCGCTTCTCTCTCTGTGCTCTTTTGGCCCACACTATGGATGATCATACGCAACGCACAATTTGTTTGAAGTCAATGAACCTATTTGCAAACTTCTGTCTCGCATTTACTCCCCTTCTCCCTCTCCCACACTCACTCGCACTCTCTTTTTTTGTATCTACATTTGTCGCTCTTCATGCGTGCGTTGCGAATTTTGTTCGCAAATACTCGCGACCCATTTCCAACAATTTTATTTCGTGTGTGTTCATTGAACTCTTAACGTAAATTTTTTCAACTTTGGGGAATATAATTTGTAATTTATTATATGTAATTGCAATTGCAGAAATGGCGGAAGGCAATGGCGAACTATTAGATGACATTAACCAGAAAGCCGATGACCGTGGCGATGGCGAACGTACAGAGGATTATCCCAAGCTGCTGGAATACGGTCTGGACAAGAAGGTATATAAAGATTTATATATATATATAGTTGTATGTGTTTAATCAAAATTGTATTTTTCATATATGAAGGTCGCCGGCAAACTGGATGAAATCTACAAAACCGGTAAACTGGCTCACGCCGAGCTGGATGAGCGTGCGCTGGACGCGCTCAAGGAGTTTCCCGTCGATGGTGCCTTGAATGTGCTTAGTCAGTTCCTCGAGTCAAATCTGGAGCATGTGTCAAATAAGTCTGCCTACCTGTGCGGGGTCATGAAGACCTATCGCCAGAAGAGTCGCGCCAGCCAGCAGGGTGTGCCAGCGACCGCCAGCACCATACAGGTGAAGGGCCCCGACGAAGACAAGATCAAAAAGATACTCGAGCGCACCGGCTACACATTGGATGTGACTACAGGTAAGTAAACATTATAACTACTCATTCGAATTGAGAATTAATCATATTAATCATATTATATAGGACAACGCAAATATGGCGGGCCGCCACCAAATTGGGAGGGTAATGTGCCTGGCAACGGTTGCGAGGTCTTCTGTGGCAAAATACCCAAGGATATGTTCGAGGATGAGCTAATACCGCTATTCGAGAACTGTGGCGTCATTTGGGACCTACGGCTCATGATGGACCCGATGACGGGCACAAATCGCGGTTACGCATTTGTCACATTCACAAACCGCGATGCGGCCATCAATGCTGTGCGACAGGTATTTATGCCCAAACCCCTTTTGACTATCCCAACACCCAACCCATCACCCAGCCACCCCAAACTATTTACCCCCCCCCAAAAAAATAAATAAAAATCTGAACACTGCAAAAAAAAAACACCGTCCGTCCATATAAAGCGCTTTATATTATATTATTACTATTACTATTGTATGACTTATACTATATATATACAACATACATATATCCAACAAATTTCTATCTGTATAGTAGGTAAAGTTCGTTACATACGTTTTTGGCCCTCAACACAGCCGCGCTTGCAACCAAAATTCGAACGAATTGAGAATCCAACACCAAAGAACAACTAAACAAAAAATTACCCGATTTGGCGCTTTAAAAGAGATTAATGTTCTGCCTTGTACTCTTAACTCTCTAACTCTCTTGTGCTCTGCCTATACTATATATACATATATCTATATATATATATAGTATTTTTATATATATATCTGTAATTTGTTATGTATGCATGTCCTTTTTCTTATATACATAGATGATAAATCGAAAGTACTACCTACTACTAGAAGCGAGTCAAACGAAATTTGCATAATTTGAAAAGAGTTCTCTCTGCGATACATATTCTATTTATACTGCAAATCTGTACAATCCCCTCTCTCTCTATCTCTCTATCTATATATTATTTTCACTTTATTCTTTTTGAATTCATTTTCCTAGTCTTAAGTCAATTTGTAGCTATATAGAGCATCATCATATCAAAATCGTAGCCTATCAACTTTGTAGATATATAATCTATATAATATTAGGGGTACGTTTCCAATTGTCTGGTTTTATGAAAAGATGAATATAAAAAAAAACACAACTCGAGCATGTCCTCTAAAAACAATTAACTAACTAACAATCCAGGAGATCTTTAAATTATCATCTAACTATAACTAACAAGAATCTCTGTCTCAACTAACTTATTCTTTTACATTAATTTTTCAAAATGCGGCTCACAACTATAAAAAGAAAAATAAATAAAAGCAAAAATACTCTGCAAAACATTTCGAACTTGGTAATGCAAAATTATTCTAAATTTGTTTTCCTGATATTATTTTCTTAATTTGATTTATTGTAAAAACCTCCACAACAACCCCAAAACCAACGACCTTCATAACCCAACCTCAACCCAATTTTCAGTTTTTTTTTTTTAATTTTTATAAATTATTATTTTTATTTATGATTTATTATTGATTAACAATTGAATTGGTATTAAAAACAACATTTTACCTTCCCCTAGCTCGATAATCACGAAATAAAACCCGGCAAGTGTCTGAAAATAAATATAAGCGTACCGAATCTGCGCCTTTTCGTAGGCAATATACCCAAGTCAAAAGGCAAAGATGAAATTTTAGAGGAATTTGGTAAACTTACAGGTAAATTGATACACAAAACACACAAAATTAACAACGTATTTAAAATTTTCCAACTATGGAGAGATATACGTGAAAGGTGGCGCTTCTTCTTCCATCTCTCTCTTTCTCTCCACGCCTTTCACTTGTCTCCAAAAATCGGCTTTAATTCAAAACAAAAATCCAATTGGCTTACAACAAGAATTGATAATTGGCTAATTGGGCAGGCAGGCAGTGTCTTAGTTTAGGGTTATTGTTTAATATTAAGTTTGTTTTTTTTTTTTTGGTTAATGTTTAAGTTCTTTTATTTTTACTCATTTACTTTATTGCTTTCATCACCATCCAACATGAAAACATCCAAACATCCAATCCATCCATGCAGTCAAAAATCATAACGATATCAAAGGAAAATCTTTCCTCATTTTTCTCATACTCGAGACTCTTTTCAAATGCGAAAAAAACACATGAATGCACTTAAAATCAGAGTGTGAAACCGAAATCGGAACCGTAATCGTCATCGTATATGAAATAAAAATATAATTTTAATCATATTTTTTAACAGATTCGGTATCGGAATACGATTAGGTTTAACACTCTGTTTAAAAACAATTATTGTCTACAAATTGTATTTAGGTTGCGCACACAAACGTACACATACACCCCACTCACACACACACACACACACAGAGAGACACCCACTCATACACATACACCGGCCATACACATATTTCAGCCCATAGTTAGACGCCATTTGTCATACGCTTTAAATAACGGTACAAAAGCATTTCTTTACTATTTACTATTGTTTCATAAATATATATATATAATCTCTCCAGTCATTAACTTTGCGTGAAAAAAATAATACCAAAATGGAAAATTCAAATTATACCAAAATTTTTTATGCATTACATATCTATTTTTTTTTTTGTTCTTTTATTACATGCGAAATATGGCAGGCAAATTTATTTTTCTTAAACCGCTATAAGGTCATCTGAAATATTGGTGTCTAAAATGTATATTAATAAGCGTATTACTGTAAAAAGGTAAGGTTGTGATTCCAAAAAAATAACATAAATGCATTAGATGACTTTATAGCAGGGTGTCAAAGCGAAACCGTTAGTCACAATTTACATTTTGAAATTAAGAATTGAATCACAGCAATATTTTATTTTTTTTCAATCTTTTTTAATGTACGAAATCGAATACCGTAAAGAGAAAAACGTATATTAAAAAAAAAACCGTACCATTTTGGTTTGACACCCGCCTTTTTAGCTGTAATAAAAAAATCTAAACCATAAATCATAATTTTTGATTACTTCTCTCGGTAGTGTGAACAGCAAATATTAAATAAAAAACACATTATACAATTCACTAAAATAATATTAGTTGAAATGAAAACTTATAAATTTTAGCTAAAATCCAAACCTAATTTTGATATTTCGATAAATTCCTTTTTATTTGGCACGAATAATAACAAACTAAGAAACTTAATCTTACAACAACAAAAATTATTAAGGCTAAGTCTAGATCTTACAAATTTATTTTAAAAAAAATCAACACACGCACAACAACCCTCACATACTACACACACAACACACACCACTATCAGATACAACCATAATTTTTTCACCCACAAAACCAAACAATCCAAAATAGAGAAATAAAAAAATAAAAAAAACAGCCGCAGAACCCCAAATGGATACAAATTTTTCATAGCAAATCAAAATTTTCTTTTGTTTTGTGTGAACTTTTCGAACAATTGCAGCTAAATGATTTTGAAATTCGGAAAGGCAAAAAGATTGGTGTTACGATATCATTTAACAATCACCGGCTATTTGTCGGCAATATACCTAAAAATAGAGATCGTGACGAATTAATTGAGGAATTTTCTAAACATGCACGTAAGTGATCCAAAACAAAACAACCAACCAAAAATAAAAACAACCCAATAAGAAAACAACTATACCAAACCATCCCCCTCCAAAGAACCCCTCAGAGAATTGGTAAAAATAAAATAATTGGTTTAAAAACAAAAAATAAAATAAAAATGTAAGGCGATATTTGCAGATAATTGAAAAGACTGCAGCAGCAATTAAATGTATTAATTGGATTTTTGTTTTGCAATTTTCGCTATTAAAAGGCTTCCAAATTTAAAACAAAAAAAAAACTGCCCAGGTGCAAAATTTCTACACGTTCGAAAAGTCGGCTTACAAGCCGAAACTTGAACCATTCAAACTCACAACCGATAAACAAAAATACTGTAGAACTTTTGCCTGGGTGTACCCGTAACAACTCACTCTATCCCTCTCTCTCTCTCTCTCTCTTTCTCTATCTCTCTCGCTCTATAGTAATACTTTTCTTCTAGTAAATACAACAAAAAATTAATTGTTACACTTTGCTTATGATTTGTATATTAATAAAATGTGCCCAATTTGTTGACATTGAAAACCTGTAGCTAAACAATTTGCCAAAATTTAAAAAAAAAAACGAAAAGAACCAAAAACATTTTTGAATATTTTTGAAATAAACTGAACATTTTTGTTTTAGAGTGCAGTTAAATATGTTATAAACAAGGTCCATCAATTTGTTTAGGAATACAACCACAATTCGTATAACTGAAGTCTAGAAATCTATACTAGATTCTGTTCTGGCCAATCATATATATAACTATGGTAATGACTGGAGAAAAAACACTACTTGCTATAAAACCCACCACCCCAACCACCCCAAAAGAAAAAAAAAACAAAACTCATTTTTACTCTCTTTCTCTCTGTCTCTTTGAGCAAAATTCAAAAACCAAATTAAAATCATATATATATATATATATATTTATATATATCTATGTGTGTGTCTCTTTCAGTGTATACTATCCTATTATTTTTGTTTAATAATTCAACACAAAAAAAAGAAATACTCTCAATATATATATATATGTATATATAGAACATATGTATACATATATATATATACACTATTTTTATTTACTTGTACAAAACAATAAAAACCAAAAAACTTCATTTAAAAAAACCAAAGAAATACAGTTTTCTACAGGGTCTCAAACCGAAAACGGAACCGCAACTTTACCGATTGACATTTTTAACCGGTTTGATGCCCTGGTTTATTTTAGTTTTCCTTCTAAGTGTGTTTTTCTTTCTCTCTCTCGCTCTCTCTTTATGTATACGTATATCTCTATGTGATACTCTCTCTATCTCTCTCTCTCTCTATATATATATATATAAAAACACACACAAAAAAAAAGTTTAGCTTAGCGCATTTATTTATTCAAAAATATTTGAAAAAGCAAGGAATTTGTTGGCATTGGTTTTCAAAATCACCTTAACGATAAACGATAAATTGCAAGAGAATATCGATAACACAGAAATTTTCACAAAAATTGCCCGCTTTTAAATTTTGTGCATATTTCTGTCGTCGATATTATTCAAGAGTTCGGCGATTATTTGATGCCGTTATCATCACACACCTACACACACACACACCCAGTTTACAAATACATACAGAGCCACCCCCTTACATACACACACACACACAACATACTTAAAATGCTGTCAATACAAATACTTTTTTGTTGTATTTCTCTATATATGTGTGTGTGAAAAAGAAAAAAAAAGATTCAACTAATCATAACTATTTAGTAGAGCTGCATTAACACTAATTATATGAATTAATTATGAAATGTTGAAAATACTCATTTAACATTCGTTCTCTTTGTATTTGTAAAATGCAATAAACAAAAATCGAAAATGTGTATATAGCTGGCCTTTACGAGGTAATCATCTATAGTTCTCCCGATGACAAGAAGAAGAATCGCGGCTTCTGCTTTCTCGAATACGATTCACATAAGGCGGCTTCTTTGGCCAAACGGAGACTTGGCACTGGTAGAATTAAGGCAAGTATATAATAAATATTATATTTCGGAGCAACTCATAAATGTTATCGATAACTTGTTATTAGCAGGTTTGGGGATGTGATATTATAGTCGACTGGGCCGATCCACAGGAAGAGCCGGATGAACAAACAATGTCCAAGGTTAAAGTGCTTTATGTGCGAAATCTAACGCAAGACGTTACAGAGGATAAACTGAAGGTTCGTTTTGTAAATAACGAATATTTATCCCAAATAAATGCTAAACCAATAATATTATTTCAGGAACAATTTGAGCAATATGGCAAAGTGGAACGTGTTAAGAAGATTAAAGACTATGCCTTTATACACTTTGAGGATCGTGATAGCGCCGTCGAAGCTATGCGTGGCCTTAATGGCAAGGAGGTCGGCGCCTCAAATATTGAGGTAGGTATTATTATATATTATCATCGAAATCAACATTTTTAAGAAGCAACTGATATTATTATCTTGGTAAAAACAATTTAAAAGAATAAATGCTAAAGTTTCTTCATACTTGATGTACCGCAATCTAATTTGAATCGATTTTTTTTTATATAGGTCTCACTTGCCAAACCGCCATCGGACAAAAAGAAAAAGGAGGAAATTCTGCGCGCACGTGAACGACGCATGATGCAAATGATGCAAGGGCGTCCAGGAATCGGGTAAGTGTTTAAGTACTATCCCTACTAAAAAAAAAAAAAACAAAAACTATGCTGATAAAGCCTTGTATGAATGAGACTGTAAGAACCATAGACTGTAAATTCTGGTTTACGAATACCTCTTATCGGATCAAGTTTATTTCTTTATATAACTGAAATCTATATGAATCGATATAAATATGATATGATTTAATATTGATCAGCTGTAAAAATTTAATAAATTTTGTCTAAGAAACATATGCAAAAAACACATTCATGCAAGGCTTTAATACTCACACACATACCACACACCCACAAACGATCCTTGTCTAGCACAACAACACCATCACAATATTGGCGCAAAAAATTCCAAAATACGAAAATTAAAATGCAATGCAAAACTGATTGATTTGCATTGAATTGGGCTATAAAGATTTCGATTAAAATTAAAAGTGTTTACAAATATGTTTGCTTTTCAAGTCACTCGAATCCAACATTGTGATTCCCCTTTACTTTAATTCAATTCAATCAATTAATTTGTATAATTTTTATATTTTCTTTCTTTTTATTGCCAATTGTCAATTGCCACGTCGTGATCCGAACCCAAATATGTGGGTGTTAAACGATCTGCTACCACCAACCTATTCACACATTTTAAAATTAAAAAAAAATCGAACAATACCCAACACTTCTCCCAAAAAAAAAACACTCTTTGGTTGTTAAGATTTGAAACATTGTCTCCATACAGAAACCTGTCGCCGACACATCCCAGCATGATGTCCATAACGCCCATGCGACTCCAGGGGGCGCGTATGCCGCTGCGCACGCCGATGCCCCGCGAATACGGTAAGTTAGGCAAATACGCCAATAAATAAAACCACACCACAATACTAAAAAAAAAAACAAAACAAAAAAAAAATACGATAATCTCTCATCGCAAAAAAAGATTATATGTACGACTCAGTGTCTCTCGGCTCTCTCGTATTTCTCTCTCAAAGAGAATAATATTGCAGGAAATAATATTTGATTTAGTTTCTTGTAGTTGACACAAACAAATACAACAAATAATGTTAGGTTATTGTTTAGTTCAAATTGTAGTTAAATGTAACGCCGAAAACTAACCCTAAAATTAAGAAAAGAAAAAAAAAAACAAAAAAAACTAAACAACTAAATTGGTCTTGCAGCTTACCACTTTAGTTAGATCATCAAAAAGAAAAACAAAAATCCAATGCCAATATTTTGGTTTTTTTTTCATCCACCTTTATCGTTTATGTATCATGTATCCGTCTCTCTCTCTCTCTCTCTCATTTTAGTTAGTTATGTATATTTAAGGTTAGAAAGCGCGCTGCCCACTAACTTGTACGCTCGAGCCCATTGCCCTTAAACCAAATAATCACACACACACCCAAAATCACACACACACACACCTGTACACCAAAATGCCTTAGCACCTATAATCCATGCGCAAAAAAAAAAAAAAAAAGAAAAAAATACGAAATAAATGTATATCCAGCTAGATTGAGAACTAACCAACTGAAGATTTAACCAATTTTACGCACACACACATACACACACACTCACACATAACCAAACTTTTTACTTGAACATAACCTCACTCTATGTTTTTCGTGTATTTTTGCAAGTTCTTCTTCAATATTATGTCAATGCGCTCTTTCTATTTTTATCTCTCTCTTCCTTTGTTTCTAATTGTTGGCATGGCTGTATTTTTTTTTTTGTTATTTTATATTCGATGTTGTCTTTTTATTCTTATCCTTTTTCGTTTCTTCTCCTACTGTACATCGGCAAGATGCTGATGTCGCTCTCGATCTCTCTCTCTCTCTCTCTCTCTCTCTTTGTCTCTCTCTGTCTCTCTTTGACCATGACAACAATAACATATAATTAAAATAGTTAGAATTTAATCTATAAACGTTGTTCATAGCTGTGTTTTTTTATATGTCATAATTAAACGTTGCCAATTGTGTGTTTTCTGTGTAGCGAATGTTAAGCACCCTGTATACTGTTTGATGTTTTATCACCGGTAAGTAACACCCAAAAAATGTCATCATCAATCTACCTACTACTACTACTACTACTACTACTACTACTTTAAATCAATGAATGTGTGCCACGCCCACCATACTCCACGCCCTTCTCCTTCTCCACTCCCTTTCAGCGTTTAGTACGCGCCCAATTGGAGCTTACGACAATTGGACTTAAAAGCAGCTTACGAGAAATAATATAGGGATAACCCTTCTCACACACACACACACGCACACACCACACACACAGCACATACACGCACACTCGAATCAATGAAGCATTAATATATATATATATATATACCCTACATAATACTCCTTCCTATTTCCACATCCTTATGTCGAAAAAAAAAACACAAAAAATCGTAGAATATGAATATGAATATGGCTATCCGGATTTTCTCGGCTCTTGCGCAAATTTTGGTGCCGAAACCTATTACGAAGACGTCTATCGCGCCTATGATGCCGATTACAGTTACTTTGACTTTGCAAGCAATCCGGTCATGCCAAACGGTAGTAACAACAGGAATGCCGCTTCACCGGTTGCCGTCGGCAGTGGAGGTCCGTCAAGAACCCAAGCAACTTACAATAATGCCACAATGGCCATGGTGCGTGATTCAATCCCATAACTTTCACTACATTTGTTGCGTGTTGTGTTAAATCGTGTCTAGAAATGCTTTCTTTCCCCCCACATTTGATGAAATCACAGTTACAGCAACAGTTACACACGCCACACAGAAACACATGAAACGAATTTGTAGCTCCTAAACGAATTTATTATAGCTTCTCTTTGTAAGTAGTTAAAAAAAAAAATCGGATCGCAATCGGAATCGAATACTAATCCACTTATTAATATTAATTTTGTAATTTTGTTCACTAGCTGAAATTATTTATTATACAACAAAGAGCTTTTGAAATTGTTATGCAAATAAATTCATGAAATTACAATTTAAAGTTTAAAAAAATTGTTGTTTTCACATAGATTGTCTTTATCTAATTGTGAAAGATATAATTATTATTATAGTACAAATATTCATTCATTGTTATCAATGATAATTTCTGCTAGTGCCATTGTTGTTTATTTACATATAATTTCGATACACTTTTGATTTCAGCTTTTGTTTTGATTTGATTTAAAGCTGATATTTTTTAAGCCCCAACATATTAATTATATACGCTTTTTATACGCTTTTTATTTCGCTAACAACCAAATCAAAATTTGCACGTCAATCAACAAGAACAACAACAAAGCAGCACATCAAACCTCGCCCACACAGATACAACTCACACACACACACACACACGCACAACCAAACGCACACCCGCTCGCATTCGGATACAGCTTTTTTCATTTCGCCTCGCTTTGCTTTTTGCCATGGAAACTAACAACAAAAAAACGTGCTTTATTATGCTTTAGTTTTTAATTTGGCTTTAATGCATCAAATGCTTTTTTTTTATTGCAATGCTTTTTCATTAAAATTAAGCGTTATTTATTAATTATACATTAATTCATTATGTTGTTTTTTTTACATATTGTTTAATTTATTTAGTTTAATGCGCTTTTAGTAACAGACCGAAATTATTTATAGCATACTTTTAAGCACCGCCCACTCCGCTTTGTATGGTTTTTTATTTTGATATTTAAAAAAAAAAAACATTTACAAATCGCAAGACAGTAGAAAAGAGATTAAAAAAAAAAATTGGAGCTGAAGCTCGGTTTTTGTTAATAGATAAATGTACTTTGAATTTTTGCGCGCTGTGATTTGTTGTTTATTAAGTACTATGACTAATTAGAGGCAGTAAAAATTTGGAAAATTAACACCAAAAAGACGAAAAAAAAACAAACAAATACACAGACAAATTTTATCAAAAATATATTAGCATTTTTTTTATCTCGTATCAGACGTAATCTTTAATACAATTATAAATATATATATATATTTATATGTATATATTTACCACATATTAAAATACATTGCATATAAACTTAATATATATATATATATATATATATATATACATACTACATACTTACATATATATTTATTGTATGTAAATACAAGAATCTAACGCGTTTATTTCGATTTTTCTTTTCTTTCTTTTCTTTTTTATATATGTTCTTGTTTATATACTCTTATATATATATACAAACAAATCATTTGTTTTTCGGTAACAACAAAAATTTTTTACAAAAACTTTGCAAACACAAAAAAAAATTATATATATGTTCGTCAAAACCAAAAAACCAAAATTCCTAACAAAAATTCTATCTCTGCCAAAACCAAAAAAATAAAATACCTAAAATTACAAAACCAACCAACCAAAAAATCACCAACGACCAATCATAACCAAAAATAAATCTATCAACATATCTTTTCGATTCAAAAACCAAAAAAAAAAACCTTCCAAACCTGTATAAAATATTTATCTCCAAATTCGCAACTGCATTTTGACTTTCAAAATTCCACAAAATCCAAATCCAAAATGTATTTATATTCGCAATTCTTATTACAACGATTTGAAATGACCAACAAATTTGACAATTATCTTGGCGATCCATATATATTCTATATATATATATACACTATATTTTACAAAAAATATAATACTGCAAAAATAATTCGAACTCGACCAAAAAACAATAACAAAAAATCGACGCTCGAAAAACTGGAATAACCTGAATACCTGAATATGGAAACTCTCTGATATGGAAACACCCACGCTCTCTGGATTATATATGTATAACATTGAACTACACCCACACACACATACACACACACCACGCACACACACACAACACATACACACACACATGTGCATGCATGCCATTGATGATGATGATGATGATGATGATTAGGGGGCTGGTCGTGGGCATGGAATCACAGTCCCGCGTGGCCGAGCCGTTGGCCAGCGTGGCAGCATCAGTCGTCTGGTGGCCCAACCAGCGCCACAGGCGGCAACAGCGGTGGTGGCGGTGGCGGCGGCGGGACAGGCGGCGGCGGCGGCTCATCGGGGGGCGGCCACCGTTCAGGGGGCGCAAGCAGCAACCGGGGGGGTGGTCCGTGGGGTGGCACCAATGCGTCTCAGCGCTCCTGGCACCCAGCACGTCAAGCCGCTACAAAATTTACCAGGTGAGCTCAACCAACAACAAAAAACCACCAAACAAAATAAACTACAGCAACAGCAAAACAAAAACAAAAACAAAAGAAAAAATTCAAAATCCAATATCCAAATCAAAAAGAACAACAACAACGTGTTCTCAAATGCAACTACAACAACAACAACAAGAACTGCAGCTGCAACAAATACAACAAACAAGCAACACAAAAACAACTATAATAATAAAAGAAATGTCCCATATAACATAAAAACAAACTCATATAAATCAATAACTAAAGCCAAGTTAAAACCTCCCCAAACACTCACACACACACCACACACACACTCACACACAAACACCTACGAGGTATGAATTGGGGTTCACGTATTTATGTCGTGTGTATTTTTTTTTAGTTTAAAATGTTTTTTTTTTTGCATTTTGTAATCGTGTTTTTTCAATTTTGTAACGAAAAATCAATTCATTAATTTTGTTCTCCTTTTTATATACATATGTGTTTTTATGAAATCTTTATAATATATATATACATTTTCTTACTGTAGTTTTTTTTTATTCTTCTTGCTGCTTTTGGATTTTGTGTGGTCGAGCGAAATATTAATAATTTAAATACATTTGCCTCATCATTTTCATCAATTTATAAAAAAAAAATCAAAATACAGCGCTAAAATGTATGCTACAATTATTTTGCATGAATCTTAATCCCACGACCAAAGCAAAAGCAGTAAGCAACACACACAATACACACACACACCAAACACACACACTCACGCACATCATATGTATATGGAAAGCCACTATAACAAATTATATAGAGCATATATATATATATATATATGTGGATATATATATATGTTTTCTACATGTCGTCAGAGCTGTGTAAAAACGTTTTATGAATCGATTAGTATTTACAAAACAAACAAAAAAAAAACATCTCAAATATTGTCACCTTAACATTCGCCCCGCCCTAACCACGCCCCACCACCACCAACACCCAGTCAAAGAGTAGTGGAGAGTTAAAGATTATATATATATATATCTCAATGTATATATATATATATTTATATATAATACCCGCCCGCCCCGACTTATAAATAACTTACCAAAATTTTTGACGTTCGTGTATATAATTTTTTTTTTTCATTTTTAAATTTTTTTGGTTGCACATCTATATATAATTAATACATATATATATTTGTATATATATATATATATATGTCTATATATCGATGTGATTGTACAGCAATTTATTTATTCTAAATTTTGTCATTTGTTGTTTCTCGAAGTATATAAAATAAAATAATATATATGTATGCTTGTCATAAATAAATATATATATAAGTTCATGCTTTGCTAATCCATCTTATTTAGCAAGATATAAACATTCTAAATATATATGTATATACCAAACCAAATATATATAACATAACACACCTAAACATAAATGTGTAATTACATATCTACATATATATATATATTTATATACATATGTGGGTATGTTACTTAATTTACTTTTTACATATATATATATATATATTTTTTAAACACCAAATACTAATCGATTCTGTGTTTTATTACACACACTCGCACACCAAACATATAATCCATACAAACGTATATATCTACATATATATATATATATATAAATATATAATTTGTTACCAATAAACATTATGGCTGGCTATATAGAAACATATACATTATCAAAAAAATAAAAAAATCATATTTTAGTTACTTTTTTTTCAGTGTGACACGCTTTACTTATTGTACACCCCAAACATTTTCTGTATTGTTCACATTTTTGTAAGCTTATGTATTTTTTTCACTTAGCGTCGCGGCTTAATTCATTTATATAAATATATATTTATATAGATATATAATTATATATTGAATTCGTAGCCAGCTGCTTTTTTTTCACAAAAAAAAAAAGAACAAAAAAAAAATAGAAAATTAGAAAACCAAAACCTAATCTGTTTCTAGCTGGATCTGCACTCAAGACTTACATGGAGCGCAACAAATAAGCGTAGCTCCGAGCGAAGCGACGAATGTTGCTCGCCGACCAAGAAACTGAAGCATCAGAGCTCCTCGCCCTCCTCCCCGACCATAACTCAAAAAAAGCCACACAAGTCCAAGAAGCATTCACGCAAGTCAAAGAAAGAAAAGAAGAGGAGCTCTAGCTGAAGAAATACGTTAACCAAAAAAACCAAAACAAAAAAACCAAAAACAGAAAAACACTTCTACAAACACCAATTAGTCTGATTTTGCGAAATACCTTTTCGATAACATACAACAAATTAAGCCACAATACAGGAGATCAGTTCGAATTTCAAGAATACACTTATTTATTCGAAATCCTTATTTGGAAACTCAAAAATATCCCTCAACACAGAGATCAGTTCAAACTTTAAAAATACTCCGTGGAAACCCCATTCGAAAAGCATCTTCAAGAAAAATCATAAGACTAATTTTGCACACACCACACAAATATTCCTCTGCTAAAATTATAGTACTACAAGCAACCCACATATATGATATAATATGATATGATATATTGTATTGGGCACAAAAAATGGAAGTACTTATTCGAAAAAAACATACATGTTGAAGCAGCATTGGACAAAGACGATATCTTTACTTGAAAATCGCAAAGAGATACATTTTCAGATCAGTTCAAACACACATTTTCAATCAAGCCCCTACTCATATATTAATGATAGGAAAGCCAGGCAAAAAAGAGTTTCTGACAAGATTCTTCAACCCCCAAAAGGTAATATAATTTGTCTGATTTCTCAAAATCCTTCTCACATTTGTTCAAAACACACAGATCAGCTCAAGTTCAAATTCGATGTTATAATGATGGTCCCGAAAAATCCTTAGGAATCAAGACACCTTTCAAGGATACAGCGCTCCATTTAAAAATGCAAAAAAAAAAATTTTGCTTTCCCAGCAACACACTCCCCACAACAAAACACACACAACACAATTTCACACTCGAATTATGTGTTAATATTGTTGCCTTGTGAGCGATAATATCATGTACAATGTTTTAGCTACACCTGCACACACACATACACATACATACCAGCACACACACAAACACACACACACACTAATCTGTGTCCCCCCTCATCAAGTCCCTGATGGCGTTCAATGTCCAATGAATCATACTTTCTGCATTTTGTTGTACATTAATTATATGCAAAAAAAAAAAAAAATTAAAAAAAAAAAAAATTACAGTGTGTCTTTCTAACTACATATTACATTATTATATATGAAACACCTTATAAAAAAATAACCATAAAATATAAACAAACAAAATTTCCCATATCGAAAATAGCTCAAATGAAATTGAAAGAAGAAAAAAAAAATAATAGCTCTGTTCCATTTTGTAGTATTAACAACAATTTTAACTCTCTCTTTTTTCTCTTTTTAAATCCGTTCCACACCAACAACCAACAATCCACACACACACACACACAACAACAACAAACACACAAAAACAACAACAACCACTGCTGCTTTTGGGCAACTTTAGTAGTCGGTAAACGTAAGTTCGATGGAGGTCACCAAAATCCGGCAGATGTTAAGCGACGTTACCAGAGCGGTTTAATAGGAAATGGCGGCAGTTGGGGCAGTTTACCGCTACCACAGCAACCCTTAGGCACAAATGGTGATCAGTGGTATATGGATACGTTTTCGGCATGGAGTTAAAAAAACAAAAAAACAAAATAAAAAACATAAAACAAAATAAAAACAAAAACAAAAGCAAAACAACCACAACAAAATCTACACACACTTGGAATTTAGAAGGCACGCCAAACAAACAACCGACAACCAACAACAACAGCCAATCAACAACACACTTCGTATATTTTGAAATCTTAAAGCAATACAAATCCCATATTATAAAATTCAAACAACAAAAATTGAGCCTTAAGCCTTGAAAAAGTTTTCGTTGTTTCTTTTTTCAACTGCTTTGCACAACTTTCTCTCTCTCTCTATAAACAAATAATGAATAATAATAACAATTATATAGCGTATATATAATAAACTTGCCGCAGCATTTTAGCAAAACAAAAAAAAAAACAAAAAAATTAAATTATATATGTAATTTTCAGTTTCAATTCACGCATATAAAAGAAAACTATAAAATAATGATTAGAGCATTTTAAAATTGTAAAAGAAAAAGTCCCCTTTTAAAATTCGAGAACTACGTACGCGTTTTTAACTTGAAATCTAAAACAATAATTGAGCATAAATAGCAGGAAAAAAGAGTAAAAACAAAAAATTAATACTACATATATATAACTCAATTTATATATATGGTGGCAGTTAGGCTCAGATATATATTTATATATATATATACATATATATATATATATATATAAATTGATTTTAAAACTTAAGCAACTTTTTTATAACCAAAATCGATAAGCAAAAATAATTAAATAACATTTTACTACTATTTGTATAAAAATGGAGAAATTCTAAAAAGAACAAACACCAAAACAAAAACACATTAAAACAATATTTCCTTCAATTGTAAATATATATGGAGGAAAAATAAATTTAAAACGCAAAAAAAATTAATCAAATTGATAAAAAAAAAGTAATTCAGAAGCAAAGCTTAAAAAAGAAACATTGACTGAAATATTAAAAAAAAAACAACAAAATATAAAATATAGCAACAAAAACAAATTATTAAATAGAGTTTTGAGATTGAGAAGAGTTAAGAAAACTAAAAATTATTGAGCAACAGGCCTATTGGCATTATTATATAATGTCTGGCGCTGTACAAGTTGGCAAAGACTTTCCGATTAAATAAGGTAAACTTGAAATCAATTAAAAAGAAAAACACCAACAAAAATGTAGAGCTAAGATATGCACAAAAACAAAATATTAAAAAAAAACCATGCAGTTAATGAGAAGCCTAAAGCAAAAGCAAAAGATACAAAAATCGAGAAGCAACGAATTAGTAAGACACAAATCAACAACAACAAAACACACACATCACAAGCAGCAGTCTAAAAAATACAATAAAATAAGAAACTATAAATTTTACAAGCGATAATATTATAGGGAATTTAATAACTAAAAGAAAAACAAAAAAAATTATAAACAACTAATATTTATACGAAAATTTAAACAAATTGCAAAAAAATCAATTAGCCAACGCCCTTAAAAAAAAACATTTAACTAACTATAAAAAACGAATAACAATAACTACCATAATTAAACAAATTTTCAAAAAATTTATCACAATACAAACACAACTTTTCTTCCTACCCCTACTTAGTTTTTTCTACTTAGAGTGCTGAGAAAAACAAACAGCTTCATAGCAAATCGAAACTAGAAACTCTATAATACATATATAAGCATTATTTAACTGTAACTCCATGCCTATACAACAACAACAACAAGAAGAACAACAAAAAACACATACATAGAAAAAGAATCGTGGCTAACTTTTGTTAATGAAATTTTCAAAATTATTTCCTGTTTTTGCTAGATCTCAAGTAAAGCAAAAAGTTAAGTTCTAACAAAGAAAAAAAAAGAAGAGAAATGTATAAACAATGAAATTAGTTCTAATCTAACAACAAAGAAAACTTCCAATTTTTTAACTCAAGAAGAATGAGACGTGTGGTTTTTTAAAACGTATCTATAAACATTGTTCAGCAAGCGCCTATAAAACAATAACGGAATATATGATATTTTAAAATTAGAACACACAACAACAATATACACACAAACACACACACATACACAGACACCATGCAGTTGCCTAAAGAAAAGAGCAAACTAAAAAAAAAAATACTTTTAAAAACTTGCGCAAAACATAAATGAAAATTTGCAACACCAGCAAAGAACTTTAATACATAATAAATAATAATAAACATTAGCAAACAACAATAAGAACATTTACTACAAATTCTAAATGACCATAGTTAAGCTTAAATTTAGTAAAAAAAATGAAAAAAAACACACACAGACACCAACTCACACAACAAACACACACAGTTAAACATATACCCTAATATTAAAAAAAAAAACAACTTACAACAAATGAAAACGAGTAAACTGCAGCAGCAGCCATTTTCTAACTACATAAAACTAAACCAGTAAAAAAACAAAAAAAAAATCAAATAATTAACCAATTTTTGTACTAAGTTTTCGTTGTGCATTTTTTTCTATTTTCAATTGTTGCCTACAAAAAATTATTTTTATTTTATTAACGTCTTTTTAATTACATTTTATTTTGGTTAAACACACACAAACAGACCTAATAAAATATAAATTAACCGCGTCTATTTTTTTTAAATTGAAAATTGTTTTTTTTTTTTTTAAATTTCTTGGTGACTTTGAAACTTGAACCGAATTCAAATTGCAAATATAATGTATACATATGCCTAATGATAAAGTTTTGTTTAATTTGATAAATGTACTGATTTTATATTGTTTTAAATTTGTAATTGTATTTATGTAAGTCTTTATTGTTAATGTGTTTTTATTGTAAACTACAAAGCAAATTGGCAAAAAAAAAACCCTGTTACCACAATCCGTTAAAGTTTTCAATTTGGTAAAAAAAAGATCAAAAAATTATACAATACAAATCTTAATTGAGTTATGTACCGTTGCTGCTTTCGCGGTCGCAACTGTTTTTGCAAAAACCACCTTTTTAGAAGTTTCAAAATTTACTTTCGTCAAAAAAACCTGTCCTGCCCTTGATATTTGTGTTAAATATTGTATTGTAATTTGTAATTTTGTTTAATTTTTTTCGGGAAAGCAAAAACGTTTGGCAAATTTAGTTTTTAATTTGAATATTTAGTTTTGTTTTGTGCGCTTAAGTTTTCAATATTATGTTATATAAATAAATATATAATACACTATATGAATATTAATTTGTAGCAAAATATTTTTACGATTTAAGCTTAAAGAGAGCCCTAATGTTAAAAATATTAACCGAAATTATTTGTTTAGCTGTTTAATTGGTTTATTTTTGATTATTTTTGAAACCCTTTTTGTGTATTGTAAAGAAGCGCAGTCAAATTTTTTGATCATTTTGACCCGACATTTAATCTATATTTACTTACATATATAAAACATCCCAACAATAATTAACTGTAAACTTGTGTAAATGAATTTCAAGCAAATAAATCGTACATCAACAAAAAAGAAAAATATTAAAAATTACAAAACGGCGCATGGAAACTGAGCAAAAACAAGAAAACAAAATTTCAAAAACAAATATTAAAAATTAAACTTTACATGAATTGTGATGATGCAAAGGCAAGATTTAATCATAATTACTATATCTATATATATATACAAATATATATAAATATATACATATATACTAAAAATATATCTTTCTCTATAAAATATATATATGAGTATATAGTGTATATGTAGGCGTTAGGCGTGTATAATCTAACTTTACTTTTAAACAGACTGCGTACGTATTAAAAATTTTTAAAATTAATTTGTGTAAAATGTTTTAAGTTTTTGAAAAATTGGCAAATAAAGAAAACAATAAAAATTAATAAATCAAAAAAAAACAAACGCATTGAAAATTCTAAGATACAATGAGAGCACTTCTGAGAGTGCTAAAACTTTTCCAAATTTATGCTTTTCTAAACCCTTTTCAGCGAAACTTTCGAAATAATAAATGTATAAAACAGCGCGCAGCTGTTTAAAAAGGATTAAATGCCATAGGATATACTGTATAGTTGCAGGACATCGTGTTTTTTTTCGAATTGGATGATTAGAGATTGTCAGTTTCCAGTGTCAGTTGTTTATAATAATAAAAACCAGGACCATATTTGTAGGGTATTTTGAGTTGTTTGTTTTTTTTATGTACAACTACACAAATCAAACAACTTTTACTTATGTATACTTATAGTTTGTGTGTGTTTCCATATTTTGTTTTTAAAAAATTAATTGTAATTGTTCTCTTACGCAACTCTATATATTTTTTATAAATACTAATCCTTAAAAACAAACATCACAACACATTTGAGGGAATTATATATATATCTATATATATATATAGACCGTGAAAGTAACGTCGCCAATTATTTAACAACAAGAAAATGAAAAAACGAAAAAAACAACTAAAGTTTCAACGAACATTCAGAAATGTTGGAAATAGGAGGAGCAGCAGCAAAAGGAAGCAACAGTAACTTTTACGTCTTACAAACAAAAAAAAAAACAAAAACAATTATTGTTAAAGAAGAAAATAAAAGTGTGAGAAGAAAGAAGCATATTGTACTAAAAATATTTGATATACATACATTTGTTATTATTTGTAATACAAAAATTAAATAAAATTGCATCCAGATAATAAATAAAAAATAAAAAAATTAAATAAACAATGCAAAACTCGACTTGTGCTCAATTCAATAAAAACTTTAGGCAAAATACAAATTAAAAAAAAAACCATATCTGATATTTAGACCGATTGCTCTTAAAGAAACTATATGATATAAAAGTCCGATCAGGTCAATTTCGAAATTGACTGCTGTAAAATGTGGGTCACTGCCCAAATTGCCTTAAGATAACAAAATACTGGCAAATCATCGACTTATCTATTGATGCTGATTAAGAACATATATAGTTTATGATTAAAATATACAACACTTTTATTGGGTACAACATAATAAACTTGTAAATAGTACTGATATTTGTCATGTTTTCAATGGTAATAATTAAAAGCATTTGCTGCGTGAAGATGATTTGCTGCGACTGGTGGTGCTGCTGCGTCGCATGGAGCTATCCACACTTGTGCCAGCCACATCCTCATCGAGGACAGTCTCATCAACGCTGGCATCGTCGTCAGGTATCTCCTCATCGCTGTTTGTCTCGTTGTTCATTAGGGATCCTCTTGGCGTCACAATTGCATCGCCATGCAAATCCATGTTGTCCAAAATGCTGATGTGGAAGGCAGCGTGACATTTGTTTGCAGCCAGCAAGGCTTTCATGCGAAACACCAGAGTCTCAAGAACTTCACGCAGACTTGGAATATAGCTAATAATGCCAGTGTTCTTTATCGACTTTGAATGGCAGCACAGATTGTGCAAGAACTTTGTCACATTCTTTAGGTCGTGGAGGAACTGAGTTAGCCGATCGGGACTATCGCGCACAATGAGCTCGAGTGCTGGCAGACCGTGTTGCAGCAGCAGCTTTAGGTACAGCTGTGCGTGCTTCAGAAACAATGCAAAATTACGCGGCTGCTCTACATTTTGAACGATTTCCAATAGGCCGTTCAACAAGGATATGGTCAACTCCCACAGCTTGAAGCGATCCCCTTCCTTGACGCCGCTACACTGAGCGCTTAGGGTACTTATAACAACCTCACACAAGCCACGGAAGAGCAGTGGGAAATTTGCTCTGAAAAATACAATTTTAAGTCAATTGTACGATTGTTAAATGCATTTGACTTACTTTTTGATATTGGGCACGGATTGTAGAGATTTATCTTTTGTTTTCAGTAGTAGACATTCCTCCTTTATTCCACTTAAAATCTCGCTTTGACGCTCCAGACTGGAGTCCTTGAGAAAGCCTTTGACCAGCTCGTCCAGATGAATGTTGCACTGTGCACCCTTCTCCATAGTCCCCGTGTAGTGATACCACTTGCGACTCAGCATCTCCGTACAGAACTGGCCTGCAACAATAAGATGCATGTTAAATGATCGTAATTTAAAGCAAGAATCAATTAACCAAAACTTACGTATATTTTCGGCTTGTGACACGATGCGCTGTGAGGCATTCTCACCAGTTGAACTCAACTTACGTAAGCTGCCCAAAAGGCGATGCAACTGAACTGATGTGCTTAAGACCAGCACCGATTTCCTATAATTGTAAAAGTAATCAAACACCTGAGCGGCAATGCGTGCTGGCGATGTCTTCTTGGTTATTTTTCGCTGACCAGCGGGTGGCAGCAGAGCGACCAGAGATGCTAAAATCAAAAGAATAAAAATCAGTAAAAGAACACGTTGTTTGGGACTTGTAATCAACTTGCATCGGAGAAGTTCTGCCTGTGACTTATCGTTCCACTCGCTCCAGGAGAAGTACAAAGCAAACAAATGGATGCACAGACCAAAGCAGGCTTTTACAAAATTAAACCGTTCCTTGAACAGATCCAAATTGCTGTGCAAATGATTAACTTTCTCCAGTTCCTGATCAATGTGCGTTGCCAGTGTCAGCAATCGTGCATTGATCTCGCCCAAGCATTTGTTTAAATCACTCATAAAATGATCTGGTTTGGCCACATGCGGCCTTAAGGAGTCGGCTTCGGTTACATTCTGATGACCATTGACAACGGTTTCCAGCTTATGTACTAAATCTGTCAATATAAAACGTAACTCCAGCAAACCCAAATGTGTGCCCACTTCCTCCTCTGCCATGGGATAATTTAACGTAAAGTCATCCTCTTTCAGCAAGATTAAGATGCCCACATCGAGCTGTCGAAAAATCTCTAGCGGGCCATATAAATGCTCATAGTCGATTTTGCATTTGACGGACTTGCAGGCACCCAATTTAATGGTTAAATTAATCTGCTCCTCTGTAAGAGATTCGTTTTGAATGATCTTTGTCTTGCTTGCGGCAGGCTGCTTCTCCCGTACAGTTTGTTGTGTCGTCTGCTTGGGATTGTTTAAGAACTGACATGGTGGTGGAGTAAATCCGACGGGGGCATGTGACAAAAGTGGCTTTAACTTTTGCTCAATGCATATCAAATCCGCAAGGCGCTTGAGCACCCTTGAACGTGTGGCAGTATCCTTTTGCGAGGCAAAGGCACAAATCGTAACGCGCATCCAGTTGACAGTATGAAAATAAATGTGTAAAATGCGCTTCTGCAGCTCATCCTCATAGTTGTCAAAAATGGCCAAATAGTTGGCATCGTCAAAGAATGTGGGCAACACTAAAGCGCAACCAAGCAGCGCATTTATCACCTCCAAACTGTGATGGAAGCTCTGATTGTGCAGCACGCTGATCAAATGGAAAAACGGTGCAAGCACAGTAACCGAATCGCAGGCGCTAAAAAGGCAAAAAAAAGGAAGAACTTTAGTACAATTTTGCTCAGATGGAAAACAACAAAAAGAATTATCCGTACAATTTCCGGGGTTTCTTACTCACCCGCCACTAGGCGTCAACACTAATTCCGAAATATTAATGCCAATTTTGAGTACCTCTGATTCGGTATTTACATTCGTTTCATCGAGTTCATTAATATTCTTCTGGTACTCCAGCTGGATGCCACTGAAATAAGTTTTAATTTCAGTAACTGTCATTATTTTAATAAAGTGTTGAATATACTCACCTAATCACATTAGGCTCGTGTTCGTTCACAAAACTCTGCTGGAAGCGAAAGGTCATCAGCTCACAGAGCCAAATCAGAAATGAGTTGTCCAGCATGTAAATGGATTCAGTATTGTAAAAGCGAACAGTCAAAACGCTTGCCAATTCATCGTAAAACAGGGCTAACAATTCGGCAGAGTTGCCAATAGCTGACTGGGTGAGCACTGAAGGTTTAAAATGTGCATAAATTAAAATATGTTAAAAGATGTTTTTTACTCTACAGTAACAACTATTCACTTACTAATCAGGTTTGCTGCCTGCTTGCTGCGTCCATCCGGCAATGAGGTGATGCTGTCGATGCTGCTCTGCGAATCGTTATTCACTGGTGTACTCTGGATGCGAGCAACGGCATCGATCAGCTGCACACATCCAATAATGCCCTGTTTCTTAACATAGTCAGTGCGATTGATCTGCTGCTTCTTCACAATCATTTCGATTTGATCCTGTAGCGGTGCACACTCTGGCAGCGTGGGTTCTGGAAAGGCAACGTGACACAGTAAATCCATTGCAAGACGCGTTTGGGGCAGCGTCAAATCGCTGAGACGATCGATCAGTGGCAGCAGCAACATTGCACAATTCTGCACATGTTTGGAATTCTTCCGCTGGAGTTCGCGCAGTAGAATCAAAGCCATTGTCGTCACATGCTGCGAGGTCTTGTCAAAGGTCAGCTCCAGCAGCTTCTTGAGGATGCTTTTCTGTATCGAGTTGCAGATTTTAAAGAGTATGCTGGCGAGGAAAAGGAATTTTATAAGTATTTATCAGTACATCAGAAGAACATTTAGTAGATAAATCAAGATAAATTCAGCAATTGTTCCTGAATGAAATTTATAGAAATCATATTAACCTGTAAGATGTTTTTGCGAAATCGGACACAATGCGATGTTTCTCGCGCATAAAGTCGTGCAGTATGTGCATCAGTGTGCTAATGTGTTGCTCCAAAATGTGGGGAAAATGCGTTTTTATGTCCTCCAATATGTCCACTGTGATGTGCTCCAGTTTAATACGCCGGCGAAGCTAAACAAAAAAATGGAGTTCGTTAAAGTCTCGCAAATGATATAGAATTGTGCTTACAAGATTCTCGATGAAAAGGGTATTGTCCTCGTTGATGTGAATCAGCAGCAGCAGCATTATAAAATCAAAGGAACTGTATAGAGTAATTAAATTAAGCAAATCTCTTATTGGTAACTGATTAACTTTTACACACCTAAAGACACCAGCGGGCAAACCGCTAATAGTTCGCTGCCACATTTGGTAAAAGCGCTTGGAGCGTTTTAGGCCCTGTTGCAGGAAACCAAATAGCTCCAACTGAGATTTCTTATCATTGGCATTGGTGGGCGCGGCAGCTTCGATCGAATCCCCACTCGGCGCTCTATGACGCCAATTAAAGATTTCGCGCAGTGTAGAGACCAGCTATATAACCGAATTGTTAATTAAATCAACTATTTCTTTGGTTTTAATATAATCCAACCTCACGCACGACATCATCTGTGTCCTGATTGAGACTATTTAGCAGAAGCCGAATCAGATGCGGCAGAATCTGTCAAAAATAAAATATATTTAAATAAATTCATGTAAATTGTAGCAGCTATTTTGCATACTGCATTTAAGCCGCTGCTGTCATCCTTGATGAATTCCGAAATTCGATCACGCAACCTTCCCTGTGTCCTTGCGCTGAGCGACAAGTTGCTCAACATTTGCACAGTGCTCAAATGAAAAAGATCCTTGCTGCTGGAATAGTTGATGCTATAAGATGGTAGAAAATATTGTTAAATTGGCACTTAAAGTGAATAATTTATTGTTACGCACGCGAGCAGCTCGACAAATGCATCGTGTTTGCTTGCATCCAGCAAAAACTCAGCACTATTTATAATATCCAACTTGGACGATTCGGAGGCGTTGTTGAAAATGCGCTCGATATGGTTATAGATCTGATCGCTGTGTGACAGCGTCAAATAGCGCAATTGAGCCAACATCAGTGGAAGTAGGGGCACACAGCCTGGCGTCGTTTGTACCCGATTCTGGCACTTGGAGATCTCCTCGATCTTGGTGAAGAGCACCTCCAGGCAGGGATCGCGCAAAAAGTCGATCATCAAAAAGTTGATAAACATGCTGTTTTGCGATTGATATATCTGCTCTTCGCCAGCAGTGTCAATGGTGCAGCCACTTAACAATTTCTGCACCAGCTTCGATTTGGGTGCCAGTGCAGCATTAAGGCCCGCTTTAAACGTTTCTATGTTCTCAGGATATTTAGGAGAGCGCGAGAGAATATCGCGCAGCTTGGCGACAATCGCAATATGATCGCAGGAGAGCACAAATGTGTCCGCCTGATCCAGCTGGACGCCGGCATTGAGGAGCACCATTTCAAAGAAACTATTTGGTTGGCGGGAACAATTAATGCGCGACGAGGACTGAGTTCGTCCCAGCGTGGCAGCCAATGCGATGCTATGTTGGGAAAGGAAGCGCTGTGTTTGCTCCTGCGACGCTGGAATGTTCTCCTCACTTTCGCCAGCCAGTGGTGTCTCGATGGTGTCATCTGTTTTCTGCACAGACGCAACACGCTTCAAGGACAAATTAAATGAACTCAAATTCTGTTGGGCATTTCTGTGATTATCCCTTACCGGTATTTTAATTGTTGCATTCTCATCAATTGGATTTAGGGCTTTGGCGCGCTTCTTCAATTTCCGATACATTACGGTTGTAAATGACGAGTTTTATACAAATAATTAAATGAATTGCAATTTCAAAATGATATTTGCTGTGCTGAAGCGCAATATGCCACATCGATAACTAAACATCGATCGTAATCTGTTCGTTTTTGTGCCTTCGATACCGTTTTTAATAGGTATGCTGTCAAATAACATTAACAGAGGAAGTAGAGCAGAGGATGCCGATGCTATAATATATCGATACTTTTTTGGCACGTTACAATTTGATTTTGATTTGAGCAGTTTTTGTGAAATCAATTGTTTAATTCAATTGGTCTTTGAGAAATTAAACATTACTAATAATAAGACTCAATAGTTAGAAACTCGGCATTTTTTTTATTGAATAAGTGATTATTAGGTATGAAATTTGCTAAGTCTATTATTGTTTTTTTGTTTTTAGTAAATATTCGTCTTTTTGTTTGATACAAAGCATCTAAATATGTATATGATCGTTGGAGAGATTTACGTATAAATATAAATTTATATATTAGGTGCAAATATTGCAATTAACTACTCGTGAGTTTAATGGAAAAATTCCATGTATAATGCTATAAATAATTGATTACATAACATGGTTGTAAATTTAAAGCCATTTATCTTTTTTTTTGAGTCAATTACTTAATTTTGCTTAACTTTTTCTTTTTCAACCTATTTTTATGATGGATTACAATGGCATTATCTATAACTTTTAATCTTTAATTTCTAATTATAAAAAACGTGTAATAAACTCTACAATAATTATAAATATATATATATATATATATGTATGTATGGTTTCTAAAAAGGAAGTACAAAAACGTTTATTAAGTGATTATGTCAGAAATTGACGTATGTATGTATGTATGTTCTTAAATTTATGGAAAATCACTAATTTGGCATTGGTTAATATTGCTCTAAACGTATGTATGAATAATATTTAAGGATTCTTTGATGTGATCACATCGATGCAGTCCATAATGGGTATAATAATATGGCTCTTAACAACTGATTTAAATGACGCTCTTTCTACTCCAACTTAAACTTTTCCATATTGTATTTTTTAATTCGTTGTTTTTTATGATTTGAGAAATTAAATACAAAATTATTGCTTTTTCGCTCGACGTCTTTTATAGCCAGTCATTTGCTTCAATAACTGCGAGTTTTCATCATCGATATCCATATTAGGTTCCCACAGACGAAGTCTTTTCGGTATATATATCAAGCCTAGTAGAGTTATGGCTGTGGATTTCGTTTTATGTATTATGATATTTTTTTTTTTCTGTTTAGGTAATACTCACTGTTCAAGACACATGGGAAGATTACGTAAAAGTTCAAAGTGCTCGAACGAAAATAGAGGGCTTCAGTGGCATAGAAGATCATGGTTAAGGCCAAGGAACAACCGCCCATGCTGACAACGCTAAAAAAACACACATAAATTAATGATTGGGTTAATAATTTAAGAATTATATTATTATATTTACTTACGGTCTGTAGTGTATGTAGAGAGTACAGTGCACCAAAGCGATGGCCTTCAGCAGGCAGTACATTCCAATAATGCGGGATATGGTGTAATCACCTAAAAGAACGTTTATAATGTAAGGAAGTATTAGTTCACTTGATCTATACAATACATCTGGAATATCAATAAAAAATGAATATTGCAATCTATATCAGAATTACCCTCAATGAACTGGGTATCGCTGTGGTCACCCAAAAAACTCCTTCGTTCAATATAGCTGCGAAAGGCTGTGCCCAGATCCATAAAGGCCACGAATGCAATCCAACCACGGAAGGCATAGAGAAGACGCTCGCGGGGTCGACTGCCCGACTGTATTGCAGCCCTGTTTGGAAAGAAACACGGATGGAAATGAATGACAGTATAATTGCATGAGGTACAAAAAAAAAATGCCGGCCGGCTTATCTATAAATCGCGAGGCAACCAAGCCACCCACACTGGGTTTGCTTTTTGCTTGGGCAAAATCGATATCGCACCCCAGCTGACACACATTCATTATTTATGCAACAACGTTGAGGGGTCCAATTATATTTAATGGCACGCAAACACGTGCAGTGGGCCACTCGAATCCGGGCCGGGCGCCACTCTGATACTATTTATTTTCGGTCAACAGTGTCACCCAGAGCAACGGAATTTATGGCATGCAAATCGCGTCAAATCGTCAAAACTTATGCATTATTTTTATGCTGCCCTCGATGCTTATTAATAATTCTTACATTGCGAAAGATAATTAGATTGTTTTAGACGCAGCTCAAGCTCAATATACGATTCACGTTTGCCTTAGTTTTTATTTATATTTTGGCATTTCATTCTTTTTATCAACACATTTTTTGCGTGCTTTCGCGCGTTGCTTGCTTTTGTGGTACTGTTCAGTGCGACGCTTCGACGCCGATTAAAAGCCAGCCAACCAACGGAAAAAGCTTTATGCTGCAAGCTTTCACGCCACTGACCGGCCTGCTGTTTTCGAAATGTACCGTAATAAGAGGTTGTTGACTGTGACAGGGCGTCTTTACATATATAAATATGTTATATTCAAATACAAATACAAATCAAAATTTAAAATACTTTACAATATTCTATATTTACGAGTGTATGAAAATTATTGTTATAATTGATTAATTAACACTTAAGACCACAGGCGTTACTTCATGTGCGTAAAAATACAGAAACACAGCATACTTTGGAGCTGAATCGAATTCTTTATATATCATAATTTTTTTCATGCATAAGGACTCAAAAAATAAGAAACTAAAGTCGAAGTACAGGTTAACCGCATTCAAAATTGTAAAGGAAAGGCTGATCATTAAAATTTGTACCGCAAACAAAGTCATAAAAGCAGTTTTAAAGCATATTTTTAGGACTGAGTAGCAGGAATAATGACTTGAGAAAAATACCTCAAGCTTAAATCTCTTCAATAATTTAAAAGGAATTTAAAATTATGAGGATTACCTAATACTTAATCAATTTTAGTAATATTTGTATATTTGTTATAACAGAAAAAGCATAATGATTTTTTTAAGGACCTGCTTTTTATTATTTTTAAATATTAATTTTGTTATAATGGCAGGATGAATGGGCTGACATTAGAAAATACTTATTGCCATTTGTCCAATTGATAGCATTGACACTTTAAACTCGACAATAATAAAATAACTATATATTTTAACCTTCGTAATTAATTTTATTGTGAAAAAGTATACAAAAATATTATGTTTAACAGAAGCAAACAAACATAAAAGAAATATCTCATGTAGTTCAGTTCCAAGACTAATTATAACTGTCTCCTATATTGCAAGTCTAATTTTTACCGACATCCGCTTCGGTCTTGCGATATTCGGTATAATCCACATAGCCATCGTTATTTAAATCCATCGTTTTGAGTACATAGTCAATTGTCTCCTCCAGCGCTTTATCGGTATAAACAGTGCCCGTTTTATGTTCATCTTCCTCGGGATGCTCGGAAGTGGTTTCAGCTTCAGGTATCTTTTTTGTATCTACTGCTAGAATTAGAAAATGAATTAGAGTTTTGAATATAAATTTAAAATATAACTATTATTTAATACCCAATTCCACCATTTCTAGAGACTATTAATGATGCTTTAGATTAGGTTTTTTTTCTTAGTGTGGTTTTTATTCGCTAAAACCACGTTACTTACAAAGAATTGCATGCGTTTATTTTAAAGTACTTTTCAATTTCTGATAGTTCCAGATTTTTTTCAACTTTTTTTTATTCATTTTTGTACAAAACAAACGTTAACACAATCAGTCTGTTTTTTGTTTAGTTTTTTCTGCTTTTAGTTGACGTTTAAATATAACTTCATATCGAACAAATAACTAAAATTATAGGAAGGGGAGAAAACAATAAAGGAAGAAAACATTGCACATAATAAAAGATTTGTTTGTGCTATTCGAAATATGTGTGAATATTTTTCGAGAAGTTTTACAATTTGTTCAAATAGTTTTGGTCGTTTGGAATGCTTGCAGCATATGGAATTGGAAACACATAAAATATATATTACAATTTGAGCTGGAATTCGCTAGCGTCTTAATCAAAGATGTGTATGCGGCAGGGAAAGAGAGATGCGCTTCAGGACAGAATGCTTGATTGATTGATTGATTGATTGATGGAAAGTATAAGCTAATGTGCTGGCTGCTGCTCCTGCTGCTGTTGGCCTTGTTGTTGAGATTGCTGCTGATGCTTCTCGGCAGCCTTCTGCTGCGCCTTTATGAACTCCGGATAGTCGATGAAGCCATCGCGCGATGTATCATCCATTTGGAGTATGGGATCGATGAGCGCAACGAGCTCCTCGTCCGAGAAGACTTTCTCCTCCACATGCGGCTTCTCGCCATTCGGCTGCTCTTTGCTGCCTTGCTCTGCATTTTTCGGTATCATTGTTGTCGTCGTATAAGAATTATTATAAGTCACATGCAAGATGGATTTTGATATGATGTTGAGCATATGACCACACCCACAACCGGAAGAAGTATCAGCAAGCAGTGTTTATTGGTTACGAGTATGCAAATAAAGGTAAAACAAAACAGACATGAGGTCAAATACAAAACAAAACCAATTTATCAAACATTGAATATATGAAAGCAAAACTACAAACATAAAAAAATAATAATCATTACGCTTACCGTGCCAATGGATAAGAGATTTGATCAGTTCACAGCCATCTAGCTTGTTGTTGTTATCCGAATCGTGCATTTTAAAATAATGGAACTGAAGCTCAGCCTCGGACATTTTGCTCGTATCGATTGGCACCTGCATGTGCTCCTGGATGTGACTGCAGGAAACACACATGAAAATTGTAAATAGAAAAGTTGGGATTATAGTATGTAGAAGATCCTTGATGGAACATATTTATAACATTTTATGTAAGGCACATGAATAAGTTATTAACATTATTATTTAACTTTGAAGCTCTCTTGACAACTGGGTAACACAGACCTATTTAACATCTGCACTTTTCTATAAGTAATTCTTATGTAAACAACACACGCTTTAAACAATATTGCTGTATACATATTTGAGCTAAAGCCATATTTCCATATAGTCCTCTAAAATTAAACACATTTCATTAGAAATTCCGTCACATTAAAATTATCACTATTTGTAGAAGTTGACAATTTAATAAAACTTAAATCCAAAAAGTGACTATAAATTATTATATGCCCAGAAAAGTCAATTTTTGTATTTAACTTATTGACGCTCTTATCATTGGTTCATAAATAAATATGTGCGAAATAAGTGAGGCAGTTGTCAGTTATCATTTGATAAGATACAGCCTTAAATCCTCATCGATTGATTGCGTCGTTGATTTTGAATTGATTTGATTTGTTTTGGATTGATAAGGGGTAAGTTACTTACGCACGCTCCTGCTGAATGTTGCCTGTGTTTAAAACCTGCTGCGGCTGTCCATGATGATGTCCGCCCGCCTGCTGATGATGCTGCTGCTGTTGTTGTTGTTGCATTTGTTGTTGCTGATGATGTTGCACGGGAGCTTGCTGGTGTTGCACAGGCACCTGCTGTTGATGAACTTGCTGCTGCTGTTGCTGTTGCTGGTGATGTTGTTGCTGTTGCTGTTGCACCGGTGCCTGCTGCTGATATTGCTGTTGCTGTGGCACCTGAGTTAGCAGAGTTTAAGTTATTAGTTTATTATCCTTAGACACCAACTTACATATTGTTGCGGTGGGACGCCGGGTGCAACATGTCCCTGTTGCTGATATTGCTGAGGCGGCGGCGTCTGCTGATGGTGTTGAGGCACTTGCTGTGGCACATGTTGCTATTTGGCATATCGAAAAGAAGAGTTTGAGTCGCAGCTGGTTGCACAATATTGCAAAAAATGTACTCACATAATGCTGAGGATTTACGCCGGGCACAACTCGCTGTGCGCTCGCATAGTCAACTAGGGCGAGCAGCAACAAGGCAGCTGCTGCTTTATAGTCTGACAAATGCATTTCAAAACGGGGGAAGCTCTGATTTCTCGCGAGGATTTCGAAACTTTTGGTGGCGTGCACAATCACCACGTAGCTAGAGTAGCTCGAAACTATCCAAAACACACACGTACACAAATTGATGCTGCTTCTTACCTTTTTGACAGTTACACTGACAACGTACAGCTGTTGCACAGGTAAACGAATTATATTGAAACTTTCATCGCTAGTTTTTGCAACTAGGTGGCAACGCTCAGTGTACACAACTTGCTTCAGTTTTTCTCATTCATTTACTTTTGCTTATTATTTCTACTGATTTAACTAATCAAGTACAAAAAGGCAACTTTTAAATATGGTAAGAGTAAAGTAGTACATTATCACAAATCAATGAACCTGTTACCAGTTTTAATTAATTTGCTTTAAGCTACTTTCCACCTGAGTGCTTGTCCCCATTTCTAATTTATTGTTTTATGCTAATTTCAACTTTCTATTTTTTTCAAAGGCTCGCTACTTTAAAGAACAGGATATCGATGGTAATTAATTGCTAAAAGTAAAAAATGTTTTCAGTCTGATTATTCATTGTTCTTCTTATCTGTAGAATTCCGTGAGTGTTTTTATCTATTCGCCCGTTCGGGCCAAATTAACAATTTGGACGAACTAACGGTAAGCATTACTCATCAGACCAACAAATGTATGAAGCTAAAATGATTAAAAATGTATAATAAAAAATAGGTTATTATGAGATCTTTGGGCTTGTCGCCGACAATTCAGGAGTTGGTATCATATCTCAAGCAAAAGAACGGAAAAATGAGTTTCGCCGATTTTCTCGATATTATGCATCAGCATTCCTCAGTCGAGAATCTGCCCGATGAAGTTATAGCCGCCTTTAAGGCAGCCGATCCACAGAATAAGGGAACCATATCCGCCAAACAGTTGCGCAACTTGCTGCAAAACTGGGGCGAGGGTCTGTCCATCCGGGAGGTGGACAACATTTTCCGGGAGGCAAATGTGAACAATAATAGCACAGTTCGATATGCCGATTTTGTGAAAATAGCCTGTGCTCCTGTGCCAGACTATTACTAGGAGCGAGCAGAGAGAACAGTTATAGACAAATATTTTATGTCCTTGCTGATGACAAACTATATTTGATATTTGTATACAAAACCCCGATCGTTAACGGATGACAAGCTTGATTGAAGTTGAAAGTTGTTTAAGCAAGAAGAACTCTTCGCAATCTTGGCTGGATAGCTAAGTTGTCATCAGTTCTTAACAAAGTTGTAACTTTCCAGGACAATTCAAAATACCCACTGCAAGGATTGTTAGGCAAAAACATAAACTGTGCTCTGCACATCAAAAATTTACATTCCAGTACTTATTAAAAAATATATACGCAATAAAATGTTTACAACACACATATATCACATTTATGAAAAGTTTTCTGTTTTTATTAAAATGCGAAATTTGTCTGCATAGTGAGAGGAGAGATGATGTTCCTCAGCCGATGTTAGTTTTAGTTCGCAATGGTAACCTCAACCTCTACTCCGGGTTCAATGTTGATCGAGGTGATCTTCTTGACGATCTCCGATGGCGAATGCAAATCGATGATGCGCTTGTGGATTCTCATCTAAAAAATTGAGACATAAAAAAAACACAATTAGCAAGAATTCAATGTACAAAAAGGCAGTTAATTTTGATCGTTTAAAGTTGTCGAATTCGGAGAGCCAAATTGTGTGGAATTTTCAGCAAAGTGGACTATGAGAATACGTTTAATCTGGGCAAATCTAAGATACTGTACAAAGGCAATTTTAAATACTTTTGCACGATATCTGATCTGCCCACTAAAAAATCTTAATTTTTGTTCATTATATTTATATTTGAAACTCACCTGGAAACGATCCCAGGTCTTGGAACCCTCACCACAAGGTGTCTTACGGGTGGTGATGCGTAGGGTCTTGGTTGGCATGCGCACAGGGCCCTGAAATTATAAACAGTAAATTAATTTAATAAATTTCAAATATTTCCGCTTCGAGATATTTATAAGCTGTACAATTGTTGCTCGAATCATATAATATCTGCACACTGTTTTTATTGGATTCAGTGTGCAAATAATGTCCAATTCAGGCATTTTCATTTGGCATTTAATAATGACTAGGCTAAGCGGCAAGCGGGCGCACGAAGCCTCCAGGTAAATGCGGCGGCAACCAATAAATGAAAATAATAATTTCCACGCGGCAAAAAAAAAAAACATCTTTTTACCTTCACACGCAGGTTCTGGTTCTTGGCACCGTTGATCAAGTCACGGCACACATTCTCCAAAGAGCGCACATTCCTGGAGGTCAGGGTGATGCGAATGCGGTGCACGGATGCAGAATCGCCGGCATGGGGCTTCTCAATGTCCTTGGGAGCAGCAGCCTAAGTAATTTTTTTAGAAAATACAAATCTATTAATTTGAGGTTATGTTGCATGCCCAACACGTGCATTGCTTTTAGAGTGAAATATACTCGAAACACACAAAACCCACGACTCGAGGGCTCTGCAAATGCATTTAATGTGGAATATTTACCATTATTTAGCAATTTATCTGGTCGAGATAGTCAAATCTTTTTATTTTGAGCAGCGCTGAACCAGTTAACTTGCTGGTCAAAAACGAAATGGGACGAGTGCCAGTCACAGCGTCGTGTGCAGTAACTTTACACAGCGTTGCCATATAATCGAAAGAAAAAAATGGTTCCACGATTGTCATTCACTGCGAACGCGCACATACCCGCTGCTTTTAAAAAGGAAAACAAGTAAAAGTACATATACATCTTTGTGTATTATTTTATTTATTTCGTATTCACAACTGATTTTGCGACAAACAAATAAGACAGAACGACCAATTATTAAAAAGATTCCACACAGATTACACAATTCAAAATTATACAAGTCAAAGCACAATGTTGTATTTAAATATTAAATCAACGTTAATTAGTAATTGTACAATAGAAAATATTGGTTTCACTTTATGCATTAGTCTATAAAAATTTAAAAACTGCACTTGACGATCTTAAATACTAAGTACGTCTCAATAAACATATATATATGCCTGTGCACTGAAAAAAACAAAATCATAGTATGGTACAACTGATGTACATAAACTGTTGTACAAATAAAATAATAAGCTAAAAAAGTAATTAACTTTGTGTCCAAATGGTTGTAGGCCATACAAATATAGTCGGAATATTACTTTACGGGTAAGTTGTTTGTTGTTGTGGTTAGCATAGTTAAACGTTCAGAGCTCGTAGGCACAGGTGCAACTCTCGAATAATAGATCAAATGGAGCTTAAAGCATATTCATATAATTTGTGTGTGTGGATGTGTCCATTTATGTATGGCTAACTAGTGTACATTAATTATAGATTCACGGCCTTTACCAACGCCCACCCAGCGCACAGGAACGCTGAGATTGCTCTCCAGGAAACGAACATAGCTTTGTGCATTCTCGGGTAGCTCCTTAAAGTTGCGTATGTGCTCAGTGGAGGTTTGCCAGCCGGGCAGTGTAGCATACTCCACCTCAATGCCACCGAGCTCGCTAATGGTGCCGGGGAAATGATCCAACTTATCGCCATTGCTTCGTCTATAACTGACACCCACTTTTATCTCAGCCAGTGTGTCCAGAATATCTAGTTTCGTAATGCAAATGCAAGTGTAGCCATTAACCAATGATGTATACTGCAGTAGCGGGATGTCCAACCAGCCACAGCGACGCTTTCGCTTTGTGGTCACGCCCACCTCAAATCCACGCGTCTGCAGCAAATCACCAATTTCCTGAAAACATTTAAATACATTTTAAATAAATAAATATTTAGGATGAGGAGGAGTAGTCGCTCACATTCAATTGCTCCGTGGGGAAGGGACCGTCACCCACGCGCGTCGTATACGCCTTGACAACGCCAATGACCTCGCCAATCGTTTGCGGCGGCAGACCGAGTCCGGTGAGGACACCACCAATGCTGCAATTGCTGCTCGTCACATACGGATACGTGCCGAAATCAATGTCCAACATTGCGGCATTGGCACCCTCCACCAGTATGGTTTTGCCATTGCGCAACGCTGTGTGCAGAAAGCAGATGGTGTCCTTCACATAGGGACGAACCTTTTCCGCATAATCCTTGTAGCGCACCAGCTCTGCATCGATATCCACCTTGATCGATGGGAACAATCGCAAATGTGTGTTCACAATCGATTTGAATCTGAATAATGTAAGTAATTTATGTAGATATATATGAAAGTTAATTTCGATTCCACACTCACTTCTCGCTGAACAGATTAAAGTCGCCGAGCAGTTCACCGACACGAATGCCATTGCGTGTGGCTTTGCTGGAGTAGGCCGGACCGATGCCCTTCTTGGTGGTGCCCAACGATTTGCCGCCCTTCTCCGCCTCCTGCATGCCATCGACATGCTGATGGAAATCGAACACAAGATGCGCCCGGTCCGAGATAATCAAACGGTTCTCCAAATGTGTCAATCCCTTAGCCTCATTCTTCAGCACCTCATCGAACAGCGAGGGTAAATGAATAACAACGCCATTACCTAAAAATAATACAACAATCATAATTTATAAATAATTCCTCTTTTAATAGTAATTATTGTAATAAAGCTTATTTTTGGTATACAAAGGATTTGAGTAATACAACTGTTATAAATGACTTGAGTAATACAAATATTATAAATGACTAGAGTAATAAAACTATTTAAGAGTTGTTGAATATCGTTTAAAATAAAAATGTTTAATAATCTCAAGAAAATCAACGAACAAATATTTTATTTTTTAATGAAGGTAAAATAAATCTAGCTCAACTGGAATGAAAAAATATTGTTCCTAAACTACAAGCTAGATGGTTTTATAAAATCTAAGATAAGTTTATTGTTTGGTAAGATAAGTTCAATTCGAGTCAGCTCAGCCAGGAAATACTTCGATCACAGCCTTCAAAATACTTGTCTTACTGATTTCATTTTCAAATATGAATTAATTAGAAAAATGAATATTACTTAGAAAAATCTAATAATGAAAATGATCTGAATTTTAATGAAATTTGTACAGTTTGTATATACATATTGTATATTAATTCTGCAACAAAATCTTTACTGTTTTAGCTATAGTTACTATCGGAAATCGTTTTATATTGATATTCGGTGATAAAATGAAAAAAAAAAAACTTGGTCTGTATACAAAAACTTTTATAACTAATTTGTCTTTAGCTCTTTTTGATTCTGATACGCACTTGGTTTTTGTTCTATATAGATAAAATATACTGTAATCATATATAACAACAATTTAGGGTCGGAGCTGCTTTCCTTTGAAAAATAACTGTAATGAATTACCCGTCCGAAGTCTGAGACATTATCATCTTAGTGACGGTATCTTATCTAATCTATTATAATTGTAGATACGAATATGGCGCTTAAAATGCCGTTTTATAACAGGCCATAAAGACACGTGCATCTGCCGTTGGCATCTTATCTGATTTAATGTGGAATCGTACCATTTTGCCTGACAACTTTTTTTTTATCTACTATAATAATGATATTCAAAAATTATCTATATTCTATATAGATGGCTGAATAATAATTCAGTTGGATTTAGTTTGCCAAGACTTTTATTTATTGTTGAGAGAAGCACGCGAGTCGAGTTAAACTTGTTTTGTTATTTATTGTAGTTTAATTGACTGGCAAATAATAAGTTAACTGCTTCATTACCATAAATCGACGTATGTATGTGTGTGTGTGTGTGTGTGTGCGTGAGCTTTGTTTATTTAACCCTGAGTGTCTCATATCTAAATTGCACCAATGCACACAAATACATTATACTTTGTCGATGGTGATTATCTCATAAATTAGTCTTGTGACAACCGATGACAGGCAACAGTAATTTTTCTCTTTCTCTTCCTCCTGTCCTTTATCGTTTCGCTTTTTTATTATTTTTATTTTTACGTTGTTGTTGTTGTTTTGAGAACCCCCAAGTGGGGAACACATCGATTAAACTTTAAGCACAACTAAACAAATAAAGAAAGTTGCAGAAGCGTGTGCTTGGAAATGACCTTGCCTCTTGCAGCAACACAAATGAGAGAGCTTGATTTGGAGGTACCCTTTACTTCGATATAATTTCAAGTTTGTCCCGATGTGGCTTTTATTGCTTATGGACATTTAACTAATTTAGGCAAACGGAAAAAGCTGTCGATAAAATTAAATAAATTTCAAGTGCATTTGATTTGATTACCTTATTTTCATTATTTTTATCTGTACAAGATATAATAATTATATTGGCATACCCTTACCCAAATAAAAGCAAATAATTGCTTAGAGTATTTTGTCTATCGTAAATAGTATATCGTAATAGGCTTAAACAAGAATTAATCTTTCGACTCATTTATGTCCAACCCATAATTTAGTCTAATCCTACCAATTTCAGCAAATTTAAAAAAGGCAGCAAAAAGTTGTATATATTTCAACTTTGAACAGGCAAAGTTAGGTAGACATGGATATATATTACATGCAGCAGATGCCTCCTTCAAAATCAAGAAGCCTATATATATATTTTCATTGACGTCAGACAGGAATCGAAAGTCACTAATTGATGGACTCTGACTTTGTTGTCTCAATGCAATGACCTAAATAAAAAAAAAAAAAAAAAAAAAAAATCAAATAGAAAATAGAAAATGAACAGCCTTTTCTCGGGCAGATGTCAAAGCCAAATACTAAAATCAACTGACCGCAAAAGCCAATGTCAATGTTGCATTAAGTCTTTTGCCAACAAAATTCCTGTACATACGCTATATACGAATAATATATATACATATAATATATACATATATATAATATATATATATATATATAATATATAAAGATATATATATACATAGATATAATAATATATATATATATATAATATATATATATATAATATATATATATATATATATCTATATATATATAACTTTTCGTTTCGTTTATATACGCTCAATTTCACTTTTGCACTAGAACAAAAAGCTAAAAACAATTTCACTTGATGTTTATACTTATATCTATAATATATCGAAAAAATATATGTATATACGTGATTCAAAAAAACAAAAAAAAACAAACATAGATAACTTAAATTATTAGTGAATGATAGAAATAAATAGGAAGGAAAGAAGGAATGATGCTAACTTTCATTGAAAAATATTCATTTTGATCATGTTGATTTGCTTGCTAGCTGTTTTTCTCTTGTTTCTTGAATCTTGATTTATTAAGGGATCTCGATGGTCGATTCCCGATCCTTTGTCCACACTTACCGATGACCGAAACGCATTTCTCATTAACGACACCGCTCGGCAATAGATGAAAATCGAATTCGGTGCCATTTGCAACGACCGTGTGCCCAGCGTTATTGCCACCCTAAACAAATGGAAGAGATTAGAAATATAAAATAAGGTACAAATATATAGACAATCTATTATCTAGATAAATATAGATTGTATCTATTGCTGTAATATTCATCATTTAAATGCATAATTTTATATTCTAGTAGTAAGTAATCCCTATATTTGATCAACAAAAGTCTTCTCATACTTGATTAAAAAAATCCTATTATAAATAAAACAACAGATTATTATAATTTTTCTTAACAAAACGCAAATACAAAATTATATATAAAATAATATAGTTTAACATTTTAAACCAACTTAATCTTTCACACACGCCCAGAGACCAGAAAAATCTGTTTATATACAAAATTAGCATGTTTGTTTGTGTTTATTAAAAGTCGTGTGATAAATAAATAAATATTGTTGAACAGCAGGTATTAAATAACAAATAAATATCTAGCTGGCAAGATGAGAGTGACACAAACTACATTTATATACGATTATATATACTTATATATATATCTTCATATATATACATAAATGAGAGAAAAACGAAATGTTTTTGTTTTGTATCGGTCGTGTGATAAAGAAAAATGAGAATGTTTTTTTCTCATTTGGCAACTGTACAAATTTCGATTCGTTTTGGCATTCAATAATGTCGTTTAATGTTAAAAAAAAAACTGTGGAAAATGTCATCAGCTAAATGTTAACCAACCACATTCTGGAACTATTGTCAACAAGCTAATCATATAGAATATATATATATACAAATGTATATGATGACTTTGCTCATTGTTGATAAGATTATAGCAAAAATTTTTGCAAAATAAAAGTCCAGTTTCAAGATACTTTCGCTGCGCAATATGCGCAAAAGAGGAAAAAAAAACCCGAGGGCGGCATTTGCTGAATGAGTCAGATAATAAAAAAATCAGTGGCTGTCGGGAGAAATTACATAAGAATCCCTAACTGATAACCGAGAAAAAATGGCTGGTGATAATAATAATTTATATATTATTATGCATGTAAAACAAATGCTCGTTCATTGAACTATTTTGACGACCCTAAACAAAAATCAACAAGTTGCTAGGACAGGGTCAAATACAGTTAATACCGTAAAAAAAAACAAGCAAAAATAAATACATACATATACATAAATAAATTGTGAGTACAGTTTGTGAAGTGCTTAGATAACTACATACACACATACGGCTGTATATGTGCGCATACACACATAGATTGTTTTCATATATGTATATGTGACGTATTTTTGAATACTGCGCGGGACATTCACAATGCTTGGGAGAGATTATGTAAACGTAGCCGCTCAGAAAGCAAATGTGTACATATTACATGCATGTATGTGTGACCCGACCAAGTGTGTACATATACAGACCAACACACTTGCATAGACTAGCCGTAGAAGAGTACTAAAGGAAAACATACAGAAAACAAACTAACACCAAGCGAGTGACGAATGTGCTGAGGCAGCAGCAGCAGACGTTGGCAGACTGACTGACTGACTAACTGAGCGCGCACACAAACTCACATATATACAAGAGACTATATCATCTGCTTAGCTGTGCTGATATTTTGGCTTTTAATGGCTAAGCCATAAAATTCAGCGGCATTTGGGAAAATGCAATAGAAAATCTTGATTAAGTATCAATAAATATTATTTATTTTTATATTTGCAATTTAATACAATTTAATAAAAATCTGACTCTTTATTTAGCTATTTGTGCAATAAACTTAAACCGGTTCTACCAATATTCTTTGTCGATTTAGCTGTTTTATTTGCTTTCAATAATTTTGACAGCACTTTTACACAACACACACGCACAGCGCGCACACATACACCCGCAACATGCACAACACAACTACGCACACATAGAAATGAAAAAAAAAAACTAAGCATGCGGTCGGCCAGTTAAGGCGATAATAGCTTAATGTGAAAATAATGTATCTTTGTGTCAAATTCACAGATGCAGTTGCAATGGTTTTTTTTATATTTCATTCTCGGCGTCATCAAACCTGGCGCCCAAATCGTGTCCTTGACACAAGGATAATTGACTTGTTTCACCCTGCGCGCTGTTATCAAATCTCTGTTTTCCCTCTTTGATTTTTTCAGTCCAATTTTTTTTTTTTTGTATTTGTATTTGTGCTTACCTGACACCTGCAGACAATATCAACATCGGATGCGAGCATGTCGACCACTTTGCCTTTTCCCTCGTCTCCCCATTGGGCGCCTAGGACAACATCCACTTTCGACTTGTACATCTTCGTGCGTCCTTGATGCAATTGCTCATAGTGATTGCCGTTAACAGCGCTACTTGCTGTTGTTGTTGATGACATTTCGTACCACTACCAGGGAAAAACAGTCTCCGCACGACCACGAAAAAACGAGCACACGACGTTGATCTCGCTTGAAAACGGAACACGTTCTGTTTTTATAATATCGTTTGATTTGCTGCTGTCACAGTGCATGGCGTTGCCACTAGAACACACATAGAACATTTGCAAGCATAGCCAGACTTTTAAGGATTACACGATGCTTGTAAGCGATTAATCGTATAAAAATTTATTTAACTTCGATTTCACAAAATGTATTAAAATTTACAACTATATGTAAATCGATCGCAAAATAATTTGCACTGAAATGGAAAGTTATTAAATAACAAAATAAAAATGTTTTACAAAATACATTGAGGTTGGTTTAGAAATTTTAGTTATTTTTAAAAAATATTTAATTTATAGTGAAACAGCATAAAATGTTTATAAGCTGGCAACGCTGAGCATATGATTGTTTTGTTAGCAATTTGGCGGATTTGCATTTACAGCTTTGCTCAAAATGTCGCAAACCGCAGAACATTGTCATTTGTTTGTATATAGAATATTGGTTATAGTCAAATTAATAACATTAACTCCGTTTGCAGCTGTAAAGTGGAACCATTCAAATACACGTGCCCCAAATGCAATGCAATTTATTGCAGCGTCGCCTGCTACAAATCAAAAGAGCATTTGCAATGCTCCGAACAATTCTTCAAATCTTGCATTCAGGACGAATTAGCCAGTGCAACAAGAACGACGCTCGAAAGTCAGCAGGATATGCGTAAAATCTATGACATACTAAAGCGTATGCGTGAATCTGATGCCGGCTTTAAACCCGAAGATTTCGATGCTGATGGATTGGATAATCCTTTGGATTCCGATGATGAGGCGCAAGGACAACAAAGTGGGCAGGATGAGGAGGAGGGTGAGGATGGCGATGCTGATGAGCAACAAATAGCAGATGAGCCAACGGAAGTGGTGGATATTGCAGCACGTCTCAAGGGAATCGATATAAATGATGCGGATGAAGTCTGGAGCAGATTGACGACAGATGAGCAATTGGAATTTCAGAAACTAATTGACAGTGGCAACATTATGCATTTAGTGCCAGATTACAAGCCCTGGTGGGCGCGCAAAAACTCAAAAATTGTAGTGCTAAGCGAGGCTAAGAAGGATGATATGCCAGAAATACACAAAAACATACCCAAATTTAAGGATCTGTGCAAAAAAACGCCATCGGCCTGCGTGCACTACAATCTGTGGAACATGTTGGGCGCCTATGCATGTGTGGCACGCTACTTCAACGGTGAACAGCGCACGAATCCCAGCGAGGCAGTTGCTCAACTTGTCAATTTAAGTGCAACGCTGAAATACAACACAAATTACGAGGATGCTGAGGATGCAGTCATATCCGTGGAAATGGAGGCAAGCACCACGCATGGAAATACACCCGAAAATTTGTTGGTGGAGAGTCGCGAGTTGTTACTGGAGGATGTGCGTCAATTGATGGCCAGCAGGCAACATAAACTGGCTGCCTTAAGCGATATTCTTTATCTTCTGCAGCTGTCCAAGAAGCGAACGCATCTCGATGAGACGAAATTTCAAAAGTTATTCGCTTTGCGACATGGAAGCGTGGAATTAAATCGCCCCAAATTAGGCCAACTAATCAAGAAATTGGAATTTATGCTCGCCTATGTGGCGAGGGAGGACTAAATAATCCCTTGAATTTGTTGTTAAATAAAATTAGTTTCAAATATTTTTGTTTGTTTCTGTTTTGCATATATTTTCTAACAAATTAAATATGAGGCTCTGGAAATTGTACATGCTTGTAAGTAATTTGAACTTAAAATTATTTAATTATAAAAGTTGCAAATTTAAATTGACAAATTTGTTTAAACTAATTTTAAATATAACAGAGCACTTAAAGGTCTGGCAGGCTGTCAACTAAATCGCACGGTGTGTGAGCCACGACATCACGACAGCACTTCTTAAGGCATAAATTTGTTAGATTCGCGTTGCGTAGATCCGGCAACGCTGTTCGTGATTCAACTAATTAAAACTGACAAATATAGTTCAATTACTAAAATATAGTGTACTCAAAACAGATGTGTGATCATTATATAAGAACAATATTTTTAACTAAATTTACTAAATTTTGAGTTGAGTAGATCCGGCAGCTCCGTTAGTGATTCTACTGATTTTTGGGACAACAAGCTACCAATGAAATATCAAATGAGACTTTTGCACTGACACATTTAATAGTTCTATAAATTACAAATAATATGTTAATATTTTGCCAGTCAATGCAATTGGCAGTCGACTGTTAATCATTGCATGTTTTAAACCTCCAAGCAGGTGTCATCAGGGCACATGAGACAACAGTTCACCGCGCAATGAACTAGTGACAAACTGCAGCCCTTGTCCAGCTCACAGTCAAGTTGTTGCTTTGCCAGCCCTGCTAGTTTTTTAGTTGGCGATTTCAGACACACACGCAAGTTGTTGTAGTGCTTTTTACGGCTATTTTGTTTTTTTGGTATGTCTCGATTTAACCAATTCAAAGTCCTAATCATCTGCCATAAATATGCAAAATATTACAAAAAAAAAAAACAGCAAGAAAGCAAGGAGCAATAAGAACATTTAACATAGAATTTAGTGAGAACGCGTTTCGTTTTCTCTGGGTGTTGACAGCGGGGTGCGGTGCTTGTGTAGCGGAATTTGTGTGTTTATTGCATATGTTTGTATGCGTGTAGGTCTAACTGTCTGTTATAGTGTAAGTGTGTGTGTGAAGTGTTCTTCTTCGCTGCGCGCTGAATTAGTGCAAAAAAAGGAAACAATTTAAGTGCGACTGTGTGTGTGTTTTTTAAACAAAACATTTAATTGCTTGGAAAAATGTGTGGGTTTTGCGAACTTATGTAAGCTTAACTAAGATACAGGTGCAAATATTTGTTTGAAATACGTAAAAATGTTCAATCTTTGAGGCCAGATAAACGAGTTTCAAGCCTTATCTTTTTCCTTAAGTGTGTGTGTGCGCTTACTTTACCTGGCTGTGTGTGGTTGTTACTGTTGTTGTTGCTTTTCGGCTTGCTTATCTATCTTTACAAATATGCGAACTATGCTTCAACCAGTTTTTTTTAAAACGTTGTGGTGAAAATTTGTACTGACCTGACCGCAACAACAATAACAGCAACATGACTGCATTTGGTTAAATTGTCCATATTTATATCAATACAACCAGAAAAAAATATCGTTGCCAGATCGCTTGATAATGACGATGTCGAAAGCAAAAGCTAAGCTTGATCCAGACGCCCAAATTGGCATGCACACACACACACGGATATGTTTGCCCATTTTATGGATGGAGTGGGGCTGCTCGGCGAACGACAGCAAATGCCGGCAGTTAGTGACCGTCTGGCAGTCTGCATGCCGCAGCCATTGATAACATTTTGTTTGTATGTGGGTGTGTGTGTGTATGTATGGACATGCAATACATGTGCCTGTATTTGCATTGTTTACAAACAGCTGATAGGGATTTTTGTTTTTTTTCTAGTATTGCCTTCACTAAAAATAATTCAAAAAATCAATTTCGTTAAGTTTAAATTTAATTATTAATGTATAAATGAAGTCCCACAACTTAAACGTTATCGATATGCACTCAGTTATTAAAAAAAGGGTAGAAATCTAAAAGGGGCGCCAAATTTTATATTTTATATTCCTTTTCGAATTCAAATTCGATGTTCAATTTAATTTCTTGATTTGTTTGTGTTTTCAATGATAAATTGAGAAATTGCTGCTAAATTTGACTGTTAATGAAATCTTTTTCAGTTAGCTAAGGTGTTGTCGATTTTTATCGTATAATCGTACAATATGATATCATATTATAAACAGGTGTACAACTGAGAAAATAGTAATATCTTGTTTTCTTATATATAGCTTTCAATCTGCGGTCACAGTTAGTAAAGTAATCGACTCACTTCTACACTGTTCTTTGTGATGCATACTAAATAACTTGTAAATGATTTCAGATAAATATTAATAGAATTATAAATGAAAGAAATATCAAACCAAGATCCGATCGAGCTTGCGTCATTTGTATATCCTAACAGATGATATTATAAACAATAAATGTCACTGCAGCAAGGGTATTAATCAATCGAATAGCTGTGTTTTAAAGATGATTTTTATTTATTTTTTTTAGCTTTTTTTAATCGATGGGTTGCATTGTAATGAATGCTCTCATCCAGCAGATGAGTCTTAGTAGCCAAGTGTTGCATAACTGGTTCTTAGCTAGCTGGTTTCATCTGACTGCGATGATGATGATGAAAATTTTAAGCTACGTCATTTTGCATACACAAATCTTGAATCTGTTGTTCTTGTTGCTTCTTTCTGTGCCTTATAGCATTGTTGGTAGATAAATGAGTATCTAAATATCTTATTATTGTTATCGTATAATCTTGGAACAGGAAATGTCCCACCACAGCGATGATCAGCTTCTGCAGGCTGGAAGTGATTCCTTCTGGGAGCCTGGCAATTATAAACGAACCACCAAACGCATCGAAGATAGCTACAAGTGAGTAATGCACAAAAGGCAAATCTCAAATCAAAACACAACACTGCCCTGTCTACTTGGGTCATTGCCAGCAATAACAAAAAAAAATGTACAACTTAAATAACCGGTTATTGACATGTCTCTTTTTTTTTTTTTTTTGTATACTCGCTCTCTCTTTTCTGCTCTCCTCACTATTTATGTTTGATGGCGCATCCACTCATCTGTCGGCACTCGGCACAGACTCTGCAATGACCTACAGCAACTGATACAGGAGCGCGCCGACATTGAAAAGGGATATGCAAAAAGTTTGCGCACCTGGTCAAAGAAATGGGGTGAACTCATTGAGAAAGGTAAGTGCGGCCAGCAGACACACTTCTTCTACTCAAGGCTAATTTAAATATTTATTATTTGACTATTAAAATGATAAATTAATAAGTGCGCTTAATGTAATAAATTTGAGTGACTGTATTAAAAGTATAATAGATAAGACTGTTCTAATTGAAAGTGACTGTATAACACTTAAAAGTGTTCTAATTGAAAGTGCACAGCTGGCATATACTCTTTCTGATATTGATACTCATGAAAATTCTTCATACAGATTTTCATGCATACATACACACATCCATACATACATTCATACATACATACGTATAGGTGCATGCGTTTTGGGGGTCGAAGATGCTGTTTTTTGTACAACTTCATTTTTTTTTCTCTTTTAACCACTTTCCTAAAATATATATATATATATATATATATGTATGTATGTATGTATGTTGACCGTGTTATATGTTTACACATTCATTCACGCCTGCTTTGAAGGCCCATTGGAGCAGCAACAACAACAGCAGCCGCAGAAGCAGCGATGACCCGTTGCCAGCGCCAGCGTCAATTGACAACATACTGTTATTCTTCTTCTTGTCATATTCGTGTACATTATTCGTGTACTGCGCATTGTTGTTCTTTTTGTTGACGTTGTTCTTATTGTTGTTCTGGCGATAAGTGGCTTAAGCTATTAATGGGCTTTTTGTTGCGACTTTTTTTGCTCATTTTATTTTTGTTTTCTGTTTTTTTACCTGTTGTCTTCATCTCCATTGTCGCACTGTGGTCCTAAATAACATAAAAAAAAAACAACATTTTACATTCCACAAGTTGTCAGGTGTTAAAACAAATACAATATATAAAATGCTATAAAAGTATAAAAAACAGGAATTTTAGTCTATTCTAACTTTGCTTTTATCAATCAATCAATGAATCTGCTAAGCTGTATATATAAATATAAATAATTCCATTAAAAATATTGCAAATATCCCAGTAATTTGAGGAGTTTTCCAAATCGAGCTGTAAGCGGAGCTTTTCTTATGTTTTTTTTGCAATCGAATGGAATGCCAAATTGGCCTATTTAAAGCCAAAATGTCACTGCTCCGATTTCAGCCATTTTTGTCACAATTTGCGTGCCAGTGTCCGTTTTGTTGTTGTGTTCCTCTTGTGTGAAATGAAATCGAGTACAGAGTGTAATACTTTTTTTTATATTGTTTTTGTTGTTAACAATTTTTGCTTCTGTTGTTGTTGCTATTCTTACTGTAGTTGTTATGCCCATCGCCATCGCCAACGCCTTTGCTTTCTGCACTCAGTCCACTTTCACAGTAAGCATGACGAACGAACTGACATATAGACGGACGAATAGCAATTGCGGACAGATATTTATACACTTAAAAAAAAGCACATATCATATGAATGAATTTAAATTACTTAATTTAAATTTCTCAAATACTCAACATAATTACTTGAATTTTTTATTATACTATGCATTTGCCAAAAAAATTGTTATTTGTGGAAAAAAAGAGGTATAAAATAATTTCTCTGCGTGTTAAAAAGCGGCTTCTACGGAATTTGCCTAGTTGCGTCCAGTCAAAGTTATAAGCAGTCTTTTGCAGGGGATGGGAGAAGGGGGCCCTGGCGGATCCCCGAAGACCCACTCAACCAGCCAATTGACGAGAGTAGCAGAAAAAAACAAAAACAAAACAAACCGGCACCAAAGCGTCGCGCAAAATGGTTTCAAAAATCAATGCGATGAGCGAGAAAAATAGAACGTGTTTATTTTTTTCTGTGCTAAGCGCTTCAATTTATCTGTGTGTGTGTGTGTGTATGGTGGGCGCCAATTGAGAATAGTTGAGTATGTAGCGGCCCGTTAGTAAATCGAGAAATCGAGTTTCGTGCATTCCAAATTTTGCAAGTGGCCACCGCATAAATTTTATTAAGGTTTTTCATTTATGTTTGTTAGCACACAATAAATAAGAAATGTATTCAAAAAATGTGCCTCACGCACGCACCACACACACTTCCACATAAACAATCACATTCTTGAGCTGATTAGATAAAACGGCCATTCAAGAAGCGTTTAACGCTTCGATGACATCAGCAACGACGAGGGGGCAACAACAATCGAAATGCTTGAAAATGTGTTGAATAATGACACATAATAATAATGGCCTCTAAAGATGTGACCAGGCTGGTTAATAATTAATTACAATTGCTTACACATAATCTAGCTATATTTACTACTAGCCATTTTTTCGTTCTTTTTATACACTGAACCCATTAAAAATGGTCTTGTGCAAATGCATGTAACCGGCAGCAGGAAGTATCACCGACTTCATAAAGTTTATATATTCTTGATCAAGATCAACAGCCGAGTCGATATAGCCATGTCCCTCTGTTCGTCTGTCTGTATAAACACGCTGATCTCTTCCAATTAACACAAGATATGTATAATATTGCTCAACTGCCCAAATTTCATCAATATCAGATAAGAAACACCCAAGTATTGCTAAAAATTATATTCTCATATTGATTACATTTCTATCAACAGCCGCAAGCATTTTCTATATGCATAAATATGCGAGCGCATGTGTGAGAAAGAGATGCCATGATAATCGCTGCGAGGGTAAATATGTTTTATGTGTATTCTGAAGATCACCGTTACATACGTATGTATGTATATACACGTGTTGCTAGCCAGCCAATTAGGGATCAGTTCGGTCTTGTGAATAAAAACTTACTCGGCATTCGTTCTTTTTCTATTTATGGTTGCTATAACAAATGACATAGCCTGCTCATATCTGGGGGCAAAACATTTTAAAGGGAAATTTGCCACTAAAATTAATATTTATTTTTACCAACTGGGTATCATAGGCATATCGTAGTCGAGATTACTCGACTACAGAATTCTTACTTGTGTTGTCTGATTAAGTGATTTTTATTTGTTATGTTAGGAATATATTAAAACTCCTTTAATATTCTGTTGATTTACAGGACCCGAATACGGCACCTCAGAGGCGGCATGGAAGGGTGTATTGACTGAGTCCGAACGATTATCCGATGTACATATGAAGATCAAGGATAATCTGTGCAATGATGTCAACTGTCAGATAAAGACGTGGCAAAAGGATAACTATCATCACACGTTGATGCAGATCAAGGAGCGGAAGGATATGGAGGATCTTTTCAAGAAGGCACAGAAACCGTGGGCTAAACTATTGGCCAAAGTGGAGAAGGCCAAAGCAGATTATCATTCAGCATGCAAAACGGAGCGCAGCGCCACCAATCAAGAGCGCAACGCCAATGCGGACAGCTCACTGTCACCCGATCAGGTTAGCTATATATACTAATATATATATATATATATATCGATTGACAGACAGACGACAGTTGTATGGCTTTGTTGAATATATATTAAATGCATTTGTTGGTTTTATATTGCAGGTGAAAAAGATGCACGATCGTGTGCAAAAGACCAAAGATCAAGTGCAAAAGTGCCGCGAGAGATATGAGCAGGCCATTAGTGAAATAACCAAATATAATTCCGTTTACATTGAGGATATGACATCCGTATTTGAGAAGTGCCAAACCATGGAGAAGACACGACTGCAGTTCTTTAAGGAAGTGCTATTTAATGTGCACGCGTCTCTCGATCCGACCAAAGTGCAAAGGTTAGCCCTACAAAACTTGTTACACAGCTATATCAAAGTTGTTTTCTAACAGATAGATGATTATATATATGTATATATAAATTTTCCATTAATATGTCGAACTATATTGCAAAAGTCTATTCCCATAAATGTGTCAATTGTGGGGTTTGAGTCTTAAAATTAAGAATGTAGTTTCTCCTATATTGTAATTAACAGCTTTGTTCATATTCAGATTTTCTAGTGCAAGTTTTTGAAACTAGTCGACATAAAGTGAACCTTCAATTAGTACTTCTAGCGTTACACAAAAAAATCGATATCAATATTTACTTTTCTTAAGTGTATCTTCTTCACTATAGAAATTTAATGTTTATTTTTAAATTTTTTATTTTAAACGTATTTTCAAATTAATTTTTTAAACACATTTTTTAACTCATGAAAGGACTAAGTTAATTTGTTTTATATGTTTTAGGAATATATTAAAACTCTTTCAATACTTTAGTTAACTTATTTTAGATAAGAGCGTATTTGTGTGGGTTTGAGAGAGACCCAAATCCCACATGGAATATTAGTCTCTTGTTACTTAAGAAACTATCTTTCGTAGTGCTTATCAGAGAGATAATATGAAATAAAATAGCTACTTTAATTCAGAACTGAGAAATAGATATATTTTATTTTAAATTATAATTTAAATTTTTTATCTCTTTGTTGACAGCCTGCCCCAGATCTATGAAGAATTTTATCATACAATTAACAATGCGGACCAACAAAAGGACTTAAAATGGTGGTCAAATAATCATGGCATTAACATGGCCATGAACTGGCCGGCATTTGTGGTGAGTGAGACAGGCTGAGTAAAAAGTCAGTTAAATGTGAATTTAATGCGATGAAACTTGATTTGCAGGAATACACGGAGGAGTTCCGTGACATAGCCAAGGGAAACAAATCAAAAGAGGCGCTGCCTGCTGCACCCATAACTCTCATCAATCAGCGCCCCGTCGCCGAAGATGTGCACGTAAGAATTGAAGAACATCGGTGAAATCGCTTAAAAATTCTAATAATTATTTTATTTTGTGGCCACGAACAGGAATACCCCACAACAAATAGTCTAAAGAAGAACGCGAGCCTCAATAGTAAAGCGAGCGGACGAAGCAGCAGCCAGCAGGAACAACAAGTAACACAAACCTCTGCCACAACAGTCGAAACCAAATCAACGGTGTCGACAACTTCCGCTGCCGCAGCCGGTGCCGGTGCTGCGACAACAGCCGCCGCATCAGCAGCGACGGCAGCAGCAGCATCTAATCGCAACGCGAGCGTAACGTAAGTTTTTTGTGTATGTGCGAGTGTGTGTAGATATTGTTGTTTTAGATTACACTCGAGTGGTCAACTAACGCTCATTATGTCTGTTGTTCATTGCTCATTATACCCTGTAACATTTTGAATTGATTGCAGAGAGTGGGTAGCATCGCTATCATCATAAGTTATGCAACATAACTTGAGAGTTATTTTATATTATTATTAATTATATGCAAGCCGAATTTTTAAAAATATATTTTTATAGATCAATTGAAAATACTCATTTCCGACAACCGATTTGTACTCAGAAAATCTAGCAAAAAATTAACAAAGAGCCAGCAATGGAAACTATAGATTCGGCCCTAGATTAATACTAAATTTAATTCATTTTAATATGTTATATGTATACATATATATTACCTTTTTATGTATATATTATTTGATCAATAATTTTCGATATCGAACACAGTTCGCCAGCATATCTTAAAAGAGGTGTACAATTTTTATATTCCTTAACACGAAATAAAAATGTAATCTTTTGATTTGATTAGACAATGATTTGAATGTTAAATTAGACATTTTAATATCCGCAATGACCGGGTATCTTTTGGTCGTTCAATCAGCGACTAGAGAGCACTTTTACTTGTTTTCATTGAACTAATTGATTTCAATTTACATGCAACACAACGACACAACTACAAACAGCAATGGCAACGGCAAAGTGGACGCCAATCCATTCGACGAGGAGGAGGAATGGGATGAGGGCGACAATGTGCTGGTGGACAACGGTGAGCCGGGAGTGCCCGTGAAGGCCTTATATGACTATGACGGCGCTGAAAGCGACGAGCTCACGTTCAAGCAAGGTATATATATATATATATATATAGATATCTATTGATATCATACGATCTATGATAAGTGTCTGTTACACAATCATAATCTGTTATTATTTGCTTACCCAGGTGAGGTCTTTGAGAAACTGGAGGATGAGGATGAGCAGGGCTGGTGCAAGGGACGCATGAATGGACGTGTCGGCCTTTATCCGGCGAATTATGTGGAAATCTTTCACTCATAAAGTGGACGGATTGAAAAAGGGCACGAATTGCGATTAGTAGAAGTAGTGGTTGATTGAACTAATGTCAGGTCACACAGACATTTGAATGAATATATGAATATATATTTATATATATATATATATATATATATGTATATATACATAGATATATATAGAAAAGATTCACAGATAGAATGTACTACAGTAAACACAGTCGTTGGATGAGAACTATTATCGTATGTATTAGAATTTGTTATGAGCAATTTTTTGCCAAAACACCATCATGAGGTGTGTTTGGCATCAACTTATATATTAGGCATTGAATTTGTATTTGTATTCAACAAAAAAGGGCAACCCAAACCAACCAACAAAAAAAAAAACAAACAAAAAATCAAAAGGAACACGGAAAACCACTCACCCACAGTAGAACTGAAAGAAAATGGCGTAGAAGAAACCGGAAGATGGAAACAATCAAGAAACCGAATACAGAATACAGATATAAAATAGATAAAAATGAAGCAAAAAGCGTCAATCAGAACAACATGTGTAAAACGTTAAATGTATGAAATAATATTACAAACATTATTACATATTGTATTATGCTATAGCCACAACCGAAATGAGAATGATATAATGTGCTTTTTTATAAGAGTGTGCGTGCATTTTATACTGGTTTCATCTTGGCCTGTTGTTCAACTTTTTGGTGACACAAGGCACAGTCAAGACCGGCCTGCGCACACTCTTTAAAATGCATATTACAACAATAACAAAATATGTGCGTAGTATTTGTAATGCGTTTCATGAACATTTTTTATTATTTATGAAGTTTTATGTATACTTGTGTTATAAAAAGTATACGTATATTATTGTATATGTACATTTTTAAATGACTTAAATTATTGAAATAAAACAACAAAAATGCAAAAAACGAATAACAATCAAAATGCATTTTAATTCTGAAGTGTTGCAAACTGATCATTTTAATTTAAGCTCTTGCGAATTTAAATCGATTGCCAAAAGCAATAACTTTTTAGTCATTGTTTTAAATAACTTAAGTTATTAAAAAAAACTCAACCAAAATTCAACAAACGTATAATAAAATAAATATTTTAATTTAAATTGTATTTTTCATAAAATATAAAAAGTTTGTAGCTGAACCGATTTGAAAATCAATATGAATTTTACATGGATTTTTGAAAATAAAATAATAAATATATAAGTCTAATAATAATCAAGGATTGTTTTAACTCAAATTATATTTTAAATGGGTTGTTTAATTTGATGGGAAGCGAAACCCCGCATTGGACCTTGATCAAAACTATAAAGTTTTGCCCATGATTTAAATTAAAAACAATTAAAAACGAACAACAATTAAAGTGCATTTTAGCTATATTCACATACATTTTAAATGTTTGTTTCGACTAATGGAAATCGAATATTCTGATTTAAGCTTTATCAAAGCTGAGCAATTCAAATGTATTTTAATTTTTATTATGTTTTGAAAAATTGATTTGTAGAAAATAATAACTATACAGCGGCAATTATTTTTTAGTCATTGATTTAAAATAAAAACCGTAAAAAATGAGTATCAAAGTATTTTTGAAGCCTAATTATATTTTGGGCGGTTTTTTTTACTGATAGCAAGCGAAAATTCGGATAGAATTCCAATATGTTTTTTTAATATATATATTATTTATCTAACAATGAATGGCTTTTGGTTTTATGCAAATTAAACACAATTGCCTTTTAATCACTTGTTTCTAAAAATTTTGTTAGTTATTTCTAAAATCGTTGCTTAGTCAGAATGCATGCAATATGCATGCATAATTAATGAATAAGTTAAACTTTTTGCTTGCTCAGAGAATCGTGTAAATTATTTTCGCTATTATCTATTGGGGTGTGTCATAATTGTGACGTTAGCATTTTGTATTTATCTGCTCTCACAAAGAGTATTGTAATTTTATAGTAAAGTGTGGGAATATCTATTTGACGGGTAAATTATATATTATAATGTAAACGTTTCGATATATATATTCTTATATACGATTTGTGTTAATTGAATGTGTCATCATTTTGTTGTGAAGTTTGTAGCTTATTAAAAATTGTTAAATATATGGGTTAAAGCATTCCTGGCAGCTGGTGAGTATGATCGCAAAACCTATCACGTAAGTTAAAAAAGTCACCGACTCGAGGACAAACCGATTTTTTCGTTTGTAAGAAACCTACCTGGAGGCTTTAAAATCAATCAATAATTTCGAAGTCATTTTCTTTAAATTAATTCCTCTTAAGCACAGTGGTCTTTGTTAAAATTGCGTAGTTGAAATATTTTACTATTCAAAATTTATTATATTTTTTATTCTCAATGTGTAACAAAAAAATATAAAAAAAAATCCGATTATTATAGTTAAAAGTTTTATTTAAGAGTTTTGCTTTTTATTGAACTTTAGCCGCTATTTTATTTGTAGAGCAATGAAGATGAATTTGTAGGGCAAGTAAGATGTTGGCAAGTTGGCATCGAATCGAAAAAAGGGTATGTAATAGTCGGTGTGCAGTTTTTGGTAGGTCAGTTATGTTATTAGTTGGCTTATACATAAGGCCAATTGTACGTGATATTGTCGATTCTGATGACAAAAAAAAAAAAGAAGCAAATTGTGCTGAGCACAATGCAACAAAACTTAGTAATTTCTTTAAACAATTTCATTTATGTTTATTTACCTTACACTTGCAGCAATAATATCATATAATAAGTGTTATCTACAAATAAATACTTGTACATATTTCTATGAAATGATTCGAGCAGCAGCTGCAACAACGTTTATGCGATAAATACTTGTATCTGGAGTCGAAACTAAAGAGTGCCTAGGAACATGAAGTAATCTACGTTCCAAAGCCAGCAGTTTCAAACGCGAAGCCATCGTGGTCGGAGCTCTGAACAGAAACACGCGAGATTACATACAAATGTATATATGTAAATATATATATATATATATAAAAATAGCGATATGTCAAAAATCAAGTATCAACTCATTCCAACGGAAGTGACTCCATTGGGCGAAAGATCTGGCGCACATAGATTTCTCAAAATCGGTGGAATATGTGCCACATTTTGGCTAATTATCTGTTATAGCAATTGGACAACTAGTGCTAATATCACACCCAGTAAAACCTCGTTGCCGCCCAACGAAACGGACTTAACCTACTTGCAGGGGGATGCGGGCGATAAGGATAATAACTTGAATCGGTCAGTGTCAGTTGTGCATCTGCAAATAGAAACTTCAACACATTTGAATCCTAATATAAGCTTGGGTAAATATAATTATATATTTAGTCTTTATGTATATATATATATATATATATACTTATGATATTTGTATGATGTTTGAGGTCCCAACATATTGGATAATTATTTTGTGTACACCTCACATTGTCGCATGCCGGCCCCTAATCCCTTCACCAAGGATGTGCTCAATATTTTCAAAAAGGTGCAATACGCAACTTGTGATAGGAGTAAGGTCTTCCTATCGGTGGACTATGATGACCGAATAGGACGCTATAAATTCCATATAAATGATAAAAAAATCAAATGTTGTTACCGAAAAATTCAACGCGATGGCAAAGGAGCCGAAGCAGATATAGATTACAAGTAAGAATGGCCACCTTATCCACATCCAAATGTTATCTAAATCAAATTCGAATATCATTTGTAGACAGGCTTCATGCAGCAATATCAAACATGACTCTTTGGTGCCTGGAGATGTGGATGCTGCCGTTATCGAATGCCGTCGACAGAAACGACTGTTGCAACACGATGCCTTTGGATTTGTGCAACCAAAGCAACAACTTATGAATAACTCATTTCCGAATGAAACCTATAAGAGTAGACCCAGTGTCCTGCTGTGGGGCATTGATTCCATGTCTCGCATGAACTTTGAGCGGACCATGCCTCTAATGTTCAAGTATCTAAGGGAGAAGAATTGGTTCGAGTTGAGGGGCTACAATAAGGTTAGTAAAGCCTAAGATTACTAAATTACTAAGCTCGAGAAAAAACCCGTTTTGAATATTCCTAAAAAGCGAACAATGATTTTTTGAAATCTAAAATTTCAAAAATATACATTCTCATTATTCCAATGGGTTGTTATTATTAAGAAAACAAATTTTTAATACCTTGCCTTGTTGTCGTTTTCAGGGTTTGCATTTCTTAATTTCTGAGTGGATTCTTTAACAATTTAGAAAAAAATTTGATATATATTTAAACTTACACAACAGGTAAACACATAATATTCGAGGAAGCAAATTTTATTACTTTGATTCTGAATTTGAGAAGGAATTTTTTCCAAGCCTTGCATTATTTCGACATACAAATAAATTTCCAAATGATAGGAAAAGTTTCTAAAAACAAAAAAGTTAAAAAAACACACACGATGTTTGTGATAAGCCTTTTCAAAATCAAGAAAGACTTTTAAAATTATAAAGCAATTTTCTAAATTTCTGGTTAATTTTTGTTCTGAGCGCATTGGTTAAAGATTCTTTTTTGCCTTGATCTAATTGTTTTTTTTTTATAGATGGGCGATAATACATTTCCCAATTTGATGGCTCTGCTGACTGGCTTCAATAGCACAAGATCATATTCGGTGTGTCGACCAATTGAAGTGGGAGGCATGGATGAGTGTCCCCTTATGTGGAAGGACTACAAGAAGCTTGGTTACGTCACAGCCTATGGCGAGGATTGGGCGAAATTCGCAACGTTCAACTACCACAAGAAGGGATTCCTTAAGCCACCAACGGATTACTATCCGCGTCCTCTGATGCTGGCCGCTGAGAATGAGCTGAAGAAAGTTGTAATTTCATCAATACCCTACTGTTTGGGCCATCGCCACTATGCGGAATATATTTACGATTTTGCAACACAGTTCACAAAGATCTACAGGAATCAGTCGACCTTTGGCATGTTCTGGACGAACTCCTTCAGTCACAATGACTTTTCGCTGCCCTCCTCCATGGATGCTAAGATGTTGGAATATATGCGAAAACTGAACGAGAGTAGCGTGCTTGAAAAGTCGATAGTGATTTTCTTCAGTGATCATGGTATGCGTTTTGGCCCATTGCGAAGTTTGGACAGTGGCTTTCTTGAGGAAAGGATGCCCATTATTTACATCTGGCTCCCCCAGTGGTTTAAGGATAAATATCCTGAATTCGCGCATAATTTGCACTCGAATAGGAACCGCCTAACTTCTCCATATGATATATATGCCACTCTAAAGCACATTCTGCAACTGGAGACGCCACTAGCTAAGCTACCACGTCCCGAAGGATGTCCCAGCTGCCACAGTTTGTTCCACGAAGTGGCCGAGACGAGAGATTGCAACGATACGGGAATAAGTGATCATTGGTGCACTTGCCACACCTTTAGTTATAATTCGAAGAGTGATGATCATATCAAGGAGGTGGCACAACAGTTAATCGATGCCACAAATGATTACCTTGCTGCCAATAATCTAACTAAATTGTGTCAGACATTAAAACTCTCAAATATTGAGTCGGCGCAGCGAAAAATCGGCCTGAAAGCCAAGAAGCACGAGTCCTATCTGGTTAGATACGAGGCTGAACCAGAGAAGGCGCTCTTTGAGGCATCCGCAGATTGGTATAATAATACCAGAAAGATGTCCATTCATGTGCCCGATATAAGTCGGTTAGATTCCTATAGTAAATTAGCCGAGTGCGTTGAGGATAATATTGCCAAAAAGTTTTGCATTTGCTATCCTGAAACCCTGATCCCTGATCCCATTACAAAAAAAGATAAAGTATAAAATGAATATGTGGAACAGTATGTTTCATGCATTTATGCATGCAATTATGGCCCCATAGAGTGTATATATATATATTCTTGATTAGGATCAAAAGCCGAATCGACTTAGCCATGTCCGTCAGTCCGTTCTCAGAGGCTATATGAGCTAGATATATCAAATTTGGAATATAACCTTTTTGTATACCTTACGTAGATCAAGTTTATTTAATCGATAACTGCCTCAGTTGTATATCGATACAAATCGATTTCCGAAATAGACACAATTATAAATCTGTGCTGCTTTTCAATTTGTGTATTATTATTTAGATTAACTGTTAAAAAATATCAGCAGACCTACTGTGTAGGGTTCAGCAGGGTATCTCATAGTCGAGCTATCTTGACTCAAACATACGATTTGTTTTAACAATAATCAATTTTTTTTACAGCTACTTAAGAACGTTTTAGAGATTGTAAGTCTCAGTTTAAGATTGTTACTTAAGATTTTCGATACTAGAATTAATGAATTTTATTAACTTTGTACATAGAATAAAATTCAAAAATACAATTAATATTTGTAGAATAACAACCATATGGCCATAATCAATGACTCTTTTAAGTTAATGTTTTGATTTTTATGATAAGATAAATTGGGGGCTTTCAAAACAACTGTGATAAGAGTGATTTATTTTTATGCAAAATTCGGTTACAGCCCAAAATGTTTTATGGCTGATAACCCACAATCAGTTAACCAGTTGGCAGTTGGCAGTTGAATTTGATGCATGACGAGTTTCAACAAAGAAAATGAGTTTTATATCGATGACCAAAGTGAAATATCATTAAATCAAACCGGTAGACAAGGCATTAAATGAAAAAAATGCACTCTTCAAAACACCTTAAAAATTCTACTGACTGCTGCAATACTGCTGCTGATTATTATATTATATAATATTATAAATATATTATAATTATTGTTTTGTTAATGCAACTGAAAGATTCGCATAAGTTGCACAAGTCACAAAAGTGAGGATCTAATCACCCATAAATATCATCAAAACGCAGCTATGGTCTGCATCTGAACGAGGTGAATATCACATATAAGCAAATCTTGCGTTCCAGCACGGACACCAATGCGGACAGCCAGTTTCAGTAAGTGTTCGAAGTAACTCCAACAATAAATCGAATTTAATTTAATATTAATTTTTAATTGCTGCCATGTAGCAGCTTTTATCAGGTCTTTAACTCATTTCGGAATGAATCCTTTAGGAGTGGACCCAGTGTCCTGCTGTGGGGTATTGCAGGGAGGCGGGCATTGCAGATTATTGGTGCACTTGCCAAGAATTCGAAGAGATCTCGAAAAGCGATCCCAGAGCAAAAATTATGGCCGAGCAGCTGATAGAAAGCACAAATCATTATTTGGCAGCTAATAAATTGTCGGGTATTTGTCAGAAATTGCAGCTAAATAAATTTAAGTCGGTGCAACAGAAAGTGGTGCAAGGATCAAACGAGTCGGAGTCGTATCTGGTCAGATACGAGGCGAAGCAGGCCAAGGCCATATTTGAGGTCTGGGCACAGTGGAACAATGCGACACAAAAGATCTCAACGAAGGTGACTCGGATTAGTCGTCTGACGAGCTATCAGAAATACGCTGGATGTGTAAGCGATGCTGTTGCCAAGAAGTACTGCATCTGCTGGACAAAATAATTAACCCCAATCAACCCTGGGCAATTCTGTCTGAATGGATTGGAGTACCGCAAGGACCACAGCACAAGAAATGCATCTGCATCTGCAGTTGTATCTGTATCTGTAACTGCATTCATCATTACTTCAATCCTATCTTCACTTCCGATCTCACCCTTGGCCAAAACGGTCTATTTTAATTTGTTGCCAAATTAGTTGACAATTATATGACAATTACAAAATGATAATTGCCGCAATAACAGCGATTGAAAAACAGCTGTTTTTAGTTGAGTTTTTCTTTTGTTTGCAATCTTATCATTATTAACATATTACCTGTCGGAGATAAGTTTATTACTACAACTAAAATAGAGCAAAGAAAATGTATATATAAATAAATTTAATTTTATGATGTTTTCTATCATAAGATTAAAATACGAATTTATAAACCAAATAAAAAGTCTATATCTGTCAAATCTTAAAATGCAAATGTTTATTAATAAATTCAAGTCAAATTTTATTTAGAAATGCATTTTTTAAATGTGTTGCATATATAAAAAATTAAACATAATTTTTTGGAGTGTAGTTTGATTCTTTCTCTCTTTCTTTATCAATGTGAACAAATGTGGGCAGCAGAAATTAATATTTATTTCAAAGATTATAATTCTGTTATCAATTTTATTAAGAGTTGTTTGTTGTTATTAACTATATTAAAGATAGAAAGAAATATCTCCCATTCCCTAATACAAAAATTCTTCAACAGCTTCAAAACTAATTTGTTATGGTCCAACTTAAAATTCGCTTATACTTTTAGGAAATTAATTTTCTAAAATATATGGGTAAAAATAAGGTTTAAAATTCTAAATTTCAGCATGGGTTTTTATACAAATTTTTGACTAGATGATTTCCTTTTGTTTTTAAATAAATAAGAAAGGACAAAAGTTGACAGGTATATAATTTAGACTGTCTATTGAAAAAGGAAGGTGTCTATTTGGTCCAGCCTTCAAATATATATATATATATATATATATATATAGATAATTGTCATTTGATATAATTTGCTACAACAAAGAAAAACCCCTTCACTGACAATTTCCTTCCGTTTCCATTTCAAATACATTTTAAAGTTGGATTCTCCTTGTACTTTCCTCTCGTCTAGTCTTGTTCTTGTTTGCAACTTATATGATCGGATTATCCGACGGATTAGGTGCAGATTTGCGCAAGCTCATTTGCCCAGACATTACAAATAAAATCATAAACATCGTCCTTTGTGAAAATAGTTTGCCGTCGGCAGTTTTATTTGTAATTTGATATTTTTGGTTGCATATGCAAACAATGGGAAAGCGGAAAAACAAATTATTCTTGACCATGAAAACAGCAACTATTGCGGAATCGGCTTAAGGATACACTCCCCCATCTTCCTCTCTCTCTCTCTCTCTCTCACTCTCTCTTTCTTTCTCTCTTCTTCCCTTTTTATTTGCGGTTTTCCGGCACGTGAATTACACAATTTTCATTGATGATTTTTACAACATAAATTTGCCTTAGACAAAAGGCTCTTGGCCACAGTATCCTGTACAGGATACCTCATGATATCCTTGTCGGCAAGGACTAGTGTGAGCCATGTGTGGGAATTTATTCAAACAAGTCAAAATTGCAGTTGCAAAGACCTTTTTATCTATAAGATCAAATTCCTCAAAATGTGATGTGTAATTAAATTTTGCATTAAAAGAGTTTCTTTTTAAATGTGAATATTAATACATTTTTTAAGCTAATTTTTATTTTGAGTTTTTTATAGTATACAAATTGGATTTTCTTAGCAACATCTCAATAAATATGTTGCCAGTTTATTCTTTATCATTTGTTTATTTGTAATTTAATAGTTCCAATATTAAGAACAAAAGAAAATCATATGTTTTAATAATTTTATATTTATTTATTTAAAAATGTTATGAAACATTTTTAAAGAATTTTATAACTTTGTTTTTCCTTCTTTGCTTTTTTATCTTAAATTTTCATTTATTGTGGACGGCTTAAAAATAAAATATACTTTTTTTGTAAAAATAATTATTTTTAAACTATTAAATAATTAAAATTAAATATCCAAAAAATTATTTTTATAACGGGCAAGAATTTTGTACAATTTTTTCCTACCATCGCTATAAATACGAAATAAAATAAATATAAATAGAAATGAGTTCACCTATGCAATGAGCACTGTTTCTTTTATATATATATATATACAAACATATATGTATATTTATATCCGTTTATATATTATTTTAACTAGGTCGGTATTATATATACATATGTATATTGGATCGGTTTTATGTGAACCACAAATTAAGCAGTCTTTAAAAAAGTGCATTTTCAAAACTCAAAATAAGCTCAGCAAAAAGTTGAACAATTTTGTAGTCATCAAAGAAACAAATAATATTTTCATTAAAAACATTATTTTATTAAACTGTACTAATAATAATATATATATTGTCTTCGATTGTTGCTTAAACATAGATTTACAAATAAACAAAATGTATTTACAAAGCAGACATAGAAGATGGACAGATCCTATCACACAAGTTACACAGTAACAGAATAACAATGAAGATTACACAATGACAATCATGTCCGGCTCCGGACTGGATGCATTTGATGAGAAGGTGGAATCGCAGCTTTCGTCCTTTTCGCGCTTCTCTCTTCGTTCACGAGCGCGACGATTCTGGAACCAGATCTTCACACGGGTGTTTGTCAACTCCAGTGATTCGGCCAATTTATTTGCATCCTCGGCGCTCAGATAATTGGACTCCTTGTAGGCGGACTCCAGCGCCTGCAGTTGACCGGGTGAGAAGGGTATCCTTGGCAGTCGTCCTGGCGTCCGTTTCGCGGGTCCTTGCCGCAGAGCCCGTGGCAATTTGGGTGGATGATAGCGTGTGTACTGCAGCCAATCGTACATGGGACCAGCTCCAGCATTTTCCAGCGGCGCAACTGGACTTGTCGCTCGCCGTCCATATGGATGATAAGGATGTGCCAGGCTAACGCCCAGTCTCTGAAGTATTCCAACGGAGGCATTGGTGCCCACAAATCTATCGCCAGCGCGATTCAATATATACTCAATGCTAAAATCACTCATACTGCGATCCTTGTGCGTCTCGCTGCAAACGGCTACTGTGCAGATCTCGGCGCATCCTGCGGCTATTTAAAGGACACCCTACACACAACCCAGCGCCATTTTGTGCAATCGCAGCCAGGCAGCCAGGCAGACAAACTGTTGCCATCCCTTTCTGGCCCATCATACGAATCACATTTTTTGGGCGAGCCAACGAGGCGTTTAATAGGCGTTGCCCCTCCCATCATCAACATCATCTGTAGTCAGGTCAGGTAGTCGGTTCATACATATGTATATATATATATATTACCCTTATCAGCCCCTGATTAGGGCAGCGCAAGTAATTGAAGTTGACACACTCAGCAAACCGGGCAAAAGATACAGATACAAATCGCTAAAATATCTGTATCTTTCTATCTCTGCATCTTTGTATCTCTGCATACCGTTTATTTATTTGTGGTAATCGTTTGTGGTTTGTGTTTTGTATATTTTTGGGTGGTGCTTTTTGCGTTCTCCCCTCATCTGCTTCGCCATTTTCAATGGTTGTACGAGCTGAGTCTCAAATTTTAATATGTTTTGATTGATTCGTAATTTTGTTTTCATAACGAGTTTCCAAACAGCGTCCCCAAATAACAAACAACAAAAAAAGTATCAATTACAATACAAGTAAATCGCATATGGGCAGCAAAGCTACCACTGCAAAATCGAGTTTATATATGGGAAATTATATTGTCATTTAAAATAATAAACTGAACCGGTAATTGTTACTTTTTAATTATCATTAATGGACATGTGCAAATCATTTTTTATCCACAATCTCCCCCTATCACTTTTCTAATATTAAATACTTATTCTCTTTATATAAATTACAGATAACGTTTATTAGAAAATTATATAAATACAATCAAGATGAAAGGATTTTTTATAAACATAATTTTATCAGTTTTCTATTCAAGACAGGTTATTTTATAAATCACGTTTGCTTTGGTATCCCAAAACTTAAATAATATAATTTTAATTAGCAATTAAATTTAAGGTTTTCGAACATTTCTTGTAATTTCTTTCAGAGTAAAAAACTTATTAAGACTTAGGTTATATTCTATGCAAGTTGATATCGATCAACTATATTATATAGAATCCATGCGAGAAATCGGTCTGTATCAATAAAACCAAAAATAATCATTACATTAATCCCTGACAGACCCTCAAATGTGTCTCTTAATATGATATATATATTTATATATATACTTGAACTTTTAGGATCCTCCCTGTGTCTGGCTTAAGCCACACTCATTAGTTGCACATAATTCGTGTAAATTTGTAAAATCGGCTTATGATTTGCATTCAATGAGGAAATGTTTATGTTACAAATCTAGTCCTGTTTGACAAACAATGCGGCAATATTTATTCGAATGGCGTAGAATAAAACACAGCCATGCGCCGACCATTTGGGCTGTAAGTGTCCACACTCCTGTGTCCTTTTCTTTGCGTCAAACAATGCCAAAGGACGAAGGAAGGACTCGCGCTGCTTGGATTAACATAATTCCCATTTTTACGTAGATTGAGGTAAGCGCAGTGTGTGGCTTAGTCTGGCGTCAGTCAGACTGGCATTTTGCCACAGCTGATAATAAACAAACAGAAATATATATATATGTATTTAAATATATTTATTTATATATCTCTCCAATAATGTCTATCGAATTGACATAGGGGCAGAAATGTGCGTGGATCAGAAAAAAATATTGAAGTATTTTCATAAAATTCCACTTTTCAAATTTTCTGGCTTTAGCTGTAAAGTTGCGGCAGATATATGTTTTTCTTAATTTTAGAAATGCAAGTGGGCGTGGCTGGATTGAAAATTATATTATATAATGGAGAAGGTTCCTAGTTTGGTAACTTTATCTTTTAAATAACACGAGAAATGAGCTTTAGGGAATTAAATTCTCTGGCTTTTTAATGAATGTTATTAGCAATTATGTTTCAAATCTTGTGAGAAATATCATCTTATCGATGAACACAAATTGGATAGCAGTTTCCGGTTTCCGTTAAACAAATCTAATGAAATAACAGTAAGACATAAAGGAGTATACGTTTGTTACGGCCGCAGGCTGGAGGCTAAGGATGTGGGCATGGTCTCAATATTTATATCTTTGAAGGAAGTTACCAACAAGTTTGGTAACTCTATCATTCAAATTGTGCAAGATATACACTTTCAGAATTTATCAATAATGGGACAGGTGTCGGTGTGCCCATAAAATCGTTTTAATTTGTTTTTACCAGTAATTTACCTTCCAAATTTAATGGCTCTAACTCAAAAACTGCGGCAGATATAGCTATTTCCAATTTCTATAGTTCAATCAAATTTGGTGAATGTCAATTGTATCGATTTCACATATATTTAAAATCCCGATCGTAGCACCCTAATCCTCACCAAATTGCTAGACCAACATTGCCCAAAACCAATATACACTTTGATTGAAATTCTTTTTTAACGAAAAACTTGTAAACTATTAAAAAACATGACAAAAATTGTATTCATAATAGTCGTTTATTTTTAAAATGCAATTTGAGTTCAGAAAAAATACTGAGGGTAACAAATCGATTTAGTAACTTTTGATACTGATTATTGATGCCTAATGTCGTAATGTCGTTCTGTGCGTATCCTGATTTATTTAATATCAGGTTCGTTTATTCTAAAATTTATACATCCATTAATATTTATGATGGGTTTATTTTGTACGAGAGAATTTAAATTCTGTTAACTATGAATTGGTTTTTCTTTTTTAGATGATGCCATCCACATAAAATGTAATTTACAAAAATCAAAGTCTAAATAAAAACAAAAAAATATCAAAAGATATTTCCATATTTTCAGGCATACTTTAAAAGTTTATCTTAAGATTTTATGTGCATTTAAATATTCAGACTCCGATAATAATGAATGCATTTAAGTATTATATATTTTCCTTGTTAACTTGTCTGAATTTACAAATGAAATTCTTCATCATCTCTAAACCTATATTGATGAAACTTGCATATATATTTATATAAATAATTATAATATAATATTTATTTATATAATGTATATATCCTCCTTTTTTGGAGCGGTCACTATATTTAAATCAGTTGTTGAATGACAATCGGTATGCAAGAAAATATAGAAAAACGGCATATAAAAAATAAAACCATAAAACAATTCGATTCAAATTCACAAACTGATCTCTCGTAATCAGGAGCTATAAATTCAAATATCGCCAGGACAACAAAGAGACGCTGTAGTGCCTATATATATATTATTTACGCATTTTAAGTTTATTCATTTTAAACATATTATTTATTATAGTTGTTGTCTTAGAGTATCAAAATCTTATGCCAAGCAGCATTTTTAAGAAAAACATGTTTTAATTTATCTGGTTTTGTGAAAAGAACAAAAAACAAACAAAGATTTTAAATCGAATGAAACAATTAACGGCGATATTTTCGTACGGTGACGGCTGGTGTGCGTGTGGAGCTTGAAGAAGGATCTGGCGATGTGATACCATCAGTGCCGCCACCATTCAATTTGCGCAAGTTGACGCGTGTGTTTGGCGTCGCCATTCGGCTGACGCTGGGCTGAGATGTTGGTGTTGTCTTGGGTGTCCTCGCTGTCCTTGGTGTTCTTGGTGTACTTGGTGTATTACTGATGCCGTTCGACTGTTGCTGCTTCTTTTTGCGCTTTACATTCACAATGACATTGGCGTCCATGCTGACGTCCAGCTCAAAGTTGAACTCGTACGTTTTGTTGGAGCGCGGCTGCGGTGTCAAATCATCATTGATCACCGTCTTGCCAGCACGGCCAGCACGCAACGAGAGCGCCGGACTAAAGTTGATCTTTGCATTGACATTGCCATCCAATTTAGATCGCTTACTGGGTGACGTGGATGGCGGACCAGCACGTTTTGTAGGCGAAACTTTGCGAACTGGAGTCGTCGTCTTTGTAGGCGGCTGTTTGGGTGATGCCTTTGCCTTTTTCACATTGCCATCCAATTTAGGTCGCTTACTGGGTGACGTGGATGGCGGACCTTCACGTTTTCTAGGCGAAACTTTGCGAAGCGGCGTATATTTGGCAACGCTATCCTCATCATTGTCGCTGGCAAGGATCACGTCATCGCTAAAGGAGGAGTCCACAATTAATGATGCTTCCTTTTTAATCTTGGATTTTTTCACCAATGGTGGACTATTGTTGTTGTTGTTGCTGCTGCTAATCAGCGGCTTAAGTTTAAAGTCCAAATCGCCGCTGTTTGCAACTTTCATTTGCTTGAGCGCATTGTGGAAATATTTGCGACATTTATCATAGTCGGGCGCTTCGTTGTGATTCAACAGGCCCACATATTTCATGTACTCCGAGATCGATGATGGCACGCCTTGCGGAAAGAGGGGCTTCAGTGCGGCGCCAACATTGGACATAAATGCCTCCTTGGCCTTTTGCACATTCTGTGGCACTGCCAACAGTTTATCCCTGACCCATGGCAACTGCACGCCCAGCCATTCAATTAGGTTGTAACCGAGTATCTCCAAGTCCGCACGTCGTGTGGCAACACCCAAATGTGCATCCCGCGATGTATATTCAATAGTGCCGTTGTGCATCTTCTTTGGATCCGGCTTAAAATCACCAGTCACATAATGCGAGGCTAATCCAAAATCAACCAGATAAGCTTGGCCACCGCCACCCTTGCCCAGGCCGAGCAGAATGTTGGCTGCCTTCAGATCAGCGTGCACATATCCTGTGCTATGCATGAACTGATATACATCGAGCATTTGTATGGCCAAACGATAGACAGTCGCCTCGGGAAAACGATTGCCATTCTGGGCATAAAACTTGCTTATATCGCTTCCGTAACGTGGCATCACAATGAATCGATGCTTTTGGCCATTTATTTCCGTCGAGCCATTAGCCAGAATGTGGGGCATTCCGAGAGATTTGAGGGAATGCTGGCTCTTGTATTTATTGATATCATCCAATTTGGCATTGCGTAGATAGTAATGCATCTCCACAAAGAGTGGTCCATTGCCATGTGGCTCCTGCAAGAGTAAAAGATTAAGCCAATCATTACAAAAATACAGTGGCGAGCAACTTACACATTTGACAACGGCATCTTGGTGCTTTTCACCGTTACGACAAGCCGCATAGATTTCGCCAAAGCCTCCGATGCCAATCGACGGCCCAACTCGCCATTGTCCCTTGGCCAGATCGGTGAGAATTGTGTTTTCCTTCAGTTTCTCAGGCATGGCATACAATTTGCTTTTGGCTTGCTTCTTGGCAGGCGCTGCTTTTGGTTTAGCGGCCCGTGGCATTTTGTTGCTGTGATTTTAAACTCTTTAATATATTATACAAATTGAAATAAATCACAAATCAAAAGCCAGCTAAACAAAATCAATGCCGCAAATGCCGCTAAAAATGCATCAGCAGCGGTCGCGACCATTCATGTGTCGGCGTCACTTAAACTGTGTTTCAGGCAAGTTGGCAGTTCCGTTAGTTGTAATGAAACAATGCGCGCCTATATGTTAAATTTAAATGTTAAATCTGAAAGAAACGATCTGGGCGATTAAGTTAAATTTAAATGTTCAAAGAGCTATAACATTATACAAAACAATCAATTTTCATAAATTTAGGTCTAAAATTGAAAAATACATTTCACGAGTATACTTTCAGTACAGAACTCCGCCTATTAACAGTACTCACGCGTATGTTAAACCTAAATACCATATTTAAAGAGCAGAGCTATGTTAAAATATAGCGTGCGCAATTAGGTAAATTTAAATGCCAAATGCAAACTGAGCTATGTTAAAATAATGTGCGCGGGTTTGTTAAATATGAATGTGAAATTTTAAAGCATACCTTTTGGCTTACAAAAAATATGTTCTATACATAATTAATTAATACAATTGACACAATTATTGCAATAAATAATTAAAGTAAAGGTTTTAGGAAAACTGTCTATCATTTGAGTTTCAAGCATGTAAACAGATCAATGGTGAATATCATCGTCGATATTCTATTTGCTTACATTAAAATTTACATTTACATTTCACATGCATTAATAGAGCTGTGGACACAATTATCTTAGATTTCAAATTTGAAAATATATGTATGTGAATACATTTTTGTATTACAGTAACTATATACACTTTTTATATATATTTTATATTTATATTTTATTTAATTGAAACTTGCATGATGCCTTCATTAATGCTTATTTGATTAAATATTATATTAAAAAAACAATGAAATAAGCTTATCGAAACTAAAAAAAAAAGACATCATCGTCTGCATCATTCACAGCATCCACATTCAGTGCGCAGCTGTTTGAGCTGTCAACCGGCTTTTGGTTGCCATCCACCCTCCGACTTTCGATATGCGGCAACAGGACAACATTTAAAAGAGCGAACATCAGACTGATGTTCTCAGTAGATGTTTCATCTCGGAAGACGACTCAACGGTGCCCAAATAGTTAAAGCAAAAAAATCAGCAGAATAAAGCGAACAAGTCTGGCAATAAACATCTACTAAGATGTCAGCGCGCGTCTAAAAAGGAATAACCGAAATAAGCTAGTGCACAAAAATTAATAAACATAAAAAAATAAAATTTAAAAGCACCTGCAAAGGGAAAATATGCAGCTCATTGTCGGCAATAACGGTCTACTGTTAGTTGTGTTGCTGCTGTTGCTGCAGTTAGCATCCAAGTGGCGTTTGGCCAGCGCATTGCCCGACGTCATTAAAATAGGTAAGTTTAACGCAACTTTCTGTTGATCAACAGTTCAATTAATGCGTAAGTATTGGTAAAGAGTTTGATATGTTCGAAAGCGTTGATTTTTAGACAGCGGTTTCTTCAGCGCTTATCGATTTTTTGCACAACACAACCACACACAAAAAAACCCCAAAAGTGTATATGTGTGTATCCTTAGTGTGAGTGTGTCTGTGCGTTTGTTTTTATTTGTTTTTCCCCCACGTAACCCGCGTTTCTTATATTATGGTAGCCTATCGTGTGTTTTGCACTGGCATATTTAAAAAGAACATTTGCTATTTATTGTCTATATAGGTGGACTCTTTCATCCGTCGGATGATCATCAGGAGCTAGCATTTCGTCAGGCCGTTGAGCGCATAAATGCCGACCGCTCAATTCTACCACGCTCAAAATTGGTCGCACAAATTGAGCGCATTTCGCCATTTGACAGCTTTCACGCAGGCAAACGAGGTAAGCTGGTATGGGATGGGGGTTGGGTGGGTTGATACACGTGGCCATCAGCGACAAATGTTCCAGTATAAAGTTCGATTTGTAATCTGAGCTTAATATATAATTTGATTTGTAATAGATTTGAAATAGATTCGATTCATATTACTTATTTTGTTTGTTAGTAACGAACTTTATACTAAAAAGTATTTTTAAAATGTAAGGAAATTAAGCTACTTTAAAATTTATTAAGCTAACCATTAAAATTATTACTCAATTCAGTAAAGCCAAATCTTAAAAAAGACATCATTGTCTCGAAATGCGAAATTGTTCGTCCGACAAGTCGTCAGCGCACTGTGGCCTGATCCCGGTGAGACCTAGCTATGTATGCGTGCCCTTCGATCGCTAGTATTATTACACACACACGTTCAAGTGTCTCTGCGATTCGCTATTAATTTCCTGCTTTTTTTGCACACACAGAATAATTGCGTATCTGATCGCACCCACGCTTGCATACTTCCTGTAAGGCGTTATAGCGAAATCCTATACGACTCTATATACCAAGCTCGACGATTCTATTTTCCACATATAAAAACCAAATATGCATATTCAAAATTTAAAATATAGATAACATACATTAAATATAATTGTTCACTACTCAAATTGCATAGCCAATAAGAGCAGCACATTGCTGAATCATACAACTATGCATGCATGAGTATAACTAGGTAATGAATTAGATTGCATGCATACAGAATGCATTCGGTAATGAGAGTTATTTCCTAATCGGCTGCTGTGCTGCAGTTTTCATTACAACTGGCTCTCTCTCTCTTTTCGCTCTTTCGCATTTGTTTTTGCTTATGCTCTGATTTAATTTCATATTTAAATTAATTGCGATGCATATCGATTGTGGTTTTATTCTATGCTCATCGATTCGAACATTGAGAACAATGGTTGTTAGTTGAGTTTCAGTTAAAATCATCATTTACAATTTTAATTAATTCTATTGTTTTTCATTGCTTACATATTTATTTGTGAATATTTCGATATTTTTTTTGTTATTTGAAATATACATACATGTAGTGTGTGCAGGAAGACAAACTAAGCTGCACTTGGAGCGTTTTTTGCTAAAAAGTATTTGAATAATTTTTAACTTGTATCACAAAATAGTAATTGAATTTATGAAATGATTCTTGAATGTAATTTTTAATGATTGCCTCCTTGAAGTATAAAGATTTTAAAGTGTACCGATTTTTAAACTAGTAACCATTTTTGTCATGCAATTTAATTTATCGATTTTGAAGCTTATAACCAAAGTAATAATTAATAAAAAATACATTGTATTGTTTTTTGAATAACTAACTAGTAAATCAGCCTACTTTTCAAGCAAATTAAAAATATAGCAATTTAGTATACTTGTAAATTAGTCAATAATAGGAGTAAAATCCATTTTTAATCAATTTTAAATTTAAGAGTAAACGTTTTCATCTTTTTGCTTAAATGTCCAAACACAATAAAGTTTGAGAAGACAAGACAAATGATGCCTGAGGCACTATAAAAATCATTCAAGGTACTAAACAAACCTGTCCATTATGGTGTGATTGTGATAAATGAGGGCCACAGCACGTAAAAGGACTCTCATTTGGGCCTTGTGGCCAAGTTCAGGCTTGTCTCATGGTCAGAAATGGCCCCAGGCAGCAAACAGCACACAAATTCAAACCAAATACGTTTTTGCCACGAAAGTAGTAACAAGCTTCAGAGGACAAACAGGCAGGAAGGCAGACAATGCACACTAGTACATTATTTAACACATGGTTGGTATAGTTAACCAACCCACATCAAAGCAAACAGACACAAGTGTGTTTGTCTGCTTGTCGTGCAACCTCACAGCAATACCCTTGCACCGTTCGCTTGTTGCAAGTGCACCTGCACTTACACGTGCTCAGTAATTTGATGAGACCGAAAATGTATGCTGCCTTCATAGTAAAAGCTAAAGCCAAAAGGCCAAATGGAATTATGCCTTTGCTGAAGTGCATTTTAAATATGCCAACGAGGCGAACAAAACGAATATTATTATCCCATAGCCAACTACTACTTGGGCTCATTTTCACTGCTGCTGCTGGCAGAGATCGAGGGATTCATCTCAGATAATCCTGCTGTAAGGTGAAATTGGATTGGGCTTGGGCCTGGTACCCAGTTTGGGGATTGAGAGCACCGCAAAGCGCATTAACTGAAAATCAATTTGAGACTTGGGGACTTATGAATGTCTTGTTAATAAAATAATATTTTCTGTCACACATCATTTCATATGAAATACAGAAAGCATAAGAAAAGAAACCAATTTTTAATTTTATTTATCTTGTTGATTTTTTGTATAAAACTTATAAAAATGTGTCTGCAAATTTTTATCTGAATACAGAACACGTATTGGGATCATTAAAAATGATTTATATTTATATAAATAGATTTTTTGTTGACATAATTTAAAAGAAAATAAATATAATTATAAAACGTGAACTCTTTGTATATAGTTGACAATGCAAATCTTATGAGTTATGAGCACAAATTTCTTGCTACTTATACAATTTCAATCAAAACAAATTCCATTTGGACAATTTCTTTGTTATTAGTAAACATTTTTAACAGCATTATAGCAGATGTTTCGTTTCATAGAATCATATTCTTTGAGAGAGAAAAAGTTTTATTTTTCAGTGCTTTTAATCAGCTTAAGACTTGTGGCAGACAGTGCTAAAGTTTGCCAATAACTATGTTCTTTATCCAACTTACAGTTTGTGGCTTGTTGAACATTGGCGTTGCTGCAATTTTTGGACCACAATCCTCCCACACCGCCAGCCATGTGCAGAGCATTTGCGACAACATGGAGGTAAGTGGGTCGCATGGGAGGGGAACGAGTCGGTCGCATTTTGTAGAATATAACAACTGTGTTAATATGCACACAAATTGTTTAGATACCGCATTTGGAGAATCGCTGGGATTACCGTCTGAGACGCGAAAGTTGCCTAGTGAATCTTTATCCCCATCCTAATACGCTCTCCAAGGTAAGTTCTGTGTTTGTCTTATTGCTGGCCAAGTGCATACATTTCAGCTATTTGATGTTTGGTATTTATTATTGTTATTATTCAACACAGGCTTACGTGGATATTGTGCGCCACTGGGGCTGGAAGACTTTCACCATCATCTACGAGAATAACGATGGCATTGTGCGCCTGCAGGAGCTGCTCAAGGCCCACGGCATGACACCATTCCCAATAACAGTGCGCCAGCTCAGCGACAGCGGTGATTATCGGTAGGTTATAAATGCCACCAAAGCCCTTGCAAAACTTTGAGTTAAGTTTAGTTCTCTGTTTGTTTGCATACAAAACTTGTGCCTTAGTTTTGTTGCAACATCCCTTGACTTATTTTACACATATATGGATAGAAGCATAAATGAATGAATTTTAAAGTCCAGCTAAGACTCAAGGATTTAGTTCTTGAATATAAACTGTATTAATTAGGCAATGAGTGGGGATGTTCTTCGTCGAGACAGCTCGACTTGGAGATAACCAGAATCCGGTTGTCAAATAAAATTTATTACTTTGTTTAATACGAAAGTTCGAATTGGAAAACAAACACTATGTTTCTTAACAGATCTTTATGACATTATTTTACACTTAATTACATTTAATCAATATTATTTATGAGTATATCCTATATCAATTTTAAGATTGAAGAATTTTGTCTAATGTTCTGAACAGCAATTGATTTGAATAGATATTTTCCAAAACGGGGAAAGTTATTGATCAAATTAAATATGCAGAAAGTGATATATTCTCTGCTTATTTGTAATACAATTATAATCATTATTTTTACTATAATTATTAAGATTTATTTTAACTTTAGACTACAAATTAAAACAATAATTATATCATCCTTTCATATAGACCACTGCTAAAGCAAATTAAGAACTCGGCGGAGGCGCACATTGTGCTGGACTGTTCCACGGAGCGTATACACGAGGTGCTGAAGCAGGCACAACAGATTGGAATGATGAGTGATTATCATAGCTATTTGGTGACGTCACTGGATCTGCACACTGTTAATCTGGAGGAGTTTCGCTATGGGGGTACAAATATTACCGGCTTTCGGCTGATAAACGACAAGATCGTGACGGATGTCGTGCGTCAGTGGAGCATCGATGAGAAGGGTATGCTACGATCGGCGAATCTGACAACAATACGCTCCGAAACGGCACTGATGTACGATGCAGTCCATCTATTTGCTAAGGCACTGCACGACTTGGATACCTCACAACAGATCGATATCCATCCGATCAATTGTGATGGGCAAAGTACCTGGCAGCATGGCTTTAGTTTGATTAACTACATGAAGATCGTCGAGATGAAGGGCTTGACGAATGTCATCAAATTCGATCATCAGGGCTTTCGCACTGACTTCATGCTGGATATCGTGGAATTGACGCCTGGTGGTATACGAAAGATTGGCACCTGGAATTCCACACTGCCCGAGGGCATCAATTTTACTCGTACTTTCAGCCAGAAACAGCAAGAGATTGAAGCGAATCTGAAAAATAAAACTTTGGTGGTGACTACAATATTGGTGCGTATTGCTGACAAAAGATTTCCATCGATTGTCAGTTTATAATTAATTTTATTTCTTTTTCCACAGAGTAATCCATACTGTATGCGCAAGGAATCAGCTGTTCCTCTGACGGGCAACGATCAGTTTGAGGGTTATGCTGTGGATTTAATACACGAGATATCCAGATCACTGGGCTTTAACTATAAGATACAGCTAGTGCCCGATGGCAGCTATGGTAGTCTAAATAAATTGACAGGGTAAGCTTTTCCGATGGATATTTATGCACGGCTAATTTAATCAACTTTATTTGTTTTTTTTTTTTGTAGAGAATGGAACGGTATGATACGTGAGCTATTGGAACAACGCGCAGATCTGGCGATAGCCGATCTCACGATTACCTTTGAGCGGGAGCAGGCTGTTGATTTTACCACACCATTCATGAACCTTGGCGTATCCATACTGTATCGCAAACCCATCAAACAGCCACCCAATTTGTTCTCATTTCTATCTCCATTATCTCTGGATGTGTGGATCTACATGGCCACAGCATATTTGGGAGTTTCCGTATTGCTCTTCATCTTAGCCAAGTTGGTTGACATATTTCAAATAAAATACATTATTTCTTAAATATTCACTACTTATACAGATTCACGCCGTATGAGTGGCCCGCCTATACAGATGCACATGGCGAAAAGATCGAGAGTCAATTTACCTTGCTCAACTGCATGTGGTTCGCCATTGGATCCCTAATGCAGCAAGGCTGCGATTTTCTGCCCAAGTAGGTCTCGATTGTACTTATAAAAATTGTTGCTCAATATTAAGAAGTTTTTGGAGTTTTAAGAGTTCTTAGCCAACAATGAGACATAAGCAAATAATTCTATCTCTTTAGAATTTCTTCAACTTATAAATTGAATTTAAATTTGATGAAAATAATATAAGATTATAAACTCTAATTTCTCTTCAAAATTTGAATTGCTCATCAACTAAATTGTAATAATTTTTTATGCCATTTTTGTTTCGTATTAAGAAAAATATAATAATTAAAAAATATAGATTTTTGTAAATTAAAATCAAGTCAGAAACACAAGAATTCTAATATTGAAGCAACAACTAGAAAGAATTATAAATTGACTGTAGACTTTGAATCATTTTAGGGCACTCTCAACGCGTATGGTAGCTGGCATTTGGTGGTTTTTCACGCTCATCATGATCTCTTCGTACACTGCCAATTTGGCTGCATTTTTGACTGTTGAGCGCATGGATTCGCCCATTGAGAGTGCCGAAGATTTGGCCAAGCAAACAAGGATCAAATATGGTGCACTCAAAGGTGGCAGCACAGCAGCTTTCTTCAGGGTAAGTCAAACAGTTCAAGTCTGACTTGTATATTACTAAGAATAAAAAAAAAACACTTCTTTGCAGGACTCGAAAATCTCAACATATCAGCGCATGTGGTCCTTTATGGAATCGGCTCGTCCGTCTGTCTTTACGGCCAGCAACGGCGAGGGCGTCGAAAGGGTGGCCAAGGGAAAGGGCTCGTATGCCTTTCTCATGGAATCCACATCCATCGAATATGTAACCGAACGCAACTGTGAGCTAACCCAAGTCGGCGGCATGCTGGACACCAAAAGCTATGGCATTGCCACACCGCCAAGTGAGTTTGAACATTGATCAACTTGAGCACTGAATAGTTATAGTATATTTATAGTTAGAGTTAGGTCAAAAAATCAGAATCTTAAGATTGATAAACTGAACTTCATTTTATAAATGAAAAAGTGCACAAGGGCAGAAAACTATTTAATTTTTATTTATTTATAATAAAGTTGTGCCCATACAGTTAATATATTTTTAAATGCCAAGTCAAAAAAGTCCAATTTGATGACTTCCAGATAAAATTGAATTAATATCATATTATTATTATTTTATCCTTCCACAGATTCGCCTTATCGCACTGCCATAAATAGTGTCATATTGAAGCTACAGGAGGAGGGCAAGTTGCACATACTGAAAACAAAGTGGTGGAAGGAGAAGCGAGGTGGTGGCAAGTGTCGTGTGGAAACATCGAAATCATCGTCGGCGGCCAATGAGCTTGGCCTGGCAAATGTGGGCGGTGTTTTTGTGGTGCTAATGGGCGGCATGGGCGTGGCCTGTGTCATAGCTGTCTGCGAGTTTGTGTGGAAGTCACGCAAAGTAGCCGTCGAGGAGCGTCTGAGTGCGATACTGAACGAATGAGGAAAATTGTAAACCCAGGACGAATGGGTTTAAAGAGAGAGATAGAGATCTTGGTGGGGTCATCGGTTTGGACCAGCAATCAAAAATGCTAAAAAGGCATCAATTCCCAAATCTGTAGTATAGTAGCATATACAACAAACACTTATCTTATGGCAACATCTGGTTAAGCAGTGCACTTGGATGGATCTAGGGAAATCACACTCAAAAAAATATGTTTTATAATGGGGAAAATTTCGTTTTATTTGTTGAGTTATTGAAATCCTTGTTTTACGACATTTTCCTTCTTACAACAAGGATTAAAGTAAAACAATTTTGTATATTTTTTAAATTTAATTATCTTAATTAAATTATGTTATCTTTAAAAAGGAGTAAATAGTAGAAGAGGAAATTATTAAATTTAGAAAATATAATATGTAGAATTTATGGAGAACGACAACTCTTCACCATAGCAACCCTATTTGATTGAAAGCTTGTCTGTTTTTCTTATTTCTAGGACATCCTTTTTCGTTGAGTGTACGAAAGGAACTTTGGGGAAATTTGTAAAAGCTTGAACTGCATTGAAAAAAATCGTTTCATTGAGAGAAAATTTTGAAAAGTAACAATAGTTGAGTAATTTATAATATTAAACAAAACAGCAAAACATATATATGCACAGGTTATATGATAAACCCAATTTTTGAATTACAATTGCAAATATACACAAAACTATATATATATATATATATATAAATAGATATATATTTATATATAATACAATAAAAATACGGATTACAATCGAAATCGTATGCATTTATATTTGAAAGCATTTTTGGAATTGTACAATAGTCGATAAGAAGTAGCTAAATTATACATATATATACATACATTTACAATAGTTACATTATTACATGCATACTTCTGAAAAAATTTACATAATACTAAAAAACAGAAACACAAAAACCTTATTATGCTCATAGAACTAAGTTAGCAACTAGTCGAAAGTAAAACCTAATCCTAAGTGAATTGTAACTCGTATAGTTTAAAACACTGCCCACTCCACACTCCCCACATCCCATGTAAAATGTAATTACCTAACACGCAATTTTGATTAACAATTTCATAAATATAATTAAATAAACGAAGTTAACACCGCAAACACAATAATTTCCCGGTTCAAAACCGGCATCCATCGCTGAACACCTGCAATAATTTTACGCCGCTGACATTTTCAGCCGCCTAACCGCAAACTGTCAATCAGCCAGGATACGGCAGACCGCAGTAGGGTTTTCCGCCTTACAGATTATTTAATGCGACTCTCGACTTTTCACACACGCCTCAATGCGCTTCAATTGTTCGATTTTAATTGGCGTCACGTAGTATCCCCCATATATGTGGAACATATATACTTATTTATATATATGTATATATATATATATATATCCCTAAAAACAAAAGGCACCTTTGCGAGTTTGATTTGCTTTCACTTTTTAGTTCGCTTTCAGCGGTGACGGCACCATGAGGTTATCGGCCTTATCCTTTAGTTTAGTCCTGTGTGGTTTGCTTTCGGTTCAGGCCAATGACTTTTCCTCATTTCTAAGCGCCAACGCATCGCTCGGTGAGGATACGTAACAAAAATCTATATATATATACTCAGTGAAAAAATGTATTATTTCAAAGATGGTTTTTTTTTTTAATAATATATATTGTAATGCTTTAAAAAATTTAAACAAGTATCGCTAATATAATTATGGGCTAGTGTACCAATTAAAATGGACGTTTTACACTTTCAAAATTTAAATTTATCGACGTAACGTAAAAAAAATCTTTTATGCACTAATCTTTGATGATAATCAAAAATCCATATGCTCATAATGGGATCGAAGATACTACTTCTGGGTGATAAAGTGTAAAAAAATTCAAATATTACAAATTTTTCAATCGAGACTGATTTATGACAATATGTTTTATATAATGTGTGAAGCACAATAATGCACAAAACTATTGAGTTTGGTTAGGATAAATTGTTAATCTAAACAGTATTTCATATAACAAGTCGTCGTTCGTAGAATTGTTCCTAAAGCAGCAATATGATTTAATGATTCAAACCGACCAACTCCATAAAAAAAACTTACTGCATGTACCAAAATTAGGGATATATGCAAAGCTCCATCAGGATAACTTCAAAACAGACAGCCAAGCAGATGGCTATAACGACACGACTAGTGATGCTGATTAAGAATATATATGTCCTCTTCAAAATTATATTTAAATATCATTTAAAAATTTTGTGTTTATAAAAAATAAGAACTGCATTATTTGGCAATGATACTTGATTTGAGTATAATATTTTTACTTCTCATCTTACTTATACTTGTATATAAATCATCCATTATAATGCCTTGTAGCGGTTGTTGTTGATTACGAATATATGGCCATTCATCGGCAGAATATAATGGCACACTTCGAAAAGATTCTGAGTGATGTCATACGCGAGAATATGAAGAATGGTGGCATTAATGTGCGCTATTTTACATGGAACTCGGTGAAAATTAAGAAAGGTAAAAACAAATATCTCTTTCAAATAGTTTTTTTGGTAATTAGAGGTCAATTTAAAGATTTTCTGGCTGCAATTACTGTGGCGGATTGTGAAAGCACTTGGAATTTTTATAAAACCACACAACAAACATCGATTTTGCTGATTGCCATTACGGATTCAGATTGCCCACGTTTACCACTAAATCGTGCCCTGATGGTAAGCTATATATCAAGTTTTGCTGTTTTTAATTTTAGTTGAATCTTAAATTTATATTCACTTACAAAGATACCAATGGTTTCGCATGGCGATGAGTTTCCGCAAATCGTATTGGATGCCAAGGTTCAGGGCATTTTCAAATGGAAATCGGTTGTTGTATTTGTGGATCAAACTATACGTGGGTATTTTCAATAGATGTTTCACATATGTATGTAATCAAGATATTGTGAATGGTTTTATTATTTGAGTTCTTATATTGTGCGTAATATATTTAAAATGTTTATGAGTTTCTTTTTACAAAACATTTCTGGTTTCAATGGTGAAAAGTAAGTATCCAGAAATATTCTCTTTCTTTGTGAATTTCCTTCTTTTTTTTTATCATGAAACCATTTTTCGCCTTTGACGCCAACTCAAACAACAATTAGTTTATATTTAAGTAATATTTGTAATTTAATTAGGATCGAATATAAGGTTTCCCTTACACAAGATTTTTTTTAACTTCCCATCACAGTCGAGGACAATCCGATGTTGGTGAAGTCAATTGTGCATGAGAGCACTACAAATCATATACCGCCCATTTCGGTGATTCTTTACAAGATCGATGAATCCCTGCGTGGTCAGCAACAGCGAATTTCTCTACGCAAGGCGCTGATACAATTTGCACCAACGAAACATGAACTGAGGCGACAACAGTTTCTGGTCATATCCCGCTTCTATGAGGAGATCATTGAGATAGCGGAGACGCTGAGCATGTTCCATGTAAACAATCAATGGATGTTCTTTGTGTTGGAGGATCCGAATCATGAGTTCGATGCCAATACGGTGACCATTAATCTCGATGAGGGCGCCAACATTGCATTTGCCTTGAACGAAACCCAGTTCAATTGTGTGGACACATTGAATTGTACCATTACGGAAGTATCGATGGCTCTGGTCACATCCTTGTCACGAATGATACTCGAAGAGCAATCCATCTACGGCGAAATATCCGATGAGGAATGGGAGTCAATAAGGTTCACCAAACAAGAGAAACAGGACGAAATGCTCGAATATATGAAGGTATGGAGATAATCCTTTTAGTTTTCTGATAAATCCAAGTATGATCCAATCCTGTCAGGACTATCTAAAAGCGAACAGCAAGTGTGCCAGTTGCGCTCGTTGGCGCTTTGAAACGGCGATTACTTGGGGAAAGAGTCAGGAAAATCACAAATTTCGTGCGGGTATGTTTTTAATTCTACAGAGTTTTAAAAATACAGAGAATAATCTTATAGCCTGTATATTTTACTTAATTTAAAGTCCACCTAGGTGCACAGAATTGCATTAATTGAATATTTTCATTCCATATTTTATTGTTTTTTACATTTAATAATAAACAATACTTTGATTTTTAAATTCAGCTATTTTTATTTATAAGGCCCTTTATTGAGCAGATGTTGCATTGGCATCATTTCAAATTTGAGCTGAACAGCATTTCAGAAAAATCTGAAGTTATTTAATAGTTAAGCTCGTGAAACTAAAACAGCATTTTTATAATAAATTTCCTTTTATTAATGAAATAAATCAATAAGTTAGAGTTTTTAAATGTTAACATCATTTTATAATTAGCCACAATTTTTGAATTACAAGTTTAAAGCAATTATTTGAAGTTTTCCAACTACAACAAAATATAATTTATTCGTCATTAATTATTTAATTCGATTTTTTATATATTTACTTTCCAACTAAATATCTCATAGCGCCCACTCGCGACGCAAAGAACCAAAACTTTGACTTCATCAATATTGGATATTGGAGTCCGCTATTGGGTTTTGTATGCCACGAGCTGACCTTTCCCCACATCGAGCATCACTTTCGGAATATCACCATGGATATTGTCACCGTGCATGTGAGTCTTTAAGCCAGGAATATAATTTTTATATATTGGTTCAAACGACTCGTAGAATCCGCCCTGGCAAATACTCACCAAGGACACACGCGGCGTCATCGTCGGGCGCAATGGGATCGTTATGGAAATCCTCAGGGAACTGAGTCGGGCGCTCAACTTTAGTTACTCTCTGCACGATGCCAATGCTCTGGATTACGACAATCAGCTCGCCCCAAGCAAAAATGATAGTGTAAGTCCGCCAAGCAAAATAAATATATATATATATAAATACATATATACACGTTGGGAAAGTAAAATAGGTGTGCAGACAATATATACATTTATTATATTATTAATATTCTCAGGATGAACTAATGGGCTCGATGACATTTCGCATACCATATCGTGTTGTGGAAATGGTTCAGGGGAATGAGTTCTTCATGGCTGCGGTGGCAGCCACCATTGATGAGCCGCATAAGAAGCGCTTCAACTACACACAGCCAATTAGTGTGCAAAAATATACATTTATATTGAGGCAACCGGATGAAGTGAGTCGCATCTATCTATTCACTGCTCCATTCACGACGGAAACCTGGGCCTGTTTAGCTGGGATTTTAATGGTCACAGCACCCATGCTGTATATTGTTAATCGTCTGGTGCCGCTGCAGGAAATGCAAATTCGTGGACTGTCCACAGTTAAAAACTGTTTCTGGTACATCTATGGAGCACTGCTGCAACAAGGTGAAGCACATAAAAAAAAAAACAATTAAAACAACAAACAAGTTAAACACTTAAAAACATTCGCAGGCGGCATGTATTTGCCTCGTGCGGACAGCGGCCGATTAGTGGTTGGCTTCTGGTGGATCGTAGTAATTGTGCTGGTTACCACCTACTGTGGCAATCTGGTTGCATTTCTCACATTCCCCAAATTCCAGCCGGGCATTGATTACCTGAGCCAGCTTTTTGGCCACACGGAAATCAAACAATATGGTCTACGCAACGGCAGCTTCTTTGAGAAATATGTGGAGACGACAACGAGGCCAGAATTTAAACGTTTCAATGAACGCGCCACGATTTATGGCAGTGCCCAAAGTGAAAATATAGCGGCTGTAAAGCATGGCGATCGTATCAATATCGATTGGCGTATCAATCTCCAGTTGATTGTGCAGCAACACTTTGACAAGGACAAAGAGTGTCAATTTGCTGTGGGCAAAGAGGATTTTGTGGACGAACAAATCGGTCTGATCGTACCGACGAGCAGTGCATATTTGCATTTGATTAATCAGCATTTGGATAGATTTTTTCGAATGGGTTTCATCGAACGCTGGCACAAAACGAATCTTCCGTCGATGGACAAGTGCAACGGTCGCAATGTGCAACGACAGATTGCCAATCATAAGGTCAACATGGATGATATGCAAGGCTGTTTTATGGTCCTCCTATTTGGCATCATTTTGGCGCTGTTCATCAGTTGCATTGAGTTCTGGTATTATCGATTCTTTGTCGTTGGGCGAATGCGTAAAAGTATAATTTTTGCCAACTGAAATGGGTGACATCTTCTGTATTAAATAAGTTGGACTTAATGAAAATTACTATTATAAACAATTTATGCGTTATTAATTTGCTTTACAAATATGCTACGCTTTCGACTGTTCTGATTCTGAAATTATTGTTTCCTTTTCATTTCTTGAGTTGGGAGATTTATATTTATGGTTATTTTGCAATAAAAATTAACGCAGCTTCTTTGTCAATTGAAAGTTTTACAAATTTTGTGTAAAATAAGTTGGATTTAATTCATGAAAATTACTATTATGAACAGCGTTTTTATGGTTATTATTTTGCAATAAAAATTAGCTCAGCTTGCCACTGTTCAAATCATTATCATCATCTCCCTTTTAGGATCCACACTTTACGTTGAGTTGGCGTTGGGGCCACGACGACGACCGAAGCCTTGGACAATGTTGACGAAACGGCGATTGTATTGAATCCTGCGCTTTGCACGACCGGTCTTCTTCTTCTTCTTCTCCTGCTTCTCAACCTTTGGGGTCTGGCCCTTAACCTTTCCGGCACGCGCCAAAGAACCATGCACCTTACCACCAATCATCGGAATGGTGATGTCCAACTCGAAGGAGCTGAGGGCCGAGACGGGTGTCTCATCGCTGAGTGTGGCACCCTCACAATTCAAGCTGAACTCGGCGGCATCGAAGCCATGCAGCTGGGCGAACTGAGTCTAAAATCACAATTAACAACATTAAGGTTAGGTTGAATGAATTTTGTTGTTGTCGTTGCAGGCATTGACTCACTTTAACGCCAGCAATGTTGGCATCCTGGGACACCTCCAAAGCCTCAATCGTTTCTAAGCCACGTACGAAAAGCTGCATATTGTTTGTGCTCTGGTGAAATAGAAACAATAAACGAAAAATGTATTAATTTTGTATTTCACAAGTGCACGCAACGGGGGAAGAAACACGTGTAGCTTTCGTATTCATGTTTTTACATGTTTTTATTTGGCATTTGATGCGCCGCACATTTCCCACACCTATTGCATATACTTAAGGCATTGTTTAGTTGTTAAAACCTTTTAAATATTCAGAAATTTAGCAAGAAATTTTGCCCACCTTGTCACTTTTATGCGGATCTATCGAAAAGAAAGAAATTAGGGTTGCTGGCGATTTGTTGTCTTTTTTTAACGACCGAAATTGTCGACAGATAGCGCTTGTTCGTTTTGTGCAACTCTGACATTTGTGTCGGATGTTGCCAGATTATTTTACTAAATCGGGCGCGCTAATGCAATTATAAATTTTATATCGAAGGTACAAGCTATTTTTTTTGTACGTCCGCTATATTTTCCGATATTTTTGAGTTAAAGCTATTTAATTTTTAGGGTTCGCCAGCTTACCAGAAACTTCAATATTATACAAAAAACGAAAAACCATATCTATCCATTTTCCGTTGGTATGAGATATAAACAAAAAAATTCATGTATTTCCTAAATCAAAAATCCTATTGCACAATTCACTCAATCAATCGCGCATCAGTCATCATATTCAGTATATTCGCGCATAAGTTATGTTGAAGTTATATTTGTAGATTAAGGATAGTTATTCAAAGTGTATTTATTGATTAATGATACTTATAAATATATATATGTGCATTTAAATGCCTACTACTTGGATCTTCGCTTGCTGCCGCTCTCGTGATGCTTGCTTTTGCTGGAACTGGATTTAGTGCTTGAGCTGGTGCGACGCGAAGATGAGGAGGAGGAGGTGCCACTGCCGGGGGCGCTGTGCTTTTCCTGGCTAGCGGTCGTGTTTAGTGAGTGCGCCACAACCGATTTGCTCGAGCCGCGCTCCTCCTTGTGCGACTTTGAGGAGGACGATTTGTGGCCATGTTTGCTGCCACTTCCACTGCTGCTTGCAACATTTGTTGAGCTGCTCAGCTCTGGTTTGTAGAAGGGCGACGACGAATTCGACGATGTCGATGAACGTGACGAGGGCACCGATGATTTGGTCTTATTCGCAGCCACCGGCATGGGCTCATCCGGTATGAGAACAGTGGGTATGCTTGTTGGACATGTCGCAGTTTGTGCCGACGTCGGCGTTGAAGTTGGAGCTGCGTTGGGCACAGCGATTGTCGCCGCTGCACGGCTAGTAGTGGGCTTGTTGCAACAAGTGTCGCACTGCCAGATGTGCTCCTGATCATCGCTTGCCTCCTCATTGCTAATGGCGGGCTTATGGCACTCTTGGTGATACAGGGCACCACACTTGGAGCACTCGATCAAGCGATTGGTTGCCGTGAAAACCATTTCTCCACAGACACAACAATTTAAGTCACCAAAGTCGCCAGTTTCTCCGGTGTTGACGACACCGCTCATGGCAACACCCAGACCGATGGTGGTGCTGCCATCATCCGAATCGGCAATGGTGTCAGGTGAATCCGATGGCACTTTATCCGGTGAATTGGTCAGATTGATAATCTCATCCACAGCCATTGCCTGGGGCGTTTGCTGTGGCTGAGGTGTCGCCCGGCCCGGAAAATTCGCCTCATCATCCATGAGGCGCTGGGTCAGATTCTTTGCGATCATCTTGTCCGGCCCGAAGCGCACTTTGAGCGCCTCATCGAGCAACAAGCGAAGTTCCGACGCCGAGCTTGCATTTGTTGAATGTAACAATTTGATTGCCTTCTTTAGCACGGGATCAACTTCCTGGGCAGCAGCCGCAGCTGCCACAATATTTGCAGCCATTTTTTTTGCGTGACTAAAAGATTTGTCTGCTTAAGATTTATTTCAACGTTGTTAACAATTCACTAGTAAATAAATGAGCAATAAGAAATTGTCTAAAAAAAACACAATCAAAAGAAAATTAACACATCTGCCAAACAGCTGTTTCTGTGCGATTGCGTTATTCAACACTGATTGACGCCGCCCTGGTTTTATTTTGCTGTGTGCTTCTTCTTTAATGCTGTTGCGCCGCTTTCTTGCATTTGCCACCCACAAACCGCTACGGCTCTTAACCGAGTTTTGTGTGCTTTAATCAATTTCGCTTGCAAAGTGTATTGTGCAGTTCTTAGTTAACTTTGAGAGTAGCAAAAGACTGCGCAAAATTTGTGTGATTCATTATTGTTCGCTTATCGTTGGTTGCATTCAAAGCGCGCCGATCAGATAAGGTCTTTGAAAAATCGAAACAACAACAAATAAACAACTGAGTGCTGTTAAACCGCAAAAAGTGGTGAAGGAGGACGGACGAAGAGCTAATGAATTCAACTTGAATAAGTAATTGTTATTTCTTGCTGATAAATACTTATGTTGAAGCTGAGCCATTGATATCCGTCATGAATAACATGGAAATAAAAGGGTTTTGTGGCGCCACAATGACGCTACCGCTTCTGCTGCTGCTTTTTGCGTTTGTGTGTAACGCAAGTGCTGGAGATGACGCAAATCAGCTGGTAAGTTTTGGGGTGAATTGGATTGAGGGTTGTGGTTGTCAGTATTACATCGCGTTTGTTTTTGTAGCCAATGTTTATTACGACTGTTTGGCTAACAGCTGTTAAGCATTTTTACTGCGCACTTGTTGCCATATTAACAACGATAAGTTATAGATTTTGGTTAGCCACATATAATGTGTATGTGTCCGCGCGAATGTATGTGTTTGCACAATAATTATTCTTTGTTAGCCATATTAGCACTTCATATATAAAGCCGAACCTGTTATCAGTTAACAGTGCACTAACAGTAATAGTTATTTCCATTTTAAATTTTCCTTACAGGATTCAACATCGCACGATTGCACGATAACGGAGCCCGTCTACGGCTACAAATTTGACTTTAGCGGTCTACACTCGGAACTTGGGCATGTGGTGGGCATCGAAAGCAACAGCGATCTTTTTCACTTTAACGTCTGTGGCAATCTGACGCGCAGCTGCAACAACGAGACGAATGTTGCCGCCTGTCTCAAGAAACAGGGCAAGGAATATGTGCTGGGTAATATATTTGAAATAGGATGTAAATCGCTAATATATCAAAAAATATATATGACAGGTCGGAAGCATGAGCTGCACTATCACAATGGCAAAATGTATCTAAATTATTTAAGTGGTGTCAAGTGTGAAAATGGAACCGCTGACAAACCGAACTATCAGCTTCATGTGCGCCTCATCTGTGATTATACGCTGGATGCCAATCCGCTGCATCTTACTGCCTACGTATGTCTATAGAAGTGTAATCAGTAACCGTATATATTTAACAACTTGCTCTGCTACAGGCTGATGACACCTGCTCTTTCTATATTGACTATGAGACGCCTCTGGCATGCTTACCCATACCGGATGCGATGCAGTCGAACAGTTGCAGCGTCGACTATACTAATAAGGGCGATAAATTCGATTTGATGTCGTTGAGCGACACTAACTATAGAACCACAGATCGCCAGGGCGGTTTCTTCATAATCAACGTTTGCAAGCCGGTCCTCTACGGTGAGAATGCCATGTGCCCTGCCGGCAGCAGTATTTGTCTGTTGTCGCCAAACCACACTGATATCAAGAAGCGGTAAGTTGAACTTTTCTTCAACTTAAGCTGAGCCGAAAGAGCTTAAACTGTATTTTCATTTTTATTTTATTTTTTTTGCAGTTTCATCAACTTTGGCAATGTACAAGCGCAGCCGGAAATCAAGGATGGCAAGCTGCTGCTGCGTCATGAGTCCTTTACACCTTGTGCCGGAAATGCGAGTCTTAACTATACAAGCATTGTTAATTTCTATTGTGACAACAGTGTTATGGTGTGTGAAATAAGATTATATCAATATATGCATAAATGTAATCAATTATTTTTTTAAGAATGCACATCCCGAATTAATCGGTACCGATACGGATGGCTGCACGTATCAGTTTAGCTTCTTCACGCCGCTAGCCTGTAAGGATGTGAAACCCTGCACGGCCATCGCTGCCGGCAATGAGCTGTAAGTAAACTTTACGCGTCTCGAGTCGCCACATCTACTCAACTCTCTATATTTTACTGTGTGTGTGTGCAACAGGCTGGACTTGAGTCCGCTCGGTAGCTATGCGGCGCACAAATTGCGCAAGGATGGCAAAAGCTATACGGTTGCCGTGTGCAACAGTGCCGGGACGCCCTGCATGTCGAATGATGGTAAGTCGGTCATTTGTCGTCTGAATTATTAATATAGACTTTAAGTGCAGCCGCAGCAGCAACAGTAGCAGCAGTAGCTGTAGCAGCTGTTACGGTTGCACGTACGTGTGTAGCATGTTGCACGTTACAAGCGTAATTAAAACTTTACGGCTGTATATATATTTAAGTGCGCAAAAAAATAGGTAAATTCTGTTGACTCGCTTCGAGGCATTGCTTTAAACTGCTTAACTGATTATTTCTCTTAGCCTGAATTACATTTTTTTTAAACATATATTTTTAACACGTTTTGAGCCAAACTGTTGGCTTTTAATCCTTGGCAATTTCTTGCGCATTTCATAACTGTGCCAATTTGCACACTGTATGCTCTGGGGATGATGATTCATATTCACGATGCGGTCACCATACACATATTTACATGAAAATATGTGTATGGTGCCCGCATATATATATATATATATATATTATATGTATGTATATGCCTATGCACAATTCATGTGTAATACTTAGAGTCGAGTTTGCATTAGCGAAAGCGCCACAATTTTAGTTTTCTGTTTTCAAATTATTCCCCGATGAACCGCAGCTTTGTTACTCTGCTGTTATTTTGTATTTGCAGCTAATTATTAGGCTGTATTAGTTTAACAGAATGATTCCACTATTATTTACCTAAATTTACATCTCATATTTCTAGTTTGTTTATTTTCTCTTTACATTTTATATTTGTAAATGCTAGAAATTTTATTCGAATCTCGTTATGAAATTTATAGAAACAGGCAATATTTCAAATTAAAATAATGATTATAAGATCAAATAAATCGTGGCAGCTTGTAAAACTTCTTATTATATGAAAATACGTGAACAAACGTACAATTTTTATTAAAAAATAGTTATTATAAAAATGATTGACTTTATTTAATAATTGCTTCGCGAATTAGAAACATGCCGACCGACAAAAATCAATTGATTTGCATACTAAAAAACTCAACAATAATTCTATCTGTTGGAAATTCATACATTGGTTTTTTTTTTATTTTTTTTATTTTGGTCTATTATTTTAAATTAAACTAAACATAAAACCCCGTATGGTTTTCGGTTGCGGCTTAAGAACACCTCCACAACAAATTTCAACTCTCTTTCCCACTGAATTGCTTGAATATTTCAGCTAATTGTAAAGCTGATCAGCGGATCAAAAATAAATATTTGTAGCACAACCAGCTTATCTTTTGCTGTGGGTGCGGCTTGAGCTGTTTTTGTAGTTATGGATTTGGCAATATGCTTGTGAAATGAAAGCGAATGCAGGCGAAAACAGTAAATATAAACAAAGTGGGGGCTTCTGTTGGCATGGCAAACGTGCCTGGGCATATCCATGAAATATACAAAGCGCCAGCATATTCATACACAAATGTACACACACACACACACACACACACACATGTGCATGCATTTCTAGTTGACTGCAGACGCATTTCCGTTAGGCGCGTCCTTTTTGCTTGGATGCGCCTGCTCGCGGCTCATGTTTTAAAACGAGGGGAGAGGCAGGGCTAGAGGTAAAGAGACAGATAGAGAAAGGGGCAGAAAGGGAGATAGAGAAAGAGAGCGATTGGGGCACGAAATCATGGCCACCGCTGGGCCTAAACAAATAAATAAGCACAGTCGCTTTTGGCAACTGACATTGCTATCCGGCCCAGACAACATCTATGGTGCAAAGTGTTTGGGGTGGTATAGGGCAAGCGGGGGTAGAGGGCATCACATTTTCCGGCATACTACACGAAAATTTCATTTGTTAAGCAAATAGCGGACACGGTCACGCAAACAGAAAACAGAGCCGCGAACAGTGCCGCCTGCATTTTCTATTTGTCTTTGTATTTGTATGCAATTCTCCTGCTGCTACACTCAAAAAAAAAAAAAAAAAAAATTAAACTGGCAGACACACCATATTGCTGAATGTACATTTTATATCTTGTTGCTGTTGCTATATACCCTAGACATAGTACAGGGTATATCGCAACTGCAATTGTCTTTGAATTGTATTTGAAATGAGACTTTTGACAAACGGGCTAAGATTATTTTCTGACATTTACAAACATTGATCATTAGCCAGCCAAATTTTAGAAATAATTTATAATACTTAATAGTGACTAGAGACCAGTTGATATTCTAGAATACTGAAATTTTATATAACAAAAGTCAGCTTCAATAATATGGAATGAAATTCGTCTAAAAATAGTTTATTAGTTATGATAAATATATATATATGTTAATATATATGTACAAGTAATTAAAAAAGAGTATTGTCCTCGTCTCAAGTAGTCGAGAAAAATTTTTCGCTGACCTGCTGTTTGTTGTCATTAAAGAATTCTACGGCATTGGGCAAACATTTGGAATCAGTTGTTCAGTTGTGCAGTTTGCCTTCTATTTAGCTGCTGTTGTTTTTATTGAGTTTCACAATTTGAGAGCACATTTTGCGGCCAGTTGCCTGCCTGCAAGTTATAGCCAACATTTGTTGTTAATTGCTTATGCCGCACACGTTGCACGCTGTCATTTAATGTAATTTGCATATGCAACCGAATATTTGCGAAAATTCGTTTAGCCTTCGGGGATTAGGAATCAAACAATGATTGATGTTGCATCATCATCGTATCAATATCGCTTTTCAAATGTCGCGTGTGGCTTTGTGTGTGTGTGGCATATTTTTCATTGGTCAACTGGGCGAATGATTTGATTTATACAACAAATTTGGGTCTAAGCGAATTAAGTGACAAGCAGCATGAAATATCAAAAAAGCTGTTGGTAAACAATAGAGTTCATCAGTATAGTTTCATTTATTATCGTTTTGTTGTTCATGTTGTATGCTGTGGCAAACTGAAATTCTGTTAAACTATCCCATGGACAGGTCGACTGGGAGATACCCAGCATTAGGCAGATGTAGTAGTTCATTCAATATGAACATAAGTATTGCTTATGAAAATCAGCATTTCCTTTAATTTGTTATCGATTTGTATCGGTGTTCGTTAAACTTGTAAATTTGTCGTTCAAATTAAATTTATCTGATCTGCGCTAGATAAAAGAAAAATGTATATAGCTTAATCGAATTGGTTTGTGATGTAGATCGGGAATGTATAGACTTTATGGAAATGGTTTTCTTTTTTCTACCGGTTGCATACTTTTCACATTTGTAATTGATTAAGGGTATAAAAGTGCAAAATTTACATCCATCATCTGAAGTGGGAAGAGGATTGCGCCTTTCCAGTTTCTTTTCTTTGAATACCCCTCTCTCTTTGTAAATTCAGCCAAGCTTAATAGATATAAAGCTAAATTATTTAATTTTTATATTCTAAAGCAGAGATATTTGTTTAATGAAATTTGGACAAGAAAAGCATTTAGTGTGTTTAATTTAAGTTAAGATAAAATGATTAATGGATTCATATTAGATATATAAATTACAATTAGATAGTTTACAACTAAAGCGAGCAACTGCAGTAAATATAGCAAAAGTTGTATATAATTGAAACTGTGTTTTTATTTGACACTGGGGCCAGTTGCTTATAATTTTCAATTTCTCTATTTATTTTTGTATTTTGTATTTTACTAGTCTCTGTGTGTGTGTGTGTGTGTGTATTTTCATTTTTACTGTTGCTGTTGTGCCGTCGGGCAGATTGAATTTAGAGACACGCCCCATTCCTGACACTTGCCAACAGCTGTTTTGCGCCAGGATGCGCCAGGATGTGGCAGCCAAGCAGCAGCAGCAGCAGCTACTAAATCGTTTATACATTTGTTTTTCTCATTTTTATTTTTATTTATATATTTTTTGCTATATTTCTTTTTGCCTTTTTCTTGGCAAAGTTTCTTGACTGTTTTCTTATTGAAATTCAATTTGCAAGAGTTTCGTTTCGCTTCGTTTTTGCTCGCCTTCCCTTATTTGTGTGTGTGTGTGTGTGTTTTTTTTGCTATCTGTTTTTCTTACTGGCCCTGTCAATTTTAATGCAATAATGTATACATCACGTATATGTATGTAGCTGGAATATTTTCTTATATTTTAGCCAGACAGATTGAAGCCTTCAAGTCATGTCTCTTGTTATAGTTAACCCTTTCATGCAATTTAAACGATTTTCGCAATAGATTATTTTTGTTTTTACTTTTACTTTGGCCGTTTGCCGTTAGCCAAACATTTCCTTTTCCTTGAAGACCCTTGGGTTCTTGGCCAAGCTGTGATTGCATTGAAATTGAATTTGCAAGTGTTTTTCTTACTTGTTTTTAATACCCTTGCTGAGAACATGCATTCTTACATCTAATGTGAAATACAATATATTTTTAGTATATATTTGTTTGCTTATTTTCATGGGTTAAATAATTCATAGAACTTTGTTCACTACTAATTCTATCCTCTAATCTAGCTAACTGTGTGAACTTTGTCATTCATAAGGCGATCTTGTTGAAATTTGAAAAATATTCGATTCTTTAATAAATTTTGTAGTTAGTTGAATCGGTATATTTTGATATATATAGTTGCCACAGGAAGTATCGATCGCAAGATGAATTCTACTTTATGGTTAGTGTTTATTCTTAAAGCGTATATAATCTTCGGTGTTCCTAAAATTCTCATGCATAGGTATATATATGTTCTTGAGTAGCATCAGCAACCGAGTCGATTTAGCTCTGGCTTCAGGGTATCACCAAGTCGAGAATCAATGTTTTTTTTTTTCCTTGGTTCTATGTTGGCAGCAGATCAATCTCTTTGGCTAATCTCGACAAGGAAATGATTGTAAAGCCAGAAGGTGGTCAGCATTTGATGCTTAGGCAAGACTCAATTGCATACTTCCGCAGGACATGCAAGCCACACCCACTCACAACAATCACACACAATCACACACCACCAAAATGACCCCGCATAGATACTTATATAAGCATTGTCAAGCTGCTAAGAAATTGTCATTTATCAATTTAGTTGACAGTCGATTTCTTTTCAATTTGAGGCAAAAACCCCCACTTGAATTGACTTTTTGTTGTTATTGGTTTTTTGTTTTTGTTTTTTTGTTTTTGGTGGGCTGGAGGTGGGGGTGTTGCAACCTGTGTGGCAAAATCAAAAAGTCAACCGACATCAAATGCTGTTTGAGCTGTTGTTCTACGGTTGCTGTTGTGGCATGTGCAATAAACTACAAAAATGAACAAATGGATGGATAGCCACTAGGGCGACAAACCGATAGACAGAAAAGGGGAAGACTGAAAGACAAAAAGAGAGAAAGAGAGAGAGAGAAGGCCAAAGAGAGCAGCATGATAGAGTGAAATTACCATATTCAAGTCAAATCAGAATCACAATGCTGTCCACTGGACGCTTTTCAATCAAAATCATGCAATGCGATTGCTTGTTTTTCTAAAGAGAAATTCAATTTGACTATGGAAATGCTGCTTGGAAGTGTGTTTGTAGAAAAGATAAGAGCTCAATGCTGTGCTTCACATCAACATTTATATCATCACATAATGAATTTTTTCGAAATATGAAATTTTGAACAGTTTATTTATTGTGACTTTTTTTTTATTTAACTTTTATTCTTTATTAACATAGAGACTTTTCTTTGATTTAAAAAAATAAACAAATCACTTTAGTCAGAAGCACTTAATATATCCTAAAAATTTAATTTTAAATATTAGATTTTGACTAAAATTTCTTTTTGCCAATTTTAAAAGCCGCTAAAAATGTAGGAACTAATTCTAGCTTTTGTAGAGTGTGCAAGTTCTAAATTGTTCATTCATTTCGATTGATAATTGTATTTTCATATTTAAAATTACTATTAATTTAGAAAGCAAAACAGTATAATTCATAATCATACTAAAAAAATTGCAAATTATCATTTGGCTTTTTGTCTGTGGATTTTAGGATCTCTTTTAGCTAACTATTATTTACTCAAGCGTAATAAAAAACAAATTAATATTTTTTTTATGGTACGAATTTTGAGTTTGGATACATAAAGTTCAGTATTTTCCAAACAAACCTTTAGATATTAGGGTGTAATTATGTTAGCTTTTGGTTTCAACTCTTGGCACTTCGAAGAAACTTCTTCTAGTATTTCATATTTAATTGGTGTCACGGCAACTGACCAGGCCTTTATCATTGGAAACATGTCGAAAATGCTAGCCAAAAGTCAACAGGAGCAGTTGAAAGACTGTTAAAAAGAAGTTTATCGATCTGCGAAACAGGCGCTACAATTAATTTAGACTTTGTATGGTTGATGGATGCCTTGTGATGTGTGTGTGTTCCAAACGGTGTAGTGGTACTGGTACACTGAGAAAAATTGTGAAAAATATACTGTATTTTTGATGGCAAATATAATTCACCTTATTATTTAGAAAAAAAATTGAAAAATCTGTGCTTGCATTTATGCTTTTTAGAAATGCATTTCTCAATAATAGAAAATATTTCAAAAAAATTAATTAAGTAAAAAAATCAAATTTTTAAGATTGTCGACTTCTCATTTTTAGTAATTTTGTTTTTCTTGTTTTTTAGAAATTATTTTGAAAAACACGATAAACTTTCTAGAGTGAAAAGTAGTTTTATAAAATTCAGTGTAATTGTTTTTTTTTGTTGAGTGTTTGTTGTGACTGTTTCTCTTTTTTGTGAAAAGAATCTCATCGCAATTTGTGTTTCTTTTGTTGTTTTTGTGGTCTTTTGCAGGCGCCTGTTACCAACAGGATAAATTGACCTACAAGCTGGGCAACTTCAACACACAGTTGCGCTTCAATCAGAGTGGATCGGCCTATTTGCTGTACGAGGATGGAGCGACCTGTGGAACGGACGGACGACGGTGGTCGACAAAAATTGAATTTGTGTGCGCGAACAATGCAACAAAGGACAATGGAACGACGAGCATCGATGCTGTCCAAATAATTGAGGACTCCAATTGTCAGTTGTTAATTCAATATCAGACGCCGTTTGCCTGCCAGCAGCAGATTAAATGCAAAGCCAATGTCTACGTGGAGCACTCAACGGATGGCAGCGGCAGCGGCGGTGACGAACTTGTCGATCTAACTCCCCTGATTAACGCCAATGAGAATTATGAGGCACGGGTCGAGCTGCCGGTCAGCCAACAGCAGCAGCTGCCCAAAAACACCAAGGTGAGTGTCGAATGTTGATTTCCCAACGGTCGACTCTAATTTGCAGTTTTTGTCTCTTTGTCCCTGTTCCTGTTCCTGTTCCTGTCCCTATACCCCTAACCCTTGTTCCCCCTTTTTTGTCTCTTGCAGTTCTTTCTGAATGTATGCCGTCCATTAGTGCCAAAATACCAATTAGGCTGCGCCGGCGGTTCAGGTGCCTGCATGGCCAAAATGTCACCAGCCGGTGCACCCGAGGAGGAGCGTGTAAGTAGTCTATCCCCTTATCCCCCCCGTAACTCGCCCTGCTACCCAAAAATCAGCTTATACGCTTAAGCCAACCGTGTGGCTTGTCTCTGTCCACCTCTCTCTGTGTGTGCGTTTGATTTTCCTTTTAATTGGCGGCAATTCCTTTATCCTCTACACTCAGAGAAATATACGATTGCAAAGTAAGTGAACATTTCATTAAGTTCAAAATAGATTAGCAATTCGATTATTCATCTTAATTTAGACAAAACAAAAATACTTGCATCAAGTACAAAATTCTTTTTACTATGTTAGGCAAAAAAAAACCAGTCTGCTAAAACGCAAAAATAAATCAGTCTGCTGAGAGGCAAAACTTAATGAATTATTTTTTTTAGACTTTACGGCGTTTATAAGTACACATTTTTTTCTTTAATATTAATAGCGTTTTTTTTTTATAATTTAATATTTCTATTTTGATGCCGCTCTTCTGAGCAATCAAAATAAATCAAGTTTAATCATTTTGATGACGTCGAACAGGTCGACAATGAGTCAGCATTTTAGTTTTACGGCCGTAAAAATCCGTCGCGAAATATTTAGTTTGACACCGGTTTTTGGCGCTGTGAACTGCATGTTACCTAAATAAGTCAGGGTATTCTGGTCGAATAGGGGATACCCCGAATCCAACTGAATGCTTGCTGAAATGTGGAAAATGGTTTTGTTTAATAAAAAATATATCTGGGTTAAATTATAGCTTATTATTTATTATTATTATTATAGAGCTATAGCTGAAAATTGTGTACCTTATTGATATCGTTTATCGCTTTATATCGATAATTTGAAGTCTCCAGCTCATATTGTCTCTGTTAATTTAAATATACAAATATGCAAATATACATGGCTAAGTCAACTCATCTGATCAAGATTATATAGGCGATAGGGGATCGGAAATGCTTCTGCCTGTTGCCACTTGTTCATTAGCCCTTTTTCCCATTTGAATGGGTTCAGTTTTTAAGAAAAAATCCTTTCGTTGACTGGTCAAAGTTCCAACTTGATTTGACTACAAATTGCTTTATATTTGTTTTTCCGAGTGCAATTGAATCATTTTTGTGAACCGTGGGTAACGCTTCAATTTGGCCATTAAGCCATTTTGGCTAAATGCCAAAAACAAAAAGGAACAAATTCGGTGACGCCAATTCAAGCATTTAATATTCAGCAAATCCGACTGCTAAGCTCCACTGCTAGCTAGCTGCTCTTTGCTCGTTGGCCAGTGGTGAGTGACCAGTGGATTTGGTTACTTCATTAAGCGTAACTCACCCCGTCACCACAGCCCTCCTCATCCACATCGCCGTCATGCCCCCTCGTCTGTCGTTGACAGTTGAAGAGGCGACACGGAGGCCAGTGTCTAAAAGTTGCCTAATGCCACAAATTGTGTGCCCTTCTTTCCACATTTATCCACAGTATGTATCTAAATGTATGTGTATGTGTGTGTGTGTGTGTGTCTCGTGCTGCGTTGGCCTGCGCTTAACTAAGTACTTAAGCCCACAAAAGTATGCTATGAAATTCGCTTGAAATGAGATTTTCAGATCACGCTACAAATTGGTCCACTAACATCCGCTGAGCTTTCTATTCTAATCTCCCATCTGTGTACACTGATGGCGATAATTGTGAATGTTACAATTTCCTTTTCTAAATAGAAATATTCACGATTTACACTACTTAATTCAATTGTTGACTCAAAAAAAAGTGTATAATATTAGGTTTTTGGAAGGATTCTCCGCTTGATAACGTGATATAAATACTGTAGATGAAACTATTCTCGTCAAGATTAGGATGGTAGTAAAAAGTTTCTGGCAGAGAACGATCTCAAAAATTAACTTCTGGGCCCCAACAAGTGAAACAGATTATTGTTTTTCATTTAAAAAGAAAGGTAAATAAGTAAAAATTGGAAGCTTCAAAATTTACTTATCTTAAATTGATTTATATTGATTATCGTTTTTAATTGGTTGTTTTTTTAATGGTACAAAAGTTTTAGAAATTATATTTAAAATGTATTAAGGAAAAAGTTAATGTGCCTTTATTGAATTTCGCATAGTGTATTTTATATTTTTTTTGGTTTTTATTTTCTTTTGAATTTTATATTTGGTTCTTGATGTCAATTTATCTTAAGATTTGACATTAATTTTGGAGCACAAGTTTTAAGCTTAATTGAATTTAAAGGTCAGATCTTGATTAAAATGATTTGGCTCTTTTGTTTGCGCTGTTGTGCAATAATTATATAAATTATAATGCCACTGTCTCGAGCTCTAACCAATCAATGCCTGAATGCATGCACCGTGTGCCACAGGCAGTGCCCCTAAACCCCGTCAGCTGCCAATCCCTGAGGCCCATCTGGTCATGGGCAACATAACTTTTATCAGATGCCGGCAGCAAAAACATTGTAAAAGTTGTTAAAAAAAAAGAAAAGGAAAATTATAATAATAATAGGCACGTACGCAGCTGAAAATGACGGGACAGCGACTGGCTGACGAGGGGGAGTGTTGGTGGGGGGTGGAGTGGAAAGCTTGCGATATGCGAGGGAAATATTTGTGAACGCGACGCAAAGCGACAGAACGGAACGGAACGGAAGGATATGGCAAAATGCGGCTATGGCGTTGACGATGGCGTAAAAATATAGCCACACACACCCACACGCACACACACAAATAGGTATATATATATATATATATATGTGCATATGTGCATATATAACTGTAAAAACAGCTTTTAGCGGCCAACAGCCATCAGTGGTTGCCCCACTGAAATCCAAATGGGGAGTTAGCCATATTTGTGTGTGTGTGTGTGAGTGTGTGTACTACGTGCTGTGCTGAACATTTCCGGCTTGTGGTGTGGCAAGCCAGAGAGTGTGTTGAATGGAGCAAGGGGTACACTCAAACAAAATATCACACTAGAATTTATTTGTCTTGAGAAAGTACATTTCTAACATTAAAAGTTGAGTCTTCAAATTTATTTTTTATTTCAACGTAAATTTTAATTTTTGCATGTCAATTGATAAACGTTCGAATTTTAAGATTTCATATAAACAAACATTTTCGATAGTCTATAAATTCCATTTTAAAAAATGATTTTTTGAGACTGACAGCTATTTTTATTTTTTTATAAAAAAGCGGAGTCAGTAAATTATATTATTTTGTTTCTGAATATTCGATGTGTTTTCGATTTCTATTTTTGAAAAGTGCAATAAGTCAATTTTTGGTATTGTAGATAGTAGGTGAAGGTTGTTTTTATTTGTAAAAATTTGTTTCTTACATTTTGAAATTACTTCGATGTTGTTTTTCTGAGTGTAGAGTGGTTTGCAAATGGTTGCAGATTCTGTTGTCGACTGGGGCAAAGTGCCGTCGGCTTTGTTTGCATGCCACTGGCCTAGAAATAAACGTAGCCATGGTTATATATTTCTCTAAAAATTTATATTGCTTTATTTGCACAGCAGGCGGGCACACACATATTCACACACACACACAGAGAGACTTCTGGCTCCTAGCTCTTGCTGCTGCTGCTGTTGTTGACATTTGCGCCACGTTTTGCATTTTGGAAAATGCTCCGTTTTCAGCGGCGTTTCGTGTGCGGAAACGGAAATGTGCTGCTAGCTGCTGACGCGCACTTGAGCGCACCAACTCTTTACTTAGTGGCAGCACACCCCTTCATCCTTCATCTATCCACCACTGCTCGGAATCACCATAAGCATCCACTGTTTCTCTATCAGAGTCATTGACAGTTGTCGAAATGTCGTTTTAGGTGATATTTCTTTGAATTTGCACTTCGGCATTTGTAGATATATATTTATATATATATATATATATATATATATATATATGCTGCCCGCACATCCTTGAGAAGCCATTGACTTGGCACATGCTTGATTCTTGCTGGCAACTTGCAGCTCATTGTCATGCAACATATTTCGCATACGTTGCAAATCTGACTTGCAGCTTGTCAATGCTAAAAATGTCGCTTGTCACAAGTTTATCGCAAAATTATTGTGTAAACATCACAAAATTGCCTTAAGCCTTCTCAAAACCATTCTTGGCCAAAGTTTATTCGACATTGTTGTACACTAAATATGCAATCAACGTAAACACTCAAAACAATTTTTTTTCTTACATTTTGTTATCAAATGTTAGCTTTAAAAACTAACAAAAACCCAACAAACTTGGATAAGTTCTAAAGTTGTTCAATCATTCCCGATATTAGTTTCAATATCTCAGAACCGCTAGTTAAAAAAAAAGAAGAAGAATTATGTTACTTGAGATGTCCACTTTATGGAATATTTTACATAAAATCCGAATCCAATTCACTGTTTTCTCTGAGTGCACACAGCAAATTATGCTGCTGCCAACACACACACATAGTCAGTGATTCTGATGGGGCGTCTCTTCGGCTAGCCTTGGACATGGTCTGCGTGTCGCCACAGGACATTTGATGCTCCTGTTTCCCATGTCCTGTGTGTGCCGATTTCAGTTCGCACACAAAAAAAAATAACGAAACGCTGAACTTGCGCAAATCTTTATTGATTTTGAACTGAAGCTGTCGCTTTGGGTTTTGTTTCATTCTTCAAGAAAGTTTGAATTTTAGCAAATACATTGCGCCCAGCATTATTATTATTTTTTTTTTTTGGTACATCGCATGATAAATAGTTGAACTATTGAAAGTCAAACTAGACAATGAGAACAATTTGACTTTGCTACTCTGGCTGATTAGGTATTTATTTATGTTTCACACTTAACGACAAATTGATAATAATATCTTTTCTAGGAAAAGCTTGAATTATAAATATATATGTGTTTTTTTTTGCAATATTAAATTGATTTATATCGATATTTTGGGAGTTATCGACCTATTAAAATACACTTTATTCTTTTAATCTCTATTCTATTCTTTTAGTCTCTAGTTCTTATAGCACCTGATACTTATGAAGGATATGTATCCTTTATGGGATCTGCTTTAAATAATTTTAAAATCAGAGATTCAAAATCAATTTTTATAAAATATTCTATTTCACTTTACTTTGAAAAGAAACAGCTTTAAATCAAATCATATTTATTGCTATTTAAAAACATTAAGAACACGTTTTTGATTTGATACTGTTGATCTTTATTTGAGGTTAACGTTTGTAATTTGAATTAATTAATTACTTGCCACCAACTAACCTAAATAACAATAATGAATTCGATTACGAATGAAAATAGGGTTAAGAGAAACTCGTTTCGCATGCAAATTTGAGGGAAGTTTCCAAGTACAATATATATATATATATATATATATATGTATATATATAGGTCTATTTATCTGTACGGGTATTATTTATTATCCAGTGACGCACCGGTCTAATGTCATGGAACATTAATATCGTCTGCCCATTATTCCTCAAATATTTCACCAATATGCCGATCAAGTAAAAGTTACGGGGCACATCCTTCTCCACATTGATGCCCATGAGGGCGGCGCCATTATAATATTCGGTTTTCAAACTCGGATAGGTGCAGAGTTGATTGGCCGAGAGTGCGGCCAGCTTGCCCAATATCTTACAGTATGGATACGATAAGGTCTCCGTCAGACCCTTGCCCTTCACATAGTCACTGTTTTGGAAGCCGCCAAAATGATAAATGCGACTGATTAACGACTCCGGCTCGGAGATCGGATTGACGCACAACGGCTGAGTGTAAATTGTCCACTTAATGCGCTCCTCCAGTTCCAGTATGGCCAAATCGTAATCTCCCGTGTCTGGATCGACCTCAGGGTGATGTACAATTGCTTTGACCTGATAATCCACGGGTCTCGACACACAATAGCCATCCGAATTGCAAGATGCATCGTCGCCTGGCTCAATCCTTTCATCCCATATGCCCAGCCGTACCACAAGCGACTCCGGACGCTTCTTTCGCAAACAGGAGTCAGTTGTCAGAACATGTTTCTCGCTCACAATGATCACGCTACAATTTGTGATATTTTTGGTAAAGTCTACACAAAGCAAACTGGTTTATTCAAGAGAGTCAATTGAAATAAATTGGTGAACCCACCATTTTTTACAGCCAGTAAACCCATCCAGGCATATTCGTTGGGTTCCGTTGTGTGATCGCTATCATAAAGCAGATGCTCTTGAAAACTTCCGCACTTTGTCGTCGTCGATGCTTCTGCATTTACTGCAAAAATAGGAAAAGAAAGAATGTGTTGAATTGTTTCGAATTTAATAAGCAAAATAGCATTTACCATTACCGCTAAGCACGGTGCTAAGTAGCAGCAAAACTAGTTTCGAATTAGTATTCATATTGTCTCGATTTTCTCATCCGTAGTCACTTCACCTCCAACTAAGTGTTCGGAGCGAACTGAAAAACAGCTTTGAAAAACAGATCTCAGCTAACCTCGGCCTCCCATTCAAAATGCATCTAATAAATCAAGCATGTAAAATATGTTAAACTTATGAATAAGCTATTTATTCTAGTTTCGGAACGATCTATATTGCATCTATATAGAAATGTAAATAACACAATTGAACCGGTTTTTATTCTAGATTGTTTTAACAGCTATAAGTTACATTTTGCTCTCAGAATAATTACAACAATATTGTCATCATTATTGGAAGAGTGCAAATTGAATTTGCACCATATATATTTATTATATAAGTTATCGCATTTAGATTTATTTCATTTAATCAACAACAATTATAATTGCATAAACTTTCAGTTGATTGTTGTTCAAATACATAGTTGACTCGTCGATAGTAACTTAATCAATATAAAAAAACACATTTGGTAAACAACATCAGCGTTTCTCAATCGATTTAAAAGTTATCTCAAAAGTTGATCAGTAAAATGTCAGGTTATATTATAAATGAACTGGATGTTTATGCAATTAGAATTGTTATTGATCAAATGAAATAAATCTAAATATTATATATATTATATAATATCTTATATTTCTTATATGTTGCATTCTCTTACATAAATTCAATGTGGTCTCTTTCCTATTTTAGTGAATTCGAATATAAAATATATTAGTAAATTACTCATATAGTATTTTTAATCTAAAATCATTGCTTTCAGTTTTACTCAGTAGAAAGATATCTTGGCATTGGATTTTTTTTTATAGTTATTATTTTTACCATTTCCTATCCAACTTATTTATTTGGTATCTGCAAACAATTAAGCTGGCTATTTACTTTTTTAGTTTTTCAACCGACCGGTCAACGCTTTTTAACTTTGTGTTTTTTTTAATTGTGCTTTTTTCTCTCGAAAAGTTCACGAAACTAAAGAAAAAAATATAAACAAGCGGCCAGGTCACATGGACACAAAGAGGACGACTCCGTCCGCGTGGCTGGCTTGGCACCAATGCGATAAGAAAAGTTTTTCAATAAATTCTTTTTTGAAGAACAGCAGCTCACTCAAAACTTGCCGTCTAGCAAGCTAAGCTGATAAGCTGGCGCCAGCTTGACTTCATATATATAAATATATATATATATATATATATATATATATATATTTAAGTATAGATTTAGGTATAGATATATGTTCAAAGTTTATATGGTCGCAGCTATATCCATAGCTAATGAGGATTGCCTGTTGAAGAAGATTTTTAGATGCTGCTGCCAGCTGCTTGTTTGCTGATGCCGCATTAGTTCAGATTTTGAGTTTTCAATAGATTTCCAATGGCTGACAAAAAAAACAAAAAAAAAAAAAGCGAATAGGAAAACTGGCAGCTAGCGTAACGGTTAGCAATAAATAAGAGAGCAAACTGCTTAAACCTTGGCTGAGCTGCATACAAAATGAGTTTGCTTGCCCCGCTCATCTGCTGCGTCTTGCCCTTGTCCCCTTATACGCTTGTCCGCCTGCCTCGCCAGTGCCTAATACGTTTAAGATGATACGACAACATGTGCAACGTTTGCCACCATTTGACATAGGACTGACCCCGGTGCATAAATCTCTAGCCACTCGAGCTTCATCCCTGCGCGCTCCGTGCAACTGCAACTGCTCCACTTTGAAGCATTAAGCTCACGTTCCCAGTTGAATGTCCGCCCCAACTGACTACAGACACTACACTCACAGAAAAGTAAAGCACAAATGTGTTTTCAGAATGTCTGTAAAAATTATTAAAATTAAATATTATACAAATACTTCTGTGTCATCTAAAAAACTATTTTCCACCTCAACTCAATTTATTCGACTACTTATCACATATAGAAAACAAATTGCTGAAAATAGTATTTAAAATTTTTGGTAGCGATTTCGTAGAGTTAGTCATTAAGATTTACAGCTCATTTTTTAAACTATTAATTTGGTTTTTTTTTCCCTAAATTTGATTATAAAAATAATATGGAATTTTTTTTTTTTTTTTTTTTACAAATTTTGGCATTTGTAGGAACAAAGAATCAGCTCCCTAATAAAAATGCTTTAAAAATGTTCAAATGATGCATGTTTGAATAAATAAAGTTTAGTTATTTTTTAAATGATAATTGTGAATATCGATAATATCGATAGCAATAAAAAGATATAATTAACTGTGTTTAGCCGACTTCTCTCGTTTAGAGTAGTGCGAAACTTGCTTAAAATATTTTATAATATTATTTTTTTTGAGTGTAGCTGCCTTACTGTCCGGTCTGCTATTCCTTCTCTGGCTGTCCTGCTGCTGACAATGTTTAAGCTGCCTGATTGCCAACAACAATAAAAGCAGCAGCACCAGCAACAACAACAGGACGAGCAGGACGAATAGGATGAGTAGAAGCAGGAGCTCGAGCAGCAGCTGGCAGTTGCCAGTTGGCGCGTGCTGCATGCATCCGTTCCGTTAGTGGATGTTAGTGGGTGCTGCACGGGGCACAGTGCCTGTTGCAATTGAAGCGCCATTGAACAGGCGACAAAAAGGTCGATTATCGAGCAATTTGCAAAGCTAATGCTTGCCAAGCACATCGCACATCCTAACTCTCTCAGTTTTTGAGCTGCTGCTCGAGAGTGTTGTTGTTGTTGCAACACAAACAATTGACTTGCAACTCGTTGAATATTTTAGTTATAGTTGAGTGGTTTTGTGTTTGATTTGTAATTGATATTTGCACAGTTATATTTGAACTTGCGAATGTCCAGAAGTTGGAAATGTGCAGAATCGAATTCTATTTAAGAATTCTCTTTCTCATAATCCTCTTTTTCACTGAAAATCACTCGTTATATTTTATAAACTGTAAACAGTTCTTTAGTTTGTTAATGAAATTTAATTTGATTTTTTTTTGTATAATTAAATGCTGTTTCCTTGTGAGCGACCACTGTAGCAGCTGAATATTTCAAGCTAAACTAATCTAATTTATTTTCCATTTGTAAATAGCATTTCTCAACTTAACTTTGATTGATCTGCGAATATCGATTAAGTAGCTAATAGACATACACATTAGCAGAACTACATTTCTTTTGTCGGCTGTTCGGTGAAATCTTGAAAATGCCATCCATTAAATTGTCGATTTTGTTCTGGTTTTTTTTTTTTTTTTTGTTGTACTGTGCATTGACTGCAACTCTCCGTCCGGATTTTACTTCTGGGCATTTGTCCATCCGTTCGGTTGCGACGCTTATCGTTTTCATTTCGCCCATCGATCGACTCATCGATATGTGAAGCCACTCAAACGCATGTCCTGACGGGCTGTGGAATGTTCGAATGTCCGAGGAGAAGTGCGACAAACGTAAACGTGCCCCTGATAGAGATTTCGAGTTATTTGCGGCAATCTCAGTCATAAAGTTGGACATGTGTTTGCACAAGGATACACTGCAGCAGCCCCCATATCCTCTTTTAATATTTCTCTCCACACATCTCTTGGTTTTTATACCCTGAAGTGGGTCAGTAAAGGAGTTGCATAAAGTGCGAAAAGTAAAGATGATGCAATTTCTGACGGCAACAGTCAATTTAAAATTTATTATTATGTGTTTTCAATTTGATGAAATAATTAATAGAAAATCGAAGTCATATTAAATTTGAAATGAAATTTTCACACTATTTTACAATTTGAAAACATTAATTTAAAAAGTAAAAAAGTTTTGTATTTACAATTTAATTTAAATTATTGATTAGTTTTTTTTTTGTATATGTTTCGACTTAGGTATATAATTAAATATATATAAAATTAAGCATATATATAGATATATATAAATGTGAATGAGTGTATTTTGAGTGTGTGGGTCACAGGGTATCTGCGGGTCGAGCACGCTCACTCACAAATTTTTTTATGTTCAGTTCTTAGTCTCATTTTAACTGTTGCACCTTTTTACAGAGCCTTGGTTTCCCGCGGGTTAAGCTATCGCCCATCAATCGCACAGCCGCTGAGCTGCTCTACGTAAGGGGCGATCCCTGTCCGACAGACAAGGCCACGAATCTATCGACACGCATTTACTTTAGCTGCAACATGCGCTCGGGTCGTGTAAGTACAGGCTTTACTTGTGGCTCGTTCTGTGGGCTTTGGTTCGTTAGCAACTGATTTACCATTGTGTGTGTGTGTGTGTGTGTTGTTGTTGTTCTTCTTCTTTAATGCAGGGCCAACCGGTGTTGAGTTCCATTGATGACTGCCAATATCGTTTCGATTGGGAGACTAGTGTCATTTGTCCGCCGCACGAGTGCAGCTTCAGTGCGGACACTTGTGAGATTGTCCAGGATGAGCTGAATATGCGCTACAACTTCCGGACTAACGCATCCTTTACCAATTCCGGCAAAATAGAGGTGAGTTCATTTTGTGCTTGCATTGCGCTAAATTCATTTTGAATTTTTAATTCACAGATCGACTATAAGAAGAAGAAAATCGAATTGAATATTTGTGGATTGCATCGCAAGGCTGTCACCGATTATTCGCAGGATTTGGTCAATTTGTTCTTCACACACAATCTGCCGGGCTGCGGCAAGGAGGGTGAGTATGTGTGTGTTTGTGCGAGTGTGTGTGTGTGCGAGTGTGTGTTGACTAATTCGATTAGCGTTCAAGTTGCGCACTGCTTGCTCGTCTTCTTTTTCTTATTTCAAAGTTGCTGCTTGTCGCTTCCGTTTCCGTATCCGCTGCCTTTTCCGCTTGCACTTCCGCTGGCGCAACACGCGCATATCCGGGCTTTTTTTTTTTTTTATTGCTGTTTTGATAATGACAAAATCGCATTAGAATTGGCGCTCAGCCCAATGCACTTCCTTTTCGCTTATCTGTCAACCCCGTGCAAACCATTACCCCATCTAAACACACACACACATACACAAACACACACATGACAGGTTTTTTTTTGGGCGCCATTGCAGTCGCGACCGTTTCGCGCTGCGTTTTTTTCATTCACTTTTTGTCGTTGGTCGCTTATCTGAGAGTCTTTTATGCGGTGCCCACTAAAAAAAAACGCCAAAAAACGCAGAGCACTTGAATTTATCAAAATAAGCAGGCGCAAAAAGAAAGCAGCTTTGGCGGCACCAAAAACCCAAAAACACAAAAATAAAACTGTCGAGTAGATAATGTGGTAAAATAATCTTCCTCCAAATTCGAGTGCTTTTCATACCCTAAAAAAACACATAATACGAATTTAATCAAACACTTGCGGCGAATAGCTAATAACTAGTGTAAATAGTGTAAATAAAATGTAGTTCAAGTAAATGAAAATAGTTGATTAAAGTATATATTTGTGTAATAGCTGCAAAATGTATATGCTTGACCTTTGCTCTAATATTTATTGCATTGAACAAATTTTTCGGGTTTATATAAAGCGACTACTGAATTAAAGCACAGATTTTCCACAACAGTGATTTTGTCCTCTTTTTTTGTAAATTCTCAATATGCTTCTGGCTGGCTCTTGGTCTTAACGCCTAAAAAGAGCTTTTAGCATATTAGCAAATATGCTTTTCATCATTGCATGTCATTTATAGAGTAAAGATTTAACCAACATTTCTGCCTTAATGTCAAAAGTCATAAAGCTAAATTTCTAAAAATAAATATATTGATTGCTCAATCATATAAATATCCAATGCATATACAGTTTTTTTTATCAATATTTGTTGTATTTTCTAATAATTTGTTAAATACGAATTAAACTGCTTGCAGTCTGCAGACCATTTTTGCAATTTCTTTTTCTAAAATCATAAAATCTGCCCATTCAGCTTATTTTTAAAAGCTGTTGGGAAATACACACATTTAGTTTGTTGCTTTATATATATTTTTGTTAAAATTGTATTTATAACAAATTTAGAGTTATTTGAGTGCAGCTAAATTGTTGTTAAGAAACTTTCATTTGCTTTCAAATGGTAGTCTTACATATATTAAAATCTGACTTTTTATTTTACTTACCAGCTGATTAAAGGCTATCTGGCAGTCAGTCAGGCATTAGGCTCGCTTTATTTTTTTGCTTTAAGCCCCTTTGTTTTTCGGGCTGTGCTGCATTCGAGCCATGAATATTTAAAGGCTCGCACAAACACTCAAACAGCTGGCGACTTTTTTTGGAGTGTTGTTTTTCGTGCATGGCAATGATTTTTATTGGCACCATCAGCCGCTTAATGTGGTTGGCACTAAAAAACACAAACAGAAAAACCTAAAAACAAAGAAAAAACGTAGCCATTAAATAGAACTTTGTGTTTATATGGCAACGGGCAATAAAACTGACAATTTAATTATGACAACATTGCCGCATTCTAAAAGGCCACAAAGCAACAAAAATACAATGAAAATGCAACCAAGTATTATAAAATCAAACTTTTTTTTTTTATTTGCGCATGCTAAATTATGTGTGTGTGTGTTTTTTGTGGGGTGTTGAGTGGGTGTCTGTGTGTGTGTGTGGTTGCAATCTCAAAGCGATCAGACAATTCTAATATGCTTACAGACATGCACAACCAAAATGCTAAAGGGTTACGCCGCGCAAAAAGGGAGGGGCTGCGACCAGATTGGAGGTTGCAGATTGTGTGTGTGTGTGTGTGGTGTGCTGGTTGTTTGCCTGTGCGGCTAGGGACAAATCCGACAACAGTTTCAGCCACAACTCCCCCGCTCCCAAAGAGTGTGTGTTGTGGGCTAAACAGTGTTGCCAACAAAAAAAATCCATTTATATAGTTCTTGGACAGTTTGTTAACCTTTTCAGTTTTCGAACTTAATAAAACTTTGACTTAGGTATCTAATTTTTTAGTTATATATACAATAATTTTTTTTCCATTTTTAATTGTGGCTACTTTTAATGTACAACAATTGCCGCAAACATTATCTTTGAATTGATAAAACTTAGATTTTATGCGTTTTTTTTTTTGTTGCATAATTAGAATATATTCAACGATTTCTTTCCATCAGAAACATATTTATTTGTAATTATTATAGTTTATTTTCTAACTATTTTTTTGTTGAACATTGTAAAAATGATTTTCTATAGCAGCAATACTAAAAATTCTCTGCGAATTATCACAGCAAAATGTTATTTATTTTTCCACAGTGCTGAGTTGCCTTAAATGCTGGTGTGCAGATTTTGTCTGACAAACACACACACACACACACACACACACACACACATACACACATGCAGACCCTCACACACGCATTCATGCATATATTGCGCATTTGAACGACAACAGCAACCACAAAGGGAACCACCAACCCCCCACGCCCTTCCCTCCCCTGCCACTCATATCATGCGGCTTTTGTTGTCGTCTCCAGTGATAATTATTTTTGGCTTTTATGTGATAAGTTTGCAGCATGGCAGACAGAGGCCCCAACCCGTAGTTTTGGCCAGACTTTTGCAATATGATAAGGATTCATTTAAGCCCCCTTTGTTGTTGTTTGTTGTTGTTGTTGTTGTTGTTGAACCTGTAGCCCCAGTTGTGTGTGCTGTGTTCCGTTGTTTCTCGGTCAATTAAAATAAAATGCCGATTTGCTTTAGTATGGGCTCTAGTCTGGTTTTCATAACTTTTTATTAGGGTCAAGCTTGTTTTGTTTTGGTTTTTACATTTTTTTTTTTTAAGATTTCGTTTGAGCTAATTAAAAAGCTAATATCTATTTTATTTAATCTTTTTATTGCAGGCAAGATGAATGTTCAGATGCGTTTGATATGCAGCAACAAAACTGAGAGTTCCAGCAGTATTACAGATGTGAGTACAAAAACTTATATTTATATAGAACAAGAAGATTGACTATAAACCTGATTTGTCAACTCTTCTGGGTATTATCTAAAGATTATCACGAATTCTTTTTGTCCTTGAGAGAGTTTTCAAGTGGTTTTTCATATAGAAGCAATTTTAAGTATAAATATATTGTCGAGTTTTAATCAGAATCTTCATTAAGATTTGGTATTTTCTTCGAATTGAGAAGAGTTTTCAAGTGTTTTTCTACATTTCATTTGAGTATTAATTTTTTGTCGAGTTTTAATCTGATTCTTCATTGGGATATGGTATTTTCTACGACTTTCTTGTAAAGGTTATATTAATAAATAAAATAATTTTATTTTAGACTTGTTAGATTTTTTTTCGCAAAAAAAACATTATTAAAAATCAAAATATAATTTCTGTTGAGATTATTATTTAATTCTTGGCTGCTTAATTTACTTATATCCAACTTCAAGCAAGACCACATTGAAAAATTCTGCTGAATATTTTGGAAATGCAAAAAGAAGGCGTAAAAAACTAAAGTGTAGCATATCTTTGAGGGCGTGTAGAAAAGCACAATATTAAATTGACCTGGCAGTCGCATTAAGGCGACAAGACCAAAGTGGATTTGACACATACACGTAGACATACACACACACACAAAAAACACACATCTACAATTTTGCAGCCCTCAGCATGTGCTGGCTGCGGCAGCAAGTTTCTTATGTAAAGTCTGGCCAAGGAAACCCTCGTCGCGGACTGCTTCAAAGTAAAAATGTATAAGAAATATGCAGAAAAGGACGCAGAGCAGAGCAGAACAGAACAGAACAGAGCAGAGCAAAAAGGGAGCGTGGCAACAACTGGGCGCAAAACAATGTGGCAGGTGTCCTTTGTTATGCTTACCACTTGGCAAATCCGCTTTGCCAGCCATTTGTTGCTGCTTTCAGTAAAAATGTTGCCTGCCGACCTGTGCGGCTTTTGGTTTGTTTCTTCTTTCTAAGGCATGTTGGCTGTTCTGGTTGCTGTTTTTGTTGTTGTTGCTGTTTTTTGTTGTAGTTGTTGTTGCTGTTGCTGCTGTTGTTCTCGCCGGCGGGCGTGCTATTGTTTTGGTCCCAAGCCTTTGTTGTCTTCAACAATCGCAAAACAGCTAAGAAGAAGGCACAAACAACTTAGACACGTCGATATTTAAATACTCTTGCAGCACAGAGCTCAACAGCTAATAAAAAAGAACCAAACAACAGTTGAGATTTGACATAAAACCAACTAGTTTTTCATGCAAAAACTTTCAGTGGTTGTAGCACTAAATTTTAAAAATTTCTCATATTTTTGTCGTCCAGATACCTTCTCCTATTGTTCAGACAGTTTACTTCTTTCTAAAAACCAGGCTTTTTCTCGTTTAATGCCAGTGGACAGTTTTTGACAATTTAAAAAAAATATATATTAGATATAGTTCTATATTTAAATGTTTAAATTAAGAGAATACAAAAAATACCAAAAAAAAAGTCGTTCTAAGTCTTTCGAGTTTTAAGAGACTTTTAGAAATTATTTCTGCAGAACAGATAAATTTTTCTGTTCTTCATTTAAGAAAACTTTCATTTTTGGCTTATAAACTAAATTTGTTTATGAATAAAGTAAGAGAATCCTAATTTTTAGAACCCAGAAGATTTGTAAATTGTTCAGCGCAATTTTTATTTATTTAAAATTTTGTAAAAATCGGTGTTACAAAAAACGGCGAAATCTCAATTTAAATCAAATTTACTTTTAAACTAAGCCAGTTTGCATGTCAGGCAGGCTTGTGATGCGGATCAGGAATATATATATATATATACTTTATAGGCATAGAGAATTGTACTGAAATGGATTCTAATAACATTTTGGAAGTGTATTAAAAATGTACGTGCCTTGCTTGTTGCAGCAACAAAATGTTGTTGCTTTGGTTGTTGTTGCCCCTGTTTCTTGGGGGTTGTGGCGTTTTGCCTTAGATCCCAGATACACGCGGCTTTCATCATTTTCCTTGCCCCTCCCTCGTCTCTATCTCGTGGCTATTGTTGACCCTTCACCATCATCAACGGCAACATCAACATCTGCTGTTCGGTGCTCTGTGCTCTTTGCTCCGCTCTACTTTGCCTCCTGCTTATCAAATAGTTGTCATTGCCCCGGCTACGTTGCAGTTGCATTAGTTACTTACACCTAACACAAAGCAGGTCTCTATAAAATTCAATTCTGTTGCGCATATCTTAATTAAACTTATCTTTGCTAGCAGCATTTTCTGGCCTTTTCTTTTAGTTATTATGTTTTAATTTTGCCAGTCTTTTGTGCAAATAAACCCATTTATTTTTATCCAAAGATTGCATTTAATCTTTTGCAAAAAGTAAAACAAACATTTGTGAACAGTAGAAAAACTATTAATTTAAACAAATCTTGCACATTACATTTTTAAAATGTATCTCTTGAATTACCAATTATTTTGTGCATGGATAAATGAATAAATCCGCCCAAACAATAAGCAAATTTTCCGATTACCAAATTTGTGCTATAAGCAAATTTTTTCAACTTAGTCGTAACAATTATTTATTTAAGACAATTTGCAACTGCCACAATGTATATTGAGCACTTGGGTATTTAGTTAGTAGAAGACAAAATGCTTATCAATTTTATTGTATCAACGTCATCGAGCGTAAATTGCACCCCAAAATTGAAATGTGAAGTTGAGCTTGAAATCTGCAACGTTGTTGATGCAACACTTTTGTGTGTGTTATGTTTGCGAACCAATCTCTTAATTGATTTTGCGTTCTGTTTACATTACCTAGCTGCAAATATATTGATATATATATGACAGACAGACACAGACAGAGAGAGAGAGAAAGGGAACCGCATGTTGCAACAGCAAAATTGTCAATTTGCAGCACGTTGTAATTAGTGGTCTAACCAACTGGCTGTCAACTTTATTAGCCTGGTCCCAAAATGCAGCAATTAGTGTCTGAGGTTTAACAAAACACACTCGCCCCTCCCACCACACACAGACTCACACACACACTCACACACACACACATTCCACCATTACGCACAAATTGCTAAAGGCGTCGCCGACAGCGCCTGAAAATATTTGCCTGACCATTTTGTGGATAGGCCTGTTCCCATTCTCTCTGTGTATGTTGCCATTGTTTGTTTGTTATTTTCCCCCTCTCTCTCTCTCTCTCTCTTGCTTACTATATGTATGTGTGTTTTTTTTTTGTTGTTGTGCTGAACAAACAGTGAAGCGTCGTTGTGTGCTCCAAGCTTAGTTGCAACATAGCATTTACTCGCATGTGGCACAAACCAATTGACCCAAATTTAAACCAGTTCACAAATAGCTGCAAGCTGCTTGCAACTAAAACGTCGTCCTTTCACTCGCATTCAGATTGACATTAGTACACAGTGAGAATTACAGCTTGTTTTAATTAATATTAAATGAGAAATTCTAGTTGCGAACAATATATTTAAATATTTAAAAATATTTTTTTTATATGTAAGCAATATAAAATTGCACAAAACTTACATTAATTAAACAAAATAAAATTTTAATCAGATTTCTTTTTTGTTTTAGCTTCAATATGTTTTTATTGAATATATCTATATATATATATAGATGCTTATTTTTTTTAATGTGGATCGTTTTCAAGATATTGAAATTTATGCAATTTTATATTTGTCAATTTTTTTAAAAAATGTTTTAAATTTTTGGTAATTATTTATCGATTGTTTTTTGTGATTAAGTTGTTAAGTTATGCTTTTACTCGCTGATTTTCATTTTTCGTAGTGTATACTGGGATTTATATTTGTCACTTTTATATTAGTCAATTTTCTTGAAATATTTCAAATATTTTGTATTTATTTATGGAATGTTTGTGATTAAGATGTTAAGTTCTGCTTTTACTCGCTGTAGTCAGTTTTCTCAGTGTATATTAGGACACTGCACGCACACATAAAGAGAGTGACAGAGAGATAGAGAGAGAGAGAGGGAGAGAGAGGGAGAGAGATAGAATGTTTAGCCATGTGTTATGAGTGTTGTTTGTCTGATTGCCGTTAATTGCATTACACACTTGGGTCTGTAGGTGTTATTAATTTCATTTCTTTGTCCAATGAACGTAATGGCATTTGGGCCTGCCCCATTGAGTTGGTGGCAATGCATTTGCCCTCGGCGTCTATTTGACATACATTTCATGCTCAATTAAGTGAATGCAAATAGGCAGCAAATGCAACAAAAGCTCGCCCAGCGAACTAAACCCAACTCAACTCAACTCAAATATTCGCAAATAAGTGTTTGATTAGATGCGATTGTGAAACTTGATAAATTGTGCTTGAAACTATGTTTGGCCTGTCCGAAACGTAAAAGTCAATTTTAATTAGACTGCGCCAAATTCAGATAATCGATAATTAATGTTTAAACTTATATTCGTTCAAGGCTTGTTTGCAGTGCAGCGGCGAAAGTTCAACTTGGCTGAGTTGACAGCAAAGTTTAATTGCATTTTTGTGTTTACATTTTTTCTCGTACTTTTCGAAAGTTTTTTATTTTTTGCCAATGCCATGCCAATATCTTTTTTTTTTTTAGCATTAATTCCTTTTTACATATAAGTGAGTAAGCCAACATTTTTAAGTACCTAAGCATCATATGAAAATTTAATATTATCAGGATTAGAAAAGTCACGTGAAGGTTTTTATGATAAAACATTTGTTTTTTTTTTGTTGCAGGCATGTTAGGAAAAATAATATTTTAAAATATTTAATATTAGATATAATTTAGAATATTTTAAACATTTTTTATTTGTTATCAACAAACACAACAAACTTAATCAGGAAATATCCGAGTGTTGGTTATCTCCTGGTCGAGCTGTCTTTTAGATTCCAACTTGATTTTGACTGCGTTTACTCATTTTGAGTTAACCAAAATGTCGATGATTAGCAAAATCCCATAAAAGTTTTAAATGTTCGTTAACTTTGACAGAGGAACAGGAAGATAATGTGGTTTTGGCGAGCTAGAAACATTTTCCCAAAAAACAAATAAAGTTGGTAAACTCGTTCTATACTTGACATTCAAGCAATTTGCAGTTATCAAATTCCATTTGCTGCCAACTAAAGCGATGAAATGTTGATTCGTAAATTAAACACAAATATATTTTGCTGATTACATTTCGTCAGCACTTTGAAAGCAGTTAAACACTGCGGTTATTTGTTTAACTTTCTGTTGTTGGCTCAAATTGCAGAAACTTCACACACACACCCACACACACATCCAAGTGGAATTTAGTGGCACAACACCATCGAGCGGTAAACAAGTTTAGGCACAACGCATGACATTTTTATTGTGATACCCTGTAATAATTAAAAATGTGTTGAGGCAACTTTAATCTTATTCCTGATCGGCATTTATATAACTTGACATGAAATCGTTTATAAAACTTCCAGTACAGGGTATCTCCGCGTCGAGCTCTCGCTCCACTTGTGTCCTGGTTATTTTTCGTTGTTCGTTTCCTGTTTTACTATTTTTTTTGGCCGGAACGCACGAACATAGTCGAAAAAGGACCTTGTCTGGCGACGCTGTCGGAAAATTAGCGATTCAATGAAATGGGATTTTAAATGGCTGCAAACTTTTTAATGCGTCTGCCGCCTGCCTCGTGGCACGTCCTCCTGCAACGCTACTTTAGTTTGTGTCGAGACCCCCGGATCTGTTATTTGGCGGGAGGGTTGCACGGGTTGCCGGGCAAAGTTGCTGCAACGCCGAGTCGCCTTTTTTGTTGCCACTTTCAGTTGCCAGTTGCAGCCGGCGCAAAACTTTTTAAATTATGCGCACATTTGCAGCGCCTCTGTTTCTCCAACCTCCCCCACTCTCCCTGCATGCACACTCCTCTTTATGTTGCACTACGCTGCCATGTTTCTGCCTGTTGTTGCCTGCCGCCGGAAATGGTCTTTGGCCGAAAGTGTTACACGCTGCGTGCAGCTTCCACGGATGCCGTGCAACAACGACTCTGTGGACACTGTGGAGTGCGCTTGTGTGTGTTTTCCATTGTGGCAGGCTGATATTCTTCTTCTTGTTGTCGTTTGTTGCTGGGGGCGTGGCAGCTCTGTGCAAACAGTTGTTGCGCCACCAATAGCAATGCTTGGGTAGATGCCAAAGGGTCGTGCGTTGACTCACTGAACAAAAAAATGTTTCCTTTCTTACAATTTAATAAAGTAGGCTAAATAAAAATTATTTATAATTTTATAATTACTTATTGTGATTTGGGTTGTGAATCTGTACAACTTTTTTTTCTAAATTTAAAAAGCAGATTGAAAATATATGTTTATATCCCCAAATTCTAGAAAAATATTTCGTATTATTATTATCATATACATATTTTAATGTCTATTCTTGAGTAAATCCAAAAAAGATAAATGCGATTTATATTTTAGGTAATATTTTTTGCGGCGCATATGGTTTGTTTTAAGAGTGTAGCCTTCACATGCAATTTATGTGTTTGCGCCGATATCAATTTTATTTATTTATTATTTTCCTTTGCACTTAATGAAGAAAGTTTCTAATTACAAAAATTCCTTGTTCTCTGCTGCAGGATACACAGTGCAGTTTGCTGTATGTGCAACGCACGCCAAGCATTTGCCCATTCCTGGGCCTGAGCACGCCGCCACAGGACGATGGAGATGCAGGCAGTGGCAGCAGCAGCACCAGCACTACAACAACAACGCCAACAACATCTAGCAGTACAGCGGGTAAGCAGTCGCCAAATGAGGCAACGACAACTGCAGCATCCGATGCTGCAGAAGTGGCATCTGTTGTCCGCCCAACGACCTCCGTGGGCGGTAAGTGTCCTGCTACCCAAAGAATCATTTTTTTTTCCTTCAACTTTTTGTAACGAATCATCATTTACAGAGATCCTGGGCATAATCCTGTCGGTGACTTGCTTTGTGTCATGCGTCGGACTCTTTGCCATTTCGCCATCGCGAAGACTACGCGTGCGACGACTGTTTCGGCGCAACAACTCATCCGTGCGATACTCAAGGGCAGGAAATAATCAACATCTTAAATCATCCGGAGTTTTCTTACAAAACAATTTGCTTTTTATTACAGGTGCAGTCCAATGAGGAGGCGAATCTGCTGCTGGAACCCAACGGCGAGTTCACCGAGAGCGATGATGATATGCTGCTTTAAACATAAAGGATATACCACCCCTAAAGTCCAGGCTGTTTTACGCAAGTGATGGATAGTTAATATAAAATCTATTATTTAAAAGAAAAAAAAATGAAAAGAAAAGACATGAGAAAATCCCAAAGTTAGGAACGTTCAACACCAAAGAAGACAGAGAAAATAATATATATATAGTCACAAACTAATTGTGAGCTAATGCAAAACAAAAACTGATAGAAGACAAGTAATTAATTTTTCAAGTATTGCCAGAAAGCTTATGAGTATCATATATATATATATATATATATATAAATAAAATTAAATATCGTTCAATACGATGACAACAACGACAACAAAACCAATCCCAATTAGTGGAACTATAAGTGTATATGCCTAAAAACAATATTATATATATATTTTATATACTTGCACTTTACATATGTAAAGGCATCAAAACCAACAAATCAAAAAAAAGCTCCTTAGCTATGTACTTAATAGTTGAAACCAGAGAATTGCATGCGACAATTGATTTCTAGTATTTTTCCAAAGCAACGTTTAATTTTCAAATGAAATGTTTGCCTCCTACAAGTATTTAACTGTAATTAAAGCGCAGATTAAGCTATAATTTATTAATGGTTTGTATTTTGTTTGCGATGAGACTGGGCTAAATGTATTTACTATTTTGTTGTTCTTTTTTTAAGCTACTTTACTTTTGTGTGTTTTACTAGCTTAAGCCGTCTGTAAAAATGTTCAGTTTTCTTTAAAATACTACGCTAATAAATGTAAATCTATATATGCTCTGTATAAAAAATAAATTTCAAAAAATATAAGCAAAATCAAAAATAAATACAAAAAATAAATTAAATTGTACGTGTCATTTGTCTTTGATGAGAGTTTATTTTTTATACAGCAATAAAGTTAAATTTCAACAAGCTTCAGCTTTAAATCGGCCGTTTACATACCAGGCCAACAGCAACCAGCAGCAGGCAACTGATTTTCATTCAAGCCAATAGCAGCGAGTCGGAGTAAATAAACGTTTCAACCAGAACATCAGCTTATTGCAGCCTTCTGTGCGCCTGGTAGACAGGCGAGTTTTTTTTTATATGAAACCACGTGAGTTGAACATTCAAACATATAAAATATGTTAAATATGTAATAAATATACACAAAATATATTAATAGCATTAATCATTTTATATGATAGTTAATTTATACCTTAAAGCAGTTGCATGTTTGAATATGCATAAAAATCGAGAAGTTTCTTTCATAAGTAAAAACAGTTTGGTATTTAATTTTTAAAATATATTTTATTTATTTGTATTTGTATTTGCATACTTCACAAACTGGTGTGTACACAGTTACATTGAATGATGTACAATACATACGATGTATGTATTCATTTTGTATAAGAAGTAAATGAGTGGTTTTTTTCTGCATAAATTTGTAGGTACCTTAGGCAATACATATTATTTCAGAGAGATGACATATGTAGCTACTTATACAATATATAATATATATATATATATAATATTAAACATATCGGCTATGCGTATTATTAAATTGCGAAAACGAAGAAATATAATGTATGTATGTATGTACGTTGGTATGTTTATGCATTAGGTTAATAAAGTGATGGTTTGTAATGATAGTAAATATGTTGTATGCCGTGTATAAAGTGCATTTACGAGTAATTTCAGTTAATATCGTCCTGACAAAGAGATGTGTAATTATTAAACATATATTTTTTATATATTTTAAATGAGATTGTTTTGTACAAAATATTCCATTTGTTTTTGTATGTACAGTGGGATAGGTCAATAGATTCCAATACATACATACAAAGAGGATGATAAATTTCTTGTTGTCCTTTTTGTTTTAAATATTTTTTTTATACTTTTATGAGTTTTTTTTAAATATTTTTTTGTTAATTACATTCAGTACACGGCATAGTTTTATATGCTACTATTTGGATACGTCATATGTATGTATATATTGCATGTGCATTACTTATAGACAAATCATCGATTGTACAAGAAAACGGAAATAAAGCTCAGTTTGTTCAAAAGTTCTATAAAAAAAAAACATGAGATTCGTGCGGGAAGATAATAAAAAATAAATTGGGAGCTTTCTTAGAGTGCGTTTCGACTTAAACAATGTGAAAAATGTACAATATCATAAATAGTATAATGAATAATGTACAAAATAATTAAGTTTTCTTATGCTTAACTTATGGCTATATTTTTATATTTTATATTTAACACTAAACAGAATGATAAGCTCTTAATTAGCCTAAGTTTAGTTTTTAGTTTTTGTTTTTAGTTTCTCATTTTGTTTTTTCATCTTTTGTTTATAATTTCTGTTTTGTTTTTTCTTCTATGTCAACAAAGGCCACATGAAATTTTGAAAATTGCGAATTTTCTCCAATTGAATTTTCTTTTTGCGCTTGGGAATTTCTTGTAAAATTATTCTACAGAATTTCAGCTAGAAAGCAAACAATGACACACCCACACACACACGCGCGTACACAAATACACACACACACACATTCATACACAGAGCATAAAATTTAGGATGAGTTTTGCAAAATATGTGAATTGGTTTTGTCTAGTCGAAATTTGCATTTAGTTTTTATACATTCAGCTGCAGGGTGCACATTTGGGATACGGATTGGGATTGGTATTGGTCAAAGGATTTGGAATTTGTCTTCAATGGAACAGGAGCTCCTCGGTGTCGAGCTCCGTTTTATGCCAATTCTATACATCGCTCTGCTTGGCATTCGTATTGATGATGAAGGCGCCATTGATGTGCCCATTGCCATGATGATGATGATGATGTGCCTTGCCATTCGGCGCATAGAGATTCGTCAGGCCATTCTTGCCGTTGGCAATCATGATTGCCGTATGTGGAGTGCCGCCATTCAGTTGGGCCACCAACGGATTCTTTGTAGAGTCGGCAGGCGGTGTCGTCAGTGGCGGTGTCACTGGCGATGGCTTAATCAGCTCCAGCTTGTCATCGGTGGATCCCTTGAGCGCCGACTTGATCAGTGAACCATTACCCTGACCACCACCACCACCGATGGGTGAGCGATGGGGCAGAGCATAACGCAGCTTGTCCCAGAACCATGGATCGCCCCACTTTAGGTAGGTGTTCATGCGCAGGTAGGCCTTCATCTCATCGTCGAGCTGCTCAATGTCGCCAATGTCCGAGTAGATGATGACTATGACACGGGACCGGCCCTCGTTGAGCGCCGATCTGTGCGCCGCCCTGAACTCCATGCGCGCCCAGTCGGATTTGATGAAGTTCGGACTCAGCACAATAATCGTTCTCCTCGAATCCGCCACAGATCGCACAATGTTCTCGGCTATGAAGCCGCCAACGAGCCAATCACGCACATGGACGCATAGTGTGAACTTTTGTGGTCCGTGCTCCAGCTGCGGCACCAAATGCTTCTCCACGAAACTCTGATCCTTGTGCGAATACGAGATGAATGCATCGAATTTCTTATCCTTATCCAGCTCCGCCTCGGTGACAAACCACATGCACAGATTGTGGGCATACAGCCAGATCTTGATCTCCTGCTGATATTTGTAGTACAGAGCCGCCGAGATGCCCAAGAGGAAACCGGCCAGCGAAATTATGACGGTGACTGCGATGAGGAGACTCTTCGGCCTCGGACATATATCATTGAGATTGAGTTCCATTAGGCTGGTTGGCATCTCGGAATCCATGCAAAACATGTCCGTGTGATCCGGTATCCTTTCGTATTTCTTTTGCGTGAAGATCAACAATTCCCTTGCATCGCAATTGCAGATCCAAGGATTCTGGGAGAGACGCAGTGTTAGATTATCCATGCTGCTGTTGAGATACCCAAGCACCGTGGAGTTGAGCAACTGCAGCTGATTGCGACGCAAATCGAGATACTTAAGATTCGCTGGCAATTGATTCGGCTCCAGCTGGGTGAGATTATTGCCGGCCACAAATAATCTGGTAACATTTTCATAGCCGGGTGCATTATTCTGTGGCAGTTTGAGCAGCGTATTGTTCTCCACATACAGCTCCATCTCGAGGAGATTCTGCGGCAGACGGGGCAGTTTGGGTATCTTGGTCAGTTCGCCATTCGAACAGTTGACAATGAGGGTGGAGTCAAAGGTGCGCACCAGACACTCACAGTTGCTGGGACAACGGCGCTCCTTGGGATCCTCGGCCTGGTCAAAGTTACAGACAAGTTCGCGCGGATGCACAGATCCAATCGGGCGTTCCGCTAGAGCAGTCGGCGCCTGGCAATTCAATCTATCCGTATAGGTGACCAAATTCTTGGCATAGTCCGGCTGAATATCGCCGCGCACCACCTGCAAGAATCTCAGCAATGTGCAATCGCAGACCAGCGGATTATCATTGAGATCGACATAAACCGATTTCACGCCGTGGACCAGTCGCAAACCCTTGTCCAGCGGCTGGAACTCGGTCTGCTTGTAGAAGTGCACGGTGTGCAGCTGATTGTGCGACATGTTCACCGTCAGGTCAAACGCCGAGACAAAGTCCAGATCGGAGTAGTCCAGCCACGTGAAATTGTTGTAGCTCAAATCGATCTCCTGCAGCTCCCTCATCGCATACTTCCAATCACTGAAGATCACCATCAGCGAGTTATTGCGCAGGTTGAGCGTCGTCAGATTGCGCAGATGGGCAAATGGTGATCCCAGATCCACAGCCACGCCATGCACATTCAGATACTCGTGCAGATTAATCCGATTGTTGGCCAAATTCAGTTGACGCAGCAAAACGTTGCTCCCAAATGCCTGTGGACGAATCGTCACCAAGCGATTATCATTCATCCGCAGCGTCTTCAGATTTATCAATTTGATGAACAGTTTGCTGTAAACAAAAAAAGAATGCAAAATGCGAATGAGTTCAAATTCAGTTAAGAAAAGATGTTTAAAGAGATTTGCTTAAATTAAAATTAAATTTTTAAGAACAAGAAAGTTTCTCTTGTTTCTCTAGAAATCAATTCTAAACATAATCTACAAAAATGTCTACAAATAAAAAATGTGTAAATCAAATTTAATAACAAATATTTTTTATCTTTACTTTTTTTCTTTAATTTTAAGAAATTAATTTGTAGAAAATTCAAACTTAAATGAAATGAAAATAATTTATATAATTTGAGCAAAATATAATTAATATTTTTAAATTTATAAAAACCAATGTTTATTAAAAAAAAAGCAACAAGAAATACAGATGAAAAAGTAAACTCTAAAAATAAGAACAAATTTTTTTATATTTAAAAAGAATTCAATTTTAAATCAAGATACGAATTATAAATTTTAATAATAAAAAATTACTATTGGTAAATTTTAAAAATAATGAAAAAAATTAGAAATCGGAAATTAATTTGTAGAAACTTAGTTTTTAAGTTAAATTAAAAAAATTTATAGTTTAGGAAAAGTGTTGTTAATATTTGTTAAATCTATAATAACTAATATTTATTAATAATATAAGCAACAAGCAATACAAGTAAAAAAAAACACTTTAATAATAAGAACAATTTTCCTATATAAAAAAAATTAAACATAAATCAAGATAAAATAATAATTTAAAAATATAGAAAGATTTAATTTTATAAGATTAATCAGAGATGCTTAAAGTTTAAGCTGCAAACTTACCTTGATATTTCTGTTAGCTGATTTTCGGCCAGATTCAGCGTCTCCAATTTGACCAGATTATGAAAGATGCCATCTGGCAGATGACTCAAGCGATTCTTGTGCAAATCCAAATTGATCAAATTCAACTGATGATCCAGAAATTTGGCTGGCAATGTGCTCAGCCGATTGTCCATCAGCGAGATGTCTGTCAGAGCCGTCGAATTCTCGATGAGATCTGCGGCGATTGTTTCCAGTTCACAGCGCAAGTAGAGGGTGCGCAGCTCGGGCAGATTGGCAAAGAGGCGAGGGGGCAGGTTGGCTAGAGGCACACGATTATTTTGCAACTTGACCTGTTGCAACATTTTGTTGTGCTCGAAGAGGCCTTCGGGCAGCGAGCGAAAACTGTTGCCATTCAAATTGATCTCGCTGACATTGGTGAGCAGGGCAAAGACATCGGGTTTGAGCTGAACGATGCCATTGTTATGGAGATCCACATCCTTGACAGAGGTGGCGCCTTCGAAGTCATGTTTGCTGAGATTGTGCAGCTGATTGCTCCACAAATTCAAATGCAACAGATTGTGCAGATTGTGAAAAAGGCCGCGTGGCAGCTCCTTCAGATTGTTGCTGCCCATCTCGAGGAACTGCAGATTCTCCATATTGGCCAGCAGGCGAGCGGGCAGTGCTCCCAGATTGGCGGCACGCATATCCAGCCAGGTGAGCAGATGCATATCCCTCAGCAGATCCTCGGGAATGTAAGGCAAACGACGGACAGCAAAGCGCAATCGCTGCAGATTCTGCAATCGGTCAAAGTGCTTCCGGGTGATATTCACGTGCAGATCATTACCCTCAAAGATGAGCACTTTCGTTTCCCGGATGCCCAAATGGTCCATGATGCCGGCGATGGGTGTGTAATGTGGCAGTGGACAACGCTTGATCTGCACATTGTTGATGGTACCAATGTTCAGCTTGGGCATCTGTGTATATTCCGTGGCATCTGTAAGATTGCATTCGATCTGCACTGTGCTGCTGCTGGGTCGGATTGTAATCTTAAACTTGGGATTGTAACTGTTGCCAGGACAATTGAGTTCGTATTCCGACAGCGAAGGCGCACATTCGCAGGACATTACATTCAGTTCTCGACATTCATCGCGTCCAAAACCTGCCTCGCCCAGCGCATGGACAACCAGCACCAGCAGCAGCAAGGACAAAGTCGCCGCTGCGCTTACTCCACTCATCCTGTTCGCAGTTGATGTCCTTGTTTGTGACTGCAAATACAAAAAAATGTGATTTTCTAATAAGCCAAACTATTTTTTATTTTTATATATAATTAAATAACCTAAAATTATTGTATAAAATATAAAAAAGGTCAAATTGAAATGAGAACATTTGTTTGATGTATCCTACATATTATTATTATGTAATTATATATCCAAGGCTGTAATCTATAATTAAATTCTGCGGATGAGCCCCCACACTTTGGTGACTCCGTCGAGAAAGCAATCTATTATTAAATCAATATAGCAAAAGAAAGAGACTACTCGACTAGCAAATACCCTAAGCTCAATTTTTAAATAAGCTTGTTGAAAATATATAAAAAAAATAGATATATAAAATATTCTTAGAAATCTTGGGTGCATTGACTCGGCTTCAATGTTTATCAATAATATTTCTGCTTTGCTGCCAATTTCATCAAAGCGGTTTTACACTTCTTAATGGTTGCCTGGTCTAAAAAGTTATTACTTAAACTGTTTAAAAGTGAGTTTACATTAAAACAAAATTGAAAAAAATAACTTTTTTAATGGGCAACTTTTAAGTAGCACCTTTTTCCCCAGCGGAGAGGTGAAAGTGCGGTGGAAGTGAGTGAGAGAAAGGTTCATAAAAAAACAACTCGAACGAATGCAAAGGCCGAAAAGGAAAAATTTTCATTTTAATTGTGGGAAATATATGATGGATAGAATGACAAGCGCGACAGATGCAAATGATGCGTCCAGTAATAACTGACAGCAAAAAAACAAAAAACAAAAAACACAGAATAAACAACAAAGTAAGAAAAACAAGGACTCATGTGCGTTGTGCAAAGAGAACGCATGCACTGAGAGAAAATGATGTTACTGATATTAAGGATAAGTGCAATACTTTCCCAGTTTTATTTAAGAATCTAATAATAATAATAAAAAGTGAAGTAGATCACTTTTAATAGCTATTTAAATAGTTTACCTATTTATTTCATTGATTAATTTCATTATATTTATAAATAATAATTTAAAAATTAAAAAAAATGAAATATTTTTAAGATTTCCGCGAGTATTTAACTATATTATTTATTTAAGGTTAAAAGTTTTGGTTTGTTTTAAGAACTCTATTTTAGCTAGGTAAACAATTTACTTGTCATATTTTTAAGTCATATCGTTTCTAAAAAAATATAAAAATAGTACTTGAATTTAACTCGCAAAAGTTTTCTTTTAAATTTTTATTTTTTTTTGGCTTTTCTAGTCCAAAATTTTTGGCATTGTTTTATCTTGATTTGCGCAGAAATTGCTCCATTTTGCAAGTGTATTTTCGCTTGGTTTTCTCTCTTTTTTTTTTTCTCTTTCGCTCTCTGTGAAAGTAATGTTGCATTATGTGTTTGGCACACCTCAAAGGATGCCACACACATCCTTTTTTTGAGAACGTGTGTGTGGAGGGAGCAGCGAATTCAGCTTTATCGTTGTACTCCACACTCTTTTTTTTGTGTTGTAATTACGTTCGAAGGCAGCGTATAAAATGTTGTAAAATGTTCGCTTGCTTTTTTTTCTCGATTTTTCTTTTTTGTGTGTGTCGCAAATGTTGTGGGCGACATGCACTTTACGGGCTTTCCGAACTTAATACATTTCTCATGCACTCGAATCGAAGGCTGTCGCTTTAAGCGAATTTCTACTCGAAAAAGGCACATTTTAATTGTGCCCATTAAGCGGAGAATGGCAAGTTTTCGAATTGAATTTAATTAAAACTTTTCGTATACGTCTAATTTTCTTTCTTTTTTGTTGTTCTGAGCAGAGCAAAACAGATAAATGGAGACACGACCATTTTTGGGCCGCATTTAGGCTGCACACATTTGGGCGCCATAAATTTGTTGGCTCTGACAGCTGCTTTTGATTGAAATTTTGATAAGGCAATTAAATTATGCGCGCTATAATTTGATTTCCAATTTCTGTGACTTTCCAGCCTGCCTTTGCAGACTCTGCCCGCAGGCGAGTCCTCAACAAAAATGTACAATTTACTTGCCATTCGGCTTTAATTAGCCGACAACAATGATGAAATTTTCAGCACTGATGCCCTTTTTGCCTTTAGGATAATTTAAATAATTATAATTATAATTATAAATATTACCCTAGGGAAGCAACTCAAAGATTTGTAATTAGAATTTTAGTTAAAGCTTAAAGCGCATTTCGACTTGATTACTCATTAAGCTGATTAATTTAAAGTCCGATTTGTTATATTGGCCAAATGTTGCTCTTAGCCAAGTCAGTGTCTGGTGCGTTTATTGAGTGTGCTAATCGATATACAGGAAGAAACCAGAAGGCGCAGCCAATTTCAATGCCCAAGTGTCGTGTACCGAAAACCATTTAAATCTCTACGCTTGATTTTGCCATTGCTTGGATATTTATGCCAGAAGCTGGGTAAACGGCTGCTGCAACTGCTCCTCCTCTTAGCCATTTTTGTATGGACAACAACTTCAATTTCGCATTAAACTTTAAGCACTTTCGCCCGTTGGCGGCCAAGTTAACCGTGCAATGGATACGAATGACAACAACTCCCCCCCCCCCCCCCCCCCCTTTTGCACAACTTTGCCTTAAGCCTGCCTTATGCCACCAAGGTCTGTTTTGGCGTTTAAATTCAGCTTGGCTTATCTTAACAGGCAACGCTTGCAATGCTTGCCAACTCAATAGCTACACAGCAAGAAAATAACGAGTATTCTATTTTGGATAATTATTCGAACCTATTAAACTGAGCACAACTCAATTGAAATAATGCTCTTCATTTAATAAAAATAAATATTAAGTAATATTTATGACAACAAAAGTACACGAATTTCTCACTGTGTAGCTGTGCTAGTTTTTATAATCTGAACACATTATAAATTGGCGTAAGCAGTAAACTGAAGATGTGCAAGTACGAATAAAGTATTTCCGACCCCAAGAGGGATATATATTCTCGATCAGGTCGAGTCGATTTAGCCATATCCATTTGTATGAGTAAGCTAATATTAGAGACTGTAAGTACTTCAAACTTTAAATTTGAAACAAAATATAATATATTTATTTTCAGTTATCGATTGCAAGATAGGTGACAATTTAGAAGTTTGATTCTTCAAATTGCTTTATAAAAATAAAAACTGTATACAAATTTACTTAACATCGAATAAGAATAAACTATTTTTCGAGGGTATCTCTTAGCGAGCTCACTCGACTGCATTCTAAGCGCATTTAAGTGTTGTTGTTGCCAAGATTTCCAACATTTATATTCACTTAAGAAAATTACTTTTAACTTTTATGCCACGCTGACCGTGTAAAATAAACCACTTGCAATGTGGCCGAAAGAAGCTGCTGCTTTGCATTGATATGCTTGAGTGTTTGTTTGGCTTGTTTGCTTTTTGGCCATCTTAGCAATCTAATCTAAGCAAATTGCTGTTGACAAGTTTTTAGCTCAGCCAATTGGCCGCAAGATGAGCAAAATGTGACTAAAAAAGCAAACCTTATAAATATTTAATGAGTTTCAGCCAAGCACAACATGTTTGTGCATGTGTGTGTGTGTGTGTGTGTGTGTCTACTTGTGTGCCTATATAGAAAATTGAAAGCCTACTTTATTGCTGGCAATTAAGTTGGCAACGGCCAAGAGGAAAGAGGAAGGAAGAAGTTTCTCCGCCATCGGCACCTCATTTTCTGATACTGCCTGGCAATTAAAAATAATTGTTAATTTTGAGCGCCACACACACATGCACACACACACACACACACATGCACACACAATTATAAAGTCATACGCTGTTTTCTTCCTCTTTTCTCACTGCTCGGCATTTGTCTGTTTTAATTAGACGCTAACCTCGCAACCCAACCACCACCAACCCCCCCTCCACACTCCTCTCCCTTGTGTCGTTAATAAAGGTTAACGAAGTTTTGCCAACGCGCAGATTTCTCACATATTTATACACACCCACACACACAATCACATACTAACACACGTACACATTCCTTAGAAGAGAGTGCGCATTTTTGCACTCACATGCTCTCTTTTCCGGTATGTAACGGTACTAAATTCATTAGGCACACTAAATTACAACCGCACCGTGCTGTAGGTAGGTAAGGGGTACCTGGGGGTTTACAGGTATAATAAGTTTAGGTTGAATTCAGTTGAGGTGTGGAGAGGTGAGGGGGTGCAGGGGTGTCTGCTCTGTTCTGTTCGCTCCAGTTGACGCCAGGTTGCCAACAACAAGACTTGGATTTTTTATTGCGGTACCTTCCCCCACTCCTACAAAATACTTCAGTGTATGTTGGAAAATACATATACGTGTGCGTGGCTGTGTGTGTGTGTTCGCCTGCTATTAAATAGTCGCATCGCACACAACGCGCTTTTGAAAATTGGCTTTCGCATGCCTGCGGTGCGCTTTATTACTGCAAGCAATACAAAATAAGTAAGAGAACATGCTGAGTAGCCACACGACTAACAGATACCCTGTAGTTTATATCAAAATAAAATCGAATATTTACTATTGGTAAACATCTGAATATATATGAGAAGATTTAAGTCATTACGGAATATTTAGCACCGATTACAATGAGTTTAAATTAAATATGTAATCAACCTTAACCACAGATACCCTGTACTTATATGTGACTAATTACTTCTGAAAAAGCGAACTTTATGATATGTTTGCCTATGAAGAACCTCACTTATATATGCCATTTTTGGTGAATCTTTAGGAGAGATGTGTTATTATAGTTATAGATATTATATTTCTTAGATTTATTCAGCTCTCTTTAACGAGCGGTTTTAATAGCTATCTTTGCCTTTAATGGCTATCAAATTATAGGCTTATAGCTGTGAGTATTACTGTAGCTCAACAAAGAAAGAGATAAAATAAGTTAAATCGCTTTAGTCTATCCAACTCGACTAGAAGATATCCTTAGGAAAGCCGTTAAGTATAATTATTATTAAGTATTATATGCATCATGAAAGGATCAGTATTTAAAAATGTAGTTTTTAATCGGAAATCAGTCTGTTTATTTTTAGTCGACATTCTCGAAATGAGGAAAGTTATCGTTAATATAAAATTAACTTTATTTTCGTGTGGTAGACGGAAACTTATTTTTGAAATATTTAGTCTCAAGCTCTTTGGTTTTCTGAGATCGACTTTATTACGCAGATGGCTAAATCGGTTCGTCTTTCGTTTCTTATTAGGAATATATATTTCGCTCTACACTTTTTAATTGATTTTTTATGGGTTCAGTTTACAATAGGTCGCTTTGCTCGCTTAAAAATGCTGTTTTTTCGTAACTACCTTTGAAAGAGACTTCACTTTCAGGCATGTTTAATGACTGCAGGGTATTCAACAGCAATAACAACAACAACAAACAACAACAAGCAACAACAACGTAAACACCAATAAAATCGTAAACAACAACAAAAGCAGCGGATTTAATGCTTAAATTTGTTAAAGCCTGCGTCAGTTAAGGATTAAGGCAAAGTGTTTTAATGCCCTTCGTCGTTTTTTAATGACGATGACATTTCCATTTCTGTGAGTGACGCGACGCGCTCCACTGACTTTTCCAATTTTCCAATTTCTTGTCATGTCGTTCCACACCCCCCTCGCAACAGTCTCCCGTTTCTGCTTTCGCATTAAAACTCATCCAACGCTTCAAATAAGTATGCTACAGAAAATTTGTAAGGCGGCTTGAAGAAGTGGAACACAAACGCATTCATCAATCAAGTTGACTAATTACCACAATTGCTGTACAGCTTGAAACTGTTCTTGTTGCCACACCCATACACACACACACATATACACAGACAGGCACTAACATGCATCTGCTGCTGTTGCTGAGTTAAAATTAAAAAGCAACAAAAAAAACCCCCATGAAATAAACTACAAGTTCTTTAATAATTTCTTATTAAAAAATATCAAGCAAACTACAAAACAGTAAAACACTTGCTGAAGTTTTTACACACACTCGACACACACCCTCAAACACACACACACTTAAAAAAGAACTGCTCGAAATACAACTCTCAACTTTTACGTCTTGAAACTTTAGTGTGTTTTTGAATAAGTTTTAATCCTTCTTGATTTAAAAATTTGCCTTGCTCTTTACATGAGTAGACACAAATTTCTAGAATCAAGTACAAATTACACATAATAAGCTTGCTTTACTTCAAACAAGTGTAAAATATTTCTAAAAAAAAAACTATTTTAAGAACTTGAATTATTAATCTAAACTGCTTAAGTCTTAATTTAATATAATACAATTGATTTATTTATGAGCTGAAGTGCTTAAATTAAAAATTAAAATCTGAACATGTTTAAAAATCACATCTATCAAATAACATTTGATATTCTTTGCGGATTTTCGAGCATTCTCAATTATTTTTTTGAGTGTAGATTTGGATTTACACACGCGTGGCAAGTTTTCAACTTCTAGTTTGCTGTCCAACTGTCCTTTTGCCTAGTTTGTGGTTTTGTATCTTTTAGTTGTACACTGAAATGTTCTTGTGCGTGTGGCAAGAGATTTCAATACTTGGCAACTTTTTGGCAAAGTTGTGAGCCAATGTTTATGGCGCCCAACGTGGTTTACAACGTTTCTCGGGCAAACAACACACACACACCCACACACCTACACTCACACACACACACAAATATACACACTTACACATGTTGTGTACACAGAAGTGCCAAACTGGCAGCTGGGACATGTTTCCATACAGTGGGATAGATTTAAGGTGGGTCAGGGAGAAGGGACGAGGGTGAAGAGAAGGGGGGGGAGGGGCGACTGGTTGAGAGGCATAAGTACTTGGCCAAGTGCACATTCGCATTGCTAGCTGAAGCCCTGAGTAAACATGCGGCTGTATTGCTTATTGCTTTTCACATTGGCCATGTGGCATGAGGCGTGGTGGGGCAGCGTTGCAACTCTCGATATTGGTAAATACTCGACGAGCGATTGCTTCAGGGGCAGGGGGCAGGGGGCAGGGAGCATGGAGCGGGGCAGGGGTCAAGGGTTGGATACAAATGTAACAACTAATATTGAAAGGCGTTACACGGACAGCAACGATAAACAAATAAACTGAATATAAGTTTGCATCGGTTGCTGCAACTTATGCACAAATGGGTTCTTAAAATGTTGCAGCAGTTGGGTGTATTATTTTGGGGAGGGGGTATAAACTGTAAACACTTTTAAGGTACTCACAAATATATTGCTACATGGACAATAACACATATAATCGCCATATATCGTATAGCATAAAAAAAAGTTGGCTACAAAATTGCTGACAAAAAATAAAACGATTTGAATTTTATATTTGTTTCTCTTTTCCTTTTATCTATATATAATATATATATAAATATATGAGAGAAGTATTTGCAGTTTACGAGAATCTATCTACAAATTAATTAAATTTAGCTTTTATAGATTTCATGCACAGTAAAATAAGTGTGTAGACGATAAATTGTGAATTTCACAATAAATTTAAAATATGTTTTATGAGAAAACTATTTTATGCAATTATGTTTTGGCTTTCATAATTGTTTTCTATTCAAATGAAGAAATCATTAATATTTTTATTTATATATAAATATATCAAGCTAATTACACAACTAATAACTGAGGTTAATTTCTCTTTTTGCAGCACATTGTGAAATTGGAATGGGACAAGCCAAATGGTTGCTAATTACATAAAGATGAAAGATATTGAAGCTACTCTTAACGATATATATATAGATAAATAAATACGTATTTATGAAGTTATGTTTATCGCAGTGGGCGTGCGTCGAGCAAACTGGCTTATTAATTCCATTCAGGGGAGAACAGGCAAAACCTCCAAGTTTGAGTTCAGTCCGAAGACCCTTTGGCTGTAATCGGATTCTTGCTGGCAAAACATGACTAAAAATAACTACAGGCTGATTACGCTATAACGCCTCCGAGTTCGAGTGCAAATTGCATGGCACGTTTTCCTGCGGTTTGGCGAAGCGTTCAACTGAAACAGAGTCGGACGCAGATCGTCTTCAACATGCACCGCGCAACTCTCCGTCGCAATTCTTATAAAATTGCGATTTGTATTTTTTTTTTATGAGTGTGCAACTTTGAGTTGAGTGTTGAGTGAGATACTCTGTTGAGTAGGCAAATCGGGTAGCATAAGTGGTTGAGATTTCCTGATTATCATTTGTGAAAGAAATATATATTTTAATCAGCGAATTTTTTTTAGATTATTTATAAATGTCTGATAACATTAAGTATTTTATTTATTGCTGAGTAACTGTGTTATAATTACAACAGATTCTGAAAAACTAAGTAATAATTACAAGATTTCCTCTACTTTTATCTATCAATTTTAAAACTTTTTTCGTGTAAAACATTTTCACATCCATTTGAGGTTGAGACTTCTAACTGATTTACACTAACTCATTTTATAAATCTGATTCAGTTTTTTTTTTTAAATTTTCCCAACACATGCAAAAAGTGTTGCAATATTTGGTATTTACAGAAATCGTAAAAATCAATCTTATCTTTTTTAATAGTACTTTTAATTAATGTTTAACTTTTGGTATTTTTTATAAGTTAAATAAATAAATGAATTTCTTTCTCTTTTTACATCGGATATAAAAGGGTATTAAATAGTTAATCACATTATGCATAATTTGAAGTTTTTCATTATACTCATTTGCGCTGTTTGTTAATGAGAACTGGGTGCAGTCAAGTGGTTTGGGAGCAGGCGGAGATTGAGCAGGAGGTGGAGGCGGATGAGGACGAGGCATCTAATGAGCTGTGCAAAGCCAAAGCCAACTTCAAAGAGGCAGCGCCAAATCCAAGAGATGCCCTCACAGACGCCACTCATTACTTTAACCAGCAGCAGCAGCAGCAGTTGCAGTTGCAAGCGAGGGAAAAGTAAGACATGCGCTGAAAAGCTTGAAGTCAGGCGGGGCAGCAGCAATAGATGCAAGATGCATGCAACTTGGCGGAGTCTAAGCAGATGCAAGAAAAATGGGGTTAAGACCTGATTTGAGTATGCTTGAAAGCAAACGCATTGTCTAAGCGGGTTTAAAGGAAAAGGGCACTCGCTGAGACAGAAAGAGCAAGAGTCGAGAATAGGAGAAAGAGAGATAAGTGGAGAGAGAGAGAGAGAGAGAGAGAGAGAAAGTGAAGCAATTGTCATTTGTCTGTTAATCATGTTCTCGTCCATAAATATATATAAATATTTAAGTTTGTGCAAACTTTTTGCATAATGAACTTCTGCCTCAGAGCCAAGTTAAGAAGAACTTGTTGAGCCTGAAACTAAAAAGGGTAATACTTGCAGGCAAAGTGAGGGGTTGGGGGAAGAAACACACACAGTTTTGTGGCGTGTTCGTGTGCGTGACGCATTCAGGTTAAATGGTTTGGTCATTTTTGTGTCCAGTGTCCCGTGCCTTGATGTTTTTATTGTTATTACCACTACTAACATAACTCTGGTTCTGGCCAAATTCGCTGTAGGCCTTGTTATTTACACAGTCACTCAAATGGGCACACTTTGCGGTCAGAGAAGCCGTCCCTTCAGTTCAACACGCCTCAATTTCATTCTCAACAAGCTCATCCTTAGTGCTTCCTGTTCACGCACCACCTGAGCTCGTCCTGTTTGTTGCTATTAACTTTCCCCTTCTCCCCCTGCCAAACAAACATTCAACAAACATTGGTTTCCTCTATTCCTGATAACGTCAAAGTCAAGAGCAGGCAAAGTTTCGCTTTTAGCCAAGTTTAAAGCTATTGCAGCTCGAACTACTTTTGATTAGAATACAACTTTTAAAAAGCTAATTTTAACTTATTGATTGATGGAAAAAATATTGATAAGGTAAATAAAAAATTATTATATCGTTTCACTATACATAAATTATTATTTATTTTTTTAGACTCTAGATCTAATGTTGCAAACTGTAAGCAAAAAAATATTGGTTTGCATAATAAAAAATGTTCTGTTACCAAGATTACAGTTCTTTAAAGTAGATTTATTAATATAAGATATTTGATTTATATTTTTACTAAGTAATTCGGGAATCTCTGTCTGGTTAAGAGTTTCTAGTTCTAACAACACGAAAACCATCTCTTTTTCTAAATATAATGGTGCTTAAAGTTACCTCTTAAAAACTGATTTATTAAGCTACTGACCAAGTTTATTCCACGTTTAGTTAGCTGATTTCTACTTTTTCAAAATCTATTCTTTCTCAAGCCGATGCAAGTAAAGTAAAGTTTTATAGTTTTCATCAGTTTCACAGTTTCTCTTTTCTGACTTTTAATCAACTCGTCTAAAAGACTTTGACAACGCTGCAGGAAATCGACGTCAGCTGTGCTCACTCATTTTATCTCTATTTATGCCAGGAACCACGCCCAGTTTAGGAATATTATTCCCCTTTGCTTATCAACTCAACTTAATTCCGCTCCACGTAAGCAGCTTAACGCTCGTAAATTTATGTGCAACTACCACACACACACACACACACACACAGGTACACTCACGCATAGTCATTCACGTAAATAAACAACTTGAAATTGAAACTGGGCAACAGCATTACAGAAATAGAAATAAAATAATAGACCTGCATAGTGGCTAATAGAAAGAGAGAGAGAGAGGGAAAGAGTGAGTGAGAGAGGTAGTCTCTGTCTGTCTGTCTGCACGTCCAAATGAAAATGTCGCCCATTGGCTCGAATAGTTTATTATGCAAGTGTAGCCGTTTTTCTTCAGAGTGCGCGTATTGTAAATAATACAGCATATTGCTAACCTGGCCAAGAAGTGCTGGTGCTGGCCAGCGTTAAAGCTAACTTAACTTGGCCCTGATTGCCAAGGGGCACAACCAGACCGCACTGCAACGCACAACGCACAACGTACACTTCAATTACGAGTGCCACAAACAGTCCAAGACGATGACAAGGTTGACGATGACGATGATGATGACTCTGGCGATTGCCGCCTTTGGGCGCACTACGGCGCACTCCGCCGCTGTCGTCTTTAATCTTCAGGGACTGGTTCTACAACTACTTAATTTTCATCGTGGCCAACACAAATAGCATTTGGACACACCGAACACTGAATGCTGCTGCGCACTGCGCACTCAGCTGCCTCAGTGCGCAACTCGGCGCATTTTTATGCTTTCTTGAGTTCTGTTTATTCTAGCTTATTGCATATCCTATAAACATTAGCAAACAAACGGGTATATTAAAGTATTCAAGCAGAGCAAAATATATATATAATATTTTTGTATTAATGAGATACAAATTTAATTATTATCTATGTAAACTTTGTGCTTCTGTTCAAATATTTATTTATTATTCGTATTACTCAATATTATCTAGAAAAAAGTAATCTGCTTAAATAAAAAATTCTAATTTTTAATTCAATAAAAAACATGTTTTACACTTTTATTAAGTGACAATTCTTTTACTTGTTTTTAACATGTTTTAATATAATAATACTTGTTTTAGACTAATTCTTCAAGTGATCATTTTGTGTATAAATTCTTTCTTTCATTGAAATTTCCTTAATTTTTCATCATTTTATTTAATGTGGTCTAAAACACAGTTTATAAAATATGATTTTTTAAAATTCAAATTTCAATTAGAATTAAATCTCATATATAAATGATATAAAATAAAATTAAATAAATTAAAATGTAAAAATTAAATGGCAAATATAAAAATATATTAAAGCATTTGCTTTATTCCATGTTTACAGGGTAACTCGCATTCCACAACATTCTCATTGGCTACGTTTGTCTGTAAATGTTGTCTGTGGCATTGTCCATTGTGCGGCCCTCATAATTTGCGCTTTGTTTTATTTGTTTTATTGCACGAATTGCATGCTGTTTAATTCTGCGGCCCACAGCTCTCTTTTTTTTTGAGCTTATTGTTCAGTTGAACATATATTTATATATAAGTAGACAGCCCGTTGTGGTTCTTAGTTGTGTTGAAATGTGAGTCACGTTTAAAGTTTTGCGTTCTGTGCTCAGGCATTGGGACCCATAAATGGTTTGGTTTGCAACTGCAACTGCAACAGCAGCAGCAGAAGCGGCAGCATCATCTCTGCTTCCTTTTTATCTTCCTTGAGAGGCGAAGTCTCGGGGCACCATTTATAGCGCTAATTGTGCGCATTTTGTTGCGCTTGTTATTTATAAGTGCACACGAGTTGCATGCTTCCCATTCTAGTTGCTAGTTGTTGTTGTTGCAAGTATCAAGTAGCAAGTAGCCAGTTAAGTGGTATCCATCGGTCATAAAATTCGCCTGCTAAGTTGGTAAGCTGCTAAGGGCTATTAGTGTTTTTTGGGCAATTGCCAATCGACAATTGCAATTTTATTGCCTCGTTGGCAGCTTTTATTCTATTAAGCCCGCACTTACTGCGCCAAATTGCTATAAATGTGTTTCAGCTTAAGCAGTCAATCAAAGACCAACAACAAAAGCATCTCATAATGCATGCTGATACCCTGTAAATACTTTGGGACTATTTTCAATTGTATTCAAGTTAGCAGCAATTTAAACTAGCCAAAAATAAATAGAGTTAAGAGAAAGCTAAACATTTTTTCAAGACAACTAAACTCAATTAGAACATTTTAATTTTTGAGTGTTTAAGTTGAAGAAAATTGAATTGAAATGAGATTTGAAAAACAATTGAATTAAGAATCCTTTTCGTTATTAAATATTTATGTATCTATTTTATTTTAAATCAACTAAATTGAACTATTTAATGGCCAATTAGATAAGCAATAAGATAAATATTTTTTACTGGCTCTTCCACTATTATTAAAAATTAATCATTCACTAATTATCTAAATCAATCAACTCAATCAACCTTTATATTTAATTAAGCAACCTTAAATATTTATTCATCTATTATTTTGTATTTATCCACCCATTTGTCTACCTATTAAACTTTTTATAAACATATACATTTCTCTTTATCTGTCCATCTAAATAATTTTTTTATCATTAAATACTTCATTTCTGTCAAAATGGTACCAACATTTGTCAGATTATCAAACTAATCTCAACAATATTAAAGAAAAATGACAAAGCATTTTCTTTTAAAGAATTTAATTTTCTGGTTCATTAGGCAAGTGTACTTTTTAGGGGGTATCTTAAGTTCATCAATTTGCCGCATATAGATTGTTTGGCTTTGACTCACATTTGCGATAAATGTTTAAATGCCAATATTGCCAATGGATTATTTATGTGTTGCCTTGGATTTTATGTGCATATTTGCGTTGATTGCGCCCTGCGGCGGATGTGTAAGCGACTATTTGATACATACGTAATACACACACACACACACACACACACGCAGTCACATGCAAAAACATGCCAGCCACTGCTTCCGGCCATTTATATTGTGGCAACACCACCAAACAAACAGTAGCGAAACATTTGTCGATCTTTTTTCGCATCAGCCGCTCAAAATCAATGGAAATTACAAAAATAGCAACAAAAAATAATGTTGCAGTCGGATGTTATCGACTGTCAAATACGTTGGTACCATAAGTTAAACCAGCTGATGAATGGAAGAAAGAAGTAGAATGGGTCTGCCTTTCAAATTTCAGTAGATATTAGATAGAAACCTTTCTTCGAAGTTGGGCAACTGTAGATCTCAAATTACGGATGATATGGGTCTCTAGCAATTAAGGGGGCTAGAGTGGAAGTGACAGAAAAATATAATAGAGATAGTTTCTATGAATCTCCCCTCGGCATAGGTGGGCATAGCATACGCCGATCTTTGAGCCAACAAATTACCAACCAAATTTGGTGACTGTGTCTGTATCGATTGGCGATTAACGTTTTTATCGATTTCCTTTCGCCCTAGTGAACGTACCACTCGAATTTTACACTGTCGCGGACACAGAACAATTTATATTCCACTGACATTGCTCAAAACCAATATACTATGAAACCCTCTTCAGCATCAAAGTATAAAAGCAAAAAATGAAACAAGAATTTTAAGATTTTGTGTCGTTTAAGGGCCGAAAAATACTGGCATTTGCTTAACGCATAACGCATGCATTTTGTATTGTTTGTGCATTAAAAATGCATAAATATGTCACTGGCTCCTGCTATCTAGCTGCGCATTGTGTGCAAAATAAATATGTGTTGAAATATGCGTACGCATTTATGCAGGGGAATTAACATTAATCAATGCACGGCGCGGGGGGTATGTTGGCGGGGTTGGTGGGGCGGAGTGGGAGACAGTTGCTGCTTAACGTAGCGTTGCAGTTGGCCCCGCTGACTCCGCTGGCTTCGCTGGACATTGCAGTGGCGATAAATAAAGATTAAAATCTCTGAAATGTGCACAAAAGTGGATGGCACTTCATTTCAATTTATGTATTTATATGCATAAATGGCCAACACACATACGCACACACACACGCATAGGCATGCCAAGAAATAAATCAAAAATCGTTGCATACTTTTTTGGGGTCGCAGTTTCATGTTTCAATTGCCAATAATTTAAGCGGCCAACTCAGCCACAGCTTCAAAACAGTTGACAAAATAAAGCATGAACGACAAATGTAGAGGAGAATGCTCGACTAGGAGATACTCTGTATGAAAGTTACCCATTAAAGTTTAATATTTTAAATGTTAAATTTAATTTTACAACACATAAACTAAAGGAATGATTTTGGTTTACAAATTTAATTATAATTTTTATCGGTATTAGAAATTAGGTTAAACGAAGGCAGTTATCGAAAAATTGAAGTAAACTTTTATTTGGGTTTTTTTATATTTCAAATTAGGATTATTTATTTTTTATAAGCTCAAAAATCGCCATGATCGATTCTGATTCATTGTTAATTCTGATCAATAATATATTTACTTTATGGGGCTTTTGTTAACTTGAAGTTGTCTTTCAACAAAAATGTTTGGAATGTAAATTCAGCACAATATTACACAGCCAGGGTATTTCGAATATTTAACGAAGCAAATGAACTTTAAAAACTGCCCTGATCCTGTGGTTGACATTGTGCAAACGCACTGTGCGCAATGCTTATTGAAATTTACGGCGAACATTGTGATTCGTTTTTTATGTCACGCACTTTTCGCGGCCCCTCTTTATTTTTATAGCCATTAAATCAAAGTACAAAAATAAAAGAAAGTGAATAAAACGAAATACACGTTACATAACCCTCAAAGTGTGGAAGAGGAGGGTAAAGGGGGTGGGGGTGGGTGGGTGGTTTAACTGCAAGTGTTATATGGGCTTTGGGCTCAAATGAAATGCTGAAATGTTGTCATAAAAATGCGAAAATTCGTAAAGTGCACTTTATGCGACAAACAGCAATTTTCAATGCAATGAAAAATATGTATTGACGACTCCCGATGAATTATGCGAGTGAAAGAGAGATACATAAAAAGTAAGAAAGGGAAAGAGAAATAATATTTGTAAGCTAAAAATTGCACGTACAAAGTTGCAACTACAAAATTTCAAGAGCGTTTTGGTATTGCAGAAAAAAACGATATTGAATACCAGAAATAAATATGTGTTACATTCCTAAATCGGCAAATGGAAAACCGTCAAAAGCTGCGCTGAAAATTATGCAAGGCCAAAACTGTAAAAGTGCTTCACAATATTTGGTAGCAAAAATATTGCAACGGGTCGAGTGAAAATGCTATAAATAAAACCAGTCTGCCAAATTTCAACGAATTTCAATTTAATATTTAAAATTCAGCAATTTGCAATTTATTTTGGAAATATTTGCTTTTGACATATTAAAGAGTTATGCATATCAAATATTTTGCAAAATAATAAGTACGCTTAAATAGCCAACACATACATAAATTATATGCAGATTAAACAATCCGCCACACCCTCATCAGGCAATGGCCTTTTAATTACATTTTAATGTTTATGTAAAAAAAAAAAATAACAACTATAATATGCAATAACGTCATAATCACATGCACATCAGGATATATATATGTATGTACATATATATATATGCTGCACACAATTTGGCCTAATTGGTTGCCACAAAACGTTGGTAGTCATGTTGCATGCTCAGCTGCTGCCAGCGACACATGTGACAGCCAAAAAAAATTAAATATTTATGCAGATAGAGAAAATAATAACACAAAAAGTATAGTCAGATATACGCATTTTTTCTTAATTTTCTGATATTTAAATGCACTTTACCAGAGATACAAATTAAAAATTCAGAACGGTTAAATGCTTAAATGAAATTTGCAATTATTTTTTTTTTTTGTGTGCACAATTATTATATTTTTATTTACTATGGCAAATACGCATAATGCATAATAAAATGCATTTAACACAGCTACGCAAAACTAAATATTTCAGTTTCAAAGCTCGTCTTTGCTCCTGTTACCAAATAAAATAACAAACACCACCAACAACAACAGTTGCATTAATTAGCTGTTGTGTAAAGGGTGTGTGTGTGTGGGTGTGTGTGTGTGTGTGATTGTTGGGTTAGTCTCCGTTGCGTGTTGGAACCATTTCATATGCAAATGTAAATTTAATGAGTCGTTGAAGCGGCTGTCCCAAATGCCACGGCGTTAATTCTGTGCAGCTGTGTGTTGGTGTGCGTGTGTGTGAATATGTGTGTGTGTAAATATGTGTGTGGGTGCGCATATTTAATGGCAAATATTTTGTTAATTTTTAATTTTAATTGCAGTCGCTTGTTTGTAATTTTTGAATGATTTTCCGTGGGCGTGTTTGCCACGCATTTGTCCTGGTTCCACAATCGACCTGCTCCAATTAAATGATATTATTTATTGGACCACCGATACGATATGGCATCAGCAACTAGACACGTATCAGTAGGTTTTAATGTAGCGTACAACATTTAAATTCACATTTTATTGTCCATAAACAAATAATGCGCCATTATTTATGCGTGTGCGAAAATTCAAATAATACTCACTGAAATTGTTGCACTTCCAATCATTAAAACAAATAACTGTGAATCGGATGTGTAGTTGTATGCAACGTGCAACAGACTTATATTCATATATAAACATACTAGTTGGATCTGCATTAATGAACTTAAAATGTGCATCCAAGTTGAGTTCAATGTGAATCAGCAAAGCACTTTGAATGAATATACTCGAAAATAGCGAAACTTGGCATTGGTTTTTGGTCAAGAATGAAAGGGACAAACAACGAAATTTAATTAAAACTATTCCGTCTCTTTTATGCTTATTGAAAACACAGAAACCAATACAAAAAAAGTGGTCAATTTGAACTGACTCAAATTTGGTTTGTTTAAATGTTATATTTGATCCATTAAATATAGAAAAAATAACAGCAAAGTCCTTTAATAGAGATATTAACCTTGTAGATTGAAGGATTAATTCCACAACTTGATAAGTTTCACTCCCTTCACTCCTCTTCCTCAAGCTCTACTTACTCTTGCAAGTCATTCAAAACTCAGGTCTTGCTATTAATTATTTAAAGAGCTTATTTCGCCTAAAGATAATTTCAATGCTTATAAATATAAGAATATCATTTAACAAACAATTTCTGTAAAAAATAAGAAATTGATAATAAATTCTAATAATACTCAAGTAACATCTACAATAATCTCTCAGTTTTTTTTTGCTTAGTGAAATTCAATTAATCACACACAATCAAACACACACTCGCATGCACAACATTTGCATTGAAAATGTTCATTTTTTCGACAAGTTCTCAATCTTTAAAATGTCGCCGCAATAATTGCGTTTATAAGGCTATTCAATATACGGTCAAATTGTAAAATATTCATCACACAAAATAAACTATTTTTATCTAACTTAAAAACTGATAAACAATTTATTTCCAGAAAGTCAAAAACACTCCACTCTTAAGCTGAATACAGGGTATGTGTTAGTCTATCACTTGGATGTCCAAGTATTTTTAGTAGTTTTGTTTTGACCTCTGTGCAAAATTTAATTAAATTCTTTGGTTCTATGAGCCGCAGGAACGCATTTGACGCATAATTTGTCTAGCAGTGTGTGTATATTTTCAGTTACGAGTTTCACACACACAGACAAAACACACTCTGCTGTTGCTTGCCGCAGGACTCTGCCAAAGAATACAAATTGTTGTGCAAGTTTATCTCACAATTGCAGCAAAGGGGTAAGAATAATTTTTGTGTTCATGCATTTTTATTGTGTACAAACATACACATTATACACATACACACACACACACAACCATATACACACACATTAAAACCACATACATATGCACACATAGCCATCGCAAAGACATAAACAAAACACAAAATGGTGAAACAGTATCAGCTTTTTTTTTGCTTTTTGTAAATAAAAAAAAATTATATGAGAAACTATTCTATTTATTCATATATAAATATGTATTTCTGTGTGTTTTTGCGTGCGTGACAGTGAGTGATAAAAGTTATGAAGTCTTCAGGGCATACATTACATAATTTATGAATGTTGTTTGCACATTTACAGAAAAAAAAAACATTTAACAATTATTTAAGTAGACTAACTGTGGCATAGTTATAAATAATAAAAAAATATAGTTTGGGTGATATATAATATATATAAATATTTGTGGTGTATTTAACCTTTTTTTTTGTGCTGCCCAGGATTATTATCATTTATTATTTGTGCGCATTTCATTTATTTACTTTCAATAAATTGCATATTTATTTTTCAGTCGATTTAACAAACAAGCCACAAAATGTTGAACAAAAAAAAAACAACATATTTCTGTGTCAAACTTATATTAATTAATTCTTTTTTTTTTGTACTCCATTTATATTAATAAGCCGGAGCAGCAGCTGCAGCATAAATAATATTTATTTTAACTCACCTTATTTTTTTCCAGAAAACTTTTTCCTTTCTTTTTTGTTTGTTTAAGTATTATTTTTTTTTCTTTTTGTTTATTGTACCTTTTTGTACATTTTTAATGTATTTTCCAGTAATTTACTGTAACGAGAGAATCAAAATAAAGAAGCGTGAAATATATGCAAAAAAAAAGTTGCCTAAAGAATACTCTAGACGAAAAAGCTATATATGCTTGTACATGTAAATGACGATAATGATTATGATGATGATGATGGTATCTTATTAACATTTCAAATGAGCGAAAAACCAAAAAAAAAAAGGAAAATTTTTCTCAGCGACTTTTTAACTTTTTGCACACTTTTAAGCTAGAAGTGCCCCCTATAAGTGGGTTGTGTGTGTGTTGGTTTTATTATAGCACTAATTATGTCATACATATGCAAAAGTGGCAAACTAGGCGTGGCAGCACACCAGCACCCGCCCCCGTCCTTGCTCGGGCTCCGGCTCAAGTGTGTATACATGACACGCTCGTGTAAGCCACTTAAATTTTAACGCATACCTAATGTCTATTCATAAGAGTCTTTCTCTTACTCTAAGTGTGTGTATGTGTGTGTGTGTGTGTGTGCGAGTGTGTGTGTACATTTAATTTAATTAAGCTCACTGCTACTTAGCAATGCAGAGCAGAAAGATGCAGCAGCAGATAGAAAAAAACCATTTGCAAGTCAAGTGCGTGTGCAGAATGTTGCAACAAGGGTCTTGCAGCTCAAGGCTGAGCGGGAGGGGGGAATGATGATGATACCAGATGAGTTAAAGATGCCACTTGGCTTAAGGCAGGCCACACCAAAAGGAGATCACATCAACAACAAAAACGGGACAATTTACACTCACAGAAAAGCTTCAAGTATATTTCAGAATATAATTGCCATTATTTTATTTAAATAATTTTAGCTTCCAATTATTTAATACATTTTTATTTCATATTAAAATTTATTTATTATCAACTCAACTTTGCCATTAAGTTTTTGCTCAATTGTTGCAATAATTTGCTGCATATTAGAACTAAAGACTTTTGACAATCATAATTCAGAAAATTAAATTTGTCTTACAAAATATAAAATAACAAATTCAGCTTACATTTGAAAAATCAAACGAAATTTGATTTTATGCACATGGAGTATTTGCCAGAAAAGTCAAATTTGGCTTTTTATATTTGATTGAGACATGGAAAAATAATAAGCACACAACTGAAATAAAGCAAAGATGAAAGAAGGCCTTTTAAATAAATAATCAAATTTATTTCTTGACTGAGTATTACAAAAAAGAGGTCAAGTTTTATAATTGTTACTTGTGTGTTTATATATGCATGTGTGTGTGCGGGTGTGCGTGTGTGTCTGAGTCTTGTGTTTGGAAATCCAATTATGGCTGCTGCATCAATTTGAATATTTTTCAGGACTAGTCATAAATATGAAATCAGAAATGGTTTTGTTTATTTTGCTATGCACATACAAATTGCTATGTTCAACATTTCGTGAAACTTACCACCTCATGCCCCTCCACCCCACCACCGACCTTAACCCTCCACCCTTTCTTTTTTATTTGTTTTAGTATTCTTGCTCATGAATTTACGAGTATTTGAGTATTTATACAAAAACAAAAATAAAAACGAAAAAAATAGATTGAATCTTGTCTAATTGCTGCCCAAATGCAAATTTACAGTTAACTGAGCAGGACTTGTAATTAGTTTTGTTTGCCATAACAAAAATGACCTGAAGAATAAAATATTAAATAAGCAACTTAATGGATTTCCTAGTTTATAAGAATAGTTCTACAAATCAATCCTAAATTTAGGGAAAAAGTTACAATTTTACTATAAAAAAAGTTGTCATTTGACACAAAGCAAATTAAGTTGAATTAAATTTATCGATAAGTGTTGCGAATATTGATCAAAATCGATAACCTTTCAATTTATATATTAAATACACAGACAAGTTATTAAACAACTGTTGAATTATTATTAAGATTGAGCTCTCTCGACTAAAGCATTTTAACTTCGCAAAGTGTTCCAATTCTTATTTAGTTTGAATAGTCTGGTATTAAGTATTCTAGCATTCATATTCATGCATGCCACATTATGTTGCATGTTTATACAAAATTAGAAAGAGTAACAAAGAGCAAAAAACAGAATCATTGCATTTGGCAAAAAGCTATCTGCTTAAAACACATTACACGAATTGCAGAATACAAAGGGCCTATTGCCAGCAATTAAATAGGCTGCCACATATAGACAGACATGTTATTATATACACACACACACACAGAACACACACATGCACATACACATGGTGTAAAAGACCGCAGAGTATATTGCTGCTGTTTGCTGCCTTTTGTTGCCACATAATGTAGCTGCTGTTGCTGTTGCAGTTGCAGTTGCTGCTGCTGTTGTTGCTGCTGCACTCGAATTCAGCGAAGCATGTCGTTGTTACACTTCCCCAATAAACCACCCCCAACAGCCCCTCCCCAATTGTCTGTCTGTCAGTCTGTCTGTTCTGTCAGCTCTCTTTTCCGCATGCATTTTCATATTGAAAATCACTCAAGTGGCAGACCAACAACAGCAACAAATGTGTGTTTTGTATGTGGCAATTTCGGTTCTTTAGCGCAAAAAAAATAAATAGAAAATTTCAAAGAGGGGAAAAAGAAAGAAAAAAAGAAAACAAAAGCAGCTTCATTTTAATTTTAAATAGATGCACATTGAAGCCGCATAATGAGCGCTGTTTAGCTCCAATTCTCAATGCTGGTTAATATGCAAGTCGGAATATATTATTCTTCCTATAGCCGCGGGACAGCAACAGCATTGAAAACATCGCCCGGCAGGTGCCAGCGATTTGAACTGTTTGCAAACGAGAAAACCTTTTATAAAAAGAAAATTGGAAAATGCTTATCATAAAGTTGTACAAAAGTTCTGTCTTTGCATAAAATATATCCAGTCAAAATGTTAATCGATACTAAGAAAATTGCTTATTTTTCACATACTAATAAAATCGATTCCCGATAATAATGAAAGACACAAGTTTTAAGACTTTTGAAAGCATAGCAATTGTAAAAATAGAAACCTAACATTACAAGAAAATCGTTTCTTATAATTATCAGATATATCATCATTAAGAGAAAATTGATTTTCCCCAATTACCAAATTTGCAATAATTTGCTGTTTTTTCTGACTTATCTTTGGTCGAGCTCTCTCGACTAACGCTTTTTGGCTGTTTTCTTTCAGCTTAAACATCATATTTTGCAATTTATTATATATATTTAATAATGCTTAGCTTTATGGTACTGTATTTTCAAGCTTGTAAATTACCAGACACAACATGCTTAATTTTTATTAATGCACTGTTTTGTTTATTTTTTCTTTCTTTTTTTTTTGTGTGTGCGTGCAAAATGTGTTGCCAGGCGCAACCAGCAAATATGTGGAGTTTCAACAAACTCCTACTTCTACCCCAACTGCCACAAATCACTTGTTAAACATTTTTTACAATTTTATATGCACATATGCATGTGTGTGTGTGCTGTATGTGTGTGTATTCTATTCTGTGTGTGTGTGTATTCTATTCACGCGCCCCGCATTTGTATATAATTTCATTGCAGCTGGGCTTTTTTTGCTGCTCCCCATTCATTGCACAAACTGGAAGCGGCCAACAAATCCCTCCCCCTCCCTCCATCCACATTCTACTTCTTCAGCACCCGTCGCTTGCAGCCACTTTGCTTTGTTTTTATTTTAGTTGCTAATTTATTTGAGTCTATGCATTTGGGTCTTCGCCTCTCTTTATCTACATTCCATTTCTCTCTTTATCTCCATTTCCCTCTGTCTCTTTTGTGTGGCATTTTAGCATTCCCGGTTTCCTATTTTTTTGTGTTGCTCCTCCCATGATTGTTTTTTATTTATATTCCTCCTTTTTTTTTTTGGGAGTGGGCGAGTAAGTAACATGCTTAAGCGTATCTGCCGGATGCATGCAACCATGCCGCACACCCTTTGCAGCACATTAACTTGCTACTCATTTTCGTTATTTACTTGCAATTTGTATGCTATGCCACTTGCATATTTATAAACTGCCAACATTTGTTGCAATTACATACGAACTGCATATTTGCATCTGTTGTTGCATCTGTTCGCTCTGGTGTGTATCTGCTGCTGTTTATCTACTGAATCTGTGCATCTGTTTTTTTCGGTGCAAAAAAAAAAATGTATCTTTTACAGCTTTGCTACATAATTTGCGCTTGGCTGCCTTTTATTAGTTTGGCTGGAACAATGCTCTCTGCCTGGCTAATGAAAGAATAATTACAAGTAGCAACAAACACACACACATACACACAAACACACTCATGCACTCATATAGTGTGTGTTGCGGCTTTTGGGCCATGTTCTCTTTGGTTAGCCACTCTTCAAGTGTTCTTGCTTTCTAACTATTCAATTGCAGTGGGTGTTCGTGTTGCGTCTGCTTCTTGTTGAAGTTGTTGTTATTGTTGTTGCTTTTGTTATTGTTGTTGCTTTTGTTGTTGTTGTTGTTGCTTTTGTGGCTTCGATTTTCCATTATGAAAACTAGTTTTATAGTTCGGCTTCAGTTTCAGCTGCTGCACAGCGAAAAATGCATTACACTTAAATTAAGTGTGAGTCTCGAATCAAGTGTGAGTTGTCAATAATAAACATGAAATCTTCATACTGAATCCAAGAAAATGTATTTATTGGTTAAACACATTTGCAGTTCCTCTCTTCTAAAAATAGTATTGACTTTTAATTTTAATTTCTATTCAAATTGTATTTTTAATTTTGTAGTTTAGTATAAATAAAGTTTTAGTTGGGATTAGCTGATTCTTAATGATTTTTGATACTCTAAAAATTATTAAACGATTCTGTTTCCGTTCCCTTTTCAGTTTAACACAATATTTTTGAAGTTAATGTTTTGATTCCGATACATTATTTTCCATAGAAACTTGACTGATTTTAGAACTTTTCCAGTTAGACAATCCGTTTTATATTTGAATTAGAATAATATAAGGCTATTCTCTAAGTGTACTTCCGCTATGGTTTTGCATTTCTTTTCTAATCAACTTGGCAACCGCAGACGGCGGCGGAAAATCAGCTTGATGCATTCTTTGTTGTTGTTCTTATTGTTGTTGTTGTTGCTGGTGTTAGCCCTGTTATTGTGTAGCGTGTTAATTACCCATTGTGCCGCTTTGGTCTTGGCCATAAAGCCAGCAAGTTACGCACACGCATAACAAAATTCTCATATAAATCACTTTTCATTGGCTTACGCATGAGAGAAGTTGCCAGAATTTTTTGTGCATGAATGGCATTTTTTGTATTATTTTGAGAGAGGTCTAAAAAATTCTTTTTCGAGTCAGTTGTTTATGTTGGTTTGCATGTTCACTTTAATTGAAATATGTGACTTGAGCCCAAAAAGAAGAAGGCAAAGATGCCCTCCTGGATAAAAACAGCACGCAAACTCAAGAATCGCGTTTCTATATGTATATTATATATATATATAGGGCTACCTGGACAGGTATATAAATTGTTCACTTGACCTTTGTTTTCTGTGCTCGCTGCTTTGGCGCTGTGCACAAAAGTTATCCGCATTGAACCTTGAAAGATTGTATTTTATTTTAACCTACTTCCGAGGACAAAAAAAAATAAAATAGAACGTCAAAATTAAAAAAAAAAAAAAGGAATAAGAAAAACGAAAAAGAACTTTTTTGTTTACTTGATTTTCCTCATCTTCTTTGCTGTTTGTAACGAAGAAAGTTGGCGATTGCAAAAGCACACAAAAAATGAAAGACTATTCGAGTTTTCAGTAGATACTACTAAAATATACCCTGTCTGCTCTACCTTAATAAATTTCTTTTGTTGTAAAAACTTTAACTAATAATAATGTAGATGATGCAAAATTAAATATAAATAAATGTATAAATAAATATATATAAATGCATATTTAAATATAATAAATAAAAAAAAATATGTTTAATATTATTTGTAAATAAATGTATATATAAAAATAAATATAAATAATAAATATTAAAATATATAAGTAAATTCCTTGCTATTTTTAACCACACTACCAATTTTTTATAGGGTATTTTAAGACTCGCGAAGAACGCGTAGTCATTTTGTACAAAAGTAACGACAACAACAGCAACAACAACAACAACAACAAGAACAACAATGCATTTGGGCAGCTGATGCGGAAATTCGCAAGAGCTTAAAATTAACAGCAATTGTTGACGTAGCGGGGCGCATGGGAGGAGGTGGTGCAAGGTTGAGGTGGGGGTGTAGGGCTGATTGTGGATGGGAGGTTGGACGGACTCGCGTTGTCAGCTGTCATCGTGTGGACTTCATTTTATGTGCCGACAATTTCTCATTATAAAAATTACAACGCCAGGCAGCCAAGCATCCAGGCAAGACGAACTGGCAGGCAAACAGGACAACAGGCTCTGGCAGGACGAACAGAAGAACTGGATTCAGTTCAGTTGAGTTGTTGGGGGCGGCGAGTGAAGGGGAGCCAGGACGGGGCCAGCACGACAAACAATGCTGCATAAATGTCAACTGTCATGCTTGGGCAAAATTTGTTTGCTGTTGCTCAAAAACTCGCCAAGCAATTTATTGTCCGCTCAGCGCTTGGGTAAAATAAAACAAGTAAAGGAAACAACAAAAACAACATCAACAAGAACAACAAATTAATAATAACTTTAAATGAGAAAGTTTTTCAAGTAGTTTGGGTCTAAAGCTTCAGCTCATTAGCGCCCTCTGGCGACGACGAGCGGCAGGCGCCATTTGTCTGGCATATTTTTGCAATGGCGGCAAAAACATTAAATCACAGTTGCATGTGATTAACTTGCTATAAAGCTGTCATAAACAATGCAACACATAAATTGCAAGGCACAAGGGGAGTGTGAGTGAGTGGGTGTGTGTGTGTGTGTGTGGATGGTTTGTGTGTCATTTAACAATGAACGCAAACAATGACAATTATGTATGGCAAACTGTAATTTAGCAGTGAAGAAATTCACCAACTGCATTTTGCTCATTTATTGCTTATTGTGCGAGTAATGTGCCAGTGAAAGGCAAAGTGTGTGTAAGTTAGTGTGTGTAGGTGCTGTGTGTGTGAATTAAAATCTAAATCATACTTTTGAGCTGTCTGCATTTGGAATTCGTAAAACATTTATTATGAAACTAAGGTATTAATAATATTTATTATAGATTTATAACAAAGAGAATTAAACATTAAATGCAGAAACTGAACTTAATTTGTTAGCAAAGCTGCTGCTAGACGAATAATTATATTTTAACATTATTTAATTAGATATTTCAACATTGAAACTTTAACCCATGTATGCATAAATATATTCATTTATCTATATACATTAATGCAGGTCAACTCAAATCTTATCAACACAAACAATTGTAAACATTCTGATAAACAGCCGCTTAACAGCTGAGCTCACATTTTAATAGTTTAATTCTGTTGTCAAACCCAAAATTATTGCAAACATTGCTGAATCTTAAACATAATAAAATCATTCTAATAATTGCATACTAAACGTTTTGTGAAACATTTAACGAAGCTTTCAATCTCAAAAATTTATTATTTGGAGTATTATTATTTAGAAACTCTCTTTCAATTTCAAATTTGAGATAGATGTAGAATGACCCAACATATTCTAATACTCAAATTATAAATCAAAAAAACTTTGTGGCTCAATAAAAATCTGACGTGTTTTTAATGACTTAATTTGCAGAACTAGAACCATAAATAAAATAATATTACAAAAGTGAGTTGGATAAAATGCAAAACTGGGCAACTAAAAATGAGTGGGCCAAAGCACTTAACAAATTACAACGTTGTAAAAACTACAAATTACAAACTTCTTTTTCTTTGGCTAACAACAAAATGCAATGCTGCGCAAAAAAAAGAGTGTTAAGAAAATGAAGTGGAAAAACAAGGGGAAAACCGAAAAAAAGAAGTAGTTGAGAAAACATGCAAGTGCCGTTGGTTCTGGGAAACCAAGTCAAAGTTCTCGAAAGAAAGAAGTTGAAAGAAAATGACGTGTGGCTGGTTGGGTGCATAACTACTGCCAAGAAGTAGTCGCCGAGTTGGCCAACATTAAGTGTTGTGGTTTCTGTTGTTCGACTGACTGACAGACTGACTGACGGACGGACTGCATTGACATGTAAATGACCTTTAATTGATGGGCGCATGCATTGATCGAGTGGCGGGCTTTCGCTGGCCAACTCATGTTGTGTGTTGCAGCCGCCTTGTGTGTGTGTGAAAGGGCGAAAGGGCAAGCAGCAAGCAGCAAGCAGGCAGTTCAAGAATTTGATTTGCATTTTGCTGGTGCAGCAACAACAGTTGGTAACTGCACCATTTGAGCCACGTTTACACTCGACTTTTCCCCACCCCCTCCTCACCACCTGAACTCCCTCGGTGTATTGGCCATTGACTTGCCTCTGGCTGTTAAAATATTTACGTGCATGTCGGTGGCTTCCTCTGATTGCCATAGCTTGGGCCCAGGCTATCCACGTGCTGGTGGAATGGCTCGAAAAAGCGCAGTTCTGGCCAAAATGAAAATTTATAGCTAAACACATACTAAAAAAAAACCAAATGAAAATGAAAAATACAAATTCGTTGCTTCAATCGCCGCCTTGCCAAAGTTAATGGCTTTTTCATGTGTGTGTGGGTTGAGCTACTTTTTTTTTTTGGATTTGGGTCTCTGCTTATGGCTTATTCTAAATGTTCACTGAAAAAAAATCTTACATCAAAGATTTTTTGGTTTTCAAAAAAAAAAATCTATATGGAAATAATATGCAGAATTATTGTATAGAATCACAACACAAATCTAGCAAAAGTATTTCTCTACAAAAAATATATATATAGCTTTTTAATCAAAAAAAAAAAAATAATAATAAATAAATAGACAACATTTTAATTTTTTAAATTAACAAAAGAAAATGTTAACATAAAAATTCCAAAAATATATAATTAAATTAACATTTCTGAAATAGTTAAAGTATAAAATATTTACCAGTTTTCCGATTTCTAGTCTAGTCTATATTTTATTAGTGTAGAGTTATGCAAAAGTCGATGCACCCATCAAAAAATGTCAATTAGAATTTGGAAACTGAAAATGAATAATTGAAATTTCTTAGATTAGTTTAAAGTTTAGTTTTAGTTTATGTTTTATGTATGAAGAGAGAAATCTAACACTCTGCAATTTTCTCTAAGTGTGGATTTGTGTGTCGCTTCTCCTCTTCCGACCTGTGCCGGAAGTTTGCATGTTTCCGTATCATTGGCAAGAATCTAAAGCGCACAATAGCAAAAGCTTTGGAAAAGGCAACAAAACTCAGAGCAAATGCTACGCAGACAAATGCTTGCGCTTTATTGTTGTTTGTAGATGATCTATTGTAGGGGAAATGGTGGATGGGAAAAGGGGAAGCTTCATGATTATGCCACCTAATGATTGCCCCAACCAATCCACCAGCGGCAACCAGGCATCCACTTTTGTGGCTCAAAGTCGATAACATGTCATTTGAGCGTCGCTAATGTCTTCATTTATTTTTAGTATTATGCTGCCGCGCCTCGTCGTATCTCGTATCTGGTTTCTGTGTATCAGTGTTTTGGCCCAGCCAGTGGGCCATGTACCGTAGTTGGCCTAAATGACCTGCCTTGCCGTGCCTGCCAGATGGGTTTGTTGGCGCTGCTGGCGCTGACCATAATTGGACACGAGTTTGTTTACACCATGCATTTGATGGCCGCTTTTAACCCGTCACAAATTTGTGCGTTTTGGCCACATTCGATTTGAGGTTAATGTGCCGCTTAAACCTGGCCAAGTGGAAGCTGAACCTGCACGACCCCCTCGACCCCTGCACCGCTGCTCGACACGCTCGTTAATGCACAGCGTGAACAAAAATTAAATATTAACAACTTAAATTCGTTGGACTTTAATTCAAGTTTTTGCAATAATGGCACATAATTATAGAATAAGGACTACGCCGAGTAAACTATAAATATTAAAATTAATTAAATGCATATTTGCTAAGAATTGGTTTGTTTTTAAATTTTTAATTTGAAATTCAAACTTATATTTGTTTGCCAATAATAATAATTTCCATTTATAGCCATTTTATATATATTATTTCTGTATAAAAAATGGATAATGCGTTTTGGTTAATACAAATAATAATAATAATTATAATAACACTCATTTCCAAATTGAATTCCAAATTCGAATCGGTTGCAGTTCTGGGATGTGAAATTAAAATGATTATTTCAATCTAGACAAAAAACCAATGAACTTCCATTTAATATCTCTCTTTTGGCTCGTTTCTGTTTATTCTATTTTGAATAAGCTGAAAATTCCGCACTTAAGTAATTTCAGGCATGCACTTTTTTCTCGCAGTGCACTTTGGGGGCTCTATGGCTTTATTCTATTCTATATTATTCTATTCTGTTGTGTCACCGTTTTGCTTGGCATTCGTGTCACGCACTTGCCGCATAAACTAAACGATCCAACTTCATCAATGTGCTGGCTAACCAACAATAAAAAAAAGAAGAAAAATTAGGGAAACAAAATTCGAAGGGAATTTGTTAGTCAAAGCGTCGATTAAGCCTAAGCATAAATGGCTCAATGCACGTGAAGACCGAAACCGAAATACCAAAATTATGAAGTGCACACAGCTTGGGCGCCGGTGCTAACTTTGTGGCCGAAAACTTTAGCCAAAAACTCGATGTACTAACAATTGTCACGCACACACCAAAAACACACACGCGACACACACACAACACACACAGTCACAAAATAAGTTAGCAGCTGCTGTTGGCTTACAGCGGCTTTTTGTTAGTCCAGCCAACGAGCAGGCAATGCGCTTCAAATGAGCAAAAATGAACGCACACGCAAACTACACATTCACACACACATTGACTCACACACACACATTGACATACACACACACACAGATACATGGATTGAACAGCAAGCTGGCCATAATGAAGCTTTAGCCTTTGAGCGCTGTAATGCCATAAAAGTCCTGCACCCCTCCAAAAACCGTTGACTGCTGCCCTGCTAACTTGGCTAATTTCTCAATCAACAAAACGAGAAATTTTCGCTGCCACCAAAAACCTTCTAATTGCGCTCAACTGCCACTGTGTGTGTGTGTGTGTTTGGTGTGTTTGGTATAGAGATGATTAGCAATTCGCTAAACATCCGTTTGCTGAGCTAACAAATATCCACATCAAAGTTATGGTAACGTGGCCCAAAGCCTCTGCAGTCGGTCGAGACAAACAAAACTTCCTAAGCAAACTTCCACTCCAATAAGTTGATCAAAACTTAAGCGATTTTCAGGCGAACTCAGCTGGAGCACTTTTGTTTTGTCTTCTTCTTTTGAAACTGAATTAATTGCAACTTGAATTTATTCATTTGGAAAAGTGACTTTTTTTATTTGAGTATTTTTAAAATTGTTCGATTGTTCTAAAATCTGACTCCGCTTAAATAAGTTTTATCAAAACTTATACGAAATGAATCTTTGCAGTTTGTTCAAACTTGAATTTAGTCATTTGTAAAAGTTTCTTAATTTTTAAAATAAATCGACAAGTTTTCAGTTTTGATATTTGTGTAAAATGATTTTTATTCCACATTAATTGATTTATCAAAACAGCAAGTTCAATTTTTGGCAACTTGAATTAATTTGAAAAAGTTTTAAGCCTGCAATATTTAAAAATTCTCAAAATGCAAAAAAGGAATATAAAATTTCGACAGTTCAAAATCAATAGTTTCAAATGCATTTGCCACATTCTAAATCAAATGGCAACCTTGCCCCATTTGCCATGCATACAGAGAAAACCACACACACACACAAACACACACAGTTGCAAGGGATGGCGAAAGTGCTGAGGCAAGTATAAAGTTTAACGGTGCTTCGTAAATGCCACAAAAGATGCGCTTTACAGTTTGGGTTTGGTGTTGCAAGTGTTGGGCACTTAACCGCCAAGCTAACAGCACCCATGCCACAAGTTAACCCCTAAGCTCTGCCCCAAAAAGACACACACACACACACATGCTTATAAATATGTGTGGAGTAGTTTAAGTAAGCTGCAGAGCAACACACTGCTAACAGTTCAAAAGGGCAACAAAGTACTAAAAATAGTGAAAATTACCGCAGGATATTCAAATTTCCACATAAAGAAGGTGCAGCGCTTACTGTGCGGGGAGACATGACTCCTGCTGTGGCATATGGCAAATGGGGTAGCAGAGTGACGAGAGGGGCGGGGCCGGGGATCGGCTCATGCACATGGCATGCAAGTGTGGAAAGTTGCGCCATAATAAACCTCAACTCAAATGCGAAATGCAAGCAGGGAATGGCTAAAAAAAAGAAAAGAAATCCAAAAAATAACGAAAAGAATGCTAACGAAAGAAAAGTGGAAAAAAGAAGAATAAAAACCATTTTGTATTGGCCATGGCTAGCAGCAGTTGGTAGTTATTTGGCCAAGGCAGTGACACCAAAACCAGAGCTGGCAGTTGGTAGTTAGATGTTGGCCTTTGGCATTGTGTGGGCGGTGAGCGGTGTGCGGTGGGGGGTGGTGAGATAAGAATCGAATCCTTTTTGCATTGCATGTTAACACATGCAAATTGAAATGTCTAAATCATGCACATACCCAACAGAGACACACACATACACACATGCACATGCACACATACCAACACACACACACACAAACACCCGATTGCATAACTCAAATGGCAATTTAATTGTTGCCTTGCAGGCTTTTAAACTATGCCGCAGCACTTGGAAAGAGAAAAGTCGCAACAAAAAAAATTCTTTGATTCTAATGTGCTTTGACTTAAAATGCACAATAGCAAAGCAAGTGAGAGTGCCACAACTCACACTACACACACACACACACACACACACACACACACACACACACACACACACACACATACCCACACATATACACACACACACACCTCTTAACCGCACATAAAATCGTCGCTCAACCTAACCTGAAAATCTTTGAGGCAACAATTTGTGGCAAGTGCGGTTGCCGTTTTTGAGGTGCAGCAAGTCCTGTAAAATGCCGCGCAATTTAAATGAAATGCTTGCGGCATTAACCATTAACATACAAGTCGCCAAGCTGACCCCTCTGCGGCTACACTGCGCAAAAAAAATGGGCTGCTCGAACTAAGTTTGAGCTCTCAAGAAATTCATTTAAAAGTTAAAGTATTAAGTTATACAAAATAAGAGATAAATAATCATTTCTCATAAATATGTAAAAGAATTAATTTTGATCAAGTAACATTTATAAATTTAGTATTATTTAAATAATTATTATTTAAGTATTGACTAATTCAAAGTAGACTAAAAATATAAAATTAAAATTACAATTTTATTATACTGAAATCAAAAATAAATAATTTAACTTAAATTTAAGAAGTTGGAAATAAATAGAAGAGATTTTAATCTAAGTGTAATTAAATCTAAAATGGTGCAACATTTATTGCAAGGACAGGGAAAACTCAGTAAAAATTTAAAAATAAAAAGTTGTTTAGCTGCCAAAGAAAGGAAAAAGTTAGAGCGAGAGAAAATAAAAAAAGGAATAGAAATAATACAGTTTAAAGAGATTGGTTTAAATATCGTTTCGTACTCACATGAAATACGCAAATTCTGGCAATTTCAAAATAATGAAATAGTACTTGAAATAAATCTAATAAATCTAAGTCGACTGTAATTATTTTAAGACTCGACAAACCATGCAAAGAAACCAGAATAAGAATAAGCTAACTAAAATGTCTACTTGAACAGAAATGCAAACAATGAGACATACTACATTTTTTCGCACTGTGTACAATGCATGCTCATCTCTAAAAGCCGCTGCTCCTTCACCTTGTTGCCCACATCACTTGGCATATAATTAATTATTGTCGCAACATCATTTATCAGGCTATGCAAGGAAAACACACACACACATACAGTCGCCTGTTTTTATTTATCTGTCTCTTTCATTCAGCAGAGCTTGTTGTAGTTTTTGTTATTGTTGTTGTTAATACAGTTGAAAGTGTTATTGAGCAAGTGTCTGTGGCAGATTTTGGTCACACTGAGCGCGATTTAAGCTCGAGCAAGCACTTAAGCGAGCAGCAGGAGCAGAAGCAGGAGCAGAAGCAGGAGCAGGAACAGGAGCAGGAGCAGGAGCAGGAGCAGGAGCAGCATCGAGTTAACCAACTGACTGATGACTGTCATGTGCGTGACCTGGCAATGTCCTCGCATTCGCTACCCGCACTCCCCTCTTTCTCAGTGTATGTGTGTTTATGGGAATGAAAAATGATTTTTTTAATAAGCAACTCCAACTGTGCAACTTTCAGCGCGTGTGAGTGTGTGTGTGTGTGTGCCTGTGTGTACCGGTGTGTGCGTGTGTGTGTGTGTGTGCCTGTGTGTACCGGTGTGTGCGTGTGTGTGCTGTGCGTGCCACTTTGGTAAACTTAGTAAAACTGTCAAATTGGGACTGGCACTTAGATCCAATTCATTTAATTTGAATTTAACCAGGTTGCCATGATAAATGCACAGATTGAAACGATTGCGACTCGAAGCGTATTTGAAATTAATGATATGGAAATGCTCGAAGCGGCTGCCTAAATTTGGCTGATTACAAACAGAATTTGTCGTTGGTTAAGAATAAATTAAGGATAGACTAGTTTTACCCTGCACTAATTAAAAATGTGGTAAAAAGAAGAAACCTATCATTATCAGTCTTATAAAGAGCCAAAAATATCTAATTGAAGTCAGTTAAAGTATATTTAATTTGTCACGCATATTGATATAAATCGATTTCCGAAGTATTTAGAAGCCGGAATTGGGGTATTCCATAGTCGAGCTATCTCGACTATAACTGCCTTACTTGTTTTAGTATATTTCGCAGTGAGATTCTTTGAGTCGATAAGCCGTTTAATTTATTAAGAGCCTTAATATTGTCATGTGAAGAGTATTAAAAATAACTTGAATTACTGCCAGATTTAACCGATTTATTTGCTATAATTTAATACTGCGAATGTAAAAGACATAAGATAAATTAAACCGCTTATGTTTACAATGGAGTTTTACGATTTTTTATATTTAATAAAAGTGATAACTGAAAGTGAGGCGATGATTATCCTTAACCAAGTTTTGTGCAATAAATGAAAATTATAGAAATTCAAAAAATTTTATGTGAAAATAAATTGTTAAAATACAGGGAATGGCATATTGGCAATTAATTAAAAAAATGCACAGCAACAACAAAAAGATTAACCATATTAAAAATTAATAATATATGAAAACCAGTACTTTTATCTTTGGGTATGACTTTTAATGGAAAGAATTATGCCGTCAGCTCTGATAATGATAATAATAATAATGATAATAGTCTGCTGTTGTTGTGGTTGTTGTTGTTTAAGTGTTTAATTGCTGTGTCGCACATAAAAAACACACATGCAGCACATGCAACAGTGCAACAGCCCAGACATTATGAACATTTATCAGCAATTAATTAGCTTGAAATGATTGAAAAAACTGCGAGCGCAAAAAAGGCGTTTATTAAATATATAATGAAATTTTTCAAACTCATAAATTATAAATGTTGATGTCTCTCAACGCACAGGCACAGGTGGGCGTGCCTATGAGGGACAGTTTATGTGGTCATAGCCTTAATTGCTTGGCTCAGTCTATGAGCTATGAGGGTCCTGACGAGAGGGGAGGGGACGGGGTAAAACTAATAACAGTTGAGGCAGTGGCAAAAATCAATTTCACTATTGACCAAAGTCCAGCACAAATATTTATTTCACAAAAAATAAGGCAAAGTAAACAACTAACACTACACAGTGAAAAATAATCAATCTTATAGTTTACCAAGATTAAATATTTATAAGTACATAATATTTATATATTTATATGTGAATCACTACTAAAGCTATATATAAAGAGCAAATTTAGTAAAGATGTGACTTAAATATACCCAGCAACATATAAGTTCTTATTCCATCTGTCGGGGTATATTATATATATCTGTTGGAAGACTATATATTTAGAAGTGTGTTTATAATTGAGCTATCGGTAATCGATTTGTATCGGAAGACATTTATCGATAAATTATATGATTTGTCATCGACATGACGATGAGCAAGAATATATATATGAAATCGTAGTTTTTTTCTGTTACATACATTTGCACAAACTCATTAATACCCCTTTTTTTTAATGGTTTCGGGGTAAATCAATCATTTATTTCCTACTGTGTGCAGACCACAGAGAGACAGACAAAAAAAGAGAACGAATGAAATACAAACAATGAGTTGGTGGAGGTCCTTGCCATAAGGATTTCCTTACAGCAGTAGCAGCAGGACACGGTCGGAGCGTCAGGGCAGCCACAGATGAAAGAGAAGTGGCAGGGACTGCTGCTGTCAAGTCTCGGTTGTCTCTGCATTTATTATTAAAAAAAGACAAATAATAAAAAGTACAAAGGGAATGAAAGGGGAAAGGAAGGGGGATGAAAGGAAAGTAAAGAAAAAGAGTGACTGAGCGAGAGGTGCTTGGCCAAAGCAATTGAAAATCAGCGCAAAGTCAAACGAAATGAAAATCCATAAAATCAGATTTCAAAATCAACAAACAGATAGCGCAGCAATGCAGTCACAGATGGAGACAGAGAAAGAGAGAGAGAGAGAGAGAGAGACGGGAATATTGTAAGAGAGAGAAAGAGAGAGAGAGAAAGGGGATTATTCCGAGAGAGAGAGAGAAAGGGGATTATTTCAAGAGAGAGAAAGGGAGATGGCAGTAGACACTTGACGCTGCCAGGATAAATGTCTGTTAAGTGTGTGCTGCTTCCCACTGCTTCCGCATCCATCACCTCAGCAGCTCCTTGCTTCATTTTGCAATTCATTTCATTTTGCGTTTTTTCTCTTAATTTTTTTTTTTATTGCTTTTCCAGTTGTTTATCGATAAAAACGGAAAAAAAGAAAGAAGCCTTTGGGCAGCAAGCGTAAATCATATTGAAAGCGGCTCTGCCTCGATTCTTCCCAAAGTCTACATTTATGGGTGTGCAAGTGTGTGTGCGAGTGTGTGTCAGCTCGATGAAATTCTTGTAATGGTGTTCGTATATGTGTAATAATAATAACAATAATAATGGCTTAATGATTGTGTTCGTTATAAGCCCTGTTGGCTATAATACCAACAACATCAACAACAGCAGCAGCAACAACATCAACCGGATTACGTTTTTATGAAGTGCCGTTAGGGGTTAGACGGAAAGGCGTTTCCAAGGATTTGTCAACACTCCTCTCCAGTCGACGGAATTCGACGAAGAACACTGGGCTTCATTTATATTTGGGTATATACATATATATATATTTTTTATGTGTAATAAATACACGCACAAATGTACATAATATAAAGTTTATTAATGTTCACATGGATATATGGATATATATACGAACACATTACAGCGATCCAATTTTGAATCAATTTTATATGATTAATACACGAAGCAGAACCAAAAAAATACCAGTCATTTTTCGGAGGGCAAGCATTAACATAAAATTTTTTTTTAGCTTTGCAGATGATTTAAATATTAGGGTATATATATTCTGGATCAATAACAGTAGCTGAGTTGATATCTGCCAGTCTTTTTTGAAATGAACTAGTTGCCGAGATTTAAAGGTATCTCGTTTTAAAGCGATATCCTGGTCTTATCTCTAGATTTATACAATTTGAATTACATTAAATTTATAAAAAGTTGAAAATGTTTTTTTTTAATAAGATTAGCAATTAAAATAATGCCCTTTAAAAAACTTGAAAGAAAAAAACCCGTAAGTTTGTCTAAATTGATTTGACTTTTAAAAATTAGGTCTTTTTAACCAAAAATTATACCAAAACCAATAATATACAAATCGCTTTCACAGGTACAATCTATAAATAAGTTTTTGAATGCATAACTTTTTTGTTTAACAAATTATTCTTACCCAAATCTGGAAAACATCGAATTAATTTAAGTTTTATCATATCCGATAACGAAAAGTCAACACAAATATGTGGAATATTAAGTTCACAGCCAGATTCATAAACAAAAACATAATAATATTATTCAAACTTTATAATATTAAAAGAAAAATTAATTTTGATAATGCAAAGAGCTTTGTCAAATATTTATTTTAAAAATGTATTTTCGAGTTCTTAACTATATACATTAATTATGAAATGGGGTTAACAAAAAAAAGACCGTTGATGTATTTAATATATAATTTTTCTCTGTTTTCTTGTCACATGCGAAAGTTTTCACACTTTCATTGAATGATTTATGCTGCGAGCATAGTCCAAAAATTTGACTTTTATATATATGTACATGCATATATAAATATAATGATACTTTTGCTTGTTTTGACATTGTGAGTTTGCTTGACTGAATTTGTTTTTTGTTTGGTTTGTTGGTTGGTTGCTGTTCAGTTGAGTTCAGTGTTTATTTGCGTGCGGAAATGGAACACATGAAAGCACACAAAATGCCGAGCATAAAAACACAATTACGCCCACTTCCACGTGAGTGTCCGGGTAAGGGCGGAGCTGGGCGACAGGACGTCAGAGGTTGAAGGCCACACTCACACACGCACACACATACACACATGCGCAAATCTTCATATATAGAAATTTGGCTCATAACTTTGGTTTTTATAGTCGCACTGATTTCTATTTTAATACGAACGTAGAAAAAATACACTCATCATATAATGTGTGCCAGTGTGTGTTTGCGTGCGTGTGTGTGTGTGTAATCTTATGTACTTGGAAAACGAAATGTCATAATATATGGCATAACTGATACATATATAATAAACCGCTTGAGGACACACAGCGCACACAGCGGGAGCTGTTAACAATGCCATATCAACTGTTTGCTCAGCAGGAGCTTCTGCTATATTTGCCATCAGAAGTTGCCCCACAGCTCTATCCCTATCTCCCTCCCCCCCTCACCCCCTCTCTCTCTCTCTCCCAGAGAGAGGAGCCGTTGCTGTATGAATGCTAAGAGTGCCGGTTTATGCTCCTGATGAGCTGCTCAATGACACGTGCAGCCTTCGTTGCGTATGTGTGATATAATTTGTTATCGCCTCTGACGCTGACATCCCTCCATCTCTCTCTCTCTCTCTCTCTCTCTCTCTTTCACACACTCAACCAATGTAATAATTTCAGTCTGTCGTCTGTTTAATATTTTCGCGCCTAATGAAAAGCAGATCCCCAAGCTGTGGCAAGCCTCTTTCAGTGAGGCATTTACATCATTTGTCTCGACACACTGTACACTGAGCGAAAAAAAAAAATGTGCGCTTATTAATTCTTTATCAAATTGTTCAAGCATATTTTTCTACTACTCACACTAATTTATAAAAGCCAATAAATCTAGCCAAACTTTGATTTTTGATTCAGTTAAATGTATTAGTTTAAGTAGGCAACTTCGGAAAAAATAAATAAATATATTTATTTTAAATGTCATGGTTAACTTAAGAAATTGGATTCTTTATACAAGGCATTTGAAAATATTTTAAGTACATTAATTTTGACAATCAAATTCTAAACATATTTATTTAATGTTTTAAAATGAATTTCAAGGTTGAGTTCATCTAATAACAATAACAAATAACAGTTTTTAACAAACCAACAATCTCACTTAACTTATATTTAAACCGGATTTTTGAACAAATTATTATCCTTTTCTCTGACTGCAAATGCCACACATACATGCACATGTGGGATTATCTTTATCTTAGTGTATATATATATATTTTTTTTTTTCTCTTTGCAGTTTTTTATGTTTGTGCCTGTTTTGTGCAGCTGGCAATTTGTTGTGCGCTGATAGCAGATAAGCATTTGATGAGGTTTATTATTAAATTAGAGATTTGCTCTTGAAGCGCCTGGCAACCAGGCCCAAAAGACTGAGCTTTAAGCTGCTTACGCTACCCTCCCGATTCGCTCTGCTCAATCCCCTTCAGCCCCAAACTGGCGCCTGCTTTTTGTCAAGGCGCATTTGGCAATCAGTGCAGAAAGCAGCTTATATGAATTACTGCTCCGCAAAATTCAACTTTGCAAATATCACAAAACTTTTGTGAATCGTATTTATAATGCAAATGCATTTACACACACGCACACACACATACAAACACACACATATACCAACCAACATACAAATTTCAATTATTCGCACACAAAGTTTCAACAAAATTGATGCTTTTTCGTCTTTTTTTTTCGCATATTTTCTTTGTAAAGTAAATCGTCAAATATTGACATTCGTGACAAATATTCATACAAAGTGGATGAAATACTGCGAATTAAGAGTATTTGCTGACAACGTTTCCAGCTTTGCAGCATGTTTAATAAATTCTATGTTTAAAGTCACATTTTGTATTTTTAAGCGTAAAGTCAAAAAGCGTATTTTGTTGTGCAATGAAAGATGCAAAATTGTATGGTTTTGAATGGGATTATAAGCTAAAGACAAATAGCAAACAATGTAGTTTTCACAAAGCAACAAAAAATTATATGTTGGCTTACATAAATGCATGTAACAAATGTTACATATATATACAAATTATATACAAATTATGTATATATATATATATATATATATTTTAATCTGAGTCAGAAGTTAATGCCGACTTATTTTGACATCTGTCTTGATAGCATTCTGTTTGATATGCCCAAAATTGGAAATGCCAAATTCAATTAGAGGATGAAACAAATCCACAGAATATTTTGTGTTGTGGCAAGTCAAGTTTGAAATGTCAGAAGAAACTGTTTAATATGGCATGTGTGTTTCTCTGTGTGTGTGTATATGTGTGTGTGTTGCATTTGTCTGTTTTAATAATTTAAAATATAAATTGCTATTAGCATACATACATGAGTTATATATTTTAACCACAAGCAATTTAAATATTAAATGACGACGAGCCAGCCAAAAAAGAGAAACAGACACAAACAGTCAGATGCATATACATTGTTTATCTGAGTGTGTTTGAGTGTGTGTGCGAGTGTGTGTGTGTTGAGTTACTCATGCCAAAATCCATGGCGGCCTGCTGCAAAATCCCAACTCGCAAACTCATCCAATCTTTCAACCCTGAAACTCCCCCCCAGAAAGACACTTTCTCTTCTTATTCTGCTGTTTCACTAGCAACCACAACAGCTCCTTTATTTCTCTCCTTCTCCATTCTCCATCTCTCTTCTTCTTGGCCTTTCTCTCATTCTCTCCATTGGCTTCTCTGTGTGCGCACGTCAAGTCGAATAAATTTAATAACGCATACACACGCACACACACGCACAAACAAACACACACATATGTATAGAGGAAGTTACGCATACGCCAAGTGGGACCAAAACAGTTGCCAACTCAAGCGCTGCTGTTTGCCTCGCTGCCTGCCCCATTGTTTGGGCCGGGGACTTGCCCCAAGACGCGTCAACAACCACAACGTTGCCAACACAGGCCTTTCTTCCCGATAACAATGCAAATTTGCGCAATATTTGTGCGTGCACTCGAAAAAAAGCGATCTACTCAACACGAAATTTGTACCGCTTTTTTGCTTTAAATATCGAGATTAAACTGAATAAGTGCAGAAATTATAGTTAACGACTTAAAATTAATAAAACCAGCTTTATTCAAGAGAGCTCGGCTGAGAGATATACTGAAAACTATTTTCCAATAAATTTGATAAAAATGATAATGATTGCATTTTATTTGGCTCTTCTGTTGATGTTTGTCAAGAATTGAGCATGTTTTATTTTTTACATCTCAGCAACTTCTGCCTAAAATCTTAAAATTTGTCAACATTTAAGTTTTATTAGAGTACAAGTTGCTATGTTTATTTGGAGAGTGTATTTGTATTTGTGTATTTATTGAAGAGTTTCTTTTCTTTTGGCTTTGGCATTTGCATTTGCATTTGCTTTAACTTTGCATACTTCTGTGCGTCGCTCGACGCTGTTTACAGTTTTAAGCACTTTGCCAAATTGGTCATAAATAAATGTATATATATAGATACACACATACCCATACACACACACACATACTGATTACCTTTTGTATACTTGCTCCTCCATCGATTTTATAGCCGGCCTTTTGCCAATTTTACGTTTACCGTTTTAACGAGCCGTTCACATGTTGCGGCCATAAAATGCGTCACTGATAGCCGCACAGTCATAAACTTAACACACACACTCGCACACACACACAGTTATACACACATACCTATTTTCACATCATTTGACTTGCGAGCAGTTTCAAGATTATCAATTGCACCATTAAACTTTGATAAGAGTACAGAATTCCACCAGCAATATTAATCTGGCAACCTTTGCCTTGAATTTCCAGATATTTTAAAGCAGTAAAATGTATATATACATATATATGGATATACATTGACATTGACTTTACATTGACTTCAAAAATTCAGTGAACTTTGGTCTTTAAGTCAACGAACTGAGGGCTGAGAGCTTTTCTGAAATACATCATCTATCAAAATTTGTATTTTCTGTCTCGAGCCAACCAAATCAATTAAACGCGTCTGCCAAGAAAATGATGTAAGAATGCAAAAAAATACTGATGACATTGGCTGAAATGAAATTGTGGCAAACAATGTCAATCGATAGCTTTTTGTTGGCTTATTAATTAAATCCTTTGAGTTTTAATATTAGTTCAGCTCAATATATTTATTATTATTTGTGTGGCTTTCGTACACTGCGATATTTTGACAGTAAGCTAATTTTGTGAAATGTAACAAAATCTTACCTTTTATTAAATAATGAGCCCAAGCTTGTATATGCAGCTAGACATATAATTAAGCTGAAATAAGCAAATGAAAAAATAAATTATTATTTAATAAATAATATAATAAATATTTAAACTAACTTGCAGAGCAAAAGATTTTTTTTTATTAATATTAAAAATTGATTTTCTGACAAAATATTTGCACCATTTTTGAGAAATCTTTCAAACCATTTTCATCTTTTCCATGAGCTTAAAAATCACATTTAGCTATGGCCATAAAATATAGAAAGCTCATAGCCGCTTAAGCTGACTTTTAATCTTTGCTAAATGTCAATCCAAACTAACCATTCAGCCAATGTTATTTCGCCTTTGAAGTTTCTAGCACAAGCTTAGACCACAAAAAAATAAATCTAACACCAAACAAACCAAAATTTATGTAGCCCAGACACACATTAGCCCACAAAAGGGGGAGGGTGGAGGGAGGCTGGTTTAACTGTGGTGTGTATCATTAATTTTAGTCAAGTTTCAAAAGACAGAGGAGCATTGAGTTACAAGCACACACTCAACACACACACACATCGAAGCACACACAGACAGACAGACAGAGAGAGGCTGGATTTGGTGCTTTAAGGGATCTCAGTTGCAAGTATCATGCCGCCCACAAACAACGCTGCGATGGGCGTGGTTGTCAATCCATCAAAGCCATCAATTTCACACACACATAGGCAGACACACAGACAGACACAGACACTTGCATAGATACCAAAGAGTCAGAGTCAATTTCATGTAATCAGCGCGCCTGCATTTGACAACAAGAACAGTTACAGGCTGCATCTTAATCATCGCAACTGTCTGCCACATGTTGGGGCAAGGTAGCGGGGAGACGACTACTACTACTAAGTTATGCATGCGCATATACATTGAGACATTCATATATCGTAATCATGAATATGCGAATACATTCGCGAATGTTCACTGTGAGCAGAGCCAATCGCATTTGTGGGGCAACATTGAAAGACGCAGTTGCTTGTTAACTGTGGCTGCAACATTTGTTTGGCCAATTTGGCGCAACAGCCACAACTACAAAAACAACAATAACAATTGTGGGAAAGGTTACCGCAAGAGTCATGGGAAATTTGAACAAAGTGTAGCAAAAACCAAAAAAAAAAGACTACAAAATAAAGAAGATGCTGTCACGCTTTCATTATTAGGCATTACACTGCGAGAAAAGTCAAGCACGACATTGCAATTGAAAAGAGTGAAACCGATCTTCTTTCAAGTACCGTTTTACATTGTTAATTGGAGCTGTGATTTGTTATTGCCAATGTACTCAAATTGACTGATTCACACTTATTTAAAGTAATTGGAGACTTTTATCAGTTTGTAAAGCTTTAATTGGTTTTTTGTAATTAAACTGTGAATAAAAAACATAATATTGAATACGTATATGACTAAATATAACTGTAGAGATAATGAAACCGCTTTTCTTATATGAATTTAATTTAAGTACTCTGCACTCGAGTTCAGTTAAGCTTACTTAAACCCTGGATAAAAAGTGAATAATGGTTTTGATTTCAGAGTATGTAAAAGTCAGAAAACATCATCATCCAGTAATATCGATTCTTGATTAGCATCCGAGACTATTTAAGCAAATTAGAAAATGCCCAAAATTGAAGAATTTTATATACAAGTTCTCGTTTTTAATACGCAAACCAAGTTTAACTAATTTTAGCAATGATTGTCCCCTTTTAAGATTTTTAATGATATGTTATGATATATAGTTAATTACGGGATATTCACAAGTCAAACTAATTCGACTAAAGCTTTTTCATGTCTTAGTATGAGTTTGTTATTTTTCTCCGTGTATGTTGTGGATTCAAATCTAAATGAGTTCAGCTCTGTTTCAATTCGTCCATTCACTTTGTGCCTGGTGGCTTCTTATCGCTTGTTTGCCATCGCCTTCACACACACACACACACACACTCGACACATACATGTCACATTTAGAAGAGTTGGGGTGCCATAATCAATAATTAAAGCTCACCTGGTTGCATCAAGATAGCAGCAGGTAACATTTTCTATTAGCCATGCTCGAAAAGTGCCATAAATATTATGTCAAATGGGTTTTTATGCGCGTTGCAAGCAAACAGAGGCAAACGATAGGGCAAGGACTCATGTGGCAGACACACGTTGCAAAACTGTTGCCTTGTCTGCCAGTTTCATTTTCTGTTTCTGTGTATGTTTGTAGTCCCTTAGTGTGCAGCATATGATGCAAATATTTCATTCATGACGCTTGTAAATCTTCTTTTGATTGCACTTAATACTTGTCACAGCAGAAAAAAAAAATTGCAGCACACTCACACACCACACACACTCCACAGACACACACATGATGGTCTAGAAACTACTAAAAAAAAAAGGAGAAGGCAAGAGGTAAAAAACAAAAAATACCAACGGTAGAAGGAAATCATAATAATCCAACATGTTTGCATTCAAATTGAGAATATCTTCCTTGTGTGTGTGTGGCTCACCAGAATGCAGGAGTATATATAGATATGCCCTGGTGTGTGGATTATGAGGCACAGTAGTTGATGGGAAATTATGGCTTTCATCAATTAGAATTATGCAGCAAATTAAATCAATATTTTTGCAATTCATTTTGAATATTGAAAATAATAAAATAAAAAAAATTATATGTAAATTATGTAAGATAAATAAATAAAAATAAATAATTTATGTTACGAGTATGTATTTTGTTATTATTTGAATTTTCAGCATTTTTCTTTTAATAAATTATCTTCTCTAATTTCGCATTCTTTTTTCATTCAAGAAATGATTTATATATATTTTTTAATTGATTAGCCAATTATAGAAATTCGCAAAACTGCAATCAAAAAATGTCATGCAAGTGCAAAATTAATTAATGCAAAATGTGAATATAAAAATTGTTGTTTATATTAAAAAATTGTTGTTTCCATTTTTAATAACATCAAAATAAAGCTTGTTAAACATTTTTATTTTTGAGGGCATTTGAAAAGATTGATTTATGCACGAATTCTATTAGCAAGACGATTTCGCATTTAAGAAACCACTGTGCATATGTTTTTTAATGTATGTGTGTGTGTGTGTGTGTGTGTTTGATTGTGTGCGTGTCTTATCTATAGGGAAATCTCATTTCATTTCCAGCACAGGCAGCCATACATGTCGGGCCTTTTGTAGTCATGTCTGCGCCATTCAGTTTTGTGAGTTAAAAATCAGGTTTCTCAGCGAGTTTTAGGTTATCAGACAAACAAATCCACACCATACAAAAACACACACACACACACACAGATTGCACACATATCGTTTAGATATATATCTGAGCGAATGAGAGACACCTTTTAGTACGATTTATCGTTCTGCTCAAATCTTAAATCTTTCCATTCAAGGATTTTGCTTCTGTTTGAGTCTTTTGTGTGTGTGAGTTGTGTGTGTGTGATTGTGTGTGTTTGTGTGTGTTGCCTTGGCAATTCAATTCAATGAATTGCCGTTCCACGTTGGCATTTGCATCCTTTTTTTTGTGTGGCACACACAGGAATTATGAGATATTTATTGAAAGCGAAAATGCCACAAACTGAGCGCAATATTTGCGGTTGATGAATCTTATCGGGAATTTCGTTTCTTTGAGGTGAAAAGGATATGCTCTAAAGAATATTTCGAGGCATTCAGCATTTAGCCAATTGTCAACAGGTTTTCTCCCTCTCTCTCTCTGTCTCCTCGCATATTATCACCTACTCCTCAGGAAGTAAGTCTTATAAATCACAACAATTCGCAAGTCTTTTTTTCCATTTTCGTCGCAATCACCACGAAAAATTCAAAGCGTCTGCTTGTTAACAGTTAGTTTGTTGGAGGAGAAAGAGGCGGGGGGAGTGAAAGGTTGGTTTTTTGTGTGAGGTTTTCTGGGCCAAGATGGCTCTGCTCAAAACTTTTCACATCTACAAATTGGTCTCGCCTCTAACCGCAAAAGTACAGACAGCCTTTTGACTTGTACTTCTACATTTCTTTCTCCAATACCCTTTCGAAAAGTATAACAATTTTCTCTACAAGTGTGCAGAAAATATATATAAATATTTAGAAATTTACATAGATTCGATTTGATATATATGTTCGTGTGTGTCTGTTACTCTTATTTAACCTTATAAAAAAACATTTTATATCAAACCTCTACATTTTTATTTATACATAATAAAGTATATCTCTAAATTCCTTAAGGGTATTTCAACTTCGTTGTGTCTTAGATCATTTTATTTTTCCCATTTATTTTTTGCTTCCGCTCTGGCAAATTTCTCGTTCTTTTTTGCAAAATGAAGCATAACAGAGCCAAAGCCAAAAAAAAACATACATAAATAAAAAAAAATAAATGTTAAAGAAAATGTGACAAACAATACTAATACTAATACCCCCAAAGAAAATGCCAGCAAACAAAGAGAAAAGCAACTTTCACAGTCAGAGTCTGCAAAACTTTGGCGACCTGGCCTTCAACACGTGCTTCATGTGTATATATAAATATACATATATTTATATATATATATAAATTTATATATACAAACATGCACAAACAAGCCCCTTTCACACCCTACTGAAATGTTCGCGACCCTTTTTGCGACAAACAAATCCAACAAGCAACTTTCGTGTAAAACTTTATGCATTTCACTGCCGATGAAAACGCAAAAAGCGAACGAAAAAAAAAGCAGCGGCAACTTTAGCTTGATTTTAAATTTCTAAAAAAAAGAAGAGAATCGCTTGTCAGCCGGTGTTGCAGAGCATGTGTCTTGCCTCGGTGCCTCCTCATCCTCCTGCTTTAATTCTCTTTCTCGTTCCCCATTTTATTTTTGTTTTTTTTTATTGTTCGCGCTTTTGTTTTTCTTGCAGCGCCTTTGGCAAAAGGATACGCAGCGTGGGACAAAAGCTCCCGTTTGTGATAACTTTTTGATGTTTCACTGTTTACGGTTGTCAGCTGCCCGCCAGGTCAATATTATATTATGAATCTCTACCTCTCTCTCTCTCTCTCTATCTCTATCAATCTCTTTCTTTTTCGCTTTCGCGACGCATTTTATTTTCGTGTGGTGACTTTTGGTTCGCGTTCTTAGTCGCCTTCGCCTCTGATGTGCATCAAAATGTTCACAAATATTTTTCATTTTTATTATAAAAAAAAAAACAAAGATTGATAAATAAAAATTGAAAATAATAAATAATAATACAGCGCATCCGACAAGTGACAAGCGAAATTCAATATGTTTTTGTTTTTCAGCTTGACTTACAAAGGGCATTTGGCAGAAAGCAAATATTCACCGTCTGTCAAGAAAGTGTTTTGACAAGGGAAAAGCAAGCGACTCTTCCTTTTTCCTGGATGTTTTTCTGCAAAGGCAAACAAAAAATGTTGTTTTTCTATTTCTTTCAAAAAAAAAAAAAGTATTCCATTAGTGTTTTAACAGAAATTATTTTCACAGATTAGGTAAATCATATTTTTATATATTTCGTTGTTTATAATGATCTGAATGAAAATTTTTAGATTCTTTTAAAATACATTTTTTTATTTATCTTGTTCTGTTAATGACAACATTTCATTTGACGAATTTGCTTTTAAAATATTGTAATTATCATTAAATTGACATTTTGCGATGAATTCGCAAGATTAAATGATTAATTTGACGAAATAACTTTAAGCATGATAAGTAAGAAAGAATAAAAGATGTGAAAATTGAAATTAAGTGATTTGTGAATAATTCAAAGAAACTTTAGTTTTTACCTTCGGCCTTAACTAAGTTTAATAAGAGGCTCACGAGACAATGAGTTAAGAAAGTTTTGAGCCAACTGCCTTCATATGAAAAAGCACAAATATTTTATAAATTATTAAGGTATTTTGTTAATAAAGTTTTAACAGTAATCACTTAAGTAAAAGATCATAAAAAGGGAGACTTATGTAAATAAAATAATAAACAAGATTTTTTTTACTACTTTTTAATTTGCATTTCTTAGTTAAGATATGTATTCTTTTTTGTGAAAGATCGTAGAAACAAATCTAGTATACATTGAATAAAAAGAAATAAGATTTTTGATGGTATTTTCTATTTTTTTATATTCATAAAAATATGCAAACATGCAAACATTAAATCTGAGTCATAAGCATACCGAACCCTTGCTTGCTTCAAGTAAAAAAATAAGAATACAAATAAAATAAAAAAAAACTGTAGCATCATTTTTTGGGACGTAAGGCAACACAAGAGGTCCCTTTATGTTTTTGTGTGGCTGAGTGTGTAAAATGTGTATATAAAAAATGTATAGAAAATTCAATTTGTTTGTGTGAATTTCTTGACTCGCGACTGCGGCAAATAAAATCTACATAAAAATGCCCCCTGACAACACAAGACCTCTGCACCCGCCGCACCCCTTCACATCTCTTCTTCCACAAAATGTTGTCGCTTGATTTGTTTGCACTTAATGGGGCAAAAGTGCGTTTACTTCCCCCATGCCCCAAGTTATTTTTCCCGCCCATCTGATTTGGGGCCGCTTTTGACACTTTGACTCTTGCAGCAGCAGAAGCAGGCTGAATATAAATAAATAAAATTCTTTGCGGCTGCTTTTGCGGTTGCCAAACTAATTGAAAATGTGCTGCTGCCTTCTATTTCATGTTTCCAAACGCAAAGCAATTTCAATTATAACCAAGAGAGAAGGACGACAAAAAAATCGAATGAAGAAGGAAATCAATGGATCTGCGTTTGATTGAATCAAATGTGGAGCAGCATTGTGTGTGCTGCAATTAAGGCGATCCATGGCTAAATAGAACAACCAAAAAGGCTGCCAAGCAATTTCGCTAGCTGAGCACTCGAAGAAAATCTGTTGAACTTTGTTCCGCGAAATTGCAAGTCAATTGAAGTCTCAAAAATATCAACTCAAAATCTAATTTTTAATATTAAATATTTATTAATAAAATACAACTTGCTAAATCAGTGAAACAATAGAATCGAATTTTGTTTGCTAAGTTAAACGAAATTATTAAAGTAAGGAATTAAAGTTTTAAAATATTTTTGCAAAATTTAAAATAAAATCGACTTTAGAAATTTAAATGTTTTCGTCTTTTGCAAATATTTCCAATTGGTTTTTTCGAGTGTGGCAATTTTCTTAGGCATTCCTGTCACGATTTTCGATTTGCTTTGCTTTTAAGATGCTGTTGTGCTTGTGTGTGCGACTGTGCAAGTGTGTGTATGTCTGTTGGTTGCTTATTTACAATCAATTGTGCCCCAGACGTATTGGCTAACAACTTTTTAAAATGCCCATCTAACATCTTCGTCTTCTTCTTCTTCTTCTTCTTTGCCATCGTCTGCAAGGGCCAAAAATCTTGAGAAAGAAGCGCTTAATTTAATTTATTTTTATCTCTATTCTGGTCAATGTATTCTTCGTATTTGCTGTTGTTGCCTGAGCACCAATTGTAGCTCATTAATTTTGTTTTATTTTATTTTTGGACCCGTTTCAATTGCCATTAAATGTTTCCGAGTATTTCTAATGAGCCCAATACCAATCCCTATCCCTACCCACCAAATCCCCATTCCAAGCCCAAAAAAAACACACACAAAAGAAAAGTCAGCAAAATTTTCGATGCTATTTAGCTTTGAATTTTATGCAATTCACGTTTCCTCCCCCTGCCGCTATCAATTTTCTTTTCAACTGTCATCAATTGTTGGGAAAATGCGAGTTTCAAGTTTTTTTTTATTGCCAGCAACTAATGATAATTGATATAATTTTCACAGAATCAATATATATATATTTATATATCTAGTGACGTGCTCAATTTGTAGCCAGAGTTTTGGTGAGAATTTTTTTTTTAAGATATTAAGCTTTTTAAATAAGTTCATATTTCCTGGCTGTTGGTTTGTGTGGGAAAATTTATTTCTTTTTAATTTAAAGCGAACTTTATTCTTATAAATGGAACAAAAGGAACCCAGATGAAAGAAAGAAATGACTTGGATAATGGGCATCAAATTACAAGCGGGAAGCTCTCCTTTTGAAGTGGATCACAAAAGCTCCCTCAAAAATACTCACTGAATTTCTATTGTTGTTTTGTTGTTGTTGTTTCAGGTATGTCATCAAAATGCTTACCTGCAAATAGAAAGAAGGAGAGTGACTTAGCAAACAGACTGATTGATATGAATGTAGAAAACTATATGGGAGTATTGTATGCCGATGATGATGATGATGATGATAATAGGGCAAACGCTAATTGCAGCACAAGCAAGAGGAAGAGAGAGTAGTTAGACGAGAGAGAGAGGAGGATAGTAAACGAAGGTCCTTTTCGCTGCGGACCATAATTGATCAATATTCAGGTTGAGTGGCGACAGCTTGAGTGCCAGGACATGCAAACAAGTCATCAAGAGTTTGCCAAAGGTGCCACATACAAAGTTTTCGAGTATTCTGTTTGTGTGTTCTTTACATAACGCAACATTAAAGTTAGGCAATCCATTAAAAAATAAATATATATCCTTATATATATATATGCTATGTATAAAGAAAACAACTTTAACACTTTACATTACTTTACTTTACATTAAATTAGGCATAATTCGCAATTCAAACTACATGTTTCCTGAATATATTTTAATCTATAGAATCTATGACAATACCTGTCAGAAATTGCAAGGCAGTTTTTCAACGCTTTTGCTTATAACAGAAAAAAATCAATTATTGTACAACATAACCCAAAACGCTTTCCAATATATCAATGATTATATCTGTCTGGCAAGTGGATTAACTTGAGAAGTGCTTAAATACCCGAATCATTGTGTATCTATATAAAATGATGACATGGCCAATTTTCAGATACCTGCTTTAAGAACATGCGATTGCCAAGACAATTGAGTAGGGATGATTTGTTGAGTACATGAAGAATGGCAGATGATTTGCTTTCATTTAGCTGTCTGTCAAATCATTGAAGCAATTAATCGCATAATTATAAAATAATGAAAAACATTCAGCATCCTTTAATTGGAACTAAGTAAATAAAAATAAAAAAAAAGCAACAGTCAAAACAAACTATTCTCGTTTTTACTTTATAAGGGAGAATATTACCCTCATTTCAGTCAGAACTATCATTTCTTTTTCATCACTCCAGCTTAATCCAACTTCATTTAAATATAGGATCTATAATTAAAACTCAACTGCTTTACAAATAGCAAAAAACAATAAATAAAAAAATGAATAACAAATCTCCCTTTTAATGGAGATTGCAATATTTGATATACTTATGACAAATAGTCCCGTTTTTGAACAGAAAATGTGAAAAAAATGGAATAACAATAATTAAAACCGCTTCAGGTGTCAATGTTAATAAGAAGCTTATTCATAAGTTGAACTTATCCCACATGATTGAATTTAACACCTGGCTGTAAAACTGGAAACGATTAAAATAAGATTCTAAGCTGCTTCTCAGCTCAATCAGAACGCTGAATTGAATATGAGGTAAATACGGATAACCAAATCGCGATGATATAAAAACTGGAGGAAAACAAGTTGAATCAGATGCATGTGAAACGAGTTTTAATTTCTGCTTGTTTAATCGTAGTTAAATTCATGATTGTTAATCAGAAGTGGCAAATTCAATGATAGAATGTGTAATTTAAATGTCGATGCAAATGATTTGATTAAAAGTTTTTTATTTTGGAATAAACCGACTTCATCTAAGAATATAATTAAAAATTCACATTTTTGATGATGATGATGATCAAGAAAAAATTACACATTTTTGTAAATCCCAGGAAAAGACTCTCTAAAGCTGGAGACAAAAAATTTTTCACTTCATTTCTTCTTTACCATATACAAATAAGTGTAATTTAATTATATCCATAAAAATTGTTTTCCCTATATCGATTGTGAAGATATATATTTTATATACTATAAATAAAAGTTTTCTAAACTTATCAAAATTGTAACAATATGAAAACTATGTTTAATGTTTCTCTTGATATACTCTATTATTTTTTAAAGTGTACGAATGTCATTAGCGTACATTGATACTTCAGTTGATATACACATTATATATTTTAGCTGAAGATACGCATTGAATAATCAATTGGAGAAAATAGCTAAAATTATATGTCAATCAGTTTTGTCTGCCAACAAGTTGAATTGTCGGCAATTTGAATGTCGTGTGTGTGATTCATGGGTATTAACACACACGCAGACACACACCAATACCCACACACTCACTTGCATATGTAAATAGAGCCATGGCTGCGTTTTGTTTATGACCCATGACCCCTTTAAAAAACAGCAGATACACCCACCAACCAAGTCGACTGCGATAAGCGAATGAAAACACAAAAACCTGCTCCTACTCCTCTTCCTCCCCTCTTCTTTCCCTCTTTCTCTGGCGTTCTATCTAAAGATTGGGGTATTAAAAATGTTGACCCGCTGTGCGACTCCACAAGCAGCAGCTAAAATAGAAACCAATGACACAAAAAAAAAAAAAATGTGTCATAAACATAAAATTAATTTTAGTTTTGTTCTATTTTTATGTTTTTAAAGCTTTGCTTTGTCTGCAGGTTTTCGCCCATTTTATTTTATTTCTTTGCCCTGTTGTATATATATTTTAATGACTGTTTTTTACCATTATTTATTTAGACTAATACTAAAGGAATATTTCAAATTTGTCGCGACTGTAGAGACTCATCTGCAACTAGAAATAGAAAGCAGTTCATCCAAATGGACTAATAATATCTGTTCACTTACCAGATTGTTTAAAAATAAAAAATTACAGTTAAAGTATTTGATCTAATTTATTTTATTTGAATTCTTAAACTAACTGCATAACAAGTTATTATTTAATAAATATTAATTAAAAGTGTTAGTAAATCTATATTTTCATTTATATCAATATATAAATATCTATATATTATATATCTCTCTATTTCTATGTTCATAATTATATATATATATCTATTTAAAAAAACATTTCCAAGAGTATTCAAAAGTCGTACATTTCATGCCGATTAGTTATTGTAAAAGAGATGCGTGGGTCGAATTTGGAGACATGTTTTGCGTGTTGATTTTGACAGTGGTTAATACTCAATGTTCTTATCGTATTAATTACTGTTATTATTATTGGTACGATGGACATAAATTATTCAACAAACAAACCAAATGCTAAATTTATCGACACACACAAAGTCACACACACACACACACTCATAGGCACACACACAAAAGCGACTATCATGTTTTTTAATGACCAGCTTAGAAGTTGAACAAGTTATCGAACCACTGTCAACATTTTATGGCGCATAGCATAGAAAGAAGACAAGTTGAATGAACCAACTCAGCTTAAAAAAATTTAGTGCTGAGCCATCTCAGGTCTGCTAGCTGCCTCATAGAAGTTCCAAAATGTTGCCACAAAATAGATGCACTCGGAAATAACTTTGCGGCTTACGTGCACATTAAGCTGGGCCCCATTGGGGTCGCATGTATTCAGCAGCTGCACAGCGAGAAAAAGTGTTCTATTTACTTTAAGATTTTTTTTAGACTAGATACTCTCTCGTGCCAACTATTCAAGCAATCAATTATGAAGCTGAGAACAAAATAAATAAATAAATAAAATCTCATATATAATTTTCTATTAAAACTTCACTTAACTAAGCCGCTTTTCTTGCTGTGTATAATTATTCTTCTCTCAATGCAATAATTCAATAAGAGGCGCGAGAGAAAAGAATAAAAAAAATTAAATCCACTTTTTGTGGCTGATTAAAAATAATCATTTACCAATCATTGGCGGAGTTTTCCAGTAATATAAACACAAATATAGGCTTTTTGTGGGTGCGGTTTGTAAATTGTTATTCGCCAAAAACCCTTTTAGTCAAAATGCAACTTTAAAATTGTAGGAGTTATGTGGCTTTATATAAATATAATACGTCCGGTATTAGAATATAAAAGTTAAATTTATTTTGATTTTGGAATTTTATTTCGTTGTCGATTATGTTAAACACTCATTCAGTCAGTCGGCGTGGGAAAGCCAACAACAAGCGGATTTCAAAGAAAAGCCGATTAAACGAAGTAGGGAAAAAGAACAGCAACAAAATATACAAAAAACTGGCTTAAAGTTGGGATAAAATTGTTGTTACTTGTGTGTGTGTGAGTCTGTGTGTGTGTGTGTATTTAACTCCATGTTGACAATTACTTTCAAACATTTCTCTCTCTTTCTCTGCCAGTTTCAATTTGCGCCCTGTAATTATTTACCCCAGCAAAATTAGCATAATGAAAAGGAAAATTCTGTTTGGCATGAAAACCGTCGGGGAAAAACTAAAACTAAAACTAAAAGCAATCACAAGATAAACACAAAACAGACTCCATCACTCGCTGTACAATTAGAACAGAGCAGAACTTTCTGTCATTTTCGCAAATGGCCTAGAAAGTTAATTAAAAGATAATGACGATTTTCCCTGTATTATTTTCCATCGTGCACAAATACAAAAGCAAACTAAAATTCTTACAAAGAAAAAAAACTAAATGCTGAAGCTAAATTGACTTGTTGATGGAGTAAATAATTTAGACAAATGGATTCAGTTCGCCAATTGCAAATGAATTCAAAATCAATGCTATTCGAACTTTAATATAAAATTTATTTACAATATTTATTCACGCTAAAAGCGAATATTGTTTTTGACGTGAATCGTATTGAATATGTTGAAGATTTAAGTTTGACAATCAGATTTCTTCTTATAACTCTAATCTCTTACATTTTTGTATATCAAAAGCATGTAGCAACGCTTACAATAACAATAATCAAATCTTTTACAAACCAGTTCCATTTATAAATCAGTTCAATTTGTAAAAAGAATATTTAGTTACCTAAACTATAAGTTGTAATTTATTCATTTAGTTTCAATTGAATACTATTTTAATTGCATCTTTAATTTTTCTATTTAATTTATGAGCACTTTATTTAAAGACCTGAGAGACCTGAGTCAATGAGATCGTCGATAATTCTATTCATTCACTAATATTACTTGCACTAGTTGTAATATGTTGACTGCAATTAAAGTTTGAGTAATATTCCCAGGCTATATTTGATGCTTATCAATTATGAAGGAGTGAAAGACGAGGGCTGGTCGAGCATTGAGCAATGACCATTGAACCATTGAGGAGTGGGCGATGAATGTGTCGAAAGACGACTCCTGGGACCCTCCGTTATCTGTCAGTTGGTCATCATCATCATCAGTGCCTTTGTCCACTTGTTCCGCTAATCGGTGGCTTCCATCTCGGGCTGCACCTCAATATTCAGCGCGTAGGTTTGCTTCCCCTCACTCCCGCCCTTCTGAAGTGGCCGAGACGCACTCAGCCAAGCATGACATTTGTATTTATTGTTGTTCTTGGCCACATTACTTGTACAATGCGGCTTCGACTCTTTTAAGATACCCATCAATTTGATGTTGTTTGCTGCGGAAATGTTTGCATTCTCTTTTTGTGCTTATTGCACGATATTTTTTCAAAATGATTTAGTTTTGAGTCTGAGTTTACTGCACTTTTTTCGTTTCTTATCTCAGTTTTTATGGCTGTCGGTTCTTAAGTATTTCTTAGCATGAATTCGAAGGCATACTCTGTAAACTTAAAAGATGATAGGTATATCTAGTTCATATATATATAAATATATATTTATTTATAATATGAATATTTATTTACCACCAAAATTTGCTTTTTTAAATCTATATTATGTATTTTCTTAACATTTTATAAATAATTGGGATATTTAAAAAAACAAATTTGGATACAGGGTATTTCTTAGTCGATTACAGCACTTTTTGCATGCTTCCCTTGAAAGATAAACAAATTTTGGTATGCTTGTTGCACAGATGTTCTTCTTCTTTCTATTGGTTTGCATTAAAATTGGGTTTTAATGTAAATAATGAGCAAATAGTCATTAGAAGCAGCAAAGGTCAAAGGCCATAAGTCAAGTCGTCACCGTCGTCTGGCCCTCTAATGAAGTTCAAATATTTGTGGACTCTTTAGAGAGACGAAAGTGAAATTCGCGAGGCAAGTCGAGGAAAACCTTTTGCGTTTCATGCTAATGACAAATGCTTTTATCTTTGCCGAAAGACCAACAAAGATAAAAATAAAATCTGCTGCTGCCTCCAAAGCTGAAACTCGTCTGCTTTTATATACCCTTTGCGCCGATCATTATAAATACTTAATCAGTTTTGCAAAGTGTACAACTGACAGAAAGGTTGACAAATTGTCTACTTTGTTAAAATTCTGCTTGAGACTTTGCTTTGCTTTTAAAGATTGTAAAACATTAACTATTGTCAATTTGCAATAGTTTTTTTTAAATAGAACTCGAAGAAAACCAAGCTCTTTTCATTTATATTTCAATTTAGTTGGTGAAATTAATGAAAATTCAACTACGATCAGAAACTAAGTAGTTTTTCAACAAGTAAATGAATCAACCAAATCAGAAGTATTTAATAAGTTAACAAAACTTTTTTTCATCCAAAGTGTTGAATTTCCCCAACAATTTTGTGGAGCTTCATAAAAGTTATCAACTATGAAAGAACTTACAGTAAATGAGTCAACTAAATTAGTTAGTCATGCCTATTGTAATTAGTTGTTTAATATAGCAATTAACTGATAAACACAAAAATCTCGGAAAATACTGATCGGATAATTATTCCCTTGCAAATGGGTTAGGATTTTTTATGAAATTGCATCCCGATAACCAAAGTTAAAAATAAAAAAAATACTTAAAAACAAAGATAAAAATGGGTCAATAACTTCTTAAATTTGTAAAAGTACAATAATAAAAACTTATAATAAGAAAATCATGTAAAATAATTAATTATAATTGCATATAGAGTATTCCAGCTTCGTCTTACTGAATGGATAATATTCATTTTTATTTACATATTTTAGGCTGTCTTCTGCTGACCCTAATCATTATGCTGGGACTGGGCTAGAAAAAGCGAGGGGGGCGTGGGGAAGTAGCAGCTTGGGACCGTGAAAATTACACATTTTTTGTTTTGCTTTGAGGTTACAAAATTACAAGCCAGGTGGGTGCAAGAGAGGGGAAAGTGGGTGACTGTGTTTAAATTTATGCATTCTTTTTTTTTAACGTTGCTTTAATTAAATTTCTCTCTCATTTCAGTTTTTTTCCTTGTGTTTTTGTGAGTTTGGTGGTTCGCTAATTTGAACGTTTAGGCGCGTCGAATGTTGCTGCTGGCGGTGCTACCCTTACTTCATTCAAATGGCCAGTGAGCATTGTGGCAAATATGCTGGAAATATGCGGTAAATGTGGGCGTGGCAGCTAATTGCCCACCCAACCAGAGAGGTTTATTATTTATACATTTCCTACGCATTTTTTTCATTTTTCGAGGGCAGCCTTTTTTATATATATAGTTATACATTTTATGTCTTATTTAGGCTGCGGGGCAAAGAGAGTTTAATTAAAAATTCGATTAAAGTCAGGCCAGGCTGGCTAATCAAGCAATAGCACTGAAATAAATTTTTTTTTGACTATGATAAAGATCTGAGTTTTTTCTGCCAGTGCAGTTGCATCGCACCGCTGCACAAGATATCATAATGGCAGCGGGTAAGCGAAAAGGAAACAGGTAAAATGATAAAGGAATAAAGGCACAAAGGCAAAAAAAAAAACACAATGAGCTCGAATATTAATGAGATTTTCCCTCTATTTTTTCTGTTGTTGCAGCTTATGAAGGCATTAAGCGAGTCGAGTTGAGTGGAGGGTGGGAAGTGAATTAGAAAAAACGTCATTAAAGTGATCAAGAATGTCGCAGCGGGAACTGTGGGTAAATCCCATTATTTCTTTCTTACCTAATTGAATATATTAAAAATAAATATTGCTGGCTCTTAATTAAGCGTATTATCTTTCCCTTTCCCTCCCTCACACGCGCTCTCTGTAAGAAGCTCGCGAATTATGCACGATCTGCTGACGTCACAGCTGCAAGCTCTTACTGATAAAGCTTAAGTGAATTCAGAGACAGAGGCAGAGACAGCGGCAGAGATAGAGGCAGAGAGAAAGAGAGCCAAAACAAATATGGCGGTCAACTCAAAATCGAATCAACGTTTGAGAGCAGCAGCAGCAGCAACAGGCTTATTTGCTTGGCGCGTTAAAACAGCTGTTGACTCATCAAAGACAAAGTTTCGCAAAACAAGTGTAAAGTGAGAAAAAGTGTGAGAGAGGGAGGGATACAAAGTTTGCAGATCAATAAATAAACAAATAAACAAATACCGAAAACCAAAATACACAAATAATCCATTTTAATCTTAACTTTAAATTTGCAACTCTTAGTTGTGTTTTAAATTTGAATTAAACATCAATATTTGTATGTTCTTAATACTCATTTTCAAAAGCAGGCATTCAAAATTAGTTCACATTATTTCTCGGAACTCGCCTCAAAAATTGTACATAGAGAAATGGCCAATCCAAAATCAAAACCAGATCTGATGTCCTGCGACTTCGAGATCCATGGCAAAGTGCCGAAGGAGGTATTTGAGCTATTTGCTGCTGCCCAGGCTCAGTTGCTGGGAGTCCGGGGCTATATTATCCAAATTGCAGACGACTTTTACAAGGGGCAGTTGCAGGGCGAGGGGAAATTGATCGAAACATTCAGGCAGCTAATTTTGGCAGCTGGTGAATATGTGGAAGCCATCAAGGAGTTTGTCCTCAATAACTTGAAGACTATTCAGGAATACAGCTACGAAACCTTTGAGATCTGAAAGTGAATCAAATTTTGACACGAAAACCTCAATTTTATCAGCACAAAACTTGGCTTCAAAAGCAAGAAAATTAAATAGAAGTAAATTAAAATTAATCTGTTTATTGGTTTTTGCAGTGTAGCAGAGAATTGGAGTTCTCAAGTGAAAAAAATAGCGAAAATAATAGTAAAGATATTTTTATGTATTTTTTATTTATTTGAAAAGCTGTAGTGAAAAGTACATTTGGCAAACCAACAAATGCCATGTCGATTTAACAAACGGTCTTTAAACAGTTAAGGTTTATTCTTGGCCGCAATTCTGGGCCACTTTCTAACGTGGCCCAAACTAAATGCCAAATATAAAAGTATTTTTGCGCATCGCTTCTGCATCTTCTTCTTCTTATTGTTACTGTTGTTGTCGTGTTCAGCAGACGGTTAAATGACTTCCGCAAGATAAGAAACTGAAACCCGGTTCAGTTTCTTCCTCTTCTTATTCTTCTACTTTTTATATTTCAATTGTTTTTTTTTTTAAGAGTAACACAAAATGACCCAAATTTAAGTCCAAAATTAACTACAGGAAGACAAATTCTTAAAATTTATCATTAATCATATCTAAATTACAGTTAAATAATTACTAATTTCAAGTTCGACTTTGGAACAGTTTCTGTTGAAGAATTTCGCACTCATCTGAATAAATATATTTATGGAGTTAAATAAATAAAAATTTGTATATCATAATATTTCATTTCATTTCATTATTGATAAACAATTTATGTTTACAGAGTTACAAGTAACTGACGAAATGCATATAAGCATTTATTGCCATGTAAACATAAATGTTATATTAATGTGCACATGCATAGATACATGTATACATACATATTTGCATGCGTACATATTATGTATAAATGCAATTTTGAATCGAACATGTTTACAAGTTTAACAACTGCTCAGAGAATGCATATAAACCTAAATGCATATAAACATAAATACATATAAGCATAGTAGGAATACACTGTACATATATTTACACAAATATACATAACACAGACTTATCAATTCGCTTATTTACAACGCAATTGACTCAAATCTGAAAACATTTATTTAAGTCACTTTATAAAAAATGGATATTTTTCAAAGAGATTATTTTTTGGCTTATTTATCGTTGAAATTCATAAACTGGTTATTCGCAAATTTGAATTTAGAAGGATTTTAATATACTAGGCTCAGCTTGGCTTGATAAGCTCGATGTGAACTCTGTCTTCTTCTTATCGCTCATTTAATGTGTTTGTGTTGTGCGCATTTTACGTGATTTTCATATATAAATGCGTATATATATATGAATATGTAAATAAAAATTGTACACCCGGTTGAGTTTTTTTTTATTATTTATTTTTATAGTTGTAATTTTTATTTATTATTTTTAGTTTGAGTTTTCTATATTTCGTATCTCTAGTTATTACTACAAGTGGAGAGCACCCTTCTGGCCTCAAGCCAGCGACAGAAGTTCCCAGCTAAATAACAACAACAACAGCAAAACAAACGTGAGTAAAAAACCAAAAAAACCTGTTGAGCATTTTTATTTTATTCAAAGCAAATAAACTTCTTGCCAAGATATTTGTTTTTTTATTTCTTTTTTTAAACTGGTTCCGCAAAAATAAACACACACACACGCATACGCAAAGACTTTGCTTATAGGCTGAGCTTTTGATGCAGAGCTTAAGCTTGGCTTGCAGAAGAAAAGACAAAAGCGTCAAGGCCAAATGCAGTTAGATTTAAAGAGAGCAATTAAAGAAAGTGGCGGAAATAATGCACCGAAAGACTACAAGTGTATGTCTGTGTGTGTGTGGGCAACTGTAACAAAAAAAAACAGTTGTTACAGTGTCATAACAGTTTTAATGTAAAGCGCAAATTAACCGCTTAATGGCGCACAACTGATCTCAACAAGCGGGCAGAGTGAGATGGCAAGCTTACAGAGCAGCAACAATAACAAGCAACGGGTTCAAAGAGTAATGTTAAATTACATTATTGTTATGCGTGCCTGTGTGCAATTTACAATGGTATTTGTGCAGCGCTTACCGTTTTTGAAAGCTGCTCCAAATGTTAATTGTTGTTTTAGTTGAAGCGTTGTTATTGTAGTTTTTTTCGTTTCGCGCACGTTTTACAAATGCGTTAAACAAAGACGGCTGTTGTTTTTTATTTAGATGCAACACTTTCACACATTTGCATTAAATGGCGTTATTTGTTGGCCACATTTAACCAATTTTACTGCCAACAATAATTGCGCAAAAAACACACACGAAACGAACGAAAACTTTATTTTTTTTCTACTGTTGCTTTCTGCTCTGATTTTACGCAATGCGCTCTGCGTGCGACCGCGACGGCTGCTCTGAGAAAACTGAACAGGCGACCAGTGAGCAGCGCTGCATGCAGCGCAGCCACAGAGAGCAGAGTTTTAACCAGTGTTTGTTTTTTTTTTTCTAGTGTGGGTGCCAATACACAATGTAAAGAGAGCGCTGTTAAGAGAAACCAAGATTGAAATTGGATTTTATTGTTTATTATTTTAATGTTTAAGCTAATATCAGAGGTAATGCATTAAGATATAGTAATATGGGTAACAATAAATAAATTACAAAATAATCAATTACCTTTTAAAGCTTATATACATATGTGCATTGCTCTTAAATGCTGCAGGCCTCTCTTTGGTCAAGCGCAGGAGCAGCAAATACTGGTTTTCTCTACACTTATACGCGCAGTATAAGAGCTGCCTGTGTGTGCAAGTTGTTTTGTTTTGGGCAAATGCCGGCAGTTGTTTTTGTTGTTGTTTCTGTTTAGTTTCTTGTTATGCTTATGGGCAAATTGTAACCAGCAGAAGAGCCTGATTACAGTTATTATTATGGCATAATTGCGAACGGAGAACAGAAGAGAGAATTCCTTCGCTGTTGTTGTTGTCAATGTATTTGTTTTTCATTTGTTGTCGTTGTAGTTGTGATTAGTGTTGGTAAATTGAGTAATTAATCGATTAATTCAATTGGAGAAATGTTCGTTTTGCTTATTCATAATTTAAATATAATTTGCAATGAATTATTATTATTATTCTTATTATTTCATATTATTAAGATAATTTATTATATAATTTTAGCGATAAGTGGCAATTCATAAATCGATACAAATCGATTACAAAAGGTGATTAAATATCCGGTTTTTATATTGAAATATTATTATTGAAATACCTTTTGTTACGCATATTTTAATATTATTTTCTTTCCCGAGATTCTTTGTTGTCCTTATTCTTATATATAATTCAAGTATCATAAATTCAATAAATCATTATTATATATCTATTATATAATATATTTTTTTTTCTCTTATGTTTTTCAATTTATTTTCACTTTTTTAATATTATCGTTTTCACTAATTTCTCTTCCATTCCATTCTTAGAATTCCTGTTCAAATATAAATTCAGTTTTGAAATTAAATTTAAAATTTGCATGTTATTTTTGTTATCAAATTGAAGTGCAAACAAAAGAATATTCAAATTTCATATTAAAATATAAACAATTACTTAAAAATGCTTAAAGATGAAAACGCTGTTTTTTAATCAACACAAAAATGCGCAGTTCAGAAATGTTATTAAAAGCAATTGCAAAAACAACAAAAGCAATTGCAGACAGTTTGTCAAAAGATACAAAAACAGTCATAGATACAGATACAAATACAGATTTAGATACATTTGCAGATACAGTTAGCTGTGGCCATTACTAATTGCTGTTGTTTCGAATGTTGTCCACATTCTCCTTCTGGCAAAATTAGGCATTTTCCAGATGCCAAACTTGAAAATCTATTACCATTAAAAAAACCCACACATATTTGCAAGGACATTAAAGAAATTCAAATTAAAATGCTGTAAAATTGAAAACTAGACTATGAGATACCCTATAGATAAATCGACATATTATGATTTAAATATAAACATATTATAAATATTATATTATATCAAGTTAAAAAATAGTATTTTTAAATTAGTGAAAAATTTATCGATAACTAAAAATTAGCTAAGTCTGCATACATATCAAATTTGAACTCTTCAAGAAGTCTCTGAGACTAGCTCGGCTCAATCTTCTCCTCTTTTAATGCTTTCTAAAATAGAATATACACCCTTAATTTGGAATTTATATATTTATAATTATTCATATATTAAATCAAAATTATTTTGTTTATTTTTACTTGGTTTTTTTTTTAATATGGAATAAATATATCTTAAATTATATTTTAATTAAGTTAAAATTATTTTCCTTTCTTTAGCTTGTTTTTTTAATAGTCTTAAAATTAATTAATTTAAACACACCAGACAAATAAACGATTATTTTGCTCAGTGTATTGGGGTACAAAAAGAAATTTCACTTTGAATTTGTGCCGAAAATTTAATTTGATTTAATTTTCATCAAATAGTGCAACAAATGAATTTTGTACGTGCCACAAATGCCAAAAATGCTGTCTGTTGAGGTAGACAAAGGAGTAGGGGATGTAAGGAGTAGGAGGAGGAGGAGGAGGAGTTGGGGGAGTTGAACAGAGAGGACATCAGAGGAGCCACATGTGACTGAGCGAGTCTGAGATTTGTGAGCATTTTTCGTGCGTCTGTTGCGTGGTTGCCCACCACACACACACACAAACACGCGCAGCATGCCACATGCGGCATGTGACAGCGGTGAGCGTAGTGAAAGCAGCATGCCGCATGCCTCATCCAGCACGAAGAACCATAAATTCCAGCCGCTCAATAAACTAATGGCAATTTGTATCTGAAACATATATTCGATTTAAGTCAGACTTCAGACCGACTGTCCGTCCCCGCCAGATACAGTGAACGCTCGATAAGTGGCCGTAAATTCTTAGTGGCATTTTAGCATTCCAAAAATTGTAAAACATAGATTAAATTACTTTTTTTTATTGCTTTGCTGAGGGTTTTACAATTTTTTTTTTCATTTAGATTATGTTTTTTCATTATATTATTATTCAATAAGAATTAATCCGTTTTTATAGATATCTTCTATTGCTACAGGTGATATATGTATTGTAGCTAGTTGGATCGGAAAACTATATCACAAAGCTGTCATAAGAAAGATCTGTCTAAAAATGGGTTTTTGTGGGAAAAACTCTTTTGTTTTCAGAAATATTCAAATATATTTTTCCCAATTTCCGTGTTATTAAGCTGATAATATGCGATTACAAATTGATTGAGTTCGGACTACTATATCATTTAGTTTTCATATAAATCAGTGGAAAGAGTAGTTTTTTTTAAAACAAAACGTTTTTTAAATTAAAACACTTCAAAAAGAAATTTTCCAGTTATGCGTCTTCTATATAATATAATATATATAATATAAATAAATAAGTTTTAAAATAACTTTTATGTTTATGAAACCCTCCTAACAATACAAGATATATTTATTACTTATTATTTTATTTAAAAAAAAAATACTTTTATTTATTTTTTAAATATAGGTTTTGCACATCCAACTACTTCTGTTAGGCATTATTATTTTTGTAAGCCAACATTTATTTATTAAAAAAATTGTATGTAAAAAAAAAGGTTTTTTTCTGTTTTCCGATCTTAAATAAATGCTAAATGCATTCCTCGAGAGACCACTGTACAATCTGTGTGTGCGTGTGTGTGAGTTGTGTTATTAGTTTTTTCTTTTGTAATTTTTTTACGCTTTGGTTACTCATTTCCCATCTCCCCTCTCCCGTCGCCCCTATATTGTCATTCCCAATCGAAATCCTTGCGACACTTTTATCACACACGTTCGACTCATCAAAAAGTTAACGACGATAATGACAAACATTTCAAAAGCAAACACTCCGAAACAGGTTCCACAACCAGAACCAGAAAACGAGCGCATATCACTCGCATTTCCCTCTACCTCCTCACCTATCCCTACCCATACCCCTACACCTACCTCCTCCCTTGTGTATCTTAGCCACGTCTGTCCAGTGCTAGATAAATATCTCATTTATAAGGTTTGCTTTTGTTGTTGTTGTTGCTGTTCCTGTTGCGGGCAAACACCTTAATTAACTTTTATTTTCTTCGTATACCCTATAAGCATTAAATGCCTTAATATGGGGTATATGGGCGTAGAGTGCGTAACAGGTCAAAGGAGGCAAATGTATCTGAAATTATTCGCAAATGTATTTTACAGGTAATATTATTTCTCACCTGCAAAAGATATGCAGTTGCCAATAATAATAATAGTAAAAATAATAATAATAATCATAATAATAATAATAATAATAAGAGTAAAATAGTAATAATAACAAGAGTAAAAATATCAATAATATTAGTATAAAGTATAATAATATTAATACTAAAAATCGTCATAATAATGATAATAATAATAATAATAGTAAAAATAGTAATAATAAAAATAACAATAATAACAAGAGTAAAAATAGTAATAATCATAGTAATAATAATAAAAAGAGTAAATTTAGTAATAATAATACTAATAATAACAATACTAAATGAAGTATTAATAATAATAATAATTTTACTAATTTATTTATATACTTATTAAATATAATATTAATACATTTCAGATTTTTGTTTTATATATCTTTTTTATATTTATTCATCTGTCATTTTTAGTTTATTATTTTTCCATTTAATTTAGTGTTTATATTTTCAACATTTCAACATTTGCTTTTATTTTAAGTTTTCTAATATTTCTGCAGTTAGTCAAATTTATATAAGTAAATAAATCCAATATATTTACTTTTGTATTTATTTTTCATTTTCAACAAATTAGTTGTTTTCATTTTATTTTATATTAATGCTTCAAATTTAAGTTCTTAAAATGAATAATAAAAAAATAGTCTCTGCGAGTTGAGATTAAACACCAAAATGTTTACTGTTTCTATTTAAAATACATCTGCAAGTGTTTCGTAAAAATAAATAGTTAATTTTTTGTAATAATGAAAAATTACTTATTTTAAATAAACTAAAAAAAATAATGTAAGATGATAATATAAAAATATTGAAAAATTATTTTTATCTACAGCTTTACTCACTTCAATATATTTTACAATTAAAGTTTTAAAATAAGGATTATTATTTTATTATTTTCTCTACCTGCTTATCTCTCGCTCTTCCCCTCTCTCTCTCTCTCTCTCTTTCTCCCTCTCTCTTTTTCCCTCTCTCTTTTTCTCTCACACGTTTTTGCTGCTTGCATTATTTTTGATTTGCCAGAAATTTATTTGTTAAAGTTGCGGTTTTTATGTGGTATCTTTAAGTCGTTCTCGCTCTGTCTCTCCTCTATTCACCTCTCTCTCTTTTGGTTATCCCCTAGCCATCCACCTGCTGCATGCAACATCAGTGGTCTGTGTGGCATTTAGCTGTTGTTGTAGTCGTTGTTGCCACAACTGCCAACATGTTCGTATTAACTTGTAGCCTCGCCGAAGACTTGACTTATTTATTAGGGTTATTTGGCTAGTTATGCCTCGGCATCTGTATTTGTTTATGTGTGTGTGAGTGTGTGTTAAGTTGTGTGTGTGTTTGTGTGTGGCTGTCCTTTATGCTCAACTACCTGCTCATTTTCAGCTGAATACGTGTTAATTTCATCTATTTATCTTTTCTTGCGTTTCTTTTGTGAATTGAAATTCCAATTAACAGTCAAATGTATCTGTATCTTTAGCTCTTTAGCCTGTGGCTTGGCACACACATTTTGTATCTGCATCTTTTGTGGCACAGCTGACATTTTCAACTTTGACGTTGACTTTGACATTATGGAAAACTTTTCTTTTTGCCACAAACACAGTTTTTTTTTGGGGGCAACGTGGGAAATGCAAATGCCAAGTTTAGTTTTCGGGTTAGAAGAGTGAGTGAAAGAGGGTGAGTGGGAGTGAGGGAGAGTGGGAGAGGAAGAGAGAGTAGGACAGGAACAAACAAAGGCGTCGATTTGTAACTCAAGTGTTGAACAACAACAACAACAACAACAACATAAACAACAATTTGAGCCTTTGTTTAGACATTTCCCTCTCCCTTTTTTTTGTTGTAGTTATTATTTTGGTTTTGGTTTTTGTTTTTTTTCTTCTAAGATTTGAGCTGCTGTTTGTATTTGTTATCTGATACGATTTCAAGTTGCTAATGTTACCCGCTCCACTTGGTGCTGCACTGCGAGAAAACAGCATGCACTTTGTATATATATCGGAAATATATATTTGCCGTGTGTTTAATGTAAGAATTTGTCTTATTTTTGTATATTTATATTTTTTTTGGCCAAGGGTTAATTAAATTCGAAGTTAGTCTACTTATTTTTTAAAGTCAGATGTAGTCAATTGATGCAAAAATATAAAGAAAAATATATTACATTAAATTATATATAAAATTAATAATAAAATATAAATAAAAAGATTTGAATAATTTATAAGTAAATCAATATTGATTTTATTTCAAATAATGCCAGTATGGATAAAAGAAGTTAAAGGCTCTTCCATAGTAGAGGATATGGAAAGGTTTGGATATACGACATATATATGCTTTACGACATATATATGCTTTCCATTTTCACATTAATTTTTAAACAATTAAATTATTTGACACAAATAAAAAAAGAAAATTTAGCGTAGAAATTCATAGCCAATTGGAATCGAAACTAAAATTTAATAAAATCTAAAATCGAGTGTAAGAAAACTAATTTTATTATTCCTTCAATTTTTGTTTTTATTATTATTTTTTATTGTTAATATTAATTGTTTTTTTCATTATCAAAAATGATCTGTAATCTTTAAGGTTCAACGCCCTGTTGCAAATAGCGTTTACAGGCTCTGGTTTCGCGCAGTGTGTGGTTGTTTTTGTTATCATTTGAGGCGTTGACAATGTGTGCCACGCCCATTGTCTTGCGTCTCAAGTGGTCGCTGAGCTGATTTGAGCAGCACAATATGTGTGGCATGTGTGGCAACTAGCAGTTAGCAGTTGTTGCTGGTTGCTGGTTGCTGCCTGCTTGTTGCCAGTTGGCAATTGGCAATTGTGTGGCCGGAAGTGGAGCGTCTTCTGTGTGCACGTTGTTCATGCCTCATGCCTCATGTTGCCGCTGTAATGCAGCATGCCACACAGCTCTTGAGTTACTGGCAATTTATAAATAATCTCTGACAGCGGCTGGCACTGCCACAATGCGAGTGTGAGAAATATGCAGAGTGGGAGCGCAGCGTGCAACATCGTGTTGCATGGCCACAGTTAATTCAGCGGCACATGCAAATTGCCAACAGCACTTTCTTAAAATTGTTGCCAGGTCATGTTGTGCCAATGTCTGTGTGTGTGTGTGTGGGTGTGTGTATGAAATGAGGCACATACAAGTTGCAGCATCTGCTGCAAACAACGTAGAAGTTTCTGCCCCCCTTTGTTGGTACCACAGAAACTGGTTTAAGCCGGTTTCAGCTGCACTCAAAATGCATTTTGCTAACACTTTTTTTTGAATAATTTTGTTGAAAATTCTTAGAATGTTTTCCAGCACTTTTCTTATTTTTAACGAGTTTCGTTGCTTTTTGAGTATATTTCTGTTTCTGTATATATTTAATAAATTTATTTGCTTGAAAGGATATTTTATTTACCTTCTAATGAATTAATAAATGAATAAATATATAAATTTAATTTTAATAAACCCACTTTGTTGTCATACGAAATAATGTAAATCATTATTCTCACAACAATAAAATGGTTTAATTAAAATAATATAATACAAAATAAAACAATTTGGCTTAATTTGAGCTGTTTGGCGACTTACTTAAAATCAATAGAAAAATTATTAGTAATATATTCATTTAAATTTACTGATAGAATTAATATATTAAAACAGTGGTGTTTTAAAATTCTAACTCTTGCAATTTTAAGGCTGCAATCACCAAAATTAATTGGTAGGTGGTTTGGCATTGTTCATTTTACAATATTTACAATTTTTAAATTTTTAAACAGACTTAAATACAAAGAATTTGTTGATGCTCTAAACAAAAAGGGAAGTCTATTTTGGAGCTAGGCAGATGTAACTATGAATATGACTAAGAGCTCAGAAGGCACGTTGAAAGTTGGGCAAACATAAGACTACAAATTGTGATGGGAGATTTACACCAAGATTAACTAAGCAGATTAAGTGAAAAGCTGATTTATCAGAGAGGGAGATAGAGAGAGAGAGAGAGAGAGACGGCTTAGACCCACCTAGTCGCCATCCGTAATCGTTCCATTAAATAGCTTTAATTATATAAATAGCTTAATTATATTACATAAATCATAAATGTCTACTCAAATAGCATTTAAAATAAATCAGAAAAGCAGCTTTAAAGATGCCCTCGAGTTTAAAATCTGAGACAAGATAATCAAGATAATTGCTTAACATGGCTAATTCCATCACAAATTGCAGTTAGTTTCATGAAGTGCCGCCTAATTTAAATGGGACTCATAAACATCCTGCCACGTGGCAAGACACATAATTTTTGTACAGCAATTAGGATCTCGTCACAAATACAATAAACAAAAAAAGAAATAAACAAAATTATAAAATTCGAAAATTCAATGGGCATTTTTAAAATTTTGAAATGCTTAATTGATGTTTCCGCCGCACTCTCGGAGCAAAGATCAAGGCGCATCATGATATAAACACAGACAGGACCAGGAGCTAAAGTGGGAACTGCAGTGTGCAGAGGGGGCAGACGCAGGGGAAGCAATTGTAATTTATATGAATATTTATTAAATCAAATTGGGAGGCACGCCTCATTTGGAGAACGCGTTCGTTGGCTGTGCCACAGTTTTAAAAATAAACAAAGCAGGAAAAACTAAAATCGAAATGTTGACTTTTAAATACCCTTACGGAATTTTAAAATCTCAGTTTCTAATCTTAAAATATTAAAATTTTTATAATGTGAAAAATATATATAAATATATATTTTAAGCTCCTTATCTTTATAATTCGAATATAATTGCAATCGGAAATCGATTTGAATCGTATTATTGTAGATTTTATACACTGAGAAGACTTTTCTTTATAATTATATATTTATTTGTAATTTATGATATCTCAAATACAACTTTCTGCTTTTCCATATTTTTACACAGCTTCATTAATATTTTTTTTAAGTGTTCAGGCTGTAAAAGAATTTTATCTTTCAATCCATAATTCCTTTAATTTCATTAAGATTGCTTTAAAGCTGAATTAATTCACAAAGTTAATTGTATAGTTAAATAATTTTGACTTACACAAAATACCTAAGATTATTATTCCGATCAATATCTATATTTAAAACTATATATAAACTTCATCTTCGATGAAAGTCAGCTTGGCAACAAAATTGAAATACCCTTCAAAATAAAGGCAAGTTTTAGTCAAAAGGCAGTCGAAGGTAGTCGATGAAATGCAGCAGGCAGAGACGCAAATCCGCGTTGACATCATTTGTGCCACATGTGCGTGCAACAAGCTGTAGCAGCAGCAGAAAGAACTGTTAAGGAGCTTCGGAGTTTTTCCAGTGAAAACTGCGACTAAAGAAATTAAAAATAAAAATGCGCTTTAAACACGTGCGAGTTGCAGTTGCGTGGGGCATGCATCCACTGATCCGCTGTTGCTGCTGCAACCAAGTCGCTGGCTCACTTCTGTCCCCCCCCATTCCATCTTTGGATTCATGCCCCTCTTGCTACAGCTGTGTGTTTGTTGGCGCTGTGGCTGCCACTTTGACTGACAATTAATTTCAATTGCGCATTCGCGTTAATCGCTTCAAAAAAAAGGGACGACAGCAACAACAACAACAACAAAAACAGCAACAACAACAACAACACTTGCAACATCTATTTATATACTCGAGGGAGCATTTTAGTTATGTAACCAAATGTGTAACACAAAATAATTTTTGATCTGCATTTTAAAAATTTACTTAAAATAAATAAGTTAAATATTGAAATATTTTTTTTTGTTATATTTTATAAGAATTTATTTTTTAAAAATATAATAAATAATAAAATAAAATAAATAATAATAAAATATAAAAAATGTGTTTTAATCTAGATCAAATGACACTTATAAACTTTGTGTACACGTAAAGAAATCAAATATTTTTGCCCAAAGATATGAAAATGCTGAAGATTTGATTTATTATAAAGACAACTTTTTATGGAAAAATTACTCAACTTGATTCGATTTAAATAATATTAATATATTATCATTTATAGTCAAATAAATATGATAAACTAAGTATATTTTGAAGAGTCTATGAAAAAATACTTTTACAATGGAAGTATTTAAATTAAGTTCTTTAAAAACATAATGAACATGGAAAAATGAACATTTAATTTAAAAATAATAATTTTAAGTTCTCAGTCTTTGAAGATTTACTAATTTTCTACAGAGTATTGCAACGTCGGATACATTCAACTGCAACAAAGTTGTTCTTATATTTTTTCATAATGTTTTTTTTTATATTTTAGACGCTGCTATTTTTAATCATCTTTTGTTTTTCAGAAAATTTTCATTGTGTGAGATTAAAAATAAAAGTGACAGGCAAGCACAAAGCATTAGGCAGCAAGGAGTGTAGGGATGAGCGGAGGGGTAAAGATGGGGATTCTCAAAAGAAAAGAAGAAAATGTCAAGTTCAAGAGTCATTGCAGCTGCTGCGGCTCGATGTGCTCCATGTGCTCCAACTGTGAGTGAAGTGCGACGTGGAGGAGCTCAGGGCGCTGATGATGATGATGATGATGATGATAAGCAGAGGAAGCCAAAGTAGACCCAAGTCGGAAGATTAGAGAAGCTGGGCAAAGTGGGTATGGCAGTGGCATCCACCAGTTGGCAGCTGGAAGTGGATTAATTTTGACATTTATGATGTAGGCTTAAAGTGTTTTAATTGCTTGAAGGTACTTTTGACGTTGACTGCACTGCAAAAGTAGCAGCAGCAGCAACAACCATTTGAGGAGTGCTGCTGACGCTGATGAAGATGCTGATAGTAGTGGCGAGTGGGGCACGTGTCTAGACAATGGTGCCTCAAAGCGGAATACAATTGAATTAAGTGCATTGGCCGCATAAAAATCACGCACAGTTCGCACACACACAAAAGTGCACTGCGAGAAAAGTGGCCAGCAAACATGAGCAGCAGCAGCAGCAGCACACCCTGTAATTATGAGAGTTGACAAGCGGGGTATTATTAAGTTGTGTAAGTGGATGTTACATTTATTTAAAGTGATTCCTTTGAATGTCTTGCTAAAAAAAAGAGAGAGTAAGAGTGAGAGTGAGAGTGAGAGTGAGAGTGAGAGTGAGAGTGAGTGAGTAAGAGAGAGAGAGAGAAAGGGAGGTAATGAGAAAGTGAAAGATAGGGAAGGACTGGGTGAGGAAGTAAATAGAAAAATATATATTTATAAAAGAAATAAAATATAATGTTTAAAATTAATAATATGATAATTTGCAGATGTAGTAAAAAATATAAATATATATTTATACATTTTTAGAAAAATAGTTTAAATTAAGAATTGGAGTGAGAAAAGGAAAGAATATGATATATATAAATTTATATATAGAACGAGTGTTATATAAAGAATTAGGGAGAGAGATAGAAACATAGAGAAAAAGTTTGATTTACACAAAGAAAGAAAATAATAAAAAAAGAGAGGTATACAATTTAACGGAGAGAAAGAAAAAAGAGAAATGGCGACAGAGAGAAAGATATAGTAATTGAGAATGAATAAATGAGTGGGACAAATAGTCTTTCATAGAAAGACAGAAAAAATAAATATGAAAAGAAAAGAAACAGAGAATAAAATTGAGATAGAAAAAGAGTTACTCAAAGGAACCAAAAGTGTTTTATTTTAAGTAGGTCAAATAGTTCAACAATTATGCTCACTTCATTCTGTAGAAGAGGTATCAGCAAGTAGGGCAGAAAAGATTTAACAAAAATGAGAAAAAAACAGCACTTAAAATCTACACTTTCTTTAAATGACTACTTTTATTTTTAAGTATGTCAAATAATATAACAATTGTGATTAGAGAAATGGCTAATAAATGACCAATAATATTCTTAGTACATCGATCAGAGAGTGTTCTATAAAAGGAAAAAAAAAACAGCATTTAAAATCAACTATTTGTTAAAATGACTATTCAAATTTTTAGTACATAAAATATTATAACAATTGTGCTTATATCATTCTGTATAAGAGGTATCTGCTAGTCTAGCATTATTTTATTCTTCAACATATTGTTAAACAACCTTTTCTGGTGCTAAGTGAATATATTGAAAATTATTTCATAAAAACTCTTTTGACTTTTCGTACAACACAAACACGTACAAATTAGTTAAAGGAATGTTGTTTTTTTTTTTTGCAGTGTAGCTGCTTGTTGGTAAGTCATTGGTGTTCAGGTGTATTCAGGTGTATTCAGGTGTGCTGTGTGCTCTACTCTGATGGACGACGTGCGTGTGTTTCTCGCCGTTTTGGTTAGTTTTGGGAATAACAGAAACGATGCTGATTCTGATGCTGATGCTGATGCCGGCAACGCCTGCAGTTGTTTGTTTTGGTGTCCTGTCTGGGTTTGTTCTGGTTTGTGTCGGTTCTGCTGCATCGGCATGTCCTTTCGCCGGGCCTTTCACTGATGCCGTTGGCAACCTCGCCACTCCACGTGGACCTCCGTCTGCAGTGCGGCTCACTCACGTTTCGCGCTAAAGTCACGTATTTTCCAGGTAATTTACGTCGGACTGAAACTGTTGCCACCAATATTTTCTGGTAACGCGTTCCGCCTTTGGCCGTTGATTTCAGTCAACTCACTTAGCGAAAAAACACTGTTCGAAATTCAAGCCTGCTGCAGGATAGCTTTTTTTTTTTTAATACGCATAAATCATTTTTCCAAATCAATAGTTTTGAGCAAATAAAAACTTAAGTCATTAAGGCAATCTGATTTTTTTTTCATAATAAACTGAAACGATAATTTGTACTTTAATCAAAAATATAGTCCATGACTTTCAGAATTTTGGAAATGACAACATATTATTTTGAATCAATCTCATATTGAGTTATTATATTTTTTTACAAAAAAAAATGTTTTAAATATAAAAAAAATTGTTTTTTTTTTATTTTCTATTTTTTAACTTCAATTCTTGTATCTATTTCAATGTATAAAAGTTATAGAATAATAGTGAATTAAAGTAATTAATTTATAAAAATACTTAATTTATTTAATTCTTACTCTGAAAATGTAAAGTTTTATCTTCAACAAAACAAATAGAAATATAAATAGAATTTAATCATTACAAGAAAAAAGTTCACAACTTTTACTTGATTAAATAATAATACTTAAAATAGAAACGTTTTTGGCAGCTAATTTCTTAAATTAAATATTTAAACTAATTAATTTAAATTAAATGATTAATTTCACAATAAGAAATAATCTTTTTTAGAATTTTTTATTTTGTACCTGATTTTTTATTTGTTTTTTTTTTCTAAGTGAGTTTTTTCTTTTGATGTTTGCGCTGCTGTTTTTTTTATTTTTTTGTTGATTTTTTTGTTGTTTTTCTAGTTTTGTTGTTTTTGTTGTTGCTGTTGTTGTTTTTCGTTGCACTATGCATGAAATGCGTTTTTTGGCCTTTGAACGTGCACGTTTCGCTGTCCTTTTTGCGGGTGCTGTCCCCTCTGCCCCACGACCTGCTCTCTCTCTGTGGCCAGTGGCCCACCCTCGTCCTGTTCCCTGGTCGCTTATTGTTTTTCATGCTGCTGCTCCTACTCGTCCTAGCTGGCATCCGTGCCGCAAGTGCAGCGAAATGTGCATAACGTGACCGGGTTTCTTAGTTGGCTTTATCCAGGCGAAAGTGCTGGCCAACTTCGTCATTGGACTCCCGTTTTTGCAAAAAAAAAAACCAAGAAGTGCAAAGTGCATATACCCCCTACCCCTCTACCACCCTCAATACTTCCCACTTCACCCTTTTGCTTCCTTTCAGTCAGTCATTCTCGTGCTGATATTTCACTTGGAAAACTTTTCAACAACTTTCAGACAGCTGCAATGGATACGGATACGGATACAGATACAGTAACAGTTAAGGATGCCAAGTTCTTTTTGTTGTTGTTGTTTGCGGTGAATTAAGTTGCGACCATTGAAACTGCACTTGAGTTAATCGTTTAATTAGTGGCTGCAAGTGATCTGCCGCATTACCTTCAGCAACTTGAAAAAAACAAAACAAACAAACAAATTATAAAAAAATAAAAAGTATGTTTTTCCTCATTTCGGCAAGACAAACAACTTGAATTGAAAATACTTCAAGTGAGCTGGTCTATAATGATTTTCTGATTAGTTTCACTTTATTTGTTAAAAACTAAATACATAAAAAACTTTCGAGAATTGCCTTTGTTCATGTTACAGTTAATGATTATATGAAAAGTTTTGACGAACCATAAAAACTATATATAAACAAGTTGCAATGATTAACTGTGGCATGCTGCAAGTTGAAAGCAGCAACTGGTGAGTTTGCTTAGAATTATTTGGTAAGTTTTTCATCAGATTTTTTCCATTCGATAAAGTAAACTGATTAAAATCATTTTTTGTCCAATTATCTGAAGCACTTCCAAGCATAAATGTTGACTTTTCTTTGGTTGGCTTCAAAAAAGTAAAGTTTTTCCTTTGAAGAGCTCCATTTTACCATGATACTAAACGATATTTAAATTTCATTTTTTGATCAAATATTAGCAGCTTAAAACAAGCCAGCTTATAAATTTTGATTTTGAGATGATGGTCAACAAAATAAAGTAATTTTCCACAAACTAATCAGAAATCACATTGCCAAAAATTACTATAATTCAAAGAGCATCAAAATGTAATCAAATAATAAATAAACCAAAATAGCAACAAAATATAATATCTGGCAGACTGGAGCAACTTTTGTTGCTTGATTTCTACAAATGTTTAAACAATCGAGAAAAAATAATAATTAAAAATATTTTACTATTAAAGGATTTATTATTTGGTCATGTTTAACCCCAACAGAAAGTTTTCGGTTTGTACATCAGCATCAATCTTAATTATTATGTTCACAATTTGTTTGCTTTATAACACAAACACACACACACACACACTGTGTGTGTGCATGTCAAAAGGGCAACTCATAAAAACTAAAAATGTCATTTTGTTGGCCAAGTAAAAATTAAAATTTATGGCCTGTTGTTGCCTGGCAAAAACTGAAACTGAAATTTATTTTACGAGAATTGCAAATAAAAATAAATTTATATTTTATTTATTTTGTGGCACCCACAAAAAAATTCTTTGCTGGTTTCAACTAACTTTGTTTTATGACCAAATATGGAAGCCAATTCCTGTTTTTGTTGTTATTATTTTTATGATGGCTACGTTATTTATAAATGCATTTTATATGAAGGTATTTATGTGTTGTTCCCAGAGTTTGCTTTTAGGAGATGACGCTCAAGTGTTTTTAATACCCAGCCACATTGCTGCAACATTTGGGGCGAAAGTGGTGCATGCACTTCTGATTCGAGGGGTTCGTGCCACAAAAACCATTAAGTTAAAGTATTGTTGTAAAAATTGAAAGCAAATTGCTGTTTTGGCTGCCAAAGCACACCTATCATTTAGAGAAATGGCCAAACAATAGAAAATCATATTTATATTGTTATTGGGGGGAGTTCAAAGGGGGAAAAAAAGAAAACATAATATTTAAGAATAATTTGCTTTAAGTTGTTTTGTATTTATAAATAGATATTCGAACAGGTTTGATTATGGTTTTCTGGGGAAATTATAAAGTCAGAAGGTAGACTAAAAACATTTAGTTAGATTAAGTCTATTTTTATTTAATTTTATATTATTAAATTATATTAATCTTTTACGTATTTTGAACAATCATTTATATCTAATTTGAGGTGTTCAGTGAAAGAAAACAATTAAGCAGATATAAATAAAAATATTTAAACATTTTAGGTATTTTGTGATTGTGCAGTCGCGCAATCTGCATATTTCATTAATACCCTCAAAAAACTCTACCAAAACATAAACATTTTAAATGCATAACAATTTCAGTCAACAAGCTGCTTTTCATATGTACTTTAAAACAAATTTCCATCATAGTTTAATATATATTTATTAAAAAAAAAAATGAACATAGCGCAAATTCACATTTGAGATTGCTTTTTCTATCCACAGCATTTTTAATAAGAATTTTTTGTTATTTACTTTTTTTGTATATGCAGTTGAATGAAAGTGTCACACCTTCACACACACACACACACACACACACATACAAACACACACCCACACACACACACACACACACATACATACACATGTATAAAAGTTGACAGAGACGTGAGTTTTTTAATATGGGATATCGATATGAATTATACAGGTGGCAAGGTGGCATGCAGTTGAGGCGAATGGCAGCTGCTGCCATCTGGTATCGCATCAAATATTTAAACAATCAAACTGCAAGCACTGTGGCTAGACGTTGGTGGGCGTGGTCGTATTGTGTGGCGGGCATGGCGGGGGGAGGACATGGTCGTTGGTACAAGAAAATGGGATTGCAACTGGTTTAATCATTGTGTGCACTTTGCACCTGCCAACTGCCAAAGCACTCCGCGCTGCCATCTTCTTTCTTTAGCTAGCTGTACACTGAGAAAAAATAGCAGCTACTTGGTGTTTAAGTGTGCATTGGTGAGTTGTTCAGTTTTTATATAAAGTTGAGTAGGAAACGGTTTTAAGTCATTTTTAGGATTACTTAATCCAATTATCCTTTTTTTTTTATAATTTAACTTAAGCAGCGTTAAAAATTTAAATTTGTTAATTCATAATAATAAATAATTAACAAATTATGAATTGTAAATATATTACTTTAACAATTATTGCTAATAAAAATGTATATAATTTTAAAAAAAACATATTCTTAATAGTCTAACAAGATTAAATGAAAATTAATAGAAAAATAAATCTTTTAGCGGAAATTAAATTCAATAAATTATAAAAAATAAAATAAATATTAAAATAATCTTATTAAACGTTTTCAACTTATTTTTATAACTTTTTTAAGAGAATATTTAGTGCTAAATTTCAGCTTTTATTTTGAGCATAAATCGATTTGAAATCAAGTGTGGTTTTCGTAGAGCTGCAAATACTTGAATTGAGTTCAATCAAGCTTAAGTAAACAGCGAAATGCTTTTTCTTTTGCTTTTGCTTTTGCTGAGTGTGTGTTTTTGCTTGTGAGTGGCAACGTTATTTAGCAGCTTCCGTTTCCGCTATCATTGAACACAGCTGGCGCATCCTGAGGCGCGCTTCCTGGCTGTCTACCTAACTGGCCGGCTGTCTCTCCGTCCGGCTGTCTCTCCGTCCGTCTGTCGGACTGTTCCTTGTGCAAGTTTAATGCATTAAACTCTCTTACATTGTGCCACGAAATTGGCAAAGAGACGTTGCTTGGTTTTACCCATTTTTTTTTTCATCTTGCTATTTGTGTCGAACATCGACCAGGTACATTTGAAATGCACTCGAATCGTATTAAATTCGCATTCGAAAGGACTTTAAAAGGACTCAGGCGTCCGCACTTTCGCCAAATCTAAGAATTGAAATACTCAGTTTGCAGTTCATTGGTTTCCCGAGCTCATCTTGTGGCTGTGTTTTGTGGCCAGTTCTCGTTGACAGTTCTAGCCCCCGAATAGGACACCCGCTGTCGTTTTGGCATTGCCAAAATTGTCACAGCGTGTGGCCACATTTTGCGTGCCCAGCAAAAAAACACACACACACGCACACACACATACTCAGTGGGTGTGTGCTGCTAAGCAGACAAGTCAAAATGGGCGTCGAGGTCATTGTCCCAAGCCAGACACAGCATTTGAGACACAAGAGCATCAGCCAAAAAAGGACGAGCCTCAATTAAATTAAATTCCAGCTGGTTTACAATACCCTGTTTTGAAGTACTTATGAAAAATGTGTTTGACAAGCTTGCCGGACAGACAGGTAATAAGCCACCGAAAACATCTTCATTCGAAATGGAACTGCTTTAATTTGATATTTGCCAAAAAATTAAATTTGACTTTAAAAATATATCATATTATATTTTATTCTATTCATAATGTCAAGTTGGTGAATATGGCAATATTATATATTATATATAATCAATAAATTTAAGTAATAAAAAAGATATTTAAACTTCATTTAATTTAATTTATTATTCTCTAGCAGTAGTTGTAGATAAAATAAAGTTATTACTTTCTGGTGTACAAGTTCAGGAGACAATTCCGTATTGAATTTGCAACATTTGCAAATATTGAATTTTTATTTGACCTTGAGATGGATAGAAATTTCCACTTGGGAAAGTTTATTATTTTTGAGCTTGACTGATCGCTAAGTATCTGGAGTTTTGGCTAAGGAATTTATTACGATTAAGGCAAAATTTCACTTAGGAGACTGCCTGACAGATTGATAAGTATCTAAACTTCGAGTAAAAGAGACAATATTGTATTGAATTTGATACGATTAGAATGAATTCGAAATGGGAAAGATGACCAACTGTATAAGAGGCTAATGGAGTGGAAACATTGAATATATGTTCTTTTAGACAAAAGTGAAATAAAATATTGCCAACTATCCCCAAATTAAGCGAGGGTCATCAAATTTGATATGCGATTCTTCTAAGCATTTTTTTTTATTTTACAATCTTTAAATTTAATTAAATCTGCCTAACAAGCGGCTTTTTATATGCACTTTAATACATATGTTCGGCCTTCTATTTAAGACACCCTATAAAAAGATATTTCCATCATAGTTTAATAAATAATTAATCCAAAAAAAAACTGCACAGAGCGCAAATTAACATTCGAGATAGCTTTTTCTATCAACAGCATTTTAATAAGAATTTTTTGTTATTTGCTTCTTTTTTTTGTGTGCAGTAAATAACTGATGAACGAGCACTCTCGACCACTATCGACTTATTATTTTTTGCCATTATTCCAGTCTAATCTGCTAATGGGTGGTCACAGTTGGCAAGTTCATAGTGTGGTTTCCAATCGGTTTTTTGTGGCAACTTCTTTCCAATTATGTCCATTATAAGTTATCGTCCACAGACTGGCTAAGGGCATTTGTCATTTTCATACAGATGCCCCGCTGTTCTGCACAATTTCATGCTCCTTGCTCGGCTCCATCAGCGAGTTCCATCAAAATTGTCCAAGGCAACTGTCGGAAACGGGACGCCAACAAATATGTTATGAAAAGTTATTCTTCGCTTGCAAATGTTAAACTGGAAAGCGGAACTTAAAACATATTTTTCGCTCAAGCAGCGGAAATGATTTGTAAAATGAAAAATGCGAAAAACGAATTTAGTTGACTTGGTAACAAAAATAATGTCACAGATAAAAGCGATTGTCACACAAAACATCAAGAATATATTCCATAATACACATAATATCAAACAAAATATGTGATGCAATATAATCCGCAAATACAGAGCAGCTGGGATTACAGCAAGAGGGGTGGGGCATGCTGGGAAGGGTGGGGTGGAGGGTGGGGGTAGTTGAGCGGCTGCTTTGTGAGAGAGCAATGGGAAAATCTGCTCTTGACAGTTGCAAGCCCGCCAACTAATAGGCAAAGTTGAAGAGCTTAAAATTAAAATGCACGACTAGCAGTTACTCAGTAGTTTTCGAGTATACACTCAGAAAAATATGTCATACTTTTGGCAGTTTTGCGCACTACTCTTATATTCAGAAAATATATATCTAAAACTCAAAGTTAGCTTTTAAAAAACGATTTTTAATTTAATTAATTTCGATGTAGATTTATTTTAAGGTTAGAAAAAAAGTATTATTTTAAGGGTATATTTTCTATATTTGTACTACTTCTAAATGTGTATTAATATTTTTTATGGATTTTTGAAAGTAATTTTTTTAATAAGTGTTTTCATTTCAACTTTTTATTAATGAAACTATATTTAGAAACTACTTATAAAAACCATAATTAATTTTTGAGTAATTTATTTTCTGAGTTTGTCAGATGCTAACTACACAAGCAATTTTATAAAATATTTATTATTGTTAATTACACTCCTAATTGTTGAAATCAAATTAGATAGATATAAACATTTAAAATATAAATTAATATTTATTTTCGAGATATAGAAAGAGGCAACTTTGAGATTTATTTGACTCTTGAGAGTATAGATTTGCAGCAAATATCTCAATTACTCTTATAGATTTACAGGGTATAGGCGAGAGGCAAACTTGAGATTTATTGGACTCATAGGAAAAGTAATCTTATAGCTGACTAAAAATGACTCACAATTTCATGAAACTTAGAGATTGAAAACTGAGGAAAGTTAAGCAAAGCACAGAAACTTTGCACCCACAGCCAAAAGTGGCAAGAGCTGGCATAAAGTTGGCAAAAAGGTAGTTTGAAGCTGAAAGCCTGCGACGCATTGTAATTTATAATGCATGTTGCATGCAGCAAGTGGCAAACTTTGCAAGCAGCTTGAACTTATCCAAATGCAACAGAAAAGTGCTGGGAAAACCAAAAGCCAAACAAATGACGATGTGGGTGCTGCAACTTCCCCCTCCCACTCTTCCTCTACCTTCTCCCACTCTGTCTGAATGAGTTTTGTGTGTGAATCACCATCAGCATCTTTTGAAGCACACTCGACTCGAGTCGCCACTGATTGCATCAATTTATGTAAGCGGCATTTGATTTGGATTTGGATTTGCATTTGGCCAACTTTGACTTCCGTGCATTTTCCGTGTGCATTTTCGTATCAAATAATTAAGTTTTATCAATAAAGTATCGCTAGGGCTAGGGCTTGGTATTAATGTGGCATTAGCGTTGCTTGCTGTGGAAAGTGCCCCCAAACTTCCTGCCACATGCCACACGTGTTTTCACTCAGCGCTCCAACAAATGTTGCCTGCCACTTTTACATGTTGTTGTTTTCTCATCAATTAGTCGGAAGTGTATTTATCATTAATTACTCGTTGAGCTGAGCCCACGCAGATACACACACACACAGCCATACACACATCCACACACACACACATAGATAGCAAAACAAACATTGAGTAGATTTTTTTTCTCTTTTTTTTTTCTTCTTACTCTGCTTACTGAATAAACAGCAAGAGACAAGTGGCTCTGAAATTAGAATTCTTAAGTAGTCAAGACAACTTCCGACTTTCGATTTCGTTTCAAATTTTATATTATTATAACAAACACTTGTGTTTAACGGTTCCCTTTAGGGTTATATGTATGCCTGATCAGCTTTAAAAGCCAAATCTCTCAGTTGATCTCAGGGAGCATAAAAGAGATCAAATATATTAATATATATATATATATAAAACTCAAATAATTCCGATTTATTTTGATTACTGCAACCCTTTTGGCGTTTATCGATATAAATCGATTAATAATTAACAATAGCCTTTAAATAAATATATAATAAAATCAATCAATTTTTTAATGAATTGTAAAATATTTTAATTTTAGTTTTAAATTGTCTGCATTCCGATCTGTCTTAGTTTGCCTGGAAGCACTGATAGAGTTTTGGAATTTGAATGGACTTACTAAATCGAAAACATACGAATCTTGGAACAGACCCATGTGAAACCTGAAGTCATCGCATTATGATAAACTAATTAGCAGCCAAGAAATTGTTGCTGTTTTCATTGCTGCCTTTGGGCTTTGATTAGAGAGACGAGTCAAGGAGCTGTAGAATTGGGGCAAAGAGTAAACGTGGAAGGGGGAATGAATTTGCTTAGCTTTGAGTGCATTCACACACATATCTGTGTGTGTATGTGCGTGTGTGTGTGTGTGTGTGCGTTGTGCATTTGCCAACTGCAGTCATAAGACATTAAAATGCCACAGGCCACACAGACGAGCTAATAAATTTCACTATAATCTGGCATTGTTGCACTAAGTACTTTGCATATTCATACAAAATATATATATGCTAGGTACCCAGATTTAACCACTCCCTCCCCCCTGTGTGTGTAGCTTGCATAGCCACAAAGGCAAACGTCCTGTGCCGCACTGAAAAAGCCTGGCCAAGTGTATAGTTAAGGCCGACAGCCACATGACAAATGGGTCAGAAAGGGAAGACGCTGCTCGACTGACTGTCTCACTGTCTGACTGGCTGCCAGGATAGACTGTGCCTGCTCGACGTTAACCACATGTGAAAACAAAACTTCCGGTGACATAAACACTGACAAGAAGCTTGCTTAGAGTGCCCCATGCACCACAAGCTCTGCCACAAACCCCAAACGGTTGAGTAAGTAAATGCAGCAGCTAAAATATTCAAATGAACAACGTAAGGCAAATCCGTAAGTAACTCTTTCCCACACACACACACACATACACACACACACACACGCATAGACACACTCAGCCAAAATTAAAGAGAAATGTGCATAAATATTGTTTCAAATCAGGCCAAGGACAAATATGGAACAGAGAATAAAATTTATATATTATGAGCATTTTTTTTTTCCAAAAAGTCAAAAATATGTAAATATTTAGAAAAAATTTGAGTCAAATATTTTTTAAGACATAATCAGATATTTTTTTAATCAGGAATTTTTTTACTATGAGAAAAGTATTGATTTTTTTTTATAATTGTTTGTCAAGTTTAATAATAAAATAAAACTTAGTCCACTTTAAATAAAAATTCAAGTTCTTGGAAGTTCTTTAAATTGCTTACAGTATATAATAATTAAGGTTTTTTTCTAGAGTATAGATTTAAAGTTATTAAATATTTTTCCAGAGTATTTATAGAGTATAGATTTAAAATTATTTAAAATTATTAAGGAACTAAACTAAGAACTCTCAGCAAAGTTTTTGGTTTTTATTTGAAGTACTCAAGTTGGATATTATTTTTAATGGAATCATAACACACAACATTAAGTTTTTAGTTAAACTCTTTTATTTTAAACACAAGATGCTTTATTCAAGATTTTTTAAAGTATTTTTCTAAGTTTAACTTTGTTGTTTATTATAGTTTTAAGGTTGTTTGAAACTCATTCGTAAAATCAGTATTGCGCTAAATCTGATAAAAAAATCGAAAGCATTTCTTATTCGAATAAAATATATAGCTTTTCGCTCAGTGCACAAATTGAATGTGGGAGCAATGAGTTGACTCTGGCCAGGACACCAACTGAACAGTTGACTGCTCCATGCGTTGCGACAACATCGTTGACAACAATGCGAAGAGTTGCTTCAACTCTTGCCACTTGCAGCTTGCCGCAGCATTTTCTTTTCGCTCGTCGACCTGATTGTTGCCACTGAGCTGAACTTTTGAACTATTTCCGTTTAGATTCAGGACACTCGCACGCATCACAAGACACTTCCAACACCACAACAATAACAGCAATGCCAATGGGAAACGGCATTAAGCAGAAGCAACTGTTGCAACTGTTGCAACTGTTGGTTTTTGACAATCAGCAAGTCAAGTTTTTGGCTGGCTCAAAACTTTTAACGTGGCTCAATGAAATGGAAACAGATTTTCTCTGGCCAACAAATTATCTTTTCAGCAAACGAACTTTGGTTAGAAATGACTCAAACTTTAACAATATTAGACGTGCCTCAACTTTTAATATTGCATTCAAAAAGAAAACATTTAATGTTTATACATTTTTTTAATAAGATATCTGTTAACTCATTATTGAAGTTGTTTTAGTAGGCGTATTAAACTCAAAGTAAAATCTACTTAAATTTTACAAATTGCCCTTAGATAGATAGTAAATTTCTGAGATTGATGATTGTGGTTTTTTTAATTCAAATTTGATTTCCAATAATTTAGAAAAACATTGCGAATTTTCAGTATTTATATTTCTTTGGGTGTAAGAAATACTTTAATATATATTTTTTTAAATTATGCCTTGCTTTACTATTTCAAAATGTATTTTATAACACTAGAAAATATTTATAATAAATGAAAAAAATACCTTGTATTTATTATTGTTATATGTATTTATTATTATATATTTAAAGCAAGCCTTTCTAATAAATAAAATTATTTTTCTTATTTTAAACAATTATTTTCATAAAATGATTCATAATTGGAAGATTTTTAAATTTTTGGGATATTTCTAAATGAACTTTATAATTTTCGAAATTAGGTGTAAAAATGATGAAATTTTTCCCATGGTTCATTATAAATGCACATCGCATACGCCATATTGTCATTAACTGTTGATTATCAGCCAAATAGAAAAAGTCAGCCAACTGGCTGGCAAACTTTCAACTTGCCACTTTGCAGCACTTGCAATTTGTGGCAGTGCAAACTTTTTGCTTGCATTTTGATTAGCGATAATAAACATTGAACAAGGTTAGACTGGAATTGAACCGATTCGATTTTATCTAGCGTACATGCCATGTGGCATGTGGCAAGCGGCATGTGCACTTTAAGTTTATGGGTCGCAGCTACTTATGAAGTCATATTGGACGCTTCAGAATTAACTCACAAAAACAGTTTTACAGACTCTTAAGCTTGTTGGCCTACTTAAAGGCGTCGCGACGCCTCTAAGATTCATTGGCATCGATAAGAGTAAGACAGGAGCGAAGCCAGTTAGAGATTGACAGCGGGGGGAGAGTACGTCGGCGACTAGAAGCTACCCTGTAATCAGCTCAAACTGAAAATACAAATTTGAAAAAGCCATTTGCAATATTAAATGCATTCAAAACTTATGGTTGGAATTTTATTTCTAGTTTCCAAAAAAAGCAATGACAAATAATTGGTAAATTATCAATTTTAGTGCATTTTATTTATATTGATTTTTTGTTTATAAGGGAAGATTGGGGATAATATTAAAAAAAATTACCAAAAATATATTTTGAGTGATTTTAGAGATATGAATTGGCGATAAAAATAACTAACAGAATATTAAAAAAATTATATATCTTTAGTCTTTCAGGAAAACGATTTTTGATCGATTTTATATAAATTATCTATCGATCAAATTAACTAACCATATTTGAAAAAAATATATATTGCATATTTAATAACATTAAATCTGATAAACTAACTTATACAATTTTATATAAGCTTAAGCTACCGAGAAACATTATCGATATTTATCTGCAATAAAATAATCAAAGTTGGTTCCGCGTATCTTTCTGCAACTACCCATTCCAATTGGCTTACAGGGTATGCATAAAAGCAACCATTTTTTGCCTATGTCACTTTCAAGACTCTTTGGGCCAAAAGCCGCTTAGCTGTGCGCCTCGTTGCCTGCCACGCCTGCTTGCGCCCCAATTTGCCAGAGCGACACAAGGAGTGGGCGAGAGAAAGAGAGAGATGGGGGAGGGGTTTGGGGGTGGTAGCTTGTGGATGGGTATTCTGAAATTGTTATTCCGAGACGCCTGTCGTATTTGTGCCGCTTTACCGCAATCAAAATTGTTACTTTCTAAGCCAATATGTTTTATGATGTATGAAATTTGATGTTGCGATAACATTTTACACACTTGGCTGACTTTTTATATTGTGCTGCAAAAGGCCGACCGTCTTGGCCAAGCCGCACAATGTGCCAACTGACGATGGGACCTTTTTTTTGCTTTTGCTTTTGCCACGTTTTATTGTGAGTGTTTGTTGGCCCCTATTAAACAGTGCTTAAAGCAGCTAAACTTTTTAACGGCCAAAAGCAGGCAACGCTTTTTAGCCCACGTTTTTTTTTTTCATTTTTTCGCAATCAACAACAAAGTTCAATGGGCCAAAACGGCTGCCGAGCTGCAAATAAATTTGTCTTTGCCAATGTGAAATATTGTCAATTTCAAATCTGCCAACTCTTTTTATCTATGTGTGTGTGTGTGTGTGTTTTGTGTGGTTGAGTGTGGATAGAGTTGCAGAAGTTCAATTGCATTGCCACAGTTTTTGCGCACATTGCAATTGGTTTAGGCATGTCGAATAAATCATTCAGCTTGCAACGCCAAACAAGCTGACAACCCCGAAAATATTACGAAAGCAATTCAAATAACAAACTGAATGTGTCATCTTCCAAAAGCGTTCATTCAACATGGGACACATTCTTTACATGTTGCAACGTTCACATCTGAGTGACAAATTGCCAGGCAGTTGCACGGCTAACAGCAGTTTTGCTGGTTTTGGCATCAGACTTGGCTTCTAAACTAAATATCTGACACATTTGTGTTGTTTTGCTTTGATATAAATGGCAAAATTGATATTTCAAATTTCAAATTTAAAACTCCCTCAAGTGTGTTGAAGGTAAACTTTAGACAAACTTTGACAAATGCTTGCAAAGGGAAAAACAAATTAATGAACCAAATTATTTTTTGTATGTCATATTAAAATGTGTTTCTTACAAGCTGAAATTAAAATAAACATTATCAAGTAATAACTAAAGTATATATAAATTTGTGTTTTGTACGAGAAATATTGATAATGTTTTGCGTTAATCTGCCAAACATATAGTATAAGTATAAGTTATTACTAAGCTAAGCTAAGAATAGCTTCCCGATAATTAAAAAATTATATGGCACACTAAGCTGATAATGAAAGCAATTATATTATTTTTAGTATATCAAACGAATAATATACTTAAGTAAAACGCTTCGAATTTATAAATTATATACAAATTTTTGAACACAAACAATAGCCAAGCCACTCTAGACATATATTTGTAGCACTTTCTGTATATTCACTACTCTTAAAGACTATAATACAAAGTAACTTCTAGATTGGGATATAAATTTTAATAATGTTTATCAACTTGCTCATACATATAGTCATAGAAAAATCAATTTTAAATATCTCAGAGATATTAGATTAGTCTGAGGGTAATTGAGGGTATTTGCTAGGCGAGCGCTCTCGACTAGAGCATTCTCACTTGCTTTTTGATGCGGCTTTGTTGTTAGCATTGTGTGCGTGCAATTGAAATCTGTCGCCATTTGGTAGCTATTTTTTTCTTTTATATATATGCCAGCCTAGAGCCTACAGCTATAGCTTTATAGCTTTAGCTGTTGCTATATCTTTATGGCACCACATATTGCCATATAGCAGACTCTTATCATCAGCTTCTCTGCTCTTTTTTTGCATTTGCCAGCAGCGTAAAAGCTTAAGCGAAAGTTCCCTTTCTCTTTGTTTCTCTCCCTCTCACTTCCTCTCTCTCTCTCTTTCTCTCTCTCTTAACGCGGTCCATTTTTGTAATAGCCGGGTTTATACATATATTTTATACGCGCTTATGGCTTAAATGCGCTTTGGCCATTTTGATTATGCGCTCGCCGCTGCTTTGTGCCATTTTGTTTGAAATTCATGAAGCGCGGTTTTGTAAGCGGCTCTTTGGTTCTGGCCATGCTGCTGGCCAAGTCATTTAAACGTATTAAATACAGCACTTTATATTACAATTAGGCAAGGACGACAAGGCGTCTTAAAAGTGTTTTAAGCTAAGTGCGGCTGCAAGCCAAAAGATAACATGGGTCGAACCAAAGTATTTTTCTTATGTTTGCTTCGTGAGTGGAATTTTCCATTAATGAACACAGATTCTGAATAAAATTCATATTAAATTTTAAGCCATTTAAATATTAAAATTTAAAGCCAACTTATGTAAAATTTAAATATTTACACATTTTTCTTTACCATAATTAACGAATAAAATAACTGTTTTTTACTCGTTGTTTTAAAGTTTCTTTCGAAAATTTTAATAAAATTAAATTTTGTTGTATGGAAAATATATCTAATATAATTGTAAATTGTGCAGTTAAATTAGCAATTAAAATAAATAATTGACAATTATTTTCTATTTTCTTTTTTTTATATGTTTACATTCCAGTGCTACAAGCAAATACTCATTAAATAATACAGTTTTATGTAAGTTAAAATTTAGGAATTAATAATAAATATATAGTAAATGTTGACTATTTAATATTAGTTTTAACCCTAAATCCGTGTAATAAGAAATGAATGATATGTTCAATTAAATATGACATACATTTGATTTATTTTTAATTTTCTTTTTATCTTGTTGATTATTTTATGTTTGCTTTTTATCTATATATTTATAATATGCGATTATTGTAATTATTGGAATCAATGGTTTAGATATCTTCTCCAAGCCCGTATATGTGATTTCAGTAGATCATGTTAAACTTTTCATACTTGTATCTATTAAAAAAAAAAATACGGTTTATAGCTGCAATGCGGCTCAAAAGTGTTTTATGGTTTTAAATTTAAAATATGTGTGTCGCGCGTTACTTGTTTAACGCCTCGTTGCGAGTGACTGCGAAATGAAATGTCCTTGATTCGATAAGGATAAGAACGTGGCAGCAGGCAGCTGCTGTTGTTGTTGCTGTTGTTGCTGCTGATGTTGCTGTCACAGCTGCTCCTGTCACAGCTGCTGCCTTCACCTGCCAGCCTGCCTGTCTGCCATTGTTTATTTATGTAAGGCAAACGCGTGTCTGTCTGCCAGTCTCACCCACTGCTCCTCTCTCTGCTCCTCCCTCGATCTCTGCGCTTTTCGTGTGAAATTGTCACGTTAGCGACAAGTTGCGACAGAAGGAGAGATAGAGGGCGACGGGCAAAGTCAAAAGTGTGACAAGGCGAGGTTAGCAGCAGGTGACAAGTCTTTTGCCATTCGATGTCTGCGCCTGGCTTTGACAAGAAATCAAATTAACAAGCCGCACAACACACAGAGAATGCGGTCGCAGCGTTTTCCTTACCCTGCTCCTCGATTGCTCGACTTGGCTTGCCTGCCTCATTGCTTCACTGGGGCAAGGTTGCCAGACCTGCGACAATTTTACACTGAGCCGAAAAATGCAGGGCGAACCTTATAAGTAAAGTTACAGCAAATTCTACATTTTTGAATAGACTATGACTTTATTTTTTATTGCTTCTTACTTTAATATAGAGGCGCTCTTTAAACTCTTTGATATTTTTATTAAAAACTTGCTTTTCTAAAGTTAAATACTTAGATATTATTTTAAGTTCACGATCTCTTAAATTATAACAAGTAAAAATATATTGTTCAACTGATATTGTTTCTTTTTTTTAGTCGAAGCCAGATTATAAAGAAAAGTTGTTCAATTGAAAAAAAAATCATTTAATATTTATTTCTAATTTTGAGAAAGGTGCGTTCTTATTACATGTTCAGATATATCTTTCTTATATTAATTCTTATAAAAATATCTTTATTATTTGAAGATAAATATTTTGTCATTGTTTTAATTATTATTTTATTATTTCAGCTCTTCAACTCATATGAATATTAGTTAAAGCTATAACAGCAAGAAGTTCTGATCAAAAATAAAAATCTTTAACCATTACACTTATCTCAACTGAAGTAATGCTCCAAATTTATTACTTTTATATGTATATACAAATTTGGACAGTCGATTTTAAAATCAAGAATAATTTATACTTATATGAACATTTCTTTAACCATTATACTTATCTGAAGTATGTCACCTCTAATCAATATAGGAATTAAAATCATATTTAAATTTAAAATTTAATAACAATTTTAAAAGAAGAATAATTTATCTTTAACCATGAACGAATGATAGGCGACATTTTCAACACTTTCATACTTTCAACACTTTGTTTTTTTAATATTGTTTAAAACTATTTCTCTGAGTGCATTTCTTGTGCCAGTCAGTAAAATTACTCATACGCCGCGTATTTTCGTAATATCTCTCGAGTTCTGCTACTGCTGCAATCAATGTATGTCTTTCTGTGTGTATGTGTGTGTGTGTTTGTGTGTGTGTTTTTGCACTGCAATTGACTTGTGGCCGCAGGCAAAGTGCCACTTGGCCAAAATACCGAGCACTCAGCGCCAACCACTTAAAATACAGCAGCTCAAATAAACACATTCAGTAGAGAAGAATCAGAAGAAGTGCATCAAATGCTGAGACTGAGGCACAAACAGACCGAATCTGATACAAAATTAATGGCATAACTCGGCTTTCATATATATTTTTTTAAGCCGATCATTTGTGGCATTCAGTTCAGAATTGGCAATAAGTGAATTAATTATGTAAATCATTAATTTAATTGCATTGCAAGCGCATAAGTCGACAATTATGGAAATGCACATCACACACACTTTTTTCCCTCATGAAAACTTAATTAAATTCTCTGAATTCTCTTTAGGGAAGAGAGAGGGAAAGGGAGGAATGATGTGGGTTGAAAAACTCTTCTCTCAACAATATTCATTGCAGAATGTCAAAGAATATTCACTAAAAATGTGATGGTTTTTTTTTTGTGCAGCAAAGCTTAATTAATATGTAAAGAAAATTACGTATACGTTTAGTATCAGTTTCCGGTAATTATAATACACATGTAGAACTGAGCTGGCACCTGGAACACCTCTGAATATTTAATATAGTTTTCGGTTAACTAATGGCAAGTTGAATTTCACTTTTAAGCAAATCAACAAAAATGATGTAAATATGTTGCATAAGAAATATAGTCCGATAATATTCTTTATATTAGCACAAATTTGGAAGGAATCTGACACAGAATTAATTATGAATACTTTCTAATAGAGAAGATTAAATATATAATCGATAAATATATCAAGGGAAGGCAAGAAAATGCCTTAAATGTAATTAAAGTATTAAGTTAGTTCAAGTATTAAGTGAGCCATATTAAATTTGGACGCTGGTTGAATTATTATATTTATATCTAATAGTTGACATAACTTAATTAATTAATTTTTAGTTTATTTAGCTGCTCACCTTTGATTTTTTTAATCTTAAAATTTCGACATGATTGCCTTCAACTAGCACAAATGACTTAAAATGCTACTTTAAACTTACTTAAAGTTCCTTAAATGTATTTATTTTCTTTTTTTTTTCAATAGATTTTCCATTCAGGTCGCTCTAATCCAAATCTTAATGGACATTTTGTGACTTTTAAACTTTCGTTGTTGTAGGGTTGTTTCCATTTTTTTTTCGGTTTTGCCGTTGTTTTTTTGTTGTTGTATTTTTGGCCAATTGCCAATCGGGCACATTGTTAACTTTACATTTTAAGCAGATTACAAACAATGGGCGAGAGCGAATATATCGTTTGGATTGAACACGCTGTCCGAGTCAAGCTGTGATCTATGCATGTGGATGCCACCCACATGTCCAGGCGGCATTTTTATTTTTTTTATTTACTTTTTTTTTTTTTGTTGAGCCTGGCACATGTCAACCGTGTGTTCAGCCATCAGCTTTATCCAACTTCGTCTGTGTGTGTGTGTGTGTGTGTGTGTGGGTGTGTGGGTGTGTATTGAAAAAGCTGTAATTGTTTTGGCAGTCACTGTCAGTGTCATCGTGGCTGCAATTTATGTACTTCTTTTTTTTTTTGTTTAGGTCTGGTCGCAAACAGATAAAAGCTGAGGCAACATATAGAAGCTTAAATACCCTTTGAATATCATGAATATATTCAACTTTTTTTTTTGCTCAAAGTAACATTAAATACACACATAACCAGAGAGCTCATCTCAACGAGAAGTTGTTTATAAATACTCCAAAGCTCAATCGATTCCAAGTTTAATCTGTAACACTTATTGTCCTCGGAAAAAGTATTAAAAAGGGACAGGCGAAAAAGTACTTAGTGGATGTGGTTATTTGGGCATTCAATGAGTATTTGAGCAGAGGTCCTGTCACATCCTGTCGAATACATTGCCCATTCCTGATAATTGCTTAATTATTGCCATCATTCGTGTCTTCTTTTTTTGTATTGTGTTTTTTTGGTGTAAATGGTTTTTTTTTCGTTTTGTTTTGTTTTGGCTAACTAAACCGCAGCAATAGTAATTTATCATTTGATTTTGATTTCGACCTATTTGTTTGACATTTTGCGGTCTACCCGCATTAAAAATATTGAAAACGAATCGATGAGACCGCAATGGCAACATCGAAGTCCCGCCAAAAAATACCGCAAATAACTGATTCCCATTTCTGGCTTATTTAAATGCTTACTTTTATCCAATTAAATAAGCCAATTACAATAATTGCACTTTGTGATTTGATTTCAGTTGACAACTTAATTGATAAAAATCGCAAGATTATGTTCGTATTCAATTAACATACCCTGTAAATATTTATGTGAGTGGAAGGAACTGTATAATGAAAGGGAAAACCCTTAAAAATTATGTTTCATATATTTTCATGAGTGACTATATTATTTTTGAAAACATATAAAAATAGAACATTTATTTTATTAATTTTAGTATTGTAGTAATATATAAATGGTAAGATATCATGTATTTAATTATTTTTGAAATAATTTTATAATATATTTAAAATAACTTTTAATCGTAACTATTCTCAAAACATAGAGTTAAAAGTCTATTTACCAATCTTCACAATTGTCTTGTTTAAAATCCATTCAACTTCTCGGATTCTCCTTTTAAGAGTCATTCACAAGTTCAGCCAAAATAAAAACTTAATTCATTATGCAATTAAATATTTTATGGCATTCAACGCCTGTCATTTTGATTGGTGCTTTCAGCGACTGTCAAATCGAATATTTGCGCACACTTCAATTGAATATTTTATGCCTCGCATATTATTTGGCAAACATGCGCGCGGCGAATGGCCAAAAGCGATTGAACCACTTTAAAATGCAATGAAAAAGAATTCAATTTTTTAATTTGATTAAATTCATATGTTATGAGTAATTTAATTATTATTATAGTGGGAGCTGATGAGTGTGTGGCAGACAATTGTTAATGGCAACGCTCTCAGTTCCCATTCACATTCCCCTTAACATATCCGACATATTTCACATGGTTTTGGTGCTTGGTTTTGAGATATTATTAAATAATTAGACTGTCTTTGTGAATTGTATAATTGGGCAAAGCATTAAGAAAAATTTAAGAAAATTTCGAGTTTATAAGTTGTTTTGTATACAGCACTTTTCTATCGAATTAACGTTTAAAATTTGTGTACAAATAGTTGATTTTCTATATCTTCGAAATATTCCTCTAGATTAAAGTTAAAAATAATTAAATTAATTAATTATTTCAAATAGTCAAACATATTTGTATTTGTAGATTAACTTCTTCACTTTAAATTTATAAGAATTAATTGTTTTATATTTTTTTCTAACTCTTTTTTTAAGCAGACAATTGTAGAAAAATCATCAGTTATCAAATCAAGCACACCCTGTTCAAATCAATACAGAGTATATACAATAAAACAAGGCAAATATAGATGCAATGCATATTGGCATTAATTAAATTAATTTTGTTTATTTGTATCTTTTGTTGTGTTGCATGCAAATGTGGCAAATGTATAAAAGTAATTTGACTGCTAACAATGCAATATTTCTCAGAGCATTGTTTCGAGCTAATAAATATGAATTTGGCATTTTGATTATTTTTATTGTTTACCTGTCTGGGTCTATATATATCTATAATGTACTAACATAAACTCGAATGTGTTTTCGTCTAATTAAATATATTTACATAGTCGATGTTGCTTTAAGCCAATTTCAACAACAACTAAAACTTGTTGCGCTGAAGTCGGCAATTTCTGGTTTCAATTTAGCGAAAACAAATTTAAATCGCAAAATGAAAATGGATATGGAAATGGAAATGTAGAGGACAATGGCATCCAACAAGAGTATTTTTAGCACCGTCATATTGCACATTTAAAAAACAAAATGGCGCCAGAGCACAAGAGTGCGTACGTGTTTGAGTGTGTGAAGTGTGTATGTGTGCATGTGTGTGAAGTGTTTATGTGTGTGTGTGTGTGTGTATGTGAACTGCAATAACTGCCCGCATAAATTCTACTTGTTCGAGTTGCCAGTTTCGAGCAATGCCAGCGATTATTGTGCGGCTGCATAAAAACAAGTTTGAAATATTTTTGCACCGAATTTTAAATAGCCTTGCATAATGAAGTGGAGCTGTTTATGTCTAAAAGTGATTCTCATGAAAATAAATAACATTCAAATGCGCTAATAAACATTTTTGGGGCACCAAAATATGAGGCAATATAACTAGTAATTTTTGGTACGAAAGTCAGAAAATCAGAACAGAAAATCTCAGATTAAGTTTTATTTGTTGTGTTTTTAAATTGGTTTATGACTTTTAGCTTAACGATCATAGCTGTTTTTTTTTTATAGGACATAAGGATTATTTTACTTTATTTTTATAAAGTTAATTTAGAGCCTGAAACTATAAGCAAACTTATAATAAAGAGCAATTGTCGCTAATACGAAATACAAATTAAAATCACATAAATGCAAATCAAATTTTCTTAATTTTTTAGTTAGGTTAAGCTAATACTATATATATATATTTTTTTTTTATTATGTATATATTTTTTTCTGTTATGTAGATGGGTTTTGTAGATGGTTTTTATTGTTAAATATGTTTAGATAAGGAAAACTACGAAAAGTTAATTTATGATTCATAAATCAAGTTTTAAATGTAATCGACATGTCTTCAGTAATGTATCCATTTTAAGGGTATAGCAAGCAATTCTCCATAAAACGACACCCAACACGGGTCGCTGCCACTGCGGCTGTGGCAACAGCAACCGCATTGCCCACGATTCCTTTTTGCCACTGCAGCGTGCAACAAATGCCAGCGGCATTCGTATATTTGTGTTAGCTGCAAGTGCGGCTTGTGTTCATTTGTGTGTGTGTGGATTTTTGTGTGTGTTCAGACAAATATTGGCACTATGGGTAAAAACCCTGAGCTGTCGCACGGGTCAATGAGGCAGGACGTGACTAAAGCTCATTAATTAACATATTTTCATAAGCAGCTATAAATATCTCGAGATATATTTAATATATTTAGAATACTGTCAAATTAATTGTTGTTGTTTTGTACAAAGTTTGTGAAATAAATAAATAATGTAAAACTCTCAAACAGCTACAGAAAGTGTTGAAAAATGAATAACAATGATTTGCTTAACTTATGCGTGGTGCGTGTTGCAAGAATAAGCCAAGAATTTTTAATAAATATTTATTAAAAAAGTATGCATAAAAAACAAAGAAAGATTTTCGAAGTCTTTTTGTTGTTAAATTTTATATATAGCTTGCGAAAGATTTAATATGTCAAATTAACAAGATTTTGATGAAAATTAAGAAATACCAAACAATGTTAAACTTAAAATCGGAAATAAGTTAAGATATGAATTTTTAAAAAAGGAAATTAAAGGGAAAGCCGAAGGACTTCATATCCTTGCAGACCACCAAGATTATGTTAATAATTTAAAAATAAATATAATCAAATATATATCTTTTTATGTTTCTAGGCCAACTATTCCCTCAGCTATAAAGTTAGAAAACTAAGATTATATTTAGATTATATTATGGCAATAAATAAGATCATAGAAACAATAGGTCGAAAGATGAGTTCCTGAATATAATGTGCTATGTCAATTATCGGACTATAATATTAAATAGCTTTGTCAGCAACTATCAAATAAAATCTTTGAAATTTCTAGTAAATGTTTAGGTGTTGGCAGTTTGTCTGCATGGTATATATATATTATATATGATATTAAATAAAATTTAAACTATAAATAATTGCACAGAATTGTATTTTTTTTTTGTTTGTTTGCTAACCACTCATCTGTTGTTCATTTAGAAGAAGTTTATTATTGAAACTGTCAGATTTAAATACTGTGCACTCTATGGAAAAACCAGCAATTGAAAATTAAGCACAAGCCAGAACCAATTAAAATGTCAAATGCATTTCAGATTAAGCTTCAATTGTCCAAGTTGTCACGAAAATGTAGTCAAATTGAACATGCAACCCGTGTGTGTGTGTCTATGTGTGGTAAGTGTGTGGCACAGAGTGCTTGTGGCGCTTAAATGCTGCTGCTTCATATGGTGCATAATTGCACTTAAAGTGTTTTCGAGTGAAAGTCAATGAACTGCTTACAAAAAAAAATAGAAATAAAAATAAAACCGAAACAAGACCCAAGCTGGCGGCTGGCCTCGTCTGCCACACATGCAACACACATTTTTGCAAGCAATTTACTTCAGCATAATCATATTAAATAATCTCCACCTACTCGGTTAGCTACAGTTTTACTTGCTACCTGATATCTCCTACTTGCTACTTGCTACTTGCCACCATGTGCAACATCCTGGGGGCGTGCTCATCTTTTTGTCTAGCATTTTGTACCTGTAACCGCCTCTATCTCGTGTCTCTTCGCCTGGCTGAGCAAAATTATACTTAAAAGCTGGGCGCGTCCGTTTCTACACACACACTCACACACACACACACACACGCACACACACAGACACACACGTACACACAGAAAACACTTGGGCGGAGGCAGGCAGCATGCGTGTAAATGTCTACACACACCCAACTTTTTAAGCTGCAAGCAAGCACTTACACATACACTCAGAGAAAATGTCTAGAATTTTGTATTCAGACTAAGAATAAACAGTGTATAATACTGTCAAAATAAGTTGAGGTGTATATTCTAGAATTTTATTGCAATAACATTTTGACATCCTAAAGTTTTTGAATTTAAGATTGTCTGAAAATAGTTCAAATTTGAAGAAATGTCCTTGAAATCTTTTTGTAAGAACTTGGAGCAAGATGTTGGTTCTACTTGAAAGTTTTTCAGTTCTTAAATCATAATCTAAATTTAAACTTAAAATATCCACTTAGGATTACAAATTAAGAATTGAACACTTTTACATTTTCTTTCTGAGAACACAAATAATTTAATTGTAAATATTAAATCAAAATCAGTTTATACATTTTGTGCTTGATAAAAAAAAACAAAATCAATTTATACATTTTGATAAAAAAAAACTTAAATTAGATAAACCTAAATATGTATAAATTGTTATTCAATTAAGTCAACTTTCAATATTAAAGCCAAGAGATAAAATATACTTAAGATTAAAAATATAAAATCAAATTGTGAGGTTAGACAAAAAAATATTATTAAATTGAAAATTAAATAATCATTTCAAGATCAAATTATTTTCAAGCTGTACATTTTTTGTTATGATTCCAGTTGTAATTCATATAAAATACTTAGATTGTCATTCAACTAAAATATAAATTTAATTTTACACAAACCAAAATTAAGTTGTGTTTACTTATTTAAAGAAATTCAAATATTGTACTTCAATTTGCAACCCAATTTTTTTCCAGTGCAGTGTAGCGGTATTCGTCCTGTGTGCCATCTTCTCTTTATTATTTTTTTTTTTTGCCAGCAGGTCGTTGGCTTTTTGCCTCATATGGGCGTTTTTATTTTCTTGGCCCGCCCGTTGGCCAACTGCAAAGGCGTTCAAATTACATACAATTTCTTTCATACACTCCCAATTTGCCAAGGCCCACATGTTTTAGCCATATCGTGTTGGCCCTCTGTTGCACCGTTTAGAGCTGCACTTTCCACTTTAACCCATGCGGGCATATACTTTTCAATGGCAGTGTTTTGTATGAGTTTGCCTCAGCAATTATTATTTCTGAAGGAGAGACTAATTAAATTTCTAATCAGATAAGGGCTCAGACCGTCTTTGGCCGTCTTTGAGTTTGGCTTTCAACTGGACATGCTGGTCTGCACCGCCCCCTTTGCACTTTTGGCAGCCAAAACAATTACCCCCAGCTGACATCAGCAAAATTGTAATCTACAGATTGGATTTACGTGTTGGCCTAAACACAAATTTAAGTAATCTAATTTAATGGCCAAAAACTGGACACAATTTGCGAAATATTTAAACTTAAATTTGTTCAAATTTGAGTCAAATTTTACTTGACTCATTCGACTGATTTCACCTTTAGCACTCGAAATTGTTGCACAATTAAATTTCATTCGAAAAAAATGTAAAAATAAATTATTTGTTGCTGCCGCAAAAGGTGACAATCAGTTTGATTGCCTTTGAGAGGATCGCTTGATTGTCAAACAGTTTCGAAAATGCAATCAATAAACTGTCAATGAATTCTGAAGTTATCAGTAAAATTAATTACTAAAAGGTTTAACAACTGATTAATGTCGTTAAACATACACACACACACACAGAAGTAGACACAAAGGGGCACACATACACACACTTTATGAGTGTGGCAGCAATGAGTGTGCGGTCGAACAACAGCCGTTAATAAAAGCAACATCAATTAAAAAAATTAAACGACTAACTAAATACTCTGTTTTATAGTTCATATGAGTGATAGTTATATGAGTTCAAAAGTTTATTTATTTATGCTTTGACAATTACACATTTAATAAAATACAGCATAAAACGCGTGCATAAAATACTTATTCCCATTCATCTAGAATTGTTCTAGAAAAAATTAAAAAAAATATATTCCAGCTCTTTTTGTGTCATACTTTTAAGACTACAGAGTATTCAGTTTAAGAATGAAATATATACAAGATGCCTTGGGATTGGGCACATGAAACCACATTAAGCTCATAAATGGATAAACATTTATTGCACTTTATTGAAAAATTGGCTTCATTCACAAAAGTTGCGACAGCAAATAACACTGGAATTTTCTGCGTCATATTTTGCACAAGAGATGCACTATTTAATGCCCTACATTCGCTAAAGTTGGGCAGATGTGATAGTTATAGTAAATATAAAAGTAAGAAAGGATTTAAGAAGTGTTTTCTAAAACCTACTGAAATTGTAAAATGAATAATACTTTTAAAACTCTATTAATTTGTAAGTCAGTTTCTTTGGCCACCTATCAGCCAAAGAATGAAAAGGAATTTTTTCTCGTTGAATATTTAACTTTACACAAATATTTTGATGGCAACAATTTTAAGCTGATTAAATCAACACAATATAAATTATGAGAAAAAAGTCGGCAAGTGTGAAAAACAACAATATTTTGTTACATTTTCCTTTTTTACTTTTTGTCTTATCATGCAAAACTTTCATGATTGAAAACTTTACAATAACTCAATTTTAATTCAATTGTCAACACAGTGTGAAAAATAAAGACATTAAATCTAAAAGATTTTAAAACTTGAGCGACCATTTGGCAGTTTGCCTCGATAAATTCTCAAAATTTAAAATAACTGCAAATTCAAAGTTGAATTCTGGCTACAAAAATGTGAAGGGTTGCAAAATTTTAAGTGCGCTGCAATTTGGCAACACTGCAAATCTTATTTCCAGTTAATAAATTAGTCTATAAAAAAAGCAAATAATATCAAAATAAATAACAAATCTTATTTGTAATCTAGCTTAACATAATACATAAGAAAGCAACGATCAACCCTCGCATAAATTAAATAAATCTTCTGTTTAAGTATTCTTTACATCCCCCCAAAAAAAAGGCTCAGAATAAATGCTGACTGTGAGCAACAATTGAGGCATTAAAAATACATGTATGTCAAATGTGGCAACAATATCGATTCCATGATTGATATGCTCCATTAAGCTGAGCTAGTTTGAGTAATTTATGCGACTATAAATCCATACACTGCCCCAATAAATTGCAAGAGCAGCATTAACCAAGCCCAGCCAAATCGACCTACCAAATAAATATTTTTTCTACTTGTTTTTTTTTTGATTGCCTGGTTTATTTATTTAACATTTTATATTTGTATTGCTGCTGCCTGCATTTTATGGCCACACACATACAGGCACACACACACACATTTGTAAGGCGCTTGGGCATGCAGTAAATTAAGTTGTTAATATCTTGTTTATCACGGTGTGGTTGTTGCACGCTGGGGCATGCGGCAAGTTGCTTACTGCACTGGGGCCATATGCGCATGTTAATTACATGATTTATATGCACACACACGCACTTACACACAAACACAAGCATTGCTACTGATTTATGAAATTAATTTAAAATGGATTTAAGCAGACCGCTTTTGCCCGCCTGCTGTGCGTTTAAAAAAAAATGTATATGTTGCATACCCCAAAGGGGCCGGCTTATTGAACACAACGAATTACAATTATTAGCAGCAGCAAAACAGGCACAACACATAAATAAACATCGCAGGCAATGTTAATCAAATTAACAAGCACACACACACAAAGACACACACACACACAGTCACTTGCCTTGGCAACTTTTATCTCATTTTATTGAGGCGTAGTTTGTCTGCCTCTTCAACTCGTTACGGCCAACTCATTATAACAGTTGTATTAGCAGACACTGCTCACAATACACTATGCAAAAATGAGAGCACAAAAATAATGTTGCACTTAAATCAATTTGAAATGTTATTGAGCTTTGAGCAAGAACAAAAATGAATTGAACAAAATTCATATTTAAAGAAATTGTTTGCTAATTGGAATCAGAATATCAAAATCGTAGTCTGATTAGAAAATCAAAATTCTTACATATTAGAATCGAAAGCGGAAATAATATTAATTTATATTCAACATCCTTTTTTTGTAATTTTAAACAAATTAATATTATACCAAATCAAAATTAAAGAAAATTTATTTGAAAATCAACTTCAAACTCAAGTTATAATTTATTCAAGTGTAGTCACGATTTTATTCACACTTTCGCTGCTTGAATTACTTTATTAAGCTAATTAAATGCGCCACTTGTAGGCAAAATGTTGCGCAGCCTGCAAAACTAAGCAAATAAAAAAATGAGTAAAAAAAAGAAACAATTAATGGAATTAGTAAAAGTGTTTTTGGCATAAGTTGCAGGAGTTTTCAAGTACACTCGTCGGTTAAGCTAATTAATGTTGGCAGTCAGTGCTCAGGAGCTGTGGAATGTGGAATGAAAAGCTGCCACACTTGCCACATGCACAGTTCAATGGAACGCATATTGCAGCTGCATTTTTGATTGAGCCAGACAACATACATCATAAAATGTGCTCATTGCGGCTAGTTATAAACCCTAGCAGCAGCAGTAGTGGCAGCAACAGCAGTGGCAGTGGCAGTTGCACCACTGCTGCACCACCTTAACCCACTGCTGATAAAAACAATGTGCGACGATGCGTTTTCACAACGCTTATGGCACTCACCAGATACCGCAACCTAAATGCAACTGAGGTACGAAAACATATATATATACATATAACTGGCAGATTATGTCTGCACTATGCAATCCCCAACTGTCAGCCAGCTTTTATTTCTACTACTCTGGCAACGGGGGCAACATCGGCAACAACGAAAGCCGCAAAAGCGCAGACAAAGTAAGAAGTTTATGCTCCTGTTCTGTATACCCTGTGGCATATTGAAAATTGCATTAAAATCGGGTGTTTTGCATTTCGTGAACTGGAGGATATCATAAAAAATAAAGCATATTTAAGTCTTCAATTTTTAAATATATTTAATAACTATTTTTTAAAGTCTCTCAAAGTAGCTTTTTGTTCACATCAATTAGCAATTTTTAGCTGATTGCGAAATAATATTGAGCAATTTGTAGTAATAATAAAATGTTAGATTTTTAAGAGGCAGAATTAAGTGATATACCAATAATATATATTTATACATAAAATTCGAAGTGAATATAGGATATGAGTTAGTCAGGGAGTGGCAAGTGTCAGATTTTTACATGGTTTTGTTTTATACAAAAATTCCAGACTACCTTTTCATTATTTACACATGAGGGCAGATGTGTGTACAGGTGCGGAATGTGAAAGCAACGGGACGACAAGTGAAAAACTCCATAACTAACTATCAGTGAAATTCAAAGAAAAACATTTGAAATATTTTTATGAAATTTCACAATTGTAATTCCAAATACAATTAAATAAATAATAAAAACTTAAACAATTTAACAACATATTTTCTAAGTAAAAAAATATCTAAAAGAAATATGGATATAAACAAATTTGTTATATAAAAGGCCAAACTTATCGGTCGATTCAGCCACTGTGTTTATTTTCTGTTCATGTAACTGAAAATATTCCATTTGACACGCAGAAAAGCCGAGGTTTATTAAAAAAAAAGATTGCCTCCGGCTTAGGCTGGGACATGCCTTGGCTTATGTATTTTGTGATATTTTATTTGTCATAAATATATGTGTCTTTTACTTAAATCATATTGAATGAAACAATATTGAATAAAGATGAAAAATTCTATTTTTTTTAGTATTAAAGGGAAGTTGAATTTAGGATGTTCAATTGGTGTCAAAAGAGGAGCTTGTTTAAGTTTATCAAAGTCTTTTCCTATTCCCTGTATATAATTGTCTTATTTGCTATTGGTTGTCTTTAAAATGGCAACATATTTTATACCTTCTTGTAAAAATATTTTGTAATCTTTAATACAGCCTGGTATTATTTTTGCACTTGTATGCTGCTTATTTAATTTACCTTTTAACGCTTTCAAAAGCCACAGAAAAATTTATAAACTTTAGCGGGGCCAAAACTGTATAAAACATAAACTTTTGGCTTAAATGCGAGAGTGTAAAAGGTTCACAGATAAGCCAGAAGCTATGCACATTTAAGCCACACACTCCACAACATATACACACACGCACACAGGCACACACACACACACACACCTGCGGCACGAACTGCATGCATTGAAATATATTTCGCTTAAAGAAAAGAAAATGAAAACAATTTTTGCAGCGTGCAGTAAAAAAAAGAGAGAAAAGCGAAACAACACCAACAACAAAAAGTGGCAGTTACAGTGTACCTTGGTTAATCCTATTGATTTTGATTTGCATACAAATTAGAATGTGCAAGGTAGAGCTTCCGGTTAGGACCACAACAACAACAACAACAACAGCAACAACTATTCCAGAACAGAACTTCTCTGTCTGCAATATGCCAAAAGGATTTTCAGCTAAAAGCTTGAGAGACTCGAGAGGCAAAAATGTGTTTAACATGTGTATGGACCAATCCCATGGATTATGCTCCAGCATTAAATTTCAATTTAAGCTGCACCAGAAGAAGCTGGCAAAAAGGGGGCATGTGTACACACACACACTCACACACACACACACATGAAGTGCTTGAGAAGCGACAAAGTGCGAATGCCTTCTGAAACAATTAGCATGCCGCCTAATTGTTTGTTGTGGATAGAAAGAGCAGCGGAGTCGAGAGAGTGAGAGGGACAGGGTGGGGATGTGGTGTGGCACAAACTGCATGTGTGTGTGTGTGTGTGGGAGTGTGTGCTCTTGTTGTTGTTTAGCATTTTAATACGGTTTAATGAAAAATAAACAGTGCTGCTGTAGGTGAGTGCTTCAGCTCCTGTTGCTGCCATGAAAAGAAATGTGAAAAATTAAATTTGATGCCGCGCAAATATCTTTTAATATGTTATGATGAGTGTATAGCACGATACGATCAAAAAAATACACAGAAAAACAAACGGTAAGTTTTTAAGGCAATAAATTAATAAATAAAGCAAATTCTGTATTTTTAATTTAAAAAATGTAAATTTATCAAATTGGTAAATTTTCTCGAGAAAACTGAAATTGAAAAAGATTAAATTAATAATTGGTATACAGTAAATATTAGTAAATTGTACTGTAAAGTAACATTTTCAGAATTTGTAGAAATAATTAAATTTTTAAAACCAACAAATTTCAAGGAATAAACAAATTAGCAAAAACAATATGTTTGAACTACTTCTTAATAAAAGGAATTAAGAATAGGAGCCAGTGGCTAACATGGAACATATTTCAATTAGAATTTATGAAAACTTTAATATATTCAGCTCAAGATGTGACACAAGTTGTTCAGCGGAAACAAACATTTTCTTTTTGTGCATTCTTCAGGCTCAACCATATTTGGCAAGGACTTTCTGTGCATTCATTCGAATGCGCATTTTAATTTCCCTTAATATTTCATTTGCAAAAGTGTGTGTGTGCGAGAGTGTGTGTGAGTGTATGTGTGTGTGGTGTGTGTGTGTAAGTAAAAGGCATATGGCAAGCCAAAGAGTCGTGCGGTTTGGAATTTTCAATTAAGATTAATTCGCGCATGTTTTGCCAGCAAATTGGGTGTTGGGCGTTGTTTGGGCGACAGTTCACAATCCCCCCGCACCCAAGAAGGCAATCCCCTTCAATCACCCTTCAGTCAGCCAACTCAAAACTCAAACTCAAACACCACGACCAACACTCTGCACGTGGCAGCTGCGGTTTATTCACTCAGTTGCACTCGGGTAGACGCTCGAGCAGCGATGCGTTATGAAGACGTCGACAGCGACGCGATGCGTTGCGACGACCAGGTGAAAAACTTCAGCGCCACAAAATTGTGCCACTTAAGAGGGAGCAACAACAACAGCAGCGGCAACAACAACAACTATATTAAAAGCAACAAATTTGTCGCCGCAGCCAGCAACAAATTACAACAAAATAGACTTTAATCATGGCTTGGCTAACAAAGAGCTGCAAAAAAAAACAGACCAGCAGCTTTACAGTTTTAAAAAAAAATGGCTTGAGTTGACTAGACGAAAGTACTCAACGGGCACATACCCTATAAATAAGTAAGCAGTTAATATAAGAGTCCTGCTTGAACTAAAATAAATTGACGATTTCGTATGCATTATTATTGATATATTCCTACGATGAGGATATAGATTTTGATAGATTTTGAAAAGGCGAGCAAAGTTGTTGATATCGAAATGAAAGAAATGTGTTTTGCCTAAATACTGAAAGTTAAATTTTATACTTCTTATCAACCATTTCATGCATTTTTTTTAAGTATTTCTTTCCAACAAAAGAATAAAAATATATCTCTTCATAATAACAAACATTAAAATTTGTAAACTACTTTTAAATCAGAAAAATCTATGAATATGTCGTAAAATTAAGATGAAAATGTTATTTAATTTGTATACAGCTCTAAAGATGAACACTGATAAAATTAAAAATATAAAAGTGTGCAACAAATGAAGCTCCAAATTTTTTTTAGAAATTATTAATTATAAAAACTAAAAAAATTGTTATATAAATACTTTGTTTTGTATGTTGATAGATTAAACAAAAAATAAACTGGATATTTATGTATATTTTTTAAGCTATTCAATTTTTAGGGTTTTGTAAATTATGAGGAAGATATTTTCAATAGCTTTTATAATCTTTTATATATGAAGGCATTTGGAAGGAATAGATGAACTCCTGCGTACATGACACCCACTGTTTTACCCACATTTAATGGTTAATGGTTAGAGGGTATAATGAGGGTAGCCTAGGTGACTCTGGTGGGATGGTAAAGTAAATGCCAGTGCATTAAGTGGCGCATTTCATCAACATCATCCTTACTACAATTTTCGTCCTTGTCACTTCGTCATCGCAGAGCCAACTGGTGCCTGCCGCTGTCGGATAACTGAACCCTTGACGAGCAGTAAATATTTTTATTCAAGTTAATAATGCTGCACTGCTGCACTAACATTGGCGATCCCCAATCCTCCCCCCCCTGCCACTTGGTTGCTCCAGTGGCCAGTTGGCAGTTGCCATCATTTATTTACCCCTCGTTTGAAGTTTGCTTTTGCTTTTGCTTATGCAGCGCGCCTGTTTACGTGTAAAGTCCTTTTGGCCCCAGCTATTTGCCAGCACTGCGATTCTCAGCTCTTTCTCTATTGCCGTTGTTTACTGTGGTTTTCATCATCCGCACTGTTTGTTCATTAGCCGGGCCAAGGCGAAACACAGCCGCGAAGCCAAATGCAAAGCAAACCAAAGCAAGGCAACGGCTACATTTTTTTTCGCTCGCCGCTTGTTTTATGTGGTCTCAAATAAATTGCCAACCAAACTCAAACCTTCCTCCTCAAAACCCCCTTAACAACCCCCTCTCTCTCTCTCTCTCTGACTGGATTAAACATAAATACTGCTGGGCAGTAGTTGGCCGTGCTGAAAAATTAACTAGTTTGAGACAATAAAGGCGAAAAATGATACCTTGTAAAATTCAAATGTGATTTATGTATTGGATTAATCTTAGAAGTAGAAGCTATTATATATAAAGTTAACTGGAAAAGCAAGTGAGCATGAAATTGTGATTTATCTCCAGGATTAATCTTGGCCATCGGAGACCAGCTTTTATCATTTTGTATACATTTTGAAACTTTATTTGCGTTATGCAAAAGAACAACTTTATGACACAAATACAAAATTAATTTCATGAAAAAATTGAATCCTTTATGTAAAAATATATGAAAAGTGAAAAAAATATCCACAAATGTTTGACTTAATTTTTTGTATTAATTAAATCTTTATGAACTTTAGAAGATTAATTTTTCGGTCTTTAGTTATATTAAGAACAAATGAATGAAATCAATTGAAAAGGAAATTTTAAATTAATTTTTTTTAAATATATTTTTGTTTTTATTTATTTAATATAAATACAGTTTACAAACTTTTATAGTTAACAGTGTGTAAGTTATAAGACTAAACTTAAAGCGCTAGAATAATAAATATTTATTAAAAAAAACATTTAACTTCTTTTCAATACAAATATAATATTCAGCTTTGATTTCATCTAGTGTCATTCATAATTAAACTAAAGAAAAACTCTACTTTTTATATTCTTGCAAAGTTTTTGCTATTTATTGGCAACAGTCTGCGGGGGTTGGGGAGGAAGAGCGACTGAGAATGCTGAGACAGCTATTAATTGATTATTTGCCTTATTTTTACTACTGAATCGGTGATTTAATGATTTTGCAGAAATCCGTTTTAATTTTCAACTAAGTCTAAAATGATTTCACAAAAGAAAAAAAAAATAATGACCATAAACAATTAGACAGAAAATGCAACGTGAGTGAGTTGTGGACGCAATTAATATCAATTTATGTGTTTTTTTTTTTTTTTTTTTTGTGTATTTTTATTATTTTTTTGTACCGTTCATATATCATAATTAGCGCCAGCTCAACTGACTAAGTGGGCAGCGGTTGGGCTTGTAGGTCAGGTCCTCTGTGTGTTAGGGAACAGCTTGTGGGTGTGTGTATGTGTGTTGATTTCATTTTTTCCCAAGAATTTATTTTTTTGTTTTTGTTTTGTTTTTCGTTGTGTTCTTGGCAAAAAGGTGAAACCATAAAATTTACATAGCAGTCACAGTTGAGCACTTTAATGTCTTTGTCTTGGGCTTTTGTTTCAGGCCAATTCTTTTGTGGTTCTCTGCTCTGTCATATTGGGCCTCGTTGTCCCTTTTCTCTTTATTTATTTATTTCTTTTTTTTATTTTTTCTTGAGAGTGGCCTCGTTTGCATAATTTTGTGCTTTGTGCTTTGAGTTTCTTTCCTTTTTGGATGTGAGGGTTTTTTTTTTCTATGTATAATCTGGCAGGGAGTGTTTTAAGTTTGTAGTTAGTTTTGTCTCTAACTTCATAAACTATAGCCATATATTATAGACTTGGCATAACTAGCCAACTATTTACCAAACTATGTAAACTCTTTTAGTTTTTAAGCCAAATTGCTTAAACTTGTTTGCGATGCTTTCAGATAAACTTTGATTTTGCAAGAGCAAACAATAGTCGGCATAAGAATTTTTTTTGCCATCTTATTTCTAGATTTGTCAGCAGCTCAAGTGTGCTAATATTTGGCTCAGTCAAAGAGAGAGACATATAGAGAGAAAGAGATAGGGATAGTTAGATACAAAGGACCAGATTTGACAATTCCCTTTTGGGGGATTTGCTTTTGCATAGCATTGATTAATGTCTTTGATTTATAAGGCGCCGGATCAATAAATGCTAAGCAGCTCTGTTGGAAACACACACAGATGCGTATCTATAATAGCAAACATTTAATTGAAACTATTTGGCAAAAGGATGTGCCAAGGATATGCCAAGGATATGCCATGAATTTGCGCTCAAATGAATTGCACAAACATTGACTACCCCAAACAGCGCCGACAGATGGAAACTGTCTCTCTGCGAGAGGTAAGCGAAACTTTTGATTACGATCTGAAAAGCTAAGCAAGCTCATTTGCAATTTAAACTTGCCCGGTAATAACCTGCATGCCATTGCATAACCACACATAGACAACTGTGTGTGTGCGTGTGTGTGTGTGTGTGCAACTCCCAAGACATTGATGAGGTTATTGTCGCATACGTGAGTGGGTTGCATAAGTAAATAGCCAAACATATATTAAATATATATATATATATATGTATGCATCCACACACACACTCGAACACACACACACATACAAACAATGAAAAGCAATTTGCACTACACTGTGGAAAAAATATACTATTAGCTCATCTAGATAGATATGCATAGATAGAAAAAAGGAACATATTTTCTAAATGAGCTTGAAAAAAATGCACTATATTTCTTAGAACAAGTCAAAAAGCAATAAAAACAATAAGCAAAATGTGCTTATTTAGTATTTAAGTTTAGGTTTTAACTATATTTTTGCTCATTAATTTTTTAAATTCAGCTATAACATACTCATAAATTTTATTAATGAAAGAATGACTATAAGAAAATTATTTGTTGAACGCATTATTTTAATCTGAATATAAATTATTTATTTATCAACTTTAAGACTATATTTTTTTGCTTTGGCTCTTCACAAATATTGTTAAAGGTTATAATATTTAAATCTAAATTAATTAGTTTTCAATGTTTTAGAAATAATAAGAGTAAGTTTTGACTGCAACTAGAAATTGTTAAGATATAAATTACGAATTTTGTTATATTTATTGTATATATTATTTATTTAAGAAATATCAACATTTCTATAATTTGTAAATCAATGAGGTTAACTTTTGAAGATCACACGTTGCATATTCCTAAATGATTTAAGTTCTCAACTTGATAGATCTCTCGATCTACGTTGTTTCAGTCATATCTGTTGAGTAATAAGTGCCCGATTGTTTCTCACTGTGTACCTCTGTCTAAATGCAGTTTGCACCTTGTCTTCCCTCCACCAACAACGAATGTAGTTTCAGGTGCTCCATGCTGCTTTGCATAATTGCTATTATGTTTGTATTAGCTCTAACAGTTTGCTCTCAAGCACGCGTGCACTCACACATAAGCATTGCGCGCACACACACACACGCACACACACACACATGTATGATACATTTTCTACGGATAATAATATTTTCATGAATTTCTAGCAAAATATATTCAATTTTGAAAAGCTCAGCTTGTCAAATAATTTGATTACTAATTGCCAAAATCTTAAATTAAACACAAAAAGCAATCAATTAAACGTTTCAAAATTTTAACTAATGTTTGTACTGCATTTGATTTATGTTTAGTCTAATTGGATTATCTTATTTGAAGTGCATTTTAATTGAACATGGCTTACTTAATTTCGTCCTATTTCCTGTGGTTCTTATTTTTGGTTAATTATGCTATTTTATTTTAATAAAAAACTTAAGTTGGTATAATCAAATAAAAGAAATTCCATGTCTTTGAGTCAATGCCCTATTTCCACAAGACTTCAAATAACTTGTCTTAATTATATGCGAAAAATATGAAAAACGCTGAAATTTGTAGCCAAAATCTGCAGTAAACATTAACTGATGATTTTGATTATTCTTTCAAAACAAAACTTGTTTTTAATTATAGTAAAATCATGGCCCAGTTTATCTTTAGTATTTATTTGACGTTCTTAAGAAACTTATTTAAATTTTATTGTTTATTTATGTGTATAGTTAAAACTTCTATCTTGTAAAAATGTACATTACTTTAATTTGACCGCTGTTTGAGAAAAAACGAAAACCCTTCCGAAATGCACAAACGAAAAGTTGCTTTCAATAAAACTTTCAAGTGTTGTGTGCCCAAATAGTGGTCGAATTAGTAGTAGTCATGTTGGCCAAAAAAAAAACCGTTGGGTTGGCATCAAACTCAGGGCCACCCACTTGGGCACCTGTTTGCCTGTTCAACTGTGCAACATCTGCAGGCCGGGAAACACTTAATGACCGCAATGTGCGCGGCCATTAGTGAAACATATGGCAAGGCAAGGCGGGCATTTCTTTGGGCCAACTTTTTCGCCGGGCCAAATGTAAGTTAATTCTTTGTCTATGGGGGGGTCAACACCCAACTTGTTACCTGACCGATGGGGTAATTGGTCCCCGGAGTGCTGTAGCTACTTAAAGGCTACCAAGTTTTGCGCTTTTTTGTCAGCCATCTAGGCTTATTTATGGCACAAAAGGCGGCGATAAAAAAGGCTAAGCATTTGGTAGCTTATGTAGCGTTAAACTGGCTAACACTAAAAAACTTTCGAATTTTTTTTTTTTGATAGCAAAGAAATTAGCGAAAGTACTAAATTTTATTTGCCATGAAGAAGATTTTGTCGTAAAACGCGTTTCATTTTAAAATTGTGCGCTTAAAGTTCAAAGAGCCCAAATGCTGATCAGATCAAATTACCGGGCTAAAAAGTAAAAGAGATGCCTAGGTGCGTCCATGCGTAAATCCCACGTGTGTGTACCCAAGTGTGTGTTGGGTATTGTGTGTGGGGCCAAGTCAATTTAACGCCCAGAAGGCAGCCAAAGTAGCAGCCCAAATAAAGACGCACTGCGTTCCAGGGATTTCTAGCTCATAAATAGTTAAGCAACCGAAATGAAAGACAAGTCCCGTAACAAGAAGCACAGCAATTGAATATGGCTAACTGAATCTTAAATACACTATCCGAAAATACTATAACTGCCTGTAAATAAATTTATATCTTAATTATGATAAACGATAAACATGACAAAATATTGACAGCATATTAATAATAAAACATAAGTATAATAATTATAACAAAACAAAAATTTGTAAAATTTCTTGGCCTTTGTTTAAGAAACTCAACTTTAATCTGATTCAATTTCTTTCTTTTCTTTTGTGTTTTTAAGCATTATTCAAAAAGCTAAAACATGTTCAACATGGCTTTGCTCAAATAAAACCTAGTTGGAAACTACAAACATTTTCTACTTTTTAGAAAAAAAAAAAACAGAATATTGAGATTAAAAAAATATTATCAAAAAAACTAATAAAAAAGCTTTTTGTGTACAATATTTATACATTTTACTTTCAAGAATAGTTAAGAAAACAAAAAACTTAGTTTTAGGAATAATTTGAAAAAATGTAGATTTTGTAAAGTCATAGAAATTTTTTTCTCATGACCAGAATTTACCTATCGCAACTGTTCAGCAACTGTTCCGACTAGAAACAAACAGACTAAAACAGGCATGAGAATACTCCCCATGGAAGGGTATCCCATAAAGGACAACTACACACAAAGGTGACCCAAACAAAGATCTTTATATACATATATATATATATATACATATATATTTATATGTGAATCCTAAGGTGTGCTGCGTGCTGCTTGCTGTTGTTAACAAAAGGTTCAAACGCATTTTATGGGTTTGTCAATAAAAGCAAAAGCAGAAAATCGCAAGAAAATCAGGCTAAGTGTAAGCATATTGACCTTCATCACAGGACCTGTCCAAAACCCCAGAGGATGGCCAGTAAGAACAGCAGGAGCAGAAGCGGCTGTAAATGCTTAGCTAAGCAGCTGTGCCTCCCAAGTGGCATGCGTGTCCTTATCAGTGGCACGTAAGTAACTGTGTGTTACTTGCCCCCACATTCTGCAACCTGGCTGTTTCCTGGCTGTGATTTAGTGCGCGTTTCATGTGCTTCGATTGCTTTGCAATTAGCGCAACTTCAGCAAATTTTCGTCCTGTGCGTTCTGCTAATGACTTGTTACTCGTTGCTCCTTGGTCCTTGCTCCTTAGTCCTTGCTCCTTGCTGCTGACTGTGAAGCCAATCCATGTGCTCGTTGATTTGTAACAATCTACGACAGTTTTGTAATTGTGTGTGCACAAGTGTCCATGTGTCTATGTGTGTGTGTGTGTGTGTGTGTGTGTGTGTGTGTGTGTGTGTGTGTGTGTGTGCGTGTGTGTGTGCGTGTGTGTGTGCGTGTGTGCGAGTGTACTTTATGTAGCAGCAGGCAGCAGCAATTGCGCTCATAAATTTTTGGTGGACGCTGCACAACGCGGCGCATACTTAATGCGATAGCCAGAAGGCTCTTTTTACATACATATATATGTATATATTTGTACACTGTGCCAAAAATAAGAGTCTCAATTAAATTTCTCAATTTTAATTTAAAAAAAAAATGTAGACTTTAAGCTTAATTTTAGAGTTGAAACTGATAATTAAAAAGCATATCTAAATAATGCCTGAAAAAGTTGTTATGGTTCTTTAAAGAAAAAGTTAGAATTTTTGTAAGCTTTTTTAACAAACAAATAAAAACGAAAAATGCCAAATATAAATAATTCGTTTCGTTTAACAAATACTAAAAACTTGTTTCGATTTCCAATTTGGTTTCATTTTAAATCTAGCAAAAATATTTTTTTGAATAAATTAAGAAAAATATTTTGGGTTCTCACTGGTTTTGCACGCAGAAATTTTAACACGAATATTATATTTTTTTATCCAATTTATTTGTGTCGAAAATATATATTTCGATGGAAGAATATTCATTTTGATTGGAGAAAATTCGTTTCGCTGTTATTTAATTTATTTTTCTTTTACTCGATATAATTTTTTACCCCATTTCTTATGGCTATAAACAAGCAGCAGTATTAACTCAAGAAGTCATTTTTTACTGTACACATATACATATGCATGTGCATGTGTGTATATGTGTGTGTATGTGTATGTGTGTTTGTATGTGTATAAAAGTGTCGGATCCAATTAGTCGTGTTTTCAAGTGGCTTTCACACTCGCAGCTGGCTGCCTTTATGTCTTGTTGTTGTTGTTGTGAGTTGTTTTTGTTGTTGTTGTTGCCACTTGTACGTGCCATTGCAGTCCTTGCATGATGGCCGCCTAACGAGCTAAGCGCCAACACTAATAGCAACAAGAACAACAACAATGGTTATATAGAATGTGGCACAATTGCTGTTGTTGCCTCTGGCATTGCACTGTGCAACGCTGCACAATGCCACACTTGGCGTGTGTCAACACTAAACATTTAAACATTTCAGTTTCTCATTTTGTATTATTTTAATAGTGTCACTTGAAGGGGCAGCACATATAAAATGCAAATGAGGCGCAATGCGAAGGAAATTGGGGTGAAACACACAAACATTTAGACACATTAAAAACATAAGCAAACACACACACAGACACAAACACACGCACAGCACAAAACAAAAGCATCCGAAAAAAAATTGTTTTGACTTTGTTGGCAATAAATAAACAAATATGAAACAACGCCACAGGACCCCTTTTTTATTTTGATAGTCGCTCATTTGGGACCTGCGTGACTGACAAATGCCCAGCGGGCGCAAATTTGAAGCTGTCAACAAATTTTCGAATCTATTTGTGCCTTTTATTCATTTTTATTTACTTCTTTTGTTTTTTTTTTCGGTTTGCCCACTAACATTTACAAATTACTCAAAGCAAAGGTTCAGCAGCAAACGACAAAAACCAAATAAATCATTTTTGAATGAAGCTAAATATTTTCTATGCTTGTTTATTATTAATGATAAATGTGATGGTTTTAAATCTATGTAATTAACTATTACAAGTCGTAAAACAAAAGATATCTGTATTAAAATGAAATGTTTAATAATAATTGATTGTAATAAAAAGACTAATTACATATTTAACAATTTGCTTAAGTCCATTGTTGCTAAAGAGTTTAAATGAATTTTCATATTTATTATTTATTATTTAACAATTATTACTGCTGCTTTACATTTGTGTAATATATATATCTATATACATTTTTACGATAAATATGTACGAATACTAAATATACGAATATGTTATGTAAAATAAATTTATAATTATTTATTATATTTCTTAACAAATATGCTTTAACTCACACTAATATAACATCAATGAAATGCTATATAAAATATGCATATTTTATATATTAATTTAATCTACATTTTATTCTCACTATTAATCTGGGGAAACGAAAGTTATCTGTAATAAAATGAAACAATTAATAATAATTGATTGTAATAAAAATTACATATTTAACAATTAGCTTAAGTCCATTGTTGCTGAAGAGTTTAAATGAATTTCATATTTATTATTTAACAATTATAATTATTATAGCTTGATTCTGTATTTTAATAATTTTTTTATGTAATTAAATATTTGAACAGCTTTTGTCGCTGACTGGTCTGGCACCAATTCACACATTTTTACGATAAATATGATCAAATAGTGTATTTTAAAATGTGAATACGTTATGTAAAATAAATTTACTATTATAATTTTTTTTTTTTTTTTTGATAAATGTGCTTATATCAAAATTGACTACAGTTACTATAATATATAATCTGTGACATGCAATATAAATAAAATGTGTATATATATTTAATATATATATTTAAATATTATTTTACGCATTTTATTCTCAATTAAAATTTAAATTTAATAAGAACAAATTGCAGCAACAGAAAATCACTTCGGCTTTCCCATGCGGCGTATGCGTAATTTGGTTGTTATTCATTAAAGATCGCTCAACAGGAAATACAAAAGGCAAACATTTTTCATATATAAAATAAAAATATTTGTAAAAAGTTGCTGTTTTTGACAAGGCATCCCAGCAGTGACCACATATTGATTACCAGTGCATGGCAGCAATTTTTGCTGCATACTTTTTGGCATGCGCTTAATTACATGGCTGTTACAGGCATGTTGCTGTGTAATCGACAACAGAGCGTGTGTGTGTGTGTGTGTGTGTGACTGCGTGTGCGTGTGTGTGTGTGGCTGTGTGTGCATGTGTGTGTGCAAATTATGCGCGTTAGAAACGAACGTAACACACACACAACATTGTGGCATGTGCAGCAAAAGAACTAAAAAAAAACAACATGTGGGCTCGCATTAATTGAACAATTTTTTAGCGTAACTTTTTTGCTGCTCATTTTCGAGATTATTATCGCCTGGAGGGTTTTAAACATTTTCGCTGCAAAAAAACAAAAAAGAAAAATAAAATGCACTTGCAACGCTAACTAAACGACACTTCGTGACAGCCTTTGCGTGTTTATAATTCACACTTCTGCTTAATGGTGAAATGCAACAAAAAAAAAAATGTATAAATACTAAACTAAACTAAAAAATAAAGTCATTAAGTGTTGAAGGTTTTGGGTCGCTTATCAGCAGGTTACAATTTTGGTTTACCACTCAATGCCGTTAATTACTGCCACATTGCAACACAAGCGAGCGCTGCATGCTTATTAACGGATTCAAATTTTATTATAATGCGACCCGGACACAAATGGCGTAAACAATGGTCTGGCCATAACTAACCCAATTTGGAATGTATATTTGATGAGTTATTAAACACGACTTAAAGTGGGCGTGGGGCATGCCACCATTTTTTTTATGGTGTATGCAACACGCAGAAAACTTGTAGTTATGTTGGAAATAATAATAGTTGTTAAGTTTCATGTTTTATATATAACTTTTTACATGAGACCATGATTTTTTTGCAGTCATTTCTAGTGTAAGCAAGAATCGCTTAAATCTTAAATTTGATGAAAATATTTAAACTGGTTTATTGCTTAACTGGTGAATGTTGATTGGAAAATTGATACCACAGATGGTGTTTGGAGTTACTTGAGTGTTGGCCTTTCAAGTCCTCTTCCAGGTAGGTAATTGTTATATGCAATGTTTCCAGCAAGTGAGTTTAAATTGTGTTAAATTTGAGGTTTCTCAAGGTGTCTGCTTGGGTTCGAAATTAATTAAGGACTCATTATGCAGCATTATTCCTGATTATTGCATTAAGTTTCAGTTTGAACTCTCTCTTGATGTGTGAATGAACAGACACCTACTAAATTGTAAAGCCTTAAGTAAATTTGAAGAGCATCTTAAATATTTAAAGTTTTAATGTTATTTCACTTTAATATTTGTGGCTTTTAAAAGTAAATTATAAGTCAAGAATTAATCTTAAAATCGTGTAACTTTAGAAGATATATAAATTGCAACTAGCTTATATAACAACAATTGTTTTTATGTGTTGATATATTTATTTTATGTATTAAATATTAAATTTATTACATATTAATTGATTTATTTAATAAATTATTAAAAATAAAGCCATGCAGTGCTAAAATATATAAAATAAAATTTAAAACATTTCGCACTTAATTACTATTATTTATTTATAATTACAAAAACAATTAAAAGTGCGCATTTTTCCATCCTATATTCCAAGTGTATGTCACAGCTAAAGAATACAGCCAATTTTGCCCAGTGTATGCACATATGATAATGTATTATTGAATCATTATAAAGTAAGACAAGTGTCGATGCTGCAAAATAGCCGGCAGAAACATATTCGAGTGTTGCAAGCAAAATTTTACATCATCTACAACTAACCTCAGACCATTATTGTAGTAAATAATTGAATATTGCTGCAACGTGCGGCCAAAACTTGTGCACCAAATGTGCTGTGGCTGCTGCTGCAGTTTGTGTTGCTGCTGTTGCTGGTGATTTAATTGCTGTTGCTGCTGCTGTTGTTGTTGCTGTTGTTGCTGTTGCTGTTGCTATGACTGTTGCTGTTGCCGCTGTTGCGGCGTAGGCAACATCAAAATACAATTGACTTTTCGCTATATAGCAACTTTGAGGTTTTTGTCATTGCAACTGGTGTTGAGTATGTTGATTACACAGCAACTTCAACACATTCGCACTCAGAGAAAGTTGCTCCTCTAAAATTTAATAAGAGTCGGCGTAAAATTGTTGTGTTTACAAATTTCAAATTTACAATCAATGTTGAATAATATAAAATATATATTATTGATTTTGAAACTGAAAGCTGTTGCTATTTAAACTAATAAATAATTGACTCAAGCTTACTTAATTTTTTATAGGTATTTATTTGAATTGGTGAACATAACAAAAATATTATAATTTTTTTCAACGCCGTTCGGAATAATTATGAGAAAGTTAAGAAAACCAGCTAAATATAAAATAGAGTCTAAGATTTAAGATAATTTTTTAGAACATTTTATTTAAAGTAGACAAAAGACTAAAAAACATAAAAAATAATTTGATAAGTTTAAGTTTTAACTAAAATAATCACTATTAACTTAAATTAAAATAGTTTTAAGTTTGGGAAATTATTAAAAATTGAACTTCTAGATAATCTAGAATATAGATATTATTTTTTTTTTGCTCTTATTATCAAATGATATTAATGAATGATAAAATGAATGAATGAATACAAATGAATACCTATTCATAATTTCGCTCAGTGCATTTTTTGAAGAGCCTGTCTGCAGTTCCGTTGCAGCATTCTCGACAATTTTGGGTATGGTTGTATGCTGCCGCCACTTGCTGTGGCAACATCAGTTGTTTTAGTTGCTGTTGTTGCCACTGTTGTTGTCTTTAAATTGCGAACTTTGCCAGTGACTTCTGTTGCGGTGCCTGTCGCGACAGTGCACCACCAGACCACTTTGGATTAATTTAGCTGATGCAACACGCACAACGCACACACACACACACACACACACACTCACACACACACAGATGCATATATCGTATGCTGGTGCAGAAAAAGTTTTCATTTATTGTAGTTTTCTCAAGTTGAGATCCGTTCGCAGCTCGACAATTGGCATTTTAGCCGGAACAGAATGAAGCCATTTACTCTTGCCACAGTTGGCGTGCCACATATAATCTTTATGCAGTACCATAGCCAATTTACTTGGCCAAAAGTCATAAAGCTTCTATACGCTTGGCCTTGCAACCATAATCGTTATTTATGTGCGCGCGTGAAATGTATAAAAATGCTTTTCTTAACATACCATAAAATTCAATAATGATGGCAAAACAACAAAGGGGAAGACGGAATATTTGTCAATGAAAGAACTGAATATTGGATACCCTAGTCAGAAGAACTTGCTCTCATATAAATTATTCAAATATATATAAAATAAAAAAAATATTAAATATATATTCAAGGGTTGCATAATAAGTTATTTAGATACATAACTTGGCTAAGTAAGCCTAGTAAATTATTCTATGTAGAATATATGTCTAAAGCGACTGGTTTAACCGATTTTCCATATTTTCAAATTGTTTGAGTATCTAAATGTACATTTATTTATTAACAATATATTTTCATTGTTATCTTTAAATATATTTAAAGCAGTCTGTGACTGACTTAATATATATCTAGACTCGATGGACTTGCGATGCGGTTTCTGGTAAGATGGATACTTACAATGAAATAATAAAATATTAAGATTTGAAATATATTATCTCTACATTTTGGAACTACATTAATAGCCATATTTATAAGTAGATATTTAATTATATAATTCCTCTTACGACTGCCTAATAATATTCTCCTTAAGGGTATACAAAAACTCAAAGAAAGCTTTGCCAAAATTTATAACTGTGCTTAACAATGCGTATGTGTAATTTTTTTGTGTTCCTGTTGTTATGCAATAACCCGTTTTGCCCAATGATTGTTTTTAGTGTTTAAAAAAAAAAACTGTACCCAAAAAAGTAAAAAAAAAAAATTAAATAAAAACCGCTTTGGGTTAAATTGCCACGCACACAGCTTAGGGAGCTGATATTTTTGTTGTTGTTGTTGTTATTCCTGCTATTATTCTCGTTTAGTAACATTTATCGCCATTTTGACACACGCACACACACAACCACACACACACATGTGGACACATGTGCGCAGACGGGCAACACATGCTTCCCAGCAATTTTCACATTATTTTGTAAACAATTTTAAGTTGAATGGAAAATGTTTATGTTGCTGCTGCTGCTGCTGCTGCTGCTGCGGTTGTTGCTGTTGTTGTTGCTGATGTTGTTGTTGTTGCTACCCCGCTGCTCATCGCTTGCTGCACCCTATTTAACTTTTTATTATTCTCGGGTTATTTTTTTGCTTAGCGCTTTTGCTGCTTATGTGCCACATGTGTGTGTGGTGTGTGTGTGTGTGTGTGTGTGTGTGAGTGCATGTATTTTCTTTTGTGTTTAAGTTTTGCGTATGCGCTATTAAATTTATTTAACTTAAGCGGATAAGTTGAGAAAAAGCTGCATCCTTTTGCCAAAAAAAACATGACTCGTATTTAAATGACAAAATTTATTAAAAATGTATACAAGAATTGGAGTTGGGGGACCCCATTAAAGTAAATATATATAATATATATATTATTGCCTGAAACAAAAAGTTTTAATCTTCAAACAAGATTAACTATTCAATAAAAGCATAATTTATATAAAATATATACATATATCAAAGTCTTAACTCTGAATAATTTGTCAAATTTATATTAAGAATATAATTTTATTAATCACATTATGAGTCTTAAATAAGATTTAAACTTGCAACAATAATGAAATTTAAAATTCATTCAAATTTCAATGCTTACAAAATGCACTTTAATTAGTGCATAATTTTAAATTCGATAATTTGCCAATGCATATTTAAATATTGTGCTGAAAAAAACCTAAAATAATTGCCAAATGGCAAAATAAATTCAAATCTAATATGCGAATGGAATTAGCCAAAAATTTGCAACTGAATTTAACGCTTGATTGGATAACAAATGCAAATGCAATGAAATTGCATAGATTACTCTCAAATAATGGATAGAAATTTACGACCAAACAGATAAATTGTTGTCAGCTAATTATGCACAGTTGTTGGTAGTCAAATTTCGAATCGAATCGAAGCATCAGCTAGTTTTAACCGATGTTCAGGCACTCAATTATTGCCGTTTGCAGCACTTGTTTCGCTTCATGTCAACACCTTGACAAAAACTTTGCTTTCAAGTGCAGCACCTCGCAAGCAAACGAGGCAGCTTGTGTACTTCAGTGGCAGTACACAGCAAGGAAAAATTATATTAAATCAAAAAGAACAGAAGAAAAAATGAATAAAAAATGAATTGTTGTAAAATTACACTTATAAAAAGAACTTTCCATTATTTCAGATGGTACATTTTCTTTCCATTTTTCTTCACATTTTATAATACAGTTTTTTTCGCTGAGTGTACTCAGCACATTCAGTTTCTTCAATGCGTGTCAACCGAAAATGTTCTTTGCCCTTTTTTTGGCCAGCACGCGCTTAAATGAAAAACGTGCTACAGCAGTTAGCCAAGTTAGTTGCCAGAGTCATGTCCTACTACTACCTGTTACCTAGTATACGGTATTCCTGAGTTAGCCCCTTGCCAAAGACTCTGGCAATCATGATTGACATGCAGAGTGCACACAACCCCTGCTCAAGTTGCCTTTGTTTGCAATTCATTTCGTTTGCATGTGGCCAAAAAAAAGAAGGTTAAATAAAAAACTTGCAATTCTCTTTTGGTTGAGTGCAACGAAACTAATTTAAAAGTTTGAATAATGTCAACGACAGATTTAAATTAATAGAACACAATTGTTGCCACAGAGGATTTACATTTATTTATTTAGCACACTTAATCAATTGGGTATATTTAAAAAAAATTAATTATGAAATAAATATCTACATAAATAATCAAAAAAAAATTATAAATTTTCTTTCAATTTAATTTATAAAATACATATACATATTAATAATTAACTGCTTAAAACATTATATATAACGCCGAGTTTTTCTTAGTCTGTTATTTATAGTAAATAATATAATTTTATGTACTTTTTGTATATTTTAATTTAATCATTTATGGTAGAAAAGTCAGGCGCGAATTAAACGAACAATAAATTAATGAAATTAAATCAATATTAATAATCTGAGTTTCACTTGTTGTGCCCCCTCATAATTAAATAAATAAATAATTTTATTGAATATTAATTAATTGTGTCGACATAAATATGTAAATCGAAATGCAATGATAAGCTGAAAAACTTGGTCAAGTTGAAATTATTAAAATTTCATGATAACATATTAAGTTTAACTGTTTTTGCATAAGAAGAAACTTCGCTCGTGTTGAGTATTTAGTGTTTATCCTCAGAATTCAATTAAGAACTTTTGCGCCTGCCACAGACAGGCTACAAAACTCTCCAAATTGCTCGACTAACGAGAACTTTTGAGAACTTCAGGCTTGTTCGATATTTTGTTGCCTCTCGTCCACCATTGGACGAGATTGGAGGGGAATGTAAATGGTCACTGGTAACTGGCAACTCATATTGAAGAACAGCCTGCACAAGAACTCGAATACAACTCTACTTATGGCCAACGAATTTAAGGACAAGTTTATTGCACAAATTAACAATGACACATTAATCATACGCCTTGTGCGCCCAGCTCCCCGATTGCGTTATCCTATGACATGACTGGGAATTTTAAATTCATTCAGGTATGTCTTCGTCAAACATTTTTGTCATACACAAAGCGAAAACTGTATAGAAATAGAGAGACAGAGGTAGACTAGGAGATACACTGTAGAAAAATTTAAAAAAATCTTACAGATTGCAGATAAATAAGCAGACTTTATAAGTTGCTTTCTTATTGGCATAAACTATAATTATGGAATTTATAAAAATCAGGAAATCATCGATTGGACAACTTGTATAATAAATTTATGCGGCTGGGTTCAATAATTTATAATTTTAAAATACACAAAAAATAAATCTAAATTAAAAAATATATTTAAATTAACAAAAAAATACAATACCAAACAATAAGCAAGAAATAATATTTAATTATAGAAATTCTGCTCAAACTTAATTTTAAGTACATTATTCTACACTATATTTTAAGCTAAATAATTGGACTAATTTTTTAACTTGAATTAAATATGAATATAGCTGATATTAGTTAAACTTTTTCTCTGTGTAGCATCAGCTTTTCAGACTTGACTTTATTCCGCTCCAGCTCATCTCTATGCTAACTTTTAGCAGTAGTCAAACTGCCAACTCCCAACTCCCAACTCTCTGCCTTCGCTTGTCAGCTTTTGTTTTAGGTTTGGCTTTAACTTTAGCTTCAAAACTCAACTCAACTCAACTCGAGTTGTCATTTTTGCATGCGCTGTGCAAGCAGAGTTTTTCCTTTTTTTCTTTTGTTTTTTTTTTGTGAATTATTGGCAGAATAAAAACGTTGACAGCCAAGTGCGTGACTTTGTGCTGGGAAAATTGCATTTTATTTTTTCATGGGCTGCCGTCTGCCATGTCAGCCATCTATGTGGATGGATGAATGAGGCTTTCCAAGCGAATTGCTGTCCATTCAATCAGCATTTCAAGCATTTGAAGTGACAATCATAATGCAGATATTGCCAATGCAATTGCAATGGGGAATTTGCGTTTGCGTATCGTTCGTTCGTTGCATCAATTCCAATTGACAGAGGTGGCAGTCACACACACACACACATACACGCACACGCACACACACTCAAAGACATACCTTTGTCAATATTTCTCTATCCTCAGGGCAACCCACACACAATGCAATTGGCATTAAGATTGCCGTTATATGGCATGTAATTGACTCACAGCACTTCGCGCTGTTTAACTAAAATACTTACTTACTTAGAAGACCAACGAAGCGGGGCCAAGGACTATGGACTGTGTGGGGTCTGGACAACACCTGGCCACAAGGCTCCACGCAATGACAGCAATAATAAGGTGACTCTGCTGAAAGTTAGAGAAAAGTTTGTAAAGCTTTTAATTAAATTAATTAAATATAAAAAAATTGACATAATAATACATTTTAGGGAAATTATGAGTCGCTCTTGATTTTTAAGTGGGAAAACATAAAAGCTTAAATTATATTTAGTTGTAGTGTATATAAAATGATGTGGCACTAATTAAATATGTATTTAATTGGCTTCAGGTCAAAATGACAACTTATACTGCAAATTTTTTGGGTTGAATTATGTTAAATGTTAAAATTAAAAAAAAAGCCATTAATAAAAAATCTTTTAAAACTTGTATCACAGATTCAGAATACGTTATGAAATGTTAGCATAAAAAGCATCATAATAAAAATATAGCAAATTTTATTCATTGATTTAAATTATAATTAAGTACATTCAAGCTAAAAATTTATATATATTTAAATATATATATTTTTTTAAGGTTGTCAGCAATAATAAAATAAGTTACTGAATACTTTGGTGTCAAATACTATAATCTATTATACAAATAGTGTTCTTTATTTATTATTTTTTTTAAATATTTCCTAGAGACATGTTACATTATCTCAACTTTTCGCTTCATGACAAAAAATTCTGAATAATATTTTTGCTCTTTAGCAACTATAAAACTTTTTGTTTATATTCAAATGATTAGCTGAACAATTTATGAAATTTACCCAAAACTGTCATTCATCAATTGTTCACAAAAACTGTACCTGACATTAAATTGGCCTAAATTGCACTCAATGCCTGAGTGCCCCCAATGGAGTGTTGCATCTCGCTTCAACAGGCAAGAACTTTATGTCCAAAAGCCGCAGCCCACACAAGAGAAACGAAGAGAAGAGAAGAGAATGAAAAGAGGAGAAGAGCTGACAGCTCAAATTGCACGTAGCTCGTATTTCTATTTTCTATTTTCGTTTTTTTCTTTTTTCTTTCTATTTTCTTGCTTTTACTTTATGCAGCGAACTTCTTCTTCTTGTTTTTTTTGTTCTTTTTTGTATCTTCATTCACCTATAGTGTGGAGCAGCCGCAGCCTTTGTGAAATTTTGTGCTCTCGACGCTGTTTATTATTTGCTCTGACCACATTTTTCTAGTTTTTGCACGTTTCTACTTTATTACCGTACACATTTCTCCCCCTCCCTCCCCCTCTCGCAAATGCTTTCATTTTATGTGCTGACCGATGAGAAAGAAGAAAACAGCAAAGGCGAAAGATACACTCGAACTACATCAGACACAAACAAACTGCGGTCGGAATGGACAAGCGCCTAAGTTCACTCTCTGTCCCTCCGTCTTCCCCTCTGTCCGTCCGTCTGTCTGTCTGTCTGTTTGTCCGTCTGTCTCTCCATATATGTCTATACATGTCCTTTGTGGTGGTCTCCTTGGCTGCCCTGTGCAATTTCTAATTTCGAGGGCATTTACAGCAAAATACAATAAAAATAACGTAATGTTTGTTCGCCCAAAGGAACCACACCAAAATGCCGATACGACATAGATAACTTAACAACTTAATGGCAGGCCGCAACCAGAGCAACTTTATAAGAGATGTGTGTCTGAGTCTGGGTCAGATGAGTAAACAGAACATAAAAACAGGACCTTGGCAGGCCACACACAAAAACTTATACACAGCAAGGCACACACACACACAAACACACACACAACAAAAATCAGACAACAACACTTTGCTGCACATAAATCAATTTGCCAAGGAGCGATAAGGATGTGTTAGAGATGAGGAAGAGGCGGGGGGTGGATTAAATGTCAGTAGGGGTAGCTTACTTATGTCAGCACAAAACACAAAAGTCACACACACACACTCACACACATTAAGACGTGCATTAGCTGCATATTTACCAAAGATCAACAAGAACAACAGCCTATACCAAATCCAGCCTTAAAACTAAATCCCTACACTGGGAGATATATGCATTGACTACTCGACTACAGTTGGAAACTTTGTCAACATCTTAGCTTAGATCGTACATTTTATATTACTGAATCTTATTCTCATTTTAATTATAATACCTATCTTAAGAGTGTTTATGCTTAAATTATGTTCGATTGTTTTAATTATTAAAATTTATGATTTTTCTTCTTAAATAAGAAACTTTATTACTTGAATTTATTTATGCAGGTCTCAGTTTCTGTTTCAAAATATTGTATTTTCTTCTCAAGTATAGAACATGATTATTTAGAGCACGGCTCAGGTGATCCTATAACAAAGGAGGGAACTGCTTAATTGAATACCGATAATTCATATTTAAAATAAAGATTTTTCTGCTTTTCATTTTTTTAATTTAACTTTAATTGAAATAATGCTTTTCTTCTTTAAAAAAAAAAACTTTTTTACTTAGTTCTCAGTTTAGCTACTCGAGTTCTGTATTATTCCAGATATCATCATATTTCGCTTGAAACTAGAATTAAGGTTCTTAAACACATACCAAAAATGCTTAATTTAAGTTTTCCTTACATATTTCCAGAACTTGTAAATCAGGAATTCCTTTTGAATATTTGGAAGCTTAAAGAAAAAGAAAGAAAATCAAATTTTAACTAAAATTCCAGCATGGGACATTGAAAATCAAATTTCAGTTAAGCTCAGCTTATACCAAAGTTTAGTGTTTCTCTCAGTGTACGAAGACAGCAGCCTCTTATGCTGCACAATGCGTGCATTTGCAAGTCAAGTTCTTAGCCAAGTGCAGCAACAGTGGCAAATGCAGCCAAACAAAACTTGGTCAAGTGTAAGCCTTACGGCTTAAGCACTCAAAGACCGAAAAAAAAACTTACACGACAATTGGCAACAGCAGTTAGCCAGCTGCTGCTAGTGGTGGCTTATAAGCCATTTGGCTTTCACAGTTCGGTCAGAAGTCGCCGTAATGCATCCTGCCTGCAAATCAATGTCCTTGTTCCTGCTGTGGTTGTTGTTGTCGTCGATGGTTGTTGTTGTTCTTGTTGTTGTTGTTGTTGTGGATGGGCGGATTAAAACGAGGGTTGACTGAATATTTTTAGTGAAAACTTCTTTGTGGTGTCGTGATTTATGAGCTTTTCAACTTTGCCGCGTTATCAGCACAAAACTTTTGTTACCTTCATTTCGTGTGTACACTGTCCAAAACAACCACTGCTCTAAAAGTAAGTAAAATCTAAGCAGAACATTCAAAGTTTGAATTTTTAAATACCAAGTAAAATTTATACTTAAATATTCTTAATCAAGCAAAATCAGTTTGATTTCTTAAATACAACTTACGTACACTAAATTCAATATTTTTAAATTTAAAAAATTATTTTTTATATAAATTGTTCTACTGCCTTCAAATTTATTTATTTATTCATTTTTGGCCAAGTGTAGTCTCGCATAGAAAGGGCCTATTGGTGTTCTGGCTTATACTCGCATCTGCATTTGGCAAAATAGGGCTTAAATGTCCGCACACACACACTCACACACGCACACACAAGGACAAGCGATGTGTTCGGGGCACATTTAAAACTTTACATACAACAAAATTTTCACAAAACATTTTATCGTGTTACGCTTTCAACTGCCCATAAAAATGCATGCATAACCCGTCTTCCCCCACAGCCCTTCGATGCGCCTGCCCCCAAGCTGAGGTTGACAAGCAGCGCGCCCACAACATCAAATTTGGGCGGTAAGTGGAAAATGGGGGGTCCGCAAAAATAATGCCCCATTTCAGCGCTGAAATCGGCCAACAAAGCAAAACAGCTAAAGCTGATGTTGATATAGCGCCTGCTGGCACAGCGAAGAAACAACCAGAGTATAATATATATATATATATATATATACATATATATATAATATGTGTTTTCACCCTTTTCATTCTTTGACAGCCCTCTGCCCTCTGACCTGATAAATGTTCATTGGTTTTTAATTTAAAATCGAAGCACAAACTGCTTGCATTGTCTTTCTTGTTATTGGGTTCAAACTCAAAACACAGAACATGCACTTAGAAATTCAGGTTAAAACTAAAAGAAAATAATAATAATAAAGAAAATAAACCGCAGTTCAAGTTAAACAATGGGGGAAACAATCTTTAGAATCGCATTAAACTGTGTATTGCAAATCGAGTGGAAGAACTTTTTAGTTTGTGTATCTAGTTGATATAGAAAAAATATATTTACTACGAATGAAAACTTAATTTATTGAGAAAAAAAAAATATCTCTAAAAGAGTAATAATAAATTAAACATATTCTAAAAAATTATTATAGAAAAACAAAATTATGCATAATTTAAAATTGAATGAATATACTCCAAAAAAGTTTTTTAAAACTTCTTGATTATTTTGTACTGTCAAACAGATTCTTGTTCTTTTAAATCAGATCGGACAAATAAACTCAGATTAATAAAGTTAAATTTCCATATTAAGCATACTCAAAAAAAAAATTTTAATTCTGGATTCAGAGCATTTTTACTTCTTCTAACTATCAATAAGACACTTATTAAAAGATGTATGAAACACGTATAGGGTGTAGTCAACACGATGAGACGACGTTTAGGATCGAACTAATTTGCTCTGACGAGCTTTCCTTTATTTATACTAAAATCTTAAATCTAAGTACATGGCGTCGCCTACTACGACTCCATGTGTTGTAATGTGAATTTATTTGGTATAGGCGAGGCTTTGTGTTTTCTGCGTCGCATGTTCAAACTTGAACAAAAGATAAATCACATTTCATGGGGCTGAATACAAAATAGAAAAAACTAAAATGAAAAGGGATTAGTTAAGTGGTTGGATATAAAAGTATTTAAAACACCATTAAAGTTTAAAGATTATTAAAAGTAAACAAAACTAACTCCAACAAAACTAATTTAAGGTTTTTGCTACTCTACAAAAAGTCTGCAACAAATACAGTCAAATATAAATGTGGAACATATAATTTTCCAATGTAATGTAAATGTATTTTCCTATCAATTTCCATATCTAAAATATAATCCGCTTAAAACATCGATATGGTTTCAGCTTGTGCACTGGCCATAAAGTTATTAGAAAATTTGTATCGAAATGAAATCAATTTTAAAGCACATAAGCGAAATTCAAAATGTTTTTATTGCGACGTAAAATAATAGTAAAATTTGCAAACACAATTACCAAGTTAAATATTGCATGCACTGCAATAAATAAAATATCAAATTAACACCAACAACAATACACTGACACACGCACACACACACATACACACTCGCACACACATTTGCTGTCGGAGGCCGCAAACATTTGTTGAACAAATGCTCGAAGGCAAAAACAAATGTGGTCACATGGCGATACAAGAGCCAAATAATTGCAATATTCATGACAATTGAAAACAAACTCAGACACACACACAAACACACAAATAGTACTTGACACACACAGAGACAATGGGAAACAAAATTTGCATATCCTTTGCAAGAACCAAAAATGATATTTGGCCAAGTCAAGCGTTCATAAAAAGAGAAACTTTATGCATACAATATTTAATTTCATGCTTTATCAAATTTTTGCAATATTTACTCAAACACACCACACACACACACACACACACATATGCATAGACTCTCATGCATATGTATTAAATATTTATGCATTGCGAATAATTGTGGCAAAATTACATTAAGTATTTACAGCTGCATTTTCAAATTTAATTTCAAAATACACTAGTCAATGTGCAAATGCTAATGCAATAAATGCAAATTATTATGCTCAACGTTATCAAATTAGATTTGAAAACCAAATTGCGTATATTGTATTCAAATTTATTTATTTATGAAATTGTTGAGCCATAAATATTCTTCAATTTGTTGTTTTAATATTCATATAAAGCAGTGAAAAGCAGACAAAATAAAAAATAATAGAAGAAAGGTTATAGTCGAGAGAGCTCGACTAGTAGATACCATCTAAGGATCAGCAATGTTATGTAAAGGATCAGAAAGACGTACTTAAATAATTTGTATTTGTTGCTAACATTTATTAGATATGCGTATGAAAAATGAATATTTATAATTCAAACTAGAAAAGTCTTTAGATCTTGTAGACACACAGGCAGACATAAATTAATCGTTTTGATGGTTGTTCTTAGTTAATCAAGATAATATATATTTATAAATATATATATGTACATATATATGAAAGGCTTCCTTTTGCCTATTCATAATTTTATAATTTCATCCCTAATTTATTGGCTACAGGCTATGAAAATTCATTCTTAAAAATAAAAACAAAATTGTCAATCTTGATTTATTATTATATATTGAATACAATCCAATATTTCGATTGACTGCAATAAATTCTCAATAAAATAAAATCATAAAAGAAAACAACAAATTCGATTCTAGAGATTTAAAAGACAAAATTTAAAAACAACAAATTGATTAAAAAGTTTTGAAACTTATTTCACATTTGACCCATATTTGAATAACAAAAATTATATTCTAGATACAAAAAGCATGGCATATTTAAGGCTTTTATAATTCTCTTATACATAGTTGTGGCTGCCAAGTATATGGTCCATTAATGTATTGTATTAATATTCACTCTTTCAAGTTTATGATCTTAAAAATTCATTTATTCTTATTCATATATTTTAGGCTGGTTTTAGTACTTAAATGGTTGCCATAAATGGAAAGCAAAACCATCAAAGCACTTCGATTAGAGCAGCCTTCGATGATGATTGTCAAAATAAATTAGCTAATTCAATGTGCCAGGCAATAAATATTGCTTGGCAACGATACTTTAGTTGGTTCCTTTGCTTAACGGTTTGTTGCCAGCCAAAATTTGATACGGTAAACAACTTTGCGACGGAGCCTTGAAAATGCTTGGCTTTTTTACTTTGCTTTTCTCGGCTCTGCACTGCTTTTGTTTTGCCATCAAAGATAGCTGGTGATATATATTGCCCTTAGTCAGGTGCAAATTGCCAACAATAAATTGTAATTAATGATTTATGAGATGCCTTTTGCTATACCAATTCAAATACACTATAGCCAAGGTGTGAATGCCTTTTACGAGTGTGTGTCGCAAGACTCAAAGAAAAACTTATGATTTTTAAAGCGAAATTAAAGAGAATTAAATTATTTGGTAACTTAAATAAATTGTATACTAGTACTAGTTAGAAAATGTATTTAGTTAAGGCTTATAATTAATTAAAATATTGCCAAAATAGTCGATAATTATGAGTTGTTTGCTGATAGCTGTAAGAGTATTAGGAAACTTGAAGGAAAAAATATTAAATAGATGACACTGATAAGAGTTCAATATCTAATAACTATCGATAACAAAAGATATTAAGAAGGTCCATATATTTAAACAGGTAATATTAAAAGAGTAAAAGTAATTTTATAATATAATATATATAAAATATCAAATATCGAAAAAGTCCAACCATTAAATTAGCTAAAAACCGCAGTAGGATTAAATGAAACGATACTTAAAAAGTCAGAAATAACAAGTATTAATTTAATATGAAACAGAGGAGATGGATAACAATTAACGATACATAAATAACAATCAGCTCATCAAAAAGCGATGACTATGCGTAATTAAAGAGTTTTAAGTATTTTAGCCTTAAAAATAATTATAATTTCTAACAAATATCGATAGACAAATACCAACAAATTCAAAACCCGTAATCGAAGTTACAATCAGACCGATAAATATTATAATCAAGAACAACTTCAACGCAACTTAAGTAAAAGCAAAGTTTTGCCACTGAAGTACAGTAGAGCTAGAGTATCACTGAATTCGACCTGTAATCCACTCCAACTAGACTCGCTCGTCGCTCTTGTCCAGGGGCTAAGAATAATGTTCGCTCCACTACGCATAAATAACACAAATATTTCAATTAAAGGGCGTGATTTCCATGCAACACCGCTGCAAATGCGAAATGGATACCTGCGAGTGTTTGGGGCGCCACATAATGATTAGATTTATGCCACGCCACGCCACGCCAGTTGCTCGTTAAGGTAAGGATAGTATAATATATATATATATATTCAACTATGGGGCGATATTATCAAGCCATTTTGTAAATTAAGTCGTAATTGAGGCAACATTTTTGTTATTGTTGTTGTTATTTGTTGAGTTGAGCGGAGCAAAAGAATCAGCTGACAGCCAAATTTTAAATATGTTGAGCTTTGGAAGCATTTTCGACGTGTTTTAATTAAGGTGCATGCGCAGACTGTGTTTGCTTATTTAATTGCACAATCGGTAAATGCAGCCAAAGTTGATTTCTTCTACTGTGTTTGCCCCAACACGACGAGCTGAAAATATTAACTGGCGCTGCAGGAATTGGGGGGAAATGAGAGGGTTCCCGGGCGAAGCCAACATGAAATTCAATTCGTTTAAGCAAACAAATGGATAGAGTAGCAGCAACAGCAGCAACAGCAGCAACAGCAGCAGCAGCAGCAGAGGCAGCAGACAAATTTGTCCGTTGCTTCGTCGTCGTCGTTGCAACGTTGACAACGTTGCTTGAATGGAGGCTGGCAACAAATTGCAGCCTGCATTTTATATGGCCTGAAATTACAGAATTCTATATGTATATAAAACACAAAAAAAAAAAGAAAATGAAAATGACAAGTATATATCAGAAGAAGAGAAATGCAGAGAGAGGAGACAGCAGCAGACTCAAAGTGAAACAGGAACAGACAGCAGCCAGGCATCAGCTCCGGTCACTGAATGACATGCGACAACGTTGCAACATTCTTCTTCTTGTTGTTGTTGTTGTTGTTGTTGCTGCATAGTTGTCGCTGGCATCATTTTACGTCATTTATCACAATCCTGACATGCCTGACTGAACATAAGAAGTGATGGGGGGGGGGGGGGGGGCAAGCCAACTGCGATATCCTTACGACTGAACGAGACCAGACCAGATCAGCTCGGGCCACAGCAGACGGTCCGGAGCTGGAGCAGAATGTTGATATTTTTATAAACCAACACGACGTATACTTCATATGCTGATGTCCACCAAACTGCAATCAGTGCCGATAATAATGTTGTTTGCGAGAGGGGGGGGGGGGAGGGTTTGGTCAACTCTGATGAGCAAATGCAATTACAACCAATGTCCGTAAATGTCCCGTAAATTGATTTCACTTGACGCGGCCGAGTTAAGCGTTTCACATTCAAGTTGTCCAACAACTGAGAATTGTTTTTTTGCTTAAATGTTTATTAATTACTTACTTACATTCACATTTAAATTGGAGTGCTAAATGTTTACTCATCGCTCTGTTAATTCAATTCAAATTGTCAATCAGGTTGCTTATTCGATTTCAATTTCAATTTCTGTCAGTTATTCTTTTTATCAAAATTCGATTTTAGGGTCCGTGAACATGGAAATTCTAATTTCAAAACCAACACAGCTGTGAATTGTGCTATTGTTATCTTATTGAACTGACAGCAAACATAATTTCATTTTGTTTATTTATACACGACTAATAAATACCCTTTAAGTTAACATTTATGGAATACAATTTGCTAACTTTAAGTTTTGGTAAGTTGCATTTTTAGATTTTTATAGATTTAATTATAATAAAAATAATATTTACATTAAAATAAGAATAACACTATTAAAATTTAAAATATTCATAAAAGTAGAAAGTAAAAATGTTGTAGAAGAAGTTGAAGAAGTAGAAGAATGCTTCAGTCGAGCTCGACTATATAGAAGACTATATCTTAACAATTACGTCTTTTATATATAATGAAAATCTATGTTTTCTATATAAGCATATATTTCCTTTAGCCACAGAATTATGCCACATAAAAGTACGCATTTTCTTTGCGTAAATGGAACCCATTTTTTAGAGGGTATTTAAATGGGCTGTAATGGATATGCGAACCAATGTTTTGGGGGCAAATGGACAAGTTCTACGACTGGCTATGAACCGTGCAATTTATTTATATTCAAATAAACAGAGAAACACATGCAAAAGCGAAACAATTTATGGTTGCTTTACTCCAATTTTGTTTGTTTGTTGCTTTGGAGTCGCTCCCTTTTTTGTGCACACATTCAGCAAAGCTGCTGCTGCAACTGCAACACTGCAACAACAAAAATGCTTTTTAACACAAACTACTGTTATTTGCTGTGTAACAGTAGTACAAACATATACATATAAATATATATATATATACCGAGTATCATAATTGCTGGTAATATAACCAAAAATGCAACTCGACCTTTTTGCCAATGTGTGTGTTTTTGTGTGTGAGTTTGTTTGTTTGTCTGTGCAACAGAGTTATGTGCAATTCCTGCCAACAGTACAAAATTTATTTATCCATGCAATAAGAGCCCCTTTCGGGTGGCGGGTATTACATAATAACAGCCGTATGCTGTTTGCTGCCGGCTCCATGTGGCATTAAATGCATTTGTTTTAACCCATTCGCAATTCCCCCTACCCCCTCCCATCACATTTCCTGCATGTAAGTAAATTTATTACTACATGTTGCAGCTGCAAGCCTCTCGACACTGTCATGTTTATTGGCCACAATCAAAAATCATGTTTTTAGCTTAGAACAAATACAATTCCCAAAAAGCCTTATATTATTATTATTTTGATATTTCAAGTGTTTGTTCAGTATAAACATATATCACAAATGGCTTTTCACAGCTTGTTTATTTTATTATTTTTATTTAGAAACTTAGCCTATCAACTCGTTCTTATTAATTGCCAACACAGAAAATGTGGTTTATTAAGGAAACTTCTCACTACGTATAATAAATAATTCCAATGTTTTACAAACTATATCGATAAAGTTTTAATTAAATTTTTACATATATCTACAAAATTGCTTGATGTTATATGTGGAAGCTTTAAATTTCATTATTTTTATATATTGACAAAATGTAAGAAACATAAAAATATATTTTAATTTGATTAACTAAAAATTTTTAAACAAAAATATTTTCATAGAATTAATAGATCTTATGGGTGCTACATGATATAATATAGTAATATAATAATAACATGTATTATAACATAATCTTGAGGGTTTTTTATTAAGATATGAAAGGTAAAATAAAAGAAAATAAGGTAAGTTTACTTAGCTAAAATTGTTAGAAAAAAAGTTGATTATAAATGAACCTTTTACCCCATCTTTCGGTCGATTGTTACTACGCCAACTATCAGTACAAAACAAACCAATATATACATAAATATATCCGAACTTTAATTTTGATAAATAATGTGAAACTAGTTTGAATAGAAGCAGACGGAGATTGCCAATATCGAGTCGACTAGTGATTATGTGAATATATATGCCTTATAGCCTCAGAGAGCTGTTTAGTTTTACAGAATTAAATTACCTTCTGCAAGTGTTTTCTTAAAGCTCTCTTTTTGTCATTTGTCAAATTTCAGTCATTTAATACATAACTTCAAAAATAACTGTCAAATATCCATTAGTTTATAAGCTATATTCACCATCAAATGATATATATATAATTTTGCAATTTCTGTCACTCGAAGGCTTTGGGACTTTACTTCAGTTTTAGTTAGCCGAGTTTAATGGAAAAAACTTTTGCCATTACTTAAATGCAAATTATGACAGTTTGCATACTAATTGAATTTTCGCTGACCAAGTAAATTGCATTTGTCTAAGTTATGCAGCACAAAATTTAATAGAAATTTGAATATTGCTTGGAAAATATGACATGTAAATTGTTGATGTGAGCATTTTAGTCGATTTACTGCATTGTTGTCCATCTCTTAAATAAAACAACAGCAAAATTCATATAACTGTCAAATGCCTGGCTCCTTAATTAATAACCAACATGTCAGTGCCTTGCAACTGCCAACTTGCAACTTGTAAATTGCAACCTGCAACTCATCTATGTGCATATTAAGGAACACGTTTGAATGTGTTGACTGAATGTACACATAGCGAAAATTTGCAGTATTTGATATGACAACGATTTTATGATGGAAATTCTTAAAAAGCATATAAGATTACTCTAATCGAGTCAGGTCGACTCCAAATATAGCTTTTAAATAAATAATAATTCTGCTGAGATTAGCATGTCTGATTTAAAATTACCACTTGCTTAACCCAATCTTATCCAATCGGAATTAAATTTTATTAAAGAAATCGATTTCTATCGATAATCGCAGAGCAACTTTCGAAGCTCATCATGAGTATATTTGCTTGCTGAGATCTGAGATATTTTCTATTTATCATTACATAGTTTCAGTGTAATATTTTTAAATTTTAAAGTAGCTTTGAGTTTATAAATATTGAGTGGTATTATTAAAAAAAAGTTATAAAATATCCAATATAATTTTTTTTTTTTGTTCAAATCCCATTGATGAAATTCTATTTCAATATTTCTTTAGCTAGTGTTAATTGGTAAGGTCTATGTCTAAACTTCCCACACTTTTGAAGCTATCACGCTTTATCAATTATAAAATACTGAACAGCACTTGAGGATTTCTCTCTGTGTATGAGTACTACACAGCTTGCGCTAAAAGTGCTGGCCCATGGATCGATTAGCACACAGCACAAACCAATTTTGGATTGGAATGCTTCATTAAGCATACTTTCACATGCATTCAACAAAACTAGGAGTGAGTGAGAGACAAAGAGAGACTGAGAGGAGGAGGAGGTGGAGGTGGAGGTGGAGGAGTGGCACATTCCTGCAAAACCTGCACAGGCAACTAAGCTTGTTAGACATGTCAATCATCAGCCGTGTGTTTACAAAGAGTTGTAGGCCTCCAGTTTCCAATGTCCTTGTCCGATATCTGGTTCGACATGGAGCTTAATTAAAGCTTGTGCTGCCAGCTTACAATTTGAGCTGCAATTGCGACTTTGGTTCAAATCATTAAATTCAGCCTGGCGGTCATATGACCTCAAGTATGGCTTTAATTTTAGACGATGTACACTCTTGGCCTGGCCCAAAACTCGCCCATCTGCCGGCCGGGCAGTAAGCAGTCAGTCGTAGGCAGCGTTGTCTGCTCTTTGCTGAGCTTTTTAATTTTAATGAGATCTCACTGGCAGCCTGCTGGGCTATGTGCTCTGTGCTGTCCTACCCTGTGCTGCCTTGTCCTCTCCTGACACGGCCAGAATCCGTTGTTAGCCACGCCTTGCCACTAATTGAGGCAGCTGAGAATGTTTTTGCGCTGACTTGGCTCGCCCAGCCTGACAATTTTAATTACAAAAATATGCATATTTAAAGATTTAAACGAACTGCGAACAATGCACGGTTCCAACTTAAACAAGTTAGAAAAGTCAAGTCGAAAGCGCTCGACTAACAGATGCTCTGAAATTATTATTATTGTTAAAAGTTGTTTATACCTTTTGATTAAAAAATCCTAGCTTTAAAAATGTGAAAATTATTTTCGATATGGGAGTCATCAAAATAATATACACAAAATAATGTAAATTTAAATTTATTTTAAAAATTCAGTCTTTTTATAGTCTCTTATAACATTACTTTTATATATATTAAATAATCGACTTGATCGATTTTGATTAGTAAATATATTTGATGTGCTTGCAAATGGATTCAGCTGCCCGTCACATAATTTCTTCATTAGACCCTTTTAATAAATTTGAAATGTGCTCAGGGCATAATTATGAAATAACAGCCAACTGATATGAATATAAATGATGCACTTGGCAAAAAAAAAAAAAAAGAAATTGAATCAAACTTGAATAACTTGCGTGTTTAAGATGCTAAAAATAATTAAAAATCGGTCTATAATTGGAAACAAATCCAAAATTCTTTGTGAAGAAAATGTTTGATTTTTTTAATAGATTTTGATAGCACTTTCAATGTTTTTTAAAATATTCTTTTAAGTGTACTAAATACACAAAGTTTTTCAAAGTATGAAATGCAAGCAAACCAAACGAAAAAAAAACCAGGAATAGCTGGAAACCTTGGCTAATACTAAAAGCCACCACCCAAATCTGGACAGGTTTACAAACAGAAGGAAGCCGCATAAAAACCACAAAACAGATTGATACATTACGTGTGCCATGTATTTTCAATGGATTCAGTCCTGCAGGATCTGGACAAGGTCCCGACTGCAGCCGAAACTGATTGATATGCCGAATTCGCTAGCCAATTCGAGTTTGAACAAATTGGATTTTTGCATTTTAATCAGCTAAAAAGCTTTACATATTTTGTCAGAGGAGCTGCATATATGCATGTATACCCTAAATGCATGAGGAATGGGTAAAATGGGTATATTATAATTGTATGCAACAGGCAAAAGAAAGCAACTACAAGGAAAAATAAAGTATATATTCTCGATCAGGATTAACAGATCAATTTAGCCAACTTTATACTAAAGACGATCTCTGAGAACTCAAAAAGAAACTAAAGCATTAAAATGTGTACAATAAAATCTCAATTTTCGATTAGTGTATTAGAATATATATATATATATATACAAATCGACTTTCGATAGCACTAAAATAAACAATTGCAAATATTTTGACATCTATTTAATAATATTAGATAAGAATTTCATAAATTTAATTTTTTTGAACTGCCAAGTAGAGGCAATCTCCAAGTCAAGCTCTCTCCTGGAAAGCATTCTACCTTGTTTTAGACTGGAATTTGACCAAAATGTGTTATATTTAATGTAAATGAAGTGTTAAATGGATTTCTGGCAGTTGTTGGAAATTTACTGCGAAAGTTAAATTTAAGCCGGTTAGTGGAGCATATCTGGCCTCGATTTATACACATGAAAATAAATATTTACTTGCCTTTGTTAAATATGAAGAAGATTGTGCAACAACAATAATAAACAAAGTGCAGGAAAATCTGAAACCAAATGCAGTTCAACGGAAATATTTGGCTCTGCAAAGCTCCGACAATAAAAGTGGCCGACAGTCGGCGGCCAACAGAAACAGCAGAAACGCAGGACAATGGCGTTGCATTTCCGTTTCCGTTTCAACAGCCGGACGCAAATGGCGTAAATGAAAACTATTTTTCCGCGCCTTTTTCCCAATGTTTGTTTTAAGGGAGCAACTAAAAGAAAAAAACAAAAAACTCAAACCCTTTTCCTTGATTCTCGGTTGGCAATGTTTTTTATACTTGACCGCTACACATTCACCAGATAAAACAGACAAAACTACAAAAAAAAAAAAAATTTAAATTTCATAGAGAGCGTAGACACCAGCGCAAAACACAAAGAGGAATACAAATGTCCACTGATAAAGACCAAAAAAAAAATGTTGTTGGCTGTTTTAATAATAGAAACAGCTGTATAACTTAACTGTGCAACGTGAAAAGTTGGGCAGGTTTTTTAAATTGACCGCCAAAGTTTAACTGCCATTAAAGATAAAGAAATTAAATTAGCTGCAACTTAAATTTAATATCACAGAGTTAAAGACAAAAATTAATTGGCCACCTCAAAAGAATTTAAGACGAGTCTTTATAGAAATAAGTATCGTTTTTCTCACATTATAACTTATAAATAAATTCAGATTGTGTCTTTTTTTAAACATACCCTCGAAATGTAAAGATTATGTTACCAGACTGAAATTAATTTTTTACCATCGCATTTAAACATAAAAATGACAGCTCTCACAAAAAGAGGATTGACAGAAAGGGTGCCTTTTGCCATTAAGAGATCATCATTTTAAAATATTCTTAAATATGCATTTTCCTGGCTGTGTGTATTTAAATGTTGCATGTTGCATGTCAAGAACTGGTAAATGTCTCGTGCCTTTAAATGCACTTAAAATAAGTTGAGCAGCAATTAAAAAAATTAATTTGGCTTAAAAATCGGTTATATAAACTGATAACCGAATCGATTGCAAAAATAAATACAATTCAAATTATTACGTAAAATGAGTTAATTTGATACACGCATATTTATTGAAAATTTAATTTTGAAATCAAATTTTAATTTTTAAGAGTTTAACTTTAATACAGCTAAATATTAAAATATTTAAATTAAGTCAGGCAAATATATGATTGTTAAAGCAAGCTACATATTTATATAATCCAACTAAGTCAGGAAAATAGATGATTATTGAAACCATATTAAAAAACTTGTCAGAACTGGTTGCGAAACAGGATCCAATTTGACTCACGCATATTTATAGAAAATCTAATATTAAAAGTAAAATTAACTTTCAGTCAGGACTAACTTTAAGCAAGCTACATATTTAAATATTTAAATTAAGTCACGAAAATAGATTATTGAATTGTTTCGCATAAATCTCTGCAAAGAAAGTCTCAATGCACTTTTTCGTATATGTATCATGATTTGTAATAGCAATTTCCTTTGGCTTATCCCGTAGCAGGACAAAATGGACCAGTTTTTTGCACTTGAGGGTCTGCGGAGTTGCATGCACATTGCAACGTGCCACATGCTGTGGCGAATGCGTTTGCATAAATTGGCTGCGGCATAAAAAACCAAGTGGATAGAAGAAAAAAATTCAATTTGGATTTTGGCACAAGCGGCAGTTTTTTTACTTTCTTTTTAGTTTGTTTTTTTTTTTCTTTTTGTGTTGCATGCCTCGCCATTGTCATGAGTGGCAGGGAAACGGCTCGAAATGAATTCGCCACTAAGCTCAAAGCCTGCGCCAACATAAACAGAAAGCTAAGCTTCGAGTAGCAAATTCTGCTGTTGCAGCTACGCCCACAACTTGTGACCAATTTTATGAGGCACAACTGAAACCGAAACTGAGCCTGTGGGTAAAGTCGAAACTGAGGATAAAACTCACTTTACCCCACTTTAAATCTATTGAGTTAAGAATGGAGAAAATGTAAATGGATCCAGTAAGAATTGATCTGAGACACTCCAATATCCTTTCAGATCGAAGCTAATCCACACTTTAAGTTTCATTGTTAATATAACCAAGTATTGATTTTTTTTTTTCAAAATGCTACAGCAATATTATGTTTATCTGGGGATATATTTTTGTTTTATCATATTGACCACTGATAACAAGAGCTATGCTTATTTGAGCATATTTGGGACATGCTGCATAATTAGCCGAAGGGTAAAAAATAAGTGGTAATGAAACCATTAACAAACCCTTTATAAGGAAGGCACCACTAAATATAAGAAACCCAATTCGTCCTTTTATTTCATTAGTATTTCAAGAATCTGGAAACAATAAGAATCATCTTTGGAGAAAATAAATCTAACCCTTTTGGCCTTAGGCAAAGTAGAATAGTTTTGAATAAACTATGTTATATTATTTACAGAAATCTGTTTTTCTTTAAATAAACTTAAAAATAAGTTATAAAAGAAACCACTTTGAAAATAAGAAAATAAATAATATATCAAAATGTTTATGATAATTTATCAACTGCGACTTTAAACACCCTATGAAAAAATATTACTACCTTTTTGCCATTGTCTAAAAATGTAGTTGAATCTGCATTCCCTCAAATGGGGGACTCAAACATGAACATATGCGGGTGGGCGTGGTCTGGACCCTTGAGGAGCACAGGAAGCCTAGGGAGCAACGCCAATGACAGGCCAGGATAACGTTTACAGGAAGCAAAGAGCAAACTGTAATAGGCACAAAACCCAAACTGAAAGAAATGAAATAAAAAAAAAATTCACTGGAATAGAACGTAAAATATAGATGTGAGGGATTGTGTGTGTGGGTGTGTGTGTGTGACTAACTATTTGAGAGATAGAAAAATCGCACTTTTTTGTGCCGGCTACCAGGCTGACACTCAAAGTCGGCTTCTCGAGTTTCGATGCAATTAAAACCAGCACAAAGCCATAAAAGGGCATAAAAGTAACCAAATGTGTAGGAAAGAAAGGACCAAAATGAAATAAAGTCCTGGAGACGCGTTTAAGCGAAACTAAGTAGGCGACTCCTGTTTGTAGCAAGGACTTTTAATTTTTTTTAGAAAATAAGCAAGGGAATTTAATGAAGATATTTGCGAAAGTGCAAGCTAAGTCGCAAGTAGCTAATACTTTCATTTTAGCTCTTAGTTTCTATGGATATTTCTAACTTAAAGAAAAGTAAAGTAATTTAAATTATTAATTGAATTAGATATCAATGGATCCAATTGCGCTTAGTCATTCTCAAAGTGCTTTGGAATGTGGAATGTGTTGCGGTATTTCTATAATAATTTCACGTTTGACTTCACTAATTCGACACAAGTTTGACTATTTAATGTTTATGCTCAGAATGATTTTATTAGTGCACAATAAAAATGTAATAAATCGATTGATAGTTGTTTTTAAAAGAATGTAATTTACTAATTTGACATCGATAATTTTTATGATTAAATGTTTGGAGCATAATACAAAAGAGGGGGGACTACTTCACACAAGGACTGATTCTAATCTAGAATACATTTATTTTATTTTTTTAAATAAAAAATAATCAAAATTAAAATTTACATCAACACAACCAATTTTAATTTTAATCTCTAAATTAAAATGTATAACAAAAAAACCAAATTTTAATCTATTAAATAGAAACCTTTTATTTTTTTTGTATTTCAGTCTAAAATCGTAATCCACATAAAGTCGAATATATTTCAAAGTTCAACACTTTAGGAATGGCTAACTGGGTCGCTTAGGGACAGATAGTCCTTCAGTGTTTGACAAGTCTCACCCTCTTCAAGGGAATAATAAATGGTTAAATTAGGTAAATAACAATTGCATAATGAGATAAAAGGAAATCCTTGCAAGTTAAATAAATATCTCAAAGCACAGTTTATCAGATGATTGCAATTAGGTAACTAAAATGGTGAACATTATGCTTTCGACACCTCAAAATTGAATTTAGTTAAATTTGTTTGTTGTTGCATTTGAAACTGGTGCTGAAATTTCAGTTCAGCAAACACAGCAGCCGTTGAAAAGCCGTTGAAAACTTTTTGCTGTTAAAGAAAACAAAATAATATCGATTATTAGCACGAGCAGAGCACAATAAGGTTCAAACAAAAAGCACATCAAGCACAACAGTAACAGCAAAAGCAACAACTACAACAAAAATAACAACAACAACAACAACAAAAATCAACAACAACACCAAAGTTGAAGCATAGCCAGGCAGTCAGGCGAACAAGCAAACAAACAAAGCGCCACGGCAACAGGACTCTCCACACAGGACTACACAGGACATCACTGGTTGGAGGATGTGTTCTGAAATGGTCAGCATGGGGAGTTGGGGGCGTGGCTGCAGGCGGGCAAAATTTCGTTAGCCCAATTAAAGCAATTTTGACAGCTCAACTGCGGCTAGCAGCTGCTAAAGAATCCGCGAGTGAAAATAGCAGAAGCGCCAAAAGCACAGCACAAAAATAAATGATAAATATATATATTTGTTAAGAATTTTAGCCTTGAATTAAGATCTACAAACTTAAATGAAGAATGGGTTTTGTGAAAAGGCGAGTGAAAATCGGAAGTAAAATAGACAAACTGTTAATTAAAATTACGTATTAAAGAGTATAATAATAAGAGCGAAATACTAAAATTTAATTAAAATGTAACAGAAATAAAAAGAATTATATTATATGTAATTTTTTAAATTAATTGTTATTTAATTTGTTATGTAATTACTTTATCCACTCCGAATCTAAATTATTAAAATAGTTATAATTTAGTTTTTTATGTAGTTATTTTATCTACTCCGAATCTAGACATAAATGGAAATCATGAGTCAGATGCCAATAAACTTGAGTAAAGTTTCCTTATTTTAATATGGAAAAAAATAGACTTCAAATAAGATTATATTTTGTACCTCCAGACTTAAGACTCTTTAATTACTTTGTATTATTTCAACTTAAGCATTAAAATGAGGCAGACAACAAATTTGATTCATTTTAAATAGGAATAATGTGCGATTGATACTCCTATTTTAATATCAGTGAAAATCATAACTTATTTTTACTTATTTAATATGGTCATAATTTAAACATTAATAGGAGTCAAAAGATTTTATTTGATTAAAGCTTCTTCATTCCAGACTTAATCTAAGTTTATAAACTTGTCGTAAAATTTTGAGCACTTTGTTTACTTTATGTAATCTTAGCTTAAAAATAATCTTTATTTGCAGACAGTGGAAATTAATGAAACAAATGTAAATTTCACAGTAAATGAATATTGCTAGAATTATTAAAAGTGAGCTCATTTAACACGTTTAATGTGGATGTTAGTCGGGAAAAGGCGAGGAGCTCAGACAATCGACGCCAATGGCAGGGATGATTGCCCCGTTAGTTTACAGGATTAGCGGTGCCGTGGCAACCCTAAGCGGATTATCATTCACAGCGGCAGGGGAGCAGCAGCGGGCGCCGGAAGAGGAGGAGTTGGAGCAGACAAGTAGCAGCGTCTAAGCCAATCTGAATAAACAATGCCACACAGCAATGTCTGTCTGCATTGTCTACCAGGACCCACAAAAGGGTCCGTTGTTGGCACATCAGCAGCAACGCTAAGAGGAGCGAGGGAGACAGAGCCAGACAGGCAGACAGAGAGAGAAGGAGACAGAAACATAATAAGAGAGTGGGGAACAACAGTTCTGTCATGTGAGCAAGTTGGCTGACTGAAATCAGTTCAAAATATAACAACGTCAGCATTATATACCCCGTATTAAAAAGCATTTTACAAACGGGTATATTAAGTAAATATAAATAATTTAAGAATGTTTCAAGCAGAAGGAAACAACTCAGATTCCATTCATAAGTCTAGTCGGATATAGATTTATATTATTATATATTTAAGATATGCTTACATATTATTAACTTTTTTAGATTCTCGTTTACCATAGACAGTTTAAAATTGATTTTTGTTTATCAAAAATATCGATACAAATCGATTTCAGATAGCAGTAAGAGAAACAGTTGCAATTGATTTGTTATACACTCAAAAATTAGTTGATAAACTGTTAGCATTTTTTAAATATATCCTAAAATCTAAAGGGAATTATGCAAAACAAATTTTCATTTATTATAGCCAACTTAAAATGTATTTCTGTTTATATCGATAAAAATCGATATCTGATATTTAAAAGAGTTATACTTTCAATTTATTTATTATACACTAAGCTGTAAAAATCTTTAAGATCAGCTATAAAATATAAATCTTATTTTCTGGGACAGATGGATTTAGGGTATCTCCAATTTGAGTTTTCTCGACTCAATCATTCTGACTTGCTGCACTTTTGATAGTCAACCCACGACATACATTATATTTCCACATAATCTGATTGTAAGTAAAATCTCTCTGAGGCACAGAGTATCTCAAAGTCAAAGTATTTTTATATTATTATTGTGTGTTTGGAATTGAGACTTTCAGTTAGTTACCAAGTCCACAGAGTGTAACGAAGGTAATTAGTTTTAGTAGTTTTGGGAAATGGCTACATTTTCCAGCTTCACCAAATAATAAGAAATAATTTTCATAATTACAGCAACTGCATTTGAAACAGAAGCTTTATGCAAATGTTAATGTTGCTTTAATGTTGCAATGTTGTCTATTTCTGCTGTTTGATGTTGTTGTTGTTGATGTTGCTGTTGTTGTTGCTGTTGTTGTTGCTGTCTGTTCGTTAGCTGCTGCATATTCAATGGTTGAAATTATTGTGTACACGCAATCAGCTGTGTAATGAAAGGCGAACTGGTGTAATCAATGTGCAAAGGTAAAAGCCATAAATCTGTTGGCCCATTCGGAGAATTTTCGCGCTGGTCGCTTGGCTGGCTCGCTAATGATTTATGCGATTGCGAGAGACAAGAAGACAAATGCCCAAGTAATTGAATTACAAGGCCAAAAACGTAGATAACTTGCTGAGTAAGCCATGCGCACTTATGCAAATTGAGCACGGCCAATGAGCAGGCACAAGTGCTGATAAGGCTACTTGGCCAGGCCAAAACAGCACTAGCACCAACAACAACAACAAAGACGATAAGAAAACGGCTTGATTGCAAAATCAATGGCTCAAAACGCCAAACGCAACAGCGCAGCCAAAAGTCAACTTAGCCGCATTGATAATGCTTTCCCCCCCCCCATCCACCAACTAGTTGCCAAGTTGGCCAAGCCAACCAGAGCAGCACTTAAAACAGTTTAAAATGCAAGGCTTTAAGCACGCTGCTCACAAAAGTATGCAACGGTTTCTTTGTGTCTGCTAACAGCGGAGGCGCAAATGCGTACACTGTGAGAAAAAATGTGCAGCTCAATTTGGTATGTGATTGTTTACTGAGTTAAAAGTTATACATTTTGATTAAAATTAAAATTAATTTCATTTTTATCTATTCAATGTTATTACGCATAATTTGAAGATTGTAAAATATTTAATAGCTTCAAATTAAAATTAATATTCAAGTAGAATTTGAAGATTGTAAAATTTTTAAAAGCATAAAATTAAAAATATTGATCAATTTTTTATATATATATAACTTTAAGCATTTAAATTATTTGGTATTTTACTTTGTGAATTTCGTACGTTATTGATTTCACTTTAAGTAGTTTCATACTTAATTCTAGTAATCGGAGACTAAAACAATTGAAGATAGCTCAACTAGCAGTTAAGAACAGTTAAAAAAAAGAATAGCAAGTTTGCCATATAAATTTGTTTAACATTCAAATATGTTTTAGTAAACAAAATTAGTTTTTGCTCTGCAAACCTAATACAATTTTTTTAATATAAAATTCTGCTTATATTATTATAATATTATATTAATCAGCAAGCTATTTCTATACAATTATATAGAATTTCCAGTCGAATGATATATCAAATTTCTTAAATTAAAGTCAATTTTTTTTCTAGGTGTATCGACTTATGTATAGTATGCGACTTGAGTAAATCCTTCTTATAAAGCATAGCCTACGAGAAATTAATGCGAGATCAGCTGAACTGAAGTAGTTGTGCACTGTGTATTGAGAGCAAAGGGAACCGAAATGAAGCGAATATAGAGCCATGGACATTATTTGTGGAAAATTACCTTTAACGAGGTGACTAGATGGCAGTCCTGTTGCATTACCATTACCGCAATAAACTGTAGCCGGGAGACGGCGCCATTGGTGTCGAGTTGGGACTTGACTGCTGCTGCTGCTGCCGCTGCTGGCTGACTGGCAAAATTGCACTTGACTCGAATGCCAATTACATGGCCCTTGCAGATGTCAGTTGGCAGACTCCAACTCCAACTCAAACTCAAGCTCGGGGCAGTAAGACGGCAAGGACATTGCCAGTGGGAGTTGAGCGGAGGACAAGGCATGAGTAGAATTGGCATAAAGTGGATTAAATATGAATAAAAGATATTTGCGCAAATTGCATTAGTGTGCAGCAAAGCACAAGCCAAGCACCCACAGATTGATAGCCTGTAGAAAAACTACACAAAGATGGAGGAGATCCCATCGGTCAGGATGCATTAACTCATTGCACTTACGCGCTAACGAGTTAATGTGCTTGCTTGCCACATAATGTGGCAGCTGACTGGTTGAATATTACTGCAAGGCAAAAGAAAGAAATCGTTGTACAATTCAAGTTAATTGTGATTTTTTTGACTTCTTATAAAATAAAATATAAATTTGTAAATAATTTAACAAAGTAAAATCTAACAAAACCATAATAAAGCTGTAGGTTTTCTATGGTATTATAATTTAAAATTAGCTTAAAGTTTGTATTTCTTAAAATATAAAATATTAATTTCTAAATAACCTAACAAAGTCAAATCAAACGAAACACTCAAAAAACTGCAGGCTTTTTCTGGTATTCTACTCTAATCAGATTTAACTTAATGTTTTATATTAAAAGTTTTACATTTTTTCTATGAAATAAAATAGAAATATTAAACGAATTTATACAAAACATAGTCATATATATATATATAAAAATATTTATAAAAATAATTACAAAATGTTCTCAAAATGTTTGCACAAAATATTTCACTATATTTTTAACAGCTTTGAAAAAACAGTCAGTTTGCCAAGTATTTCATTAAATGTTTAAAAACACACATAAAAAAAAAAATGAAAACAACTTTTTTGAATAAATGAAAAATGTGTGAGCTACACGGAAAAAACAAAGAAATACCCGTTTTGACCAAAGCGCAAACCACGCATGCACTGCCCAGCGAGAAGTGTGTGTGTGTGTGTGTGAGAGTGCTGTGTGTGCGAGTGTCTGTGTGTGCGTGTGCGAGCGTGTGTGAATGTATGTGCTTGTAATTAAATTCCGTGCCTGCAAGTGTAATAGCAATATTTGGTTTTGTGGCTACCGTCATGCACAACCTCAACTTGATCCCCCTCAACCCCCTCAACCACATGCTCAGCCCCTCTGCACAGCCCCTCCGCACCCCTCTGCACACCGATGCACCCATTCAAGTTCAAATGCACGACTTACTTCAATGGTGGCCGCAGTGCAACAGGATATCGTATCTAATTTGATAACCACCCGTATATATATATATATATATTCCTCTACTAATTGCCATTAGCGCATTTTTGAGCATTTGGCTAAAATCGCAACGAGCTAAAGGGTTTTAATTGTTTTAGCCAAATGCTGGCTAGTTGACTGCGTCAATTGGAATAGGAATAATTAAAACTGCATTTGCCATGATTGTGGAATGTGGTTTGGTTTATAAGGATTAATTAGTGTTTAGCCATGATTACTCAATGCATATATTTCATAAATCAGCTCAAATCAAATTAATTAGTCATGTTCAAATTCATTAGGTGCAGCTACTTAGCTGCATAAATTATTTGTGCTAATGGACACATTAATTATTAATTAGACAGAATTTTAATCCCTCTTCAAGCCGCCAACAATTATGTCATGGCAACTTGCAATAATAAATGGCATAATTAAATAAGGAATATTTTCAAGAAAAAAATATATCAATATGTTTATGGAATGAGAATATTTGAGTCATTGATTACTAGTTTAAAAAATAAAAGTTGTAGTTTCAAACATAAATATGAATTTATAAAGAGTTGCTGAAGTGAACCAATAATTCTGGTTTAAAAGAATATTAAAAATTTTTTGGCATCTATTAGTATTTCACGTAGTTAAAACCCATTTTTACTTCCATTTTAAAAGCAAAGTTGAAGGTTTATTTGATAACTGTAAACCATAAATTATAACTATAAATATAAAGTTGAAAGGGGTTAAAAGCTTTGTAAACTGAACCCATTAAAATGAGTTGAAAAGGGTATAATTAATTAGTGCAAGAGTATTTTTAGTATTCTCTGAGCAAGTCACTTAACACTTTAAATTTAAAGGTTTATTACAACACAATATAAACTACTAAAAACTAATAATAATTATAATTTTTTAAAACTTGAGCTGACAGTATTTTGCAGTCGAGTTCGCTCGAGTGAAGAATTTCTACTTATTATATTTGTTAAGCTTTTAAAATAAACAATTTGAAATGGCAAAACATTCAGAATATTATAGTTTTCATGTGAGTGCACAAAAAACAACACACACAAAAAAAACACATATATGTATATTAAAATAAATAGTTTGCTGGTAACCTGGAAAATAACTCGGAAAGTGCTTAACATTGGCAATCACTGCCTCTATTAAATCCATACAAAAGTTTTTGCACAGCTCTCCATAAGTTGGCAACAGATATGGCCAGATGCTGGCTGTGTTTTGCTATATAATATATGGATATACATATATTTATTTATACATATATATATGTTTGTATATAACATTTTTGCGGCCGTTATCGAGTGCCACAGACATGAAAATTTCACGAAGTAGTAAAGTTTATGCCGACACCGCCGAGGCACACACACACACACACCCCAAACACACACTCAGACTCAACTAAATTGAGTTTAGTTGGGTAGCCAAATAGAAAACATAGTAAAAAAAAAAAAAATGTTGAGACTACAAAAAAATGAAAAGCCAAAACTTTTCATAAAATTTCTACGCTTGTTGTTGTACTAACATGTATCTCTATATTTATGGAACTTTTTCAATTTGAAAATAAAGTTTTTCGGGCATTTCGCGCATATTTTTATTCATAACAAAGTAAAACGTGACCAGCAAAAAAAAAAAAAAAAAAACAGCGACAAGGCCGCATTTAAATGTAAAATATCTGTGTTTTTGCATCATAAATTAGAGGAATAATATATATATATATATATATATATATATATATATATCCTTTATTAAAAACTCATTTAAAATATGTAAAATTTCGATTTAGTTCATGTTTAAAAACAAAACAGAAACATATTTGGATTACATAACAGAGCAGACATGGCGTATGCGCAATTAATTAACTATCAACTTACGACGACTGCAAACTCAACTCAACTTAAGCATTAAGCAAATTCAGTGGAAAATTGTAATGGGTTTCTGCCAGACAGTTGAATAGATTGATGAACAAGTTCTCTGAGTTTGCCAGGGGGAAAGGGGAAAGCTTAAGTTTTCTTAGCAGATATATATATAATTGACTTAAAAAGAAAATTTTTTCCCAAATGTTAAGGAAACCATGGAAAACTAAGGCAAGTAAAATATTCTTATAAGTTCTTTCTTTTTGTAAAAAAAATCTGTTATTTTTTTTGAGGAAAATCTTTTAATTAGTAAGCAATATATAAACAAATGAATTGAATAAATTGCATATGGCTGTGCTTCCGATGTAAAGATCGTATATCAAATGTTACATAAGGTTGCTCCTGTATGTATATTTTTCTTAGTTACTGTTCAATTTTCCAAGAATCAAATTATCCTTTTAAACTTTACTTTTAAGTCATTGCGTCTTGCTGCAAAGTGAGGCATCATTCAGAGTCTTCTCTTTTCTTTTAAAGCTTCTGCACATTTAAATTGCCCTCCAAAAAAGCATTAAAAATGTAATTAAATTTGGCTGTGCTCACACTTACCAACTTATAAGTAAGTTTTCAATTAATGACAATTTTCACAGACCGTCATTAATATTTTACCATTCATTTAAGCATAAAGCAGACAGACAGCTCGCAAAAGCTGATTGACTGGAAGGGCGCCTGTTGGCCTAAAGAGATTGCCACATTAAAATACTTTTAAATATGCATTCTTTTGCCAAGTGTGCACTGAAATGTTGCATTTGACCTGCTGTCAACAAATGTCATAAAAGTAATAAAAATCGAATTTCATTTTAAAGCAGAAATGCACTTTTAAATAGTTTGTGCATTTAAATCAGTCCTTGCCAAATTTAAACACACAAAATCCTTTTTTTAACGTGCAGAACGCAAAACTTTAGTAATGTTTTTTCTGAATTTAAATAGTAAGTTTTGTGCACAATTTTTGATACCGTTCACTATTTAAATTTTGAATGACCAACGTTTTATTTGCATGAGATGTTTCAAGTTCAAATTCTTCGCTCAATCGAAAGTCTTTTGATTTATTGATAAAACACCCAAAATAAATCAAATAATCAGAAATTTATGTGCTACATATAAATATATGAAAGACCTAAACCATTCGAAGTAAATCAATGCACAAATACTAATTTCGATAAATTGATAAACTCAATCACATAATTATCTGATAAGTAATCGATTAGTTTTAGTCTGTGTGGTGGAAAGATATCATTATTGTGGTTGACCAATTAAATGACTATAAATTACACATGCCGGCAACAACTTGAGTACTTGTGTTCATTAGGCCCCAAAACACTTGTCATCATTTAAGCCTGGTACTTATGTATAACAGATACTTACACGCACAGACAGACGGACAGACAGTCAGACGGACAGATACTCACACCTGTAATTTAATTCAACGTGGAGCGTTGCAAACGCGTTTACACTCAGCGAATGTGAATGTGATTGTGATTGTGAATGTGAATGAGTACTCATTTGTGTGTGAATATCGATTGTTTAATCCCACAAGTGCTATCGTCATCAATGTGATCTGTCTGTGTGTGCGAGTGTGTGTGTGTGTGTGTGTGGCATAAGCACTCATTAGTGCAACTAACTAGCTTGATTCAACTGATGAGCACTGCTACAACATCCAAATTACATCCCACTTGCAGCAACATGCATTTCAAATGTTACCACAATGCTCAATATCTTTACTGCTCTTGATTACTGCAACAAATGCACTTTTAATTTAGCTTAACAAACTAGCCTTAATCATTGGAGCATTTAACAAACTTTAAATTTCACTAAAATGCAGTTTTACATTTCGATTAAAAATACGATTGTTCTGGAAGAGCAGAAATTGTTAAAGAAAAACGAAAATGTACAAATTCTACTTGCATAAATTAATTTAAAAATAAAATCCTTATCTGAAATTTATGTGCAACATGAAATATTAAAGTAAATCAATCAACACATACAAAAATTTACCCTAATTACGACTAACTAAAATTTAAAACAAAGTAAAAAAAAATATAAGAATGAGAAAATTACTATCTAATCGTGTTCAATAATAATTTTAAAAAAATGCAATTTAAAAAAAATTGTTGTGTTTAAATAAATATGAATTTTATAGTACTAATTTAAATAAAATATTATGTTAATAACAAAAAATGAAAAACATGTGGAAATCGAAGCAGAGCACAAGTACGAAAATGCTTAAGATAAGTTTAACTCCGGCATTGCTTGGGCTAATCTAAATTTTTGTTTGCCATTGAATTTAATCTCATTTTGTATGAGAAAACACCAGAAACTGTTAACGTAAAACTGGGTGAAATGTACAAATTCTACAGGCATAAAATCTTTTATTAATCCTAATTTCGACTAAGTACATTTTAAATAAAGTGAATAATATATAAGAGTAAAAAAATATCTATCGAACCATGTGCAATAGAAATAGAATAAATAAAAAAAGTTATGCATTAATAAATAAATAGATATAAATATAGAACCAATTTAAATAAAATATTATGTTAATAACAAAAAACATGTGAAAATCGAAACAGAGCTGATTATTTTTAATGCATATTAACACAAGCACGAAATTGCTTAAGATAAGTTTAACTTCAACATTGTTTGGCGCTTATCTAGATTATTGTTTGCCATTGAATTTAATCTCATTTTGAAAGAGGAAACATCCAGTGGAAAAACACTCGGCTCGTTGAGTTTTAGTTGCCTGTGAAATGAAGACAGGCATCAGAAACAGCAGCAGAAAAACAGAAAACAGGGCAGCTAATGCAAATTTAGCCAAGCAAAAACGTAACATTTAACGCAATTTTCCATTGTCGAAATCCCCATTAAATGTAAGATACAAAGTTGTGTGTATGTGTGTGTATGTGTGTGTGTATCTATTTCCCCCCGGCCTCCCACTCATTTGCATGTTAATGTGCCTGCGAATCTGAATGAAAATGTGCCTTCTCCTTTTGTGTGTGCTCAAATCGGATGCGCCTCTGTAAAGTGCTAAAATTACAGATTTCATCCATTTTATATCCTTCACGACTCGTCGCGTTCTATTTGCACAAAATGCTATACTCAAATCTATATTTAAGCTACACATCTTTGCCAAAAGCTGCTACTGTTTGTTTCTCAGTGTGCGCACCTTTGGAATTATCTCAATTTCGGTCGTCATGGTTCTCACACACCAAAATACTCAGCTTATGCAAAATGGAATGTTTTGCAAAATTGTACATTGTTTATTTTTCAGTGAATGACTCGACAACTCTCTCTCTCTCTCCACCCGAATCCCTCAATCTCATCCAATAAACGCATGTTGCTGCAATAGAGCGGCACACATTGCGTATACGTAATATGTGTGTGTAAATTTGCAAAGCAATCTAATTTTGCTTACCACAAAAATGACGGCAGCATAATTGACAAGCGGCACAGCTTGGCAGCATCTTAAGGCATCTGCTGCAACTAAATTTGCATCTTTGATGAGACATAGAGAGAGCGAGAGATAGAGAGAGAGAGAGAGAGAGAGAGTGAGAGAGTGAGATAGAGAGAGAGAGGCAACATAGCATTAATTTAATTTTAATTATAAATATTTTGCATTCAACAGAAATATTAACATATAAAAAATTTACAATACATATGTAAAAACTTAACTTTCCCAAAAATTGATGATTTATTATATAAACTTAAGTGAGTTTAGATTAGAAATCTTAGGAAACATAAAATGTTTTCCTGTGAGGAGTCTAGTCTTAATCGATTCTCCGTATAAATGAATATTTGCTTTAAAAGAGATATCTAATACATTTATATGAATATTCCAATTCATATATTTATATAATAAGAAATACTAAACAAAGAAAGCCAAAAAAAAATACTGTTATTATTGTACAAACATTTTTATATTTTGTAAATAATTTTTATTATTATTTTTCGTTTTATTTCTTTCAACTTTCTTTCTTGTTCGTAATTTGTAAGCTATATTTTAACTATTTCGTTTCACTTGTTCCACTGTGCACTTCAATTATTTATACAAATATATTCTACCTAAATTTTTTTGGCTTACAAAATCCAAAAGTTACTCCATATTTTAAGCCGACAAATGCTAGCAACTTTTGGTAGGCAATTAAAAAGATTCAATAAAATCCGCTAAGCAATAAAATTAACTTCACATTTCTGGCTACATTATTAAAGGCTGCGAAAGCAGCTGTTTTGGCTAATTTCATTAGGCTAATTTTAAATGAAATTCTCTGTTCCCCTTGTGCCCCAAAACACTTTAGAACGCATTAAATAAATTGTACAAAGTGGCACTTTAACTGAAAGTTAACAACATTAACAACAACAACAGCAACAACAACAACTCAAGTACAACAAGTTGTAAACAAAAACAACATCCAACAACTTGTTAAGCCTCTGCTGAGCAGAAGAAGAAGAAAAATTGAACAAACAATAATTTAAATTTATTCAGTTTTTGCTGTTTGCTTTGTTTCATCTTGTTATTAATATTTTTTTTTTTTGTAGCATTCGAAAAATGACTTTTTTGAACTTTAAGCGTAAAGTTATAGGTTATTTTTTTTAAAGGGCTCAGAGAATGAGTGCTTTGCCCCCTGCCTTGTTTTTCTCCTCCGCCCCCCGTGGCTGCCATATTGGCCCTGACAAACGGCTGCGTTTGTCATGTGTTAGCCTTCTGGCAATATTTTCCGGCAGACGGCAAATAAAAATCCCCAAACTTATGTTGCCGACTGCCGACTGCCAGACAACCTCCTTGCGCCTTGCTCCTCCATGCCGCACACAGCTGTGGCAGGAGCCGTTGCCGAAGCAACATCAGAAGCTGTCGCACTTCCTGCATAGTGCTGGGAATTAACAGCACATTGAAGTTTTCTCTTCTCTCCTTCCTATTTTTTTATGTATTTTCTTTTTCTTCTTTTTTGGTATCCGGGATACATGCATGCAAACGATGCCATGGAGACATGGAGACATTGCGACGTTGATAAGTTTGCATATAAATTGTGACACATGCTTTAAGGCAGGCGAAGGCGCAAAACATTTGAAAACTTCCGACTACACAGCGAGAAACGTAAGAAATTCAACATCTTGCAGCAAAAACTGTAAGCTAAACAAATTCGAACTTTGATAATTGAAATTAATTGAATCAAGTGAGACAAGCATAAATTGTAATAAATTAAATAAATATGAATCAAGTAAGAAATTTTTGTAAACAAGGTCAATTTTTAGCAATAATTTTGAGTAGAGATATATTGTAAAATTAAAGTTAGTGCCAATTGTTAAATAATGTTAACTTTAGGTTCGTTTTTTCCGTTTTGATATATGCTTAATATAAAATTGATTTTGATAGAAGTTGCACAGAATAAAAGTCTGCCAGTTTTTTTAAGAGTAAAGAAAATTCAGCCAATTTATTTGAAAAACTTTCCGTTTAAAGCAAATTATATTTATTATTAAGCGTAAAAAAATTCATACTTTAAGTTCGATGTACATCTTAATTTGAATTTGACATTTGTATCTCATACAAAATTCTTCGAATAACATTTTTTTACATTAAAGAAAATTCTACTAATTTTTTTTTTATCATTTTTTTTGTTTAAAGAAATTTATGTTTATTATTAAGCTTACAAGAATTCATATTTTAAGTTTGATCTACATCTTAATTTGAATTCGATATTTGTGGCTCCAGCATGCAAAATTCCTTAAATAACATTTGTATTTTTTTTCAGTGTGGCTAGACTTGAGTTGTGAACAATGGCAGCAGTCGGCAGCAACTTTATTTATGTGCTGTGCAAAACTATTAGCTGAGATTTTCATTAAATTTATAAGTAACCCTCGAGTATATTGGAAAACTTTCGTAAAGCTCTGCAGAGCTATTTGCCATTAAGTTACTTACATGTAGCTGCCGACACACCACCCCCCACCCCCCCTCTCGACCCATGCCAGCCCTTTCTCCGTCGCAAACCACGCTGCGTATGAGTAATGCATGCCGGTACACAAAATGTCAAAGGTTTGAACTTTGCCACACACAGACACACATTCCTAGCAAAATGACAGAGACAAACAGCAACAAGAGGCGGTTGACGGGACATGCCACGCCCCTCTTGCCGCCCTCCGGCTGCACAGAATGCTTCATCTCTGCTGTGACATGCCCAAAAGTCCTCCCAAGTGTCCGTCCCCGTTGTGTCGTATTGAATTTATTGGAATTTTTGTTTGTTGCTGTTGTCGCTGGTCTCGGAACGAGTCATTTTTTTTTTTTGTTTCGGTTAGTTCTCTGCCAGTTTCAGTTATTGTCTCAAAGCGAAAATATTTCCAGTTGTCTTTTCTCACTTGTCCATTCAAAAAGAAAACATTTTGTAAATGTCTCTTTGGCTACTCGTTTGACATCGGTCAGCCGCGGGCCAACCAACAGTTAACACACAAATACAACCAAATAATAAAAAAAAAAAAATAAGTAAGTAAATAAACAACAACATACATAAATAAAATATGAGTTTTTACCTTTTCTATTACAAATGTCAACCCCTAATCCCCAAATTCCATTAATAACATTGCCTGTTGAGTAATTTTCAACACAGCCTGCCACATGCCACATGCATTATTTATATGGTTTTTTTTTTATCCACTTTGACAGACAGAACAATTGAATGTCTCCGGGCAATTTGGAGACGAAAAGTGAGCCACTCTTCTAGGCCAAGTTTAACTAAATCAGAAACAATTTTGTGGCTCGAGGGTGCTGACACTATTAATAACAGTAATGTTATTTACTGGCATCGATTGTGATTGAATTGTGCAATTGAAACTATTATTTCAGTTATGACAGGGCTATGACAATATTTAACGTAGACATTGCTGCAATATTAAGTTAGAGTCAAAACCAGAGCCAAAAATAATAAGTTAGAACGTTGACTGGGAAATACTCTAATATCAGTTGCCAAGATATGTTTTTTTGAACAAACTTTAAGTTTGGTAATTTCAACTCTAAAATGATATATAACTATTCTGATCGTATTTTAGTATTAATGATACTATTATTATTTTTATCGATTGTTAATTATGAAATTATAATTATTATTTAATTATATTTCAATTATCCATTGCTAAAATCTTAAGCTTACTTCTATATATATTATAAATACAAATATTTTTAAATACAAGCAAATTATTTTCAATCCATATTAGATTTTATAATTAATGTCAGATATAATAAATTTAATATTTCTTTATATATTTTTCGCACAGTATTATATTTCAATCCTTTTTAGATTTTACAATAAATGTTAGATATGATAAATTTAATATTCCCTTATATAGTTTTTACACAAATTTCTATATTTTTATTAATTTTCAAAAGTGTAAAATTTATTTATATTTTAAATGTGTGCAATGGAAGTTTTTCAGTTTTAAAGGAGTTGCAATTTTTGTGCTAGAAAAAACTCTTCCTATTAACAGCAGAAATTGCTGGTTACCTTGTTGGGAATAATATGTGCATATATAAATAATTTACAATAAAGTGCTGAAATTAAGCAGCTAAAACAAAGAATAAATATTTGCATTATGAGCTGTCAGTAATAACTTATTAGCACTTTTACAAATCCCTTTACCTAACTTAAACCTAATTTTGCCCCTTCGATTAGACAGAAACTGTTTTCAACTGAGTCGCATTTAATGTTCGCAATAAACAAAAATATCGATTATAAAAAAAAAGGTGGGTGGCAAACGGTGAGCAACATTATGTGGCGCCTGGGGCACTCAACTGTCAGCCCGGACGTGCTGAAAACTTTGTGCCCCACTGGATTAGAGGCAGCTTGGCCAGGCCATTAGACTGGTGGCCAGTGCTGTGCGCCGATAAGGCTAATTCTGCTGCTGTGCTTGGCTAATTGAAAAAGTTGCAGTTTTGTGTCGGACGCAGGCAATGTTGTTATTACAAAAACCAGATCAAATATTAAATACAAACGCCAGTTAGTAGATATTTTGGTACCCTATGAGCACAGCTTTCGATCTCTAATTGCCAATTTTAAGCATTACATAAAAAAGTGCTTTAAGTGTTTTGCAGCTTAATAAAACTTATCCAGGAATTGGAAATATTTTCCACAGAATTCCCTTGTAGAATTTCTGTAATCCACTCGAAAATTGCATCGCAAATCGAATGCATTTTCGCAGCACAATCCGAAAATAGCTTGAAGTAGATAAAAAAAAAATTAGATTATAAATTGAATGCAGAAACTCTAAGGAAAGGATGCAGCTAACACACAACCGCAAATAACCAGATAGTACTTGGCCAACCACCAACCCCCCCTCTTTTTAAACCGTCTGGGCTAATATCGCATTAAACCATAAAATTGTTCCAAGCCTTTTGTTAGGTGCCTTTGGCTGCATTTAAGTCTCGCCTTGGACATCAACCAAACAGTGCTTACCAAAAATCGTCTACAGGCCAAACTCACAGAAGCGTAACATACAAAAGAAATGTATAGAGGAAGGGAGATACAATTTTAGAGAGGGTGGTGAGGGGGAGATATTTTTTGCTTATAAATTGCATATCGAATTTAGTAGTTTTGTACATTGTGCGAATATTGTGCGTTGCTTTAAGTCTCTGTTGGGTAGCCATGGTGAGTCACATGAAAACAACAAACACTGCAAAAAAAATATATAAATCTTATAAAACGATTTTAGATATATGTACTTGACTATTTAGATGTAGTTCAAATAACTGCAAATATCTATCAAATTTAATTTACTAGAATTTCTTTGACGAATACTGAACAAACATTGAACCAAGAATATAAACTCCAAAAATACTAACTAATATTTTTTTTACCCTATACAAACTAATCATGTGTTAAAGGGTATAAAGAAGTTTAGCAAAATTATGTTTCTGACATAAGAAAACATCTCTCATAAAGTATATATTTTAGAATAAATAGCGAAGTCGATTTAATGAGATTCAGACTGCATAATGATTAAATATCTTGAAAGGATAGTATTATAAACATTTGATAAGATTTAAAGTTTAAATATCTTGAAAGGATAGTAGTATAAACTTTTGAAAAGAATTAAAGTTTTTAAATATTAATATTCAACACATTGTAACTTAAAAATGATATAAAACGCACTAAAATACAATTTATAAAAAAAAATAAAAAAAGTATACAATAAATGGTTAAAACAAACAAAACAATTTTTAAGATACTATTGTCTTACTTCTTCTATACTTTTTACACTCAAATTAAATACAATAATAATAATAATTTTGTATTTGATTCAATAGTCAAAAATCATCAACATTTTTTATATTTAAAAATTGTAGATAAATTTAAATAATTATATTCTCAACAGCATTAAGTATACCAACTTTATTTCGAGTGTAGATTAGAGTTTAGCGGTGTCTACCAGCTCTGCAGTGAATTGCTGCTAATCATGCGATCGCCTGCAGCACTGTTGGCCTGCATGGTACAGTGTGTACTAGATATGTAGTACATTATTATTCCCCTGGTCAGCCTGGCAGCAGTCGCTGACAGGCTCTGTGCGCTTCCTTCCCATACAATTTGCACAACTGCTGCACATTTTTCATTTTTCATTTCTCATTTCTCATTTTCATTTAATATTTATGATTTATTTATGTGCGGATGTTTGTTGGCTCTTCTCATATCGTAGCAGAATTTATGCTTTCCGTTTTGGCTTAAGCTACTTTACTCTAACCTGGCTTCAACTCTGAACTCTTAGTAGTTATATGGAGGGAGGAAGTGAGGGGGGAGGGGAAGTATCTAACCTAAGGTAGCACAGCAATTTCATGCACTGCTTCACAGCACTGGTAGCCGTGTGTCCATTCACCAGGCTTATTATGCAAATGTCCGAGCAACACACAAAACTTGACCACAATCGCATTGTTGTTGCTTTCATTGTTATTGTTGTTGTCTGTCTGTCTGTCTGTCTGTCTGTCTGTCTGTTCGTTCTGGTATAGCAGTAATAACAGTTTGTAAATTCTGTACCTAAAGGATAAAATGCTAAGCCAAGCTTCTTTGAATTTATGAAAAATGTTGCAAAGGATGCCGCATGAATGATACCGTCTAAGGACATTAGGTCAATTCTTTGTGAGTTAAACCAAAACTGCCTAGTTGCACATACGATTTAGCAAACAATTTGTTTTTCTTGTTAAAGTTGCTTCTGTTCATTCGACATCCAAACCTAAATCAACCATTGATTGAAAGTTGATTGAAAAATGAGTAATTGTTTGACCAGCTGTTTGGTAAGTTAGTTATTCTAACTAAGCTCTTTGGTTATGCGTCTTATTGTCATCCATAAATTTGGAACAGATATCGTAAAAATCGAATCACTTTTTTCTTATAGCTTTTATAGGAATAATCAATTTGTTTTGCAATTTAGTAGTAGCCAGGCTTAGATTGGTCAGTAAAGTCTCCGTTTGTGTGACCAAATTTTTCCATCTTTCTGGGTTTTACATTAATCATAGCACTTAAACAATTTATTTTATTATTATTATTTGTTCTTTTGTCTTTTCACGTTCCTCAATTGTTGCCGTATTTTGTCTTCCTCTGAGGCAAATGATTTTAAATAGGTCTAAAAATTTATTCTGAAGATCTTTAAATAAAATTTTTAAATTTCAAGCCCAATTTGTAAAAAAAAAACAAGTACGAAATTTTTTCGAGAGGTCTCGTCTAGCAGATACAAATTTGGTTTGCTTATATTAGATTTTTCAATATGAGAGAAAAATAATAAAACTTGTTTCAAGTTAAACTTTGAAAAAAAAATAAATACCCTGTTCATATATGCAAATTAGGCTTGTTTATTTTAGATTTTCCAATATAAGTCAAAAAGAATAAAACTTGTTTTGAAGACAAAGTAATCGTTGCTGTATATATATATATAAATGTAATGAGACATCATGTTATAAATATTTGATAGTGAAAACTTGCCAAAAACTTGCCATAAATCCCGCCTCTGCCATTTGCTGCTTGCATTTTAATTTAAAGCTCAGGCAACATAAAACATTCATGCACAAAACAAACCCAAAGCAAACCACAACAACAACAACAAAAGCAACAAAGTTGGATGTAGAAAATAAACGCGAAAGATGATTTAAAAAGCGTTAACATATTTTCAAGCGCATATTTTGCCAAAAACAAAATAAAACACATGGTGTGGAACTTCCCCGACAGAAGCAGCCAAGCACCACCCGCTTACCACCCACTCACACACAAGCAGCGGAACGCACGCAGTTTGGACGAAACATAATCATTAATCATTTTTTTTAAAACATGCCCGACGACGGCGTTGGCCGCCAATGGGGCCAAAAAGTTTCACTGTGTGGTGCGGGATGTGGTTGTTGGGAAGAGCTGAGCTGGAGCCACACACACACAAAGGTGGGGGTCATAACGCATTAAGTTGAAGAGAGGAGCGGGGAGCGGGGAGTGGGAAGCGCGTACTTGTTAAATCCGCATGTGGTTCCATGCTAACTGTGATATTATCAACTTGAAATGCGACCACATTCCACGCCACGCCCACTTTCTGTGGGGATGAATGTCGACCGCGACAAATTTGAAAAATGGCCTCAAAAGTTTTATGGCACCACCCAATCACGCAACCACAACTCCACCTGCAGCCATCGCCAGCCCCCGCTCCCCGCTCCCTGCTCCTTGCTCCCAGAAGTGGAGAGCCGAAATAAATAATTTCCACTGGCACATTACAAATGCTTTGCGTTTGAAGTTTAACAACTTTTTTTTTGTGTGTGCAGACCTGTAAAATGTCCAGCTTAAGTTTTAAAGATTTTCGCAGCGATTTCAAAATAATTGTTTTGGTCACAGCAACAACAAGTTTGGTCTGCCTTTTCTGAATTTCTTAAATTAATAATAAATTTTAAAAAGCAACCTTGAATTTAAATCAATCATAAAACTTATGTATATGTAAAATATTGAATCAACACCAATAACTTAAAAATTATATAAAACACAAAAAATATTTTAAAAAAATACAAATTTAAAGATACTTTTGACTATGCTTTCACACTCGAATTAAATACAGCAATAATAATATTTTGGTAGTTGATTTAAGAGTCTTTTGCATGTCGAATCAAAATCCATCAACATTTTTTATATATTCAAGTTTTAAAGATTTTCACTTTGATTCTCGCAGCGATTTCCAAATAAATGTTTTGGCAACAGCAGCAACTACATCGAATTCTGTTTGCTTTTTCTAAATTCTTTAAATTTCAAGTGCAATTTGGTTAAAAAAAAAAAAATTGAATAATATGCTTTAATCAATCACAAAACTCTTGTTTCTTATTTGAGCACTTAAATTATAGTCTTAATCCCAAATATTCGCAGAGTTATTTTACCAAAATTTAAATTTTAAAAATAAATAAATACCCAAGTGAACCATAAAAATAAATGTAAGGCCTGCCAAATATTATTATGTATATTATTTTATTATGATATTATATTATTTAAATAAAAGTTTTTTAATCACTGTCAATATTATGCATAAATTAAGAGCTTATTTCAATTATTATTAAGAATAAAATGTCTTAATTAAAATAACTCCATTCTCTAATAAATTCATTGGCATTTCGTTGCCAAATCATTCAATATTGTTGGCCGACTATCATCAGCTGTTAGCCGGCGTGTTGATGGGTGGGGAAAGGGTTAGCTAGGAGGGGGATTGGGTGGGTTACGTATCCGAATCGGCTTCAATTGAAGCTGTTCGCACACTGCTCGTGTGTGTGTGTGTGTGTGTGCGTATGTGTTGGTGTGTGTGTATGTTGTGTATTCAATGTAAACACAACAACTGCCAAATACTGGTAACCTTAAACAATTCTCTAAAATCTCTTAATTTCTCTCCATTTCTCTGATGTCCTCACTCCCTCTCTCATACATTCTCTCTCTCTCTCTGTCCCTCTGTCTCTCTCTCAGTCTCTCGTGTATAAGAGAAAGAGACGCATGCGTATTTTGAAACAGCTTCCGTCTGTGTTTTTTTCATGTTTTATTTATTATTGTTTTGGTTCTTTTCATTTTCTATCTGGTTGTAAAGTGAATTCAATTTTAGATGTGTTTGCGGTTTGAATAGAGTGCATGTGCACAAAATACACTGTCCAACATGGCTTAGACAAATAAGTAGTTGTTGACATAGGTTTGGATTAATTTGCAATTCAGTTTAAAATAGTTTAAATTAAATAAATAAAATTAAATTAAATAAGCAACAGCAAATGCCAAATAGCAGTTTTGGTTTTCATTTTTAATTTCAACTTAAATTAGTGTATATAAAATTATTTGATGCACTTCTATTATATTATTTTATATATATGTAATTAAAAATAAGTGATAATTCAAAGAATCAGAAAGAATCGAATTTTTATTATTATTAATTAATTTTTGCACTTCTATTATATTTTTTTATATTAATGTAATTAAAAATAAGTGAGAATTCAAGGAATCAGAATTTGGTTTCTGCTGTTTATTTTAGCTTAACGTTTTCGAATCTGGTGCAGGTTAAATTGTTTGGTTTTATTTACTAAATAAATACACATTATCATCAGAATTAAATTATGCTTTACTATTATTCTTAGCGGTCATTTTCTCTGCAAATCAAATTCCCCTAAATCAGTACTTAAATCTGAAATAAGAATTACAGATTTCATAGATAAATTATAGAGAATGCAGAACACAATTTCATTATTTCCCTGAGTTGACAAAAACAACATAAAAAAAAATGAAACATCGATTTTTCTAGCATCTTGAATGAAGGCGGTAATAAAAACTGGTGCTTGTTTTCAAACTTTTTGGCCAAACATCAAATTCACGCTGATTCTTGTCATTAGGGGAATGCAAAAACTTTTGAAGAGCAACTCCCAACAGCAACACAACAAATGACAAGGCTGACATCCTCCAACCATTCCTTGGCCATTGCGAACCCAGTTTTCTTATAGAAGGAATAGAGACCAATGGACACTTGGAAATTGCGCGATTTTAATGGTCGAAACTTTTATTTTTATGGTTTATGCGTTGAAGCTAAAATTTTCATGAACTTTTCATTGTTCCGGGATTTTTGGGGGGCGGCGACGGCGGCACATGAAAAACTTTTCTCAAACAATGCACTTTAATTTTGACACCCGTTTTCCCCAAGAAATGCGACAAAACAATGCAAAGGCAAATGTTGCAGCTAAACTTTGCGCCACACCCCGCCCCAAAACTTTGCCAAATGCGAGTGACATGGTCAATGGGCAAGGGGCAAGGGGCAGGCGACTATAAAAAGCATAGCTTTCAAATTTTAACTCCGCTTCCTCCATACTCATTTCAACTTTGCTTTATGGCCTGCAAAATGAAAATTTAACTTGTTTTTGGATTTTTTTTTTTTTGTTCTAACTTTCTTACTTCCTTATGGCATTTTTTTTTTTTTATTTATTTTAATATTTTTGTTCTTAAATACACTTGAACAGCAGGCGGTCAAAATCAAGTGCATGCAACTTGACTTTGGTTCATTTTCATTCATTGTATTCATATACGCCAGCGGCCCATTGTTGTGGCAACACACACACACACACACAGAGACACACAATGGAGTCGGGTCTCTAAAAGTACCAAGAAGTCTCCTTGAAGCTAGTGAAGCTAGTGCCCTTTAGTACTTTGCTGGCAGTCATCTTGTTAACATTTATTTTCTGCTGCTTTTTTCGCACTACACTCGCATCGTTTTTATTACCGTCTCCGACTTAAGTTTACCTACAATTTCACTCACATTTTTTTTTCAACTTCTTTTCGCATTTTCATTGTCGGCAAAAAAAAGTTTGCGGTTCTTTCAAGCAGTTTGTTAGCCAAGTTTCGGGCAGCTTCTAACAACGCTCGCTTTTTTTGTGCCTAAAATTTTATTATTTTTTTTTCAGTACGGTTTGAAACATTTTTTGTATCAATTTGTTTAAGTTTATTCGTTTTTCTCCGAATGAAAATTTAGCTTTGGCTTACTCACATTTTTCAAAAACGATTTCTGGTATTTCTTATTTGCACTTCTTAATTTAGATATGTGAAATTCATTCATTTTCGTTGCATTGCAAAACCACATCTAAGAAATGCACATATTTTCAGGCATGCAACAAATTGCCAGCTGATGTGGCACAGCTGTGGCAACAGCAGCAATTGCCTCTGAGGTGCCACCAAAATAGGAGACTCCCAGATATGGCTTAACCCTCGCTTGCCTACTTATATGCATATGTGCATTTTTTTCCCCTTTGAGTAACATTTAGCATTAGATGACGTAACAAATTGTTCCAAATGTCGACACGAAAACAATGGCTTTCCTCACATAAGAAAAACCAGCGATTTTTCGCTGTTTAAAATGTTGTTTTTTCCTTTTTCTTTCTTCAGCTTACATTTATAAACGAAATACTACACTTTGGGAAAATGGGTGTTAAGTTCAAGTACATTAGAAAAATAACTTATATTTAAGTGCATTTTAAAATAGAATAGTTGGATATATAGAAATATATATTTATAGTTTTTAAAAATATATATTTATTTAAAGATATATTTTAGTAGTGATTGACATAGAAATGGCACACTCAGGGAAAAGGTGTTAAGTTCAAGTACAAGAGGAAAAAACCTTATACTCAGGTGCATTTTAGGATAGATTATTTAGATTTATAGAAATATATTTATAGTTTTTAATAATATATTTACATAGAGATATATTTTAGAAAAATATATTAGTACAGAATAGATAAAGTCCAAATTGATAAAGATATAAATTTTTATCTTTGGATAATAATCATTACAATCAGTTTTAAACCTAATTGTTAATCGCTACAATTGTTCATTTGAGAGTTTCAAATAATAATTTAAGCTGATTTGTCAGTATTAATTTTAGAACTTGTCTGATTCATAAAATATTTTAAATAAATAAAAACAAAATAATAAATTATTCCAAAACTTTTCTACATTTATTAATCATGGATTAAAAAAATGTACTAGTAGTCGAGTGAGCTCGACTAGTAAATATCCCTAAAAGTAGCTGCAGTTGTAGGTTGACCAATAATAGTTTTTTAATAAGAAAATAATTTTTTGCTTACTAAATCTGTATTTATTATCCCCTTAAAACTATTTTTATGTAATTAACAAATTGGAAGGCTTTCTTCTAACTGATATTTTTACTTTTGCGTAACTTCACTTTGCCCATTTTCTTGATTTAAAAATAAAGTCGTAATTTTTTCTCCGAGTGCAGTAAGGCTGGCTTAAAGCAACAGTGTAAATATGGCCGAAAGTGTTTTGTGCAGCATCAGCTGTCAACGCTTTGTTTCTGGTTGCAGTTGATAATATTATTTGTTGTTGTTGTTGTTGTTGCTTTTGTTGCCGCTGTCATTTGCAGTTGCCGCCAGCTGTTTGCCTTGCGACTTAAAAATATATATGTGGCAAAAAAATGTTTAGAATAAAATAAATATAAATTGTAAATTGTATTATTTATGGCGTAAAGCTGTCACAGCGCGCATGTCAATAATTGAAAATTTGCCGAAAGCCATTGATAACAATTTTTGGCGAACAGCTGCCACAAAATGCGAGACATGCAAAGACAGAGAGAGCGAGAGAGAGAGAGAAAGAGTGGGAGGGATAGATTGCAGTCAACTCGAACTAGAAGATGAAAATTGGCCTACATTTTGACCCAAAAAATTGCATAATAATGCCTTATGGTTGCCGGCATCATGTGCAAAGAAAAAAATGGTGACCCAAAGTTATGACAATGACGAAATGGAAACGACTTTGTCGGGGGAGGGGCGAAGGGCGGCAAACAGCGAGCTTCGCTTGATGATGATGATGATGATGACGTGGAGGGGCAAGACGGAGTAAGAATCTCGCAATTCTCTAGACCTGGTAACGTTTGAAAATAAGACATTACTCCCACACTCTCTCTCTCTTCCCTCCTTCTCCAACGCCTTCACTCATGTGGCATGTTTTACTTTTTGTACTTTGCCAGCCATGCCACAAAGTACAATTTCATTTTATATCCCCAAGATGTGTGTGCATATCAACTCACATGTTTGTGTGTGTGTGTGTGCATGTGTGTAGCTGTATGTGACGAAATTTTCGCACATTTACATAAAAAAGATGTTGAATATGTGGGCAAGAGTAAAAACAAAAAAATAAATAAAAAATACATAGGGAAATGGGAAATGGGGAAATGGGAAAAATGACAGCCATGGCAGCAATGCAGTCAACTTACATGGCCGATGCCAAAGGAAACGCGCTGAATTTCGCATAACACACGGCGCCGTCGCCCCTGTAGATGTAGGGCATCTCACTCCACAAATCGGGCATATCAAGATAAATGGGCCAAAAACCAAAATTACGTAGAAATGCCACAATTCAAAGGAGCTGAGTTTTTGTGGTAATAGAATTGTATTCATAAACCTTAGTTAATTTGAATTTGGTGTGTAAATATTTAATTGATTGCACAATTATTTTTTTATATATAAATTCTGTAGACCCAAAAATTTATTATGATATTATTTGATTCCTCTTAAGTATATTTTAGTCTCAAAAATCTTAGGCTGCTTACTTTGGGCTCATTTAAAACTAAATTGAAAGTTAAATTAATATTATATATTGGAATACTGATTGCATTATGTATAATAAACAATATATTTTTTTAATATTGCAAATATTTTTGTCAAGTCTTACTATGGTTACAAATAAGCTAATGAACTAATTTATTAAGTCACAAATTAAATTATTAATCAGTTGCCGATAAAATACAGCATTTTTTATAAGACGCATGTAAAAGTTACAATTTTGTTATTTGAAAACAATTCTTTTTACAGAATTTTGCAATAAATACTAAAAACATATTTTTAAACCTATTGCACCAACAGCTTAAAATGCATTTTATTTAACGTTAAACTAAATTTAAAAGTTTTTCATATTTTGTAAATGGAAATCATTGTTATTCGGGGTACTCTCACAAAAATCAGTTTATACACTGTTCTCACAGTGCTAACACTTACACTCACACACACACACACACTGACACACACATACCAACACACACGCATGTTTCTTAGACATTGACATTCTCCTTACCATTTTTCGGCAGGCAACTGCTCTGCTGACATTGCATACTTTCACTAACTTGGCTTAAGTCGAGTCGTCAAAGAATTTGCATGCCAATGCAAAAGGGCGCTTAGTCATTCCCTCAGTCCGTCAGACAGTGAGACAGTGAGACAGTTAGTCACTCAGTCATATGTGACATAGCATGGCATATAAAAGTGAGGCAGAAGACAGAAAGAAAAAAATTATAGAAGAAAGAAAAATAAAGGCAAATAAAAGGAGCGGAACAAAACTTTACGAGTAGCAAATACACTTAAAAAGTAATAAAATATTTTATGAGTGCGCACCAAATGCGAAACAAGTGCCACAAAAATGGTGCAACTTTCGAAATTGCTTCACTCTGAAATATGGTATATATATATGCAAATAAAATAATATTTTCATTTGCCCAGCCAAACAGGCTAAATTGAAAACGGGAGTCCCTTGTGACAAATATTTTCCAACAAAAAAAACATATGTAATAAATATTAAAATAAAAATGTTTTCTATTGGCGTTATTTTTTGTATAAAAGTAAAAAAAAATTAATTTTAAATATTAAATTTGTATAATTTATTCGATGCCAGATAGGCCTATTTGAATCCGGTATTTAAAAATTTATTCTGAAATAATATTTATTTTGAAAAATACTGTGCGAATTTTACTTTAAAAAAATACTAGTAAAAAATATGTAATTTTTGAAAGTTTACCATTATTTAAATTGTAAGCCAATACAAGCCGATTCTAATGAATTTCCATTTAATGCAAAAAATATTTTTTTCATTGAAAAGATGTTTCTCGATTGCTCATATAACAAATTTAGTCAGAAATAATTCTTTAAAGCACTTGAAATAAAATATTATTTTCATTTATTACATATTACGAAGCAGGCAACATTTGAAGTTTGCCTCAAGAGACCTTTGTGGCAAATCAAATATTCATTAGAGCTCAACACTCACTCCGCATCGTGAGTGTCATCAATTTTATTAGTTACCAAATGGCACACATAATTCCATGCAACCTTGCCACATACACACACATGTAATGAGCCACTGATCAATAATCGAGCTGCTGTTGAAGTTGCCAAGGCGCCTCAAGAAGTTAATATCATCAGATGGATATAAATACCCGCAAGCCAAAACAGTCATCACTGAATCTATATAATATGCTTGCCACAATGATGCACCACTCCGACTGCCCCCCTACGACTACCCCCTACGACTGCCCCTCTGCGGCTGCTCCACTCCGACAATTCCACTCACAGCAACTGTCTGAGAAAACAGTTCATCAATCAAATCACTGGTTGTTAGTCAAGTAGTCATGTGATTTGATTGATTCACGCTAAAAATCCCCACTCAAACAGTAAATCACAGTCAAACTTGTCTATGATGAACGACCTAAACAATTAAGGCTATAAACTTCTAAAAATAAGTTTTGCTTTGATTGATTTATTCATTTTCTTAAGTGCTAATTAACTAAGAGAATTTTATTCATGGCCTGCATTTAGATCAAAACTTTATAGATTATTCAATTGTTGGCGCAAAAATAATTAAAATTTATTATTTGCTTTAGCTTGACCAAAAAAAAATCTCTTTATGTGGTTAGAATATTAAATCAATGCATAAAATATTTTAAAATAGCAAAATCCTTTTAATACTTGTGAGCTTAATTTTAATTTAATTATATTTTGCTTTAATTGATAAATTTTTTAGGTATACCAAAATAATGAAAACAAAACTGATTCATATGTCAGCTTAATATGATTTCAAAATGGTAATAAAGAATGGAAATGAACACATAAAGAAATCATTTAGAGAAAATAATGAAAGATGGAATCTTACTTACTATAATAATATTATTAATAATAATAATAAAAATAGTAATAATAAAAATATTAAACACAAAGTATCCGGCTAAATCCTTAATCTGATTTACCAATTAAAAGTAACATCGTTGCCTAAGAATATTAAAATTAGCAAATATTTCGAGAACTGGACAAATTTCACAGATACCAATCTTTCAAACTGTGTATTTTACCCCAACAAACAGAAACTAGGCCATTCTCAATTGACCCATTAGTAAATATATAATTTATATATATATATTTATATATATGTATGTAATATACTGTCAGCGAATCGCGAAATTCACTTCTTGTGTAGCACTTCACTCATAATCGACCATTTTATGCACAACTGACCTGAATTGACTAGGAATAATTTCGATTTTAAAATCCAACAAGTTGTTTAACTTTCTTCCGAAAGATTGCCGAAAAAATTAAGAAATGAATGAAAATTCAACTTGAACAAAATGTATGCATATATTTCAAATTATAGATTAAATATAAAAATTTATATATATATAAAAAAAAACATTAATTATTTATATATTTATAGCTAAAATACATTTATATGCAAGCAATATTACAATAAACTAGGAGCCTAATTTAAAATATATTAACTAAATTTTCCCATTTTCCCAAACCAGTTTATTATAGTGCAGTTTTACTGTCTAATGCGCTTGGCATCTAAGGACATCCACTGCTAGACAGCCCTGCAGCCCTGCAGCCAGTCCAGGCACCAATTCATCCTTGTCGCTGGCATTTAGCGTCGCTGTCTTTTGCATTGTTTATCCCCAGTCAAGAGACAGAAAATATATATATATATATATATATATATATATATGTGTGTGTGTGTGTGTGGCGGAGTATAGCTAAAACTGAGACGATGACTTGGACTAAAAGTGCAGCAGTGGCAAACAATGTTGCAACCGCAGCAACTGCCACTTGCATTGATTTCACAGATGTCACACAAATCGATAGCTGCCAGGCTTTAAGATTGTCTGGCGGCAATTTCTTGGGCAGATCCTGGGCAGACATCCATTTCTTTGTCACTTGGCCAAGCATTATAATTTATTGAAAGGGAATCGAATAAAGTCTCCGGTTGGCGTTTTTAGCTTACATCAATAAAGTTGCCCAATTTGATGTTCAATCAATAAATGCTCGTGTTTCTACGTGTTGGCTGCCCCAATTTATTTGATATTCATGCAACATTAACATGGATTTTATTAGTATCATTTTTTGAAAAGGGTTGCCTGCCCCAAAAGCAGCCCCCCTTTTAACTTTACCAACTAATAAAAAACACACAACCTGCCGCTATCCTCCTCCTCTCCCCCTTTTGGACAATCCCTCTCTTTCTCTAAGGCTACTCTAAATGCTTACAAACTGGCTAAGCGAATTTATATTATGCCAACCTTTTCGCTATCAAATAAAAATAGAGCAGCAAATGAAAGCTAAAACTGAACTGATAAATACTCTTTAGATATCTAAAATATTAATTGAATTTTTCAATAATAATTTATTGCATTTATATTTGATTTCTAAACGATCACGAAGCAATTTTTAAGCTTGTATCAAAACAGTAATTTAATATTAATAGAATAAATATAAAAAAAATTCTAATCATTTTATAGAAATCTATTTTATTAAAAAAAATTTCCGCTTCCACTAGAACTTGCAGTAAATAATCATCTTTATAGTATACTTTATTTATTTTTTTTATTCTTTTTCACTTAAATCTTGAAAAGATAAATATCTCAGGCTAGCTACTTACAAAAAGTTGCATGCCTCATATAGAACCATGCTCAGCATTAGCGTATTTCAGGAAAGTTTTTTTTTCTCAAAATTTCTCAAGCTATGTTTCCCAGGTGAGAGCAAAGTTCAAATTACTTCAAATACACTCATAGATATGCTGCTGCCTCCTCTTGTTGCGCCTTTGGTTCCGGTTATCGTGTGGCAGACAGGTGAAATAAAATGCGAGCTTGTTGCTTGCCCTTTGCCACTGCAGGGCGTGTGTCAGGTGTACGTGACTGTTGCCCCAGCTCGTGTTCGAGGAGCCCAGCTGTTGGCTGGGATGTGCTCGGCATGAGAAGCAACAAATCAATATGCCCCATTTGATTGGCACTTGCTAAATTTAAGTTTTAAAAGTAAAGAAGGCAATTTTCAGTTGCCCAAGTAATAAACTTTTGCCTGTATATATTTTATAATGTCAAACTTCTAATTAGCTTAGATTATTTTAAGACTCTTGGGAAAAAGTTAAAAAATCGCACATGGATCCAATGGAGCCATATTTGCCTCAAGTGCTCCCAATTTGCCACGTGAACTTTCTTTGAATAAAAAAATATTTCTTTGATATTTAGAAAATTGTCATAATTTTGCAAAGACTGCTCATTTTTTTAGCCGAACATAAGAAACCTATCTTTAAAAAGTGCGGTTTATTTTTCTGTTTTTTAAAACGAGCTTTAATTTCCTCAAAATATGGCTTAATTTTTTTATAATTAAATATTTTTTACCTGGCTTCAGCTTAAATATGTCTTTTTTATCATCTTCAGCTTTTTATTATTTTTGTTACTCAAAGCATTATAAAATATTTAAATTTAGATTTATTTTCTTTATACAAACATTTTAAAAAGTTTGTAAGTGCATTTGAAAAAAACTCTAATTAATCGTTAATTTGTTCAATAACATTTTTAGTTATTATTTTAATGTTTGTTAACTCTTTCTGAATTTTAGAAAGATAACGATAATAATTATTACATCACATTTTTAAAGCAATGCATAAAATTGACCAATAGCTTTGCTTGGATATCGGGGAACACAGCCATATATATAATTAATACACCGTAAATATTATTGTCTTAACTTTATCTTAAACCAGGTGTCTTCACATGCCCATAAGCATTTCTATATATTTGGATTCCGAGAAATCTGTAATTTACTTAACGTTAATTTAATGTAATTTAAGTGTAAGTCTAAAATAAGCTTTATGCGGCCTTTATAAGCTATACATTAACCAAATCTGTTTAAATACTTGTGTAATTTCTCAAAAGTAATCGTCGCCCAACACAAACCAAGCATTTTCCCTGAATTAATTAAAGTGTCCTTCAAATACAGCTAAAAAGTGAGTTTTGTTGGCATTAGAACAGGCGCAGAGCTTTACCTTTAAGACGGGGGGCAACTTGAAATGAATTGTGTGGCAATAACAGCCAACAAGTGTCTCAACTTTTACTTTGAGCTTAGCGTTGGTGACCCCCAGTTGCTCCTACTGCCACCAATCCCAATCTTCTGCACAGCAAGTGCGAAACATAAGCGACCCATTTGGCTGGGCTTAAAATGTCTCGCGTTTCAGCCACTTCTCTACCATAATTAGAGCCAAGAGCAATTTGAAAAACACTTGATGCTGGCAATTATAAAGTTAAACAACATTTTTCTATAGCTCTTTGCGTTCTGGCCACTGAATTTCCCCTTCGCCTTCCTCTTACTTCCCCTACTTCCCTTACCGCTTCCGGCTGCAAGTGTAATTAATTAGTTTTCAATTTTACTTAGCTAAATATGCATAATTTATGTGCCGGTAACACGCTCTCTCTATGTCTCTCTCTCTCTTTCTCTCTTACACTATTTCTTTTCTGGGCTCTCCAAAAAAAACATAAGCCAAGTCCAATCTACTAACGGCAAGCATCCTCACGGTCATAACTGAATTTACTAACCATTACTGGAGTTAGCTGCTTTTTACTTGTAATTCTTTTCTTTTTTTTGAGTATACCCTGTATCCATAAACCAGCTAAAGAGGTAACTTAAAATAATGCACAATTATGTAACACGCAGAAAAAAATTTAGTTAAAAACCATTGTGTAAAGATAGGAAAATTATTCAAGTGTTCATTTTACTTTGCAGACCTTAAGACTAAATGAAAGTATCCAGGTAAAAATGGTGTATTTAACTGCTAGGATAACTGCTAGTTGAGCATTTCGACTTTTACCTACTTGCCGGTTAAACTTTGCGCGAGCAATTTGTGCACCAATTACAGTTATTTGTTTGTGTGCGCGACAATCGCAAGGACAACACCGGGCCAGCGCCGAGATGCAGCTGCAATTCGAAGGTGGTTCCAGAGAGAGAGGAGAGAGTGGGGGGGGGGGCTGCCATGTCGCTGCTGGCTTCCTTCTATTTCCGTAGCAAACATTTCCGTTTCGCATTGCAGCAAATTTATTGTTTCCTTTGCGGTTTTTAGTGAATCGTCCGAAGGAAAAAATCCAAAAGAATAAAAATCAAAGCATACTTTTACGGGCTGCTTGAGGTAGACAGCATCAAAAGAATATTATTGCCACATAGCAAGTAGCAAAGGGATTACAGAGCAATCAACAGTGCCACCACCAAAAAAAAAATGACAGGCGAGCGGATGTGCCAACATCTAACTGACTTCCCTCCTCTTCCCCTCAACCTCATATCCACGCACTTCCGGTCGGAAATACGCATTTAGCTGCATGTGAAATTGCTACGTTTTTTTCTTCTTTTTGCTTTTTTGTCAACAGGCAAATTAAACGACCTATTTTGCTGGCTAAGAAAAATGAAAATGCCGCTGCTAATAAATCATTTCGGCAAATTCGCAGTGACTTTTGTTTACTTGTTGTCGCAGCCGTCAACTGTTCGTACTTATTTCCGTTTCCGCCAGCCTAGAACGACGAGCCAACATTTTTCTATAGCTGACCTGCCCGCACGCCCTCTTTTGTACACTCAAGAAAAATCTGAGGTATTTTAAAATCATGCGAGAAAGGAAATTGTTATTTTCTTTACATGGATAATGGGATAAGGGATAAAATTTAATTGTGCAGCAGTTTGTAAAAGGCCGAAAAAGGCAACTCTGAGCCCATAAAGTATATATATACTTAATCTGCATCAATAGTCGAGATGATTTAGCCATTAATGGGAAAATATGCAGGTAGTTGTCAATAGTTATTGAAGCAAATATTGCAATTTGTACAAATGTTTTTAATAAAGTATAATTTTGAAATTAAACTTAGCCTTTGAGACTTCAAATTAGGAATATTATTTCTCTAACAATATATGCTAATCTTATATTTATCGATTTAAGTCGATTTCCAATAGCAATAAAAACCTAAATTGTAAAAGTATAAGCTTCCCATAGATATATAAAATATACCCAGACATATATATGTAATTAACGGTAAATATTAAGAAACGCAGTTTTCCATCGAGGTCCAACTAAAATTAGCAAGACTTCCATTTATATTCTAGTTGGTATGGCTTAGTCGAGCTCTTTCGACTAGCATATTTTAAATTACAATTTAAATTTCTAATACTTTTTGCAAGTGTATACACATATATATATATATATTTGCAAAATATTCAAGCAGTATTTTCTGCGCCGTCATTTCAACGGGCATAATTAATTACCAAAGCGGCGCGCGCGAGTTTCCCAACGGCATCGGCCGCGATGTCCTTGCGTGTGGCTCTTGCGGCACAAACGGCGAAAGGGAAATGGCAACAAACGGTGCCTAGATGCCCCAACCTAACCTCAATGCCTCACCTAACAATCAGAGTGTGGTGCGATGCGGTGCGGTGCGGGTAGAGGGTGTCAAATAGTGGAAAGGGCACACGGAAATGGGCCCCGGACTCAGGTGCGGCAGTTTTGCTGACAGCTGCCTGCGAGTTGAGTGGCACAGAATATGAAATACTGTACGGTAATTGGATGCCTTTAATTATATGAATTTATGCTAAAAGGTGGAGTGACAGGGGCGTGGCAATCCTTATCAGCATTATTGTTAATGTTGCTGTTGTGTTTGTGTTGCTCTCCTGATCAAAAAGTTGATAAAATACAAGCAAATCGCATTAGCATTCTTATAAATTAACTCTTATTAGAATAATAATGAGTCTTTTTAGCAGCAACAAATCATTTCTAATAATTTTGACAGAAATATTTGAATATTTTATTCAAGTGGTATACAAAAATTTATTATTCACATATATTATTTTTATGTATTTATGTGAAAATGTGATTTTTATGCAATCAAAATAGTTTTTATGTTTTTGAAATTAAACTATACTTTTTGGAAACTTAACTTTTTCTATGTTTTTTATCACTTAGTCAAATAAGTCAATTATCTAAAAATTACATAAAAGTAGCTTCCACTTTTACAAAATATTTTAGACTTTTATCTGTGAATTTCATTAATGCCATTTTCATGTTCAAAGTTGTAGTTCAAGAAAGATACTTTAAAGTTGATAGAGAAAATCATTTAGAAACATATCGGACTATATTAACGCAGCTCAAGAAAATCTTTTTATATTAATATATCAGTAGTTAATCATAATCAAAAGAGACCTCAACCCTATTATCATCGAGTTCATTAATGGATTTCCTTTCAATCACTCACTGAAACTTTCTACTCAGAGTAATCCAGACTTGACAGACAGACAGACTAATTAGGAGATATAAGGCTAAAAGGCTATTTTTATTGACCAACTCTCGTTAAGAGTTCAAATTATTGCATCTTACAATGGATTTAAGTCCCGTACGGATTTTATGGTTTATTCGAATTTGCAAAGAGTGCTTTGCTTACTGCTTCTATAAATTATGTTAACCTGAACTCTGAAAGAGAAACTATATTTATTATCAGTCTATTCATAACTGCAGATACAATTTTAATGAAATATAAATTAGAAATTTTGTTAACAACGCCTGTGTTTATTTTCTGAACTAAATACAAATTATAAAACTTGTCAATAATAACTCAAAAAATATATTCCAATTGAATCTATAGCTAAATAATTAAAATTGTATCTTTTATTGCAATCGGAAATTGATTTTTGAATCGGGTAAGTTATCGCTCAAAATTAAATAAACCTGATCTGCACTTGATATAAAAGAATTTATTGTCCAAAATCAATCCAGCTTTTTTTATCCTATTACGCCCAGCTTCCATTTTATGGCTTTCGGAGTATAAAAACCAATAAATTCTATATAATTGACTTAATTTGTATTTGCTTGTTTTACATTTATTTATTTTATGAGTTTGGTTTGTCATTCCATATGCTAAAATCAGTTTTACAAAAAATTCACAAAATGAAAACTAATATTTTACTGGATTATGCGCAATGTAAAATTGAATTTATTATAAATTGCATTTTTTGTTTACCATTTAAAACAGAAACCATAGTTAATTATAATTGGTCCTATTGCGTTAATGTACTTATTTATTTATTATTTTTTATTTATGTTTATAATGCACATTATTCCACATAATATTGAACAATAAAATTTTTACAAACATTGCGCAAATAACTATTCCGAGTTGAGCACAAATCAAGGTAGAAATTAATTAACTCAGTGCAAACCACACTTGAGAATAAAGTGGCAAGAGTGCATATGGGGCATGTAGAGGGGTTGAAGGGGATGGGGGTCTGGGATCATGTCTCTGTTTTAAATCCCAAACGTGCACAAAAATGCAGGGCAAACGAGAAGAGAAAACCTTGACAAAAATATGCGTGAAACGCAAACAAGCTGATGGCGTTATTTGAGGGGTGTGTCGGTGTGTGTGTGTGTGTGTGTGTGTGGGTGTGTGTCTATGTGCTGTGTGTGTGCTGTGGCATAAACCCATTTACAGGTGTTTGCCCAGAGTCAACAGCAGTCAGTGGCGTCGTCGATGCAAACGCAGCCAGTCGTAAAACATTTGTCACATTTACATTAAGAGCAACATTAAGAGCAACGGTGCCTCTTATATACTATATACACCACTCTGACTACACCACCAAACCCTCCCCCCTCTCCTCCGCCCACTACACCCCCTCGCTATGCAATTTATGTGCACAGTGCACTTGCCAATTAATTCTTATCTCAGCAGCCAAGCAGGTTTCGCTTTCTCGCCGACTGCATAAATCAATGTGCCCAAGGTGATAATTCATCCACAACTGAGTCAACTGACTCAACTGAGGCACTGCTCCACTTACTCCTGCTCCGCACAACTACACCTACACATCTACACTTACATACCAGCACACACACACACATAAAGAACGAATGCAGCAATATCCTCAATGTTCTGGAATCCAGATTGTCAACTCATGCGGCCACAAATGCAGCTCACTCAATTTCATGGTGTCAAATGTGCAACACACGCCTACACTGAGAGAAACCATGGGTAAATGAAGCATTACTAGGAGATACTTATTTTAACGTAAGATTAAAAAATTACTGAGATTCGAATTTCATTTATAAATATATATAAATCTTAATCTATAAATATATTTAAAAATATATATATTTCTACATCTATATCTATATATATATATCTACATCTATATCTATATCTATATGTATGTCTATATCTATATCTATATCTATATCTATATCTATATATATATATATATCTATATCTATATCTATATCTATATCTATATCTATATCTATATCTATATCTATATCTATATCTATATCTATATCTATATCTATATCTATATCTTTATCTATATCTATATCTATATCTATATCTATATCTATATCTATATCTATATCTATATCTATATCTATATCTATATCTATATCTATATCTATCTATATCTATATCTATATCTATATCTATATCTATATCTATATCTATATCTATATCTATATCTATATCTATATCTATATCTATATCTATATCTATATCTATATCTATATCTATATCTATATCTATATCTATATCTATATCTATATCTATATCTATATCTATATCTATATCTATATCTATATCTATATCTATATCTATATCTATATCTATATCTATATCTATATCTATATCTATATCTATATCTATATCTATATCTATATCTATATCTATATCTATATCTATATCTATATCTATATCTATATATATATCTATATCTATATCTATATCTATATCTATATCTATATCTATATCTATATCTATATATATATCTATATCTATATCTATATCTATATCTATATCTATATCTATATCTATATCTATATCTATATCTATATCTATATCTATATCTATATCTATATCTATATCTATATCTATATCTATATCTATATCTATATCTATATCTATATCTATATCTATATCTATATCTATATCTATATCTATATCTATATCTATATCTATATCTATATCTATATCTATATCTACATCTATATCTATATCTACATCTATATCAATTTTTTTCTCTCTCGACTCAGTTTCAAGTCTGTCTGCGAAAAACAGCGCATATGACACTAATTTAATACGACATTTTTCTCTCAGTGTACTCGAGTCACACAATAAAGTGGATTTTCAGGCAGGAAAATATTCTTCTGCTGTACGAAGTACATCTTTTTTGTAGCATGGTCACACTGGTCACCCAGCGGCATCTAATTGAATTGCACTTGCAATAATGACTAACACGACGACAAATTCAACGGACGGGGGGAGTGTGTGGAGTGGGGGATGTTAGACTAATTGAAAATTGTTGTTCGTAGAAAGCGCCAAAAGCAATTTGTTAGCTGGGCTAAAAGTTGAAATTCAAACTTAAGCAAATAATATATTAAACAAGTTTTTCATACAATAACTAATCTTTCTATATGATATAGTCATTCGTTCTTGTAGACTTCAACACATTCACAATCTGCAGTAAAAAGTTTCATTATCAGTGCATGGAAATAGAAAGTCAGATTTAATATTTAAATACATTATTTTTCTCTTAAAAATGTGTTCTTAATTTTTTTATTATACCATTATTACACTTTATAATAGCTGTGTGAAATTCTTTACTTATATATCTTATGCCATTATTGAGCAAAAATAATGTACTGTTTATACTTAATAAGCTTAAATTTTTCTTTTTTCTCTCTTAGCTTTATTTAGCTTCCAGCTGAGCCATAAATCTCAATAAATGTCAGCAGAGAATTTTCTTTTGTCTTCCCAGGCGTCAAGTCTAACAAAAAAAAAACAAACTTAAGTACAAAAAGAAATTAGTTTATATAAATATAAACTCAATCAGCAAAGTTGGCTGGTTTCAGTTCTGATAAAAACTAAGTTAAGATAGCAACTGACTTCATTTTTTGTAAAACTTTCCTTTAAGTAAAATTGCGTAAATGTTTAAATGAAAGTTCCGATTAAAAAGGATGCCACGGAAAAACGTGATTAAAGATTTATTAAAGACTGATTCGGGTGTTGCATGCAACAGTGTAAATGTGCCCCAATGTCGATTGGCATTGGCAGTAATTTCCTGGCCAGGTGTGCGATCAAAAGCAGAATGCAATTTCCGATTTAATGCGATTGTAATTTTTTCTCTACCTTATGCATGTGTCCAGATTTAACTGAGGAGAACTACAAGGATAAGTGTGTGTGTGTGTGTGTGTGTGTGTGTGTGTGTGTGTATGTGTATGTGCTTGTAGGTAGGTGGAAAAGTAAAAGCACATCAAAGCTAAAGGTCCTGGTTAACTTACCGCAGCTTGTTAGAAAGGACTTCCACAGCAAAATGTAAAAAATTTTACATGACACCTTTTTAGCGGTCTGGCTATAATGGACTTTATTTTTAGTTTAGTTATACCTCCAACTTGGTTTAATGCAAGCAGCAAAATTTAAGCTTTAGCAAACTTAATTTAATGTCAAATAAACTCGATGTCAACTAAACAAATTCTTTGCCTAATACGAATGTGTCTGTCTATATTATTTATATTAAAAACTCTTAATAATTCGAAAAGCGATTTTTATCGATATTCGAAAGTATGTGTCGATAAAAAAAAAACTAATTTTTAAATGAACTGAAAAGTACATGTTTCAAACTATTATAGTCTCTGAGATCGGCTTCATTTTGGCATTTTTAATTGAATTTAGAGAAAAAAATATTCATTTATTTAATTTAATTATTGATTATTAATTTCGTTGATTGCATATGTATTTATTTTGTTACACTCATATAGAGTTGATGTCATTAAATTTCTAATTTAAATTTCCTTCCATTTCTTTCGAAGAAAAATTTCTTTCCGTTATAGCCATTAAAATTTATATTTATATTTATTATACTTGCTATATATAAGAAACCTAGAATAATAAGAGAAAATATATATATATATAAATATAGAAATCGCATTCCAAAAATATATTTTTTATTGCTTCTGCTCAAAATATTCAACAAATATTAATTAGAGAAAATATATATATATAAATATATAAAGCGAAAAATCAAATTACAAAAAAAATATTTTTAAATGATTTTGCTCAAAATATTCAGCAAATATTTTTTATGAAGTTGTAACTTAAATTAAAAAAAAAAATCACAATTTGTTAATAGAAACATTCAACATTTTGTAAAAAAAAAAAGAAAGAAAAAATTTATTTTGGATTTCAGTTTGATTGCTTTGTCTTGTTACAATGGAAGCATGCATGTCAAGAATAATAAAAGATACAAAAAATACTTAAAGTGTAAAAATAATATAAAAATTAAAAAAAAACAAAGTCACATTTCGATATTTAGTTAAAAACACTTTCTGATTTCAGATGCAGCACACGATGAGTTTGGTTATTTCTGAACAATTAAAATGACATTGAAATATATATGTTTATATCAATTTTTTGCATTTTGCACACATTTTAAATTCACACAATTTTGTTGCATTCATTTCAGAAAAAGGATTCGCAGTGCATGTGGCGACGCCAGTGTGACCAGTCCGCTGAGCAGCCCACGGATTGAATGAAAGCCTTGCCGGCAGCACAATTGAGTAAAATGGGCTTGGCATCTGCCGCCGGACACATATAGAATTGATTGGGATCGATGCTGGCCCAGGGCTCCTGCTCCTCACGGCTGCAGCTGCGGGTCAGCTGTGTGGCATTGGGCCGACACGCGGGCCAATGGTCGTAGGGCAGGCAACCGAGATGGCCAAGACCATTGAAAAACCCACGACCCTGTGGGCAATGCAACTGCAATTGGAGTTGATCCGGCGTGTTGCAAACGTAGAATATGTTGGGATTGGGATCGCCCCACATGTTTGTGGCATGTTTGCATGTTGCATTCGTGGCCGCAACGGATGCGTGTGCTGCAACAGCCTGCTGCAGCTGCAACAGCAACAGCAACGGCACCAGCTGCGGCAGCATCATCATGAGTCTCAAATCCAGCTTAATGTCGAGTCGCGTTCGCATTGCCTTCGTTGCATGCCACACATTTCTCATAAATAATTTCATCAGCACAAATTTTATGGACACAGCACGAATTCCCCCCTCTCCTCTCTCTCTCTTTATGACTTTTTTGTTTATTTTTATATTTTATTATTTTTACCATACGTTTTTACTGTGGCACCAGAAACGCGTCGACTGAATGATATGGCGCCCTTGGCATTCATTTTTATACTCATTGCACTCTTTTTGTTTTTTATCGAAATGTTTTATTTATCATTTCCCCATTGTATATTCCCATTGTCACAATTCTAAAGACGTCTTGCTGACTTTTTTATGTAGTTGATGCTCTCAGCATATATATTTTAGAGTATGTGTTTGTTTTGGAAAAAAAATTGTCTGATTAGATAGTCTAACCAGTGTTTATAAATTGAGTCTTTATCTACTTCAAGTATTGAAGTCACTTTTTTACACAAATTTCTTCAAATTGACAGACTTTATAACTATTTTTAACTTTGGACTAGACATAATTTTTAATACAATAATTGTCAAAATTTTTAGGCTTCAAATCTTGACCTACTATTGTACTTAAATGTAATATTGATTTCCCAGTGCAGAAGCCCAATCTTCACATTTTTTCTGCAAACATGTTTTCATATTTTTAAGGCAGTCAATCGTAAATACGACGAACAGTTTACAATCCCAATAGAATTATGCTGAGAAGCTGAAAACTCTGGCAACTGGAATTCCTAATACTGAGCAGTATATATAAAGTTTACTTGATAACTTTCACTTTAACAAATAAATAAATGATTCAGTGTTAATTTGCTTTACTACAAAAGAGACGCATACCAACAAAAATTACATAAAAAAAAATATTGGATGACAAATAATATTAAATTACTATAATTACATTTATTTTTAGCAATTCTAATTTTTATAAATATTATTATATATAATATTTACGACAAGCATTTAAAATCTTTCGCTTTCAGTCAAATCACTGAATTTACAGCAATGAAAATCAATCATTTCAATCAATGTGCTTCAATAAATGTTTCAGTGTTTTATTTACGACCCACAACGTAAATAATTTATTTACTTAAAAATGAATCAGTGACTACCAAAAGAGTCGCAAACCAACAAAAAATTACAACAAAAATAAAAGATGGAAAGACAAACAAGAATATAATTAGTTAAAATATCTATTTAATTACTGTAATTACATTACAAATATCAAATTTTTTTGTTTTCATGTAATATTTACAACAAGCATTTAAAATCTTTCCCAGACACCGAATTTCCATCACTGAAAATCAATCAATGTGCTTCAATAAATGATTAATTTACTTTGTGAGTCACATTTACTTAAAATCGAATCAGAGTCGCAAACCAACAAAAAATTACAACCAAAAAATAAAAGATGGGCAGACAAACAAAAAAGTGACAAGTGCGTTATCAAAGCGATTGAAAGATATAACATAACATTAATTGCCTTTCAAATGAGGCTAAATTGTAAATTATTGCTGCAGGGCAATCAGACAAAATTTAATTACAAACTTCAGGCACTCTCTCACTCCCTCTCTGTCTCTCTCTCTCTCTCTGATGCTCTTCTCTCTCGCTCTGTCTGGCTTAGAAGCTGAACAGGTGCAGCTGCTGCCAAAAGTTCTAATTGATTTCGCTTACAGCTAAGATTTCCAGCTGAAGGCAGTCATCGAAACCCAGCTGCAGACTTGCTCTCTAGGCCAAATGTAAGCTGACAAAAAGTTTAGCAAAATCAGCTCTGTGCTTCTTCTTCTTCTTTGTAGTTCGGTCCCGTTGTCAATGGGAACTTCTTAGCAGATGCCAACATTTCTCAAGGAGTCTATTTGGCCAAGTTTAAATAGGAAAAAGTTCGAGCAGCAAAAGTTGACAACATAATCGACATAAATTCCAATAGGCATGTGGCCGCATATTCTATTAAAACTTTATTACACACACAGACACACACACACACAAACACATACACACACACATGCACACACAGCTGATGTTTTTTCTTTAGTCAAATTAAATGAATATCCAATGCGTTTTATAAGTTAAATTCTAATACTATTATAATAAAGAGTAAAGTAATATTGGATCTTTTATAAAATTCCGTAATTCCAACTATCTGCTGAAAACTAAAAATTTTTAAGATCGATAAGTGTTAATTCATTAAACCAGCTTTTAATTTGTTATTGGTAATTGTTTTTCTCAGGTATTAGCCAAAACAATTAAGCTGATAAGTTACCAAAAATATAATTATAACAATTAAAAATATATATTTATCTATATTTATATATTTATTATGAAATTAGGGGCTAAAGAAAAAGGCAGTTATCTGCCGATAAGCGACATCAAAAGAAGAAGACCCATTGTCAAAACAAAACCAATTGAGAATGTGATACCAACTAGTGTCCAGATAAGTTGGCTTGATTGCGGTTATAAATTCAGTTGCATTGCCTGAAAATCAATTTAGTCGAATTTAAAGTGTACAAAACGAAAGAAGTGAAAAAGTGGAGTTCAATATGCTCAAAGGTGAACCTAAAGCTAAAGCTTAAAGTGATCAAATATGATTCAGAAAAGTTTAAGAAACTACAATTGGAAACATGAAAACCAAAACAAAACCAAAATATAATAAAATATTCAAGAAATTAAAAAACTAAACCAACTTTAAAGCTAAATAAGTCTGTAGCGAAGATCAAGTACAGTAGTCACTCAATAACCGTTTATTTGAACTCGCGAATAATATTAATAATAATGTTAATATTGAAATCAAATTTGAATATAAAAAACATTATTTTTATACTAAATGTAAGCAAAAATAATAGCAGAAAAAGAAACGAAAAATCTCTGAAAAAGAAGCTATTTTGGCATATTATTAATTCAATAACTTAAAGGAAAAAGATTTTAAAATTTAGAAATTCTTGCCCTAAATCAACTATTTCAAAAAAGGTGCAATATCGAAAATTCTTTAGAAAATGTTTTAATATTAAGACAACAATTTTTGAAATGTAATATCAAAAAAAAATATAGCCAAGAATCGAAAACATTTAAGTATTTTTAGTAAAGAAAACTTGAAAAATTAAATAAAATGTTTTAAAAAACAATTTACAGCTATTTTGATACTCCTGGGCCTAGTGGCGCTCAGCATGCCAGTCACAATCTATGCAGCTGATGAGGCAACCACAGATGCCACAATTGTTACGACGACTCCCAATGATGCCTCTGTAATACCCACTGTGCCTGTTGTTTCAACTACTGAAGCCGGTAATTCACCCACTGTGCCTGCTGTTTCAACTACTGAATCCGGTAATTCACCCACTGTGCCAACAACTGGTACCACTGCTTTGCCCGATAATCCAACTACTACGGGAACTGGTACCACTGTTTTGCCCGTTAATCCAACTACTACGGCAACTGGTACCACTGCTTTGCCCGATAATCCAACTACTACGGGAACTGGTACCACTGTGCCGTCAGAGTGCGTGTATCAGACGATGACCTGGCCCGCTGAGGATCTGCGTAAATACTACTGGTGTCTGAATGATAAGCCCCGTCTCACCTCATGTAGGGAGGATTACTATTATGTGAATAACGCCACAGTTTCTGGCTGCATTCCCGCCGCCAAAATGGATCCCGCCTGTGTCAACTTGGACATCACAGTGGGTCCATGCGAGGGCATCAATCTGAAGCAGCCGCAACTCAGTGAAACCCTTACCAATTTCTGGCTCTGCTTGGAAGCCGGCGCAGAACCGGTGGAGCTGACGTGTTTGGATGACAAGGCGTTCGTCAAACAGGACGGCTATTTGGGCTGCTTCGATTGGGAAACGTGGAGATCTTTGCGCTCATGCAATTAACACCTATCTTCATCTGTCAAAATTTTAATTATGTTCCGCATTTTTGTTGAATGTGACTTTATCATGATTAAATAAAATATATATTAATGAATTCAACGGAAATTTATTTAAAATTGATTAAAAAGTAATTAAGTCACATATATCTTATCTATATGCCAAGTTTTTTTGATAACGCAGCCAAAAGTCAATGGTCTTCGAAATCCGGAAAATCCCCACAAAAAACCACACAACATTTTTACAATTGCTTGAAAATGAAAAGTTTTTCCCAAGAAATTGCACAGCTGCTAACTCAAGCGCAAATATGCTTGCAACCCATATGTGAGTGTGTGTGCGTGTGTGTGTGTGTCAGCTAGATAATGGCAAAAAACTAGGGAGTAAACAGATAAATATCTTTTGCACTTCGAAGTTCAAACACCCTTGCGGAACATAATTCATTTCACTTCAAATCAAATATATTTTTTTTGATTTAATTCAGAAATCAAAACAAATCGAATTTTGCTTCCGGTTCCGCTTCAAGCTCTGAGTTTTAATGGGTTAGATAACTGTTTCGATTCGATTGGATTACCTGTCTATCACTGAGTGTGAATCGGTTCGATTAAGCCTTAATTTTTAATCAAGAAAATATATTTTAACAAATTTAAATTCAATTTGTTTCCTTTTTCAAATTAATTTTCAAGATTTATGATCTCAATTTGAGCATTAAAATCTACACTGCTTAAGATACGCAATTTTATTTGGTTTTAATATTAATCAAGAACATTTCAGTTAATGTTACATAAGCCAGGAAAAAACGGTGCAACTCTCTGAAAGTGTATAAAACGGAATAAAAGAATTGTCACCACACATTTTGTGCACAAGAAAGCAACACGAATTGGCAAATTGCTGAACACGATGGGAATAAAGGAAAGCGTCTAACCTGACTCGGTCTGCGTACAGAAAGAAGTTCAAATATATATATATATATATATATATATTTATTTATATATAGAAAATAAAATAAAATGTGTATTGTGTCAACTGCCAGTGAGTTCAAAATCAGTTTAAAGTTCGTCGCCAGTTGGGTTCTCCCCTGGTAAATAATAAAACGAGATAATGCGTCTGTTGCTAAACTGGCTAAACCTATTTCTATATTTCTTAAAGCAAGGAAACTGGCTGAAAGGAATTTAATTTTAGATTCCGATTCGGGTAACTAATGTATAAAAATTCTGGTAAGCTTTACGGCACTTTTCCAAAAAAATTTTAATAATAACAATAAAATTTAACAGTTTTTAAAAATAAGTGAAAACAATTCATTCGGGCAAAAACTTACTGCTGGATCCTCTGATACCAGAAGAATACCAGCTGAAATTGTTAGAAATGTATTTTAAGAGAAAAAGACAAAAAGATTTTGCAATTAGATTATGCAATTTAGAATAGACAGATTTTAGTCAATACAATTAATTTTGAATTAGAATTTTATCTGCTTTAAAGCTGTTTCATAAGCAAAAATCATTTTTTTTAGCATGATTTATTGACTTAAAGAAAGTAAACTATTTCATTACTATTTAGCTTTTTCTGCTTAAAGCTTAAAAAAAAACTTTAAATACTTTGCTTGAAGCAATGCTTTTATAAAGGCAGTAAATGCTTTAATGTGCTTAAAAGCTCTTTGCAACTTTTGCTTTGCCAATATTTTTTTGGTTCGCTTCATTTAGCTTTATTGTTCAAATTCATTTAGCTTTGTCAGACACCATAATGTCTTTATGAGCTAATATATAGTCATTAAGTTTAACATCACATTAAACTAAATATTCAGCAGGGTAAGTGTTTTGTTTCGCACACATGACATTTGTGGTGCATTGTTTGTGCTTCTCGCACCACTGTGCGCTTGGTGGCACTCAGGGATAGTTACGCATTTAGTCACGCAGTGCCGGACACAAGGATAATTCAACCGAGCGCTAAATGCTGTCTGCATGCGACTCTATTGCCTAGGTAATAAATGTCTGAGTGCGATACAGTTCAAAGCACACACACACATACACACACTCACACACACACGCATCACACACATGGAGGTGGAGTGTCAGTGACACGAAACTGCTGCAAACGAGCAGCAACAATGAATGCGACACAGAAACCCCCAAATGAGTTAGTCAGGAAATTGCATTATTTGTCTTTGCCTCTTGTTGCGGACACAAATGCTTTGCTATGCAGCATAGCCCATACCCTTACACTCAAAAAAAAACCTCACAATTCTTATTTATTGCATAAATTTTGAGGCGATACAAGACTTTTAGATTTTTTGAAATTAGCTTAAATTTATCAAACAAAACTTATAAAAATAAGTATCATATTATAAAAAGCTAACCATTCATCTGAAGGCCAAATAAGTCCCTGAATTAAGAATTTCCAACTTAGTTTGATAAAAATCCAAATTGATTTTGATATTCCGAACATGTTTAAACAATATTTGACTCTTAATAAAAAATCCCAGCATTTTTGTCGAGTGTATTTTACAACTAACTATCCCTCTTATACCCTAAACCCATAAAAAAATTGGATAAACAGGGTATAATAGTGTGCAAAAGCATGTAACAAACAGAAGTTAGTATATAAATAATCTTTATAAAGATCAGGATTAAGTTTTTCTATATAAACCAGCTAATGTCAGAAACTAAAGATAAAATAGACTTCAAATATTAAATATATGTTCTCGTCTACTATAGGCATATCAATTTACTATAAAAACAACTTAATTTTATCGATAATTACACCAGTCACGAACATATTAATGTATATCGATTTACGATAAGAACAATAGATACAATTTTAAAGATATAGTTTTCTGATAAAAATATAAATAATAAAGAAATGTTGTTCATCATCTGTAAAAATTGGACTTATAAAAAATGAAGACATAAAAAGGTATTTTTATATTGTTGCAACCAATGTACAAAAGTATCTCGAAGTCGACTCTCGACTAGAGAATTCTAACTTGTTGTTGCCACTCTCAAATGGCGTTTGGCTATCTCCATTGCGACACTGTTCTGTCACACATGCGAATTTCCACAAAATGCTCCTCCAAGTCACTGCAATTTTTCTGCTCCATTTCTGTCCACTGCTCTGCCTCTTACTGCTGCTGCTGCTGCTGGTGTTGCTGCTGCCTTTTGCTGCCTGGTCTTGCCACTTGCTGTTGCATTTTAATTGCTTGGCTTGGTGTGCCGCTTGGGCCATTAATCCTGCACAACTTGTGCACTGAAATTACGAAAAAAGGATTTTTTAAAGTCACAATTGTCGTATGTTATCAACACACACAACATGTACACGCAGCCCACACACACACACACACACATACACAGACTCAGGCAAATGTCTACAAATAGAGATGGAAGCGTGTCAATTATATTCTAGCAAAAAAACAATTAGTAAATCGAGGTAGTTCTTTTGGGAGAAAATAGCGATTAAATATATTAGCTGTTTTTCAATATGAAAATGAGTACTTAGACAAATATTTTAAAGAAATTTTTACAGATAAGATATATATTATAAATTAACTTGAGGTAAGTTAACAATTATTAACAGAAATTTGTATTGATATTCGCGAAATCAAACCAGTTATCAACAAAATCAAATAAATGTCGTGGTAAATACAACTTTTATGCCAAATTTAAGTCTGTAATCTTAAAGTATGTCTATATCGGCTAAATACTGATCTAGAATATATATACTTTATGGACTCCAGCACGCTTTTTTTTCTGTAATTTCGCACAATTAAATTGATTTTCCTGATATAAACATATATTTCCGTGATTGAAAAATAGACTTTCGAACCATTAATCATTTATTATATCAACTTTATATTTAATATTTTTAAAATATAGTTTCTATAATTTGCAGTCAGGTTTTTATATTGTTAATACGTTCAGAAATATATTTACTTATATAAATATATATATATATATATTTATAGCAAGACTTTTAGAATTTAAGACATGTATTTTTTCGTCTTACAACTTTTTGCACTGCATAAAAATAATTGAATATTTTCATAATATTATTTTAATATTTATATAATATTATTTACATATTTTATTAAATTTGTTAAATTGTTTTTGTATTTTTTTTACACACACATTTAACTGCAAATCAACATCACTTTTATGCAAATAAATATTTTTGGCTCTTAGCCACGAAACCAAAAACTCGTGTTTCGTGACACGAGCACGATGTCAACTCAAGTTTAGAGAGTTCGGAGACATGGCTGGTATGCAGCAACTAGCGTTTTGTGTCGCCACGTTCAGAACTTGGCCTGTAGTTAAGGGCCAACATGAAGCTGTCGCAGCGGTGCTCAGATTTAATTGAGTTTGCAATTGTTTTGTGGCCGGCTTGGGTCAGGTCGGGAGTCGGGAGAGCGCTCGAGAGTTTTGCAAGTTATGCATTTCAATGGGCAAGCAACTCTGTGCAACACTCTGAGAGTCCACTGACGGACTCTGGTCAGTTGCAACACTTTGCTTGCACCTTAAATCACAAGTAGCCATAAAGTCGGGGCGTATACGCAATGCGCACAAAAGTATGCAACAATAATTTGCAGTTCTTTTTTTGTATATTTTCTCTTGTCCCTTCGAGTAGTTTTTACTTACGGCACTTCCTGTCGAATAGTCATAATTGGCATTTTTTTTACGACAGTCAAGTTAAGCGCCACAAAAGCCGCCACATGACACCCCCAACCCCAACCCCAACCCGCAATCCCCATCAAGCCACCCGGGAAGTTTCGCTCATTGGGTGCCTGCTCTTTGGGTGATTTTTCAGCTTGCGAATTCCTGGCTTGCTTGACTGTTAAGTTGGCTTAAACTTTTCCACTTGAATGGCAACGGAAGGTTTTATGTGGCCCCTTGTTGCAGCCACATTGTGTTCTTGCAGCGGCGCATGAAAGTATGCAGCATAAAAATTGCTGTGCCCTGCAACAAATAAATATTTGACAGACACTGAAATTTAAATTACCAAAGTTTTAATTTATTTTGTATTTAATTTTAGTTATTAAAAATTGCTATATGTATAGTGTGAACTCAACTAATATAAAACAAGTATTATTTGGTTTAATAGTTGTTCTACTGCGTTTTTTCTCTGAGTGTAGGCAGGCCCTGTGTGGCTCTTTACAGGCGCCTTGCATTTGTATTTTATGGCGCCGTGGAATTTATATTTGCACTTAACAACAACAACAACAACCAGAACAAGAGCAAGAATAACAACAATTGCAACAAAGTTTGTTTGGCTTATTTTTCGGTTACAAATCAAATCCAAAATCGTATTAAAATTGCATGCAACAAACAGTAAAAGAGAAAAAAAAGCCGCTGCCACAAAATCGCGATGGAAGCCAGAAACCGGCGATGCACACAATATACATATATATTTTGGAGGTGTTGCAAGCACCACAAGTTACAGGAGCCAACCACTCCACCCAGTCCTCTTCCCCCGCTGCGCACTTCCCCGTGTTTTGTCAGGGCATTTTACTGTAGCTGTTTTGCCATTTCAATTGAATGTTCGTGAGACGAAATCACTTCAACGCCTTCGATTTCAATTTCCGCCGTATTTCCAATTTGATTTTCGTTATTGCATTTTGCATTGTTTTGTTTACAGTTGTATTTGTGTGTTTATCTTTGTCTTTGTATTTGTACTTTACTGCTCCACTCTGCTCCCAGCAGATATTAAAACCGTTGCATTTCAGGTGTATTTATTTCTAGGCTGCAGCTGTGCCCCAATTCTTTGCCATTTTTACTATGCCAACCAACCAATAAATAGTTGATAGCAAATTGTCTGCTCTACTTTATATTTTGCATATTTTTGTACAAAGTGCCAGAATATCAAGCAATAATGTTCAATTAAACGTTGTTTATTTATTTATTATTTTTATTCAAACAGGTTCACTGCAAACAGTTGGATTTATTTGTGCTCTGCCTGATAAATTGGCTGTGCTGTTATTATTTTTATAAAGTATTTTTTACGAATGAAATTGATTCTATGTAAAGATTAAAACAATTTTAAATTGTTTAAAACCTTATATTAATATTGATATTTATTGTTATTTTTCATGTTCTGGTCTGAGTTTATTATTTAGGGCACTAATAAAAAAACCCGATATATAAAAGTTATAATTCTGATATAAAGAATTTATAGGCATTAAATATTGATGATTTGAATTTAGAAAGTAGTTTCAAAAATGCCTACGCCCCCTTGGAATCAGTAAAAAATACCATATTATTTCTTACTGATATATTAAATAAAATAATGTCCAACTGGATGATATATCTGATATATTTGTTGATTTATCCTTATTCAAGATTGATCAGAGAGCAGTTAAGGGACTAGAAAATGCTGACAAACTGATTTTATATAAAACCTTATTAGAAAATTTATTATTTATAATAGCAAATATAAGAGATATAAATATATAACGTGATTATAAACATATATCGATATATATTTTATTACATTTTCTTTCTTTAATAAGTTACAAACGTGCTAAGGAAATTATAATATCCTCTCTCTAGGCAAAAGAGTATTCAGTTTTTCTATAAAGAGAATGCAGAATTTCGTAATTTTCTCACAAGTTTTAATTTAAGCCACTTTGCATTGGATCTGTTCATCGTTCCTGCCTACACCCCCTGTTTCCCTGTCCCCAAACACTCCTGTTTGTAGTTCTAGAGCATAAGTCCGATTTCTGACACTTCATAATCTAACAGCTTGCAAAACTTCCACGTCTGACTTAAATCCCAACACTCTGGCAGATTTGTATAATTTTTAGTCAGTTTTGTGTCATCTCTTTGCTCTGTTATCTTTTGCCACCTACTTGTGTGCCTGCAGCTGCACCTCCTCCTCCTTCTCCTGCTCCTGCTCCTCCTCTACTTTTCTTTTTTGCCAACTTTCCAATTGGACACGCACTTGGCACATCTTTTTTGCAGTGCTGCTCATTTTGCATATTTTGAATTTTTCTTCTGCATTTTAACTGCATACCTTAAGGCCATTCGCATTTTAATAGCGGGCCTTAAAACGTTTACGGGCCAACTTTATGCAACGGCACGTTGCAAATATATTTCTCTGTTTTTTTTTTTATATATGCATTTGTTCTATGAACACTCTGAAAAACAAAATGAGTTAGAATGCTCGAGAGAGTTTGATGAAGAGCCTCAAAGCTGCTGTAAAAATAATAGTAGTGCAAAAATATATTTTTTAAAGCACTAAAATAATAATAATAAATAAAATAAATATATTTCAACACATGCAATTTATATATTGAATTTTTGAGAGATGGTACAGCTAAGATTGTGCACAAATAAATAATTAATGTGATTAATTAACTAAGGTGATTGAAATAATAATAAAAAACATTGTTATAAAATTTAAATAAATGTAAATCATATGGAATTTATATATTGCATTTTCGGAAAATATTGAAAAATGGGACAGCTTTAAGATTGTACACAAATAAATAAAGTGATTAAATGTATAACAAATGTCTCCAAATATCAAAACATTAATTTATAAACATTCAATAGTTTGACTAATATTTCAAATACGTGTTATACAATTTAAAAAAAAAATATATATAAATGTAATTTACAGAATATATCTGATTAACATCATTCCTCATTCAAGTTTAAACAGCAAATCAAATAATATTTTCAATTATTAGATATATTTCAAACATTTTTTCGAGTGCACCACGTATCAGCGAGTGCAAGTGAAGCAATCAGCTGCCACACCCACTTCTAAAGGGGGGCTGGCCCGTGTTCCATTTTATGTATGTGATTTGTTGTCTTGTGTCTGACGTCAGTTTGCGAAAATTCATGTCCTGACTGTCTGAAGCAGTTCCAAAGCTTGTCATTGTTATTGTTCCTCTTGCTCTTGTTGTTGTTGTTGTTGTGGTGATGAGGCATCAATAACGCATTTGTAAAACATATCGTAGTCAATGGCAGACACGTGTCTAAGTAGTGGTAAGCGTAAGTGGTTTGCATTCCCAGCCCCTGGTAACTCCATCTTTACCCACATCTCCGTCTAAGTTTGAGACTGAGTCGGGCCTAAGCTTCGCTGCATGTCATTGAAATGGTATCATGCCGTAACCGATTGCTGTTTACCTTGATTTACATAAGCACACAAACACTCACACACACACATACACACACACACTCAGGTGGAGGTGCAACCGCAGAGCAAAAGCAAACTAAGTTGGCTAGTAGCAAAAGTACAAGCAAGAAAGGTCTAGTCGAGGGAGCTCGACTTGGCGATGACCGCAACGCAGCTGTTAAATATATTGTATTAATAGAAATTCAAATTCCAATTTCCCATGCCGAAAGGTAAAAATTTAGTTCTTTATTTTTATCGATAGTAAAGTATTTAATATGAAAACTATAACTTCGTTGTTCCTTCTCCGATCTTGTTGCGTTTTTGATAGCTGTTAAAAAAATTGCAGTATTTCATTATTTGTATTTTGTTTTTTATTTCCATATCTTTTTTATTTAATTTATAAATTGTTTTTTAATTTTATATTATATATTTATTATATATTATATAGAAATATAAAAATGTATACGATTTATTTTTTTCTGGGTTTTAAGTTGTATTCCATTTCGATATTATATTAATTTTTATTTTAAATATGGTTATTTGCATTTTAAATCCTTATTGATAATAAAATAAATATAATTTAATTTTGTTACATATTTTCTATTTCCATATCGTCAGCATTATATTTATTATTATTTAAAGAAACTATAAAAATGTATCCGATTTTTCGTATCTGCTTTTTAGCTGTGTTCCATTTTGATCTTGTAATTTTCATTCAATTTTAAATATTGTTTTAAATATTATTTTTATTTCAAATTTCTTATTGCTGCAACAATTGAGGTAAATCTGAATTCTAAGCACGAACACGTCGTGTTTGCTCGTGTCACGTTGACAGCTCTGTAGCAAGGAGCAAGGAGCAAGGAGCAAAGGAGAAAGGATACGAAAATATACTTAAGCATGCACTTAGTCCTTGCGCCTTTCGCTTCGGTTCGTGTCGATTTCGACATCGATGTCTGTGCAGGAGCGTCAATAAGCACGTGTGTTGGTACACACACATGTGTGTGAGTGTGTGTGTGTGTTGGGGGTGTTTGTGTGTGTATTAATGTGTGTTGTGTGCTACCAACTGCGATCTATGCAAAATTGTTTGCCTTTCTCTGTCTCGTTGTGTGGCACAAAAATGAGGCAACGCCTGCTGACGTCTTTTTGTTAACGCTTTTTTCCATTTTCTATTTTTTCTTTTTTGTTTTTTATTTTTTGCCAAGACACCCACTAAACAAATAAAGCAATTTGCATGCGCAACTAAATCGATTTGTGTGTATCAAAAACAATGACTGCCTTTGGCTTTGTCTTCGCATCCCTGTGGCGCAGCTGTTACCTGAAATCAGCACAAAAGGTGCCACTAACTTGGCCCAAAAAGCGAAGTGCAATAACCAACATTAAACTGTAATCAACGATAGAAAGTCAACAAACTTTCTTTCTGCTTAGTTTGCTATTTGGGTGTTATTTTAATATATTATACTTTAACCTTATCCACAGACCGCAATTGATAAATAAATCGAGCAAATTTAAAATTTCATTTGTGTTTTGGTTGAGGCCAGAGACACATGCATTGACAGAAATGAATTTGTGGCAATCTCGTCACATTATATTTATATATCTACAAACAAATAGAGTAGAACCAACCACAAACAAACAAAGCCATAAACTGATTCGCAAATAACAACAAAGCCTGAAAACTGCAACTTTCCCTTTATCTGCTTAGATTATTTTACACACTTCCGTAATAAAATAAGATAAAACCCAAGTTGATTGGCCCTATAAAAGCAGCATTCGTTAATTAGCATAGGTCAGTCTGAGAAGTAAGAACTATCATGAACTATCTGCATCTGCTCGCATTGCTCCTGGCACTCGTCAGCTGCTCCAGTGCTGCTCCTTGGGGCAAACCCACTGGTCAGCCGGGCTGCCAGACGGAGGAGGAAATCCAAGTTGGAGCCTATCGTCACTTCTACGCCAAAAATCAGTATTGGGTATGCACGACTCTGGGTGTGCCTGCCACTCCGGCTTACTGTCCAGTTGCCCACCTCTGGCTGGATGATGTCAAGGCCTGTGTCCACAGTTCCCAGTGGTATTGGACACCCACTGTCCAGCCACCCACTCAGCCACTAGCTGGATGAGCCTAAATAAAAGGAACTTTTGCTGATTCGGTTACTGAAAACTTTAACTGATTTTGTATATATATATTTTTTAAATCTCATAAAAAAATAAAGCTTGTTAAACCAGTTGAGATATAAATACATATTTGATATTTTTATTAATTCTTTCTCATAAGTCATTTTTGATCAACATATTAAAGCAAACTGCTCAACTGACTGGACGAGTGCAGATAATCTCTCCTGATGGGATAATATTATTTATAAATTTTTTGGAATATATAAATAATATGTGAGGCATATACATTAATTATAAAAGCAGTCCATGCGCAATCAAAAAAAATGAGTGCAATTCAATTCAATAGTTTTAAATTAGCAGGTATCTGTATATTAAACTCAGAGATTGTAAATCCTCATAGCGTAATATTCAGAAAACAGTCTTAGGTAATTCATAATCATTTTCCAAAAACACTAGCAAATATTGGGCTCCCATCTGCTGCTCAACGTCCTCAAAAATGAGTTAACATTTTCTAAACTGTAATTAAAAAGCAGGCTGATTTTTTATGCATAAAAAGATGCCGATAAAATTCCAGACATACACACAAAATACTTCAAGTTTAGCCAACTGTAATAATTACACTCGTTATTTATAAATAATTTATAAATTTTCTGTCTACTGGGAAATTTGCATAAATTTCGGGCAAGAAACAGAGAAATGAAGCCAGGATCTATTTTATTTAACACTCTGGTGGTTAAACAGTTGAATTCATTAGATTTGGTAAATGGAAAGTGGACTTAATTAAAAACCAATTTTGGCAGAACGTTTGGCCGCATTTTCAGCCTGTGGCTGCTAATTAAAAATTATTAAAATTGCCAACAGACCCAGTCTAAAGCCCCAATGGAGGCCATAAAGTCTTTGCCCCGCCAACAACGGCAATTTATCGAATTACGCAAACAATAGAGTGGGTGCCATGTGGACGGTGGGACGGAGGATGGGGATGGGGATTGGGGGATGGGGATGGAAAGTGGTGACCACAGCAATTGGTGAACAACAGCAGCCGATGGGTGAAGAGTACAGAATCCATGGTTCATGGTCCACGATTCACGCTTTATGGTCGAGTGCATTTTGACCACGCACTCTGCGTAATTGTTCCACGTACGGCGGACAGCACAAACAAATGCAAATCCTTTGCCATGGCCAACATGCTGTCGCTGTCCACGATGTGTCCCCAAAGCGGCTTATGCTCCTCCTCCTCCTCCTCCGTCCGTTAAATGCTTTCGCCTCCTCCATTTGAGCCGCGCCTCCTTTCACACACACACACACACACACACACTACATAAATAACACCCTTCCAAAAATTATTTTTAATTAAATAGCCGACGATTTTCTGTTTTATTTTTTCTATTTTGCCTTTAATTATTTGGGCTTTGCGGCCAGCTTTTGGGGTGACAGAAAAACATGGCCTAGTCGCCCACTTAACGCATTGTTTTAGCCACGTTTCAGCTGTTTAGACTCCAGTTCATTTAGTAAAAAGAAGGCTAATTTTGGTTGATCATTGACAGAACCTTATTTTGTGAGTTAAAAAATTATTTTAAATTGTTTCGATATATAAAAAAAAATTGTATTTCAAATAATTTTATATAAAACATTTAAATCTCTTTTCTCTTTCGAGTCGTATAAGTTATACAAAATTTATAATTATTAAAAGAATTTATTGATTTACATTAACAAAATATACACACACAAAAACTTGATTAGCAAGCAAAAACAAACATTTTTGATGGATTTTCCAAATCGAATCAGGTGGTTTCAAATGTGCAGATCGGCAACAGTTATTTTTAGGCTACTCCAGCTAGTGGCTGAGTGGGTGGCTGGACAGTGGGTGTCCAATACCATTGGGAACTGTGGACACAGGCCTTGACATCATCCAGCCAGAGGTGGGCAACTGGACAGTAAGCCGGAGTGGCAGGCACACCCAGAGCCGTGCATACCCAATACTGATTCTTGGCATAGAAGTGACGATAGGCTCCAACTTGGATTTCCTCCTCCGTCTGGCAGCCCGGCTGTCCAGTGGGTTTGCCCCAAGGAGCAGCACTGGAGCAGCTGACGAGTGCCAGAAGCAATGCGAGCAGATGCAGATAGTTCATGATAGTTCTTACTTCTCAGACTGACCTATGCTAATTAGCGAGTGCTGCTTTTATAGGGCCAACTAACTTGGGTGTTATCTTATCAAAGCAACGGAACTGAGCACAATGTTGTAAGAAGATAACGGGGGAAAGGGGCAAGTTGGCTGTTGACGGGTCTGTTGCTATTTGGTTGTAAGTTTATGGCGCTGTTTGTTTGTTGTTAAAGATTGTTGGTTGTTCCGTTTGGGGCTCTGGCTTGCATATTCATGACAACGAGCAGAGCGCTGTAAATTATGGGCAGAGATAGCCGGGCCACAAACAACAGCTAATTAATTCAAAGCGCTGGCTTTGGGCCTGGCCAAAAATGTGAATAGAATTTACCTGGCAAATGAGGTACTTGTCTGTCGCTGGCTGGCTGGCTTTTGGTAGGCCCTTAAGGCCATATTAGAACAAACACGCACACACACACACACACACACACAAACACACACTTGAGTAATTGCCAACGCCATTGCACTGCGGCTGCACTTCGAGCCTCAGACTTGTGGTCGAGTGGGGTTTGTGGCAGGGTGTGGGGGGGGGAGGCGTGAAGTTCTCTCGCGTTCTTGGCTTTGTTTGGTTTTGGCCATAAATTAAATTAGGTTATTAATGTCTGCCATTAAACGAAGCTACAAGCTACAAGCCGGCAGGCAGGAAGTACAAGGACAACTACAAAAGAGGCCATTTCTCGGCATTTGTTATCCTTGCACTGCTCCTTAAGTCCTGAGCCGCCTTAATTCTTGTTCCTTTTTTTTTGTGTGTGATTTATGCTAATTTGTGCGGCATTTCGCAGATTTTTGGCTAAAGCCAAGTGCACAAATTTTGGAATGCACTTTTGTCTCAAAACTTTGGTGCTGCAAAATGGGTGAAAATACTTTGAGAAAGTAATTTATTCGTTGGAGTTGTAATCCTGTAAAAAGTGAATTATTACTGGTTAAAGAATTAGGAATATAATTTAGTAAAGTGCTAAAATCAAATGAAAACTTGTTATTTATATTATAATTGTATTTGTAGAAAATCTTTGGTTTTTTAAAAATGTATTTATCCATAAACGATTGAACTAAATTATTATATTTATTATTATTATTAATTTATTAAATGAATCTGAGACTTTTATATTTAAACTATTTAATTATAATCTTAAGGCTTTAATTTTGCATGTTTGAAATAATTTTGTGGTATGACATTATTTTGTTATTTATATTTTAATTTTGCTTATATTTTATATATATTTTTTGATATTTATATATATATTTTTTTTATATTAATGTGACATTAAGTTTGAATTACAACCACAGAAACATAAATCGTTTGAGAGAAGTCATTTTCAGAAAAATTTTATTATATATGATTTGTAGTATTATTTTTTATTATTTTAATTTTCATTTAGTATTCAGAGTTGCAAAAACCGTAATTTCATGTAAATTTATAATGATAGTGTTTATCCTTTGAGCGATTTAAAAAAAAATCAAATTACACCTCTTTATTTTTTTCGCATTTTTATTAATTTATATATAATAAATAAATGGATATGTTTTTATTGATATTTTCCAATTTACAGGCATTGAAAATGGCTATGAAACCATTTTTTTTTTAATTTGTGGCCAATTTGAAGTACGAGTCCAATTATAATCAAACTCCAATACAAATATGTTTCAATGCAATTACATTTTGCAAATTACGGTTACATTTTGTGATTCGCACATGTTTTTTAACCAAATTGAGTTCTTTTATATGCAAATATTTGTGGCAAAAAAAAAAACGATTTTTGTATGAAACAGATGAAATAAAAATAAAAAGTGAAATACACATGGCGAAACTCACATTGAAAATGCATTTTTCCAACTGGTTTTGTTCATGTGTGAGCGTATTTCAAAAGCTGACAAAGGAATTGACTGACAACTACCAAAGGATATGCAAAAAAAAAAGAATATAAAAAATATATATACTGACTATAAAATAATCAAGAAATTTACTTTTTTTTTGTCAATTTTATTGTGCTATAAGCCGGTAGCAAGTGTCAAAATATAATGGGAATGCACTGGGAGAAATGGAAACAACACATAATTTTTTTTATTGTTCGTATTCCTGTTCATTTGGTCACGTGCGAAATTAAAATTAATTCACTACACTTACCAAAAGGATATTGAAAAAATTGTCAACAAAATGTTGCAGTTTTATTTTTTTTGTATTGGAGTTTAAATATGGAAAATATCACGTTCGCGAAATAAATGTAATAAATGCAAATTGCTTAATAATTTGAGAAAAATTATGTGTTTTAATTGTAGAAAGTATTTGATTAAGCTGTTTAATTTGTGATAAAATCTGTGTTAACTAAAGAGCTTAAGTAATAATGAGTAGAGCTAAATTTCGTACTCTAAATAATGAGCTTGAGTATTTAAAATAACATTTAAATATTTTACACTCAATAATACAAAGCTGGAAATAAAAAATTGCTGCTTACATTTTAGGATAAATAACTCAAAAAAAAAACGAAAATCTTCTTCAATAGACTAGCTTTAAATAACAAAAATAGGGAATTTTTTTCTGCGTGTAAGCATGGAAACGGGGCCACTTGCCACATGCCACATGCGGCGTGAATATTGATTTATGGCAGATGTTTTTGATGCCGTCCAACAAGCAGTTTAATTTCATCTGTCAGAAACTATCAACACTTGCGGATTTGCGAGTGTGTGCGTCGTTGGGGGCGTGGCCGGCTGTGAGTGGGCTGTGGGCGTCAATTTGGGCGTGGCAACTTAATTGATGTCATAAGTCAAATGTCAGTTGCCAGCTGCAATTGTCTCGCTTTGTTTTTGTATTGTTTGCCGCTGACAACTTCTTTGATATATACACTGCAAGAAATACAGCAAGTGAGTCATCATCAGCGAGACAATTCAGAGAACTTAACTGGCAACTGATAACAGTAATCTTGACATTGCATCCATAAACTTGAAATGTATATGAACAGTTTTTTTTATCGGCACTTGTCTTCCCCAGCAGCAGATGACTGATAAAATTTACAAGCAAATCCAAAACCAAGAATTGTAAATTTGTTTTAATTCAACGGAAATGAATTCGGATATGCTCAAACTGAAAACAAAGTTTTATTGTATTTTTATATTCTATCTCATTTGCTTTGGAAAAGTGGAATAAATAAAGTTGTAAAAAAGAGCTTAAAAACTATATGAAATGGAAGATGAGTTGTCTTAGCTTAACATATGGAATTGTTTTCATCTAGTCTAGTAAAAAAATATATATATAACTTTATTGTTACTGGAAACTTTCAGTAATAACAAATATCCAGAAAGTATTTTGATGTTAAATTATTTTAGGAATTTGCTGATGCAAAGAAATAAATTTGCTCTGGTTATGATTAACTTATATTCCATATTTTAGCTCTCATATATAGATTTAATATATAAAAAAATATGAGTATTATGAGAAAATTATAACACTCTCTACAACGGCGAGTAAAAACAGTTTGTTTCAATTAGGACTAAATAAAAAATGCTTGTGAAATTGTTTTAAAAAGAGATAGAAAGTTTAAAATTGAGTTATGAAGTATATACAAAAAAAGACTTTGATTAATTGGGTGCCGATTGTTTCTATAAGAAGTGAACTAACAAACTAAAAGAAACGAATTATTCATAATGAAAAAATATACATAAAAAAGAAAACTGCTGATTTTTGGGGTTTTTAATTTAATAAGTCTTCCGAATTGTTAGCAAATCTATGTTACCATATTTAATAGTTATTTATAAGCCCAAAGAAAACTTTCTTGTTTTCGGCGACTTTCTAAAATAGATATCTGAATTTTATCAAAGAGACATTTAAATAAAGCACAAAAATACATTTCTTGTTTATTTCAGGAATATTACAATTGTTACACACATTGTTGCCACCCATTTGGACGACTTAGTGGCTCTCTGCACTGCCTCCAAATCCAGACTATCCAGGGAATGCAGGCACGCACTTCGTCATCGAAACCCGTGTTCAGCTGGCACTTTCTCAGCACGGCCTTTTCATTTAAGGTTTGGCACAGCCAATATTTGGTGGGATCGATACAATGCCGTTGAGGAAGTCCAATCTCCACTAACTGTTTACAGCCCGGCTCATAGGTATCAATGCACTGAGCATATCCTTGCAGGACTAGGCAAAAGTTGAAGCTCGCCAAAAGCAAAAATAGACCTAAAATATAAATTAATTTTAACACGCTTAATTAAAGTGCAATTCTTACCTGAAATCCGCATTTCGCTCAATGTGAAGTCCACTTCACAGTTGCAACTGTTGCTGGTTGGACTCTGTTGCAGTTGCTTTTATAGAGAGCCCAGTTAAAGTGCTCAGAGTTCATCGCACTTCTATCTATATAGACAAACATAAATAAAACCCACACTCTTCATATGGATATCACTCAAGAGCTGACCCAAGGTCGCCATTTCTTCAAGTGCCCTGAACCATTTCAAAATGAGCTAAACATGGGTATAATAAAGTTATTGAGAATTATGACACAGGCAAAAGGAATACCTTACAATTTATTAAGTCTATATATGTTCTTGATCAGTATTAACAAAAAAGCAGATTTTTCATCTACATGAAATAGTCTATAGTTAAGAGCAAAAAAAGTCGCTATAAAATTAAAATCAATCTGAAAACTAGATATTTTTTCTTTTTTTTGTTACACATCTGAAAAAATAAATTTAGAAAAATGTACGTTAAGATTAACCAAAAATGGAGATTAAGAGTAATCGCAGTAATCAGTAGCGATAACCGAGAGTTTCGATAACTAAAAAGTATCGACAGCCTGCCAGGTGCAGCCAGTGTTAGAAGACACTCGCATGGAAAGGCCATTTTAACGTTTATTTCAAACTTAAATCTAACAAAAATATGTCAATGTACACAAATTATTTATAATATACCGGGAAATATTGTTGATTATCTGTATCTTTTTAATTTTGGTTAAGAAACATAGATTTTTTTAATGAAAGAAGCATGTTATTCATTTAAAATCTGTTTGTAGGCTAACTCTTAGTTAAGCTGTTACAATTAGAAAATTCTGTCTCCGGTACTTTACTCTGCTAGGGTATTTTTTCTTTTATCGGGTTCTTTCTTGATTTCGCTTATTATATGTGCGGAAAAAATAATATTATCACTGCGACATTTTTTCTTACCAATGTAGAGAAAACAATTAGTTTGGTAATCGTTAGAATTATTTTTACTGAATTTAATTTTATATTAAATATAATAAGTTGAAAATGGTTTTTTTTGATATTCAGTTTTTTCTTCAATGAACTTAAACATTTAAAAAGACACATATTGGAAACATTTCTTGTGATTGTGATGCTATTATACTTTTTTTCGCAGATGGTATGTATTGGTTGTTGCATGCCACTCACACATGCCACAATGGCAGAAATGACAGCCACAGCAGCGGCAACAACAAACAAAAAACAACGAAAAATCTCTTTTAAAAACGGTTAGCTTCGAAGAATGCGAGAAACTGAAATTGAAGCAGACAAAGAGTCAGAAAATCGTAGCCCTTATCCAATTCAGTGGGACATGACAAATCCATTGCACAAACACACACCAAATTGAGTTTAGCTTGAAATTGGATTCAACTGATTTAGTTACTCATTATTTTTATTCCATTTTCGAAATCAAGTGTGCTGTCAAATCGCTACATTATCAAAAACAAAATTTATGCAAAGCAGTATACTGTGTTTGAAATACCGAAAATAATTTTTATAAGCAAGACAAGTGAATTTTATATTTTTTATTGATCATTTTGTTATTTTCTAGATAATTGCATGCCACTCATGGTCAACTGTTAGCTCGACACTTAGCAACAGCCAGCCACAAAAAATTGCAGTGAACAGAAAAGGAAGAAATGTGTCCAAAAATGTAACAAACAACAAGTTTTAGCAACTACTTCATTTGAAGCAGCAGCAGCAAATAGTGCAAAAAGACATGCAACTGAAACAACAGATTGCCTTTGGCCAATGTGGTCAGACATTTGAAATGCATTTCACTCGTCGGCCACAGTCACATTCCTAACTCAGAGTGGAACCTTTCGCTTGAAATGGAATTGCTTGTTGAGATATTACATTTTCAACATTTAGCATAACAACTAACAGAACTAACAAACTATTGCGCCCAATTTCAAATCAAAGTAGACGTTGCAGTCATGCTGCCAGATCAATTTTCAACAATATAAGCATAGCACTAGTGTTGCCAGACATCGCATTTAAGATAGGGCTGCAAGGCAAAACATCTGGTGCGCTGATGCTTGAAGTGAGCTGCGCTCGCAGCTATCGTCTATCGATAAGACGTTAGTGGCAAAGCAAGAGAAAAATAAAAATTCCGCAACAACAACAACAACGACGACGACGACACACACAGAGCAATTTGTAAATGGTGCAGTGAAGAATTAAATCTAATTATAACAAGCAAACGCGCAAGCATTAAGAACAAACGCACAGCAACGACAAACAAAATAAATACAGAAAATTAACGATTTTTAAGCGGCAGGTAGCCTAAACACTTGTGTCAGTGCGTGTGTGTTAGTGTATGCGTGTGTCAGTGTGTAGGTGCGCGGCATGGGTTGAGGTGCTGTGTGTGTGTGTGCGTGTGTCTCTGTGTGTGTGTGATGCAAGCAACAACAAATAGCGGCGTGTGTAACTAAATGACAACACACACACACAGATAAAGCGAAGAGAAAGAGCTGAAGAAGAAGAAGCAGCAGCTGAAGAAGAGGAGCCAGCAGCAGCTGAAGAAGAAGAAGAAGCAGCAGCAGAAGAGTAAAAGTAAGAAGAAGAGTGAGAGGGTAAGAAGCGTAAGAGGAGTAAGAAGAAGAAGACGCCTACGTAATGGCCAATCAACTGGATGGCAATGTCAAGGACGATCTGAAAACGCAATTTGTAACGCGCGAGGGCACTTACCGTTTGCTCCCCTTATCGGAATATTCGCGTCCAAATCGTGTCGGTTATAGTAACAATCAAAGTTCGCCTCAGGTGCGTGTCTCATTTGTGACGCTGCCAAATCCAAATAAAAACAACACTAACAGCGATCTGGCAACGCCGGCAACAACAACAACGACGAGTGATAAACAATCAAATGGCGCAACAACAACGACACCTGCAACACCAACAACTGCTGCAGCAACTGCAACAACAACAGCAACTGCTGCAACATCTAACGGCGCCAGTGGCGATAGCAATTATAACGGTAGCAGCACAGTGGACGCCCGCTTGGGCGGCGGAATCTCCATGCACTCGATGACAAACGGTGGCTGCGTCTTGGATCAAAATGGTTTGCCCACAAATCAACAGATTGTTGGCGGTGATCGAATCTGTTTCAATTTTGGACGCGATCTTTATGTTTATGCATTTCGCGGCGTTAAAAAGGTGAGCAGCAAATCAATTATCAACTTGTCATCATTTGCATAATCTCCATCTCCATCTATCTATCTCGTGCTCACACCCAAGGTGACGCGTTTTATTTATATATATATATACATAAATATATGTTTGTAGATCTTACCAAGCTTATCATCTATTATTTGCGGCAAGCTGATAAGCGAGCAAAGCAAGCGTATTTCCTTTCAGTCATGTAATACAACCGCTCTGCACGCCTCATTGCAACAATTGGCTACTTAGTTAGGCTACACTTGCAGAAAAGATCGCATTTCATTTGGCATAAAACTGTGAACGATTCAAATTGCAAGTAGAATTAGTTCTCGGCATTTTCTGGAATAATTATAGTGAAGTTAAATGGATAACAGAACTAAATTCGATTTTATCAAGTACTTAAATGAAAAATGAGCTAATTATATATTTAACAAGCTGCAACTTTAGAATTTCATTTCACTCACTTCATTCACTTAAAATCGGCATATTTTCTCTAACATAAGAAACGTTCTTAAATGATAATCTAAAAAACTTGATCAGAGTTTCTTTAGATTTTTTTGCGTTGCTATCATTATTACCTTAAAAAGTTAAGTACTTCAATCCTGATAATCTATTTTTGAGTTTTAATTTTAGTTCATGGAAAGAACAGTTTTTAAATGCAAAACTGAAGTGCTTAATTAAATGTGATTCTTAGAACTTAAGTATTTAAATTGTTTGCTTCTTAATTTCAAATTGTTAATTTCGTTATACGATTTTTTGATCTGTTTGATATGTTAAATTTCTGTGCCAAATATCTTGCAAAAGGTTAATTTTAAAACCAGCTTAAAACAGATCGATTACATTTTTTCGGTCTAGTATTTTTCACTCAATAGAGTAACTTTTATTATTTCTCAGTGTACAGGCCTCCCCAAACGTTTGCTCCTACGCTTAGTCCCGCTCTCCTCCCCGTCATCCATCGTTCCCTCCCCAATGTATACAGTTTACCCATGGCACATACATGGCAAACATAAAAAAGCTACCCAAACACAATCGCTTAATTTGTTCCAATTCTCTCTCTTTCTCTCAGGGCAGTTGTTGCTATTATTTAGTTGTTGTTATTGCTATTGTTGTTGTTGTTGATCAATTCGCTTGCTTAGCTTTTATTTAAATGTGTTTATTACGCTCGAAGGCAACTTTATTTCAATGCAAAACATCCGAACTTGTGTGTTTTTCGCTTAAATACTCTTTTTTCAAATTTACAAAAAGTATGTATGCAATATTTATTATTGTTCATTTTAATTTCTAAAATGATTATAATTATACATGCATATGAATGATCTATATATACTATTTAAAACTCAAAGAATTATATAGAAGATTATATAGCATTTTATTCAATTAGTCCAATCGGTGTCTCAACTTTAGCAAAAAACAATGCAGTTTTTAATAAATTTACTAAAAATTAAAAAAAAGTTAGAATGTTTCAGGCACGAGCGCTCATCTAGAAGAATGAATTAGGCATAATTGCAATTTTTAAAGATAATCAATAATATCAATTGAAAAGCTAAATCTTTGCAATTCTAGTTTAAACATAAATTAACTCGGGCATTAGGGCTGATAATATATATATATATATATATATATATATATATGTGTTCTGGGTTGAGAAATGTTACAGAATCACGCACACCTTTTTGATACCCTTTTTTGTAGTTTTTGGGTATGAAAAGTTTCAAGCAACTAATTTATCCTTATTTAAAAACTTTTCCTTAAAGTAAACCACTAAGAAGTTTTCATATTTATAGCTCTTATGGTTGAGTCTTGGGGATTCTTAGTTCAAAACAAATTTTGAACTTTATTTTCATCTTTTTATTGCTACATATTAATTAAATATTTCGTCGTTCTTCATTCCCAAAGCAGCTGTTGAGATTTCCTTAGTATTTCGTTTAATTTAATTTGCTTTGTTTTAAGCTTCACACAAATGACTTAAAACTTGCATTCGATGAGGCATCTAAAATTGGAATTAGTTTTCGCATCGAATGCTCAATGTTAAACAATAAACAAGCCGCTAATTTGCGCAACGGGTGCTAATTTTTATACCCTCCAATCTAAAATAGACCACAAAACGCTGATTCGATTTGTAATTCTATAGAAAAGTCTGTAGAATTACGAATTTGTGTGACTAATACGTAGTTAATAAACTTACTGCCTTAAACTGGAATTCATTTAAAGGTTGATGCTGAATTTGAAAAAAAATATGAAATATATAAGAAATGCTTTAAGCAAAATAATAGAATAGGAATAGAAATACTATAAAATACTATAAAATACACGAATAGACATGGAATGCCTCTACTTGAGACAGGACATGGTAGTCTAAGAAATCAACTAACTAAAATATATCTAGGCATTAAGTAGAAATTCACAGAAAATCACATAATATGTTGCCTTAGCGCGAAATAGATATAATATCCTAAGAAAACTTTATAACAACTTCGAAGACATAGAAGCCCCCAACACAACAAAGATTCTTTCTTTCGTTCAACAACGCTTAGAAGCAGGTACAATGAATGTAACCTTCCCGGATTATTTATCTAGAAAACTTGTGATGCAGTTTTTTATATAATATATATATATAAATAATACAAAATGAAATAACACATTCAAATTGTGTTTATTTCCACAAAATGTTTATTAAATAATGGGCTAATCTAATAACTCATAGCGCAATCCAAAAGCCACAGCAAACACTCTAATTTCTGACGTATTTCGAGATATATGGAAATATTTATATAAATGTATATAGGAAATGCTTACTCAGCTCAGTTTCCCAAGCCATTTGCAATAATAATAATATTGCAAAAACTTATTGTTTACTTGTATTGTTTATTATAATGACTAATAATAACTTGTGATTTTTGCAGGGCACCGAGATGAGCAAACCCATCGATAAGAAGTTCTACAAGGGCACGAATCCCAGCTGTCACGATTTCAATGCGAATGCAGCCACGCCCACGGGAGCACCGCTCCTGGTTGGTTTCACAACGGGTCAAATCCAGCTGGTTTCACCACAACAAGGTCCACGCGAGCTGCGCAAACTGTTCAACGAGGAGGTGAATATTGCAAAACTATACACTCAGAAAAAATATCGCAATGAATTTTAATCATTTAGAGGATTCGTTTCTAAAAATTAACGTTGGCATTTCTACTTTTTAGAAATGCATATTTTAATAATAAAGTCTTTAAAAAAATACAAATATTTAGAGTTAAATTTTTTTTATTTATATTCAATTGATATATTTTCAATTTGCTTAATAATTTATATATATTCATAATTTTTTATATATTTAGATATGTTTTAAAATAATTTCGCGATTCTTATCTGAGTGCATATTTATATATATAAAGAGTGAACAATCGATAAATAAATAAAGATAAAACATTTTTTTGCTGTTGCAAGCTATAAATTTAAATAAGCCCAAGTATCGATCAGTCACTCTTTTTATATATATAAAAAATTTTTAAATATATATTAATAAATTTCTTCAATTTGTAGCGCCTGATTGACAAGACCAAAGTGACGTGTTTGAAATGGCTGCCGAATTCGCCGCATCTGTTTCTCGCCTCGCATTCGTCGGGCCATCTGTATTTGTATAACGAGGAGCTGCCGTGTGCGGCAACAGCGCCCAGCTATCAGCCATTTAAAGTGGGCGACGGCTATACGATACTCACCTGCAAGTCCAAATCGACAAGGAATCCGCTGTACAAATGGGTCTTCAGCACCGACAATTGTTGCATCAATGAGCTGTGCTTTTCGCCCTGCGGTACAAATTTGGCGCTCGTCTCACAGGATGGCTTCCTGCGTGTCTTTCACTATGACACCATGGAGCTGCTCGGCATTGCACGTTCCTATTTCGGTGGCTTCCTATGCGTCTGCTGGTCACCCGACGGCAAGTACATTGTCGTTGGCGGCGAGGATGATCTCGTAACGGTGTGGTCCCTCCACGAACGACGTGTCGTTGCCCGTGGCCAGGGTCATCGTTCCTGGGTATCCGTGGTGGCCTTTGACCCATACACAACATCATACACGAATTGGGATGGCGGTGATTTCAGCGACGATGAGAATCAATTGAATGAATATACGGCGACGCGCGAAGAACGCTTCTCGGGCGACTCCACGGCGAATGGTGGCTTCGAGGGTTACGACAAGAATTCCACGCCGTTGTCATTGCATACGACACGAATGCATCCGCATTCGGCATCGTTTCGCTCGGATGCATCGTCGGCGGCGCTGGCGCCGGATAAACTAGCCATTAGCTATCGCTTGGGTTCGGTTAGTCAGGATACGCAAATCTGTTTGTGGGACATTACGGAAGATGTGCTTCGGCATCCGTTGACAACGTTGCGACAGCGTGTGAATAGCACACAGCTAAACGAGAGCAACAGCGGCGGCGTTGGTGGTTTTATGAATGGCGGCATCGATGCCGCTGATGGCATCAAAGTGATACGACCGATTGCCATCGGTCAGGCTGGCGGACAATTTGCCGATAATTCCGGCAGTTGCAGTCCCATCCGAGAGACAACAAATGTTCCAATGGCAGAGCAGCATAGCAATAGCAGTTCAAGTAAATTCTCAACGGCCAACTGCACAATATCCTCGCAATCATCCAATGCCAATACGCCGCCAGATGATTCCTGTGACGGCACAGAACCGTTGCCCCTAACAACAAACAACCCGACAGCAGCGACGACTGTGGCGGCGCCAACCGCGGTGGCATCGAAAGCGACTAGTCGCGGCAACAGCAACTCGATCAAGTTTCCCAATTGCATCAGTGCCACCAAATCGGATAGCATCGATAGCAATAGCGGTCAGCGAATGAGCAACAATTCCAATTACTCCACATCTGGCTATAATAGCAAGAATTCCAATAGCTCGACCAAATCGAACACAGCCGCCGGCAGCAACAGTAGCAACCACAGCAACAGCAGCAGCAGCTTCAGCGCCTTCAACAGTCTCACCCAGCGCCTGTCCAATTTCAGTTTCCTGAGCAACTCGGATAAGCGTGGATTCGAAGGCACATCGAATCATCGACAACATCGCAAGGCCATCAGCATGCTGAAGAACTATAATCAACATAATAATCACAATAGCAGCAGCAACCACAATCATCATCACAACAACAATCGCAGCAGTGGCAGCAACAACAGCAGCTCAACAAATTTCGCCAACTCGACGGCGTTGGGTGAGACGCCTGGTGGTGCCATTGGCAGCACTGCCACATCCCATAGCTTTGGTTCGCTCAAGTTGAGCAAATCTTCGCATAACTCTTCGCTGGCTAACGCAGCACAATCGTCGTCATCCAGTTGCGGCAGCTATGATCCCATGAAACTGATTGGCACACCAGCGTGTCCACGTTTCGAGGAGTGTCCACTGCTCGAGCCGCTCGTCTGCAAGAAGATTGCCCATGAACGGCTGACGGCGTTGATATTTCGCGAGGATTGCTTTTTGACCGCATGCCAGGATGGGTTCATCTACACATGGGCGAGACCGGGACACACAACGGTAAGGCACTGGGAAATTCTAAGCAGTTATTGCTGGTTGGATTTCTTTTAATCAAAAAATTCAAATAATGATTCTTTTTGGTTTTTCACACAGCACGTTGCTCAGCACTTGTCGTCGCCGAGTCAAGCAGTAGCGCCCCCGCCGGGCGGCACGGTAATATAGTTCGGTAAAATGAATGCGGTCAACTATCAGCGTAATCTTGTCAAGCAGCAGGAGACAGATGCAGCTGCAGTTGCAGTTGCAGTTACGACGGGGATGGCGATGGGCGCAGTAGGTGATTTAGGTTAGAGCTAGCGATTGATTTCAAATTATGTATTTCCAAACTTAGGCAGAGTTTTTAATTCTTTAATTATTGTTTCTTTTTTTTTTTTTGAAAACCATGTTTTGTTGCAAATATTTCGGTTTTTTTTTATAATAAACTCTTGAAATATTAATAATGAAAAAAATAAATATACGAGATATAGTTGTGTAAAACATAACTACAATTTATATAAACATATGCAAAACAAAAAAGAAGAATTAAACAAAAAAACAACAGGCAGCAGAACAAAAGCGAAACAAAACCTTTATATGAATACAATGTACGTGCGTATATAGTATTTGATCTATATATATAAACATATATATATATATTTAAATTTGGATTATTATTATTAGTTATAAATGTATTATTTTTAATACGTGGAATTTGTTAAAAACAAAGCAAAGCATGTTTATAACTATTTACTAAGCGCTAGCATAATACACAATACACACATTTAACAATAAAAACACACAACAAACAAACTGCAAACAACACAACACACAAAACCCACACTAACTTTGCATTAGTCAACTTTATAACAAAAAAAACAAAAACACCCAACAACAAAAGCTAAGCTAGCGAAATTTGTATGCAAAACTTTTTCACATTTGTGCTAATGGTACTGAGTTGCAATTGAGGCCCCAACAACTAACGAACTACTTATACTATATGAAAACTAATTATTAGTCTGCATTACTAACTAAATAAATGAAGAATACAATTGAAACATGAATAATGAGAAACGAGTAAAGCAAATGCTAATGCAAAACACGAAAAAAAAAAAAGAAAACGAAAACTAAAAACCCTAATTGTAGGAAATTGTTATCGTTACAATGATTATCATAATTATAATTATTTTTCACCGCTATTCGAGTGCAAAGTCAGCCACACATAATAAATAAAAAATACAAATAAATTACACATTAAACATAAACACACCCAAAAACAAATTAGACTAAAATGCAAACAAAACAAAACAAAACAAAATTACAAATATTTCATACAGGCCTATATATTTTATAAAATGCAAAATTCGTTGCGCGTGTGTAAACTAGTGACAAATTTCCAACAAGATCAACAAAACATATAGAAAACGAAAGAAAAAAAAAACAAAATGAAAATCGTAGCCCTTAAGTCAGGCAGAGAAATCGAGGCAATGTTGAGATAAAATAAAATAAAAAGTAAAACAAAGAATCAACCAACCAACAACAACACGTTACAGTAATGAAGACTAAAAATTTCAATAAAAACTATATATACTATATATAAAACAAAAATTCAATGAAAACATACATTGTTTAACTAACACAGAGTTTATAATTATATTTAGAATATTTTGCATATACTGATTTCTTGCACCAGCAGCAGACTTGATTTAGATTTAGGCTTGGATTTCAATATAATATGGACTCTATTTCTTTAAAATAGGTCGTGCCAAATCTGAGGAACTAGTTTAGATAGACCGATAGATACAGACGGGTATGTGATCTCGGCTAGTAATTAAGAATTATCTCCATGGAATCGAAGGCTCTAAAAGATATTTAAATTTAAACACGTTGTTGAATGTCAATCCGAATTCGGCATCCAGTTTCGGTTCCGGAAAACATGAACTGTTATAAAGGTTTTATTGGTATTTTTTTTTCGTAAATTTGTGTATTTCGTTAACAAAATAAATTGTTTAATTTCGATTCCGTTGCAATCAGCTTAATGTGGTTAACGATTTCGGTTGAAGCTGTTTTTTCCGACCTTGCCAAAATCGAAGCATTGCGTAAATCAAAAATTCTATATCTATATTCTAACAGTATTAAATCTTAATTTTCATGCATTTTGTCATGGTTTATTTATAAAATTGTATTAATTTTTTTGTTAACAAAAATATGTTTTTTTCACATGCATTCACATTGGCATATCTCAGAAATTGAATGTTCGCTAACTTTTAGTTTTTTAGCCACATAAACTACGGAGAAGATTTAACATTTTGGAAATGATTTTTGCTTTCGCACTGGAAACATTTAAACACATCGATAATGAGAGTATATACTAGATACACACACACACATATATATATGTATGTATATATATTTACACATATTTATGTTATGTTAAATATAATATATATATATATATGTACAAAATTGTGTGTTTTCATTATATCATTGCCCCTTTAATTCAAATGAGAGTTATACAAAAAGAGAAATTATGCTAAACATTTATTTAGATCGCTTTTAGCGTAGCCAACGGATCCGCGCTGGGCAGATAAAGATGCTTGGACAGCAGATACGCAAACAGCACCTGCCCGGCAACCACAATAAATAGGAAATACAATTTACGCTTCCGTCCACCGCTGTAATCAAATTCCTGCGGATTGCCATAGGGATCATAGTTGATGGCTCCGCTGGGCGCTGTCGGAGTGTTGTCCTGCAACAACTTGGTTCGCAGCGTGCGCAACTGAAGGAGAAATACAAATTTATAAATCAAATAAACTTAAACAAATAAAAGTATATGGTTGAGCTCACCAGAAAGAAACCAAATGAGAAACTGGTATAGGCGAGGCCCATAAAATAGCCGGATCGAAAGAAGAGCGTGCTGATCAGCAGGCAGACGACAATATTCACATATTTATAGCCCGTAAATGCGAGGAGATCCAATGTTTTCAGACTCGTCTTCACATTCATCACATACAACGATATCGAATAGATGACAAGCTCAAAAATGCTATAAGCCATCGCACTGGACGCTTGAATGCCCAACTGTTCCGGCGAGAAACGATTCTGCATGCCCAACAGGAGCCCAGCAACAATTACATACGTTATAAAGCCCATCGTTGGCAGATACAAATCGGGCGCATTAATATCATAACGCGGCTGCACCGGATGCTCCTGATCGTACTTCAACGACCAGTCCTGTAAAATGTAAAATGCAAATATATATTATAATAATTCAATCAAATCAAATACCAAAGTTGGAATAGCTAAACAAGTTTTTAAGTGATTATAAATTAACTGTTCACTGGTGTTGTCTTCAGACCTATATTGCTGACCAGTTGTGTATATCAGATATTGTTCTTACTCACCTTGTGTATATAGGGAAAGAAGAGGAGACGCAACTTGCGACCCACATACGCATTATCCACTGCAAAATAGTATTTCAGTTTGGCAACTGGCACCCATTTCTCAAATTGATTCTCCACCAGCTGTTTGCCCTGATCCGCCAAACGTTGTCCATATTCCATGGCCATATCCTGCACGATCGGCTGCTGAAACATGGCAAATTGTGGATATTGCGCGTTGCCGCCGGCTACTGGTAATCCAGATGGAGCAGCAGCAGACGGATCTCCAAATGGAGGCGGCTGCTGCGGTGCAGCATAAGAATTTCCTTGTGGTGGTTGCTGTTGTGGTGCTGGTGCATATCCATAATTTTGTGGTGCTGCATTGTAGCCGAAATTGTTGTTCAGCTGTTGTGGTTGCTGCTGCTGCTGCGGTGGTTGCTGCTGCTGTTGTTGTGCCGAGTACAAATTAGGATCAAACATTGTTGGTGGCGCAGTTGGCTGCATAAATGGAGAGCCACCGCCGCCGACGGCAGCGCTCGGTGGACCCATGGCATTAAAATCGCTGACCCGTTTGATGGGACGAGCGCGTCCACCGCCAGCTGCTTTATTTTTTTAAAAAACCAGAGACAAATTTATATTATGGTTGGCAGCAAGTTGGAAAAGTGAGAGAAAAGTTCCAAAAATCAAGCTACAAACACACGCAGTAAACAAACTAAATAAAACAAACTAGAGAAAAATAAACAGAAAACTAACAAACAAATGCTCAAAACAAACATATAATTAACTAAAGAAAAGGCAACAACATTTAATTCATTATCGGCGTTTCTGAGTTTTTCTCAGCAGCACTGTGCATTTTTTGTGTGGAATTCTTTGTTGCATTTCTTTGAGTATACTTGCGATGGCCGTAGCTTGGTCCTTACAATTCTCCCACTTACGATTCAGCATACCCGCATTTGGATTGTAGTTCATCTTTGTTGTGTGTTTTTATTATTGTTCAAAATATAAGCAAAACTTTTGGTTTATTACACATCACCACTCGAATGAAACTCAATAAGTACACGAATCTGTTTGTTGTTGCCCAACTATCGATATATCGATAGTCTTGTGCTTTTATATCGAATATGTCAAAGAGCAGCGATCAGTTGCACTACAATAAAAAACTATTATTAACTAAATTTATAGATATAAGCCAATTTATTGAATTTCCAAAACACCATTTCTTTTCTATCTCATTAGGTGTCATGTCAGCATGCCTGCACTTGCAATATGCTGGCAATCTTGTATCACGAGTTGCATGCGTTTGTTATCGGCTATCGGCTTTGTTAATCGTGGCTTGCGCATATCTAACTGCCACTTTCGTTGGAATTGTACCTAGTTTTTTGTTTTTCTTTTGATTCACATATAATTTCCAAGTGTTTCCTGCTTTATTTATGGGCAATTGGTTAGTGAAACTACACTTTAAACGCCACATACGTTATTAATCAGTTAGTTGAATGTGACAAGTGGCATTTGCGACCCACAAATTGTTGGCTTAACATTTTTTAAGGTGTGGTTTTTTGGTTGTTTTGTTGACTAAGCGCAGCTTTTCTCAAATTGGGCGGCGGCTTCTTTAATTATAAGACGTGGACAATGCAAACAACAAGTGTTTAAGAATATATAGGATTAATAAACAGCGGCTTTAGTCTGTTTGTTTTGTATAAAATTGATTTGCTTAATTAATTGTCTTGTAATTAAACAAACTATAAACCACGCCTAACACAGGCGCATACATACATAATTGTGTGCTCGTATGTGTGTGTGTGTGAACACTAATATATGCAGTGGACCCTGGCTAATTGGAAAACTTCGCTTAGAATCGATGACTCAAATTCTTGAAATTTTCATAAGTCTCTTATTTTTGTGTGTGTTAATTATTGTTATATTTCATAATTAATGTCAAGTACATCAAAAGTGTTTAATAAATATAGAATATTTATATTAATTCTTAAACAATTATTTTAAAGAACAAAAAATAAATTATTTTTAACAAGCCATAAATATATATATTATATATCTCCATAGCGAGGTAACCCTGTACATCATTTAATCGTCTCTCGCAACTGACTGATCTGGCTGAATTTGTTTATATGTTTACAAATCATAAACCGAACATTGCAAATAAACAATAACAATTTCTATTCTTATTTTTAGAACTACGAATTTTGCTGAAAACCGAAAATGTGCCTTTAAAATCGAACGAAACGCCAGCTGGAGCAATTCTCACCAATTGAATTCGACTCACGTAACTAAACCAAGTCACGATGTCAACAAGGAGCCGCAGCAGGTTAATTGCCTGCTTACTGTTGCTGCTAGCAACGGTGACTCAGTCGCAAGTGCAACAACAACAAACGCAACAGCAACAGGAACTGGGACAACAACAATTGGGACCACAAGTGCAGCCGCAGTTGCAACAGCCGCAAGCCTATCAGCCCAGCTACAACAAGGATTATGTGCCACGCTATAATCCACTCTATACGGGCCAACAACAAAATCCGGACACATCTCAGTACGAGAATCCACAGCTGGACTTTAACAATCAGCCCAACAATCAGAATAACTACAATAATTATAATAGTTTTGATAACAATCGACCCGGCAGCTTGGGAAATGTGGGTCCCCAATACGATCCCTTCAATCGAAATGCGGTGCCCAGTAATGCTGGCTTGGGTGGTTATCGCGACATCTTCACCGATGAGAATAACTTTTGTCCCGAACATTGGATTTCATATCGTCAGACTTGCTATCGTTTTATACGCTCCCCAAAACGCAATTGGGCGGAGGCCAAGAAGATATGCAAAGCATACACATCGGATCTGATCAATGTGGACAATGTGGAGAAGCACGCCTTCATTCTGACCAATCTCATCTTGCAGAATCAGCGTCAGAATCGTTTCTTTATCTCTGCCAGGCAAACCGGTCCACAGAACTGGGTAAATGATGACAGTACGCAACTGGTGCAAATTGAGGATTCGTTTGCCTTTGACGAACAGCAGGCTCTGGAGAATGAGGATCTCAACGATAATCGTTTCCTTGTCCAAAACGATCCCAATAATCCCAACTATAATCGTAACTATAACAATCCCAATCAATACTACAACTCGCAGACAAGCCCAAATAATGTCAATCAGCGCAATCAAAACAATTTGCGTGGCTTCTTTGGTAAGTGAGAAATTTTTAAATAAACTAAATCGCTTTTCATATAATTTTTACTATTTAATTTTCAGGTCCCAATCAGCCGTATGGAGACAATGGCTATAATCGGGATCGTGTGGTTTATGCGTACTCCAAGAAACGTGATCGCTGGATGTTTATGCCTGCCCACGAAATCGAATTGAATCTGTTTATATGCGAATCGAAGGCGCTCTACAATCCCGACAATGTGAACATTAAGCTCGATGATAAGCGACCCTATACCTATGGCCTGGACATAGGTGATCTGGAGCGGATACCACGTGGTCCGTTCTTTGTGAAGCAACCGAATGACACCACCTACGATGTGAACAAGAATCGCCTGATCAACGATATCTCGCTGAGTTGTTTGGCTGGTGGCTATCCAACTCCCTCCTACGAATGGTATCGCGAAGTCTATCAGAATGATACGCTGGAATATATCAAAATTGAGCCGTTGGTCGTCGATCGCTACACCATCTCGGGTGGCAATCTGATTATCTATGAGCCCAAGCAGGCCATCGATCAGGGCGCCTATCATTGCGTTGCGGAGAATAAATTTGGACGTGTTCGGTCGGAGAGTGCCCAACTCAATTTCGGTTTCATTATGGAGTTCAATTTGAAGCGTTCGGCGGAGACGAGCGAAATGAATTGGGGCAAGTCCATTTTTTGTGATCCGCCGCAACATTATCCGGCCATTAAATACTATTGGGCTCGTGATTTTTTTCCCAATTTCGTCGAAGAGGATCAACGTGTGTTCGTCTCACACGATGGCGCCCTGTACTTTTCCTTCATTGAGACCGTGGATCGTGCCAACTATTCGTGCACTGTTCAAACTCTCGTCTCGGATACCGGACGCAATGGACCGTTTTTCCAGCTGCGCGTCACTCCGAATAGTAATTACCAATCGCTGATCTTTGCCAACACCTTCCCGAAGTTGTTCCCCGAGGCGGCGGTTGCGGGCGATGAAATTCGTTTGGAGTGCATGGCCTTTGGGTATCCCATACCATCGTATAACTGGACACGTCAAGGTCAACCGCTGCAACGCAATGCTTACACGACCAGTTATGGTCGTGTGCTAATCATCAAGAATGCCACGACCAATGATAATGGCCAGTATACGTGTAGTATTACAAATCCGCGGAAGACGCTCGAGAAATCCATTTATATCAATATACAAATGCGACCGGAATTTACGATACCGTTGAAGGATATGATTAAGGACTATAATAGCGATGTTACCTTCATTTGTGAGGCCTTCTCCATTCCGGATGCGAATTATACGTGGTATAAGAATGCCGAACGTCTTGATCCGTTGTCCATCAATCGGGACCGTTACGTCATCCAGGACAATGTGCTCACCATTAAGTTCCTGGAGAGGGAGAAGGATGAGGGCATGTATCAGTGCGGTGCACAGAATCAGCTCAAGACATCCTTCTCGTCGGCCCAGTTGCGTGTGCTCTCCATGAAGCCATCGTTCAAGAAACATCCACTCGAATCCGAAATCTATGCCGTCTACAATGGCAACACAACCATTGTCTGCGATCCGGAAGCAGCACCTCGCCCCAAATTCCAATGGAAAAAGGATGGCCAACTGTTGGGCTCGGGTGGACATCGTCGCATTTTACCCAGCGGCACGCTCATCATATCACCCACATCTCGCGATGATGAGGGCATTTACTCGTGCATTGCCTCCAATCAGGCTGGCCAGGATGAATCCCATGCTCGCGTCATTGTGCTGCGTAAGTTTTTGTATGTTTTACATTTCAATTTCCTTTTTAACTATTTCCATATTTTTGTAGAGGAAATTCGTTTTGTGCAGACGCCGCCGCAGCGCATTATTTCCCGGGAACATGATCTTATCTATCTGCACTGCGAGGCTGCCTACGATGAGCTGCTGGACATTGCCTACGTTTGGAAGCACAACGGCGAGATTCTACGCGATGATCACGACGGCACTCGGCGTATTGTGAGTATTATAAATACTTAAAGGAATTCCTACAAAACTTCTTATATGGATTTCTGAGTAGCTGAATAATACCTGCATCCATTAAAGACTTTTCTTCTGTTATATTACATACATTAGTTTATATATATTTATTTATCCGTAATCAAATATAATACCAATTCTTGAACCTTCGTTCTGTTGCAGATTGTGGATTGGAACCGTTTGACGGTGCACAACACAACGATGCGTGATGCTGGCGATTACGAATGCGTTGTTCAGTCCGCTGTGAATGAGATAACCGCAAAGACAAATGTGGTCATTGAAGGTGCACCGGGTGCACCTGGCGGCGTTCAAGTGATCGAAATTGGCAAGACGAAGGCGATCATTGAGTGGGTCGATGGTGTCAATAATGGTCGCCCCATACGCTACTATAATATACTGGGACGCACCAACTGGAATCGCACCTGGGTGAACGTGTCTACGCATGTGCAGGCGCGTGAAGTGGATCGTTATACATCGCGACAGCAGGCGGAGGTGACCAATTTGACGCCGTGGTCCTCGTACGAGTTCAGCGTGACGGCAGTCAATGATTTGGGCATTGGCACCCCATCGACACCGTCACCTATTTACAGCACCTACGATGATAAGCCGTATATTGCACCACGGAAGGTGGGTGGTGGTGGTGGCAAGATTGGGGATTTGACCATGACTTGGGAGCCATTGTTGCCGCAGGAGCAGCATAGTCATGGCATACACTACAAGGTATTCTGGAAGCTGAAAGGCGCTCTCGAATGGGCAACGGATGTCATTAAGAAGCAAGATAATGTGGGCGTGGCAGTCGTCAATATACCGCTGAACAACTACTACACGGAATATGAGGTTAAAGTGCAGGCCATCAATAGCATTGGCAAGGGACCGGAGAGCGAAACGGTTGTCATACACTCGGCGGAGGATATGCCACAAGTGGCGCCACAAAGACCGTTTGCTTTGGGCTATAATTCCACCTGCTTCAATGTGTCCTGGAGTCCTATCGATATGTCGCGCGAGAATATTCGTGGCAAGCTAATTGGACATAGGGTAAATATTACAAACATTAATAAATAAATTATTTGCTTAACTTAAACAGCATGTTAAGCCAATCCTATATTGGCCCTGTTTAAAACAATCTATTCCTAAAATTAGGAGTAATTAAAATTGGGCTCAACTCAATCTCAGTCTACCACTAGTTCAAAATATGGAAAAGAATCTAAAACACAGCGGCCCAAATCGGATCTTACCTAAACTAATATAACCCTGCAATTTTTGTAATTTCAGTTAAAGTACTGGAAGACGGAGCATCAGGAGGAGGATGCCGTTTACTATCTGTCACGTACGACACGCCCCTGGGCGCTAATCGTGGGTCTTCAGCCGGATACGTATTATTTTGTGAAGGTCATGGCTTACAATGCGGCGGGCGAGGGACCCGAAAGCGAACGTTTTGAAGGTGCCATAAATATATTCATAATCAATGATCAGTAAATTGTAATCTAATTCCATTTATATATTTTTAGAGCGTACTTATCGCAAGGCGCCGCAGAAACCGCCATCATCGGTGCATGTCTATGGCATAAATCCGTCCACGGTGCGCGTTGTGTGGCGTTATGTGTCGCCAGCGCAGGATGAGGAACCCATTGAGGGCTATAAAGTTAGTCTTGACTAAATGATGCCTTAAAAGAAATATTAAAAACTAATTCAATCTTTACATTTTTATAGGTGCGCATTTGGGAGACGGATCAGAATATGATAACTGCCAACAATTCGATAGTGCCTATTGGACAAAAACTGGAGTCGTTCATCGAGACACTGACACCCGGTAAGAGCTACAATATGCGTGTCCTGGCCTACAGCAATGGCGGCGATGGACGCATGTCCAGTCCAACGCTACGCTTTCAAATGGGCAAAACGACGAGAAATGCGGCAAATACGCGACACGCCCACAACATAAATACGGCGCTGATAATGAGCGCCTTATTGTTTATCACCACATTTTTGTATAACAACAACTAGATAGAACAGGAGTCCATAATTCCAGATATAATTAGGCAATAAGTAAACCAACGAAAACAAACAAACCGTCCTGGTTAGTTTGCAGAGCGCACAGCTTTACAAACCCAACAAAGCACACAAACTTAAGTCTCTTTTAGATTTTAATCAGCAACACATTCCGTCTTTACTCAAGTAATCTCAGCGAATTGAACATATATGCAAAAAAAAAAAAGCATAAGCAAGTGACCTTATATATATTTACACATATATATTATATACAGTTAAGCAGTAGAGCATATTAATTGACAACAACAAACACAAATACTTTATATATATTTGAACATGTATGTTTTTTTCTATTGGATTTACCAACGAGCATTTGTATAATTGTAGCATAAGCGTAAAGTCGATCCATGTAATGCCATTATCAGTTATTTGTTTCGTCCAATTTTTTTATTATGTATTTAATATTATTGCGTCCATTATACAAAAAATTTATCAGCTATAATAAAAATAAAACCAAATTTTAAATATTTTTAGTTTAAATCTAACCGCTTAACATGCAAATCATTAACGATAACTGACACTGATATTTATCGATAACTAAAGCGAGCCTGAGCAACACTGAAAGCTCAAACAGCTGTTTGCATCGGCACTTTCATATATACGCATCTTTATATATATTTACATGTGTGTGTGTGTGTGTGTGTGGGGAGAAACCAATGATGGCTCATTGGGAAATTCAGTGAAAACGAAAGAAGCAAAAAACGCATCAATAGCGAAATTATAAAATGTATTTATAACGCACAACATAAAGAAGCTAACATATTGCGCATAGCACACCAACTACAAAATGGAAATGACAAGAAATGTAAATGGTTGGGCGGGGATTGGCTGCAATGCGACGGCGACAACGACGGCAACGGCCGCGGTGAGCTCTGTGCCAATTTATTCAAAATATACGCGCTGCACAGAATTGCGGCGGGTGGACGACAATGACATATACAAGTTGGCCACAATACTCGATATGAATGATTGTTGGCGGAAACTAATGTCCATTATACCCAAGCGACTCGATGCGCAAGTCTGCAGCGCGCCCGGTGGGCTCAATTATGCGGAAATTGCTGGCAAGGTGGGCTTGAAATATAACACACAACAAATAAGTCTGATCGATGGCACCGCTGAGCGATTAACGCCCGGCCAAAGCATCTCCCAGGTGATGATCGATGAGTGGAAAACATCGGGCAAACTCAACGAACGACCCACGGTGGGTGTCCTGCTCCAGCTGCTCGTGCAGGCCGAGATTTATAATGCCGCCGATTTTGTTGCATTGCATTTTCTAAATGGTGCGTATTCTGAACCTTATGTTTGATAGTACATTTTTGTACATTATTTAAATCGAAACAAATAACAAATATTTTCATAATATAATAATATTATTATTTTTTGGTAGTTAACATATTCAAGAGTACAAAAATAGAGATTTGCAATAAAAAATAAACTCAAAATACAAATTAAGCTTATTTTCGATTAATTTCGAATCAATTAATATCCAAAAATTTATCATATATTTGATATTTATGAATACAATACTCAAAGTTTAAATCTTCATTTTAGAACCCAAACCAGATCGCCCCACCGATGGACCCGCCGCTCACATTAGTCTAGATCTGTGCAGCGAGGATCTGAATGATGAGGATAAGATGGACGTGGACGATGGAGCCAATAGCTATCAGCCGAATACATCCGCGTTGCATGCAGCCGCCGCACAAGTGCGCAGCACTGGCATGAATCTGGACTACTTTGACAAGCACATGGTGAACCGAGACAAAAGTGTGCCGCAGCAATCCGAGAATAATGAGAATGCAGCAACACCACCACCCATAGCACCACCACGAAGCATACGCACCTCACGTCAGCTAAAAGCCACAGCCAGCAATACAGTTGCAACAACAAACACAAACGCAACAACAGCAACAGCTGTTGAAAGCTCTGTCTCAGCTGGCATAAACACGCCTAACATGCCGATGCTATCAATTCTGAATGCGAGCAGCGAACAAATGCAGCAAACGCAACAAAATATACCCTACCTGTCCATACTCAATGGTGACTTTAAGGAGCAGCATCCGCTTGAGGCAACAGCAACTGCAGCAGCCACATCATCGGCAGCAACAACAATTCCAAATGTTCCGCGGATAACGCTGCTAATTGAAAATGCCAGCTGTGAGATAAGCAACAACAGTGGAGCATCTGACGAAACAACAACGGCGACAACAAAATCGGCTGCAGATATGGGCTACAATAGTTTGCCAGCGATAAGTGCATTAAATTTGAATACGGGCCTGGTAATTGTAAATGGAACTGGCGAGCATCACAGCAGCAGCAGCACAAATAGCTTCAGCAATGACGAAGATGACGATGAGGATGACGCGGATGACGACTCCGATGAGGCGGAGGATATTTCACTGCCAAATCTAAGCAATTCGGACCATCAAACATCAAACAATGATTCGAGTCTGACGACTGTCACCGGCACAAGTGGAGAGAATAGTTTTGAATTTACCAACGATTCCAGTTCCGCATCCAACGACATTGATAACATTCCCAATCTAAGCGAACTGCAGCCGCAGCAGCAGCAGTAATGGCAAACAGGATCGAGCCGTCCATTAAAACGAACTAGTTTATTTCCAAAACATAAAAAAATAACATTCCGTTAAGCACTTGATATATGTATATATATAATCGAATGTGGATTGCTTATACTGATTATTTAGTTGAGTTATGTATATAAGATATGCGCAACGTTTGTTAACTAACTAACTAATAATTTTACATATCATTGCTTCCATGACAACGTGTGTGAAATATGAAAATTATATTTTCATTTTCACGCAGAAAAAAGAGCATTCATCAACTTGGTTTTCATTTCTTAAATGCATCGAAAAAAAAACCTTTTTTGTATAAAAACACATTTTACAAAATATACACAAATTCAGTAATATAATGTTTATCATTTGTTCAAATTTCCTGGATTCCTCAAAGGCACACGAAATCCGCCTGAAGTGTCAAAAACAAATTTGAGTTTAGCGCGCATAGAAATCGATAGCTGAAAATGGTACGAATGCAACACTGCGTATGCGACACATCAACAAAATTCTTGTTGTTGCACATCTCTAATACGGGCACAGGGACTTGTTTTGTTACTGGTTAGATTATTTATTTATTTTTGGCGAATATTTTTTCAACATTTTTCGTAAGATGGATGAGTCGGAGCTGCTCTTCAATTTGTTCTATTTCCTGCTGTGCATGTGCGTCATCTATCCACCAGAGGAATTTCAGCGACTCGGCTTCACAATCGAACAGTTGTTCTCGCGCTTTCTGGGCGAAGAATATCTTGATTTTGTTGGATACCATTTGCGACGCACCTCGTTGAATCTCTTCGTGCACAGCTGCCTGCCCGTCACCTATTTCCTCATACATCGTGTCAAATTCTCTGTCTTCGCCACGCAAGAGCCCCTCGAGGATAATGAATTGGATCCTGATTTTCCAATGCCCCAAGAAGCCGTGGCCTTTAAATCGCTCACCTGGAAAATGGCACAACGCTTTAGCGTCTTGGCGGTGCTGGCTGTGCCGGCCTTAATCTTTAATTGGCATCAGCAAAATTGGCGACGACATCCCATTAACAAAACCCTTGCCAAATACTCAAATACGCCAGGCAGCTCTAGTGCCGTAGCCAGTGACATTGGCATCGAGTTTCGTCGCCAGGATGTCTACAAGCGTAAACTGAACTCTATCAGCACAGTGATTGCCACAGAGAACTGGATCATTAAGACGACAATGTACAATGTGAACTTTGCACATCAAGCCAACACAGCGCTCAGCGTGGCTAAGGTAGGAATATAGATAAATATGTAAAGATTTTTATGAAATGTACCCCTCAAAAATGCCTCTAAAAAAGGGCATCTTTAAGTAGCTCCTTGATTTATATTAACTAAATTCTTAATCTTTTAATTGCAGGCGGAGACATACAATATATCGCAGCACGATCAGAACGATACACTGCAAATGATTAGCATTATAGTGCGACCGATGCGACAGCATGTGGCCGATTTTCATATACGCATTAATGCGCTGGAGTTTCGCAGTCTGGAGGATCGTGTGAGGCGGCCCATAACCATACCCTCAAACATTCAATTCCATCGTAGTGTGATTGATCGTTTTGTGGATGTGTTTAAGGCGCAGGTCGCACTGAATCCCATCTTCAGTTCGGAGCCCATAACGGACAAGTGTTTTGCCTGCATGCTCGCCGAGCCGAACATTAAGATTAATAAACAATGCATCGATGTGAATCGCGCTGGAGCACCGCTAACGGATGAGGCACGCTGCTCGAATTGCTACTGTCGTCCCATGTGGTGTGTCGAGTGTTTGGCGCGTTGGTTTGCCGCACGCCAAAGCGATGTCGATCGCGAAGTGTGGCTGGAACAGAAGTGCACCTGTCCCATGTGTCGGGCCAAATTCTGTGTGCTGGATGTTAGCTATATTCGAGCACCGGCGGAGACAGCATCCAATGAGGATGCCCCATCATCATCATCATGATGAGTTTCCTACGACATTCAGTGGCAGTTGCAGTTGCAGTTACAGTTTGAATAAAATCGAACCTTTTGCTTTATTAATAAGTTTTAGGCATTGCAAATTTTTAATAGTTTCTAAAAATTAAGACATGTGAATGTGTGTGTATACTATATAGAATGTGTAAATTTAAAAATATGCATATATATATGTATATATATGTGTATATATGCCATTTAGTGCAATTATCACGTTTTAATACTTATACAATCTAAGCATGAAAGAGATAATAATGTTCATACATTTACTTTATATACTAAATATATGTAAGTACAATCGATCTATGTATATTTATATATATGTATGTATACTCTCTCTCTATATATATATATATATATATATATATATATATTCAGAGAGTGCCTAGCGCCCAATCTATTTTATTCTCCACTAATACTAAATAGCTGATAACTAAACACAAATTAACTTTATCAAAGCAGCCAGCGCAAAAAAACAAACCAAAAATTGGTCTTCCCTTGTGTTATTTGTTGTAGTTGTGTTTTTTTGTTGCCAATTTGTGCAGTTTTTGTTTTATATATATATTTATATATATTTATGGTCCACACGTTGTGCAATAAACTCTTAGGTTGATTTAATAAAGCTTAATACAAATGTATATACATATATGTATATATATGCTATATATACATACGTATATACATTTCGTACATATATTTTTATATAGTATGTATTCATATAGTTTATAGATGAAGTGCCCACTTTTTATAAGCTTGTTTCGTAGCAACTTTTATAGCTCTCCGTTTTGCTGTCACGTTGACTTCGCATGGATGTTGCCCCAATTCCAGTGCCCGCTGTTGCCGCTGTCGATGCACTTGGATTTGCTGTTGCACTTGTGGCATAGGAACTGGACTTGGACATGGCGCTACTTGTCGTATTGCGCGCTGAGATCTGCAAGATAAAAATAAAGTCGCAAATTTTAGTTACAATTTAAATTGGGATTAATTATTTTAAAATATGCTGAGATCATTGTCAGGTTGAATTTTTGGAAAAGTTAACCTATTAGTGAAGAAGATTTATATTTAGCCCCTTCTACAATACGATGAACCGAATTTACGGACATGTTAATAAGTAAAAGTCATCATTGAAATTGTTTTTTAATTAGTCTAGACTATATAAACTATACTACGAACTGAGCTGTAGATCAATTTAGATAAAAAAAATATATATTAACAACGGCGAAATTTATTTTATAAATAAAAATGGGACTTGTAGTATAATGAAGAGGTTTGCAAAAGTAAAAGGCACAATGAACGGGTGTATCTCACTCCAAATAAAATATATATATTAAAGATCTGCATTAACAGTAGAATTTCTCTATCAAAGTCCGGATGTGCGTCTATTTGAACAACCTGATCTCGCAGACTATAAGACGGACTTGAAATTTGCAAACAACATTTACAGGGTATCTCCTAGTCTGAACTTTCTCAACTAGAGCATTCTAACTTGTTTTAATTAGAAAACTTAAGTATTGAATAAATTATATATTATGAACAAAGGCAAACACCAAAATCTGGTTTACCGCATTTGGAATACCAGATTAACACGGAAAAAAATCGGTGTACATTTTAGAAATTTGCCACACAGCCATACACTAACAGAAAAGGCGAGTCTGTAAATTTCATTATTGTTGATTTTGGGGAAAAACTTACTAAAATGTGTCTATTACAGATATTGTAAGATAAAAAACACAAAACTACGAAATCGTATCAGATAAGAAATTTCGAAAGTCATATTTTTGATTTAGCAGCTTATTTTAATCAAACACATGCCTTCGACATGCTCCAGATACATTTATATATATATATTATATATGTGTATATATCTTTGTATATACAGGTACAATTATACAGCTCTACTTTTTCCTTCTTTTTGACAGAAAAACTGAAGCGTGCACTAGCACTTACCTATACAGTATATATACACATATAAGTATATATAGCTATATATATATTAATATATATATACCTGTCTGCTTTTTACCCCATGGAAAAATAGGGTTGTCCTTGTCTTTGTGCAGGTGAATCGCTTTTGTTGTTAGTTGATAAGCTTTGTTTTTTTTTACTTTTTTTTTGACGCTACTAAAACGCAAAGAAAAAATATTTTGCAGTAAATGATAAATGTATATATATATATAGATACGCACATACATATATACAATATTGTTTAAGTGCGTTTCGATGGTAAAACCTTGGCCATAATTCATGCTTTTCGCTATCATTGTTGCACATATCACTTCCATAAATATAAAAAACACAAAAAAAAAAATTGGGGCTTTTGTTCTATTTTTGTGGAACAACAAATCTATCTAAATGTCAGCAAAAAGTCGGAGAATTAGTTTTATGGCCGATTTGGAAATATTTTTAATCAGCTTACAGAGTTTTAGTTGAATTCTTAATGGAATAATGAACAAATTGTGATATTTAGCAGTTTAAAAATTGAGCTTTAAACTATTAAATGGAAATTACTATATAAGTACTTCCTCTTTAATTGTTATCATGTTAAAAAGGAAGTTGTCTAAAAAAAAACCAGACAATAATTTACATATTTAATATTAAATATGTCCAATAAAAAAACACAAACAAAAATATATCGAGTTATATCTATACATCGGTTGAAAGGCGAATTATTCACAGCTATTAGTAAAATCGAAAAACGATTTGTATCGATAATCTATATTCAAAATATGATCGTATTCCTCAGATAGACGAAAGGCGAACATCAATAAATCTACATGGCTGCTAATGCTGATCAAGAATTAATGTTCTCTTCTTTCACAACTTCATTGTAAACATTGGGCACTTAATTAATAAGATTATTCATACGACTCGTAGTACAAATACGTTTCATATTACATTTCGTAGAACTCTTCGACATGACCGATTTGGAATTTATGTTTCATCATCAGGTGTAATTCAAGCCAGTCCAAGTTCAATGCACAGACGACAATGACGCAGCAAACAATCGATCGGTCAATGCATTTGCATTGCGTAATAAAAAACACGCAAACACCCCCAGCACCGACAGCACCTTCTCCCCTTCTCTGCCTGATACCCCCCGGAAACGGGTCTGTTGGCGCCCCTTCCACTGCTGACCGGCTTGCCAAATTTATAAAATTCGCGTGCCGCCGAAAAACTTGCGGGTTGTTTTTCTTGCTTTTTCATTTGGCGCCCCTTTTTTTGGCAACGTATCTGGTTACGTGTAGATATACTTATATATATAAATATATATATATATATGTATTTAAAAAACACATTCATATTATGTGACATATTGGTGAGTTTTGGTCGCTTTACTCATCTTGCAGCCCCAAACAAATACAGATGTATAAAGTTTCCAGAAAGGTGTGTTTGTCGGTCGATTGTCAGCATTTACACACACACACACATACATAATAAAAATATATATATTTATATATATATATATAAACACATTGATCTTACTTACTTTTTTTCTTGGAGTGAGTTCTGTTTTTGTTTACTTTGTTTGCTTATTTCGTATATCACTTTTCTGTTTTTTGTTGGTTTTTTTTCTTTACTTTCAGACACCTTAAAATACACTGTTACCAAAGATAGAGGAGTATATTGGTTATGTGCAATGTATGTCATTATGAAAGCAACTTTATTTGGGGCACTCTTGAAATTGTTGCATATATATATATAAGTCTATGATGGTATCAGATAAATGGTTCAAAAAGTAAGCCGACTTGTAGACTGGACACTTGATAACATCGATAAATGATAATCAAAAAGACATGGATAAAAATATATTTCAATGCTATATTTACATTATTTCAGCGTTTGATATCTGGTAATGTAGTTTAAATAAAGCGGTGGCCTAAATCTACTCAAATTTAAAAACTATAAATAATTAGTGCCTAAATGGCAAACAAACTTTCTTGGCCACGTCCAACCAAGTTAATTATAATCGATCATGATTATATCTGTTACACTTTTAGAACTAGGATCATAAAAATCATAATCAATGATTCATCCTCCTATGATATCAGAGCATTCCGGAGTTGGTCACTTGCTTTTCTTGTACTATTTATACGGCCCTTTTATAAGGCGTCATAAGTCATATAGCAATTTGTTTGCGGAAGAATTACAAAATTAATCTTTATTTTTATTTTATGTGCAGTTGAACAAAGGTACTAAAAAGTACAAAACTGTAAAATTGCAGTCAAGACCAAGATTTTGATAGTCGCGATAAGTACCCTTAGTAATCTTATCTGTTCTAAATAAATCATTGCACAAAGTATAAAGTTGATTCTAGGATTAGTTTTATAACACAATCTATAATTTTCAAGCACCAAACACAGAGGAAAAAAACATAAAATGGCGAATTTCAATTGAAGAAACTTTCATTTTAGAATTGAAAATCTTATAAATATAGTTATAAGCTCAAAGTTCAAATCTTAAACTACAAGAATTGCAAAAGTCAAAAAAATTATATTAAGAATAATTAATTCTAGAATTTAAATTGATAAAAATTCAAAATAAGATCAAAATTTTGATTTTTCAGACTTTAAACAATTGAAAATGGACGTTTAAAAGTTATGAACTCAAACTTCTATCGAGAACACTATGTTAAAAACGTAAAAACAAGAAATAAATGAATATTTAAATTGCAAATATAAATTCACAAATGTATTGTTCTAAAGTTAAAACTCATTCAAATTGTCGAATCTAGAACACGATCTTCTAAAAGGAAACGTAAAAAGTTTAAAAAAAAAAACCTGCTTCAATATACGTTATTCTAAAGTTAACTGACTAATTAAGTTGAATTATTAAGTAAACAATTTTAAATTAAAAAAATAAAAATATAATACATATATTCAGTATCATACTTGATAATGGTGTATATAAAAAAATGTGCTGTTGTTTATTTTTATGTTTTTAATTTATAATTAAAGCTGGACAACCATTAAATTTAAGATCATAAACAAGTTTTAAGCTTCGTTTTAAATCAGAGTCCCAACCCTGCTACTTGTTTTAATTACGTATACGGCATGAATAACGTTGCGAGGCTTTATTTATTTCACAATTGTATATATATTTCTTTTCTTTAGTTGTTCTCATTTTTTTTTTACACAATTCCGCAATTTACAAGATTAATTTCACTGGAAAACTGACGCTAAATGCTAAAAATAGAAGTGTAGAAATCCTACAATCGTCGTAGAGTTTTTTTTATTTTTATTATGCTGACATTCATTCATATCACCATTGAAAACAACTTCCGTTTTTTATTAATGAACATTTCCGTTTTCTGATTTTCATTGTTGTTATTGTAATTCGTTGATTTATTTCGTATACGAAGAGCAAAACAAAAATAACAACAACCAAACTGATATTTGGACTTTCGAACCAAATAAGACAAGTTAAGGCCCTTTAGACCCGTATCGTAATTAAGGCTGAGTGCACTCGAAAAAACTTAATGTATAGATTGTGAATTCTATTGAAATTGCTAGATTTTGGTTGCTAACTTTATGCCCAATGTAGACTGCACATAAATCACGTCAACCCTAATATATAAAATATATTGTTTGCGATATTGTTGTCATTGATATAGTAATCTATTTGTGAAGTACCCGCGATAAACAAAATGAAAATGAGAATTGTGTGAACTGCTAACTGGGTTGGAGTTAGGAAAGCTGGCCAGAACTGAAAGAGAGACGCACCTTATCGTTTTCCTTGCCGTCGAACAGTTTTCCGTCGACCACATCCCGTTTCTTGTTCTTCGATCTGAAGCGACCCGATCGAGAAATTGTGAAATTGCGCCACTGATGCGAATATTGGTCGCATCGCTTCTCCTCCTCGTTGAGGATGCTGTCCAAATAGTGAATGGTTGGCTCATGTGCGGCACTCATCTTTGCTCTGGTGGGAGGATCGTCGCTGGGGTTTCTCTTATTTATTATTTTGGAATACTAACTGCCTGCAACTGTGTTGCGTTGCACGTTTGATGGTCTTAATGATAATGATATCCGACAACAAAATTCAGCTTCAGTCAATTTTTTAGTTCATGTTTCGCTGTTTAACGAGCAACTCCCGAGTGATACCGACTATATATTTATTATCGTGGCTACATATGAGTTTTTTTTGTGTTCTTGTTTTTGATGTTTTCTTTTAGTATTTCCCTTATTGGGCTTTTTATGTTTTTCTCTTTTTATTTTTTGTCTGTTTTTGGTGTTATCGAAGAGAGACGCGTCTGCGATGCGTGTTGTTAGCCGGTGCCCGTCTGACTGTGGAGTTGAAAGCACAGCGCTGTTATTAACCGTAGTCTCACACACAAGTGACACAACGGCGACAACAACAACAGCAACGCCAACAGCTACCACAACAACAACAACAACTGTAACAAGAAAGAACAGCACGACGAAGACTACATACTCTTATAAAGTAAAGCATTTAAAATGTTACAGTCAGGAGAAGATCGCAAATACCTTGCCCACAATATCGTCTCCAATATTAATCAAATTTCCACAACAGAACAACAATATTATTATAAATTATTTATAGCTCGACAAGAAGTAAGCTTGTTAACAAAATCTGCCTTATCCGATTTTATAAAATTTCTACAGCTAATCAAACATATAGCTTGGAAAATAATAAATCAATTGGAAGGCTGTATATTTAATCGTGTTTCTTATTTACATCGGACATCGATTTCCTAAGATTTTTTTTGGTCGAACGTGTTTTACTACTGAACATAATTTAAGTATAATATTAATACCATATGCAATACCAAAGCCCAGAAAATTAGACATTGTCGAGTCGACTTGAATAAAGCTTATAAAAAATACATATATTTTTTAAGACATTTATATTTAAAGTGAAATAAGAAATTGAATTGAGAAACAAACAGATGGCAAAATGAATATGCAGTAAGTGCAGAAGGGTATAACAACAGAGCCGACAAGCAACTCGACTCCCAGCTCCAGCGATTCGTTACGTTATAGTTTGCATGTATGTGTGCGTGTTGTGCGCCCCCTTTTCGGCCGACCCTCCCCCCCCAACGGAGGGGCATTCAGTCACAAAGAACAAACGCAACCCGTTGGAGTTGTTGCTGTGGTTTTTGTTGTTGTTGTTGGGGTGACGGCAGCAAAAGAAAGCAGCAAGAAATCTTTCAACTGCTGCTGCTGAACGTGAAGCGAGCAAAGCAAGCGAAGAGCGTGTGATTGCTCCTGAAAAGCCAAACAGGTGGGCTCACAACACACACACACACACAAACTGACTTGTATATAAATCACCTTTAACTGTGTTGAGTGTGCGAATTTTAACTTTGTGTGCATGCTAAGGAGGCGAAACTTTGTAGATAAATTTAATGCCCTATAATTTGGCAAATTTACTCTTTAAAAAAGTACTAAATAAATAAGTAATTTTTAAACAGAAGAAAACAGCTATAAAAAACATTTATCTGTATAGATATTAATAATAATAATAATATTACTTTTAATATAGTAATTATTAAAATAGAAATTGGAAAAATTATTCAATTTATTAAGTTTACAAGCAGAGAGAAACTGTTCAAAAACGAGATAGATATTCTTAATACTAATCAATATTTAATTCATAATTGCAACTGATCTATGCCAAATTTATAAAATTCGAGAGTACTTTTATTTGAATATAGTAATTACAGATAAATTAATGATAATAGTAAACTTTTAACGATTTTTCCACACAAATTTAAAAAATTATATTAAAAATATTTTTATTTTTCCTTAGCGTTTTGCTTAGGCACTACAAAAGTCGTCAAAACCGAGAAGAAGTTTGTGTGTATATAAATATGTATATATATATATATATAGATAGATATCATCTAGAAGCAGCAGCAGCAGCAGCAGCTCGTGTGTTGTCGATGATAAGCGCAAATAGACAAAACAAACACTCGACTCGCTAACAATTATAAATGATTAGATCGCTTTTTGGAGCATTCACTTTGTCCGGGTATTTAACTGTTACTTTTGTTGTGCGAGTGTGTGTGTGTGTGTCTGTTTGGGATGATGGTGCAGCACCTTTAGTATCCAATATACATATGTATATATATATATATATATATATATATATCTATGTATATCAGAGAGTTCATTATCTGAATGACTCAGGCTTTCGTCGAGTTTGCTTTTGTGTAAAGAAATTATTCACACTTTCTGCAAGCGTCTACCGGCATGGTTAAGCTTATCTAAGCTGGTCAAAAGTCACTTCAAATATATATATACAGTTGCGAAAAAATAGCACCACTCTTAAAGAAATGCTTTCTGTCATTTTTAAATTTGGAAATTTAATGTGCGTTTTTAAATGTAGAACCTGCTTTTATCCACTGTTTTGAACTTTTTTAAATTTAATTAAAATTTAAAAATTACATATTAAGATAAAAGCAGAAATTTAATGAAAAAAATAAAATCACAATTTTTCAAATGTGAATTTTTAATGATGAAAATTTGATTTTTATAAAATATCGAAGTGGTGTTATTATTTTCTTTGACAACTGTATATTCAAATATGTATATATATTTCGTATTTGATCTGAATGCACATAATGAATTAACAATTGGCATCATTATAAACCCAACCACTGCCAAGACGTTTATCTTATATCGGTTTTATTTACATGGGCAATTTTGTCGAAAGTATTTGTTTCGTTTTCACAATAAAGTTAACATAAATTCAATTGTGTGTGTGTGTTTGTGTGTGTGGAAGCATACGTATAAGTGTTATATATAGAGTTAATAGCTAAATGGCGCTGCGCAAAATTTCATAATTCTCATATTTGATTGTTAACATCAAATTTGGCCAAGCAACAAGCAGCTGCCATTTTTTTTTATTAAAATTGTTTAACATGAAATTTGGAGGCAAATTGGAAAACACAATTAACTTAAATCAAAACTGAACTAGTTGAACAATAATAAGTAGTTGCTTTATATATATAAATATAAATTTAAATTAAGCGTTCGATTTAAACAACGCTGTCCCGATCCCATGGAGACACCAAACCTGGCAAATTTTGTGCCTGCGGCTGCGGCTGTGGTTGCTGCTGTGGCTGCTGCTGTGGCTGTTGTTGTTGTTGCTGCTGTACCAGAATTTGACGAACGGCGCCTGCATTGTTATTGTTGCTACGTATAAAGTTGCGTATATTCTCCTCCGTATAATCGACTATGCGACGCTTCTTGCGGCGTGCATATTGCTTCTGTTTCAAATAGATTTTCAGCATGCCTTTGACCGTGATGAAAGTCAATCCGCCGAGCAGAGTGCGATGCAGCGTGTTCTCCACGGAATCGAAAAGAATGCGACCCACAATGCACGAAATTGTGGGCAACAGCAGAGCACCACAAAAGATGCGTGTTGCCGATACGGGATCAGACAAAGCTGGCGTAGCCGGATTTGATGTAGTCGGCAGCTCCTCCTCCTGCTGATTGCTGTGAATAATATAAATAAAAACACATATAAATTTAAATATAAATATAACCATTAATTATATGTGTGTTTCTCTTACAGGCTTGGATAGATAAAGTTGACAAAGGGAAATTTGCGCATGACCGTGCCTCGATTGCGTATCAAACGCAATAGGGCATCCTCCCAGCGGATCAGGCGACCCAATACCAGGCCAACTGGTATCGCGGGCAGAGCAATGAGCAATATAAGCGGATCGCCAGCATCCATAATGGACATGCCATTCTCATGCCCAACGATCTGTGTGGTGAATATATATTAAAGATATGTTGGAAATGATTTTGCTGGTTTATCGTCACCTGCAGAAATGTGACAGCACCGTAAGTCACTGCGGTCCAGTAGAGCGAACCTGCAAAGAAACCGGCTGCCAGAAATGGACTCAAACGCTTGACCATATTATCCATTGCCTCCAGAGCGCCACCCAATTTACCCATTTTTGGGAACACAATAATATATTCCGTTTGGCATTGTGGGCAGGAAACGGAACGCAAAGCGTTGCCCTTCTGTGTCTTCTCATCGATCCAGCGATAGAGGCAGCTCTGGTGTACCCATTTGGTGGTGCCACGGCACCGACACGGTTGCACCCATGCAGCCAAGCGATTATCCTCATCCGTAGCAAAGCAAATCCAGCAAGAACGTTCCGCATCCACATCCGCAGCTGCTGCTGCTGCTGTTGATGCTGAAGTTTCTACTGCTGATTTTGATGTGGTCGGCTTTGTGGCTGGTTCCTCGACGACAACGACAGATGTGTGCGTTAATCCTGTAGCTGATGCTGCTAGCGAAGATGATTCGCCTGATGCTGATGTGGCCAGTGAAATATCATCCATGTCTGCCTCCGTCTCCGTTGAGGCGTCTGCCATCGGCACAGCTGCTGCTGCTTTTGATTTATCATTATCCATATTCGCTGGCCAATTTTCACAACATTGACATTAAGAAATTCAACCGTTTTTGTTTAGTGTTTCTCTTTCTTTTTTTTTTGTCCGTTTTGCAGACACTATTATAAAAATGTGTATTTTCTTAAACTTTTCTTCCATACATCATGTTCTGAAACTAAAATATATGTGAACTAGAGATGTGCACGTGACTTACATTTGTTTACTCAATGCGTGCTGTTCCTAATATTTCATTTTCATAATTCAACAAAGAATTGTCATATGCAAAAGAGACTAATTAAACATATCTTTAAATATATTTAGCAAACAATAACTGTTGATTCTTAAACAAAAATATCGCGTGCGGCAAACAAGAAAAATACCAAACATTCCGATGGTGATGCGTGTCTACTGCGCAACTATCGAAAACAATTCCAACGATAGTGCAACAGTGTCTTAAAAGTGATGAAATCTTTTACCCAAATATAGAAATGACTTTAATGTTTTTGTGTATTATTGCAGTTGCTAGTAAAATTGTAGTTTTAGGAAATATATATATATAACATTACATAGAAAGCCCGGTGTACAATTATATATCAATGAACTCCCTTTTGCTGATGATGATATTGCCTCTTTCTAATCCTCATCGAGCAGCTCCTCATGCACCTGCTGCTGCTGTTAATCCAATTCATTGTTAGCATTGAGTCGTTGTTGTTGGCCTTGTCGCTGTGGTCTGTTTGGCTCCTCGTCCTCATCCTCGAATCCCTGCATCAGATGATTGAATATATCGCCAAACATGCCACCCAACCCAGTTGGAGCCGCATGCACCGGTTCCGGTTGTTCATCAAAATAAATTACCCCAATTTTTGTTAGATATTTGTTAAAAGAAACGTCCCGTTTTAAGGATGGATCGTAGAGTTTGCGCAGCGTCCGGAAACCCAATGCACTCTTCGCCTCGATAAGTCGCAACAGAAAGTATAGAAAATTGAGCAACGGCTCCTTGAAGGGGAACTCATGTCGCAGCAGCTTGGGATGATATCGGGTATACTCGCTGAACGTATCATCGGCTGAGTTTCGATACTCCAGTGACAGTTGTTGCAGCACCACTTGCACCAAAAACAGATCCACCTCATTGTGGAAACCCTTTCGCTCACTAATCATAATCAGGACACGGCCGCAGAGGATGCCATCCTGGCAAAGCAGGTAATGATGACGGGCCGCTTCAATGTTCTCCTCGGTCCAGAAGACATTCGCGATCAGCTTGTGCAGCACCGGATGACCAAAGTGTCCATGCGCTCCAATACTCCACTTGACTACTCGATGCTGCAAATCATAAAAAACACATTTTTTATACTCTAGAAAATTCTGGAAAAATTCAACATACAATTAGCGTTTCGCGTTCCACTGTGCTGGGGCTGAGATCGCGTATTAGGGCGCCCAATCGGGGTATCCATTGGTATCCGGTGTCATTTTCGGCTTGTGGCCGTTTCTCGAGTGTGTCGACAATCAGCAGACATAAATCGGCGGCGCTGCTCTCCTGCTGCCGCTCGATTAATTTCTGTGCGCCATCGTACAACAGATCGAGGCAATCCTGGAATCGCTTTTGCGCCGTATATCGAAAATATAGCGTTCGATACATCATGTGGGCCTCGTAATATTCACCCTCCGCCAGCGAATGAGAAAGCTTGGTGAGGACACGACTGACACCCCGCTGCCCGTTGGCAACAGTTGAAGAGCTGCTGCTGGCGGGACGATCGGCTTCGGCCGTTGTCATATTGTAGTATGTTGCCTAATATGCACACAATTTTTATTATTACTATTGTTGTTTGTTGTTGTTGAAAATGTATGCGCTTTTGGATCGTAGATGAACTTAAATTTTTTCTTATTTATGCAAATATATATGTGTAGATTATCGGCTGATTGCCGATTGTTATCGAAAATCAAATGTGCTGGGCGTTGCCACCCCAACCAACTATTTTGACATTTACACAGAAACGTCGTGACAGCGGCAAAACATTGGGCGAAATTAATAACAAGACAAATGGTAAACGATGGAGGGCAATAATGCAAATGGTGCTGTTGTTGTCGCCTGCGAAACAAAACTGGTGCTGCTGTCAACGGCCTGTTTGACATAGTCATATTGTTGCTTAATTATTATTATTGTGTTATGCACGATTATATTTTATGAATACATAATTTATGCAATGCTATCGAAAATCATATGTGCTGAACGTTGACAACTTAATGCATTATTTTTGCCATTCACACAAAATCGGCGAAGCTGTAGAAAACTACATAAACAAAATACGTAAATTGACTAGAGAAAAACAAATGGAAAGCGATGGTGGGCAAGAAAATGCAGAATGCGAAGGACAGCGAACATTTCCCACAAACCAATGGATAAAATTGAATGTGGGTGGCAAAATATACACGACGACAATCGACACACTAGTTGGCCGCGAACCCGAATCGATGTTGGCCCGAATGTTTCTCCAGGACGGTGGAATGATGCCCAGCGAGAAGGATGAGCAGGGTGCATATTTGATTGATCGCAGTGCGAGATATTTTGAGCCAATTATTAATTATCTGCGACATGGCGAATTTGTGTGCGAACAACATATCAGCCTGCGCGGTGTGCTGGAAGAGGCGCGTTTCTTTGGCATCTACTCGCTGGTCAGCCACTTGGAAGAGAAGCTGAACGCCGAACAAAAGCCGCCACGGGACGATAGACCGTTGACACGCATGGACGTGATCAAGGCCATCATACAGACGTCGGCGAACACAGAGCTCAGATTTCAGGGTGTTAATTTAGCTGGTGCAGATTTGCGTAAATTGGATTTTCGCAATATTAATTTTAAGGTGAGCTCCGGTGAAGAACTCGAGGGAGACCCCTTGATAACTAATGACTCTCACTCTCTCTCTCCTTATTTCTTAGTATGCCAACATGTCGCGTTGCAATTTATCGCACACAAATCTCAACTATTGCTGCTTGGAGCGTGCGGACCTTCAATATGCAAATCTGGAATGCGCTCAACTTGTCTCCGTGCGTGGACTCTGTGCCAATATGGTAAATGTGTCGCAATTCTTTGAATGCCTAATCGTTCACTTAATGGAACTCTACCCATTTTAGGAGGGTGCCAATTTGCGGGGCTGCAATTTTGAGGATCCAACTGGTGTACGCACCAATCTGGAGGGAGTCAATCTCAAAGGCGCTTGCTTGGAGAGCAGCAATATGGCTGGTGTTAATCTTCGCGTGGCGAATCTCAAAAATGCCAACATGAAGAATTGTAATTTACGTGCAGCTGTCTTGGCCGGTGCCGATTTGGAGCGTTGCAATTTATCCGGCAGCGATTTGCAGGAGGCCAATTTGAGGGGCGCCAATTTAAAGGATGCGGAATTGACACTTATGGTGACGCCTTTACACATGTCCCAGGCAATTCGTTAAAGGGTTGGCTTGAAGGGGCAACAAGATGTGCAATTATTATCTATTACCGATTATCAAAAAATATATATTTAACTGCGGTCTTAACTTAATTATTGTAAATATAACTTTCCCATGTGGACTTGGGCTTAGACATTTAAATAAAACAGTATTAAATACAATTAAATTGCTTAACAATTATGTATAATTAACAATAATATAGTAAAATAGAAGCATTGCTTCTAGTTTTTTCTAAGCGCAATAAAAATTATTTATTTTAAATTTCGATTGTGTAAAAAACGATTTACATGATTTATATGAAAAATAATAAGTTCATTGGAAATTTTAATTATATGAAAAATTATTTACAAAATTATTAATTATGACCTGGTTTATAAAAAATGTCGATTGTATGAAATATTTTTGATTAATATTTATTATACATTTTAAAAAATCCAATGCCCAAAATTGATAATTAATAAAAAATCTTTTAATATTAAATTAAGTCAAAGTGTCTATTTTGCTTAAATAAAACTATATTTAAATTATTTATCTAGCATAAAAGATACATCTAGTAAACATATATAATATATAAAAAAAAAATATACACTAAGCTGAATAAACTGATCAGATTCTTAACAGGTCTTATTTGAACGCCTTGGTCATGTTCCACTCGCACTCATTTCGATAAATAATTCGATTATTATGGCAGCACTTGAGAAATTAAAATCAAGATATGACAAAGTAAAGTTGGTGTTAAGCAATTTTAATTAAATAATTGGCAGCTATTAGGATAAACTAAGCAGTAGTTGAGTTTTATTAACAATATTTTAATTTATTAAGTTGAGCTTAAACGTAAGTCCAATTGGATCTCGGAGTAAAGAGAACTAGTTCCGTTCACTCCAATTACAGTTCGGATCTATTTAGTTTTCTCAGTCCAACACTGGACGGCAGACCAATTGGAAGATTTGATCAGAAGATTTGCGGCAGAAAAATGGCGAAAACGTGTCAAATAATTGTGCCATTTTTAATTGCATTTTTGCTGATTGCCACACAAACTGTGGACGCCGACAAAAAGAATAGCAAGAAGTACAGCAAAGAGGCAAACGCGCCTAATTACCAGCAAATCGCCGATGAGAAATATGAGCCTGAAATTCGGAATTTACAGAGACCTTTTCGCCTGGCAAAGTTAAATCTGATTTGGTCCAAGGCACAAAATGTGAGCAAAGCACAAAACTTGTAATTATTATTATTTATAATTGCAAAATTATAGCGTCTAACCGAGACCAAAATCAAATCGCTGTACATGGAGTTAAAGATCCACGATAAGGAGGAAATTGCTTGGAAGCAGCTCAACTCGCAGCACAAAGACAAAGATGGCCTCAAGGAAAATGAGATGCGTCAGAAATTAATCGGCATCATGAGCACCTACGATCTGCTGGAGCACTTTGAGGACACACAGGACAAGGAGAAGACCAAACCCTATAAAGTAACAAACTCTAGAATAAGTTAAGCATCAGTTTGTAATTGAAAATTCCAACACAGAAATTCCATGATCCCGAGGAGAGGCATAAGAACAAAAGTCTCTTTAAGGACAAAAAATTAAATCACTTGTGGGAAAAGGCGGAAATCTCTGGTTTCACAGCAGATGAGATGCAGACGCTGAAACAGGAGTTTGATCATCATCAGGATAAGGTGGATGTCTATTATAGTCTGCTCGATAATCTGGGCACAGTGGAGACAAATGTGCACGAAAGTAAGATTGAAATTAAGCTTATTTATTGTTTATTATTAAGTGTTATTTATAATTATATCAATATAGATGCCATCAACACTGAGGATTTGGATACGTACAATCTAATTACGTACGATCCCAATGAGAATGAGATCAATACGCACCAGCAGAATGTAAAGAATTACGAGAATAATATGAATGCTTTGCGTGGACAACATGTGGGCATCAAGGATCACTATGATCGGCTCGAACGTCTCGTGTCCTCGGGTCCGCACAGTCAGGACTTTATTGAGCCGAAGGTGCAGGGCTTGTGGCGCGTCGCCCAATCGAGTAATTTTACGGACAAGGAATTGGCCTCCGTAAAAACGGAACTGCGTCATTTTGAGAGTCGCCTGCTCAAGTTGCGTCATTTACATGCCGAGCATGCCCTGCACAAAGAGAAATACAAGGTATAAAAAAGGCTTATATTGTCATTGAAAATAGCAATAATTATTAACCCCATTTTTCAGGATGAGAAGCACAAGGATAAAACTAATCGCTTCGAGGATATGGAGGATCAGCTGAAGAAACAAGCGCGCAAAGTGGAAAAACTTCAGCAGCATATTGAAGAAACCATATTTAAGCATTCAGAGCTTTAGACTCAAACTGCCCAATTGTGCCAAAATGAACAAATTATCTATATATAACTAATTAATATTTACACTATTTTTATACCAAAAGAAATGAATTACAAAATCTAATGAAGTTTATTCTGCGCAGTGTATTCTCTTTTCTTGGGCGTTGCCACTCTGTCAGCAGGTTGCTGCTTGCGTGTGCACTTTCCGGGCGAATGGCATATGTAAAGAGAAAAAAATCGTAAATAACATTGCAACAACTGCAGCAGCAAAAAAGGCGAAAAATATGTGAAAAATACAAAATAAAACCACACAAAACAATTGCAATTTGTTATTAAATTGTACAGGAGTGCAATGCAGTTGGCGACGCCGCTAATTATTAATACTATTGTTAAGAATACATATATATAAATATATATGTATTGTCGCTGTAGGCATGGTGGAGACAACAAATTTTGGCAATTTGGATTCTTACACTTATCTGCTTTTGACGCTCAATTTGACGCTCGCCTTAATTGTAATGTTCTTCAATTGTTTGTGCTGCAAGAAAAGAATACCAAAGTAAGTGAATTGTGCCACACGAAGTGACTACCATTTGTTGTCTGTCTGTGTCTGAGGCTAAATTGGTCAATTGCAACTTTCACCTGGCAGTTCCAGTTGGATGCACTCGCGCCAAAAACAACAAAACAACATTAAAAGAACAGCTCTAAAAAAACGACACCCAAGATTAGATGCGCTTGAAAGAGCAGACTATAGCTGATATAGTTAACAGAGACTATATGCTTCATAGTTTAAATAGTTTCATTCATAAATCAAATAGAAAAAGAGATGTTTCCAATTTTATTATATAGAATCGGCTTTATATGTAAATAATCCCCGAGAAGTCCATACATTTTATTTAACTCATCACTTACATCACTGTATAAATTGGAAGGGTATTTAAATTAGATTTAAAAGCTGAAACAGTTTTCATCTTCGGTTTTTAAATTACCTTTAAAAGTTATTCATCAAAATGAATAATTTAAATTTGTTTATGTGGAAAGGGCTTTGAGCGCTTATCAGGAATACATAAAACAAGCTGATTCCAGAGAAGTCATACAATTTTTTAATTTACATTACAGAAATGATTTTCTTGGACTGGAGGGCATGGTGAAGCTGAAGAATCCCGATGACATCATCGTGGTGAGCAACAATAATGCAAATAATGTAAGCGCGGGCAATGCGAACACAAGTCTAGTGCACAACAGTGAATCACAGGCGGAACTCAATGCATCCACTGTCTCAAATGCTGACTCAGAGAAGAGGTAATTCAATCGACGCATATGCGATTTGTTCTCAATTATACAATTAGATGCAATTTGTTGTCGTCAGGTCAAGCACAGCGGCACATCGCAGTTTGCCGGACATTCCCGTGGCGGAGAGCAACGATAATGGCTCGGAATTGTACGAAACTGTGGCGGACAAGCAGCTGGCGAATGCACACAATCAAAGTCGTACGTAAATTGAACTGCACCTCTTTAATAAGAAACCTAATCACATCCATATTCTTGCCTCACACACAGCTCAGCCGAGTCTTAAGAAACAGGCCAGCGTTTCGCAGCACAGCTCCATAAGTCAGGCGGATGATGTCAGTTCGCCGTATTCCCGTGTCAAGGGTCTGCCGCACGATTATGCCAAGGTGCGTGCCACCGAGCATCCGTATGCCCAGCTAAATGCGCCGTCCACATCGAATGCACTGGCTGCAGCCGCTGCTGGTGGCTCGGCAGCAGCAGCGGCAACTGCCACAAACAAAAATGCTTTGAGCAGCAGCAAAGTTTCCTGTTCCGACTCCTTGCAACGCGGCTCACAACTGAGCAGCGGCTCCTCGCAGCACCTCAACGATGAGTCCAGTTCACAGGTGGAAATTCCAGCTGCCTCGGCTATAGCGGGCATGATATCCGCTAGCCAGGATTTGCCTTATATGACGCCACCGATTGCCAATCAGCATTTTAGCGGCGATTCACAGGACTCGTCCAGTAAGTGTACAAATTGTAGGCGAGTTTTATCGTAATTTAAAAGACTGTTTATCAAACTAAACATGAATTGCCAGTTGTATTTGTATTTTCCCAATTTACGTAATTCCCATGAAAAGCAAGTGGAACTGCGTCAGTAGATGAGGTCAACACTATAAAAAGAAACACCACAAAAATGGTATGAATCACCCAAAGAGCAGGCATTGGAGAACATTCTGAGAAAAATTCAACATCACATTTTAAGCTGACTTTAATCTAAATCGTAATTAAAATTACCTTAATGGAACCATTTTAGGGAAAGGAAGATTATGTCAACATATTGTACAGATTTCAATTGAGGAGAAGCAAGAAGATCAGGTCTAAAGTAGAGCGATAGTTACGATCTAAGCTAGACAAAACTGAATCACACAATTGGTTTGTTCTAAGTTGGATTCCATGCATTGGCATCTAGAGATTGGGAGCAAACAGGCAGTGTGCACTGTGATGACACACAATACGTTAACAACTGAGGAATGAGAATTAGACAGAGGCAACAATTGTGCTGGGCAGAGGCAACAGTTCTGAGACAAGCCCAAATTTATTTTTAGGTAGCTATAATTAATTATCAGGTAATAGTCAGGGTAGAGTAGGCTTGGGATACTCACTGGTCTCTTGACAGGCTATTACAGACTTATGAGTCACCTATCCAAAGTGTGTATTTTTAGTAGGTAACTAAATACAGGAAGAATCCTCAATAGATGGATTCGGCTGAACCAGGAAAGTTGCTCGCATTTATGAAAACATACACATCTTAGCAGACTGCGTCGACATGGTTTGAAGTGGTTTTAATCACCCATGGAAATAGGTGTTTAAAAGGAATTGAGATTAAAGATTTAGAGTAGGCACAATTTATCTAAGAGTTCCCACCTCAATAATAATAATAAATGATAATCAAATTCACGAATCTTTCACAGAAGGCTATACGAGCATTAGTGTGCGGGAGCCACTAGCTAACATTCTTGCACAGCAGCCAACAGGCAAGTTGACGGCCAGAAGTGTCACCTTGACGCGAGATGTGAATGATTCGCACTATGCCACAGTCTCCGATGATTCGGGTGAGTCTCGCAAATTCAGAGATTGTGAATCTTGTAATAATGCCTGCCCAATTGCAGATGAAACTTATGCGGCTATTGAGGATCCCAATAATCGACACATTCCACATGCCACCGATATTTATACGAGCGGTTCGGAGACCTATGCCCAAATCCAGCCAATGCCCGCCAATCCCATTGTGGTCGCCGTGGAGATCAACAACAGCAGCAGTATTGCGACAGAACCAAGCGCTGGCAGTGGCTCGGCAGCGCAGCGAGCGAGCAGCAGCAGCATGGAACATGCAATGCCCGTGCCACATAATGTGGACAGTTTGCGTGCGCAGATGCATTCACGCCAAGCCTCCTCCTCCTCGTCCGTTTGCAATCTGGGCTCACCGAAGCCGGAGAAGCGTCAGGCGAACTCTCCGTTGCCGCCAACACCAAAAGCCAGTTTGGGCAGCAGTAATCTCACCTCCGGACGCAGCTCGGTTATATCCGTCATCGAAGCGGCGGGCAACGAGGGCGCCAATAATGATGCCAATAATGAGGCCAGCAATGAGGCATCGCCGCAGCGCAAACACAGCAAGAGTCTGAGTCCATCCAAAGACGTCGACGGAGGAGGCAACCGAAATATTGAGGGCATGTATGCCAAGGTGAGCACAACTTAAATTCCTCCTGCATCACTTGTTGAACCCTCTCCTTCCATTTCCAGGTCATGAAGAAGCACAAATTCTCCTCACATCAGCCGGAGCTGCTGGGCATTAGTCCTTTGGATAATGCTGCAGCGGCTTTGCTGATGGACACACAAAAGTCATCAACTGCTGCTGCTGCAGCTGCTGGTGACAAGAGTCGCGTGCGCAGCAACAGTTATACGGCCAAGGATCATGGCTACGAAACGATACCAGCGGATGGCGGTGGCGGTGCACAGAAGCATGCCCAAATGCAGCTGTCCCACGAGAATCGCAAATCGGATTGCTATGCGGCCAGCATGCTGCAAAAGGAGCGACTACAGGAAGCAGGTAGCATATCGAGTATTCACTGTAATCCCATTTTAAGTGTACTCCACTGGAGATGAGCGATATTTGTGAGTGAAATGTCAGCCAACAAAATTGATTACTTAATTAAGCAAAAACTAAATAGTGAAAATGAAGAAGGCAGAGGAAGGCACGGCTGGACCCATATAGTATATATATTCCTGATTAGTGTCAACAAATTGACTCATCCGGGCAGCTGCTCCACGGCTAAGCTTCAAGTATATTGGCATGGAACCTATTCTGACTAGCCAATGGCTGGTTAAGATACGGATTACAGGGGAAAATATTCTGGAACTGAAGTTACACAGATCTCTACTTAGTTTTTTATTTATTTGGGTTAAGGTTTAGCATCTATAGTCTGAAATGCATTTAGCCAGGGGCATAAATACACCTTCCCTAATTGAAAATATATGTTATTAATCAACTTTAAAAAGTTCATTAAGCTCACAGAAGAAAAACAGATTTTGTTAACCAAAAAACCATTAGCAAGACTGTAAAATTAATTAATTAATTTGAAAATGTTGCCGACTCTCAAAGCACAAAATATCGCTTATTTCTATATACCCAAATTACCAAAATTTCGAGCTCTACTTTGTCTAATTACCTAATGTGCCCAAATCTATCTCCTCTCGTCTTTCTCTCTCTCTCCCCTTGTCTGTGATTTTTGTTTATAATTTTTGTTAGTTGTTTTGCCAAAATGAGAAATTTGCGCGTTTCGACAATTTCGTCAGTTTTTGTTTGGAACTGGCAGCGGTTAGTATAAAACTATCAACTAGCTGATGTTTTTTTTTATGCTTTGCAAACCATCAAAAAATCTATTAAAAATTCAACTAATTGTGCAATTTTTTGTTGTTGCTGTTTAGCGGCATCGGATCAGAGGACGCCACACAACAATAGCAGCCAGGTGACAAGTATAACAATGCCAAGCACAAGTATAAAGCACTACGAGACTATAAATTGCCCACCGTGTCAGGAGGAGAAGAGCAGAAGCAACAACAGCAACAGCCACAGCAACAATGATCCTGGCTACGAGCAACTGCAGCAGACGGCGACGACTCACAGCAATGATGACGATGCCAAAAAGTCCGATTATGATCCAAACTATGAGGTGCTCAAGAGTCGCGCCCATTCGGACGATGGCTATGCCAAGGTGCTGGAGAAGAAGCCGATCAATGCTGATGTGGTCGACGCCAGTGGTGGCTACAGCACCATACCCGGTGCGGATGCCAATCACAATTATGCCAGCATATTGGAAACGAAGCAGGCAAATAATGAAACGGATCACTATGCGAGGATTGCGGAGAATACGCTGCCCGATCCGCAACTGGCGGCCATCAACTCACCGAATTCCTCCGCATCGTTGGTCAACAGTCTGTCCATGATTACGGTGACCACCAGCAACAGCATGTTGAGCAGTTTAAGTTCCCAGCAACAGACGCCACATTCATCGCAATATGAATCGCTAAGCGAAACGGATCCCAACTATGAATCGGTTTGTTACTTAAACGCCACAGCAACAAGTGCAACAGCAACATCAACAACAACAGCGACCACAAATAGCAGCAGCAACAACGACAGCAACACCACCAGCAGCAGCAGCACCAGCAGCAACAGCAACAACACAGATCCTGGCTATGAGCGACTGGACCAGTCTGTTACAAGTAGTCCATTGAGCAGCGACCAGCAGCTGGTCGTCGATGATTACTTTCAGGTGTAAACTGCTACCAATATCGATATTTATCGATAATGCATCTGCTATCTGTCTACAGTGTTGAGCTGGATCTCGTTTGCTCTATTGCTAGTTTTACATATAATTAAAGCGCAAATTATTCATATTCATTTTTGCCTAGCAATCGCAAGTTTTTCAACGCACATATCACAAACAATATATATATAAAAAAAAAAATGCACAGCAAGCGCAAAAAACAGTTATAGGCAATATCAGGCTATATTTTGATTAGAGTTCATAGACCCCAGAAAAGGAGATTATTGCGTACACAATATTCGCTTTATCATATCGTTTAACGCTCTTTAGACTTAGCATTAAGTTATAAATAATAGAAAACAGCAAAAAACCACTTCATGTACAAAGTATTTGTCTGTTCAATTCCATATATATATATACCCTATATATATATATATATATATATAGCTATACGAAATACCAGTGCGTCCTATATTAATTAGATTTGTGTGCAAGAACAAAGCAAGCAAATTGCTTTTTTCTTTAATATTGATTAGAATTGCAGTTATTTTCCACATTATTGATAAAGCAAGATATTATAAACAAAGTAAATATATAAATATATATATATGATTAAGCTAAGTCTAGGAAAGATTGTGAGAAAGTGGTTTTTATTATATCGATTGTATATTTTTATATGTTGGCATTTTTTGCTGCTTTTTACTTGATTAATGTCGCCTGGACAAAAACATAAAAATACACAAAATACATACATAAATGCATATGTATAACCCATAAACATAACTACATTTATATATACATATAGATATATATATACATTTATGATAAATGTTAAATGCAAAAACCAACCACAAATTACTTTCAAGTATTCATGCATCAAAAATAACTAAGCTAAAAGTTGAATAAATTATTGATGACTCAATTCTTTTGTATTTTGTCTAAGATTGCGAAAGATTATAATAAAGGTGTGCAAAGGTAAGTAAAATGCTGAAAAAAGCGAACATAATTAATATATATATTCCTGATCAGCATTTAGGGATTCATTAATCTTCTTTCGTCTGCCAATCTCGCATTTTAGATTATTTTTATATCTTGTCTGCTTTAGGAAAATCACTCAAACTATTTTATTTTAAATTATAAACTAAATAATTTTTTTTTGTGTATAGAAAATCTCAAATTACTAATTTTTATTTATTAATAATAACAAGCACCTAAAAAGTTGCTTGCATGTTAAAGTAGCGATTTTTTGCTGTTAACCATGAAAAATAAAATATTTTTTTTTTTTAAATTTTAGCTTGAAATTAAGAAAAGAAATGATACTTTCTGAACTGAGTTTCGCTTAGCCCCAAAAATTTCTTTAAGTCAGGTTAATTTTTTAAGAATTAGTTAACTTTTTCACTCTGAGAAAGAGTTTCAAATTTCTTTTTGAAATATAAAAAAAAATAGCTTCGGTCAATCTGAAAACAAGGCTAAGAAAAAGTCTGAAAAATTTCATTTAAAGTAAATAATTTGTATTATATATTTTCACATGTGCAAATTTACGTTAGACAGTAGCACAAGGCACACACAACACGCACACACATACGTACATGGGTGTGTGTGTGTTTATACAATACAAGTAAACATGACGAGCATAAATTGCAACCACATGGAGCACAATAGTGGGTATATATATAGATATATCTATGTGTATATGGAGGAGATTATTTGATTTAGCTAAATGCCGGATGCAGTCAGTTGGATGTTGCCAGCAGCTGCAGCAGTTGCCGCTGTGCTGTTGCCACCACCACCACCAATAGTGAGGCGAGAGCGCATCATCAGCCAGACGTAGTAGATGAGGGCGTAGAGGACGAACTGCAGCAATATGTATTGATAATCGAGGATCAGGCTACAGCCATGAAATGTAAACGATGAAACGCGCCCGACAAGCGCCGAAACAGCCGCTTCCACGTTTCATTCATTGTTAACAATCGGCTGCTCGCCGAGCACAGGACCAAGACCAAGACCAAGACCAGGAGCAACACAAGCTGCTGCTGCAGCATGATTAGCAACTGGTTGTTGTTGTGGTGCAGCTGCCATTGCCAACGCTGCCTGCTGTTGCATCTGTGCCAGAAATGCAGCTGGTGCTGATGGTTGTTGTTGCTGTTGTTGCTGCTGTTGTTGTTGTTGTGCTGCTGCTGCAACCAATCCGGATTGACATGGTTCACGATTTAGCAGCGCTATATTACTGGCCTTCATCCGTGCTATGGAGTTGACAAGTCCGTTGCCGGCGCCCAGAGCCGTAGGACACGGTGACATACAAGGTGTTGAGCATGATGAATTGCTGATTTCACACTGGTCAAGTAGGCGGAGAAGTTCGTTAGTGTCGGGTCCGCCTGCAGTTTTCTGCTGCAGCAGCTGCTGCTGCTGCCCCTGCTGCTGTGCCTGTGCCATCATCGTTGCCGCCGCCGCCATCGTTGCCGCATCCTGTTTACTGAGCAGCGACAGTGCCGTCGTCAAATCCCACATTTGTATCGCACCCGTACAGTGCCCAGTGAGTATAAAGCGTGAGCCCATCCGCGACGACACCTCGCATTCGTGCACACAAAATGCGGAGATTGTTGAACCGTCCACGGAGCGTATAACACACACTCGATCCCCATTGGAGGCGAGGCGCACATAAAGCTGATTCGTCTCGGGCACCACTTTCTGCACAAAGATCATGTCATCATAGTCGCCATAGGGTCCAAACTCATTGCCGGCTGCATAGCTATAATTGCTGTCTGTCGCCTCCAGTGAGACTATCTTGAAGGATGCCTCCGGCGTGGAGCCGGGCTGCGTGGATAGCATGCCCCTGAATCGTGTCAGGCTCCAGGTGCGCACATGATGATATTCACTGCACACCGACACCAGAAACTTCTCCGACAGCATCACCTGAAAAATATTGAAAAATTAAATTTTATTGTACATCAATTTTATTAAATAAATATTTAGTAATATTTAGGCAAAATTGAATTCAAATTAAATCTAAAAAAAATAATCTCACCTTGGTAATTGGACTCTGGTGCACAAAGAATGTCTCGAATAGATGTGGACCATGTCCAGCCGTTTCCGGATGCTGCACAATGATGCGCACAGCTCCCGATTTGGTGCCATAGGCAATCTCAATCCAGTTCCCGCTGATGCTCGAAGTCTTTGGCGTCAGATAAACCGATATCGCTGTAATCGGATCCATGTTTATATCCTTGTATAGCTCCGTGACCAGCAAATCGTTGTCCTTCATGCGCAACGGAAACTTTTGCATGTCTAAACAAGAAAAAATATGGATATAAAATTTGAAATTTTAAAATTACATTTGTCTGAAATTAGCATTTTAAGTATGATTTTTTATAGCGGTTTTTCTGATCCATTTTTAAAAATAGCGATTTGAAATCGGTGTAGAGAAATCATTAATTTTATATATCTGCTGTTTCTATATATTTTCGAATATTGAATCCGAAATAAGTAATGAAATTTACTAACTCTGCTTGAAACAAGATTTTGGTAACTCCAATTAAATTAAATAAGTTTAAAAATGTAAAATATATTAGAAAAATGTAGACCAAGTTTTTTAAAAATAATTTTTGGTCAACAATGTTAATTACACTTTCCTAAAAAAGTATGGCAAATATCTAGAAAGATTATCTTTTTTAAGAAAATCGTTTAATGTTTTTCCCTTTTTTAAATTTAAACTTAAAATGTAATAAAATAAATAATTATGAATCAATTAAACATATAAAAAAACTAATATTAAAAATGGACACTTACCAATATAATAGATAGAACCATTATTGCAGCCAAGCAAGAGAAAAGAGCCCGCCGAGTCGAAGGATAAGACCGGCACCAGATCCTGAATCTGCCAGTGTTGGGTCATCGCATGCCAGACGCCAATCTTGCCGGAGGAGGACAACGCCACCAGTTGACTGCCAATGAAGAAGAGATACTCGACGCGCACGTGAAGATTGAAGGTGCCAATGTCAGACTTGTTGCCGCCCTCCTGGATGCTCCACAAGCGTATCTGACTGCCATACGAGATGGCAATCATTTTGCTGGGCATCGGTTCCGCCGTTGAAGTGTTCACCTTCGAATTGATGGCAATCCGCTCGATGGCGGCCTCAATGTGCGGTGAGGTGAACACCTGTTGCCAGCCATTTGAATCCTTGACACGATAACAGGTCACAAAATGTGCATAGGCCACGGCGATCCAGTTCTGATGCGCCTTGATCAGCTGCACCCGCAGCGGTGGCGTCCAATTCGAGCACTGCGTAGGACTGAAGACCAGACCCACCTCGTTGCGAATGACCTTGTTCAGGTCCGCCGAAGAGTTGCGCGAGTGACGCATGAAATCGAGCGAAGCATTCCGCGAATGTCCGCCAGTTGCAGACCAAGCGGCGCCAGCTGCACCGGCTGCTGTCGAAGTAGAGGCGCCACCAACAGCCACACGACCACAACGCAAATCCCAAGAGGAGTTTCTCGAATGCCGCGACGAGGATTCGGGCACACGCACCATGGAACCAGGACGTGCCGCGCCGGCGGATGTGCTGGCTTCCACATCCAGCGGAGCTTGCTGCTGCTGCTGGGGCAGTGCGTCATTTGGTGGCATTGCTGGCGCCGCTAGAAATCCGTAGAAGAGCACATCGCCACAGGGCGAATGATTGAGATCCTCGCACAGCGCCAGTCGCTTGGTCAACGGCGTAATTCCATAATATTCCGCCTCGTGACGCAGCGCTCGAATTTCACAATTTTTAATATCAATATCCTTGGTGCGCAAATAATTGAGGATTATCGAAAATAGGGTCGGATCGCGATCAATGAAAATCGCATTGTGTTCATCGCGTAAGCTGGAAATCCTTCCGCTCAGCAGTGCTGTGAAAAACGTATCCGGTATCCACGTAAGCGTTTGCCGCGACGTCGAAAAGCTGCACGAAATTATTGGAATTAAATATTGAAAATAATATGCTCTATTTTGCATGCGTCATCATGCGTTATGCTAACGGTAACTAATACCGTTAGTTAATGGTAAGAACTCACCGTTGACCGCCCACATTGAGATTAACCAAATCGCTGCTTGCACTGTGCATAAAATAGGACATGCCCACAATTAACTCACAGTTGCCCCCCACAGGCAACAAATTGAACTCTCTAATTTACTATTTATAACAAATTCTTATGAGGCTTCTTTTGTTGCTGCGGTTGCAGCTTATTTTTTTTTATTGTTCTGTTATTTGTTGTTGACCCGTTGACGACTGCAAGTGCAGTGCGGCAAATGTCGTCGTCGTCGCTCTTGTGTGGCCGCTGTTGATTCGTTTAAATGGGTGACCACTTTATTTTTGGAATTACGTTTGCATTTATTTCTCGCTACATTTGCATATGCATATATATATATATAATTTCGTAATTTGTAAAATGCGTTTGGTAGTCAGTGTTTTGGTTGACGTTGTGTTTGCGTTACATGGCGAATGGCATGCATTATTTTTGCGCTCGGGTGGCAACGCTGCCGGCAGTGCTGCCGTTTCAAAATTTATTTTAATTAGAATAAACAAAACTCTATTTATTTCATCAATTGCGAGTGTATTTTTTTTTCAAATTTAAAATACACTTATTTGGCACTAAACTTGCAACCTTGAGAACTTCATACATGCTACCGAACATTTAAAGTTGAGACGTATACAAAATTGTGAAGGAAGGTCAGTTTACAAATAACTGTTGTTTATTTCAAATTATGGGCAACATTCTAAGTTGTCTTATCTTCAAGTAAATTTTACTTGGATTAAGCAAATGCATAAATTTACCAAGTGATGTCAATGTTTTGTTATTTAAAGAAAAGAGTAAAGCCAGCTAAGTAAATATAAATATTATTATCTCAAAACAATTATCCAAAGTAAAGTCAGTTTGCACCTGTTGAGTGCTCAGCTTGGATTATGGGCAACATTTTAAATACTCTTTAATGAGATATTTAGATTTTCACATGAAGTGTGTAACGTGTATGCAAAATTTTGTTGTGCCTGCGAAAGGCTTGTTTTCTTTCTTGATAAGATGCTTAACAGAAAACATTGCAACACAAGAAGAAGAGATGTTAATTCAGCAGTTTTCTATGTTTTATGTGTGTGTGTTTGTGGTTGTGTTTAGAGATCGTAGGGCATTGGGGCAGCCAATGGAGCCAATGAATAAAACGAATTCGAAAGTGACGAGGAGAAGGAAAAGGAGGAGGAGCAGAAGAATAGGTGGAGAAGTGTATCATGTGCGTGTTAAGTTCCTCACTTACAAATACACTCCCCAAAAAAAAAAAATGAGCCAAACATCCTAAATATTTTACTATACTTAGTTTATAGAGCGGTTTTTCTTATATTAAAGCATATTCAAATTTTTTTTGAATTATTAAATTGTTTTAATTGAAGCATGACTAAAAGTTCTATTTAATTTTTTTATATAAACACATACTTTCTAAATTAAGTTTTAGTTAAGAAATTTGATTAATTAAAGATTTAAGTTTCTTTTTCATTATTAATTTATTTAATTTTTTTTTCACTTCATTATTATTTTATATATTTTTTTTCTTTATATATTTTATATTAATTTCCTGATATAATTGAAAAACTAAATATATATCTGCCCAAATCAAAAGAGTAAATTTCTTATATTCAGAAGTAGCACAGAATAAACAGTAGCATAAAAATCCGTAAATTTTGCCTTTTCAACTTGAATTAAATCTAAAATATTTTTAATTTTTGTATTAAGAGCAAGAATAATACTAGCTAATTTAAAACTGTACAATTGTACTAGGAAATTTCTCTGAGTGTATTAACACATATGGTGAGAATATACCGACTAATGATAACGGCACTCGTGCAAACAACAATAAAGGAAAATCGAGAAAATGAAAGAAGTAATGGCAGCCCAAACGTGTAACAAGTAAAAAGAACTCACGCACACATACACACAAACACTCACACAGCAAATTCCCTTATGGGGTTGATATTGTTGCCAGCTTCTAACAAAATTCGAACAAATGTTTTCTTGCTGTTTATGTGTGAGTTGGTACAGCATATTAAAGTGAGCCAATTTTGGCGCGTGTTCTTGGCTAATATACATTTTTTATGCTTCTCAGTTACTGCGATTTCCATGATATTTTTGTCCAAATCATAAATAATACACTCACATTTTCTGATCAAGTAAAAAACGTTCATCGCTTTAAGCATGCGAAATGTCCAATATAAATAATAAATGAATATAGCACACAAACCGTTATTTTTAGCTTGTGGTTTGCATTGCAAGTTCTCAGCTTGACTTACTGCTTATGAGTTTTTGTCTCTCTCTCGCACACTTTCGCAGATCATTTAAATTTAGCGAATTTTAATTGGCTGTTAAAATGTGAGGAGAGATTTACAAAAACTCCGGCTTACACTGTCCAATCCATATATTTATGTCATATAATTTCTTTAATCTCAATCGACAAATAGTGACGTAGAAACACTAAGCAGACAATGTATTGGCTGGGAATTTATTTCCAGGGGCAACGTTGCATTTAAAAACTCGAACACATAGTCTTCGGCAGGAGTGTTGCCGGCGTTTTACTGGCGTCGGTGTTGGCGAATATTCGCCGGTCTAGAAGGAAACAGAAAGGAAATAAATTAAAATCATTTATAAATATAAGTAATATTTCTTCCTGGCAACAGATTTGCACATCTCTAGCATTGAGAGTGTAAGTCAATAGTATAAAATTGTAAGGTTTTGAAATGAATTGAGTTTCAAGCAATAATAATTTTTTCTATATTTAAATATAGAAATTTTAAATTAAATATAGACTCAAGACTCGCTTGTAATGAAAAATCTACTTATTTATTAATAAAATAATATTTAAGTGTGCGAAGGTGTTCAGCTGAGGTTTCCCATGGATTGTCCACCTGGTAATTAAATTTGTATAATCAAAAACTAAGAAATGGTGTGAAAATTCCTTCCTCCTTGAAATATTTTATTTAATTTTTAACAAGTCTAGTTTATAGAGGTCATAAATAGAGTTACAGTTTTAAGTTGTCAGAAGAATTCATACCCTTTCTAATCCGAATCTAAATATATATATAAAATAATAGTCTTTATAAATATTATTGTTATAATTATAACAATTACATAATTCATTCATAATCGGAATTATTTCAATATTATTTTAGAGTATCTCGCAGTCAATCATTAACATATTTAATTTAACGTTTATTTGGATTGCTTTAATTACATAAAATTAAACAAAAGTGCTGCCAAAAAAATGCAATTAATTTTGGTCTCGCCTTGTGTGTATGTGTAAGTGCGTTTGTATGCGTGTGTGCCCTCTAAGCATTTTGGGGTGTTAATTGTTAAGCCTTGTTGACACCGATTTTTTTCTGTGGTTTGTCTGCAAACGGGAATTTTGTGGCTGGCTTAATTTCTTAAATGCCGCTCGACTCTTATCTGGCCTCTCTTTTGCGTTCTGTAATTAATTGGCCACATGCATAAACACATATATATATTTTTATATATATGTATGTATATATTTATATATATATATATATATATATATAAGTCATAGCCGGCAATCAGCACGTGCTGCCATCTTTCTGGAGCAGCCTAATGATTAATTTCAATTTAATTTGTTTGCCTTTAGCTTCGGCCTTCCATTTCAACAGGCGCCACAAAAGGCACAGTGGAACAATGCCCTATGAATAATGTGTGCTAATTATGCAAGAAAATTGGGATTGATGCAGCTTACTCCCAATACGAAAAATAAGCGCAAAAATAAATCAATATGATAATTTATTTAATAAAAAAAAAATCGTTTCTTCCTCAATATATTTCGAGATATCGGTTATAGAAATATTTAATTATTCTTATAATTACTAATATTAATATTATTATTAATAAACTAAAATTTTCATTAATATTATGAATCTTATTAGTCTCATAAATATTTTAATATTATTACTTTGATTATTATATAAATAATTATTTTAAGCCAACACCAAATGCTGGCTTTCTGGTATAACTGTACTTTTTATGCTACTATTTCCCATCTTGGTTCAAATGAATTAATTGTTTTTGCATTTGATGGCGCTTTGGTTGTTGCTTGTTGTTGTTGCAGCATTGTTTGCCAAAATATGCTAATTATTTGGCAATGAGGCTTGGCTTATAAAGCCGCGCAATGAATCCGTAACAAAATTCTTTACTACTCTCTTTAAACATAAATGTTTTACTACTAACTGAGTTTTACTTTATATCGTATTTTTATTTTCATTTTACGCGAACAAGAGAAGCGGTGTGAGAAATGTGTTTAATTTTTTTTTAGTGACAAACATGAAATTAGCACTTTCGTTTTGCGGCACAAAACACAAAAAGGCAAAGTAACACAAATACAAACAAGGACACGCACAAACACAGGCGCGCACACACATTGATAAAGGCGTCCCAAGACTGAGGTCAAGCGACGCCATTTTTCAGGCGCGCCAAACAAAAAGTTTGCCTCAAGTCTGCGCTTGGGGGTGTGTGTGTGTGTGTGAAGCACATGCTCTTGGCGAAGAAAACATAAACAACCGCCCACGCACACTCACTCAAGTGGAGCAAACAGTGCGGAGCATTGTGGCGTAAAAGCTTAACAAAAAACAGGAAAAAAAACAGAAACTATGTCACGCAAAGCTTTTACGCTTAATATAATGAACATTGTGACGATAAACGTCCCAGGCGCAACAGTTTTGGAGTGTGCGCGTGTCGCACGACAACACTGGCATTAGCTCTCTCACAAAACTTAACGGCATTCGCTCTCACTCGCTCTCCTTCTCTCTCTCTGTGGAGCAACAGTTAACAGCCGCTGTTCTGCTCTCACCTATGAGGTGGCCCAGACAAAGCCGTCGCTGCTGCTGCGCTACTGCTGCTGCTGCTACTTTACCTGCTGAGTTGTGCAGCTACTGTGTGTATATATGTATGTATGCTTGTGTCAATGTATGTGTGTGTGGACCAGGACCTGCTGCGCTTTGTTGGACGCAGCGTCAATTCAGTGCCTGGATGGTTGTTGTCGAGTGAACAACGTGGTGCGCGTCCTGTGCGTGCTACAGTGTTGTAAAAGTCGCGTTTGCTTTTTAAGTATCCGTTTCGTTTTTATTATATTCCCATTTTTGTATGCAATAACAATAAATATTAGCTAAGCTTTTCGCATAGCTAAAGCCACGTGCAGTTATTAAAAAAAAAAACCCAAAAAGACTAAACCTGAGCAGATGTGAATATTTACTGTTATAAATTGGTACGGCAAAATTTGCACAACTCCTAATTAAAATTACACTAAAAAAAATAGGCATCGAAATTCACTTGCACATTTGCCCCAATTTCAACAATGTCGCCCAATGTTTGAACTATGCAGTTGGTAAGGGGATGGGTGGTTTGTGGTGGATTAGGACGTGCTGCGAGTGTTGTGTGCGTTGAACGTGGTCTTTGCCCCTATCTGTTTGGCTTTCATCTTTAATTTCCCGTTATGTCCTCGCATACAACACCAGAAAAATTAGAACTTATTGAATTGACAAACACAAACAAACACACACACTTGTGTATACAAAAGGAGCAGAATTACAGGTGCCTTTCGAGTCAATTCTACTACTATTGCAAATTTTCATTAATATTTATATATATATATATTTATTTATTGTTAAAGGCAAATTATGTTATTGTCTTAGGCAAAATTTAAAGTTTGAAAAAAATATTGAAATTTTATTTAATATATTGTCAAAGGAAATACTTCGACAATTTGATTAATTTAATAAGCAACTAAATGCTTAGTATTTAACGAAATTATCTGTAAAAATGGGAATAAAATTGGGACTTAGATAAACAAAAAACTCAAAGGAGATATTACCTTTAAGACTAGGTTTACACATTTTATTATAATTTTATACAAATGTGTAACTATGAACACTAATACTAAATTTAAACTGTAAATAATTATTATTATTTACCATGTTTAATATTAATTATAAAATTTGTGCAAGTAATTTCATTAAAGCAAATAGTAGAAAACTTAATCAGACTTGCGTTGGGAATATTAACTATGCACCAGCCAACGAAAAAACTACTTTAAATAATTATCCTCTTTCCTGTGTTTTTCACTTTCCCAACAAATGCTTTAAATTCCAACACACGTAAAGTAATCTAAGCTAGAAGCGCAATAGTCTGGCAACGCTGTTCAATGGAGGTCATTTACTGCAGTTACCTACTACTATTTGCTAGATCTACTACTATTTCACATATACAAACTTACTTTTGGCTCTTGCAACACGTTGCCATTAATACGTACTTCCCTTGACACTTGTGAGCCAATAAACTTGAAAAAGAGCAACAGTTGCCGACACACACACTGACACACACACGCACACATGCACAGCAATGTTAGCCGAAGTTGGTTCGTATTTTTAACCGAACAGCTGCTGCTGCTGCTGCTACTGCTGCTGCTGTTGCTGGCGCTGCTGCTGTTGCTGCTGCTGCTGGCGCTGTGAAACGATGAAACTTTGTTTTGGGCAGCGCATAACGCAGATGTCCTTTGCCGTGTCACAAACACCTCGCACAATCGCTTACTTCAGCTCGCTCGCTGTGTTTGCGTGTGTGTGTGTGTGTGCGCGAGTGTGTGTGTGTCTTCATTACGCGCCGGCTTTTAACGTAAAACGGAAAAGGTTTTCGCACGCGTGCGTTTCTTGTTTTTTGGCGCGTCTTTGTTGTTGATGACTACTGCACGCATGCTGTGATATGTTAATTTACAGCCTTTTGCAACACTTAGCAAACAATTAGTGCGAACGCAAGGCAAGTGAAAAGTTTTAATTTCTCTTCGTCTTTTCATTGAGAAACTTTTTTGAGTGTCTGTAGCTGTGTGTGTGTGTGTGCGTATTACTTAATATTCATGCCTGCCTTGGAACTGTTGTTTTATATTATATTATATACATATAATGGGCAGCTTGGCTGCCTTTTGTATTTGCATAGCATTTACTGTATTTTCTGTGTGTCTCTTTTTATTGTTTTTTTATTTTATATTTATCATCATCTTCGCTCTGATAAAATCATTTGAGGTTTGCATTTTCTTCATTTATTATTTTTTTTTGTGCGTTGCCATTCTGGAAAATTGTTTGCATTGTCTTCTTTGGTTTTTTTTCTTTTACTTTTTATTTATTTGTATTATATTTTGCTTTTGGCATTGCCAGAGATTTGACATTTACCATTTCCACTACAAAAAACATTTATTTTTTATTGTTTATGTTGAAATACACAGTGGAAGAACTATGAGTACGCAAAAGTACTGAAACACAATCTAAAAAATCTAAACTTGAGAATATTAGCAACATCCAAAAACTAAAATGACGTTAATAAAGTAACATAAGCTACGAAAACAGTTTTCTAAGATATTTGCCAATTCATTTTAGTTTAAATAAAGCTTTAATTTTTTACTGTGTAAAGTTATTTCCAAGAAGAAGTCGTCTGAATAATCAAACTGGACATTGTCACTTTTTCATCGTAAATTTGCCGCTTTTCTCTGCCTGAATGGGCTTTAATTCAAGTGTATTAAGCCTTAAAACGACCAAAAAGGTCATTATAGTTGACATGAATAAAAAACGTTGCCTACTTTTATGGGCAGACCCATATTTTCCAAAGCAATGTTATTTAAATTTAATGTGCACCTGAAGTTAACTTGTTTCAAGCAATACATTTTGTACTTTATTAACCAAGTTTGCAGAAATTTTTGGCAAACTTTGGCAAATAAACTTTCGTTGAAAAGCCACACATTTCAACATTTCATTTCATCTCTGTATCTCATGTTGAGTTTGTAATTTACATATTCAGTCAGGTTAAAAGATGTTCAAAAAAGTTGTAGATTAATTTATGTGGATACTCAACTTTTAAGCCTATAATTATGTTAACTTTTTTGTGAGATAAAGTTTTCGAAAACTTTTCCAATTTTTAGTTTCGTTTAGATGATATTAAAAGTGACAACTAAACCTATATAGAAATTTTGCCAGAATATGTGGTAATACTTACAAATATTCACTAAACTATTTGCCAGACTTTGTAATTTATAAAAGAATTGTTTTCTGAGTTTTCTGAGAATTTAGAGAGAGTAGCAAACAAACAAAATATGTTTGAGGCTTTAACTTATTTGTTAGAAGAGAATTTCTGAATAAAATGTAAATTAATGTTACTTATAAGGACATAAGGAAAACGTATTAACTAAATTTTACAGCATTTTCTACTGACCAATATTTCTGAGTAACTGAATAAAAGAATTTAGAATTGTTAGCTACTAAAACTGCATCTTTGAATTATTATTTTTAGTTTTAAAGCAGAAATTAAATCAGTAAAAAGAATTACATAATTCTGTAACTCTTTAGTTTATATAATAATTAAGACCAGAATTTTAAACGGATTTGAATATGTCCAATATTCTTTACATTTGCCGATTTTGTTTGTATTAGAAAAAATGATGGCTAAAACGAAGAACTTTTGTTAATAAGTGGTACTCAATTAAATTGTAGAGCTGAGTTTTCAAAATTTGTTTTTGTGACTTGTGCATTAAGTTGAAAACTTTTCGCATAGACACAATTTATGAAGGATTTATCTTTTGGATTTTAACTACATTGCTTATAGCCGAAGGCACGTACTGAAAATATGCGCCTATCATGGAAAGTAATAATATATTTTATTATAAGTAGAGCTTCTGGGAACTTAGAGCCAATTCTATTGCCTTCATGCACAACTGATTATGCTTTGCACAAACTTATAACGCCTTATTTCACGTATTCTCAGAGGTCCTCTTTCATCCCTTAATTAAAATGTTTAATTTTAACAAATCTGCTGGAAATCTCTAAACGTGTTTAATTGCGGTAGATTTATCTAATTTCACATCTTTACAGGAATTAGCTTTTCTTTGCTTCATTTTCTCTCTCTCTCTCTCGTTATCGTTCTCTCTCCCTTCCTCTCACCTAAATAACTGCTTTTTGCTTGCTCAGCTTTTTCTGGGTTTCTGCAATGCTTGCACAAAATTTTTGACTATTTTAAATTTTTAGTAATGTAAATCTTCTTTTTTTAGTACTTAATTTTATATCTTTTAAATTGAAACTGTAATTTAAAATTGCATTTTTTTAACTCTTTAGTGCGGCATACCATTTCAATTTCCATCTATATTCCTTTTTTTTTATATATATATATTTTTTTCTAATTGAATTTGTTAGTTCAATTATCAGTTTTGAAAGTGTGAATTGCATTCAATACATAAAAAAAATTGAAAATTTCCATCTCTATTAAATTATTCAGCAATTTTAATTTACTTTTAAACATTTCTTTTTTAGCTCACTTTTTGCTGTCGCTTTTTTCTTCACTTTTTTCCTTTTTTGCACGTGTATTTAACTTGCTGTTTTGAAAGGTTTATTTATGGCATTTGGCTAAGCCTGGAAATGCAGACTGGCTGGCTGATTCTTGGCGAGTGTGCGTGGCACATGTAATTGCCACTTAAATGTAAATTGTGGCAGGTGTGTTAAATGTAAAATAAAGTGGCAAGCAAGCAAGAAAGTCTGTAAAACGAAAAGTAAGTCGCAAAGTTCACGACGAGAACTTTTAGTTGAAAGCCAAATAATTTGGCTGAAATGTTTCATGGCTTTTACATTTGAGGCTTATTCAGCCAGCTGCCAAGTAGATGACTTAATTATGGGGTGCACTTCGTTAAGGTGTGTCAGAAAGAGATTCAGGTGTTTTAATTAATCATGTCATGTGTGTTAACACACACACAAACACACCCCACACACACACCTCAATCTATGCTTGGACAACTTTGCAGCCGGCAAAAACAAAGCAAATTTATTTATTTAATTTGCTTAGTTCATTATGAGAGGCGATTGCTGGGGATGGATGCTGTGCATGTAATTAGTGCTTAATTAATGTGAAAATCGATGAGATGGCAATACGAACTTTGCACTTGCTCCTAATGCCACATACTCACACACACCCTCACACGTACACACATAGGTATACACTTGAACTAAGCGTAGAATTCTTAATGTTTTCTTGTGCTCAGTTTTTGCTTACTTTCACTTGGAGTATTCTAAAGTATGCTTAAAGCATAGTTGGTTCATATACCGATCGATGTTAATCGAAGATGTGTGCGAATTTTTAAATCAAGTAGAAAATACTTATTACAAACTGAACTGAAAAAGCGCAGAAGAAAAGCGAAAGCTTGAACAATATGATGTAAAAGACAGCATATTAAACCCCATAAAGAAAATATATATTATTGATCAGTCGAACGGTATATTAAGTCATCTCTCTATCGATAACTATCGATATTATCAAGAACACTAAAACTACATATTAAAATAAATAACTTTATAATTGACATAGCATTGATCATCAGTAAATATTTTCACTAGTTCGTTTGAGGAGCATAAGTAAAAATCGTTGTCGAGCTCTCTCGACTAGCGCCTACTTTTTCTGAATAAAATTAAAATTTATAATTAAACATAAATTACTGGCTTGCATAAAGGAATATACTTTTTATTCTAACATTTCCCATAATCCCGAGTTTTTCAACTTAATTTGGGTACAAGTTAATTATTTTCGAGTGTTAAAGTCATATTTTGGGCAATAAAGGATTTAAGGCAGTTCCTGCCCTCTTTATTTGCGGACGTCTCTGATTAATCAGTGCTGGGTGTAATCAATAATCAGAAATCAGGGCTCAAAACACATTCATCTAACTGGCAATTGTTTGATTAGTTCATTCCCTGATTATGTTATCAATTTGAGGTTCCAAATTGCAAAATGGTTATTGTGTGCACATCACTAGCCAGCCGTTGAAACAATGTCCCAAATCGGTTTAGGCCCTAATGCAACAGTAAACAATAGAGAATGCCTTTTAACTGATAGACGAGGCGTATACGCAATATGTTGAATATTCGACTAATGCATATTTGAATTACTCGTGCAAACAAAACAATAAGCCATTTTCGATACATTGAAAATACTTTGTATTGTTTATGAATTTGTTTTGTTTATTATTATTGGGGGTAAAAATGGGAGTTTCTTTTGAATTAATGTTTATTTTAAAGCAATTACTTTAGGGATAAATTTTAACTGTATTTATGGGATCAGAGTTTATATTTATTTAAAAGTTATTGTTCTTATTTATTATTATTTGTATTATTTATTTATTGTTATTTATTTATATTTAGATACTTTAAATACATTCACAAACTTTAATTTAAGTTAACATTAATTGGCAGTTGCAAGTGCTTACGTAGAAAATGTTAAAATAAGTTGTAAGTGTAATTAGTTTAAGAATTCAAAAGCTTTCAATATTTCCTTTAATTAGTCATTTATTTTATTTTCTAGTTTCTGCTCAACCCACTCTGAGTATGAAATTCTGCTTTTGCTCTCTCGTCCCAATTTTACACTATTCAATCAGTAAATTTCAATCTCCAATTTTTATTTGACCGCTTAAAAATAATAATGTCATTAAGCGAAAAAGAACTTTTTCTTTTCGCATAGTTTGGCCTCAATTCTTTCATTATTCTTGCGTCATCAAAGTTGCAACTAGTTGCTGTGGGGCTTTGATGTTGAGGATGCCACGTCTATTAACAAAAATTGCGCATTCGCCGCATTGCTCGCAGTAACACAGAAAAAACGGAAAACCCACAACTTCGAAACAAAAATATCAAATATTTTTAAGACTTGTTTGTTTTTTGTTGCCCTAAATTTCGCTCTTCTGTTCATTTCATTTAAAATGCATAAAAGAAACGAGCCGAAACCGACACCGAAACCGAAATGTTTGTCATTTTGACATAAAATAATCAAATTGTCATATTTGCTGACGGCTTGGCTTAAATTTTATTTATGCTCATAAAGTTAAGAGAAAAAAAACATGGTTTTCTTGTGCGACACAATTTGCATATATTTTAAATAATTCAAGTGTGGTTAGACGAAGTGCAAAAAAAAGTACACACAAATGTGTGTGGCACAGTAACATGTTTGGTGGCATATTGATTTTGTGTTCCGTGCCCCTCTGCGTATTTCAGGCTCAGCGTATTTTACGCACTGCTCATTTAGCTTATTAAACTTCAAGCATAAGAAAAAAAAATGAAAATAAAAAAAAATTGACAAACAAATTTGCTTGGCTTACAAATTGCAGCACATTTATCAAACGCATCTTGAGAATTGACAGGCGCAAGCCTCCTTCATTCAGACAAATGGCCAAGATAACGTGGCCAAGACCACAAGGCTCAGACAGCATGGGTGTAGTCCAAAAGAAAAAACCATTTCGGCAATCAACTTTTTCTGATTTTCGTTTTGGCTTAAATTAATCATTATCTCTTTGGATATATTTAATTCTTCGACATTAATTATTTTTGTAACTAGGGCGACTGTTAGGAGGAACTAATCCCCCATTTACCCATTTGAGACATATGGCCTCCTTAATCGACTTTATGGTTTTTAGGTTTCCTTCCGTCATCCAATCTGTAATTTGTCTAATTTTCCTGGATTTAAGAAAGTGCAATTCTCTCCAAAAACAGAAGTGCTGCTGGAACAACTTTTTTTTTTCATCAGCTTCTTCGTTTACAAATAAAGTCCAATTAAATATTTATAAATTGTAATCAATCAAATAATCCTATTATTGAGAATTCCATTGTAAACTCATTGTGTGGTAAATAAACTTTTCGCATTTTTGTTTTGGCTCTGATCAGTTTTTTTCTGAATACATTTTGTTATTAAGCTGCAGAAATTTTAATTTATGTTTCTTAAACTTATGGCTATTTCTTGTGTATTTTGCTATAAATAAAATAAATAAATAAGTTATAAATATGAAGTCATATCTCTGCAATTCTAATTGCAATAAAAATTGTATTTGTTTTTGTATTGAATAACAAAGATTTATACAAAATTTGTTAAATTTAAATCGATATTAAATTAGTAAATAACTTGTTTAAAAATGGGCAAAGGGGCAACATTAAATATTTATATTGCAATGATTTTAGGTGTATTTAAAGTAACTTAATTACCCCTTCCACAGCTGACATCCTTTCGACGCCTCTGGCAGGCGGACAACAATAAAAGCTAGAGCGATGCCCAGATACAGATACAGCTACAGATACAGCTATAGATACAGCTGCGAGGCACAGCAACAGATATCGATTTAATCATTAGTGTATGTGGCTGACTGTCTGTTTGTCTGTCTGTCCGCTTGTCTGGCAATCACACAATAGCTTTGTGCCTCTCTTTGCTTCTCTGCTCTTTACTTCTCTTCTCTTCTCGCTCTCAGCACTCAAGTGGGCAACGAATGAATTTACATTTTTATTGCATAGCAGCAAACACTTGACTGTGTGAGGGGGAATTTGGGGGAGGCGTAAATGTTTTTCCCTTTCCAACTGCTGCATAATTGCATCTCGTTTGTTACCTCCCCTCTCTACCCTTCCTGTTCTTCTCTCTGCACAACCGCGCATGCATTCCATAATAGGCAAAAAGTGGAATTATGTTTGTGTGGCATAAACAATTTCATTATTATTTGGCCATCATATTTTCGTTTGAAAATCGACCAATATTCAGTAGTCAAATCGATAATTAATATTATCATTGTGTATTGTAATATGCAAATACCAATAATTCAATTAATTTAATATTCTTTGTGCGCTTAATTACTTAATGTTTACCTCACTTAGTTAATATAATTATTATTTACTTTATTTTACTTTAAATTCTCAATAAATTGCCACACAAAATAGCAGGTTCATTTAAACAATAAGTTGTAAATTAAAAAAAAAAACTAGAAGCAAGTAATTAACTTACTTTTCTCATTGTATTTAACTTTACTTTTTCTTAATTAACTTTTTCGTTTTTCTTTACTTTTCAACCTATGCCGCTTCACCTTTGGTTCTCTACACTTTTTTGGCCTTTTAGCTCCTTTTGTGTCATCTAGCTTTGCTTTTTGTTCCTCTCTCCCACTCTTTCTCACTTCACCTTTTGTTATGTTCTTCTCGCTTCAACTTACTTTATTTAACTTTATTTTACTTATTTACTTCTTCTCCATTTTACTTTTCTCACATTTCACCGTTGACTCTATTTTTTTTCTCTTCGTTTCTTGCTTTATTTCTGTGTCCAATCTTCCCATTGGCCCTTGTTTCTCTCTTTATCTCCTGATCAGCTGTTTGCTTTGATTCTAGCTTAGCTTTATCAGCACATTTCTCATGAGCATCTCATTGATTAATCCCCTTTCCAATCGTTGTGTTTTTTTGCACCTCTTTTCATATCGCTTCTCGCATTGTATTTGTGTCTCTTTTCAAATCACTCTATTTGTGTCTCTTTTCACTACTCATTTCACCTCACTTTTTCCATATTAAAGCTTAGTAAATTTCATTTTTTACATTCCTCTGAACCCACTTGCAACATATTAATTAAAAAGCAATCTTTACATCCCCTCATACCACCTCATCCAACGGCATATCATTAATTTATACAGCAGAAATTATTTTCCGATATGTTCATTATAATATTTACAGATTTGCATCAAATTTGAAAATCATTTGCTGGCTAAACGACTTTTTATAGGGCTGTCGTCTCGCCAGGCAGCTGGATATCTTTCTTTTTAAGCTGACGTGAATTTATGACACGGATTTCCTTTGTGTGTATGTGTGTGTGTGTGTGTGTGTGTGTTGCGTGTGTTATCGGTGACATTTAAAGATTGATGCTTTCTATATCCGCAAGTAATCTGCTAAGTTTCGCGTGCGTTTGCTCGTATTTGTTTTGCGAGCCAGAAAGTTTCCCAGCACAGCTACACTGCGATTTTTCAAACTATGTATTAACGTGTAAAAATTGTATTAGTTAAAAAATTCAATTTTTCCTCTTGTTTTTGTAAAATTTCAAATTTATATATATAGTTTAAGTTCGTATTTACTAAAATAAAATGATGATTATAGGAATAATAAATTTAATTTTTAAGAAAACATAAATAATTTTATTTTATAGAATTTCACGTTTTCCATTTTTTTTAAAAGCAAAATTCATTTGACAAAAACTAAATTTTACTTTTTGCACACTCTTTTTTTCCGTCTGCACAAATTGCGAATACTTTCTTGTCTGGCCGACAAAATCCCCCCGGGCACCCCTTGCACCAAAAAACAACCACAAGCCTTCCACACGCATCCAATTTGTATACGCTTTGTGTGTGGCAGGCTTTGAAATTCTCTTTGTGTTTGTTTAATCACTCGAAATGACATCGAATGCACTCAGCACTCGACTTTGGAAATCGCTTTTAAGTCTATCGCTTTAATTGTGGGAACCACATTGGCCCAAACCGATTACTGGCCACACTTTGCGAATTTATTTTGTTTTTCCCTTTGGTTGGGTGCTGTGCTTGTGCAGACATTTTGATTTATGAGTTTACAAAATTGAAATTTCACAAAAGCCTTCTGGAAACAAAATACAAAAAAAATAAAATATGAAAAGTTGTGCATAAATAGCAACAAAAGAAACGGCAGCAGTGAAAGGCAGAGGGAAAACGTCCTTCCTAATGGCGAAGACAAGGCCAAAACTTTTACATATCAGCTTATGTATTTTAATATATATATTTATTTATATAAATATATATATATATATATATATATATTTATTTAGCCATCCTTATGCGCTCTAATATGCAAAATATATGTGTCTGCTTTTAAATTATACCTTGGGAATAATTTGAGAGTGCAGTCAAAGTCCTGGTTGGAGGCCAACACACTAATGAGTCCAGTGGGGCAGTGTGGGTGGTTTTTGGTTGGTACTTCTACATAATTATGTAGGCAAATCACTTTAAACAATTTGGCAAATTAAAAGCTTCAAATTACCTTGATGAATTATTTCCCATGATTGATGCATCTTCAAACACTTCCATCTAAAATTTTAGGCTAAATAGCAACATTTGAAATATTTTTTAAGTATGTTATTGCAGCTTTTAAATTAAATAAATAATTGATATATTGAGGAAAAGCAGGATTTTGAATTTATTCCTAAAATTTTGTTAGGCCAAATAGATGAATTTCAAATATAAACAAAATCAATTTAGACTACATTTTATACGAAAATAATTTCAGCAAAAATGTCATAATTTATTCGCAACAAAGCTCAGCTAAAAGGATTAGCTTCAAATTTATTTAAAATATATTAAAATTAAAGTTAAATTAGTTGTGGATATTTTAAAATAAATAAGTTGTAAATGCTGCTATTAATCAAATTAAAATCATAATTTGTTGAATAACTTTCATTTTGTAGAAATTTTAGCTTTCAGTTAGCAAGTTTAAGTGGCGAATAAAATCAGCTGAAGCGAATATAAATTTATTTAGTCAAAAGCTTACAACAGCTTTAACTTTAATAATCTTTAAGTTAAGCATGCATGCCACATGGCACATGCCACATGCCTCACATATACATGCAAACAGGCAACAGCAGGCAACAGGCCAAAACAATAAACTGCTTGTTGGCTGCCATTTTTAGAAAATGTTTATAGATCAGCACAAAAGCCAATTGACCAGTGGACCAGGAGCAGGCAAGGACTACAACTACTCCTAGCTAGCAACAGCCGCTGAGTGGGGTAAATTGGGGGGTTGATTGATGGGGAAGGGGTAGTGGGGCAGGCAATATACTTTCAATCGATGCGAACATAACCAAATCGCATTAATTACGCTTCAACAATTGTTGTGCCGCAGAGCTTAAATGGCGTTTAGATGAAACCCTGACGGGAATTGCTCACTGGAGAGTATGGCGGAGGGTGTGGGTGAGCGGGGGTATGTAAGTTTATGTTATGGGGAGTATATATTCGATGTAGCCGTAGTCTGACTAACCCCTCGGCACCCAGCCGATTTTTCATAATTTCTACACATGCAAATTGGTTAAAAAATGGTTGTTCTGCGAGGGGGCACTTACGACCCCTGAGAGTATATATATTCTTGATCGGGATAAAGAGTCGATGTAGAAATATTCAACTGGGAAATTTTTAAAAAGTCAATGAGCATTAACCATTTATTTTAATATCGTAAGCCCGTTAAAAAGGGGTTCCGAAATGTCGAATAAAATTGTGCAAGTGTATTTAACAGGATAAGGGAAGTAGACTGGCATATATATATTCATGATCAGCATGAACAGCAGAATCGATTTAGCCATGTCCGGATGTCTGTCTGTATAAGTAAAACGATTTTAGTTGCTATAAGAGACTTTAAATTTGGAATATAAATTCTTGAATACCAAACGCAATTCGAGTATATATAATTTGATTAATAAATTCGATAATTTTCGCGAATATCGATACAAATCGATATTCGATAGAGCAAAAAATTTGAATTCATAAAATATTCATATATTGATCAATTGTAAAAATCTTAAGTTAAGTTGAGCAAAGAGTAAGAAAATGCCGTTTTCGTATTTAACTTAACTTTTTTTTTACTCAGTTTCAAGGGACACTGTTAGACAGCCAAGCAACCACACACACACACACACACACATACATACACACACACACACATAGAGAGAGAGAGAGAGAAAGAGAGAGAGGGAGAATGTATGAGAATTTTTGACCAGCGACATGGACTTACTGCTTCAATCTGTTTGCTGCTGCAACATGTGGCAACATCTCTTTTTGTAACATAGCAAACACTTGGACTGCATCTACTTTAAGTGTTTGGTTTGTGGCTGCTACACTTGAACAAATCATAGTAAAATCGCTACACTCATTAATATTGTTATTAGTATTAATAATAATATTTCTAAAAACCAGAATTTTTCTCTTTTTAATTTCAGTGTACAATTTTCTAAAACGTAAAAAAATATGTTTAGTTTGCCGGGCGTTTATTTCATTTTATATTTTATTAATATATAAAAAGTATTTTTAAATTAATAGCTTATAATTAAATTTCGTACGAAGATTTGAACCGACGATATTCAATTCGCTAGTTGAGAAAATTTGAGAAATGTTTTTTTAAATAGAAAAAATTTCTAAAAATTTCAAAAATTCGATGTGATAAATTTAAAAAAAACATTGCTTATATGTATATAAATTTGTACTAAAACTAAGAAAAACTTTAAAGTGGAATGTTCGATTTTTTTGCGAGTGTATATTCGATGCAAAGATGTTAACAACCCGCCTTCCACCCACTTCATTAGCATGATTATCAGCGCAGCCGCTGGGAAAATGGCGAGTCCGTTGAGTTGGCTGACTGGTTGGCTGGCTGGCAACTCTCTGCTGGTCATAATTTGCCACCCCGGGTGGCTTTTAATGATTAGGTTCAATACTAGGCAATATTTGGCCCAGCCTGCGAATGACCTTTAACACCCAGAACCCAACCAAACCACTTAGGCGCAACCAGTTGATGCTTTGCCAGCCTCTTTCAAGTTATTACTTTTCCCAGCCAGCCTGTCTGTCTGTCTGTCTGTCTGGCTGCCCCCCTGTGTGTAGACGACTGTGTGTGTGTGTGGATGTGTTTGTGTGTGTGTATGGACACAACTGCTGGCTGTCGAGCGCGTCATTAACGTTCGCAAACATTTGCACACTAACCCTGTGTGTGGGTGGGTGTGTATATTTTGTGTGTGCTTTGTGTGAAATCTGTTCAAGCGCATTTTGCTTGCCATTTTTGGTCCACTATTTTTCACACACGAAGGTCAAAGGTTTGCCACAGATGCCACTCCGTCATTTTATTTCTCCAGAGTGCTGCTGCTGCTTTTTCATAAAAAAGAATTTGATAAAAAGGTTTCTCAGGTTGCACAGCAAACAGCTGTTTGAAACGCTTGCAATTGACTCATTACTGTTTGCCCAACTGGGAACTGCATACAAAAGGGTTTGCCTCCATCAGTGGCACATACAACTTGAGACATCCAATGTAAAGATACTTATAAAAACAGATTTTTTCATAGCCAAATTATACAGCCATGTTTACTTTTAATTTACCATACAAGATTTTCTTGGTAACTCATCACTAATTAAGACTCAATTAAGCACAAAAAAAAAAAAGATATCATCAATCTTTTATCGAATCTGCTTTAACATATAAAAATACGTTTGTTTTTAACTACTTAATTGAATTAAATAATTATAGAAAATGGCAAATGAAACTGGCTTAAATTCAAAACACCTGTCAGACTAAATATTTGAAACATTTCAATTGTTTAACTCTTGTTTAACTTTGTTTGGCGGTTTTAAAATTTATTTAACTAGTTCTAGCTTAAACTTTTCTACTCTAATATTAAAACTTTTTATTGAATCTAAAAAAGTCTTAGTTTCAAGTCGCTTTTAAAATTAGTTTGAGTTAAACATTTAATTTAATTTAAATTAATAAAAAAAAATATATATTTATTGCTGACATTGCGATTTGACAATATTTACCTTTGTTAAATTTGCAGTCAAATTATTTTGAAATTAATGTAAACGATTGTTGCACAGATAAGAGGAGAGAAAATGGCCAACAGCTTAACCCATGTTTTCCCGCTTGTCATTCTTCGCACTTCTTTATCTGCTTGCTTCGCATGCACTTTGACCTACATTTATTGTTAAACTTTCGTCGACAAGCGGGGCGAGGAGAGTTCTTTGTGTTCTGAATAAATCATAGACAGATGTGTGTGTGTGTGTGTCTGTGTGTGTGTGCCACAGGACCGCTGAATAAACACACATACACACACATAAACCTGTTCAGACTTGAGTGTGTGTGTGTGTGTGAGGTATAAAGTTGCCAGATGGCAGAAGCCTTCTGTTTATCCAGTGCATCACTTTGTCGTGCGCATTGGCCTGTGCCAAGTTTTATGTTGCCTCGAAGGCGATTTTTTAACGCCATTCACATCATGGCTGTTGGGGAAAAACAAAAAAAAAAACAACAAAAAAACCCGAGTTCAAATTTTGAATGTCTGCATTCGTTTCGATTTGCTGATTAATTCAATCGTTTTTTTGAGTGGATGGTTCTGATTAATGCTATTCGATATGCATAAAAGGTTAAAACAGCTGCTGAATTTTGCTAAGCAAATCGATTGTACAGATTTTATGTGTTTTACTCTTTAATTTTTGCTTAGCATTCGTCTTTTTAACCAAGTTAAAATAAATACATTAAATTGTATTCCTCGCATATTGACTTAATTTTTACATAATTTTAAAACACATTATTGGTTTCCGAAAGGTATTTTTAGTTATACTGTAATATTTATTCCTTCCATATTTTTAAATTATTTATTAAGCGATTACTTTATCATTTATTAATTGTTATTATTTTTTCAAATTCTCTGTTTATTAAAAATATTTTTATAATATTGTTGCATCAGTTTTTTTTTTTAATTGTTATTTTATTTCTTTTTTTTTGTTAAGCTAAAATATTTGATTTTCATTTTTATTATATTTATACGCGTTTCTCATTTTAGTTGCTCGATTTTATTGAAAATAGCTTTAGACATTAATTTTGTTCCCACACAATATCCTTTATTTTTTCATTTAGCGTATGCTGTTCAATTTTAATTTCATTGTTAACATTTTTATATCGCCTACTTTTTTTTTTGCTTTTAACTTGAAAGTATATAAATATTTTTTTAGTATTGTTATTATATTATTATGATTTGTATAAAACAAAATGATGTTTCTTTTAGTAAATTTAAAGAGTAATAAAAATTATTGACATATTTTCATATATTACATATTTTTACATAATTAAAAAAATATTTTTCCATTTAGCAGCTGCAACGAATAAGTCAACAAAAATATATACCTTCCCTATGTCTAAGAACTTAGCAAATATTTACCTGCTCTCATATTTAATTAAATGAAAACAAGCAAAAAACAAAGCTTTCTTAATAAACACAATTAAAATGATGTTTACACTCATTTGGTGCCACTGTGCAACGCGTTGCAGTTGTAACGTAATGTGCAGCCTCCCCTCCCTCACCTTATTTGCCTTAGCAATGGTTTTATTGTTGTTGTTTTTGTACTTTTTGCTCAACTTACAGTTGATGAATTTTATACAAGGTTAAGTGGCTCGGCGTCCACCTTTGTGGCAAGTTGTGTGGGGGCAGCGGTTGGCATTTGGTTTGCGGTTCATGTGGCTCTCTCACTCGGGCAACTCGTAATGTCCACTGTGTGTGGGCAACTGTTAGGGATTTAGTTGGTTTTGGCCACCAAAAGCTGTTGCTTCAGTTCACTTAACCTTTTGCCTGGAATCATCAGCTTGGTTTTCACTTCGTTTGGTTCATTACGGCTGCCCCCCAATAATGCGTAGGCAGATTGACATCGATTTGGATGTTGTCGCTTCCGGTATTTCCTTGGAGACATGATTGACCATTGCTGTGTAAGTGCTTCAATTATTTAACAATTCAACTGTGCCTGTGGCATGCCGTGTTGCACAACAACAAGTTTGACAAGCGTATCACGTTCTACACACAATTTACCAATTCTTTCGGACCATAATACCCAATGGATTACTACCTACCGATTTCTGATATTCCATTGAAAATTAGATTACGATTGACACAAAATCGATGCGAGCAAAATAAAACTGCCCTTAACTTGGCCATCCCTTTAATGGGCTAATTTGTGTCGGCAGTTAAAACAATTATCACAAATTACTATTTCTATTACAAAAGCCTGATTAAAGGTTTATTTTCATATATTTACCACTTCTGGTATTTATTTATTTAGATGTGGTCGATTAGCAAATAGTCAAAACAAATTAAATTTTTTTATTTTGGTTTGTATTTGGCAGGTTTTAATATAAAATATTAAACGACGTTTTTAAATTCGGAATTCCTGAAATTGCATGCATGGATTTAATTGATATGCAAATTGGATTTCTTGAAAAATAATTGTTTACATGCACAAAATATGCACTCGGATTTTAAGTGGAAAAATAATTGAAGCAAAAGGAAAATAATCATTAAATTAAATTTCATGGGCATGAGAAATTTTTGGTTCTCAAATTAAAAGCTTAAATTCTTGTAATTCTTAGAAATCGAATTTAAGTTATTAGAATATTATGCTAAATCCAACAATTCCAAATAAACTCAATTTGTTTGTTTTTCAAATAATACAAAAATAAAATAAATAAATTGAAAAAACTTTTCAGCAACTTTTGATTGTAGCAATAAATTCTGTTGAAATTTGCTAATAAATTTTAGTTGTTGGGGAGACAATTGAATTTGTAGACTTTGAAGCCGTTAAGCGGCTAAAGTTGAACAATTGCTGTGCATAAATAAAGGTAAATGTTTATTCAATTGAGGTCTCAAATAAATTGTCCTAGATTAGAATTCAACTCGTAAACAAAATTTATAGCCAGAAGTGTATAAAATAAACTTAAGCATCTTGGTAATATTTGTATTATTTGCTGCTTGTTGAGCACGAAGAGCAGCTTGTATAAATAATAATACTACTTGGGTAGTAAGTAATACAAACAGGCCATTTATTATTAATATAACACTAGAAGTAGACTTGAATATGCTTTTAGCCAAGTGTTAAACTGTAATAAATCGTGCACGTTTTATGATCTTTCGACAGAACTTGACTAAAAGATGCCCCGTAATCAAGTCTGACTATTTAATAAATTATTCAGTTTTGAATTCTACGTGTTTGACATGTTTATTTTGTAGAGCGAGAATATATATACTATATAGGCTGCCCTCTGCCTAACTTATTCTTCTCGAATTTGTACAGATTTCACATTGGCTACAGGCTATATATAAATATGTATCTTAATCTTTGCATCCCATCTCAACTGGTAGCTTCTCAGCTTGTTTGGATTTCTATCTGAAATTCAAAGCATATGGTTATATTTATATGAATATGTTTCTCATGTCATTCCTTGAGCAAACCTGCCCCTTAAATGTTCACTTTGCCCAATCCAATCCCCGCCAGATGGGTTCTAAATGTAGTCGCTCCGACAACCTTGTCGACAAGCACTTGACACCAGCCAACAAAAACTAACCCATACTTAAAGTTCCCAACTTGTAACAAGTTGTCTGTGAGTGTGTGTAATTGTGTGTGTGTGTGTGTTGACATTTGTAGTCATGCTTAACGCTTATTTTATAGTCTGTAATATATGCAACCTTTTGAGCAGAGCTTAAGGCATTATATGTAGGGCAGACAAGCGCAACGGAAACTGCACACAAACATTGACAACTGTGCACACACACATACACACACACACACACACAGCTATCAATATACATGTCTATATATGTGTGGCTTTTCTGACAATGATTACTTTATTCTGGCTTTACTGTTCTACAAATCCTTTTAACCCATAAAAATATATATTTATTTAATACGCTTATTTTTTTGGAGTATTTTATTTTAAATATTCTTGTCTGGCTTTTAATGAATTTTTGCTTAACACAGTCGGCTTATTTAAGTTTTGAAAGTCTTGGCTTACGTTTTGCTAAAGTTGCTTAAATACTTTTAATGAATTTGGCTGAAGTGGCATAATAATCCCAAGTTTTGTATTAAATTAAACTCACTTTAAAGTCGCACATAAATAAAGTTAATATATAGTAATTATGGAACTAAAGAGATTTTTTTGAATGTAATAAAAACTAGCAATTTATAAATCCTTATAAATATTTTAAGCTTTTATTAGTTTTTTATAAAAAATGCCTATTGTCTGATTTCATATTTGTCATTTAAGTACATTTTTCGTAAAATTTTAACTTATAACTAATTCGATGTTTTTTTTTTAAATTAAATTTGAACAAATTTTTCAATAAAACTGTTCTTAAACCGAACCTCTTGTCAAACTTTAACCCTTGTCAACTAAACCTGTCTTAACAAATTAAAAGTTTGAAAGATTTCTTAGCATTTAATTAAATTGCCCCAACTAAAACCATGTGATAAACTTTTTAAATATTTGTAAAACCAACTAATAATAAGGGTATAAGAATTTATTTAATTAAATAAGTTATCCCACTATTATGCTAATAACTTCTAGTGGATTTTTTAGAGTAATATTAATATTTTTGATGCAATGGAATATCTTATTAAAATATATGTTTCTTATATGAAAATTTAAGCAAAGTTATTCTTCAAGTTGTATTAGAAGGCAAATGTATTAATATTTTTGTATTCATTCAGCCAAGTTCTATTGATATCCGTATTTTATTTGTATGTGTTTGACGTATTTTCATTCCAAACACACACGTCCGTTCATATAGATCTATATATATATATATATATATATATTTATATATATAAATACGTATTACTTTGTTGTGTACTTTGACATTGCTGTCAAATGTTGCTTCCGATGTTTTTACTTTGACCCAGTTCGTATTTGCGGAGATTTTGCAATGTTGATACTTGTGTTGTGTGTTTGTTTTGTGTGTCGCATATTCGACAATGACACTGAAATGTTGCCTCGATTTCCATACGTTTGTTTATTCATGATCTGTGCAACGAAAGAGAGAGGGGAGTGGTTGGAGGAAGGGCAAAGCGGGTGGTCAACATCTGGGGGGCAAACATTATTGCAAACACCACATGACGTATGCGCAATGTGCATTCTAAATTTGCCGTAGAATCTTTTAAACAGACCATCAAAGCCAGCAAACCGGATGCAGCAGGTAGTAGTTGGCCTTCTCCTGTGGATTGATGTGTGTGTGTGTGTACAGAGTGTGTGTGTGTGACTGCTAACTAAAATTGATTTGTGTGTTTCGAGTCAAATTGAATTGCGAGCAACTAAATCATCGCCACACAAATATCCTGATGACGCTGTCATTGTTCATCGTGCAGCTAAGCCGATAAAAACTGACGGCCAATTGACATTAGCAAAAAATGATTAAGAGAGAAAGAGTAAAACAAGACTATTATATATATATATATATAACTGAATTAGATGAATGTGTGTATTTTTGATTGATAAATAAATAAATATTTTTTTTTTTGACGCCTCCTAGTAATTTTTTCTTATAATCAGCATAACTGAAGTCTCTGAAAAAGATTTGCATACTTAAATGAGTTAATCTTAAGAGATATCTGACTTCTTCTAGGCCTTGGTGTATTTTTGATAAATAAATAATTACATATTTTTTTTACGCCTACCTATTGTATTTTCTTTTATCAATATAAGTGAAGTCTGTGAAAAAGATTTGCAATCTTAAATGTGTTAATTATTCTGTGTTAATCTTTCTGACTTCTTTTAGGGCATGGTAAAATCCAAAAAATGTTGTTATCAGTTAGAGTTAGCAACCATAAAAACATGTGAGTTTTATAGAGATTGTATAAAAATTAACTGGAAATGGTTTTGATTTGATAAGTGCCAAAAAGCTGCAGATAATTTTGAATTTTTGCCTGTACCTTGGAAATCATTTGGAACTTGAATAACTTGAATAACGAATAATTCTTCCATGGCAATTCTTCTAAGTGCGCAACTTTTTTTTTTTATTAATTCGTAGGAAGTTTTAAGACAAACTTAAAAAGTGTATTTATTTAATAAATATTACAAAAAATAGTAGACTTAAAGCACTGCAAGCTAAGGCTAATAATTGCATACAGAATAGTTATAAGTTAATTTTTACATTTTATATATTATTTATAAATAATTATCATATAAACATGGCTTAATATTTATATATAATAACTTAAAAGTTTAATAAATATTTTAGCTTGTTTAAGTAATTGATTTTTTGCATCATTTTAATTCATGTTGAGCAGTGATAAAAAAATATAATACTCAAATATAAGCAGCTGTCATAAAAATTTGTTCGCACTCAAAAACTGGCAGCTGTCAAAAGTGGCAACACAAAAATGAGGACTTCAATCAGAATACTCAACCAAAAACAAATAAATCAGATAAAATATATTGCAGACAGTTATAAATAAAAACAAGTAGACAATAAGCGAACTGCTAATTGTTTTAATAAAAAGAGATTTAGTTAATTTGCCAACATATGACACATTAATTGCAGACATATTTGAAAATCCCATAACAATTTTATATTTATTGAGCTTAAGTGTTTTTTAAAGAGAGACAATTGTTTTTATTATGAGTGAAATTAAGAGTTGCTTCTGAAATACTTATGCCATATCAGTTTTAACAATTTCATACATTATTCACACACGCACACACACAGAGAAACACACGCAGAGTCAGACGAGATGCATTTAAAATGCAGCAGGTGTAAAATATTAAGGGAAGCATCCTCAATTTGCTCTGCGTGCGTGTGTATTTCTCATATTTTCAATAAGACAAGCCAGCAAACAAAAGGCGTAAGGATGAGCTTTCACACACTACCACACACAAGTACACTCTCACACACTCGTACACCCACTCTTTGTTGTGTGCTTAATTACATTTGAGCCACACGCAGCAGGCAGCAGGGAGCATGCAGCAGGCAGGCAAAGAGTGTGCGAATCTTCTTGCGCAGCGCATCCATCAGCGAAACGTCAGGATAATAGGCAGTCAGTCTGTCTGGGCTCTGCTGGGATATGCTGGATGCCTGCCCAACTGCCTACTCCCTGTCAGACCTCTCCGCTGCCTCAGCATTCAAGTGTCGAGTCTTGCTTTTCAATAGATATCGCATGTCTTTGCCAGTCAGTCAGCGTCAGGACACCCACATCCCACATCCACCCATCCATCCCAGTCCGCACAGCTTCCACCTTGCAGCTCAACTGCATGGTATTTTCAATTTTGTAGTTTTGTTCAGGCCACCTAACTCAATACCCTGAGTCCCTCAAAAATGGTTAGAAGTGTTTAATAAACTTGTGCAACATTATGTAGCATATATACAATATATATATATATATATATATATATATATATATATTCTTAATCAGCATCAATCACCATGTGTAAAACCGAGTCACTTAGCCTGTCAAATACTCAATTAACTAATGACTAAAAACTTCTTCTATAATCGAACAATTATCAAAAATCTGTGCATTTTATTGAATTTGCGACTTTATTAAATTTAATTTTTATCTAATAATTTTATATATTTTCATTATTATTTTTTTTTTTAATTGTGAAAGAGATAAATTCTAGTGCTTATTTTCATAGTTATATTTTCAATCTATTTAAATATGTTATCTTTGTATATTTATCTGAGTGACTTTGCTTAACATCCATCTTGATAAGGCTTACAAATAATTGTTTTGTATTTAGTGCTCTGTTTTTATAATTTAAAAATCAATATCGAAATCAAAAAGGGGCAGATTTTTTACGTAGTTTATTAATTATGCAAATAATCTCACTATTTTATTTATATTTCGGAAATCCTCGAGTTAGCGTTTGTTTAAAATACTTGAATCATAAAATAAAGCTCAAATATGTATTTTATATATATATATATAGTAGCCATATATCGGTTTAAAGATTATTTATGCGATTCTTAATAGCTGCACTTGTCTCCATTTATATTTGGTCTGATTCTGTTCAAGTTTATGTCTCTCCAAGATGATGCCTAAGCCAGGGTATTTAATCTTCAGTTTTTTTCTCTTGTTTTACTTGACGTATGAGTATTGTTAGTAGTAGTTGTTGCTGCAGTGTTGGATAACGTTGCACATATATGAACAACACGCTGACAGCATCAGCAACAGCGACAGCCGCAGCAATGGCGAAAATGACAGCGGCAACACTTCCGTGAGTCGATGAAATTGTTGGACTTTGCATGCAATGTGCTTGTCTCTGTTGTTTCCCTTACCGACCCCATCCCCCCCTCAACTTGCGGCACCCCTTCACCATCACCGTTCGCTGCTTTTCGCCCACGAATATTTCCATTGAGGTCTCTTTGCTGTCGCCACAGTTAAACTGTCATTGTCATTTGAATGTCTTTTGACTGTTGCTGCTGTCATTGTTCATAGCTTTGTATAGACTACACTACACACACACACACACACACAACACACTCACACACACATTCATTATATGAAATTGAAAATATTATCCAACTAAATACAAACTGATGTGTGTGTGTTTATTTGTGTGCAGGTAACTGCATTCGCTCATCGTTTGTTGTTTATTTTTAGCCTTTTAATTAATTTTACATAAGCTGGCTAAAGTTGAGCAAACACACATTTATCGATTTTCGTTAGGCTCAACCATTTTGTGACTAAATATGCGGCACATTTGTTTAAATATAACATGACAATCAGCTTTAAACCCGATTTAAGGCAACCATAATAATTTTGTAAGACTTAAAAACATGTTAAATATATTTTAAAAAAATTATAGATTTTCAACAGACACATTTGCAAAAAATTCTTGTCATATTTGTAATATTAACCAATATTTTTGATGCATTTATTTTAATAATTTCTCTGAGATATTTGCATAAATATCACAGCAACATATTAGTTATATTTTGGCTTAGAATTTCAAGGCATTTTTTTTTTCATATTTAAAATGTTCTATTTTTAATTTATAAGAGAATTTATATTTAATATTTTTAGTATTTTAAAATTAATAGCTTTTTCATGTTTCCATTAGTTTCATCCGTGACGGATTTTTTACACAAATCTTGTCTAAATTTTGGTTGCGGAAATCGGTTGGCCACTCTGAAAGTTCAATCAGGCTTTCCGGAAACTTCAACTAGAATGACAGCCTCGTGACATATGTATGTGTATGTGTGTGTGTGTGTGTGTCAGCTTTTAGATGGTGGACAAAAATTGTCATTGGTAAATATTTTATTCAATGTTGAGTTGAGTTTCTATTGTTCTTTTTCATCTGCCAAATTCAAGGAAACCCTAATAAAGTAAGCCGTAAAAGTTTGGCTTAGTGAAAAAGGCAGTCAATAAAAAATGCCTTTTAAAGCAAATAGATTTAGTTTAAACCAGAAAATTCTGTTTATTCTTGTGTAAGAAAGCAGGCACTGATAAAAGGAAAATTTTAGAATTATTTATTTTAATAAATGCAAATCTTAAAATGTTATTTCATTAGCTTTAAATATTGTAATGAGAACCTGCGTTTAATACGATTTGTTGATAATATATTTAATTATGAAAAAGTACATTAAAAAGCTGAATCTTTGTTTAAATAAATAAATAAATTTATTAATTTAGGCGCTGGCATCGCCTTGTTGTTGTTTAAAATTAAACCCAAAATAAAAGTTACAAATAAAATTAAATAATATGTAATTAAATTATTTCACAAATTGAAAGCGCTTTCGATATTCACCAACGTCGAAGGTTAATGTTATCTATTCAAATTTTGATTTATTTGCATATTTGAATATTATATACATTACCAAAATTTTTTTGTAGCAATCTATCATTTTGTTGCTGAGATTTTTGTGCACAAATACTTTAAGCTGTCCAAGCTTTCATTTATATTACTTTTTTTGCTGATATTTGAGTTTTTCTGCAATTTCTGTTATGACTTTTTTTTGTCATGTTTTGGGAGCTATTTAAATTAATTGATGGATTATTTGGTTTAATAATTATTGCAAAAAAGCAAATAAAAAAGCAAAGCCATCCTTTTTAATTTAATTTAAAAGCCTGTTTTTGCAAACATAAAATTGCTGGTAAATAATTCATTTAGATTTGTTTACATATTAATTAAGTTTTAATTTAGAAACATTATTATTTTATCGTCAAGGATTGTTTATCAAAGAGTTTGGCAGATTTGAATTGATTTGTTGACTGTGGCATTAAAAGCCGCTTTTGGTTGTAGTTAAGTGAGCTGAATTACGCTAACTGTGGACGCAATTTGTCGGTGGCTAATTCAATTTTAATGGAAACCCAAACTGAAACAGCTGTGTGTTATCAAATATCACACACACATGTGTGTGTGTGTGTGAATATTTCGACTGTGGCTGGGCGGCAAATGCGACGCAGTAAGCTCTATGCTGGCAGTAACCAAACATGGGGCACCACATCAATATTTGTATGGCTGCCACATGCATGTGTGACTCTGTGTGTGTGTGTGCATAGTGTGTGGCAAGCGTGACGACATGTTCCATATTGAACTCAATTCCCCATTCCTGGCCTTTATAAAGTATTTATGGATTTTGTTGCCTGCACTTTTTGTCCCAGCATTTTGTTGCCGCATTGAATTTTAAGTTTGACTTGCCACATAATCATTTCATTGTAGTTGATTTCAATTATTTAATCTACAGTATTTGTTACTAATTACATTTCCAAGAAAAACTTATTTCAAATAATGCCATCCTCAGTTTCTCAAATTCTCTGGAATTTAATTTGATTGATTAAGCCAGGAGATGTTTTGCAGGAGCTGCCTGCTTTGGTATTATATATTACTAAATCGATTTGAGTTTATTATGATATTAACTTAATTATTGATTAACTAAATATTTTGCTGTTGCATTTATGAAATTAGAAAATTCTTGTGCATTTTATTGTTTTAAGCTTTAATTTTGTTTATTACTTTTTACGCCCCGAGCCAAATGAAAATGTAATAAATGTTTGATTGTGTTGTGCAAATGTTTACCTGAAAAAAGTATGTCTTAAATATTAAAGAATATATGTTATGGATAGGAAATTAGTCAATTTAGCCATGTTCTATTGCATGAGTAAAAATTTAACAGGCTTATTTATAATTTAGCCAAATTATATAGGAAATGCCCTGAAATCATCGATGTTTGCATATTAACTAAACTAATACCAGCAATTTATTGCAAACATGGGTTTTGTTTGAAAAAATCATTCTAAATTGCTAAAATTATACTAAGAGTATTGAAGACTTGGGATAAGATAATTATTTAATCAATATGTGCAGATTTAGACATGTTCATGCATAAAATTTATATATTGTTGAAAGACTGCGTTTGATTAAATTGGTTAATAAAATATGTGATTATATTTAAACCCATTCAAAATGTATTTCATAGTCAAATAGTTGCTCAAAAATTTTTTTTTTTTCATTTTGTATATGTTAAATTTAAAATTTGCCTTCTGCTAAAAAAGAAAATACACCAATTCGAATCAATACAATTTGCATACTCTCTTTTCAAACAGTAATTAAACTAAAATCACGGCTATAAATTTTTTACAGTGGCAGCAAAGAATGATCAAATATTTTTATATATTGCGTTTAATCAGATTTTGTTTTTTTTTAAATATGCCCTGGCAAACTAGTCGAACAATTCCAAAAGATTTTTTTTCAAATATTTTATTGGGTAAATTTAATTGAAGTTGCCATAAAAATTTGACCCTTGCGAAGAAAGAAAAAAATACCAAATTCGAATAAATACAATTTCCGTACTCTCTTTTCAAAAATAAATTAAACCTAATTCATGGTTTTACATTTTTTACAGAATTTTCGTTGGAGAAACGTGGCAGCACAAAAAGGAGCAACATTTTTACCTGGCACTCGTAATTAAGTTGATGAAAGAAAGGCAAAAAAAAAAAAAAATAGAAGAGAAGAACTAAAAAAAAGACGAGAAACTTCAACAGCAACAAAGTAAAACAGACAAAGAGAAGCAACTAAAACTACGCATTGTGTTTTTTTTGTTGAGATTTTGGCAGTTGAGCTGAGTAGCACAGACAACCAGCAGAACACAACACACACACACAACTACACACATAAACACACACACACATACACACGTAGAGGAACCGGTGTAGTATGTCAAGTGGACGGAGTGCACGATTACCGCCAACGCCCACGCAAAACGCCAACAACAAGCATCGTGTGGCAACTGTGGCAGCTGCCGAGCCGAATAGCAACAATATGTTGCAATACAGCAGCAGCGCATGCAATCCAGGCACAACAACTGGCAACGGCAGCGCTGCAGCTGCATCGGGCTATGGAGGCGTTGTACCCACCGGCCTCCAAATGGGTGGCATGCATCTCAATATGGGCGGCATTGGGGCTGGCGTCGGCGGCAACATTGGCAACATCGTTCCCAACTACAATCTGGGCTCATTGTCCGCCGGCATCAGCATTTCCACCTCTGATGCTGGCACCGACAGCATTCCCGTGGAGACCATCGATGCGCTGGGACCCGAACTGGCCGTGGCCACCACTCAGGTGCTGGAGAATTTGTCGGAAACGGAACGCAAGATGATAATCGAGGTCCTCAATCGAGATGAGTCGGTGCGGCAGCGGGATGCAACCCGAATAATGTGAGTACAAGCCCCAAAATACAACCAAAAAGTGCTTCCTTCTTTTTCTCTCTCTGTAATTAAATGTTGCAATACGGCGGCTATTTTTTAATTTTACGGAGATTTTTTTTATTACGGATTAGTTTTTTATTTTTAATAGGAATAAAGTTGACTTGTTTCCAGCTACAAATTTAAGAGAACTTTATAAATTTCATTAATTGCGATTTGCAGTTCTTATTGAGAAACCTTTCTAATATTAAATAAATTAAGATGAAATTTGTAAATTACCTTTGGCAAGCTACAATAAACTTAAAATATTAAAAAAGTATAAAATTAGGCAATTTTTGCATATTGAATTTATTCATTTAAATTCGCTGGGAGTCTTTTTATCAGTTTAGATTATTAAAAGGAACAAAATTTAATTGTATAAAAGATAATAAGTTGATTTATATTTAAATAATTATCTCGTTAAGAAATCAAAGTTTTCTAAATTGTTGTTTTCATGAAAATGTCCAATTCAAGTGGGGCACAATTAAAACACCTTTTTCTCTTCTGTGCTTTTTGATTCTTCATTCATGGCAAATATTAATGATGAATTTTACTTCAATTAGAAACAGAAATAAATCCGAAATGATGTGGCAAGAAATGTATCTCCCTGCAACTTCTTGTTTGCTAATTAGTCTTGTCTTTGTCAAACTTATGCTGTGTATATATATTGACATTATATATATATATATATATATTGACAAGACTTATTAAGCAAACTTTATTAATAACCATTTTGACCAAGTAATATTAATTTCAAACTGTAGTTTCTACTAGAAAACTTTCAAAATACAAATTAAATGAATATCAAGAATATTAATTAAGTTCAGATTATTGTGTTGTGCCTTTGCCAGGTAATAAATATTTAAACAGTGATATTTGTAATGAAATGGATTGAACTATTTTGTGGTATTTATGAAATTTAATTATTGATTTAAAACGTGTATAAAATATATTTATTTATCTCGTTCATATTTAGATATGATAAAGAAACTTTAGTTTGAGAATTATTTGAATATGAAAAAGTTTATGCGATTTTATTTAATTTTACTGCAAGAAACTTCAATTTGAGTATTTATATTTGAGTATTATAGTAATTAGTTAAAGTAGTAAATTAAAATGTTAATGATATATTTTTTAAATAATTATTTAAGTATTAAAATGGTAAATAAATAAAAATCTTAATGATATATTTCTTAATTTAAATTAAAAATCATTAAGCGTAAGAGTTTCCTTTGCCGTTGCGTATTTCTCATTATTTTTTTTTCTTACCGTCGTCGTATTGCAACTCTCAATTTTTCGAATTTTAACATCTTGGCAACGTTTTTATGTAAACTTCAATTAAAATCCACCTTATTATCGAAAACAAGCGAACTATTCACGTTCACCTGGCTGAGCCAATCTCTTTTTACGCCAAATGTGTTTTCTTAATTAAATGTCGAACAAAATGAAAGAGCAGAAACTTTTTTGTAGCAAACAAGCTGCGAAGTTGCACCATGCACAGCATCAAAATCACAAACCACACAATGCACAAGCACACACACACACACACAGACATATGCACAACATACACAATCTGAAAATGCTGATGTTAAAGCACTTATGGCGCACTCCTCACAGATTGCATCGATGAACTTGGGCTAGTTGCAAGTTGCAAGTTGAATTTTCTTTCATTGAAATCCCACAATATGCTGTGGATTCAAAGTGCAGTGTATTTTGGCCAGGTTAAATGCCAAATTTGCCACTGGCACGTGGGCGGCCAATCACGCAACACATGACAGGCAGCTAACTCAATACCAAACTGCAGTTAAACCCACACTGGGAAAAAAACCTACTAATAACTTTCAGCTTAAATGTTTTTGTTTTTAGCTCGCTTTTAAATTATATAAAAAGGTATATTTTTATATATTGATTGAATACTTTTAGAAAATAATGTAAATGCAACAAGAAGTTTAAAAAATATTTAAAAATACATTGCATACATTCACAAAAAATCTTAGGATTCTGAATTCATCTAAAAATAAGGGCTATGCACTTATAAAATAAAAGAAAACATATCCGAAAATTAGAAAAATGTCTTTCGAATTTGAAGAACTTTAATATAATTTACAATCTTCAACAATAATAATAATTTTGGTTCATTCTCTAATACTTATTTTTCTGAGTGTAAAGAGTAACTAAACAACTTAAGTCAACTACAAAAATAAACGCAATCAGAACTTAAAAAAGCATTAAAAGAAATCAAATATTTTAAATTTTCACTGGATTACAAAAGAAAATAAAAAATATGTTTTTCAAATAAGAATTTCGATTTGTGTTTGCTATTGTTAAACGTTAGTTTTTGTCCAGTTCCGCAACCCCAACTGGTCCTCCCCCCAAAACATACCCTAAATTCGAGTCATGTGTCATTTGGTGGTTTTCCCTTGTAATTCTTTCAATTTCCATTATATTTATTGTTTTTTTCTATTTGCGTGACTATCTTGATTGGACGTGCTCAGGGCACTTAGACTGTCCCCGATATTTATTTATTGTCTGTGCATTAAGCTGAAATGAGCTATTTCAATGAGTAACCAGACCCCAATCAGAACTCGATTTTACAGAGTGCAATAGTACTGCATAAATAACTTACATTATAACACGTACTGTGCCTAATTAACTATGATTTGGGTTATTATACACTGATACCATTCGAAATGGGTAATAAGTGCGGTGGTGTGGCAAGAGGCAAATGAACACATCATGTTAATATATATGTTCCTCATCAGCTTCAAGCTGTTGGTTTGTCTGAACAAGCAGATCTCAAATTAAGTTAAATTCAATTCTATAGCCACTCCAGTTTCGGGCATCTCAATTCGAACACTATTGTAAAGATTTGTGGTTATAATTTAAATATTAAATAGTCAGACATATTATTTATCAATTTTAAACTAATTTAAACTTAGTATTTATTTAGGTACCCAAAATAATCTGCTACATTTAGTAACAATAAGCTTTAATTGTAATAAATGAAAAGTAATAAAAATCTACATTTCATGCCAAAAAATATTGCTTTTAATAATCGGCTTAGTTTTCAGTGTGTAAAACTTTATTATTTATTTATCCCTAATTACTAAAACATTGAATTATATACAAAGAAATTATAGAGAAAGTATTTCTGGTGAATTGAACTTTAGCACTGCCAGTAAACATTTTGAAAATTAATATTTACATTATTTACAATGCTAAATCTTTTTTAATGCATTAAATTCTGTTTGTTAGAATTTAATATCTTTTTAAACAGTCTGATAAAAAATTGGCAAAAACAAAATTGATATTATAAATAATAATCTTAAAAATCAATATTACTTTTTTTACATTATTTACAATGTTTAAATTGTTTTAGAGCATTAAATTCTTAAACAGTCTTATGAATTATTTGCAACAACATATTTGCCATGCTTCATGCAGTTTCAAACTTATGACTAAAATGTTAAATAAATAATTTCATTAAAAATGCCCAACTCATTAATGAGTTAAACACTTCAACTTAGTTTGTCAACACAGATTACAACATATGAACCAAGAGAGGAAATCTTATTTGACCCATTAAGAAACCCTAATCGCATATTATATAACCCACATCGGTCGATTGAGTATATAATATAAAAGACGCTTAATGCTCGTGTCACAAAAATAATAGAGACGAATAAAAAAAGTTGAATGGTTTTAAGTGCCAACTCATAAACATTCCGCCTACAAAGTTCGTTCAAATAATGTGCACATAAATCCTTTCCGTTCCTTTTCGTTCCTTTCCTGCGCTGATTTAGTTAAAACGTGGCCGCCTTTTGGGGCGTCTCTGATTGCTTAATCATGTAGTGTGTGACGGGAAATAGCTAAATTGAAAAACGCCACTGGTGCTGATGGCCAGCTGAGGGACGCCCGAGCGGACAGGGGGAGGGGTAATAAGTGTGGAATGAAGGATGTGGCTGGGAGCCAAAGCTTGTCGATGGGTCAAAAGTAGTCATGACGATGCCTTCTGCCTCGGCTATGGCACCCAGCACCCCATGTGGCAACAAACGATGATGTTTTCATAATGACACTCTGCCCATGCGTCTCCTTCGATCTGTTTGCTGTGTAAGGCATAATGTGCGATTGGCTCTTATATAAATACACTCGGAGAAAAAATAACACTGATTTAAAAAAAAATTTGCTTAAATGAAAATCTTACTGGTTATCAGTAAGTTGTAGATACAATTTGTAAATATACGAAAAAAGTGAATTATAATTAAAAAAGTTGCTTATTAATAAGTTTGGTTCCTTTTTCTATTTTTAAGATTGAATTAGATTTGCTAAACCATTTAAAATGTTTGTTGAAAGAAGTCTTAAAATACTTAGATTATTTTATATTATACAAGTAACTATATTTTATCTTTTATCAAACACAGATTTATTTTTTCTAAGCTGAGCTAAACTTTCTCAAAGATGTGTTTGTAGAAATCCTTCGAAAATAATAAAAAATAGAGCTAAATATTGCCATAAAAAATAAACATGAGAAATTATACATTTATATTGTTTATTTTTATTTTTTTGTAAAAATCTATCTATAAATCACACACACCAACACACAGAAGCATTCAGTGATGAATGATATATTGAACAATGGATGCTGCCTACAAAATTCAAGCTTTAATTTTCACTTCAAATGTGGCTCCATTTCAATGTTTGCCATTTTATTATCGTTTTAATCAGTGCCCTTGTTTTGTCCATTAACATAAAACTGTCGTTAAGTAAATGTAATTAATTTTCCAAACACTTCATTGACGTTTCAACACTAACTCAAATTTCCAGACATGCCGCGAAAAGCCGCCAAAATTTGTGTATAAAGTTGTTAAACTTGTCGTAAAACAATCAACATTAATCTTAAGTATTGCATTTAACACGCAGTAAAATACAATTTTAATAACATTCACTTAGCAATGCAGGTTTTCCATTCGCTTTTATTGCTACCTTTTTGTAGGGATTAGAAGTTTTAGATTATTTTATACTTCTTAAATTCACTTGTCAATTTATGTTAATCTAGATAATTATGATCAACGGAATGAGCAAATTTCCTTTCTCGCATATTTACTTTCATGTCCAAAATATGTGACTATTGAAAGACCGATAAATGACCATATAGAAATATAAAGAAATTATGGAATAGCTATTTAATGAATCCTTAAGAACAGCAAAGCAAGTAGAGCACATCGAAATTTATGAGCAATTTGAGTTAAGTGACCATTGAGAACAGATGCCGTTTTTGGCATTAATAAAAAAGTCATTTTGGACGCACTTGTGACAAAGTTTCGTATAATCAAGTACACTTAGAAAAAAGTTGAGGCATGCTTTTGTTGTCAAGTTATGCTTTACGGGATGTTTTTTTTTTATACATTTTTGTCTATTTGATTACTTAAACTATCATTAAACATTTGCATTTTGTAAGATGTTTTATGTAAAAATATAGTTTTCAAATGCAAATCATTAAATTATAAATAACTTCAAACGTTAGGGAATTTTATAAGATATATTTGCATTTAAGAAATGATTTTCTTTTTAAAGAAAAATTCGCATTTCTAATTTTTGAACTATTTTTCTTAATAAATATTTTTGAAATATGAAATTATTTCATTCATTAAATATTTATGCATTTTAGAAATGATTTTCATTTTAACGAAAAATGTGCTTTTATAATTTTATAAACTATTTTTCTTAATAAGAGAAAATATTTTTCAAATATATAAATTATTTCAAAACAGAAAATACAAACTTCAAAGCAAATTCTAAAACTTGCCACAAGAATATATAAAAAGAGAAAAATTAGCCACAAAGGAGACATTTGCAACAAGCAGCTTAAATCACATTAATAAATGCGATTTATCTGCTGATGAAAGCAACTTAAAGTAGACGATGCTAATTAGGCAACATAAATTATGCCCTTCAAGAGGTCTTCGTCTTGGTCGTGCTCCACTCCACTCCAATTCCGGATGGTTGCAGGATGGCAAATCTCTCACGCGACACTTTGTTAAATGGCCAAAGTAGAAAAGTAACCAAGCAACGCAATTAACATGGTAATCTTTGGCATGTGGCACAGCTCATGATGAATGCTTGACTCATGTGCAACTCACCTCAAGGTGACAGTGTAATACAACATATACACTGCAAGAAAAACGATGTCATTAATCTTTCTTACTCGTCAATTAAGTTTTTATATTTTGAAATGAGCGCAAATTCAAGATGAGTTCAGTTTTGATCTGAGCGGAATTAAATTATTTTCTTGATTTAAGAAAGTTTTGGAAACGATTTAAGAAGTAGAGTGCTTAAAACAAGAAAGTTGTGGATATGAAAAAAATAAAGTTTTCTTGCTATAAGAAAGCCTTGTATACAATTCCAGAAGCTAAGATTTTAAGTAAAGAATTTAAATAAAAAAAAAGTATTGCTGGATTTAAGAAAATTGTGTATACGATTTAAAAAGAGTACTTCACAATAAAATGAGCAGTTTAAATAAAGAAAAATTTACTTGCTGGTTTTAAAAAAGTTGGGGATACGATTTAAGAAGACTAATAAAAATTCATTCATGTAATATTATGAACTGTTATTAATAATAAAAGTTAGAAATTACTCTGCATATGTTTTAGAAATATTTTCTAACATTTTTCTACTTAAACATTTATGACTAAGAAATTTTTCCTTTTGGTTTGGGGTTCACATTTTGACAACATTTGCAATTTAGTTAAGTACAAAGTTTATTTATATTTGTTTTTACAACTGTCATGTTTCCTGTCTCTTTGTCTGACTGTCAGACTGTCTCTCTGTATATGTCTCTGTCTGGCTGTCTGTCGACCAGCCTGGCATTCAGCTGTCTCTTTGAGTGGTTGTCCTTGAAGTTTCTCGAAGCTGTTGCAGGATAACTTGCGCCTCTTGCCTCAAGTGCAACTAGTGAATTTTCAACAGACGTATTTTATTTTTATTTTTTGTCTTCGACAACTGCTGTCGTTAAATGAGCTCCTCTAACAAACTTATCTCATTTTCTTGCACACACACACACACACGCACACCCATAGTGGCTGTTCTGTGCGTAGCCATGGCTACTCACCTTGCTGTGTGTGTGTTGTGTGTGTTACTTGGCATACCTCTTGACTAAATTAAATCTAATGACACCGCCTCTTGCTGCCTATTTGTCTGTTGCCAAACAACTTTATTAAGCACAACGTCCAACAGCTGGTCAGCTCCCACACACACCTCCCCCCTTCCCCTACACAATCATTTTCAATTTTCAACCTTTGTTTATCATCTTACCACTGCTGCTGCTGCATCTACCATTTGATGATGTGTCATTTTGTAGCACTAATGGAAAGAAATGGCATTTTGTAGCCTTCTTTTTTGTACCTTTTCAAAAAATTCCACGAATTGAAATCCGATATTTGATGTGCTTCTCTTTTTTTTTAACTTTTTTTTTAGTAGCTTTAAAATTTGTACATTTTTCTACTAGCAATAAAATTGAGCCTAAAATTTAAATACTTTATTATTGAAAAAGAAATCTTAAAAAGAATCTAAGCTGAAATTAAATTAAATTTGGTAATGGAAAAATAAATAAGCAATAAAATACTTAAAACAAACTTACATCAAATTAGTACAATTTATGCTAGATTTAAGGTTTGTGGCACACAAAAAAAAAATACTGACACATGCCCCATCTCAGAGGAGTCTGCGGCTAAAAAAGAATATCTGCCCAGGGTCCATTTACATTTGGTTAGTTTTTTTTTTTTTGCTTTGGGCCAGTTTTGCTTTGGACCAACTGCGCCTTTTGCTCTTCTGCTTTTGCAAATTTCACTTGCTAAAGCTTTTGATTACTTTTAATTACAATTTGGCTGCTAGGCTACGTTGGACCACCTACGCTGCCCCCCTCCGCATTCCTTTCCCCTCGCAACAACCATCCACAGTTCGTAGTTATGTTTATCTAAAACTTTTGTGCAGTCAGCTGTTACTTGAGCTGGGTCCTCTAAGTCTGCCTCTTCTCCCTTCTCCCTTTTCCCTTTTCGCTTATCTCTTTTCATTTTCATATTCATATACTAATTTTGTATTTTGTTGGTCGTCTCTTTTTGGCCATCAAGCGAGTTAATTGGTCGCTTAACGCCAGGGCCCAGCTCATTAGCCGTTAGCCATTTTAATGCATTGGCTGACTTGACGGTTTTTCTACTCGTGGCCTATGGGAGACTGTGGGTTTACCTTGATAGACACTCGGATAAGAGTTAAACAGTTTTGCGCTTTGTTAAAAATCTTAGGCCAGAGCTTCAAATTCTTGTTTTAATAATGGTTAAAATGTTTGCTCTCAGTTGAAAAAAGCACAGTTCATAAATCGAAAACCTAATAGAATAAAACCTAACAAACATAATTAAAGTAGTAAAATTAAAAAATAAATATCATGAACTTTTTCCAATATTACTTAAATAAGAAGTTGATTATTAAAGGTTAATTGTTTTTCTAATATTATTTTTAATATTATCTTGGAATTAAATACAATCAGCATACATATATAAATTATTGTTCTCAAATAGAAATCTTGTGCATAAATGTGTGAAATTAAATTTCTTTAATAAAAAGCAATGTTTTTAACAATATTTAACCAAATTTGTAAGCAGAACACTTTTAAATAACATTTCTTTAATCAAATATTTCAACTTGAAACTAAGCTGCTATTAAATATGCTTTAGCTTGAAATCATTTTGATAGCAGCACAAAATAAATATTAACAAAAACATATTTAAAATAAATAAATATTAAAAGTGACAGGTCTTAATTTAATTTAAAAATTCTTTATGATATTTATTTTTAAACGAAACTAAATCAGCAATTAATACTGCGCTAAATTTTAAGCACAAAACAAAAGCAAATTTTACTCAGCTTTACTTGAATTTTGAATACTGTTTTCTTAGAGTGTATCATATCTACCTGTTTTTTTCATTTGGTCATTAATAATTTATGTGTCGCCTAAAAGCATGCAGTAATATTTTAATTATAGGCACAATTATGAGAGACTCAACAGCCGCTATTAATTGATACAACACATGCCACACATTTAACAACCGATTGCATTTTGGCTGCCAGCGAACATAGCAATTATTTTTAGAGTAAATTGTTCCGAACAAAAGTGCCACAGGTAAAATATTGTTGTGGCAAGTGGTAAAGTTATTTAACAATTATAACATTTATTCGAGCTGACATGAAATGCTGTCATTTTATAGCCTTATCTTAAAAAAAAAGAAAAACTCACCCATTGAATTTTTTGTGAAAAATCACACGACATTAACTTTAAATGATAAACGGTGAACACTCAATGCTTGCGGAAATACACTGAAAAAAATAAAAAACGTTTACAATAATGAATTAATTGATATTATTCAACTGATAAAATTGTAACTAAATAATTCTTAATAACTTTATACAAGAGTTTCGCTCTAATTACAATATTTTCTTAATGTCATTTGAGATGGTATTTACTGTATTGCAGTTTTGCTGGTTTTTGTTTAAGTGTAGTCGATGCAAGAGAAAAAAGCGACGTTGCTTATAAGCTAAACAAAATGCCTTAAAATTGATACTTTTTTTTGTTTATCAATGCAGTGTATGAAAACGCAACTCAAAACACTGTTTGGGAAATGGATTTTATTTAGTCTTTCACGTGAAGAGAACTTTACACTGGGCAACAACAAGAGTAACAATAATAATTAAAAGAATGCGACTCGTCTTTCTCATGAGTGCATAATTAAAACGATAGCAGCAGACATGGAAACAGGGAAACAGGCGACGTCGCGTTCGAAGTTCGCGTTCTGCTTAATGATGATAATGTGAGAAGGGCGCCTCAGGTAACAGAAAAGGTACACATGCAGAGAGAGACTCACAGACAAAGAGAGCTACGAATAAAGACTAAGCGTATTCTCGCTCTCGCTCTCTCTCGTTCGACTGTCTTTCAACCTGTTGCTTTCAACTTCAATCGGACCGTTAAATCTCGGCGATCGACTTTGTCAGCTCAGTCAACGAACGCGTCTCGAGTAAAGCGCACGTTAAGCGGGTGTCTGTTTGTGTGTGTGTTTTGTGCGCGAGTGTGTGTGAGTGTATTTGTTTGCCGGTTTCAGATTTATTTCATTTCTACCTGAATTTCTACATATAAAAATATTTTTTTGTGTATCGCTAAACGCGTAAGCGCTCACGATAAAAAAAAGTATATGGCAGTTACCACACGCAGTCTAAAGGCAATTCTAAGCAACAGCAGCAGACGACGAAGACGAAGACGAGAACAACGCGACTTTAGCACATAAGCAACGAATAAACACAAGAAAAATAAAATCAAAACAAAAACACGAACTTGAGATTTACAAAGAATTTCTTTATGCCACGCGAAAGATAAGCGCGACCATAAATCAACAACGACAAATGTGCGAAAAATTTGAATTTGGCAAAAATAGATAAAATAAAATATTATAAAATCCACGACGAGGGCTACAAATAAAAACGCCCAACGAATTGCAATGCGAGGAGCTGCAGTCACCACATAAAAAAAGAGTATCTCAAAACCAAAAGGTAAATTGAAATGGAATAACAATGATTGCAATACGTGCAAAATTGCGCAATTATAATAGTTTACTTTATTTACTTACTTTATTCTTACCCACCCCTCTGCTCCCCCTTGCAAATATGCGGAGCAAGAAAAAAAAATGGATGGCAAAAGTATGTGTAAAAAGAAATGCGCTGTTAGGGTTATTTTAACGGTTCGGATGTAAATTTAATTAAAGCCCAGGCGCGAAAAGCGTTGCGGGGCAACAAACACATATTAACATATATATATATACACTTATATAAGTATATCCAGTTGCAAACAAAGGCGCGACATTGCGGCAAGTAGGTGTAGAAGATTCTTTTGTATCTTTGTGTATCTTTGCACTTGGCAAAAAAAGAAAATAGGAGAATTTTCCACTGGAAGGTTTTTTGATAGTAAAATTTTATTTATTTGCAAGCCTCTTTGGGGATTTATTGAGCAAGGGTCGTTAAATCTTTCTAAAATAGATCTTGCTTACCTAAAGTGAGGTATTTAATTATTTGTTTTAAGTTCTCAAATCAGTGTTCAATTTGAATCTGAATTAATTGAGTAAAATCTTACTTAATTGAGAACTTATTTTACTGTTAATAAGATTTCTAAATTTTAGCTAGAATACTTAAGTTTTCAACTTTCTAACTTAGTCCAGTAAAACTTATAAAATAAATCTTGCTCAAAGATAAAACTTTTATATATAAATATTTTTTTAAGGAACTCTAATTCTTCAAGTTTTAAATCCCAAATATTTTTAAGGTTTAGTTGAGTGCAATTTGTAAAATAAGTTTTGTTCATATCTAGAAATCAATCTGTTTTATTTAAATGCTAACGTTATGAAATCAGATCTGATGTCATCTGAAGATTAAACTACAAATTTGGTAATTTAAACAGAAATTGGTTATACATTTTTTCATAATTTTTCATAATTAATCAAGTCATATTTGAATCTTTCTAGTTATTACTTGAATTTAGTACATGGTTTTTCTGCTAGTGTATCTACTGAGTGTATTATGTGTATTGGATATTTGTGTTTTTGTCTGTTTTGGGTCGTTAAAAGCGCATTACAAACTCAGCTCACGCATCTTCCAGAGTGCACCCACTCCACATTGGTTACGAGACCACCGATTCCCGACTCCCGACTCACGAGAAACTTCATCGGGTTTACGTTTCTGTTAGGCTGTGTATCTGGATTCGAATACCTTGTGATTTTATGTGTATCTCAGATTTTGTTGTTACTTTGTCTGTTTCTGTTTTGGTTTTGGTTTTGTGTTGCTTTTAACTTGTGTCAGTCTTTGCCTTTTTTATATTCTTTTTCTTTGCCAACTTGGCCTGGCTTAGGTTCAGCTTAATTCTTATACCGCACAACGTTGCACGTCTCACACATGTATTTGTCTCTCTGTGTGTGTGTGTGTGTTTCTCTTCACTGTTTGTGAAAAGAAAAAATACTTTAGTGCCAAATTGCACTCGTTTGACGCATATGCAAAGCACAATTTTGATGGGTCCATCAACTTGAATGAATTTGCAGTTTGTCGATTCGGATTCTTTCTCACTCTTTTTTTTGCCGTTGCGATTATCAATATTATTCCCGGTGAGCTCACAACAACCTGGCCTAGAGCATGACTAATGAAACGCTGCGTCAACAACCAAACCTCAGTCAGCAATTTCGAAAGCACAACAAAATGTATCTGCTGACTAAAGTATCTTTTTGTAGGTGTGAATTTCGTTTTAACGCTCAATTTTTCATGTTTGGCTCTTGTCAATGTTTTCATTTACTTTTTTTGAAGTGAACAAAGCTATCTGTCCAAATAGTTTACAGATTGATATGGGTTCATATAACTGCTCTATATACATATATGTACTTATCTACACATAGGCATATATATATATATATATCTGGGTTGTGTTTTCTTCATATCATGCGACTCAAATTTAATTAGCATATTCCATGCACAAACCTTGACAAAAGGCAAAGAGTGACAAGAGCCATGCTTAGCAAATGTACTTAGCCCACTTAAAGAGCAATGACACCAGCTGAAAGTGACGCATCAATATTTGTTTACCACTGGAAATGTCTTAATCTCAAGATTATCTCAAATATGGCTTATCTCTTAAAGAAAAAGTCATGTTTTCTTGATTGACAATTAAAGCAACTCTTGGATATTTTATTAATCAATTTTAAAATGTAATTGGCCCACTTAAATATCAATGACACCAGCTGAAAGTGTTGCAGAAATGTTTACCACTGGAAAAGTTTTCATGTCAAGTTTTTCTCAAATATGATTTAACTCTCTAAAGATAAAATAATTCTTATTATTTAGATTACTTGACTGACCATTAAAGCAACTCTTGAATATTTATTTAATCAATTTTTTTAATGGCTTACATAAATATCAATGACATTAGCTGATTTTCTTAAGGCATAATTTATTATTATTTTATCAAACTCGCATAAGATAAAAGCAGTTATAAAATTTATCTTACTTAAGTGATAAGATTAATCTTGAGAAAGAAAGATAAATGAAAAAGATAGAAATCGGCCTTATTTAGAGTAGATTTATGGAATAATTTCATACGATTAAAATTGGGTATTTCTGCTCTCTTCATTACTGCATAATAAGAATTTTACAGTTTCAAAAACTTTCTTACATAACTTTATCAACTTTATAATTGCCCAAATGATTCAGTCTACATTTGTAGTTAATAATCTAAAATATAATACAATTTTCCAATTGCCGGGAAATGTCATAACTTTTTCACTTTCTTTCAAATAACTAACTCAAATAAATTAGTTAGATAAGAGCCGCAATGCAGCTAATCAGTAAAGCAAAGTTTTTGCTTTGTAGATCCAAATATTTTGGCATTATGTCATAAAGCACAGAGCAGTAGCCGCTTAGATAAGTAATAATGGCTAAGATGCATTGACCATGGCCAACACGTACACTGAGAAAATAGCTTACTGTAATAAATATTGTTGAATGAGCATAAGAATAAGCCGCAGGAGTTGTTTGTTTTAAATTGAGCAAATTTTCCGTCCAACTGTGAGTTGACTTCATTAATCATTTATAAATATTCATGCAGCCGGTCGACTGACCACGCCTTATTTCTCTAAGCCAACACACGGTTTCTGGTTAATGTGCTTGTTTTCGAAATACCCTGGACTTGGTTTTTCTAAGGAGACTCCTATGTGCCCAGAAAATATTCTTGTTGAGTGTTATTAAACCAAGTATCTCAGAAATAAATACAATCTGAATTTTAGAAAATCGCTATAAAAAAGATATACAAATTTTCTTGTTTGTAGAATTATAAGAAAATCGACGTTTCCGAAAATGCTTATTAACATTTTGAAAATAGTTTTTGTTATTAACAAATGCAAGTCTAAAACAACCAGTCACACAAGTTAATTTATATGAATATAAAAACTGTTTAAAATATGTAAAAAACTTATTAAGTAAGTAAAATTCTTGGCGACTTTTTCTGAGTGTAGCTGACTCGACGAACTGACTTCAATACAGATTTTTACACTATTTTAACACACAACTCCACAAAAAAAAATCTCGGAAAATTGTTTAAAATTTATAAGTGATTTTCTTCAGCAAGGGTATGTTTTTAGCTATCATTGCTTTCTTTCTTTCAGTTTAGTTTATCTTTTTTGCTTCCTGGCTTCTTTTGCACACATTTCTCATTATTATTTTCAGCAGCAGCTTTTCGTCATTTTTGCCGCTGGTCTGTTTTCGCTGCTGCTTTTTCTCTGCTCGTTTTTCTATTTCCGTGAAATGAATAACTCAAGTTTGGTTTGGTTTTGCTTGCCCCATGTTGAATGTGCGTATGGGTAAATTATTATAATTAATGCATGGCAAACTGACAGTTATTGAGTTTAATAACCATATTTATCACATTCTTAATTTGCATTTTAATCAAAGTGCTGACAAAGAAAATACACCCGCCAAAAATTGACAAATTGATGACAGACTCAACTAGTTAGTCAGTCTCTCAACTGTTTTTTTTTTTGGCCAGATGTGTGGCTGGCGATAAGGGCCAGTTGGAACGCTAATCAAGCCAAATGCAAATTAGGTTAACTGTAGTTTAACGAGCGGCATCAGCTGAAAACTGAGAACTCTGCTTGAGGAGTTGTGATACCAATAAAAATTTGAGCTCGATGAGAGCTCAGCAAAAGAAAGGCAATAAACCAAAAAAGTTACATTCCCTTCTCCCCGACTAATAAAGTTGTGCACTTAAAGGCAACATTAAGTTGCAAGTTGTTAATGATCATAACGATGGGGGCACGCCTCAAAAAGAGTGTCGTCGCCGAGACGCGCGTTTGACGCAAGTTTTGTGGGTGGCACTCTATTTCCCAGTTTTCTCTTTTATTTTCTCCAGTCATGAAAAGTCTTTTTATGCTGACTTTATTTATTGCCCATTATTTGACAAAGTGCACAGTCAATAAATGCATTTGATAAATCGCAAAATTATGAAATGAACAAAAAAACGTCTTAATGACTTTTTGTTGCCTCATTTTATTTATTTTAATTTTTTATTTTGTGCACACTTTAAAGTGAAACTACACAGAAGAAAATTAACAACTCTTAATTCACAAGTCAATAAAGTCTAAATCTGTGATTTTTGTTTGTTTTTCACAATTGACAAATAACTTCAAACAGATTTAAGCCCACGTTTTGTTAATTATATCCATTTGTTAATTATATCAGTAGACCGTTGTGCCAAACACATGCTGTAATTATACTCAAATTAACGCGCTGCCTTTTACAAAGCCCGCAAACCGGCTAAATCGTATTAAAAAATTCGCAATTGATCAGCAGTGAGAAAAAAAAAATTCAGAATGTTATAGACGAGAGCGCTCGACTTGGTGATACTCGGATCTAAAGTCATTTATAATCAGACTCGTTTTACAAATGAATTTATTTATTTATTATTTTTTTCATTGTTTAGTCAAAATTTAATAATACAAAAAAAATAATTTATTTGATTTTTAGGTTTACTTTATTTTGTTTATTTATATTTACGCATGATATAAATCGACACTAAATAAATAAATAACTTATGTATGATTGTTGCAAGTATATAAGTATGTATTTATTTATACATACATACAGAAAATAATTCCGCTTCCTGTTGTGTAATTTCGTATATATAAAATACGATTATATTTCGAGTTTCTCAACCGATAAATATTATGCCAATAAATATACGTTTTCGAGCAGAAAAATAAATCTGAAAAGCATAATAATACAAATTAATAATCCTGTAAAATCGGCCAAATCTTACAAATAGACACAGAAATATTAGATATATATGCTTTTTGAGTTCGGAACAGTTTCCGCCCATTATATACTCTACCACAACTTCATTGCACCGCTTGCCCCTGCCCCTCCTCAATGTGTTTTGGGCAATAAAAAGATAAAACTAAACGTGACCCAAACTGGCGGCTGTCAATAGCCGTCATTAGATGCCAACGGATTGTTGTTGTCGTTGTTGTTGTTTTTGTTTATTTATTGTTGTTGGCTGACAAATTCAATGGCCAAAAGCGTTGGGAAACTTTGTTGAGAATGTGACGGAAAAAATTGTCGAACAAGCAGCGAGAAAACGAGGCTGATTTTAATCAGAGTCGATGATTTTTTTCTTTTTTTTTTTTGGACTTTTGACAAATATTTTTTTTTTTTGCAACAAAAAATTGCGGTTAGAATGGATGGGGGGAGGGGACAAGAGACTGAGATGAATCAGAAGGCGGTCAACGGAAACGCAGCTGTGAATTGAAATAATATCATTTGGTTCGTTTTTCTTATTTATTTTGATTTTTGCACAGGCTGTGAAAAATTGTCATAGATTTCCAGAGAAAAGAAAATTTAAAATAAAAACAAAACTAATATTGTTTTTTCTGTTGTTATTGTTATTGCCTCAGCTGTGTTCGAGTGCTTTTTCCGAGCTGCTTCTCTTGCCAATTCTTGTCAACTTAACTTGACTGCCACACAAGCAAGCCAATCAATTTATGGCTCTTGTCTTTTGGACCTTTCAAATGCCAATTATCAATGTTTTAGCTCTCAATTGTAATTATACGCAAGTCAATCAAACTAATAGATCAGCTATAATATTAATATGGACTGACACTTGATTGAATATGCATTGATATCAATTAAAAATATGTTCAATTTAATTAAAGCGCAACTCAGCGCATTGATTTAAAATTTAGCATAAATATTATTTACTTAAAAGTTGCAGCTGTAATTAATAAATAAAATACAAATTTACTGATACTCTTTCCTTTTTTATTGTTACTTTTTGATTGAGTTCAGCCAACAGACACATTAGATAACAAAAACTAGAAAGAGATTTAGATCATTAGCATATATAACTTATATATAATGTCATTTTTCTCAACGTGAGACTAAAAAAAAATGTATAAATTATTCAGATTAATCTGTCTCTGCCTATCGCTCAGCTTATCTTTTGTGAAATTTCTGAGTAATGAATGATTATTAATAATTAAACGTTATTTAGAAATATCTCAGAACCTGATTAACTTGACTAAAAGATACTCTGCACACATCTTTTAAATAAGATAATAAATAATCTATCAGAATATATTTTAAGCCTTAGAAAAATGCTTAATATGTACAATTGTTTTGATGTTTTTAATTCAAAGAATTTCTAAGATTATTCATCCAAAAATCGACTACACTTTTTATGATAATCAAGCATATATATACCTCCTCATAGATACTTAAACTAGGTTGATTGATGATTTTGCACAACTTTATTAAAACCTTTTATACATTTTCTAGAAATTAATATTTACTAATTACTAATAAACAATAAATGATTACTAATAATTAAACGTTATTTGGAAATAACTTGCCATTTTTTTTTAATGATAATAAATTAAATAAGATAATAAATAATATATCAGAATATATTTTAAACCAACGGAAAGGCTATAAATTTATAATTGTGTTGAAGTTTCTAACTCTAAGAATTTCTAAGATAGATTTATTTACTCAGAAGTCGAATCGGCTTTCGATGATGGTCAAGAATATATATATCTTATAGTCTCATAGATACTTCCTCCATTCTTAACGATGTTTCTGCACAATTTTCTTATTAGCTTTTATTAATTTTATAGAAAGTAATATTTACTAACTATTAATAAACAGTTGAACTTTATTTAACTTAATAAATTGTAAATTAAGTTCTTTAAAGAAAATTACTTCTTATATTTATATAGTGTATCTCAGTGTGACAGTCTCGCTGCACACCCTTCCTCCCTCTCCACCCGCTGCCTGCCTGCCTTTCTCTCGTTGTTTTCTGCAACATTCTGAAATTTATTTATAAGCATTGCCAAACTGGTTTTATTTTTATTTCATTTTTTGCTGTCTTTGAGTCAAGCCCGACGACAACAATAACAACAGCAATTCCAATAAACAATGCGCTGTTTAAGCCAAGAGCGAGGCTGAAAGAGAGAGGGAGAGAGTAAGAGAGTGGGGGGCTAGGGTGTTGTTGAGGGGGGAAATTGTGTGTGTTGGTTTCTATATGAGTAGCTGCAGGCTGCAATTTGCCTTTGCTTGAATGTTGGCGTCTGATTTCATCTTTTGATAATTGCACGCAATTTTCACGCGGCGCCCACACACAACAAAACACAACACACAACACACACTCAGCCACACTCATAGACAAAAACTGGTGGCACTTAAAATTACAATTGAGTTCGAGAGCTGACTTTATATGGCGGTCTTTGAGTGCATTTTATTTTGTGTGTGGGTTTTCAAATTGAACAAACAAACAGCTACTCAACTGAGTTGGCCACTTCTTTTATTTGTTATTATTTTGTTTAGTTTTTAAAGTGAAGAAAGTTGAGATTTTTAATAACATTGATTTGCTGTTGTAAGAGCTGTTTTGTATTTGTATGCATTTTTCATGTCAAAGGTATGCGGATGGCAGCATTTCCTTCTCCATTTCCCATGCGTTTGCCCATTTCCCAGCAAGGCAGACAAACAACAGAAGCAACAACAGCAACAAAAGCAACAAAAACAACCCACTTCTCTAGCCTTTTATTGCTTTGTTCTCTGTCTCCGTTGTGTGTGTGTGCTGTGTGTGTATTGTGTGTGTGTTGTGTCTGTTTGTTGCTGCCCTTTTTTGGTCTGCGCTGGGCTGCATTCGCTTGGCTTGGCTTGTCTTGTCTTGGGCTGGCCTGGCCAAGTTGGGGCTTGGCCAAGTCCATGCCTGGCTACAGGGCTAGTTTGCTGCTCTAATAATTGCATAGATACGTTTTTACCTTACCAAAACTACACTCGCAGAAAACAGGCTAAACAACAGCTGCAATTTATGCCTGATTTTTGCGAAATTAATTTATTATTTTTTCTTGTTTGTAGTGGCTCTTTTGTCGCAGTGTATTCAGCCCTCTGTGCTGTTGGCCTGCCAGCCAGCTCAAGTCAAATTAGCTCAATCACTCAACTTGGTAGCTTCATTTGCAATCGAGCACATTTCGTGCCAGCCAAAATGACACAGATCTTATAAATCCGAGTTAACTTGGCCAAAGGTGCAGCCACACACGAAAGTCAGCAACTATTTCTCAAGAGTTGACGCAAAAAAAAATAAAAATATAAATAAAAAAGAAAAGATGCTAAAATACTTGAAACAATAAAGTTTTTTTTGGCTAAGCCAAAGCAGCTTCTTGGCCAAAAGTTGCTCGGCTTTTATTTCATAGCCAAAGTTATACGACAGAGAAAGTTTATCAGGCCATCAAAAGCATAGTTGCCAAAAATGTAGTCGCATATTAAAAAAAAAGAAAAAAGGTATATGAAGAAGCTGGCTAAAAGCCAGAGATGTTCTTGACCAACTTGGGGCTTATGCGGGCCTGCTGGCGATTAGAGGGCAGAGGGGTTGCCGAAGGAGGGCAGCCAATTGTTGCTAAAGTGCTGTTGAAAGTAAAAGTTGCCGTTGAAAGGGTACTTTTCAGCTGCACTTCAGATTCAGCTGCAGGCAGACAATATTATTATAAACACATTTTCCAGCTGGTATTGGCCAGAAAACCGGTTCGATACGCCTTTTAGGTACTCCGTTGCATCCGATATGGCCAAAACCTGACCTGACAGACAGCCAGCCAGCAGGCTGCTGCAGTCGAGTAAAAGTAAAGTAAATTTCATTTATGCATGCAAGCAAAAGTAAAAACCACACACAACTACACACACACACACACCACACAGCTGGGCAAACCAATCAAAATGCGTCAACAACTGTAGACCAAAATATATTGCCAAACAACGGCAACTGCAACACAAACTGAAACTGCAACTGCAACTACAACTGTGGCAGTAACAGTAACTAACAAAAAAAAAAAAAAAACTTGCAGCAACTGTTTTCACATTCGTCACACGTAGACAATTCTTCTGTAAACATTATTTCCTTATTTTTAAGTAAAAATTTCAAGCTTAAATTTAAAATCTACACTCGGTAAACAAAGAATGTGTTCTGGAAAATTGGAAGTAGAGAAACTTAACTTATAGTTTTTATAACATTTTAAATTTTTCGTATAAATTTAAGTTATTATGATAAATCTTTGCATATATTTGCCTCTTTGCTGGTTTGTGTCAGATAAATCGGATTAACAATATCATTAGCATATAGCATAGGAATAATCAGTTGAAAGATGACTTCATGTTTTATGTTTTGCTTACCATTGTTAAAAACAAAATTACCTAATAGAAAAATTATAATAATGACTTTTTACATATAGACACAAAAAATCATTGAGATCAAATTTCTGTCATACAGCTACCATAGGAAGAAAATAAATATTTTTATCAAGAAGCTATTCCAACCGAATTCATCAGTTAAGCGTGTTATTAGGTTCCATTTAGACAAAAATCTTTTCATATCGGACAAGGATTTTAAATACCTCAAATTGGAACAATCTGTTGGTTTTTTTTTAAATATATATATATATATATATATATATAATATGTCGGCAATTTAACTACGCTCTACATGGCTATCTTTGGCATGTCTAAGATAACATTTCTTTCCAGTTCTTATTTTAAATTAAATGATTGTCCTAAGATTAGTTTGTTCTATTTACTAAGAAGCTGGCTTCAATAAAAATTATTCCATAACTTACGTAATATTTTTTTTTATAAAGTAAAATTGTAATAATGTGGACAAAATAAATATTTATATTTGATAAGAAGGTTTTCTTATAATTCCGATATTGAAAATTGTTAGTGTGATTTGGAATAAGTTTCATATTTGGAAACAGTTACTTATTTAAAAGAAGTTTCACTCAATATACAAACAAATAAAAACTCTCTTAATTTTAAAACTTGAAATAAAATACTTAGTTTTAACTTTAACTATTTAAGCTTTCCAAAAAAGCATATTGTGTTGAGATTATCATGTTTAAAGAACTGATTTGGTTTACTCTTAATGAACTTAGGTGCATTCTATGATTTGAATGACACAAAAACACATAGCACACAAACACACACATAGCACACACACACGCACATAGCACACATGCCACACACACATGCCACACACACATGGCACACACTCACTTCGATTGGAATCCGTTTGACTTTTGGAAAGGGGGGAAAGGAGAGAGGAGCTCATCTCTGCTTGCAATATGTGCATCAAAGGGACTTTTATTGGTTTCCACTCATATTTTCGATTTTAGCCTCAGCATTTCGCTTTTATTCAGAAACAGAAATTGAGACACAAACAGAAAGGAATTTCCCTTCTTTTTGTTTTGTCTCCAGATTATAGGTGTGCGAAAAATTGCACAACGCACTGTATGCAATGATTTTGAGTTAGTTCTTTAAATCTTGAAGCATTCATTATTTCGACTTATCCTTCAACATATATTGAAAACACAAATACATATCAATAATGGTAATCAAATATCCAAAGGAATTTAATTCAGTTTAAATAACCAACAGAACTAAAATCAATGCATTCGACTTATTTTACTTTGCTTATATTTTGCAAAACAATTTTATTTTATCAAAGAAAATCAGCTTATCGGATTTTATTACTTTTGGTTATTTATTGAAAAGTAATTTGATAGTTTCTGCTTCTAACATTTTATCATAAAGACAAATCACATCCAATTCGATTTCATTTCATTTTCAAGAATAATTCTTCAGTTAGACTTTCAAATTATATTGCTAGAGCTACATATTTATATTTACTTTTAATAACCGATTACATCTTGATAGCTTTTGTGTTTATACCCAATTATGAAGCCAGAGTCAGCAAACTTTGCATATTGATTCAGTCAATATTCTAATCTTTGCTTTAATTGAAATTACTCTGGTTTGTTCCCGTTCTTTGTTTAAATTTCAAATTTAAATATATGTTTCCATTTGTGTCCAATTGGTTGTCATCATTTATGTTGCTGGTTATCTGATGGCTAACCGCTTGTTAAGAGCCGCCCTGTCATCATCATCATCATCATCATCATCATCATCATAATCATAGCCAACATCCTCTGGCTAAATTTTCTTGTTGTGGCTTAAAGAGCAGGTCTGGTTTAAAGCAGTCTGTCGGCTGTTGGCCAGGACCATTTGTCAGTGTCCAAGCGATAGTTTTGAAGATCCACAAGATACACAGTAGCTGAAGCAGCTGTGGCTGCAACTGTGGCAGCAACTGAGGCTGCAACTGCGGCTTGTTGTCGGTTGCTGATGATAAGCATTCCATTTTCAAACTGTCCGCAGCACAATTAATGCACTTTTTCCTCTTCTTTTTTCTCTCCATCGTTGCCTTATTTTGTATTTGTGTAATTTGTAATTACGCATTTCGTTTTCAAAATTGTGCGCAATTTTCCCAAAGTGTCAACGCACGTCAAACAGAAATGTTTTCAGAAAATGTTAATTTGTAGTTGCTGCAACTGCTGCTGTTGCATGCTGCCAGTTGTATGCTGAATGCGACATTCACTTTTTGTTTACGTTTGTTGAACACCGCCGCAGCTGCAACTATTTTGAATACCCTTTACAAAGTTTATAAATTGATTTACAGAGTTTTATAAAATTGTGCAAAAGTGCTGAAAAAAAGGTAAAAAAAAAAAAAAAACAGAAAACATAATGTGTTTTTCTACTTTCCCTGTATTTTACAGGGTATATTAAAAAATATATAAATATTATTAATAATAATAATAAATAATTTTTAGCCTGCGGAGAAACTCTAAATTAGCCAAAGAAAACACATTTCCTCATTGACCAAAGCAAAGAGTTGTTAAATAGTAGAAGTTTACTATAAAAGCAGGGTATCTTTTAGTCGTTTACTCTTAGTTATTATTTACATTGTTGTTTGTCTCTGGTGTATTTGATGCGCCTGAAATTACATGATACTCATTATTGAACATGTTGTTAAACATTTTACTTGTGGCAGCAGACAGAAGGAAAGTTGTTGTGGTTTTTGTCTGTTTGTCTGTTTGTCTGCATGAGACAGCAAAAAAGAAACAAACAAATTTGAACTGTGTGAAACCCTAGTTGATTTCATTAATTGCTGTAATATCAAACTGCTTACCACTTACAGCACGCAGCTTAGCCTTAACCAATTAGCCAAGTCATCGTCAATAAGTTTCATTATTGGCTCAACTGTGAAAAATTGTTGCTCTATAATAATTCATTATAATTTCTTTTTGACTTGCCTTGACTCTGACACGAGTCCAACAAATTATGTTTCAATTAGTTCAGGTGTATATTTTTTTTTATATATTTTTTTATATCTATTTTTATGTGTATTACATAAATTGTGTGTTTGTTTTCAAGAAATTGAAACTTTTTGTGTTAGAAACTATAAATTATAAATATTTCTTCAATATGCAAGAATATTGATATTTTTCAGATACGGCGAAAATATAAAATACATATTTTTAAAAGATAAATTAAATAAATATTTGCAGCTTTTATTTTATTACATTTATTTGAAAGCTGCTATGTGTTTTTCTAAAAACCGAAATACAATCTTTTTACACACAAAATAAAGTTATAAATAATATTTTGCACTTGCTCAACATTCAAATGTTGCCATTCTTATGGATTAGATGTGAACAGCATGGTAAATATTATATTTCATTTATAATCTGCCCTCAAGCAAAAGCCAATATTCCATTTTGAACTGCAATTGAATTTCTAATATTTTTTTTATTCTCTGCATAAGTTTCACAGTGTTTGTATATTGATTTCAAAGTGCAAAGTTCAAGTTGTTAAAAAAAAAAAAAAAATCGATGAGGCAATGGAAAATAGTTGAGCAAAATGGAAAAACTTTTTAGTTTTTAAAGTGACGGCGACAAAAAGTGAAAAGGTCGAATTGTTCTAATAATTTCAATAAATATTTGCTCAGGCAGCTAAAAATTGCGATATACTTGCAACATGTTGCAAGCAGCTTATGTAAAATGAAAAAAGTATGCTTATCCTGTGCATGAATTTTAATTAATTTGCACTTATAAATAATGTGGCCAACTGAGGAGGGCTAAGGAGAAGCTAAGCCGGCAAAGCCAGGCTAAATTGAGTTATATAATTAGCTGTTGACCCAGAATCAGAGCCAAGAAAGCAGCTGGCAGCAGACAGAAGCAAACGCATCTACATTATATGATTATTTATATATATATATATATGTATTTGTATATATGTATTTGTATATGTGTGTTTCTATTTGTTAGCCTGATATCAAAGCGCTTACACACTTAATCGAATTTAGCAAGAGTTTCATTCGGTTTCCATTAGCCCGTTGGTAATGGATGATTTTCCAATTACCGGCCTGCCACTTTTTGCGAGAGGCCCTCAGACCCGGCTCACAGCGCGTATGCGTAATGTTATCGCAAACCAAACGCACATTCGTCATACGCAGCGTTGTGCCAAGCTAAGTGGGTGTGTTTGTTTCAGCAAGTGTGTGTGCGAGTGTGTGTGCTTGTGTGTGCAAAAATGCAAATTGACGATGATTGCCTGGGATTTTCTTGTGGTTTTGACAAATTGCCCGCTTTCTCTGTTTTGCCATTGTTGGAGATGCTGCGGCTAAACAGACAGTTTTGGCATTTCAAATGTATACATTTTCAAGTGTATATGTGTGTGTGTGTGTGTGTGTGATGGATGTGTGTGATGGGTGTATGTGCGATCCGTTTGTTTCTCTGTGGGCGGTTACACAGTTATTTTGCGCAAGCCGCATCAATTCTTTTAATATCGCTGCAAGTTTCAAAACACGCTAAAAAAAAAACCGTTTGCAGTTGCTGCCACATTGGGGCACATATGAATCCGCTTGCACGTGTTCACTGTGTAGCATGTGGCATCCAACAGAGCGTGTTACGTTGTCAAAAGATGAGCAACGAACTACAACATTTTGGTGCACACAAAAATTGGAAGACCTCCAAACTCGATTTGTATGGCTCAAATGTGATTTCAGTTTGTGACAGTTATACTTTTTTCTCAACTGTATTAATAATATTTATTTTAGTTGCTACATTCATTTATTACTATTCTTATGTGGCATGCAACTTATCTGCTCTTCAAACCTTGCCTCTTTGCTGCTCTTCTTTACTTATTTATGTGTCCACTGACTCAGTTCTAAAATGCTTTAAAAATTCTGCGTAATTTAAACAAATTTTGTTAGTTTTCATATTTATAAACCCTCAGCTTAATTAGTAGATTGTTTTAACAGCTGTTTCTGCATGTGCTTCAACTATTAATTTCAATTTGAATTTTTTGCAAAATGCAAAAATACAACAAATTAATTATTATAAAAGCCGCAAGCTGTATAAATTATTTGTTAGCAGCTTTCAATGTGCAAATTAAATTGCATGAAATATGCCAACTATTAACTGGCACAGTTCCTGGAGGGGAGGGATGGGGGGTGTGTGGTATAGGCCTTGCCGTTGGGTTGCACATAATTTTCCACTTAAATGAAACTTTTGATTGACACATGGCTAAAATAGAATTCAGCTATATTTTTTTATTGCCATCAGTCAGCAAAACTGGAGACATAAAAACCAAAATGGCAAAGGCTTCTCACTTGCTGTCTCCCTCCTTCTCTTTCTCCATCTCTCTCACTCCCTCTCTGTCTTTCTTTTTCGCTAGACACTTTTACTACATTCAGAAACCATCCACGTAGTTTACAACATATTGCATTTGCTGCCAAACTACACCGGAAGAAAAACAAGCGAACATTCAAAAATAAATTCTTGACACCAGCGCAAATCTTAAACAGAGAACAAATTTAAAGCAATTCATTTTAGATTTCTGCAATATTCTTGTTTTAATATTTATTATTTTTTATTCTTAGAATTAATTTTTTGAATTTATGCCGTGTTGAATTTTAAAGTAGTCTTTGGATTTCTCACGTAGAACTTTACAATTGAACAATGGATTTTTCATCTGTTTTTTTCACTTGATTACAAAAAGAAAAAAAAGAAAAATTGGATCAGTTTGCAACTAGTTCAGTTGGTGTGTAATTCAAGTGGATAATGTGTGTGTGGCTTGTCTATTTTGTTGTGCTTGTTATCCTGCTGATGCGCTCAGCTAGCAGCTTTGTTGAAGTCCTCAAGGAAGCGACCAAAGTGGAGCTTATTTACTCAATTAGGCTTAAGATTAATCCGATAAGTAAGTGTAAACTGACTTGTGCTTTAAGGGCAACTTACTTCCTCTATTTTAATGCGAGTTGGCGCAAATTGAGTGTGATGAGGAGAGATGAGGAGTAAAATGGGCCATTAAGATTTAGCCTTCCAATTGATATATAAAATACACAGAATTATTTTTAATCAGAAAAGAAAAGAAAAAATATTTAAGCAAAAATGTATAATTCTTTTATTTACTTTATAAAAATTAATAATTTTGTATGTTAAATTAACAAATTTTTTAAATAATTTATATGCTCATTCTTTTATTTAGATTTTTTACTCTTTTTACTTATATATAATTTAATGAAGGATTTTTTTTCTAGAAATAAATGATCTTATTGCTACTGTTTATAAATAAATTTCCTAATAAAAATTATATTTCTAGAATAAATAATAGGAAGCTTTTTTAAATTAAATAACTTTGTTTTCAAAGTGATTTTTTAAATGCAGTGTTTTTTTTATATCTTAGTGCTACTTTTAAGCAATACATTTTATTAATCAAAGAAAATATTTAAATATATATGTGATGAAGGCAAAATGAGCCATTAAGATTTAGACTTCCAAGTGATATATACAAATTTTAATATCATTGAGTTGGAAGCACCGTTTTTTTTTTGGGCTCTACGTACTAAACGAGCTGCCTCGACTAGAACACTCTAACTTGTTGTTTATGTTGACACACGGTGAATGAATTTTAATTAACTTAATACAATATACAGTTAATCATGGCTGGGTTGCCTAATCTGAATAATGTGCTTAACTGTGTTTGGCTTATACACTTTGGCAGTGGGTTAAAGTGAAAATCGACCTTATTATTGACCGCTAATTTCAATTTGTTTGTCGCTTTTCGTGGACAGCGTGAAATGCGTGAAAATGTTGGCGCAATTGCTCAAAGTAAACCGGGATATTAATTTTCTGGACATTACATAATTAAATGGCCAGTTGGGTTTCATGGTGGTTTTGTTGGCCAGTTGGACTGTTGGCCAGTTGGACAGTTTGCGTGTTCGCCGCCTTCAATTACTTAAAATTCTGAAGTGCAGCTGTAATTGAACATTGTCACGCTTAGCCAAGAGGAAGTGGCCAACAACGGGTATGGTAACTGTTAACGGCACTTGCTTATAGCCGGGCCAAAAACAAATAAAAAACAACAGCAACAAAATAAAATGGGTAAAAAATAACAAGCAAAACAAATGTGTTTTTGTATATGCTGAACATTTATGGTCGCGACACAGTGACTGCAATAAGTCAACAACCTTTTTGGCAACTCGCAAATTTACGCACGTATAACTCTGACCCCCTCCCCCCCCCCCCGCCCTCTCACCCATTTAAGGGGAGTGGGTGTCTGTGCATGAGTGATGAACAGTTGGTTGGTTTAATTTGTGGCAAGCAACACGCGGCAACTGCCCTCAAGTTGCAAAGTTACAAAAGTCTTAAGACAAAGTTTTTTTTTTTTGTGTTTTTATTTGGGATAATTTTATACACTTGCAGAAGATGTTGAAGTTTTTCTTGGTGAAGTATATTTGGTGTATATATATCCGTTAGGATATGATTTCTCTAAAGGGTTGCCAAGGGTAGATCAACTTATTATAAAGAAAGCATATTTTTAAATCAAAAGTTTTGGTATTAAAAAAAATAATCGTGTTCTTTACTGTTTTAGTGCAATGCCAGATTTATTCTAAAATAAGAACAACAAATATATGTCTACTTTACAAATTTTATTTTCATGTGTGTTAAACACAATTTTATTTACTTTTTTTTCTTATTTATTTAATAGTAATTTATAATTTAAGATATCAAATTCACAAATATTTTAAATAATTTATATGCTCATTCTTTCATTCAGCGGGTTTACTTTGTTTATTTATATAAAATTTAATAAGCGATTTTTTCGAAAAATAAATGTTTTTATTGTTACACTTTATAAATAAATTTTCTAAGAAAAAAAATATTTCTAAAATAATTAAGCAAGCTTTTCGAAAATAAAGATCTTTGTTTTCAAAGTGAATTTCTATTTCTAATTGCAATGTTTTTGATATCTTCTGCTATTTTATAGAAATACATATCGTAATAAAAGAAGATATTACTAAAATAATTAAGCAAGTTTTTTTTTTAAATAAAGCACTTTGTTTTCAAAGACTTTCTGTTTTTATGAATCTTTATTTAATCTTTCTGTCCCTTGCTGTAGGTAAAGGGTATCTTCTATTCGGCGTGCCAAACATTGATCATATTTTTTGTCACCATTTGAAGTCAGTCGAGCATTTAAAGTTGAGCACTCGGCCATGTCTTGTCGATTTTGGCACACGCCAAGCATTAGTTTTTAATTTTTGATGTGCTCGTCTGGAAAATGCGAGTGGGTCCAGTGTTCTGTTAAACAAAAAGGAAAAAATGTGAAAAATTTGGGTGACTCTCGACTAGGGCAGAAAATGTTATTTTATATCGATTTTTTGGTATGCATTCAGCTTTGGCTTTTGACTTCTGGCATTTGGCATCTATTTTGGCTAAGCCCTTTTAATGTTGCCATAACTTTTTGCTGTGCCAAAAAAGAAAAAAAAAAAAGAAATAGATATAAAGACATTCATATAACCCAAGTCACTTTACGTGACTTTCATCTCAATGACACTCGAATAGAAAAAAACGTCCTTTTTGCCTGTTGGCCATTTGATTTGCTGGGATTTCCATTTGAATATTAACACACACACACACACACGCAAGGATACCGTTAAATTGTTGCTTTGAGGCCTTCATTTAGATATTTAGTAGATACAACAAATTTTTTCCACTTTCGTTTTGGTATTTTGCTTTTCAATGAAAACTAACTTCAACTTAGTTTTGGCCCCCGGGAAAGTTTGACAACGAAACACTCCCTCACACACACACACACACACATGTGTGTGAATAATTATATATATTTTGTGTAAATAGAGTAAGTGTTGATATATTCAGCGGGTAGTTTAATTTTGTCTGTGTCAACAGTCGAGTCTGTTATATTTATGGCTATTTAATAAGTTACCATTAACAACACAACTCATTTTCAGAAGTCACACACAAAAGTCGTGTTGTAAGTTTTGGTTTGGTTGGTTTAGGTTTTTGTGGTTTTAACCACAAACATTCCAAGGGAATAACTTGAAATAAAGTATTTCTAAGCTAAATTTATTCAGTTGTCAGGCTTATTTCATCTGACATATATTTCAGTTTCGTTGCAATAAAACGATTTACAAATTATTGTCGGTATTTAAATCAATTTTGGAAAATATATTTTTATGCACTAATAATATCGATTCCTTTAACTTAGATTTTAAAACTGGCTCTCAAAAAAATATTAAAAAAATATAATTTATAAACAAATAAAATTGCTTCAACTGTTGCTTAAAAATATTTATATATGGTTTCTTAATATCAGATCCTCTATAACTCCAGGCAACTATAGGTTTTTCATTTAAATGTTAAATTTTGGGATACATTTCAAAACCAGTCTGAATTTCAATCGATAAAGTTGCGGTTCCGTTTCGGTTCCAACTTGACACCACGGTTCCTCAGGGAATATGAGTTCCAATTGCACTTTCTTTTTTGTTTATTTCGCTTTTAAAATATTCACAAACCCACATGACTTGCTTTAGTATGAGTGCGTGTGTGTGTGTGTGTGTGTGCCTGCTCCAGGTATTGATTTTGTTTCGCTTTGCATGTGGCTCATATAAAATATTAATAACAATAAAAAAAACACATATAGCAAGAAACATGTGTTTTTTCTACTGTAAATGCAGAAGCAGAATTGTTGGTTATGAAATATTATAACAGTAATTTCCATTTATGGCTTCCCCACCCCCCGCAGTGGGTGGGTTGGGCAACCTAGGTCAGTGACTGCCACAGTTTTTAATGTGCTTGCCCCAATTCTACTTACCCCGAGCACAAAATTTGAATTTCAATTCGAAGTCTTAGCTTTTTGGTGGCTGAACATTTTGTGATGAATTACCATTCACCCAAAAGAAAATAACCTTAAACCAGTTTTGATTGATAGTCTGTTGGCATTTGGCTTTAATTAGGAAAACTGTAGAAAATGTGGAAAATATACATTTTCTGCCAAATATCAATTTTCTGCCTAACCCAAAAAGCTGCCAACAATCCAGATGTCAACCTTAATTTGCAAGGCTTTTAAGATTAATGCAAAATGCTTGCTGCCTCAAAAGGCAAACGCAAACATATTTGCCAAAATTGTCAACTCTCGCACAAAAATTCAGATCAACAATCCGAATGGAAATGAGTACTAAGAAAAGTACATCAAACGAATTTGAAGGTTTGTTGATTTCAAATGCTACAAATGACGAACTCAAACAAAGAATTTATTCTGTATTTTATTTTATTTTTTTTGTTGAATTAAGTTTTTATTAAAGCTTTTTGGATGAGGCAACCAAAAAGTGTGTCTGTCAATCGATGAAATGCTGTTGCCATAAATTGGCTTCAACTGTAAACCAATGTTGGCCAATTAAAGCAACGAAATGACAATGACAACACTCCAAACAAGCGTCTATCTTAAATGTTAACAAGAAAAAGGGCGCGTTTTGTCAAGTTAGGCAAATAAATAAACAAACCGATGAAGGAATGGACGGATTGGGTGAATGAATGGATGGTTGGATGGAATGGAGAAACCGTTGAACTGACAAGCGAAAACAATGATGATGGTCAACAATCAAGGAAGCGCGACAATATCAACAACAACAACAACATCAACAACAACAACAACAGCATTTGTGGCTGAATGACAACCATGACAAGCAGTGCAATGTCGATTAACTGTTATTTAGCCGGTGCTTAAAATGGCTGCCATTTCCGCTGCGCGCGCCAACCAAATTGCCAACGAACTTACACTGAGAAAAATATAATTCAAATGACCTACAATCAAGTATTCGATTGTGTAAAGCTTAACTTATGTTATTTATTTATTTAATGGAATGTAATTTAATTTCGACATCATTCCATAATTTGTAAAGCTCAAAATGACATGGAATAATTTAGTATCTGCAATAATAAAATTTATAATTTTGCTGTTACAAATTTATTTAAAATAAACACAATATGATTATTATTTGGCTTTTGCTCTTCAAAAAATATATTTGATTTATGTTAAGAAATCACCAAGTAATAAACAGTTTATGCTTTGTAAATTTAAGTTTTTAAATTACACTAAATTTATAAAACATTCAATTGCATTTTATATTATTTATTTGGTATATTAGTAATATATAAAATTCACTCCAAATAAGTGAAAAATATCTCGACTAATTTTAAATAATAAAATACCTTAAATGTTAGACTAAAAAAATATTGCCTGGCATAAAAACAAAACACTTTAATCGGGCATAAAAACACACAATTTCCTTATACATTTTCTCAGTGTACTCATTGTTGTTGTTTTTATTGTTGCGGCAGTTTACCGTTGAGCGCACCGGAAAGTAAATGAAAGTACAAATTGACGATTTGTTTGATTTTGGTGCCAAAGGAAAAATCTACTGAGCAACAACAACAACAAAAACAACAACAAAGAGTTGAGGGTACGAGATTTGGACTCTTTTTAAAGGCTATAATTTAACGCACGAATGGTTTAGCTAAGCGCTGTGAAAACAGAAAACAGGCAAAGGCAGACAGACTGAAAGACAGACAGACAGACAGACAGACAGGCGGACAGACAGGCGGACAGACAGGAACACTTTGAGCCCAAAATAAATGGCAACCCTTAAAAAGGCCATTAACCCAAAGTTTCTGCTCGTCTTTTTTTCAATTTGCTTGGCTGACCTCTCGTCTAGGGAAGGAGGGGGGATGTCATCAGGCATGAGGCAGCAAACATTTATTAAGTAATAAATGCCGAGATTTTGTCGCTGCCTCTCAAGACAAACAATTTTTGGCCAAGTTTGCCGCTGTAAATAATTTAGAGCGTTGAGTTGGAGCATCTAAGACCTGTTTCGCTTCACATTATCAGCAGTGGCAGCAACAAATGGCAACAATTTTCTAGTTGTCATTTTGCAATCGCAATTGTGAGAAATGTGGCAGGCAGCAGGCAACAGAAGTTGGCAGGAGCCAGGCAGCTGGCAGCAGTTAACTGGCAGCGGCTTTTGTTGTTTGTTTTTATTTGGCAGCATGCCTCTACTGCTTGCCACATGGTCACAGCAAACAGTGTGGCAGCTGTCGCAACCTCTTTATCTTCTCGCTGTTTGTGTGTGTGCGTATGAGTGTGTGTGGTTGTTTTTATGTGTGTGTGTTTTTGCTCGCATAATTTTTATTGCGCACTTTTCTGCTGAAGCACGGCGCTTGTAAGGCAGTGCAAATGCTATCCGATGAAATTTGAACTTTTGCCAAACAATGGTGAATGCTGTAGTCGAGTGAGCTCGACTGCGATATACCCTCAAGACAGCTGTTAAATATTGTCTAATTTGCTTTTAAAATTTTTAGCTCACCCAAATGTGAGCAAGCGAAATTAAGTCGGAAAATATGTTCGACTTTAGCTTGTGTTTTTGTTAACTAAATTTGGGCAGTTTATCTTAAATTTATTACGATTTATTTTATACATCTGCCTTTATCGAAAACCGATAATTAATGATTTTAAATAAAATGCATCTGTATAAAATATAAGTGAATAAATATATTTAAAATTTTTTAGTTTTTAGTTCTTATTGTCTTTGAGATCGGCTTGTTCGAATTTGACTTTATATAGTCGACTTTTGATTCTGCTCAAGATTATAGATCACTAATGTGTTCCGAGACGCTTCCTTTAATTGTTAAAAATATATTTGCATAAAATCATCAAACACTGTTTACCCATTGTAAATTTGTTTAGGGTATAAACAAAACTGTTGAGAATCAAATTTTGTGCGTTTCAATTTTGCGATTCAAATTATGCCAAAAAATTTTGCGGTTTCCGATGCATTTTTGAACCTAAAATTGCGTTGCAATTGTTAACTATTTGGCCAGGGAGGCACACGTGGCGTATGCGCAACGCACATTACGCATACGTAGCGTAAATCTGAAATTGATGGAAATATCATCATTGCAAATTCAATAGAATTAATACAGCACTCAGCTGCTGGCCTCTGGCTGCATATTTTGTTTGATTTTGAATTTCGAATTTCAGCTAAAGTTTGCAATTAAAGTGTGTGGTTTTTACACAAATGGAAACTGAACTGAATTGAGTAACAATGAAACAATAAAATACTTCAGAATATTACACCTAACTTGACAGCAGCAAAATTATCATTTATAGTTATTGTAATACACAACAATATCAAAATAAAGCAGCCTGATTTTTGAAATATTCCTTATTTAATTTAGATAAAAAAATATCTTTCACATTTAATCATTTCAAGAAAGATTATTCAATAAAAATAAAAATTAAGATTCAATTAAATCACCAACTTTATTCATCGTTCATTGATATTTCAGCTTTTTATGTTGATAAATAGTTTGCAATTAAAAATAATACGTATTAATATTAATTAATTACAATAATAACTGCAAATTCTTAAAGTGAACGAAAAACATTTCAAGGTCAAACAAAAAATTAAGATACAAATAAAATAAATAATTTGGCTTATTATAATGCTGAGCATTAATAATTCATTATTAGCTTTTAGTGGCGCTGAGCTTGCTGGCTTTTGTCACACACACACACACAACAAACACACACACACACACTCAAGCTTATTATCAGCAAAATACACACACAGCTGGACAAATGGCGCGTTGTGGGACATAAGCCAGGCCAAAAGTAGTTTGAGGAGAGCATAAAGTAAAAGCCACAGAGGAACATTAATTTACACAAGAAATGGACAAAATGGACAAAATGAACAAAAACGGACAACGACAAAATTGATGTGAAATTTTCCATATGCGAACCGCTCCCATGAGGCAGCTACCACAAAATAATGGTGTCGTGTGTGTGTGTGTGTGGTCTGAGGTTGGTTGCCCGTAATTATGCAAATGTTCTCGGGCAACCCTCGTCAGCCCGGCTTTTGCCCGCTTATCGTTGTCAAATCGAAGTTTGATTGTGGGCAAGCGCAAATGTTTATTTAGGCTTTTATTCTTGTTCTCATCAAAATGTATATTTAATTTGATTAAATTGGCCTTTTTTATATATTTCTTTTATTTGGCAGTAAAAGTTGCATTTGAGTGCAAATCAGTTAAAACATGCAAAAGTGCTTGCGTGCAAACACAATTAATTTAAATTAATCGTATTTTAAAGTATGCTAACAAAATGCTTCACATACCTTTCCGGCATGCAGCAAATCGCACATGCACAGTGAGAAAAAATCAAGCGAAAAAGCTGATATGCTGAAAAAAAAAAGTAAATTGCCTGCTTGCAAAAATTGGAATCTTGTAAAATTGTTTCTAATATTTAAAATAAAATTATGCAATGATAAACTATCAAAATAACGTAAGCAAGATTTATCAGTGCCTCAAAATATGGCCAAATCCAAAGCGAGACAAATTGTTTCCTTTTTAGCCAAAAGCCACGAACAGAGCCAATTACAAATACCTCTAAACTAAAGTTTGTATTCCGAAACGGAATCACAAAACCCAATGAAAGCAAGGAAACCATAAAACAAAAATACAATTTTAATTCATAAAATAAAATGAGGCACATTGTCCTTGCCACAGCTTCCGCACACACAAAATATGGTCATTCTAACACAATTCATATTTAGCATGGTAATTATTTAGCGCTACTCTGTGCTGTGCACAACACAACATACTTGAAAACCACCCAACCGCCCAACCATCAACTCAACCACCCACACAAACCACCAACCCACCGGAAGCATCATTAAAATCATAAATCTAAGGGGCAAGCAGCTGGCAGCTGCAGCTAAAATACTCGCACTTCAGATTTGAATTATGGTTATTCTTCTTCCACAGTCATTTATTTTCTCAACTCAACTGCTGACAGAGCTGTGTGTGTGTGTGTGTGTGTGTGTGGCGCACAAGTCATAAGTAGGAAATGAAAATTTAAATCTTTATTCAATGAGGAAAGCGGAAAATACCATTAAATAAACATGCAAATATTTGTGTCTATAAAATAGAGAAAGTGCCAAATGGAAAACAAACTAAAAACTTTAATGCAAATGTTTTTAATTTGGTTTTTTTGGGCAAAAACTAAGGAGAATAATAAATTGACACAACTTTAAACTGATTGCTGAATGGAGTAGTAAATTATAAGTCAGTATGACCTCATAAAAGTTAATTAAAATTTTTAACACTAATTTAAAAAGTTATTTGCTTTAGTTAATATACCAAATATAGTCACTGAAAAAGATTTCAATTTTCGTTTCATATGATTTGGTGAGCAGACAAATCCAGACTTCAAATGGGTTTTGTATAAAATATATTTAAGCCTGGATTTAAACCAATTTTTTAAATGTCAAAAAGCAGTTTATTAACTTGTCAAATCAAGACTTTAATTTGGTTTCAAACAGAAAAGATTTGAGCCAGGAGTTAGACATATTTTTTTTTTATACTGACAAGCTGTTCTTTTACTAAAATTGAACATTAAACAAAACATAATCAATTTAATAAATATAATAATTTGGCATAAGAGAAATATATATTTTTATTATGTCACGAAAAAAAGGATTACTTATTGCTTCGATTTACAAACGAAAGCAACAATTAAATTCTCAGCAATTGCAGTCTTCTAATCCTCAACAAAAGTGGAGAATAATAAATGATAAGGATTCAGGCAAATGCTTTAGGATTTTTTTGGCCTGCAGAGAAGCAACAAAAAATGTGCTACAAAGCAAATTTTTTGTCTGCAATTTTCACAAAAGCCGTTGGCCAAGGTCAATTTAAATGCCGCTGGGTGTTCTGGCCAGATATTTGCCAGGTAAAATATGCGTTTGCTTTTGGTATTTGCTGCAGTTGTTGCATTCTTAAGTCAAGCTACTTAGCTGAGATTCCATGAGCCGGAAGAGCTTATTTTCGTTTTCCTGTATTGTCTTCTTAATAAGTTATGTGATACGGTCCCACAGCTCAGATATTCCCAACTGAGTACTGATTAAAGTCCATAGGCACACTGCACATCAATAATAAAGGAACCCGGAGAATATGTGTCCTGGCCGCAGGGTATGTTAAAGCTGATTACAATTGGAATCCGCATGGTGAACATGGAGTAGCAGATGAATCGAATGTTGGTTTATTTCGCTTTTTATGAGTTGTGGTTGTGGCAGCAGGTGTTCAATTGGTTGAAAAGTCGCACAGTTTGGGCCACGCTGATTAGCATCTGCTTAATTAGTTTTGGTTTATTTGCATGGCCCAAAAGCAGGCGAACAATCAAAAACATGCGTTGAGCTATTTATTCAGGCCTGACTTACACTCAAAAAAAAAAATGGCACCCTTAAAGAACACGCATAGTGAGTCATGCTTACACTGAAAAATTGGCGGCCAAATAATGTAAGAAAATATAAAAAAGAAATGTTAAAAATATTATTTTTGAATTTTATAAAAAAAAATAATATGTAGAAAAAATTTTACTTTAAATTTGCCTTACTACAGATTAACAAAGCATTTTTTTAAATTAATATATTAAATAATTAAAAATGCATTACATATAAATGAAATACTTTTCTGATAATAGTGCCAAATTAAAAAAAAATTTGTATACACTTAAAATAAAAGCAATACAAATGTATTCATTTAAATTAAAATAAAGTTAGAAAAGACAACATTTTTACTCGAATTTAAGCTTGCCAATTCTTCTTAATATAAATAAATTTTACTACAATTTACTCGATATTTCTCTGAGTGTAATAGCACCCACATTAAAAAATTTTACAAATTAAACCACGAACCCTGCTGGCTGTCAACTTATTCTGACCTTGCCTAGTGGAAATTTATTGCTGTGTAGTTTAGCACTTTTATTTAGCTGGCCATTGGCCAATGTGGCCAATGTGGCTGCGGGTTGGCCATATTCGTAGCTTAATGGCTTATTATGATTATGAATTCATTTCAACAGAAGCAGCAGCAGCAGCAGCGGCAATTACAACAATATTTAACTACTCGCACGAGAAGTTTTTCCTACACGTGAACATGCCCCATCAACCAGCTGTGGCATACAACCTCGTCTTCGTTTTCGTCTTCTCGCCTCATCTTCATTTTAGACATCTGCTCTCGCTTTAACCAGGCCCAATAAAACATGGCAACACAACCGAGAGCAGCAGGAGGCGCATGGAGGCGCCCCGGTTAACTGCATGTGGTGCCTGTTGAGCCGTAGGAGTGTGTGTGGTTATACCCTGTACACATAATCAGATAGTAGGGTATTATTATAACTTATGATAATAATAATTATGCTTGAGGAAGAAAATTCACAGATGAAAGGGGAATAATTGAAAATGTGTTTAGAATGTTTCAGTGCATTTCTCAATGCTTTAAAATATATATTTGAAATTTTATCAAACAATGTTTCCAATACGATTTTAGTTATATATTAACCAAGTCAACTGGTAGCAATTTTTTATAAGCAACATCTGAACATGTTTGCAATCTTTAAATGCTGATAAGGAAATTTTACATAAAAAAAATTATTAAAAATCTTGAGTGTATTTGCTTAAAATTTATAAAAAATAATTAAAACTGCTGAGGTCATATATAGAAATAATTCCAGAATGCTTTTTAAGTGACGTAAGCCTTGGGTAACGAATGCTAACAGTAAAATATTAATTCCTTAAAAACCTCTATTAGATCCGGTAAAAATTTCCCCTTTCCAAAATTAATTATAAAATTTTTAATACGATTTTTGGTTGCATTTTTTGACGTTTGGCATTTATTGGCCTTGTGGAAATATGTGATGATTATTATTAAAATCGGAATTCATTGGAATATAGGGAATGTTCTCGTAACCAGCAATCCCTAGTGCAATTTTAAAAGTCATTCGGAATTCACCCGTTCCCAGGTCCAACTCGGTACCAGGTAGTCCAATTAAAGGGCATCTCTCAGTCAGTCTTCTCATTCTTTCTCTTTCGCATAGAGCACTTGTGTTACTTGGCTTATATATGTTTGTGGTTAGAGCAGGTGAGAGCTCTGTGGCTGCCCCTAGAAGCATGCAACATGCTCTTAGCGTACACACAATCAAAAGCCACGACTACCTACCGGCAAGGGGTGACTGTGTGTGTCTGGGTGTGCGTGTGTGTGTGTAGATTGTGTGTGTTTGTGTGTGTGGAACTTGTTCGGCTGACGGTTGTGTTGATTTTGTGAAGCTCATAAAATCCACGCGCTCGAATGCAGATAAAAAATATAATTAAAAAGTGTTGTTGTTGTTTCTGCTGTTGTTGCTGCGTATGTTGCTGTCGTGTGTTGCTCCCGTGAAGTGCTGCTGCTGTTGTTGTTGTTGTTGTTATTGTGTGTGTGGTATGTTGGTGCATAATTTGCACAGCGGCTACAGCTGAAAATCCTGTTTGACTTTTTATGTCCGCTGCGTGACTGTATCACGAAAACAAGCCTTAACAGTCTGCGACATGTGTGTGTGGTGTGCGTGGTGTGTGCGGTGTGTGGGTGTGCGTGTGTGGGTGTGCGTATGTGGGTGTGCGTGTGTGCGTATGTTTTATGACTGCTCATAAAGTAAATACAATTTTTGGTTTGGTTTTGCATGTTAAAAGCTCATCGCATATAGCCTTGCTCTAGAACTTCCTAGCTTTTTTTGCTCCATCAATTGGCACGTGCTGTTGGTGGCACTTAAGCGTTGGATTAATCCGGCAGCAAGAACATCAAATTAACAGTTAGTGTGTGGCAGCAATTCCTAATATATATTGCAGCTTTCTTAAGCAGAAAATCGCATTAATTAAGATAGTTTGACAGCTAGAATAAGACTATCCTCAAAGCCTTTTTTTTTAATAGCTGCTGAGGATAAAAACAATCAAAATAATTGCTTATCAAAGTTTATCTAGCTGAAAATTAAAAAAGGCCAGACATTTTAGCTTGTTTGTTTTGGGTTGCTGGTTTACTGCTGGTTTACTGCAATTTTGAAAAATAATCAATATAATAAAATAATAACTCGAAAACTAAAATGTTTATAAAAATACATTCTTGAAAAGTCTTTTTTTGTTAGAGCTGCTCAAAAGTGATACCAAAAATATTGCAAAATATTTTTATAATAAAGAAGAGGAGTTTAATAATTTTTTCTTATTATTTATTTATTATCAAAAGTCTGATAATCTCAACAAGCAATATTAGCTTCAGCAATCTATGAGTTATTAATAAAGCTTAAAACTTTTCATTTTCTCCCTATTTATTAAATACTTTGTTGTCTCTAAATATTTTATTATATTCTATGAAGGTAGCACTGTCTCCAAAAATGCAAATAATAATTATACAAATAATTTCCCTGATCATATAAAATATATTTTAGAAGTACTTTTTTTGAGATACATTAATTCACTTAAGCTTGCATCACATTTCAATAAAACAATTCAAATTTAGATTAGCGAACAGTTCAAACAATAAAATATTACATTTTCAAATATTAAAATATTCAAATTATGCATTTAAGCAACGCTTAAACAAACATTTGCATTTAGCTTAATCGAGTAGATTTCATTTTGGAAATTTTAGCATAGACAATTATTATGCACAGTAGCACAAATATACACACACACACACACACACATTTGCTTAATTAACTCGACCCAATTGTGAATTCTGCATAATTAAATAAATAACTCGTATTTTAATTTGAAATTCTAAAATTTTGAATATACGAAATTGTAATTGAAATCAACTAATGACAATTATATAATATTTGTGTGCTCTTTTATTTCTTTGTCTCTTTTCATTACTCAAAACACTTTTGTGCTGTTGATACACACACACACATACACACCTGCCTACACACACACACCTGCCTACACACACACACCTTCTAACTCCCACACACCCACACCTTGCGTGCTTCTTATTCTCGCTATTGCTATCTCGCTCACTCGCACAACCAACCAAAAAATGTTTTTTTGTAATGTGTTTTTAATGCTCAACTTATTAACTAACGTCAAATGCGTCAACAACCAACAATAATTATGTCACCCAAATCCACAAAAAAACAAATCCCAACCAAAATCAACAACAACAACAACAACATTATTGACATCATCATAAACTACAACAACAACAATAATAATATTAAACAGGCTTTTGCGCGCTGAGTTGTATGCGTTGCGGCGCAAGGTCGTTAGTGGTGCACAATCACAACAACAACAACAACAACAGCAACAACAACAACCACTTGATGCCACACAACATGATCCACAAGAACTACACACAATGAAGCAACAGAAACAACAACAACAACAGCTTCTCGAACACAACAACTACAACAATCTACACAGCGACTCGAGTCGCCACTGCGCCCGCTGCACCACCGAATTGGGGCGCATCACCAACCGGGGCGCCCCCTGTCGCGTCTGCAAGCTGCGCGTGTGCAAAGCCTGTCGCGTCCATCACGCCTTGGACTGGGTGTGCGTGGTGTGCCACAAGCAACTGTAAGTCTCTCTCTCTCTCTCGCTCTTTTTCTCACTCTGTGTGTATTTCTCTCTCTCTCTCTCTGTGTCTATCTCTCCTTCACTTTCATAACTCACTCTACACTCAATGTACTCATTCAAACACGCAAGCAACACTCATTTCCCAGCACTCAAAATTACTCATTCGCAAACCAAACAACTCCAAATTGCTTCTATATGTATTTGTGTTATGTGTGTGTGTTTATTCGATTTTATATCAAATATATATATATATATAAAAAAGTATATATGTATTGTGAATTATCATTGAATGTTGAATTTATTCAGTTAATGCTATGCTTATCATTAAGGTTATGTAAACTTCATGTTTCGAGGCGATTCTATATAAGCAGTTGATTTAAATATCTCAAATAATATCATCATAAAGTATATAAACAAAAAAATATTATAAATGGATATTTCCTGTTTTTTTTTTCATAAGTCTTCGAGTCAAATTTCATAGGCCAATATTGATAAATGTCCTTATTATGCCCTAAAAAATATGCTATGCCAAATCGTACATAGAATAAAAATTTATTCTTCGATATCTATAATTTATATATGTTCTATATATGTTCTATATGTGTTCTGTATGATGTACAAAAATATTTTTACAATACAAAAACTATTAAGAATGCTCTTGGCGAACCCTTATTGGGGGCATAATTTCAATATAATCATTTAGCTTAAGACAAAATCTAAAAAAAAAGACTTAATTTCAAATAAAACGGTTTACTTTTAGCCAAGTTATAGCTCTGAAAAATATTCAACATAAAAAAATTAGTAATAAATAAGTATATCAAATTTTTGCAAGAACTTAAAGGAAATATATGCGATCTATTTTATGGAAACTAGAGATGAAGGTGAAGAAGGAATTGAAGATGGAGTTGAAATACCAAGCTGTAAAGTGCATCATCCAAAAAATAAGACTCGACTTGTGAATTCTAGTTTCATCACTTCTCATTTCACTGACAATTTTTGTGCAAAATGTGCATTTTTAAAAAAGCAGCTAAACCATCGTTTTTTTTGTAATGCAATCTTATTTTTTGCAGCACACACAAAAACTTATGCTTTCGCAAGAAATTTAAATTAGATGGGTTCAACTTTCGCAAGGGCGGGGAGGGGGGTGGGGGAGTCGTATTCCAATGGGGCAACCGTTGTCAACTGATGCGTTGCATGAGCCAGTGTCAGTGGCAGTGGCAGAGACAGTTTTAGGTTGCACTTCAGTATTATTGTGTTTTATGTATTTTAGCCGGAAAATGTTTTTGCACTTTCAGTTTGGTTACTTTGTTAGCAACGTTTTTGCGATATTTGCATTTGATGCGAAAATATTCCAACACTCAATTCGCATTTGATATTCAATTTTCATTTTCTTTGGAGCAGTAAAAAATATGTGGCAGATATATACAAATGTATGTTATGTGTGCGTGTGTGTGTGTGTGTCATCCGGCTGAATGCATTTTTGTTTTGTTAGGGCTAAAAGCAAAAAAAAAAATGGTTCTTTCTTCTTTTGTTCTTGTTGGCTACATCGATAAGCTTTAGGCTTAGCATCCTGTCAACTCCCTTTTGTGGCACAAAATTACTTTTTGCCCAAAACACTTTTTATGCTTGTGTGCAATAAATGCAATTTATCGTGCACAGTTGTAATTGTAGTCAATCAATCAAAAATATACCACAAGTTGAAACAATTATTATATGATTTTTTTTATTATTTAAAACGAAAATGTTTATTTTAGAATTTGGAAAGGGGCAACCTTAATTTGAGTGTTTTTTGTTTGTTCTTGTTTCTCATTTTGCAAATCATATTATTGATTTGTGAATGACTAAGATCTTCACTGGAGATTGGAATTTTTTCTCTTTAACTTATGCCTTATTTTTCACTGGAAAAATAATAAACAATTCTTGGAATCACAATAAATACCACAGTCGTAAAACCGTTTTTTATTTTGTATTTATTCAAGCAAAGAAGCTGCAGCTGGATTTTTATTCCTCGAATTTATTTAGTCATTGCACTTGACACTATTGAGAATTACGCAGAAATCCAGTTTAGAGCAACTTGTGTGTATTTTATTTAAAAAAAAAACGCAAAGCGCAGCACAACTATTATGATATAAAAAAGCTTTGCGATTTTGCCAACTTTATTCATTATACAAACATGATATACAATTAGGTAATAAAAGAATATTAATTTATTGTTAAGTAGATAACTTTAGCTCATTTATTTTATATACAATAATTAAAGTTGAAAACTTTTTGTTAATCTGAATTTTTCTGTCAGCTACACAGAGACAAAATAATCATATATTAAAAGGAATACAAATTTAACGATGAAACAAAAAATGTTCTTTCATCGAATACAAATTTTTAGAATAAAGTTAAGCTTTATAATTTAATGTTGATATGATTATATGACAAATTGAAGACATAAGATAAACTCAAATTAAAAATATATATACTAGCTAATAAATTTTTGCCACTGTATTCAATTTTTAACGAGTTGTAATAGAAATACAAAATGTTTAACTTAGTTTCTTTATCAGTTTTTTGTGTAGGTAGCATTATATAATGGATACATTTTTTACAAGCGTATTCCATGCGGCAACAAGTACATAGTTGAAACATTGAACTCAATTAAAAGTTTTTGGCAAGAAGCACAGCGTAACACACACACAAATATTACGCATACGCCCTGTGTTCATACAAAGTTCATCATTTGTTCACAACGAATGTAGAAATTGTTGTTGAAGTGAAGACTCCAAGTGTAATTGATGATGATGATGATGATGATGCTGCTGACGACCCACACGCTGGGCGAGTTCAGCTCAGTGTTAATTGCCAAGCCCCGAAATAAGTCTATAAAAAAAAGTAGAAACTGAAAACAAGGCCACTCGCCAGACTCTGAACCAATTAAATGTTGGCCAACGCACAGCAGCTGCAGGTTAACAAGTATGTAAATTAGTTGCGTGCTGAGAATTTGCACAAGATGCCAACTGTTTGCTGCGACTTGGTAACAACAGCCACATCCACATCCGCCCACAGGTGTCAACCAAATTGACGCCTCCCAAATGGCAGCTAGCAGTCAACGCAGCAGCAGCAGCAGCAGCAGTCGCAACAATTGCAGCTGCCAAAACAGTTGCTTTTGTGCCCCACCCCTAAACATATAGTATCCATATATATATATATATATATATATATTGATAGTTGACTACTGCTGCTGTCTGTCCGTCTGTCTGTCAGTCTGTCTGTCTGCTTGATTGGAATTTGTTCATAAAGTCTCCGACTGACTGCGCCCTCAGCTCAGCACCAAGAAAGAAGACGCCTCCAGTTGCCACCCGCCTTGTCTTTTATGTTCATTTCTGTTTGCCAGCTCCGTGTTGGTGTTGCTCTGTGTAACTTGGTGTCTCAGTTTTATATCTATTACCAGGTTACATTTATTTTCTCATCAAATTTGAAACGCACTACAGCAGGCAATTCCAGTTATATATACATATATATATTTATATTAAATAAATTGATACTTATATTTTGTATGCCCCAATCGAAAATACTCTTGTGGATTTTTTTAAAATTTCCTTGTTTTAGTTGCTGAAATATTTGATATAGTTCTTTGACTTTCGTAAGCTTTTATTTGATTATCAAATAAAATACAATTGCAGTTATAATCTGAATAATCTAGTTTAAGGGCGATTTCTGATGATAACTTCAGCTAAAGAATTATAACAAATATAGTTTTAGATTGGTCGGTTTAGATTGAACAATATTGAGTTGAGTTTTTCTTTAGTCAGTTAAATTTTTTAATACATATTGAAATATATATAGCAGATAAATATATATTAATAATAATCTTTATTATTATTACAAAAATATTTTAAGATGGCTTGATTTATATTGGACAAAATTGAGATGAATTTTTCTTTGGTCATGGAAATTAAATGCTGAAAATTAAATTGAAATTTATAGCAGATAAATAAATATTAATATTAATAAATAGCAAAATTAAATGAATAATTTTTCAGTTCTAATTTTTACTAGACATTCTGCATAATTATATAATTATTAAAAATATAAATAGATTAGATAACTAATAAATATACATTTTGTAAACGGTAAAGAGCAGGAAAGATGGACAGTAAATCAATATATTATGTATATAAGTCAATGAAAGTATATATTATTCTGTGCAAGCTTTCACATTAATGAGAAATTACACACAAAACTACTACTTTTGCACAAATGGAATAATTATAATTTAATAAAAATGTTTTACACACATTCAGTCAAAGAAAAATAATAATTCAGTTAATTTTCAGTAGTATTAGGAAGAGTATTAAAGATTCGATGTGTGTTGACCAGATTAGCTCACTTGACATAACCTTTTTTCTGGGTGCACAATATACATTTTTTTTTCATTTTTGTGGCAAACAATTGTTATTGCTTTTCTTTCTCGAAACTTGGTTTAGTTTGTTGTCTGCTGCTGACACAGCCAGACGTACATATTTCATATATATAAGATATATATATATATATATAAATATATATGTACAAGTAGTTTAAGCGATGTTAACGGATGTATTTTTGTTTCTCAAATGGCATTTGTCCTGTTGTTGCACTTGCAGGGAGATCCAAGCGGCAAGCGGTGAGTGGCTGAAGGAGGCTTATGCATCCTGCGAGGCAGTGGATCATCTGAGCACCAGCGACGTGCTGCGGAAAAGTATACGACGCTCCTGGACCATCTCAAGTGAGTGTGATTTAAGTTGGAGATTTGTATTTTGTGGCTAATAAATATTATTTTGAACAGATCCCGAGGACGATCCGAATAATCCGAATGCGCAGCAGGCCATCGGTGACAATTTGTATCCACAGCAGCAGCATCTGATTGATGCACAGTCTGCGGGCAGTTATCCAACACTGCATCAGCATACGTTGCATCAACACACACTTCATCAGCAACAGCAACAATTGCAGCAGCAACAGTTGCAGCAACAATTGCAACATCAACAGCAGCAGCGACATTATAATAGTGGCACTGCCACGCCCATTAGTGGCAGCAAGTGGGCGTTGGGACGACGTGTCCTTCGGCAATCCACGCTGCCCAGCACACTGAATAACGATCCCAATCTGACTGGCAGCGGTGCCAACTTATCCAACTACAACTCAGCCTCAGCTTTGACAGCGCCAACATCGCCCCTCAAACTGCAGCAGAATCCACTCTATCCGAGTGCCTACAATAGCGACGATATCATCCACATGAATACGGCGGCGGATTGCGATAATTACGCACAGATCCAGTTGCAGCAGGTGCAGCCACAGTTGGAGGCAGCTGCGGTGCCACCGTCGCACAGCCATCGGTTGCAGGTACGCCGTCAGTCGACGCTGCCGGCGAATCCATGCCAGGCACAGGGGCCACCCAGCATTTACATGTCCACGTCACCGAATCGGGTCTACAGTCGATCGCCCGAACGATCGCCGGGCGAACAGCAGCGCTATCCGCCCTTCACCAGGCAGACATCTTTCCCGGAGCCACCGAGCAACTATCATCGCACCAAGCTGCTGCCCAGCACAGCCAATCTGAATAACCAACAAACCCAAGGCCAGAACTCAGCACAGGCTGCGCCGCCTCTCAACTACGAGTCGCAATCCTCGAGCATGGCTAGCGATGAATTGGATTACGCCCAATCGTACAACAAGCCACGCATGATGCGCCAGGCGACGCTGCCCAATCCCGATCAGCACGTCAAGCTGTTGCCCACATCGCCGCCAAAGCGGCAGACATCGCCCTCATTTCGTCGCTCACCGGAATTCACTCGGCAGCAAACGCTGCCTAATCCGGAGGCATTTGGCACTGGGAATACGCTGACGGTGCATCAGACACCACCCGACAAATTCATGCCCATCTCGCCGAGAACCAAGCAGAATTTCCTCTTTCCCAGCGTGCAGAATCCGCGACAGTTTTTGTCGCAACAGAACGTGCCGACGGTGGGTGCCACAGATCTGGGCAGCGGTGGCAGTGTGGCAAGTGGCGCTGGCGAGCAATACTCGAGCAGCCAAAGCGTGAACATTCATCACTCGCGCGATCCACACTCGAAGATGATCAAGGTGCGCAGCCACAGCAACGAGGAGTACTCCAACAGCAACAAGAGCCACGTCGAGAATCGTCGCCTGTTGCCCGAGATTCCCACCAGCCAACGCTCCTCCAGTCGCTCGCCCAGTCGCCTGGTGCGTCAGGATTGCCTCAAGGAGCAGGAGCACGGCTCGCGCACCTTTGGCGAGGCCAAGCAGCAGTTCCATCAGTTTCCCGATGTCAGCGAGGAGCGCGAATATGTCGATTATTTTGGCAACAGTGCCACCAGTTTCCTGGAGTCGGATGAGGTGCAATACGAGAAGAACTACAACGCCGGCTTCAGCAGCGAACCGCGCATCATCTACAACGATGGCTCCGACGATGTCAGCTACAAGCCCAACCACACCCGACCCATCTACAGTGCCGAGAACATGCTCAGCGGCATCGATAGCAACAGCTATGGTGTTGCTGCTCCTTTGGCAACCGCCTACTACCCCGACATGGGCGGCGGCGGGCATGTGATGCAACACAGCGGAGCAGCTCTGCCCCGCACCCCCCTCATGCACAATCGCATGAGGAGGCGACAGTCCCGAGAGCTGCCCGTGCCACCCGAGCTGAACAACGCAACTCCAGAAGCAGCAGCAGCAACTGAAGCAGCTAAAATGGGAGCAGTGTTAGCAACTGCAATTGCTAATTTTTCGAATGAACCAGATCGTCGCAAACCGGAACAGATGCGTTCCGTTTCAGAGGATTCGGGTGCCAAAACGGCACATAAACCAGTAACAAGACGCTCCTTCTCGCATCCCGAAAAGGATTCGGTGGTGAGTAACTGGAATATTGACCTGGAGCATTTTTATGTGATAGCAAAATTTTGCAAAATAAGAATCTTAAAAGAAACTTTTTAAATGTCTTCCAAAGAAATCACTCATCTTTTTGACAGTTTCGAAACTGAGTAAAATTAAAAGTCTATTTTAAGCTGAGTTAAATTAAAAGTTTATTCAAATTAAATACTTAAACCTGAGTTAAATAAAAAGATTTTTTAAATTCAAAATATATGCAATTTAAAGCTATCTAAAACTATCAAAAAGTCATAAACATAAAAGAACACATTAAAAATTGAAAATATACTTTATACATTTTAGAAAAGTTTAAGCTGACATCAAGTTAAGTGAATAATGAAAATTCTAGATTTTAAGAAATATTCCACACTAAGTATAGCAAATTTCTAAAAGACACAAAGATTTACCCCAAATGCACTATTATATCACTGCCAAGAAACCAAATGAGAGATATATTTTGAAAATTATAAACAAATTTAAACTAAAATCAAGTAAAATGAAAATCCCTGGTTTTTTAAAATATTTTCTCTGAGTGAGTTACCATTTCTAAAAGACATTATTTTATCACTGCCATATAACCAAATAAATCCATAAGTCCAAAAGTAGGCCACATTTTCCAAGCCAGAACTCTGACAAAACTAAGCCGATTTTCACTTTGGTTTTAAGCACTTAAGTTCAACATTTATAAATTGTTGGCTAAGTCAACCCATTTGGGAGCAGTTCTATTTAAGATTTCCGCGTGCCAAATGAAAACTTTTGAAAATTTCCATTTATTTTTGCAGCCACCAAAGAAAGCGGAAACCTCAAAGATTCCCAGCCCGAGGCCGCTGGCCGATATACTGGATAAGACGCGTCTCGGCGCCGGAGGCACCAAAATACCGCAGGCACGTCGCCGCAACAGTCGTGGCGAGGAGGGTAAGTCAGAGGGAGAGATGTGGCTGGTGGCTGCTAAAGATTTACCGTAGCTTGCTGTAGTTTGCCGTAGTTTGCTTTTGTGCACCCAACAACAAGAGCAGCCGAGTAGAGCCCGTAGCTTAGTTGTAGTCAGTTGCAATCACTCGATTTACTTATATACACACATGTATTATATATATATAAATATGTTGCACCTATTTACCCCCCACTCCACCCCCCACCTCACTTGCCTGTATCGTTAACCGTTATACAGGTAGTAGAGTACCGCAGCATCACTACTCCTTCCACGAACTGCTTAAGCACCAGAACTCTGATTTAACCAACCGCTTGAAAAAAACGCCAATTCCCGTTAACACAGTACCAGACAAACAGGAGCAGGATAAGCAGCAGGAGCAGGATAAGCAGGAGCAGCAAATTGGCGCAGCGGACAAGTCCGGCAATGACAATGCAGAAGATGGCTCAGCAGCGGTAAGCGGAGATGCTTCAAATCCTAAACCCTTTGTGCACTTTGTCTAATCCCAATTGTCGCTATTTTTTTTTTTAGCACACTTCGACACTGGGGGAACAGGAGCTGCAGAATGCAGTGGAAGCGGCGGCTGTTGTCTTCAAGAAGGTCGTCCTGCAGCGGCGCAAGGAGAAGGAGAACAAGGAGAAGGCCGCCGAGGAAGGTGAGTGATCCAACTGTAACTTAACATTGTAGTCTATATATATGTGTGTGTGTGTGTTGGTGTGTGTGTGTGTGTAGCATAATTAGCCCTTGGTGATGGTGAACTGTTTGCAACCCCAACAAGTATATTTTTTTTTTTGCCCCGCTGGGGTTTCGCTTTTCGTTTAATTTTATGCACTAATTAATTGGGTGGCAGCTTTTTCCGGTTCAGCAAAAGGCGGCAGCTATGTGCCTGATATGGGTCATCACTGCTTTTATCATTTTCCCTCATTGGCTTTTTGTGTGTGGCAGCCCCTAAGTAGTTAAGTATAATTATATATATATATAAGTCTGCTGTGGCAAGGTAAATTAACTTTTCTCTGCGTAATTTGGGGCGCTGCGAAAGTCGAAAGTTTTCCGGCAACTCTTGTTCCTCGCTCCTCTCCACAAAAACATCTCCAAATTTATTATAAATAAAATCACGGGGGATTTTATATCCCAGCAGCAGTTCTAATGGATTCAACAATTTCTGCAACACTATTAAAAAAAGGAAAATAAAAACACGAATTAATCTCCACGCTTAAATGAAGACAATTTTGTGCGTCGCCTGAAAGTATGCTTCATTTTTTTGGGTGTTTCTTTTAACAACATTTTTGAAAGTCCTCACATATTTTAATCCTTCTTTAAAAATAGAAAACTTTTAATGGCCATATTTGTTATATAAATGTTTTCTTTTGTAAGCATTTGAACAGTTTAGAATTGGCAGTTTACTGTGTTACACTGAAATAAATTGTAATAAGATTTGAAATAATTTTTAAATATTTTTAGCTGAATATACGAATCTAAATAGAAAATATATAAAAGATATTTCTAAATTTTGAGCAATTCTTCTTCTGCGCAAATTTCCTTTCAAGCTTATTTTCGAAATTTTTAAATAAGAAATTAATAAATACAAGAAAAAAGTATATCATATTCATATTGTGAAAATATTTGAATTTTTTCTCTGAGTGCACACTTGAAACCAATTTTGGGCAGCGACCGTGAAACATTTTCACACACAACAAAAATGGCAGCGAGATCATAAATCGCCCACACGTGTGAGAGTGTGTGGGTGTGTGTGTGCGTGGGTGTGTGTGTGTGTTTTTGTGTGTGCACTCTTCGACTGTTTTTTGTGGACCGTCTTTTGTTATGTTTTAATTTGCTGTTTGTTTGCCGAGTTTTCCGGGTGCGACAGCAACTAGAAACGGGACTTTGTTGCCCACGTTTTAAGAGCTTTGTATTTTGTGGGTTTGTCTTGTTGTCTGAAATGTTTCACCGTTAATCTGCCAGTGTGTGCCACCTGTCTCTGGGTGTGTGTGCGTGTGTGTTTGTGTGTGGCGGTGGGGGAGGGGTCTTACATGGATGAAATGTTTTTCCTTTGTGGCACCGCCAATGGCTTGTTGCACAACACACACGCAAACAGGCTGCTTGCATTTCCGCCTCTGCCTCTGCCCCTGCCTCTGCCTATGCCTGTGCCTCTGTTTGCGCAAACACAACACAATTATCGAAAAAGGTCTGGTGAAAGCCAGAAACAGGCAGACAACTTTGAAGGATGCCTGAAATGCCTTTCTTTTAAATCCTTCGCTTTTAAAGTTGAGAATCATGGGGTAAAAAATTTTTTAGATCGACGAAACGCATTTCTTTAAGCACTTATGAAAAATATAAGATTTAATTAACATTTTTTTTATAATTTATTCATTAATATTAATAGTTGTGGCAGTTTGGATTCTACTTCTATTAAAAATTGACTTAACTTATTTTCTCCTACAATTAATTGATATATGTGTAAATCCCAAAACATGAAGAAGAACAAATTTCATTATTCAATCTCTGTTTGGAATTTGTATAATTATTTATTTACTAAAGAGAAAGTTAACAAGTCAACTTTTAATCTACCGCTGAACTTTTTTTTAAATTTCTCAAAGAAATTTAATTAATTAACAAATACAAATAATAATAACAGTGAGTCAACCAATATTAACTGACTTTTTTTAATTAATTAAAATTGATGTGAAAAGTCCAAAAAATGATATGTCAAATGAACATCTAAAATATTTTACTGCCAGTTGGATTTTATGGTCAGACGGCTTATTTAGGTAGTTATTTGAAATGTGTTGCTTTGTGTCTAACATGCGGAGTTTTTTTTTTTTTGGGTATTTCTAGGTTGCTTATAAACTAAGAAACACCTGCAATATAATTATATATAGAAACTTAACGATCCATAAAAGTCTGTACTATTTGTTGGTGCTTTATTTCCAACATTTTATGTGCTTCTTCTAGTTGCTTAAAATAAAATATTATAAAAAACAAGGGCTGCTTGACCAGCCCTTAATTTAAGGGTTAAAATGGAATATGAATATTCTTTTTTAACTATATATAATTCATATAAAATTAAGCTTTAATATTTGTGTCTGCATTTTGGGATACATGGTATACAATCTGAATACACACACCGATTTGTGTAGTTAATTTAAGGTGTAAGCAATTGGCTTTAATATGTATATAACAATCAGTCGTAGAACTAACCCATTTTTAAGTAACGCTAACAAATATTATTTAGATTCTAAAAAATATTATTGCAACCACTAAAAACTCGCTTTAAGAGCTCGAGTAGTGAAAATAATAAGTATTAACCCAAAACAACCCCGATCATTAATCAAACACAACTAACAAAAGATATATAAAAACATAAACCAGTATTTCACCTGTGCTAAAAACCAGTATTTTGCCCATTATTTGTCATGCTTCGTGGTGTTGGTCAACGTCAATCAAATTGCGACGAAAAAAAACAAAAATAAATTATAATTCAACAAAAAAAAACAAAACCCACCCTGTTAATTTACAGCCTCGACGCAGAATGTGGCAGCTGGCAACGATCCGGGTGCGGATGCCATGGAAACGTCATCGTCATCGGAGCTGGAGTTCAGGTGCAGCAGTGGCACCAGCAGCGGTTTCACTGGACGCGCACCTCAGTCGCATTATAGCGTCGAAGCCGACGAGTTTAAATTGGTTTTTCTCAACTCTGACTCCTCGTCGTCCTGCAAAGAAGAGGAAGAAGAGGAAGAGGAGGAGAGGAGGGCGGCAGAGGATGCAGAGGACACAGACTCCGCGTCGAGTTCGTCCTGTTCCACACATCAGTGCCACAGCATTGTGAGCAATGTGGAGGATTGCGATTGGGATTACTTTGAACCCTCGATGATTGCAGCGACAACCACAACAACAACCACAATGATTGCCTATGCAAGTGCCACAAGCGCAACGCCAACGCCACCACCACGTCTGCGTCGCCGTTCCAGTGACTCGAGTGATTCGCCACTGCTGCAAAGGCGCGGGCAACAGCTGCGCAGCTATTGCTCCAAGATCAGGGAGAGCGACACGGGCACCGATGAGGAACTGCAACTGCCCCGCACTGAGAGCAGCTCCCAGACGAGCTCCGATCAGACGCCAGCCATGCCACTCAGCATGAAGGCCAGGATCAAGACACGTTTCCTCAAGAGTCACCATCATCATCATCATCAGCACCACTACAACAATCGTTGCACTGGCTGCAATGTTGCCGCAGCAGCAGCATCCAGTCAGCCCCAATATGTGCCCATTCCGGTGCCGGTGCCGATTCCCGTGCCGCTTGCCGCCTACCACAGCTGGCAGCTGGAGCATCCGGCGACACCGTTGCTTGAGCAGGACGAACAATTGGCCGCCTCGCTGCAACAGTTGTGGAAGGCAGCTGCCGCTGCAACTACGACGACAACAGCAACACCCAATTCGCCGCAATTTGCAGCAGCAGCAGCAGCAATGGTTGCATATTCGCAGCAATTCGCTGCGGCCAGCAACATGTTTGACGCAAAAAGCAAAAGCTGCCAGCAACTGCCAACAACAGCAGCAGCAGCAACAGCAACATCAGCAGCAGCTGCAGCTAAAACCAAGCCCAGTTTCTTTAAATCCTCTGCGCCAGAATTAAGCGCCTCGCTGGGCTCGCTGCTGATGACGCAGTCGCTCTGCTCCACTGCCTCCACGTCTTCATCAACAACGTCCGGCTACGGCACAGCGGGTCGCAGCCTGGAAACATTAGCCGGCTGCCTCTGTCTAGCCCAACAACAACAACAACAGCAGCAGCAGCGGCAAGAGGAGCAACAACAGCAACAAGAGAAGCAGCAGCAGCAGCAACAGAAGGAGCAACAGCAGGAGCAACAACAACAGCAAAAAGAACAGCAGCAACAACAACAACAGGAACAACTACAACAATATCAACAGCACCAACAACAACAACACCTACAACAGCAACAACAACTGTTAAGCAGCAGCAGCCAAATGGCTTTGAAGCCAGCTTGGACAAGTTTTGTTGGTTTAGTATCGCCGCGCATGCCGTCGTGTGAACAGCAAGAAACGCGTCGCTCTTTCTACGATGCCGACGTCGATGTCGACGTTGACGACGTCGGCGCTGCCGGAACGCCCACAACAACAGCGCTCAGATTGTGTAATGTGAATGATAAAAGCAACAACAACATCAACAGCAATAGCAATGTTAAATTTAGCGCACATGTTGTGAGTGATAATAATAAAAATAAGAAGGCAACGCTGCCAAATAAATGCCAAAAACTATGCGAAACTAAGCAAAGCAACAACAGGAACAGCAACAACAGACAAGCAGCAGCAGAGGCAGACAGACAAACCTACCTGGCCAGTAACGAAACAGTGGAAACAGCAGCAGACGAAACAAATATACATAAAAATCAAGTACAAGCAACAACTTTAACTGCTTCAGCTGCGGCGGCGGCGGTGGCTGCTGCTCCTGCGATAATAACTCGTTTTTCGGTTGAGCAGCAAAAACAACAACAACAACAGCTGCAGCTAGATTTGCAGCTAGCAAAGAATTTTAACAGCAGCAATAGCAGTAGTTATAACAGCAACAACAACAACATGTCGGAAAGCGATCGCAATTTGGGCTGTCTGCGCAGCGAAAGCTATGCAAACAAGAACAACAACAGCAGCAGCAGCATTAACAGCAGCAACAACAGTAATAGTAACAGTAACAGCAGCAGCGACGCTGAAGATGAGCGTCACAGTCGACGCAGGCTGGTGCAGCGCAGCTACGATGTGGCTCAAGCCATGCAACAGCAGCAGCTGGACCAGGAGGCGGCACCACCAATGATGCATCACAGCACCACAGACGGCAGCAGTAGCAGCTCCAGCTCCAGTGCGAGTTCCTCGTCGGCATCCTGTGATTCGGATGAAATAGGAACAGTGGCAAATTGTCGCCCGAAAAGACGACGCTTCAACAAGGTGTTTGTGGTTAATCAGAGGAAAATGCGGCCAGGTTCAAGCAGCGACGAAGACAATTCCTCTTCCGAGGCAAATCTCGACGATTCATCCGATAATGATACGGACACGGAGCGCACAGATTGTGGCATAAAACTCAACTATGTTAAGCCAATAACAGAGACAGTAACAGAGACGTCGGCGCAGGTAATGACAGAGCAGCAGGAGCAGGCAGAGACAGCGACAGAGGTAGCACGTGATGTTAGCAGCGATGATGATGATGATGATGAAGTCGATGTCGATGATGTTGATGATGAAAGTGAATGCCGAAGCCGTCGTCGCAGTCGCCGCATTGCCAACTCAAGCGATGAGCTTGCCAACTGTATTGTTGTTGTTGGCGGCAGCACAGATAACAGCGCCAACAACGACGGCGGCGTCATTTTGCATCGCATGCGTGCCTTGCCAGACGACGACGTCGACGCAGACGCCAACGTGAATGCTTCTGTGCAGCAATTAGAGCAATCATTTGAAATGAGCAGCGTTGCCTTAGCTGCCTGCGATGAGTTACACAGCATTTCGAATGATGTGAATCGCTTGTTGCAGTTGCACAAACAGAATTCACAGTTGGAATTCAAATTGCAGCGGCTGCGACGCGGCGTCGCTGAAATCAATGAGGATCATCTGCTGCTGCCGCCTAGCACCGAAGTAGCGAAGCCAAACGAATGCAAAACAAATACTGAAAAAGAAGAAGCAGCAAAAGTAGTTGAGGAGGGGAAGGGTACGCTGTCCGCTATTTGCCATTCCCTGAAAAGTGTTAATGGTAAAACGAATAATGACGAAAGCGAAGCAGCACAACAAAACAGACACTGGCAAAGCAAAGAGCGTAAACAGCATGTAAAAGAAGAAGCAGCCACAACAACAACAGCCTTGCTTGGTTTTTCATACCAACAGCAGCAGGTAAAAGCAAACAGCGATAATAAAGTGACAGCCATGCAAACAGCGCCGACGACCATCAAAGAGCGAACAGCTGTGCAAACGCAGCCAGTGGCGGTTGGAGTGAGAGAGGCCGAGTCAAATGGAGTAAGAGAGGGAAAGGCAGCGGGAGTTTGTGTGCAAAGCAGCGAAGCATGCAAAATAAACGACGACTTAAGCGACTCGTTCGACTCTCACTCTCGGGCCATAACGAGTAAAGCACCTGAAACGAAGCAGCAGCAGGTAGCTGTGAGAACGACAGATGGTGAGCGTACAAAAGAGAGCGCAAATTTGCTCTCGCAACAACATCATGAGCAGCTACCTGTTGCTGCTCACGAAGCTGATTGCGCAGGCGAAACGAAGTCAAAGTCGAAGTCGAATGCGAAGTTAGTCGAAAATGAAATGTTAAACGTTGCGGTTGAAGAGACAAACGCGCGCCGAACGCCGAACAACAACAGCAACAACAATAATAATATAAATAGTAACAACAAAGTTGGCCATAATGACGACGATTTCACAGCACAAAAGACGCTTGTTGTTGTTAGCCAACATAGTAGCTGTGACGTAGCAAATGTGAATGTGAATGTGCTTGAAAGTTGTGAAAACAACGAATACGACAAAATATTTGGCAGTCAACAAGAACTGTGCGCAGCAATAGCAACACAAATAGACACAAAAACAACAACAATAACAGCAGCAACAACAACAACAGCAGCAGCATTAACTGCTGCAACAACAACAACGGCAACAACAACAGCAACTGTTGCTGCTGCAGCCAAAAATTCACTTTCAGCCAAATATCGCAGTTTAGTGATGATTACAAAAGAAACAGCACCAGCAACAACAACAACAACAGCAACAGCAGCAGCAGCAAGAACAGCAGCATCAACAGCAGCAACAACAACAACAACGACTAACGACAACAAAAACGATTATGAAATGCCAACTTTTAGCAACAGCAACAACCACATTGCTTTTAGCCAGAACTTTGGCAATGAGTCACTCGGCATTGAGTTGACGCCAAGTGAACGGGACTTATCACGAGATTCCTACAGCGTGGATTCCCTCAACGAAGCACAACCGGCGAAACCTTTGCCAGACGATGGCCTCGCCGACGATGATTCCTGGGTGGAGGACCTCAGTCAGGCCGAGGAGGATGAGGAGGAGGCAATGACCACAACACCCACAGCCACAGATTCGGAGGGAGATGGTGAATTCTCCAACGGACGTCTCATCTATATGGATAGGGATAGGGAGGAGGAGTTGAGGGGCTACAATCGATCGGCAATTGATTTTACGCTGCACACAATTGTCGAGGAGAGTTGCGAGGAGAGCGAAGTGGCCTCAATGAGAGCGGACAATGAACTGGACGCTGATCTGGCAGGGGAGGAACAAGACGATGAGGCGCTAGAGCAGGATATGGCGGAGCGGAGACGTCAGCGCACCCTGCAGCATCATCATCGACTCAGCGCATCCGAGTTGGAAAAGTATTTCTTCTTTGGGCTGGGCGATGGCAAAGTGATGAGCTCAATTGATACCCGTTATGATGATACCGCCTCGGAGGTCAGTTCCGAGTGCTCAGAGGGCATGGACTCCCTGCCCCATGAGGAGCAACTGCTCATGGATGGTGGTAATAGTGCCGCCGATTTGGCTTCATCGCGGCTGGAAAAGTATTTCCTGTCGGGTTTCATGGGCTTCAGTGGAGGTGGCGCTGGTGGCAACAGCGGCGAGAAGCAGGCAGAGAGCGATGCGAGTGGCGGCAGCGTGGGCAGCGACAGCGAAGGGCATCCAAGTCCCAGTCAGCGGCGCAAGCGTTTGGTGCGCGCCCGAGGTACACCTCGCAGTCATAATTCCTCCTTGGACAATCTATTGTTGCCGCCGGAGGGAGATGCTTTAGCGGATGCCACGTGCTGTGCTGTGGCAGACACCTCCGAGTCGGAGGCAGGCTGCGACGACACCGTGCTCCATGTGCCCAGTGCCTGTGAGCGAGCCTCCGATGGCAGCTCCTCGGATACGATTAAGCGCAAGAAGCAGCTGAGAAAACGCCACGATTCCCTCGATGAGAAGAAGCTACACGAGGATCTGTCGACCCCAGGTGCTGTTGCCGAGCATCTGGCCACAACGCAGGCCAAGAAGCAGCAGCATCATAGTCGTGACAGTGGCTTTGTGGGCAGCAACGATGATCTGTTAAAGACCAGTCCCGACATGGAGCCACAATGCAAATCTCCGACGCCTGCTTTGGGTCAGATTAGCGAGGATCGCGAGAAGCTGGAACTGGAGCTGGAGCCCAGCACAAGTCAAGCGGCGGCAGCAGCAGCAGCGGCGGCGGCGACGATGGCCACCACAAGAAGGATAACCTTAATCCCCAACAGCAGCTCGAATCTGGTGCGCAAGGATAGCTTCAACAATTGGAGCTCCGACGAGGAGACCAATCTGATGATGAGCAAAATGCGTCAGTTCTTCAAGACGCTAATTGTGGCCACGGCGAATGCCCAAACACAGAATCAGACTCAGACTCAGACGCAGAACCAATCGCAGGGCAGCACTCCCAGCTCTGTGAGAAGATTGGGCGTCAAATCCACTAAGGCGTCTCGTCCAGCTCAGTTGGCGTACTTTGAGAATGAGTTGACGCGTCTCATGAAGACGGTGCCGGGCATCAATGATGAGCAGGTGCGCGAGATCGTTGAGTATCTGAGCAGCGAGGATACCTGGTCGGATTCGTATGACTCCTCGGACTATACCAGCTCCGATCTGGAGTGCAATGAGCACAAGGGTCAGCTGAAGGCTCAAATCTCGGCCAGCTGCCAGCAGATCATCAACAAGTTCGAGGTGGATGAGGAAGGGGTGCGTGGCGATGGTGGCTTATTGGATGAGACGCATGCTTTGAATGGAGACTCGGCTTTTGTCTATCAGAAACTGGTGGCTTCATTCAGCAAGGTGGCCGTGGAGCAGCCAGCTCAGCCCGTTGAGCTGCAGCCGGAGGATGTGCAAGCGGAGCAGCGATCCCCGCAACTCTTTGCCAAGGTCATGCAACACATTGGCACACGGCTGGTGGCGCTGATGCACGAGGTGAGCAGCGGCAACGAGACGCCCACCTCAACGCGGCACAGTCGCCGGCAGCAGGTGAAGATCTCGGCCAGCACCACCGAGGATGAGGAGGATGAGGCGGAGCAACTGAAGGCGTTGCCCCTGAAACAGCTCAAGTTGCGCAGTCGTTCGCATGATTTGCTGCTGGATGGGAATACGCCTGGTCAGACACATGGACATGGATATGGACATGGTCAGGCGCACATGTTGCATGCTGCACATGCTCAAGCAGGAGTGGGAGCAGTTGGAGGAGGAGCAGTTGGAGCAGGAGTAGCGGGTCACGCTTCCGGCACAGATGCCACAACCGGCGAGGAATGTGGCATTGCCAGCGATTATGAGCGCTTCTCGTGGCGCGGCAGTTTTGAGTCGGCATTACTGGCTAATGGCGATAGCAGAACGAGGCTCAGCCAGCTGAGCCAATTGGACAGGGATAACTCGTCGTCTGCGTCCGCTTTGGCTGTGGCAAAGCGCAGATCTGCAGGCGACCTGCTATTCAGCCAGCATCAGCAGAGTCTCAGTCGCGAGCAGCTCGATCGTGTGCGCTCCTGTGGCAGCATTGGCGGTGGCGACGCCCATCATCACCAGTTGGAGGCATCGCCCGCCAAGCCGTGGCTCTCCTCCGCCGATTCGGCGAAGGATGTGCGCCGCTCCAGTGTTCCCGATGCCATCTACGAAACGGACTCCAGCGATGATGCCTCCAATTCCAACTCCACGCATCGCTCAACGTTGCCGCGCAGCTTGACGGGCAGTGGTCAGGTGGCCAGCACCAATTCGCTGCCACGTCTGCCCACCACCAGTGGTGCGTCTGCTCCATTCACGAGCACGCCCATTGCGACCAAGTCACAGAATGCCCTCAATTACACGCCAACCTCCACGGCGACGGGCAGTGCGAAGAGTGCTCGTTATCGCTCGCCCGGATTGGCGGCACGAGCTGCGGCAGCCAACAGCAGCAACGTTAGCAACCACAACAACAACAGCAACAACAACAACAATAGCAGCAGTGGAGTTGGAACTGGTTCAAGTGGTTCCAGTGGCTGCAGTGCGAGCAAAAAACTCGGTGGTGGTCTTCAGCAGTTCCTCTACTCCAAGCGGGATGCCCGCAAACGTCTCAACTTGTCAGCGGGTGAGTTTTCCTTTCTTCTTGTTCTCCACTCGTGCCCAACCAACTTTGACCAGTACACTCAGAGAAAATGGGGAGACTAATTTTAGAAATCCACCATGCCTATTCTTAACTTATAATTCAGAAAGTATATTTATAAAATTCAGTTTTCTGGTGCTTTCTGAAAATTAGCATTTTCATTGCTTAATTTCAGGCTGATTTTTTATTCCATTTTTATACAATATTTATTAAGAATTAGTATTTTAAATTTTCACATATACAAAACCTTTTTAAATAGTTTTTGGATTCATAAAACTTGATCCAAAAACACTTAAAATGTTTTGCGGTTTTTTCGGCAGTAAAAATTAATTCCAGGTAAACTCAAATAGAGCAGATCGAAGAGCAAATTTTATTACGTGCCCAGCTGCAACTATTTTTTCTAAGAATCTGGGTTTTGCCTTTCTTAAGAAAATCACTTTTTAATCATTAAAAACATTTCTTATAAATAATAAACCAATTTTTTGGGTTTGCTGATTTGCCGTAAATCAACCTTTCTAATTTAAAGAAATTGTTTTCTTTTACACAAGTAAAACTTTTTATTTTAAACGAAGTTTTTTTTGCAAGTGTAGAATCTTTGACTTATTTTGCATATTTGAAAATGCTTACCTTTCTCACACGGCGATTGGATTTGTTGACTTCCTCGGCCTGAAATGGCATCCAGCCAGGCGACAAATTGGCATGCGAGCTATTTGGTAGTTAATCCTTATCTCCACTGCTGGAGCTGAAGCTTTAGCTAGGAGCTGAATACAATATTGATATTATTTGTCCACAATTTGCCTTGGCTTTGGCAGCTCTCTTAAATTGAGTTCAGCGTTAATCTTCTTGAGAACTGCCAATATTTAAAGCACTTTGTAATTTATAAGCGACTATGAAAAGCGTAAACATAAAAAAATAAACATTAACTCATTGAAGGTGATATTTAATGGTATTTTTTAATACTGAAATATTGGAATATTGAAATTACTGTTTAATTGATTGCATTGTTTTCTAAGTTATTTTGATAGAAGTAGCTTTTTTTACTGGCGAAGTCTGCTTATTTTCAAGCTGATTGCTTAAAATCGACTTAATTTAATATTTGGAAAACCACAAGAAACGTTTTATGCAAATTTGTATAAAAATAAACTCAGAATTCAGCAAAAGTGTGAAATACGTCATTGTTTTTTCCATGAATTTCTATGAATCACTTCTAAAATGCTACAAGTAACTTTTTATTGTTGGCAGCTAAACTATTACAAATCAATTTTGACTAGTAAAAACTTTCCAAATATTCATTGACCAATCTGTGACTTAATCATCGACGTGGAAAATCAATTTCAAAGTTGAACTCAACAATTTACTTGACTTACACTCAAACAAAATTGAGCCGAGTCTGGCAACTTTTTTGTTTTAACATTTAGTTTGGTTTCTTTGGAATGTTTCGCGTTTATTTTTAGTTACTAATAATAGTTACTAATAGCTACACGTGTTTTAGCAGCTTACACTCAGAAAAAATAAATCGTGCCAAAAAATGTAAACAGGTTTTTTTGTTTTGAGAAATTATTTTAACATATTAGAAAACATTTTTGTTAAACACACAAAAAATATCACGATTTTTTATATAAATATTTTCTTTAAATATCTTCTATTATTACAAAATTCATTACTTAAAAATTTATATAAAAATACTTTCTAAAAAATATTACTAAAACTGTCACTCTCGAAAGATATATTACATGTTTTTCTCAGTGTCATCTTTAACAGAGATGAGATTCTCAATTGATGCCAGACTTTGCCTTTGGTTTGGGTTTGTGGGCTTCGATCCCGCTGGGGTCTTTGTGTCCAAAATCAACTCGATCAAGGTCAATTAACTGTATCCATAATAAGCGCAACATTTGCCGCCAGCTTCACTCCTCAAATTAAAGCGTTTTTCACACACTGTCGATGCCAAGTTCCGCTTGTTGGGGGCGTATAAACATAAATATATATATATATATGTATATACATATATATATATGTATAACCTATTAGTGTTGTTGGCATTGTTGCCTATTTATTAGTTGGCCCGAAAAAAGCTGTTTTGTTGTTTTGTTGTTTGTCTTTTTGGTCAATGAAACTTGAAGTTGTTTAAACTCGAACCTTGCCAGAGGAGCGCTTTGAACTCTTTGGTTTTTGCATTATTTCCTCCACTAGGAATGGACTCGTGACAATAGACATAGGCACAACCAGCATGTAAATTAATTGAAATTACACGATTAACTCAATTCATGTGAAAAATTTATCATATTTATAAAAAGCCATTAAGCTGGCCCATTGAAATGTCAAATTCAATTTGATGTTGCTCAAATGTGAAAATGGAAAGCGTTGAGAGTGCTACAATTGTAATGATGAAATATTAAATACCCTGTTTTAAAGTTTATCTAATATTTACTGGATTTTAAATAACAGTTAGAGAAATGACAAATTCCATTTTTGTTAGGTTAAAAATAATTGAGAGACTGCTAATATTTTGACGATTAACTACCCAATTTAATTTAAATATTTTAGGTAAATTACATTAGTCTACACAACATATAATTATTATCCAAATTTAATCATTAATGTTGGTAAAATAATTATTACCTAAATTCATTCATTATTGATGGTAAATTAAGAAAAATTCGAATTAATATTGTCTAATGATTCAAGTTGAAAAATTAAATATCCAATAAAATGCATTTATTTTAGTTAAATTACCAAGAAGTAGCAGTTTAAACTATACAACAAATAATTATTAACTAAATTTCAATAATTGATGTTGGTAAAATAATTATTATCTAAATTCGTTCATTAATGATGGTAAATTCAGGAAAACTCGAATTATTTAAATTGGAAATAAGCAATAATTAAATTATAATTATGAATATTATTTCATGCATCAAATATTAAGTGTTTTATTGCAACTAGAATTGTTAAATATTATAAAATGATGTGTTTTATATTCACGTGATCTGAACACGAAACCAGCCCTAATGCAAATTTCTCATTGAACTCTTTTTGTTGTTGTTTTTGTTTTTGTTTTGGCTGTTTGCACAGCAGCTTTTTGTGTAACCAAATCGTTTGTCAATTTTGTCTTGTTACCAGCAAAATGAACAATTAAATGCTTGGCCAGGGGTTCATTGGATATCTGGCTAAAAGCGAAACACAAGTTGAGACTGAGACTGAGACTGAAACTGAAGTATTAACTCAATGTCTGCTTACAAAATTATTTGAGATTTTGACGTTGATAAAGTGTCTTTTTTTTTGTTGGTTTCGGTTTTGGTTTTGGCTTGTTTACTGGTTTATTTCCTGGTGTGTGTTTTGGCATTTTGGCATTACGCGATTAATGTTTGTGAACCCGAACAAACCAGTCAAAAGCGAGTTGACACAGAGTTTATTGTCTTTTCTAGTTTAGCGATCGGGTCGTGCTCGAGTGCACCGAGTGGTGGTGGTGCAACAGCAGCGCGGAAGTGGTAGCCACATCCACTGACCATCCGGCATTTTAAATGCTGCGCTTAAAAACTATTTGCATATTTACATTAATTTAAATTGGCTCATTGCAAAGCAAATTTAATTAAAATGTTTGCTCTTGCGGAAATGCCAAAGTTTTGTGTTGCGCCGCGCACCCTGTATTTGAGGCACGCTCAAGCGGCACACCCGTTACTCAGTGTTTTTTTTTCTTTCTTTTCTGTGGCGCCTGTAATCGAATTAACCTTTTGGCCCCAGTTCTGCCTCTCGTATTGCTGTCTCTGTTGCACTTGCCGCTTGCCGCATGCCACCATCTGATGCGGGAATCATTTCGTTAATTGCACTTTCATTGTCCCACAACGAGAAGAGTTCAATATTTCAATAATTGAATATATAACTTAGATTTGCGCCTCGCTGGGTTCTTTCCAGTTACCGCGATACGCTTAACGCCATCTGATCACGACGCGCTCCACAAAATCGAAATCGAAAACGAAAACCAAAAATTCAAAAATCGAAATCACATTCAAAAACCATCTAAATCGTTAAACTACGTCAAACAATTCGCTCTGCAAGTGAAAGTGTTTTTTTTTTTAGTTGCGTTTCTATTTATTTGTTTATTCGCTTTTCTTTTTTTATTGAGGTTTTGGTTTTAGTTTGTTTTTTAGGGCTTACCTTGAGAAAGGCTTATACAAAATTTAAATTTGTATATCTATAAGCCCAAAAGAAATTACTTAAACGTTATTTTCATAGAAATAAAAGCTAAAAAAAAATATTTGCGACATTTTTTAAAGCAAACATAAAATGAATAATTCAAATCGAAACATTTTACAGTTATTATTGCCTTGTCATATTTGGGGCGTTATATGACCCAGTTTTTTTTGTTGTTCGCTTTGTCAAGCCTTCAGTTCCTCAATTCTACACATTTCACAGAGCTTGATAATAATAATAATTTAATTGCGAGCATAATTCAAGGTATCTGTCTGTTCATAATTTCAATTGAATTAAAGCCACCTTGAATAATTGCGTCCCCCAACAACAGCAGCAACCAAAACGGTTTTCAGATAACACATTCGAAATATTCTGAACCAAAATACGTGTCAAAATTTAGTTAGCGCTTTTTCGCTTTTTCACTTTCAGATTGCTTATCGCAACAAATGCACCCATGCCCAACCCAGACTAGTCCAACTTAGCCCAGTTAGCTTATCACCCAAACAAAAAATAAAATAAAGACCAGCTGGCAAATTAAGTTAGAAGCTTTTGTTGTTTTTTTGATTGGTTTTTTTTTTTGCTAGTTGCCAAATGCAATTACATTTTTTGCGCTAAAGCAACTATAAAAGTACGAGTAGTGTTAATGATGACAATGAGTGTGCTCGAATGCTGGAAGTTTTTTACTCAATGAAAATTTAAGTCGCTTGGTGAATGCCTATGGAAGATAACCTTGTTAGGCTATTTTTAAGACTTTTATTCAGTTGATAGACTTTGTTACAATATAGAGCTAAAAAATTTGTTAATAATTGAACGTGTTAATCAATAAGAGAGAAATGAGAAACATTTGCAAAATTAGAATTTCACTTTAAAGGGTCAAACTTAAGACTTGATTTGAAGAGCTCTTAGTTAAAGCTTTTACTAAGCTATTTTTACAACTTCATACTAAGCCTATAAAAATTAATTGTTAAATCAATTTAATTAATAAATCTATTATTTTATTTATACCAAAAATAGTTTTTTGCTTAGCTTAGAAGAAATTTTGCTAATCCCAGCTCTAATTGACTTTATGAAATGGAAAAACTCTTATCAAACAAATAAATAGTTTGAGTAGTTTTTTGTTTAATTTTTTCTTAACAAAACTTATTTTTAATGAATAAGCAAGTAAAAAATATATTCTATTAATTTTTAACAAACTTTTTGGAGCACTAGAAGCAAGAGCCTTAAATCCAACAAAAATCTTAAAAAAGTTTATATTTGAATAGTTTAAACATTCCTTAAGTTTGCTGCCAATAAATTAATTTATAGATATTTTCTTAGCAAAATTGCTAAACTAAAATTTTAAACTAAATCAAATCAGAATCCAATCGCGCATTCGAGTCTCTGATAATGGCTCAACTTGCTTACGACCCTTTTCCCTTCCAGTTAGTCTATTATCAGAAATTCATCTTCCCCTTCTCCATACTTACTGCATCCCTTTTAAATCAACAAGTACAGTGAACATATCTTTCGATGCACCAAAATCATCCTCAATTTATGGCAAATAAGACTTAAGTTCAATTGAGAATAGTGTGAAGAAAAAAATTGTTTGGGCAGAAAATGAGAAAAGTGTCGCGTTTAATTGGCAAAAAGCGGGGTGCAAGTAAAACACCAAAAGATGTCACCGGCTACAATGCATTCGTGCGACCCGCCGTTGCAACGGGTGCAGCTTCATTTGCCCCAGTTCACAATTATGGCAAATCGGTGAAGACAAATCCAACGGGTGCAGTGGGCGTAGATCAATCCAATCCGGCAGCTGGCCAAATGCAATATGCGGCACTGAATCGTTCGCGTCATCATCAAAAAGTTAAAGCCACGCCCACTAGCCGAAGTAGAAGGCGTTGGCTGCGTCTCTGGAGGGGCTGCTTGGGTCGAAAGCGACGCCAACGCAGCTTCACCAATTATTGGCCAAAGAAAAAGAAACTGAAATCTTGCTTAAATTGGGCCAAGTGCTGCGGCTGCTGTTGGCGGAGCAATGCAACCGGAAGTGGCTATCACTACGACTCCGAGGAGGAGGAGGAGGACGATGACATCGATGCCAAAGTTGCCGCCTACATCCTGGAGATGAAGCAGCGCGAACAGTCGCAAAGTGAGCAAACTGACAAGCTGAAGCCGGAAACTGAAACGTGCCTCATGCAACCATCAGCAACAGGTGCACCAGTTGCAGCAGTTGCAACAACAACTCCGATTGTTGTTGTCCTACAGCGCAGCAGCAGCGCCCCACCTCGGCAGCAGACGCAGCGGCAGCAGCGCGCCTGGACCTGGGACGATAGTCTCCGCTCCAACTCGGATCGCTTCCTCGAAACGCTCGAGGAGGATTTGCCAGGCGTTGCGGTTGCTGCTGCAGCTGCCTCTGCTGCGGGTTTTGGGGAGGGGTTGAGACTATCGCTGAACTTGCAGCGACGCACGCCGCTGCACGTTACCTTTAGGGAGGTGTCAGGTAGGCGGCACAAACTTTGCAACATTTGCTCGCCTGCCCCCACCTGCCACCTGCCACCTGCCACCAGCCTGCCTGCTTGCCACGCACAGAGAAAAAAAATTAAATAATTGTTTTTAGATAAAGAATCACTTTTGACACCAAGGGAAACTCATCTTATTATTCAGAAAGTATATTTCGAAAAAAAGAAAACTTTTTTTTTCAAATTAAAATATTTATTGACAATTTTTGTTTTTTAGATAGTTTATAATTTAAACTATAATGTAATTTGAAAAACGTAAGATTTTACAAAATTATTTAAATTATTTCCAACTGCCTTCTAAGAAATGTTTTTTTCTAAAAATTACGGTTTGCATTTCAAATTTTAAGAAAATGCATTTGAAGAACTTTTTGTTTAAAATATAAATAAAAAATATAATATTTTTGGAACTGTCAATTTTGGGCAATACTTTCTAACTTTTAAAAATTCAATTTTCTTATAATTATAAATTATTTCTAAATTCAAGAAAAACTTTTTAGTTTTCAGGGCGTTTTTTTCGGCGTGTGTATTTGCTTTTCGCTTTTTAAACTATATATTAAATATGGTTTACAGTTGGTTCTCTCTCTCTCTCTCTGTTGCACTTGCACCTGCCCCATCTGCATGCAGCTTTCACGTGCCACGCTTTCAAACTGCTGCCATCAAATCGAATGATTATCTTAATGCTGTTATTCATATTGTGTGTGTGTGTGTGTGTGTGTGTGCGTGTGTGTGTGTGTGTGTGTGTGCTGCGTGCTGCGAGTGTTTGAGTGTCTGAGTGTTTTGAGTGTTTCGAGTGTTTAATGAGAGCAGCTTATTATAATAATTGAGGAAATATCTAAAATTAAATTGTGTATTTAATTTATTTTCTTTTCTTTTCGTTTTTGCCACAGAAGAAGCTAAGGTTGCCGCCGAGGAGCTCTCGCGTTCACCAGTGATTGGACAGCGTGCAACAGATGGCGCCGCCGGAGCCGCCTCCAGTCCGTTACAGTCGCGCGCCTCCAGTGAGGCGTGGCCAGCGCAGTCGGACGAGGACATCGATCGTCTGGTGGCCATGCATCAAAATCGCAGCAGTCTCAGCTCGCTGGGTGTAAGTTTCCCCATCCCAAACCCAAACCTCAAAACTAATTTAACTTTTGTTAATAGGTTCGCTCGGAGTCGATGGCCAGCGTTTATTCGGGCGCCGGAGAGGGACGCTATGGCACCGTTGTTGTAAAGGGGCAAGTCGAGTTTGGCATGCAGTACAACTACAAGCTGGGCGCCTTAGAGATTCATGTGGTGCGCTGCAAGGATCTGGCTGCAGTGGATGCCAAACGCAATCGCAGCGATCCCTATGTGAAGGTGAATATTTGAATTGATTTAAAAAAGATGAAGCCTTGCGAAAGTTCGGCATTTAGAATTTGGATTATGTTGCAATGTTGCTGGACCAGTCCACAGACCAGTCCAGCAACTATTTAGTAAACATTGCAAATCCAAATTCTTAATGTCTTCATCTATTTTGAACAAAGTAAAGTGTCTGTAATCTTTATCAATATTAGTATGCCAAATTCCAAGACATGGCTACATTGTTGCGGAGTTTGATCCTTATCAGGAATATACATAAACTTCAGAGATGCCCTAAAGATGCTTTTCCCTGCCTTTTATATCAACCATTTGCACAAAAACATTTTATTCTTTTTACCTAATTTGTTGAGGCTATACAAAAGATGAATTGGGAAGCATACGAAAGCGAAAGTTCGACTTTTAATTTTTAATTATTATATTAATTAATTTAACTATTTCTTCGTGTCTTCAAGTGGATTTTAAGCTTTAAAATTAGCTCTACTTTCTGGCATTTCTTTCTTTGCATTTATCACTTTTATTATCCAAAAAGATAGCCTACTAAATTTGATTTGCACTTCAATTTCAGGTATATTTGCTGCCCGACAAGTCGAAGGCGGGCAAGCGCAAGACCAAAGTCAAGAAGCACACCCTCAATCCCATCTTTGATGAGACGCTGCGTTTCCATACGCCCATCTCCAGTTTGGAGTCGCGCACTTTGTGGCTAACTGTTTGGCACTCGGACATGTTTGGACGCAACGATTTCCTCGGCGAGGTCAGCGTTAATCTGCAGGGTCGCCTCTTCGACAATCCCCAGTCGCAGTGGTATCTGCTCCAAGAGCGAGTATGTTAACCCAAATCTTTGCACTTTTTTATGAAGTTTAATTAATGTTTGTACTTTTGCAGAGCGAACCATTTGATGATGTGGCCACCTATCGTGGTGATATTGTTGTGGGCTTGAAATATATTCCGCCCGAGAATTTGAAATCTTCGATTTTCTCGCGCGGCTCCAGCTTGACGGGCAGCTCATCGAATCTGCGCAAATTTGGTGGCAGCATCAAATCGGTGGCATCCAAATCGGATCGCAGCACCAAAGGCGGCCAGCTGCATGTGCTGGTGAAGGAGGCAAAGCATCTCAGTCCCATCAAGACCAACGGCACCTGTGATGCCTTCTGCAAGAGGTGAGTGATCCAATCGGATCTGTCAGTAGCGCAGCAGTTAATCCTTTCCAATTTTAGCTATTTGCTGCCAGATCGCACGCGCAGCTCCAAGCAGAAGACGCCGGTGGTGAAGCGCACTCTGCATCCCAGCTGGAATTACACGTTTGTCTATGAGGATGTTTCGCTGGAGGATTTGTCGGAGCGTGCGCTCGAACTAACCGTTTGGGATCACGATCGCTTGGCCAGCAATGAGTTTGTGGGCGGCATTCGCTTCTCCCAAGGCACCGGTAAGTGTGACACGAAATAAAAAATAGACTTTAACCGTGACTAAAATTCCGTCTCGCTTTTGCCTTTGCATAGGTCGCAGCTATGGACGACAGGTGGATTGGATGGATGCCACTGGCAAGGAGCTGTCACTCTGGCAGAATATGCTCGATCGTCCCAACTTTTGGGTGGAGGGCAGTCTGGTGTTGCGCTCCAGTTTAGATGGCATACGCACCACATTGCCATAGGCATAGAGTTGCATGCCACACAAATTGCATTGTAGTAATTTATTGCCTAGCCACACACACACACACAAAAGTACACACACCCCATTGTTGCAGTTAGTGTTTTTTGGCCCCACAACACACACACACACACACCTATATTGTATTGTATTTGTATTGTATTGTGGTGTACTGTATTAATTATGTTATAGCTACACACACAGCATATATATATATATATATATATATGTAATAGGATTGAAAGGATGATAAAGCATTACTAGAAACTTAAGCATGAATGAAATTCAATATGTTTACAGATTGTATCGATTTTTATTATCGAAACTTAAGCACGCAATTTAGAACGATTTAGAAAGATTTTCAATACTCGAATATGGCGGTCAGATACTATATGTATATATATATATAACTATATATATATCTGGCCAAGGCATCAGCATAAGCATTGGCATTGGCGATGATACTGCAAAAATTATATCTATATTGTATTGTATAATGTTTAAGCAGCACAATGTTCAAATACGAAAATAAAAACAAATAACATAAACAAAACAAAGAAAACAACAAAAGAGACAAACAAGAAAAGTTTATCAAATTATTGCACTAATTATAAGCTGGATGATATCGGAGAAAAGATACTGACAATTGTAAAGCAAACAATTTGATTGCTCAGCTAAAATGACAGCCTAAAAAGGCACTTATTTTTTTGTGCAAAGACAAATGGAATTTGCAATTTTGCACAGTGTATGCATTAAAAATAAACTTAAATCGATAATAACTAATAAATGAGAAAAACGACATTAATCCTTAAGCTATGTAGTACGACATAATAATTATATGTACTATTACCTATCCAATAATAATAATAATAATAATCGAGAAAAATACATTTTTTGTAAATGCAACTTTTCGTTTTGTTTTCCTTATGATTTTCCACTCCAAATACTCTTAAGTGAAAGGCATTCTAAAACTATATATAATGACATATGCTATATATATATATATATATATCGAAATATATATCAATCCAGACTTCAAGCATATCGCAACCACTGTGCACGTAATAGAAAAATAGTGAAAAAAAATATAAATCAGCAAGGCCTCAAAGTATTTACTAAATACGCATACAACTCTCATACAAATAGTGACCCACCAGAGCTCAAGTAAAATATATATCAGCCAAAAATACATAACAACTATATACATACAATATATAATATATATATATATATATGGATGTCACACTCCCTCCAACCTCTTGTTGCTAAAAAAAAAGAATCTATTTGTTGTGGAATTTTTATATACACTACCAAGGCAGCTCCCTAAGGCGATTAATAATACTAAAATGTGTTTAAAGCCGAAAACACATTTATAAAAAAAGGAGAATTGAAATTTAATATAGAAAAACGAATCTTATGAATGCTTTTTGTGTAAGTTTACATTGAAAAAAAAAAACGTAAATTCATAAAAATTATAAATAAAATAATAAAAAAACGTTGAATGATACTAAAAAAAAAAAAAACAAATACAAAGATTTATAGGAAATGTTTTTTGATAAAGAGAAATTTGCTGAATCACTCGTTGCCTAAATACCGCTTGTCTTTTATACTCAATGAATGTTTTCGAAACACACACAAAAACACACACCAAATTTGATGACGATGAATGTGTCCACATGGAATGAATGGTATTCAGAAATTACCATTGTCTTAATGTGGGCATTCGAATATTTCTCGACATCTAAATCAGATAATGATATATAAAAGTCAAACAATAAGCAGCAATTATTGCAAAACTAAAAAATAAATGGTATTTAGTAGCATATTTAGGATGATAAAACTTACTTACACAGCCCGAAAAATATTGTTATTATGAATGATTTAATGAAAAAAAAAATGAAAATTAATAAATATTGATATAGCCTAATCATAGCAAATGTATGTAAAGCATAAGTAGTTTATTTATTGTTGCTCTATTGTTCAATGTAGTACTTACACAACACATCTATATTTTTTTACTTAACCCCCCCAAAAAGTGGAGGACCCTAACCGTAACCCTAACTGTAAACCTAACTCTAATTAACTAATTCAATATTTAAAATTGCAGTAAATTGTGTTTTAACAATTGGTACTACTTTAACACTCGTATTAACTCATATTCACACTACTCACTCACTAATCACTAATCACTACTCACTCACATGGTGCTATATAGAAACTCCTTGTTGTATTTACTCTGGAGTACCGAGAAAATCATGAGAACTCTTTTTACCTATTTACTGTTTATGGCATTTTTTGGATTTAACTGAACTATTGTGAACTAGCGTTTATTACATGGTATTTCTAATACTATCCTACAACATATACATATTATGATATATCATATATATATACATATACATATAAAGTCAGTTATATACACAGATATACAATAAATACATAAGTAGCCAGAGTAATCCTAGCATTAAGGTGAACCGCAAACTGTTATATAAAAAGCGATCCCAAATCCATGGCAAGATCTAATTACCCAATTAGACATAGATTGGATGGGGACGCCGACGAGAAACACATCATCTAGTAATTATATATATATATATCAGAAAATATTTACGTACTTATTGTATTTGACAGCAATTGCAAAAAGTGCTCAAATCTAACAAATAAGAGTTATTTAATAGAGCCAAACTTTAGAGTTATGCGCCTAAAAAATATCAACAAAAAAATTTCAAAAAAATATGTTGCGTTAATATACAAGAAAACACAAAACACAAATTGTGGAAAACGATAGATTGTTAAATTAGAGTTTCTTTTCTCTTCTAACATGCAGAATTTGGGATATGGAATTTGCGACTAGATTTTCTGCACACTTTTTTTCCATTCCCAAAAAAAAAAACTGCTGTGATGCATAATATAATATATATACTTTTAAGTGGTTCGAGTTAGGGGTACTTATTTTGAATGCATAGTTTATGTAAGCAGAATTTTTATTGAAAAGAAAATTGGCATCTTGCTTGGTTTGGTTCGAGAAATCGAACAAAGGTTCGCAACGGTTCGGAAAGGCGCAGAAATATTATGGCTATATTCAATTAGATGAGAGATGAGATACCTTTAATAATGGCAACCAATAAATTATAAAGAAAAATACACACATACACTAAACATATATACACATATTTAAAAATATATATATTTTCAACAATTTCTGCCCTGGATATCTATATATACATATATATATAATATAGGATTATGGCCAATCTGCGGCCCCAAACCCTCCCTTTGCTATACAATTTTTTCCCCATTGAGAGTTTCAAACAGGGCTAACCGACCTCTATTTTGTACTATGTAAGACTTTCTCTAGCTCTTAAAATAAAAAAATACAAAAAAAAAACCCAAAAAATTGTTCAAATTGAAGCCGTAACATTTATGGCAAAGAAGTTAATAAAGAAATTAATTTCAAATGTTTTCTGATTCCTTTATGATGACACTTTACTTATACATATATACATGTAAGCAATTACTACAGGATAACAAGATAAACACACACACACACGTACATACAAATACAAACATATATATATACATATATATATATATGTATATAATTATATATTACAAAACAAGAAAATAATAATGATGGAACACCTAAATTAATATTATGTTCGAATACTGTGACCCAAAAAAAATCAATCAAATAAAAGCAAAAATTTCGCATCTATTGACAAACTTTCGGAACTAAACTGTGTATTTTTTTTAAACATTTTTTGGCTGGGCTTATTTTATTGTGCTCGAAGCATCAATAGAAGTTAAAGTTAAGATGAGAGCCAGAGAAATTTGATCTGCAAGGGAGCGTCTAAGATTCACCCTGCAAAAGCTAACTTTTTCTACTTGTTTCGATTTCATCGACTTCCGCTTCCGCTTCCGTATCCGTTTCGGCTTCAACACTGCTCCGCACTCCACCATTGAGGGCATTTAGCTTGAGCTCCTCGGCGGGCTGTTTAAACACATCATCATCATTGTTTCTGGCACGGCAGCAATCGAAGGAAAACGGAGACTCGCCTCTGCCAAATGCCTCGCCATCCTCCAGTGTTATTGGCAATTTTCTAAGAAAACAAGCAAACATTTGTTATTAATATCGCCATTTTGGCCAACATCCCTATGCGCCTGTTACCTGTTATTCGTTTCCGGCAAGAAGAGCGTGCAGAACGCGGCTATTAGCAGCACCGCTGTCAAAATCAGGGGAGGAGCTGCCGCAAACTTGCTGCCCAAATGGATTAGATAAGGTGAGGCGAATGAAGCCGCCGCAGCGGCCAGGTGAGCCGATGCTATGCCCCTGGAGCGAACACAAGTGGGCAGCAGCTCCGACGAGTACTGCGACGTAGTCGTGTAGCACATGGAGATGCCCAGCCGGGTGGGCAGTGCAAATACCAGCAGCAATGTTGCATTCAATTGTTCGCCCTCGTAGACAAGTGCCACGCCCAAAGCACAGGACATCAGACTGGTGGCAAGTAGCGCCAGGAAACAGGTGGCCTTTCTGCCCAGACGAGTCTGCAGCAGACCCTGCAGAAACCCAGAAGGTAGCACCACCAAGGCAAACAGCGAGAAGATCACAAACGGCGACAATCCCAAACCCTCCACATTCCGTGAGATTGTATTGAAACTCAGCGAAGTCAACATGCTGGAATAAATTATGGAAATATATTCAAATTTAAGAGACTCTCCAATTACTCAGAAAAAATTGCAAAAAATTTTTTGAAACTAATAAGACCTTTCCTAATTCGACAGTCCCAAACATTTATTTTGATATATATATTTTAGAAAAAAGTAATCAGATTTTCTGGCTCGGCTTTTGTGTTCCACTTTATCTATTTTAGGCCGAGTAGCTCTGTGGCAAATCACTCAAATAAAACTATATAAATTTATAAACTATCTAAAATGTGTACATAGCTGAAACCCTAAAATAATAATGTTTATTAATAATAATAGTACCTAATTTACGCATTTGAAAAAACACCTTGAAAATTGTACGTATTTCTCATAAATTTTAGAAAAACTATTATTTATATTATTTTGAAGAATAGGTAAACACTGGTTTTTTAGATATAAACATTTAGACTAACAATGAGAATGACCTATGCGATTTTCTAGAATACTCACAAAGTCAAAACCATAATCAGCGCTGTTTGGCGCAAATGAGGCGTCCGGAGGAGATCCAGCAAAGTGGCCTTTTGCTGTTGCTTGTCCTGTTTCCGTTTGGTCGCGCAATGTTGGCGAAATGCTTCGAAATCTGAGGGAAGCACTTTGCAGCCATTAAAATGAGCGATGTGCTTCAGTCTGGCAATGGCGCCCTCAACATTATTCCGTGTGATGAGCCACTGGGCGCTCTCCTGCACCACAAAATAGAAAAGGGCCACAATCAGCTGCAGCAGCGCTGAGAAAGTCAAATAAATCCGCCAGTTGCCGGCCAGAACTGAGAGCCATGGCGCCACCAAAGCGCCCAAACAACAACAGAGTCCAATTGTGACGCTGATGGCCAAATTTCTTAACTTGGGCGCCAAGTACTCCAGCACTAGAAGGTGGAGCGGGGGGGGAGGAGAAAGGGGGCGTTAGACAATCAGAGCTGATTAAGAGGTGAGCAGATACGCAATGCTTACCCAGAATAAACATGAGATAATAATTGGCTGTTGCAGCCAACCCAGAGATGCAGCGGAATGCGCTAAACTGAACCAGATTTGTTGCATACGTGGTAAGAAAGTCGCCGACAAATCCACACTGATTGGCCAAAATGACTACCCGAACGCGTCCAATATGATCGCCCAGCGTGCCAAAGGCAAAGGTGCCCAGCAAAGAGCCCAAAAAAAACATCGACTGCCCAATCCGAGCCTTGTACGCATCCTCGCAGACCCAATTGAGCTAAGCATAAATGATATAAATAATAATTATAAATATTATTATTTTATTTGATTAATAACACTATAAAACAATGATATGAATAACGAAAATATTTGTAATCTACAAACAACGATAAATTTTTTTGTTTGTATAACTTTTTATTGTTATTTTATATTGTTTATTTTTCCATATTATTATTTATTTAAATTCATATTTACTCACCTCGGCATTCATGCTACGAAATCCGTAGTCATATTTGTATATCCAGCGATCGCAAGTCTTGTTGCTCACAGTCAGATTGTGGCCCACATCGAGCCACTCGATCTTCTCCAGACGCGTGCAGGAGGCATCCTTGCCAAATGGTGCATAGATGGCGGCGACTTCGTCGTGACTGCGATTCGCCAGCTGATCGTGATAGCACCAATGCTGAGGCACAAATCCGATTATGTTCTGGGAATAATAGTGTACAGTGCTGGTAAATCCAATGTAACCGAGCAGCAGCAGCATTAAATACTGATAGCGACCCGCATCTCCGCACTTTTCCAACATTTTATCAAAATCCATATTGTGCGATCCTCTCTCTCACGCTCTCTACTCCACTGTAGACTCGACACCGGCTGAGATTCGACTAAGACTAAACCAGTTGGGCCACAATCACACTTACAATCGGATTCGCATGTCTCAGACTGATTCCGATAAGATAGTTGCTGATGTTTTGCCGCCTTATCGCATTTGCGTGTCTACCAGCAGCGCTCTTTATTTCCATCCATTTCCATCCATCCGCCCGTTGCGAAAGAATTGTTTTATTATTTAAGTAAATCGCTTGTTCACATTAAATTGCACAGAGAGACTGGCGTCTATCTGAAGCGCCGCGCTCGCGAGAATTCCGCATCTATGTATATATATATATATATATATATACTGATGAACATGTGCTCTATACTGCTCTATACAATACACTCTTTGTTGCTGTTAGATATATTCTTATGCCAATTTTTAAATCTAAACATTGTTATTTTTAAGTCTATTCTATATGAACGATAATAAACAATCTTTATCTAAAGTTCGGCAGTCATAAAACAAATTCATTGTTTTAGAATATTTGTTTTATATATGACTCGCACTTCTGCATAGGCATAGTTTCTGATATCTTGTTAGATTTTTGGAGAGAGCTTTCTTATCTAAAATTTGTCATATTTAGTATCGCACATACACAATTGAGATGAGCACCTATATAATTTCATTTCTAGTACTTAACCAATATTACAATGACACACAAAATAAGCAGCAAATAAATAATACTTACAGTTGATCAAAATTGCGGCATACTTTTAGGAACCCACAAAAATTGTCGCTAAGCGTCGTATTTTTTTGCAGATGGTAGCAAGTACACGAACCAGAGTCCCAGTTCGGTTGCTGCATTGTCTAAATTGATCTGACGCAAAATATTCTGCATACTTTCAGGCGCACACATACTGGGTGGAATGTTTATTTTTCTACCCAGAACATCTTACAATGACAAAATTACAAGCTTGAGCAATTTTATTTATCCTATAATAAATTAATAATTCAATAAATATTTCCGCGTCCCTCAGTTAGATTAGATGTGTCTCAAGAACCTTTTCAATCTTCAAGCAATATGCCTGTAGATTCTTACGCACTTTTACATTTTTTCTACAATGTCGTGCCATACATTTTTTGTTTACAAGTCATTTTATGAGAGGTAAAACTTGTCAACAACTTAATACAAAGTCAGCTGAATAAAGAAAGATTAGTATATTCCAAATTTATTTACTAAATGTTAAACTTATATGCAAACAAAATGCATGGAATATAATTACAAATTATTTTGTACAAAAAATTCTATTATGTTTTGAATACATCGTAATAACGGGTAAAAAGCGGGGACAGATGATTTTTGCAACACAAATTCTAAAGAAAATAAAGAACGATAAAATGTCGAGAGATATATGCTTGAATGAATTATTAATTTTTTAAAATCATGTTTTTTATACCATCATAAATATGTTAATATTATTCATAGTTTTTTATAGAAGCTGAGATGTAAACAGTTTATGTAGGTTTGGATGAGAGAGGGAGAAAATTTAAATCAACCTCAGCAATTTTATTGAACTCAAAAATTAAGTTAATTAAATTATTAAGATTTGTAATTTTTAATGCTACAAACTTAAGAGGTAGTTGGATAATTACCCTGCCTGTTCAAATATAATAAAATATTTTATTTTATTTATGTTCTCATATTTTTGTCTTCTTTTAAATACTTTCGCATGAGACTGATATGTTTCTAAACTTTCTTGGCAATGAGATTCTGTTCTGTGTCAGCTTCCAGTTTGACTTCGCCATCAGCTGTGGTCTGCGGCTTAATTCTATTACTCAAGAAGTCAAACATGCGTTCCCCTCGCCCAAACAGCTCCCCCTCTGCCAAAGAAATGGGTAGTTTTCTGTCGCCCGTCTCCGGCAGGTGGAGGCAAACAAAGGCGCAAATGAAGAATAGCAGGCACATGATGATCGAAGGCAGAGCCTTGTAGTATATGCCCAGATGCAGAATGTAGGGCGAGAGCAGAGAGGCAGCTGCGCCGGCCATGTGGGCCACAGCCAGGCCACGAGATCGCACACAAGTGGGCACCAGCTCAGTGGAGAACAGCAATGTGGAGCCAAGGCAGATAGAGACAGCCAAACGCGAGGCCATCGTCAGGCAGACCAAAAGCACGACGCCCATTTCTCGCCACAGCGACAAGGCAATGCCAATGATTGATGTAAAGAGTCCCGTGAGTAACATCGATATAACCGCGGAACCCTTGCGACCAATCCGCCTCTGCAGATTCGCCTGGAGCAGGCCAGAGGGCAACAGCGTCAAGGCGGTCAGAGCAAACATTATAAGTGGTGATATACCCTGACCCTCCACATTCCGGGACATCGTATTGAAGCCGATGGTAACAATTGTGCTAAAATAAAAAATACCATTGGAATAGACATATAAATGGGAACTTTCAATTTTAACACTTACAATACGATCAGCATTTCGAGTAATAATTTGCGCATATGCGGCGTCTTGAACATGTCCAACAGATTGTCCTGATTGTCTTTGCCTTGCTGCGTCTTGTTGGTGCTGTTAATCTGACAGTAGCTGCGGAACGCATTGATGTCCTCATCTTTAAGTTCGCGACGATTCATCTTGGCAACTCTCTGCAGTCGCAGGACAGCGCCATCGATGTCGTTGCGTGTGACCAGCCACTGGGCGCTCTCCTGCATCAGGAAATAGAACAGTGTGACCAGCAGCAGAGACAGTGACGAGCAGATGAGGAACAGACGCCAGTTGCCCACAAGTACCGCCAATCCAGATGAACAAACCATGCCCAAACAGTAGAAGACACCCATGCTGATAGCCAAACCCCAGTTGCGCATTTTTGGAGAAGTGTATTCGATAACTGCAAGCAAATATAAACTTAAGTAAACATTTTGAAAGATATTGGGAGATATGCTCACCCAGAATATACATGAGATATGTGTTGGTATCCACGGCGAGACCAGAAACGAAACGTGTTATCGAAAAAGCTGTCAAACTGCCGGCAAAGATGGTCGAGAAGTCGCCCAAAAAGCCGCACCAATTCGCCAAAATGAGCGCCTTAATCCGCCCAATTTTATCTCCCAGCAGTCCAAATATGAACGTTCCAAACAACGAGCCCACAAAGAAAAAAGATTGCCCCACTCTTGGCTTGTAAGCCGAATCGCAGACCCAATCAAGCTGTTTGCACAGTCAGATAAGATAATGCCGATAATATTTCAAAAGTAAGCACAAAAAACTAGTGAAAAACTTACCTCTGTGTTCATACTTCTAAAGCCAAAATCATAGTTGTAAATCCAGCGATCACAGGACTGCTCACTCACAGTCACATTGAATCCATCTGAATCGATGCTTTCCAGTCGGGTGCATGAAGGTTTCTCGAACCGATTGTAGATGGCTTTGATCTCGGCAAAGCTGCGATTCTTCAGCTGCTCGTGATAGCACCAGTGATCGGGCACAAAACTGATCACATTCTGGGAGAAGTTGTGCATCGATGTGACGAACATCAATAAACTGTAGAGTCCCAGCAGTAGATACTGATAGCGATGGCTACTGCCGCACTTGGCCAGTATATCGTCGAAATCCATAGTACTCGTCAAAATAGTAGCCATTGAGAATGAGATTGAAGCGATACGCTCGACTCGTCTAGTTTTTATTATTATTATTATTTCTTTTTTATTCTTTGCTGTGTAGGGCCCAGCTCATCAGCCTGTCAGTCATCACTCGACGGATGCCACTCGCATACTAACCATTGACGTGATCGCGAAACGCTAAGAGCGGGTTTTGAACAGCGAAAGCAAATGGCAACAACAGAAACTCAACTAATTCTGACATACACCACCCAAATACTATACAATGTTGCCTCCTTATTGCTCTCTCTCTCTCCTCGGCTGATAAGCGTCCGACGCACAAATTAATCGTATTAATTTTATGCCATTTGATAAGCCAACTGCTAATTTGATTCCGCTTCTCTGAGTTGAGTAGCATCGCTTAAGCGGTGTAATTTTAAACAACTGACATGTATCATATTTTGATAAACAAATTATTATATACTATTTGCAGTGATATAATTTTAATTGTATACACAACAAAAAAAGGTCTTAATTTGGGAAACTGATTGATTAGCAAGCAAATTTTATACAACTGTAGAATTTCGCTTTCTATTTGATGATTTGTTGAGTTTTCTAAAATGTAATATTACTACTAATTATCAGGATGTTATTTTCCATAAGTTAACACAGATGAATTCTTATGTTACCTTCTGAGTTACTAATATTTCTTATATTAAAAATATACAAAAAAATAAATTTATTGCTTTACAAATTTGGAGCAGGTCAAGAAATAAATTCTGTAAACAAGAAAAATGTTCTAATATTTAGGTCACTTTCATTACTTTTCTCTGAGTGTAGCTACAATGGAAATAAAAAAAAAATACATGCTCTTCAAAGTATTTTTAGCGTTTTTCTACTTAATCTTATAATCGACTTCAGAGATTTATCATTTTATTTGGAATGTTTTTGTTGAAACTCGAATTAATTTTAACATTTTTTTATATTTGTAAGACTATAAATTGTATAAAACAATAAAGTTTTCAATAAAAAATACCATTTAATTAAAGCAGCAAAGTGATATAAGCTTAAAAAAATTAACATATATAAAAAAATATAATTATGTATAAAACAAAATTTAAAAAATTCTTCGAGCATAAAAATTATATTTAAGAGGCAAGCGATTCGTCTAGTTATGCTTACTTGATTAATACGTAATTTTATTTTTATTAATATTTTAAAAAAAACTTAATTTATAAGTGAAACTATAATGTATAATATTTTGTAATGGAACATTATAAAATTTGGATTAATTTACAAATAATATTAAGTTGATAGTTGATAATTAATTAGTTCAATAATTAAATTGAGTCTATCTTATTTTATGAATCTATAATTTCCGTAGTTTTCAGCTGTGTTTGGAGTTCAGTTTCCTTTGTGTCCGGCTGTTTTCGGAAACACTGCAGGAAATCAAACATTCGCTCGCCCTTGCCGAACTCCTCCCCCTCGGCAAGAGACATGGGCAGCTTTCTGTGGCGTGTCTCGGGGAGCAGCAGGCATACATAGGCACCCATGAAGAAGAGCAAGACCAGGATTACAGAGGGTGCCGCCTTGAAGTACGTGCCCAAGTGCAGAATGTACGGTGATAGGAAAGATGCCGCAAAGCCAGCAACGTGCACCACAGCAACGCCACTGCCCCGCACACAAGTGGGTATCAGTTCGGTGCAGAGCTGAGAACTTGCACCATCCGCAATCGAGACACCGAAGCGTGCCACAAGTGTCAAACTGACCAGCAGCACCACACTACGATTCTCGCCCTGTGCTATGACGAGTCCTGCGGCACCTGCGAAAATGCCCGTAATTGCCATCCAACTGAAGGCGGTCATCTTGCGGCCAGTGGCATCCTGCAACACGCCCTGCAGATAGCCCGACGGTGGCAACGTCAACGCCGTCAACGAGAACATTATAAATGGCGATATGCCCAGTCCCTCCACATTCCGGGCCAGGGTATTGTAGCAGGGCACAACAATGATGCTGTGAATATTTACAAACTTGTTAAAATATGCCGGCAATATTAATATTAACGCAAAAGACGCAATTTCGACAAGTCTTTTGTCTTGTCAATTTTAATTCTGCGAAACTCGCTTATATAACGGCACAGCAAAATTAGCTTGTTTTGTCACATAATCTCGAACTACAAAATTAGCTATAAACACGGCGAGATTAAGTTGGCATGCCAGCAAGTCAAATTCAGGTCGAACATATCCGACTAGTCGCTACTCTGTTACAAGTTGAAAAAACAATCGATGCAGAACTGTGAAAGTGGCTGGTGTTTTGAAAAATGTTTTCATATATTAAGCCTCATCATGGTAACTCTTCAATTATTTTAGATATCGACTCGACAAAGGTGTGCAAATTTTTAAGGTGGATTTACATAAATGGTTCTAAATGTTATTAATTAATTTATGCTTGCAGTTTCCTTTTAAATAGGTAAAAAAGTCAAATAAGTAAATTATAGCCAAATACTTTTATAGATATCTTCAACTATAAATCTATAGAGATCTTCATCTATAAAAGTCACTGACTATTATTTCGAAGGAAATCGATCTAAAAACAATATGACTTTTTCATTTATTTAAGAAATTCTATAAACATTCCATATCTCACATTCTGCAGTATGTTGAATTTGCCATTGGAGTGCGAAAGAACTGAATATATATATCTGAATGGAGTCCAGCTTTTAATTTATTGAAACTAAATAATTTTCATAATTTAAACTATATAAATACTTTAAGTGTTCTGCTTCAATATTGACGAATATAGCCAATCTCTAACGAAAAACTCAATCTCTAAGAAAGAAGGAATAATGCGTTTTTTTTTGCAATTTTTGATTTGGGTCTGGCTAAGAAATTGTCTCACTAATGTTGTGGAACAGACAAACAGCAAGTCAGACATTACACAAATCCAATATACTCAAATATTTTTGGTATCAGAGTATTAAAAATTATAATATTTAATTACTCTCTTTTTTCAGATTATTATCAGACATCTGCCTTATAAACATAATTATTATAGCCTTATAATTGTGTAAGATGGTACAAAGTTGCAAATCTTTAGCTATCTAAGACCTTTAGCTAAAAATCACATTAGGCCAATAAATTTTTAACACCGATATTAGAGAATAAAAAATGATAAAAAACGCATGAGAAAGTCTCACTTACAAAATGAGGAGCATTTTAAATGCACTGCTCCGCAGGCGTGGCGTCTTCAGCATGTCAAGCAGCTTGGCCTGCCGCTCCCCGCCTCCATTCCCGCCACCCTCTTCGCCCTCTCCCTCTGTTATCTTTTGGTAGTGCTGTTGACAGTAGATTTTGAAGGCTTTGAAGTCATCATCGCTGACCAGGCGTCGATTGATTTTGGCCACACGCCGCAGTCGACGGATGGCGCCATCGATATCGTTGCGTGTGACCAGCCACTGGGCGCTCTCCTGCACCAGGCCGTAGAACAGTGTGACCAGCAGCAGTGGCAGTGAGGAACAGGTTAGGTAGAAGCGCCAATTGCCGACGAGCACAGCTAGCCAGGAGGCGCAAATTAGGCCCAACGCGTAGAAAATGCCCAAAACTGTGTTTAGACCCACATTGCGCATCGATGGCGAAACATATTCAAAAACTGTTCAATGAAATAAATGGAAATAAATTGGGATTCATTTTTGCTGGCAATTGGCAAACAATTACTCAGAATAAACATCAGATACGAGTTGGCGTCTGCGGACAGGCCAGAAACGAAGCGGGTTATCGAAAATGAGGTCACACTCTGTGTAAAGATGGTCACAAAGTCGCCCAAGAAGCCACACCAATTCGCCAAAATGAGCGCCTTAATTCGTCCAATTCGATCACCCAACACGCCAAATAAAAGCGTGCCACACATGGAGCCCACAAAGAAAAATGATTGCCCCACGCGTGCCTTGTAGGCCGCATCGCAGACCCAATTGAGCTAAAAACATGCTCAATTAATAAATCAATTTTCACATTTACAGTGGATACTGGAAATAGACGCACCTCTGTGTTCATGCTCCTATACCCAAAATCATAGTTGTAAATCCAGCGATCACAGCGCTCCTCACTAACAGTCACATTGGATCCATCTGAATTGATACTTTCCAGTCGGGTGCATGAAGGTTTCTCGAACCGATTGTAGATGGCTTTGATATCGGCAAAGCTGCGATTCTCCAGCTGCTCGTGATAGCACCAGTGATCGGGCACAAAACTAATCACATTCTGGGAGAAGTAGTGCATGGACACGACGACCATCAGATAACCATAGAGCGCCAATAGCAGATATTGATAGCGATGGCTATTGCCGCACTTGGCTAGAATCTCATCGAAATCCATTTTTGGCAGCAACTTCAGCTCTTAATCATTTTATTTTTTCACTAATTTTGACAATTTTAATCTCAAGTTAGGATCGACAAGAATTCGATTACAAGAGCAAAAATTTAACAAATTTGAGATAATACTTTTTGCTGTTTACGCTTTTAAGTTAAGAGAAGTTATTTTTATATCTAGATTTGTTCCGCTCTCTTTTGACACAATCAGTTTATTTTATGCTCTTTATTTCTCTGTTTTTAGCGTTTTATTAGCCGGCACACATTTGAAATCGGAATCGAAATTATTCAAAAGGAAACCCGTTCCGCAAACGTTCCACTAACGAGGCGTGTATTAAGTCAACTGGTTGTGGCTTCCACACCGAGAGGCATATTTGAGGACTGTTACAACAAGCACTGACCAATTTAAGCAAAGAGCGCTGTACGCACTCACTCACTCTCTCTCTCTCTCTTTCACTCTCTCCTGTTGCCTCTCTCTCTCTCTCTTTCAGTCTGTCTGGCATTTGAATTATGCGTAAAATCGGCACATAAGCATTTCACATGTGAAATTCAGTTATTGGCACTGACCACCACTGGACATGAAATAGACACAAATTTGTCAATTTAAATTAAGTGTTTTTCTTCTCTAATAAAAAGGTAGATCGATTCAGTCACTTTGTTTGTGGAGCTATATATTTTTTATAAATTTATTCATTCGCTTAACAATCTGCTAAAAACTTTTAAAAAAACTGTTTTAAATATATATTTAAAAAGTTGCACATTGGTAAAAGTTGCAGTCCAACTTTTTCTGTGGCAAATGCTAGCAAAAGTTGCTTATTCATTGTAAAACTTTGAACAGATGTTTTCAGAATAGAGGACAGATTTGAATATATTTGAGTACTCTGCCTCAAAAACAGATGTTTTCTATTAATAAATTCTAAATTTAACTTTGGCAAGCAATTACGGAAACACCTTCAATTTGTCAAGATTTGAAAAAAATATTTTGCTCTTTAATTGAAAATTGGTTAGGGTATTTTCGAATCGGCTCAATGCAGCTCGAAGTTATCAAGTGATTTTCAGTTTCAATGAATTTAAATTATTGCCACTTGATTGCTTTGATTTACGAGTTAAAAATAAAAGACGTTAATAAATTGAATATTTTTTTTATATATATTTTATTTTTGATTTTTGTCGTTTTTGTTTTGTTTTTCAATAAGTATGCTTTCTTCAATTACAATTGCTATTTTTATTTGATATATGCTTACATTTCACAAAGTTCGTTTTTTCTGAATAATTAATAATAGTGTTTTTTTTTTTTGTATTTTAAGTGTCGAACTTGTTCAACTTTTGAATTTGATTTTATGTTCGGTTTTTGTTTGTATTATAAATGTAGTAAACGCATTTTGATAACAGGATACGATAAGACTTTTATGTGTAGACAATTATACCCATATATATATAGTATATAACTGTACACGTACATACATTTCATGCAATATGTGTGTGTGTGTGTGTGTGTTAACTAAATTCTCATAATTAACAACTAAATTGTAGGGTATAGCTGCATTCTAATACGAGTTCATTAAATTAGTTTGAGAGTACAAATAAGTAGTATAGCATAGTGCATAATAATAATAATAATAATATTAATAATATTATATTAAACTTATCGACAACTTTTACATTTACACAACTAATTCTGATATAAATGATGCTCATACATATTAGAATAGGGTATACAAATTTATACTTTAAGTAGACTTTATAGCTATAAATAGGAAATAAACAATTTACATAGGGTATCGATGAGTTTCGATGAGTAAATGGACTATTTAAAATATGACATACATAACATATACATATACATACATTTTATTACTCATTATAAATCATGTCTTTCAACTTTACATACAAAATACATACACTACCTAAAATACATACAAAACAATTTTCTTTTTACCTCATTTAATGACATGCCTAAATTTGTTTGGAAAATTCCTCTCGTAGACTAGTTAAATTATTTAATTATGAAAGTGCCTGCTGAAATATCTAATGTTAAACTTCTCTAACAAAAAAATTTTAACCACAAGCAATACCAATTAATGAACGAATAAAATTTAGAAAACAAATCAAAACTCATTTAAATATTTCTTTTCTCTAACGACTTTGCCATTATCAACCTTCAATGCTATCATAAAATACTTCTTCATTTTCTGCTCGCTCGGATTCTGGTTCCGATTGATCCTCAAAGTCATCTACATCGTAGGATATCAAGGACTGTAAACTCTGCTCCTTATGTTGCACATGATGCACCTGAAATGCCCACGCATCATTTTGGGGCATGCCAAACCAAAGCGCATAGTCAGCTTCCCCTGCCTCGGCACCAGCATCAGTCCCAGCTCCATTGTAATAATCATCATCCTCCTCATCCTCAGCTGTGGCTATGTCTGCACCAGCATTTGGTGGCCCAATGGAATCGCTATAACCATAGTCGAAGGTGACCAGCAGATTGTCGCTGCCACAGTCCATGGAATCGGGCGCTGTGTATTGTGTATAATACGAATCGTAGGCCGTCTCCTCGGATATATTCTCATCATCGTGTTCTTTGATATATTTTAATGGTTCCATAAATGTGCGATTTATCTTGTTGTTGTTTGTGGTTTGCCATAACTGCCAATTGGTGTTATTGAAACGGAAATTTGGCTTAGTTGCAATATTTGCCAAATTCTGTGCAATCGAGAAGAGCAAAAGAAAATAGAAAATATTTATCACAATTTTTTAGTTCACATTTGGTGTTTTTTTTTTGGAAGAACAAACAAAAGAAATGCAAATAGGAAACACAAAAACAAGGAATTTCTGGTAGTAAAGATATAAAATATGGTTTATGGTTTTCGAGGCACCAAAAGTTAGATAAAACACAAAAGTTTCTTGATTAGCGATTTAGCGAAGAAAAAGAGTATAGAGAACCGCAGCCAATATTTAATGTTGTATTAAGGTACAGTAAATAAACAAATTAACGACTGCAAAGCATATCCATTTCTCCAAAGATAATCAATATATATTCAGGTGCTTACTTTATGGATCGGTTTTTTGGTAATTATTTGTTGTTGGCCTGCATTGGAAATTAGAGAGAGAGAAAGAGACAGCGAAAGAGTGTAAACTTCTCTGAGTGTGTGTCGGTGTCTATGTGTGTGTGTGTAACTGTGTGTGTGTTTGAAAACTACTGCAAAAATAACTACAAAGAGTATCACAAAATGAAAGTCAAGCGAATTGCTTACTCTTTTCTTGGTGCAGTGTTGGATAAGCAAAGGAAATTAAAAAATTAAAGCTGTGTTGTGCAATGCTGGTATTTGTTTATGTTTTTTTTTACGGGGAAGGGGGGTGGCTTAACCTACAAAAGTTTACAACAAAAATGAGAGAGAGACTTACGCGTATAACATAATTGCGGCAAAGTGTCTTAGTTCTTTGTCTTTTTGGCTCGAAACACAAAAAACCCGACAAACGATTTACAGTACAGAACAAGCTGAGTTGTGCAGCACTGGAGAGCTGAGCAGCTGAACAGCTGAGGACGAAGCGAAGCGGTTCGGATCGGAGCTGAGATCTGATTTGAGCTGATCTATATTGGCGCCTCCATTTGTTATCATCGTTACCAAAAAGTCGTGTTTTGTTTTTATGTTTTTACGATTTTGATTTGTTTGTTAGCATTTTCATAGTTTTCTTTTTTTTGTGGCATGCAGCTTAAATTGTTCACCACCAACGTCAATCAATATCAATATCAATCAATCAATCAATCAGTACACCACCATAGTCCACACATTTATATAGCAATGTACATGTTTATCCAACGGTATCCGGTTTTTAATATGTGGCATTTTGTTCTTGCAGTTTAACATAATCGTTAGGAGAGAGTTTTTCACAAATTATTTTTGTATTTTTTTTAGTGACAGTTTTCAATAGGCTGTTTTTTTTTTTTTGGTTTGTTGGGTGGACGGGCAGGTTTTTGGATTTGAGGATATATAAATATATATATATTGTTTTTTTTTTTTTTAATATACAAACAAAGGAGTGAGAACAAACATTTTGTTTGTTGCGTTTTACGTATTTTGGTTTGGTATTGTTTTGGTTTTTTTTTTTTGTTTATACATTTTGGAGTAGAAAGAAAAATGTAAAAGTAAAAAAGAAATTACAGCATTAGATACAAATATTAAGTGTTTACAGCACTTTTGTTGTTGTTGTTTTTGTTGTTGTTGATCGATTTGAACCATGTTTTAATATTTGTGTAAGGCGTTTTTGTGATTAGTTTCTTGAACTTTGACCAAGCCCAATGCAGATAATTATGTTGATGATAATGATGATGTTATTTAGTAGTCGATATATGATTGATTGGCAAGCAGTTGGCCAGGCTTAAATAAAAGGCTAGCACACATTTCAGCAGCTGCGGCTTAAACAAAATTAAATTTCCCACTTTCTGTTTCATTTTTCTTTTTGTATGTTTATATTTCTATATACATACAAATATATATATATAAAGATATATGAGTATGTAGTGTATATGTGTTATATATTTATATATATATATATATATATATATATGTGTGTGTGTGTGTGTGTATATTTAAGACCAATAAGTAATGATAAATTAGCATTTAAATTAGGCCAAACGAATTGGTAAGTAATCGGTACGTACATAAACTTAGACAGATATATATAGATAACAATAATCAGTTTACACGCCAAAAAAAAACACTAAATAATTACAACTAAACACGCTCACACTGAATTAGAAACCAAGAGATGTAGTCTTACTAATAATCATAATAATCATAGTAATAATAATAATGATAACGATATGTGATATGATAAACAATTTACATAATTTGTTTTTATTTTCTTTTCTTTTCTTTTTTCATGTTTTTTTCTTCTGTTGTTTTTGCATAATTTACAAGTAGACGAACTTATCATGTGGTAAATGATGTTGCATTTAAAAAAAAATACTATACGTACATATAAACATATAAACATACATATATATATATATTTGTATATAAGAAAAAAGCGAAAACATTTCTTGTAGCTTGTGTCGCGTGCAATTGTTGTTTGTTATTGTTGTTGTTGTTGTTACTGTTGTTGTTTGTTGTTTAATTAATTAATTATAGCGGCAGCTGCAGCAGCGACTAATTTGCATAGCTGCACCCGAAGGCAAGGCAGTTTGGAGGCGACGCTCTTTGTGGCACCTTTCACTGGTCGATGACCACAAAAAAAAACAAAAAACATTTAATTACAAATAAACAACACACACTGCGTATGCTTGATGTACAAAGCCCTTTTGTGGCATGCGTGGTTAGGTTAGAGCAGAGCAGGCTGAGGCGGGTCATAGGTCAAAGGCAACACGGCGGCATTGAGAACAATTTCTTTGTTTCTTGTTTTAATTCATCAGTTTTTTCATCTGCTAAACGGCTTCGTTTTGTTAGTCAGATAGATACACAAAATAGTTCCAAATCGTATATATATAAATCATGTCTGTTTTGTATGCATTTTGGGTTAGTTGTTGGTATGAATATTATTTATAAATAAATATGCTTTTTTATTAACTGCTGACATCATGAAATAAACACCTTAAATTCCGACAATATTTTATAGATCATTTTATCGAGAATTTCGCATTTTAACGAAATTTTTAAGCGAATTTCTGATTGCTTCAAATTATAATCATAATTATTTTTTTTTAGAATTTTTTAAAATATAATCATTATTAGTTAAATTAACTAAGAATCAATACAATTAACAAAGTTTACTGGCTTAAACATGAAATAACAATATAGACATTAAGTCAGTTTTTACACACTTTCAATTAATGCAAAAAATATACTTTTTGTGATAAACTTTTTTCTTAAGCACAAAAAAACAATATTACAAATTTGAAAATATGCCTCAACAAATATGGGCGAATATTCTGAGAAGAATTTAATCGAGTTCGTAAACATTTCAAGAAATTCTTATAAATTATTTTGAATATACAACAATTTTTCTTAAAGATTTGCGACAATTTAATAAATAATTTTGATAGTTTTTATAGTTGTTGAAAATGAATTGGAATCAATTTAGACAGGTTTATTTCAGGATGTCGAAGCTATGAATATATATATGTATATATGTATATGTATGAGTGTATGTATGTATGTGTACAGCGTATATGATTTAATATTATGTATAAATTAGATTTGTTGCCAGTGGAACTATGAATAACTAAAATCTGCAAGTGTTTTCGGCTTTTCGTTCTTGTTTCTATTTTGTTTTTGATGTTGTTGTGATAATCGAAGGCGTTATTAAAACAGTAATAAGTAATATATATGTAGATATATATATATATATATATACATATATATCTATAAATAGTAGATGTATATGTAGATCTCATTATTATCAGTATCAGTATCAGTTTTATATATATATCGTAACTAAGATTATTGTATTCATTTGAACCAACCCAATAATGTTGACTTTAAAGTGCGTACCTTGCCACTATCACTGTCGCCATAACTAGACGTGGGCGTGGCCAATGTTGTTGCTGTCGCTGCTGCTGCTGCTGCTGCGGCGGCTGTGGCATCCTCGCGCGCCAACCTGCCGCTTGCCACAGACGCACTGCTAAAGCGTCGCGACACATTCGGCACCGGAGCCGAACGTCGATGATAGGCCGATGCCGTTGTGGAGCTGCTCAGCTGCAGATCCTTGCGCAGCGTTGTGCTCAACTGTGCCGCTATCGAATTGGAGCTGCCACTCAGATTGTGATGATGATGCTGCTGCTGCTGTTGCTCTGTCGAGTGCTGGGCACGCGACAGCGAATCCAGATGCCTCACACGAGAGCTGAGCGTTTCGCGCTTCAACTTGGGCAGCGGCGAGTTCTGAAGCACTCGCGTGGACGGAGACGTTGTGGTTGCTGCTGCTGCTTGGTTGTGGCTGCTGCGATTGCTGGAGGAGTAGGGTGTTGTGGCCAGCGGTATCGATGAGGATGTCGAACTGCGACTTGTATTGGTGCTCAGCGAATGATTCGAAGCGGAATCGGCACGTTTCAGGCTCTGACTGAGATTGCCAGTGCTGCGACTAAGCGAGGATTTGCTGCTGCTGCCATAGGAGACGCTGCTCGAGTTGTTGTTGTGGTTGCTGTTGTTGCTGCTGTTGTTGTGCAACGTTGGCGGCGAGCGACCCGCTATCGACAGCCTGCCCGTTGGCGGCTTGCCGGCAAAGTAGGCGGCAGCTTTGCTGCCCGGCAGCGGAATTTTGCTCGGCTTGCTGGCGCTGCTGAATTTGCGATAACCGTGGCTACGCAGCGGCGTCTGCTCAAAGCTGGCGCTCATCACGCGAGCAGCAATCGTGCTGCTGCCGTTGCTGCCATTGCTGTTGGTGGTGATTGTGGTTGGTGTGCTGCTACCCAGCGGACTGGGCGTGGCCACATTGACAATTGTCTTGGAATCATTGGGCTCGTGCTCGTGGGCGGATTCGGTGCTGCTGCTGTGCTGTTGCAGTTCATCCATGGCCAGCGGCACCATTGCCTTCATGCTGGGCGTGCTTATTTGATCCGAGCGCGGTGGCATTGCTGTTGCTGCTGCTGTTGCTGTTGCAGCGACACTTGCTGTGGCATCCGAGGCATCGGGCACCCCTCGACGACTGAGCACAAGGGTCGTCGATGCCGCAGATCGATTCGTTTCGTAATCATGCTGCGATGTTGAGTTCAGATACGAATTGGTGGTGCTGCTGCTATGCAGTCGGGATTCGAGCACACGCAGCTGCGCCTTGGTGCCCTCCAGTTCGATGTTCTTCTCCTCCAGCTGGAAGCGCAACTCTTCGGTGTCCTCTTGGCTCTTGTCGAGCCGCTTGGCCAGCTGTGCCTTTGACTTGCCGGACGAGTCCAGTTTCTGGGCGAGCACCTGATTCTGTACGGTCAGCGTGAGCAGATGCCGCTGCAACTCGAGCACATTCGTCTCCAGCAGTATGGCCGAGAAGCGCTTGGAGTCCGTTATGCGGCATTTGGTATTGCGTGCGCCGGGCGTGCTAACAACGCCATCCAAGCGACCCAATTGATGTCTTCTTGTATCACTGCCTGAGCTTTGATGGAATGCCGCCTCCCGTTGCTGCTGCTGCTGCTGCTCATCATTTATGGGTTGGAATGTATTGTTGCTGTTGATGTTGCTATTGCTGTTGCTGCTGCTATTGTTGTCTTTGTTGTTATTGCTCAGACTCGGGGGGCGACTGCTGTTTGAGAGCACCGTCGTCGCGGACGATAAAAAGTTGCGTTGACTGGAGCACTCCGATTGACTGGCGCTGCAGGAATTTATTAATTTATTATTTCTATTTAAATCTTATATATTTAATTGCTCAACTCACCTGGATGAACTTTTGCTTTGTTGCTGCTGCTGTTGTTGCTGCTGTTGTTGCAGCTGCAGCTGCTGCACACGCGAGCTGAGCTCCAGTTTCTGTGCCATGGCCAGCTTCAGCTGCTCCTCGAGATCCTTTTTGACGCTGATTAGCTCCTCCACTTGATCGTTCATCTTGGCGGCCTTGATGCGGCCCGTTAAAGTCTCCGCCTCCATTTCGGCCAGCTTGTCGAGCAGACGATCTCGCTCCTTGCGCAACTGCTGCAGATCCTCACGATTCAGTCGCTCCACCTGCTCTCGAAACTGCTGAGGCGTCATCCCACCAGCAGTCACCTTTTGACCCGCCTTGCCAGCCACCGACTGGCGCTCATAGCTCTGCAGGTGTTCGACCTCCTCGCGTAAGCGGTTCGATTTGCGGTGTATGACATCCAGCAGGTTGAGCAGCTCATCATCCGATTCGGCACAGCTCAGGCGATTCGATGCTATGGCCACCTGTGGGAGTATGCCAAAACAAATAGTTGATTATATAATCGATTGATCATTGATTGTGGTTTAGCGACTTACCGTCATAGCACCATTGGTGGAGGAGGCACTGTGACCCTCCTTGGAGGAACTGGTCTCCGTTGAGAAGCCGGAGTCCTGCACAACGCTGCCGTTGTTGTTCTCTCCGCTCTTTGGCTCTTTCTTGCCGCTGTGCGAATTGCTGCGACTGCGCGTCAACGATGACGCCGACGATGGCTCAACCCCAGCGGATGCGGCTCCGCCGGCAGCTGCTGCTGTCGTCGTGGACGGTTCCTTGTGCGACAATTTACGCTTCATGCGTATCCCCGGCTCCCATTCACGTCTACAAAGAGGCACAGTATAATTGAGCAATCAATAATAATAAATATTTTATATGTTCAAAACTCACCTGGCTGCTAATGAGGAGCTGCCACCACCACTGCCGCCGCCGCCCACAGAGTGACTGCCGCCTAATGCACCCACCGAACTGGACGTTGTGGGTGTTACGGATATGGAGGCCATTTTATGCTTGAGATCGGGAAACGTTTCAATGACCAGATCTCGGAATTCCAACAGAGCGCCAACTTCATGTTGCAGCTCCTGCAGCGACTTGGTCTGCTCGCTGTGTATGGGATGATGCGGATGACTGCCGTAGCTGTTGCTGTATGGCGCATGGTGGCTCAAGTGATTCAAATGATGATGATGATGCAAATGATGTGGATATGTGGCGCCAACCACCACAGTTGCCGTGGGGGAAGCAACCACTGTGCTGCCGCCGCTGACACCGCTGACGCCGCTGCCAGCACCACTCGTTGACATGAGATGCGGATGGGGACCGCTCATTGGCAGGCACTCCATGGCACCACCACCAGGGTCACCACTGCTGCCCAATAGCTCAGAGATGCGTGTGTTGCCACCGTTTCCGTTGCAGTTGTTGCTGTTCCTAATGTAGCTGCCGTCCGACTTGCAGTTGGTGCCATGCGTTCCTCTTGTTGCGTGTAGTTCAAAGCCGTCATTCTGCAACAAAATCGATGAAGGAAAGTCATATAAAATATATATATATAAAAAATAAAAAAAAAAAATCAATGTTTACTCGAATTCTCTTTTTGAGATATTTTAAAATATCCTACCCAAATATTAAAGTGTACAAACTAATGGCAAACATTTTTTATTGCTTATCTAAAAACAGTTATAGATTTGTCTTTGGGTAATTTTGATTAGTTATCGATTAATTGCAATCGATTAACAAAGAAAATATTTTCTATGCTTTGTTTATTTATTTCTGCAATGCTAACTAAAATCAGGAAACCAAAATTTAAAAATTCAGCATTCAATTAAGTTGGGTCATATAAATAAAAAATAGTTTAAAAAAAAATTATAATAAAAATATTAAAAAATCTCAAATTTAATTTAATATATTTTCAGTTTATAAATAAATAAACAAACGATAGAAAATGCTTTATTTATTAATATTAAAAATTAATATCTAATACTTTTTTCTAAAATATAATTTAATTATACATTTTTTGTATATTTTTATACTAATTTTTTTTAACTATTCTTTTTTGCTTTAACATTCAAACATTTAAATGGAATACTTTATTTTTACATAGATTAAAATGTAGTTTTTTTAAGCTTTATTTAAGAGCTGTATTTAAGAGTGAAGCAACTTGATTGAATGAGAGAAAAGCATAAGCCCAAGCTCAAAAGGGCTTAAATAGACATAGCCAGGCAAATTATCAGTAAGAGTGAGCAAAAGAAAATCGTTTTAAAGAAATAAAAAAAAATTATTGTAAATTCAATTCATTATCGTTTGGTAATCGCTGGTGTTCAGGAGCAGCGTAAAGCGATTAGTAAATGACATAGAAATTATGATTGATGTATTACATGGCCGCTGACCCATGCAGAGAAAACCGTAGCAAGAGTGCAACTGCAACAAAAAAAAAACCACGACAAAAGAAAAAAACAATTGCTGCAATCTGCTGCAGCAATTTGTGACAATCATTTTGCTTTATTGTTGTCCCTCTCTCTTTCTCTATCCCTCTCTCTTTCTGTCTCTGTCTCTGTCTACGATCTGTGAGCATTATCTTGAGCATATAGAACAGCCTGTCTAAGCCAAGTAAAAGTCTTTTTTGCATTTGTTGTGAGTGTGTGTTGCAAGTTGCCAGAAGTGCCAAGCGAGCTTTCACTTGCCAAGAATTTTTCGCACAACACTTTCACATTTGCAATAAACATAAATTTTGCAATTTCGCCTATTGATCAAACAAAATGGCCTCGTTCTACAAATATAACAGTCATTAAGCTGTAAATGGCCAATTTAGATGTTGCACAAAAAGTAAACTAAAGTTTTAGAATGTAATCAATAATTAAAGTTGGCAGAAAATTCGTAGTTTTCAATGCTACACAGATTAAGCAGTATTTCTAAATAATTTGGCGTGGCAAAAAATTGCTAAAACTTAAATTTGAATTCTTGCATATTTGTTGTGCAATAGTAAAAACTAATTTACCCCTTTATCCTTAAAAAAAAAACAGCGTATAAAATAGAAGAAGAAGAAATAACTAAACTAAGCTGATTGCATGCATTGTGATTGACTGAGCTGAGTGACTGATGCTTGATTGCCTCGAAAAGTTGGTCAATTTATAGATGGCAAAAATATTGAGAGAGAAAAAAACCAAAACAACAAAACAAAAAAAAACCATGATTGCAAATGAAGCATGACAAGTGGCCCACATTCACAGCCCAGTGCATTTGGGCCATTATTTAACTGGCAATTAACGGCAAGCCAAGGCAGCCAACAGGAAGCAAAATAATTCATAATTTTTCTATGTGCCCATTGCACATTGCATAATCACAATGCATTTCAATGCTTTTCTATCACTTTTCTTCACATTAATTTTTTCGTTTTTTTTTTGTTGTTGTTGTTCATGTATGTATATAAATAAATATATATATGTGTTTTTTGTTAGCCCTGTCAGATGTGGCCGCTTTGCCTGTGGAGCGTGGCGAATGCGAAGCCATGGGAAGCAGCAGCGAACAGCATTGAAGATCGTGTAATTATATAGCAAAATCCATTGTCAACCACGAAATTGAAACCGAAAAATTGAAACGCCGACTGTCACTCAAAAAAGTGCTCAATGTCGAGAGTCATCTGGACTGTCTATCTGTCTATTTCTCTGTCTGTCGCACAGTTCATGTTTTGTGCTATGATTTTGTAAAAAAAAAAGTCTCATTATTATCTTAGCTCAATTAGCCAGTCAAGTTGGCCTTTTGGCCTCTTGCGACTACTTGAGTTGGTCAAGCGATCCATACTTGACCAACTAATTAAGCACAAGTATATAAATCTAATCGTGTACACTCAGAGAAAACGCCTATACTTAATTCAGCTAATAACGAAGAAGAGTTCTTATTGTCTGCTTAAAATTTCAATTTAGTTATAATTTATTTCTATTGCTCAAAAATAATAAGTAAAATCTTGAAGTAGAAAATACTCATTAAAATTTAGTTTTCATTTTATTGATCTGACATAAATAAGAATCAACATGTTCTTATTAAGTTTAAAATGCTCATTAAAAAATATATTTAAAAATAAATAAATATAAAATGTTATATTTTTTGCTTCAAGAACTAAAAATCTAGATTAAAAGTCGACTTAGTTCATTTTTTGATATGAAACATTTTTAAACATGTCTTTAAAAGTGAGCAAAAATTCAAAAGAATATAATAAATAATTTTCTTTATACATGCATTTCGTTATTATCGTTTTTATAGAATTTTCTTTATTTGTTTTTTTTTTTCTTTTTATTTGAGTGCGAGAGTATTTACTTTATAGTAGATATAATTGATATATAATTGTTGTGACGTAAATAGGAATCACCATTATTGTATTAAGTATAAAATGCTGATTATAAATTTATTTATAAATAAATATAAATAAATTGTTCTAGTTTTTGCTTAAAGAAGTACAAATCTAAATTAAAACTCGACTTAGTTCATTTTTTGATATACAAATTTAAAAAATTTTGTTCAAAAGCAACCGTTTTGAGTGAGACAAAAATAAAGGAGCATAAAATTTTTTTTAGAAAATTATTATTGTTTTTATAGAATTTTCTTTATTTGTCTTAAATCTTAAATTTTTTTTTTTTTTGAGTGCGAGAGTATTAACTTTATGGTAGATATAATAGACACAAGTGTTTTCTTGTCACTCGACGCGAGCTGCGCCTTTTTAACTTGACTTCATAAGAGGCGTCGTTGTAGTCGTCATGATGACGATCATTGCCAGCATCATTATTATCATCATCATTAACAATATGAACGTAATTGACGTGGGCGCAAACTGTCGTCTGTTCCGACAACTGCCACGCATTGCTGAATCTTCAGGTTTTTGTTCTCGTTTATTTTTTTTTTGTAGGTTTTATTTTTATTACTATCCCGGCCCAATTGGGTTGATCATCATCATTATCTTTGAGAGCCATGACAGACGAAAAAAAAATGAATGGAACCAGAGGCACGAGAGATGTACACTCGTAGCACACACCACTTGGCGCTTTGGAGCCGCTCAATTAAGCTGCCCACCACCATTTGAGGCACCACACAGGCACACACAGCTGGCACTGGGATGTTGCCACATGAGTCAGTTGTTAGATTGGAAATCAAACAGCCAACGCATGGAAAATTCTATTCGCCAACTCGCAACACTTTATGTTGACGCGACATGCGAGCCCCGTTCAACTCAAGAGTATTTATAGAAACACTCGTCAATCTAACTACCACTGGCAGTATTTAATACCCCCAACCTGTATCCAGTGCCAGACACAAAACCCATTAATAATACAGCTCACAATAAAGAAGCAACAACCAACCAGAGACAATAAACAAGTATCCAACCAGCAACTGTTCGCAATTAAAATAAATTAATAAAAAGGTGTTTTTGCGTATGCGAGAAACTAAAGATTGATAAATAAATAAAAATTATATATAAAAAAAAATAAACTTTTAAAATGAGTAGTTCTTATAAAAATAGATTAGTTGTTGTTTACATATTGGCAAAAACAAAATATACATATCTTTAATTAATTATAGCAAAACTATCTTTGAACTTTCTGTGTAATTAAGGAGCTTCCTAATGAGTTTTTATATGCCTTTAATAATCTGAATTATCAATAAGTCATTATTGGTATGACTATGCTAAAATTTTAAGACAATCGTATGAAACAGTTTTTGTAAATTTTTACAAAAAAAAACCCTGTTTTTCTGTATTAAAGCCGCTAAAGATTTACAAAACTTATCTAAAATTGAATAGTTTGTTCTTATTAATAAGTTGTTTACAAGATTCAACAAGTATATTCAACGACAATAAAACTACTTATAAAATTTTTTATACAAATACAGAAACTATCAACCCTAAAATAATATAAATAATTTAAGAAATATAGTTTAAGAATACTCTTTTAGAATGGTTTAAAAATAAGGCCTTTCACTAAAAATAAAATAAAAACTTAATTTAGAAGCATTTTAAGTACTCTTAAGTTAAGTCCTTTAAAAAGGTATATCAAGATTATAGCAGGTAATTGCGAATCAAATCAATGCTGACTTCATTTACTAGTTTATTCTAGCATTTCGTAAGGCCTCTAAAATCGATAGCTGAACTGAATAGACTGAATGTTAGGCCAGCCCCAGTCAGGCAGGCCAACAGACAAAGTCGTCGCTTTGGTTTGCTAGCACATTTAACTGTGACAATTGATTTGTTGTTTTGACTTTGCAATGTGCCACACCACCTTCTCCAACCCCCTCCACCAAACCACTCTAGAAGCGTCGCGGTGCACACAGTGCCTGGCACGTTAGTTTGATCGATTTTGCGGCGCTACACTTTTCAACCCATTTTCTTACGGGTTGCTTTGCTTGTTGTTTGTTTCCCAATGTGCACCGCATCGTATACGTAATGTGACTTGCAGCCTGAGGCTTGGCTACGCTCCAACAACTAGCCAAAACTAAGAAAATAAATAAAAAATAGTATAAATAATTTCACTGCGCTTCTAAAACATACACAACAAAAAATTTCCATTTGTTTTCTTTATGCTTTTTGGTTTGCTTGCTAACTGTGATTACTTTCCCAGAAATTTCTAAATTTGCTTTTGTGTGTGGCTCTTGTTTGTTCGATGATATTCGTTGCAAGTCTAGAAAAAGAAAACCATTTTTGTTTTGCTTTTGAAGTGCAACATTTTTCAATTAGTGAGGCGTTTGCATAACCTATGTGCATGTGTGTATATATATGTGTGTGTGTGTAAGTGTGATTGATACGAGAGAAGTATGTATGTATGTAATTAAGCTCGTGTCTTACAATGCATTTTGGAGCGCTTATTAATTACATTGCCTGGAAGCGTCTCTTATAGCCATTTTGAAGAGTCATTGCTTGCTACGACTACGCCAATAATATGTAATTTTCGTTTCGTTTCGTTTCGTTTTCATTTTCAATTCAATTTCAATTTGAATGCAGTTTTCATGTTGGCGTTTTGTTCGGGGTTCGGCCGCCTCTGACGCAACTCCACACACACACAACTAGCAAAGACCACACTTTCCGAGTCAATATAAGTGTTTGGGGGGAGCTGGGGCTGGGCCATTGTGCGTTGGCCAAACTGCAGTAGGATACATTAAAAGACAATTGCATGTGCAGTCAGAGCCAGGCCAGAGCCAGCACTTGGCTATTGGGCTGTCAGTGACTGCAATCTTAACATCTGTGACTTCATAAGCGAGAGTTGCTGCCAATAGGCCATTACATGCTACAGTGGACACTCGATAAATAGAAAGCTTCATATTTAAAGCTAGAATGAGGAAGGTTCACTGGGATAAAACCTAAACAGTTGGCAAGACTGCTTTTAGTAGTTTGTTCATATATCAAAATATGGGTTGCTTAACAAAATCTGTAATTTTTAATTAATTTTGAAAGCTGATCAATAATCTATCAGTGCAAATTATCAATTAGAAGCCGATATATTTATTATTTTGTATTTTATAACAGTCGGTTATTGATTTGTATCGATATTCGCTAGGCATGGACATTTATCGGAAACAGGATTAATCTGATCTTATGGCATAAGAGAACTTATATTCAATTTTCCAAATTTTTAGCTTTAAGCTTTTGAGAACGGCTTGTTGAAAGAGATCAATCCTGATCTAGAATATATATATATATATATATATATGCTTAATGGGTCGCAGAGACTTCCTTCTACCTGTTTAATACTTTTGCGCAACTTTATTATAATCTGTTTTTCAATTTTAGACAGTTTTGGATATATACAAAATGTCAGTTATGTTTTACAGAATTTCAGAAGCATTCCAACTAAAAATATATAACAAAACAAGGCTAAAAATAAAATTCAATTTTTAATTACTTAAAAATAATTTATTTTTGTCGACAACTGGTTCGCCTTATGGTTTGGCCCAGTGTAAGAGTTATGGGCTCATGCGAATTTTTATTCAAAACAGCCTTGATGGAAAAACATGTGAAATATTTTATTGCGGCATAAAAAGAATATTGCACAACTATAAAATAACACTGCAAATGAATTTTTTGTAATTATCAGTCCAAAAAGCTGCGAGTCTTATTTGTTGTTAAGCTATATTTATTTTGTATTTATTATTATAATTCTGAAGTCATTAACAAGATTAAGCAGACTGCACAATAAAGCTAAAAGTTCGACTGGCTGCTGCTTGCAACATATTTCATATGTGTGGCAATCGAAGCAGCAACAACAGAAACAAAGCCAGCAATTGTCTAAAAAGTGTGTGTGTTGTTTTTGTTGTGTGTTGGGCTCTTTGGCATCGGTCGTTTGTTATGGCTTTTGTTGGTAATCGTCGTCGTCGCACTCAACCGATGCATGTGTTGTAATTAAATTAACAATTTTTCGACACTTTTACAAAGTGCCCCACAACATACCAAAATACACACAAAATTGTTTAACAGTTGCAGCACATCAACATCAACATCAACAACATCAACATCAACAACAACAACAACAACAGCAACAATAGCAAATTACAAGAAGAAAAAAATAAATGCAACAATTTGTTACAACGTTAAAATCATCGGCTGTTGGCCAAGTGACGAAGCCTTCGTTCGCCTGTCACAATTTCCACTTGTCTGTATTTATTTTTGTGGCCACAATTTCAACTGATGTTTTTTGTTTTGTTTTTGCTGTAATTATCATAATTATTTAAGCTGACTTATTAATGTTGCATTTGTTCACTTGAGGTAAATTAATGAAAATTACGCTTTGATGGTTGTTCCTTATGTTGCACGTTAGATAATGAAGGCCACACTGCAATTGAGTGTTCAATTGAGAAAGCTGTGCATTTTGAATTTTGTGTAACATGAAAAATGTATTAACAAAAACCTTGGGAGTTAAGTTAAAAATTAATCAAAGTGTTGGTTTGAAAATATGGAAATATACATAATGTGTCTAAAACTTGATTAACTTGAAAAGCATCTCATTTTCATTACAATTCAAGGCATATCACAACAATTTCGACATTAAAAATACGAACTGCATAGCAAAGAGCTACAAAATCTAGAAAATTAATCAATCGATCAACAAATTGCGTTATAAAAGCTGTTCAAAAAAGCTTATAGCCAACTTAATTAACACCATTTATTAATTATTGCTTAAAAAAAGCAATCTTAAAATTTTGCCAAAAAAAAAAAAAAAACGAATTCGGCTATCTGTCCTGTGCTGTCCCAGCGAAATAGCTCCATCATATTTTATTGATCGCAAATTTTTTTTGGCTTCAATTAACCATAAATCACAGCACGCTTGCCACTGCCAAAAAATAAAATAAAAAAACACTAACCAAGTAACTAGCAGCAAAACAAAAATGGTGTTTTCAAAGTCCATTAAACATAGCCGGTCAGAGATAAAAATTATGTAATGCCTGGCATCAAACTGTTCCGCAAAAATTACAGCAAAAAAAAAGAAACAAATTAATTAAGCACATAAATTATGCAGCGTCAGACGTTGGCCGAAAAAAAAAATGTGATTATTAACAAGTTATTTAAGCCAACGTTCAGTTTTTGGCAGTCGCTAGTTTGCTTTAAATTAATTAAGTGTTTTTAGTTTTAATTGCACTTTTTTTTTGGCAATTTATTTTATATTGCTTTTTATATTTTGTGTTACTTTCGCTAACGTTTTTTGTTAAGATGTGGAACAAACCCTGGGCAAATAAAGCATGTATTTCATATCCTTTGGGAACTGCTCGCCTACAAGCAAAAGTGTTGCCTCCTGTTGACAGTTCATTGTTGGCCGTTATTGTTGTTGGCAGTAACTGTTGTTGTTGTTGTTGCTGTCTATCTCTTATGGCCAGCTAGCTGGCGGGCACACCTCTTGCTGTCCATTTGCCAGCGATTTCTAATCGATTTTACGTCGCTGCCCGCCAGCCAAACATGTGAAAATGGCCGCTGGCCACACAAAACAGACAACCCAAGACATGCTCTAAACTAACTAAACTGTACAAAACGTATAAAAAACTACAGTAAACACTCAATAATATTTCACAAAGAGGTTGTACAAAATAAGGAAATGTGAAATTGTCTTAAAATGAATAACATTAGCAGAGGTTGGCTAAAAATTCCAGATTTTGCATCATACTTCGTCGAATAGTTAAGTTAAGAGTTCTTCTGCTTAATAATAATAAATTTATTATAATAATAATAATATTAAAAAAAAAAAAACTATATCATAACAATTTAAAATAGACTAGTCAATGGTGTTTATACAGAAATTTCTACAGTTGAACAATAGTATGTATGTGTATATCTACTATCAATAAGAATGTTAATTTTTTTTTTAAATTATATAGTTTATTGCTATTGTAAATCAATTTGTGTTTTTGCTCGTACAACACGTGCAGTTATCGATAAAATGTTATAAACTTTGCGAATTTTATAAAATCTACTGGAAATTACACATTTTTCAGTCTTTATTAAAATGTAAACTCCTTAAAGAAAACACATTAAAAGCGAGCATTCACTGTAAATGTATATTTACTATAAATATATATATATATATATATATATACATTGGAGCATGTCATAGCATATGGGGCGCAGCTTGGAGCGTTTGTCGCTTTAAACTTTTGTCAATATTTCAGTGTTGCCACAATATGTTGTACGCTTTCACACACCAAATACTTTTTCACACTTTTACTGTTGCGTTGTTGCTTGTTCTGCCAATTACATATATATCTACAAATATATATAGATGTATTTATATATATATATATATATTATATATATATATTGTTGGGTCGCGCGATTTGATATCAAGCGGAAGTTGATCACTTTCGACAAGTTTGCACGTCTTTAATTACAGTTCTGTTTTGGAGTTGGAGTTGGCCAATTTGTCGCCGGCCCTTTTAGCTGCATAGAATTTATTTCGATGCTTAATTTGTTTAGTTAGCCAACAGACTGTCCCAAATAGACATAAAAACACGCCTTTTTCCGCATTACTTGGCTTGCAATTCATTTTCGCTGTTCAATGCACTTTTACAATGGCAAACAACAATAAAAACAGCGAACAAAAACAAACAACAAAAGAGTTAATTTTTTTTTCGTTTTTGGAGTTCTTTTCTAAATACCCTGTGTTGTTTTTATTATATTTATTTATATATATTTTTAAATATTTTCATATATTTCTTTTTTTTTACAGTCTATTTTTAATACTGAATATTTTTTTGTATATTCTAAAAATTCTATTTTGAATGCCTTACTTATGACTTATGATAAACTTGTTAACAGGGCATCTGCTAGTCGAGATATGCTTTTAATTTTTTCCTTTTATTTTTTCGTTTGTAGTACGTGCTTATAATGTGCCAATGACTGCATGATTGTGCGATTATGCATCCAGCTAAGCAACAATCTGTCATTGCAGCCAGCCAACCAAGCAGACAAACAAATGCATAGATAGACTGACAAACAGATAGACAGACAAACAGACAGAGAGACAAAGAGACAAACAGACATATGGATGGACTGGCAGTGTGGCAGCCACCCAAGCGATTAATCTATCTGTGGATATAATCACAGTTACGTTCAGCGTTCAGCATTCAGCGTTTGCAGCGCCATCATTTTGTCATTTTGTCAATCTGGCAAACATCCGGTTCGTTTTCCCTTTCAGCGCTGATTTATTTGATACAAAAAAGAATCGACGCGTACCGAGACGAATACCCCTTATAATAGGGGTACACACAACACACACACACACACATATTATAACTATTTATTATGTGCAGTTTGTTCGATACGATCGCATTTGTATAGCAGCTGCTGCTGCTGCGCCCACCTGCCACAAAATGTTGAAATCATACAAACAGACACACTCCCATATACTATGCATACAAGTGTGTGTGTGTGTGTTTGTGTTGCCAAAAATGGGCAACGCAATTTCAAAGCGCATTCAATTGCGTTTACTTAATATGGCTTATCAGCAGCAATTTCTGTTAACTGATAAACAGCGCACAGCAAAAAGCTGTCAACAAAACGTTTTTCATTTCAGAGAAAGAAACTTGGCCAGCACAACGATAATGGAGAACTGGCATTAGTTGTAATTAAACGCTGATAAACATTGGGCAAAAAGTGACTCATAATGCAAACAAAAAATAAAGTAAACATAAGAAATCAACTTTGATAGACAAAGTGTTTTTATATAGCTTTGACTACCTGTTCTACGTGTGGCAATCAAGTGTAGCGCAATGATTCAGTAGAAAAGATGGTATCAAAACTACTTCGTGGAATTTAAATTAAAGTTTTATATCTCACTCTTAACGAAAACAAAGTTCACTCTGCCTCTATTCCTCTAAATTGGGCGTACATGTTAAATTTGAGTTTGCTGTGGATTCCATTCCATAATAAAATTTAAATAATTTTATTCAAGTTTTGTATCTGAAAGCTAAGCTTAAAGTACTTTTTTGTTCGTATAATTTACTTGAGTTAAATAGTTTCAATTATAATCAAGAATGTTAATCGTAGGCACAAGAAAGACTTGAGCGAAATCAAATTGCCAACATCTAAATTTTACTATAACTTTGAACCGACTAATTCCAGCTATGTTAGCTAAATGATAGTTTATCAAATCTGAACCCAATAATTTTTGTTTAAAATCTTAGGACTATAAAAACCCGCATAACTGTTGATTTTGTTTAAAATAAATAGTTTAAGAACAAAGTTTCACATGCAGCAACTCATCTTTCAATAAATAGTTCCAATTGGATAAAGTTTGGTCAAGTTGGTTTTAAAAAGTGAAATTAAATAAACAGACAGAATCAGCGTTTGATGTTGATCAAAAATATATATGTTTTATGCGATCGAATGCGTATGCTTCACATAACAAGAATACCCGTTAAAAAACTATGTAAACTATACAAAATAAATTCTTTAAAAATGTATCCCAAGAATGAAAATTAAGTTGCCACAACTCTAACTTAACTTGCACAATCATGTATACTCTGTTCATCAGACTTAATTACACAAAAATGCTAAAAATTAAATAATAAACTAAAAATACTTCATGCCTCACTCATGTAATTATACTAAAATGCAGATAATTAAAAAGTAATCTTATATAATGGAAAATGCATTGCAAAACGCTTACGAAATAAATTCAAGCATTGCCTCAAATTTTGAGCTGCCACAAAATCAATTTGCAATCCTTTTACTTGAGAAAGAATGCATTTTAATAGTTGGCAAGTAACTCATTTGTTGTGGCCATTCGTTGACCATAAGTAATACTTGTTAGGGTGTGGTAGAGCAATAAAAAGAGTAAAAAGTACAAAAGAAAGAAAAAAAAACTCCGACAAGCAGATAACTTTTAACAACATGTGACAAATTTTTATCGCCGCAGTCGTTAGCCTGCCCAAAAGAGAGCCGTCAACAGCAAATGGGCATTGCTGCTCTTTGACATGCCAAACCAGCGACAAAAGGTACAAATATATATGTAATTTTACATATGTGCATAGAGAATATATATATATATAGATATATATATGTATATAAGTACAAGTTGTATATATGTTAGTAAATATGGCCCGCAGCTTTGTTTAGTTGTTACGTTTTTCAGCTGCCGCAAAGACACAAACCCCAACAGCAAAAGCAACAAAAACTTTCACTTTGTCATCGGAGGCAGCCGCAGCAGCAGCAGCAACAGAAATAAAAACTAGCGTTAAATATTTTATTTTATTGTTGTACGTTTTTATTTTGACTACAACAAAAGCAAACTACTCAAAAAAAAAACCAAAACATAAACAAAAATATGAGCAAATAATGAGTTTAGAAAATTTTGTGGGGCCAGCTGGGCCAAAACATGCAAATGGAGGCGGCTTGTGGCATGCCGCAAATTGTGTAAAGCACCGTTAAAAAGCCGACCATTTCACCCATTACGAATGGCGTTTGGCGTTTGGCGATTGGCATATCGGACAATTGGCCTGGCCAAAATCAAACCGCCGATAAACGTCGGATGGTGTGAAATGGCCAACAGAGAGGAAGAAAGATATCAGTCGAAACTGAGCGGAGCTGAGCTGGACGACAGAAATGAATTATGAGCCATGACGCTTTTATGGTCTCCTTAGCCATTAAAACAGATTTCCATTGTCTGCAGCATTTTGACCGAGCTTAACCGAAATAACCGCCCAAAACCAAACAGTAACAAATAAAAATGTATAGAAAAAAATAATAATAATAAAACCAAAAAATGCTCAGCATCCAATGTGAGCGTAATTCAAATGGTTTTTTTTATGGATTTACTTGCAAAGCAGCCAACACAATTGGCAACCGAAAACAACAACCACAACAACGTGCAACACACACACACACAAATAATACAACAACGTGCAACAACAGTTGGCAATTGGCTTGAAAATGCGTGAGACGTCAAAGAGCGACAAAGAAGATGTTTTTTGGCTTTTTGAGTGGGTTTTTTTTTTTGCTCCAGCTGTACAAATATTGTAAAGATCATTAGACAAGCTTTGTGTTGCAACATTGTTTGAGTTTACTTTTTGTTTTTCGCCTTGGGCTGCTGTTGCTGATGAGGCTGATAATGAATGCAGAAAGTCAATAGAAGCACAGCTGCTGCGAGGCATCAGAATAAAAGAAACTGGTTTAATTACCAAATTGTATAAGCAAAAGTGAATGACAAACATTTTCAATACAAATTTGGCATATTAAGTTAAGGTTTTTTTTTTTTTTAGAAATGCTAACTAGAACAAGTTTAAACAATAGGTTAACTAATATTTGCACTGTGGTTCAGTAGATCATTAACATTTTATTTGAAGTTTAATGATCATGGTTAAAAAAGATCGTTCGAGGCTAAATAAATAACTATTTTAAACAAAATGCTAAATATATAGTCGACTTGCTAATAGATTCAGCTCTTTTTTCTCTACTTTATGTAATCGAAAAAACTTGATTTTATTTTAAATGAATTCAAAAGAAACACAAATTTCTTCTCTTTTTAAGCAATACACATTTTAAACTCAATTGTTACCATAAAATCGACAATATTCACACTTTAAAAATTCTAAGTAGAAAATTGATTATTGTTTTGCCTTGTTCAAAAAAAAACACGCCTAAGTAATTTAATAACAATTTGGCCCTTTTGAACTTTCTCCGCTAAAGGGAATGCTTTGACTCCGACTTCGACTGATGAATGAATTCTCATTGAGCCACACAACTGTGAGGAGAACATGAAGATCAGTCGGCAAAGAACTCACGCTAAAATCAGATCAATAGGCCAAAAGCTAGTTACACAGTTGCAGTTGATGATGTTGGCCGATTGAGCTGATGGCTGCCTGGTGAAAGCAGATCAGCGTTGCAAGCTAGGTTAAAAGTTCATAACAACAACAAAAACAAAAAATAGATCAATATAAAATTGAGAATGAGGTAAACTCAAACAGAATTCATAAATCACTCGAAATGTGCTTTTAAACGAGCAACAAGTGAGTTTCATTAACCAACTCTTGACAAAGGCCAACAAAGTTGGGGGTATGTGCAAATCGTAGCACTTAAAATGATTTTAAGTAAATTTATTAAGGCAATTATTTGATTACAGTAAACGTTTTTAAAAGCGCCTCAAGCAAAAGCAAAAAAAAAAATATATACAAAATAAAAGTCCCGAAGCAAGTTGCCAAATTTGGTAAAATGACAAAGTCGCAGACGCAAACAATTTATATATATATATAGGTATATATATATATGTTTGTATGCCATAGATTTATCTTTACATATGTATTTATGTAGTTTACAATCAATTTAACTGTCTGCCAGATTTTCTACTTACGGCTGTGATAGCCCCGTAGTCAACTAGCCGCCAGTTGCGGTTTCCAGTTTCATAAGTCTGAGTGTGTGTGCGAGTGTGTGGGTGTGTTGATGTGTGAGTGTGTGTATGCGTGTGTAACTGAGAAATTTACATAATTTTCGTTAGATTGACGCGACTTGCGTGTAGTTTTTCACTAGTGCTTATACCCTCTACACATAATTTGTGTGTGGGTGTTTGGAGATATCTTTATGGATATGGTTATGGTTATAGGAATAGTTATGGCTATGGTTATACTTATAATAGAGTCTTCTGACATCAAGCTAATTGATGCTGGTTCGACTTTTTAACAAAGGTGTTTTCTTTTGACATATTTTATTAATATGTTTTCACCAACGTAAATTGGTATCTCTTTTGATTAATATTAATTCTCAATTTTCATAAATTATTTTTGGTGTCTACTTAAAATACATTTCACGCATTAATTATTTAAATTTCTATATTTGCTATTTATTACTAGCCAACTTAATTTAGTCATATCCATTTGTCAGTCTGTAGGAGTGCGCCGATTACAGCGACTATAGCAGCTAAAGACTTTATATTAGGAACATTTGCAGATCATATTTATTTTATTTTTGAGTAAATATCAATGCAAAATTGATTTAGAATAACAATAAAAAAACACAACTGTAAAAATTGATTAACTTTAAACTGATTTATATTTAAACACTAGGTTCAGGGAATTTATTGAATTATTATTATTTTTATGAATTATTTTTTATATATTTATTTTCAATATTCAGAAATTATTTTTTATATTTTATATATTAATGATCCAATTGTCATTTCTTAGGGTATGGCAGATGCGAAACTGTTATCATTTTTGCTGTACCCTGTTTTTGTGCTGGCCACATTTGGCTGCTAGTCTCGTTTATATTACGGTACACGTATTGGACACACATGTAAATAAATACATATATCCAATCCAATTTCCATTCAATGCGAATTCAATTGAATTGTGGCATGGTCTGGTGAAGGGAGAAGCAGATGGAGGGAAGGGGGTGATTGGGGATTGGGGAGTGTGGGGTTGGCTGGCTGGCACGGGCTATTCATTTTGTGGGGCTTCGTGTGGCATTTTGGTGTGTTTTGTGTTTCATAAATGGTCTGATGGTTAATTTTTCGTATGCTTGATTGTCACATTGGATTATAAAGTTTTGTCTACCATTTGCAGTTAGCAGTTTAGCGGTTAGCGGAGAAAATTGATGTCTCTGACATTTGGGCCGACATATATGGGCCGAGGAGGCATTATGCCAATTGTGGCAATGGCGAACCCGTTGAATGCTTGACAATTATTAATGGCAAACAATTTAATTTAATTATGGGAAACGTTTGACGTTGTCAGTTTGATAAATGACAGTCAAGGCACTATTTAGTTGCTTGCTAAGCGTTGTTAAATTATTAAAAAAATAAATAAAAAAACATTTTATAAGATATCTGCAGTTGCTTCCGGTCATTAAATATCAGTTAATTATAATGTCGACAAAAACATTTGGCTAATCAGATAGATAAAGAAAAAAAAATATTAAAAATAATCTGAGTATAAAAATGTGAAGGTTAAATAAAAATAGAAAAAAAAAACCACAAGAAATACAACTGAATGATTTGCATATCAAATATGTCAGACAACTACAATTATCGACATAAAATGTATACTAAAACTAGTGCTAGTACTAAATGAAACTCGCTCTGAACCGGTCAGCAAAAATACAACTTTTCACTTTTCGCAGCGGAAAATGTCACTCAAAGTCAATGGAAAATAGTTCATCGATCAAACGCAAATTTTTACTCTGATTAAAAAAAATCTGAAAACCTGAAAGTTGAAATACAAAACAGAAAATCCCAAGGATAATCCAATAAGTACAAAATAAATTGTGCATTTCATAGATGTCAAATTAATGACAGACCCATCGTTTAAGTCAGGGGTAGAGCAGTGTTAGAGGGGAGGCGACTTAAGGTTTAATGTCAGTTGGGTTCAATGCCAGTAAAGATGGTATTTTCATTAATCACTCAGCGACACTCAAAGACACTCAGAGTTGACAGGCAGACAAACAGACAGACACACAGGTGAGTGTGAAAGTGAAATTCTTCGAGGCGAGGTGTTAATGAAGCCAAAGTGAAAATATCATATCATAAAAAGAGAACATCGAAAGTACCCGAAACAAAAGTGCACTTAAAGAAAATGACTGTAGAAAATTATAAATACCACATGAGCTCATAGAAATGAATTAAGAATGTTTAAAAAGAGAGGAATAGCTCGACTAGGAGTTACCCTGTGAAATACGATTAATTTATTTGAAAGAATTTTTGAGAGTTGGTCAAGTTGTGGTTTCTATTGCTATGGATAACAGATGCTTATCGACATTTGATAAGCAGCGAAAGCTATCGATTAAATGTGGTATCTGCTTTTTTATAATAATAATAATAATAATAATAATATGAATAACTGATATAAAAGAATGTTTCAGAATTAAATAATAGTTTACCATATATAGACAACATTTAAGAGATATATCTTTTAAATTTGGAATTTTATTGCTATCAGTAATCGATGTTTATCGATATTTGATAAACAGTGGAAGCTATCGATCAAAGGTGATATTGGTGGTGGTATTTGAGAATTTATTATTTCAAATTTATCATTTCTAGCTCCAGTTTTCAAAACATAGCTTAAACGATTTGTGTCTTGATGGTGATAAAGAATATGCATGCTTAATGGAATCGGAGTTGCTTCCTTCTGCTTCTTACATAGATAATTTATTAGAACCTTTTAATTCATTTGGAAAGGTTTTCAGCTTATAAAAAGTGGCACATTTCACTCAAAATAAAGATTTTTTTTCTATACACAATCCGATAACAAACAAAATTCTAGTACAAAAATGTGGTAAGATGGATATATAAAAAATAACCGGGTAAAAAAAACTGAAGCATATCAGATGCGATTTGCGTCAGACAACATGAGCTGACATGTGTGAAAGCGAGGTGTTAACAGCTACTCGGGCAACGTTAAAGTGAAAACCGGCGACTGACTTGACAGCGAATTGGCTGATAAGCCGCGCTCAGTCTGGCTGAGTAGACAACCTGGCTTAAAGTCAAAGACAGAGCTCTTCAGTTGGCATTGGACTTTTCTTGTTGTCTTTCATTATTTATTTATTTTTTTTTTTGGCATTTTACTGGCAACGCCTTGCCTTAGACTGAGTTTAAGTGTTGCCATTGTTATGCCAGCCAAGTGAGAAAAATACTTGGAGGCCTTGAGACTGCCAGTCTCACACAGAGCAGCAGCAGCAGCAGTCTAAATTGTGACTAAGTGCAGCTGAAAGCCAAAGTCAGCTAAGAGGTAATACATTTAATAATTACCAGCTATTAAGATGCTGCCTGCATACAAGCTTAGCCTAGTTGGCGATTCAAGACAATGGACTACGCCTCCAACTACAACTATGACTTGGCACTGAGTGGCGGCGGCGGCAGGCGTGGCAAGAATAATTTTACAATTTATAGCACTGAGTACACTCAGCGAAAAACGCTGTGCTACAAAATACATGTAAAGAGTAGCCAGCAAAAAACGCTGGTCTACATTCAAGTCTAACCTAGATAGTATTCCTAAGGTCTTTTTATTTGTTGTTTTATAAAACAAACAAATGGCTCTTGAAATAAAAATGGTTGCTCTTTTTTTTTGTTTGGATTACAAAATTCTTTAATTTATTGTTAAGTGTATACAGTCATTTTGGGAATGGGAAGTCGCCTTTCAAATATGCCACAATAATTAAAATAAAAAAAGAAAGAATTTAGAGGCGGCAACCCAAAATTAAAATAAAAAAAATAAACAAAACACAGCTGTTTCATAAGCATTTGTTAATGGTTTTTCAGTATCTGATTTTACAGTGGAGATTTATTTGTTTTGTAATATTGGCAAAGGGAAGCCTCCAAAAGAACTCTAGCACCTTTCAAATATATATATATATATATATATAAAATGCAACAGATATACAAATTTTTAGAGGCGGTAACCCAAATTTAAAAAAAAATAATAATAATATACAGCTGTTTGATTAGCTTTTGTTATTGGTTTTTTCTTTAATAGCTGATATTAAAGTGGAGATTTATTTGTTTAGCGGCAGTTTTTTTTAGCTTGTTCGATTGGCAGCAGGCAGCAGTTGGAAGTTGCCAGTTGGCAGTTGCAAGTTGGCAGACAATGACCTTTTAGCATGCCGCTTCAATGAATAATGAATGTTTTTTTTTGTTATACTATACGCTGACTAATATACCATTAATTGAATAAAGTGAACATAAAGTGAGCAGCTCGTACTTGGAGCAACTTGAGTTGGACTTGGATACTTTTTGTTGTTTTCAGTTTTTTAATGTATTTTGCGCAATTTGTTCGTTTTGCATGATTTCTGTGTCGTGATTGGCAGTGGCAAATAACTATTTTGTACATTGTTCGGATTGCAATTTATTGAATAAGCTGAAATTAATTGAGCACCTGGCTATTTTTATTTATTATTCAATTTTTTTCAATTCATTTCAATAGATGTGACTTTGTTTATTGTGTTTGTTTTTTTGTTGCACTTGTTTTTTTTTTTGTGTTTTTTTTTTATCAGCAGGTGAGTTTGCCCTCGACGCGTCCGCTGCTGGATGTGGTAATTGCATTGGCTATTAATAATGATTGCCGGCAAAGGCAAATGCGATGCCTGTCCACTGATTAGCCACGTCTGACATTTTACACCAGCAGCCAGCAGCCAAGCAGCTAGCAGCCAGCAGCGAGCCAAGCAAATGCTATTTATGTTGGCTACTCTCTTATTTATAGACATGATGGCGTGCTAATTCTGCAACACGTCTCCCGAGGCTGCCTGCCTCATGGCAACAACTGCCGCAAATTCATACACAAATGAGGTTTCAGGCTGCTGCAGCAACATCGTCAATGAACAACAATGGCACAAAAGCCAAACATCAATATTTACAGCCATAATCAACAGCAACTGAAAGCGTAGCACCTGCGAGCATTAAATGCAAAACTCTCAGTCAAATGCAATGAACACGAAATACTCTTCTCATCTTTTACAAATCAAATAAATATGCAATAATTCAAATAATTCAAATTTAAATATAAATTACTACATTGGTCTCAAAAAATACAATTCAAGAATCCCCATTTTCAGTCCGACTAAAGCGACTTGTCTAAAACGTTGAACATGATCAAGTCTGTTTCAGGCCACGCCTTGTTACCCAATATTCTTGTGGTCAAAACATGTTTCTTATTATTCTTACCAATGATGAGGCAGATACAAATAATGTTGCATGCATCACAAATAAACAGTTAACCAGTCGGCAAGCTTACCTGTAAAGAGGAAAAGAAAGAAGATTATTGCATAAGTAAAATAAACACTGAGAACTAAAAAGAAAAAAATACATTTAATAACAAAATCTGATAGTTAAATGGATCTAATCAGAATTTGTTTTAATAAGTCAAATAATTTATAGCAGTTCTTTGCTTAAGTTTTTGCATTGCAGCAAATATTTACATATATTCTGTGTCTCTTTACAAACACTACAAATCTCGCCGCAGACTTATAGTACTCATTTGTTAGAGTATAATATAGTTATTATTATGCAGAGTCAGTCACACTATTCGGTAGTAAAAATAACACAAAAATGCGCAAAGTGAAAATATTTGAACAATTTCTGCAAAGTTACATTGGCCTTCTGCTTGTTGCAGTTGCTTGTTGTTGCTATTGTTGGTCGCGTAATTTGCATGCCAAACGCAAGAAACAATAAGTAAAAACACACAAAAAAAAGAAATGCGACTAATAATAAACAACAAACAACAACTACAACTAAAATAATAATAACCACGGAGCACAGCAAAGATCACTGAACTTTTAAGTTTTTCACTTGACTTTAGTTTTTCCTTAATGAAAGTGAAAATAATTGTCGAGTGATGACGTCACAAGCGTTACAGCGCTGTTCTCACTAGAAAGTTCGCCATTCATTTTATTATTTTACGAATATATTATAAAATTGTTTTTTTATATTTCCTTTTTTTATATCAGATGTTTTATGCAGTGTAATTGTGATGGAAATGAGAAAAATCGTTATTTGCAATTGACACGTTTTCCATCATTAAAAATTATGATTAGCAATGATTAATGCAATGCTAATAATATTGTCATTACAATGGAGAATAACACACGACATTTCACGTGTGACACATTGCCAAAAACAAAAAAAAAATCAAAAAGGAAAAAAAGAGATAAATTATATAAATAATAAAAAGTAGCTCTACAATTGTCAGGCTATGCTTTGTAATTTTAGCCCAGTTATTAGGCATGCGAGTTCGAGTTTGGCGTGCTGCTTAATTAACACCTTAACTTGGCTTTAATTAAAGATAACAAAAACAACAACAACAAAAACTGCTGGGCAACAACTATCTGCTGCTGCTGTTGTTGTTGCTGTTGCCACTGCCACCACTGTTGCTGAGAAGGCGGAAATGCGGCGCTTAGTCACATGCACAAAAGAGACGCTGTTGACGCATGCAAATGAGCACTTGAAAAATGTGGCAGCCAGGGCCACAAACAATGCAACAACAAGCCAACAGCAGCGCACAGTGAGAAAACTCAAGTACATATATTAAAAATCAAATCATGATACGCAACCTCAAATTGATAGCCTCTGTGGAATATAATTCGCATTTGCAGCCATTCAAAGTGAGTATATACAACTGAAGTGACTATGCTCTTTATTTTGTTCAGATATATATATATATATATATATATATATAGTCACTTCAGTTGTATCCATGTGCGCTGGCCAGTATCATAGAGCATAGAAGCTAGAAACTTCAAATTCTATATTACTTCAGTTTATCAATAACTTTGCTCATTTCGCGAATATCAATAAGAATCGATTATCGATAGAAACAGAAAAAAATGGCAGTTCTATATAGATAGAAGCCTTAAATTTATATATTTATATAGATAAATAGATATATTTAAAACCAGCTGGCCACATTCAGAAATCAAATCAAATACCAAAAAACAATTCAATTCAACTCAAAATTACTTAAAAAATAAAATTGATTAATTCAAAGTGTGCTAAAATATTATTGACAGGCCAGATTTAAAGCCACTGACACTTTAAAAAACTGAAAGGTAATTAAATTGTTGTGTTGTTTAAGAGTTGAAAATATTTACACCTCTAAAATTTTATCAGTTATTGCCACAGCCAATTAATGTCAGCCAGCTTACTGTGTCTTTAAACTTGTCTTTATTCAGTGCATACATTTTGAGTAGCTGATTTTGATTCTTTTTTTTGTGTAGACGCGTGCAAAGTTAATAAATAAAGCAAAAGTTTTAGATAGCCTGCAACTAACACTTAAGTTAGATGATGACGCTTGCAACTATGAACTGATAATATTGTTGTTGCCGCTGCTGATGATGATGATAATAATAATGACTATGATGATAATGATGAGGTTCAATAAACTTGGCAGGTTGCTCGGTTGGCCAAGTGGACAAACAGTGGCCATTGGCCAGGCTAGCGAATCGAGGCTCTTAACCAGCCAAGCGACCAGCCCAAGCACTTTGCTTATTAAAGTACAACAACTACCAACAAACCAACAAGCCAACCGACCAACAATAACAAGAGCGTCGTACATCAGGCGAAATTTATTATGATGATGTTGTGTGCATAAGCCAACAACAAAAGCCAACAATACAACAACAACAACAATAACAAAAACAACAACGTGGGCAGGCAACAATAAGGAAAATTTATTATCGGTGCAGCATCGAACGGTTTTGACTTTGGCTTTTAGCTTTTCGCTGTGGCTGCAAACATGAAAGTTTTCTATACACACACACACACACACACACACACATAACTATATAGCCAAAACGGAAGGGCCGACAATTGCATGGGCAGCCGTCACTAAAGACAATGGTAAATGCAATTGTAATTCCCTTTATTTCTGGGCATTTAAAAAATAATGTTTCTTTTTTTTCATGTACATGTTCCGCTTGAGGGCTAAACGCCCTGTAAACCACATCCCCTTTGCAGTGACGTGTCGCACAGGCATCAGCTATATATAGTAGACATATTTATATATATAGTATATAGTAAAGCGGCAAGTCGCCAATGATCTAACCACAACAAAGCGATTGAGCTGGCGGCACGTAGCAAAGCCAAAGCAAAAAGCCGCTGAAAGCCAACTTCAGCTGAGGCTCCCAAATTGACAGCTGACAACAAATATATTAATAAATATATAGCACGATAATGCATGGTGACTCTTAGACTAAGGCTCAACTAAAACAAACTTAAAATGATAAAACAAAAATTATAATAATAATAAAAAAGTGGTTAAGTTTGATAAAGCATTGGATATTTATAGAATTTTGTGGAAAAGACTACTTCTAATTTAAAGAATATTGTGGAATGACTAAATTTTAATGCTTTAAAAAGCAAATTTTTAAAAATTTCTTAGTGCTTTTAGTAATTAGTGAAAATAAAGTTATATAAACAATTGCTGGTGTCAGAATAAATGTCAATGCTGACACCGAATAGTTATTATTATTTGTTAGATTTCAGGCACTGAAAACTATTAAATCTATTTTTCTTCTACTAGAAGCTTTTGAACGGGTTGAACGTTTTTTGTCTTTTGAGTTGATAAGGTGTCTCCATAAGATATATATTTTGTGCTTTCAGTATTGCTGCTCATTCTCACAAAATCCACAAATTTAACTATTAGTTAAGCTAGGTGAGTTTTTAGTCTTAAATTGCCCGACAAAATTGCTATTCATGAAAATTGCTTTCTTAAATCATTTATGATTATATCCCAAGCAATATTGCAGTAAATGTCTTGCTTAAATTCTCAGTTTTTTTATTTTCCTCTGATACAATACGATTCTGATACTATTTGACACTACTCAGTAATGTTTTCTACTTGCTTGCCTTTTGCCCATTTGCCCCTATATCATTTTAAACTTAGCCTCAAATAATTATGCATTTGAAAATTATAAATAATTATAAATAAATAAAAGTTGCCAATGTAAACAGCAACAGCTGAAGTACAGCTAAGTTTAGGCATTGTGTACATCTTATCTTGACTTTAGGATACCCTCAACTTAAGCAAATGTACAACGCCTACTGTTAGCTTAAAGTATAGTGTTACTTCTATACTTAAAGAAAATACAAAAAAAAAAAAAAAACACATTAAAAAAAAATGAAAATGAAAAAGTGAAAAAATTTATAAAAAATTACACGTCTGGCGAAAAGTACACTGTGGTTAAATTATAAACGGGCGAATGAACAGCAACCACAACAATAACAACAAAACCAACAATAACAACAGCAACAACAGAGTCAAAGTTGGCTGGCAACCTCCATTGAAGGGCGCATTAAAAAAAATATATATATATAAAGACATAAACATGGCTTGTTGTCAGATATCTATTTATATATATATAAATAAGCATGTGGCATGTGAAAGAGGAGTTGAAGGGCTGCAGTTGAACAGCTGACCGCACACAGCTGGCGAAAGATTGAGGCATTAGCAGAGCTTGCAACAATATGAGTACTCAAATGAATAAACGAGTATGCGTGAATGAGTGTATGAGTGCGAGTACGAATACGTGACAGTTAGTCATTAAAAGTGCTTTAAATGCACATAATATGTTTTGATTGCCATTTGCTTATTTGGAGCATTATTTAAGTTTCATTAAGACATGCTAAATGACTTTCGAAAGTCCGAGTCCGAGTCCGAGTTTGAGTCCCAGTCTGAATCCGAGTCTGAGACAGAGACAGAGACAGAGACTGAATTATAGTCAAAGTCAAAGTCAAATGATTGACGCGTCTCGCAAAGCCAAATGCGTACTGCAAATTAACGATCAACACTTTCGCTTGGCCAGGCTTTTAACCGATTGCCATTTATTTCTTTTCAATTTCAAACTAAGCTTTTTGCAGTAGCAAATAAAAATAAAAATAATAGAAAAAAAAAGATAAAAAGAAAAAACACATATCACAGATGATATATTAAATTCATTAAAGTTAATATTTTCATTAGCCAACTTTCTGATCTGTGGCCAATGATAGGCGTCGTCAGTCGGAAGGGGGAAGGGGGCTTTACATTGTGACAGCCGCTGAGAGTGAGTATAATTTAATTGTGAGCTATATGAATGGCTTGGAAATGAAAGGAACTCAGCGTGTACACAGTGAGAAAACTGCAATAAGCTATTCACAATTCTAGCTTAATATAAAAATGATTTACACAAAGTGAGCACAATAATTATTGTAATTGTCATATTATTGGTACCAGGCAAGAAATAATACATAGGAATTAAAATTCATATTAAATTATTTATTGCATTATTAATATTATTATATTAATATTTATTTATATTATTAATTTAATATACTATTTATATATTTATATTATTAATTTATTATACTATTTATATATTTATATTATTAATTTATTATACTATTTATATATTTTTATATTTATATATTTATATATTTATATATTTATATATTTTTATATTTATATATTTATATATTTATATATTTATATATTTATATATTTATATTATTTATATATTTATTTTACTTATTTATATTATTTTTTAATTAATATTATTTATTTCTTTATATTTATAATTTATTAATATTGTTCATTTATTAATATTAAATTTTAAATATTTATTTTAAGCTAAAAATTTACTTGAATAGATCATTTACTAGACTAAGTTATTTTGATCACTCACTTAAAATAAGATTTCTACTCATTTTAACAATATAATTTAACTTGAGTTACGTCTACGAAAAGAAGGAATTTATTTTATTCTTTGTGTAGGAGGTGCTGCGATAGCAATTTTTAATTGATTGGCCCAGCAAATTAATGAGTGCGTTCAACTCGCTATCTAAGTTTGGAGCAGCAGGCAACAAGCAGCAGGCAACAGGCAATATAAAACCCAAACCCAACCCAAATCAAGTCGACGATTTCGCATCAAAGATTTTGGCCAAAAGCTTAAAAAGAGTTAAGCACACACACACACAAACACACATGTTTGGTTATACAATTGAGAGCATGACGCAAGCAGTTTACCAAAGTTGTTCATCGAAATTGAAACGAAACTCGCATATGGCTTCAGTGAGGTGGGGGGTGGTGATGGGTGGGTGGGTGGTTGGTTGAGGTGGTTAGGCAAACGCTTTCGATGCGACTTTAGTTCCGGCATAATTTAGCACCAATTTGTGTTTGCTTTTTACTCGACTAATGGCGCACAACAAAACAACAATTGGCTAAAAAGGTCATGGTAAAATTGGTAAAATTGAAATCGAAATTGGCCTCAGCCAGTCTCCAGTCGGGAAAGTCAAGCAAGCAAACAAAATGCTGCAACTGCAACTGCAACTTCACTTATATCTAGCCAGATATCCAAAACAATAGCAAATAGAAACGGAAAACCGCTGAAAAATCGACACCACTAAATACACACACACACACACACACATTGTAATTGCCCCCAAAAGTGGAAAGGTTCGATTTGAAGGCCGCAAATGTAAAAGCTGCTTTTATTTGTTTGCTTTTGGTTTTACGTATTTTTTTCCTCTTGTTTTTTGAGGCACCTTCCCTGGGCTAATTAGGGTGCCTTTTGCGCTGCCTCACTTTTGAAGCTTACCAAATTGAGTGGCGCTCTTTGAATGGGGGATAAGATACGACACACTCACGAGTACACTCACGAGTGCACTCATATATATATATATATATATATATATATATATATGTATTTGAATAATACGTATGTGGTTGGCAGCACACAGACTGCTGACGTATCTTGCATATCGCATGACACATGCCAGACACCAACCAAACAGCAACAAGATTTCCACCTGTGCAATCTCTGTGTTTATTTGCCTTTTTTTTTTGTTCACTTCTGTCAACATGTCGTCGGCACAGACAGAAAGCAAAAGCCAAGCTCAATAATCTGATACTAGGAAGCAAAACAAAGTGAGCTGAAGAAAGAGAGAAAGAGACAGAGATAGCTGAAAAGAGAGAGAGAGAGAGAGGGAGAGAGAAGCATAACAGCTGTTGTCAATCAAAGCTACAAAGATAAGACGAGGAAGCTTTTAAAATCCTTTTAGCTCTTTTTTTAGTCAATTATTTAAATTTTTAATTCTTTTTTTTGTTCTGCAAGCAACCATTGAAATGCCCATAATTAATTTTGTAGATTTTGAATAAATTCAATAATAAAATTGAGTCAGAATTGTATTTCCCACTTTAAAAGTAGTTTTAAGCAAGAGTCTAAACCAATTTTGATCAAAAATATGATTGTTGCAAATTCGTTCAGCACAAAAAAATCTTCAATTAAATTAAATACAAATAGTATTTTTAATTAACCTTTCAAAATACTATTATTTTTTAATTAACTATACAATCGAAAATATTTAGGTAAATTAGCCAATCCAGTTTCAGTTGCCTTTAATTTATTTTAACTGTTGCAATGTAGCACCCATTTAGTATAAAATAAGTAATTTATGCTTAGTAAACAATATTTATAATATAAATATTTCTGTGAGTAGCAATGAATATTCGTAAGTCATTCGCACTTAAAGACATTCCACTCGCTCATCGATCAATATTTGCACTGCTAAAAAGTAAGCTGCTATTTTTCCTTCTGTTATCTAATAAATAACTCTTAGCCATAAAAATTCCAACACCGCTAGACAATAAATAAAAATAGCTTAAGACCCCTCGAACTGATTAAAGCTATCTAATTTATGTAGTTTAACAGGAGTAACAAAAGTGAACGGAGAAGAGAATTTTGTAGTTTGAAGAATATAATAATAATAATAGATTTGGCCTGAGTTGTCTAATCAAGTTGATTGGATCTCATTTTTAGCAGCACATTCTTCAATTTAGCTTGCAGCTCTTCCTGTCAGTTTTAATTAAATCAAGATTTTTTTATACTTCAAACAAGGTTTTTCGTTGTTTTTTGTGTTAGCAAAGAAAACCAGCTCAATCGATTTGGCTTAGTGGCTTTAGGGCTTAACGTGGTCTAATACAAATGTAAGGCGACCCTCGAATTGTAATCAAGCACTAATAAAAATATTTAAACTTGACACAATTTGGCTGGCAGTCTGTCAAAATGACTTTGTCGCAAATTCCGCCGTTTCCATGTCTATTTGCATTTGTCCATTGACAAGAAAAAAAAAACAATGTTATAGTTTGTTTTTTTTTTCTAGATTATTATTATTTTTGGCAAGCTCAACGAACGGCAGCCCCCAAATAATTATAATAATAACAACAACAACAATCAAGAGGCCAACAAAAAAAAGTTGTTTAGTTGTTGCTTAGTTTGGTTTCTATGTACTTGGCCCAAGGTTCATGGCTTTATTAAATTGCTTCAGCCACACGACTCAGCGACGAGGGAGGGAGGGGGTGGTTAAGGGGAGTAACCACTTCCCACTGTGGCCCTTACTGGCTTTGACCATTAACACTGAAAGCGCAGCCAATTTGTAAGCCAGTTTTTGGCTGCTTTGTTGCCTTTTTTTTGCCTTGTTGTTGTTCGTTTTAACACACAAATTAAGCCAATTTTGAGGCAAACTCAGAAAACACAGATATCAAAGACAAAGCAATTGAACATCGCCAAACCAAGGTTTTTTTCAGTATGAGAACAAGAAAATGCTTTAGATTCTACTCCATCTGCTTTTATAAATGTTTTGTTCTCAAGATCTTAGTCATAGTCCAAAGCCCAGCGGCTGCTAATTTAAGTTCAAATTTTGAGCCATGTTATTGCCATAAATCATGCTGCGTTAAACCAAAAAAAAAAAAAAAGAAACAACATTAAAAGACAAACAATTTTTGGAAAGTTAAAACATCAAAGAGAACAAAGCGGCCAAAAAAGCTAATTAAATAGACAAAATGGGAGTCATCGACTGACGGCGCCTAAAACCGACTCTGTTGTGGCAACAACCGGAGGCATAAAAACTATAAGAAAAAAAATACGCAGAAGGACAAACTATTTATTGACAGGGAAGTCGAAATATTTAATTAATCTTTATTGATTCCATTAAAAGTAGTGCATAATGGCAACTATAAGAATAGATTTAGCTACCAAATTGTTCCTACATAATTAAGTCAAGTTCTTTTCATGCGCTAAACCTGCTAATTATGAAATAGGGAAAAAAGAAACATGTCTCAACACAAAAAGTTATGTATGCTTGATCAGCATGAATAGATATTTATCTGTTCTTTTGTATGAACAAGTCTCTTTCAGAGACTATAAAAAAATACTAAACACTTAAAATTTAATTTATCGTTTTTATTCAAAACGATTTTCGATTCGATTTCAATTTATAATATTGCGAATCAGGTGCAAATTTTTAATTCAGATCGGATAATAAAGACAGGTCTCGTTAAACAATAATACACTACAAATAATTATAATAATTAATTGATAATTAATACATTACTATTACCAAGACTAACATGTAATTAAAAGCTAGAAACAGAGTATCGGCCAAGCGAGTTGTTTCGACCAGAACATTTAACGTGTTAAAGTTAAAGCCAACTATGAAATTAATAAATAGTTAAAGTGTGCACAGAATGCAAATCTAAACGGAATGATTAATACAAATGTTGTCTTTCAACTGGATAAATGATATCCATTCATTCAGAGTGAAGATGGAAGTTGTGCTAATGATTTGGTTGCAGCGCATTTAACAGACGACTACATCCAATTAGAGGCGACTCCCCATTTGCATTTCTAAGGCAATCATAATTAGATGCTTGGCTACTTTTATGCGGTGGCAAACAGCAGCACGCAGCAAGCAGCAAACAGCAGCAAGTTGAGTACTTGCCGCATGAGGCACTTATTTTGTGCCGCATAGGTGCAGTTGTAATTGTAATTGTATTCATAGGTAGCAGCCTAATGAGGCGGCGGCATTTTTATTAGCGTTTATGTAATCGACAACGACGCTTACCTTCGGCAGAGTGGAGAATGTCAGTCAATAAGCCTCAAGGTCTGCCCCTGTTACATGACGAGATGATGATGCCAATGGTAATGGTGAGGACCATGATGATGATCATGATGATATCGACCAAGCCCAAGACCATTAGAGGCACACAAGGCGAAAAAATGGGGTACTCAAAAGAAGTTTGTCACGAGTATTTACAATCAAAATCACATTTAAACAGGTAAAACAGGTATAAAAAAACCAGATATATTAATTAAAAATATATATTTTTTTATATTATATGTGTTATTTTATTTATTCGTTTATTTTTGTAGAAGTAAGAGTTTAGCACAAGCATTTAAAGCATATTTAAAACAGTTAAGATATTGAAAAGGTTTATTTCTTTTATATTATATGTTTTAAAATCAAAAGCATATTTAAAACAATTAAGAACTGCAAAAAAAACCCAGACAAATTAGAGTTTTAGCTGCTGCTGTAAGACTGATTTTGAAAATATTTATTATTATTATATATCTTTTTTATTTATTTATTTATTTTTGCATTTTGTAATTTGCTTCTTTATTACTTTTTTAAGAACAAATTTTTATATTTTACATTTATTTCGCTCAGTGCAGTGGCATTTGCATTGCTGTTAGGCTGTCGAGCAGCCGAATAGCGTCTTTAATCGCCGCAATTGAGCACCGCCCTCTTAGTTAACTGGGCCTATTTAATTTAGCTGACAGTAGCAAATGAATTCGACGGCAGTTCGAGGTCTTTTTCCTATTTTTATAGCTAAATGGCTCTGGGATGTATGACAATTCAATTAAATGGTTCACCTTGTGCAGCTGACAGTTAAATTAAATGGCATATAAACGAACTGATGATGGTTTAAGTGTTGGCAACGGAAACGAGCCGATTATGATTGTGAATTCGAACGTTGTTTATTTTCTGGTTGTGGTTCTAGTTATTAAAGACAGCTGAATAATGTAAAAGCCAAACTTAAGTGTATAGATATTAAAAAATTAAGTTTGAATTTGTGGTGCTAGAAAATACTCAATTATTCTGAATTTGTTGGTCTGTAAATTGCTTTATTAAATTTAGTAGAAATTGGAATTTTATTTTTTTAATATATTATTTGTATATGGAAAAAGAAGGTTAAATTTCAAGTCATTTAATTTTGCTGCTGAAAAATGTTTATAAAAACATTTAAAAAAAATCTATAAAACAAATTAAACTAATATTTAATCTTAAATCAATTTAAAGTGCTTTTTAGCTGAAGAGGAGTTAAACAAAACAGTTCCCAGCAAGCACTTCATTTTTCTCACATTGAACCATTTATTTAAAGAGGAAATAAAAACAACAAAAAAAAACTTGAAAGTGTTCCATTTGATTTGAAGATGTGTCTTTTGTCACGATTTTGTAAGTAGCACAAAGCAGGCATTTAACCATAATTTATGGCGATTTCCCAGGCAGCAATGGGGTCAAAATGTTTGCGGAAAATGTTTATTCCCATTGCACATTTAAATTTCAGACAACATTTTTTTTTTTATTTCTTTTCATATCATTTCATTTTGGAATGTAAGCAATACACACAGAAAAATTCATGGCAAATTTTTTTATGAATTTAATTTCATTGGCTGCGTGCAGGCAGCGTAAAAAATGCGGTTGGCTAATTAGTTGTATGGGCAAAAATGAAACAAAACGAATCAAATCGAAACGAAACGCAAAAACCTGCTTAACTGCCGGCGTCATTGATAACAAAAACAACAACAACAACAAGCTGCAACAAGTACGAGTTAAAAGCTGACTTTGGCCGTATGACTCCGTTGGCTTACAAACAGTTAAAGATAACCAAACATGGCCATGTGATGCACTGTCACTGGAAAAGCGCCATAAAAGACTTGTTTGTTTGCATGCTGCATATCGAAAGGCTGGTCTTCGCTCTGTGTGTGTGCGTGTGTGTGTGTGTGCGTGTGTGTGTGTGTGTGCGTGCATGTGTGTAATTGAGGACATCGACTAATATTCATGCCAATCGATAAGCGAGTCGTCCGCGACTATAACTGGAAATACATATTAAGCATACGATGTGTTGACAGGCCTCAAAAGCGGACACCAGACACAAAAAAAAAAACAAATAACCAAAAAAAAAACCCCCCAACTAATATTTTTTTTCTTTGTCACGGTTCAGTGGGTTTTAAGGTGTGCACACATTTCTACACACGCACACCTCACTTCTTTTACACGCCATTGTCCTGCCTTGTAAAATATCCTTTCAAAGTAAAATTATCTGAATTCCTAATTGCGTTTAAAGTTCGTTGACTTATTGAAAAGGTTATGCATAATTTATGTTGAAATTGTATACAGTATGTGATTATTCTCAGTACTCGTGTGTTGTGTGTGTGCTGTGTATGTGTTGTGTTTGAGTGTGTTGGTGTATGTCTCATAAATTTTTCGCTTTAAAGGCTGTGCTGCGACTGCTGCTGTTCAGCGATAGCTCAGCGGCGCCATATGGGCAACAAGTTGGGCCCAAAAATGAAATACGAGCACAGCGAGAACAACAAAAAAAAAGAGCACAAAAGATGATGGAGAAGCCCAAGCTGAACAACAACAAAAACAACAACAAAAACAACAACAAAAAACTGGACAAACTGGCCAGACTGGCAAAAAAAAAAAACATAAGCAAAGACAAACCAAACATGAAAGAACAACTTGATTTGGCACACCGAAATTGACACACGCTTCTGGATCATAATTTAAAATTAAGTATAGTTAACAATCTAAATTAAAATTTGTTCTTGCTATGCGAAAATTGTAATAAAGTACAAATAAATAATAAAATATATTCTCTAAATGTTATTGGTAAGTTTAATTCGGATTTCGTGGCATACAAATCATTTTCTGATGTTGAGTATGATTCATCTTTTCAAAAGTAATTTGTATGAATAATTATTGATAAACTCGACCAATCCGATGCTTTCTGACATATGCCTTATGCATTTATATTTTGTAAATTGTATAAATAAAATTGCTGTTTTATCCAGCTTAAGAAAAAAAATTTTTTTTCGTTGTATTTGCCTCAATAAATGAAATTACATGAAAAAGGGCGACTAACGTAAGAAAACAACTACTAAAAAATTTCTGGATTAGCTTAACAATATAGTTAAATTTATTTTTATTATTTAAAAAAAACATATATATATTATGATGAACAAACAAAAATAAACATCAAAACAACCTTTTGTAAGGGCATAAAAATGAAGTTAGGAAAAAAAAATCAAAGCAGCTACCAAAAACAGTTGAAAAAGCAACATTGTCGTGGCTGTCGTTTGAATGATTCTGCTGCTGCTGCTGTTGGCGACGTTTAACGACGATGACCTTGGCGACGTTGGCTGGCTGGCTGGCTGGCTTGCAACTTGTTGCATCTGCTGCGGCAGTTGCTGCTCGCGACAGCTGCACAGCAGGCAATGGGAGACGCCTGAGACACAAAAACAACTCTCGAGGCTTGAGACTCGAGTCGAGACGGCGACACGCATTGAGAATCGCTGCAAAAAAAAAAGACTGCATCTTCCTCTGCCCCTCACTCAACTGTCTTGCACATCCCCCCCAACTCATATTTGGCTTAAACCCACCCGCTGTCTGTGGCATTTGCCGCTCAGCGCTTTTCTCAGCGCATTTTTACGGTAAATTTAGGTCGTCGTCGTCGTTGTCGTCTGCAACTTGTTTACACGGCAACGCCAATAACTTGACTAAATATAGCCGCCAAGCGACAAGTTTGCAATGCGTCTCTATTTTTTTTTGCTTCTTCTTTTTTGGATTTCCTGGCCAAAATGCATTAGCATCGAACATGCAGCAAATAGCAGCATTTTAAAAAAGTATTCATGAAAATTACTCATATGGCAGAGCGAGCCACATCCGTTGGGGAAGTTAAAGTTAGCCGGATTGTGCGGATTTGTCTTATTTGGGGCATGACACAAATTTGGCAAGCGGCAAGCAGACAACATTGTTAGCTGTTTGTTGTTACTGGTTTGTTGCTGTTGCTGCTGTTGCTCTTGTTGATGCTGCTGCTGTTGATGTTGCCATCGTTTTCTTTTGAGCAATTTAACAATTAAAAACACGCGCTCTTTTTGGCTACCGTCATTAACTTGTTAATCCACGCGAATATAATTTATTATAATTGCACATATTTTACATTTCGCTTGAATCATACAAAATCAACAAGCGTCTGGCCAAAACATGACTTGGCTATGTCTATGAGCAATGGCCAAGTATGTTTTTGGCCACGCCTCGCTGCGCAATGCAATGCTCGTTCTTCTGCTGGTCAAAACATGTTTCTTATTATTCTTACCCATGATGGGGCAGGCAGATACACAAATGCTGAGGCATGCATCACAAATAAACAGTTAACCAGTTGGCGGCAACTTACCTGTAAAGAGGAAGAGAAAAAATTAATTGCATAAGTCAGCTGTATTTTAGCAAAAACTTAAAATAAAAATTAAAATCTTATGTCACTTTTAATAAATGACTGTCTGAGTATGCAAAAAAAAAAATACTCATTAAGCTGTAATTTAAATTCATTTAAATGTAATTAAAGTTTTTTTTTAAGTAACAGATTATTTTTGGGTGTGTGAGGAATCAGATTGTTTCGGATTTTTTTTTCTATTAAGAAGAAAGTATTGTTCCCATAAATCATAAAATATACCCAGATATATTTTTGATCAACTGAAGAATTTTATAAAGATTGCGAAAAGAAAAACAGCTTTTCTTAATCAAAGTTATTTTCCTATCAATAAACTACTCTTCATAAATCAATTAATTATTAAGAAAAAATATTATGTTTTTAACGCTTCTTGCAGTTATTTTAAATGTGTTTTAGGACAATAATAAAAGTTGAGTTCACTGGGAGTTGTTCTTTAATGCGCTTGTTGCAAGTGAAGCCCAAATAAGCAAAATGAACACATCATGCAACAGCAGTTTGCTGATTTCCTGACATAATGCCTCGACTATTAAAGTCGCTCTGTTTGTGTTTTGAATATTTTACAATTTGTTTAGGCAACAAAATGCGACTAAAGTTGAGACACAAGTCCAGCAGACAGACAGGCAAGGCGAACATGGCCAACAGTTGGCAGCACATACATCAAAATTACAAGCAAGACACAAAAAACAATCTTCAATATGCAGGGACAGGCAACATTTTGGCAAATAGCCAACTGGCAAGGGGAGGGCAGGGAGGCAGGCAGCATGCACATAAAATATAAAAAAAAAACAACAAAAATGAGCTGTGCACATTTCAATTTGGCAACCGGCGACGAACAGACTAAGACTGAAACTGAGACTGAGACTGAGATTGTTTGCTTGTTTGTTTGTGTTTTGTTGGGTTTATGTGAAATTCAGATACTCACGGCATGGATCATTAGGCAGACAGAAAGCAGACTGAATTTGTTATAGCGCCGTGCCACAGGCAAATGTGATGTGTTTTGTGTATGTGTGTGTGTGTGCACACACATGAGTGTGTTTTTGACTGGTGAAAGTCGGAAGCGTGCCGCCGTCACACGTAAGCCACAGCAAAAGCAGTAGCACCAACAGCTGAAGATGCAACCAATTTTACATGTTGTTGCTGCTGCTGCCCAGTTGCGAGTTGCCGAATTGTGTGAATTGCGGTACTGTGCGAAAAAATGGGCGTATTTGCTATTCTAGTAACATATTTATATATATATTGATATAGGTATAAATTCTAAAGTTAGACCAAGCACAAGAAGTCTTCAAACAAGTAATTGAAACGAATAACTAGAAATAACTACAAACTTCTTTAGATGATTTTGAATCTTAATATTGTTGAATATAAATACAATAAAATTACAAATATAAATATTCAAATTTACAGCAAATTAGATGATTTTTAATCTTTGAACTAGTCAAAAACACAAATATGTATAATGTAAATATTTTTAAGTATAAAATTAAAAAAAAATATAAACTAAAAAAAGGAATTTAAAAATATATGTATATATATATATATATTTATATTCACAACAAAAAGAAAATTGAAAAAATATATATTTAAGAAAATATATATTAAAAAAATATACGAAAATTTAACAAGGAAAAAACAATAACCAAAATTGTATCTAAATATGTAAATTGTATTTTAGATTAAAGCTGATTCTAGTAATTTCTATCCATGTCGAGAATGATTTATTTTTTTCCCACTTGTGTCTAGCTTTGTAGCTATTTTTAGCGGAGCAGCGCAAGCTACAACACGCTAGCCAATATTAGAGACCAGGCCAAGACAAGCTGAACAAGCTCAACAATCAACACTTAACGCAAATCTTGGCCATTCTGTCGCAGCCATAAAGTGGAACAATGCAATTGAGTGCGATAAAAGCGATTGCATTCGAAGTCAGCCAGACACAATTTGAGAAATGTGTTATTATTGCCATTGAACTAAGCCCGGTTAAAGACAAAAAAAAATCCCCCCATTAATAACATGGATGACCATTAATTGCAAGTGCAGCAGCACAAAAATCACATTAGTTATGCTTTTCTATTTCTGTATTTTTTTTTCTTTTTAATTAAAAAACTAAATTTGAGTGTGTGCAATCTTCAATTTGATTTCATGCCAAAACCGTCGAAAAATATTCATTTGTCACGCGGCATAAACAGTTGATTGCATTAGATTGGATTTTACAGCAGCGATAAAAGACATATATAAAAATGGGTTGAAAAATGGAAATGGAAGATTGAAAAGTGGGTGTAGTTTTCAACTCCCACGCCCAGTTAAATGACGCTTTAATTGCGCTAACTGAATTGCTGTTTGGCCAGCATGTGAAAAACTTTCAAAAGAAAAATGGGAAAATAATGCCGCTAATTATCATTAGTAATTTTTACCAAGAAGCGGATAAAAGAAAATACTCTGTTCCAGAATGCTTAAGTAGAGAGAAACTGCCGGACAAAACGGAAGATAATTTTCTGAGTCTGCTGTAAGATGGAGCAGCAACAACAAAAAAATGTATAAATTAAAAACTAAGCTAGAAAAATAGTGAGCAGGGTGATTTCCTCCTACAAACACCAAGTGGCAAACAAAATGGCCAAAACGTCATTAGTCAGAACTAAGGCAGGGACGCGGGGATGGGGGCGGAAAAAGAGGGCAATAGAAAGCCAGCAGCAGCAGCAGCCAAAGAGTTGCGAGAGACGAGAAAGCCAACGCAAGAACTTAACACAATTTACACACACGAAAACTTTTGCTGCTTAAACGTAAAAGCTATAAAAATGATCTTCAATGTGCAACTCTCTTTCGCTCTCTCTCACTCACTCACTCTCTCTCTCTATCTATCTCTCTCTCTAAGTGCGCTGACAACCGCAAGTGGGTGTTGTATACATTGTTGTTGCAGTTCCAGTTGCGAATGCGACCGCAAAACCTGAAACAGTTTTCAACTACGCACATTTTCAGCAGCTGTAACTGATTGCAGCAAAGAAGAAGGAGAAGAAGAAGCAAAAACTCATCCATCCGCCAAGATATAAATAAACCAAACAATTGACAGTCTCAATGCCCACTCAATAATCAAGCGTAAAATTGCGTTTTATAATACAATCAAAAACTAACTGTCAAAGTTACGTTATGCCCCATAAGCACACCGAGTAATTGCACACTCCCAATTCATGCACCAAATTGTGCAATGTCTGCGTTCAGCTTAGGCAGTCATAACTGTTGTGTGTTGAGTGCTATTATAGCCAATGTTTGATTGTTTGTGTACTATTGTGTAATATACATGTCATATAAATATATATATACCACATATGTCATATAAATAAACATATATCATATATATATCATATATATCATATATATGATATATATCATATATATGATATATATCATATATATCATATATATCATATATATCATATATATCATATATATCATATATATCATATATATCATATATATCATATATATCATATATATCATTTATATCATATATATCATATATATCATATATATCATATATATCATATATATCATATATATCATATATATCATATATATCATATATATCATATATATCATATATATCATTTATATCATATATATCATATATATCATATATATCATATATATCATATATATCATAAATATCATATATATCATATATATCATATATATCATATATATCATATATATCATATATATCATATATATCATATATATCATATATATCATATATATCATATATATCATAAATATCATATATATCATATATATCATATATATCATATATATCACATATTCATATATATCTTTTAAAAGTGCAAAATTTACTTGCTAATAAAAAAAAGATTTAAAATAAAAGTGCTAAGAAAATATAGGTTAAAAAATGTATAAAAATGTGTAAAGTTAATTCAAAACTTACTCATAAAAAAATTGAAAATTTATTTAATAACATTGAATGAAATCTGCTATCATTTTTAACATCATTATCAGATTTTGCGACTGACTTACTGTATTAAAAAGTTCATAAAATAAAAGACTTTAATTTAGTAATACAATTTAACAATAATTTAATTGTATAATAAATCAAGAAGAATTTTCTAGATGACTTGACTAGAAGATTCCGTAAACTCAGCTGTAGATTTGCTAATAGTATGAAAAAACTACTATAAAAAACTACTATGAAAAAACTACGTATTAAAATATGTTTTTATGAAAGAAATTTGTGTTAATTAGGCAATCTTTAAAGTTAATAATATATATTAATTCGATATTATATCAATATTTTCAAAACTCGTGCAGTTATCCCTAAAATAAAGAAAACTTGATCTGCACAAGGCTAAGGAGAATTTATATACCAATTCTCTTATACAGTCCGTAAATGAACATGTCTAAATCGACTTAACGTTTGTACTTATTGCGTGCCAATTTTGCTATCTGCTGCATTTCGCACACTTTTGCACAACAATTTTATTATATGTTTATACACATTTTTAAATATAGAAATTGCCTACTTCCAATTATTTTAAGGCACTTAGAAATCGTATATAAGTCATGCGCCCAATTAGGTTGCCGACCAGGTCTTAAGTGCTTTCGATTGTAGGTAGCATTGTCCCCCCCACTGTGCGTCTCCCTGTGCGTCCCCCTGTGCGTCCCTCTGGGCGTCCATCTGCCCATAAATAGCGTTGATGGGCTGCTAATGTGCTAATTAAACTGCTGCTGCATGCCCCGATTGCTGTGATTGCAACTGGTCTCGATCTGGTTATTAATTTTCTCTTTCATTGTTTTGCTCTTGGCCAGAGTCGGTGTTGGAATCGCAGTCGGAGCTGGAGTTGGAGTTGGAGATAATAATCGTTCTACGAGTACTTGTTTGTCTACAGATGCGTAAAGACGCATTTAATTGCCGGCTCAGCGACTGAGTGTGTGTGTTTGTGTGTGTGTGTGTATGTATGTATGTGTGTGTTTGTATCTATGAGTTAAGCACGCAGCATGCAATGCGGCGCTTTTGGGTCTATCTCTCTCTGGCTTTGGCAATTAAGAGTGTGAATTTCAAGCCATAAAACAGTTGCAACATGTGGCACGTTGCGCTTGTTGTTGTTGCTGTTGTTGTTGTCGCTTTTTCGGGTGAAAGTTTGTTCTACAGTCTACAGTCTGCAGTCTCAGTTGTTGCGGCAGCTGCGCATTTGTTACACATTTTCCTTGGCCTGTGGTGGAAACAGTGACAGCTTCATGTGGCAAGCAAGCAAGCCGCTTGTTGGCATTTCATCTAATTTTATTATTTTCTTTTAGTGTGTCAGCAGCTGCCGCTGTTGAAAACTTGAAAATTTCTAGTCATAATTAGCTCAAACTCATATCTTATCATGCCAAATAATTCGCACACACATTGAAAATATCAAATTTTGTGAACAATGAACAAAGTCAAATAGAAAGTTCAATCGCATGTCCAAATTTTAAGTGCATTGTTTATATATATATGTTTTATTTTTTTTATAAAAAGTCGTGTATTTTGTAGCAATAATCAAGTTGAAAGTCTAGCTGAAATCTAGATTAATAAATCTAAAGAGAATCAAAGTTTTTGATTTAATATAAATTTTACTGAGTATCTTTTCGTTCAACAACAAAAAAAGAGCACACTTTGTGTGTTGCTGTTATTATTTCTAATCTTGCTGTACAATGCGATTATATGGCTAAAATAAACATAAAAAAAAAGAAAGAAAAAAACAAACAACTTAATTTCACAATAATTGCCACAAACGAAATTGAAAACGCAAATTCAAATTGAACAAACTGAAAATGCAAGCAGCGAAAAACGCGTCAAACTTGAGTTCGGCTCAAATCAAGAAAGTGCAAACATTCAACACTGGTGGCAACAGCAACAACAGCTGCCCGACAGACAGCTAGCGATTAAGTCGAGTCGGGGGAGGGGGAGGGCGAGGGTGAGGAGGAGATGGAGTAAGTGCCTTCTATTTGCATGGCAGGTGAAAAGTCTTTGGGACAAACACAACCGGCCGCAAGAAAACAAACTTTGCATCTGTTTCACCCACTGGCGGCGTGCAATTTCATAATGGCGTCGTCAGGCAGTCAACAAGTCAAGAGGCAAAAACCACCGAAAAAAAACAGTCAACAGACAGCAGTCGGCAGTCGGCAGTCGGCCAAGAGACGATGATGCTGACGACATTACAGTTAGCCGAGACGCCGTCCATTTGATGATGGGTTTTTAAGCAGTCACCGAGTCAAGTCAACAAAAGTCAAGACAATACAATCCGCAAGCGGTGCACTCAAAAAAAAAAAATAAAATCCAAAAATGGGGCGCAACGGAGCGAGGGGCAGGGTAGTGCTGGGGTGGGGTAAGGTGGGGCAGAGGCCAGACTGAACTGCATCTAGCACAGAGTGCACAATTGGCCCGGATTCGAAGTCGGCAAAAGAAAGACTTTACAGACTTGTTTACAGTTGCTTGTCTCTGTCTGTCTGTCTATCTATCTCTCTCTCTATCGCGCTCTCTCTATCTCTCTTTCATGCCCTTACCCAAAAAAGGTTAGCACAAGTTTCTGATGCTGATTGCAGCAGCAACAGTCAGTTGTCAGTTTGTCGGTTATTAAAGCGGTTTTTTCTTGAGAATGATTCACAATGTTTTGTGTCTGATGAAATTGGAACATATTTTGTGTATTGGTATTGGTACAGGTAAAACCCCGCTTGAAGATTGCGTTAAATGTTGTTTAACATAGAAGTTACTTCGAGATAAATAAAGTTACTTTGAGATAAAAAATAGAAATGAAAAAAATAAAAATAAAACAATATCATAAAATGAGAGTAAAATAAGTTTGATATTTAAAATAAAATACAGAAAATGTTCTGTAATTTCTTTGTCTATTTCTTTAATAATAAATAATGAGAAACACATTAAATCAGTGACAAATAATTACTTTTCTATGATATCAAATAAATACAAAATTAATAAAATAATATTAAGAAGGAGCAAATATATATGTATTAAAAAAGCAAAATATTATTATTGAATTATATTTAATCAATATTTTGGTAGATGTCAATACTAAATAAAATAACCTTAAGTTAATAAAAATTTAAAAAATAATAAGAAAACAATATACATTAAATAAATAATTTTAAAATGTATAATAATAATTTTACAAAATTCACTAAAAGTATAATGAAATTTATATAAATTCCTAATTTTTGTATATGTAGAAAGCTTTAATATTATTATTATTTATTATCTCTAAATGAGCCCAAGCTGATCCTAAGATGATCATAATCTGGCTTAAGTATTATATTCTATATATCCGCAAAGTGTCTTTGCAAAGAAAATTAAAAGCAAATTCTTTAGTCAAACTGCAGTTAAACACTACTTGCAGATCAGCTTAAAAAAGAGTATTCAAAGTGGGACATTTTTTTTAGCATTGTTCGCTTTTGGGTTTTCCAAACAATATTTGAACGATTTATTTGCTGGCCAGCAGCAAATGATCAACTGTTGTTTTTGTTGCTGTTGTTTTGGCAACAACGGCTGAAAGAGAAAAAAAAGATAGGCGAAATATGCTCGTAATAATAATAATGTTCGGCAACCGAAATTGTGGCATGGCTAGTTACCGCATCGAGCGTCGCGTCGCCACAGATATGAAGTCTTTTTTTTTTTTCTTTTTTTTTGTGTGTTGTCAGTTGGCAGCAGTTGCAAGTTGCAAGCAATAATTGAGCTCATTTTTTTTGGTTGGTGTATTGTTTTTATGTAATTGCCATGCAAAAAGGAAACACAAATGGACAATTTGTAATTATGTTTGATTGCAACAATTATTCAAAAATCACTAAAAAATAAAAAATAAAAAAAATATAAGCATAAAAAAAACGACTGCCAATTGGCAAATGTGTTTTGGCTAAAATGACAATACACAACTGTGTTTGCGTGTTGGCTTTTTTTGTTGACTGCTTGCTGTTAACGAGCATATTAAATGTAATCAAAGGGGAATCTCAGACAACACCGAAAACTGAGAACCAAGAACTGAGAACTGAGAATTTTGAACTGAGAACTAGTCCCCAACACTGGCTTAGCTTGGCTCTTTCAATTAGCTGGCGTGTGTTTTGGCCCGGTCTTCAGTTAATGCCAAATGAGGTCATCATATCCGCGCAGTTGTCTTTTTTTTTTTTTTTCTTAGTATTTTTTGATGAGACATAAAGATTTTGCTTTGTGTTTTTATTTTTTTTTTGTTGGCCAGTGATCGCCACAGGCCTTGTAAAAAAAAAAGCGGGACACTTATTAATTAAAAGGAAATGTTCTCTTTGTCGTTGCAAGGTGAGTCATTTTGTTGCAGGTTTGCTTCTCTTAATGGCAAATGTCCGAAACTTCATTACCAATGTTTGACAGTAATTTGAAAAACATCAGTGAAATGAAGCTCGAGTTGTCTGAGAAAGTGCAAGTTGCTGATTTATTATTATTATTATTGCTGCTTGACTTTTACTAATTTTTTCAACCATTTTCAGCGATTTTGTGATTTTATGATTTTATCTTAATATCCAATTAGACAAGCAACGAGTCACCGTAAGAAATGAAACGTAACTAGTTGCCAAAATGATTATTAACTGTTATTAACGAACAGTGAGTTTCCCTGAAGAAAAGCAAAACTGTTCGCTAATAGTAAAAATCTATAATAAAAAAAATAAATAAAAAGAAAATAAAATAGAAAATATAAAATAAAAACAGAAGCAACAAAAAAAATAATAAAATAAACTAAAATTTTTTTAATCAATTAAATGCATTTTATTATTGATATTAGTTCCATTTACCGAAACCGATGTATAATTTATTTTGGTAAAAACCCAACTTAATTATTATCTAAGAAGTCGAAGTCGTAAATATTTCGCAACATTTTAGTTAGCTTGAAACTTGCATAACAACGATTAAGCTAAAATGCATGTAAAAGTTGCTCTAAAAATATTTTAAATTATTGCTGTTAACATTATAATTTATTTCTCGTATATAGTAATTATTATGATTTATTTTTACTACCGACTAGTTAAATAAGCAAGCTGAGCTGCATTTTGAAGCAGCTTAAAATGTTATTAAAAATATTCTTCAAATCAAATTAGAATATTATTGATCGAAGAAGTTGAAACTATAAAAATAAGTTTCAGCTGACTAGTTTCTGTGTCGCAATTGTAGCAAGTGCGTCATGGCTGACGCTAAGCTCCTCAAATTTGGCTTAAACTATTTTCAGAGAGTGCTTAAAATGCCGAAGCGTAGGCAACCCCAAAACAAAGCCAAAAAAATAGAAAAAAACAAAACAATAAAAACAATTTTTATGCTTATGCGATTTTAATTACGTGACTGAGTATTTTCAGCATTGAAATTTAATTTAATATGCAGTTATAAGCTAGCCAACACACACACACACACGTACGCATTTGACACACACACACACGTACGCATTTGACACACACACACACGTACGCATTTGACACACACGCACACGTACGCATTTGACACAGATACACACGCAAATAGATACTGTGAGCGATCGATAAGTGGAAACACATAACAAATAAGAAACCTTGTGGAAAAATGTTTAACAGCAGCTGGACGATCCTATAAAGAATATATAAATATACTCGAAGAGCAGAGTCCATTTAGCCAAGTCAGACTGTTGAGTAAACATAATGTTGATATACATATATTTCCAATATATAACACACTGAATAATATTGTTGGTCTATTGTAAAAGGTGATAACTAAAACTTGTTTTATATATTGAATAAACTAAAATTTGCTAATATCTGCTCTGCATTTAAAAAGAGAGAGTATCTCTTAATCGAGCTCTCTCGACTAGTTTATTCTTCTAATTTTAAAACATAACTCGTTTTCCTTAAATTGTTATTATATTATTTTTATATATTTGAATATATTAACTATATTCTGTTATAACTTTAAACCGCGCAGCGAGTGTTAATTGGCGCAAAAGTTTAACCCAAAATGTTAACTACAACTTTAAGAAATAAACGGCTAAAAGCGCTGACGACACAGTTAACAGGCAATTGCGAAAATTTATTAGCAAGCAAAATTCTAACAAAATCAATACAAGTAGCGAATCGGCAAAAATAACTGTTGCGTTCGTTTGTGTGTTTGTTTGTGTGTTTGTATGTGTGTATATTTGTGTGTGTGTAGCTATAAGCAACATATTTGCTGAGCAAAGAGAAAAGCCAGCGAATATCGCATGTGGCAACCTGTAATTTACCCTTCAATCAATGCGCAACAAATCAGTTGGCAACGCGCTGCGGCGCCAATCACCACTCCCCTCTCCTCCCTCGACCACATCCAATTGCCCCTCCAAAACACTCCTCCCTCCCACTGCTTGCCTCTTATTTTGGTCTTAACTCAGTTGGCAGCACATTTGGGTTAACAATTGGCAGTTGTATTGTTGGTTAACTGTTGTCTGACTGCCAGTCAGATATCCATAAATATATATATATATATAAATATACAGTTGCGGAAAAAATCATAGCACCACTCTCACAATAGATCTTTTCAAAGTTGCATTTAATTTATGAATGAGTTCTTTAAAAAAAAAAGTGAGAAAGAAAAACAATAATTTTGTTTACTGTTTTGAAAATTAAAATTTATTTTTTTTATTATTATCTATTTATTTTTTATTACATTTTTTATTATTTAATTCGCTTACATATTGAAAAGAATTTCAGGAGCAATACAAAATAAGAAAAGAAAAAAAATGTCGTAATTAAATGTTTCTTTTTTAGTTCGTAAGAAATAATATTGAAGTGATGCTATTATTTTTTTCGCAACTGTAAAAATATGTGAGTGTGTGTGTGTGTAGGTATGTGTGTGTGCCATGAATGACTAACTGTACGCAAGGTGATTTTCTTTTCGGGCTGGTTTGCGTTTGCAAGTTGGCCAAGACAACACACAACACAGGCTTGTTTTGTAGATGCAAAGATACAAAATGTGGCTCTCAAGTGGACAAGTGTTACAATTTGTAGATACTTTTTGCATGTGTGTGTGTGTGTTGTAAATAGCTATCAGCCATGTTTAAACGCTGTTTCCTTAATGCAGCAACTTAATTGCCTAAATTGACAAAACTAACAACAAAAACTTGTTGCACTTTTCAAGGCAAGCAAACATTTCCTTAGCCAATCCCCCGAAAATAAATGAAAAACTTCCCACGTACCACAGCAGGTTGGCCAAGAGAAGAAGCAGCAAGCGAAAAACCTGTAGAACGCTGGCAGCAACAAATTTTCAAGTTTAAATCCTAATATGGACACAAATTGTGCTCATCCAACAAAATTCACAGTTTGAACCAAGCAAAGGCAACATTTACAACAACAACTTGAAGACTGGCTAAAGAACTCAAAACAAGTTAGTCACTCTTGGCTAGTTTCGACTGTGAGATACTTTATTCTCAGATACAGCTGATTAGCGTTCTGGATAACATTTTAATTCTAGTTAAAGTATATATTTTTAATATTAAATCAACTAAATTGATATCATATAATTTTTATATTTTTATATACATTTTATAATATTTCAAAAAAATAAATAATATTATATAAAGTAAATGAACAAATCAATCTAAGACAGGATATACAGTTCGTCGTTGTAGGCGCATCAAAAGACTCCATAAAGCCAATATACCTCATATAACCCATATACACATCTGAGACCATCTAGAAGCAAAAAGCGTGCTAAAACTGAAGTTGAACCGGAGTGCAACGCAAAAGGGCAAAACTGACAATTTTTGATGTTAATGATGGAGAACACAGCAAAAAAAAAATAAAAATATAAGCAGCCACAAAAGCAACTAGAGAAGCAACCACTTTTCTAAGTGGGTCAAACAGTTGACGATGCTGATGCTGATGTTGATGTTGATGCTGAAGTTTATGTGGACGAGTATTCCAAAGCAGATGTGTTTTATGTTTTAGCCAAAATCATGTCACAGCGCAATTCGTCATTTAAATACGTCTCGTGTCACACTTTTGACATTTGCACGAAAAAACGACAAATCAAACAAAATTGATTGGCAATCGAAAGCGATTCAAAAAAATAACTAATGATACACTTCAAAAAATGTGGGATATTATATTAATTGCATTAAATGAAAAACAAAACAAATCAAAATTTGTTCATGCATTTTACCAAAGAAACAATCAGTCAGAAGGATAAGCCAACAAAATCAATCGTTTATTTTTTAAATTTATATTTAAAAAAAATCGTTTTTTTGCAAATGAACTCCAATTTTTAAGTGTATAGAAATTTCGAAACATCTAAAATAATCGTTTCTTTGATGTTGTTGTTGGTTCCGTTGCAGCTGTTAGTGTCTTCACGGACGGCACGCGATCGCCACCAAGATCGAACGCAACTTGCCACTCGAAAAGCTTGCAACACGCGCCTGTGGTACTGTTCAAATGCAATTCTTGATTCTTTTTTTTTTGTAAGATGCGGCGTATGCGCATTTTGAACACACTCAAGTGGGTGGCAATTGAGCAGTTGATGAAATTAAAGCTGCAGCAACTACAGTCGGCACTCGATAGGCCAAACTGCAAATTATGCTCAAATAGAGCAAGCAAACAATTGTCAGCAATTAAATTAACGCACAAGCAGAGAAACTTAAATTAATTGCTGCAAAAATACCAACATATCGAGCGTTTACTGTACAACTGGAAAGTGGGTCGCGACTTTAGCAAACAATTGAAAAGAGAAAAGAAAAAAAATAAACGCACTTGCTAAAGTTCAATTGTGCGCACAAGGGTTAAATGCTACTCAAAAAAGGAAAAAAAAAAGAGGGGGTGATGACGGGAAGGGTGGGGTGGCCAGGGGGTATGCTGAATGCAGACTGCATTTAAATTTAAAACTTTAATGTCATGCACCAAAGCAAAAGAAAATGCCGACGCATTTATCTATGAGTGAGCAAGCCAAGAAGAAAAAGAAGCAGAAGCAGACACAAAACAGAAGGCAAAAGAAAAAGCAAGCAACAACAACAAAAACAGCAACCCATTGCACACGTAGCAGCAGCGGCAGCAGCCGATAGCAGAAGCGACAACAACAATAAAGAAAGCAATAGACAAACCAAAACGGCAAACAATATTTCCGCATTCCGTCAAACACACACATAAACACATTTGCTAAATTCGCCACAGAGGCGTCGAATTTTTACGGCGAATTTAATGAATCAACTTGATTTACGGGTGCAGCAGTAGGGTTGCAGGGTTTGCAGCGGGTGGGTGGGACAGATGTTTGCTCATCCAACCCAAAAATTGCCGGCGAATATTGCCAAAAAAAACAAACGAATTGATCTCGAGAGAGCTGAGCTGAACGAGTGTTTAACAAACAATTAACTTGATTTCAGTTATTTTTTCTTTGTCAATACCCTGCTAAGTTAATAATGAAAAGCAACTTTATTGCTTAGCAATTGTATTAAAATATAAATATTTTTATTGCAAAATTTATAAAATAAATTGCCAAAAAAAAGAATTTAATTTTTTTTTAAATTTTTAAACAATTTATAAATACATTTTTAAAAATAAATAAGGAGAAAGAAACTTAGCTTAGTTAAATTAAATTAAAATAAAAAATACTATGAAAAAGATAAAAAATGTATAGATATTAAATATATATAATTCCACGTCCGACACAGGGTATCTGCTCGTCAATCACTATTTCCGACTCGAACACTTTTACTTGCCAATCCAATTGGAAAGTGTTGCCAATTTGCCGACGCTGTTGTCGCCGTTGTTTTTCTTGTTGTTGCTGTTGACTGAGTGGAAGTTTAATTGTGCGCTTTATAGCGCAATTTATGAGCCAACTTTGAATGCAACATCAACTCGACGACTTTGTCTTGGCCAGTGGCCAATTGGCCAATTGCCAAATTGGCAATTTTGTGGCTCGTGCGAGTGTTTTTTGATTATGATTTGCAGGGGGCTTTGGCTTAGTTATGACAATTATGCTTTAAATTAAATTGTTACAAAATTACGATCATTTGCGATTCGCAATGGAAAACCACGTCAACACATAGAAAGTAGAACAAATCCTAATAATAATACCAAAAAAATACACAAAAAACCATAAATTTAACTTAAAAATTTGCAATAAATAATAAATTAAATTTGCCAATTGTGTCAGTTAACAATTGCAAGGAAGGGTTACGTAGAAAGACAGAAAGTGAAAAAGAGAGAAAGAGAGAGAGAGAGAGAGACGTTTAATACAGTGAAGCTAAACAAAGTGAAAAATGTGTGAATTATCACAAGTCAAATCCAGGGTAAACCCCAAAGAAAAAAAAAAACGAATACAAAAAGCACACTATTCAACAAAATATATGAAAATAATTTATAACAACAATTAAATTAAATAACATTGTTAAATCAATATCGATTAGAAAAGACATTAATCCAAGGGAAGGTTCACGACCTTATCGTTATCGACATATTTATTTATTATTATTTTTCTTTTATTTTCTTTTTGTGTTGTTAAGTGCCCAGTTCGCCACTGTAACAACTTCTTCAATACAAACAAATTCTCTGTGTGGATTTATTTTTGTCGCCATCAAGGTTAAAGCTCGACCCGAAAGAGCAATATACTCAAATGCATAAGCATATGGTGTGAGTGTACACACATACACACATACACACACAAACTGACACAGACCCCACATTCAAATAGGTAATTCTTGCATAGAAAATCAGCTGTTGAAACATTTGCCATGCAGATTAGATTTATATGAATAATAAGCAAGGGAAAAAAGGGGAAGAAAAAACCTAAGCTCGATTTGTGCAAATCACTAATGAATCACAACCAATAAACAGATAAAAAAAAACATTCGATTTTCGATAGAAAAAGAGAACTGAAAATGGTTGTTTTTGGTTGTTTTGCGCAAGCAAAATTTATTATTAAACATCAGAAAAAATTGTGTAAAGAAATTTCAAGTGAATTTTTTTTTAAGCTGAATAACACGAATTTAAGCATAAATTATTGTTATTTTGTTAACAATTGATTGTTGAAATATTTACATTATTAGTTATTGATTTACATTTTATTCATTTATTTATTTAAAGTTTTATTACTTACATATTTATATTTAAAATTTATTTTTATGATCTGCTTATATATTCTGCTATAATAAAAAATAGATAATTTATTACAACAAAATTACCATAAAAAGTTGTTTTACACAATTTCTACTTTTTTAACTTCATTAATTTTTATCAAGCTGCTTTTACATCGAGGTTAATTTGAAAACCAATACTAATATTCATATTTTCCAAACAACCTGTTAGACTCTATCTTTCCCCCACCCCCCACACCATCCACTTCACAATCTCCGCACACGCATTACACACACAAGTTGGTATCTCTCTATTAGAGTACAGAAATTTTCAATTAGTTTTGCTCTCAATTTTGCTTTCAGTTATTTTCAGCAATTAGCCAACAAAAAAATAGAAAACAAAAGTTGGAAAAAATGGAAAGGCGCTGATGTTTTAGTTGGAGTGCCTAATTAGCTGAAATGTATATTAGGGGAGGAGTCAGGAGGAAGGGAGGGAAGGGGAGGAAAAGAATTAACAAAGCTGACCAACAGATTGTTTTTGGCGACAATCGAATCGTGTCAGAAAAATATGGCGAAAAACAGCGAACAATAAAAATAAAATTGCTGAATTATTAAACAACAATCAGACAAGCAAAAAAGAAAAGAGAAATAAAGAAATGAGACGCGCTCTGAAAAAGAAACAGACACAACTACAATTAAAACTGCCAACGGAGCAGTGCAAAAGTTAAACAAAGACGCAACAACAACCACAGCAACTGAAATTATTGCTGCTTAAATATGCCAACAATGTGCACACACTTACACATACACAGATGCAAGCTTATATGAGCGAGTGCTCATAGATGCTCACACACACATTCATTCAAACACATATGCTACACAGTCTTGTACACGTAGGAAAAAAATGAAGTAGATAATTAAAAACTCTTTAACTTTCCAATTTTCTAAAGAACAAAACAAAAAATAAGCATTAGAAAAAGTTGAAGTCCAAAAGATTTATATCCTTTTTTTTTAACAACAGTTTTTTAAATTCAGTTTAACAAAAAATCCATTTTTGGTTTAAGTACATATGACAAAAGATCAAGAATAAATCAAAGTAAAATAGTTAAGACAATATGTATTTGGGTGCAATTAAAATTTCGTTTCAAGTAGTTAACTTAATTATTTCTTCATTTTTTTATTGTGTACTCGTATTCGTATTTCGTTTTTATACATTAATTGCCATGTAAAAAAAATTGGGTGGGGGAGCGCATTTACTTCTACTTCTTGTTCGCTTTCGAAACTCGAGACCCGCATGGCAATAAAAATGACATGCAGCTGAGCAGCAGGGAGAGATGCGTAGGAAAGGGGAGTAGAGTGGGTGGGTGGAGTTAAGAGCGTGTGCATATAATCAATCCCAAGTGTAGGAGATGGATGAGAGAATGAGTGACAAAAAGACAAACGAGCAGAGGCAGAACATGGTGTCAAATGAAAAGAGTGAAAAGAGTGCTGGCAGTGATGCGAGTATAATAAACACACTCACGCACACATAACAAAACTCCCCAACAAAATGACCAAGCAAAATGGATGGGGCAAAGAAAACGAAAGAAAAGAAAAAGAAATAAAATGAGAAAAACACACAAATTATGATGAAGTAACAATTAAAAGTTAAACAGCAGTAGTTAGTTTCTAGCTTAATTAACAACATAAACAAAAAAGAGGCCAATGCCAAAAGAGGAGCTAGAGCGGGAGGGGAAGTTGAAGTGGAAGAGAGAGACAGGGATACGCCTTGGTCAATTAATTTGCATTGCATGTTAAACGACAAAATGGAAAAAACAAACACTTAAATAATATTTTTTTCTCCCTTGTTGAGTAATTAGATAAAAATGCAACCAGGTTTGAAGGATTGAAGAGAGGTGGTTGGGGGGAGGGGGTAGTGGTCGCTACTTGGGTTAGGTCAGTTTACTATAAAAAACTAAGACTTCTAGTTTGTGGGATTAAAAATAAATAATATAAGTATTTCGAACAGCATTTTTAAGACTTTATATAAGATAAATATTTTTGATGGCCATAACGAAAAAATAATATATATTAATTTATATTTATGAAAATAACTATTATTTATATATTCATATTTATCTTAGAAATTGAATTAATTCTCTTGTCTAATTTTAAAGTATTTATATTTTTTTTAAATGGTTTAATACTAAGCAACGAGCTCAAGATTAATATTTGTGAAACGGAAGCCTAAAGCTCCCTAGATTAAGTCGACTTTTGATGCTGACCCACAATATACTCGTACAGTTCAGGTCAAAGCCTTCTAAGCCATATTCTCTTGCATTTCTCGAACAGTGAAGTGATCAATAATTCGCCACAGATTTTCTAATTTTTTAAATGTCTTCATTTTATATATACTTTGATTTGGATTTAGAAATTGAAGGCCATATCTTAGTATATTAAAACGAGCAACATTTTGTTGCAACGCATTATTTTATCTTTTAATTCTGATTTCTTTCTCACAGAACATTTATCAAAGATATATTTTTTCCGGACTTTTATTTCCGCTGCATCAAATTACGTGAACAAATATTCAATTTATTATCGTATCAGTTGCTCAGCTGAGATATGTGACAAGAGGGAGAGGAGGATGGGGAGTGTAGAGATGAAGGGGGCAGATTTATTTATATGATTTAATTTAGTTGAGTTCAGTTTAGTTGCAAATACACACCATTTATCTAGTTGATCTCATTTAAAACGGGTCTCAGAGTAGATGATGATGCTGATGAAGAAACACATTCAATTTAATCCAAATGAAAGCAGAGCTTGTTATGTATCTGATATATATATATACTATATAGTTATATATATAAATATATTCACTAGTCACAATCGGCACTTAAAATCAGCAAAAATTGTATTTTGCATAACATTCACAAGAAAATTTCACTTTTATTTTTTTGTATTTTTATTTGTATTTTTTTGTTGACCGGTTTTGCTATTTTCTTATTTTTTTTTAGCTATTTCATAATAAGCACAATTTTAAATATGTATTGACAATTTACAAATTCATCAAAATATATATATTTATTTACATATGTGTGTATGTATTTGTGTGCGTGTGGGTGTGTGCGTGTGTTGATGTCTCTCGGATGTAGAACAGCGATCAAAAGAGCACGACTTCGAATTCGAATTCGAACTCGAATATTGAACGACAAGCAGACAAAAACAAAGCCGATGATTCAGCTGTTGCAGAAAATATATCCAAAAATAAGGAAATAAAAACAACACACAACGCACAACACAAAAGACTGCTTAAGGCACCCAGGCAAAGAGACGCGTGTATCTGACAGATACTTTTCTTCTGTTTCTTTGTAAACGAAGCGCGGCGAAAAAAAAAGCCGACCGCACGCTTCAACGGCAAATTGTACAATACAAACACAACAACAGCTGTTAATATTTTACCAATGTTTAACATTGTACTGTTGTTGCTCAAGGAGAGCGCACGCATACATTTAACAGTTGTGCTCACTGTTAACACTTAATAGGAGAGATCGCGAGAGCTAGAGCGCTTGAGTGGAAAAAAACTAGGGCTAACAGTTAGCATCATGACTCACAGCAGTTAGGGTTAACTACCAGAGAGAGCGAGTGCATCTTAACAGTCACAGTTTGAGCACAAAACGCTGAATACAGAGAGCATGACGCAAAGAAAGCAGAGAGAACGTGTTAATATTAACAGCAACATTAACATTGGCAGCTGCATTTGTATCTATTTGTCTATGTTCTTGATATGCTTCAATTGTTTTTTGTTTATGCATTTTGCTTAGGCTTAATTTGTGGGTAAACAAATGCCAAGCACAAGCTCATCCATTAGCAGCTAATTAGAAAACTTGAAAGGTACCAAAATATATGCCAAAGGCTAATGCACTTGAGAGAACGAAAAAAACAAAGCAAACTAAAAACAGAAGGAAAAAAACTGACCAAATAGCTTTGATTGAAAGCTCCCCAAAAAATAGAAGCAGCGACAACAAGTGCAGTAAAGCAAAACAAACAAGTCTAGACACGATAGATACAAAAGATAGACATGAGGGAGAGTTAGAAAGAGAGAGATTGCAAGTTGACCCAGTGTCCACTTTGCTTCTTATCGTTTAGCTGCTTAATTACACGCAACGAGTGACAAGAATGACAGCTCAAAGAGAGCGAGCGAAGGAGAGAGAAACATAGGCGCATACATCATCTACACAAGCGCGAGTGAGTCGAAAGGCATAGGGCTGCACAAAAGCAAAACAAACTAAATAAGTTGTTGTTACCATGACGCCGGCAAAAGCTCAAGGGACGTTTAATCAATGACCTGTTCTAACAGTGGGGGGCAAGTGTTGAATGAGTGAGAGTGAGAGAGATTGCCACTTCTGACATTTAACGGCACGCATTTATTTCTTTGACTTGATATTTATGGAAATTTGGTAAATATTTAAACGCTTTTTATTGCATTCGATTAACATAGGCTTTTAATTGCCAAACAAACTAATAAATAAAATACAAAAATAGTATTTAAGTCATACAAATGTTTCATCGAATTTTTCACACGATTTTAAGGCGTTTCAATAAAAAAAAGATCAAAAGCTCAATAGCATTAAGAGCTTTAATGCGCAAGTATTAAAATGCGTAAAATTTAAAGACTTAAGACTAAGATAAGAACTAAGCAGAACTTTCATATAGCTTTAAAGAAGATAAAAAAATTAGGAGAGATTATATTATTTATAGTTTGGGTTTTTTTCAATCAAATTCAAGCAAATACTCTCGTAAATAAGTTTAAGATTTTATTTTCAATTAAATCAATTTTGTATTCTTTTACTTTTTTTTGGTTAATTTTAGTTAACAGTAATTAAATAAATTTATATTATATTATAGACTGTTACACAATAATGAAAAAATTCAAAATACTCTGTTATAGAGTAAACAGGAAAAAACCAACATTCAGAAATTGAATTACAAATATTGATCGTAAAAATGTAAGCATACCAGAAACAAAAATATTTAACAGGCGTGGGAAAAGCAGGGGAAGGGGCGGAGGGGTTGGTATGATAGGGAACAGCTACAAATATGTTGTAAGCATATCAAATGATCCCCAAAACAAATGTAAAAGAGAGAAGAGCAATTGCTAAGCAAGATAAAATATAACACAATAGAAAAAAATACATTTCGAATGAGCAGGCCAGCATATGCATGTACATATATACATACAGGCACACACACAATAACATTAACATTTATGACAAGGGGTTGATGTGGTTTGTAACTTGCCACTTAAAACGCAATCAGAAAAAAAAAATTGATTTCAATTTTAAACAAACAAACACACACACGTAAAGAAGCATATTATGCACAGAAAAAAATTGAACAATTTACAGAGAGAGAGAGAGATCGCTAGATTTATCTATCGCCCACGCTGCGCTATTTATTTGCCAACTTTAGAAAGTGTCAAACAAAAGTGATCAACAAGACAGACAGACAAGCTGACAACAAAGCTCAACAATTTTGCGGTAAAATTAGCTTAAAAGGAGAAGCGACCTGCTCTCTCGCTCTCAGAGAGTACGCACAAAATGGCGTCAAAGGCTGCCGCTTGTGCTGCTGCTTTTGTCTGTTAATGAAGCTTATGAGCAGCAGCGCGCGCACGTCACAATTCACTGAGCTGCAGCGGGGTAAGAGAACACAAAAGCAGAGCAAGCAGGCAGCTGAAACACGGACCCCACAGTCAATGGCTGCACCTGTAAAGCAGCAAGCCATATTGCACGCACACTCCCCCCACACCATTCCCCACCCATTCGCGCATGCGAGACAAAAGCACAGTTACTGGGGCTGCTGCTGCTGTTGGGTTCATTAATGACGACGTCTCGCCACGTTCGAGCGATCACCAACACTAACAACCACAACAATAACAGCAATGTTGAAAATCAAGCGGGAGCCTTAAAGCTGATTGTAATATAGCTGATACCCTGCAACCCTGTAATAATTAAAAACTAAATAAATAATAATTTTATTAGTATATTCCTATTACTCATCTTCATTAATTTCGCAGATATAGTTGGAAGTGTTTTTTAAAATTCAAAACAATTGGTTGTGTTATCGATTAATCCCTAGTCGATAGTCTATTATGCTACATACACTGTGCCCAGTTTAATATACATCTCATACACACTTTAATTGGCTACAGGGTATAGGCAAAAAAAAAACCCACAACGACGCAAACAAATTCATTAGTACCATTAAAAACGCATATTCGCTGTCCACATAAAATTAAAATGGCAGCTAAGCTAGGCTTGCTGTTGCTGTTACCGCTGCAGCGGTTTAATATCGCACAACAGCAGAAGAAGAAGAACATCAATTTCCGCGCAAACGCAACCGTTGCGCAGCACTGACAAAGGGAAGGGGAGTGGTGGGTCGTCGACTGACCGAGTGCAGAGAAAGAGAAGCGACGCCAGAAAAGCTCGGTGCAGCCAAGCATAAAACAGATAATAAATTATATGCATATAAAAAAAATTAAAAAAAAAAAAAAAAAAAAACCAAAACGGCACGATCAATGACTGTATCCCCTCTCTCAATCACTCCACCACTGCCCACCCCCGCCGCAAATGCAACGGAAATAGTCAATTGCGCTATTCCAGAACAAAGAGAGAAAAAGAGAGAGGGAGGGGAGAGAGGAAATAAAAGCTCGACTTACCTTTATTTGACTGAACGCCGACGCAGCGGCTGCTGCTGCTGCCTCCCTAGCGACGCCGACGCCATCCGCGGAGCTGGCGTGCGACGACGATGAAGTTGCATAGACGAACAGCGGCAGCGAATTGAAATTACGTAAAAAGGCGCCCGCGCCGGCGTCGACGGCATTAGCATCCTTAAAACGCCGGCAGAATAGCAATTGTTTGTTGCAGGCGGCAGCGGACGCCAGCAGCGGCAGCAGCGTGGGCGTTGGCGTTGGCTTCGATGTTGGCGTCGCTGCTGCTGCGGCTGCCGCCGCCTCTGCCTCCGCTGGCTGCTCCGGTTGTTTTGCGGTCGTTTTTGTTGTTGTTGTGGACGCCATTAGCGTATCGCAATTTTCTTCCTCTTCTGTTGTGGATTTTGTTGCAGTTGTTGTTGTTATAAAACGATGCTGACGTCGCTGCTGCTGCTGCTATTGCGCTGCTGCTGCAAGCGTCCTTTATTATTGTTGTTGTCACTGCAATTATCAACTGGCTGCCGCATGTTGCATATGCTTACGCATAGAAATGACCTCTAACTAAATTATCTTCAACATACACACTCACACAACACACACACGCACATGCAGACACGCACACAAACACACACTCACACACACGCGAACACTTTGTCGCAGGAGCAACAACAACTGTGCAGAAGAAAGCTCAACGTTTTGTTATCGCTTGCTGCACGCGTTTTGTTTTTTTTAATTTGTATTAAACGATTTTTTGTGATATTTTGTTAACTTTTTGCTTGCCAAATTTGCTTTTTGTTTAAATTTGCAGACAGTTTAGTGTGACCGTATATTGCAAGCTGAAAATACGAACTTGCAAGTTGTAGTCTGGCAACGCTGTTGGAAGAGAAATATACCAACAGCTGACAAATCTGGTCAAATCAGGTGAGATTATTTTTTTTGGGGAGACATCAAAAACAAAATTCTAGAAACAAAGTTTGTCGTCGAAACAGTATCAAAAATACGTAGTACAACTTTTTAAAAAAAATTCCTCAGTTAAAACATTCCGGCAGCAAGCAACACGTTGTGTGTTTATTAAAAGACAATTAACCAATCAACAGCAAGCAAAAAAAAAACCATTTTAGCGGACACAATAAATTTGCGCTCGCCGCCGGTTTAAAATAAGGTTTTTGTTGCTCGGAACTTAATTATCTCTTTTTCTTGAACGGTGATCTTCAGTTGCAAAATTTTCCCGTGCAGACACTTATTACCAGCTGCTTGCTGTTTTCTGCCACACACTGTAAGTTATTTATTTAAAAATAAAATATATATAAATTTATTGTCGAGGGTTGCCAAATTGTTTGAATGTTGTGTCTTTTTTTACAGCTAATATCGATCTGGCCAGTCAGTCAGATACCGCAATATAGTCGGGCTGCTCTTATTGGACAAGTGTTGGACAACACACATACACGTTCCACAACACCGAAACATAAATTCACACATCTTTGTCGCACTCAGCCACATACAATTTGTCTGTTCGCTAATATCGTCATCATCATCGTGTCGGTCTCTCTCACATCCGCTCTGCAGCAGAAAAATTTTATATCGCAGCCGTAGTTGTCGTCGGGGCGCCGTTCTACTCGCAGTGCTGCAATATTTTCTAGACTGTAACTCGGACAAAAAGCTGAGAGCCAGAGCAAAAAAAATAGCCAGAACACAGAGAAAAGTACATAAAAAATAACTAAAGCCAGCCTATCGCAGCTTTTGTGTTTGGTTTTTCTATTAATATATTAAAAGCATTTTTCACTCTAGTTGTTAAAACAATAAATTTTCTCATTTCGTGTGCAAATCGACAAAAAAAAGAACAAAAGCAAAAATCGAGAAAGAAGAGAGAAACCTACAACACTAATACACACACTCACACACACACACAAGAAAATCAAATTTCAATCAGAAAATGGCGTTAAAAAGAATCAATAAGGTATGTGAAACAAAAAAAAAATAATGAAAAAAATCAAATTAAAAGGTTTAAAGCATTTTGCAACAAAAGTGCAGAAACATATAAAATGTGAATAAAAATTTTTTGTGCGACAAAAAAAATGAAAAAAATTTATGCAAGAAATGTGAAACGTAGAAAAGGAAAGACAACGAAAGACAAAAAAAAACCGAACCGAATACGTGAACCAAAGAAAACGTGCAAAAAGCAAAAGAAGCAGCACAAGGAAAAATGGGCGATGACGACGTGCATTAATGACTTACTACAAGCTTAAGCTTTACAAAAAAAAAACTAATGTTTAAATTTGTTAGCTTTCCAATTAGAATTAGCTTGGATATATAATACCTTCATATATTCAGGCAACGTGTACGTTGTGTGCTTGCATTGGTGTGTTCGACGTTTCCGTTACACATGTGTTTGCACCCCCTCCCCCATATGCATATATGCGAGCGTGTGATTGCAGTAAATATTGCAAGCCGGCCAACCTGGTCCAAAAAAATTCAAAGCATATTTGGCCAGGCAAAGTTACCCAACACTTGCGTATATGTGTATGTGTACATATATAGCGAAGCACTTACACATACACTCACATAAACGTTGCTTATGCTTTTATTGTTGTTCGCCGTCGAAAGATCCAGCAAAAAAATTTTAAACACGGCAGCGCAAAAAAAGCGTATAATTTTAACCTAACCTTACTTTTTATTTTTTGCGCTGATAATTCAGAAATAGTGCTGCACACACAATCATATATTTATATTTATACATGTGTTGCCATTGTGTAAGTGTATGTGTGTGAAAGCGGCTAAATTTCGTTGAAATTTTATTTATCTCATATATGCAACAACAGTTAAAACTGCTATGTTAATATTTGATTTTCGTTAAGTTTTGCTAATGTTGCTGGCGATTCACGCTCCCATGTAGTAGCGAGGCTGCTGTTAACTAAAATTTCGGGTACTGGTAAATGTTTTGCATATTTTTATACTTTACGTATATTTATTTTTAATGTTTAAAATAGTTTCAAAAATTACAGTTCGATTTGAAATGCGGCCGGTTAACAACACACACACGTACACACACCGTCTCGTAGTAGTATCCCCCACCAACACATACACAAAGTGTCTTTGCACAGTCACAGCGCCAGCAGCAGCAGTGAGTCGAGCAAAGCAAGGCAGCATATTAACACTGCCATCTCGCTCACACACACGTTACACCTTGAGACGCCCAAAGAGAGCGAGCAGCAATGGTTAATCGACGGCAGCTGCTTGCTGCTGGCTCTCGTCTGGCCTGGCCGCCATACACAGCATTTGGCTCTTTCTTGCACGGGCATGCAAAGCCGAATGGGGCAGTACTAAAAGAGGAGGGTGCCTCTGTGTGCATGCGTGTGCGCGATGTGTGTTGTGTTGAGTAGTGTTGCAAAATGTTTGGAGCGAACAATAATTAGTATAAAAAATATAATTTACCATAATTTACTTTTAAATAGTGTATGAGTAAAATATGTAAATTATGTTTTAAAAAAAACCACCACAAGAACACACTCATGCAGATATTTTTGTATATATGTATGTGTTTTGTATGTGATGGTCTGCTGACTGTCTCAACGACGGCGACAAGCGACGTTGACTGCGACGCTAGCTGAGCAACAGCAGCAGCGTCATGGCCATTGAATTTTTTCCTTATTATAAATTTTTCATGTTTTATTGGTGAAATGAAAACGAAATGCTAGTAAAAATTAAGGAAGCGCATTTTTATTGCCATATGAATTAATGTTCATTTTTTTTATGTAATAACCTTGTTATCTCTTCGTCCCTCTTTGAGCAAAACACAATTGTCAAAAACTGTTTTGATTTTCCCTTCCCCACCCCACTTCTTCGATCTTCCTTGCTCTTAGGCCAAGGCATCGTTTTGTTGTTGCTGTTGTTGTTATTAATGTTGCCGTTATAGAAATTAAAAAAAAAAAAAATTTTGAGCCGGGCTTGCGCTCTTTTCTCTTGCATTGAATTCGCTCTCGCTGATCGTGGCTTGTGTTTTGTTTGTGTGCGTGTGTGCTAAACGACCGTTAGTTTGTTTTTATTTGAAATTTCAAGCAAAACGAACGCTATCACTTTAGTTGTCTTTGTCTTTTTCTTCTTTGTATGAGTCATGCCGTCGGCGAGACGACGACGACAATCGCATTGTGTGCAGAGAGCGAGAGAGAAGAGTCTCTCCTCGAACTCGGTGATTTTTTTCTATGTAACAATTTCCTCATGTTATTTTTGTTGTAATTATATACTTTTCGCTCAACAGGTATAAAAGTATGAAAGTGCGTGGCATGTGGCACAGAAGAAAAAATTAAAAAAGAGCAAAAACAAAGCTATTTTTGAAATGCGGTGCGCATAAATCGCTCTTCGTATTTTTGTACTCTTGGTTGACGCGCGTCTGTAAAATGTATTATTTTTTTAAGCTTTTTTTTTGTATTTGTTTGAAGTAGTTTTGGGGGCTTGTTCGGCATCTTTGTCCTCAGTTATTCGTCTTAAGCGCAGCAAAAGAGATCAACAGCAACAACAAAGAGCGTTGCCAGTCAACCGTTTTTCTTGCTTCATGCTTTTTTGATGTGCTTTTTTACTCCGCACCCCTCCCTGTTGAGTATATTTTGTGTCAAGGCTCTCGTTCTGCTAGCTTCCGCAAACTAGTGTTGCCATTTTTGGCTAGTTTTTTTTTTTTATTGGAAAATTCGAAATGTTAGCTCTTTTTTAGAGTTAAAAATTCTATTAGTTAGTTAATCTAAATAAAGTAAATAACTGCTGCTTAGAGAGAACACTTAAAATACTTGCCAACATTTTTTTTAAACTATTTTAAGAGCTGACAAACAAATTAAATACGCGGAAACTTCTAGCTAAAAAGTATTAGTCATTTATAGCTGTCAGTGTAATATATTTTGTAGCTCTTTCCAGCAATAAATGTTGCTTTAGAATTATCATTGATTTCTCTGTTATTAAGAAATATATTAAAATATATAGAGCAATTGAACTAAATTTCTAGTTATAAAGCATTAGTCAATTATTTTATATTTGACAATATATATATATATATCTAGAAATTTGGTTTTGTTTAGGAATTTATCTTTCTGGCAACACTGTTCCTCTTCCCGCATCGAGCTCATCTTTTTTTTCTTCTCTCTGTTTTTCGCCGGTTTACTTTACACCTACTTTGTTGCCCATGCTGGCTGGCTGGCAGCTGTGCTGTGTTGGGGTTGGAGCATCGTTACATACAGATCGGGAGGGGGAATAACAGCAGCCGCTCAGCTGTGTGCGTGCGATTGTTATAGAAGAGGGGAAAGGGTGGTTGAGAGAATGAGCTTGCATATGTATGTATGTATGACTGCGTGTGTGCGCCTTCTGCTGCTGCTACTGGCTTCTGGTTCGGGCCAACGAACTTGATTTTCGCGTCATTCGCATTTGCTGCCTGCTTTTATTTTTCATATATGCGACACACGAAATACGAAATTTTCATATTCTGTTTTTAAATTTTAAATGTGTCCAATTTAAACAAAATAAAATCACACATGCAACGTGGTGCACAACATTAACAAATATATGCAAGTTTTTATTTTACATGTAAAAGGGCAAACACTTTTGTTGTCTGTTGCCAAAATGCTTTTTTCAATCGAGTAAATAATGTAATAACATTAATAATAATAACAAAAATAATAATGATAATAATAAGAGCTAACTAATTTATACTATTTTTTATATTTATAGGAACTGCAAGATCTGGGCAGAGATCCACCTGCACAATGTTCAGCTGGACCAGTTGGAGATGATTGTGAGTAGAACATTTAATGGCACGTTGTCAAAAATACAAACACTACACAACACTAAAAACGCCGCCTCTTCTTTACCCATCATCCCATTAACCATTCCACCGATCTTCAGCTTCTTATCAGCTGCTCTTTTTGCATTATGTAACTACGACAACCGACGACACGAGTAAGGCGCCCTCATCTCCGCTCTTTTTCTTTCTCTCTCTGCTCTCTCTCGCAGAGCTTTCTATAAATAGAGCAGACACATCTTATTTAGCTTTTGATCTGCTGCCTTGCCCTGCAGTAACATGACTATGCACTTTTCGACAAGCATTTAGAAAATGGAACTTTTTCCAGAAACGGAAATTTATCTGCAAATTACTTTCCTTATCATCGATTAGCTTAATTGGAAAAATCACTTTAATTTGATTTTTTGATAACGTTTGTGTCTATAAATGTTTTTGTTAAATATTACATTAGTTTTTTTTTAAATATTGTATTGGTTTTACAAAAAATATTACATTACTTGTTTTAGTGTCAAGGTCCGCTTATTTTTAATCTTTATCGACTCAATTTGTGTGGCACGCTCACAAAGTTGCAACAACTTCAATTACACGTTAACATGTTTTCATTTAACTGTTAATCATACACACACACATGGGTCAACATTATGTGCTTTTAAGCAAGCTTCGCTTTTTGTTATGGAGGTCACCTAAATGACGTCACTGAAAAGTGAAATCGTGCGATTGAAGTTGTGGCTTTTGATGGTTTTTTTTTTTCTGTTGTGAGACATTTGTGAGTAATAAGCAATTAATAAGTGTATATCGATAAAAACCCACAGATCTATATTGAAATATTTAATTTTAGCCTGGACTTTCATTTGCAAATCCAGGCAGATAAATATGTTAAAGTAACAAAAGAATGAGCATGATATCTGTGTTTATATTTTTATATAGGTTGTTAAGTTAGCAGACTATATATTTTGTTTATATATTCATTATATTTATGATTAGCTGATGTGCAATTTGCGAGTCTAGAATAGATTTAATTTAAATTTATTTGCTTTTTCCATTAATTTTGTTCAAAACAATATCTATTTATTTTTTGTATAATGCATATTATATTTTCTTTATCTTTTTATGCATATAAAAATATTACATGTATAAAAAATAGTTAGGGAATATTCATTGTCCTCTTTATTCCCTTCTCGTTCTCCTTCTCGCCGCTTATCTTTTTGATGCAAACAGAAATCAAATTAAAACCGCATTAAGAATTTAGCTACACATAACGTAATCAAAGAACAATTAGCATATACAAGCGCAGATAATGAGATAACCTATTCTCTGTTATAGATAAATGTGTATATATATGTGTGGCGATCTGTTTATTCATATTTGTCAGTTTCCGCTGTTTTTTTTTTGTGCATGACTTTATACCTTATCAGAGCAACGATTTTAGTACTTATCAGCTGTGCATGAAGCTTACGCACACACACATGGAACGAATCTACGTGGCTACTTCAAACAAAGAAACTAAATGTATGAGACATATATACATATGTACATATATATATATGATATATACATATATATATGTACGTTTCGAATTGTAATTAAAACTCATTAACCACCGCCGCCCCCACAATTTATTGCCAATAAGCTGTACAGGAAAAACTCGCATTCAGTTGGAGCCACTTTTTTTTTGTGTGGCTTCTAAAAACTTCTGTTCTGCTATAAATGAAATTACAGTAATTGTAATGTACACACACAAACACACGAACATACATATACGCATAAGCATATAGAGTAAGCTGGTCCCTACCTCTCCCTCTCCCTTTCTCCGTGCTCGCAGCAGCAGCTGTGCACGGCCCAGTTCTCAGCCCCAAAAGAGCTCTGCTGGTGCTGCTGCTTTTATGTGTATTTGTGTGCGTGTGCTTTGGTGACATTGAGCGTGAGCGAGTAAAACTAACAGAATTCGTCGTATGCATAACGTGCCTAAGCGAGATGGCATGCTTGGCAAGTGGTGGTACTACTGCCACTGCTGCTTGCTGCCTGCTGTCAACGTCGACGACGTCAGCTGCGGCGTCGCTGCCAAGAGTCGGTGCCAAGGCTCTTTGGCAATTGTTGTTTGTTTTTGTTCTTTTCGTGCACACTTGAAGAGGGCTGGCCGGCAGAGGGCGCTTTGGGGCGAGCCAAATTAAGTTAAGTCTGCAGTAAAGTAATCGAGAGCCATGGGAGAAGCAGCCGCAACGAAAGAGCGTGCAAAGAAAGAAGCAAAGAGCAGCACTCTCAATGCATTTATGTTTTCTTTTTTAGCTCTAATTTTTCTTAAGTCAGCTTTAAATTATTCCCAATGGGCGCATTAGCTTTGGACAAACTGCAAATACGAAATAACTAACAACCTATTTTTAACTATATTTATAATAATACAATTTTTTCTCTTTTTATTTTCAGTATTTCACTGGCAAGCTACAATAATGGGCCCGGTAAGAACAGCTGTCTTTTTGCGTTGTTATCCCACACTGGACATTAATATTTGTTGTTGTTGGATAAGTTCAGCGACTCGTGTACGATTATTAACCTTGAGTTGAACTGCTGCGTGTCAATACCATTTTATGCCGAGCAAGTATCGATACTCGATTGCCTAACTCATCTTATAAGGCATCATCGATACCTCAGCATTTTTTGGCTCCAAAGGATCGCTACTGGTTCCTGCTCGGCTCTCTAGTCTCGCTGTTCCTATGAGTCTTTGTAGATAAATAGTTTGCTCGATAGCAAACTGGTTCCAGATACACTTTTGACTCCAAGTCCAGTGTTGCCACTGCTAGAAAGTTGCTTTGCGTATTTTCCATTTTGTGTTTCAAACTAATTATATATGAGATCAATTTATCTGTAAGCTGCAAAGCCTTAATTATTTATTATTTAGATGTAGACTTGTATGTAGATGATTATAATGCAAATAGGACTTGATCTCTTTTGTTTCTTAGTTTTTAAGCATGACAGCTTTAAGGGCAAAGATTATAATGAGAATAGGCCGTAGAGAATATTTAAAACTGTTTGTAACTTGATTTAGGTCTGAATTTAGTCTCCATATGGATATTGTAGTCTCTCTTAGAATACTATACATTTATAGGTGAAATCCTTCGCAAGATAATCCATACTGTAAAATATATACCACATAAAAATATCGTTTTTTGGGTGACTCGCATTGAACATATCCAACTTAAACGCAGACTTTAATTTTTTTTTTTTTTGTATATATTTATTTTATTTTATTTATATTAACTATATACTATATCTTTTTGTTAGCTTATATTAACTTTGTATATATATTTTATGGACTATTTGCAGCCGGACAGCCCTTACCAAGGAGGTGTATTTTTCTTAACTATACATTTTCCAACAGACTATCCCTTTAAGCCGCCAAAAGTGGCCTTTACAACACGCATATACCATCCAAACATTAACAGCAATGGATCGATTTGCCTTGATATATTAAGATCTCAGTGGTCGCCAGCATTAACTATTTCAAAAGGTAGATTCAAATAAATATACAATATATATAATTTAATGTAACTAATCTATTTTCCATTTCTACTTTCAGTCTTATTATCAATTTGCTCTCTACTCTGTGATCCCAATCCAGATGATCCGCTTGTTCCAGAGATTGCCAGAATATATAAGACCGATCGGGAAAAATATAATGAGCTGGCACGGGAATGGACTAGAAAGTATGCTATGTGATGCGTTCCAGATTGCAGCAACAATAACAAAAACAACAACAACAATAATAAAAACAGCAGAAAAATTTACAGTCCAACACCAACAAAATTAGCAAGAGAAACAGTAACAGTAACATCAATGTTAAAATCAACAAAATTAACAGCCATGTTAAATTCAACAACAACAACACCAGCAGCCGGAACGAAAGCAGCAAAGCTAACATTTAACAATAGTTACAACAATAACAAAAGCATCAGTTCCCGATTAGCCCGACTTCAACAACAACAACAATATCAGCAAATGGTGATGCTGCAGACACGAGTGGAGCGGAGGCAAAGTACCAACAACAACAGCAACAACAACAATAACAGCAGCAGCAGCAAAAGTAACGGCAAAAACTACACCATCAGCATCAACAACAGCAAACAGCAGCAGTAACATTAACATTAACAGCAACTGTCAAAAATTGGCATCAAGTTTTTTTTATTTGAGCCTGTGTATGAAGAAGTATAGAAATGAGCAAAAAATAATTTAATAATAATTCAACTGAAACCAGAAAAAAAGAAAGAAAAGCATAAAACAAACACATTATGTAAGCATAAAAACATTTAAAGGGAGAGCTAAACAACAACATAGCATCCAACAACACACAACAAACACACACAACACACACACACAACACATAATAAGTTTAAACAAACAAAAATACAAACAACAACAACTACAAATAAAGATCAGCTGGAAAAATTATTATTATTATTATATTATATTTAAAAATGAACCGGAAAAATAAAAATTACAAAAATTCAATTTTCTCTGTCGAAACGCGAATTATGCCACGACTCAATCTTTCCTCAGCCTTCAACTTATTATTACATTTATAATTAACAACAAATGAAATGAAATTCTGCGTTCAAAACTAAACAAAGAGAATTTCTCTCGCTTTTCATTTATAACCCAACAACAAAATATTGAAAAAAATGAATAAATGAAAAGACGAGTAAGAAAATTTGTAGGATAATTTATTCTAGCTTAGATTTTAACTGATTTGAAGTCCTTTTTTTCTGAGCAGGAATATCGGTTATTGTTCAATCTGCTAAGGTTCGCGGTTCCTGTAGAGAATCAGGTAATGTTTCATTCCGGTTCAAGTTCTAAATAGGTTAACATCTCTGATTCCCATTTTGTTTTTCTATCAGGAATCGGGTACTTCGGTTCCGGCTTGGTTTTATTTAGAGTTTGTACTTTACAATCGGTAAATTACTGATTTATGTTTCAGTTCTGTTTAACAGTGTTTTAACAGTTCTGTTAAACAGTATATTTTGGTTAACAGTTTCAGTTCTAATTTGATTCTCTCCTGTTAAATAAATAAAAAAAAAACCGTGATGAAAATTATTTGATTTAGATTTGATGTCTACTCTCTTCTATAAATTGAGACCTACTCTTTTTACAGCTAGCATAACAAATTTCTTATTAAAAAAGAGATAAAAGTTTAGGGTTGCCCAATTAGACTGATAAGTTCTTGAAATTAATTCGGAGTATTGTAAAGTTATGTGGAAGAACAAACAAGTTGTGCATACAATTTTCAGTTTGGCATTGTTTGTTCTAGCTACATATATATATATATATATATATGGTAATTCGTTACTGATGAGTTTCTGTCAAATGTGATCAGCAAATCGATGGAATGTACTATTAGTATCGATGAAGAGATTATCAGTCAATTATTATTATTCGATATGTATCCATAGTGAAGTTACCACGACTATTCATTTATCAATTTCCCTTTATATTGATAAGAATCGAATTATAGATAACCTCAATTCGATCTTGAAATATATAATTTTATATCGATTATTAAGCCTGCTAAGCGTCAATTCATAGATTAATTCTTCTCGATCATTTATAATCGATATTTATCGAATGTTTATTTAAAAATACTTTTAGCTTAATATAATTTGCATTAATGTTTTTAGACATCTAAACGAATATCTTGAATAACAAAAATAATATTTTAAGCTAACGTTTTCTTTTTTCTATATGGAAATGTGAGCAATTTTATAGAAATAGTTTTTAGTAAACACGGATGTTTTTTCACAAGTTGCTCAAGGTAAGTGTTGCATTTAATTTTACATGTTGTTTACATTTGACATTTGTTTCTTTGAATTAACTGTACTCAAACTGAGTACATTACCATTACCCATTATACAAAATATATTTACATAAATACATTTTCTATGTAAGAAGAAGAAGGGCCATGAGAATTTAGCAACAGCTGCAGAGGTGAAAGCGGAATACGGAAAATCGGTCAATGTGAAGGGCATACGATATTCGAATCGTGGCGAATATCGTGCAAGAAGTGACGGAAAGAAATAAAGTAGAAAGAGCAAGCTACACTTTACAAACACACACACACACACCCACATAAACAGCATATATGAATTGTACGCGTTTTCAGAAGCTGGCAACAGACACAGCAAGTTATATAAACATTTAATCAATTCGGAGACTCAATTAATAAACAGCTACAAATATGCGCCAAACCGTCGTTGACGACGGCGATAAAGTCGTCGTCGACTGCGTCGTGTGCGCCAATCTTGTTTCTTCTTTAAAGTCTGCCTTTTTCAGCGGTTTTCAAATTAAGGTAAGATGGCGGAATAAGCACAACTTTTATGTTCTCTTTTGGCGTTACGTCACAATTCAAAAATATATGTTGTACATTAAACTGCTGAAATACCGTTGAGAATTTATTCGAACTGATTGAATTTAAGTTGCATTGTAATTATATTTGCAAAAAATCGAATTAGGCATTCAGCTAATAGAAATGAAATGCAGGTGAATGTTTTGCAATAATCAGCATAAATACATATTGCAAATGTAATCCAACAGACTGAAAGTTTCGTAAACAAGCTACTTAGTATATAGAAAAGAAGAGAATAGAATACAAAATAATAGAATTGTAATATTTAAATTGTGACGTCACGCCGTGTCGCTCTCTTTTGTCATTTTCTTTCAGCTAAATGAAATACGGAAATGTGAAATCAGTTCTGTCTGCTAGCCGCTCTCTGCTCTCTGTTCAACCAATGATCAAGCGCAGTTATGCCTTTTTGGTTGTTGTTGTCGTTTTTATTGTCCAGAAACGAAAAAGAGTGTTTACGAATATCATTCGTATTCTTTACTTAATATCTGTATATTCAGATATAGAAAGCTTACTGTATATACAATTGGTTCTCTATAAAATTTTGGGATGTAAACATAAAAATATATATAATATTTGACTACATAAATGGGCGTTAAAAGAAATAGTAAAGCAGAGAAGAATCCTATGCATAAGAGAAATATTGCGGCAGCTATAGTGAAGAGTTTGTGCTTCTATTCCGTATTGTAAGGGGTCATTCAATAGTTTGCTGCTGGGTAACAGGCAAGCACAGCTGCGCTTTTCTTTGTTGCTGTTACTCTCGCTCGATCGCTTGCTCGCACTCTCTTAGATTTTCTCGCGCTCTTATGTGTTGCTTGCTCTCGTTTTTGTGCAGTTCTCTCTCACTCTCCGCTGGTCGCTTTCTACCAGTGGCTGGTGTTAAGTTTTTGAGGGCCCAATCTTTTTTTTTCGTATTTTTTGGCGATGTGCCTGTTGCCCCAGTTGACGTTGCCTGCTGCAGTCTTCAGTTCACTTTTAGCTGTGTCGCGAGTGAGATTTCGCCCGAGTGAAATCTTCGTTCGTTCGCCAGAACATTGAGTATGTTAACATATATATATACATATAAATATATATTTTTATATATGTATAAAAATCATACATCAAATCAAAATCAATTAAAGTGTCTAAAAAATCAACTGTTACAAATTGTGGACAGTCGCACGTGCAAGAGATACACATATAACAATTTCTAAATAAAGATTTTGGTTATGCAAACGAATCTGCTCCAAAAATTAGGAGAAATTTCATTTCACACGTGTGGCAAACTTTGAATGCAGCAACAGCAAATTAAATGAACCCTAGCTAGAAATCGCGAGTGTTTTTAACTTACTTTTCTCGATTTACATAGAACACTTGCTTTTGAGCTATTTTGCCATTTAATCTTTGGCAAAAGGTCAGAACAGCGTGGCGCTTTATTCAAATGCATAAATTCCCCCTTCACTTTTCTTCGCTCAGTTTGCTGATTCGGTTCACAGGTCGGCCCTCTTTTTAGATTCAGTTAGCATTTCTAAAACGTTTTTTGTTTAGACGCCGGCCACGATTTTCGCACTCTTTTGTAAATGGTGCAGGTGATAGAAGTAGAGGGAGGGGAGGGGTGAGACAGGGGTTCTGAGAAGCAGCCGGTATCCAAGCCAGTTTTAGCGAACTAATATGAAATATAGTAGTCATTCGATATCAAGACCCTTGATAAAAAAGAAATCAATTGAAATATTAACTTCATTCTTTTTTTTTAGTTTTTCAGTAGATACATTAGTTATGTTGATAAATTCTATTTTAATTTTTTTTTTATGTTATCAAATTATTAGGAATATATTATTTTTAATAATATATATTTTTTTAATATTTTAATTAAAGAATTCTGCATTTAATAATATATTTTTAATATTTGCCTAAATAAAGTAAAATATAAAATAAAATATAAAGAAAATATAAAATAACAAATCAAAAACAAAAATATTAATATAATAAATTTTATTTTTTATTGTGACCGCTTAGCTTTCAATCAAGATGAGTCCACGTCCACATGAGAGTCTGGCGGCGGCCGAAATACTCGACGACTGTGAGCTGAGCTATAATCGCCAGCGATTATCAGAAAAGGATGTTGATGCTGATAACAGCTGCTGGGTAAGTGTAGAATAAGGAGAGGGGGAATAAAAAGAGAAGTAAAGTGCAGCTGATAGAAGCAAATCATTGCTGATCAGCACGTGCCAGCAAATTGCGAATTGGCAAACAAAGCGAAATGCTCAAAGAGTGTGTGGTAGAGGAGAAAGGTGAAGTAGGGGTAGGGCGAGAGCTGAACGAAGATATAAAACTGAACTGCACAAGTTGAGCTTGCGAATGAAGTCAAGGTCAAATTGGCTGCTTTTATCATTGTTAATATTTCAATATAGTTAAGGCTTGTTGCCTAGCTCTTGGCTCGTATTTTTGTTGCCATTATGTAAGCTTTTTTAGATTTGCCAACATCAAATTAAATACGTCTGTACAGCGAGAGAAAAAATGTAGAGCTTCAGTTTTCGCATCTATTTTTAAAATCGATTTTTTAGTGCAAAATTTGAAAAAAATTTGTTGACTGCCAAAAATGTGCGTGAAATGTACTTCGAGTGAGGCTTAAGCGATTTTCATATAAGTGAAAAAGTTCCTGAAACAAGTACTGAAGATTTCATTAAATGCATGCATATGCAAGTAAAACATTAATAAAGAACTAAAAAAAAATTTAATTTGAATTAAATATATTTATAACATGTTGAACTTTTTATATGTAAGTTGTAAATTTTTCTCAGTGTGCTTATGTGCATTGGTGTGGTTTGAGGGCATTGCGAAAGTTCCACTCACGCGGAATTCCTGAAGTTCAGCTGACGATTCGAACTTGAAACAGGTTTCGCTTTTTCTGTTTTTCTGTTTTTCCGTTTTGATTTTTATTTTTGTTGGCCTAAACAATTCGACACTGTTGCAATTTCAGTTCTCAGCATTGAGCACTTGTTGTTGCTGTTGTTATATAATTTGGGAGGCTGGTTTTACAATTATTACGGCTTCGATCAACAAAAAAGCTTGCACAACGAAAATGAAAACCAAAGCCGGCTGAATGAAATTCTCACTTAATTTTCTCTCTCAGTTCGAAGAGTTGCTCAATTTAAGCTTTTTTTTACATGAACTCTCTCTGGCGCCCAATCACTATCTCACTCCCGCTGTCTCTCTCTTAGCTGAAAGCTTTCGTGTGATGCTTTTGGTTGGCTAAAAATTGGTTTTCTGTTTGGTTTTGATTTTAGTTTCGTTCAAGTTTTTCAACGAAGCAGTTGCTAATTTTAAAAAGTGTCAATAAATTAAGTCGGAAAATATCAAATTGAAATTTTGACAGTTTCGAAACTTAAGCTCTTCAAACACAATACAAAAAAATAAATATCAAAACTTTTAATATTGTAACATAAAACAAGTGTTTTAGCAATTGTGATCATATTCAAAAATATTTTTTGAATATGGAAACCACAGTTGTAACAACCACAACAACCACACAAGAATTAAAACGCAATGGCCTCACCAACAAAAAGAAAAATGTAAGAACAAATACTAAAAATACTAAAATTTTCAACTGTTATAAAACTATTACGAAACTATTTACGTCAATGGGTAAATTGATGGCACATCCTGTTGATCGATGAATTGCCATTTTTGTTCTCTATTTAACCCCTGTCAATAATGCCTTATAATGCAACGATTTTAACTTATTTTTCGATTAGGCAATGTTTTTTCTATTTTTTTTACGTTGCGTCTGTTAAAATATTTGATAATTGCACTTTAGTGTAGCTTTTCAGTCAGCTGCTCGCTGGCTGATTTTACGCTTTTGTTTACCTGAGAAAATAAAAATACACCTGTAACAAAATATTAATGCAACTAGTTAGTCAACAGTTAAAGTCTGAATTTATGACATGTGAATAGTATTAGCAAATAAATCAATTGTACATAACATTTTTTCAATGCAGATCAATTACTCCTAAAATTGTATTAATTAGTTATATCAGCATAAATTCGCTTTGTCAGAATGCAGTGTGCACTAACATTTCTCATTGGCTGTAAATCTCAACAGCTTTACAGGCGCTCAACTTACGCATAAGCAATAAAAATAATAATAAACATCAGCAAGTGCATAAAAAGCTTTCCAAAAGCATTTCAAGAATGCAACAAAAACTGAATGTAAACAAAACGTCATCAAACCTGTTGGGGTAAAAACAAACACACATACACAAATAAGGAAAAGCACTCACACACACACAACCACACACGTGCCGAGAGTGGCAGTCGCAATTTGATAATTGTTGTTGTTGTTATTTATGCTATTATGCATTAGAAACTGGATAAACAAATTAAAGTCAAGCCCCCAAGTTGTTTTCGTTATTGTTTTTCATTTTTTTTCACTTAGCGACAGCCATAAAAATCATTTAGAATTAGCTATCGATGCAATAGGAAAAAATCAACTTGTGCTAGTTAAACTGCGGAAGTAAAGATCACAAAATGCAAATAATTTTTATGCTTTAACTTTGAACCGCTGCTAGTCAGTCAGTCGATGACTTCCAATATCTTTTTCAAATACTTTATTCTTTTTTTCTTTTCTTGATTTTTAGCTCGATGGTCAACTAACTACGGAATTAACTACGGACACCTCGCATCAGTTTCCGGCTAATGAGGAGCCCAATGTGCTGGGACATGGCCCAGATTACGATGGTAAACTATCCAAATTTCAATGGCTGTGCAACTTTGATGATGTGAGTAGATTTTTAACATAACGAGATTTCCTATATATAATATATTTTATAATATAGACAATAAAATTAATCCTAAAACCAAATTGAACATTTTTTAAGGATTTTTAATAACAGATATAACATAATTATAATATACTAGTTTAAATAGTTATTTAAAATACATATAGACATATATATCTATATAGATATTTTTGCATAAATATCAATCTAACAATCTCTTAAAATTTGTGTTCAATTTCGACGCCAATTGTCACCGTTTTTAATTGAGCGCAATTTGTGATATTTTAATTTTCTTCTTTTTGGCACATTAACAATTTGTGCTTTGCTCTTGACCACGCCCTCTACGCGCCTTTAATCAAAAAAATCCAAGAGTCGAACAAATACCTTTTTATTTTTTTCTCATCTCTTTCAACATACATTTTACATGAAGTAAACTTGGAGTTTTATTGTCAATGCTGCTGGCCAAATAGTAGATGCATAGATAGAAATGTATCTTTTTGTTGTTTGGTTTTGATGTGTGCATAAATTGTTTTCGAGTGCGTGTTGTAAACGCCAAAAAATTCAAAACGTGGCAACAATTGCCAAATGACCCGTAATACAAATAGGCACGAAAGCGACACAGTCAAAATAACAATAATAACAACAACAACAACAGTCGTCGTCATACGAACTAAATCAAGGTCAAAAGCAACATCAACAAAAACAACAACAACAATAACAACAACAAGAAAACAGAAAAGAAAAAGCTAAACAAATGAAGACGCTGCGATTTCAAAGTAGTGCTGAGAGATCGGAGCAAAATGCATGTATATAGTTTTAATCGGTATATTGGATCTCTTGAGTGAAATACCTGGTCATTGATTTCTTTAATGCCAAGAATCGATTAAAAGAGAATATTATTTTGAAGTGTAACAAACAGATTTTTCCCTACCCATTAAATATATATATTATTTATCAGCATTAAGAGAAGAGTCCATTAAGCCATTCCTGTCTGTCCGTCTAAAAGGCTAGGAGACTTCCACTCGGGAATATAAGTTATTGCTTAGCATACGCACATCATATTTATTTAAAAAACAACAGTTTCCGATAAAAATCGATTGCCTATAGTAGTGTAAAATCATCATTTTAATTTTTTTATTTTTACGCTAAGCTAAGTCAGCTGTTGATCAGCTGTAAACAGTGCATCAAGATCATTTGAGAAATACGGAAAAGCATATTTTATTCATAGACGCATATACAAACTTACGCTCTTACACACATATATATGTATGTGTAAATGTATGTATATAAACACTTGTTTTTTCTTTGTTTTATGGATAGATAAACACTGACTAAATTTTATGGCGCTTTTATTTAGTAAATTGAAAGGTGCTTAAAAGCCTGTTTGAAGCATAAATAATTAATAATATATATATATGTATATGTATACACCTTATAACATATTTTATAGGAAATAAAATAAGAGCAGATTTAACCTATAAGAATGAAATCAATTTTGCATGATTTAAAGCATTTTTTATATTTATTTTTATATATTTTTGTGTATTATTTATAACACACTTGCAAATATTTTCAGAATATTGTTTGTTTTTATCTCAAGTTTAGTTATGTAAATCTTTTAATTAAACTTAAGCTCTACTTATCGAATAAACATAAAGTAAGCTAACTTAAGATGTTATCTTTTATTAAATAAATTAAAAATTGTAAAATTAAAAATTCGCTTAGCTTAACCTCCTTTCAATTACCTAAAACATAAACAAATGCTAATTAAAGCTACCAATAACAATTTAATTAATTATTGTTATATGCGTAACTGAAACTTTGGCCATTTAAATGTTGGCACGTGGCCAATGTGGCAAAGGTTTCTTTCTGGCTTTGTCTGCAATTTGTGTTTTTGTTTTTTGCTAACAATTTTCAATGCTGCTCATTCGAAATGCATTCGATGTTTGGCCTGGCCATGTGATACCGTAAAAAAAACACAAAGTGTTGTTGACTTTTGTTTACACTCGATATTTTTTTTATCTTTTTACATATTTTATTTTTTATTATAGGCGCCAAACCATTTGAAGTTCAATCCGTATATTCGTCGCGGCTATCGCACATTCCTCTCCAACAAACTGTGCCTGCAGAGCATTTTTTGGTGGACCAACGAAACGGTAATCAAAATCTATTAAGTTTTATATATAAATATTAATAACAAATCTATATATAAACACTTCTCAGATCAATATCTGGAGTCATCTGGCTGGCTGTATACTCTTCATTGGTCTGACCATATTCGATTTCCAATTCCTGCGCCAACATGCAGAGATCAGTGACCAGGTTCTTGTGGTCTGTTTGCTTGTCTGCTTCTGCCTCTGCATGCTGATGTCGGCCATATATCATATATTCTCCTGCCGATCCGAGGAGCATTATGAGATATTCTTATCAGTGGACTTTCTGGGCATATCCTTATCCTTGGTTGCCATCTACATTAGTGGCATGTACTACGCCTTCTGGTGTCATACGGTATGTAAATACACTCATAGTACAAAGTTGAGATTTCTATAGCTTGAAATTTTCTCTTAAATAATTAAAAAAACGCTCTGAAAGTTAGAATATTAATCTGGAATCTAGATAGTACTTGAAAATAATTTCCATTTAAAAATTATTTGTATCTTTTAGACGTATTTTGTATTCTTACGAAATGAAAACATTCATTTTTAAAAATCCTTTCTAATATGCAGAATTATAATTTTTTTCAAAATTTGTAAATAATGTAGAAGTGCGAAACTCTAGTTTTTAGAAATATACAATAATTAGATGAGTTACAGTTGATGTCAATGAAACGTCGAATTTCTCAAATTAAGATCATTTTTTTCTGAGTGTACTTAATGAGAATATAAACGGCATTTATTTTAATTGAATATTTAAACCTTAACTAACTATAAATATTTTTTTATTGTTTTAGTTTCTGCGTACTTTGTACTCTACAATTGCGCTGGGCATGTTCGGCTTGGCCATCGCTGTGCAAATACCTCAGCTGAATGTGTCGATGAATGGCAAAGTGGCTGTGCTGCTGCTTTGGTCAGCCTACGGCGTGTTGCCGTTGGGCCACTGGGCAGTTGCGATGGGTGGACTGGAGAATGAGCTGGTTGGTCTGATGGTGCCACGGATTGTTGTCATGTATTTGCTGTGTTTGATCGCGTTCGTCTTCTATGCGTTCAAGATACCCGAGCGTTGGCTAACGGGCAAAGTGGACTTTGTGGGCCACTCCCACAATTGGTGGCATCTAATTATTGTGGCCGCCTTTTATCACTGGCACAACACGGGCCTTGTCTATGCCGAGTACCGTTTGAACAACGGCTGCAGTGCGCCGCTGTTGGCCTAAAGCTTAAATCGGACTCTAGTTGTGAAATTGTAAATAGCCAAGTTGCACTAAGGTTTAACTAATATTTAGTTGTAGCTGTTGCGAATATTGTTAATTTATGTACATATACATACACATGCTTACACACACATGCAACGTAAAAAGACCAATAGTTGTGTATTTTAGGGTTTTCTGTTAGAAACTGTTTTTTTATTTTATGGCCATGAAGAATTTTAAATCTGGTTAATACTATTTTATACACTTAAACAATTTATTAAAGCAAGTTAATAAAAGTACAAAAATTATTAAAATAGTCGATAAAGTATGGATTTTAAAATAAACAATTTAATAGTAATAAAATCTGAGTTTTGATGTTAAATTTCGTAAAATCATTAAATTGGTTTACTTCTGCACTTAACGAAAACAGCATGGTTTCAAGATTATCAACGATCCCTGCTATACAATGGTTTATATCTTAACTTTAATAAAATAACAGTGCTTAGGTTAAAGTCTTGGCTTTAGATAGATTAAATTTAACGAAACTGGTTAAAGTCTTTACTAGATATGAACTAAGCTGAAAATTATAGTGTAGGTTTGCGCTTCAACTGTTATACTAAATTTAACGAAAATGCATGGCTTGTGCATGGTTTGTGTAGCCACTTAAACATTTATGTTTGAGAGTAACTGGTCAAACCTAATAGCTCGAATTTTAAAACGTTTCAATTTCAAAGCTGTTGTTGAGATTTAAAAAACTCTACCTGAAAACGCTTAAGCATTTGCTTAACTGTCAATGGAAATACTTTAAAACTAAGCTAGATGTAGTTACAGTTACTTGAAAGTATTTGAATACATCGAACTCAAGCGCATCGCACAAATTACATTAAAAATGCAAATGTTCATAAGTAAATTCATGACATGTCGCCGCCGCACATCTTGTGAAACATTGTTGGTGTTGTAAATGTTGCTGTTGTTGTTGTTACTGTTGCTGTGTTTGCCAAACAAGATGGCGCATGGCAAATGGGGGGCGCCCAGTTGTTGGATGGAAGGGGAAGGGGAAAGGGGAGCCGTGGTGGCCCTTAAGGACTTGAGTTAATTATTCATGCAATGTCGCTGCCAGCAGTCGAGTAACAACAACAACAACAAGAGGCAAGTGAAGCACTGTTGTAGCATGTACACACACACACACATATATATATATATATATATGTACGTAGAAGTAGCGACCCTTTTTAATATTTATGAACACAACCGATTCTCTAATTATAATTAGGAATTGAAAAGTTAGCACAAAAGCACAACAAAAACAATAACAACAATAACAACAACAACAACAAAAACAACAACAACAAGGACAACAGCAACAAGGACAACAAAGCACAAAGCGTAAGGCACGCAACAAAAGTTTGTGTGCACTGAATCATAATTAAAGGGGTGTGCGGGTGTGCGCGGGTGTGTGCTCAATTTATGGGGAATGGGGAATAATTGGGGATTGGGGAAGCACACTCTTCTCATTGGGGAAGTTTTGTTATTGTTCAAGCAGCAGCAGCAGCAGTTGGAGGAGTTGGAGTTGGAGTAGCAAACAAAATGGCGAATCGTGTTTTAAATGGCACTTGAGATTTTGGCAAAAGGTTTAAAGATTTGTCTGATTTTGCGGCAACAATTACAAGAGTTAAAATAGGGATTCTTAATTGAACAATTGATTATGAACATTGTTTTTAATGTCTCGTGGGAAGCTATAATTAAAAATGATTTAAGCAAATGACTAGAGTAAAAATAGACTTGCAATAATATTGAATATTCACTGGTCTTTTGGCGGCACATTATAGACCAGAAATAATCAGACTTAATTTGACATAATCAGTAGCCAAATCTGCGTAATTAGAAAATATGTGGTATCCCAGAGAAATATGTTATCAACTCGAAACGCATAGAAACAACCAACTCCTCAAAGATCATTGCATTCTTGGAAGAATTAGGGTTAATGGATAATCAACACAATCTAAAAAGAATCGCCCAAAAACTATAACTTTTCTGATTTTTAAAAATATAATCTTAATAATTGAACAATATATTTTCTGGAATTAAGGAAAAATCCACACAATTTAAAAAAAAAAAAGCAAAAAATATGAAATCTAGAACAAATAAATCTATATATTTTTTTAAATATTAAAATAGTTAATTTCTCTATTTTTAAAAAATAAATGGGTAAAGTGCAGGAGCAAGAAACTGTATTTCTAAAAAAATCATTTCAGAAAGAAGTCAACTTAAAAAAAAAGTATGCTCGAATTAAGTGAACAAATTCTAACTTTTAGCAGAACACACTGAAGCGGCCTAAAAAATATTCCAGATCTCAGTATAAACCCTTCGCAAAAATAGTTATAAGTTTTCTTCTGATAAATGAGTACAAAAGAAGTTCTCATTAAGCAGTACTAATTAATTATAATTTAATAATAAATAATTTACTATATCAAACATAGTTTCGCAGCTGCTCTAAAAATCTCCGACTGATATTTTATGTAAAGATTTAAGTCAGTTTTCTACACCTCGAAAACACGTTCCATTTCAGTGAAGCGTAGTTCCAGCTTAGAATACAATTTTTTACTCCTCAGTGCATAACTATATATGTATGTATGTATATATATATATATATATATATATAACAATATTTGTATTTGCTTAAGGCGTGCTCTAAGACAACAAATATGAAGCACCCCCGACAACAAAATAGACGGATACAATTTGAATACTGCTTCAGCTGCCTCTTTGCAGCAGCATCCTTAATCCCCATGCTTAGAGACAGCAACAGCAGCAACTGACACCAGCAACATCAGCAACAGTGGCAGCAGCACGAGGCATCCACATCCACCTCCACAGCCACTTTCACATCTAATTACGTTGCATGCCGCGCACCACAACTCAGTGACGTAATGAGGCAGCTCACGAGGCAATTTGCTTTGCCGTCATGCTTCAATTGTAGAACGAAAAAATTGAAAAAATTTACAAAAAATTTTCGTTTACTCATTTTGATCATATTTTCGTTGAAACAATCGAGCGACACGCGTTGCCTGCCACAGCGTGAAATTGCTCTCAATTAGAATGGGGGCATTCAGCTGCCCCCCTTTTTGGGGTTTGGGGCATGAAGAGTGGGGAAGTGGAAAGTGCCACAACCTGCCAAATTACACTTGATCGGAAAACAGATAAAAGACCACAGCCAAAAGGAACTTCAAGTGCATTTGCACTTATTTTCGATAGTCTATTTTGGTACAGTAAACACTCGTTCATTAGAACACAAGAAATTATATCAAATCACAGATATTAGAACTGATTTAGTAGGCAATTTATATTTTTATTTATTTATATTTATAATAGATTCAATTAATAACAAATATGAAAATGGTATAATGACAAATAATCAATTTCATAAAGTATAAATATTTATTATCATTAAAATTAACAGACGACTCGATTTATTAATAAGATGTTATAGATATCTAATTTGAAATATAAATTATCGTAAAAATAGGCAGATGAAGTTTAGTTTTTTTTATGTTAACATAAAATGATTTTTTATTTGTTTTTCTTACAACTCAGGAAATAAATCTGGACGGTGAAATAATTTATATTTGCTTGCATTTGGCTTTTAATATATTATTCAAAATTGGGGTAATAAATTAAGTTTTTATGGGAATTTTGGTAAGGGCAAAAGTTAAACTGATGTGTTTTGGGTATCTGTTAGTAGAATTTGTAATTCGAATAAAAAAAATACATGCAGAATATGTAAAAATGGACAAAGCACATTACTTCCTTTTGCGAAAAGAGTTATCGAAATAAATAATAATAGGAATATCAATTGCTGTATAATTTTACTATCTGAATGTGTTAAATTCGGAGAAATAATGAGTATTTCAAATGCTACATAATTCTACAATCTGAACGGGTTTATATCGGAGAAATAATGAGAATTTCAATTACAGGATATTTTTACTATCTGAAATTGGAAATATCGGAGAAATATTGAGATTTTCAACTGCTGTATAATTTTACTAACTAAATGTGTTAATTACGGAGACTTATTAAGAATTTCAATTTCTGCATAATTTTACTATCGGAATGTGTTAATTTCGGAGTGATCACTGTAAACGGATTCTCGCCTCAATCTCAATCAAAATGTGAATGTGAATTTCTTGGCTAGTGCCATAAATAGCTGGCCGGCTGAACTGACAGTTAAGCAAATGAACCCATAAGTCAAATCGAACAGCCGCTCCACTCAACTTGCCTCAACTCGAGGCGACTCCACTCATTTCTGTTGCTGCTGCTGTTTTTTAGGGTCTTAAGTGGGCTTAGTTTGGGAGCGACAAATGGCGCGACGTTTGTCGCTGGGCGCTGGAGCAGTTTTTGGTTTGTATGCTTTGTTGCATGCCCCGCATGCAACATACAGCATTCAGCATGCAGCATGCAGCATGTAGCATGCACATGGGCTTAACTAGGCTTAGCTCGAGCGAGGCGTTGCTCTGCTGTTGCAACTATTTTGGGAAACATTTCTGTTCTTGCATTCTTCAGTTGCAGTTGCAGTTGCAGTTGCAGTTCATAATTTGACTTTGTCGCTGCATTTTATGCGCTTTTAATTGGTTTTTGCTACAAAACCCGTCGCTCTTCCCCACCACCCCCCGAAAATGAACCAACTCAAGTTCAGTTGAGGAAGCGGGAGAGAGGAGAGAAAAGAGTGTGGAAAGGGGGTGGATGGAATGGGGTGTGTGAGTCTGTGATTCTTTTCACTTTCATTTCACTTGCGCCATTAAATTAATGTCCTTGCCAGCAGGCAGCAGTTTCTACACTTAAAAAAAGAGCACTACACTAAATGACAAGTTTGACATTCTTTAATTTTTGTACTATTTCTAATACAATTTTTTTAAAAAAAATTCAAATTAATACTTATTATATTCCCGAGAATAAACGAAGTCCAGTTGAACATTCTTTTGTTCTTTGTGGAAAAAATATTAAAATTTTTGTCTGAAATCATAAATTAATTAATATAAATATTTTCCAGATCTTTATTGAGTAAAATAAGATAAAAATTTTATTAAAAAAAATGTGCTTAAAATAAATTTAATGCTTTAATAATTAATATACATTAATGATTTCAACATTACTTATTTAGCGATAACATCAGAAATGAGTCAAGAACATAAAGAAAATTAAACTATATTTTTTATTCATCTCTACTTAATCCAGTTAAAGACAATTACTTAATTAATAATTAATTGTTTTAACTAATTTCGGTATTCCACTTTTGAATTAAGAATTTTGTTATTTATTTTTATCAACATAATTCAAAGATTTCAATAACATTTAACTTGACTTGCGTGCAAATTGTTGCCAAATGTTTCTTATTTATTCGACATTTTTCTAAGATTTCAATAACATTAAACTTGATTTGGGGACAAATTGCTGCCTAATTTTTCTGAGTGTCGATGGCTTTGAAATTAAAGTGCTTTCTTAGCATTTACATAGAACATTTAGCAAAACATATGGCTGACGGCGAGTAACTTCATTTATTTTCTGCCTGTCTAGGAGTGAAAGAGAGATAACCAAAGAGAGGGAGAGTTGGAGTGAGAGGGGGTAAGTGGGGTATATGGCACATTGGAAAGCAGGCCAAAATCGCTTGCCAGTTGAGCGCAATATCCATAAAATGCGCAGATAACCATAAGTCCTGTTTAAGTCGCATGTTTTTCGACCAAACGCGATGGGAGGGGGTAAAGGATGGAAGGGAGAGGGGGTTGAGGAATGGTGTGGTGTAATTCGTATGTGGCTGGGTGCGTGTGGCAAGTGCGTTCATGCTGCAGGACATTGTCGCACAGCACTCGCAATGCTGTCGGTTGCCTCATCTACATAACAATAAAATAAAAGAAGCTGCTGGAATCTGCTCTTTATTTTTCCTTCTTTCTTTTTCTTTTTTGGCATTAACCTAATTTTATATACATTTAATTTTATTTTATTTAATTTTAACACACATTCACAACTTGTGCTGCGTGTGTGTGGCAATTTTGTTTATCACCAGCGAATTCGCAACCTTATCTAAATTTTGCTAAATTTCGATTGGCTGCTCGCAGTACAAAAGCAACAAAAAGCAAACTCGATAAATACTTAGATATATATTCGTGATTCATAGTTGATAGTACTTATAGTACATATGCTGTATCCATGCATAAATATATTATTTCACAATCTTCTAAAATTATAAAATGTATACAGTTGTTTTTTGCTGCCATTTAAATGAATTTCTTTCCTTTGTTCGCAATTGAAAATGTACATAAAAATGAGTTATACATTTATTAATAGTTAAGTTTTTATTGTGAAACTGAAAAGAAAATGTTGCAATGAATGGGCTTTTATTTTAATAATTAATTTAATTGTTAATTGAAATGGCAATGCCTCAACGACGTCTCAGTCAGAAGTGTTGCAAGTAGCAGAAATTGTCATTGAGTGCTTTGCAGACAATCCATTAATGACTTTATTAATCGTAGGAATTTTGAGTTCTTTTCTGATTATGGAATTACTAACGACTTTCAGGGTTAAACTTAGCTTGAATAATTTAAATTTATTTTTCAATTTTATTTTTAATATAATTAAATAAACAATTCCCATGACATAAATATATAAATAAACTCAAATATTGTATCAACAACAATAGCCAAAATGGGACTCAATCAATCACATTAAACATAATCATCGCCCTTAAAAGTAATACTTTGGATGTCAAAGACGCTTTATACATAAAAATAAATCATTTATTAAGAAATAAAAGTTAATCTTGGGATGTCAAAGGCTGCTTTGATGTGTACTTAAATAGCCAGTGATGATTGCTGCAATTTCTTTTACTGTTGATGTGTTTTCGAAAAGTGAATTACTTGTTAAATGTGAAAAAAATAAATTTATTAAATGAGCAAATCTGTAGGTATATGGATCAAAAAATTCCGTATCATATTCTAATTCGTTCATATATTTTATGTAAAGTTCAGACGTGTTTTTAGATTTTAGGAGAAGAGTTTTAAATACATTTTTCAAGCAATGGCTGCTATAAGATATAGTTGCCTAATCTGGCCAATTTCACCTAATTGCAGCTTAAAATTTAATATATTTAAATTTTTTATTAAAATGGTTGATGACTAAAGTATAATAATTTATAATATTTATCAGATAGTATCAGTCGACATAGAAAGACACAAAAAATATCAAATGATTTAAATTTATTTAAAAACAAACTGGGTAATTAAATTTATATGTGCGATATGTTAATATGCACTATTTTGTATTGTAGACAGTATCAACTCAAATTATTTAATTTTTTTTTATTAAAAGTTTAAGTGTGCACTTTAATTAAATGATTAGTTTAGTTAGTTAGAAGTCGGAGCAGATCAGGCTCTGATTCACAGTTTATTTCTCTAGTTAAAAGTGAAAAGCTTTTTAAAAAATATTTAGTAGATGCCAAAAATTGATTTCATTAAAATTAATAAATTCTGTCAATATATATATTTTTCATTTAGAACAGATTTAAAATAAAACAAAATATAGCTTACACCCAATCGATATAGTTTCCGGTATTTGTCAACTTCAATTTGATTTCAGCAGATGGAAGACTTTGGCTTAAATCCATCGTTAGAAGTTTGGCAAGTTGCACTTGACTCGAAAGAGTGAAAAACTGCTTGTCAAGTACATTTGCACGTCACTACGAAAATGTGAATGTGTATGTAAATGTGAATTTGAATGCGAATGTGAATACGAATGTGAGTGTGATTGTGAATCACTATGACCAGTCATAAAAAACAGATTTTGCGACGATTTGCTGTAGCCGTGGCATGTGGGCAAGGGTATCACAACGTTTTTGCAGTGCCACAGTCTTTTCAGTTGCCACATGAGTCCCTTGCCCCAAAACCCACACTCTTCTTCTTGCAACCTCCACACCCCCCCCCCCCCCCCCCCGCTGAAAACAAACAAAACATGGCCCTAGACAATTTGTGCGATGCTTGTGGCGCATATTTCATAACTTTTCCCATAAGCTGCCCCAAGATAAATGTGCACAAAATCTACACACAAATCGAAAGCTGCACAAAAAACTGCAAAACAAAAAACATGCCACAGTAACAACACAAACAACAACAATAAAAAGCAACAACAAAACACATTGAAGCCAATTTAGAAGCGATTTTTGAATAACTCGAGTTGCGAGAACAAGATTTATACAGCAAATGTGTTAAGTTGTACATCATTTGATGGAGTTACGAGACAACCTACCCCAACCCCTTTCCCTCCCCCTCTCTCTACCAACTCATCGAACAGACCCCCCCTCCACCCATTTCCTGCTGCTATCCTTGTGCCAAGAAAAGTTTGGTTTTTTAGCAAGCTGCTTTTATTTATGGCAATTGGATTTTTGAGTTATTTACATTTTGTGGTGCTGGAGCAGAAAGGCCAACAAGGAATTACGAACTTATTTTATTAAACTTTTTGCTAAAAAAAAAAGATTCTAAAATTACAAATAAAAAAAAAACATTTCACATTATGCATAACAAGAGAAGTCTTTGTTGGATGATTATTACAGCTGTTTGGTTTAGTTTATTTTGGTACGTTTTTCATTTAAGAACACATTTTTCAAACAATTGTTCCTATGGCAGCTATAAGATATAGCAGCTTGATTTGGCCAATTCTGACATATATACTAATTGCAGTTTAAAATAAAATATATTTCAAGTTTTATTAAAATGGTTGATGACTAAAATATATTTATTTATTTATTTATAATATTAATGAACTAATTTGTGTCGACATAAAGAGATACAAAAAATGTTAAATGATTTCAATTAAACGTAATATTTAAATTAAAATTACGAAATAATAGGTTTCTATAAGAATTTTTATTACTTTATATAGTAAAAAAAAACGTACTTTAATGCGTCGCACACTGCGCAAAAATATCTTAAAACCCACCCACAGAAAGGCTATTAAAATACGCAAAAGGTTAAAATTTCAATTCGCTGGTCAGTTGGTTTTTTAGCATTTCATTTTATTGCTTTCCTTTTGGACAGACGCATAATGCTTGGCTATATGACGAATTTGCATCTAAATCGAATGTTTCTGCATTTGAGTAAGACCACCCTCGACCCCTCCATCAGCCCCACCCCCGTCAACTTTTAAAGCTTATACGGTTGCTGGAAGGGATTCGCATTAAAAGGAGTAGCAAAAAATGTGTCCCAAGGCATCTCTGCATTTGCATAATAAGGCTCCAACTGGACTCAGAGGCTCTGTGGCCCAGCTTAATAGCACAGTTCTGATATTTCATTATATATATATATATATATATATATATATATACTGCTTATACATATATTTATTTATTTCTATTATTTGTTTGCTTTGAATGTGCAGAAGAAGACGTTTGCGAAATCCTTTTGAATGCATTTCGAATTGTAATGTTTTAAAATGCAAATGAATTATGAAAACTTTATTTATTTAACTGAGGGAATTGTTGAGTAGTTTTCTTAACAAATTTAAACTGCATCGATATTTAGAGTTTTCCGCGAACATAATAATTATCCTTAAATTCAGCTACTCGAAATCATTATTTTTGTATTCTTGTATATTGATAAAAATAAATTGTACATTACAAACAGAGCAAGGATGCTTTGTCTTCTTATATCAAACAATTATATAAACAAATTACAAACAATTCCCATATAAAAACTGGGCTTATTGCACACAGTTTGGGGATATGGATTAATTCTTAAGATTCTGCAATGGTTGTTGTGTTGTTCTAAGCTAGGAAAAATTTACAAGCAGTCCCCAAATAAAAGCAACTTAAATCTGGAAATTTTGCAAATTTAGGTTTCCTATTGTATGTAAGGAATTTTACCGTCTATTGAAACTCTGCTGTTTCCACCATCCATAGATAAGTTTAATTGGAAGTATATCCAATGAGTCTATCAAAATCGGTCGACAACTGCATCTATCTTTGACACCAGAAGCAATACCATTTTCTGGGTCTACCCTTAAGGGCACTTTTTTTCTCAGGATCAAAGTATTTGTTATATTTATTATTAATACTTTGTAAGACTATATTTATTTATTTTGCTTATGCATTATGCAGAATGTAGATGACAAATACAAAATAAATTACAAAGATAAAAAAAAATAATAAATGAAAACTGAAAATAAATAATTCATATATAAAGATAAGATTTGATGAGAAGAACATTACAAAAAATTGATGAGCTAAACTTATACACCTATTTCTAATTAATTACCAAAATAAAAAAAATTATCTAGAAAATTACATTTTTAATGCTCAGAAACTGAATCGAATAAATTTATATTGATTAAGTCAGTTCATATTTAACAAGTGCAGTTTTGAAAAACATAAACTTAAGTTTTATTTAAGAATTTTTCTACTTTTTGAGTACAATTTGAAATAGCACTTTAGTTAAATATTTGCAGGTAGTTGGCATGTTGGACATGCATGAGTAATGTTCATTTATTTAAGTAGAAGTTGTTGCAGTTGCAGTTGTTTTGTGGCCATGTCCAGTTCTGATTGCTGCCGCTTAACAATACTGTTTTTTTTGTTGTTGTTGTTGTTGTAGTTTACGTTGAGCTGAATGCTGGCTGTTGTTGCTGCAACATATCCGGGTTGCAGTTGCAGCTGCAATCTACGAGTAACTTTTACATTTAAATTTTCATTAAGTATTCTGCATACGCATAAATAAACTTGAACGTGCTCGAAAGCACACTGAATGCAAACACACTCCACACACACCAACACACACACGCACACCCATAAACTGACAAAACAATCCCTTTGTTGTGCTGCCACACCTCCCCCCCTCACGATCCCCGTTGCCATTCACTATATTTCAGGGCGCTTTTGTGCATGCAGCACACATGCAACATTTTTTTTGGTATTTTTTGTTTTTGGTTTTGGGGCGAGGGGAATCCCCAAAACAAAAACATGAAAAGTTGCAAAAATAAATTTATATTATGTTCATAAATTCATAGAGCGCTGCGCTGCAGGACTGGGCAGAACTGGGCAGAACTGGGCAGGACTGGGCAGGACATTTGGGCATTTTTGTGGAGCCAGGCTATTACAGCAATCTGCACACAAACAATGGACGCCGGCCATGTCCAGGATGTCCTTTAGTCCTTTGGCCGGCGAGGCCAGCCTGGCTGCTGCTGGCTGCCTGCGTTTTTGATATGCAAATTTCAACAGTGCGCGCACCCAAAATAACAGCCAATCAACTGTGTGTGACACACACACACACTTGCACACTCGTACATAACTCTGGGCAATCCTTTCAACATGTTGGCCTGGTCCAACGATGGCCATTAAACTGGCAGAGAGGCACAGGTATTGGGCCGAAATGGTTTGGGCCATGATGCGACTGCGGCTTGTTTGCTGTTTGCTGGTCCGCAGCGACGACATGCACAACGACAACGACAACGACAAGGACAACGACATGGACAACGACATGGACAACGACAAGGACAATGAGGAGGCTGCCCATCGATGCTGGCAGAGAGTGTCGACAATGTCGCTTCAAAATATTGCAGCCGCAGTCGCAGCCCAGCACATTTCATGTCCTTGTTATGCCCTGTAAACCAATTCAAATTTTTAGACAAAATGAATGGGTTTACTCGGACTGAAGGAATGTTTGCAACATGCAAAGATAGCTTAGACTATTTCTAAAATACAGTTTGGTATTTTTCTAAGCACAAAGTTCTTAAATGAATGTAAGAAAAAGTTGACTATTCAGAATAATTATTTTTCTTGCACACAAAATTCATACATTATTTATTGTGTTAAATTACTATTTAGAAATAGTATTTTAAAATTGCACCTGCAAAAAATAGTTTATAAATTTAATTTTATCTAATCAATTAATAAACTATTCAGAAATAGTATTTAAAACTTGTACTTACAGAAAATATTTTAAATAGTTTATGAATTTCATTTAATATAATCAATTTATTTATTAAATCAATTTAATTCGGAATATCGTATAAATATTTTTTTAGGTCAGACAAAATCTTAACTTTCAAGTCAAGAGTGCAATTTTGGGGACAACTTTCTGAATTTCAACAAGTATTTTTTTTAAAGTATCGGTTTATATTTAGGAATATTTATTATTATTTTAAGAACTGTCTTTCTAGTTTTAACCATTTATTTTTAGAATTTTACAAATTATTTATAATAACCAAAATTTTTTTTTTTATTGTCAAGGCTACTTTTTTTTATAATAAACTTTTATATATAAACTGTTTATTCTTGACTTGAAGATCAAAGAGCTGAGTCGGTCTATATTTTGTTGATCATTAATTATTTAAATACAAAAATTTAATTTTGTATATGAAACATAAATGGTCCTCTAAATTTAGAGCGTATTTAGTTTTCTTAACATTTTATTATATTAATTGTTGTTCCATAAAGCAGTAGATGAAAACAGCTTAGGCACACTTTAGATCTATGTACAGAGTATCTGCTAGTCGATCATTTGTGCGCAATTCACTTTTGCTTGTTCCTTGCTGTAAACATTGTTGTTGTTGTTGTTGTTGTTGGACTGCGTGCATTTATAAATTATGCTCAACATGTAAAATGCCATTTTGAATATGAAATTTGATGCTATTTTAAGCCCTATGCCTGTCTTCTCTCCTCTTCTCTGCTCTCTTGTCTCCCTTTGCTATTCTATCCCACTACTCCACTCCTCTTCAGTGTCCTCCCTCTCTCTGCCCCTTGTCCAGCCTCATCAGCATTCATTTCACTCTGCTGTTGGCCGCTTTTGTTGACTCGACGCATATACATTTTTCAAGGTGGAAGCTGGACTCATATTTTAATTACTTGCTAAACGCAGTGCACATTTTTTTCATTTAGCAAAAAGGCAACATTATTTTTTGTTTAGTAAGCCATCAATTTTGTGGCACATTTGTACTCATTTACGGTCAACGCGGCTAACAGATTGCATTAGCATTGCAGTTGGCCAGAACTGTTGCAATTTTTGCCTACTCACCGGATCACTAAGCAAAAAAAAAAGGAAAATATATAGGAATGCCGAAAAAAAAGGTCAAAAAATCAATCGGCCACGCAACTAATTCATTTAAATCTAACAAAATCTGAGAAAATCCCTGGCAACGACCTTCGGGATTTTGAGATTTTACGAATGTCAACCGAACGCAAACCAAAGTAGCTCAACCAATGGGATGGGGGGGTACGAGAGGGGTCAGGAAAGTCGGGGTAAACGGCACTGGTCTGGGCCCTGTTAAGCTGAGCAAGCAAATCACCCGATTTCCCCGGTGCCCGCAGACCTTACGTTTGGCGGCCAACCCGTATGAGCTTTTGGCTAAAATAGTTGGCAACAGCACATTAAACAGCGGCACACAAACACACACGCACGTCGTGATATGTGCGTGTGGCAGGGAAAATGAGGCAACAGCAAAAGTCGCAGAACTTTAGCAATTTGAAGCTAATATGTTGACAATCTCTGCGTCGTCGCCGTCGTCATCGCACATCGCCCATCGCACAGTGGCGCCATCTATGGTTATGTGTATTTAAGTCACTGGCCAAAGCCAGGCGGCAACTTGCAGTCCGCTTTGTAGTTGTGTGTTAAGACTGTGGTGGGGTGGGGTGGGGTGTTTGAGGTGTGTGCTAGTGATGGACAAACTAAAACATTGTATTTACCATACACTCAACTATGTAAGCATCTATGTGGCACATACTTTTTAGATAGTTAATCACTGTTTTTACGACACATTAACCAAGTCAGCGACAGGTGAAAGCTGCAGTTAAAAATCAAACATTTGCCGACAATCCAATTATCTATTTTGGAATAGTTACTCTATTTCATTTGTAAAAATACCTTTTGATAGTTGTACATATTTCAATTTGATTTATATATAAATGTATTTTTTAAATAAATAATGTTGATATGTGCATTAGTAAAAAATGATTTCTTGTCATTTAAAATTAGCTGCAATTTTATTAATCAAAAATTGGAGATTGTTGTGTATTCTAAATCATAAAATATTCCATGAACATTTCTATTTAGTAATAGTTACTTTGTTGAATTTTTAAATGAAACATTTAATAGTTGTACATAGTTTAAATAATTATTTTTTTATATTTTAACTAAATCATGTTGTTATATGCATAAAGTAAAGAATGATTTCTTATCTCTTACAGAATACTATAAAGTAAGCTAAAATTGCAGTCTTTCATATTTATTTTAGTAGTCTAGAAATTAGATACTGTTGAGTATTAAAAATATAGAATATTCCAAGAATATTTCTAAGAGTAGACAATGAATATTTCTTGCTTAAATAGTATTAAATTATATTGATTGAGACCAACGCTTGATTGCAAATGACCCTCTTTGTTTCATAATTATTAAACATATAAACCGATTAAATTAAATTATAAATATATTGGCTATTACGACTTGTGTTCTGAACCACTTTTGAATAATTTTCTTAACTATATTCAAACATTCTTTATACATTTATCTTATGCATTTGTTAGTCGTGATTTTTTCGTAGAGTTCTATTTGCCTTGGCTCGTCTCTGGCAAAGTTTTTGCAATCTTTTAATAACAAATTTCTGTTTGAGTTTGTTGTTTTGCTGTTGTTGTTGTGCACAATATACACACATATGAGTTACATGAAGCAGCTTGTGTACTCGTAAAAAGTGGATTTTACTGCTTAACTTTGGCAAAAACAACAAGAACACACGAAGCAAATGGAACGCGCAGACACACACACACACACACACACACACACAGAAATGTGTGTCTTGTTTTTTTTTTACTTTTCTGCATAAATAAAATAAAATGCAATTTTTCCATTGTGGCAGTCGCTGATGTTGCATCAGTTGCAGTTGCACAAATCCCTTGCACAAAAGTCAGCAATCAAAGCAGATTAAAATATGATTTGACAGCCACGAGCTATGAGCAATATATATATACATATATATATATATAGTATATATATTTATATGCTGCACATGTGGCCCTTGCAAGAGTGGCGTCTGCCCGATTTCATTTTGGCATATTTCGTTATTTTTTCCATATTTAAATAGAGCCCCGTCGCTTTATATCTTTCCTTCCATAAGCCTTCGATTGTTGCGTGCATTGCGTTTTTATCAAAGCGTTGCTCTTGCAACAGGCAAAAAACAACAACAAAAAATGCCTATTAAAAATTTAAATCAATTTTCAATATGGATTTCGGTATAACACTCATATATCCCATATCCATATCCGCATCGGCATCTGTTGGATCGCATTGCGACATTTCCCTGACACATTTTGTGTGTGTTCAATTTTTTTTTTAAATATTTTATTTATTGCCTTTTGTTTGTTGGTTCATATCGCGAAAACTGTCAGAGCGCATTTTTAGCGTTATCTTGAAAATGTATGGCAATTGAAAATTACGTTTTTGCATATTTATTGAAGTGCACGCAAAGTGACAGCAAACTAACCCATGAAGCTAATTACACTCAAAAAAAATAGACATCAATTAAATTTTCTTTGAAAACGTACACAAATTTCAACCAAGCACAAAAAATTAATTTTTCTACTTAATTGTCTAGTCTTTCATTTACATTTTTAAATTCTTTATACAAGCTGAATTAGGTTTATTTAAATTAATAAATTTAGTTTTTTATATTTTAAATTTGACTGCTGATAATTAATTTGTGCCTAATAATCTTGCTCAGTTTAGATTCTGATATATAAAATATTTTTTGTACTTTTTCCTAGTTGAATAACCCAAAACAAATTATTTTTTTAAAAATAAAATTAAAATTAAAATGTTTGTTTAGTGATTTATCATATTAGATTCAGCTTGATCTGAGCACCAAAAATCTCATTTTGTTTTTCCAAGTGTATGTTTTGTTCAACATTTTTATTGCCTCAGCTACTATCGCCTTCCCTCTATTTTGCTACATCTCTCTCTCTCCCTCTCTCTCATTCTGTCTTTGTCCCCATCGAGAATTGCAAAGCCGACGCTCATTTGCACAATTAACAGTTAATAAGCACACCCTTTGGGGTTGCACCTGCCCTGTCTAACAACTCCCACCCACGGCACTGCTCTTCCCCCTCTGCCACACATAACTATCCACAGAACTGGCTAACTGAACCAAAGCAGATTTGATGCAATTATTGCGCCACAGCCATGTGCAAAATGTCCTAAGGCGTCTAAGCCCCCAAAATGGCGGGCCAATAATTAAATTATCATTAACGTGGCAAAGATTGCGATTTTGGCTTAGCTAAAACCAAGTGACAAACAGCAACTGATCGGAACAGCTTTCTAGATTAAATAGTATTTCCATATTATATAATTGGGAATGAAGTAAACAATTATTAACTAATTAATAATAAATAATTATTATAGATTTCATATATAATTCTCTGCTATTTATATAATATTTAATTTATAATATTTTTGCATATGAGTATCTACTAAGATCTCCACTTCATATTATTGATCTTTGTTTTACCTTAAAATAGAAAAATTACAACTTGAATACTCTTAAAAACAGATCTCGACTATGCTGTGTTTAGTTTGCATATTATGAAAACTAGCTTTAAATAAATGATATGCATATAGTATTCTAGAAATAATACAATTCAAATTGAAACGCTAAAGTTCTCTCAGATCAACAAGACTAAATCGGGTTGTCTGTGGATGCTGATTAGGAATAGATATATTATATAAAGAAAATTATGTTCCTTTTCTTAGTGATATACATTGGCACTTTTATCTCTTCCCCATTTTGAATTAATTCTGGTATATAAAGAACAAATAACTATCTAGCATTAAATGCATATAAAGCCCAAAAGTTGCTTATTTTATAAATATAATAATAAAAATAACAATTTGTAATTAACTTCAATTTGTTTAAAACGATATTCTTAATAAAGACACCGATTTTGTTAACTAAGCAAATTATTGTTTTTGCAGTATTGAACATTATATATACAAGATATATATAATGGATCTAGTTAACTGTACTTGTTTAATCTCCACTCGGCGAACACATTAAGGCAAAATCCAATTCAATTCCGATTTATATATTTTTCTAGTTAAATTTGAAACCAAAAACCGATGCTAAATGAGCAACTCAAATGTAATGGTGTATGGGAGTGTGTATGTGTGTGTGTGTACATATTTATGTAACTGTACCTCGTGGGTGTGTACAGAAATATGGTTATGATTGTGTGTGCTTAACAAATCCTGGTTTGGGAGGGGTGGAAAAGGGGCAAGTGGTGCAAATGCTTAAATTCTCATTAGGCGCATTAGTATCGCTGACCAAGCGATTGCCCCACAGACAGCTGCCACACCTGCCACACCTGCCGCACCTGCCACACCTGACACAAACCGCGCCTAAATTCAATAATAATAATTGATTGCTTATTACAAATATAACAGCAACAAAGCTTCCACATGTGACTCAAATTTATATGTTTCACATATTTGGAATGGGTTGCGCTGCATTTTGGCCATTTGCTAATATTTACGCATTAGTTATTTACAGGTGGAGGGGGGGTTGTGGCACGTTGCACATGCATAACAAACCATAAGTCCCAGCTATAATTGCTGAATGCACCTGGCATAGATACAGAGACTCAAACATGAGAATCGACAGTTTGGGTTGCATTAAATTTTCATGTTTTCATTTTGGTTTTAAGCATACGCACACACACATACACACACACACTTGCCACACACACATACATACATTTTAATTATTTACTTCATAATTATGCGAAATCACGAATTACATTAAAATCACTTTGTAATGTTGATTTGGTTTTCATATAGTGCACTGTGTAATTATTTCTATTATTTTGTGGGTTGTTTCGCTTATTTAGCTAAGCGTTTGTCAAATTGTGATTTCATACGTAATTATACCCTGTAAATATTTAAATTTGGGTCAACAGCAGCTGTAAATATTTTGAATATTGAATTTTAAATTTATGGAGTGCACATTTAATAAATTAATCCAGGCTACAATCATAGAAAAAAAAACGATGTACTTCAAATTCTATTATGATAATAAAATATTCAGCAAATTATTCGTGCTTAGATTTTGCTGATTTCTTTCGAAATTGTAAGTCTTGAATTCTTCATATACTCTGAAGAATTAAGAGTTAAAGCTATAATTGCTTTTTTTTAAATTAAATTCGAAATGTGTAAAAAATTGTATTACTCTCTACTTATTAGCAGAAATGTTATTGAATTATTAATATTGCTTTTTCTTAAATACATTTTATGCATGTTTCCAATATGTTATTATTCTCTACTAATTAGCAGAGATGTTATTCAATAATTTGTATTCCCAATTCGGTTCAGTATTAATCATATAATTTAACACATCCTTAATTAATTTTTATTATGTTCATTTTAACTCTTATTTATTGTTTTCTTGAATGTTGATTGTGAATTCAATTTATTAAACAAATAACTAAAAAATATTGCAAATAAGTTTGCAAAGGGTGCTTTTCAGACCATCATTTGCATATTTTTGGTATAAGTTTGTGCAAAGAGTAATTAAAGTTGCAAAGGACCACTTCTTGCAAGAGCAAATAATTGATATTTTGAGGGCAGTTACGAAATGCTTAATCAAGAATTTGATTAGGTAAAAGCCCAAAGAAAAACAGGCCATAAATGCCAGAACATAGCTTTAAGTTTAACCCCAAAAATCGATCTGTGGCAATGTACTATAATCGCAAAGTTTAACATATTTTGGGAGTGTTCTTCTTGTTGTTGGTGGTAAGCAGTTTGGAGACTCTGGCAGCCAACAAGTACTGCCACAATGTGCAGGATGTGGCACATTGATTCGATTTGTGTATCAGCCGACCTGGAAGTACTTGTTCCTCAATCATCCCAAGCGATGACAGCAATTAAATCAAATTTTAAATAATTTTGTTTTAATAATAAAACAACATGAATTAGACTTATTTTTACTAAATATGCAATAATCACAAGTTTCATTAGCATTAACCCTGCCTAAAAATAAGTGAAATGGTAATAAATTTCCTAAGATTCTTACAAATCTTGATCTTCTTCTGATCAAAGACAATATTACTCAATGTGTAATTTTATTAATATTATTTTCTATGTAAGCAAATGATATTTATGTTATTAACTATTATTTATTTATTGGCTAATAATATGTCATTTGATTATTATATTTCTTTATCTTGAAAACTACTATTAAACAAGCTAATCACAAAAAGAAATCAAACTTATTTTACAAAATGTATCTTCTTCTTAGAAATATTTAGAAATAAAGCAAAAATTATGTAAAAATTAGCAAACCAATAACAGAAATTTGCTGCTTGTTTTTATTTCTTAGAAATATTTTGTATAGTTTTAAATTGCGTTTCTAAATAGAAAATACCAAATATGTCAAATTGATATCGATTTAATTTTGAGCATATTCAACTAGCTCATTCTAAATTTGATATTTGTTGTCAGTTAGCTTTTACTGTATTTTTGTTTTAATATAATTTTTTCCTTTGAAAATTATAAGATGATTTAGAAGAGCCACAAATCGAACTGCAGCTACCCCAGAGACGAGTCGACTGGCATCCACAAATAGAAGAGCAATCTCAGCAACTGTGGCAAGTTTGGGTTGTGGCATAATGATGAGTTTTCTGTTGGTTGCCGTTCTGCTGGGTCAGCTTGTGAATCCAGTGCTCGGTGAGGATTGCACCGAGCTGGCAACTAACAGCAGCACCAGCACCACTTGTGGATCGCTGAGTGCCAATGGTTGCTGTGCCAAAGGATGCATACGGAATGCAATGGGTCGTTGCATCGCCGAGGATTGCACTGCCAACTGGACGGGTTGGCTGAGTCGACCGGTGACCATGTCCTGCTACTTTCACTGGTTCCTGCTCATCTTTGCCGCCATTATCTCTCTCATTATGGTCTTGCTCATCGTCCTCAATCTGCCATTCGAGGTGCGCCTGTGTCTGAAGAAGCGTCAGCGAGACAATCAACAGAACAGATATGTGCGATTCAGCCCAAGGAGTAGTCCGAGCAGCAGCAATGTCTAGCGAGAGATTGGGTGGCGGGTGTGAAAGGGAAGTGAATGGGTAACTGGAGTAGCTGGTGAAGTAACGGCATCAAATCGAGATGTTAATGCACATGCGTGCGGCATAAAAACTGTGTGCGGGATTTGGCATAATCTACAATACATTAGCGGTAGCTTTGCTCTGGCTTTCAATTCAATTCGTTGGGTATCTCAACGAAATCCATGTAAATTACGATTTGGCACCTTTGCCTGCCACACACACACACATACATACACTCGGAGTGAGAGCGAGATAGAGAATGTGTCTCAGGAATCGCATCACATAGTAGTTAAAAGCTGATTAGGAAATACTTGCGGCTTGGTTAAAAAGAAATAACAATAAATGGCACATGTGAAATGCTTACTTAGCATCCCTCTAAGGGGTGGTTCGGGCAAGGGTGGCGGTGTTTCTCCTGCGGTGACAACAAAAAATTGTGGCAACCAAAAAAAAAAACATAATAAAAGAAAAGAAAATTCGCAACAACTCAAAGTCAAAGGTGCAATAACCCAAAGGAACATAAAAGCAAATGGCTGCGGGTTGTCTATATAAGTAGATATTCATACATACATACAAATATATATATAAATATATATACACAGTTGTGAACAAAATAATAGTGCCACTAAGACACTTTCTTATGTATAAAATGACAAACTATTAGTTTTGCAATTTTTTTAAATGCTTATTTATATATTTATATTTTTAACTAATCGCATATAAATTAAAGGTAGGGGTGCTACAGGAATTTTTTTCATTTGAAGAGAAAAGTACCAAGGGTGGCTTCAAAATAATAATACCACTTAAGCACTTTAAAAAATAGTTTGTTTATTTCTAATTTGCATAATTGGAAGTGAAAATTTGAGAATATATATTTTTTTTTCGTTTGTTTTTATTTTATTCTCATAAATAAAGTTATTTAATTTAGTTTTTAATTTACTTAATTTTACGTAAGCCAAAAACGATGAAAACAATTTAGATTTATTTGTTTATTTTTTTTAATTTTAATTTTTAGAGTTTTCTTCCATTTTTTTCTTCATAAGTTCCTTAAACATTTCTTGTGAGTGAGTGGAACTATTATGTTTTTCACAACTGTTTATATATGTGTATGTATTGGATAGGTATGTTATGCTGTGGTAAAGATAACGCACACACACACACACATAGAGAGACGCAGTCAGCCATGTAGTCAAAGCCAAACCGCGCAGAAAATGAAATGGAAAATATTGCCATTGAGCAGCAGGCGAAAATAAAAAAAGAAATAATCGAGCCAAAACGGAAAAGCTGCGCCAAAAAAGGTTTGTAGTCGTTATGCGTGTGTGCTGGTGTGTGTGCTGTTGTGTGTGCTGGTGTGTGTGTGTGAATGTCTCGGGTAGAGCAGATTTAGAGGTTGCTTATGTGTGATTTAGTGTAGCACGCGCGAATATGGCGGCGATAATTCTTTAAAAATTGGAAATTGTTTTCCAATCGATTTCGCATTTAGCCAAAAGCACTCTGCACTCTACACACAGCTACACACAGCTGCACACACACACTCACACACCTAAATCAGACGAGCGGAAAATGTCTTTTATAGCTACCCCATACATTTATGCATGTGTGTGTGTGTGTATATCTGTGTGGGTGTGTGCCAGTTTTGCACAAAACATTTTATAAAAATGTACAATGTAGAATAGAATAATAAAAAAAAACATATTTTGTTATTTTTCACCTGGTTGCAGCTTTGAAAAGGATTTGGGTAGCTGAAATCATGGATTTGGATTTGGATTTAGCTTTTGTGTATAGTTTTAGTGGATGAAAGGTGAGAAGCGAATGTTTGTTGCCAAAGTGTAAAATGATGAAGATAAAACACACAATGCCAAAAGTCAATGAAGCAACAAATATGCAACAAAACTCAGATTATGCAAATATAAAGCACAAAATAATTATGGGCGTAAAAAGTGTAATTTTTTTTATAATTATAATATGAATTTCGAAGAATATTCGTATTATTTTAGACAGTTCTTTAAATCTCAATGTGGAAAGATGGTTTTCTCCGACGTCCTTCAACTTTTCGGGGATTTTGTGGTTGAGGAAATCTTGAAGCTTGTCCCTACAAATATTTTTTCTTATAAATCTAATATAAAAATCGAGCCACAATTTTTCACAATTTTGAATTTAGTCATATTATAGATATCTTTGATAGAATTATTGCTGCGCAAAGTTTGGAACTGACACAACGGTTATTTTATAGGGTATAATTTGCATATTGAAAGCGAGCGAGAATAGAGTTACCAACTATAAATGAAGAAATGAAATGTTTGGATCAGGCACTTAACACTTTTTAAAGGGGATATTACTAACAGGAAAATCGAACAAAAATTGGGATTGTGAACTATGAATTTAGTACTATAATAAGAGATAAATTGTAAATAGGGTTTTGAATATGAAATAGATTTTGACAAAGATATGTTAAAAAGATAAAAACATTTAAGTCCGTTTTTTATATTCTTCCGATCTATTTCAATACTCGCTTTTAAGTACACAAGAGACTTGAGTTTGTGAAACCCAATTTGGGTTTAAAATTATTGATTGATGATAATCCATTTTGGCATAAAAATGTTTAAATCAATATGGGTAGTTTTTTGTAATGCTTCTCGATTTGTTTAGTTTTGTTGACCAATTTTAATAATTTATTTTTTAAAAACTTTTATTAGTTTCAAATGTTTTTTCAAATTTTACTTACCTTTACTGTTAGTGTATTAAAATATTGTGCAACGATTTCTGTATGCCTAAAAAATCTAGGCTGAAATAAAAGCAACTTTTTGGCTAACCAATTTACATTTGCAGCGCTCATTGAAGTTTATATAAAAGCGATTTTCACAGGAAAAAATAACAAAAATAACAAAAACAACAATAACAACAACAACAACAACAACCAGTTAGGCTATATAGATAGATATAGTGTGGCTCATTGTGTGTGGTGTACAATGACTGCTACAATGGGCAACAAAAGGTTAGATAGACACACACAAATACAAACATACACACAGCAAGGGGCGTGTTTCGGTTACAGTTACGTTAAGGAGCAAATGGGTGGGGAGAGAGATAGAAAGAGAATGGGAGTGTGAGTGGAAGAGGGAGGGTAAGGGCAGAGAGAACAGAGCCAAAGCACGCAGCGTTGGAGTGGGCGAGTCGTGACATATTTTATTTGCACAATGACAATGCGAGTTACTCGGCAGACGACGACGACGCCGACACACACACACACATACGCCATTACGCAAACACACCCCAGCAGTCACACACACACACAAAGTTACAGTTAGATCTGTATAAATTGTAAGACAAGTAGAGTGGAATGGTGTAAAGCGGGGAGGGGTGCAGCGCACAAAGTAGTAAAATAAGTGCAAAGGATAATGCGAATTGAAATGACAAAACCCAGAATAATCATTGGCGCCACACTCAGCGTGTAGCGGGAGAAGAAGAGAGAGAGAGAGTGAGTAGGAGAGTGAGTGTGGGTGCGGTACGGCTTGGGGTACTCGCGCACCGTGGTTTGAGTTGCATTGTTTTGTGCTGATTTTTATTGATGCCTTTTAAGTAAATTAAAATTGAGCTTATTTTCTTTTTATTTGTCGCTCACATGACAATATTGTCAATTTTATTTTAGCCACACATTTTGTTTGCTTTGCTTTGCTTTTCTATTTCTATTTCTATTTTTTATTGCATTTCCGTTGACTTAGTCCTTTTGCTCGAGCATTTGGCGCTGTAACTCGTAAAACAATTTTTATGTGTTTTTTATTTACCCAACGGCAGCCATGCATGACCTCAATATCGTCTCTCTCTCCCTCTCACTCTTTCGCTCTCTCTCGCTCTCACTCTTAGTGGCACTGGCTCGTAACATGCTTTTAATGTGCGCCATTTTATTTGCCACAAAACCAACACACGGCACCATTAAAAAGCCATAAGCGTTGAGCCTCAAGCTTCTTCTAGCTGCTGCAACTTCCGTGCCGGACTCGCGCTTAGAACGTTATTAGAACCTGTTCCCCTCTCATCCTCACACTCTACCTCTCCCTCTCTTTCTCTATCTGTCTCTCTCTCATATTGGCTGCCTGCTCTCGGTCATAAATTGTGTGCGTTGCCGCATTTTGATTACAATTTTTATGATTTTTAGGTCAAAATTTGCCAACATAAAATGGCCAAAAGTAAATTTGAAATAAATAAAAGTGGCCCCAAACCACAGCAACAACAATAAGCACAAACAAAATGGTGTCGTGTTTTATGTTCGCCCTTTTTGTGTCATAAAAGGCAACATATACAATACCTTGTGTTTACACACAGAGAAAAATGTGAGTTGTTCTTTTGAGAAAATATAAACATTTTATTTCTAAATTTTCATTAACAAAATCTTTAAAAATTAGAACTTTCCATCTACAAATAATGTTGCTTTGATGTGGAAATTTGTAAAATAAAAAGAACTGGAAAATTATCTATTTGATTAAAATTATATTGTTAATTTTTAGACTTTTGATTAAAGGCTTCACAATATAAATATAAATTTTCTTTTCTAGATTTTGAGCTCAATTTAAACTCAGGTTTATTTTTTTCGGTGTCTATCAAGTTGAGGTCCGGTTCCATTTTGTAATACTTTGGGTCTTGCAGCATTTGGAGTTTTTGGTTTGGTTTGTTTATTTGGCTTGAGTCGACCATGTTTATAAGTTGCGAATTATTTTGGCTTTTGGCTCATATTTCATTTGCATTTAATGAGCGCTAAAGCTGCGCCTTCCAGCCGAATGGCTCGTAAAAAGTGTTGCAAATTGAATTTGCAACTGGGCAAGCTTGGCGATGTCAGTCAGCCAGCCAAAGACTCATTAGATAGCCAACTTTCTAATGGCCTGGCTAAGCAGGTGCCATACATTTAACCAGGCCTAGATTCAGTCCAAAAAGAAAGGAAAAAGAGGGGAGTGGGAAGAGTTAGTTGAACTGTGTGCGTGGCAAGATAAGAGTGGCAAAGATTTATTGCCAACGCAATGAGTTAAGAAAGACAAGTACCCAAAGGCAAAAATACAACAACAAATCATGATGACGATGACGAGAATCTGTGTAACAACAAATAAAATACAAAAAGAAGAAGCTGAACAGAAACAATAACAACAACAACAACAATGCAACAAAAGGAATAATAATGATGAAGCTGCCGCACACTGACAAACCAAATGATGGAGAATGATGCCACAACGAGTCGAGTCGAGTCGAGTCAAGTTTGTTGGAAGAGTAAAAAGGGAAGCGGGATAGGGGAAAAACCTGAATTGGAAGATTGGCAGGCAAATCATGGAATGCCTCAAAGCAAAGTGTTTGTTGCTTTTGTTGCTTTTGTGTTGTGCGTGTGTCTGCCTCCCCTGGCTTTGTTTTAGAAATATTTCAAGATGGCGTTGCTCCAACAACAAACATTTACATACATATTTTTATGAATTTACATACATACATAAGTCACAATGACACCAGCTGATAATTGATGTAACAGTTTAATTATAATGTAAATTTTTCGAATTTTATCAAATTAGTTTATGAACTTCTTTAATGAAATTGTGGACAGGAATGTAATAGGCGGAAAAAAGCAGCTGCGACTCCAAAAACGTATATATATTCTTGATCAGCAGAGTTGATCAAGAAGTTTATCACAGAGACTATAAAAGCTGGATATTTTATATATTTTATTAAGTTATGAATTAGCAATAATTACTAAGCATAAATTCTTATTAACGAGGATTAATCTAGATTTTTTACTTACAATTTTTGAATATATTTTTAAACATGCCATGTGCAAAGCAAGTTTATGTTATTTAATTAATAACTGCACATTTTTCACCAATGTATAAAGATTTGTTAGTTATAATAATTGTTTATCTGTGGAAAATTATTCATAACTTTGACTTTAACTTATTTTACTTCTTTGTCTTAAATCTTTTAGATCGATTTGTTCCAAACCTTATCAAAGCTATGCGAGTTTATAAAATTTACAACTTAATGTGCACAATTATTATTTTTCAGATATTTATTTATTATATAATCAAAATTAGCTTAATTAACTGCAAAAGGCAGATTGTAAATAAAACTGAAAAGAAAAATAATATAATATAATATAAATAAATGTATAAATTTATGCTACAAATTAAATTAAAGCTTTGAGTGTCACTTTAAGGCAGTGTCATTGAAAGGATCTACTTATGTACATATACATACACGTACATATATATACATATATATATACACATATATATATGTACATATTTGGGTTGGCTTGTTTGCTTGATTTTAATTGAAACTCATATATATTGCTGCGTGTGCCAGGCTGAGCATGATTAACAATAATTAGACTTGGCATTAATTACGCCAAAAAGTTAATTACGCATTGTCATTCATTGTGTGGCGCAATGCGATAACGTTTCCAGAAACGTTTCCATAGAAAACATTCGCCACATCCTTGCTCCATCCAGCTCCCTGCTCATCCTTAGTCCTTACTATCCACGCTTCGTTTGGCTGTTTATTCAAGCAATTTATTTGCTAATTTCGTCCATGGCAATTGCAGTTTGAGAGGGTGGTCGGTTTATGTTGCTTAGGGGCAAGGGGGCAAGGTGGCAATGGGGCAATGGGGGTACTAATAAAGTTCTTAAACAGCAGGCTGGCAACTTATTAACCCTTTGACTTTGACGTGGAGACGTCTCGAAAAGAGAAGCAGCCGCAATAAAATCAATCTTATTAAAACATTAACAGCGGGCAGAAATGCGAAAATAAAATAAATCAAATGGTTCACCCCCAACCCTTGACCCCCCTGCGCATTGAACGACGCTTAACGCAGCAGGGGGTGGGGTGGGGGTTGGGGTAGGTGTTGCTTTCTTCCCTCTACCGACTGCTGCCCCCTTTCATTCTGGGTCGTGCCACTTTATTAGCCTGCCTTCAATCAGCGGCAAGTGAAGCGTCGGCAGCCCAGCATATGAAATTCAAATTTGATGCCCAGCCCAGATCCCTGAACCCTCTGTACCCCCCACATTCTGTGCGCCCGGCAACCACCCCCCATTGGGCATTTTGCATAGGACAAGAAGAGTAGCATCAGCGGCATGTCCTTTTATTATTATTTTTATTGTGCGGTGATTTTCTGCCAAGGGGGAAGGTTGGCGATTGTCATTTTGGTCGGTCGCTCGGTCGGTCGGTTGGTCGGTTGGTCGGTGGGGTGCATATAAATTCGACATAATTTCATTGTAATGAATAAATTGATGGATGGCACATCCTGCCACCGGTTTCCGCCTCCTTCTCTTCCTCCTTCTCCATTCCGTTCAGCTGCTAAATTAAACACTTGCCACCAGAACAAACCGCAGCGCAAAAGCCTGTCCATTGGCCTCCAGAGTTTAGCAGCTAAAAACAACCTGTGCATAAATTATAGCTGATTTTTTAATTTTGCATTTTTCGAAAAAAAAAAACAAACCAACTAATTATTCATAAATGCCAAATAAAATATTCTCGTGTGTTTTTTTTTTTCATAATTTTTATTGTTCTTTTTTGGTTTCACTTTTTTGTTTTTGGTTTGATTTAATTTCTATAACTAGTAATATTAAGTGTACAATTATTAAATATATATATATATTTATATATATATTTATATTTATTTATATACGTTCTTGTTGTTTTTAGTAGTTTTTTTCATTTTGTTCATCTATTTGTTGTTGTTGTTTATACGACTAGACAACTCCTTAGAAACTGCTACGATTTTTGTTTTGTTTTTTTCCTTTTTTTGATATATTTTGTTTACAATACATTTTTTGACTTTGATCTTGATACGTTTTCATTGTACAATACATATATTTTATGTACTATATATATACATATATCTATATATATATATATAGATTGATATTTGGTATATGTGCTGTCAAAACAAAAATTGGCTTATAAATTATATGCAGAGTTTTGAGTTTTAGTTTTTTATACCCTTGCAGAGGGTTTTTCAATTTTGTGAAGAGAAGTCACTAAACATCCTTATTATATGTACGTCTGCCCATCGATTGACCCAACTATGTGTATTTTGTCTGTATTTGTGATATGTAAATAGAACTTGGGATCTATTCGCAGTCAGAATGTGTGTCAGAATCGGACTATGGCAATAATAAAATAAATGTAATCAAATCGAAACTGTATAGGAACAATCACTTGGCTATATATATATATATATATATATATATATATATATAGTTAGTTCGCTCTGCAAGTGTATCTGAACTTCGGCTGGCCCAAGTTAGATTTTCCCATTTTTTTTTTTTCTTTTTTTAGGTAAGCGCCTCACAGTAAAGATTTTTGTTTTAGTTTTAGTTTTTGTTTGCGCAGAAAGTTAATTATTATTATCGTTTTTTTTTTTGCTATTTAGTTAGTATAGCTAATTAGTTCAATTATTTAAGAGTGAACTATTTACTTATGACTACAGCTTGCTGCCTATAGCTAAATATTTGCTTTATATGTACAAAACACTTAACATTACACATTATACGGTTTTTTTCTTCTTTTTTTTATTATATTTTGTCTTGTTTTTTTAATATATTTTTTTAATTTAAATAAACATAATTGGCATTTAATCTCAACGCAGAAATGCAAAATATTTATATATTTATATGTTTGTATGTATTAAAAACACAATTATCAATTTGAAATTAATTTTTCTGCCTTTCTCGCTGGGCTTTTAATACCAACTAATTAAAACTGCACACAAAATTGTCCTTTTTTTATGTTTTTGTTTTTTTGGTATTTGCATCATTTTTTATGTTTTGTTTTATAAATGTAATTATTGTTCTTCAAAAAAGTTGTATTTTGCTGTCGTTTGTTTTTGTTTAGTTTTTCATTCCACTTTCATTGCATCTAAAATTTAATTTAAATACGCTTAATATTAAAGGATTTATATATTTTTTTGTTTTATATTTATTTATTTTTTGCTGATTTATGTAGTTTTACAATAACAAATTGTTAATTATTTATGTTATAAGTAGGCTTGATTTAAATATTTATATATATACTCATATATATATTTTTTTCCTTCTTTTTTATATATATATATATATATATTTTTTTTTTTATATGTATATTTACTTAGTTCAATCGATGATCTCCTCATCGACATCGTCGCCGTTGTCGTTGTTGCTGGAGGCGCCACCACCTGCGTTAGCGGAAATTAAACCATTGGCGCCCATTGGCGATTTGTTGTTGTCATCATTGTGGGCAATTGAAACGCCCCCCTCGTCGTTGCCACCGCCTCCGCCCAGGCCCAAGTCACTGTGATCCAATAGCAGACTGTTGTTGTTGTTGTTGTTATGCAACATGTTGTTGTTGTTGTTGCCGCTGCTGTTGTTGTGATGCTGTTGCATGGCATTGCCATTGTGCTGGCCGGAGAAATGTTGCAAGTGGTGCTGATGCTGATTGAGCAGAGCACCGAGAGCGTTTTCTCAGACAACATCCGTCACGCCATATTGGCAGGCGGACAAACCGGCCGAATTGGAGCGCGACACTGGCGATGGGGCCGAATAGGGGCTGCTGAAGCCTGTGGCATGTTGTTTCGCTTTGAGCCGCAACGTGGCAATGCTCGAGGACATGCTGCTGCTCATGCAGGGCTCCGCGGCGGTGCGATACATATACGGATTGGCGGGTGTCGTATACGGACATGGTGCACCACCCACGCCCACATTCGTATTGGTCAGCGTGGAGCCCATTGAGCCCGGCAACATGGAATTATTCATACTGACTGCCACACCACTGGCGCCCGTATTGAAACAGTTGACCGAATTCTGATGATGATTGCTGGTGACCATCGAGCCCAATGGATTGACCGGCCAGGGGAAGGGCTTGGTGCCCAGCGGGGATGGCACCTTGGTCCAGTTGTTGTACGGATACGATGAGTACAGTGAATCATCGGCAAACGGTTGCATGAACTGTGTCCCAAAACCACTCTTGAAATCCGCAGCTGCCACAGCGGCATTCATTGCATTCCTCTCACGCTTGCGCCACTTGGCTCGTCGGTTCTTGAACCACACCTGGAAGAGGAAGAGGAAGAGTCAAGGCATGAGTACACTGAGCTTAAAACGTATACAGTTTAGAGTACACTAAAATTATTGGAATTCAAAATGCGTGACTAATTTTAAAATAAAAAGACTGATTTAAATATTTTTATGAATATGCAGTAAACTGTGGGAAAATTATCTTTCTTTAAAAAAAACAGCAACATTATTTTTCTTTGAGTGTATAAGGATAAAGTAAGAGTACACTTAGCTTAATAAAGTGATTGAGTAGATCAAGTTATTAGAGTTAAAGTTGTTCAAGTAATATTAAAGTAAGAAATGAATTAATTCTTTTTAATAATAGGCAAAAACAAACCCATTTTTAAGAATGATTTATATCTTTTTAAGCACAAGTAAAATTAAGGAATTCTACAAACATTACACGTGGAAGAGTAAAAAATATATATACATAAATTATAATGGTAGAAAATCTTTAACAAATATAAAGTTAAGAATGATTTATAACATTTTGTGGAATTCCGCACATAATTTTATCTGCCATAGCAACACCATTTTTATTGCAGTGTTTAGGGCAAAAGAAGTGGAATAATTAAGAGATGAGTACACTTAGCAAAATACTAAGGAATTTGTAAAGCATTTGCTATCACTTTTATAATGAAAAGAGAAACATTTTAAGGATGAGTAATCTGAGCTAGTCAAATTCTTAGAGCAAAAAGTCTTTAACTTATATTAAGATAAATAGTAACTAAATATTTGGGAATGCTGCCTCGCCTTGTTTTTTTCGAGTGTATGAGGGCCTGGCTCTGTGTGGCAAGTTAGTTAAAGTTTTAAAAGCTTGCGGCAGCCATTTTCTTTTATTGCGTCGCCGTGCCGCATAATTTATTATATTGCCGCCAACTTGAAAATTTATGTATCCGTCTGTCGTGTGTCGACCGCGAGTGTATGTGTGTGTGTGTGTTGGTGTGTGCGAAAAACTCCCCCGAAATGCAAACCCCAACTCCGCAGCCAAGTTGTACCCCCAATGGCTGTCGCAAAGGGGGCGCCTCGTAATACGCATGTGCAGTAATTATAAATACAAATATACATAAATACTGCCTGCCATTGTTGTTGTTGTTGTTGGTGTTATTCTTGTTGTTGGTGTTGTTGCCTTTCCTTTTTAATGGAGAGCTTTATATAAATAAACTCCCCCAAAAAATAAAACAAGAAAAACAAGAGAAAAAAAACAGAGCCAACAGAAACTGTGTGCAGCGCATTTAAGTTGTGGCGCACACAAAAAATAAATCAAAATTATTTTGCAAACAAAAAGCAAAAAAAAAAAAAAATAGCTCAAAATAAAGCGAAAACAAAAACAAAAGCGAAGTAGATAAAAAACAAAATGGCAACTTTGTAATTTATTGCTGAAGTTTTGCGCAGCGCACACAGATACCCAGCCACAGATACAGATGCAGATACAGCTACAAAAGATACTCGATTTCGAGGTTTTGGTTTCGGCTGGGCTTGGGGTTGGGGTTGGGGTTGGTGTTTGGGGGTTTCTCGAACAGACGCCACAAATGACAAAGGCAGACTTTCATTTGCCAGGCATTTCTGATTAGTTTCTATATATTTTATTTTAGAGCAAACTTTGGCTTGAGGCAAGTTTTCACTGTGCAACTTTAAGTGCAAATTTTCAAGTAGCAACTTTTTTTGTATTACTTTAAAGTTTAAACAGAGATTTTTATAGTATTTACCAGTTTATTTTAATTTTATTTAAGTTTTCTTGGAAAATAGATTAGATTTTATTTGCAGAGCTTGAAGCAATTGTGTTGAATGAAAATTTCAAGTAGCAATTTTTTTGTATTACTTTAAAGTTTGTCAAATGACTGGAGATTTTTATAAACAGTTTATTTTAATTTTATTTAAGTTTTCTTTGAGAATAAATTAGATTTTAAACACAAGAAATGAAAGCAATTGTTTTGAATGATTTTTTTTATTAATAAATAATCGGAATAACTTAAAGAATCAATTTTCAACAGTTTTAATTTTGTAAGTGAATCTGTTATATGATGAATATAATTTAACTAGAATTTTTTATATTTATTATACTTCAATTCAAATGAGTTTTCACAATTTATATTGCACAGCTTTAAGTGATTTGTTTGTGAAATATCTTTTGAAACTTTTGCAATCATCAAACTCAATTTACATCAAATTTCTAAAAGCCAAAAATATTTTTTAGCTAATCAGAAGAAAGTTTAAGTACTATATAAAAATATATATATTTTTTAGAGAGCAGTTTATTAACTTAGTTACCCTCAAGATAAATATAAGTTTTTTCCCAGAACTGTCTGATTTCAAATTACGCTTAACAAATTGTGCTTAAAATGGCATTTTCAAATGACATTTTTGCAGCCAGTAGTTTCCCAGGCAGACACAGACGCAGACACAGTCGTCGTAAATTTGCAGTTGTTGCAGTGGCAGTGGCAGTGGCAGTGGCAGTTGCAATGTTCAGGTAATTAAACCAGCTCAAATTTTGGGCACTTTCATGCAATGCGCTTTAGCGCTTGTTGCCGCATTGCCACATTGTATCTTAAATCAGCGCACAATTCACTGGGGTTGCAATTTATGTGCCTCGTGCAACATTTCGTTGCCCCGTGCCCCGGTCCGTAACTAAATGTGGACACGCGTTCCGTTTGTATGCAAAAACTGGGCCTAAAACTGAACTGAACTGAACTGGTTGAAATGTGTTGTTTGTTTTGTGGGAACCCAAGTTGAACTTTTACAAGTGAGTCAAATTTTTGGGCTTATTGTTGTTGTTTGGCTCGTGGCCAATTTAATGCGCATTTATTTGCTCGGTAATTGCCTTAATCGAATTAGTTTCACCCAGTTAATTGAAATCGCATGAGCCACACACACACACACACAGATTGAGCTGTAATTCTGCGCAAATATTGTCAGCGTGAGAAAGGCAACTTTTAAGTTGCAGCAAAACGGGGCATAAATCAAAGTCTTGGCCAATTTCAATATTGCCCAGCATCAGCAGCAGCAATGTGTCAATTTGTCAAGGTACATTGCTCAACACCATCATCATCATCATCATCATCATCATCGTTGTTGGGAAAACTAACGTCATCGATCTCGTCAACTGTCATTTTCACGTATCATTTAGCAAGTTGTTGAAGTTTGGGGCCAACCTAAAAAAAAATTGCCAGAGTTTGCATGATGGCAAATTGATGTGTCTGCATAGTAACCAAAAAAAAAAAATTCACTCTCTGTGTGTGTGTGCTTGTGTGTGTTGTGTGTGTAAAAACCAGCGCAATTTTCCACTCGACGAGCAGAGAGACTCCGAGGCACCCGCTGACTCAAGCAGAAAATCCTAATTGGTTTTGATGACAACGCCTTTCTCCTCTCTCCTTTCTCCTCTCTCTCTCTGCAAACCTTGGTCTATGTTTTATGCTGGTGCTGCTTCATCAGGTAAGGTTGTTAAAAAAATACATATGACGGGTTTTGGGAGAAGTGGCCCAATGTGACCATGTGGCAAAAGTTACGGGTCTGTTTTTTGTTGTTTCCAAACGTCTGCGAGTTTTGAGTGAAGAGCTGCCATTTTGATTGATGGCCACAAATTGCAGCTAAATACGTTTTTTATTTGCTTAACTTGTTGTTGTTGTTGTTTAGGGTTCTCACTTCCGGGTTAGAATACGCTTGGCTAGCATGAAATTGAAATTGAAGTGAACATTTTTGATTGCAAACAATTTATTGATAAGCGTTACGTGTCTCAACGCAAAACTCTTCAGAAGTTCATTATTCTATAGCTCAAAATATTGTTAGATTAAAGACTAAAAGTTTTTTGATTTTTATTGGTAAAAAAGTAGACGGAGCGTAGTCCAAAAATAACACATTTTTTTTATATATTTTAGAATTCCACAAAGTACTTAAAAATCATTATAAAATAATCTTTTTTTAATTCCATAATCAGCTTTTTAACCGCAAGTGTTTTCCAGCATTAAGTGTGCTTTGGGTAAATACAATTAATCTCATAAAAAGCTTAAAGCTTAAAGCTTAAAGCTCATCTAACTGTTGACACTATTTGCTTCTCGCTTCAACTCATTGAATCGTTTATAAAGCATATTGTGCAAATTTTCGGCTAATGCCATTAGTAAAGTAAACAGTATTAAAGCTAGTTTTAACTCCGCCCCCTCCCCCCCACACACCAATGTAAATATATGTTTTAATTTTGTCTGAATTTTGAGGAAAAAACAGTGAAATTAGACTTTCAATATTTGTACTTGTTCAGTAGAAAAAAACCTTTGAATTAACAAAAGCAGTGGAATTAAATTAGGTAAATAAATTAATTAATTATTTTTGTTAAATTGCTGGGTATATTTAAATTTGTAAAATAATATCTATTCATCTATATAAATATGATATTACGATATTTGAGAAATCAAAAAATTATTTAATTGAGAATATTAATACATTATGAAATCTGATGAATTTATACCACTTTTTTAATAGTTTTACTTTATATATATTTTTTCTTTGACATATTTATAATAATAATATCAATAAAAAAATATATCAACATAAATATGATATTCTAGAAATTATGGCAGTTATCTATAATAATAAAAATGTATATTACTAATATGAATTATCTGTTAGATCTTCTGTTAGATTTTCTTCTTATTATACCAAATTTTGAATAGTTTCACTTAAAGCATATTTTTTCTTTGATATATTTGTTGAAATTCAGCCAACTAGTTACTAGCTGAAATGAAGTAAGCCAAGTACTGCTGTCAACTCTTAACTGGCCATATTGTGGGCACCTTTGTGGCCATTGCTTTTTATGGCGCCTCAATAACGGCTTTCCCATAGACAGATAAATGTTGTTGTTTGTTTCCAGGCCATTGCAAACAGCTGACCATAAAAAAACATAAGCATAAAAAGCGCAGTTCGATTGCAATTTTCATACAAGTCCCCGTTGGATATGCGATGGAGCAACAAATGTTTTTACGATTTTCGTTTCGGACTGTTAATTGAATTAAATTTGTATTTATTTAAAAAAAAGAATAGATGAAAAGCAAGTCAGTCGGTTAGCAGAGACTGGCGAACATATTGCCATAATTGCCGGCGCATGTAAATCCTCAGATTAGTTGCCATCAGGGGCGTCTCCCGCTCTGTCTCCCTGTCCAAGAAGCAACAGCAGCACAGACGTTTCCTGCCTCTGGCCCCGTCCCTCCCCTCTGCCACTGCAACACTCTTGTTTGCCCAGACGGGGCTGCTCTTTTCTGCATTTCGGTTTTTTTTTTTTGTTTTTGACAATTTTAAACCCACCCAGATTTATATAGAATTGTGTATATATGTTTGTAAGCTGTGAGCTGAGCGAGCTGTAATCCTTTTGTATATTTGATAAATTTTATTGCCTCTGCCATTATTGCAGTCAAATGTTATTTTGCCCTAACCAAACCCCTCAAAAGCGCAGCCCCGAGCAGCACGATCATGATCATTAATTCTCGTGCGGTTTCCTAATTCATTAAACAACCCTCGTTTGCCACAATGCTGCTGACAAATTGCCTCGCATTGTTTTGCATTTTATCTGTGCACACACAGTAGGAGTAGGGGTAGGGGTAGGGGTTGGAGTTGAGGGAAGGAGGGTTTTGCACCCCAAAGTCAAAAACTTCAGCAATACGCAAACCTTTTGTGTCATCATCATATATATATAATGGACCATAAAACAAACTGTATCAATATTTTATGCATTGAGCGCAACACATGTTTAGATTGACATAATTTCCCTTCATCCCAACCCATCCCCCTCATCCCCTTTCCCTTTCCCTTTCACTTTGCCAACCCCATTCTGACACTTGTTTCTCTGCTCGGCCGCAGCTAATTTCTTTATAGTTGTCGTCAAGTGTTCAACTATACAAAATTCTTGGCATATGCGCGACCAACAAATTTGCATAGAAAAACCATGAAATATTTTGTGTGTTTTTTTTTTTTTTTTGTGTATGCCAGCAATTTGTCAACACTTTTATACATTTATATCTGCATAATGCTGAAACTGGCAGATGTTTTTTATATGCCAACTAATTGCATTTATATGATACCATATCATTAACCTTCCTCATTCAATTAACGTCAAACTCGTCTAATGCACTCAGCGAAATGAAAGCCAAACCGAGACAGTAGAAAATGTGATTAAATTATAGTAAATACAAATAAAAATAGTAATTCTACAAGCCAATTGAAAATCCTTGCAACTCATTTTGAGCAGATATGAATTTTATTATTATGATTCTAACATTTGGCAAAATAGTGAATAACATCAATTTTAATAATGAAAGCTGTCTATTTGATTTGTAAAGTGGTTAAGAAATGTTTTACAATACGTCTTCAAATGGTATCTTTACTCAAACAAAATATCAGAATTCCGATGTAAAAAAATATTCTTTGAGACAAATGTTAAATGAGTAGTCAAAATTCTCTTGTAGATTATTCAGATTATATTTTCATTTCGAGAATAATTTTGATCTTGTCTAAATTAATAAGTTTTTATTGCTTTAATTTAAATATTTTTTTTGTAAATATTTATGATTAAGTAAGTAAATTTTATATTAATTAGAAAAATTCTCTTGTTAATTTTAATGTTGTGTAGTCGAAAATTCTTCAAATGTATTTAAAATTCGGCCTTCTACAATTAATCTTAAATTCCACCCGACTATCAGGAATATATTGACTAAAATTCTTTTTATTTGAATGTAGCATAGATATAGATATCTATTATTTTTTTGAGTGTGCAAAATAACTTGGAATGCACATCAAATGCTGATTGCTCACTGATCGATCAATCGGGCGTCAAGTCGAGACGCTGTCTCCAATAATATACCCCACAATCATATCTATATCTATCTATGTGTAACCGTGTCGTGTTGGCTGTCTTGACTGACAGACGGGCAGACTGACAGACTGACAGACTGACAGTCGGACAGACAGGGCAAATAGATATAGCTATCATCATCATCGGTCTATGGATATTCCATGGATATTTGCCACGCATATTTGCCGCTTGGCGCCACTTTTGAGCAAACAAGTTTTGCTCAATTGTTTACCAACTATCGTTTACAAACAATTACAACTGTTCATGCGCCGATACCATAAACAATGACAACCTCCCCCCTCCCCACATTAACTTGCCACTATCTTGGAAATGCTTGAGACTGTCAATGGCTGTTGTGTGGCAATTGGCGTGGCATGTTCAAACAGCTGCGTGGCAATTTGATGATAAGCTTGCAACTATTCTGCCGCCGACTCTCGGCCCAGTTTACACCGAAGGCGACTGGAGGGCCATAAATGTGGCAAACGGCTGCAAACTGCGCCAAAAGTTTTTAGCCACAAATCGAGGCGGCAATTTATGGCAACTTTGCCACTGCATTGTTAAGCCCAAAACCGGCGATGTTGCAACACCAGCCACAGGCCTTGTTGCAACATAAATTTACACACACACACAAAATGGCGACGGGTTTTTGGTTATTTTTTCTTGGTCAGCGCGTTTAAGCCGCGCGAATTCAAACGGCCTAAAAGTGGAAAATGGTTGGCTGCCACCAAAACATATTTACGAGTTGCCACTGCCATTTTGCATTGTGTGTGTGTGAGTGTTGTGTTGTGTGTGTGCAGCTACGTGCTGCGGTTGCATTGCGGTCATTTTGGCCTCCGCCGCAGTAATTGCCGCATAATTGCACACAGCGCACAAAATTGATGTGGCACTTGCCACTGCTGCCTCCTCAACTGCCACAACTTCCTCGACTGCGGCTGCTGTTTACAATTTGTGGCTTTGCAATTAATATGAAATGTACACAGAGCGAAAAATACATAAGGAAAGCTTAAGCAAATCGAGTTTTAATCGCGTTGCTTGGCTTAAGTAAAGAAGAAATTTAAAATATTTTTTTTACAACTTTTAAGATAGAAAATTGTAAGTTGCATAAATAACTTAAGAAAACCTTTCAGGAAATTGAAAAGTTTTTTTTTCTTTGTTATAGCAAATTGCTAAAATTCCTGCCGACTTTTTTCTGATAAATAATAAAAGGCAAAAATTTGGCTTGAAAGGGACTTGAATCAAATAAGTCGAACTTAAGAAAATCGTGCTTAAATCAAGCAGTTTGCGACTTAAATTATTTTTGAATAAGTTGTAATTTTTGGCAATTAATTTTGCAGTGTATTTGTGCGCTTACCCGAACTCTAGCCTCGGTCAGATTGGTCCACATGGCAATCTCCTCGCGTGTGGACATATCCGGATAGCGATTACGGCTGAAGGTGTGCTCCAGCTCCTGCAGCTGCTGGGAGGTGAAGTGCGTCCGCTGTCGCCGCTGGCGCTTGTTCTTCTTATCGTTCTTGGGCTCATCGGCGCTGGTTGTCATCGGCTCATCATGCCCGGAAGTTGATATGTTCTCCGTTTTGATTGTGGTCTCATTCACACTGCGATTGCCTACAAACACACACAATAAAAACAGAAACAAAAACAAATACAATAAAATAAATTGGCTTTTTTTAATAACTTGCAGTTACTGCAATTGTTTGCCTCGTTTTATGACTGTCTGGCTGCACTTGGAATAAAATATGACTTAGGGCAAAATACACATAAGAAAGTGAATATATTTGCTTTTAAATTAAATTTATTAATGCATGAGAATTATTTTCTAAAATGCATTTTGTTTGCTCTTAGTCAAGATAGCCATTACTATCTGATTTATTTGTACTAATTCTAAAGAACTTTATGTTTATTAATAACGAATTAATATTTCTGTGGAAAATTTATCTTTTTAAATATATAGTTTTATTTTGTTTAAAATAAAACTTTTGAGAAGAGAAGATTTAAAAAATAACGAATTAATATTTCTGTGGCAAATTTTTAAATATATAATTTTATTTGACAAGACAAAATGCCATATAAATATTAAATCTTTTTTTGAAAAATGTTCTCTTCTAAAAAGTTTTATTTTAAACAAATTATATGATGACGAACAAGATGCATACTTTTTGATATTAATAGTAATATTAATTGCTTAAATCTGTTCTTCTTATTCAATTCTACTGAAATTTTTCTAGTTGGTGAAAAATACTTTTTGTTATATGTAAGTCTAAATTTTAACAATACTTTCTCATTTTGCTAACGAAAATCGAGTTGTGTCGAAATTTGCGAAACTTGAAGCATGAATAAATTAATCATTATGATGTATATATTTTTTATTTTAGGAAGTTGGAGAGGTTTTCCATAATACTTTAAGTATTCCTGTCATAAAATAGTTTTCTAACTGTAATTGCAGTTACTTTATCTTTATGTGGTTTGCATTTGATAAGTAACTGAGGCATTTTACCTCTTTATTAGGGTCTACCTCAGCAGCAGGCAACAGCTGGCAGTAGGCAGCAGGGAGCAGGGAGCGGGGAGTAGGGAGCGGGGAGCAGTTCACGGGCTGATCGGTTGCGGCGTTACTAATTGCCATGCAACCTTCAAATGACGCCAACCCACAACGCCAAAAAAAATCAGAACTTCAAACGTGAACCGCCGCCGTTGAAACTAGGCTAGTTTTTTTTTATATATTATTTTTTTTTGACTGCTACCAGATTTACAACCCGTTAACAAGTCATCGATCATGGCGGCATGCTTCCTTTTGTTGTTCTTGTTCTTCTACTTGTTTTTGTTGTTATTGTTGTTGTTGTCGCCACACCAAAACTTAATCAAATAAACTAAGCGACTCGCTTCGAAAATACGAATATGAAATATCAGTTTTTTTTTTGGTGTCGTCATCAAGTCGCAAATCAAAGTAGTCTAATCGAAAACTAAACGGACGCGAGTGAGTAAATTTTCGCCGACAAAGGCCAAGTGGCAACCACACAAAACACCCCCCATACCCCCAACCAACCCCCTGCCCTTATCCACACTCACCACAGCCCATTGGCCATGCTTTAGAAAATTATTATAAATTATGTTTCTTATCAAATGTACTCGCACGTAGAAAATCAGTAACGAGCACTCTTTCCATTAACTTTCCACGCTTATTCCATGCCACACGCACACTCACACATACACACACACACACACGCATACACACTTAAACACACATTATAAGATTACTTCTACATCGATACCAAATACCTATTCTTCGTAAGGCTATAAAATCTGTGATTTCTGTAGAAATGCCACTTAATATTTAGCCAAAAATCAGGCGATTAATTTCAGTAATCAATTTCAAGCAATTTTAACTTATTTAAGATTGATTAAAAAAGTTAAATAGCTTTTAATAACATGACTATAATCTACACAGAACATTATTTTCAGATTTATATACACATTTTCATTTCTTTAATTTTAATCAAATCCGTAGAAAATGGTTTAAAATTCACATAAAAATTTCAATTTAGATTTTTGATTAATCCATAATCCATCAATTACCAAAAAAGTAAAATTTTCGATACTTCATTTTAAAATTTGAATACACATTTTCTATTCATATACTCAATTTAAACTTATTCCAAGATTCACCAAATTAGTTAATGGGCTCAAAGTGAAATGCTTCACACAAAATTTAAAAACGGCTTAAAAATTAATGTAAAATTATTATTAAAATAAATCTTAGCTTGACTTCCGACATCACTTTTCATAAATACAAGAAACAATCAGAATTATTCTTCAATTTATTCTCTCTATAATTCTCAAATCTAATAAGCGATTAATTTTAATACATGTTTTATAATAATTATTATTAGTGTATTTTTTACTTACCATCTTTGCGATCCCGACTTCGATTTGTTAATGTGGATGTTGATGTTGTTTGAAAGTTATTTAAGTGTGTGCTATCCAAACTATTTGCTACGGCGGTCATAGAGCTATGACTATCACGAAAATCACCGGTTTCGGCCCAAACTGAAAAGAATAAGCCAGCAAAGGGCACGAAAAAAAAGATATACAAAAATATTAATGTTTTAACATAGGTTTAAATGTACTTAAAATGTGTGTGTGTGTACGACTGTGTGTGTGTGTGTTTTTGCACAAGATGTGGCTCCTTAAAGGCCCATAAAAAGGGGCGGCCTCATAAAAGGATTTATGGCCAGAACTGGACCAGTTTTAAATGGCCTTTTGGTTAGCTCGATTAAGGACACGAGTGTTGGGGATTCTCAGCTGAGAGCTGAAAGTTTTTCGCCTCTTAATTATGAAAACTTTACGGCATTAATCGGTATATATATATATATGTGTCTATACGTATTTAACTTTTCGCCATAAATCTTGTTGCTTAAATGAGCCGTTGAGTTTGGACTATAGCATAATAATTGTGTTGTAATTGCCGCAGTTAGTCACGCTGAATTTCATATTAATTAGTCTCAGACTTTGACATTTTCCCCAATTTCAGATTTATTGCCAGACAATTGATATTTTTATTTCTTAGAGGGGTGGTGGCACCACTGGGCACCTTCGAGGTGTGTGCCCATATGGCCCATGGGTCTTGACTTCCTGGCCACCACTCTTAAATCTTATGGACTTCCTTGCCTAGTCTAATTTATGGCATTTTCACATGTTGTCAGTTTTATGTGGTTTTTAAAGTGCCTGGCTGCAAACACCCGCAGCGACATTTTCCACAAAACAATTAGTTCCTCGAGTTGTTGTTGGTGTGTGCTGTGTGTGTGTGTGTGTGTGAAATTCGAGGGATGTCTAATTGACTTTAGTATCGGAGTTCTCAGATCCTAATTACACTTTATTTTCTATAATTTATGCCGTTTACAACGTTCTCAGTTGTGAAAAATGCATGTCCATAAAATGTTTATCATTGTCGCCAAAGTTTAACTTATTAATTGTGATTTTTAGCAAATCATAGAGTCCACATTATGACTAGGTGTTTTGCCCAGTGACGAGCAAAAAATTATTTATTAATCGGCTGAAACTATAAATTCCCTTTTGGAGCAGTCATTTTTGATTGATTAAAAATGCACATGGGAATATTTTTTTATAGGGAATATTGGAAGAACTGGAAATTGATTTGTATTTGGACTACACTTTTTTGATAAATTAAATATATATTTCTTCATTTATTTTATCTATTTATTATTAAGTAGAGCTGCATTTTTGCATATTGTAAACATCCTCTTCTTTAAATATATTTTTCTTTTAATTTATTATTAATTATGAATTATGCGCTGACACAAAAACACGACACTGACAAATGTAATAATTCTGTTAATATTGTGTGAATATTCACTTCTTATGCCTTACATAATTTATCTAAATTATGTGAGGCGACACAAAACAAAGTGTTGTAAACATTTTGACAAATGTATTCAGCAAATGCAGAATCATATACAATATTTTTGAGGCTGCGTTAAATATAATTGTGATATATTTTATATATATATATTTATTCTTATATTTTGACATAGCATTCTGATTACTCAATGGGTAGCAAAATGCAGTCGTAATTTGTATATTTTTTTTTTGTTTTTTTAATCGCCCGCCCTTCTAAAATACCAAAATGCTTTTTAATAGTCGATGCTATGTTTTTCATGTTGTGCCCAATTTTCAACCTGAGCATGTGCCGTTAAATGGGTCGTCAGCGTCATCTGTGGACTTTCCCCTCAGACCCCCACCGACCCCTGCTGCGCTGAGTGGGAAATGTAAAAATATTTTCTTAACGACACGGTCTAAAAAAACGCCAAGAAAAGCACGTACCGCAGCGATTTTTATTTGTTTAAATATTTCGTACAAATTTTCACGACTAATTTGAATTTGATTTTTGGTTTCTTCAACACAAAAAAAAAGTGAAAACGTTGTCATCTGTCAGCCGGAGATGGCTGTCCAGTTGTTGACACCAGTTGTTGCCGCCAGTTGTTGTGGCAGTTGTTGCTCTTGTTTAGCCAGAGTTCCCACAATGCTTTTTCAAGGCTCCTGTGAGTGGCAAGTGTCAATAGAAAGCATAGTTGGCCAAGTGGGCGTTCCTCAGCACAAACATTTTGCCATGTCAAGTCAAAGAGCTATGTGACAACAAGTGTCAGCGTCAATTTCAACATTGTTCTTCATTTTTTGTCTTGTATATATATATATATGTATATATATGATTTGATTTTTTATTTGGCTAACTCGTGAGTAAACAGGAGAACAAAAGTCGATATGCAACCCCTAACTAGGGGCGCAAAACTATTAATCATGCTGCAAATATGAAACTGCACACGAAATGAGAAATAAATGTTTGCCCATCGCAATGATTTTGATTTTTATATATGCCATACACATTTGGCCATTTGTCGCATTCATTCATAAATATATTTTCCACACACACACAAACATTTTAGATTTTCTTTTTTTTGGGCAAACTTTGACACACGACACGGCAAAGGCAGCTATAAATTATCCTGGCTGCGCGCTGTCAAAGCCTTACGGTTATGGGATACCCCAGAACCAAGGACCAAGGACCAAGGACCCAAGACCAAAACAAACAAACAATCGCACAGACAAAAGGATCAAGGGAAGCTGGACAAAACGTACGCCCCGAGAGCGAGTCCTTTGACACAAAAAAAAAAGAGAGATTCGACGAGGAGGAAAAATGCGAAGCAACGTTTGCTTGTATCATTTTTGTGACCAAAAACAAACGATTAATGTGACAGTAGAATTGGGATTGGACAGCACAGACAAACAGACAACACACACACACACACACACAACAAACACACACACACAGACCAAATCGAAATTGTCCCTTTTCTGACAAGTTAGTTGCTTTCATTGTTCTCCAAAATTAAACCACTCGTTTCTTGTGGAGATGGGTTATAAAAGGGTTAAACGTTGCGGTCGCTTCTGATAATATAAATATATAAAGATATATATATATATGAATGTATATATGTATTTTTCCAATTTCACGCTACATTTACTGCACAGAAAGTGTTAATATGCGACAGGTTTTCTTTTTCTTTTTCTCTTTCCATTTATGTTTATTTTTATTTTTGTACCATATGTTGACATTGTTTTCGCTTGCTGAGATTCCCTCAACTAGAAATTAGCTTGTAAAAATTAGTTAAAGTAGAAAAACTTAATTTTTTATGTGCTATTTGTGTTGGCAACAACAACAACAATGGACATAGTTAATCCTTTATAGTTACCAGACAATGACAATGGCCGAGCAGAAAATACATACGTTATGGCCATATAATGAGCTTGGCCTGGACAACTACTACTAAAACACACATATACAAATACACTCAGCAAATCAGCAAAATTTACACAGTAAGTAAATTTCTAAATTAATAAATGGTTTTTTTTTTTTTAATTTCAGAGTGAATTTTTCCAAAAGAAATTAGAAATAATATGTCTAATTTGAAGAGATTTGTTGAATTTGTAGCTTTGTTATATTAAATGTTTTGTTTCTTATAGAATTATTAAAATTTGTGATATTAATATTGTATATATTCAAGAATCATTTGGAATTTTTAATAAATTAATTTCTTAATAATGTAAAATTATTTTCACACACTTTGAGGATTTTCAATTTAAGGCAAGCCTTTCTAATTTTTAGAAAATGTTTTCTTACAACAAGAAAATTTAAATTTATTTGATGTAACTATTACTATTATATTTTTGGATTATCAACTTAGGGCAAGCCTCTCAATTTTGTAGAAAAATGTTTTCTTACATTTTCAAATGATATCTTTAAGCAAGAAAATCTTTATAGTTTTCAGGAGATTTTCTTTAGTTAAGTTCATTGTTTTTGTCTAAGTGTACACATAGAAATCACTGCAATAACATTGACATGGCCCCCGCCCAAAACCAGAAAAAGCAATCCAAGCAACCCTCCCAGCGAAGCAGCAAGTCCGGCAGAGTCAGGCGGAGTCAGGCGGAGTCAGTCAGAGTCAGGCAGCAGTCGAGCTCATTAGCCATCGTCCTGCAGATAAGGATAAGACCAAGACCGGTCCCCAAAAACTGTCTGCTTCTGGCTGGTTGCTTGTTCAGTTGAGCTCAGCTCAGCTCAGCTCAGTTCAGTTGTTGGCTTCAGTTTGGTTGTAGTTTTCCACTGCAATGCCTTTTTCCGTAATTTTCTCGACTGTCAGCTCAAATTTTGGCACCAGTTGATGTCCAGTTGGGTCATTTGGCCACAGGACACACAGAGTCAGTCTCTGTGTATGTGTGTGTGTGTGTTTGTTTCCACAGATAATCTCTAATGCGACATTTTTACGAAATTGCACGATGCCGGATAATGAGAAAGAGGCGGACAGTGGCGAAAAACGCCGGAGTCTCCGCAAAAAGAAACCATTCCACAAACGAAAGTTTTCCATTGCGACGTAATTGCGGTCGCCGGAGATTCAGATACAGAGTGGATACTAAGGAGGGCAGCAGAGATGGGGTGCGGCTGGCTGGTTGCCATAATGACATTATAATTTATATAAACGAAATCAGTGCCAGACAGCGAGTGAGATGGAGAGAGAGGGACGAGGGGGGTATTGGGAGAGAGACACATGTCTTGCCGGATTGATATATGGGCAGTTTTTGTCCATGTCCTTGTGCTGCACTCCAAAACTAAAAGTGGGCGTTGCCACTGTGTGTGTGTGTGTGGGGGCGGTGGGGTGGGGTGGTGATTATCATTGGTCCTCACACAATTTATGGGGTGTTTTTGCAATTGCAAGTGAAGGAAGATCTTTGTGTCTTTGACATATGTGCGCAATTTTGGCCAAGTAGCGAGAGATTTGCCATCAAAATGAACTCTTGTGAAAATTTGCTGCTTAAATTGTGCAACTGACTTTAAGAAAACGACAACAAATTACAAAATGGCTGCGGCGACGAAAAAAAACAACAACAAAAACACAAAAATCGATAAAATGTATTTATATTCATAAAGAAATTGTTTGAGACGCGGCACACGTTGAATTTAAAGTAGCCTGTTTCCACATCCTTCGGATGTGTATATCTATGTGTGTGTTGCTGTAACTGTATCTGAGCCATATTCTCACACAGACACGGCTCCATTATTAAGCGCTTTGTGGCAAAGCAGTCTTCCAAATTTATAATGCTTAATATTTTTGTTGCTGAAATTGTTGGGATATCATGGAATGGTTTTTTTTAAAGAGATTTTGCTTCAGCTAAATTTTGCAGGAATTTAGTAAATGTTTGAAATTTACATTAAAAATTAGTTGGTTCTTGTTTTTAAGAATGACTTCTTAATAGATGCTTAAGATTTTTCTAAAAATATGAACACAAAACAAAGATTTTGTATATTAAAATATTTAAATATTAAAAAAACTATTCTGCAGAAATCGAATCTATATTTTAGGCCTGAATTCAGATCTAGCTTATGAATTTTGAGCAGTACTTTTCTTTGAGTGTAGACTTGCATTTCAAGCACTCGAGCGCTGCACGTGCCATTAACACTTTGTGCCTGCGTTGGCCAAATAAACAAGCTGTAAAACAACAAAAAACTCAAGAAAACTGAAAGACAGAAAAAACACTAATCAAATGTTACACATTTAAGTGAGGGAACTAATGTAGTGAAAATATCACAATAGATAACAAGATTTCATCAGAAGAGTCAAAAAGAAAATTCTCGCACTTAGATACAGATACAGCTACAGATACAGATACAAAGATACAAAGATACAAACACTTAACCAGAGCCGGCAATTTCATATTTTATCAAGCGCTACAAACTACAAACATTGTCGTAGGCAAATAGTTCTACCATATCTATGCGAGTTGTATCTGTATCTGTATTTGTATCTGTATCTGTAACAACAACTTGGCAAACACGCAAAGGACTTGGTCATAATAAAAACAAAAAAACAAAAACAAAAAAACACACACAAAAACAATAACAAGAACCACAATTTTTATACTATTTGCATAGCAACCAAAAATGTAAACTGCTCTGATTTTGGTTTGTTGTGTGCTTTTTCCAGATTTCTCTGTTAGTTTTGGGCAAATAGTGAAGATCTCGTTTTTTTTGGGCATGCGCAACGATTTATATAGATACAATGATAGTTGCACTTACATAAATACAAATTTTCAGGGCCAAAAGGTAAAAAAAAAGAAAGCATTCTTCAAAGTAAATTGCGAATTTTAAGTACTAAAATGCGGGGTTTCTTTAAGAGTGAATTAATAATTCTACAATCTTAAAAAATTGCGAATTTGACGTTCCAAATTTTTTACTCAAGAAAGTAGAGTTTGTTCTACAAACAACATTTAGCTAAAACTAAGAACTGCATTCTTAAATCAAGAAATCATTCTGTAAACTAAATTGCGAATTTTAAGTACATAATTTTTGGTTCTAAAATGCAGATTTTTTTTTACAAACTTGAATTACACTTCAACTACACTGTTTGAACTTATGTTCAAAATTTTGTACTCAGAAATGTATTTTTTGTTCCTCAAATAACTTTTACCTAAATCAAGAAATCATTTTTCAAACATAAATAAGAAATAAAAACGACAACAAACTTGAGCTAAACTTTTTAATTTAGAACATGTGATTTTCAAAAAAAAAAAATTGAGCTCGATTCCATAGAATATTAAGAGTTATGTAAATTGTATAAAGCTTTTGAGCTGTTGCGCTGGCAGCTGCTGACAACATAATTCAAGTGGCCAACAACTGACAAACATGGCCAGCTGCCAGCCAGCCCGAATGGGACATTAAAGAGTTGTAGTCCGCTGGCATTAAAAAGGTATTAACGTTTTTTTATTGTAAAAATAAAATGAATAATGAAAATGCTGAGAGAGCTGACAGTCGAACAAAATTAGTGAGGTGAACTTGAAATCCTTTGAGCGCAAAACTCGAAATAAAAACACGCACACAAACCATAAAATAATGCATCCAAAAATAATGTGTTATTAAGCGCACTCCAAGAGGTGTGTGCGGGTGTGCGAGTGTGTGTGGCTCATAAAAAACTGCAATCATAAAAAAATAGAAAAACATAAAACTTAAAATTTTCGTAGCCCAAAGCAAAATGGTTTGATTTGGCTAAAAGGGTGTGCGATGCAGAGGGGGGGATTGGTTGGGGATCTGCTGTGGCAGACCATTAAATTGGCCAATAATTGAAAATCCAATTGCAGTGTGCAACCAGCAAACAGCAGCAGCAGCAGCAGCAGAGGAAGCACGTTGTGTGGCCATTATTTAAACAAGAGCGTAAACAATAAAGACAACAAAAACAACAACAACGACGAGAACAACAACTAACAACCAGAGTGAAATTTGTTGGCAACATGCACCTGCAACATCAACTGTCTGCACGAGTGTGTGTATGTGTGTGTATGTCCTGTTGTGTGTGTGTGTGTGTGTGTCAAAGGATAGCTGCACTCGTGCATATTTTAAATGCGCACAATTTTTGTGTTAAATTGTTTTGGCACGCAAATAAAATAATGGCCAGACAGCTGCGGCTAAAATGCCAACACACCTTCTCCAATCTGCAGCAGCTCACCCCAACCCCCCACTACCCCCTCCAGCCATCGCTTGTCGAGTGCAAAGTTTGCCAAGGGCTGTTAACCCGAGGTAAGCGTAGAAGGTGCTTAGGGCAAAGGTTGCCTCTGAGTTTGGAGACAGCTAACAAATCTCTCGGCTGAAGCAGACAAATGTGGCTGCCACGCTTGAATACAAATTTAAGCACAACTAAAAGTTGCACGAATTCAAATTTACACTAAATTGAGCAGATGCAGTGTTGCATAATGTTAAGTTTAGAGGGGAATTTGTGGATTTTTAGTTTGTAATTACTTTAAGTTTAATTATTTTAATATGCTTATTTGCGGCTTTTTTAGGGATTCAATTATGATGGTGTTAAATAACAGCTAGATTAAGTGTAATATATTTAAAGTCAATTAAAATATACTTAGGGAATATTGGAATTAGAAGATAGATGAATAATGCGATTTGTTTAAGAAACTTATTAGAAAGGTATTTGCAGAGAAATAAATGGAAAATAAGTGTTCTTTAACAACTGGATTAAGTAAAATATATTCCAATTCAGTTAAACTTTACGTATGGAATATTCAAATATTCAGATAGCTAAATAATTTAAAAAGGAATCGGAATAAAATTATTTAAATTCTACTTATCCAGTCTAAGTTCAACTTGAGCAATCATTACTAAAACTGAACACTTGAGCTGAGTTGGAATTGAATTATATTTATTTGAATTTTGTAATTAATTATTTTATTTAAATAATTTATATATATTCTACAGCGATTTGCAAGCAAATAAAATTGATTACCCAACATGTAAATATTGAATTAACCATAAATTTACAATTATTAACAAAAATTATGTTTCTATTTTCAGATCGGCATTCAAAGTACTCCAAATTGAAATTTATAAATACTTTTGAAATATGCTGTTTTTATACTCAAACTACTATCAAAACTTACACTTCTGTCAAAGACAATTTTGATTTTTTCAATTGCACTTGCAACAAGCAACTTCAGCACTTGAATCACCCAATTTTTTACACATTTACAGTACAAACACCTCTGGGCAATAGAATATGCCCGAATGTGTTTCCGCAGCCAAATTCCCATAACAATTAGTGTAAACGGAACAACAAACTAAACACTTGACTACAAGGCACATATCAAATTTCAGGCATCGAGCGACCCTTTGCAGCATCAAAACGGAATTGTGCCTGACTCTGGGAAAGGGAAAAGGGGCCAGGGGATTGGTGAGTTGGGTATGGGAGTGAGAAGAGTGTTGCCTGCGGCACTACGCCAGAAGGGTGCTCAATTAGCCGTGACATGCGCAACAAAACTGAAATTTCTTTACTTCTTTTTCTACATATTATTTTTCTAGTTGTTGTTGTTGTTGCTGTTGTTTTTGTTGTTGCTGTTGTTTTTGTTGTTGCTGTTGTTGTTCGCCTTTGTTACGCTTTTATGAAGATTATGCGTTAATGATTACACAATGATTATTATGAATATGCATGAGGCGTGCATATTGTCACTGAGCTGATAGCTTTTTCGGCGGGGGGAGCGGAGTATAGGCGCACACTCAGAAAATTTAAAAAAATATGTCTAATTTTCAGTCTTTTGTACATTGAAGATTTCTTATGAAAGCATTTTATTTTAGCTGATAGCTTTTTCGGTCGAGGTAGGAGAGTATAGCAAATAAATCCGCTAAAATTGTTGCAATTTTTTGCTTGAAGTTCAGAAAGAAACTTTGCTTAATTGTTGCTTGTAGCTTTTTAAAAATAATCCTATGCATTTTGTAATTTGAGGTTGCTTTAGAAAATTTAGAAAAAATGTGTCTAATTTACACTGTGTTATATTTTGAAAAAGTACTATTCCTATGTTTAATTTTCATTGTTTTATACATTGAAAAATTCCTTTAATAGCATTTAGTTTTACTTATATTAATATTAAAAATTAGTATTTAATAAAATCGTGGCTAGCCATTATGCTTTTCAAAAATGAATTTATTGTTTTCTATTAATTTTAGGGGTTTTTTTTTTAAAAATATTTTTATGATTTTTTCTGAGTGTACAAGGCAATATTTGCACATTGTTTAGAAATTTACGAGCATCGCATGAATGATGGAGTGGGCTAGTATTGAGAGCGTGAATGATTGGCTGTAACGAATGAATATTGAAGATGACGACAGCTGCGGCTGACAGTTGTTGCCAAAAACAAAACAACAGAAAAAAAAAACCAAAAGGCGATGAATATGAAAAAAGCGAGTTTCGATTTGCGACTCAATTTGTAGCTGTGAATGTGGACACTTGTTGCAACAGCAGCTAGCCAAAAGAACAACACACAAACAACACACACACACACACACACACACTGGTATAGATAATATCACGCATACGCACCGCAGAACGGCGACTCTTGTGTGAATTATGAGCGCATTAATTACTTGTAAATTTGTTAGTTGCAAGCAGCGAGTTTTTTTTTTTTGTTTTGTGGCAGACCCCAATTCCAGATCGGTTGCAGACAAATAAATTGTAGAACAAATTGGCCAAGAAATTGACTTGAGTGGCAGAGGGCTGTGCCCACAGCTGGCCCCATAAAATGACTTAAGAAAGCGTAATTTTTTTTGTCAGTGTGACAGACTTGAAGATGCTCTCTTAAAAAATAGTAAAAATCGGTTTTTATCAGACAAATGACTTATCGATAACATGAAATCAACTTTGTCGGATGGCTTGCTAATTAAAGTTGATATTTTTTCAGAATCTCAGAAGAGTCTGACAGACTTGGAGAGAGTATCTGTCAAACAGAAGATCGTTAATCGATATTTATCGATAGTAGTTAAACAGGGGATATATGGATGGCTTTCTGTTGCATAGTTTCACAACTTCAGTTTGATATTTTCTTTAACTATTTATAGGCACATCTGAGGTGCTCATCTCTATTCGGTACTTACTTCTGAGTTTCTCGAGCGGCTCGTGCTTCGGTGTGTGTGGTGGCACCACGCCATGATGCGGATGCTGCGCATAGGTGTTGACCAGCTCCTGGCCGGCGGCCGTGTGATGCAAGTGGCTCAAGCTGCTGATGGGCATCAGGCTCGAGATGGCGGGTGAGATGCTGACCGATGAGCTGGAGTCATGCAGACTGTGATGGCTGTGCAAATGATCCGCACCCGATGCACTGCTGCCACCGCCGTTAACCGTCGAGCTGCCACTGCTCAGCGCCGTGCTCGTTGTGGTGGCACTTTCCGCTGAGCCCGCGGATCCGGCACCATTCGCTGTGCCCGCACTGACCAGATCCTGCAGGCAGAGGCCCGTCGACTCGGCAGACATGGCTTCCAAGCCGTTGAGGGCACCGCTGACGAGTCCGCCGCCAACACCACCGCCACCGCCAATGCCGCCCGGTCCCAAGGCGGTGGCGGAGCTGGTGACCACGCCACAGCCACCGGCGGCGGCGGCGGCGCGGTCCATGCCTAGATACGTTGGAAAAATGGTGGAGAAACTCTGGGCAACAGCCTGGTGCGGCTGATGGTGGTGATGCAGCCCCGCTGTCTGTTGGTGGTGTGCCGGATGCGCCGGGTGCAGCGGCGGCAAATGATGATCCCGCCCGTTGAACTTCGTCGTGACGACGTCCTTAAAATGTTGCAAGAATGTCGTCGTCTTGAGGCCGGTATCTTCCAACTGTGGCGAAAGCAGATCCAAGTTGCGGCTGTATCTGGAAGATCGCTGCGGCTGCGAAGCGCGCGGCGATGCTGCAAATAAATACAAAAAAATAAAGCAAAATTGCGAGTTGATTAAAAGTGAAATACACTTGCAGAAAAACAATGTAAAATATCTTTTGTAAGATTTATATAAATTATATTCAAAGAGAATTCCCCTTTCAATTGTGAATTTTCCAAAAAGAAATCTGTAATTTTATTGACATTTTTAAGAACAAAAATTTTTGAACCTAGCAAAGGCTACTATTTTAAATTACATATTAAGAAAAAGATAAGCTTTTAATAAATCTCTTTTAATACTGATTCAGCTAAATTTAATTTAATTAATGACCGTATCACAATCGATTTTAGAACTTGAAGCATTTAGTTAAAATATAATTTAAATATCTTTGTAACTTTAGATGTATGTTTTTGAAAAGAGAATTTCGTTCTCTGTTTGAACTTGAAAAAATTAAGTCAAGTCGATTTAATTTAATTCGAGTTAATATCACAATTAACTGAAACGCTTGATATTAGTAGCTATTTTTGACTTTGGGTGCACAAAAAGGTGCTTAAATTATGAATTATGAATTTCACTTTGACACTTTGAGCTTGACTGACGCACAATACGCACTAATGATTTTGCTGAGTGTATTTGTTATCACAATTACTTTCGCCTGTTGCTTTTATCTTTATGTATCTGTATCTATAGCTGTGTATCTGTTGCTGGCTACCTGTGGCAAACGGAGCGCAAAGATTTATTTTTGTATTTCTCTTCTTTTTTTTTGTTTTTATCACATTGAGGCAAACAGTGAGCTTAACCCAAACACCAAAAACAACGGCAACTTAACACCAAAGACGTCAAAGGGGTTAATACCACATCAGTGGTGGCTCCGACTACCGCCGAGTCTGCGTCTCCTGTAACGCCAAGAAGAATTGCGATCCGAGATGCCCTCCAATCGTAAATCGCTTTGGGTGCCGTTCCAAGACGTTTGCGACTTAAGTTGACAACACAGGCCACGACACGCTGAGATTCCTACACCTAGCCAAGTTCTTATCACTGTCTCAGACAAGTTAACGATATGTCGCAAAAAGAACTCGCCTAGCAGATACCCTATTAACTCAGGTAGGAAATCGGCTCTAAGAAAAATTCACCCTAAAAACATGCTTTTATCAGTTATTATTGTAATATTTACAAATTAATTTGCATTCAGCGAAAAACTAATTTAGATTATAAAAAGAGCTCATCAAACAATAAATAAAGAAATTTTCTAAATTTCAGGCTGAATTTATATGAAGAGCACAGCTTAACACTATCATTTATTTTAGTAACAAATAAGCCAAAATCCAAAAACTAAAAACTGGTTTTGGAACCAATTTATTACATTTAAAGTTTGTATCCAAGATCAATTATTATTGCTGAATATGAATAAAAGTATCCCTTTTTTAATGTATTTGCTTTTACCTGTTACAAACCTATGCTCAAAATCAAAATGCTCTTTTTTAACATTTAACATGTATAAAGACAGACAGAGAGAGAGAGAGAGAGAGAGAGAGATAATGAGGGAGAAATAGAGAGAGAGAGTGGGAGCTTGACAAAGATAACAAGCTGCTGCTTATCAATGTAAAAATATTTACATTTCTGTGAATTATTTTGTGTTTTTTTTCTGGTGCCTTCTTTTTATTGTTATTGCCACGGCAGTAACCAAGTTAATTTGGCAACCATTGTAAGTGGGTGAGGGGGTGTCTGTGTGTGCAAAGGGGGACTACCTAACTAACTGCTGTTTCTGTGCGATAAATTGAAAAATAAAAAGAAATTAAAAATAAACATCGCAGAAGCAAATGTGTGGCCGAAAATAGCCATAAATGTTCGTAAATCAATTAGCTTTTGCCAATTGTGACCCGGTGAATATATATAGAAATATATATATGTGTATATATATATCGCAATTGATGGAATTGTCCCTAACTGCTGGTTCTAACTAACTCCAACTTTTCTCGTGCCGTTTGCCGCTTGCCGTTCGCATTTGGCACATTTTTTGCGCTATCAACCAAAGCCAAACAAAGCGCGCGTTGCAATAAATGCTTATCTAATCTCAATCATAACAAAAATAAAAGCATTTGAAAAGCAAAAAAATAATATACAAAATAATACAAGAAACTTAAATAAATAGTTGTAAAAAATTTAATAAATTATACGGCGCAAGCAGAACATAGAAAATAAACGAACAAAAACCGCACAACTGCCCAATCATAAATCCGATTGGAAAAAACCATAAAGTCTAAAAGAATTTTTTTGTATTTGTGACGTCGGCAAAAGTTTTTAAATTATTGTGAATTTCGTATTAAATTTCAATTTGATTTGTCACTTTCGATTTCGGTTCGGCCTCAAATTGAAAATTTATACTTGATAATGCCGCTTGATCTGCACTTGATCCCTTGTGGATTAGTGCGGCTGTAATATTAAATTGCCTTGCGGTTGTTTTAATAACAATAATAAACATAATTTCACATTAAACAGATTTAAACAGCAGCAGTTTGGTTTATTTATGGCCACACTTCATTAATTATTTTTTTTCTCTTTTTCTTTTTTGATGTGCAGATGAAAAGTGTTTCTTGTTATTCAAATTTGCATTTTCTCATATTGTTGTCAATTTGGTTGGGGCATCATTTGTGGCATATTTATTTGCCGCAGTGCTAATAAATATAATTTCTGTTGTCACTTTGTTTCGCTGCCTATTTTTTTCGTCAAGTCATTTTGTGCCAGAAGTTAGAATTTATTTGCACAATAATGTTCTAAGACAAGGCATGCCAGAAATTATTTATATGTCAGTTTATTGCCGCAGCTTTTCTTGCTGCCGTTGCTGCTCACCAATTTTTGGCTATTCCCGCCACTGGACCCATCCCCTCTTTCCCCCACTCTCCGTTTGGGGCCTTATCGGGCAATTAGTTGTAGTCAAAAGGTGCCAAGATTTCTATGTTTTGCCAAGGTTTTAAACGTGTTGGCATTTTTCTATAATTTTATTAATTTAATTATATTATTTTCCCCTCCGGATATTATTTGTCAAAATGAGTTTTCGGTTTTTTCCATCCCAAAATTCGCATCTTATTGCTCAAGTGACGTCAATGGCAATTAGCGGACACCTTCCACTTTATGGTTGCACTAACTGAGGATTAGGAGTCGACTCGACTCGCTTTGATTTATGTCTGGCGTGAGAGTGCAGCAAGTACTTTTATGACTAGTTTTAAGCATATTCGGGAGCTCTTCGTATTCGTTATTTTATTTAGCAGACAGGCCCTGTCCTAACTCTCTACAAATAAGCTGAACTGAGAACAATTAAAATGCTTCTTTTCTTTTTACTTTTTTAGAACTGCTTGGCAGATTTTTAAATACATTTCTTAGAAAGAGAAAGTTGAGGCAACCATTTTAAATTTCTAAAACGTATATAATTTGTATAATATAAATAACTTTAATATTATTTTAATTATACAATTTACAATGCAAGTCCAATTTGTTAATATAATATAAATATTTTCTTCTTACTGTTAAATATTATTAATTTAATTTATAGTAACTTTTCTCTCTGCATTTTATAAGCTAATTTTTTTTAAATTCTTGAATGGTATTTCACATTTTATTTATTTTTAATCACACTTGCTATTACAACCTATTTACGTCCTATTTAATTTATATCGTATTTAAAAAATTCTTTTATATTTTATAGTTATTTGTAAATATTAAAATTCTTGCGACGTTTCTCTTTTTCTATAATCTTTTTAATCTGCTTATTTCTTAACAAAAAAAAAATAATGCTTACCTCCAACTGATGGAAAAGAAATTCAAATTAATCCACTTGCTAGCGGCGTCAATCTGACGGCTAGAAATGATCACCAGAGGTGAGTTTTGTTAGTTTTTTGGCTGCTTTTCCGATTTGAACTCTGTTCGTCTTGGATGTATTTGTTTTTTATGATTGTTGGCACTTTAATATGGGTCAAATGTTGTGCACTTGGCAATAAATCAGATTGCATTCATTTGATAATTCATTGTGAAAATACTGATGATTTCAGAAATGTCGCGTGGGCTGCGTCGTCTGCGTCGGTAATAAATCTTTATTTTTTTTTTTTGGGTTTTTGGGAAAACTTGTCGTTGAATTTATTGATATATTACAGATACCAGCAATTCGTTTAGCGTTTTATTAGTATTGTTGTTGTTGCAACAGATTTGTTTTGTGCGTATTTGATGGCCGTGTGTGAATTTTTTTTATATTTCTACTTCTTTTATTTATGGCTAAAACATTTAATCGCTTCTGATAGTTTGCACGCAAATTGGCAACACTTTGTTTCTTTTTTTATTTTGTATTTTTATTTCTGTTGCACACGCGTAGCTCAAATAAAAATCACAGTGATTATGTTAGTGATTAATTTTAAGTAACTCAGGGATATGTTTTTAATGCGACGTCGTTGCTGTTATAGCCGACTCCTCACATATACATAGATACGCACACACACACACACACGAAATCGGCACACATGCACGACACGCACACGATACACAGATAGAAAGAATCGTTTGTCGGGGCAAACCGGCTGTGTTGCTTCTAAATCCGCGTCGGCTTTAATGTTTTTAATAATTTAATCCAGCGCGTAATTAGGCTAAATATTGTTGTTGTTGTCTATGGCAAAAAAGATGTCGATCAACTTTTTTCTTTTTGTCTTTTTGTTGAAACGGAAACACAACGCGTCTGCATTCGTAACAGGACGTGGCTGAATTGAAAACCTATTCAAAAAGTATCTGTTGGATATGTCGCAGCAGCAGCGGCAGCAAGAGAAACAGCAACGAGTGCGTAGAGGGGTGTTGCATGCAACAGCAAACAGCGAGTAGCTAGTTGCCACCAAAAAACGCACGACGACGACGACTACGAAAACAGAAGCAGCGACGGCGACGACGACGCTGATGACGACGTTGACGACTGGCAAACGGCAGCAACTGAATAACGGAATTCGATTTTACCAACTGAAAACCGCTTTCCCACACATTCATTCTCGCTTATCAGCCCCCGGCTGTAAGTGCGAGCGAGCCTGCATGCACAGCGAGTGACGAGTCGGTGGCTGGCTTAGCTGTGCGAGAGCGAGAGAGCATCGCATGCACACCACAAGGAAGACACACCCCATAAGAACCGTTTGCTGTCACTTCCTCTCTCTCACTCTCGCTCGTTCGCTCTCTCTTGCTTGCTCTCGCTCTCTTTCGCTGACGCCTTCTCACTCACTCACTCATCCACTCACTGTGCGTGTTTACAGAGCGCCATATTGCTCCATATTCATTCTGCGGCTGTGTTTCTGTTTCTCTTTTGGCTTCACATTTCTGGCTTTCCCCATTATGCGCGCGCACTCTTCCCCCATCCTCCCAAACCACTTTGTTCCTTTTTTTGGTCTTTCTTGTGTTTATTATTTGGGCTGCTTTCTTGTTGTTGTTTTTTTTGCTATTGCTGTTCTCAAGGGTTTGATTTGTATTTGTACTTTGTAGGTCCTGCTCTTCTTCCCCGTCTCCGTCTCCATCACCATCTCCTTCTTTTTCTGCTGCCCGTCCTCCTTGCCTTGCGACCCCTTTACCTATGTTTTGCTACGTGCCCGAGTCAGATTCCGCAATGTTCATAATAATAAGGCTACTTCTGCTTCTACTTCCACATCCAGCTTCCATTTCTGCTTCTGCTTTGCACACTTTTTCTGAGGGCTGGCTGTCTTTTTTACTGGGTGTCAAGGGCGTTTTGTTATCCCATTATTCTCCGTTAGCCGCCATTGTGTTTGGTGTCTGTTGCCTGCCTGCCGCTCTTGAGGCGATGGTTTCTCCTACTCCGCGACTCCTACTCTGGTACCCGACATGCTCCTGCTCCTACCCCTGCTCCTGCCCCTGTTCCGACCCTCCTTGCAGTCCCTGGTGTGCCTCTCGATTGCGCACAAATAAATAAATAACTGTTCTTTTTGACGTATACTCCGCTGCCCGCGTTCTGCCCAGCCCGTGCTCTGCCTTCCTTGCTGACTTAGCTACCCCCATTTCCATGCCCTCCCCTGCCCAGCCTGGCCCTTGTTTGATTTGCTCACTCCCGGCAGAGATACTTTTTTTCTCTTCTGGCCGAAACAACAAACGAAACGAAATTTATTAAAATTCACAACAGCTTTTGTTCAGTTCATAATTTTCGTTTTATTTCGCATTTGCCTGCCTGCGATTTTATTTTTTTTTGTTTTGCTGCGTGACTCAAGTGGTGTATTAGCGGGGGTGTGGGGGAAGGAGGTTTGTGGTATGCACAAGATCTTGCTATTTTTTTTTGTCATATAATATTATTTATTTTTATTATTGTTTTATGATTTCCCCAAGTCTTTCTTGGGCACTCTAGTTCTTAGTGCACTTTAGCACTTCATAAAAAGTAAGCAGTGATTTCCTTTTACTATAATGAAAACATTAAATACAGATTTTGACTTTGTTTCTATATAATATATAGATAAAGTAAAATAATAATATAAAATGTCTGTTAAAAAGCTTATTGAATTGCCTGCCAGAGTAGGTTTTGTTTTTTAAATATAAAAACCTACATTTATTTTTTAATTTTTTAATATAATTTAAATAAAGACTGTTTAATATCTGTTATAAATTTCTATTAGTCTGTTATATATTTACGTTTTTTAATGGTTTTAAAAAAATATAAGAAGTAGGTCACAAAACATGCAAACATTTTTTACCTATTGGAATTCTTATTAAAGGTTTAATAGTTGTTAAAATTTGTTTGTCATTAAAAACAAAGATTTTATTGCGCTAAGCAACTGACTGTTGCCACATCAAAAGTCTGTCGATATCTTTGTTTTATTACTATTTATGATTTTAAGTCTTATGATTTCAAAAAATGTAATTTTTATTAAGTTTCAATTACTTTTAATTTGTAGTAAATAAGTCCACAATCATCTGAAGCATCTGCTGGTTTTTTTTTTTTTATAAAATTCCAAGTAAAAAAAAAACTAATTTGATTTGCCATTGAGTTGGCAGTTGAAAAAAGTTTAATAGTTAGATTAGAGTATTGACAGACAGACAGAAAGGCAGACAGAAAGGCAGATATAAAGGCAGACAGGCAGATATGGATAGATGGGCAGATAGAAGTGCAAGTTTGTAATCTGTACAAGTAAACGCCCTCAAAATAATTGTCTGTCCACTTCAGCACTCAGAGTTAACTTTGTTTCGAGTTTGGCAGGCGGCAAATGCGCTTTGAACTTATATAAAAACTGGCACACAACTTTCGATTAGTTAAAGGCAAAGAAAAGCACTCGACAGAGGGGGGACGAAAGGGAGAGCAGTAGGTGGAATACTTCAGAAATATCATTGTATTATTAGCCATTAATAGAGAGGCAATGATTTGGAAAATGCCTTCTGTGGTTACAAGGTTCAAATTGAGGGATATTCTCATCCACCTCAGTGAATAACACCTGTCAAAAATCTTGCAAAACTGACTTCTGTTTTATGATGATAAAGGGGTTAAATGGAATTTGGTAAAAGGGGGTGGGGGTGTGGTTGTGGGGCTGTTGTATTTATGTTCGGATTGATTTTGCTGTAATTGCAATTGCGTCACATTTGACCCATCCAAAAATCCCATTTTATCATCTTTAATCAATGCAGGACAAATGGGGCAAAGGCAAAAATCAGAGGCAACGGCAACATTTCCATTGATGACATGATATCTATTTTTGGAGGGGAGAGACAACTGTGCCCTGGAGATTTACCCAGGCACATTTCAATTATAAGAGAGCGAGTGCAAAAATAAAATTAGACTTTCGACTTTACCGATATCGACCAATGCGCAAAAGGGGCTTTAACTAACACACACATACACACACCAACATACACACACAGTTTGTTATCGGGCCTCAGTGGAATGCCTTTGACAAAATGGCCGCCCTTTTGGCACTGGGGTCTACGTGCCATGAACTATGTGCTCAAAATATTCCAAGTTCCAACTATGTGTAAAAAAGTGTACCAAGTATTCACTCATACTAGCGACCAATGGAAAAACCATTTTCCAGTTCCAGCAATTGAAATATGCGCAATTTTGAATATTCGTTTTCCCTTTTTTAGACCACCAAAAAATTTAGACGCTGAATCATTTCGAGAAAGTAGCTTAATTTTAGGATCGGCTTGTGACTTGGTTTTAAGTGGAAAAAAAAATTTAATTTTTCTACTATTTTCAAGTAATTCTACCTATTAAACAGTAATCATTAAGCAACAGTTGCATATATTCTTCCATCAATAAAAAAAATAATAATATATAAATAAAACCCCCGGTTTTGCTTATAGTAGGGACAAATATATTTAAAGCCAAGCAAACAACTATTTTCTTGAATTATTTAACTGGTTTCAAGATGAATCATTGGCTTTATATTGTTAGAATTTGTTTAAAAATTTAAATTGTATTAATCTTTACTCCAGGCGATACCCAAAAACCATTTGCCAAAAAATGTAAGGCAATGATTAAGATTTTAAACTGTGCTTCAGTGAAAGTTTTTGGACAAGAATTTGTATAAGATTAATTATAGTTTTAATATCACACAATTAGATTTATTCCAATAGTTAATAAATTAACATTCACAATGTTTATTGATGACGACAATGAAAATCTGTTCAAATCGGACAAAGTTATGGCCATGTTATATTTTAGAGGAGAACATTAACAATTAATCATTCTTATAGATTAAAAGCATTAGCTTATTGTGAAACTAAAAGATTTGTATAAAATATGCACTATATTTTAAAAATAAAGTTAATTTTGACAAGCAATGACCAAAAAAGTATTGCCTTAACAAATCTGTTCAGTTTTGTCAAAGTTATGGCAATGTCATATTTTAGAGGAGAACAAGATTAAGATTAATAAATAAATATTAAAATTATTAGCATAAGCTTATTGTTAAACTTATATTTTTTTAAAGAGTTTTATAATATATGTACTATATTTTTTAAATATAAAATATGTTTGATGACAAACAATGAGCTAAAAATCGGTTCAGGTTTGTCATGGCAATGGATAGTTCTTTGTCATCTCCAAGTAAATTATTCCCATTAAAAATAGTAATTCTAAATATAAGTGCATAATGCATTTAATTATAGCACTTACAACAATTATTGTAATATTTATTTTCATGTACACGAATCCTTTGCAATGAGCGGACAATAGGAAAACTTAATGGACGGAAATCGTCAAGTTGCACGCACACACAAAATTCATATGCAAAGCATTTGAAGGCGGCCAAAAGTGCTACAAATCTACACCTAGCACACACACACACACACCACGTCCGCGCCCTTGTTATTGTTGTTGTTGTCGCACATTTCCCTTTTTAAGCAACTACCAAAAAAAGTTCAGAGCAGTCGTTGCAAAGTTCAGAGCTATTGCTCAGTCGCCAAACTAATCCGGCCTAATCCCGAAACATGACGAAATGAAATACGATGGTGCGTAGGGAGCTGAACTGAAGATGTCGCATTCCCATCCCACCCCCTCTAAATATATATATATATATATACATTGTCCCTACTTCCCCCTTAAGTAAGTCTTATGGCTGCGCTGAACTAATTTTGTATGCCTTATGAGAGATACGCGACAAAGATGTGAAGCAGCCAGCGGCCCGCAGCCAAGAGTTGTAGAGTTGCCCTGCTCCCCTGTTGACGAGGGCAACTCTTTCACAAAATGGCGGCATTGATTTCCTGCCCGCCGCCTGCCAAGCAAAGTCAATTTTCAGGATTTGCGAACGGCTTTGGCTGGCCAGAATAAAAGCCTTACATTCTTTAGAGATCTCGCCCAAAGCACTTCCCACAAGCAGTCAATAAACTATGCTACGCAACCAGACACGCACACACACACTCACACACACACACACGCACACAGAGACATGTGGCAGCTGCTTGTGTGTTTGTGGCATGTCCTTGTTGACATTGGTGGCAGCTAAAAAATCGCTGCAAATGCGATTTTCTTTTGCTCCGCAGTTCAATCAAACAATGCGGCAGCAAAACCAAATTGCTGTACTAATTAATAACAAGCCAAGAGGCAAGCAACCAGTGTGGGGCTGCTGCTGCAGCAAGCAGCAAGCAGCTGTGGCAGAGTGGCAGTTGTGGCAGTGTGGCAGACACGTTTCGCTGTTGCGGGCAGCATATCGATTTAAATTAATTTTTGTTAGAGGGATGCTCAAGCGAAAATCCTCCATTACCGTAAAGTACTTGTAACAAAGTCCCCCGTGTCCTGATGCCGCATACATATGCCGGACGCAGCCAAGGACCAGCAGCAACCAGGACCTGAACCACAACCAGAGAAAAAAAATATATAAAGACAACAGAGCAAAGGGCCAAAAGCACACTAAGAAAAAAATCGCTCTAATTTATTGAAAATTGATCGAAAATGGAAATCTCTCTAAATCTCTAAAAACTAGAAAGCTTTTCGTGTCTTTAGAAATATTTTTCTAATTATTAGCAAGACTCGTCTTAAATTGACAATCCCCAAAATATATGTTTCTTTTTTATTTTCTAGAAATATTTTCTTTTGTCATAAAATGCATTTCTAAAAAGTATTTTTTAGAATAAATTCGTTTTGAAATTAAAACAGTTTGTAAAGAAAATTTGCTTTCTTGACTGCTATATTTTAGTTTAGATATTGTCTACTTTAAAGTGGAGTAGCTCAATGTGAATTTATTCTTCTAGGTTTCTCAGGTCCAATCTCAATATTATGTTAAGTTTTTGTATTAAATTAATTTGTTGTAAATATTTATATACCATGTAAAACCTTAACCAAAAAATGTTTAATATAGAAATAAATAAGAAAAGGCCAAAATAAGAATTATAATTTAAAAACAAACTAAATATTTTTTTTATTTATTTCTAGAAAATCCACACTGAAATTAAGGAAATCAAAGCCTGGTTTTTAGAAAGCCTCAAACTTCAATTTTAGATATTGACTTTCTGACTTGGGGATTTACTAAAATTCAGGTCGATTATTTTTTCTAAGTGCAACACAGGATCAGTGGCAGTGTGGCGTGGAGGCCGGCAGGTCAGCGGTCCAAACAAATTAAGCGACACTCACAAATACACACACACAAACACACACACATCGCATACAAAAAAAAAAAAAAAACACAGGAGCTGTGTGAAAATGTATGATGACATTTCCTTTGCTCGGCACAATCGGCTGGCCAAAAGTTACATCGATTGTTGGCCAATTTATGCGCGGCACGTGGTGTGTGTGAAATTTCCATTTGTGATGCTGCCTGCCTGCCTGCTTTGTAGTCGCAACACACACACACACATACACACACACACACTCACCTACACTATATCATCTTCGCACACAACACACACACACACACACATTCTCCGTCACCTTATCTCCAGCCATTTCCTGGCCCATTCACTCGCTCAAAACTTTTGGCCCGCTCTGATTGGCTGCGCTCTCCTTACTCGTTACTCTTTTTGGTTGACGCCCACAGCGAGCACTGCGTGTAGGGGGCGTGGCTGAGGCCGTGGCCAACATGCGCAGAGGTCTCGCATTTGTGCGCAGTTATTTCCCCAGGCTCAGAATGCGTTTTTCTTACCCCTCTCCCTGCGTTTTTTTGGGCTGTTGCATTTCCTTGTGGGAGACGACGAGTGGTGCGTTCCCAGATTGGGATTTGTTGCGAACAGCTGTTTGGAATTGTTTTGTGTTAGGCAATCCGAAACTGGAGAGTTGCCAACACCAGCCGAAAAGGGGGTTGAAGTCAAAGTGAAATGGAAATATTGATGTTTCCAACTTGTGGCGCATATAATTAGTGTGGCATTCATACTTAAGCTATTCCAATTTAAGTAATCTATATGAGTTTGTCCACTTGAATCTCTTAATATTTACACCAAATGTGCAACTGGTATTTTTGCACGAACCAAAATTGTAGCTGAGTTGTTGAGGAAAATAGAGAAAATGGAGAAATGGTTCTCATGTGGGTCAAATGAATTTTTAGTGTTAGTCAGAAAGCTAACAGTATAAACAAGATGTAAAAACAATATATTAATTTCAAATATGTTATTTTAATAACAATTGAATTAAATTAATTCACCCCATCAAAATAAAAAAAAAATTAAATTTATTTATTGAACGCATCAAATATACTCAAATTGATTTTCATTTGTGGTTTTATACTACTTAATTAAAATCCAACATTAAATTGTTAAAACTTAGTTCCTTAATAAAAATATTATTAAATTATGCCTACAATATAATATTTTATAGTCTTTCAGTAGACGGATAAATATTTATATTAATATAAAAAAACATAATTTTTATGTATCGAGCTTTACATATTTTACTAAAATTAATATAGTCAAAATCAGTAATAAATTAAGTGAAGTAGTCAAATATATGATTAACACCCAGGTTTACACTTTCTACCATTGCTCAACATTGGCGGCAACACTTCAAAGCTGAGTAGTCCACCAACCAGCGACTCAACCAACCAAACAACCACCTACCCACTCAACCACCCACAAGCAAAAAACAAAAAATAGTAGCAAACATCAAACAAAATGCGCAAAGAGTAAAAGTTGAAAAAACACTTTCAACAGTTGCCGCCAAGCAAAAAAAAAAAATAATAATGCGCCCAAAAAGATCTCAGTCATTGGCTGACACATCTAAAACTCAGTACTTACATATGTATATATATATAATATATATATCGGTGATACTTATCTAGGCTATTTTCAATTTCGGTATCGATTCCGATAAACATTTACAGAGTAGTTGTTTGTTCGTGTTTGGTTGAGCGTCGTTCTCTGTCGCAGTTTCCGTTTGTAAATAATTAATTAATAAATCAAGCAAGCAGCAACAACCACAATACCAATAACAACAACAACAACAAAGGTGTGCATTTAGTTAACAATAATATTCATCATCATCAGAAGCAGCCAGCAAAAAGAAAAAAAAAAGTATCGTATTTGTTATTACTTATCAGGCCAACTGGAATTGGTTGTGCTTGAGTGGGTAGTTTCTGGTAGAAGGGAGGAGTGGGGGGTCTGCGGCTATGAGTAATCCATCAATTTTTGGTAGGTAGCAGCAAAACAGTAGCTGCAGCCCCGCACATCAGAGGCGCCGCCGACCAATGTCGAAAAGTTTGATTTTCGGCTTTTTATGCGCTCGAATTAAAATGGGGATTACAATATCAAAATGTTTGCTTATGATTTATAGCGACAAAAAACAAGAAAATAAAAAACGACAGCAGCAGCCGCGACACAAACACAATGACAACCACAAAAAAATACTGACTAAGACTTCGACTCCGACTATGAATGAATATGCATACATGTATTTTTATCCAATCGTCAGTTCTGTCGCACTACAACATCCAAAATCATTCACCTCTACACGGAGAAAAACAAGAAAGATGACAGACAGACAAACTTTGTGTGACCAATTTTAATTATATATCAGATCTATAAAAATGCACTCGAAAAGCCACATTTTAATTGTTGTTTGTAGAAATTTGCTTTGTAGATTGTAGATTGATAAATGTACAATTTAATAAATCTAAGATTAAAATGAAAATTAGCTAACTAAAATATTAAACTAGATTAAAGTATAAAATATCAATAAAAGTAATTAATGTCTGATCTATAAAAAATAATTCTGAAAACCTGATTTTAATATAAGTTTGTAAAATTCTTTATGTAATTTTATTTCTATTTTAATTTAATTCCTAACTAAAATCTACAATTGCCAAAGAATACTGTTCAATTATAGAATAAAAAGAGAAATTATAATTAAAAGTAAGATAATTAGCCAGTCTCAAGTTTCCTTGATTTAATATACTGACTTAATCCATAAATTATAAAAATGCCAAATCTAAGTTATAAAACTAGTTTTAAAAAAATATATATATAAAGTTATATCTTAAAATAAGTATTGTAGTAACTAAAATATGAAGTTTGGTAATAAACTTGAAACAATTTTGTTCATTAAATAAACTAATTTAGTTTAAGCATAAATTCTTAGCTTAAGACAAACTTAGCCACTTTTAAATTTTACATGTATTTTACTTGTAACAATGACATTTTCCAAGTTTTAGTTTTAGTTTTAGTTTTTTCTCTGTGTACTCATGTCTATTTACAGTTACCAGTTCCCTATGCTCGATGTCGCGGAACGTGAGAAATATTCAAGTGACTTAGTCCAGTGGTTCAACTGGGTAAGCCTCTTGGGCTTTGGCCAGATCAAAACGCCATTTTCCATGCGGCAAACACAGCGCAAGGTGGTCTTTTTTCTCCTCCTTCTCCAAGCACTTATGCATGTGTGTGAGTGTGTGTGCGTGTGGTGTGTGTTTAAGCAAATACATGTACAAATATACCTCCATCAAAAAATAATATGGATATGAAGATTTCTCAATAAAATGCATTACTGTCTGGGCAGGTGTTGGAATTTTCCTTCGATTTCTCACGAAAGGTTTGTAGTGAGGGTGGAAGACGGTTGGTGGGGTACGTGAAGGGGGAGTTCAATGTTTGCCAAGCTCAGAATTTTGTGTAACATTGGATTATGGATCATATATGAAATTAACTTCTGCATTTGTTTTGGATTAGGCCAAGGTAGGCGTGGGAAGCAATCGGAATACGGAGAACTCAAGAAAATTCCCTAAATATTTAGTCTTTAATCTCTCAAATTGAATGATTATTAAAATAAACTAGAAAATAATTGAATGATTGATGATGAAAGCAGACAATTTTAATTCATGATTTAAACACAAAACTTAAAAATTAAAAAATCTGAAATCTATAGAAAAACGGCAATTTTATAATCGTTTAGCATAAAAAAATTTTTTATTAGGAATTGTTGAAAATAAAAGTAAAATTGAGTTTTAGACACATTTTTAATTAATATATTTAAGTTTACCATATTTTTTGAATTGACATTACTCTTAAATAGTTTTTATAATATTTCTTAATTTTTTAGAAACAATTTTTATTAGAACTGCATTTTTAATTAATTTATTCCACATTCAAAATTGACTATAGTCAGCAAGAAGAAGTCAGCATTATTAAATTGTATTTGTTGGTAGTGATTCTAGAGCGATTCCTGAATATCTCAGCCAAGTTAACAATAAGAAGAAGAAGAAATCAAAAACAGTCACAATAAATATGTATTCATATATAATATATTGAAAGGGTAGGTTTGCCTGGTACTTTGACATTTGAAAATCTGCTCAGAGAAGTAAATGCGACACTTGGGCACTTTGTTATTTTTATATTTTCAAATTATAAAAGCAAAAGCAGGCGGCTTTGTTGTCACAGCGGCGGAGGGGTGGGTGGTGCAAGTGGGTGGCGTAGGGGGTGGTTGGGGTTTGGCTGGTGTGCGTGAGAATCCTTGACACGCGCGGACGCTTTGAAAATGCAAAAATAAATAATTTCAATTTAAATTCGTTGTTGTTCTTGTTGTTACTTTTTGTTGTTGTTGTTGCCGCAAGCACTTGGCAACTGTAGTTGTGTTATTTTAAAATAAAACATACGTTTTCCATTTTTCTCCTGCATTGTTTTCATTTTGATTTTTGCATAAACAATGGGCCAGACAACGAGGCGTGAGAATTGCTAACTTCAAAACACACTCAAAATGAGGGTAGGGAGAGATGGGTTTGGGGGGCACATTTAACCGTCAGCTGTCTTTAATTTCGCAATTATGTGCTTAACTTTACAGCCCCACGGCCTAAGCCGGCTAACTAGCTACCAATTTGGCTACTGTGTGCTGTGCATAACTGGTTCGATGGGACCAGTTAACAACAAACAGGCAGCGGCGAGCGGCAAACAGTTAACACTTATCAGCAACAGGCTGCTGTTGGCTAAGCCAGCTTGTCAATTTTTCTATAAAATTTATTATTTTATTTGCGTCAGGTTATTGTTTTGCTGTGTGTGTGTATATGTGTGTGTAAGCACTTAGAAAAAAATTGCACTGATTTGTGAAAATTCGCCAAGGGTAACTTAGAAAGTATATTTCTATAAAACCAGCGTTTTTCCTTTCTCCATTTCAGTGTACATTTTTTTTAATGTATATCTAATTTTCAGCCTAATTTTTTCAACAGTTTATTTTTAGAATTTTATTTTATTAAATATCAAGGAACTTAAAATTTTTCTGCGATTCGAACATGCAATCAACTTTAATATTAAAGTCGAGGCAGTAAATTTAATCACTTGTTTCAACAGAATTTCTACAGAATTGATTTTTACTTCTTAGAAACACATTTCTTAAAAAATAGAAAAAGATATATTTTTGGGATAATCAATTTAATGCAAGTCTTACTTAATTCTAGAAATATTTTTTCGTATTTTTAAAAAATTATTTGTACTAATGAGAGAAACTTTCTAGTTTTCAGAGCGATTTCATAAAAAGAAGTGAAGCTTTCTAGTTTGTAAAATTCTAGCTAATTTTTTTCTGAGTGTATACATGGGAATTTGTGTATGTGTGTGTATGTGTGTGTATGTGTGTGTATGTGTGTGTGGGGATATCTTTTTTAACCAGTCGAGGAAAATTATTTACATTTTGCTTATTGCGCTGCTGTCAAAGCTGCTCGCCAAATACATTTTGCAGTTGCAACTCGCTGTTTGCCAATGTTGTTGCTGTTTTTGTTGTTGTTGTTGTTGTTAGTCTGGAGGTTGTTGTTGTTGTCATAAAGCGCTGTTGTTTGCCGTCTGCGCTATCGTGGAGAGTGCCATAAAACTGGCAATGCATTCATTGCACGCAATCGACAAACGGCAAACGACAAACGACAATCGACAAACTCGACAGTCAGAGCAAAATGTTTGCTCAATTTATGGCCCAAAAGGCGCTGACATCGCCTCGAGGAGGGCCTCGGAGCACAACTGTTGCTGCTCCGGCAGGGTCAGCACTCAGCAGTCAAGCACACTTAAAAAAATGTTGGCTGTTCTCCGACAAATGTCAAAAAACCCATAACAAAATTGATGAATTTAATATTTCTTCAGGCACTCAACAGTTAATTTTATGTTAATTAAGTACGATTGCTTTCAATTTAAGACAATTCACTCGTAGTTACTTTTTTAAAGAAAAACTTTATTATTTGATTAGATTCTAATCAAGATCTCAAATCAATCAAAACAGGATTGGTCTTACTTTAATCAACTTACATTTTATAACTTTTCGATTAGGGAGGTTTTCAATTAATTCTGATATCAACTTAAAAGAAATGAATATTTTAATAATATAAGATCTTAAATTTTAATCTAATATGATTAACACTTATTTAGTACAAAAGTCAACAAATTAATCTTAATTTTAATTTTAAATAAATCAAAAATAGCATCAATCAAAGCTTTATAAGTTTTAACTGTGAAGTGTGAAGTGCAAATATAACAGTTTTTTTTATGATATATCCTTAATCAATAAGAGCTGAGATACATTGTTAACTTTTCAAGTAACTCATGTTTTTAAATCATTCCAAATATGAGCTTTAAATAAATCTAAGTATGTATTACTTAATTTAAAACACAAAAATTATTATAATATACAATTATTTTATTTCGTACATCAGTAACTTAATAACATTATTTAGTTAACTTAGATCATTTTTAAATACTTCAGTTCACAAATAAACTCGAATATCATCTTTACATAAATCTTAATCATCTTGAATCAATCTTAAATTGAAACTTAGATTCCATAATGATTCCTATAGTAATTTTATTCTAACTTAAACATTTTTGTTTTTGCTTAGGTAATAATAATGGTAAATTTTTAGACCGAGAACGTTTAAACTTCTCAAAAGGGATTATAAAGGAAATAATCGAAGAATGATTGATACTTATTTAAGTTTCTTCCCAAATCACTTGGAATTCTGAGTGTACTTTCATTGCTTCTGACTATACATATAGATAAATCAGTAGTCAGTAACAAAGTACAAAATACAAAATTGAAAATAGAAGAAAGAAAAAAATATGCCATTTGCTTACACTGCGAGCAACAAATCAATTTGGCAGCTGATTGGCGGTCATATGATGATGCCTCATTCCGGTGACAGTTGCCGGACACTTCATTGAAATGTGGGCTTAGTTTATTCACAGCACAGTTCGCCTTTAACTTATGACAGAGATATGTAGGTGCACACCTCAAACATCCACCTCCCCCCCTCGGATGATGACTAATGTCGGGCAGCGCATGTCCATCTTCATCATGGCCTTCGCCATGTTCATGTCTATATCCATGTCCAGGTTGGCTGGCAATGCGAGCGCTGCAAATGAAGCAACAAAATTCAGCAACAGCAGCCACAGATTAAGAACCTTTTAAGGGATTCATGATTTTAACTTTTTTTTCATCTTGGCAATTCGATTTTCTGATAGTGTAGCGTTTGCTGGTGGGGTATATGCGATTTGTTAAACTGTTTGTCAAATAAAAAGTGAAATAAACCAGTTTTAATTTGCCTGAAGTTGAAGCCGACGGAACTCGAATTAATTCGCATTTAAATAATAATAAATTATATTAATATAATTTTAAAAAATTAAAAATAGTTTAAAGCAGTTAAAAAACCCATATAAATAATTCAAATAAACTAAACAAACTTTGAATTTTTAACTAACGGTTTCGAATAAAAAATACAATACAAGAACAAGTCAAATTTAAGTCAATAAGAATAGATAAATAAGCAACAGTTAAAGTGTATTTTTCAAATTCAAATAAAAAATATTTTTTTTTAATGAAAAATTAACATATATAGTATGTAATCTACTTTTTTTTAAGACTGACAAAAAAGTACGAAATTTATAGCCATTTTTTATAAAGACTAATTCCAGTATTAACATATCTAACATTCTTTAATGTCTACAACTGAGTTTAATAATTGAATCTGGAAATCTGGTAACAGCTTACTTCCAAATACAATTATAAATACAAAATTTTTAATTATTTTTATAAATTTATAAGTTTTATAGACAAAACACTTTTTAAATCTAAATTTGTTTTTTGTTTATTGGGCAGAAAAGCGTCTATTATTTTCCCAATTAATTTATTATTCATTTTATTAAGCTTTCGCGCAAAACCAAATAAAAAGAAGCCAATCAGTTTATTTATTAAATGAAATTTGCTTTGCCACTCAGAAATTTAAAATAAAATATAATAATATTTAAAAATTTTAAATATATAAAAAGAGCAAATTTTCTCTCTCTAATTTTTTTATAGTGTATTTAGGCTTCGCTTGCAGCTGAAAATATGTTTTTCCTATTTTTTGTGTCAGTTTTGTTGACGTTGTTTTTACGTTTACAGGGCGTTTGTTTGCATTGTCATTGGACTGGCAATTTGGCAGTAAAAGGACACGCACGGCAGCAGTAGCAGCAGCAACAGTAAATTGTGGCAACAGCAACTGTGGCATTCAACGAATTGTGTGCTGGGCAACATGCAACATGTCCTGCTTTGTTTGCGTCGCGCATTAAGCTAATTATGGCCAAATAAAGCGACACGAATTGAAACGCGCGCTCTGAGGAAACAGGCGCAGGATGTGAGGCATGCCACACAGGATGCCAGCACTTAACTTTGCACAGCAGCCCTCAGCCCTCAGTTGCTGTGGTTTGCGTTCTGATTGTTTTTCAATTTTCTGCATTGTTAAACTTTTCCTTTACTACCAATTTTTTTCTTCTACTTTCCTCTTTTCGTTCATTTTGCTGCTTGTTTAATTTGCCGAGATGTCACGTGTCGCTGTGTGTGTGGCAAGTGCAACTGCAGCACGGCGGCACGTGTCTCCTGTCCGTGCCCATTCAGCAGACACATATCACACACCAGCTGTTTAATGGAGGCAAATATTTTGCTTGTGCCTCGACCAAATCAATTTTGTATGCGTCAAATGGCAAAATGGAATCTGCGCACGCCCCGCAACTAGTCCTGCTTCGAGTCCTGCTCCGAGTCCTGCTCCTGCTCCTGCTCATTGTCCTGTGTTATGGCCACGTGTCGACATCGCGCCTCTTTCGTTCTCGCTGCTAATCTATCAAACGCGCTGGCAGCCAACCAAATTGAGTTTGTTTGGATATCATTTCCTACACCGGCTGCTCTTTCCTGCTTGCCACTTCTTGTTGCCTGCCATCCTGTTTGGCTACCTGCCCAGCAACAGCAACAGGAACTGGAACAGGAACAAAAAAAGCCACTGCCAAAGCCACTTTCACTCGCTCTTTCCCATCCAATTTTTCTGTGTGGCTTTGTTCCCACATTTTGTGACGTCAACGTCAATCAAATTAGTCCTCTTCTTGGCGCCTGTTTCACTCCTCGCCTCCTGTGCCAAAGTTCACACATCAAATGCTTTCCCAAAAAGAGGGTGGCTTCTTCCATTTACACTCAAAAAAGAATAAAACAAAATAAAAACTGATTTGAATTTTAGATATTTTACACACTTTTGTTCCTATAAATATTTCTATAAATCGGTAAATTAATTAATTTCGAAAAATTTAGAAAAAAAAAATATGTTAAATTTTCAACGTATGATTTTTTTTCTCTTAATTAGTAAATTGCATTTTTACTTATTAGAAATTAGTGTTTTTCAAATTAAAAAATATTTGTTAAAGAAAGTATACAAAATTAAATTTTGTTTTATTGTCAACTTCAGGAAAAGCTTTTTAAATTAACGACAATTTTTTTTATACTTCGAAGTTATGAAAAAAAATTAAATAAAATTTCTAATTTTCAAGACGATGTTGTAAAATTAAGGGTTGTTTTTCTGAGTGTAGCAGCCACCATCCCATTCCCTCTTTGTGCTAACTTGCGATTTGCGTTTTGTAAATGTTTTTCTAATCAGATTTGTGTGTGCGTGTGTAAGTATGTGTGTCTGTGTGTGTGTGTGTGTGTGTGCGTGTTATACACAGGGGAGTGCAATTTGTTTTGATGTGCCAGGCGCAATCCGTTTAAGTGACGTTCGTTGACAATGCATAATTACTTCTGCTCCTTTGCCTGTTTGACTGTCTGTCTGTCTGTCTGTCCGTCTGTCCGACTGTCTGTCCCGGCGTGTGCTGGGAGTTCCTAGTCTGCCTATAAAACAGACATAGATTGTATTGCATAATTTGGTAGTGGAGAAAGCATATGCTCCTGTCAGCATTTGTAGCTATTGATGCAGAGTGCATAACTGATTACACTTAGGAAAATAATCAGCATTCTTATTCTAAATTTAAATACTAATTAAGTTAAATTTTTAGTATATTTTTCTTGTTTCAGATATAAAAACATTTTAGATAGGTTCTTTTCTGAATGTATATAATTACTCGTTGCAAAATAAAATCGACCCATCAAAATTGGGAAAAGTTTGTAATGAGTTGAGTACAATTATTGCCGACTCCATAAATTAAATACATATTTTTAATCCGCATCAACAACGGAGTTGATATAGCCAATTCTTATAGACTTACGCTTTGGAATATAAGTTCTCAGATAAAGGAAATTTTATATTACCTTTAGGCAAAAAAATCGACACAATAATTAAAAAGATAGAATGATTTTTTCTAAAAGACTTTACTCAAATAAAATTGTGTTGTGCTCACAAATTTATTTTTAAAAACGTATTTTATTACTTTATTACATATTTTCATTTAATTGTTATAAATTAGTAACAAAATAATTAAAAAACAATATGGAACAGCCTTAAAATAATTGAATTTCTGCACATTTCGTTTATTAACTAGACATGTAAATGTGGCATGTGTACAAAATGACCGACTCCTGGTTGGAGGAATGTGACACATTTGGCTGGCTGGACTGGTGGACTGGTGGACACACTCAACTCGCTGGCAATCAAACCAAAATTGATCGATTGCTTTTTAAACCCATCATTAAACGAAAATAAATAATCATCGTTGATATTGCAAACTCGTAAATGAAAATAAAACAACTGCAACGGCAACAAAAATTGCAACAACTGCAATTGGCAATCGATTTATGACAATTTATGATTCAATACAGCAATTGCAAACTGCTGACTGATTCGATTTCGATACACTGACCATGGTCGAGTTTCGTGCACAATTTATTTGAATCGAGTGCGTTTCCCTCACTTCACTTTATTTAGTAGAAGCAAAAAAAAAAATTCGCCATTTTTCAATCGACGCATTTTTTTTTTTGCTTTGCTTGTTTCGCTGGTGTGGAATTAGTTTTTAAGTCCCTTTTGCGTTTGTGCGGATTATTAATATTTAGCAAAGATTTTGCCATTCTAATTGATTGTTTGCCTATTCGTCGCTGCTGCTGGCACGACTCCTGCCCGCTTCGGCCAGCTCCGCCAGCTCCGTCTGCTTATCTGTCTCTGGGTAACCTATCGATCTAGTTATCTAGGAGTTATTTAACACTCATGTTCCCGCCTTCGCCTTCGCTGTACATATGCCCATAATATCCATTTAGATATATGTATAAACTCCCCACTCACTCGCCTGTTCCATGCTCGCTTTTATTTGAGCATTGCACAGCGTAAGCGCACTTAAGTTGCTTTTAAGCCCTGGCGCCGCTCCAATTGCGAAAAGGAAACGGGCCACAAACAGCGGAAAAAAATACACACACACCCGCCCGTGGCCACATGGCGCCATTTCGTTGATGACTTGTTGATTGTCCACTTTTTTTTTCCAAAGGTAGTAGTTGTAATTGTTTCGAGTGCAGAGCAGTTAAAGTTCCACAAATTTCTAATTAGCAGTACTAGTGGCGCCATCTATTGTATTTTTGAGCGTTTGGTGTGTGCAATTGCTGATCTGCTCCATTTTCGGTTGCTGTCTATGCTAGACATTTGCATAGCTGTTGTACCAAATGTGTACTTTTGGTACATTCATCTCAGAAACAATGTGAGCCAGCTATTTATGTACATAATTTAGGTACAGTGTATTTTGGTATGAGAAAAATTCAGTGATTTCATTTGTATTAAGTAAAAACACGTTTTTAAGATTAATAAATTAATTTTGTCAATTGACAGAGTTTAAAATAATTTTAAAGAAATCTAAATAAAATATAAATATAAAAAAAATTATTATATATATGCAATAAATCAGCCTAAAACACAATTTCTTACAGTTCAAATATAATAAAAACATAATTTTTGGTTTTTATTGTAAATGAAATTCTTTTTATTAAACATAGCATTATAAACTAAACAAGGTTCACTGAGTTGTAAGATTCACATGTATAAATACAAGTTATTCCACAGAGGTTAAAGGGTCATCTGCTAATTTAGCATATCAATTTATTTAGGAGTCCACTAAAACTAAATAACTACAAGTTATATACTTTGGATCTATGCAGCCACAGTTTCTGCTCAATGGCGTGGCGTAATCTTCACTCTGAGTCCATCCTTGGGACGCAGAATCAATTCACCCAATAGTGTCAAATCCTCCCGACGATCGACAGACTCAATTTTAAATTTACGCAGCACCGTCGAAATGACAGCCTTCTCCTCCAGTATGGCAAACTTCTGTCCAATGCAATTACGGGGTCCGGCACTGAAGGGTATATAGGCAAACGGATGACGTCCGGCACAGTTTTCGGGCAGAAAATTGTCCGGATTGAATTGCTCCGGCTTGGGGAAGACTTTTGGATTGCGATGCAGTGCATAAGTCATAATAATCGCCTGGGTGCCAGCGGGCACAAGTTTGCCACCTGATATTCAAAAAGAGGATTGTAAGAAAACCATATATGGGCAATCAATCCTATATCACTTACCGATAGTCAAGTCCTCGCCCACCATGCGAGCCATCATTGGCACACTGGGGAACAAGCGGAGAGCATCTTTGATGCAGCATTCCAAATAACGCATGTCCAGCAGATTCTTCATCGTTGCAGGTGTTTCGGTATCATCGCCAAAAATGGACTCCAGCTCCTCGTAAACGCGTTCCTGATATTCTTGGTTTGCTCCCAGTAGGAATAGAGTCCAGGAAATGGCAGCCGAAGTCGTGTCGTGTCCCTCAAACATAAATGTATCCACCTCCTCGCGAATATCCTCCTATTGAAAATAAATTATTTATGAAATGTTTAATTTTTTGCACATTTGTCTTAATTGAAGTACAAACGGAACATTTTAAAAATATTAAAAAATTATTTATTTATTTTAATTTTCTTTTAGAAATGTTTAGTTACTCTAAGGAACTATTTAAAATGATGACATTTACTTACATTGGACAAAACGGTGCCCTCCTTGGAGGCATCGATGAGCAGATCGAGGAAAGCCAAACGCTTCTTCTTGCCCAGATCATCGTAAGCATCTGGCATCTCCGCATTGTTGTTGTTGTTGTTGTTATTATCAGCAAGTTCAGATTTGCGTTCACGTATCACCATGTTGGAGAAGCCATGGAGCGTATTAATGTAACTCTGATGCGTCTTGTAATCCTCGGTGAGGCGGAAAAGTAAATCGCTCTGCAGCCAGATCTTTGCCTGACGACTCTGAACGATGGAGCCAATGCTGTACGAAGGGTTGTTCCAAATGAAAGTGTTGAATTAAATTGAAAGTTAGTCAAGTGTTTACACTATCTGTCGGTCTGTCTGTCGGTCTGCCTGTCTGTCTGCCTGTGTGTCGAGTATCTGTGTGCTTTATGAGGCATGTTATCAGCGAGTGAAGCAACAGCAACAGCAGCAACAGCAGCAACAGCAGCATCCATTGACATCTTAATCTCGCATATTTTTCGCTTGAGCAGAGAACACCCCAAAATACAGACACACACACAAATACATACACACACACACTAATGTGAATTGTGGGCGTGTGTGAGAAAGTTTTTCACTCAAACCACCCACTGACAGTTGCGCTGACAGCTCTCAATATTATTACAAAATCTTGATTGCCATATAAGTTGGTATTGAATTGAATTCTAGTTTCCGACTCAAGTTTTATTACCATTGTTATTAATAATATTATTGTTATTGTTTTTATTTTTTGGCATCTTTAACTTACCCATAGACGGCTTTGACGTACTCCGATTCGCTGTTGCTTTGTGCATAGATTTTGCGACCCATGGCAGTTTCTGTGATGCAATTAAACCAACCGGTTATTTGATATGACAAATATGAATATATATATATATGTGTGTAACATTGACACTCACCGCAAACAATGTCCAGAGTGCAGAGTGTGACGTATGGGAAAATGTTGAACGCCTCGTTGCCCAGCTCGACATTCAATTTGCGGGCCAAGACGGCGCTCTGCTCGTTAAATACGTCTATAAAATCATCCAATATCTTGAAATGAAAAGCGGGCGTCAAGATCTGTAATAATGATATAAGGGCATATTAACATATATAGGTAAATTGTATGTTTCCTAATTAACATTTTCATTTGTTTTAGATTAAAGTAAAAAAGCAATTGTTTTCAATCATTATTCTTTAAAGCTAATGTTAAGTGTTAAATTTTAAATTCTTACTTAAATAAAAATAGTAGAATCACAGCTTGCAAATGTTGACTGCTTCTTATTTTAATATTTTATTAAATGACATAAAAGCGGTTATTTATAGTATGTATTTTATGAAAATGATGTTAAGTCATAAACATTCATTTTATAGGATAGAAACTAATTTTACCTAAGCAAACTTGTATAATAAATGTTTTTGTTTATGTTAATGACATTAAAATATAATAACGGAAATTAAAAATTCTTTGTACTTTAATTTTGAATTATGGAAATTGCTGTTACTCAAAATTGTAGAATCGCATAAACATATTCAGTAAATAGTGCATAATTATTATTATAATTTGTTGCTTATCAAAAATTATATTTTGAAGAACATAAATTTTAGTCTCCATAAACTTAAAGGTTAATGGTCTTCCAGAAACAGTGGTACATAAAGGCAACTGGTTTAAGTTGAAATCGTCTTAGTATTCTTTTAAAAAAAACATAATCTCTATATTATATATTATATATATATTATATATATATGTGACATTTTGCGACCTTGTGTTGGAGTTGTGTGAAAGTTTAACAAATGTGCTTGCAGTTTTTTTAGATTAGTTTGCATACATAATATTAATGTTAAGGCCTCTATGAATAATTGTTTTTCTTTCTAATGGAGTGTTTCTCACCATTACTGATTATGGAGTTAAGTTTGGTTCAACTCATCAGCAATAAATCGGTGTTTTATGAGCATGAAAAAGTAATAACCTGTTCAAAATAAGCGTTAAGTATTTATGCGACTTTGTTTACTTATCCACCTTTACTAATTGCAGGTTAGCTTAAACTATATCCTATATATAACATAATATTTGGTTAAACTTGAAGTTTACCTTTCTGCGCGAGTGCCATTTGCGATCGGTGCTGGTGAGGAGTCCAGTGCCCAGCCAGGGATGCAGGTAATCATAATCGTGGCTCTTGTTCACAAACTTCTGACTGTTTAGTATGGGCTGCAAAGTAAACCTTGTTAAAAAAAAACTATCCCTGTCTCTTCCTCTCAGTCTACCTACCTCTACAGTTTCGGGCTCGAAGAGTAGAACTCGTGGCGATGTTCCTTGCCAGACGCGATTGATGCCAATGCGTGTGCCCCAAAGTTTCTGCATGCCAATAACTCGATTGAATAACTCTGCAAACATAATCGAAAGAATAAATTAATATGAATTAATAAAACCAGTTATAAATTGGTCTTAACGTGTGCGAATTGTAGTCTGGCTAACAAACACCTCAAAAGCGTTTAGCCATCCATGAATAATAAATTGACAAAACAACAACAAAAAAACCCAAATTTTATTGTGACATTGTTGAGCATTGTTTGACCAGCAGTTCAATTTTGATGAACTGCTTGCCAAAACAAATTTGTAGAAATTGGCATAATAATGCTAAAAATAAATGTTGATTATTTATAATTAAATTATCTAATATTGTAACACAACACCGATTTTACAAGTATTGAAACCGTTGATAAAATATTTGAAAAGTTCAAAGCAAAAAACTGGGCAAATTGTTTGATGTAAGGTGTTGGTAAATAGTAAAAATAATAATATTAATCTTTTGTTTATTTGTTCGCCATTGACAAGCAAAAAGTATGAAAAATCAAAATATGCCATTTTTTGTACAATGTAAAAAGTTAAGCAAGTAAAGTTATGACCAAAACAAGTTTGTAAAAATTGGCATAGTAATAAAATAAATAATAATATTATAATTATAATTTTATTTATTTATTAATTCGAGTAAGAAAAGGAAATAGTTTGATAAATTAAAAATGACTGAATGTTCTTGTATATTGAAAAATTAGAAAAGAATTCGTTGCATAAAAATATTTAGTTTTCGTTTTAGTTTAATGTTTAAGTTTCATTTAAATTGAATTTATAGTTTTCGAGGGCATCTTGCAATCTCCAAACTAGAGCTTTCCCATATTTTTTATGAAGTGCAAAGTTAATTTTAGCCACTTCACGTGTGAAAATTGCTTGCGTCATTAAATTATAGAAATAAACGTAAACATAATTTTTTTCGATATAAATGTGTGTGTGTTTGTATGTTTGACTGTGTGTGTGCATATGTGGGAAGAAACAATCAAGGCCGTCATCATGTAAAAGAGTCGTGTTAATTTGTAATATGTTACACTTATTTAACACGTCGGTAAACATAAATAGGCTTCTTGGTTTGTTGTTTTTTTGTTGTTGTCTATTTTGTGGTAATTTGATAAGTTTTTGTTTGCTGTCAGATACAAATTACATGTGTGGTGCCTATGCTGAATATACCTGAGATGTCGCACGTTGCTCATACGCTCTGTTGGCTCTGTTGGCCTTTTGTCATTTTGCTGCATTAATTAAAATGATGACACACATATACACACACTCGCACACACACATACACTAACATAATTGGCCAGTCTTTTGCGAGATATCTAATAATGATTTTATGTAACCCACATTAAAAAAAAAAAGAAAAAATTGTTCAAAAAACTCAACCGTCAACACGAATTGTAAAAATAAAGCAACACCCAAAATTAGTCAGTTGTTACGCATCCCCCCTCCCTTTCCCTCTCTCCCATCACTCTCTCCTCAACTAGCCGGCTTCTTCTTCTTCTTCTTGCCTCTTGTTGACCAGCCCATTTGACGGAAGTTTGCATGTTAAAAAGGTAACAATCAAAATTTGCGACGTGCAAAAAGAAAAGAAAAAAAATATAATAAAAAGATAAACACAACTAAACCAAGCATAAAACCAAATGAAACAAAAAACAAAACGCATTTCAAATTTTTTACCGGCTCCTCCAAGAAACAATTCATTATGATTTTCGCATTTTAAATTCGTTTGTGAATTTTTTATTGATGCTGTTGCGTTTGGTGTGTTGACAAAACTTGAAAAATAAAAAATAAAAATAAACTAGCAACAGCATATTATTTTTTGTAGACTGCTTTTAAATTGCGTTAACAACTTGAGATAATTTATGTGCCGCTTTATATATTGCAACAATTTGTCATTGTGCCTCATTGATTGCGGCGCAAATTGTGGCACATTAAATCAGAAGATTTGACTTAAGTTCAGAGTAACGAAGATTTAATACACTTACTGGCAAGTTGATTGAATAATCAGGTTGTGAAGCATGTTTAAATATCTTAACTTGTTTATAGTATTTATTTTCTAAATTGTAATCAAACTGCCGCAATAATTTTGTTCTCAATATAAACGAGTAAATATTTTATTTTAGTTTTAATCTCATTTTGTATACATTATTTATTATAATTTCTATATTGTATTTTTGTATTTTTAAAATCCATTTTTATTTTAATTTAATGTATATGTTATTTATTATATTTTAGGCTGCCAAACATCAGGCGGAATTAAGCAAATGAGAAAAAAGTACTTATTTAAATATGTTTTTTGGCTAGCTAAATGTCAAGGGTATTTTTATTTTACATACACCAATTTATCATATTTAATATTAATCTAATATTCAAACTGAAACTTATAAAAGGAGCTCACCAAACAGTAAATAATAAATAAGTAAAAAAGATTTAATTTAAATATATACCCTAACTTTGCTGACTATGTAAAATGTCATTCTGCAGTTGATGTATATTTTTCTATTTAATGAACACACAAAAGTAAAAAAAAAACCCACTCAAGAAAGGGTATTGTGAAAATCATTAACAAATTGTTGCTAGCATTAAATTTATTTCTAAATGTTAATGTTGAAGTCGATCTGGCTGACTTTCAATGCCACGCCGCAAGCACCCACGACCAGAGACCTGCTGAGAGGCAGACTCGAGTCGCATGGAGGCAGAACAAGAGTCGAGACCCCAGACACAGACCGAGACGAGTAGTCGGCACTGACTGCCAAAAGTTCTTGGCTCGAATTGAAAACCGACGCTGGCCTTGAGCCATGCACAAGTTGAACACTTTGTTGTTTAGTCTTTGGCAGCTTATAGAAAATTATGATTGAAAAATCATGTGGCACTTGGGCTCACCCCCATTGACCTTGCCGCAACACACACAACCACACACACACATTTTCTTGCCACATCATGGCTGTCCCATTGGATGCCACTGTTTAGTCTTGCTTGATTTATTCTTAACTCAGCAGCTGGAGTTAATTCAAGTGGGTCTTGTTCTCTGACTTATGTCTAATCGGCATACTTAGAATCCAAAAGTTGCAAGCAACAAGCAGCAAGCTCCTCGATTGCCTTGAACTAAACTGCAGAAACATCTGCGCGACCGTCAAATCAAAATGAAAATGAAAAAAAAAACAACAACATCATCGAAAAATCCATCAGCATACAATTAATATTTTTTTTGTATCAAGTGTTTTATTTGCATATTTGCATAAATTTGTTAGCTAAGAACTTTCAGCATTGAATGGGGCATTCGACATTGATTTCGACTTTAAGAATGCTTTTCAGATACTTGTTGATTAATTAACTTGTTCTTTGGATTATTCTTATTATACAAAAATAAGGTATATATATAAATATATTCTTGGCTAGCATCAAAAGAATAGTCGATTTAGATAAGACCGACTCTAAATATGACTTCATATTTTGAATATATTATTTATAGCAAGTCCAATTCATTTTTATAGATAATAAAAAAAAAGTCAATACAATTTGAAGCCATTTGTACAAATACAGACATAGAAATATAAAGAAATATATGTAGTTATAGAGATAGTTTAGATTTAGTTATATATATATATATATAAATATAGATATAGATATAGATATAGATATAGATATAGATATAGATATAGATATAGATATAGATATAGATATAGATATAGATATAGATATAGATATAGATATAGATATAGATATAGATATAGATATAGATATAGATATAGATATAGATATAGATATAGATATAGATATAGATATAGATATAGATATAGATATAGATATAGATATAGATATAGATATAGATATAGATATAGATATAGATATAGATATAGATATAGATATAGATATAGATATAGATATAGATATAGATATAGATATAGATATAGATAAAGATATAGATATAGAAATATATATACATATGGATATATATATATGTATGTTCACGATGAACGTATTTTCATATTGATCAAGCAATTGCTTTTATAAAGTTTACAGGATATTTCCTAGTTTGGTACTTTTCAAGTGTTCTAAGACAAATAGTTAATATATTTTGCTTTATCAATATCAGTTAATATTAATCGCAATTGAAATGCATTAGCCAATGATATTTATCAGTGCGCATAAATACAATAAAGTCGAATCCAAACAGAAGCAATAAAAAAAAATTAAAAATGCTGCCAAAAACTGACTGGCAACTAAGAATTATGCCCTGAAGCCAAACGATAAAAAAAACCTATTTCCGACAGTCCCAAACTGCTTGAGAGATGCCAAAAAAAAATATCAAAAAACTCATCTAGCCAGAAAAACCACTTCATTTTGCAGACAAAGAACGAGACGAGTTGAGAAGCAACAAAAAACCAAAAACATTACCTCAAATTATTATTATTAATTTCATTAAATGGAAATTTGAAATGTGTTTGCAAGACAATATATATAAAATATAATAATATAAAATTAATGATTTCCTACACGATTACCAACTCAAATTGAACTTGGCCGACTAAAACGACTGCAGCACAAATTGTTTTCTGTTTCTTTTTCTATCTATTCATTTATCCATCAGTTTATGTATCTGTGTATCTGTGTTGCCGGCTGCGTTTCCGCATTCAAAAAAGATACAAATTCGAGTATTTATTTATGTTTGATTGTGTGTGTGTTAATTGGTTTGCGGAACTGTTCGATTAGCTTGTGAATTAATCATTCCAAAAATCCATTGAGTATTAAGGTTTTTAAGTCTTGGCTCTTTTCTAAGCGACCCTCCATTTATTGGCCCCAGCTTTGTTGTGGTTTTTGATTTTTATTTTCAACATTCAAGATCAAGATCAAGATCATGACCAAGACTCGTCTTGGGCTTATGACATACGTCAGATTTTTTTATAGTTGCTTGTTGTTTTACGGTTTACCGACTTCTGTTTTTTCTATCCATTTGTGTGCTTCGCTTCTTTTATTTAGTTGCTCAATATTGTTGTAAAGTCAATTTAATTTCGCTACTTTGCCAAAAATTAACAAAAAAATATAGCCCTTTTATTATTATGTTTATTTATGTTTATGGTGAAAGTTGGTTTCAGCTTTTTGACACACTTCAAGTTCAGATTTGTCACTAGCAAAAATTATAATAATTATGTGAATCGGTATATTTTTGTTTATTTGCATTTATGACAAGGTGTTCAAGGTCTTGTTGCAAATTTGAATTGCATTTGTGTCTATGAAAAAACTTTAGCAACACACAAAAAATAAATAAATTTATTTAATAAATAACTCTTCATTGAAAAACAAAATGAATTGCATTTTATTAAGTATCATTTTGGGAATTCATAAAAGTACTAAAAAGTCAATTTCAGTTTTGTAAATAAATATAATATTTTATACTTTAAATACACTTCTATTTTTTATGTACTGTTTTTTTTCAAGCTCTAAATATAATTTACTAATTAGTTAGATTTAAATATTTTTCCCGTGTTTAAAGTGACAACTTATTATTCAATATGCTAATAATGTTAATTTTGTTAATTAAATATTATGCATATCGCAAAAAAGTTGCAAATTTGTAAAAAAAAAACTTAACGACACACAAATAAAAATGTCAAAGTCGATTGTGCTAAGCAATTGTTCTATTTTACATGAGTTTTAAGTATACATCTCCAATATATATTATTACTATTAGCACTTTTTTCTAGTTTGACTTTTGTCACGTAGATCCATAATTCTATTTCAATCTTTTCATATCACATTTTTTTTGGGCAGTGAAAGTGAAAACTGAAAGAGAGAAGAAAACTGCAGAGCTGAGAGCAATGTAAAGTTCAACAACTCCAACTGGCAAGAGGCACTACCAAAAAGAGATAAATAAAATCAATAAAATCTACCTATAAAATGCAGGCATCATTGACTCTCTGTTTGGTTTGCCCAATTAGCACCTCATTCGGAGTGGAGTCTATGCATTATTTACTACCAAATTGGTGTTTGGCTTTTCAATCAGATTGATCTAATCTCGAGTAGTGGAATACGCTGATTCAGGGTCAAGATCTTTGTACAACAGACACAATTTCAGTTACAGTCTTATCCACAAACACATCGTTCAATCACAATATCAATCACAATCAATCACTGCACTCACCATCGTGATCCACATTCATTTCGATGGCATTGCCCAGAAAGGGTAGCGCCGCAGGTCCTGGTATCTTTTCAATATATTTCACCCAACGTGCGCGTCTCTTGTTGTAGACAACGAGGAAAATCGCGATTGTGGCCAACAGGAAAATGGTCAGCGGCGAATAACCGGATACAATTTGAGTGGCTTTCGAGAGGAAAATGCTCTCGGCCATCAGTGAACCGAATACTTTCGAGGACATCTTTATTTTTTTATTTTTTTTGTCTTACACTTGACCAACGTTGGTCTTTGCTCGCATATCCTTTGTGGCAAAACACGCGTTTTTTTTAATCCTTATCCGGCTGTAATTTGTTGCTATTTTGTAGCTACGCACGAATTCGAATTCGAACTCTCTTCGCGGCGAACTCCGACACACAACTAACAAAAAGTTCGAGTTTGCATAAAAATTTAAAAAGAAGTGCTAAAAAATTGTCTGTGGACGTTTCGGCTTTTTGTGTTTCGGCTCGCTCGGCTAACGCTTCGAAATCTTTGCATGTGTGTGTGTATCTGTGTGTGTGTGTGACTCGGAGATGAAGCCAAACGATCGCGTATACGCTGTGTGGCTGCGAAAAAAGCAGTAGAAAATCTACTACTATTCGAGCATCGGTTTTGGTAATAGTAGCAGCCATCGAATGTGTTTTGTTTTCAGCATGAGTTGGCGCATTGCTGCTACTATTTGTGGCAGTAGAAGTACACTGAGAGATACACAAATTTAAATGTGTTATTCTTATTCCTATACTTCAATTATTACTAAGTTGAGTTACGGATTGTGCTGTCTTTTCAACTTAATTATTATTTATACAGGTAAATGATTTATTAAAGTAAATGTTATTAAGTACATATTTTATATGCATTTTTAGTATTGTGGGTAAACATTTATTTATTAATAATTTATTCATAATATACCCCACATTATTATTTAGACAAGTGAAAAATGTATTTTATATATATTAATTTATAATTTATTCATAATATACCCCAAATTAGTATTGTAAAAATTTCATTCAGAGAAAAAAACAGATTTTTATTTCGTTCATTATTATTGAACTCTCTGGACTAAGTCATTCTAAAAAAATTCTTACAGTGTATTGTGATCACTAATTTTTGCATTTACGATTTGCTTTTTGGCTTTGATAGCTGCCCTTGTATTTTTGTGTCTCTCTCAAAGTAAGAAAATTAAAAAAATAAAACCTATCTGCAGTTAATTTTGTAGCGAATTTATTGACGGCTTCTGTTGGTCTGCCCCTCAAAAATTATGGCTTTGCATCCAATTAGCAGGTGTTTTTGGCTCAATTCTTGATTAAAAGACGTTGCCACGGTGGCAATGTAAAGTGTTATGATACGAGTGCCATTAAAAGAAACTTTGCTCTTGTCATGTCCGCTGCCACAAGTGCCCCCAAATGTGGAGCATTTAATTCGAGTGGTCAGAATTTCAAAATGCGCCACAAGTTGTTTCAGCTCAACTCAGCCAGCCTTCTTTTAAAAGTCAACAACTTTTTTTGCAAGACATAAAATCATTATTAATTAATTCACAAAGCCTGCAATTAGAATGCGAATCTAACCTGAGAAATTTTATCACTTCGGTGCTAAACATTCTTGATAATTATTGGACCAAGGTCGAAAGAAATACAATTTTGTCAGAGATAAAGGAAAACATTTTTCATGGTCAAAAACAAAACCAACAACAAAACAAATTTAGAACTGGTTACACTTGGTATTCTACAGAAAAAAAATGATATTAATTTGATATAATAAAATTCTGTTTACTTGTTCTCCCAATCAAGTTATGTTGATGTTGCCTTCCAGCTTAAGTTCTTTACATATTTCATGTTATTCGATTTGTCTGTCAACTTGCAGACATAATCGTTTTACCTTGTAAATATTTTAGGGTATTAAAATCTGGTTCGATAGAACTATTTGACATGTAATCATCAATTAGATTCCTTTTCTTTAAGATTCAAAATGATGTTTAGATATTTTAAAACTTTAAATAAAGTCTACTTCATGTCGTTTAAGGCAATACCACCATATACCGATAAGTAAACAATTTAAAAAAAATTTAATTAAGAAGCATATCTTTTAGTCGACTAATTTTGTTAAAATATTTTTGAGTAGAACCTGTTAAACAGAAGCATTCGCACACACACTCATTCAAAATAAAAAATTACAAACCTTTTCACAAAAAAAACCTATCCTCTTCAGTTATTTTCTGAAATCAATAGGCTACTTAATTATTCAACTTTTTTTTGTGGAGTTCAACAAAACTTGTGGCATTATAAAAACACAAACTGGAATCAATATCTAATATATAAAATCAAACCAGATTCTGGCATAAATTTCGATTAAATGCAAATTACTTTCTATACAGAAGAATACAAAATTCAAAAAGATGGCTAAAATAAGAAAATCTAAATATATTTTACCTGTAGCTTTGCCCTTTTATTATGCAATCTTTTGATTGGCCTTGCCAACTTAAATCATCTTCAATCATTTAACTTCAGCTGTGCATAGTTTAATGTTTACTGTTTTCTTCCCAAAAAAAGAATAAATATACAAAAATCACGTAATTATTCCGTCACGTCTTCGCCTGGCCAAGAAACGAAACCTTTGTCTACATTTGTCTAGGAAATGACAACTGAATCGTTCTTCAATTAAACTCAAATTAACAGCTTCTATAATAAAAAGCCATATTTGCAAGTCACTCGGAATTGAACACTTCCCCCTTCCACTTAAGATACTTATCCTTAACCATATTATTATCATTTACATTTTGATCTACGTTTTCGTCTCTATTAATAACATTGACTACTAACCAACTCGTATTTGGCTCTCGGCAATTGTTATTCAATTGCCGATTGCCTTTACAAACTATTTTTTTTTTGTCTTCGGATACTCGTAGACCCGAAAAAGAACCCAAATTATGCCATAGTCTTTCTCGTTCTTAGATTTTATATCTAAATATAGAAAATCCAGTTTTTATGTTCGCTTAATAATATTGATAAATAAAATTGAAGAGCTTTTTACTGTAAAATGGAAAATTTTAAGTGAAGAACTAACATTTATGTTTTTTCCTTCAATATACAGAGTAAATTATAAGTTTTAGATTTTATTGCGTACTAATTTTTGTATATACTATTTAGAATAACCCATAAATGAAGCTAAAACGAAGTCATAAATAATAAACAAAATTGAATTCCAATTTGGTAAGGGTGAACGGAGTGATTCCCAGTTTAAGTTAATTCTATCTAATAAAATGTAATCATAAAACAGTTTTTAAACCGGTTTATACAATTAGTTAGACATTGTTCGAATGCATTAATAAATTCGGGACGGCGCGAACGCCATTCCCGGCTACCAAAAATTACACGCACGAGTTATTCACATTAGGAATAATCGCAGAGGTCAACTCAGCCGAAAGTGCAATGGCCAAGCCTCGCTCCGGAGGAACCGCCTTCGTGATCACGGTTAACCTCTACGCCAGGTAAGTATGCTTTTCGCTGCTCAGGAACGGGCACTCCTAGCCAGCTGTGCTAGAACCATTTGGGAATCGTAACGCGCAAACATGCTATAGCAGTTCTATAGCAAGTAAAACGGGCGCAGCGACAGCTGTGTGTTTGTATGTGTGTGCGCTGACTGTGCGTCTGTTGATTTTAGCGGCAGACAAGCAATTTCTTTGCTGATAAAGAGAGTGAGAGCGAGAGAACGCGAAAGTGAGAGAGAGGAATAGTTATTGTTCTTGTTGTATGCCATGAACAATCTCATTATATTACTCACACACAAACACTTGGTGCTGGTTGTATATGTATAATGTGAACAGAAAGCAAGAAGTCAAATGCAAACAGTACATTTTCAACATATGCATTTCCACCCTTAAACGAAAATTACTCATAGTTTGCTCTGTAATAGTTGTGCTTGCTTTTCTTACTATAATTCCCAATCGGTTCTAGCAAGCAAGGGTAGCAGTATCCTTTCTTGAGCAGCGAAAAGCATACTTACCTGGCGTAGAGGTTAACCGTGATCACGAAGGCGGTTCCTCCGGAGCGAGGCTTGGCCATTGCACTTTCGGCTGAGTTGACCTCTGCGATTATTCCTAATGTGAATAACTCGTGCGTGTAATTTTTGGTAGCCGGGAATGGCGTTCGCGCCGTCCCGAATTAAATAATAAATCTTAAGTTAAACAATTCGCACAGTGTAAATGGTACATGCGAAAAATATGACCCGTCAAGCAGCAGCATTTGCTTAGTTCACTAGGTCAAAGCTAACTGGCTAACAACAGCCAGCATGAAGTACACTGACAAAAACCGGCTCATTTCGTTTCACTCTTCTTTTAGTTTGAGATTGATTTTTAGCATATTTAAAATTCATACTTGAACTTGATCTTTTGATTGTGTTGCTAAGGCGGAAGAAGAAGTTAGAAGAGAGAAGACTAGATTTTTGGCCTTTGCTTATTGGTGCATTTTGTGTTCCGTTGCTTTTGATTATCATTAACCAATACAACAATAATTTGACTCACATTTGAATAGATTAACTTCAGTTTTGTTTTATGCGCGTTATTCGCAGAAAATCGCTAAGAAACTGGCAGCGATAAAAGGTCAAGTTCGTTTCCGCATTTCCGTCTGCGATCTGATTTTGGTCTGATAGAATTATTTAGTTAATGACTTTACCACCACTCCCCTTCTTCCAGTTATATTTGCAGTTTGTTTCGAGCGGCGGAAAAAGAGAGGAAGTTACTTAACTTTTACGTTGTGTGGCAGTTAAAAACAATTTGGTCATTTGAGAGATTGTTGAATGTATTTATGTGACGAACTTTAAGGTTTCACCGTCTTCGTAATTACGCACGTAATTAGCCCTACAACTAGCCTACAATCTGTATCTATATCTACCTCCTCCCCCCTCTCTATCTCTTTCTGTCTTTCACTCTTCAAGTAAGTATGTCAGCCAGCGAAGCATCTAAAAAACAAAACTCATAATCAACTAAAGAGACGAGATTTTCAAAATATGTACAAAGTTTTGGATGCTCTTTTAATGGGTCATATTTTAAATTAATTAAAAAATTAAAATCTGATCTTGACACAACATTTTTTTCCTTAATAACTCATCGCTTTATAGAAGTTGAGTTTCAAGTTATAATAATTTTTCATATTAAATTAAAAAATATTAATAGTCAATATTTTATAAATAAAAACCTTAGCTCTTATTGAAAATTTGAAATCAGAAATGATTCAAATCTGTTGCAAAGCCAACGATATGTTTAATCAACTCATTTCGGCAAGTGTATATAAAAAAGTGAATTCACTTACAAAAAAAAAAAAAAAACTGAAATCCCAAACAAGTCTTTGGTAATTGTTTGCACAGCGTGTGAACCAAAGATGATATCAACAAATTTCTATGGGTTTATAATTGGAAGCCAAGTGAAAATTGTCTCGTTACAAATGAACTTGAACTAAGACTGAACTTGAATCAAGAAAATATAAACAAAACCAGAGGGTTGAAGAGTTCTTAAAAGGCTGCACAAAAATTTGTTGGCTGCTAAATTGTCAGTGTCAAGTGCAGTTTGAGCAAAATTGGCTATTAAATGTGGTAAAGAACCAAATACCATGGCTATTAGCCAACCACCTTGGCCAAGACAGAAACCAGACTTGTTTCTAGTTTCAAGTTTCCTTCGCTGGCTTGACACAGATCATGCCCATTAAATTATATATATACTATATATATTGGTTAAATCTATGCTGTATTTGGCATTTTTGTTGACCTCGACTTTCAGCTTGTTGCAGCTGCCATTAAATCTGAGAAGGCCTTTTGTAAACAAAATCTAAAATTCTTTTGACTTCTCACACACAAAATATTTTGATCACAAAATGTGCAATAAATTTTGATAGACATCTCAGCAGCAGCAATTTGTTTGCATTTAATTAAATTTATTTTCCCAAGATACAAAAAAAAAAAAAATTGCATAAAAATCACATTAATATCTTTTTCAAATCTTCTGTGTATAATTTTTTTGGTTACATCAACATCAATCAGTAATTAGTCAGCAATAATTAAAATTGAACATTTGTCAAGTGTTTGAGTTTTGCTATAAAAAAGTTCAAGAACATTTGAATAATAGTTTACTCAGGCATTTAAAAACCCTAAGAATTGATTAATTATTTGAATGAAAAACCGAGTTGACACCTTTATAGACCAAGGGCAAAACTTAAATGGCATTTAATAGTTTTTTTTAAATGTAGAATTTAAGATAATAGTACAATTAAACATTGTAGTAAAAGTTTTCATTAAAAATATGTATAAAGATTTTCTGTGTGCTGTGTAAATCTAATATTAACTCGTTCATACAGTTAAGTTAAAAACAAATACTGTCAAAACTAAAAATTAAAAGAAAAATATTATTAATTAAAATTTTTTTTAAATATAATTTATTGGAGATTTGAACCCGCTTCCGATAAAAAACAGTTTGTTAAAAATTAGGCAACCATTTCAAATGTTGTGAAATCTCTAACTTAGCTTTATGAAAATATAAAAAAAATTGAATTTAAAAAAATAAAAAAATTAAATTATTATAAAAATAAATTGTTTATTTTTATGTCTCCGAGATTTGAACCCGGATCGGACGGAAAAATCCTTGCTTAACACTAAGCAGTACAGCGCATGCATTGACTTGCAACGTTAACCACCTTTTTTTCATTAAGTGGCATCCTTGTTGGCAATGAAATATCAGTGACAGAATATTTAATCAACATTTATTCTATTTTATTCACACATATATTTAAATACATGAAATTGAGCAAACTGCCACAATGCGATTGTTGGCCACACTCAACTATCGCATAGCCGTTTTTCACACATCTATCGATAAGCATATAACGCATCACTGGTGTAAGTGCAGTTTGGTCCCACTGGTCAATAACAAAAGCAAAGCAAAAAAACTCAATTCGTTGTCCGTCATTAAGCATCTGAAATTCAAAGCCTGCAGTTGCAGAAAAGAGCAACTTGTATTAATACAAATAAATAATTAACCAGTGCTGTGCAAAGCAGTCAAATTTTCGACAATAAAAATGCGCTCCGCTGGCCTTTTGGCCATTTTGGCTCTGTTTGTTTGCGGTAAGTAGTTTGTGACGTCACAAAATAGTAATTGCGTATTTGTTTTCGTAAAATAATTAATTTTTGATATATTTTTCTTTTAAGCCGTTTGTGTTTCTCCAACGCCCGTCGCTCAACAGCGTCCGCTCCTGGGTGGTAGCAAATGTTCCTGGGGCCCTTCATATTGGTGTGAGAATTTCGGGTGAGAAAAAAAACAATCTAAGAAAAATCGCCTTGTCATCGATACGAGAAAAATGCACTCAAATGAAAACAATGGTCACTACGCAGTTATCAACCCCTTGCCGTCAATTCCCCTTGCTCCACATTTGTGCATTTTCTTCGTTAATTTTTTTCTTCATTGCTTGACAAGAAGAAATATTTGATAAGATGCAATCAGCAATAAGCAAAGACGCGCCATTCTGTTCTGTGGCCCATCGATAACCCCTGTGTGGTTCTTGTTGTTCTATAGTTTACAGTTATTTTGCTCTAATTCTGCTTTCCGCTCATTTGCTCTATTTTTTTTTTTGCACACTTGTTTGTTATTCGGCTGAGCTTTGCACTCGCTCTCTGTCTTACTCTCTGGTTTTGTCTACCTCTCTTTGTCTCTTTTCCACTTGATGTGTTTCAATTCCGCTTTAAATTAAATTAACCAAATGACTTTACAGCTAAACTAACTCATTACGCATGTAACATACTCACTCATATCACTGTACAATAATCAGCAGTAAAATATGCCGATGACTAATTAGATTGTTGGTCATCTGTGTTTCGTTTTCGTCTCGTTTATCTTGGCTTAATCTAAGCATTCGTCATTGACCACAGCAACAGCGACAAAATGACTAAATGAAACTTTGAAACTTATCAGTTAAGAACCCGCAAACGCTGAGTAATTGCAGAAATTCTAATTGTTGCTTACAGATTGTGGTTTGTTGCTTGAAATGTACTTCATTTTTTTTTTTTTTCGATATCAATTGCTGGTATATATTTGTTATACACAATTTGTTATATTTCTTAGTCTAATTATATAACTATTATTTTTTTGTTTTTGATAGTGGTTTATCTGGTTTAAACAATTTTGCATTTAAATCTCCCCCGAAATCTTTGAAAGTGTTCTCAATTTGTTTCGCTAAATTTACTGATAAGAAAAAGAAACTAACTCTGCTCTAAATCTATGAAAAAATAAACACAATTTTTGCAAAGCATTTTCCCTTTGCTTATCGTACATTTTATATCTTTTGTTTATTTATTGATTTGATAATGAATACTTTGTAATCTGTATTAACTCTTCTTTGTCCTCCGTTTCGGGTTAAAATAAACGTCGCCATTTCAGCAGACGCCTTAAAAAAAAACATTCTTTTGCAAACGAAAAAAATTGTTTATCCATGCAAATATATATATATAGACTTGATACGATGTGACATTTGTTTGTGCTTATCTGTAGCAAGTATCAGCTTATATTTGAATATACAGTTGCTGCACAAAATAATAGCAATACTTCGACTTATTTTCTTACGAAAGTCAAAAGAAAAAAATAGCAAAAGCATTAGTTTTGCAAATTTTTTCAAATGTTTATTTTTAATATATTGTTTAGTGTTGCATTAATTTGCTAGCTTTTTCATAAAATCTTATTTATTTATTTTAATTAAATTTTAAGTACGTTAAGATTTCATAATAAAATAATGGAGTCTTCTTTTATACATTTCAAATTGAGAAAAAGACACCTTCAAAATAATTTCTTGTGAGAGTGGTGCTAATTTCTTGTTCGCCACTGAATGTTAACACAATTTTGTTGTTTACTGGATATGCATTAGCACTTTGCCCTCCTTTTTTGCTCCCCTAAACGGAAACTGAGTCGACTGAAATTTGATTGTTTATTTGTTGGTTGAAATGGTCGAAATGCTGACAAGGGGCAGCTAAACATAATATCCATTGATTCTTAAATGTAATATGTACCCAGATTTATTTATACATGCTGTATATATATAAATATAGTTATATACTCATATTTGTCTGCGGGTGCATTCAACTAGCTCGTGGAGGGCACCGTTCAGTGCTTCATTTGGACTTCGATCTTTGCTGACTTTGGCGAAAAGACGATTTTGAATGCGGGTCATTTGATGCATTTGTTTGTGCGGCATTTTTATGCCCATTCAAAATGGGCTTAAGGCTGTGATAAAGAATGCCAATGTATGGAAAAGGTAGTAGGAAGTATCTGGGAAGTTTTTAAGCAAAGGAAAATATACGTTTCTTAATCAGCAGAAAAAGTCCAGTCGATTTTGACTTTTTAAATCATTTTGTTGCACTAAATAAATTTTAAGCAACACGAAAAACACACAAAGTGAAATTTAAACATTTGTTTTATCCATAAATTTAATTTTGACGTAATGTTCTTTCAACTTCTGATGCTGATGTGTTTGTAACCAGCATTTTACAACTTCCAAATAAATTCCCATTCTATCCACCAAATGTTGCTTTGTGTGATTTGTTTGGCAGATTAAATGGTTTTTCTTTATCTTATCGATAACTGCATCGGATTTGCTATATTCAATCGAATATACAATATTATATATTATATTGCTATAATTAACCGATTGCAATCAAGGGCAGAATGGTAGAGATATAGTCATACAATTGATATATAATATAAACAGACATATTTATTATATATTGAACAGCCATTTTACTGTGTAATTAATATTATATTGTATATTATTGTATGATATTATACTATATAATATATTTACAATAGTATTAGTATAATTCAGATCTCTCGACTATATCATAAAGTAAACATTTGAGTTATATTTTGTCAAATTTGTCTACTTGTCATAGCTTCGCGTAAGTGTACCAGTTTTTTGTAAGGTTGCTTTCTTGGAAAATATATATATTAATGATCTGTCATATATCATAATGCTAGTGTGCTAAATTGATGCCTTTCCATTTGCAGAAATTCTAGGGAATGTGGAGCGACTCGTCATTGCATTCAGACCGTGTGGGAGAAGCAGGTTATGCCTATGAACGATGACTCGATTTGTTCGATATGCAAGGCTATGGTGAATGAGGCACGCGAACAGCTGCGCAGCAACCAGACCGAGGAGGAGATAAAGGAGGTCTTCGAGGGCTCCTGCAAACTGATCCCAATAAAGCTGATCCAAAAGGAATGCATTCTAATTGCCGACGAATTTATACCCGAACTTATCGAGGCACTCTCCTCCCAAATGAATCCCGATGTGAGTATTGAAAAACAGTTGTGATACATAATTTTCGATAAATCTTAATATATTGTAATGTATAATTGCAGCAAGTTTGCTCCGTGGCCGGTTTGTGCAATAGCGCCCAGGCTATGAAGGTCTTTCAGGCTACATTGGACGGCTCACTGAAGGCGGAGGATGTCGATATGGAAAGCGGTGTTGTGGCCAAGAAGCAGGAGAAGAAAAAGGAGATGGACTTGAAGCAACTGTCATGTGGTAATTGCAATCTGCTCCAACGCCACATGCAAACCAAATTCGCGTCAACGGATCGGGATAGTATGGTGGAGCAGTTCCTGCACGTCTGCGGCACCATGTCCAGTTTCTCTGATGCTTGCGCCAGTCTTGTGCTGACCTACTTCAATGATTTGTACGAGCATCTGCAGAAACACTTGCAATCGAACGGAATTTGCCACTTGTCGGGTGTGTGTGCGGCACGCTATCATCAGCACGAGGATGATCCCAAGGAGGAGACTGCGGCACTTGCCACCCTCGATGGTGTCGACGATGATATTCCCTGTGCTCTGTGCGAGCAGCTGGTGAAGCATTTGCGCGATGTCCTCGTGGCCAACACGACGGAGACGGAATTCAAGCAGGTCCTCGAAGGATTCTGCAAGCAGTCGCGCGGCTTTAAGGACGAATGCATCAGCATCGTGGATCAGTATTATCATGTCATCTACAGCACGCTGGTCAACAATCTGGATGCGAACGGCACCTGTTTCCTAATCGGCGTCTGCCCCAAGGGCAACAGTGTGGTGAACTACGATGCACCCATTGCGCCACTCGTGCCGGTTCTTGCACCAGCTGAGGTCAAAGTGAGCATCAAGCGATTGGGCCTCAACGAGCCGAAGTTTACTCAGCAGCAGATTATGGACATGCAGCTGCCCATTGATACCCTGTTGGGGGCTGTTAATAGTCTCCAGCTGATTGAGGGTGGTTCGCTGTGCACGATTTGTGAATATTTGCTGCATTTCATACAGGAGACACTTGCAACGCCAGCGACAGATGATGAGATCAAGCACACTGTGGAGAACATTTGCAAGATGATGCCACATGGTGTGGTGGATCAGTGTCGCAGCTTTGTCGAGATGTATGGCGATGCGGTGATTGCGCTGCTCATCCAAGGCTTGAATCCGCGCAGCGTTTGTCCCATGTTGCAGATGTGTCCCCGGAATCTGGAATTGAGCGAGGACATTGAGGTGTTCCATCCAGAGACAACGGTGCACAAGAAGAGCCCCAGCGATGAGCAGGATAAGCCAACGTGTCCGCTCTGTCTGTTTGCCGTGGAGCAGGCACAGATCAAGATTCGCGACAATAAGTCCAAGGAGAACATCAAGCATGTCCTCGACGGCCTCTGCTCCCATCTGCCCGAAAAGCTCCGCAGCGAATGCGTCGATTTTGTCGACACCTACTCAAATGAGCTGATTGATATGCTCATCACTGACTTCAAGCCCGAGGAGATTTGTGTCCAGCTCAAGCTGTGTCCCAAGACCAAAAACTATTTGGACGATTTGGGCTTGAGCCTGTCGGAGAGCAGCGATGAGAATGAGATCGATGGCAGCAACGTGGAGCTGCCCATTGATTTTGACTTCGACAAGGATTTCAGTGCCAGTCCCAATTGCCTGCTCTGCGAAGAGGTCGTCAGGCTGGTGGAGAAGAGGATTGGCAAGCATATGACCAAAGCGGAGATCAAAGATGCCTTGGAGCACTCCTGCGACAAGATGAACAAAATGTTGTCCCAAAAGTGCCACAAGTTTATCGATAAACATGGCGATCAAATTGCAGATCTGTTTCTCAGTCAAATGTCACCCAAATTAATCTGTGCCGAGCTGGGCGTCTGTCTGTTCAGCGGCGGCGAGCAGGAGGATCGTAAGTAAAATATATATCTGTATAGAGTAAAAAATAATAGTAGTTCTCATAATAATAATTATTTGAAAATTACCAATAATTTTCTATCCCCTTTCATAATCTCTTTTTCTACAATATTTTCGAATAGTTGTTATATTTAAAATATATTCATTTATTCAGAGTAAATTTGGTAAAATACCAAAATAGATTCATTTAGATTATATAATTTATTTGCTTATCTAAAAATTTTCACAAAATATGTAGCATATTTTATGCGGATGAAATATGGCTAAGATTCAAAACCCTCTTAAAAATTGGCAATAGCGACATAAGTTTATTTCTGTAAATCAACAAATTGTTAGTTTCCAATTGGGAAATGATTTAAAATGCTTTTACAATAGAATCGAAAACTGGAAATTCATTTCAGATCCTCATCTATTAATTTTTTTTTTAATACGCGAAACAGTCTTAAATGAAACTATTATAAAACATATTTACAATGTGACATCGAGTGCCAAAAATATTTAAAAAATAAATAGATATTTAGGAATATAAATCACTAAAAATATAAAAACCTACAAAATGATAATAGTCTTAAAAATAACATTTTAACCCGACAGAATCTACTATTTTTAACAGTTCATTTGTGATAAATTTAAATAACTATGCAAATAGTTCTTATAGTTATCCCATTTTGCAATGTTTATTGATTTTTACAATTTCTTAATTATATGTTAAGTATTTGCTTTTTAAGATATTTAAATATATGATAGTAATTAATATTAATTTTCTATTACCTCCTAACCAGTTGACTTCGATGAAGCGCTCAAGTACGATGTTGTTGTGCTTGCCAATCCTCAGAAGGAAGATAAGCTGGCACGTCTGGTGTCATCGGTTGAGGAGCTGCCGACCTGTGTACTGTGCGAGTTTGTGATGACCAAGCTAGAGGCGGAACTAAAGGACAAAACCGAACAGGATGCCATCAAAAAGGCAATACGCAATGTATGCAATTATATGCCGGCCACAATACGCAAGCCATGCGAAAGCTTTGTGGACGGCTATGCGACGGCGATATTCACTCTGGTGAGCTCGGTGCCGCCCAAGGAGGTGTGCCAGGAGTTGCAGCTCTGCTTCAGTTCGGTCGTCTCCGATGAGGTCATCGAGTGCGGCGTCTGCCACGGCGTCTCCCAGGCCCTGTTGCCCTTCTTCCGCTCGCAGAAGCAACACGATCAGCTCACCAGCCAGGATATGATTGCCCACGCCTGCGAGGACTTGCCAGCCAAGTACTACAACATTGTAAGTCTAAATTTGAAATTAATTTGTTGTTGCAACTCGTTCATTTTGTTTGCCTTTTTTGCGTAGTGCAAGGAAATGGTCTCGATTTATGGCATCAGCATCATGCATCTGGCAGAGCGTCCCTATGTCGATCAATCGCACGTCTGCGCCGAGATTGGCAAATGCTTCGATAACGAGAAGTCGTCGCTGGCCTTTGCCAGAATTTCAGGTGAGTTGTGCACAGCACATAATTCAAATTTAATCACTCTTTAATCAATTATTTCTTAATTGCAGCATAAGAAGTTGCTTGTGATGTGTCGCAGTATGGAGGCGACACGATTTATACATATAACTATATAATTATATAATATATATCTTTACTTATCTGTTTACATTCTATAAACCATTGACTGTAAATTAACGAAATAACTTACTTACTATTCTTCTCTGCACCTTTATTAATTTTTGTTTTGTATGTAAAATGTTGGTGATAGTTAAAACGAGAGCGAAACTGAAGCTGAAACTGATTGGCTTTCGTTTTTTATCAGTGTATAAAGATATTAGGCAAATACATGCAAAATTTACATCAAATGAAAAAACGAAATCAAAAAACCAAAACAGGCTGAGAAAATTAATTCAAATTCGGCTAAAGAAATTAATATTAAAAGTGTGTTTAGCTTAAGGCGAAAACGTGTAAAACATGAAAACGAGAATTAAATCTGAAAAATTAATAAACGTAATAAAAATAATACCAGAAAACATTTTTGAATACTTTAAAAATTAAATAAGAAAAATAAATCCTGAAAAAGGGAAAAATATATTTAAATCCCTTAGAATTATTATTATATATATATAAATACTATGGTAAATTTTGAGGATACGCTGCTGATTATCAAGCCGGACTATTTGCACAAGCGTCGTCCTGTGCTGCTGAAGCTTTTGTCTTGTGGCTTCCATATTGAGGGCAATCGAAGATTGAACTTTTCGCCCGAGTTGGCAGCCGAATTCTGTGCTGACTATGCGGATGAGGACGAATTCATGCTGGAGGTCATCTTGCTGTCGAAGGGCATCTCGGAGGCATTCATACTGACCAAGGAGAATGCCGTGCAGGATCTGCTCAACACTATGATTTGCTACTTGTAAGTTGTGGTTGCAACTCAAATTGAACTCAAAAGTTAATTCTGGTGTTGCCTCTCAGTGGCAACTCCTCGGACCTGGAGCGGAATGTGCATGTCACCAAGGATCCCGATAGCGTCGCTGGAGAGATTATCTTTATCTTTCCCAACTGTAAGTGAGGAGGGGGGGGATATGAATAATTATATATATATATATATATATATATATATATATAAATATATAATTAGTATCAATAATTTATGAATACATTTTTAAAAATGGAAAAATAGTCTTACAAAATAGACTCAGAAAAAAATCACAATTTTATTCGCTGCTTAAATTTAATAAAAATTAAAAAATATGTATTTAAATTTTAAAGAATGTTTATTTTATTATTTTGTAAAATTAAAAATTTAATAATATTCTTTGATATTTATTTATAGATATTCACGAGCCGATTGAATTCTTCGATGCAAATCGGTTTTGTAATCGTCCGATGATTAAGCCGCTGCTTGGTGAGATGTATGACATATTGCAGAATATGGACTGCAGCGAAGAGGATTGGAAAGTGCGTGTGGCTGACTATTTGATGCGCCGCAATCCTGTCGTGCCACAGATCAGCAATCAGTGCCAGCTGCCAAATCTGAACATGCAGGAGAGATCCCAGCAGACGCTGATGACATATCGATCAGCGGCGAAGGATGCCAAGCCCAAGAAGAAGTCGGTCAGCAGCAGTTCCATGCTGTCGAGCACCTCACCGCACTCCTCTCTGCTGCTGACCACGTCCTCGTGCGTCACCTGTGGCGGCTTCGATCACACCGAACCCAGCGTCTCCGAGATGGATCTGAACAAGCGCCTGGAGCCGCAGAGCGATGAGCCCGTCTGCGTCGATGAGGAGATCATCTGGAAGGAGATCATTGTCTATGAGGAAGTTGAGCCCGAGGAGGAGGAGCAGCAGCGGTCAAATGAATTCGATTTGTTCCCTGCCGACGAGGACGAGCTGGAGCAGGAAAAGGAGAGCTCCACTTACTCGACGTGTGCGGCGCCAACGGCAAAGACGGTGGGACACGTTTCTGAACTCGATGATGATGTTCAGGCACAGGTGGAGGGAGAAGCAGCTACTCCTGCTTCTGCTTCATCTGCTCCAGTTGTTGCAGAGCCAGCTGCTGAAGAGGCAACTGCCGTTGCTCCAGCAGCTGCTGAAGAGGCACCGCCAGCTGCTGCCGAGGAAGCTCCTCCTCCTGCTGCTGCCGAGGAGGCTGAGCAGGCACCACCTGCAACTGAGGAAGCTCCTCCCGCTCCTGTTCCTGCCGAGGAGGCTCCACCTGCTGAGGCAGCGGATTAATTTGCACCTGTTGCTCAAAAACACACACTTTTATGTTTTGCCCAAAAAAGAAAATATGTGAAATTTCTGATATACAAAAAGAAGGCCAACAAAGATGAGCCAAACAAACGGTTTACCCCATTTTCCAACCAATTGCCCCCCAATTCCCGCATATGGCTGCCCCCCAACAATGCGCACTGCGCCGTGTGGCAAACGCAGCCTGCACTTTTCCCACTCCTACGACAAACATTTTTTCTCACTCGCACTTATTGGCAACCAAATAAAAAAAAATAGAAAATCGCAAGTGCAACAGGAACAGAAACAGGAATAGGAACAGAAACAGGACGAGGACGTGGACGAGGACGGAGACGTTGCAACAAAAGCGCTCACAGTTCGCGCCAGCATTTTAGCCATATCGTCAGTTGAGCCACATATGGCACTTGTTTTTATTCTGTTATTTTTTGTTGACCACATTGAAAGTGGCCAATAAAAAATAGACAATCAAATTAATCATTTTGTGTGCTGCATTTGTGTGTGTGTTTTTTTTATGTCGAATGTGTGTTTTGTTGTGGCTAAATGTGTGTCAATTTTAGTTGGCTTACATATAAAAATATGGCCATTTGGGCGCCAGCGAAAAACCCAAATAAAAACACGATTTTTTATTGACAACAATTGCGTTTTGATTACTAGCAATTATTTTTGGTTTTTGGAATTTAAGTGCAATTGCATCGATTTTTCCCAAAACCATCAATCAGGTGGGTGTGCGGATTATGAGTGTGCAGGTGCATACAACTACACTCGGAGAAAAAGTGCAGCTGTGTTAGAATAAATAATGTGGGAATTTAAGGCATGCTTCTTTTTCGAGTGTATTCAAATGATTAAGGAAGAAGGACAAAACTATGCATAATCGGATTACTTTTTAAATAAATAATGTATGTTTTATTTAAATCAAATACCATTTTTCAAGGGCATATTTTCAACATGGAATTCGTATCAAAATCAATCAGATTTTAAACCAGTAACAAAATATTATTTGTGTAAATTTTAAGATTTACTTTAAACCAAATCACCTTTTACTTAATAAGAACAAAACAGCTTTTGCCAAGCAACCAATTTTATAGTTTGAGAAATATTAAGAATAAATGTTTACAAATTACTCTCCTTTTTTCGCTAAGTGTAGGCAATAACAAAAATAGAACTCATTGCAACCAATATGTACAAGCAACAGCAGCAGCAACAACAACACAAATAGAAAAAAAGTAGAGAAATAGCGCAGAGAAAAAAACGTGATGTTGAGCAACAGCAATCAACAATTATCGCACATACAGCACACCTCAACAACAACACACGAATTGCAGCAGCAACAAGAACTGCAACAACAGCAACTGCAACAAGAGCAACAACAGGAACTGCAAGAGCAACATATCCTTGACAATGCAGGCGCAACACATGGCAGCAACATGTACTTGCAGGAGGAGGAGGTGATGGAGGAGGTGTTGTCGGAGGGTGAACTGCAACAGGAGCAGGTGGAGGGACAAAACGATGCCGCGAATGTGGCACTAAACTTTAGCAGCTTTGCTGAATTGTGTCGATTGTGCGCCATTCATCAGGGCCCCAACAAGTTGCACATATTTAAGAAGGAGGCCCAAAATCGACAATTGCTCTTTAAAGTGCGAACTCTGCTCCAGGCGAATGTGAGTGTGCGAAGTGTGTGTGGGCGTTTATTCTCCGTGCCAAGACACAGTCAATGTTTTCCCTAAAATTATGACAGCTCGGAAATAATTTTTATAATTTGTTTAACAGAATAAAATATGCTTATCTCGAACGAAATATCGGCTGTTTTTTATGAAGAATATTATCTTTTTTTTTAAGGCTCTAAAGCATTGAAAAACAAGTCTCCGACTTAATAATTTATTTATATTTTATGAATATGATAAATTCTTATTGAATAAGATATGCTCATTCATCAGCTCATTTAATAAAAAAAAAATGATAGCATTTTGACAACGGCGGACTAGGATTTGTAAAAAATGTATTTTATTAAAGTTAAAAATGTTGTTAAGATTCTTTGGGGTTTTTAGTAGTAAGAAATAGTCTGTCCATTTGTCCGAGCTAAATTCTTTTAACTGAATTGAAGCTAAATATTTCAAATTAAGCATAGACCAAAATCTATTTCATCCTATTAAAAACATTCTATTCCAAAAAATCAGTATTTATTAATTAAATAATAAGAAAATCAATTATTATTAAATATGTATGGTTTTGAGTGGTAAAAAAATTTCTATGCTTTTGTTATGCTAAAGAATCAAATTTTAAAAAAATCATTTCCATCTTTTCAAAACCATCTTGAACCTTGTTTGCTTTATCTAAATTGTCTTGTCAGATAATCAAGGACGATTATTTGCGCAAACATATCTGTGAATTTAAAATATTTTTTGAAAGTATAAATTAATATAATAATCTGAAAGTTAATTATTAAATATGTTTAGAAATTAATACTAAAGATTTCAGTTTTGTACAGATTACAATAATTTCCATAATATAAAAAAAAACCTCACTTAACTTTTTTGTTTTTCCCAACTGTCCTGTCAGATAACCAAGGACGATTACCTGCCCAAGCTCATCTGTGAAGTGTGCCTCGACCGGTTGGAGCACCTGTTCGAGTGGCGTCAGATTTGTCTGCGGAACGAGCATTTGCTGCGTGATTATGCTGCCTCAATGCGCAACGTTCGTGCCACCATTGACTTTCAGGTGTGTTTGTCGAGAGGGGAGGGGAGAGTGCACTGAACTGGCTGCTGCTGCTGCTGCTGATAAGCGGCCTTTGCGATTGCCATTGTCAAAGTTACACTTTGGTTTCAATTCCAAATTGTTTCGGACAGTTTGAACCACCACCAAGCGACAATGAGAAAGAGAGAAAGCCAGCGAGAGAGAGAGAGAGTGACTGAGTGAGAGAGAGAGAGAGGAAAGCTCTCGGCCAGAACGCCAAGTGGTATGCAATAGATTTGATTGTTGGCTACGCTTCCGCCTTGAAGACTCAAGTTCAGCCAGCAGCAGCAGCAGCAGCAGCAGCAGCAGCAGTGCTTTAGTATCTGTCTGCCACTGCCACTGAGTCCTTTCTGTTCCTTTTTCCTCGTTCAAGAATAACAAATAATTACTCAAATTGTGCTCGACGTCAACGTCGACGGCGACAGCGACAGCGACTGAGACAGAGTCGAGTCCGACTCGAAATCAGTTTCGCAATACATACACAAACAAAAGGCGCTGGGCTTTGACTCGAGGAAGTAGCAATAACTAAAATACAACTCGCATATAGAATAATTCCGTTTTCCGATTCTGCAACCCAAAAAGTGCAAAAGCAAAAAAGAAAAAAAATATATATAAAATAAGCAAAGAAAGGCAATAAAAAATTTGTTAACGGAAATATTCAACGGCGGCCGTTTTTTATTGATTTTCAATTGTGGTAAGCACAAAAGTAAAAGGCAACATTGCAAAAAAAAAAAATAAAAATTGCGAGCAAAAGAAATGCGATAAATATCAGAAAAAACGCAGGCAATGAAAATGTCAATAAAGTGCGCGATGTGGCTAAAAGTTTTTCAACCAAAAAATTGATATTTGTGTAAAAAATTGGCTGCAAAGTTTTGTGGCAAAAGCAACAAAATGTTTGTGGTTTAAATCAAGTGGCGCGCTTAAAATAAATTCAGAGGCAGACACGGAAGAGTCTCAGACCCAGGCCGGCATACACACATACACACAAACACACGCGCACACACACACACTCGGGAACAGGGGCAGCATTGAAAATCCGCCCGAGCAAAAGCTCAAGTCGCAAATTTTTGCGTAAGGGCAGGCAAAGTTTTTTTCTTTTGCTTTTTCTGTTTTTTTTTTATTTTATTTTTCCATGCTTTTTTTTTTTGTTTGTTGGGTGGTTGGCAAAAATTTCGCAACAAACTTGCGCGCGCCTTTTTTGTTTAGGGGTGGCAAAGAGAACGAAACGAAATGGGAAATGGGCCGGGTGGTGTTTTGAGTCAAGTGTTTCATTGCCAATTTGGGTTACAGGACGGCACCGTTAACATGGACAAGATGACGGTGGCGCAGAAGAACGCATATCTGGAGGCCCACATGGCGGTGCAGCAGCAAATGGCCCAAGCAGCCATCCAGTTCAAGCAGCAGCAACAGAACTCTCCCACGGCCAACCAGAATGGCAGCATGCAACAGCAGCAGCAGCAACAACAGCAACAGCAACAACAGCAGCAGCAACAACAGCAGCAACAGCAACAACAACAGCAACAGCAGCAACAACAACAGCAGCAACAACAACAGCAGCAGCAACAACAGCAGCAACATTATGCGGCCACCATTAAAGTGCCACAGATCAGTTCCTCCAGTTCAGCGGGTGGTGCGGCGGGTGGTGCAGCGGGTGAGAGCACTTTCACTGTGCCCGACGATGGCATGGGCTTCGAGGGCGGAGTGCGTGTCCTCCAAAGCCTCGGCACCTGGTCGGCGGCGGAACAACTCACCTACAATATACCCAAGCCGAATCTGATACCCTTCACCGAACCCTATGTGGAGGGTGGCTCCATGCATCCGGCGAGTCGCCTCAAGGCGCTGCAACAGGTGCAGCAGGCTTCATCAGGCGTACGCAAAACCAACCCCTCAAAGTGTGAGTAGCCAGCAAAAGTAAAAAAAGAAAACTAGCTTAAACCGACTGCCAAATACTCTGCTAACCATGACCAAGAGCAGCTGCTAAACGGTTGGCAAGAAATAACAATCTTTCAGGAAGGTTCTTGGCTAATATTAAAATTGGCCTAAAAGAAATGTAACAGCAGTTTCCAGTTTTATGGTTTTATCGATTTACATTTATTTATTTTCCTTCCAAATAGAATATGAAGATTTTTACAGTCTGTCGATCTTTGAAAAATATTACTGGAAACCTATCACCAATTTTGCTGACTATAGTTTCAAAATTGTGGGAGGTATGGTGCTTTATCGATTTGCGTCTATCGATTACTAGACCCTAGTGAAGTAGCATCCCGATTTTAACACTTTATCTTAAACTTTAAGGCCTTAGTTGAAAAAATATCAGTGTTCCTTGGCTAGAAGAGTATAATGAGTTAGTCAGCTTATAAATGCTAAATATATTTGATTATCGATATTTAAAGGCGTTTGTCGGCTTTATACCTTCAAAATAGAAGATGTACACATTTCTGATTTTTATAGTCTGTCGATCTTTGAAGAATATTGCTAGCAACCTACCAACCAAATTTGTTGACTATATGCGTTTGCGCTTTTCGATTTATACGCTTAAAATGAAATATGTTATATTGAAAACAAAATTAATTTGTTTTATAAATCTAAATCATTAAAAATGTTTGTAAATTCTGTGGGTTCTTAAATAGTAAACAACTGTTTTTCATCTTGTTGGAATGAATAAGTGAGTAGCTATGCAAAAAACTAGTTAATCTTTTTATAAATGTTGGGATAGGTTCAATTAGAGAATTATCGAAAAATAAGGCAGACTCAGTTAGATAAAAAATAAGAGCAGATTTTTTATCTTTCTTTCTGTCATTGTCTGGGACAACATCTAGATTAGAAGGGGCGCCAAAAAAGGCAATATAAATTTCGTAACTGAAGAGAAATCTAAGTTTACCCAGTGAGATAGGTCAGGATTGCCTAAGATCTTCCTGAGGCGAGTGCTAGGCAGGAGCAAATCAAATTCTCAGTCTTAATCCTCATAATAGGTTGCTTCAGATCTATTTACTTATTATAAATACTAACCTCAACTAAAAATCACTCTTTAATTTACAGCCACCAATAAAGCATTCGAGTGCACCGTCTGCGGCAAAGGATTGGCGCGCAAGGATAAGCTGACGATTCACATGCGCATCCACACCGGGGAGAAGCCCTATATTTGTGAAGTATAAACAGCCCTCGAAACTAACACGGCGAATGGCCATTGCTCCATGACCTCCATGACTAACAATCCCCCATCCCAATCTCAAATCCCATTGCAGGTGTGCAACAAGGCGTTCGCCCGGCGGGACAAGCTGGTCATCCATATGAACAAGTTCAAGCATGTGACGCCGACAAATATAGCGCCGCTTGGGAAGCGACTCAATAATATGGTGAAGAAGAAGGAGCAACCAGATCCGCCGCCAGAGGACAACAAGCAGAGCCTGGAGTTGCAGCTGCAACAGCAGGCTGTCCAAGTTGCGGCCCAGAATATCATTGTGCAGTCGGCGCAGGGGGCGCCGACAGCGATACCGGGCATCATATTACCGCACCATCAGCAACAGTTGTCGTGGACGTGCGAGCTGTGCGGAAGGATGTTCTCGAGCCGGGACGAGTGGTCCATTCATGCCAAGAGTCATCTGGAGGTGAGCAAATGTCGGTTGAGCCTACCGAGGCGAATGGCGAGTTGCCACTGACTCAATCGAATTGCGACTCTAAACCAACAATTTCTCTGTCTCTCTTTGGGTATTCTGTAGTATTGACAACAGGAACGGTTAGTCGTAGAGTCCACAAAAACAGCAGCCGTCATCGCTAAGAGCAACAACAACAACAACAGCAGCAGCAGCAGCAGCAACAGCAGCAACAATCGCGGCTATCAAATTGATGCTAACCAAAATCAAATACTCAACAACAGCAACAGCCAGAAGATAATCATACAAAATCAGATGATACTCAATGCCAGCCATCAACAGCAGCAGCAGCAGCAGCAGCCCCAGCAGCACCAACATGTTGCTGGCGGCAAGAAAGCGGCCAGAAAGCACCACCAACAACAGCAGCAGCAGCAGCAGCAGCAACAACAGCAGCAGACCAGCGCGCCTATGTACAATAATAATACTAACAGCAACAATAACAACAACAGCGGCACTCATCAGGGACACGAAGTAACTAACTATTAACAACAACAACAACCAACAACAACAACAGCACACGCCAACAGCATGCAACAGACAACAGACAACTAACAACAACAACAAATATTTGTCACTTTCACTCTGAACAATTTGTGTGTTTATCAAACCCTTTCAACCACCCCCCCCTCTTCCCACCTCGATTTTTAGGTGTCCGTGCCCGTATCGCACATCATTGCCAATTCCCCGACAGCAGCCAGTTATATGCAGGCGCAGCTCAGCGCTGGATTGCACGCGGGCAATATAAATGTTGCTGGCATCGATGCTGCTGGTGGCAGCAACACTATGCCCATTGTCACATACAATGGCAATCAGTATTGTGTAATCACCCGGGCCCCAGATTCGACGGATGCCATGCAAAAGCCACTCGACTATGGACAGACGGCAACAGCCAACATTATTGTCATGTCGCCAATGCTGCCCCCGCAACAACAACAGCAGCAGCAGCAGCAACAGTAACAACAGCAATAAGTGCAAAATGTTGCAGCTGGATAATGTTGCAACTCATAACAGGCATTTGAAGTGGATTGTGGAGAAAGGCCAAGTTGGCCAATTATGTTGGACCAACGAAAATTGTGTCGCCTCAGGATGCGTCTGACTACTTTGCAAGCAGCAATAAATACAAATTGTAAATAAAGTTTTTAAAAAACAACAAAAAATATATTACTTAATCTAAGAGTATTCATTTAAGTCTATGTTTAGCTGTATGAGATAAAAGTGAGGAGCAGAAAAGTTTTCAAATAGTTTTCGCATGAAATGCTTCTTCTTGAATTGAATTGAATTGAATTGAAATACATCAAATCGTTTTTTAAATGATTTGTTTTTAAACAAAAAAAAAGAAAGAAAAAATCAATAACTTCGCAATACTTACAAAATAATGTTTATGTGAATGATATGCAAAAAAAGAAAATACCAAAAAATGTAAACACCATTTAACTATTTAGTCTAAGTCATTTTACATATCCATTACAAATTTACTAAACAACAACAACAACAACAACAACAGCAGCAAAAACAGAAATAATTCCCAGCCATAAAACTGAGATATTATTTGTTCGTTATTTTCCCAACATTTTTGTGTTCAATTCACTTTAAGTTAAGAGTTAAGAACTACAATCTCGATGTGCATGAATGTATTTGTAAAATAGTACGCGTTTAAATCAATTGTTTATAATTATGCAAACAGCAATATAATATTTATGTCTTAGAGAAAAAAAACCAAAAAACAAAATTTAAAAAATACCTAAGTGTGTAAGTAGATCCGTAGAGTCCGTCAATGATACTCACATTCCAAACAACAAGAAAACAACAACAACAACAAAACAAAAATACTACAGCAACAATGTGAAAATGATTGAAAATATATATATTAAATACAATAAAATTAAACAATTTTAAGTTGGCTTTTGTCGAATTATCTGTGGCAGGGTTGATAACAAATTCTGGCATAAAGATACATTTGAAATAGAAAAGTTAACAAATGTATCTCAAAATCAAATAATGAGAATGGGAAATAGTTAAACTGATTATTTTGGACTGCTTTTTATAGCGTGCATCACTTTAAAAATTGAACGAGTTTTTATTTAACTTGTGTAAAGACAGAAGAACCATTTCAGAATAATTAAAAATATATATAGATCATATATATACTGGATCAGTCTCAAATGTATCTCGATATCAAATAATGAAAGGCGAATTGTCTGTGAATTTTCTGTACTGCTTTTTACAGCAAAAAATTAGAGGAATGTTTAGTGAATTTGTGTAGAAATAGAAGAACCAGCCCTGACCAGAAATTATATATATATTCTGAATCAGTCTCAAAGGGTGAGTCGATCTAGTCATTTCCGTCTGTGTGTATATATTAATAAGACGATCTTAGATTTAATTGGATATTAAATATTTTTTTGTATTTTCATCTTCCATATATAGATAATTTTATTTCATACAAACGATAAGTTCACGTTTTTGCGATAGCAATAAAACACACCATTTTAAAGATATAGCCTTCTAATTGATATATGATATGGCAAATATATTTTATTGATCAGCTATACAAATTTTCATCGGATAACTATTTTTTTTTTTAAATGTATGCAACTTTTTGGAAAATCCACCAACTTTTACCTACTTCAAATTTAACAGGGAATATTCTAGTCGAGCTCATTCGACTACATAAATTTAACTGGTTTTTTTTATAAACTTTTCATTACATAATTTCCACAATAAATTTGCTTTTTTACAGCACAAAACTTAACACAGCCGCTAATCACATATGATTTCTAAAGAGCTTCCTTAGCTCATTTTAAGTAATTACAGTAAAAACCGAAAGTTTTCGTACAAAAATTAGATAGTTTTTTGCAGATTTAGCCAAGTCATTAAAATTGACACTTTTTGCCCGCTAAAAACAATTCCAAATCAAACACATTGCTCCCATTTTGAGCAGACAATAATTGGCAGCTGTTCTCGACCAAAAGAAAACCGAATATAATTGAGCCACTTTTAGAGTTGACTTTTTTTTGGCTTAATTGTGAAGACAAGTTGGCTGCTCGTAGATCTCAAAATATAAGCGAAAACATTTTGGTCAACGAAAAACAACTTTTCGTTTGTATTTTTTTTAATGAAAAATGCGGCAAGTTGACCTTAAACGGAAACCCGTCGTTGCAGTCGTCGTCGTACACTCAAAAAAAAATATACCTACATTTTAGAAAAACCAAGCTTTTCCTTTTCTTTTGAAAAATAACCTATAATTTTATATTTATAATGAAGACGACTAATCTAAAAGCCGAAACACTAAATTTCGATATTAGATTTTTAAAAAGTATTTTTTTTAACTTTTTAGAAATACATTTCTTAATATTTAAATTCTAAAATAAAAAACAAGAATTTGTTTAAGTGATTTAGTCTTATCTTTTTAAAATTAGAATATTTCATTTTTATGTTCAGAAATTTATTCAAATAACAAGAAAAACTTGTTAGTTTTCAGATTAATTTTCTAAAGTGCAATGCGAACTTTTTTTCCGAGTGCTGTTGGCAGCTCAGTCGCTAATAAATTGAATTGAGTTGAAAAGTGTTTTTTTGTTATTGCTGTTTGACTTTTATGTTGTTTTTCGCAAGAATTGCAAATTAGTTGAGCCGAGCAGCGACGCCAGCATCGCTGTCAAGTTGAACGCCTACGGCCTGAACTGAACTGAACCAAGCTGAGTCGATTGGGCCAAACTTGGGTTCTGTTTACAACACTTTTCAGTTGGCATTTGTGGCTCAGAGCGTACGCAGGCGGCTCGGCAGCATGATCAATGGCAAATTCTATACGGGGCTGCCACCCAAAATGGTGGACCGTCAATGCGGCAACGGGCAGAATCGTCAAGAGTCGCATTTCTTCTGGCCCGATGACACCCGAGTGGATAGCGCTTTGGAGACCCGAGTGAAGCGACGGAACAGCCTGCAACAGGAGACGGAGCGACCGCGTGTGGGGCAAGTGCAACGGGTGAACTCCTTTCAGGCGGAAGCCCGAAAGCCCGATGTGGATACGCGTCAAATGTTCCACAAGGAATTCGCCAAGTCTTCCATACAATTCTACGACAATCTGCAGCCCAGCCACGGCAACAGCAGCAGCAGCAACAATCGCTCCCGTTTGCCCAGCCACAGGCGACGCGAAGTGACGCCCAAGCTGACAGATGTTGACACCGTGCCACGCCTACTGGCGCCCATCAAAGATGTCGATGAGATCGATCCGAGTGCGGCGAAGCGTAAACAAGCCTACAGCTCCACAATACAGTTCTATGATTACGTCAACGGCAATGAAGGCAAACCAACGCAGAACAACACAAGACGACCCAAAATGGACATGAACAACAAACGTGAAATGGAGCTCAACTCCAAGAACAGTCCCAAGCTGCAGGTGAAGCACAATGTGCGTCATTTGAGTGTGGAACGCGAACAACAATTGCCGCCACTGGTCACCAAGAAGCCCCTCAACGATGGCCAGCAATGGCAACGGGAGCAATATGAACCCACAAGACGAGCAGTGCCCAAGAAAATACTCAAGCAGCCGCTGATTGAGGATCTGGATGATGTCCACATGGATTATGTGGAGAATGGCATGCGTGCGCTGCGAGTGCGGAGTCCAAAACATGTCACCTACAACGAGGAGACAGCCGAGTATGCCTACTATGAGCCAGACGAGCGTCAGCCGAGGCAGCTGCAGCCAAATATGCGCACAGGAAGTGGCCAACAGCAACAACACCAACAGACATCTCCATATGGGGAAACTGGTCGCGATATAAAATCATTAAATAACAATAATAAAAAATATCACAATAATTATAACGAATACAGCAACAACAACAACAACAACAATAATCTCAACAGAGCCACACGGAAAGTCTGGCCAAAAATGTTGCCGGAGACAACGATGAGAACAATGAGAACTCAGCACAATTTTGATGACACACGAGCAACATCAACAACGACAACAGCAACTGTTGCTGATGCGGACGCGGAGGCGTCATCGCTGTCTCTTTCTGACCCACGCAAACACCTGCGCAGCAGCCTCTGCTTCAACGGCGACGCTTTGGTTGTCGATGTGGGTGCCGCCGCTGCGCAGTCGACGTCGGCGGCGGCACTGGCGCGTCGCAGCTCGGCCGGGCAGCGTGTCAACGTCGGTCTGCCAGACTGAGATGGCAACAAAAACAAATAAAAAACAGAGTACACAACGTACACTCGCCGAAAAAATGTGTGGTGCTAAATTCAAGTGCAAACTGAAAACAATTTGTAATGTTTTCTGCTTCAAATTTCAAGATCGGCTATAAATATTCCTAAATAATTGTGCATAACTCTTAATTTCAAAATGCACAACTGAAAACTACAACAATTATTGAAACCAGTATTGAAAAATTAAGCATAGATGGAATAAGTTCCAAAATCCAATCAAATCAATCCAAAATTCACACTCTTAGCATTTCTAGTATTTTATTTTTAAAATTTCTGGCATAAATCAATTTAAAACATTTTGAAATATCTATGCATAAATACTGATTCATTGAATCAAATCAAAATAATTATTTTTGGCATTCTTTTAGATGTTACTTCGAAGTTTATCAACTTTTAATGCGTGATTTAAGCTGATCTATTTTTCTTTTGAGCAGATATAAATTAATTTAAGAACTAACACGCCCTAAAAAAAGAAAGCAATCTTTCGACAAGTGAATCAGTAATTTTTTGAAGGAATACAATTTCTAACTTATTTTTATTAAAAATTCGTACATCAATCAACAAAATATGACTAAATAAAAGCAAAAAAAAGATTGAATTAATGCAAAAATATATATGGAATAAAGTTAAAATTTAACAACATTCATTTTTGATTCAATCTGGAAAACTTTTAAAGTGAGAACAATTATACCCCAAAATATTTATGGCCTATGATAAAATGGGGGTTACAAAGAAAATCTAACTTATATAAAGTATGTCTTCTTGATTACGAATCGCACTACTATTTTTTGTGAGTGTACATTGCGATATTTTATATTTGTGTATATTGAATGCAATCCATTGAGTTGGCGTCGTGTCGAGTTAATTAAATGCATAAACTGATGCTGCCGCTGCTGCTGCTATTAATGCGACGTCGACTGCGACGCGGGCAGCGACAAGTTATGAGCTTCGACGATTATCTGACTTCACCCACATCAAAATTACAACAACAACAACAAATAAGAAGAAAAAAAGCACCGCCAACTTAGAGATGAATAAATATTATTCACAGTGCTAATGATCTTGCCCAATATAATTGCTATATTCTATTGCTATTTTGATGCTGGTTGTTATCCAATTTTATTGGGCATTCGAAATGTATTAATTTAGTCATTTAAGTGAGCGAAAAGAAAGAGAATAATAATAATAAAATGCTAATCAATCACTGTGGCTACATTATAAAATTTATTTCAACTTATTCATTGGGCGGCTTCTTCAAGTCAATTAGCTTGTTTTGGTAAAAATCTCCAAAGTTAATACGTATATTTCGGGATAAAAATGTTCCGGCTTACAAACTCGCATCATTTGACGGTTTATTGGCACAGACACAAAAATAATTTGCACATCCAATTTAGAATGTCAGAAATCAACATAATTTACAAATCTAAGCTTTGATTTTAAAAGTCGTTATCCAATTTAAAAATGTTCTATAACAATGTTTGGTCGACGTGGATATACCCTGTAATCAAATATTGTACACATATTATATTCAATTCTAATTTTAAATATTGTACACTTATTATATTTAATTCTAAACTTTGAAAACAATAACATTCCTTGTATATTTTTATTTATATATGCACTATCTTTTTGACTCACCTTTTATTGATTATTCCGAATATATATGTAGTAATAAAATAGTGCTAATAAAATAATCATTATTTTGTGACGTATTAAAATTTAACAAGTTTTCGGGTATGATTTTGATGTTTTCAATTTATAGTTTTGTTATTTGTGTAAATTCCTCAAGTTGTGGGGAAATGTTAAAAATGAATCGTTTAAACTCGTATGATCGTTATTCAACATAAATGCTAATTTCTGATAGATAAAATAAGTATTCTTCAAGATCATATTTTAACTAAAACTTAGTGTTTGTTTTATCAACTAAAACCAACTCGAATGCTCTAAATTTTGATATTTACATATTTACATAAGGTCAAAGATTTCATTCCAACTCAAGCGAAGCTGGTATTTAAATTTATAATCATGAATTGGTATCTTTTTCTTCACTAATTCGAATTATATTCACTTGGGTATATAAATATGTATGCTTATATTAAAATTCTTTTTTTTTAAATAATTGAAAAACATTTTAAATAAAGACTTATTGCATTTAATTCTACGATAGTCATTTGATGCTCAAAATTATGTGGATTTGGCTTATCGAAAAGTGTGAAAATTTACTTGTAAAATTAAACGAAAGTTAAGTAAGTAAGTTAAACTTACCTTGATGCTCTTTCCTCACTTTCACAATAATTTAAGTAGGGAAATAAAAGAATTTCCAATTATGCTAAAAAAAAATATGTATTTGTCTTGTAGAAATAACATTTCTTTTGGTGCTTAGAAATATTGCCAGCTTATGCCAAATAAACATAATGGTATAATAAAATGCGAATAACAATAAATAAAATGCCACCTAAATAATAAAATTAATTTTAGTGCATAATTTTTAAATTTATAGCTGAAATTAAATGTTGAGTTGCCAAAGGCAGTCAGGGATTGCCAGAGGCAGCAGGCATTGAAGAAAAGCCTTTCACCTGAACATTTTCATTTCATTTTTATTTTCATTTCACCAATAAGCTCGATTTATGCTGTTTAAAACGGAACAGAAACCTGCTCAGAGCCAGGCTTAAACTGTGGCTCAGCTGAGAGAGTTGATTTGCCACAAGGAAAACAGAAATTATGAAAAGTTGTTTTTGCATTTGTCACGCGCCTTGAACTTAAACTTGACCTTGCTGGGAAATTGTCTGGGGAATTGTTGAATCAAGCCAACTGCCACTCAATCGCTGCAAATTGCATAATTGTGCTTGCAACAGAAACAGCAACAGCAACAGCAACAGCAAATGCAACAATCAAGGTGCCATTTAGCTTCATCTATTTAATTAGGGGCATGCGTTTAAGTGATTAAAATGGATAAAAAAAAGACAACTGGCAGGATAAGCGGATAAAGGAAAAGAGTTTCAAATGGCGCTAGATGAATTGTTATGCAATTGTACATTGGTTGGCCACTCAATTGAATTTTGAATTCCAATTTTCAACTTCCACCTACCACGACTCCAAAAAAGCCAAGACAAGGCAGGACTTCCGCATGTTGCATTGTTGCATTGTGTCTGCTGCCTGCTGCCTGTTGCATCCTGTTTGTGCTAGCAAGTAGTCCAACCAAAAGGCCAAGACGTGTAACGCCACAATTTCCTGGCAACAGCTGAACCTGAACTTCGGGCCAAACAAAAATAGAGAAAAAAGTGCAAGTGGAAACAGCCACGTTTGAATTGAGTAACACACAGCGTTGGCACCAGCCACATCTTCAAACCAGTTAACGAAAGCCAAACAGCCAACAGATCTAACAGCTGGATAATGACTGCCTCTGCCTCTGCATCTGCCTCTTCATCTGTTTGTTTTGTCCCAGCTAATAAGACACGTTTGTAGACAGTGTGAAAAATATACGCACACAGACAGAAAAAAAAGTATACTATTCAAAAATGTTGCAAATTTCAATTCCAGATTTGGAGAAATAATTGAAATAATTTTTTCAATAAGAGTTATATACAATTTTATAATATTTTATTTAATTACTTTTACCCCATAAGCGATCTTAAAATATATAAACAAATTCTTCATTGAAGGAAATTCAAGTTTAAGTAAAGAATTCATTTGTTTCTCCAAGTTATTTGTTAATAAATAAATATTTATGGTAAACTCACTTAAAGTACGCTTCGATCTTAAAAATTATATAAAATTTTTTTTTAAAATAATTACTTTATAATAATAATATTATCAAAGCACTATTTCCCCATAGCCATCTTAAAACATATAAATTAATTCTTTATCGAAGTTAAGTTTAAGTCAAGAATTCATTTACTTTTTCTAGTTATTTATTACTTAATTATCATTATTCAGCTTACTTGAATTACTCTTCGATTCGATTTGATTTGCTTTTCTGTCTCTATTTTTCTTTGCACTTTTTGCCAAGCAAATTTAATTTGAATCTATAAGAGATTAAATTATTTTACGCACGCCAGAGGCAAATCCAAAGTACACTTTAAATTTCACAGACAATCATTTTGCTATTAGAGTGTGAATTGCTTAATTGCTACTCTCGCTCAGCCGGCAAAAAAATTAAATAAATGTTGATGTTTACAGTTATTATACGGCCATAAAAAAAAACCATTTTATTTATGCCTTGTGTTACATTTCCTACTGCCAAATGCAAATGCTGCCACTGCCACTGCCACTGCTGCTGTTGTGACTTGTCCAATTGCAGCAATAGCAATAGTTGCAGAGGCAGCTTCGCAGTTTTGTGTCGCTTTGAGCTCGTCTTGTTGGCCGCAGTTGTCGTCTTGGGGCAGCTTGCAAAACACGTTGTTGCGCCAGCGTTTTGCTTTGTGGCCCGTTAATCTAGGAAGGAAGTTGGCATAAAACCGTTGCGTCCATTGCCACAACTTTCAGTTTCGTGAAGGCCACGCGGCTGCTCAAGACGTGAAGCATCAGATCTAACAGTACTTTCAGTCATTTCACCAACTCGTTAGTGCACCCAAATCTCGGCGAGTGAAGTTTAAGTGTTAACTCCAAACCAAAAACTCCACACAAAATGCGTCTTTGCTGGAATGTAAGCAAAATTCATTTATTTATTTGTCATTTGAGTTCAGTTAATAAATATATCGGCAAAGCCGTAGAAAAATTATTTAAGTGAATTTGCGTTCTGTGATTTTTAAATTGTTTTAAAAAATACTAAGAAATAAAACCTAAAATGGAAATTAAGTGTTTCTATGCCAGCTATCGAATATGGTGCTTGAAATGTCTTTAAGTATTTAAATACAATCTTGTAATTTTGATGTCCTTAGAAAATATACGAGAAGCATTTGAAGTTTCAAAAAATTGTAGAAGTTGGTATCATACAATTTATTCTGAGCGCATTTCTATTTTTGAAACTTGTAGCAAGTGAATTTGGTCAAAATATTTTTGTTAGCAACTTCTAATTATTAACATTAATTTTCTGCCATTTGCAAAATTATTATCAATACAACTTACTAAATAGCAGATCTGTATTTAGACACAGTTATAAATTTAAATCATAAATATATGAAATTAATATTATAAATGTATTCACATCTTTGATTCTTTATTAACTGTATAAAATGATTAAAAGTTTTTTGATTTTTTATATCGTCGAGCAACGTCTAAATACTTTGAAGAACACTTCCAACACTCAGTTACCAACTCAATCTTTATGGCTTTGCTTGAAAAGTTACTCGAAATTCCATTGCTGATTTGTTGCCAATTTACTTGCAGCTATTGGCCGGTTTGCTGCTGCTGAGTTCGTTTACCTCCGGCATGAAGTCGGCTCGATCCTTCTATCGTCGGAATTACTACAACTCGGCGGGGCCACCTGGACCACTGCGTCTGCTGTCAGCGCCTCATGGACCGCCCAGTTATCGCTGGGATCTGCAGACCAATGAGAGCAAGCGACGCGATGTGAAAAAGAAGAGTCTGAAGAAAACCCAATACAGGCCCTACACATCGGTCAGTCAACGGAAGATTCCCCTCAAAACTGACTACTCCAAACTCAATTCATTAATTTGCAATAAATTCTTTTTCAGGAGGAGGATGACTATTCCAGCGAGCGCTATTCGGGCGAATATTCTGGTGAGGCGGCACAGGATAGTCGCGAGTATACGATAGGCACCCAGATCCGCGTCCAGCATCCCATTACGGTGCCCAAGAAACTCAGCTCTGGTTCGTCGTACAACAAGCAGCACAAATATGCAGCTGTGGCACCCTATAAGGGCAGTGGGCATTCGGGTTTCGCCTCGGACATTCACTCTGTGGAGGAGCAGCCACAAGCCAAGCGCTCCAAGTGGGTGCAGGCACATTATGAGTCCGATGCTGATCCTTTCCATTTGGTGCCGCCGCCCAAGTCGACAGCTACATCACACGATTACCGGGTATTCGAGACGGATCACGATGACTATGAGGTGCCACAGGTGCGGCCAAAGAATCACGATCGCTACAAGAGCGTGGCGTCCAAGAAACAGGTTGAGGCCTTCCTCGAGGATCAGCAGAAGCTGCTGGACGAGGCCATCAAGCTGCAGCTGCTCAACAATCCCAAGCTGCAAAAGTATCTCAAATCCAATTCGCATGAGCAGCGTCCGGATCTGGATCTCGAGGACTTTGAGACATTCCCGCCCCACTTCTCGGGACCGGGTCCGTTGCACAACAGCAACAACAACCACAACAATTTCAGTGGGGAGCGTTCCCCGTTGCACTCAATCAAAGGCAGTCGACCACACAGACGTCCACCCGGCGTCGAACTGAAGCGTGCCCCAAAATCCAAACATATCCTAAAACCGAAACGAAAGTACAGATCTGCCCTGGTTATCAATGTGTAATACTGTGAAAATGGATATCCGATGGAGTTAGTCTTAGATTCTTTACTAATTTAAATATGTATTTTACTGTGTGTATAGACTTTATTATAGTTCTGTAAATATAGTAAACCTTTGATTAAATATTTACCCCAGTTGGTTTTATTTAAATTATTTCATAACTTATCTGATTGGATTTGGTAAAGGAAAAGTTATATTTTATGCGTGATTCCTCGATTTTGTGGTTGATATTTGACTTAAATATTTATTTGCTTCAGGTTAGTTATTTTGAAACCGTCGCCATTTTATATATATTTTTCTTTTTATTTCTTTAATTTTTTATTTCTCTTCTATATCAATTTAAAATCTATTCTCCCTTAAGTGATTTTAATTTCAAATATTTTTATTTATGGTTGTTGTCTTTGCTATTTAGTGGCAACGCCATAAATCAAAGCGCCATCTATTGCCCAGCCAGCCTCGACTGCTTCTCGCATAATGAATTGCCCACGTTAGATGGCGCTAGTTAGTCTTATTTATATATTCCATTTGATTTGTTCAAAAATTATAAAATTATTAGCACGATAATTCCCGATTTTTAATTTATTTTTGCTACTCACATAATTTGTATGATGCACTTTATTTTTTTTTTATTAAAGCTTAAATTTAGAGTCTCAATATTTATATGGGCTGAACACACCCAAAAATCCTCTTTAAGATTATCAAAAACACCCACACAAAAAATATGACTTCATAAATCTTACGAGTTCAAGTCGTAAAAATAACCTTATGCGAAAACCAGACACCTGTTGTCATTCACCAAAGATTATCCCAAAGTGGCCGTAACAAATTCTTGGCTTTTACCTCTTTCGCAAATTGTGTTCGAAAATCGACAATTGAGCAAGCGACTATTTTATTGCCACAACATCGACAAAGCAAAAAAGTAGCTGCAAAAAAAGCGAAACAAAATAAAACATAATTTTCTTAATTGACTAAGCAATTTCAACAGAAATATACTCGCAGTTTAAGCCAACTTCGATTCGCGGCGACAACAACAAAGCTGACCTTGAAAGCAAATCCAACCCAAGCCAAGAATGCCAGCAAACAGAAAAGAAAAGTAAACTTGGGGCAGCACTCAACGCCTGTCGAGCTGTGGCAACAAGTGGGCCACAAGGGAAACCGATGAGGCATATAATTGACTAAATAGCTCAAAATCTTAGCGCATAACTAACGAATTACAGTAAAATAACTGAAGCCTGTCTAATCGAATGGCAAATAAAGTTGCATTTGCTACACAATTATCTGAGTTAGTTGCTCATTATAAGAACTCATATTTAATGTGCCCATCGATGTGGAAAGGTATTCTTATATATATATCTCTAAATCAATTCAATTCTTATTATTGGTAAGCTTTTTAGATTTATAATGCAATTCTTACCTCCGTTCAGTAAGCGTATTTAATCGATATAGAGAGGTATTCTAATAAATATATATCCAAATAAACTCAATTCAATTTTTATTATTGGTCAGCGTATTGTCAGTAAGCGTTTTTAATCGATGTGGCAAGGTATTCTTATATATAAATAATCTTAATTATAATTATAATGAAATTCCCACCTCCGTTCAGTAAGCGTATTTAATCTGTGACTTGCCCAAGACTGCAATTCTATCTGGTTTGAATTGTGTGCATTTATTTACATCATAATTTGAACCCATTGAATCTTACAATTGTGGTTAATGTGTGCTGTTTTAGTGCTGCTTTATAAAATGCTAATTCTTAATATTTTTATAGCTTCTTTTATATTTCTTTCGCTTCTGTGAACCATTTTATTAGTTTATATATTTCATCACTTTAAAAGTTTTCATATTGTTTTTGTTTTTAGTTGTTTGGCTATTTCAGATATAGCAAAATTTGTGGACTACCATTTCAATATTATTAACTTTGTTAATTTTTTTTTATTTAGTACTATTTTTGAATTTTTTCCAATATATATTTATGGAGTCATATTATTTTAACAGCAGCTGTATTTCTGCCAGGCGTTACAAGTAAATATGGTATATCATTAAATAGATTAAGCTCAACTGAAAAAAATTAATTGGTGTCTTAATATGTGGATAAAAACGTGTAATCAAAGCCAATCCTTTTCCTATTCGAATTAACTATAATATCCACATATTTGTGGCCAAGAATTTAATGTGGGTATGGCTTAGTTTACATATGGTAAGTGGTATTATATATCTAAATATAGACTTAATTCGACATGCTAACAGATAGATAGATTGTCGGTCCCTGGGGAGGGACTGCCGCGGTGGCTGTGGGGGAGGTACTTGATTTCATTTTCAATTGGAATTCAGTGTATGTTTCCAATATTTTTTTCTCTTTGCACAATTTGCACACTTTGAAACCCGTTTTGGTGTCTTTCCTTGTTTGTTGCATAGAATCGAATCGAAGCCACAGCCCAAAAAACTTGTTTGGCATTGTGTCGCTGGTACACAAATCTATATATATATATATATATAATGAAAGTTGGTTGTGTAATGTCCATGGGGGCGTTTACCGGGCAAGGTGTTGCAGATAAATCTGTTTAAAATTAAATAACATGCAAACGCCACACGCCCAGGAATAAAAAAAAAATTGTAGTTGAATAAGAAAGAAAAATGAGAATTTAAACAAGAATAATTAATGATGGCGGCACGTCAGAATATTTATGTATTGCTTAAATGGTAAATACATCAGTTTAACATACAATATATAAAAATACTTATATTGCTTATACGTCCCGTGGCCCCCGTTAAGTTATTAAAACATTTTATGGTATTTTCTTGAACGTCTTCTTCGACCGCAAAACACTTACAAATTTATTAGGATAGTGGAATTGGGATGTGTTTTTCAGTATTGAATATTGAGTAGGAGTATTCTAAATTACAATCAATAACTGCTACGAGTTTTTCAATTCATTTTCTTTCTTGGACATATCACAAAAGAGTTTTGATGAAGTTAAGAACTGAATAGAAATCAGAAAACATAAAGACAGACAAAGAGTTAAAAGTTTGGGTAGAATGACAGAGACATATAGAGACATAGGAGCTGTAGTGGAGTGGGGGGGTAGTGTGAATAAATGAAAGATTACATAGGATTATAATTAGAAACGAGCTCAATCTATGTGATTCTCTCTCCAGGATTTAGACCTTGTTGAAGGAGTAGGTGAAACCGTCGGGAGTACGGTTCAGGGAGAGCTTGCCGGGTGGCGAAAAGCGATGAGGATTCTGTGTGGTTGTCGTATAATAATCCTGCTGTGGCTGCTGATACTGCTGCTGCGGAGCTGGCTGATGATAAGTGGGCTGCGGGGCTGGCTGATAGGCGGGCTGCACTGGCGCCGGTGCGGGGCGGTACTGTGGCTGGGGAGCGGGCTGCTGATACGACTGCTGGCTCTGACCGAAGGAGGGATCATTGTAGCGTGTATCGTAGGAGCCATCATCGCCATAGTCGTTGCTGCGGAACGAGGATTGTGGGTCCTGTTGTGGCTGCTGGTATTGCTGCTGTGGCTGGTATTGCTGCTGTGGCTGGTACTGCTGCTGTGGCTGATAGCCCGAGGTGGGCACGGGCTGTGGTGGTGCTGGTGGTGCCACGGGCAAATGATCACCCGACGCCTGGAAGCTGTTGCAATGCAAATAAAAAAGTAATAATTAAATTATTACTAATTTAGATTTAGACTTAATTTAAATTAGAATTAAGCTGACTTACCCATTCTTGCCCGCTGTGTAGGAGACGGTGCGACGCTCGCCAGATGGATCCACATAGCTGTAGCTGCCATGACGTGTGCCATCCGAGTCGGTCTCCTCTTTGAAGTTGATGCCATCCTCCTGTGTGTAGGCAGCCCCAAATTTACCATCGCCGGACAAATAACGCTGCTCACTGATAATGGCCGCTGTCTTCGGATCCTGATGATAGTTCTGGCCCACAGCCAGACTGACGAGTGTGGTTAATGCGAGCTAAAAGATAACACAATTAGCACAACTACACACAAATACACACACACACACTCAACTCACAAAGCGAAACATATTTGTTGTTTGGGTTTATCCTTGAAAAAGCTACAACGTAAACTGCACGATAATCGGGGAATCACACGCGATGCGGCGCCTTTACGTGTTTAATATACAATATATATATATATATATATATATATGTATATATATATAGTCCGTTAGCAAGGAGTCTGGAGTTGGCAGAGTGTCGGCAATGGGTTTTGTAAGTGAACTGCCTTCCGCAATGTTGCCGCCCAAGCTTTTATAGCCAGCCAACGAGCTGGGAAAACCTTGGAACAACTCGCAGAGACAGCAACTCATGGCTCGCCTAGGCGGTAGCTGTGTGTATGTGTGTGTGTGTGTGTGTGTGTGTTTACAGCAACAATAACAAGAATGGAGCTAAGTGCTCCAATAAGTCAACTTTGTTGTTGTTGTGGCAAGAGCTGTTTTACCAGTTTTGCGCTCTTTCGCTTTTTATCGGCTACTTTTGCTTTCTATGCTATTTTTTATGCAGCTAAACTATTTTTTAATTATTTTTACATTTAAGTCGAAGTCCCTCCCAAGTCGAACATTAAGTACAATATATATCAACCGAACCTGTTGCCAATTTTCGATATTATCAATTTCCCTGCGCTTTGTTCTTCCCGCTTCATGTTGCAATTTTGTGGCAATCAGTTTTTATTTGACCAAATAAAATTGGCCATCAGCAACAAAAAAAATCAAAAGTACAAAACTTAAAGAAATACCCAAAATAATGTGTATCCCGATGATTATATGCACTCTCTATTTTTTGTTACACATAACTATTTTATTTCAAGTTTGCTTATGAATTTTGTAAAATTCTTGTTTGTCTTCTGTATAATTTTCAGCAATTTATACTTTATTTTTTTATGATTAAGAATCCTGACAATGTTTCTGGTTATATAAAACTATTTTTCAAAGCTTTAGATAAAACTATTCTTCGAAGTTTTATAAAACCAGAATAATTTATTTATATATATATATATATATAAATTTGTAATCAGAATGTAACTGAGCGAATTCTGGGAATAAAGTATTACAAGTCTTAACATACTCAAATGCTGATTTGAGTTTTTAATGAAACTAAACATCAACTACAATTTATTGTTTGTATTTTAACTTGTTACAATTTTTAAAAACAAATTTTTTTAACAATATTTTTAATAGTTGTATATTATTAATCTTATGCAAAGAAAGAAATGTATATTGACTTCTTGGCACTTTTTATATTCATATATATAATTAACTCAATTAAAAGTTAATTTGATTACTTATCTAACAACAATATTTTACCTTTTCATAACAGAATCTTATTACAATAAAAATAATAATTTTACTGTAGCAACTTTAAGCTAAGATTTATATTTATTGATTTCCTGTTAGTGTATTAAAATTGCAGAATCGTTGTAATAATAAATACTTGGATTGAATCGAATCGAGATTAAGAAATTTGCCCATTACAACCAATAAAAAAAAGCGCGGGTGTTGCTCAGTTATTGCAAATGTTGTTGCTTATGTTGCTGTTGTTATTGCTGTTTTTGTAGGTTTGTTAAGTATTATAAATAGGCATTAACAAAGCTGCAAATGCTGATTTAAATCACGAGCTTGGACTTTTGTGCAAGTTTTGTTGTATTCATGTGGTGTGGTCAAACAGCGCTTGGCAACAGTTCTGAATTGTTCATAAAGTATTTACAATTGTTGTTGTAATTGTTGTTGCAATTGTTGTTATTCTTGTTGCTGTTGCTGTTGTTGTTGACGCAATGTCTTTGACTTGTTTGACTTTGGCGCTTGGCTTCAATAATTTATTGGTTGTTTGAAATGCCGTCAGTAAAAGGCATTGCTTGAGTGGCCAACAGCTGGCAGCAATTGTTGTTGTTGTTGTAGTTGTTTTATGTTGCATTTTGCATTTGTGGAGCGCCCACCCACACCAGGATTTACATAATTTATGAACTGCTATTGAGGTGTGTTTTTTATTTCTCATATTATGGCTGGCGACACGTGTTTGTATTGTGTCAGTGTGTGTTTTACTTAGTACTTAGTGTTAATTACTAGATCGGAAAAACGTATTTTTCATATTTTAATGAGAGCGTGTGTGTTTGTGTGAGTGAGTGTGTGTTTTGCATATGAGCCTTAATCATTTGGCCGGCACTAAGCAGCCGCATGTGGTCGAGTACAAATTTCAAGTAGAAACATTTCAATTTACACACCACAGTTTTGCCCTTTTCATAGTTGTAACTGTTGTTGTTGCTTTTGTTGTTGTTGTTGTGGTATATTGTCATTAGTGTGACCAGCAAACAGTACACGCCCTCTCACAGCAGGCGGGCCAACGCACTCCCTGAAAGTGGCAACAGCCAGGAAATTAAATCAGTTGACAAACAAAAACAGCAAATGGCGTTGATGAAGACCAGAAACTGGCAAAGAATCGTAATTTTTTCTGTTCATTTGGATTAGCTTAGAGGGTGCAGCATATAAATATATATTCATTTATATATATTTATATGCGTTTCATTGGGAGGGTTGTTTGCTCGATCAAGGTTTTGGTGAGCTGCCTTTTTGATTTCGAGGCGTTTGCCTCGTTGCCGATGCTGTTGACGATATTGCCACCCAAAGGGGCAGAAGACACATGATTTTCGATTTTTAGACAAAATTCGCAGCTTTGTTGTTTTTATTGTGCAACGGCGGCAAGGCTTTTATTTTGTTGCTTTCACTTCTGGCGAGTTAATCACAATGATAATGAGGGTTGAGGTTGAGGGGTTGCTGACTGCCAGCCTTTCTTTCCGAGACTGCCTTTCAGTCTGCCTGCTGCTGGCCCTATCTATCCATTTTGTACAAATTGCATGCAAAACATACAACAACAGCAACAACAACAAAAGCAACAACAACAACAAAGGCAGCACATATCATCTCTCTTAATTTTGCGTTGTCTCTCAATTATTTCAGCTGCTGCCACCACCCGAACACACAAATCCCAAATACAAAACCAATTCCTACACTCAAAATAAATATTAAGAAGAAAATTGACTACACAAATCCAGTCAAGGCTGAAATTATTAAACAGTAGTTTTCTGCTGTATAACTAAAGTATGACTGTTCTATATTAAATATTTTTAAAATGTTGGGGATACTTTTTAAATTTATTTTTTCATAAGTCGATGCAAATATTTAGTTTATATTTTAAGTACTGAAATTGTCCTGTTTATACTACATCATACTAAAATTAAATTAAGTTATGCGTAGTATTTGACTGGAAATATTTTATTATTAGCAGAAAATGCTTAAAATGGTAAATTTTTGCTTTTTAGCAATCTTATGATATATTTTAAAACAAGAATTATTTGTGTTTATTTATTTTCTATAAACAAATTAAAGGTGCCGTCATAAAAATCTTAATATGAAATTTAAATTCTGAATTTAAGATGTAGTAAAATATATTTTTTAAAGCATAAAAAAACTTGAATGCTTATTATGTAATTGCTTAAAGAATTTCTGAACTAAATGAAAAGTTAACAATCAATTTTAAAATCACTTAATTAAAAATAATTCCAAGCGAACTGACATTAATATGTGAACAACCAAGCATTAGAAAGTCTGTGCCAATAATGTGGTTGAATTTCAAACAGCATTTTTCTTCGAGTGTACTAGCTAAAAACGCAGACAATTGCGATTATTTGTAATTTAAGATGCAGTCGAGCGTTGATGGAAAATCGACCGAGTCAACGCTGATGTCGACTCTTTCGCATTGTGCACACTCACACACACTTGCACACACACACACACATGCAAGCACACACATACATATATATGTGGGACATACGTTAGAAGGTTAACAATATATATTCTGCTGAGAGCTCGATTTGTTTGAATGCAAAACGCTTATCAACGCCAAGCGATCGCTCAGAAGTCAAAACTGAAACTCGCTAAACTTGTTGAGAGCTGTCAGAGTAATACGATACCAGAGCAGACCTATATATAAAGTAAAAGGTACAGATAAGCCCCAGTGAATCACAGAGGATTCACAGAGGATTCACTCAGGATTCACATGTAGAGATGGTGATTTGATAGCTAAGAGGCTGACCCAGCCAGCGATTTCCTCAAAAGTCAGACAGTTTTCGATTTCGTTAATTTGTTGTAATTTGAGCAGGATAAATAATTACGCGTTAATAGCGAGCCGGTTTCCAACTAAATGGCGCATCTGCCACAATTTTCAGTTAGTTCTGCAATTGGATTTTCATTTCATTTGAAATGCTATAAAAATTGTTTTTGTGGCTTGTCGTCATTTTTAATTGGCGTCAGGTATTTATGGGGCTTTTAGTGTCACTGGACCAGTTTGCAGCCCCTCTGGAACCAGCTTATACAAACACACACACAAATATACACACACAAATATACACACACAAGCACACTTACAAAATCAAGGTCAATAACGTGTTGCATTGCGTTGCGAGCCAAGTGCGTGTGCCTCTGGGCCGGGCTAACAAATCAAAACGGGTTTAACTGGCGCATGCGTAGCGGGTTTTTATTACTGCTTTTTTTTTTGCATTGCATTGCAGACTTCCGCATTTTGCAGCCAGTTGCGGAAAAACTGGAAGTTATCTGACGTCAGAGTGCAGTTAAATCTGCATTCCACTAGCCAAATGATCCTTTTGGCCTTGATTGCCTTTCGAAAGTTGTCCAAACTGACAACCTTGACTAACCTGGCCACGTGCATTGAACCCCAAACAAAGTTGGCGCATTCTCAGTGCTGATTAAGCTGAAGATTAAGTTTAACTAGCACACGCTGAAGTATTAGCAAATTAAAACCGCTTAATTTAATTACTAACTATCGATTTGAACTCAATTTGGATTTGGATATTTCTGCATGCCGGCAGCTATGAAAATAATTGAATGACATGTGGTTTATTTCCCACTAATTTTTGGATAAAAATCAAGCGACCATCGCATAAGCTGACTGAAGGTCAACAGGGGCAAAATCGAGTAGTCAAGTTGGTTACATTGACGCCGTTCGCAATTGGCCAAGTGACTCATTAATTTAATGCAGTTTACTCATTAATTCATTCCGTTTGACAAACATTCGATTAAATATATCAAGTAACAATTTGTTAGGCAAGAGAAAGCTTGAAAAATACCCTTTAGCTATGCTTAAAGTAGAGTAAAAAAAAATATATATTTATATATAAGATCTCTATATGTACGCTCAATAAATACAGATTATAAATGTAGTTAAATCTGTTTGCCGCCACAAATATTATTTATCTGAAATTCAAGCATATTAAATTGCGCCTTTAAATAGTAACAAAAAATGCTTAAACAAAAGCGAACAAAAGTCGGGGTATTAACCGCGATTCTTTTTAATACAGAATTGTATTTTAACTAAAGTTTTTTAATAAAAAATATTAAATATTGTGGTGAACCTTGTAAGATTTATGCCTTAAAACAAGCATCAAAGAAAGCACCAACACTTAAAAAATAATGTAGCTCAATGACTTTGGCAAAATCGAGATTAGTTGAATATAGTTTGTACATAAATATTTGTTTCAAACAAATTAAATTATTAGGTTGTTAAATATCAAAACTATGTTAATTTTAAGAACTCATTTAAAATATCCGAAAATCTATTTGTAAATAAAATAAGCGATTCACAATTATTGCTATCAGAATCTACTAGATATATATTGTCTATATACATTAAATAGGATTTGTTCATAACGTAAAAAATATAATCTATTATTTTCAAGATTGAACTAAACTTAAGAAGTTAGCAAATAAAGTCCGTTCTATAAGGGTATCAAATCTTAGGTGTGTCCAAAAATCAATTATTTATTTGTTTTTTATTGCAAACATTTTTGCCGCCTTTTGATACGCAAGTGTGCATAATTTATTGCTACAGGGTATGTCAAAAAGTTGTCATAATTTCCATGTCATATTGGATATAATCACAATTTCAATGTCAGCTCAGTCTGTGACAGGCCAACAAGTGAACTAATAATTGCAGCAGCTTTGAACAGTAAACAGTGAACAGCAAATGCGGCGACAAATGGCCAATAAATGTTGGTAATTGTACACCATTGTGCTGGGTTGGTCAAGCTGTGTGTGTGTGTGTGTTGTGTGTGTGGTTGTTTACCGGACCTGTTGCGGCCAGTCAAAGTGCAAGAATTTGACAGGGCATTAAGCGAAGAAAAGCCAAACAAGTCAGCAGAACAAATAGACAAAAAAAAAGTTGACGGCAGTTCCAATTTCAATTGCAGCTCCAGTTCCAGTTCTGGTTCCGCTCCACTCAACATTGTCCGCGTTGAATGACATGACAACTATTCAACATCATCCAATTGCTCAGGTTTAATCGATTTGATACCTTTTTTGGGCCTTAACTCAACTCAAGTGTTTATTTCGATCATTTCGAGTGGAGCCACACGTCAGCACTTAGGTACACTGAGAGAAAAATGTTGCTTGCTTAATTTAAGTACTAATGTAATTAAAATTCTAGCTTTCTTTTAGATTTTTACTTTAACTCATAAATACTATTTTCTTAAGAAAATACATAGAAAAAAAAACATTGCAATAATTTTTGTACTTTAAATAGGTGTAAAAATTGTAGGCTTTAATTAAGTATTACTGTACAATTTATATACTACATATTGGTAAAAAGTACTTAACTTTCAGGCAGGAGCCAGGTGAATACTTATTTGTCTTATTTCAAAATAGAATTCCAAAATTTATCAACAAGTTTTTTAAAAGAATAATATTTTTTAATCCTGTTTTTTTTGGGATAATGATTTCATCAATAATTAAATATTCAACGTTGTCTGTTTTATTCCAATTAATTAGGTTCTTGATTCCAGAAATATCTAAGCATTTGTTAAATTGAATCTGCTTTAGATTATGAATGGAAATTAATCAAAACAAAAATATTTAATGAACTTTGTTAACGTAAACTTTATTCAAATCAAAACCAATTTAATTGTCCTAGTTTTTTGTTGACCTTGTCCACATTTGAGCCGCGCTTGAACTTATTTTAAGTACCGAAACTCATTAATTTTTGCGAGTGTAGCTCTTTCTTGTTTTGACTATGCACCTCAACCTTTTTCACAGGTGATTAGTGCCCGGCGGCAACTTCAACTGCCGGCAGCTTAATTAGCCAAATACTTGTTGTTGCGGTAGTTTTTGGCCTGGTCTGTTTGCGGTAATGATATGCCAATCATAATTAGCATGCGGAGCATAGCTGCTCATTGGTTTCATTTAAAGTGGCATTAGCAAAAAAACAGATTTCGAAATCAAAATCAAACCGTATCCAATTGAATTCTATACAAAATATTTCGTCAAATTGTAGCCAATTGAAATTATGGCCAACGGAATTTGGCGCAAAGGTGGACCGTGTACAAGGTCTTTATTTAGAAATTTCTTCAAGACTTCATTTGGGCCTAATCACATCCTGATTACATGTGAGAATGTCGCAATCTTAGCTCAGACAGAAAACGCTAAATTTGTTTATTGAGCCTTAGCCTGACTGACAACCAATGCCAACAAAATACGGGCCAATTAACTGCAACCGACATAAAATCAAAAAGTAAATAAAAATAACAATGAAGAGGGGAAAAAAAAGTAGCTGCCTGCATTAAGTGCCGTTAATATTTCCTGCGCCTGCGCAATGTTGGCCAACAGTTGCAGTTCAAAGAGAGCTCTTGGCTTAATCGACATCAGTTTTGACAGCACACCGACAGTTGGCAACAGTTTTCCTTTCTACTTGGCCAAAACAAAAGGCTGTGGTTGATTTTTTGTCTTTGTGCCTCGCTTTTCTCTTTGCATTCTTCAGCGGCCAGTTTTTCTAGCCGCCTGCAATTATTTGGCAATTTCTTTCAGTATTTCCATAGTTTTTCCACAGAAACTACACACACAATTTTTGTGCTCTTCTTTCATGAGCTGGATTATTTTGGTCATTGCCATGTTTTCACATGTTGCCTGTTTCCATTTTCCATTCTTCTCGCTGCTTTGTATTTGCTACTCCTCGTTTTCTGCGGGCTATGAAAATATTTACACATGCTCCGACGGCCACTGAAAACACACACACAATTAAAAGGTTTTTTGAAACTAATTGGTTTCAATTATTAAGGCTTGGCGAGCACACACCAAGGATGAAGATGAGATCCCAGATCCTTTGCCAGGATGATAGCTGGTAGCTGATTTCTACGACTTTCAGTTGCACAGTTCGCTTAGCGGCTTTTGCATTGCGCGATTTTACAGTTCATCGACTTCGAGTTAATTGGCTGAGATTTCTGAAAAATTTTGGAGAAGCTGGAGAGTCTTGCGTGCAACTCTCTCTCTCTTTTTATTTCTTACTTTTCATATTTAAATATTACAAGACTTATCAGACATGTAAATATTTACTTACTCAGAGTTTTGTCTATATATTCTCTGTTTTCTCTACAACTCATTTCTTCTCTCTTTAGCTGACTTCTCAACTTTTTACCTACTTTATTACTCAACTAACATTTATTAATTTTTTGTTCAATTGATATTTTTCTGGCCTATCCTAATCTTTGCAGTAAATATTTATATTATTATTTATATTAATATTAAAAATATTTAATATGTTTGACTGCTTTTTATTTTATAATCTGAAATGTAAATTTTAATTACAGTTTAAAATTGTCTTGCACATTTTTTATTTGAAGTCAATTAAAATTGTTGCCAATTTAAATCAGTAAAAAAATAATGATAAGCTGCTTAAGATGATTAATAAGATTAATATGTCTGAGAATAGTATCCCCAAAATCAATAATATCAAATAAGTTGCACTACAAAAACTACTAAATTATAAAAAAAAATATATAATATATTTTTGCTTTTATATTAACATACCTATAAAAAAAACAAGCTACATTTTAATTTGCTTAGCTATTACTTTAAATTCTAAAATGCTGAATGCTCATTAGTTTTTCCCAGTTATTACAAAATTATTTTTTGCTGATCTAGTTTCTCATATAAAATATTTCAAATGATACTCAAGTGCTTTGAAACAGTTAGTGTCATTGTTGTGATGGCGTTAATCTCACGCCCCATAAATAGGCCAACTGGCAATTAACCACAACAAAAGCCCAAATTATGCCACAATCATTTTTGTGTTGATGATTTCCCAATTTTTCGCAGACCTGAGAATTATGACAATAATGTGACAATTTACATAGCGCGATGACAATTAGCGGGGCGTGCACAGAGGCACAGAGGCACAGAGGGGTACCACTAGAGAGCCACCCCTAAATGCGTATATATATATATATATATATATGCAGATAGATGGTTACAAAACCCGTTCAAAGCTGTAACAGTTGCGCAGGGTCAGCGAGCAGCCAGCTCATCCAGGCAGACGTTGCAACCAGTCTGACGGTCTGACAGTCAGTCAGACAGCCACTCATTAAAATTAAACGAGCCAACGCACAAAGCATTTTCAGTTTTTTTGTTTTCAATATTTTTTTTGGAGTTTAGGACTAGTCAACAGTTTACAGCGCTAGAGCGCACTGAGAAAAACCAAACTGAAAACAAACAAAAATTTACTAAATTGCTTAGAGTGAAATTCAGCTTAGGTAATAAAGATCGTATTTGAAGTCTTTTATTTAATAATTTTTTTTTCACAAATAACATGATTCGTAATATAATTTTAATATATATTTTATATTATTTGTAAAATCATTTTTATATTTACTTTATATTATTTATAAGAATATTTATTTTATTTATTTCATATTATTTAAATTTTTATATAAACCTGCTTTTGTTATATTTATAAAATTTATTTTGCACCGAATAAATATGTGTCTAAATTATGGATTTAATATTCTCAAATGTTTTTGTTGGCATTAAATTTTTCTGTGTGTAGCAAGTTGTTAATTTTAAGCAGCGCATTTCTGCTGCTTATGTAATATTTTTTTTTTGACAACTTTGTCAACGGCTCTCAAGTGTTATCCGTATGGTAAACAGTGACGGGTCACAGTTACTTTTTTAAGCAGCTCAGCGCGCAGCACGCGCAGCCCAAACCCCATAGACAAAATCCTCAACCGGCGCATCTTGTTTACATTTAATTGCCACCCCAAAACAGCAATAGATGTATGTGTGTCAGCAGCGGCAGCAGTAGTTGCAAGGACAACAGCCCACATGAAGCTGACAAGCCACGCCAAGTCAGTGCCACCTAACGCGATCCGTTAGATACGCGTTTCAGCTGCAATACTCTCAAATTTGGGTGATTCAATAGAATCATCAAATGTGTAACGCATGGAAAAAGTAATTTTTGATATATATATACATATTATATTTGACAATGCACGATTTAAGTATATATATATATATATATATCTGTTTATATTATTATTATTAGTATTATTACTTTGACCATTATTATTATTGCTGTAATAAATGGTAAATGAAAGTGGCTTTTAATGAAGCCATATATATAATCAGTTTGATAATATTATTCGCTATATATTATTATTAATTTGTGATTAAAGTAATGCTAAAATAATCTAATATATATATATCTGTGAGATGTAATACATCTGTGGAAAAAATATGCATGCAATAATATATATAGTTATACAAATTATAGTAATACAAACTATTATATATATAATATTAAACTAAAAAATGTATATTCAGTTTTTAAAAAATGACGAGGAGCTTAAGTCTAAAATTTCGTAATTTAATTTTTATAATTAAGTAAATAAATGTTTTTAATCATTTTTAAAACACACATTTTAAGTTAAGTCATTTATATCAGATTGTTTTTTTTCCATTAACCGTTTTTATCTAGGTAAAAATACGATTTGTGAATGATTTAAGATTAGTTAAAGGTTTTGAAAATAGATGGCATGGTTTTTCAACACATTGACTATATTTCTTCAAAATAAAATATGAATATATATATATATAAATTGCCATTTCATTACACGAGTTCTCTAAATCATATTTTATATAAATTTGATTAACAGCTCTCTGCTTGTATTCGGCAAGAGTATTTGATGTTCGTCAAGCACCACAAAATAGTTGATCCTTTGTAGTCTTTTTGATGAGTGTCGCCATATTTGCTGTGCGGCTAATCCCCGCAGCGGGTTGTCGCGCGCTTGCCGCAAACTGATGCAAATAAACACAGTGCTTTATGAAGTGTTTGAGAGCACTTCAGAAATTAGTTCCCATGTAAGCGCTTAAATTGTGCTCTCTCTCTCTGTATCTGTATCTATCTCCCTCTCACCCCCTCACCATCTCTAATCTGTGTGCTTTAGTTATTTTTTTATTTTTTATATATTTTTATTATTCACTGTTATTGTCAAAGGCAGTCAGTTAACCAGCTGTTGTTTCGGCTCTTGTCAATTGCAATGTCAGAAATCAGGCGCCTTTCCTTGACACAAAGAGAGAGAGAGAGAGGGAGGGAGAAAGAAAGAGACAGCGAGCAATTTTTAGTGTTTATCACCAAAGCCGCAGGACTCGCTGACAGTTTTGTGAGTCCCATTTGCGGATTATGCCACAAATCCCTATTATTTGACAAAATGGCTTCGATAAAAAATTAAATATAAAATAGAGAGTTGTATATGTGTGTGTGTTTGCGTGTGTGTGTGTGTAATACATAATCATAAAAATTGAAGTTGATTTTGTTGTTGTCGCATAGCTGACAGCTGGCGTCATTTTTGTGGGCTCAAAGGTGAACCGATTGCGAATTCGAATTGCCAACTTTGTTGCACTTCAAATATTTTATATATTTTTTTTTGTCGCGTTGGTTGCATTACCAATGTGGCCACACTTGAGAGTTGGAAACAAAGTTGCCTCGCATTGGAAATTAATTTTTGAACAGCAGCTTCTTGCCAAGTGGCTCGCTTGCTGGCTCTACAAAATAATTCTCGAGCCTTGTTGATCCTTTGTGGCTTACTCGCGTCGTTCAGCGAAACAAAAGCTCTCCAAATTGGGTTTGCCAATAACCCAAATAACACATATACATATATATATATATATATATAAGCAACCCCCTTTGTTTTAGCACTCTCTTTCCATATCCTGGGAGCGCAAATGCAAAACTAATACAGAATTTTTTTATTTCTTCACGTCTCGAGTTGGTTTTCTCTGTGCGAAGTGGCCACTTTGGCTGGCCAACTGAAGTGGCAAACGGGGCACGGCAAGCTCGGTTTTCCCAGCCCGCTTTTGTCAAAGTCGATTTGTTACATTCTCAAGTGGGGCAAGCGCTACCCACTCCCTTGCCCCATCCCATCCCATACCAATCGTAACTGCCTGCAATATTTGTAATGCACTTGGCTCTGTTGTGGAATGCAACACCAACAGGGTTGCATTGGTGCGCTCTTTGAGGCAAATTACCGTTACGACCTGGGGTGGCACGGTTGCTCGCTATTTTGACATATGGCCTTCTTGATGTTGTCGATGACGTTCCTCCTTCCACACACCACCCCCCGGCCAAAAGGTGTGCGGTGGTACAAGCTACAGTTAGAAAAGCATAGTTATAAAAACGAGAATTTTATATTTTGGTTGTGAATTTTCTTAAATATGAAAAACAAAACTATATAGTTATTAGCCTAAATTAACAATTAAAAATTATTTTTAAATATGAAAACGCAAAATTTTTATAAATTATTTTATAACAATACTGAAAATTTGATTTGTTTACAATAAATTTTATTCTAAAATTTAGAAACTTATTGATAAAATTTATTAGCTAGATTTTTGTATGAGAGTTTAATTGCCGTATAAAATATATGTGAAATTTTAAAACACTAATTTTATATTAAAAATATAGTCAATAAAAAAGCTAATAACAATATAATAAAATCTTTGTACAGATTTGAAAAATCAACACTTATTTTTTTAAATTTTAGTAAAATAGAAAATTAGTTAAATATGTAAAATTTCAATAATTCAAAGGAATTTCTTTTTGGTAAGTGTAGAACGCGAAGCTCGGAGTTTTTGATGATGACGCGACTGCTTTTCACTTTTTACCGTTGTCGGTCAACTTCCCAGGACATCCGCTGGATGGACTTGCGTGTTGCATGATAATGGCTCTATTCAGGGATGCGGCATGCACCTGATGGCGATGATGACCTGCACCTGCTTCATTGACCGGAAGTCCAAAAGTTTCAAACTTTTCCAACCCAATGCGGGGGTGCTTCATGTGAGCTTCGTGTGACAGCTTAATTAAATGTGTGTGTGTGTGCCTCAAATGATAGCTTGTTGCAAGTAGCTGGCTCTATAATCAGAAATGCTAAGCAGCTGCGACGCCATTTTGAGGATGAGTATTTTTTTTTTTTGGTTGTTGTTGCCTTCATTTGTACAGACAGATTGTGTGTGTAACCCTAATGAACTATCTGCCTCGAGGCCTGCTCGGCTTTGTTATGCTAAAGACAACATCAAATGCGAAAGGCAACAAATTCAATTAGGCAGCGGCGTCATCGGCTGTGCCTCAAGGCAACAGCTTCCTGCAGCAAGGACTTCCCAAAGTTTCCCACATACTTTGCCCCTATCACACAGGGCAGAGAACACACACAACGCTTGGTCTTCCAGGTGGTCCAGCTTTTGATTGTAATAATCCAGGACAGGACTCTGTAAAAAATTGTGTCCTCGCTGATCGCATAACACTTGTTAGCCTGTCAATATATCAAAATTCAAGCGAATCCCCTACAAAGGATCTTCGTATATAATAATAAAAAAAAATATGCGGGCAATTGCAACTTTCTTGAGGTTAAACGCAAGTTGCTCTTCAAATCTCTCTCTCTTCAGATTTGCCATTGTTCACTGAACTCAATATTTTTCTCACCTCCAGGAGGTCCACTCATCGGTTGCCCTCGTCTGCCTCTCCCCTCTGCACGCAGATTGCAACAATAAAAAACAAGATTTAAGTAGACTTAGACTCGGGGCATCAAGTACTTAAGACGCTAGGATGGGACAATGTGGGACAAGTACTTTCAATTAGCAGACGCTTCACTGATTCTAATTGTCAACTAACCTCTGGGAATCTCCGATCTCCGATCCAGAGCCTTGTATCTCCATCTGAGCAGCTGCTTTGCTATGTATTTATTTTTTTTTTATTAAATATAGTAACCAATATTTAAAATTATATTTGTTATAAATTCATTGGAATAATGAAATTAAAATTTACAATGGGAATATAAGATATCTTTTTTTATATTAATTGTATGTGAATAGTGAATAATTAAATTATATTTATAACTCAATTCAAAATTTACAATGGGAAATATGAAATAAAATAAGAAATATGAGAAATCTATTTATATTCATTTGATGTAAATAGTTCCCGAAACTTTTATTTTATGGATTTCATGAATATTTAAATTTCAATTTAGAATAAGAAAAATGTTTAAAAATATAAAAATTTCAAAACTACAATCAGGCTGTGATTAAATTAGTTGAGCATCATTAGGTATGGAAAAATTTCAATTTAAATTTACAATGGGAAATATGAAATTAAATAAAATAAATAAAATCTATTTATATTCATTTTATGTAAATAGTTTCCAAAACTTTCATATTTTATATATTTTATGAATATTTAAATTTCAATTTAGAATAGGAAAAATGTATAAAAATACCAAAACTACAATCAGGCCGTGATTAAACTAGTTTGCCTAATGAGCATCATTAGATATGGCAAAATGTCAAATTATTGAGCTAAGCAGTGAAGAACAAAGCATTTAAGATTTTGTGCCTGGCAAATCGAGTTTTCCAGAGAAAAACTGCCCATTTGCCCACTAAAGTAAGTTAAGCTGGCCAAGAAAGGCAGGCAGCAGGCATCAGGCTTAGTTTATCTAGTCCTGTAAGCCACATAACAATTAGAATACTTACAGAGGAGTGCAGATATACATTTGCTGTCTCTGTCTCTCTCTCTCTCTTTGCAGTCGCTTATCTGTGGCGGCAGATATAGAAAATTGATCTGGCGATAAATCGAGCTACTCAATTTACAAAAACAACGCCGCTCGCCCCGCTTTGACTTTCGCTCCGGGGATCTTCTCGGTTAGACGAGAGAGTCCTGTTTGTCCTGTGTGTGTCCTATGCTGACTTCAGGTACAACAATGCGGCAAACGGAAGCCGGATTTGCAGCTTGCGGCTTCTACTTCTACTACTGCTGCTGCGGATCAAACGGATGTTTAATATTTTGGCTTAGAGACATTCACATTATATTTGAAAACAATGGCCAAGAAGCAGTGGTCCACAAACTGTACGTGCCAGAATAGACCGCCCGGTCAGGATTTGGGCATTTAGCAAAAGGGTAATCCACCCCATTAAAATATATTTGCATACGCATATTTTTTGTTTTATTTAGGTAATTCGCTAACCAAGCACAATGCACAAACTGCGACCTGTCTCCGGCTACTTTAAGCCGTGCCACAAACCTGCTATGGAAAATTGTCCACACCTGCCCAAAATCTAAGCACAATGTGCAACTGCCACTGCCACTGTAACTGCCACTGCAACCGCTTGCTTGAAATTGCGTTAATCATCCTGCGCCCTTCATTGAGAACGCGGATTACTTAATCAACGAAAATCTATGAATTAAAAGTGTTACCGAAAATCCAAGCCACATTTCCAGCTAACAGCGTGCAACTTGCGGCCACTTGAGCTGAAGAGTGTGTGTGTGGCTTAAACCAGCCACCCAACACACACACCCAACCCACACACACACCCACCTTCAGCTTGGACTTGAGCTGATTTAAAGCAGTTCAAGTGACTTGGCCTGATCCACAAAAGTTTGTTAGTCCTTTGCTTAGACATGGCTCAGTTTTGGGCTTGCTCCACAAATCAAAAAGTGAGAAATCTATTTTTTTTTTGTTTATTTATTTTTTTTTTATTGCAAATGCGAAAAAGGGAAAATTACAAATTAAGACCCAAACAATGGCAAAGCCAACAATGTGCAGAAAAACGTCACTGATGACAGAATGATGAGGATTAAGCCAACAACAACCACAATTGCATAGACACACACACACACACTCGCACACACACACACACACTCTCGCACACAGAGAGCATCAGCGTCGCCTATGAGTCTATTAAAAGTCTAAAGGCAGATAATAAAGGGCCATTAGGACTTAAAAGGGCTCAACAACCCAGCGAGCAGCAGCCGAAACGCTTTGTGCCCTCAGAGACAACAAAATTTGTGCCGGATTCAACAGCAACAACAACAACAAAAACAGTTACAACAACAGCAGCAGCAGCAGCGGCAGCATCCAAGTCGAGTCGAGTCGAGTCGAGTCGAGTTGAGTTGGTTCCTGGACCTTGCCAAAGTCGAAATGGCAGCGGCAACGAAGCATATTTAATTCCAAATCCCCGCAAGCATTGAGCCCAATGGGTGCTACTGGGTTAGGGTAGGTTTTCGGCACCATGCTCCGGGCCATGGATGTGTGTCAGTGGCATAAATACATATACACATCTATGTATATCTATATACACTCGGAAAAAAATTTCGCATTGCATTTTGGTAATACGACATACTTTTTGCGCCTTTTGGAATAACATATTTCTAAGAATTATTCTATTATTAAAATATGCCAAATTTTCAAGATGTTTAAGATAAATCTGCATAGAAATTTTTTTTGTTGATTCTTTTATTATTCAACATTTGAATTTTATGATTTTATTTTTTCTCTTTAGCTTTGAGGTCGATTATTATTTTATATAGATTTTCGCTGTTGGTTTTTTTTTTGAGTGTAGATGAGTCTCTATGTGCACTCAACGTTTCTATTTACTTTGGCCAACGTAATTTCAACAATTTTGCCGACAATTGGCAACTGTTTTTATTCAAACTCACCTTGTTTGTTCAGCCTTGCCAAAAGGATACTGCGACTACAACTACAACTTCAATTTGCTATTGTGAAAGGATTCAATTGTTATTGTCAGTCAGGGAGCAGGACACAGCACCCAGTTGCTACTCCAAAACGATTCAACGATTCAACGGCGCTCGTCAAAGTCATCTAAAAGTGAATTTTTGCTTTTTAACTTTTTGAATTCTGTTGTGAGTCACACATCACAACCCGAAAGGGCGACTCTGAGTCAACTGCATCCGGAATCTGCTATGGCCGACGCCATTTTGTACCCAATTCCCAGTCGGACAACTGCCATTTCAAATTAATCCCGACTTTGGTTTGCTGAGGTGGAAATACTATGCTAATTCTAATTTGTTTGATTTCAATGCCAAATGCATTAGATTCTTTTGTTCGAAGGATTTACATAATGCCCTTTTGGACTGGCTGGGCGTCCAATGCAATTGTTCCTCAGATATGTTGGATAGCTCAAAAATCGGTCGCACATTAGGTTAAATTATTTTTAATTTGAAATATATAAATATGATTATTAAATTTGACTTTTATTACAACATATCAGATTATTATTAAATATTTTTAAAAAGAGAGAGCCAATATAATTACAAACCTTTTTTTTTTTGTAATTATCAAACAATCGACGAACTATATTTATTTCATAATTTCGACTATTTGAAGGTCAAAAATAATCTCAATAAATCTTTGTAAATAATTATATAAGCAGTAGTTTTTTTACTTGTTCAAAAAAATTACGCATAACTAACTAAAATTTAATCTTGAATATCATGTATGAATATGAACTGATTATATGCACATCACAAGAGCAAAAACTAACATTAACCTTTTGTAATAATCAAATAAAAAGAATGGATTTATTTTTACTCATAAAAGCAAATTGACTATAAAAATACTTAATATAAAAAATCATCGTTATAGTCCGGCTAAATATTTCGTCTTTTATTCAATCGCATTTAGTAGATGTTTGGATTTAGAGAATAGTGGAAAAATCCTAGTTGAAGGATAGATTTGATATATAGCGAAAGGTGAGAGATTAAAAGTAACACTGAAACATTTTTTAAAGCAAATCAAAAAAAAACCAAATTGAATTTAATTACAAATATTTTGGTATAAAATATGCTCTTTAGAAAGACGATTTAATCTTCGATTTATCTTAAAAAATGAGGCACTCTCAAAATATATAGATATCAATTCTTTCGATGGGCTTCAGCCTCGTCAGCAGAATGTTCATAAATATAAACACATCTGAACAATAGAAGTATTTTTTATATCCCCTTCAACTTCAGACAAAGTTCAGCTTACGAACCTTTTGATAACATATAAATAAAATATGACAGTTCTCGAAAATATGTTTGAACAGCTTGTGCAAATTGTCTGAAAATCAAAATTAACCCAAAACTTGATCTTTCAATTAAATAATTAATGCAGATAGTTTTAGATTTTTAAGCTTTAGCTAAAATTTTATTTAAGTGTGTTTTTTGTAAGAGGTTTTTATGCTAATTTCATTAAACATATATGATATGCGGAACTTAGAACTAGTTCATTTATGAGCTAGGCAACAAAGAAAAACTTGCAACTTTTCTTTTCCGAATGCAATTTGAATCACGTTGTGGATAGATAAATGTATTACGAATACTCTGTATATTTATATATATATATATATATATATATATGTAAGGCTCAACTCCGAGAGATATGTGGCTTGTAAGCTTTCACTGTTGTATATTGTCCAATATGTGACTCCAACTCCAGATGATATCACAGTTCCCAGCACTACGAAGGCACTTCAAGTGCACAACTCAAAATATTTTCGCCGACGGCAAATCGATTCCAATTTTGTTTTTTTTTTTTGCTCAAATCTTACGCTGACTGTACATGTCGGAGATGAGACGGACAATGGTGATGTCGCCGATGGTCTTGCGGAAGAAGAGCTCCTCGATGGTGAAGCTGGACACTTTGTGCATCAGCGAGACGACGCCGAGCAGCGTTTGGAAACGCAACGGTTGATTTGGATGCGTCCTCGAAATGTAATTGTGCAACGCATTCCGCGCATCATTGTGCATGGCGGCCACCTTGCTGGACTCCAGCAGACCCCTTGACTCCGCCGAGGCACTCGAATTCGGGCTGCCACTGCCGGTCAGAATGGAGCTATTTGCTAGATCCTCAGTGGAACTGGCCGCTGGTGGGGATTTGCGGAAGAGTGAAATAGCTCGCAAGCATTCGTATTCCGTGGAGTCGATATTGAGATGGCACAATTGATTGAGGACATCTTGGAAGGCGTGCACCTCTCGGCTGACAAGGGCAACAACCTCACGATTGGCATTCTCCGCCTCGTAGACGAAGAGCAGCTGGGAAAAGTTCATGGGCATCAAATACTGGGACATGGCCAGGATGAAGAACTCCTTCCAGGACTCCTCCAACAGCAGCAGTTGATCTGGCATGGGCAACTCGGTGAAGGCACGCACACTCTTAATCCAGTTCACGTTCTTGAACAGATGCTCCGCTGCCGTCTCCTTGATGTGCTCAGCAGCCATTAGCGGTGGTGTGGGGGGCAGGGCACGAGTGGCCAGGGCGTTCATGTAGGCGGCGCTGGGCGAGAAGAAGCCGTGATGACCCTGATGCACCGGATGATGGGGCACACGTGGCACAGACAAATCGAGGACGGCAGCACCAGACGGCGCTCCCGGAAAGCCGGCAAACTGCGGATGATGAGGACCACGCTGGTGACCGGGAATGGGCATTGGCAGGCCGGGAAAGCCATTCAATGCTGCCGTACTCATGAGAATCTCTGGCGGAATCTGTGGCATCTCAGCACCCAGCATGGCATCCTTGTACATGGCCATGTGTCGGCGCAGCGTCGAGTTGCGTGGTCCACGCTCATGCTGCACTGCATCCTTGTTCATGCCCACCTCAAAGCACTTGCGCAATCGACACGCCCGACACTGATTCCTATGGGTTTTATCCACCACGCAGAGTCCCTGTTTCTGGGACTTGCACACATACTGGCGAGATCGGCGAATGCTGCGCTTGAAGAAACCCGCACAGCCATCGCAGGCATAGATGCCGTAATGCTTGCCGGAACTGTGATCCCGGCACACCTTGCACGGCACATGGTACAGTATACGACCTGGAAGCACAGCAAGAAAAAATGAAATTGTTAGTATTTGTCGTGGGATTCAGATAGATTTTAAAGCTCTTTTTGGCCAAATTTAATTCTTTGTAGCAAATAAAATAATAATTAATTTATCAAAAAGATTTGTTTTGCTTGTTAATTGAGAAATAATTTTAAGTAATTCTTTTAACATACTTTGAGAAATCATATTTCACACACAAATAAAATAATAATAATTGACTTGATGGAAAATGCAATTTGACAAATGTTTAAATTTATTAAGTTAGATTTTCTTGACAATTTAGAAATGTATTTCAGAAATAAATTAAGCGTTGACTTGTTAAGCTTGCCAAGACTTGATTTGATTTATATTTTTGTAATTCAATTTTTATTTTTTAAAATTCCGATTTAAACTGAAATACTTACTTGATGCCGCTGGCGATAAACGGACGCTGTTGTATTTTTGATCCATCATATCTGGCGAACCCTCCGACGATTGCATACCGATGTGTGGCGTAATTTTGGCGATTTAATAGGCACAATTTGGAGACACACACAAAAATCACTTTTGCTTTGCACTTGTCAAAGATTTTGCTTTTTTCAGTTTTTGATATATTTAATTTTTGTTTTAGTTTAGAGCACAAAACGACTTCGTTGTCGTTGTCGAGGACGAGGACGAAGACGAGAACGAGGACGAGCGAAGTGGACTCGTTGAGATCACGGATGATTGTGTTGTCTGCACACCACCCAGCTCCTGTTTTAATAGTCCTTCCGTTGAGTTCCATTGAGTCGAGCGAACAGTCGATCACCCCTAGGTAGACGACGAGCCGGGCGCGTTTATTGGTTCGTTGCTGCCACAGACGGGGTTGCACAGCTATTGCTCACTCACTCGCACATACACACACACACAGAGAGTGTCTAACGCTGGCAGCGATTTTTTTCTGCTTGTTCTCTGATCCTGCAGGCAGCGGCTGCCATTGCGAAAATTCATTGAGCAGCCGTCATTCCCAACTTTTGGCTCTTTTATGGTCTTTTTCCGCTGAAAGAGCGACTACCTGAGCTCTCCGAGAGAGAGAGACTGAGAGAGAGAGAGAGATTGAGAGCACTCCTGACAGTTGGCTGGTTGCATTTATGGCGCTTTGTGATTTGTGTGAAGTACCTGTGGCTACATTCTGAGCTATTCTTTGTCTCTCCCAGCAAAGGGTGGTTCTTGCCTCAGCCAGGGTTGCTTTTATGGCAATTGTGTGTGTTTTTTTCCATTCATTCATATTCAACTCTTGCTGGTGGCAAATGGACTTTTATGATGTAATTGTGCTTGGAGACGCGTTGCGATTGATTGAAGAACAATATCAAAAGCACTTTGTGGTAACAGCAACACCCGCTACCTCCTTGCACCCGCGGCCAACCCTCGTCCACCCCTGGCTAAGCCAGCTTAGCGCATGCCTTTTTGCCGGGCACAGCTCAAATTAAATTCAAGTGGCATTCAATTTTAATCGCTGCACACGCTTAACTAAGGCAGGAGCCTAATCGTGTGCCGCTCAAGCAGATTAGACCAGGTCCCAAGATCATCCAAGGGCAAATCATTTAAAGCAAGCTTTCCGCAGAGGCACAAACGCAACAAAAGAGATTTACAAAATTCTAACGAAAAATATTCTACTTAATAATGTTAAGCAAGATCCTTCAATCCTGCTGCGATTTGCAAACTCAAAACTGCCGTCGCTCAATCCTCCTTCTCCTCCTCCTCCTCCTCCTCCTCTGCTGCTGCTGTGGGAAACAGAAACAGTCGACAAATAAAATACAAATGCAAATGAGTTGATAGATGACAGTCACTTAAAATGAGCAATTATATATATATATAAATTCTCGATTCATATTACGGATGCGTAACTTGATCAATAAAATGCTCAGCGATTATAGCAGCAACAGAAGCAACATCGGAAAAGGGTCTAATTAGAATGCCAAACCCTCTGATGCTGAGGGTAGTTTTGGCCAGTTGTCTGCTTGGCTTGTTAGATTGTACATTGTACACCCCCTCCTCCACTTCTCTACCCGCTGCCACCCCCACTCAGTCAGTCACACTCAGGTGTGCAGCATGGGAATTTGCTTGCGTGATGTGATGTTATTCCTGAATATTCCTATATATTCCCATCTATTCCCATCTCCTATAATGTTGCAGATCATTAGCCTACGGCAGGGGAGCTGGTCACCTTGTTGATTATGATGCTCTACTAAACCAGATGACGATGACATTTCAATTTTTTTGTACTAACCATCGGTCAGTTGGAATGATCTGATGTGATGTGATGTGACTGTGGCAACTAGCGTGTTTTTAATCGTGGGAACTCATGAATAATTTCCACACTCGTTGATTGAATTGATGCTGCTGCATGCAACTGTCAGCTGCTCTTGATTGCAACATATTCCCACATCATTCAATACTCTTATGTTGTACCAAAAGTCTATCATAAATGTAATATAAATTTTAATCAAAAGACATTAGAACTAATTTATATTTTAGATAGTTTAATAAAATGTGAACCCATCTTGGATGTGAAGATTATTTAAACATTACATTAAAAAGATTTAAATGAAATTTTAATTAAAATACTTTAAAAATCTAGTAGAGATCACAAATCTTTAGGTAAACAAATAATATAGCCAGAGTTGAGTAGTTTATATTATTTGGCTTTTTATTTTTTAACTCTTTATTGTTTTTTGAAGATTTGTCAAAAAGAATTAGGTCTTTATATATAGAATTATGTATACTTATATATATAGGAAAATTCTATAAATATACAAATTGTGGACCTTTTTTTGTATTTAGTGCAAATCTTTTTCAACTGTTGAACTTTCTTTAAAACATAAACAGTTCTGTAAATACTTCAGATCAGACTTTATAATCACAGACATTCAGATTTTCTATTGATTTAAGACTTTACATTGTTAGAAATTTAATCTCAGCCAGATTCAAAATTATATAGTAACTACTAAAAACTTAAAGGTTAATTTCTTTAAGGCATTAATTTAAACAGTAGCTGATTTAGTAGATTTTATATCTTACTTCACATAAATGAAGACTTTAATAGATCAGTAAATGAAGCCATAAAAATGTCCTAAAAAGAAGAGAGCAGGGGAAAACTCCGTGTGCGACTTTCATTCAAGTTAAGTATAGCTCCATTACTTAATGAAAAATGGTAACGCCGGTCGAGCGCCTAATCCTGCGGATTAGCGCTAAATCCACCACAAGACTTTCAACAGGCTGCAGGTAAATTACCAGGTAAACCCGTACACTTCCCATTCAAGGTCAGAGTTGAAAATGGTGAATCGAACTGATTTCGGGAAAATCGCGTAAAAGCATCTGACTTTTTAGCAAAATTGTTGTAAGGTTTGGCTGCAGGTTGGCGGGCGGCGGAGGAAAGCGAAAGGATTGAGTGTCACAACTGAGGCCTTAGGTAAAGGAGAGGGGTACAGGGCAGGCCCAGTCGGCTGAGTCGTTTGAGACTAATTATCACATTGATATTGAGAAATTGTAGTTAGCACCTTTTTTGTCTTCGAAGAAAGAATGGAAGCGCAGGTAGCGAATATCAATTTTTATGATGCTCATTGGCACTTTCGCTGCATTTTTATGAATCGCCAGCGAAAGGGTTAAAGCTCATAAAACAAGGCAGTAAATCGGTGCCACTATATGGCCATATTCATATATATGACATTGTTGTCAGGCGTCTAACGACGCCACAGTTCTAATGATACTTCGGCTGAAGAGAAAAGGGTTAAAAACATTTTGGGAAATTTCCTTCATTTAAATATATAATTTTTTTGTTGTATTTTATGACCAAAAAGTTGCGAACGTTCATTGAGCATTAAAAGGATCACCGGCTGTTCCCTCATCCATCACCCATCACCTCTCACCCTCACCAATGTCTATCACCCTTAACCATCATTATGAATCGCGCCAGACTTTTGATGGGAAAGTCCCGAAATGTCATTAGGTGAACGTTTTGTATTCGGTTTATGGCTCAACCAGAATCATTGTGCTCCTATTTGCTTGCAGTGTATTCAAGTAGTTCACTGCTTTCAATATAAATGGTGGTTTGTTGACTTAAGGTGCTTTCACAGTCTCAAATAAATATATATTTTTAATATTTATTTGCATTTTACATCAAAGATAAGAGACAGAAATTCCAATCCTTTTACTCTGTTTTGTTAGACGTGTCAAACATATGTAACAATTAAAAATTTGAACATTCGCTTTGCATTAAAGGTAAGAAATATAAATTTAAATTTTTTGGTGTTTTTTTCTGAATTTCATCTTATTGTTTTATTTAAGCAGCTATTAGAAGCTATTAAGGGGCTTACCAAAAGTTTATGCGAATATCTGTGAAATATATCCTAATCCTTTTCGCACATTTATAGAAAAAAATTTAATTTATTTTGAAAGCTTTATTGTATTTTTTTATGTAAAATATTGCTTTCCATTAATTTTAAAATATTTAATATTGATGCAAACATTTTAAATTTGCTCTTAACTGATGAGTCTGTCAAATGTACATAAATATATATAAAAAATAAATGTGTAATACTTTTGGTAAAAAAAAACATTTAAAAGTATTTAAAAAAAAATACGAAAGTATAGAACGCAATAAAATGAAATAAATAAAATCTAATATTGCTTTGATTTGTCAATATTTTAAAATTATTTTATATATTGTCAAGACAATTCATAGTAATAAGAAATAAGATACATTGCTCATTTTAAAAATTTCCCATTACAAAATAAAATTTTTTTCGTATTCCTTTATTCGCAAACTGTCGCTGGCTGCAATGCATTTTGTATTCTTTTTTGTTTTTTGGCGCGCAAAGATTGCTTTATTGAATGAACACAATTCGTCATTAAATTTATATAATTTTGGCGCTCATATTATGTAAATTAAGTTTTTGTGAAATATGCATCCAATGTGCGGAAATGAAAAACCGTTTCGAGCAACTTCCGCTCGAGAACGCAAAAGATAAATTAATGCAACTCGAACAACAAATGCAGCAAAGTTCATAAAAGCAAAAAGCATGTCAATAAAAGGAGGACAAAAACAGACAAGTCCCCGCCAAAAAAAAAAGAAGGGAAGACAAAAGCCAAAGCGACATCAACAGGAAGCGACTCAGAAATCACGTCAAAATGGCCAAGGAGCTGAGCTCCTTTTTTTTGCTGGCTGGAACCCAGGAAGTAAACTATTAGAGGTCTAAAAAGGTAGAGCAAAAGCGCAATAAATTGAATCAGGGCGGCGAGGAAATAGGGCGAAGATATATGTAAGATAAGCAATCTGATCTGGTGAAATCAGCTGAACAATAAATGAAAACATGAAATTAAAGTGCTCAAATGTCGAACCCAAAATTGCGTAAAGTAGGAGCCGAAAGTTGAGCAACTTTGTCGGGTTTGACAAACAGGGACAGCCGGGACGACGTTCCCAGAGATGCACGTGCAAAAAAAAAACAAAATATATATAAATATATTAATATGTTGAGCAAAGGCATCCGCTGAGTTGAGTTGAGTTTCATGTGGCTGCTGTGAGAGAGGAAGCGTGAGGAAACAATGGGACACACCTCCAAGATCATATATAGGGAGCATCATCATCTCAGCTCCTGGTTAACCTGATATTCAAGCGTCTCCTTTTTCATTTGGCATTTGAATGCTCGCAATTTATGCAACAGGAGCAGAGGAAACAAGTGATGAAGTCGCTGCTTCCATTTCAATTGTTGATTGTTGTGTCCTGTTTCTGGTTCTGCTACTGCTCCTGCTTTTGGTCTTCTTGGTTCTTGGAGGTTTGCATAAGTGCCAGTAGTCCCTTTTGTGCTCTCTCTCTTAGTGGTCTCACTGCAGCTCCTTTTGTTTGCCCTCCATTTGCCAGCCAAAAACAAAAAATGACGCACAACATAACTTAAGGACTTTTTGTTTGCCTTTTTTAGAATGTGTTTTGAATGTGTTTTTCCTTTTTTTCTGTTTTTGTTTTTGTTTTTATTTTTACTCTCCGTAAGTAGGATGTCCTGTTCTCGTCTGCTCATCGTCCTGGCTAAGTCGTTTGCATGTGCTAGGCCCAAAAAGATTATGTCATCCAGAGATTAGTTTTGATTTTCAGTCTACGATAATCGATGGAAGCAGTTTCCATTGCGTTGCATTTCTCACGCCTGCTCCGCAGTCCAAGAAGCAGTTTCCGATTTCATCCAACGATTAACGACACATTTTACACATTTTGCACATTTCCTGCCAACATTTTTAGCCAAATGTGTTTGTGTTTTCACTTGCTCCGTCATCGATAGACATCTACTAATTTTAGTATTCTTTCGAAAAGTGTCGCAAAAAGTTGTTTGTGTTTGGTTTTTAAGAGAGTTCTAAAGATCCTCTGATAGTTGGAATTATAAGCGGTAACTTTCTTTGATTTGATTAGCATAAGAAACAATTGTTGCTTAAGCAGGAAATCGACAGCATCCATTGTTATATAGATACACAAAAGCTAATACGAAATCTTTGAAAAAGACACATCTGAAATAATCGATCGATTATGGTAATCTTAGCTGTTGTTCTCTAAGTTTGATTTATTTAAAGAAATTTTATCGATAATAAATTCATCTTTATTTTTTTAGCTGCTTTATCAACATAAAAAATTAATCGATTATAGTAATCTTAGCTCTTGTTCAATAGACTTGATTTATTTAAGATAAATTAATTAGAATATTAAAATTAACATTAATCATTATTTTTACATTGCATTGATCTTTCCCCTCGCATAAAAAAGGCTCGTTAAATATAACTAAATTATCCCTAAAATAAAGTGGATTGTCAAATTAATATTAGATTTATCGTTACTAACTTATTTTGTACTTTTAATTTAACTAAGTAATTATGCAGAAATTCCATTCCTATAGTTCATGAATCTTTAAGTATAGGTATTGTAAATTCAATTAAATTTACAAACCTTTAGTAGAATTATTTTTCATCATTTATTTTTTACTGTGATATATACAACATTTTAACTAATGCAATAATGCTCTTGTTTACGGCTTTACGGCTAACATTCCCTAATAAAAATTGTAATAATTGAGCAACTTGCAGCAAGTTGAGTTCAACGCACTCAATTTTGAGTTAGATCATTAACCTTACAAACCCTTAGATCTCTTTTGATACACAGCATCATGAGAAACATAAATGTGGCCGTGGGAAGGCCAATGCCAATGGCAAAGGCCAATCTAAGCTTCCACTCAAGGATACATGGCTGATTGAAATTGAATACATGAAACGATGAGCAATTCAAGGCACATTATCCTAGACAATAAAGTTACGGCACCTGATGCGCTAATCTCAAACTGCCAACTGCTAACTGCTAACTCAATACAACAATTGATTCCACACTCGAAAAAAAAGGGCAAAGGGGATATTAAATCGAACTCGAATGGGGTTGAAAGACAAGTGGTTTAATCATGCGGGAGATTTTCCCTGATATCAAACAATAAGACAATGTTGAGGTCTAGTTTGAGTTTTTGAATAAATAGCAAAAATATTGTATATAAGAATTAACTTCCACGAAATGTTCTTTTCAGCGTAAAAATATGAAAGAAGAAATAAATTGGTTGAACATACAGGTTGCCAAAAATAAAAAGGGTTTTCGCTTCGATTTCAATTTCTAGGGAGCTGCGATCGAATCTTGAATAATAGCTGGAATCGAAGACAGCATGCGCAATATGATTTATATACCCTTGGAAGAGGGTATGGTCATTTTGTTGTGAAGGTTGTATTTAAGGAATAATATATATATTTTTGATCAGCAAAGGGCAATAAATTGACTCGCAATTGTAAGTACTTTCAGTTATACGGCTGAAATCATAATAAAATTAACAAACATAATAATAATAATAATAATAAACCTTACTTTGTTGCAGATACTACACATTTGGCATTATATTTTATAACTAACATAAGAATTATCGTTCGAAAGATGATTTACTGAATGTTTAACTTTTTTGGCTAGAGATATATATAACTTAACTTAAGACTAGAATTCTATATAGTTTGATTCAGATATCTGTTATAGTTTGTCTCTCAAAAATTACAAATTTGTAGCCTTATTAAATTTATAATTAAATAGCATTAAAAACATCAATTTAAATTAATTAAATTTACTCCCAAATGTAAGGGAATTTGAATTTCGTCATGGCTAAGAAAAAAGTTCTGTCGTTGTTCTGTTGTTTTTTGTTTCAATTATGATGGAGTTGAGACCCTCATCAAGAGCGCTAACTGCCTGATGTCGATGAATGGATGGAATTCTGGGCATGGCTTATCAAAAATTTAACATCAGGTGTGGGCACAATAGACCACAATTTGCTAGGACTACCAAAGAAGCACAGAAAAACTTGTCAACAGCCTTATCTATATTTGAGTTAAGATCTATTCATGGCCAACACACTCTATGAATGAATGAATTAATAATTTATTTGTCTAGTTTTTAGTTGAGTTTAATTAATGCATCGTCATGACTTTTGCTCCTCAACTGCTTTTCAGTTTTCTGTTCTGACTGACTGACGGCATTTTGATTCGAAATTTGTACAATTCTCAGTTTGGTCGGAGTATCGGATGACAGCGACGTGGGAAGGACTCGGCTCCAATTTAGCGTCAAGATGAAAGATATGCGAGATCAACATGTAATCTTTGGCATAAATGCGAGAGAAAAACGCTTAACACAAATGACAACAACAATAAGGAGAAGATGCAGAATGTTGTATGTTGAATGATGTCTGACAATGTGCGCATGTTGCATGCCCGATCGAATGTCCTTTGATATCAAACGTCTTTTGGGGGTACTTATATTTCATTATGCGAAAAAAGGTAGCACACACAAAAGCATAGCCTAAGAAATACACACACACACACACACACACATTGTTGAGAGCCAAGGACCTGTTGTCATCATCATCATCATCATCAGCATAATCATAATCATTACTCTCCCCTGTCTGAGTCAACCCCTTTGCGGCAGTTCAAGTGAATTCTCTATGCTGGTGCTGCGGACTTCGCTTCGCTTCTTTTATTTTATTTTTTTTTTGTTACTTGGAACGCACACTTCAACCAACCCTCGCCCTGTCCCTGGTCGTCTGTCAGTCTGTTTGTCTGCCTGCGTCAACTCCTTTTGCCAGCATTTTGATTGTCTCCTGGCGGCAGGCTTCCACCGCTTGACACTTGCAGATTAGTAAAGTGTTGAGTCTTAAATAAATTTCCTGCTAATTGCTCACTCTCTCTCTCTTTCTCTCCCTCTCGCTCTGCCCACAATTAGTTGTGCTCCATATAAATTCGAGTGCAATGATTTGCATTATTTTTGTGGTATTTATTTTTTTGTGTCCCGTGTTGCGACTTGAGATATTTTTTCTTGAATTAACTTTTTGCTTGATTCATGACTTTTGGTTATTTTAGTTGGCATTTCCGGTTCGATTTCTTCCTCGGAATGTGAAGAATGGAGAGCAGCTAATGCGATTGTGGATTTTACGGGGATTAACTGGTGCCGTCGAGTCTCTCAATTTTTGTTAAAATTAACTATAAATATCAATAATGGAGGAGGGTATTTTCAGAATATATTTCCATAAAATATGGGCATAAGAAAAAATGTTAGAAGGTTAAATAAGGGTTTAAAATGTGTTCACTCTTGTTAATCTCTCTTTCTCTCAGTCTCTCTCTCTCTCTTTATATGTGCATCTATTTCAAAAACAAAATAAATTTAATTTTGACATAATAATTATTATATTAAAAAATAAAAGTAAAATTTACGAATATTGTTAACCATTTGCCAACACAACAAAGATAAGTTATATACAATTTATAATTAAATTGACTGTTTAATATTGACAACACTTAATTTTATATTAAATATTTTTTATCATAAGTTTATTTGTCATGCTATTTGTATTTTCAATTTATATCTTTATATTATTAACATCGCATGTGACTAGCTCATAATATATAATTTTCTAGCTAATTTCTTCTTCTTCCATAAATAAAAAATAATAAGCGAAAATTAAAAAATGCAGACAATAAATTAAGGACAGTTTTTAAAATGTTGACGATTCTCACTAACAAAAATGAAAGTTTGACAACCATTGACTGAAGTGTGTAATGTATAATTAAAAAGTATTGCATACTTTCAGGTACAAAATGAATAGCTGAAAGGTTTCGCTAACTAACAATAGATGGCGGTAAATTTACTTGTTAAGTCGGAACCAAAAACTTTTCAGTTTCCTTAGACTTAGATATGTTGTGATAAAATGTACATAATTTGAATAATGTTACTATTTAGTATTAAAGGAATTATGTGTCGAGATTCCTTGAGGATCTCTGAAATATATCTTTTACATATAAATTAATCGTCTGAATTTTATATAAAGTTTGAAAATAGCTTTTTAAAGAGAATCACTAATAAAAGTCATTATTATTTTATTACTCATTAATGATACCTCTTACAAATTTAATGAGTGTATTAAAATTTGATCTAGTATTAAAGTTGGGACTGTCCTAAAATAATATTTGCTTATTACTGTTATTATTTTCATATCATTTAATTTAAAGTCCACACTTTAGTCAAAATAGGGGCTATTACAATGTTGCAGTATTTTGAAAGTATATAAAAAACAATTTTATTAACAACATTATTGGAAATATTAATATTGTATGCCATCAGCATGAATGCATCATCGCATCATCCTTTCTATAAATAGTCGACGGGCATGTCCATAAATTATTGGAACCGCTTTATGGCTATGGTTGGCTAGAATAAAGAACGGTTCCACGCCTGCAGTGCATGTTCACTAATTATAATGACAAATCGGTCAATTATAATGTCATGTCATTAATATTCGCTGCACGATCGATCATGCGAAAAGACTGGTGCATTGAATAAAAGTGCTCATAAATGATGAAAAATGAATAAAAATGCAGTTAAGAAACTCAGAGGCAATCAGGACACTTGTACAAGGAATAAATTACAAATGCAACTTGGTGGAGAATAACTCAAGGCAAAATGCAGGTGAAGTTGAAGATGCAGCTGAAACTCTAGCTGAAGCTGGACTGGGTTTAATAAAGCCAAGGGAAAGCTGTCAGAATGGCAATCCACGCGCCACGCCCACCATATTAAAAAGAGACTAAAAAGGACGTGCGGGCGTCGTTCAACCTGTCAACTTGTGGCAACCACAAAACAATCGTGTTGTTTTCAAATTTATGGTCAACACGCACTGCCGCACGCCCCAACTCACAGATCCCCACTAGACATATACACAAGATAGTAGTATAATATACTATACCTTATACTATATATATATATATATATCCCCGACCCGAGGCGAACGTGTTCGCTCAACGTTCATCATGCCACAGACACCTCGAAGGCGCTGTTCTGTAAATTATTTTGTGTAGCCGAGAACCGTTTTGCCTGCCAAAGAGCAGCAGAAGTGGGAGGGTAACAGGGGCAGTAATTGCCACTTTTCGAATTATGCACTGGGAGAAATGCAGCGAGTTTAGGAGCTATGGAATTCCTTGCGTTGTTACTTTAAATTTCAAGCCAAATTTCTTAATTATTTTGATTTCTCTATAAGTCCCATAAATTTGGAGAAGTTCAATATTACACCATAAACTATTTGTCCCTTAAAAATAATTTAAATAATTAAAATTTTTGATAAAATTTCTTGTTTGAGTTAAGTTGAATCTAAATGAAACGTTCTTTTGAAGAGATTGATATCAATATATTTTAAAATTACAACCATTTGGTAATTTGTTAAAAGTAAGCTCAAAATTTTAATAAGATTATAATAAAAAGGTTGACAAGAAATTTGCACTACTTTTTAAATGATTTTTAACAAAAGCTATTTTAAAACTTTATTCAAAAGTTAAGCAAATTCTTTTTTTGAATTCAAATATATTTCAGTAATCCTATATGGATATACCTATAAAATTACTTTAATGCTGTCTGAATAATTTAATGATTTTAAACTTTCATTTCTGATTATACTATTTATTCTTAAAACGGGAAGTATTGATTAAACTAATTCTACAAAACCAAAGCACATAAAGAAAAATAAAAAATAGAATTGTTCTCTGCTATACTTTTCATACTTGATTTAAAAAAGAAACTCTACAATTATTTCTGCATGTGTAGCTGCAACAGATTATTAATATAACCAGTTCCATTTAATGTGACCATCATTTTGAAATTACAAATAATTATAATATTAAAATTATATTCTAGAAAATTTAAGCTTGATAGAAAAAGCTGCAATTATTTCTGCAAGTGTAGCTGCAACGGTATATAACCATAACCAGTTCCTTTCTAGATGTCCATCAGGCAGCTGACCGCAGAGGGCACGGCAACTGCAACGGCAACAGTAACTGCAACAGTGACTGCAACATCATCTGCCACAGCATCAGCAACATCATTTTAACTCCTCTGAGTTCTGCCTTCGTTTTCGCATTAAGATCTGAATGCGGCACATTCTCTTTTGGCCAAGTTTATGGGCCCAGCAGTATTTCACACACACACACACTAAGCCACACTGAGTGATATTGCTGGGGCATTGGGTGCCGCAGATTGCTGGCCAGCGATAAGATGACATACCAAAGCTGCTCTTCAGCTCCAACTGGACTATACTTATTTATAAATAGCCAACGTTTTGCTTAGCGCATGCAATCAGTGGTGGAAACTTTTGTTTTTTTTTTTTAGCAATAACCAATTCCCAATCCCCAATGCCCCATACCCCATTCCGTTTGCAATAAAAACCAAATGACGACGAGCAGACGCCAAATATGCGCCGACCGCAAGCAAGGTCGATCGCGGCGACCTTCAGATTGTATTTTTACAGTTTCAGCTGAGTGGATCCTCGACTCTGCTCTGCAACATCATAATGATGCTCAATACGATCATCATCATTACAGATCAGTTAACGATCACATTTTGGCTGGTGGCCCTTAATTGACCAAATGCCCCTCTCTACAAATGACACAAAAGTCTCGACTCGGACACAGATTCAGACTCGGATTCAGACTCGGATTCAGACAGAGTTTTGTTCTCCTGTTTCCGCATTTCGCTGTCTCCACAATCACATTTTTATACTCATTGTTTTTCTTGTTGTTGTTGGTTGGTGGGTTGTGCATCCCTTTGTGCCACTTGTCGATATCAATTAAAGTTTAATGATATTGTCGTGAGTGTCAGTTACCAGATGGGCCCCCAACTTGGCATGTTTTTAATCAATTTTAAGTGGCTATTTACATTGCGTTACCTGTTTGCTGCTTCTTCTTTTTTAAGGCTTACTTTTGTCCCCTTCATTTATTATTGTGACTAGTTTTCAGTTTAGTATATTTTTTTATTTTATTAATTTACTCAATTTCTCATTTTTTTTTTTGTTGTGGTTTTTTCACATTCACATTATAAGCTGACTTAGTCTCTAATTAGGATAGGATTTTATGCATTTATGGTGCGTACGTGCTTTTGGGCCAAAATAAAGACAATAATATGCATGTAACTTGGCCAAGTTGGTTTGTATGAGTATAAATTATGGCAAGTTGCTAGGTCAAAATTTTGCTGCTCATTTCAGTTAAGTGTATCAATTAAATTAGTTTACATATTAAATTACAATACCAACAACTACAATAAATTAATTAAAAGATTAACTAAACATTAAAACAAATTTGTTTACGCATGCACACACAGACACACACACACATATACACACACACATACAAATTAGGATTAAAGTAGGACAGAAATTGTTTTGTGGCCGTGGATGGACAAACTAACTATGAGTACTCAACTTAACTCCAAATGACATTAGCTGAAAACTGAAAATTGCTAATCAACTGTTAAAAAGTAAAAAATCTTAAAGTTTTGGATAATACTGTGGAGGCAAATGTGAGTTGCAGGCAACATTCCTGGCATCAAATTGTTGCCATCCGCTTGCCGATGACTAACTGCTGAAAGTTCACAAGTGTCAAAAGATATGAAATCAGGTTTTCAGCTCGACTAATTCCATAAGTTAATAAAAGTAAGTCTTTCAGCATGTCAGCACAGATATTGCAATTAATTACGGGAAAACGATATCAGTTTAAGCTGACAGTTTCTCTGAAACAACAATAAAACAAAAAACAAATAAAATCGCTTCACTTGCTCAGAATATTTTTCTGGTTGCAATGTCAGTTTTCAGTTTTGAGTTTTCAGTTTTCAGCTGATGTCATTTGTAAAGTGTTGCAATAATGAAATGAAGGCTAGTTAATATTTAATTTAAGCTAGGCTAACTACAATACGACTTGGATCACATGTGTGTATGAAATAAATTGTTTGCCGCTGCAGCTGTGTGGCATGCAGCTGGGGGCAAGCTGCAGCTGTGGCCAGCTGGTGACTCTGCAATCGCGCAACTACTACTTCAGTTTTAGAAATGCCAACAACGCCTTTTGTATCAAACTGCGATCAATTGTCGAATCGGCCGTATAACGGACTCCGCTCAAGTTGCCATCGTTGTGATCGACTACGCCGTATTCGCCGACGATGAAGCCGTCGTCGGTTTTCTCCTCGACGCGATATTTGCGATAGTTGCGTCCCTCCACCACATAGGCGACCTTATCCTCCTCATCTGACTCATCTCCAGCGGCACCACGACCAACAGCAGCAGCAGCAGCCTCATCTTCATCATGATCATCGTCACCATAGTCGTTGGCATTTTCGTTGGCGTTGTAAACCACCGAACCACGTCCCCGGTCTATGCCACGATTGCGACCACGTTGCATTGTATTTGCCGTTGCCGTTGCAGTTGCAACTATTGCTGCAGTTGTTGTAGTTGCTGGACTGGCTGGCGTTGTTGCTGTGACCAGTGATGCTGCTGCTGCTCCAACACCCTGCTGCTGCTGCAGTCCATGGGCTCGTCCGTTTGTCATCACACTAACGGACTCTTCAATTTCGTAATTCTGCTCGGGGGTCGGTGTGTACAGCTCAGCGCGTTCAGTTGTAAAGTGTGGCAATATGGCTGCTGAGGAGGAGGAGGAGGAGGAGGTGCCACCACCAACAGCAGCAGAGGACGAGGATGATGAACTGCTTGAGCTGGAACTGTATGAGTAGGCGCTATTGCCGGATGCTGTTGCGGGCGATCCATGATGATGTTGCTGCTGTTGTTGTTGTTGTTGCTGTTGTTGCTGTTGCTGTTGTTGCTGTTGCTGTTGTTGTTGGTGGTGTGCAAATTTGGAAACACACTTGACTAGATCTGTTACAAGAGAGAGAGAGAGAGATCAGAAAGAGAGAGAGAGAGAGAAACATTTGATAAGTTCAAGATTATTTTTTAAGTTGAGAGTGCGTTGTCTTTGCTAAGTTTGTCTTGCAGTCACAAACTAAAAGCAATTACACTAAGAAAAAAATTATACTTAATTTTAAAAAATCGTTCTAAAACTACATAGTTTTTTTTTTAAATTTCTAGACATATTTTTATAATGAAGAAATGCGTTTTAAAATGGGAGACAGTTTTTTTTTAAGAAAAAGTACTTTCTAAAATGTAGCAACAATTAATGGAAATTAATGTTTATATATTAGAGACTAGCTGATACATAAAATCATCTATAACTTTAAATTTATTTATATGATTTTATAAGCTACCTGAAATATTTTTAGAAATTTTAAACCTTCCGCTGAGTGTAGTTTTTCTTGTAGTTACAAGCCTAACGTTGCTAGTAATAGATTAAAGTTTCATAACTTGAATGCAACTAAAATCCGTAGCTGAGAGCAGCCTATGATAAGTTGGAAGATTAGCCAAGTTAAGTGTGTATTGTCTATGCTTATTACACTGTGCTGCAGACCTAAATTCCGACTAAGCCCGGCTTGCACTTAATTCCAACCCACAACCCAAATAATTTGTGCTCAGACAAAAAGAGAAAGAAAAAGAGAAAGCTAAGTTTTGATTATCTTGGGATTAATTAGTTTAATATGCGATTCAATCGAACAAGCTCTGCTAGCAATAAGAAGGAAAATAATTAAAGATAATGAAAGTTGAAATTATCTTAAGAAAATATTTTTAATTAAAGATAAAGAATTTAAATCCAAGAAAAACCAGGAGATAAGTTCAAGATAAGTTTGTCAATTTTTCAGCAGATTTTAAGCTAAATTAAAGTTTTTTTTACTTAAGTCAGGATTAGTATGTATAAATAAAGTTAAGGCGGCTCTCAGCTATTTTCATTAATTAAAGATTTTCAAAAATTGAAGATAATACAAATTTAAGCTCCTCTCTGCTGTTCTCTTTAAATAAAGATTAACAATTGAATTCCGGAAATTTAAGATGATGAAAGTTTAAGATTTTCTCTGCTGTTATTCTTAGTAAAAGATTTACAATTTAAGCTTTTTTCTGCATTTGTCTTTAATTAAAGATTTACACTTTAAGTCCAAATTAAACCACATTGATTTGACAGCAGCGAAGAAGATTAGTTTGTCAACTTTTTCAGCAGATTTAACATTTTATTTACTTTGGTCATGATTAGTATGGTAAGTTAATAGAAGCATTTATAAATAAATTCAAAATAAAGAAAACTAAAACAAATGTTTTTAAAAATTTAAAATTGATGTCGCGAAATTTAAGATAATGAAAGCTTAAGCTTTTCTCTGTTTCTGTTTTTAATTAAAGATTTGCACTTTAAGTCCAAGCGAGAAGCATTTGATGAATTCAGGATTAGTTTTCCACTTTTTCAGCTAACTTTTAGCTAGAGTTAAGTTTTGTCTTTAATAACATATTCCCATGATGAGTTCAAGTTTGGACTTTCAACTGTACTTTGAGTTATGTTTTCTTTAATTGCAGATGTTAAGCGAGAAGCATTTGATAAGTGAAGTGTTCGCTGTCTCTTCTCCAGCTAATTGCAGGGCACAGTGCAAGTCTGATAGATTGGGTTAAATTGGATGATCTGCAATTAGAGCTTCATAATTTGAGAGTCGCCCACTTAAAGAGTGTTGTTTGCCTACCACTTTGTAGTGCAGTGTAATTTGTGTGTTTTTTGGGTTTTTTTTGGGATTTTTTTTTGGCAAAGACTCACCTCGGTTGTTGAGCAATCCTTTGGCATTTTGATTAGAATGTTGAAGCGACAGTGATGAATGCTGACGTTGATGTTGTTGCTGCTGCTGTGGTTGCTCCCAACATGGACGATGATGCTGCTGGTAGTCACTTGGACTTGGACTCTTTGATAAAATTGGCTGCGGTGCATTCAATAAATCATAAGGTAATTTATCCAAATTGAAGAGTACGCGACGCTGTTGTTGTTGCTGTTGTTGCTGCTGTTGTTGAAGTTGCTGATGTTGTTGTTGTTGCAAGCGATGATGATGAGCGTTGTTATAATGTTGCTGCCAAGTGCTTGGCCTGCTCGTTGTTGCTGTTTTGCTTGCCATGGATTTGCTTGTTGTTGTCTTTGCTGTTGTTGTTGTTGTTGTTGCTGCTGTTGCTGCTGTTGTTGCTGCTGTTGTTGTTGTTGTTGTGGTTTGAGCCTCACCGAATGCAATCCGCGACACAATTGCTGGTCGACGCGAGGGCAAAAAGGTGCTTGGGGCAGCGCCCGGTGGCACAGTTGTTGCTGCTGCCACAATTGCACCCGTTGTTGTTTTTGTTGTTGCTGTTGTTGTTGTTGTGGGTGAACTGGTCGTGCTGTGCGGACTGTGTCCAAAACCAGTGCCAGTTGGCCAGTAGGTCTTTGCTGGCTCTCCATAAATCTTAGCGGGCTGCGAATAAACTTTCGCTGGCTCCGAATAAAATTTCGAGGGTTGCCCATAGACTTTCGCTGGCTCCGAATACACCTTCTCCACCTGGCCATACATTTTCGCCGGCTCCGAGTAGACCTTTGCCGGCTCTGAATAGTATTTCGAGGGCACACTGTACATTTTCGATGGTATCGAATAGAATTTCGAGGGCTCCGACGCAATCCGAGCCATCGGCTTCAAACTGTCGCTGACGTTGCGTTGGGCCTCGGCGAGGATGTCATCCGCGGATGATGGCTGCCAGTCATCCACATTCTGCGATATGGAACTGTACGATATTGATCTTGACTGGGGGCCATGGCCGGACTTGGTGTCGTGATAGATGACCGTTTGGAATGGCAGCAATTTGTCATCGCTTTCCTGAGTGTTGTTCACAGTTGCTGATGAAGTTGTCGCCGTTGCTGCTCCGACTCGAGGCGCCACCGAGCTGGAGCGACTGGAGGCGGCTGCGGCGAGCAGTGGTGACGCCAATACATTTTGTATATTGGAGGCACTATTTATGGAATCACCGTCCACATCCATTGTATCGGCAGCCAGACGTGGCTCCGTCTCCTCAATGGAAAGTTCACTTTTGTGCGAACGATTGACGAAATCTTCGCCGACTGCGCTGGGTGCACTGCTGCGAAGAGCTATGCTCTTAAAAACCGGTGGCTGGGTGCGACTAACGCGATTGCCACGCCGACTGGATGAGCTGACGCTAACTGCCACAACCTTGACCTCATCGCTGGCCTTGGGCTTTGTGGCCGCTCTGGGTGCATCCTCGAGGAAGACAATTTTGCTGCCCGTTGTGACCAGCTTGACCACTTGTTTGCCCTCCTCAGCATCCATCTGCTGCTGTCCGTTCGCATTGCGGTAGCGGGTCTTGTGCTCCAGACTGCGTGCCCGACCGGAACTGGATCGAACCAGATCGTATTCCTCCTCGCTGTGCAGGTTGCGCTGTTGTTCGTCATGGTCCAGGAACAGTTTCAGAAACTCATTGCCCGCAATGAGCTCACTTTGTCGAGCGGGGGCAGGGGCAGGGGCAGGAACTGGGGCTGGCCGCGCAAAGTTGCAGCACAACATCTGAAATGGACAGAATGAAAATGATTAAGTTTGTGTTCGTGTCAAATGTCTTACAAATATTAACCCTCAATGCGATTTTTATGCAAATGCTGTAAACGACACTCAGCGAAAAACACTGTTATAAATTAATTTACAATTTAGTATACAATTGACGTAATTTTGATCTTAGCATTTTATGCATACTGCGTTCTCAAATATTTTTAACTTATTATAAATATTTCTCGATTTCTAAAGAAACAGAATTAAGCTAAAAACAAAACCAAAATATTTATAATTTTTTAAAACAAAGGATTAAATAAATATCTTACTCAAAGAAATGAAATTCTTACCCTGAACTCAGAAGTAGATTTTCGGGATTTAAAAAAATTTCTATGATAGAAAAGTTTGTTCTTTGTAGTAGGGTTTCCAATTAAATGTTTTCCCGAAACCATTTTACATTCAGTTTTTCAAGAGTTTTAAAACCCTATTTGAATAAGGAATACAATCTCTGATCCAATATTTTCGACTCTTATTAGATTTTAATAAAGTTTGCACTTCACTGAGTACACTCTTTCTCTAAGTGTACAGCTTATTCCAGGGCATATCTATTTTTATGAATTTGCGTAATTGAATCATTATTCGATTTCGCAGCAATATCATCATGACAGCTCTCGATATGCATAAGTCATGCTCGGCAGTTAACTGAATGACATTTGAATAATATTTTATTGGGTCTATTAAGACATCAGTGGAATGCAGCGGCTGCTTTTGAAGTGAGTGCGGCTTGTGCCTCTTGTGGAGTGTGTTGCATGTTTCGAATCTTGTCAGTGTCATAATTAACTGACAAATGTTGCGATGTTGAAACGGGTGCTAAGTGGCAGCTAATGCCGCTGAATACATTAAACTCCATGTTTATTTAAATTATGAAAAATATCTCATAAAGTTCCTTTGTAGCTAGTATAATTTTTTATTATATTGCAAACTATATTTTATTGATTTATCCTCACACAATAACATCTGAAGCTTATTCCGACATTATCAGAATAAACTCAGTTTTTGTATAATATATTTAATTGATTTATGTTTACACAATAACATCTGAAGTTTATTCCGACAACATCAGAAAAAACTCAGTTTCTTTCTTTAAAATGCTCTTAAGTGAAGTCTTTAAATATGTGAAGTCTTTAAATATAAAATTTACCTAAATAATCTTCAGATTCCGACTAAAAATAGACTTTCAAAAATGATGACAAGCTGAAATTGGTTGGGTTAGGGATAAAACATAGGGTTGTGCCAGATATGCAAGGCGCAAGTGATAATTATCTCATAATTATTCAATTTGTGAACAAATTGAGCAATCTAGCATTGACCTTCCCTATTCAATGTGCTTTCAATGTGTGCTAGGCATAAATCAAATCAATGCTAAGCAAAAGTAACGCCCCTCTTTAACTCAAAAACGCCTCGAAATAAAAAAAAAAAAAACAAAAGACTTAGGACACGAACTTGCCCTGCACAATCTGTGCGCACAAAACAAAAAATCAATATATATAAATTACATTTTGCAAAATCAGCATTACTAATTGTAATCGAGATAAATCACATGAAACACTTCTATGGCTATTACGAAAAAAATAATATTGAAACAAAAGCAAAGCGAATGGAAAGGCGTAAATTGAAATATAGCAATACAAAAAAACCATAAATAATTTCAGTATATATTTTTTTCTGAATGCAGAGCAATTTATAATATAATAACATAATTATTATATAAAAAAATTGTATTTGTGTATAAAATAAATAGGCGACAGCAGCAACAACAACATCCGGCAGCTTTTTGAGCATAAATGCAAATCGCTTGACAGCGCAGCGATGTGCAACAACAACAACAACAACAAAAACAACAATTGAATTTGAGTGGGCGCCAATTGCTTGGCGACTGTCGCCTGTCGCTATTTTTGTGTTTGTTGTTGTTTTAAGCTTTAAACATTTGTAGATCATATTTAAGCGATTCAATCTAACAATTGTTGGCAGCAACAAAAACACCTTCGCACATATGCTAAAATTACAGAGTAAGGCATGCGCCTGCGCAGGCGCTGGCAGCGACTGGCCAGTTAGCCACTTACTTACGGCCAAGTTAACAACAGTCGGCGTGTTGTTAGTCACCAGTGAGCCGGCTCGCCTTGCCTTTTATGTCTAAAATTGCAGAAGTAACTGCCCAGCTGAACATTTAACATTGACACACAAATCGGCAGTAAGCGAAAAAAAACAATGCGACCACGCTTAGAACAATGCACCCAGAAGGGCTATCAAAAATAATACTCTATATATAAATATAATGTCACATAATATTTGGTTACCCCCCTGCTGTGATATGTACGTTCTAAAAAAACAAAAAAAAAAACACAAATGCTAGAAAGACAACTAGTTGTGGTTGCGACATTCCTTTCCATTGTGGCAAGTTACTTGAACCGAGTGGTCAGTGCCACCTCTTGTTTAATGAATGAAAAGCTGCGTTTGGCAGCCAAAAATAAATTTAGCAATTATTAAGGCTTAATCTTGATTGATTTATTAGCGCTGTGAATGCTAATCCTGTTGGACATTCTTTTGCACTTAGCTGGCAAAACGTGCTCAGTTTATCGATAATTGCTCGCCATTATTATTATCATTAATTTATCATTCGATTGTTCTGCGCCTTCCACAGCAGCGTTGACAATTTTCACGGCTGTCAACTTAGCGGAAGTGTCAAGAAGAATTCTTTTCTTTTCTAAATACATTTATTCTTTTTTTTGCGCGACTAATCAAAATGAGCACCTTTTGAAATTCTAAACGATTTGAGCTAATTCAACAGCTGCTGATGTCGGTTGGAACTCATTGAGATATATCCGCCTTAGCGAAATCAAAGACCTGTTGTTGTTATCTGTCGAACAATTAAGCAATAATCACGCCTTAATGAACACTCTCAGTGTACTCCAGTCCAGCTCAATTGCCTTTCAAGTGCCGCTTCAGAAACTTCAAATTTAATTAGCAACGAGCATCCACAAATGAAAACAAGTATGAGTGATCTAATCGGTTGAGTGTATTCGAGTTGAACATATCCTATAACCAAATCGTCATTCTTTGAATTTGTATAAAAAATAATATGAATGAACGATAAATGAAGTAGATAAATACTGTAAATTTATATCTTTTAAGTTGTGGCTGATAAACAATCAACATTTGTCGATTGACACATTCCTATAGAAACAGATTATATTGCAGAAAAATTATGCATCAATTAAAACTGCGCCACTAAGGACAGCAAAATTATACATCGATATTAATCTATAATTTTATAGGTAGTTTTTAATATTAAAATTGTAGATTTTACTACAACGAATAATCAATAGATTTTTATAAAACGTTAACTTTTATTTAAAGTCGGTAATTGTTATAGTTTTGAGTTCATATTGTTCAGATTTATTTATCTTTTAGCTCGACTCTTTTGCTAAATTAAGAAATAGGCAAATGTTAAAGTAGATCAATAACTTATATAAATTACTTGTATATTGAATTGCACAACTTCATTATTTTTACTGGCTACAGGGTATAAAAATGTGAATGAGTTTTCTTATGAACTCTGGCATTTTATTATGCTTTGTCTTCTTCTTATTATGTGTTATTTTTCTTATTGAAATTGAATTGCGTTTCGCTTTCAATTTGAATTTGTGTTAAATTTTTGGTTGCACACTAAAAAGTTGGGCTAATCAATTAGGCGTCTCCTCATGATTGATGTGACCAAAAACAAAAGACGGGACGCGATTGCATAAAAACAAATGACTCAAGACACGAACTGGCCACACACAGAGCGCTTAAAGATTTGCATAGAAACGCGGAAAAAGTCGCACAGGCTATAATAATGGCAAAGTTTCTTTTTATCAAATTCGTCTGGTCAACGAACAACAACAACAACAAGAATTGGCCTGCCCGAATATTTGTTGAGTGTGTGTTTGTGTAATCGTTGTAACCGTTGTGGCCCACAGCATTTGTTGTGGGCGTTTCAGCGTTGAAAGGAGCAGCAGCAGCAGCGGCAGCAGCAACAGTCGCAGTAGCAACAGCAACTGTTGTTGCCCCAATGTGAATGTGTCAGCCACGTTTTGTGTTGCCAAGGGGCCATTGTTTAATTGCAGCCACCACCCGCTGCCTGCTCAGCTGTGCCTTGCTTTATGTTGCAATTGCCAATCGGTAACTTGCAACCCGGCACTTGCAACTGCCATCACAATATGGCCGCCATATGACTTGTCATTATCAAAAGCATCGATCTTCGGCCCCCTGCCCCCCCCTACATTATAGGGCACTCAATGCAACCAATTGCAGTTTTAGTTTCGTTCAGTCCCCCCCTCCCTTTCTCTCTCCACCGGCCTTAATAGCACACATTTATTAATTACACACCAACAACTACAAACACTCCTCACAAAAAACTATTCTTTATTTTATTACACTCTCTCAAAGGAATTCTTATTTTTATTATTAATTATGTAACCCATTGAAAAAGAATTTTTTTTTTTTTTTTTTGACTTGGCATTAATTAACACAGGCCTTCGACTCGAGATAATTGTATTAATCGATTTTCAAAATTGAACTTAATTATATATTGATGAAGAGCGATAATATTATCGATGGAGTTGTTGTTAGGCAGGTAGGAAAGAGATTTATAAAGAGATTATATCTTGGCTATTATTTTTCGATTTATATTTTAAAAAACATTTCCTGATCCGATCTAATATCCAAATTCCAGCATCCAATATTTTTGACTTCTTGCATGCTAAATATAAATGATTTTCTTTTTATTATTTAAATTTGTTTGCAGTTATAGCTTGTTTTATATTTTTACTGAACATTTTATTATACATTTCACAAACATAAATCTAACTAATTTTATCTTTTTTATTTTTAACGTTAACGACAACTGAGGCTCATAATGGAATCGCGAATATTAGGAATGTGAATGTGGGTCAAAGTATTGGCATATTGGAATCGAACTTTTAGAATGGACCGGATACAAATAAGACTTTTTAGCACTTCAGCCAAATGCTGAAAAATACTTCAATTAATTAAATTTTTCTTTAATTATTCATTTTTGCTTTTATATGATTTTAGTTGTGTCGTTAACCTCAATTTAATTTTAAATTAAAGTTTAGAGTATAACAGTTTTTGGGTGAATCACTTTTCCTTTAAATTGGTTTTCACCGATCTTTGAAATAAATGTTTGGTTGTTTAACATATGTTTTGTTTTATTTCGATCAATTTAAATTTATATAATTTATTAAGTTTCATTTCATTTTTTTAAATTAAGTTCTGCGTTTAGTTAAATGTATTTTTTAAATTATTATTTTTAAGCTGATAAAGTATAATAATTCTTGGGCGAATATCTTTTTCTTTTTGTTAGTTTTCTATGATCCTTGCAATAAATATTAGACTCTTTCAATTTGTTTTGTTTTATTTCATTAAATTTAAATTTATATTTAGTTAACTTTAATTTTCCTTTTTTTTTATTTAAATTGAACTGTGATTAATATTCTTAATCTTAATATTATATATATTTATAATTGTAAGGGTGTTAAATCTTCGTGAACTTTTCAATAGCTGATTTTGCCAGTTTCTATTGTAGTTCTGCTAATCGTCATATGCATACCAGTCTAGATACACTGAGCAAAGAGACACACACTCATTATATTTGAAAGAAAAGCTTACGTTTACTTTAGAATGTTGCTGCACCACGCGATGTCCGCTCCGCTGCCCCTCTCTCTCAACCACTCTCGCCCTCTCTCGTCCTCAATCAAAGTCCCGCCCGCTGTGCATAATTTGCAAATTGCAAACGTCATCGACGGCGACTGCCGTTTCTCAGTTTCTCAGTTTTTTTCTGTATTTTATTTAGTTTTTCATTTAAAGTTTTCAGTTTCGCATAACCGCTCGCAAATCGCGTGCAATTATTTAACTTGGCTTTTGCGGCTGTTAAGTTGATTTGAGCCAACTTTAGTTCGCTGTACATTCATCAAAGTCTGCTGGCGCTTTTGTGTCTATTGCCCATTGCCTGTATCCAGTCCAATGCAGTCTGAACAACACATTAGCATTAACCAACTGGGCAAAAATTAATAATAATAATAAAAAAACATAAGAGAAAAATGCACTCGCCAGCATTGTGGATGATGATGATGATTTGGGCCAATAAACACACACACACACACAGTCACACAGAGGCAATAAGCCGACACCATTACTCCCAGCGCAATCAATCCATTTATTTCACATATTGGCCAAGTGAGCGATTAAACGGATTGAACGGATTGAACATAGCATTGCAGCTACAACTTAAAATTTAACTGCAATTTTATGAGCGGGTCTAATGGCGATTGCAAAGGGGACTGTGTGTTGGTCACGTTAACACAAGGGTTGGCCAATACCAATCGATTTGTTGCGCTTTAATAACTATATACAACATATATATATATAGCATAGATATATATGTATGTGCTCCCGCATAAACAGAAATTCCCATGCGTAATAAATCATTCCGCTCAGTCAGACAACTCGCATAGCATCATCCATCTATCTAAAGTTCAATGTCGACAATACAAATACAAAACATAAAGCCAACAAAAACGAGTTGAATTACTAACATTTCTGCACAATATACTATATATGCTTGTTAGCATCTGACTAATTAAGGATGCACAGTAATTAATTATAAAAGAATTGTAAAAATCGGAGCAACAAATGTGAAATAAATTTGCGGCACAGCCTGTGAAATATTTGATGTAAGCCGTCAAATTAGTTAAATTGATGGCCGGGTATAATATTTAAAATAATAATAATATTTATTAATGATTATTAAAGCAAATATATCAATTTATTTTTATAAGTTTATATGTCAATCAGCAATGTTTATTTATTTAATTGAATTTCTTGCTTGTCATCAGCAAAAGAATATAACAAATGGACAGCTCGACAACTTTTAAATACTTGGCAATCATGCTGACCTGTTCAAATTGAAAATAAGCTGTAATCTAACAAAATCTGTGTTTCTTTTCCAATCTTAACGATCAACAATATGTCTATATATATATATATATATAAATTAAAAGGCTATATCTAAAAATTTATTTATTGCCATCGGAAATCAATTTTTATCGATATTTGCATAATGGAGGCAATCAAATAAATTAATCTTAGTCTGGTCTTGGTTTTCAAGTACTTATATTCAAAATTGATAGACCTTAGTTATTACATAATCTGAGAAATAGATAGCCTCGACTATTGATGCTGATCAAGAATATATATACACTTTATAGCCTTGCCGATGCTTCCTTCTGTTTGAAAGCAATTTCTGCAAAACTTTATTATATCCATTTTTAATTGGTTCAGGTTGTAATTAAAAGTGTCTGCATAAATCAGCATGAGAATAAGCTAGATGTTCGCTGAAAATGCAAATTACTAATTACGTGTTTTTTCTTAGCACAATTTAGCATGTTGTCAAACAGCCTCAAATGATGCATGTGATTTTCTACTGGGTGATTTGAACTTTTGACCTTTTGATTGAGTGGCAATTTAACTGTCAGATTGTGATTTCAGTTTTTGCTAATAATTTTTTGAGTTAACTGAACTTAATTTGCATCCATACAAATCATAGACATATTTATTTAGTTTATTTAAAGTGAGTAGCAAACTTACCAACAGCAGAAATACCAATTTGTGATACCAGCAAAAGTGTGCCATTCCGTTCTTGATTCTGTTTAGGATTATCATCCACTTTGACGAAACCTCCACTTTATTTTCGAGCAAATTTAATCAAGCTTTTTCGTTTTGTGAGTTTTGTTCCTCAACTTCGACTTCTTAGTGAAGCTCACTTTCTGTGCGTCAAGTGTAGTGATTCATTTGGCCGCTGATCTTATCTGCAGTTGAATCATGCTGAAAGTGCCACAAATACTCCAGGGTCACTTCTTAGTCGCTGCCTCTTTGTTCCTCGGTTTTCAGTGATTTCAGTGGTTCAGTTTTGGGTTTGGTGAGAATTTATTATCTCTGTAAAAAACCAGAAGCCAGCAATTAAGCAGTGAGTTCATACCAAAAGAAAAACAGAAAGCGAGACTTTAGGGATGCCCTGTAGCCAGGTTAAAGTTAATTACTTAATTTATAAATGTATTAAAAATGTTAACTTGAAAGCAGATCAATGCAGATATAAAATATTAAGAGCTTGGAGCAATTTGCACAATAGTTTTCAACGGAATTTTTAAAAATTGCATAAAGAAAAACTAAAAACAAATCAGCTTTAAGCCAATTTAATTTCACAACCTTCAATAATACCTCTGCTTGTAAATTGTATGCTAAAACTTACAATTCAAAACATAGGAATTCAATTTTCTATAGATGTAAAAATACTTTTATTCAGTCGGCAATCGAGAGACAGTAATAAATTATTTGAGACAATAATAAATCATTTATATTTGAAATTTTATAGTATCGCCAACACGTTTAACTAATTTTTTACATTAGTTGCACAATTTTATGACATCCATTTTACACATTTAACACTTAACACAGAGTATAGAAAATTCAAATTTTGTAAATTGCTAGACCAGCCATAAACCGAGTGAACATTCGTTGGGCAGAAGAACATAAAAATGTTTGTTAGGTGTCTTTTTTATGTTTGTTAAATGCGCTGTACAAAATCAGTTGCATAAATGATGCATAATTTACCAAAGTTATTGGCTGGCATTAGCCAGGCCAAAACAAATGTATTGCGATCGGTAAAAGAGGCAGAAGAAGAAGACGAAGACGATACTCTCAAATGTCAAGGTGCATTTCACACTCGAAACGAGGCATGGAAAAAATTCAGACATATAGAAATAAAAATATTTGAACATTTGCAGCTAATTTTATTTCAATAGTTGCGATTTCAGTCACGGATTGGCTGTAGAATCATTGAACTTGTCTGGCGAAGAGCTGTGGTATTCGAGTGTAGAGCGGAGAGGGGCGGCGGGGAGGGCAACAAGTTGCAGCAGCAAGACCAATAATACCTGGCAAAGATGCTAAGTTATTTCTAGCGATTTCAACATATTTATAATTAATGACAAATATTTTTGATAGCCACAACAATTGGCATGTCATTGAAGCCAGATTGCCTGCGCTTGTTGTGTGTGTGTGTGTGTGTGTATTGTGTGTGTGTATTGTCTGTTTTGTGGCCCAAAAGTCTTCAGCTGGAGGCGCACATTAGCCTTTAGCTTGATTTTATAGCACCCTTTATACAAAGAGTTTTAAATTAAATACAGCCTCTAAATAATTAGTAATTAACTGGCATTTCCGCCAAGCCAAATGTGTAATTAAGCCTTAAAATCACCAACATCTAAACTAACCAAATACACTAAAAATAGTTATTGTTGGTCAGACATTTTAGCCAGCTACGTAAAACCAGTTCTAATTCTTATCAAGACCTCTTCGCTGGCCATATAATTACTCAGAGTCGCAGAGCGTTCAATGGCTTTTAATTATCCAGGAATTTGTGTGTGTGTGTGTGTGTGTGTGTGTGCCAAACAAAACAATACACAGTCTTTGTTTATGGCCACTAAAATTCAGCTCATTAAAAATGAAAGTTTCTTGACCAAAACAAAAAAAAAAAAACACAAGCAGCGCCAAGCTTGGCTCATTAATTAGCCTACACAGAACAACACAGCTAATATGTAAATTCCATTGCAGAATAAAAAAAACTGGAGAATTTTATACATTTATAAAAGTCGAGCGAAACTCATATTTCATATATGTTGTTCGTAGAAATTCTAGCTCGCTTTAACTTAGGGTTTTTCGCTGAGTGTACTGTGAGCTGCTACTTCTAGTTTTTCTTGGCCTCTCTTGTCGGGCAGCCTCTGACGCATTTCTTCTTAATTTTTCATTTTTTTTTTTTGTTATCTTTGACAGCTGGACAAACTACTTTTTTTTTGTAGCTGCTTTTGCTGTCTATTCTGAGTTATGTAACAAATACTCAGAGTTTCGTAAAGAAAAGTAAAAGTGCCTAACACATCTCGAATGTAAAGGTCGTTGTTATCTAGAAACCAGCACAGTCAGACCTGTATGTGTGTGTGTGTGTGTCTGTGTGTGTATGTGTATTTGTGTGTATGTATTATCTACACTTACTAAACTGGCCAGTTCAGTTTCAAAAAGCTGCACCCATATCAAAGACCCACAAACGGAACCAGCAATAGTCAGACAAGTCAGCTGTAAACTTTGCTAACGTTGTGGCCAAAAAAAAAAAACAACAAAAAAATTGTATGTAATAAGTGCTTTGCAAAAAACTTAAATTCAACTCAATTGAACTTTATATAAACATATTGAATTGGTATGAAAAAGTTGAAAATTGTAGAATTGTTAACAAACAAAGTTGCTAAAGTTGGTGACAAAAAATAAAAAAAAATTATCCGCCATAAAATGTTTTTGCAATTAACTAAGACTTAATTCAATTTAATTAAATAAATATATTCAATGTGCACGTAAAAGTTGAGAATTCTAGAATTATTTACGTCTACAAATAATGTGTATTTTTTTCTAAATGCTTTAATTCGAATTTAACTCATTTGAGTTTTAAATAGATGTGAATGGAAAAGTTGATTTATTTAATTTTATAAAATAATCTGTATTTCTTATAAATAAATGATTAATGAATTAAATTCAATTCTGTATAAAGCTCACAGATAGTATACCACAATAATCCTAACAAAATATATACATATTAAAATATGCATAATTTTGAAATGCTAATTTGAATCCCAACAATAATTTCTAATTAATAATATTCAATAAATGCTTTAATATGTCACATTATTATACGATTTAAAAACAACTTAAAGCATTAGAAATGTTAGACAGAAAAAAGTAGCTGTGGGAAAAACAAACCATTTAACAACTTCTAAGAAAATTTATCTGATTTCTAGTTTAATTAATTATTTTTTTAAATCTGTGTCACTTTTTGTTGACTCAGTTAACTGGGATTGTAAGGACAACGAGAAACTGGCCCAATTCTAAATTGTCCCCTTCAAATCAGCAGCCGGATTAATCTGAGCCTAGCCTAAGAATAAACAATCAAATCAACTTTTGCTTGATCGAGTTAAAGTTGTGGGAGTGGACAATTTGTGAAGTTCATTTATTATTTCATATTTTTTTTCTATTGGCAGTGAGTGTAAAAAAATTATATATGTCTATGTCAACTGGGCAATGGCACTTAAAGTTGGTGTTGGTTTTGGTCTTGCACTTGATATTGGACTTGCCGGTTGCAATTGCAATCGAAGTTGGTCAGTTGGTTAGTTGGCCTGCTTACTTGGCTCGTGAATGCCCATTGGCGTCAAAATTCGCACAGTTAGTATATAAATTAGAATGCTAATCGATATGGTTACGCCCAGAAAAAAAGGTGGACGATAAACAATCGACATGGATGTGGTTAGTACAATAGAATGCTGGCCAACTGAATTCCGGTTGATAAACTTGATTTAAAACCAGAAGTGAGCTGACAAGCAATGCGAAATAAATTGCTACTAAATACGACACCATAAAATACATAAATAAAGTGTGTAACAAATGGGTCGGAATCAAGTGTGATTGTTTGCCTGTGTATGTGTGTGTGTATGTGTGTTTGTGTTTGTAGCACTATTTTGTTGGTGACAAATTGTCGAAACATGCTCTCGAAACAATGGACAAAATCACATGCGACGAAGCAGCAGCAACAACGACGACAACAAAAATAAAAATACCAATTGCAATTCATTGACAATTGTCGCAAGCCAGTTGAGGGACGGGCAAGGCTCAAAGCCAGGCCAAAACAAGCCAAATCAAGCCAAGGGAGAGGCCAACGTGGCGTATGCGCTTTTTTATATATATATAAATACATTTTTTTTTTCGTCAGCCAAGCAGACTGCCAAATAATAATCTCAGAAGCACGAACAAAAGTGTAGCAAAATTAAACAAACGACCGCGACCATTAAACTGTTTTTATTTCCATGGAATTTCTTAAGAGTTTATTGCACTTTTGCATATACCCTGTAACTATTCGTAAATGTCCTAAGCAGTGTATAAACGAGCTGCGCAATACACATTATATTTATTTCAAATCTTATTAGTCAAATTAGCCCTTTATATTCAGTGTGTTAAGTGTGTTATGAAAATCGCGTTTTGAAGGTTGCTTTTCATAGTTTTGAATCATGTTTTTTAAGTGTAAATATACTGTTTTATTGAGTCTAATTCAGGTCATTTTAAAATTTTAGATTTGTAAAACTAGTACCTCATTTTTGTGCCATAAGTAAATAAGTAAAAAAAACACCAAAAAAAACTCAATTTAAAAATCTGGCACTTTTAACTATATATTTGAATATGGAATTAATTAAAAAAAAATACAATTTTAAAAATCTAGCACTTAAACCAAAAAGTATCTGAATATGGAAAACGTTCCTTTAATTTCCTAGGAACCATTAATTTAAAAAAAAAAATTGTTGCTTTTTTTTTTTTGCAATTTTTTTGGTGCATTTTGAAAGCATTCTTTAAATAATTTTTCTGTGTGTATTTTATGAGACACTTTCTTGAACAGCGTTCAGTCTAATCTAAGCCAAACGCACAAGTTCCATTTCATTTTTGTAATGATAAATCTTTTATTCTTTGAGGAGCAGATTTTAGTCGCTCAATCTTGTCGCACTGGCGCCGATTTAACTTGTGTTTTATGATCATAATTATTGTCCTAAACGGGTATATGCAAGAATAGCTGACGGCTAAAAGCAAATAGTGCAACAGGTTTTGGTGTTGTTATTATTGTTGTTGTTTGATGCTGTTGCGGTTGCCGTTGCTGTTGCTGTTGCGGTTGCTGCAAAGCTGCACAAACAATTTGTTAATTTCGCTGAGCGGCGTTAATTGTTTTCGCCAAAGCGCTCTTTGTTGGTATTTACCATTGCTCTGGGCCGTTGTCTGACGACTGCACCGCAATTAAGCTTTTAATAATCATTTGTATTAAAATCGTTGAGCGCGTTTGGCAATGGCTCCGACTGACTAACTAACTTCAAACTTAGTCTGACTGCCGTTTTGCAACTTGGCATAGAATGTGCTGCAAATAAAAACAAAGCTAAAAATTACTCAAATCTATGGTATATTTATTTATAAACACTTTGCAATTGCTGGGCACTCAATAAACACCTGAAATATTAGAAAGTGCAATGATTTTTTTTTTAAGTAAAGTAAAATATTTTCGCACTCGCATTTAACATATATTTTCTGAATAGAAATCGCTTCTTTTTCCCAAATGGTTTCGTAAAAGAAACCAAATATGTACACTAAAAAATACAACTATTTTCGTTCTTGCTGTCTTTTTTTTTTATTTTATTATCGTTATGAGAAAAAATTCTTCTTTTCTGCAAGAAATTTCATAAGAAAAAACCAACTTAAATGTACTCTAAATATAGTAATAAATATATCCACAAATGGATTGAGGCAAGTCAATAGAAAAATTAATATAAGAAACCCTTCTCGACCACTTAGAAAATTATAATGACCGGAAAATATGGTAATAGATTTTTTGGGCGTTCAAACCAAGCACAAGAAAAAAATAAATTAAATAACATGCAGCTGCAAGAAATTACAAATTACAAATTACAAATTACTAAATTATAGTACCATGTCGCTCAATTTGACAAGCCCTAACGTAACATCAACTTAAACTTATTTGTCCATCAAAAGGAGGGGTGCGCGGCAAACGGGGCGGATATTGCTGCAATCTACCAGGCGATGATAAACATCTGCTCAATCAAAATTGATCTACACGCCTGTCAATCAAACAGAAGTAGGAGACAAAAGAGTTCCGAAAAACAACAAATACCAATAAGAAAACAAAAACCAAAAAAAAATCGACTTTTCAATCGAACAATTCGATATCGATGGCTAATGCATGCCACAAAGGCTTACAGTAAATCTACAGACACACACACACACATACACAGCAACACACACAGACACACACACTTTCATCGCTGACCTTGACGCAAATCGCTGGCCATTTTATATTTTCGATTGCCTCTTTTCTGCACCTTTTTGGCCGACATATTTTCAGAGCACCATTGCAGTCGCTTTTGGCTTAAACTACGGCTTAGTTGCTTTACGTTTGGGCTTAACACAATTGAAGACAAATCCACTTCATAGCCGTCAAAATCTAAGAGAGCCACAAAAAACTAACGTTAAGCAAGGCAGAAAATCTGGCAAAAAAATGCTGAAGTAAAAAAAATGCTAGGCATAAAAAAACGCGTTTGCGTTAACAACAAAAAAAAATACGATTTTGCCAATTTGAGCCGATTTGTTTTTTTTTTTGTTTGGAGGGGGCGGTGTGTTTTTATGTTTTTATGTATTAACCGTTACTTTTTTTTGCCCGCTGAGCTTACCAATGCACCCACCACATTTGTTGTTTTTCTCGCTGTTGTTGTTATTTTTTTTAGCTGTATTTTTAATCCCGTGTTGTAGATGTTTGTGATTTTATTTTTTTGGCTTTCTATATTTCAAGCTGTTTGTTATTGTTCTGGTTATTGTTGCTTTTCGTTGTTGTTGCTCAGTGCAATTGTTGCTAAGCCGTTTTAAATTGGAGCAATATTGGCGCGCGCTTATTTCTTTTTATAACGATTTGTTTATGGCTTTTTTTTAATTTAAAATTAATTTTTTACCAGTTTTGAAAATTGTCACTTATTGCTCATACTTTGCCTTGATTATTTCATTTAGCCGCACTTACACACACACACAGCCACACACACACTCTGAAAACTATATATTTAACTGACTTTGTCGAAATGATTGCAATGATTTTGCTTGTAAGCTTTTTATTATTAATTCCCCCCTCGTTGCACGTTGCGTATACTGAATTTATGTGAAAAAATTACTTCTTTTAGTACGGTCCTTAAATATGTTTTCAGCTGTGTTTTTTTGTTGTGGCTTAATAAATGTTGGCCAGTGCCTGACAAATGACTTTCACGCGCGCCAACAACAATTACAAAAATTTATTGTTCCAGTTACGAATTTCAATTTATATATATATATATAAAGTATATATATATATATATCGTATTATTATTTTAAATTTATTTTTTTGCAGGTTGTGCCGTGCGTCCGTTTGGCTACAGCGTCCACAATTAACTGAATTCCCACAGCGATCAGAAAACTGATAAGTGCTTAGCTGGCTGGCTAGCGCCCAAGAAGGCTGGCTAAAAGCTCAGTAAGCCCAGAGACAGAGCCAGAGACAGAGAAACAGAGCCAGAAACAGAAACAGACCCAGTCGCAGCCAGCGCCAAGTGCCAAGGCAACAACAACAGCGCACAAGAAAGGCAAAAGCACAAGTACAAACACACACACACATACACTCACGGCTACAGGCAGGCAGACAGGCAGGTAGGCAGCGCACAGTGGGCTCAGAGATCGCTTACCTTACAATCATAAATCAATCATATTTTATCTGGATATAATTCTTTTATTATATGTGAGTTTATATATTAAGGTTGGCCTGAACCTAAGTTGTATTATATCAAATACATTGCCTTATATATATATATATATATATATATATAGCGAGCTTACCAATTTTTACTGAATTTAACATTTTACATGGTTGCATATAAAAGACATGTTACTAAGCCAATGATATCTGATATTATGAGCTTTGCAAAAATTATGCTTAAAGTAATATTTTCTATATGTTTTATATTATATATTTTCCAAATTAATGGTTACTGAACTCACTGATATACATCAACTGCCACAATTAAGAAAAAAAGTGTAATTTTCAAATATTTCATTATATACATTCAAGCCATGCACCAATGTGCGAGGTGCTCATTTGATTTGCTTAGAGTTGATGCCGAAGAACAGCATGCAGCGCGCAGCTTAGCGGAGACAGCTTTTACAGACCAGCATCACAGTCAGCCCACAAGACTTGGGATCATAAAAGAACGGACAGCACTCGTACGATCCACTGTCAAAGAGGTGAGCTTCGTGTCAGCTTCGTGAGCGAGCAAGCGATCGACCATCGGTCAACGGGCCGAGCATGTGAGTGACATGAACTGCGAGCTCGTAAACATTACTGTTAGCTTGCTTACATAGCACTGTTAAACCCAGTTTACATTGCGTGAGCGAACGCAAAGTTGAGCTGCGTTAAGTTGGCTGCAAGTGCGCCTAAAAAGTAGTGCTGTAAAATATCATAAGAGAAGTAAACACCAAATTCAAAACTAGCTGCAGAATAGATAATTCACATATTATTTACCAAACTTGTAAACACCTTTGGGTTTATCAATAATATTTATATCTTTATTATCAAGCCGTATGAATTTACAGTATTTACAAGCAATATTAAATGTGATATTATCAAAATAAATTGCAACAATTCGCTAATAATTGGGCTGAGGATGTTTTTAATTATGATTTTATGTTTTAATGATTTTTACTTATTGCCTAACTAGTCGTATATTGTTTGTTTAAATGATTTAACGTTCCAAAATGCACAATATATTTATATATATTTTTCTGTAATTTTATAGCTTATCACACAAATTAAAAGGAATTGCTGTACAATTATGTTGAAAATATGTAAAACTGTTGCTTCAGAACATCCAATTATCAAATTTCCCGCGACGTGTTTGTTGTCTGTTTGATTTTTTTTTTTGGGAAAAGAGATTAAGCCATTGATTAGATGGATATTTCTTTTGTTGTATGATGTATGTTATATATGGACAACTAAGTCTAAAATGCAACTACAGATCTAGATCTAGAGACACATATATATAGAACTATTAAAAAAGTTTATAAAAAATTGCAGTGGTTTCACTTTTATGATATGAATTATTAAGTTGACTCGATGATATGATGGCAAGATAAAAAAAATAAACAAAAAAAAATAATAATAACAAATTAGAGACATTGAATTTAAGTTTAATTATTTATTTGGATTACTTTACTTAAGTGTTTAGGCATCTTCATCGAACTTTGTTTATTTAATAATATGTGTGTTGTTTTTTTCTGTTTTCTTTTAGTATTTTTTATAGTACATGTTTCATAACTTTAATACATCATTAAAATAAGCATAATGAACAAAACAAACTGTAAATTGAATAGATATATATATAGATAGATATAGGTATAGATAGATAGTAAGCTTAAGCTAAAGCGCAGCTCTTTTAAAAAAATCACACAATGCCCACAAAAGTTGTTTGTTTTCTCTTGTTTTTCAGAATGTTGGTAAAAAATACTTATCAAAAATATATATATTGTATATATATTCATATAGTACTGCATGCAATTTTCGACAATATTTGTTTCAGTTGTCCAAGAACATAAATGGCAAAATTAAACAGTTTACATAAATTGATAATAGGTGATTTTAAGATATAAGAGAATAAAAGAATTATAAGTACAATTTAGGGATTGTTTTTAGAGGGCTGTGAGGCTGGTTGCACACAGTTTGACAAGCATTGGAATGTTAAGTGTTTTTTTTGTTTGTTTGTGGTTGACATTGATTAAAGCTAGCTAAAAATCAATTTTAACTACAGAAATCTAACGAAAAGAAAATTTGGAAACAACAACAATCAAGCTATAGTTTTTGGGGCAGCTAAATTTTGTTTGGGGTGTTGCCACTTCAAACTTGCGTCACGCACTGCGCATATTTATCCAGCTCGCCACGCAGCAACTTCACCCGCTCCGCCTCCTCCCGCAGCGTTCGCACCAGCTCCTCAATCGTGCGCTGTTGCCCCAGCACCATCGACTCCAATTTCTCCACACGACCCTCGAGTTGTTGCACGCGTGGCATAGATTCTGCTGCAACAACTGCTGCTGCTGCTGCCGCTTGATGATTGTTGTGGATAGGTGCTGTCGCTGCTGGAACTGCTGCTGCTGCTGCTGGGCTTTCTTTGAGGCTGATTTTGTCGAGCGGCGTCTTGGAACGTATGGACAAACTGTTGGGCCGCGCTAAGCCACGTGATTCCTCATCGCTGCTGGCGATGGCTGCCTTTGTTCTCGTCGTGGGGCCATCGTGATTGTTATTGTTGTGATTGGTGAACTCCTTTCGGTGGCTGTGGCTGTTGCTCGAGGAGGTGGTGGTGCTGCTGCTGCTGCTCTCCACAAACATGGACTGTTGCATGATGCTCGAGGAAGTCACCGCGCTCGATTGCACTTTACTCGTGCTGCTTGTGGCACTCGTTGCTGTTGTTGATGCTATTGTTGCTGTTGTTGTTGTGGCAGCTGCTACTGTTGCCTGCTCTGTGGCAAACAGCTTGGAGCTAGCTGTGACGCCTGCAGCACGCGGCTCAACGCTTGGCGTTGTCTTCTTGCGCGTCTCCTGCGATGCCTTCAGCTCTTGCATCCACGGCGCCGCCTTCTTCTCCCAACCGCGTGGCTTCGGCTTGGCCAGTTGCGGTTCAGTCGACTCACCCGTTGAATTGTCATCGGAGGAGCCCGCTGTTGCCGGTTTGGCGCCAGTGCCAGCCAAACCATCTTCACTTAACTCACTGGCACTGCTGCCATTTACATAAACCGAATTATTATTGTTGCTCTCGGCGAGCGATACATTTACCGCCGATGAGGGAGGGCGACGGCGAGGCGCTTTAACGCGTCCCGCACGCATATCCGGCAATATTGAGCCACGCTCCACCCGATCGAAATCCGTATCCTCCACGGCAATTGTTGCAGCACGTCGCATTACCACGCTGCCAGCTAAGCCAGAGTCGGGCAAATGTCCTCCGCTTCCCAATTTACTGCCGGACATTCCGTCGCCAACGTCCTGTGAGACGGTGCTGGTTAGTTTGTTGCTCTCGGAGCTCTTCTTCCTCATGCCACTGCTGCTGCTACTGCTGCTGCTGCCACCGCTCAAAATGCTGCCTGCAATTGTGGAATGTGTTTGTTGTTAGTGGAAATCATTGAAATTGAAATGAAATAACTCAAAAGCAAAAACTACAAATTTATGGGTTGAGTGAGAAAATTTAAGATAACTAACGAAATAAATTAAATAATTAATACATTTTAATTAGTTTAATTTTTTTGTTTCGATTTTAACTAACTATTTTTCCCATACAATATTTTTAATTTTCTCCAATATTTTCTATCCTTCTACTCAATATTTTCAATCTTATATTTTCTATTGTGCGCTTGGCCTATCCTGTAATTTCTACAACATCGAAACAGATTTTACCAACCCCTAATAAGGTATATATTATATATCAGCAGCACTAGCAGAGTCTACAATTTTTATCAAACTGTGCAAAAATCAACCTGTGGAAACAATTGATTGCAAATTCAATATTTTGTATGAAAAGATCCTTTTCCTGGTTCTTTTTAAGTTTATAGCAAGTGTGAAATTTACCCTTAAAAATTAATTCACTAATTTTGAACGCAAATTTACACTCAAAAAAACCATTTAATATGTAAATATAAGAAACTAAGCTGGCCACTCCAGTTGAACAATTTAAGAAGAAAAGCTGATTCTCTTAACGATCCGTCAGCACTTAAGAAACGCCCACTTTTCCAACTAAAACTTAATCATTTTCCACTCAAAGCACTCTCAAGTTTGAAAAGTATTTAAATTTGAGTTATTTCATTTCGATGCAAACACACACAAAAACTGACCTGAGCCGGTGGGCGTTTTCTTGAGCGGCACACTGGGCTTCTTGCCCACAACTGGCGGCGTTGGTGATTTGATCTTCTCATCCATATTATCCAGACTTTTGCGCAGCTCGGCATAAACAGCAGCTGTGTTTGCTGCTGCAGTTGTTGTTGTTGTGTTGCTGCTGCTGCTGCTCATGTTGCTCGTGGCTGATGTTGCTGTTGTTGTTGTTATGATTTGCTGCTTGCTGCCTGGCAGTTTGCTCAGATCGAGGTTTTTGTTCTCTAGTGATTTGCGTTGAGCGGCCACAGTGCCAATGGGCAGGCCAGTCTCACTGAGTATATCATTGAGGGAATCGCGGGAACCAAAAGTCTCCTTGCGATTGCCACCAGACGAGGATGAGGAATTGCTGCTGCTGCCCGTCTTTTTGATATAGACTTTTGATGTTGAGGTTGAGGCAACAGTGCTGCTTTGTTGCTGCTGCTGTTGCTGCGTTATAGTGGTGCCTCCGCCTCCGCCTCCACTGCTGCTGCTGCTGCTGCTGCTATTGTTGGTGGCATTCGTTGTGGTCATGTGGCTCGTGTTGCTAATCTTGCGTTGCGTTGATGTTGTTGTTCCTGTTGTGGCTGCTGCTGATGTTGCTGCTGCTTGTTGCTCGTTAATGGGCGCAACTGCAAAGGGGCAAAGAAGTGTGGTAAACATATTTAGACAATGAAGTTTCTTATTCATCATGTGTGGGCGGCGCTTGTCTTAAGCTATCCACATCAGCATCAGCATCAGTTCATCATCAACAAGTCAACTTGAATATTTTGATTATTTATATTTATTATTAAAGATGAACACACGCCGTACGTGACTAACGGCCAACAGCTGAGTGCAACTTGTGTTTAATGCAAACAACATTCAACACACATTCACAACACAAAAATCAAACTGGGCGAAACTGGCAAACAAGTTTTTGCTTCGCGCGCTGCTCCTCAACTGTTGGTTGCCAAATGTCAATAAATTTAATGTTGAAGTATCAAACAAAAAAAACTTGCAGCGTAGGAGCATTGTAGCTGAATGCAAACCAACCAAATTCACACATAGCAAACTACAAATGACAAAAAAAATAGCTAGCGATCGGAGCGTGTCACGTTTAAATGTGTGTCAAACAACATGCATTTAACCTACTTTTAAAACATACTTGAAATGCAATTAATATGGAGTTTAGTTGGGAACAGATAAAAAATAACAAATTAATATTGTCTATTTTTATTGTATAAATATATGCATTTTACTATATGCAGTCAAACTACTCTAATTTAAACTAGGCTTTGTCGAATGTTTAATAAAACTGAATCAAATTTGTTTTTTATATATTCATATTTAATATATTTCAAACCTTGCTTCGTTCATTTTCTTTATAAATTGATCTACATTTTTATTTATTTATTTTTTTTTTTTTGTTATTTTTTTTTCTACCTTTTATTTTATTACTCTTTCCTTTGTGACAACTATTAAAGCTTATTGGATTTGTAACGACCTTAATCAACTATATAAATATTTTCGGCAGTATTTATTAAATCTACTCGACTCATAATCCTATTCAATAATATGCATAACTAGTTGGAGCTGCTTTGGTCTGCCTGTTGCATCTTAATTTAGAGTGTTTTTTAAACACTTTTTTCCATTTTTATTTGTACTTCTCAATTCTCTGACTAGTTGTCTCAAAGTTGTACAAACCTTGATTCTACTACATATAAAAGCTCTACAAGATTTGTTGGGAACACATGTTTGCTGTGTCACGAAAAGAAGCTCATCTCTACTATAAAAGACAAATAAATAGCAAATAACAAATAGCAGGCAGCAAAACAGCAGACAGCAAAGAGCAAAACAGCAAAAAGCAAACAGCAAACGAGAGTCGCATACATAAATAAACGGCAATAAGTGTTGTGGTTGATGCCAACAGCAGAAATCAAAGCAAACGGCGATTGAGTAACGCTTTTGAAAATGTGTAAAGGTCAAGCTAACGAACATAAATACGAGCAATAACAACAAGTGCTGAACGAACAGCAAAAGCAACAACCAAAAACAACAACAATAACAAGTGACAAAATCAATCATAGAATAGACAACCATGCTGAGTAAACATCTTGGCGTCGTTGATAATTGTATTAAATCGCGCAAAAAATAAAATATGTATAAAGAAAAATTAATGTGCCAACAACGACTTTCACTGCTAAAAAATGACAATCAAACAACAACAATTGTTACAAGCAGAAAAAAATATTTTGCGCGCATTTGGAATTTAATATTTAGTGTACAGTGGAAGCTCGCTAGCTAGAAATATGATTATTGAGTAATGTACAAGTGATTTTGTAACCCTTCGAAAATGGGTAAAAAGATTATGATAAAGTTGTGTAACAGGCAGAAGGAAGCAGCAGCGAATCCATAAAGTAAATATATATATATATATATATTCCTGATGCGCCTGAATTATATTGTTATTGATACAGCAGATCTCAGAGGTTATAATAACCAGACACCAAAGTGGAATATAAATTCTCTTTTATTGACGCTTTATTAGATTCCCAACAATCGAGAAGAATCAATAAAAATCAGCAAAAAAAAATTCCATTTCTAAATATATATTCTTTTAAAAGCGGTTATATATAACTTGATGTAATATTGAGCATCAGTAAAAAATTGTTAAATATAAAGAATGAACAAAATGTTTTTTTATATTCATATTCCTAGTCGCGCTTTGTCATTCCTACTAGTTTCTAAATCAAATATAAAATATGCATTTGTTGCTCACATTATTATTTTAAGTTTTATTTGAAATTCCTATTGCCTTAATCAGACTTCACAACAATGGAGTTTCGCTAATATCGAGTCTGCACTGTGAATATATATTTTTTATTTTTAAGTATTAAGTAATTGTTTCTGGTCAGGTTGTTTTTATTGTGGCGGCTGTTGTTGCAGTTGCTGTGATTGTTGCCTAGGGCAAACGAAAGACTTAAGCAACAAACTTGATTGCCCGTGATTTATTTTAATGATGACTGCTTTTCATTTCTTTCAGTTTTTCAGTTTTAACAGGCTAATCATCCGATTCACAACACACACACTTACGCACAAGCACACACACACACACAAACACGGATACAAGTGTATATAATTAGATGTTTAAATTTTCAGCCAATAAGTCAAAGTCAATGTGGCAAGAAATAAATATATATTTCTGTCAGTGTGGAAAGCAAGTAATGCAATTGCAGAAAGCCAGCCAGCCACCAATGTGGAATTGTGGCAAGAATCCGCAAGAACGGTAATTGTGGAACACGCAGCAGCAAGAACAGCGAAAGAAAATAACAAAAACACAAACTTAGCCGTCGTACCGAAAACAGAAAAAATAAATTCAAAAGCGTAGTAAATGGTCAAGAAATCAAAGCGTACTGAGCCAAAAAGGTAAACAAAAACGCTGGCAAAGGTACAAAAACAGAGAAAGAGAGTAAATAATTTCGAACGAGAGTGGGAGAGAGAGAGGGCGAGAAGTCTTGCGCTCTGGCAACATTGTTGATAAGGCCAACAAGTAAAACAATGCTGACAACAACAAAATTGTTGCTTTTATTGTTGTTTGTGTTTGGGGCCCGTCTCTCGTTGATAATCGCCGCTAATGAAGTTCATAACAAGCAATGCTTATGCTCATCATGATCTCATCGCTTGATGAGCTAAGAGCAGAGCGAGAGAGGGAGTGAGAGCAAAACAAACAGAAAAAAGAGACTCGACAGACAGACCAAAAAATTAAATAAAGAAAGAAATAAAAAAAAATAAATGTAGCTGGAAAACCAGTTACAACAAAACAGATATTTTAATATTGTCTGTTGTTGTTGTTGCTGCTGCTGCGAAGGTGGTTTTTGTTGTTCTTCTTATTGCTGTTGCTTTTGTTGGTTTTTTGTTGTTGGTTTGTGAATCTGCGACGTTGACAAAAGGTAAAATGGCAAAGCAAAAACCAGAAAATTCAATTTGATTTATATACACAGCTGAACATTAAATTAGGTGTGAAAAGAATGACTTTTGTCTTTTCCAAATTAAATGTGTATATATCATGTACAAAATATAATATATTATTTTTTAAATATGGCAACATTATTTCCTAAAGAAAATCACAATTTGGTACAGTTCAAAATGTGTAGTGAATTCCTTTGTTTGAAATAATATGACTAATGAAATAGCAATACATTAATTTGACATATATTAATTTAAAGCATACATTAATTTATTTATTGATTAACTTTAAATTCAAATAAATACTTTATAATGCATGCTTAACTAAAAGTTCACCAAAATTACACCTATTTTACAGTCCAGGTGTGAATATAAAAAACACAATATGTCGTCGCAACGAGTATTTCATATACTATTTATATTAATATATATATAACAATTTATATATAAAATGTGTGTGATTATGAATAAGTTTGTGTTATTGCATATAGCATATTTAAAAGCACTGTCAATAACACTGTTATATTATCAACATGTCAACATTAATATACATAATTACATATACAATTATTATTAAACACTGCACTTATCAAAACACCATTATTAAGCCGTGATATAATAATAAATAACAGAGGAAAATATACAAAATTAAAAGACGACAGACAGGAAAGAGCCTGACCAAAAGATTTGGTTACCAAAATCTGTGTTTTTTTAAGTATTTACTGTTGATCAACAAAATGTCTGATTATATTACATATCAATTCTAAAACTGACCATATCTTTTCTGTTTAATTCTTGCTATTACTAACTAAATGAAATTACTTTATTAGTCGTATTATTTTTAAGCATAATTATTTCAAATTTAAAGTTTCTATCATTTATTGACATTGAGAAGGAATTACTCATACCAACAGATATCGACAAAATTTGCAGTTGATATTTATCAAGAATATATATATATCTCTTCGCTCTTTCTGTTGCATACCTTTAAGCAAGTGCACCCCCTTCACCATTTGTATTCAATGTAATAAAAATAGAATTAGATAATTCTTAACTTAATACTCGTATTTACTTGTTTATTTTTTGAGAATTGACGCAATCAGTCTAAAAATAGGTTTATGTTTTTGCACAGTTTTTATTTGCAAACATAAAACAAATAAAAAAAAAACAAATTGAAAATCAGCGCCATTCACGTTTCAAATGGTAATCAATGTCAGTGGTAGTAAAATAAATTATCAGGCAAATAAACTATCTTAAAGTAGCTAATGAAATTTTATAGAATTTTTAATATTTTTATTTTGTTTTTAAGTAAATTGTTAATAAGATCAACAAACAAGTTTGTTTTACTAAAATGTAGAAAACATTTTCAAAGCCGTGTGTAACTAAACGCACAACATAATTGTTTAGACTGCAACTTCATGAGTAGCAAAAGTAAACAAATATGAGAAGTCAACAAATATCGAGAGTAAATAAATAACTTGGTTTATATATATTAATAAATATTTATATACATATTTAAACAACAACCGCAAAGTATGCAATACGTGTCAAGTTAAATATACTAAAATATTCATAAATAAAAAGCCAAACTAAGTAGCAGTCATCCAGCCTTCGAGCGTTTTAAACAGCGTCAGAAACGCGCGCAAAACGCCAAGATGACAAAAGAAAATAAATAAATAAAAAAAAAGTTTTGCCAGGCAAAAGTGGACAAAACTAAAAGCGAAAACAAAAACCCGACAAACCGCAAAAGAAAATCGACGCCAAAGATTTTCCAAGACTTTTTTTTCTTTCTTTCATATTTTATTTTAGTTTATTTTTTTTCTCTTGCGGCGCCGTGTCTAATTTTAGAGAGCACTGCCGGCGCCTTAAAAGAAAGCCAAAATCATAAACATAATGAAAACGGAAAATAAATCATAGAAATTATGAACCCAAAAAGCAATTTTCCATTTTACACAAAGAAAAAACGAGAGGCGGCCTCCGGTGACGGAGAAAGGAAAATTGAAAACTTGCGGCCGAAAAACGAAAAGGAAAAACTGTTTAGAGGCGGCTTGGCTTGGCTTGGATTGGATTGGATTGGATTGGACTGGAAAAACTCGTTTACATACAAATCGTGGTGATAAAGCTGGCCATACGAGCGCCCAAGAACTCGAAAGAGCCGCCGCCGCCTCGTTGCTGTGCCCACCCCGACGGTGCCGTGGCCGGTGCCGGTGCCGTTCCCCCGCTCCGTGTTCGTGGCCGGGCCCGTGGCCGAGGCGGGGGCAGAGGAGGGGCTGCTGCCCGGTGACATCGGTGTGTGCGTGTGTTTGTGCGTGTTTGTGTGTGCGTGTTTGTGTGTGCGTGTTTGTGTGTGTTTGTGTGTGTGCAGTTTTGTGTCGTTTGTAGTTTGTTGCAATAAGGTTTTTTTTTTATTACACACACACAAATATGGAATAACATTTACATTGTTTGTGTAAAGAAAGAAATATTGGTAGAAGAGGAGAAGTAGAAGAAGAAGAAGAAAAAAGAAGGAGAAAAGTGTAGAGGAAAATTACACAGAGACATCAACACGAGACATAAATATAATTCGAGAAATAAAATACAATCTTGTCTTATTTGTACAGACAGAGAAAGAGAGAAATAGAGAGAGAGAGATGGCGATAGTGAAATGTAAACAAAATACTAATTAAAGTCGAGTCCAGAAAATGCAAGTAATAAAAACAAGAAAATCAAACCAAAACTAAAATAAAAATGTTGTTCAAGTTGTTTAATGTGGAAGGAAACGTTAAATGTTAAATGTTTGATGTTGTATGTGGAATGTTGAATGTTGAATGTTAAATGTTAAATGTTGAGTAACCGATTTTGAGATGTCTGCAAGTGATTTCTGAAGTGGTCTGTTTTCGAGGGGGCTTTCGAGAGGAAATGCAATGCTTCAATTTGTTTTAGAAACATGCAAGAATACTTTAATCAAAAGAGAATCCGACGGAGAAATAGCCTCAAGTCAAGTTTAGCTGCAACTTGAAATTATCATTTTCTGAAGTCCCTCCTAATCTATCTTAATAAAATTCTTACAGCTGATCAGCATTATGGCATGGCACATATAAATATTATATAAAAATGTTGTATAGTTAAAATGGTGGTTTTCGTTTCTTATTTTTTTTTTAGATCTGGCCCATTTATATATATATTAGAATGAAATAAACTTATAATTTTATACACACATTAAAGTCTATAGCTCTTACAGATATCAGCCCCTAAATTGCTTGATTAACTGTGTTGTTTGTCTTGAAAAAGAATATTTTGATATATTTCTAATTACTACAGGGTCTAAACAACTGTTTAAGAATGGATAAGCGGATAATATTTAAATTTACACACTATGTCCTTCAGAATCTGTCTTTCCATAATCTGCAACCCTTAAGCATAAGCAGAAAAATATATACATTTGCTTTATGCAAAATATTTACTTAGTTTGTTTATAACTGAACTGTATCAATCCAAATGAATAATTGAGTATTTATATATATCATTTATTTCAAGTATGACCCATACCCAAGTATAGCAAATGAATAAGTACAATGTAAGTTTAACTTACATTTTTGCGGAAATCGCTAAATAACTGTATTTTAAATAGAAGCTTCCAAAGAAATTGATTTATATAATTATATATAGCTATAGAATAAAGGTGCCATTATTTTAATACTTGAAAATGAAGTAATTGTAGTTATTTTCAATATAAAATATTGAAGTATTTAAAGTAAATGAACATTTTAAAACCGATTAATAATATATACATATATATATTATATATATATTTGTATATATATAAATAATTGTAAGCTATATGTTATTTTAAAAATTTACTAAAACACCACTAAAGTTATTGCAAAGGAAATGAAATGAAAAGGCTGAATAAAGTGTAACTATTTTACTATCCATGAGTGTGTTTAAGCAGCTAACTAACCACAAACACTTTTACACTAGCCTATCAAACAGTTAGATTTGTTTGGTTCAATATCATTTCTGTTGACTCAAATCTTATCAGTGTGATAAAGCTGCTTCTGAGACTACCTTGACTATAAATACAACTAGATAAAAGTGGCCAAGGGTGGTATTTCTATTTTGTATATCGAATTTATACAGTTAACAAAAGAGAATTGGGTAAGGCGATGCAGAAGCAGGAATCACTTCAATTGACTATTTAAGAGAATTGCTTTTGATGACGAATGAGAATTCAGATATGACGATTGATGACTAAACTCATACAGAGAGAGAAAAAATAAATATGTTGCAGATGTGGCATGTTGATGGAGATTTTGGAAATTTTAGTTATTACACTTGGTTGCACACTCACCTTCAGAGGGGGCGAGTAACTTGACGAAATTATCGGGAAAGACGCCCACTTTGCCGCGCAGCTCGCCCTTCCACCAGCCCTTGTCGGGCAGCTCCATGCTGACCACACTGATGATGTCGTCCACCTTGAGCTCCAGCTCATCCTCGTTTTGTGGCGCATAGGGGAACTCGACACGACAATAGTCACGCTGCGGTTTCGGTGGTAACGTGGGCGCTGCCACGGCAGCTACAGTTGCAGCACTTGCCACAGTTGCAGCCGTTGCTGCCGCGGCAGTTGTTGCATTCGTTGATGCCGTTGCTCTGCTTTTTGTTTGCTTCGTTGTTGATATTGCAGCAGCTGTTGGTGCAGCTGCTGTTGCAGGTGCTACGGCTGCTGCTGCTGTTGCCGTTGGTGCTGGTGTTGTTGCTGTATTTGTTGGCACCACTGTTGCAGCAATATTAGCAGCCTTTGCCGTTATTGACGACGTTGTGACCGTTGCCCCAATCGTTGGCGGCCGCTTGGAGGCCAAGATGGGCGATGGTTCGATATGTCGCACGAAATTTGAGGGAAATACGCCAACTTTGCTGCGCAAACGTCCGCGCCACCAGCCTTCCTCGACCTAAATGACCAAATGAAGAGAACAGAAACAGAAACCGAAACTGAAATTTTTTTGTTGTTCATATTTTGCTTTTAGTTTGTCTTATTTGTTGTTGTTGCTTTTGTTGTTTGGTTATTGGCAAAGAGGTTAAATGGGGGTTGCGGGCACAAATAAATATATGCGCTCTGTGGGAACATATGTAAATGTGTGTGTGCGAGTGTGCGTCAGTATGTACACTCAGAGAAAAATATTTGAGCTTTCAGTATTTTCCAATCAATATTAATGCTTCTTCAGAAATTTCAGATATTAAATACAGGGGTAAAGCTAATATTAAAAGATAATAGCAAAATTGACATCAGTATTATTACAAGCAATTTGTACTTGAAACGTTTTAGTTTTTACTTTATTTAAACAGATAAAATTTGATTTGAAGATAACAAAATTTATTATTTATAAATTATTTGAAGCTGATAACAGATTGATTACGTTTTTTATATTCATTAGTGGACATTAAACCTTGTTAGTTGTTTGTTGACGAAGTTTAGATATTTAATTTTAGGTGATTTAGATTGATTTTAAGATGATTAATATTATATAAAAAATATTGGTACTTGAAAATTATGTAGTTTTTGTTTAGGAACCAAATTAGTATTATTTCAAATTCTTAAGTAATATTTAAAAATTAAATCAAAATAAATGTTGAGCATTTAAAATATGAAATTAATATTTATCTTTTATTTATCAAATACTTGATTTAAAAACAAGCACAATCAAAACTCAATTGTATTTAGGCATAGGGTAGTTGTAAATTTCTCTGAGTGTACAGTGGTGTTTGTGTGTGTACGTACCTCCCCTAGGAATTCAATGACATCACCCACGGCCAGCGTCAGTTCGTCGTCGTTGACTTGTGTGTAACTGTAGATGACTTTACAGCGGCGATTCGATGTCGCTGATTTCTCCCTGAGAGAAGCAGCAAACAAAATAAATAAAAGAACAAAAAAAAAAAATAAACACAAAGAGAGGAAATTATAGAGAGTGCATAAATGTAAATAAAGAGAACATTTGCAAATATTTAGTACAGCTATTTAGGCGTAGATTTAAATGACATCAGCTGATTGCTTCTGTGACATGTAGAATATTCTAAAACAGAGTTGTGCTTTAAGTTTAAAAATTTATCATTATATTTATATATAACATAATAATTGAAAAGTGTTACCAACAGGTAAAGCTGGCATTTGCTTTTAAGGTAAATATTTTGGCATTACAAATTTTTTTTTTTTTTTAATTAAGTATTTATGTTACATATTTTTATGACATAGCAAACGTTTTCTGAAGCAAAGTTCCGGCAGTTTTTAGTAGCTTTCCAGGAATTATTAGTTTAGTAAGTTGGTTTCAACAGCTTTAGGTTTCCAGTTGATTTCAGAAGTAATTTGAGTGAGTTTTTAGAGGAATTTTAATATTTGTAATCATTTTTTAGATGCGTTCTGTGAACGTTAAATTCATGCATTAATCGCGGGACTATCTAGAAACTATTATTTTAGTAAACTTCCGCTGCTTATAGGAGCTTTAATATTAGTCAACTTCCGTACGATGTAAGCAGCTGAATTTTTATAATAAATATTTAATTTAGCAAGAACTTTCAGTGATCAAAAAACACAAATTGTAATTATTTATCTAAAGTTGATATTTATATATTATTAATTCCCTTTTAGTAAGGTGTCATTTCTAGGCTAGTGTCTGGTGTTGAAATTGCGTCACCAACCTGAGCTGGACAACTGCACTGTCATCGCTGTGGTTGCCATTGCTGCTCGGCTCCAAAATGCGCACAAAATTATCGGGAAACATGCCCGTTATGCCATTGGCCTTCAGAGTGCCCTGCCACCAGCCGCCGGGCATCTGTTTGATGCGATGGATGATGGCACCCTTCTGTAGATCCAGTTCATCTGGTTCCTTGGCAGCGTACTCGTACTCAACTATTGCACATGTTGCTGCAAAAGAGAGAGAGAGAGAGAGAAAGAGTGTGTGAGAGAGAGAGTAAGAAAGAGGGGAAGTTTTATATAGGACAGGCGCATTTATAATGCCAATGTTCAAGTGCAAATATTCACTATTGCGCAACCAAGAGTCTATTTGGCGACCCTTTCCCCCCTTCTTCGACTATGGGGTTTCGCTACGTGACACTCATATTTTCGTTCATTTTGGGTTTTTATGGCTAAAAAAGTAAAAGTTACATGACAAGCTCTTTGTCTCCACTTAAAAAAAATATAAAAATAATAACAAACTTAAATAAATGCGAATCGTGGGCGCCATGCGTCACAAAAATGGGTAAGCGTTTACTTTTTGCAGTCACTGTGCCGTTGTGTCTATCGAATTGGTTAACCCTCTTAAAAATTGATTTGTCAGAGGAGTTTTCTAGTCGCCTATCGCTCATAGTGCTTATCAAACTGGTGAGTAGAGATTTGTAGTCAATTAATATGATATCATATATATTTGCCTTGACTCATACACAGTTTATTTGATGAGCGATAAGTTATTGTAGATAATTTAAAGAAAACAAATGGTCGAGTCAAGAGAGCTCGATTGGGTGTCCAAGCCTTTATATATTGGTTTTTTATAAGAAAAACTGTTTACAATATTTATAACGGTTAAACCAGTTTTAAATTTAAAACAGGCTTAAAAATATGTATTTATTTTTTTAGTTGATACCATCTACAGCTAAAATACAAGTTTATATTAATAAACCTTCTTAAAAATGTGCTAAAATAAATATTTAAAATTTATTTAGAAGGTAAACAGCAGATTTCGAATAACACTTATTTATGTATTCTTTTAACAGATTTAAGGAGCTTTCTGTTAATTGCCATTTTTTTAAGTTTGCAGTTGGTTTTAGAAGCATTTTAAGGACAATCACTTTTTTGGGCGAGATTTATATCAAGCTATTAATAATATCAAATGTTTCAATTCAAAATTTCACAAAAACATTGAAGAATAATTATGTTTTCTTTGAAATATATAAGTTTAAATCATCGTTAAATAATATTTACACATTTCAACGAAGCAAAGCATTATTAATAACCTACGAATTTTATTTATCATGAAAGCCCGAGCTACATGTGATGACGCACAATGACAACAATACTTCAATTTAAATAAAATACGAAACGATTCAACAATAAAAATAATATAAATAACAATAATAACAATAACAATAGCAACAATAATCATATTGCCGATGCCATAATTACTTATAAGCTATACTTGACTCGCTTGCCTTCGATCCAATTTAAATATCAACAACGACAACAACAACAAACTGAACAACATCATGTCCCAAACATTTTTTTTATGAGAGGTAACTGCCCCCGCACTATTGACTCATATTTTGTGCCACTTTTTATGATACCCTGTTGCCATTCAAAATGGTTAAAAAGGGTATCATAAAGAAGTTTCACTCAACTCATGAATTACAATTGCCAAAAACAAAGTAAGTCTTTTCAAATAAAATTATATGAATTCTATAAATTAAATATGAAAATGTTAATGAATATTTATAATAATATAAGCAAACATATAAGAAAAAAACATCCCAAAAAAACTCCCTTTTCGAAAAAAAATTTAAATGTATTTAAGGAAAAAAAAAACTCAGATTTTCAGAAACATGTTTTCTGAATAATAAAGTGAGTTGCCTATGACGCCAAAAGCGAGTTTCTAAAATTCAAAGATGTTTTTTTCAGCAAGCTTACTTAGTATTTTAAATTTGGGTATCTGCTAGTCGAGCGCTCTCGACTCGCACATTCGGACTTTTTATGGCTGACATGTGTAAGTTCTTAAGACTCAAACACATAAATTGAAACACAAACTGTAACATTAACGGACTTGAATTTGTGACAGCTGCAAATTGCGGACTAAAGATATAATTTAAGTTAAGTGCGTTAAAATATTAATGTGCCACAATGTGTATCAAATAAAGATACCCTTTTATAACCGGGCCTAACTCAGTAAAAAAAAATGTTGAGTTGTTTTTACACACAGAAACAAAAATCACCCTGAATAAAAATAATATGAAAATGGCCCTGAAAACAAGAAAGTTTTTGCAAAAAATGTCGTAATATTAGAAAAAAATATCTACAAAATAGCTGTCGATAATTTTCTGAGTGTAGATAAAATTTCATTTTTAAAACCATTTAAATTGTTTTTTAAGCAAAAGTACAGTTTAAGCTATTGTTAAAATGGTTAAAAATACCCAAATCTAATCTCCCTTTTTGCAGATCCAAGTGCCGTAAAATCCAATAAAATAAATTTAATTAAAACGTGGATGTGGTTTTGCCCCCAAAAGCAATGAATGCGAATAATGTTGTTCGTGTTGAGGCGTCTTTTTCTTTAATGGCTGACACATGATGTATATGTGAACAGAGGGGATAGCAGAGGGCATGAAGAGCCATCGAGTGTAAGCCATTTAGCCACGTGTAATAAATAGCTAATGGATACTGACTCGCATCACACTGATAATGAACAATTAAGACAGGCTGCCAAAGAGACGAATGCGACTCGAAATGCTTTTCTCGATTTTAACGAGTTTTCTTTTGACAAGTCAAGCAGAAGAGGAGGTAGATGATGAGGAAGGGAGGGGAGGAGGGAGGGGTAAGAGCAGAGGGACCACCAACGTTGAAGTGACAGCCAAATTAAATAAAAATCTGCTTTTCTGCCGCACTTAATAATTTCACTTCAAAGAGCGAGACAAAGTGAGAAAGAGAAAAAAATAGAGAGAGAGAGAGACCAACCCACTAAAGCAGCGAGTGAAGTGGCAAAAGTGCTGCAAGCCAGCACACAGAACTTGCCTCGCCTCGAGAGTCGCCTCGCCCCGAGAGTCTCCGCCAATTTTGTAAGTGGGCCAACACGGCCGTATTTCATTTGCAGTTTAACCCTACGCAAAAGACAGCAAAGAGCTAAAGCCAAAGCCAAACAAAGCGACATCCAAATGAACCTTTAATGTGGTTTTGGTTTTGCTTTTGCCTTTTATGCCCCATCCAAGCACATAAAATGAACAAACATGTACGAATGCTATAGTCGCAAGAGCTCGACTACCACATACCCTAAATATATATTATTTCTTAAATAAACAGAAATATATTTAGGTATATGGAAATGAGATTGATTTTATTCCGGGTTGGAAGATTATTCTTTTCCTTATTTAATTGTAAGTATATAATTTACCTTTTTTTTTAATTTATACAATTTAATTCGCAAACTTTAATTTCAAAGTAAATTTAACATTTTAGATGATTATACAAATTTTAAAAGCTTAATATTAATATACGATTTTTGTTAGAGATTCTTAAACGATTTTGATGATATTTTTACAGTTCATCAATTATAACGCGAACTAATATTACATATTTTAAATCTCTAAATCTTATAGACTCTGACTTGATTTTTTAACTTTCCACTTTTAACTCTGATTAAGAATACGTATGCCTTTTGTCTATCATTTTAAGTGGGTTCAGGCTATAAAAAAGTTGTGCAAATGTTTGTAAATAACAGCGGAAGAAGAAACCTGCATTTATGGAATATACACTCAGATATTTTGACATAAGCATGTTCAGCAGCTATGTCTGAGAACTTACGCAATCTTGACGTCAAATTTGGTTCTTATTTCACAAGACACAAGCAGATTTAACTCAAGGCAATATCAAATGGACAACATACAAAGTACTTTTTATTCTTCTCATCTTCTCTAAAGTTTCAAAGTTTATGAAGTGGCTTGTAATTGTACTCGAATTTATTTATTTATTTATGTAAAGTTTACGTATGGTGTGCAATGCTAAGCTAAATTCCTTAAAAGCGCAGTACTTAAATAAATAAACACAATTGTAAAGCAACACAAAAACACAACTTCAAAATGGGATTAAGAAGTTTATAAATAAAACTTTGTTAAATCTTACAATGGTTAGGAGGAATCTTATCGATAAGCTAGATAAAGACGTGAACAATGTGATAAGAGTTTTCCAAACTGATAGAATAGGAACTGAGAGACGCATTTGCAGCAGTAAATATTTGACAAGATAATGTCCTAAGTAGGACAAGAATAATTGTAAAGATATATGAGTAATATGAGCAAATCTAGTCAATAAATATTTTAAATTACTTTAAAATATAAAAATAATAAAAAATTAATAAATAAAGAGTAAACACAAAAAATTATAACAAATAAAACTTATAACTAGATATATATAGAAATGTCAATTTAATATCAATTTTCGTTACAGATTTTTATTTTACTACTTTACATATTTTGTATGTCAATTTAATATACAACATATTTTGTATATTTGAATTAAATATGACTTAAGATAGAAATTCTTTTACTCAAAATGTGTGCACAATAGGGTATCTGACTAGTCGAGCACTCACATACACTTTTCCATTCTTAACCGATATTTTTTTTTATTCATTTAATTTTTTCTGGCCACAATACAACAGCGCATCTGAATGTGCGCTTTAATAAACCCACTGACAGGCAACCACAAAGCTTGAGTCAGCTAACAACTACAACAACATCTGCACAACACACACACGCTCACAGAGAGAGAGACACATACAAATTAATATGTATATTGTAGAATGGGAAGCATGCAACAAAGAGACAGACAAGAAGACAGACAGTTTGCGGCGTTCGTTGTGAAATGAGGCGCGCCAGCTAAACGCTGAGAAATGGTGAAAAGTTGCAGCATTAAGTGGTGAAAACTACAACAACGAAATCACAACAACAATGAGGAAAACAACAAAAACATCATAAAAAAAACCACTGAAAAATGAGGCGACGACTTTGGTGCGCGGTGTCGTGTGAACTACCCAAGCCAAGCCAAACCAAGTCAAAGCCAAGTTTTTTTTCCAAACTGGCAAATCGTGCAAATGTGTCGAAAATTATAGAAAATTAAGAACAACCAAAATTCTGACCGCCAGGGGGCGTCTAGGTGCGGCATGAGTGGGCGTTATTCTTCTGCATGCACTGTATGTGTCTGCTTAAAAAAGGCTTAGCCAATGTCAAAGTCACACACACACACACGCAGACACACACACACGCAGACACACACGCGCACACACATACAACACACACACGAACTCGAATAGCCTTAAGAATATGCAAATTGTCCTATTCAAATTGTGCCAAGCTGTTAAACTAGAATTCAAAAAAGTTCGACTGAAAAATACACTATCAAATTTAGTCTAGCTTAAATGATTAAATTGTACTAATAAAATTTGGCTGAATAACTAAAAAAATTAAAGCAACCTCAAAAAACAGCTAGTGTAAATAACTTTGCGTATTATTTAAAGTGGAATTTATTGCGTGAATAAGTTTAATTAAGTAATTTTGCAAATGCGCATATTTTTTAAAATATTTTTATGTTGACCTAATTTAATAGCGCTTATTTGGAGTGTAAATTTAAATCGATTGCGTGACGTGAAATTATTTTCATTTTTATTATAACAAATAACGATCGATTATCTTGGGTATTAATGTTAAATGTTTTAATTAATTTAAGCTGCTTAGGCAAAAAGAGCTGATTTAATTGGAGTAGTTTGCTTGGTTGGATTAAGAAGAGGAGTTAAAAAACATGTTAAATGGTGCAGAGAATACAATCTTTTCGTGAAAACTTTAAATAATCAAGTAATCTTGCATGCGTATTTAATTCCACTTTTTCCATTTCTTTAAGGTATATTTTAATCACTCACTTTAATAATTTATCGCCTTTAAGCAGGCACTTTTCCTAGCTATATGAAATGAATCATAAGTCTAAAAAGTATAAATTCGGATGAGGGACTAATTTGATATTATATTAAAAACTTTGCTAATTCCGATTTTTAATATATTAACTACCTTATCCGATTATATGTTTTGTATTTTCCACATTTCTTTATCTCAATATCTAATTTAATAAAAGCTGCTAAAGCAAGTTCAATGATTTTTTTCAGCGACCCCAAATTACTTTTCAGCAATTTAAGTAACTCTTAAAAGAAATTTAATAAATAACTTTTTAGACAAAGAAATATTTTTAAAAAAAATGTTTAGACAATTGAAGATTACCTTTTAGCCTCTTTAAGCCCCTTGATTACTCACTTGTTGTGAAATCTTGGCAAACAAAAAGAAAAAACTATTCTAAAATATGTGTCAAAAGCAGTAAACAAAAAACCTGCTTGAATTTTAAGAAGATAATTAATTGATTTGACGACCCCTGCTATGCATTCTTCTTCAGTTCTTCTCATCTCTATTCTCTTCCATTGAGGTGTTAACCTTATTACGTAGACTCGTCATAGACATGAATCAATTTGTAAAGATTTGTGACCCCAAGGGCAAGCCAAGCTTGACCACAGACTAAAAAACAGTTGCATCAGGAGGGGAAGGGGAGTGATGAACCGGTTCCCAAGGTGTGGTTACACTGAATGTAGATGAGTGTGTGTGTGTGCGTGTAGGTGTGTGTGAGATGATGTATTTCTCCCTATTTTTTGGTAGAAACACATGCTAATTGGTTTAACTATCAGTTGTTTTTTTTTCTTTTGGTTTTTTTATTTCACAGACTTTGACTTTTGTTGCTTGAACCGTAAATGTTAAATTGCGTTTGCGGCAATTTTACTTTGCTTAAAAATACACTTAAAATAAGCCCAAAAAAATTAAAATGGAAGGCGTGTCAGTAGGGCAATAAATCCATAGTCTTAAGCAACTGGCGTGCAATTCAGGGCAAACTTTAAAAGTTTCGTTATTTTGGAAGGAGGAGTGAAATTTTTTGAAACGCTTTTTATTACTAAGAAGAACAAGTGTAGAAAATTTTATCTTACTTTGAACACGCAATGAAGAAATAAACACAACAACGTGGCAAGTGTAGTTTCAGAAATGGGTAAATATTTTAAGTTAAGTCACGAATAGCTTGTAATTAAAGCAAAACACAACTGAACATTGCATAAGAAAAATTATTATGCCCTGAAAACATTTAAAAGAGGAAGTAAAATGTAAACTGAACTTGAGTAAAAGTATGTAACAGCTTACGGGAAGCATCTGCAAAACCCTAACTTATATTTATTCTATATCAGCAATAGGAAACAAGTTGATTGAGAGAATATAATATCTAGAAACTTGAAACTAATCAATAACTGCATCTGCTATCTGTATATCAATACAAATCGATTACCGATAGCTACAAAAGTTAAAAAGGTCTCATAATTCATATATAAACAACCCGGAAATATTATTGATCAACAATAAATACATCAATTTATTAAAATCGGATAAGAAACAGAATTTGTTATGGAATGTTATTATTTTTTGGTATAGAATCAACTATTATGAATAAGCCCTAATATATATATATATTTTCTAGTTTTTCTAAAAATATTCACAAATTTATAAAAAGCAAGCGTTGCTTGACTTAAGTTTAAAGAAACTATTTCCAAAAATATTGAGATAAATTGAAACCACTAAAAATAGTCATCGATCAACTTTAAATAGGAACAGTCTAATTTACAATCTTAGACTAAGCCTACCAAAAATTCATGAAGAAATTTAATTTTACAACCATAAATTACTTTAACAATGCCAACCCTCAATTCAGTTTATATCCTCGACCTCAAGTTACACAAAATCTTGCTCAAAAGGACCTTCAATGTACAGGCGTCGTCCTTGAACCTTTGCCGCACATTTATGACCTTGACTCTGTTTGTTTTACACGAGTGGCGTGTAACGGTAATTGGAGAAAGTTCAAGGTCAAAACAATTGAGCACAAAGTAAATGTTGCGTGCCAACAATTTTGACACGAAAAAATCAACAAAATATTGACAGAAAAATACACATCGATAAATAGACGAATGTCAAATGCTCTTATTTTTCTTATTTAATACGTAAAAGTAATGGAATATTATTAATATTAATAATATTATTAACAAGTAAGTTGTGAAACAATTAAGTAATACAGAAAGAGTTTTTATATAGAATTATTTATTTGTATAGCTTTTTTTTATGATATGCATTACAAAATCTTGGTAATAAAATATTAATACATCTTATGAAAAACCGCAACCACAAAACACTTATAATTATTCAAAGGGGCTGAACTAACATTGTATAATTGTGTGAAAGAGAATTAAATGGAAAAAATATAGTTATAATGTGTCAGTAGCTGGAAAAGATTTATTAACACATCCAAATCACTATGCAAGTAAATAATTTTATATGATTTAAAATAGATTTACTTTATTCAATTTTTTAAATAATAAATTAAACTTTGTTAAAATCTTAATATTCAAATAAATATGTATAATAAAGAATTAATGGTTTCAGGAGTGCTCGTCTCAAAGAAACACATTTATTAATACAAATAATATTAATATTAATAATACAATTTGATAACTACTTATTACTGATTTTATATTTGATATACTATACTTTTATTTTATAATAGAAAAATTTAATATTTAAATTTAATTATTATGATTAGAAGCTTTTGTAAACAAAGTAAAATATTTCCGTTTGTCAGATTTTTAATACTTTTTAATAAGCGAAACTAAAAAGTATTTAAATTGTATAACAATAAATAATCATAATCGATGTATATCCGCCACTAATATTTTTTATATACTCTACAGTTTCTGATGTCTTAAAAAACATATTACACATCAGCCCAAATTGTTGCATATATTCGATAAGGTGTGACAAATTTACACGTACTTTTCCGCATGGTTGACTCATTTTATTTTCATTAGAAGCCGTAACATTTTTTTGACAATTGCATCGAATGAATCACGGCGCCAAAACAATTTAATCCAGTTGATAAAAAACAAAAATAAATATCAAATGCGTTTCTTCTGCTACACAAATCGGTGTGTTATCAAAGTTCGATGTGTGTGTGTGTGTGCCTCTGTGTGTGTATCATGCAGTTCGATTAGGTCATTATCATGTGCGTGTGTAATTTGTCATAACCACGCCCACAAGTCACACTCAAGTTTACACTCGCCCACTCATTTTCTGCAGTTAGTTTTTCATTGCCAACCCGGAAAAAAAATAAATAATCGCTTGATTTATGCTTCAACTGTTGTTTAATTTAAAAGACTTTATGATGGAAAGCGCTTTGGTCGTTAAGCTAAACGGCTATATAAACATTTGTACAGCATTGGTCGTATAAATATAGACAGCTATGAAGAAGAAACTAATAAATAGAATTTAAGTGTGCATTTTATGACGAGTTATTTATTGCTTAACAAAATATGTTTTTCTTATCCGATCTTCATCAAATATGTTTGTTGTATACCAATTGGCAGACTATATCTCCACAACTGTGTATTATCAATAAAAAATATAATTTCTTTGCGATGATAAAACACTGATTTCAGTTTCTTTTCAAAAACTTAATTTTTGTATACTTTTTCAGTCAAATCATTTTAATAAATGCAAAGCAACCCTATTTATCTGAACAGCACTGTATGCATCGCAGACGATCCGGCTTTGCAACTGATAAGCGTGCACAAAGCAATTGAATTGTTTACTGGGGAGATGGATTGTTCAGGGGGCAAGTAGGGGCACGAGGCAAGGCAATGCAGGGGCAATTGGAAAGGCACAAGTGGGGGGGGGGGGGGGGTCAGTCCACTCCCCGGCGAGAGGGTCAGCTGCCGTTTAAAATGAGACTCTCATTGATTGCTTTTACTTAATGGAACTTCTTCAAGAGGTAAAATTGCTTCCTCCATGTACCCTCTTCTCCACCCCCTCCCTACCACTGCTACCACTCAGCAAAGGTGCACTTTGAATGTTGCATGTTGAATAAAATGCTTGAATATTTCAAGAAATTATTAGTTAAGTGAATGTTAAATTTTTTGAATGGAGTTTTTAAGAGAGATAAAATGCAGTAAGCGAAGAATCAAGAAAATTATAAAAATAAATAAAAATAAGTAAAAAAAAAAATAAAACAAATAAGTAACAAATAAAATAAATTATAATAAATAATAAAACAAATATCGTGATGAAAAATAGGAAATGAAAAAATTTACCTAAATCAGAATTTCATATCAAAACATATCATTATTATTAATACTATTGTTGCCAAATTGACTCTCTCTGATAAAATGCACATCTTCAACAACTTAATTATTAATTAATCATCTTTTAAATGTTATACAAATATTAAAAAATATCTAGTCACATATATTTATGATCAACTGTAAGAATAACTATTTGCTAAACGAGTTCTTTTGATCGGTTATTTGTTTTATTTCTTTTACAATGTAAGATATAAGCTATAAGATATAGTGATCGAATCCGACTAGTTCCGATGTGTAAACTAACTGCATACAAAAACCGGATACAGGATAGATAAGAACAAGATAAATAGAAAAAGATAGTTGCAAAAATAGACAAGCAGATAGACCTGACTATATACACACTTCTAGTGACACTTATCAGGAATATATATATACTTCATCGGCCCGTACACATCTCCTTCAATGTGTTAGAAAATCCGCAACTAAATTATATTACAAACAGCAGATATTCAGTTCTTTGTTATTGTTTCTATTCAACTCTTGATAGTTTTTGCCTCTTCTGCTTACAATCCAATTAAAATAACCAATAAGCAATTCCACAAGCCTCAGCTGAGCTGTAAGCAATCAGCTAACACAAAGCTATAAAAAACAGAAACAGAAAACAGTGGAAATTTCTATTGAAATGGAAAATGAAGAATTTTCAATAATAGAATTGACGACAATTGCTGAATGCTGAACACATTTATTGTAGTCAAACGAAGAAAAGAGAAGGCCTTGAGTACAGTTCAAATGCTTATCAGTTCAATGATATACTACACAATACATACATATGTACACACATATATATATATACATATAAATTTATATAGATGTGTGTATTTGTATTTATATGGCTTGGCAGACGGTTTGCCCGCATTTCTTGCTAGTTTACAGCCAGAATTAATGACGCCTAAACAATAAGCTGATAAAGTGTAAACACAAAATGAACAAGTAGCCAACATAAGCACACTGAGAGAAATAAGATGTGAGAAATATGAATGCATGTTTGTATTTATGCAAGCAAACAAAACTTGGCATAGTTTTTTTTTTGTAGTTTCTTTTGGTTTTCATTGCCACTTGCAAGTTGAGTAATAAAATAAATTTACTTCCAACTCGATAAGTCGTCTCAAAAAATATGAAGAAAAAAAAAAGATAGTTACTAAAGCTGATAAGTGGCAAAAAAAAATGTAGCTGATAAGATAAACGCACTGAGAGGAAACTAAAAATGTGAGTAGTGCTCAAATTGCAAAGAGAAGAGAGAAAAAAATCCATAAAAAGTCTTAATATATGGGTTAAAGTTATTATTGCATTTGCAATTATTATCATCAGTTAATTAAACTAATATTAAATCATCACCAGATGGATTTTAGGGCCTCTCCTAATCAATCATTTAAATTTATGTTCTTCTATTGGATATTTGTTTTATTATTTTGAATACCTCTCTACATAACTCCATAACCAATAACATAATAATATATCAAGGCTTTGATTTTCTACTTAAAAAAATGCTGTATGCAAATAATAATTAACACTATTGTGCATAGCCTGGCTGATTGTACAAAAAAATAAATCACAGACTGATGAATCATACTCACAAAAGATTGTGAGTACTTTCTGCATTTTTTTAAACTAATCTACAGGAAGTCTGCAAGGAAGCAAGCAAGAATTCTGCAGTCGAAATAGCTCGACTTGAAGATACGCTAAGCGGGCAAAATGATGCAAAACTCGCTGATAAGCAACGAAGAATATTCAAATTAAGATTTCACAATATGAAATGCACATTTAAAAAGTGAAAGAATCAACAGCAACAGTGACAATAATAACACTATTTCCTGCTGGTCAACAGACTTTTGTGTTTTATTATTATTATTTTTTTTTCACTTTTCGTTTTCAAAAATGGAATCACTTAAAGAAAAAGCTTTGGCATCTTTTGTGCTCAATGCAAATGCGACCCAAGACACAAAAAAAACCAATTCAAGACAATGAAGTGCTCCATTGTGTGTGCGAGTGTGTGTGTGTGTGTCTCAAATTGCTCATCAAAAGAAATCATCATTATCAGCAGAGACAGAGAAAGACACATAAAGGAACACAAAGAAGGGGAAGTGAAATGAAAATGAAAAAGAAAATGAATATAAATGCAGCCAACCAACCAATCAGCTATCTTATCAGCCACATCAACAACAACAACCACATCTGAAGCGAAAGATTTATGAATATTGCATGGTCTGTGACTCTTAGGCTCTTATCAGTTATGGACGTAACCCTTATATATACTACTTTTTGCAGAGTGAAAGGATACAAAGAATATAAATATAAGTAACAAAAAGCCAACGAAAGGTAAATAACTATCGATAGTCTAAGTAATCGATAGACAATATATTTCTCTGATAGTTGTTATATTGTTAGTCGCTACTGTTGAAATACAGTTAAATTTTCATTATTTATATTATTAATAAATTTATTAAATAACATTTATTCAAAATAGCAAAATACTAATTTTTTCTCTTTTAAACAAAACTGTTTTGAAAATTGACCAGCTTTAAAGAACAATCCTTCAGATTCCACTTAAGGGACAGGTTGAAATTAATATTTAAACATTTAGATTCATTAGATTAGATTCATTAAGTAATCTACATTTCTTTATTATTATATTATATATTGTTGTTATTTTATTGTTGATTAATATAAATATCCTTATATCCTTTCAGAACAGTGAAATTAGCAATAAATAAATATATTTTTCCATTTTCCATTTTCTTTTACAATAATTTTTTTTTCACAGAAAGTGGCTTTCTTACAATTTATAAATTTGATCTTAATTTTATAAATATATATCAATGACAACTTTTATAAGACCAGTCAGATCATTTTTTAAGTGTAGTGAATTTTGTATGACATTTTTTCTTTGCTTAAAATGACAAAAGAGGCGGAGTTTTAACATAATAATGAATATTTAAATTACATTTCATTTTACGGCTTTAACAATTCCGTAACACATTTTTCTGTCACATTTATCAGTTTTTGCTTTAAGTCTTTTGTCTGTACAAACTTCACATTAAATTTCCCACTTAATTCACAAAAAACAACGAGAAAACAATGAAATTGGGTTCAAAATCAACAACTGAAATGTTAACCCACTTCCCCACCACACCCATCGAAGACACACCCAACAATGCGAATGCGTGTGCAAAGCGTAAAACGAAAAGAAACCCAAAACGCATAGATAAAACTCACCCTAAACAAAAAACTAGCTAACAGCATCAGCGGCAGCTGAAGAGTGTTGTCCTTTTAAGCATTTTAAAAGCTAACTAGAATACTAGCTGTTTCAATAGGAAAAAAAAAGTTTTCAGTAAAACATTTATGTAGGCAAAAATTTTTTCAATATTTATATTATTTATTTATATATTATTTTTATTTTTTAGTTGAAGAGTGTTGAAAATACCTTCTAATGCATTAAAGATGAAAATATTTAATTAAGTTTGGTTTAGTGTTCATGTTTTTAAATTTTTTTTTATTTTATATATTTTATGTTTTTTCTGTTATATTTTTTATATACCCTTTTAGCAACTTTCAGAAACTCCTTCTTTTTAGCTGTTTCTAGCTTTTTGTCCTTTATGCAGTCAACACTGATAACAGCAGCAGCCGTACCCGCTGCACAAAATTCAGTTATTGTGATTTTTTTGTGAATTTTTCGTGCATTTTTTCTTCTACTTCTCGCTACTTACTTTTATCCATTCTGTTGGCGACGTTGGCGTCTTCGTCGTTGTTCGTCGTCGTCGTTTTGCTAGGAAGCAATTGCGTCGCAGTCGCGTCGCAGTCGACGTCGTCAGTTCAATGGACGTCACCAGCAGCAGCAACAGCACTTTTCCAGTGTATTTCTCAGGTATGAATCACGCGCGTATCTTTTATTTACACACAGACAAATTCGGCTTAAAAATTACCAAGTATTCTTTTTGCGTGTTTTATTTTAACCTTATTCGTTGCTACAGAACCAGAATTTTAATGAATTAAAATATATATACACAAAATATAAATACATACATAATATGTATATATAAATATATAACAACAATATGCAAGAGTGCAAGCGAAACAGAGACGGCAACAACAACAACAATAACGGCGCACTTAACAAATTCACGTCACGTATTTATTTGTTAGCTGCTACAACACCAACAACACAAACTCCTGAGCCTAGCCTGAAGCTGCTTGCTTTCGCATTCCACACATGCATAGAACGTATACACTTTTGGGCCGCTTTTCTGATTCTTCTTCGTATGCACTTTTCGCCTGCGTTTTATTTACTTTGCTTTGTTATTGATTTTCGCCATCTCACACCTGCGTACACACACAAACACAAACATGTACATACAAATATGCAATATATGTAAATTTCCAGCGATTAAATACGGTTTACACGTTTTTTTTTTTTTAAATTCGCTCACTTTTTAAATTAACTCTTTTATTTGTTAACAAAAGAAGAGCGACCGTCATACAAAAAGAGAGCCGCGCACAAAACACTTCGTTTACCGTCCGAACAAACACTCAGCTAAAGTGCGGGCAGAGAACTGCTAACAGTGGGGCCAGTGTGACCAACAGTAAAGTAGCGAATAAATAACCACCTCTGACTAATTAAATATTTAAATAAATTATCTGTATAAATAATAAGATAAGATAATAAGATCTGAGTAATTTAAATATGCTTATAAGTACACTGTGCCAATTTTACAGCTTCATTGTTCAAAGAAAATATCATATTTAAATACTGTCAGCACAGTGTAACCATGTCATGGAAGAGCAAGAAATGCTGTTGGAATTTTTAATGTACTCAAAGTACTAGATAAATTATTATGATAAAACTAACACGATTAACATTTTCTAATTTAATATCGCTTGCATTATGTAACATGCAAAATTGTTGTCCTATTCAAATGATTTTAATCATTTTTTATTGTACAACTTTTAAAATAAAAAAATTCAGTGCCCGTTAAATAAAACTCTCGTAGCATACAGCTTGTTGTGGGCAAAACAGTGCTGCCAACTTATTTCAATCCAATTGATAACAAAACTTATTTCAAGCCTGTCAATTTAGTTATCAGCCGGCCACCACGAGCATAGACTGGCTATCGCTCAACCGCCACACAATCTATCGCCCATCTATTATTATTAATTAAAACAACGCAGCGCGTGGAGGTGGAGAGAAAATTTGTGAAAAGTGCAAAAACCAAACGCGTAAAGGTAAATCGAATGAAAAACGCAACAAATCCACACGCAAAACGTGCGCGAGACTTGTATTTTTACTAAACGAAAATTCACCAAATGCGTTCGTGTGTGTGAGTTAGTGTATATATTTGTATGTGCATATCTGTATATGTGCATAGATGTGTGTGTGTCGTGTATGTATGTGTATTTCCAATTGTGCTCGTTGGCTCTGTTTCTCTTTCTAAAAAAAAAAGACGAAAAACGAAAGAAAAAAAATTCAAGAAAATCTACAAAGAAAAATCCAAAAAAATACATGTATTAAAAAGCCAAATGCGTATTTACATATTTCTCATTGCTTATGTACTACTTTTCCTAACTCAATGTATTTCCTCCCTGCCCCTCGTACCCCTTTCGCAACAACACAATCGGATTAAATTCTTCAGCTGCAACTGTTGCGCCCTTCTTTCTTTCCCCCTCACTCGCATTGTGTGTATGTGTATAATTATAGCTGCTCCCGCCTCTCTCCATTTATCTGGCACTCGCGCCCATGATTTGTCCTGCCATCTGCCTGTCTAATTGCCCCGTTATAATTCAGGTGTCCAAATTAGACACGTTACATTTTGCAATTGAGAAACAAATAATCAAAGCAAAGCAATGCAAAACAAAACAACAACCGCATATTATGGATATTCCTTTTAATATTTGTTATCAATTGCGAAAAACTTATTAATTTAAAATAATTTTTTGTAGTTTTGTATAACATTTCATAACTTTTTGTTATTGTTAAATTTTTTTTCTAAATAATAAAGCTGTCATAATAAATATATATAAACATTTAACTTCGCAAAATATAATCCAACAAAATAATGTTAAAAAAATTTATCCTAGTTAATGTAAATAAAAGGAGAAATAATCACTGCAATATTTATCCAGAGCAATATTTGCAATTGTGACAGAAAAAGCTAAAAAAAAAAGAAAAAGAGTAGCAGTGTGCCCGTATTTTTCTGCTTGAAAAATTAAATTTAATGCTGCCATTTTTACTATTAAATAACTAGAATTAGCTTTTTTACTAGGGAAATTTTTATTTCACCTTTAGTAATTGTTATTGTAATAGCTAAACAGAATACCCCTATCGCCAAGCACAAACAATATCAAAGATGCACAATGTGGCACAAGTAACTGCAAGAAAGAAACAAAAAAAATGTTTGTAATTAGAGGCATCAGCGACAGCTGTGAAAAATGCGCTCCAATGTCAGTGCGACAATAATTTCCCAAGCTTATGTTTATTTTGTTTGTTTAAAGTCTGACGAAGATGCATGTTTAAACATGTGTATGCATGTATATGTATGTATATTTTACATCACTGCTATGTAAATGTTGCAATTAAATACAGTTGTTTTTCGTTTCTAGTTCGTGATTTATTTTTATTTGATTTTTCCTGCCTTTTTTATTTTGTTTTTTTTTTTTTGCTTGCTTTTGCTTGGCGTGCAAAAAGTTGAGTGTCCGTCTGTCGACGGCGTCATCGTCAGCGACGCTGAAAATTGTTGAGATTCCATTCACATTCCAGCATGCAATTCGTACTGGATTATTGCCTCTGTGTGTGTGTGAGTGCTGTTAATGCTGCTGCTGTTATTGTGGGCAGCGCCGCCGCCTGCAGGCAGCGACTAAACAGGTGAGGCGACGTGTCTATGTGTGTGTGATCGTGTGCATTCCAAAAACACACATATTTATATATATACATATATATATCAGTACACATATGCACAGCAGAGTTGCGCATAGCAGTTCATTTGATGAATTTTTATAACTAGTTCAGTTTAGTAACTAGTTCGAAATAACAATGTGTTACAGATTAACTAAATACAATAAACTTTAGTTGTTGATAAGGACTCCAATGAATGAACGAAACCTCAATCAGTGGTTTGCATTAGTTAATACTAGTTAATACCGTTAATGTTATTGAAGAACTGGCTAAGACGAACGATCACAATATATAGCTCATTTTCACGTGGCATCGCTGCTGCTTTTTAAAAGTAAATGTACGATACAAATTATAGTACATATTTTAATTGAACAATATGTAATTAATAATAAAAGTGATTTAAGTGAACGAAACTAAAATCTAGTTCATTTTATTGACTAGTTCAAATGAACAGTACGCAACATCTCTGTTGTTGCTGCTGTTGCTTTTTAAAAGTAAATGAACGATAAAAAGTGACCAGGCCTTGTGGTGTGGCCAGGCTAGTTTATGTTATTTTCTTGCCTGTCCAAAAGAAGGCGGAATGAAGCGAGAGAGAGATAGAGCATATAGATTGTACACCCCTTTTTTGCAAGACGCCACTGTTTGCTGCAAGTTGCAATCGACGACTACGTCGACGAAAATGCAATTTAGCTCGTTTTTCTTGCATCTCTTGCTTCAATTTTTTCCTCCCTCTTACTTCGCTCCCACTGCTGCTGCTGCTGCTATGCGTTGAAAAAAGGGAAAACGAAACGAAAACAAACAGCAACAACAACAGCAGCCGCCTTGTTGGGGATAAGTCGCCGTGGAATGCGCATTTTTTGCAATAATAATCAGCAACAAATACTATTTTTATCTGCCGTCTGACTTGATGTGTGTATGTGTAAGTGAGAGTGTATGTGCAAGAGAGAGAGAGAGAGAGAGCTGCTTGTTCACTTTTTGCCTTGTGCATTTTGATGGCCAATTTCATAGGATTTTTTAACGTGCGCACGCGACTATCTCCCACACACACACAAACTGACTATAAATAGAACTGTTTACATGTGCTGTTAAAATTAACAGGGACAAGAGCAGCAGCTTTTGTAAAAATGTCCTCTCTTTGTTTTGTCTGTTAGTTTTATGATGCCATTTTTTGTTTTTACGTAAATAAACTAAAAGAAACTGTATGTGTTGTTAACATTAAAATACACCTTAACACAAACAGCTGCAGCAGCAGTAAAAATATCCTCCGTTTATTTTGACTACAAAGTTATTGTTGCAAAATTTTGATTTACACACAATCATAAACATTTGAATTTAAATAGCTCATAAAAAAAAATTACGTGGAATGCGGCAAATTGTCTTTCAAGTTGGCCGCAATTAAACAATTAAAAATTCCAATAGCGTCTCGCATTCATCGGGCATCAACAATTACTCTCTCTTCGTGTGTGTTTGTGTGTGTTGTACATATTTGTACTGTTAATTAGTTGTGGGTTAAAATGTATACAAAAATACTCTGATGGAATGTGCAAAAAAATTTCGCAATCTATTTTGCTCCTCTGCTAAAATTTGTATATGGCGCGTGTTCGCTTTTATCCCACCTTCCAGCCTCGCTCTTATCTCACACAAATACGTAAGCTTAAATATGTGTTTTTGTATGTCTTTATTTAACATTCCAGAGCTCTTCTCGTCTAAACAGAAAAACACAGAGCGCTAAAGTCAAATTTTTGTCAACAAAATAATTAAACTCTCTTACTTAGCAAACATTTGTCTTTGTGTGTGTATATCAACTAGCGTGAAATGTATAAGCATTGATATGTTTATGTCATTTTATTTTGTACGCCGAACTCATTTAAATGCATACGTCAACTTTAAAAACGCTTTTAGTGTTGAATAAAATAGTAAAATTCCATTGTATGAAAAAATGTCCCTTATTGTATTGCTAACATTGCTATCTTATGGTAACAGCCAAGAATATAACATGGGTAAAATGTCCTTCGACCTGTGTAAATAACATTAACATTAGAAGCTTAAACTTAAAATATGTTGTTTTATTATTATTATTATACTTAATTTGAAGTGATGTTGTCTCCCACGTTAAAAATAATATAGAAAAATTAAATTCTATTGGATGGATAGCTAATGACAATTAATCTGAATAAAATGTCACGCGCCCTGTCGTGAATAATACGTATATTATTAACATAGATGAAATATCCTTCGACCTGTTGCTAACAAAGATATGTTTTGCTAACAGCCAAAGAGTAAATAACATTCTAAGCTTATATTGCAAATGTTATCTTGTTATTCATTTTTTTCTGTCTCTCTTTGTCACTTAAATCAATATTTAAATGCAAATAATTTGCTGCAATTGCTATTCAGTTTAACTATTTGCACTTGGCACAATTCGACGAATTATTTTTGTTTAGCTTTTTCGACGTTTTTCGCTTGTTTGTTTACACATATTTTTTTGTGTATCTGTTTCTCATTTTTATCGTCAGGTGCGCGTGTTAAATCCTCCTTTTCCCTTCGCCTTTGCGCTGCTGATTCGCAATCGGTTTGGAATTTAATGATTTTGATGGATTTTACACGCTTCCAAGAATATTTCCATGACATAATGCGTCGAACGACGCATAAATTATGAGCACATGTACAAGAGATATAGGCACAAATTCTGATTCACTTTTCCAATAAACATTCCAAAATTGAAATTCATTTCCAATGTGTATTTTTCATTTTAAAATACGAATATTGTAACAGAATGTTTAACAGCAATAACAGAATTCTTGTATTTTCTTCTGCGTCACGTCTTTGGCATGTAAATGAGCAATGTGCGTGTGTGAGTGAATGAATGATGGACAAGTTTAAAACGCATCGCGCGTCTGCGTAGCGTGTGACAATTTTTTTGCATACCCTGTTTTAAATAAAAATTAATAACAGGGTATGAACAACAAATTTATGTTACTGGAAAATGGACATTTTGTAGCAACAACGCACATTTGGACTAAGATCTTTGTTTAAGTAATAAGAGAATTGGAAGGATTTTTTCCAGAGAGTAGCATTTTTATAAGTGCATTTAAATGAATAGATTTTTTTAGAGACAACTATTTTTTTAACGAAAAGTAGCTATAAAAGAAAATGGAAAAGTATGAACTGCATTGGAAATAATCATTTCAGTTCTTTACAATAATTGAAAGTGATCGGTCTTCGGGAATACGCAGCATATAAAGCAAAGAGAGAATTGGAAGGATTTAGGATAATCATGATGAAACCGAATTGGAAATATTAAATGTATTAAATGCAAATTATTTTTGCAAGAGAAGAATATTCAAAGAACAGATATAAAATAGAAATTTTCAAAAAAAGCAGAATTTTTAAAGCAAATATATAAAAATCAATCAAATATCATCAAATTAAATTTTGAAGTGAATTTAGAATTTATAAAATTAACATAATAATTTTATACATGTTTTACAGGATATTTTCCAGTGTGTACGCTCCTTAAACCACTTTTAGTTTTTTTTTTTTTTCTCTTTCTACTTTTAATAATTTTTGTCTCTGTCTTGTATCTATTTTCAGCAAATCGAAGCAATTCCGACTTCGATTCGTGTATTAAATTAAAATTCCGTCGAGCCTCGGCTAAAATAAAACATACAAAACACAAATCAAACAAAAAAATTATATAAATGATTTGTATATGCAAATATTAAAAAATTCATTCATCGAGTGTTCGAGTAAAAAATATTTATTGTATTCTGTGCGCTCAAAATGATAGTGACGAAAAATATTTGTGATAAAACTAAGAAAAGGAAATAATAAAATAAAAAAATGGCAGCAGCAGCAGAAAATGTGATAGGGAATATTCAAACTGGACAAAACGTAGATAAATCTCTGCGAATAATATTAATTAATTTAAATAAACATATAATTTTTGTTTAATTTTATAAATTTATATTTATATAATGGAATTTGTGACAGAAAAAATCATTTTACTCTTATGTAAATTAAATGGCATTTGTTATGAATGAAAAATAAATAACAAAACTAAACAACATAAACATAAAAAAACATAAAAAACAAAAGTTTTGCTTTAAGCAAGGCTAGTAACTAGTGAAAAGAGTGCCTAAAATACAACAACAACAACACACAAGAAAATCAGCTCAAAACAGAAGAAGCACAAGCCGAAACAAGAGCTTCTTACACACACACACGCACACATACAGAAATATAAAGACGGTTGCTGACTGTTTGTGAGTGAGTGTGTGTGTGTGTGCGTATTTGTGTGCGTGTGTGTGTGTTTACGTCGTCGTGTATTCGTGTCTGTGTGTGTGTGTGCGTGCGTGCGTGTGCGTGTGTGTTAGTGTGATATGAGTGCTAAATATCACAAGGAGAAGAAGAAGCAGCAGCAGCATAAAAATGCATCCAGCGGGCGAAAAAAGGGGTCGCCCCAATGATAAATACACAGCGAAAGCGCTCGAGAGCATTAAACAGGATCTAACACGATTCGAAGTACAAAATAATCATAAAAATAATCAGGTGAGTTTTATTTAATTATAGATAACAAAATAAAGTTAAGCGCATAAAATAAATGAAAAAATCAGCAGCGAATGATATTTCAAAGTTACATAGCAATTATCAAACAAACACAAACAAATTGCAGCTTGTAATTCTAGATATGAATTTGACGTGATCAAAAAGCATTTAAAAATCGTTAAGCGAAAAGCGATTACCAATCGAATTAACGTTTGTAGTTAGGAAATTAAATAAAAAATATTTTGTTCAATAAAAAACACAACTTATGTAAAACTTGTCTCCCATTGTTAGAATGAAATTTTCAATCATGATTCATTTACGAAAAAATGGAAACCAATAAAAAAGACTATAAACATAGATATAAACACATACACTCCCAAAACATATATTACAAGATTGTTAAGTAGAAAGAACAGCATTTTAAAATAAAAGAAAGAGACAACAACAATAGCAATTTATCAGCTTGCTTTAATGCTTTACATATGATTCAGCAAAAAGTTCGAAGGAGAAAGAAAAACTACAAAATACGACAACCAATATAAAAAAAGAAACCAAGAAAAATTAACAACTAGATAAAACGCATGTCGCGCGACTCAAAAAAGTGGAAGACAATAAAACAACACAAAAGCGTGGGCGAAGAAAAAAATGTTCACCTGCTGATGGCACGAGCCGAGTTGTTATTGTTGTTGTTTCACCTACAGACTAACTGTTAATAAGACATCAATGACATTTGTCACAATCAGCTGTTTTGTGTGTGTGGGCAACCATTTTGAACAGGAGTTGGCAATTAAATTAACATTTTTTTTTTTGCTTAATGAAACATGTGTGGGTGGATGTGTGTGTTTGCTTTTGTGCTAAATATAAATAAAACAGCTTGAAATGAAATTAATGAACCGCCAACGAAATGCAATTGACCTTCTGCCATTTTACACACACACACACTTAACTTGTATGTAATATAGATCTCTGTTATGAACAGCATTGAGTGGGCGGCCTCTCTTTTATTACTCACTGTTAAAAGCTGCCAGACAAAATGTCCAGCTATAAATTTCACTCTCTCGCACTCTCTCTTTATATTCTCTATTGGATATGCGTGATTGACCGAGCGCGCGCGTGTGTGTGTGTGCATGCGATCGCTTTGAACGCGAATGAATGCATTGACGTCACAGCTGTCAAAAGCTGAGAGCTGCACTAAGAATTGATAGGGAATTTTAGTGGTAGAAGAAGCAACAAATAGTTCTAGAAGGGTAGTATGTAGTAACAAGTAAATCAAGAACATATTAGATTATAAGAAGAAAAAGAAGTAGTTGTAGATAATAAGTAGTATTATTAGCAGTATCAATAATAGTCAATAAACTTTATATTTAGAATAAGTTCTGAAATTAGTAGTAGCATTAGTAGATAGTATCTGAAATTAGTAGTAGCATTAGTATTAGCAGTATTAGTAATAATATTTATTCATTGCACAGACACACAGACAGGCGTTGAAATGCAATTTTCAATTTGTGGCAACAAGAACAAACACAACAACTTTGGCTAATAATCATTTATAAACAGTGTTTTGGTTGGTTTATTGATTTTGTTTGTGCCTTGCCTTGAGGCAGGCTCTGTTCGTTCGTGTGTGTGTGTGTGTGGACTGTGGCAGACAGCTAGCTCATAAAAACGCTTAAAAATGATCTGACGGGTCATTAATTTAAAATTTTACGATTCCAACAGGCAGCCTCAGCTACTCAGCTACTGTTTGCCGTTTGCTGTTTGCTTGTGCGATTGTAAATTATGGTCGGGCGAGCGATCCATTCGATTAGCCAACATTCCTGCGGCTAAGCCGACCAACAAATGCAGTCGACTTGTTTGTTGTTAATGCAGGTTTTTTTCTTAATTTTTTTTTCGTTTTTTGGCTCATAAAAATATATTGCTGACGGGGATGATATGCGGCAAATTGTTGTGAAGCAGCCACAGCCACAGCCAGGCACTTGGCTCTTTAAGCCTGCTTCAGTCATCAGTTAGATAAGATTAAATACCAGTAGATATAAGTAGCATTTCATTGGACATAAAAAGCTAGATATTGTATCGATAACTTCTCATTTAATACATCGTTTAAATGCAAACCGATAACTAATAAAAATGCTGTGATCCAGTCAAGTTAATCTAAACCCAATTATATTTTTAAACAATTTTAAATCGATCGATAACTACTGGTAAATCATCACAAACTGTTTTCCGATAGTAAGAAAGCCACACGTATCTTGGAATTATTTCAATTTATCGATAACTCAGTAGATATCGGATTTCGATAGCAACAAAAGTCACATATTTGAAGACAATTTTATGGCAATATACCTTGGTTCAATATTGGTTAAACGTAGCATTATTATTCAGTTTGTAAAAAGTATACAATATAAAAATAGATAAATAACCAAAAACCGATTTTAATTTAATTGAGTTAAGGTATTTTTATGACTAAAATGAATTAAAAAAGCATATTCATATCCGAAATGGAAGCTATTTTTTATTGAGGTAGCCTCGAGACGACCAGCTTTATTTGTCGGCTGTCGGCTTTTAGCCAACTTTTGGCTTTTAGCCACGTGGACTGCTTAAAATGCGAAAATATACAAGCATAATCTGATCAAATATAGCACACAGCGACTATAGTCATAGTCCAAGTGTGGGCAGTCCAATAATAAAAAAGCGATGCGATAAATAAAACAATTTACAATTTATTCATGGCTCGCTTTTAACACTTTTTTAACGCCCACAGCTGCTGCTGGTGCTTCTCCTTCTCGCTTTGGCGGCTACCATAAAACGATCATCGATTTGACAGTGATATAATTAGCAGAGACGCGAACCAGTCGAAGCACGAGTTCTGCCCAAATATGATTAAATAAAAAATAAATAAAACTAAGGCTGCAACTAATTAAAATGACAAAACGTTCGATATAAATTTACTGCCAACACCAACGTTAAATAAATAATAACAAAAAAAAAAACTAGACAGTGGGCTTAAATGGCATTTAAAAAATGAAAACCAAATGCGAGGCAAACAATATAGAAGCGAAATATGCATGAATAAATTACACAACACACAAAAGGCAATCAACCAATCTAATTTCCCCTTTCCCACCACTCTACCCACACACACAATTCAACACCTTTTCTCTGTATCAATACACTCGTCAAAATACATTTGTAATCTGGCTTTAGAGCCCTAATTGCTTGTCATATATAACAATAAAGAAAATCTGTAGGTATTTATAAATCGCAAACAGCTGTTGCTAAAAGTATGCGCATCACTTATTTACACTTTATTTATAACAAGTTGAAAAGCGTGGTTTTTAAAGAACTGTTTTTTTTCGACTCTCTGTCTCTAAAATATACCCAAAAATATTATTAATCAGCTGTGCAAATTTCCTTAAGATCGCAAAAGAACCGCCGAAAAATGTTAAGCAAAAACTATTAAGTTCTATCAGCAGGGTATCTGCTCGTCGAGCTCTCTCTATCCTAACTAATTCTAGCTAGTTTTGCCTATTAAGCATATTATTTCTTTTTAATAGTTCACCTCCAATGAGAGATTAAATCCGATTAGGCTGCTAAATATAAAATTCCCAAGAATTTCCCTTTGTATTTATTTTTAGCACGTTTCCTAAATACGTTTAAATTTTCATTTAATTTAATTTGTCGCAATTTTTTGCGGAATTTACAACTAAATGAAATATGTATATATATTTATATATGTATATGTATATTATTTTGGGCAACAAAATGGCCAAAAATTAACATTTGCCCGAATCTCTCTCTATTATTAACAAAAGACAGCAACAAATATACAAATAAAACAAAAATAAATGTTTGAAATGCCTTCGCGCAGCATTACCCCTCCCCCTCCGAAAAATATAAATATATATAAGAAAATATTTATACATATTTAAAAATATATATATTTTGGTATTTGCCAGTTGCCAAGAATTTTTATGTATTTTCATGTGTGTGTTTGCATAAACCAAGAAAATCCCATAATTAAAGACGAAAAAATATAAATTCCACATTTTTGCTCTTTGCCTCATGTATTGTTTTTATCGGTTTGTCGCCAGTAAAAATATGCTTATAATTTTTTTGTCAGGTTCAAAGTTATTTTGGTCAAGGTGATAAGTGCCACAAAATGTGGCGCCCTTGTTTGTCGGTCTTAATTTCAAGTGGATTAACGAAAGTGTTTTCTGTTTTCTTATATTTGTTTGCCTACCGCAAATCCAATTTATTTTATTTGCAATTTGTCCGAACTGTGGAGGGCGGCTGGGGGATACGCTTGTGGGTTGGGCTATTTAACGGATTAGCTAATTTCGTCAATTGTTTTGTTCATGTAAATCGTGCAGAATAAGCAGAAGAAGAGAAAAATAAGAAGCAACAGCAGCAGGCAATAAAGTGTCGTCAATTTGTCTGCTGGGGGTAATTTTTTTTTTTGCTCTTTTGTTGGGTTTCTTCGCGTCCTTGGTTTTAATTAGTCTGCGTTGGCCGCAACATCAAACGCATGCTCTCCCTTTCTGTTTCTCTTTCTCGCTCAGTCGCCCACTTGAGGTTTAAATACGCAGCTGGCAGCAGATAACAAAATGTATCTCTGCGTTTTGTTCAGCTAGAGATGCACATTTTTAAATAAATACGCCCTATGAATTTCTACGAATTGAAAAAAAATATTAAGTAAATGAAAACGCAACAATTCGGGGGAAAAACAACAAAATACTCTCAATTTTGAATTTGTTAAATTTAATGTTAACATTAACAGCGGCAATCAACAGCTGATATTTATGAACACAGCAACAAAGTAACATGCATAATAAATTTACTTTTCATGATCAGACAAATTTCTCTTAACTTAACGACTAATCTCAGGTTAAACAACTTTTATTGTGAGGATTTAATGTTGATTAACATTGGATATGTGACGTTAAAACTCGGCGCTGTCAAAATTGCAATTTCGTGAACGTGCGTGACTTGTTATCTTGTTACATATGTATGTGCATAGGTAAATATTTCATGTCACGTTGCCATCACAAAATATATGGCCATCACTCATGCAATGTCAAAATGCGAGGATCAGTCACAAAAGAAAAACGCTGATGATGATGAAAGAATGCGTAAAACGGGTAGCAGCAGCAGAAGCAGCAAAGTGCATACACACACACACACATACCCATATAATATATAGACACACACAAACTGAAGGTTGCCCTGTTCTGTTCTTCTTCTGTTTGCTGCAATCTGTCAGCCGGCGATTGCTTTGTTGTTGTTGTTCTTTGTTCTCTTGCTCTTGTGCCCGTTTCTTTTGCTCTCTTCTGCTTGCTGTGTATCATTTATGTCTGTTTGTATGTGTGTGTGCTCCTGACTTTTAGGAATTTCTGAACGATGGCAAGAATTTGATTTCATTGCTTTAGCCGCAACGTTTCTTCTGTATTTTGTTTTAGGCTTTGTTCGCATTTTTGTTTTTATTTTGTATGCGCGTCTTTTGTTTAGTTTTTGAACTGCTACCAAATCTAAACACACACACACGCACGCACACTGATGCAAGCCAATATGAATACACAAACAAATTTTTTCACAGCGCAAGAATGCTGCCCATGCAATGGTGAAGAAAATGTGGGGCGGGAGAATAATTGGAATTTTAGTTTACTGCTATGTTTTTGCTTATCGATATCGATACTATTAATACATAAATGAGGATTATCGAAACAAATAAATTCCCTTTTTGTCCTTCGTTTAGTTAGTTCATTTAGTTCACTAATTTCAATCATTTGTGTTGTTCCTAAAGTTCGATTTATGTTCATTTTATACTTGTTCCTTTTTTTTTATTTTAGTAAAAGTACAAATTAAACTTCTGAGCATGTAATTACAATTAAAATAAAATAATATGAATAATAGAACTGAAATAGATGAACTTAACGAATTATTTTCTGACTTGACATGCTATAATTATTAAACAAACTACACGAACGATAATTGAACGAAAGAACTAAATGAACGATTTGTTCGTAATTAGCAACTGATTTTTGTTCTTGTAATGAACTTTAAAGCAGAACTATAATATGTAATGCCAATGTAATGCCAAGTATATCGACTACATAGTTTTCTTTAATTGGTTTTTCATTATCGGTAACTTTTATTCAAACTGTAAACAGCCCAAACTCTTATAAATTAACAACAATAAATAAACCAGGAATACTTAAAATTAGTTAAATAGTCGATAGCTCATAGATGTTTAACTTATTCACTTATTGATAACTTATCGATTTCTTGTTTTACAGAATTACACACCTCTGCGATATACGGCCGCCAATGGACGCAACGACGGCACCGAATACCACCATGCCAAGCAACTGCGCCTGGAATCATTGCCACTGGCCTCAGCCTCATCCCCCTCGCCCGATGTGGCCGCTGCTGTTGTTGTTGTGCCCCAGCTGGTTGCAGCCCAACAGCAGCAGCAGCAGCAGGGACAACCGGGACAGCTGCAGCAGCAAAGTCAGGTGCAGGTGCAGGTGCAGCAGGGAGTCGCCAATGCCGTTGCCAATGGTCATGTGCCAAAGATGATCAATGCGCTGATGCCGCCCAAATTGATACGCAAACCGAGCATCGAGCGGGAGACACCCACGCATTATCTACGCTGCAGTCCCGCCTTGGATTCGGGAGCTGGCAGTTCCCGCTCGGACAGTCCAAATTCGCACAGCCATCAGCAGATGAGTGGCAGGACAAGCACTGGCCAATATTCACCTTCGCCGAGCAGCTTTAGCGATGCAACGCCGCCGGCGCCACCGCCACGCAATCCACAGCTGTCCAGCTCGGCAACGCCACCGCCACCACCGCCCACCAATCAGTCGATATTCAAGCGACGCTCACCGGCACTGAATCGCCCAGCGGCAATTGCGCCAAGCTGCACCTCGCCGAGCATATCACAAAATGGCAGCAACAAGCAGCAGCAGCAGCAACAGTTGCAACAACAGCAACAGCAGCTAAGCCAGCAGCTAAAGGCGCTCAGCATGTATCCGAGTGGTGCGGTTAGTGGTGCCGCTGTGGAACCACCGCCACCATATCTTATCAATACGGTGGTGGTGAGTGGATCAGGCGGAGGAGCAGCTGCAGCTGCACCACCACCACCGCCGCCCAGCTACACGGCCTCAATGCAGTCGCGTCAATCGCCGACGCAATCGCAGCAATCCGATTACCGCAAGTCACCCAGCAGTGGCATCTATTCGGCCAACTCGGCCGGGTCGCCCAGTCCCATTACGGTTAGCAGCAGTGGCACAGGCGTGGGCGTGGCCAGGCCCCAGCCACGCGTCTACCAGACACGCACCCAGCCACCCATCATCATGCAGAGCGTCAAGTCCACCCAGGTGCAGAAGCCCGTGCTCCAAACAGCTGTTGCCCCCCAATCGCCGGTGAGTGCCTCGGCGAGCAATTCTCCGGTGCATGTGCTCGCTGCGCCGCCATCCTATCCACAGAAGTCGGCGGCGGTGGTGCAGCAGCAACAGCAAGCGGCGGCAGCAGCACAGCAACATGTGCCAGTTGTTGTCATTGCGGGAGCGGTGAAGCCACCGACGCCAACAACGCCGCCGCTGCTCAATGGTGGTCCTGGTGGTGCTGGCAGTGGAGTTGCCAAAGTGGTGGGCTGCATGGAGCCACCGTCGTATGCGAAGAGCATGCAGGCCAAGGCGGCAACAACAACGCCACAGCCACAACAGCAACAGCAACAACAGCAGCAGCAGCAACAACAACAGCAGCAACAGTTGCAACAGCAGCAGCAGCAGTTGCAGCAGCAACAGTTGCGTGCGCTGCAAGCACAGCAGCAACAGCAACAATTGCAGCATCAGCAGCAACAACAACAACTCCAGCAGCAGCAGCAACAACAACAGCAACAACAAAAGGTAAATAATGCCCCAAGTGACTCCAAGCTATGATTTCTGCAGCAGGAAAAAAATTCATCTCCACAACACTTATTTTGCACCTGTCCAGCACTTGCCAGGAGAAGCAGATTAAGATTCTCATTAATCTTTTCGCACTTGTCGCAGACAACATGGGAAAGATTAGGCTGAGGATATTCAAAGGGTTAATGACAGGACATAGTTGATTGAGAAGTAACCTATTTAAACTGGTTAGTTTTAGTAGAGAGGCAGAGTTCTTAAATCACATCCTAGCTAGGAAAAGAAGTGCTTAGAAGTCATGGAAATCTCCAAACCGAGAAGAATGCTTGCAATTGTGCAGAAGCTGATGTTGATGGTAGAGCTATGCACTCAAAAGGGGCATAGAATTGGTATCCCAACAATATTAGAAGAGAGCAGAAAACAGATAGCAGATAGCAGAAAACAGATAGCCTATAGTAGATAGAAGAGAGCAGATAGCAGATAGCTGATAGCAGATGGAAGCTGGTAGAAAGCAGTTAAAAGAAAGCATAAAGCAGATAGCTGATGAAATATATCAGATAGCATTTAGTAGATATAAGAGAGCAGATAGCAAATAGGAGAAAGCAGATAGAAGAGAGCAGATAGCATATGAAATATATCAGATAGCAGATAGCATCTAGGAGATGTAAGAGAGCAGATAGAAACTATTATAGAAGGGTAATATAAAAATGCTCAACCAGCCGACGCAGAATCGATTCCAAGGGGAATCCGTATTTAAAGTATAAAAATGTATCCCTAAAAAGTATTCTTTTATCCACAACTCAACTCACTTTTTAATTATTATTTATTTTTTTCAGTCACTGCCCGTTGGTGGCAGCAATGGGAATGCGAATCGGCAGCTGCCACCGCCGCCGCCTTATCAGAGTGCGCGCGTCACTACGCCCGAGTTGTTCATCAACAGCAATAGCAACAACAGCAACATCAGCAACAACAACAATAACAACAACAGCAACCTGCAACCTGAACTCAAACAACAACCCGCAAGCATCAACAACAACATACAAATCAGCAATAGCAATTTGGCGACAACGCCACCAATTCCACCCGCTAAATACAGCGGAATTGGCATGGGTGGTGGCAACAGTTCGAGTGGCAGCAACGGTTCCACAACAAATGCCACAGCTGCTGCTGCGGCTGCTGCCGCCGCCGCTGCCACAGCTGCTGCCGCGTGCAAAAAGATCAAACATGCCTCACCCATACCGGAGCGCAAGAAGATCTCCAAGGAGAAGGAGGAGGAGCGCAAAGAGTTTCGAATACGACAATATTCGCCGCAAGCCTTCAAGTTCTTCATGGAGCAGCACATTGAGAATGTCATCAAATCTTATCGCCAGCGCACCTTCCGCAAGAACCAGCTGGAAAAGGAGATGCTGAAAGTGGGCCTCTCGGATGAGACGCAAATCGAGATGCGTAAAATGCTCAACCAGAAGGAGTCCAACTATATTCGCCTCAAGCGCGCCAAAATGGACAAGAGCATGTTCGTCAAAATCAAGCCCATCGGCGTCGGTGCCTTTGGTGAGGTGACCCTGGTCCGCAAAATAGACACCTCGAATCATTTGTATGCGATGAAGACGCTCCGCAAGGCAGACGTCCTCAAGCGCAATCAGGTGGCTCATGTGAAAGCCGAACGTGATATTCTGGCCGAAGCCGACAACAATTGGGTTGTCAAGCTCTACTATAGTTTTCAGGATAAGGATAATTTATATTTCGTCATGGACTACATACCAGGTGCGTCACTTCTATCACATAATCCATTTATAAATGTATAATAATTATTGTCTTTTTTGCAGGTGGCGATCTGATGTCGCTTCTAATCAAGCTGGGCATCTTTGAGGAACCACTCGCCCGCTTCTACATTGCGGAAGTCACCTGCGCCGTCGACAGTGTCCACAAAATGGGATTTATTCATAGGTGCGATGAGTGAATCGAAAATACCAATTAGAATATAGATTAAAGTGGATTTTAGACATTTGTTAAAGTATCTTTTTATTGTTAAAAATTTGCGACTTTTTGTCTAAAACTGAAGGTTCTAACTTTCCTTTAAAATCTATTTAATTATTGTATTTAAAGAACTAAAATTCTTTTACTATATCATAATTTTAATCTATGCTGAAGCTGTATTTTCACTTGATCTTTGATTTTAAATAGTAGAAAAACCAATTTGTGCTTTTTGTATACAAATAATCTCAAATTTTGATCGTTTCCTTATCATCATTTTAATAATTGTAATTGGTAAATTTAATTTAACTCTACTTGAACAAATTATTTAAATTTGCAAAGAACTTCAACTTAATTCTGGACAACAATTTTTAAAACTCAGCATAATATTTATGCATGTCAGAATTTAATTTTCGCTTGATCTTTGACCTTATATAGTATCCATACGATATATCTGTATAGTATTTGAATACCACAATTCAAATATTAAATGATTTTTTAATATCGTCATAAAATATTTTATTTTTACAATTAAAAAAGTCGAATTTGAGTTCAGATTTGCTCTGTGCTTAGAGCAAACATTTATTTAATGTTTATATCCCATTGAAATTAAGAAATGTTTAATGAAGTTGTGCAAATGATTGTAATAGTAAAGCTATTTAATATATAATTAAAACTATAACTAAGAACTACAAAAATTAGGTTTATTTTAGAAGCCAATTCAACGACTTGTATTAAAACTTAATTTTTTATCCGCAAAGTTCGATCGATTCTAAGTTTAATCAATTTAAAGTTAAATTAATTTTTATCACATTGTTTAATGTCTAATTGTTTATATAGAATATTTAATATTTAACTAGAGCTAAACATGACTGTTTATTAAATTTTATCAACATTATTCTATGCAGGGACATCAAGCCTGACAACATACTCATCGACCGGGACGGACACATAAAGCTGACCGATTTTGGACTATGCACCGGCTTCAGATGGACGCACAACTCCAAATACTATCAGGAGAATGGTGAGTACTCCAAACACTTATCTAATTTCGACTTAAGATTAACGCATTTTATTTGCCAGGCAATCACTCGAGGCAGGACTCAATGGAGCCGTGGGAGGAATATTCGGAGAATGGTCAAAAGCCCACAGTACTGGAAAGGTGAATAGAAACCATAATCTTAAATATTATTAGCTAATACTATTTGTGCTCCCTTTGATTAGGCGTCGTATGCGGGATCATCAAAGAGTGCTGGCCCATTCGCTGGTCGGCACACCCAACTATATAGCGCCGGAGGTGCTCGAGAGGAGCGGATATACGCAGTTGTGCGATTACTGGAGCGTTGGCGTCATTCTCTACGAGATGCTGGTGGGTCAGCCACCATTTCTGGCCAACAGCCCCATGGAGACACAGCAAAAGGTATCAATTTTCGTTACAAACTTCAGTTAAATTTTGTGAAAAGTAAATTGCAAATATTTAAATTTTTCAATTTCAAAATCTCATATTTAAAATCAATTTTGAAATGCAGGTCATAAACTGGGAGAAGACGCTGCATATACCGCCGCAGGCACAGCTGTCCATGGAGGCAATGGATCTCATCCGGCGGCTGTGCGCCTCAGCGGACAAGCGGCTGGGCAAGAGTGTCGACGAGGTCAAAGGCCATGAGTTCTTCAAGGGCATCGATTTTGCGGACATGCGCAAACAGAAGGCGCCATACATACCGGAAATCAAACATCCAACTGATACGTCCAACTTTGATCCGGTGGATCCGGATAAGCTGCGCTCGAACGATTCGAATTTGAGCAGCGGCGATGATATCGATCTCAATGATCGCCAATTCCATGGATTTTTCGAATTTACCTTTAGACGATTCTTCGACGACAGACAACAGCAGGACATGACCGATGATCAGGCGCCGGTCTATGTCTGAGCTGACAAAAAAAACCATCTATATATATATATATATATATATGTATATATCTTTTTCATGTGTTAGTCAAATAGTCACAAAACAACAACAGACAACAAATTAGTGTTAACAGTGCGTTAACAGCGCCTTAACAGCGGCACCTATGTTAAGCAACAAGCAATAATTCTTCGAATGCAAATATTCAATTTAGTTGAATTTGTTGCCAAAAAAACCTTTAGGCACTGTTTACATATCTGGCATTTTGTTTTATTTGTATTTTATATTTTGTTGTTTTTTTTTGTATATCTTAGCAGTTATTTAAAGTGACACACAAGACGGAACAATATATATATATATATATATACATATATAATTCATACATATTTATAACAAAAGTAAAAAACAATTATATACGGTTGATTAGCAAAAGGGACTTTACATACATATATATATATATATATATATTTATATATATATATATACATAAATACATACATACATATATATGCTTGATTGCATGAACTGAATAAATTTAAATGAATTGAGTCATAACTTTTGATTTTTTTGTAAACTAAAGATCTTGTATACAAACAAAAGCAGTTTATATATATATATATATATACATATATATTACAAAATAGTTATGTACGTTATTATGATGAACGATGGCAATGGAACATCTATATCTATATACATATTTAAATTTATATATAGACATGAGGAGAAAGCAATTGAACCAATTTCGTGGTGCTCAAATCAAAAATTAAAGCTATATTTACACACACTATGTGCCTTGACAAAAGAATAAAAAGAAAGAAGATTGAAATCAAACATGTATTTAAAACTATATATTGCAAAAGAAGCGAATTTAAACTAAAACTAGACAACAACAAAAAAAATGGAGAAAAGAAAAACTTTTACTGGACCAATTTTTACAATGTTATCGCCGATGGCAACTATTTCAGCAGGCTGATTAGTTTCTGGCCATTGAGCGAGACTTGAAACTTTAGCTTGACAAGAAAACAAAATCAATTCAATTTGTGCGATTGATCAATCAAACAATCAACTGATCAGCGCGCAGAGCATCGCACCAAGTTAGCGATATAAGCGGGTCTTATAAGCCTAATCTATACAATAACTCTTAAAATCTTATTAATGAATTCTATCAATCACAACTATTATCAGTGCTCATTCTACTATTTACCCCTCTTCCCGCTCCCTTAAAAAAAATGAAAGAACAAATTAAAATCTATCGTATAGATTATATACATAATATATATACACACATATATATATATATATATATATATTTAATTAATCTAGCTGCATATATAGCAATGTTAGACCAACTTGTTGAATGCCAAATGAAATTGTTTTTTTTATCTAATGTTCAACAGTAAAAAAATGCTATAAGAAAATATATACATAAAACACAACAAAAATCTATATCTATAAATATATACATACAAATTATATAAATATAAACGAAAATTGTAAAAGAAATTTAATTGATAGTTTTTACATATATGCAATACATTATTTTTAGCGCTAAGATGTTTTTTAGTTTATAATTCGCTAACAATAATTTAGTGTAATTTTCATGTCTAAGCAAAAAGTACATAAAACCATTTTTTGTTTTTTTTTTATTGTAAGTTCTCGTTGGTAATGCGATCTGTTTCGATATACTTACTATATATAGTAATACTTACCTTTGTTTCATTAGCCCGAGTTTGTTTTCAATGCGAGAGGAACAACAATTTCGAAAATATCGAAAAGTTAAACAACAAAAAAAATAAATAACACTGCGCGTGCCTTGGCCAATTAATTTACAATAACACACATCAATAAATGGAAAGAAAAATATGTAAAAAAATCTTAAAACAAATGTCTATTAGATCTTGGTGGGGAGTTTTTAATTTGAAATTTTAAAATACAATTTCAGACTTGCCAGAATTGCGTTTTCACCTCCAAAAACCAAAGCCAAATTCTGGAAAGATAACTAAATAATTATCAACTAAGAACCATCGGTGGACTCCAATTTAAATTTCAAATGCAACTTTTTCCAGAAAACACACTTAGAGAAAAGAAGTTTCTATTTCCGAAGTAAAGATGATCAGATCCAAATCAGAGCCATTCCCGCTGGATTACCTCTTGGACCAACTTTGTATATTCTTTTAAAAATTCTTTTAGCCTAAAAAAAAGCGGACGCCCCTTTTAAATAACAAAACAATGTTTTTAAATTTTAATAATTTGTTTTTTTTTTTGTTTTTTATTTTCACATTGTAAATTTAATAATTATAATAATTTTGTAAATGTATCAAGACAAAAAATGGTTTATCCGTTTTTTTGTTTTTGGGTTTTTTTTTTGTTTTTGCTTACTTTTGATTAAAATACATTTATGCGTAATATTTGAAATATAAGTTATTTAAATTGTTGTTTATTTCTCAAAGTGTACTTGTATATAGCAATTAACATTTTTGATGCCCGTCTCAATAACTAAAAAAAAAATTGAAGATTCTTGTTTGTTGAACATAAAACAGAAGAAAATAATAATAATACAAGCACATACACTGCACAAAAATCAACGTATGTATGCGTAAAAATTTCTCACGCTTTTGCTTATACATGTATGTATTTATATATATATATATATAGTTATATATATAGATTTATGTACATAAAACTTTTGGCGAACAACTTTAACAGAGGATAGTGAAAAAGAGCTTGTTGGATGCAGGGGAGTTGCAAGGGGGTAACTTAAAAGAGGGACGCACATCATGCACATCTTAATTAGGCTTAATTTAAATAACTAACAAGTGTTTAAGTGTAAATCTGTATATATGTGTGTGTGTGTGTATTAGTGTGTGTATCTCATATAAGGCCCTAGAGTGCAAATATTATCGCCGGCATTTCTCCAACTCCATCACAATTCAAATATTTGCGCTTAATAATAATTATTTGTTAGTTTTAGTGTTTTTTTTTTGTTTTTGTTTTGTTGTTGTTGTTGTAAGTTAACATTTATAAAGACGTTTAACTAGTCTAATTTATCAATTATAGTATAATTTATGCTAAACAAGTGCTGTCTCTATTTTTTAGTTGAAACAATTACAGTTTGGCGCGTTTGTTTTTTTTTTTTGGATTCTCTAGCTTTTTTTCTTGCGAAATAATTTACAAAATATATATATATACATATCATATATATATATATATATCGAGTTTTTTGGGTTTATGTTTTAAGAATACAAATATAAAAATTAATTAAGTAATAAATGCATTTTTTTTTTCGAGTTTTTTCTTTTTTTTTGGAAAAGCAAAAGAAAATTCAATTTGAAATAAAATTTTAGATACATTTTGAGTTTTTGTGTTTAACAATAATAAACATTAAACATAAATTTTCGTTGTTCTGGAAACCTTTTTTATATGATCAACTTTTATAATTATCTCGTATTTTATTGCTGTTTTTTTATGGCTATGCGAGTAAATTATTTGAATTGAATTTGAATGGAGCAAAAGTTTGGGAAAGCATTCTAATTTATTTAGAAAATTTATTGTCCTTGTAAACATTTTCAATAGTTAATGTTAATAGTTTTTGGGTTTTTTGATTTTTTTTTTTTAGTTTTTAGAGGAGAATTTTTTTTACATCAATACGCACATTGAAATTTGCTAATAATTTTTCTTTAGAGACTTTTCCAAAATTGTTTTGTTTTTCTTTTACATGCTAAATTTTTAATTATTTATATTTTGGTTTTGCTTCTTTAACGTTTTTTCACACTTAAAACTAGAATTGGGTTTTATTTTGTTGCTTGTAAGTAATTAGTTAATTAATTGTTAAATAATTTTTAATAAGGCCAAATTAAGTTTTTTGTTTTGCGCTTAAGCTTTATGTTGTGTATAGTATTTTAAATATTAATATTTAAATTTAATTTCTTGACGAATTCTTTTATTAATGTTTTTTTTTTAAATTTGTTTTTAAGTGCATAAGCATTACATTTACAAAACATTTGGTTTTTTTTTTTTGTATTTGCTATGTTTGTTTCGTGTTGTTTGTTTTTTGTTGTTTTGCTCGAAGTCGAAGCGGAAGGTTTAAATGCATTTTGAGGGCACCTTCTGCTCGGGCAACTCCAGCTAAATGGAATGATCGTATAGGTGTCTCGTTCGATTCGATTATTATTATATAGTATTTAAGCTTATATAACTCGTAACTTTCATACAAAATTAAACAGAAACAAAACTAAAGAAAATAATTATAAAAGAAATTGTGTAATTTTCCGAGTGTTTGAAACGCGCAGCAAGCGGTGGGTTTTCATTTAACATAAATTTTACATTTTTGTTTGTTCTTTTTTGCATTTAATTTATTAAGTTGGTTTTTTTTGTTTTTTGGTATTTGTATTTGTGGCTTTAATACACTTGGCTGATGTTTAATACTTTTGCGAGAGAGAGAGAGAGAGAGAGAAATAGATAGAGATAGAGCGAGAGAGTAAGAGCATCTAGCTCGGCATTATTTGAAATTGTTTTTTTTTTTTTTTTGTTAGTTTTTGAAATATTGTCAAGTTAACGTTTGCTGGCTTTTGGTCCAAAAAGATAAATGTTGAGTTTGCACTTCATTTTCTTGTTTTAAGCTTGCATTTAAACATTTATTCCGCAAATAAACAAAACTAATTTAATATAATAATAATAATAATAATAAAAAGTTAGTAAAATATTAAAGTTGACACATTTGGCGTTTTTGTCAAAGCTTTTCTTTGAGTATTCGCAGTACTTGGTACTGGGATTTGTAGCACTTACAAAAACTAAAACGAATTAAAACTAAAACCTAAATCAAACCGAATGTATAAAAAATATTTATATATATATATATATATATATAACTATATATGTAAAGAAATAAAAACGATTTCAACTCATTTTTACAAAAAAAGAATACTACAAAACATTCCTAAATAAAAATAATAAATTCGCTCAAACGAAAGGTTTTTCTTTGCTTATTTCTCTTGTTTTTTTTTTTTGATTTTTTTTTTGATTTTTTCAAAAAAATGACACGCTTGAAAAATATATAAATTGATATAAAAAATATGCCAGTTGTGTTTTTTTTTTACATTTTGCTTGTTTTGTGTACCTGCACAATTTGAGATTTTTACGTCGTTTTGTGTGTGTTTGTTGTGTTTTAAGTACAGCATTTAAGTGCACCGTTAGCTTTAGCGTTAGTTCACTGTAGCTAGTTAAGACTTATGTTAGTTGTTTGGCTCGCATACATTTTGGCATTGAAGAAATTGAAGGACGGTGGATGCGAATGCGAATGTGGATGCGAATGTGGATGCGGATGTGAATGCGGATGTGGATGCGGATGTGGTGGTGCCATCATTGCTGCATGATGATGATGATGCAGCGGACTGGCAAAGAAACCAGGCGGCGCTGCAGCGGATAGCAGAGGTGGTGGTGCACCAACTGCAATTGCTCCGGCTCCGACTCCGACTCCTGTTCCGGCTCCAGCTCCTGTTGCTGATTGTGATTGTTGCTGTTGTTGCAGTTGTTGTGTGGTTTGCTTAGGCACTGTACTATTGCTGTGCGGTGGCGGCAACATGATGTTGCTGCTGACAGCGGACGTTGGCCAGCAGGGCAAACGTTGCTGCTGCTGCTGCTGCTGGAAGCGTTGCTGCTGCTGCTGCTGATGTTGCTGGTGTTGAAATGCCGCCATTGCAGCCAGCTGATGTGGATAACTGTTGTTGTTATTACTCGGGTGGTTGTTGTTGTTGTTGTTGCTGTGATTTCTGGCCTGGCTGGTTGCGCGACGCTGCCCCCGTTGGTTGGGGTGCGGCGTCAGGGCGACACTGGCTACGCAGGTGGGCGGCACTGAGGAGTCGCTTACCTATTCCCTGTACGGCTTGCAGTAGGAGTAGCGGTGGTTCATGTGCTGACTGTAGCTGCCCGAGTGCGAGAAGCGCTTCAAGCACTTGGAGCACTGAAACGGCTTCTCACCGGAATGCAATCTCTTGTGCTCCGTCAAGTGATGCTTGTGCTTGAATGCCTTCGGGCAGTCCATGCACTGATAAGGTCGCTGACCTGCAAATCACACAGAGAAAAAAATATTATTTAAAAGGAGTTCTTCATAAATAAATATAATAAAAAAAATTTAACACAAAATTTCACTTTTTGTGGTCCTATTTATATTTAAATTACGCATTTTGTAATATTTGTGTTGAAATCAATATTAAATAATTCATAATTTTATCGATATATAAATATAATAATAATAAAAAAAATCTAGCTCAAAATTCAACTTCTTTTAATGCTTTTTGTGGCTTTACTTAGTCTTTATAAGAATCTAGAGAATTATGTAATCTTCCTAAGCCCAACAAAACTAGATAATGTGAATCTTAGCAAATCTTTCCGAACATGCTAAAACTTCTATATAATTCTAATTTAAATAAATTAAAACTTAATATGTATTAATTGTAATAATGAAAAATAAAAATTTAAAAATCAAAAATAAAGTTTTTAAAAAGCAAAAAGCAAAAAAAAATTAAAATTTATGGAATTTTTAAAATTGAAAAATATGATTTATTCCTTTCTCTTTGCATTCCCTTTCCCTTCCCTTTTTCTTTCTCCCTGCAACTACTTCTGCTGTGCTTACTTACCGGAATGCTCATATTTGTGCCTGGCCAAGGAGCTCTGTTTGGCGAACGCCTTGTCGCACTGATCACACACAAAGGGCAAATCGGGATCGCCGGCATGTCCATGGGTCTCGGCCTTGGCACGCCTCGGCTTGGGGGCCAGTAGGCCACCGGTGGCCAGGACATAGTCATCCTCGTGGGAGATGCGCGAATCATCGTCGCGCCACGAACGCTTCTCGGAGCCACCCGGGCTGAGGCTGGTGCCGCGATGATAGTCCGGCAATTTAATACTGTTCATCAGAGGATTCGGCGCATATTCGCCGCCGGGACGCATCTGGAAGAGCGCCTCCATGGGCAGGCGGGTCATCATGGGAAAGGGCGGCAGGCCGGCAAAGGGCGTGCCCCGTTGTGCCGCCAAAGGAGGCGTGGCGTTGTGCAACGGGACCGCCGTCGGTGAGGTTGGGGCAAAGTAAAGAGTTGCCGCGGCCGCCGCTGCTAGGGAAGCCGGCGACATGGCAGACGCCGCGGAGCCCGACAACTGGCGGCGACTCAGATTGATGGCCATGCTGGCCTCACTGTAATCCGGGGGCAACTGTAGCTGCGTCTGCGGCGGCGTTGCGTCCCGCTTGAGGGACAAATCCAACGGCTGATCCTCGCCACGTGTGGGTGGCAGGGCAGCAGAGCTGGCCAGAATTGTCGAGGCTGTCTCAGTGTTGCCAGCGCCGCCACTTGTGTAGCTTTGCATCTTGCGCTCCCGCGAGCGATTGTTTTGAAACCACACCTGGACAACCCGCGCATCCAGCTGGAGATGCGCGGCAATCCGGCGGAACTCGTCGCGACTTGGTCGCGGATTATGGGCATAGTGCTGCTTGAGCTGTTGCTGCTGCTCCTCGTTGATGGCGGTGCGAACGCGCACCTTGCGCTCATTGCTATCACTGCTGCCGGCGGCGTAGTCCGCGTGGCGTGGCTCCTCCAGCAGCTCCTCCACATCCTCGTCATCATCGTAATCGGAAAGGGAACGAGGAGTTTGCTGCAGTTGTTGCTGCTGCTGGAGTTGCTGTTGTTGTTGCTGTTGTTGATAGTGTTGCTGTTGCAGCTCCTGCTTGATCAGGCCACAGAGCACTTTCTCGTGCTGCACCAGCTCGGTGGGATGATTAAATTGCTTCGCACAGCGACTGCAACGCAGTTCCGGGCTCGACTGGGGCATGGCCACAGGGGAGGGTGGCTGCTGCTGCTGCTGTTCCTTTTCCAGTTCCATTTGCATGTCCAGCTCCATTTGCTCCTCCTGTTCCTGCTCCTGCTCTTGCTCCCGTTCCTGCTTGATGGCTTTGAGTGCTTCTGTGGGCTGTGGCGTTGTCTCGCGACAGATCTCCATTTTGACAGCTGTCTTGGTTTCCACTGTTGCTGCTGCTACTGGATGCTCTGCATCCTGTTCCAGATCCATGACCAGTTTGGGCTCCTCTGCATAATCTTCCTGTTTGCTGGGCAGCAATTGCAACTGCTCGCGCTGCGCCTGCTCCCTCACCCGCTGCTGCTCCTGCTGTTCTCTCTGCAGCTGCTGCTCCCTCTCCCTCTCCTGCTCCTGCTCCCTTTCTAACTCCTGCTCCTGCTCCCTCTTCAGCTCCTGCTGCTCTCTGTGATGCTCCTCCTGCTCCCTCTGCTGCTGCTGCTGGTGCTGCTGTTGTCCTGCCGCTGTTAACTCCAGCAATCTCTGTATGCTATAGGGATGCATGCGTGGATCTAAGGCAGCCGCCATAAAAGCATTGGGAAATGCCAACAAAGCCGCATTCATTGCGCTATAATTGGAATAAAAGGTAGGCGGAGGAGGAACAGCAGCTGCAGCACCGCCAGCAACTCCAACTCCAACCGGAGATGTTTGTGAATCACCAGCAAAATAATTCATGGGCAGATTTGGGAGAACCGGTTCCACCAGTTGTTTGCAGGCCGAACGCTTAGTCGGAGGCAGTTGCTCGGCATTCTTATCCAGCGTTTTGAGCAGCTGGCGATTGTTGTTCAGCTTGAGGCACATGCTGATGCACTTCTTGGATGTCATGTGCGAGGAAAAGCTGCCCGAGTGCGAGAACCGCTTGCCGCAGTTGTCGCAGCTGAAGGGCTTCTCGCCGGAATGGATGCGCACGTGCTCCTTCAGGTGATGCTTGAACTTGAACGCCTTCTCGCACTGGTTGCACTTGAATTTACGCAGCAGCGCGGACTCATCATGGCTAATCATGTGCCGCTGCAGGCGATACACATTCGCGAATGTCTTGTGACAGATTTTGCATGTCTGAAATGAGAGCAAAATGGGCGAAAAACTATTAATTTGTGCTTATAATTGATTAATATGCATTAAATAGACCTACTTAGGTGCCCTGCGTAGTAAGTTTGTATATTGTTCCCTGTATTCTGTTTGTGAGAGCGCGAACAGAAATAGTGAGAATTGTGAAAGATCTCTGTATTTGACTCAGCGATAGACATAAAATAAAAATATAAACTATAAGTTGCACAACTGAACAGTTCAACTAATTGCAATAATTGGATTGAAATGTATTAATTGCATATGCACAATAATTAATCAAAATATTAAATTGTTGCCTAACGGAATTTTACTTGAGTGAGCGCAAAAATTGTAGCGGGTATTTATCAAATTTACATCTGCCCAGCCGCGAAATAGTATATGCCTACCATAGTATTGATTACGAATCGAATTCGTAATGCATTTTCTCGCTGCTGGGTACTTTGTTTCATTCAGGTAGAATGCACAAAATATACAGTTTAGTTCCACATATAAATTTTTATAAAATAAAAATACACGAACAATGCACAAGCGTAAAAAAACTGTTCACAAGTATAATCAACTGAATTTTCATAAAAAATGTATAAATATTAAATTATAAATATTTTAATTTCACTTTTCTTCGATAGGAGACAAAAATTCCGCAAAAGCTAAACATAATTGTATTTGCAGACTATTTCACAATTGCGTCTGCGTCAAGCGCTTTGCCCTGGTTATAAAGTTAACTGTGAATTGCGCACCAGCAGCTGACATTGTTGTTGCATTTTTTGCTCTTTTTTTGCTATTTTATTGTGCGTTTTTTTCTGCGTTTCAGCAGAGCCCACATTGAGCAAAACACGCACACCCAAACAACACACACACATGCATGGACGACGCTCAGGTAATAAATGTTGTTTAAAAAAACAAAAACGCTGCTTGTATTTATTTGTTTTTCTGACTTGTTTGAAATTAAACGGATTTAGAATTTCTTTCATAAGACGCGCAAAGCAAAACCGCCAACCCAAACCATGCTTCTAATAATTTGTATGCGTGTGCTTTTATATTATTTTTTGTGTTTACAATTAAAACTAAATTTGGCCCGATTAAAACGACAATTTTTATAAAAAGCGAAGAGCGCCGAACAAGAAATAACTGTCACAAAACACTGGCAAAAAGTGAAGGACAGTTCATAAAGGATGATGGCAATTAGAAGTGAAATAGCAAGTAGCTTTCAGTTGCAATAACTAGCTAGTGCAAAACAAAGCAAAGCAATAAAAAGTGCGGAATGATGAAAAATAAATGATAAATTAAAATTAAAAAAAAAAACTTCAATCGTCGGAAATATTGCGACAAAGCGCCAATAAGAAATCGAAACATAAACAACAACAATCGCCGGCAAGTGAAGAAATAAACAAAAGCGAGAAGACGTGGAAAAATAGAATTAAAACGTAAGACAAATCAAGTCGAAAACGAGAATTGTTTCAACAGCTGATGCTAATCAACAGAAAGCTGAATGCGTTTGTTTGTCTTTGCATTTTGCTTGGCAACAAATTGAACGCATCAAATGCAACATTATTGTTGCTTTGAAAAAAGGTGTGCAATGAAAGCAAAGCAAAATTAAAAAGTCCAAAAGTGATTGACAGCCTGATTCCACTTAGCCAGCGTGCTGAAAGATTTGCGCCACTTTCACTTTGGCCCATTTCAACAGATGGCAACACGTGTTGTTCCTCCCCCCTCGCCCTAGCCATAATTATTGTTTACCAATGCAGAGCCATTGAACTTTTAACTGTTGCATTTTGCAGCTCACCTCAATATATTTTGTTTGCTTTTGATAAATAAATGAATAAAAATTGAGACTGATTGTTATTGTTGTAAAAGTTCATGGCATTATCAGCAATAAATTTTTAATGTCTTTTCTGTCCGTGTGCGCTTACTGTTAACAGTCCTGTCACTGTTATTCTCTGTACTACTCACACTCTCTTTTGTGTGCTGTGGGGTTCTATATTGACCTCTCTTTCTCTGTCGCTGGGTCACTCTCTTAATCAGAGGTTTTGCATGAATTTCAATTTAAAGCGCTTTAAGTGTGACCAGTTATTAGTCACACACATAACCAATTTGTGCTCATCACAAAATGAGATCACAGCTAAAGCAGAAAATGAAGAAGCAGATAAAACTCTTCAGCCTAATTAGTTTTTTACATTAACTGTGTTTATTTGTACAGCAAGTGGTGAAAAAATAAGAATAATACAAAAAATAGACGCCCCATAATTACGGCCTAATTTGTTTATTTAAGTCACAAAGAAAAAACACACAACAATATTGGGAAAATTGATTTGTTTTGTTTTCATGAAAAAACTTTTAAACTACAATTTGATGGATGTATCTTTTTTTATCGCCGGCTGGCAACGGCTGACGGCGCAGCGGAAAAACTGGAAACATAAATTTCCGTTTCCGCTGCTTATAAGAGTGGGGTTGGGTGAGATCGGGCTTGTTGTTTTACCTGTCGCTGACGTCACGGCAGCCATTTGCAGCTGCAAGTGCGAGCGAGCGGACAGGCGTGTCACAAAACGAACGAGTTTGGACATGCACAAACAACTCAACATGGCTACGATTACAGTTATGGCTCGCTACCTGTTGCGCTCACACAAATCAAAACACGTTATCGCTGTGAAGTTTCAAGCTCTCGCTCTTACTCACTATCGACGTCTGTGTGTGTGTGTGTGTTCACCTCTGCGCTTAAGTACATTTGGACATTATTCACATTCTCTGCTATTGTTGTTGTCGTTGCCTTTATTCTTATCAATTAAATGTAAACCAAAATGGCAACCACACACAAAAGGTAAATCCAAACACAGTGTAATTTTTATTGTTACTCTTGTTGTTGGATGCGTCAGCGAGAGATTCTTATGCATTTTTATTTTTATTATTTGTGTTCGTCATGTGGCTGCTGCTGTGAACGGAAATGCCAATTGAAGCTACCTTTCGTTAATAGTTGGAATTGCTCTCTCTCTCTTTCTCTCTGTCTGTTAGTCTGTCTGTTTGTCTGATGACTCAAGTGCTTACAACATTTGATGTGTTCGTATTATTCTACGAAAACACTTATTGTTGGGTGCGTTTTAACCTTTGCTCTCGTCTGCGATAAGCTTCGCACACGTGTGTCTATTTAACTCGCTTACTCTGCCAAGAGCCTATGGAGTGCAGACAAAAGCTGCTTGTGATCAACACTGGCTTTGAATAAGTCTGTCAAATTTTTATATAGAGGATTGATGGCAAAAAAAAAGCTGCTTTTGATCAACACATGCTTTGAAAAGAGGTCTAATTAATTAAATTTCAACGGAATTCCACGCCTCGTAAAATCAATTAAGAGCAGCGTGTCTGTGTACCTTAAGCCACCAAGTACACTGATGTCACTAAAAACATAAATAAACCCTCACACATGTACACATATGTATATATTTACAGCAGTTGCTGCTTATCGCTAGTTGGTTGCTTATCAAATCAAAAAGGAAAATAAACCACTTCGTAGAAAATCAGCCAAAACACAGCGGAGACCACACAGCCGCTTCAAAGCATAAATCAAGCTAAACGCAACTGACAACCGAAATAAGAAGAGTTTGTGTGTGAGCGAAAGAGACAGCGTTCAGCAGCATACAAAGTCCGGCAACGCTAATTGTTGGCGACAAGAAGCCTTTTGCTATAATTATGCACCAATTTCGAAGTGGGTGGGCGCCAATTTATAAAGGAGCGACAGAGAAAGCGATAGTTGAGGGCAGAAAAATGCAAATAGAGAATTTAAGTCAAAATAAATATAAAAATAAGACTTGGGTAGGCAACCGACGCCGCTAATTTGTGAAAGTATTTCACGAACGCCTTTATGCATTGAGTGACATGGGAATTTGGCCATAATAGCACACATAATTGGCTCTAAAGCAAACGCAACAGCAACAACAACAACAAGCTTTCAAATTTGACATACTTGACAAAAAAAAAAACCAAAAACAAAATCAAAAGCATTGTCGGCCTTTCAAGATACAATTTTGACAAAATGAAACCGTCAGTATGGATATATATATATATATAGTATATATAAACTGTACCATAGTAATATATAGAAATGCGCACCTGTCGCCTTTTGGCAACGCCTAAATAAAAATAACAACAAGCGACATGTTATACCCTTCCAAAACAGGGGGAGTATATTATTTAGATGAGCTATATATTTATATTTTATATTTTCTATATATTTTTGTAATCGGAGTGATTTATTGTTTGCATGACTTGCCTATTTACCAACTTTTCTCAACTAAATCTATCTTGTTATGAATAATATTAAGTTTTCTTAGAATTTGTATCATCTTCTAGACTCTCTGATCTGAAAGAGTACACCTATTTTGGCTTTTCACAATTAGCTGCTTATTCATGGTATTCTTTCTATGTTTCTCTTTTTGTTTTGAGGTCAGTCTAAACAAGAAATTGGTTTGCACGCAAAAAAAAAAAATATAAAAATTATTAACGACGCCACAAAAAATAAAAATCACAAAAAAATTTGTTTAAAAAAAGAATAAAACAAATGTCTAACTGCTTTATAGCAAATGCGACCCAATTTTCTAGGTTTGTGCTTATCTCTGCGGCAGCTGCTATAAACAACAAGAACAACAATTTTATATAGTTTATAGTTTATAGTATGTATTAAATTTAGCATATAGATTCTTAATAAAATTGCTGTCTGATTAGAGCAATGAATGAATTTCTAGCATTGACGTACCTCAAAAAAAAAAGAAGCAACAAATCAAAAAAAAAGCAGAGCACAATAAAGAATCTATACTAAATAAGATTGTGAATAATTATAGTAGGATTATTATTAAATCGGAGCACGTTGAGCACGCTTTCGAGTTCAGTTCGTTATGGGTTGGATTTGGGTTATCGTTATCGAAAGTGGTTTGTGCCTGCCTAGGTATTATAGGCAGGGTTTCTTGAACTCTGATTGCTCTGATTAGAGCAACAGACGTTTTCTATATAGGTGCGCCTTTAGCGATCAGCCCTATGATCACATTGTTTTCATTATGAATCCGTTTTTGCACAATCTACAACTTAAAGCATATAATTAATTGGTTTGCATAATTTTTTAATTTCTATTTTGTAAATTTATTAAATTATTCAGCTTTTGATAAGACTGCTGCAAGCAGTTTAAGCAGTGCATTTGAAGGCTGCGCCAAGCTTTTATACGGGATGCCAAGCTAAGCAGTTCAATTGAAGGAGATCAGTTGCAGCAACAACATCAAAGTCAAGCTTTGCTGTCAAAATTTGAATTTATTTGGGTTTCTAAATTACAATTTGTTTTAATTTTAATAATATGTGTTTATTAGTAGAAAACATTGTATATATAGCTGTAAACAATTTATTGCTTTTTTTCAACACCTACAACAAAAGCGCCTCAAGCAATTTCTATTTTAACTGTTTAGCTTTGGCACGTGTGCTGTAGCTGGCAGCTGTAAAACCCAGTTTAGTTTATTTTATTATTTCTATATTTCATTTGAATATTTACAATAACGCTTCAAGTATGTATTAATAGAAAATTATATGTTTTGCTGAAACCCATTTCTAAACATTTTCATATGTGTTTTATACTAGATTTAAGAACCTAGCAATAAAAGCAAAGTTTTCTTAAGTGTATTTTGGTGTAAAAGTTCATTAACATTTTTCTGTTGGCTAAGACAAGAGAACGGTTCTCTATGGAGACTTGTGCGCACTTGCCAACAATCTTGGCTGTCTTCAATTTAAGCATAAAATATATATAATCTCATATATAATATGTAGAATTTTCCTTGCATTTGTTAACAGGAAAATACTTTTAAAGCGCTGACAATTTATTACGACTGCCGCATTTTTCAATATTTTATGGCGCATTGATAAAAACTGAAAACCTGAAAGATTTCACATTTCAACGATTTACAACAATATTTAAGATAAGCAGAAAACTTAAAGCGGAAACACGTTGAATTTTTCATTTTAATTTTAATTTACATTTTCATTTTTGATTTTCATTTTGTGTGCTGCCAACGCACGACAAATCAAATTTAATTGTTTATAAATAAAACGTTTTGCTCAATGATGCGTGGGGATAGAAAAACTTTTTTTCCTTTCAAATTTATATCTTTTTTCAATTAAATTTTATTTTTTTTTTCGCGTTTTTCATCTAAGCATGCGAAATTAGTTGTGTGTTTTGTGAAAAGATAAATTAGGCGCCGCCGCAAAATAAAATGAATTTATCACTTTTGATAAAACGTTGCAACAAAGTAGAAAAATCAAAGCACAAACTTGAATTAATAAAGAGAATGAATAATTGCTCGTCTGGGAGCAAACAGCTGCTTCCCAAAAAATTAATAGTGGCGCAGAATAATAATTGTAAAAAAGTTAAATGGGCAAAGATAAAAGCAAAGTTATGGAAAGAAATCTTTACTAATATTCAAATCAAAACAAATGACAAATAAAATTCAAGTGTTTTCTTCTGTCTCCTTCACTCTCCCTCTCTCCCTTTGCTCTTGCTTGCAAGTCAAGTGTTTTCTTCTCTGTCTCTCTCTCTCCCTCTTTTTCCTTGTACTTTCTCGCCTTACTGCATTAACTACATGCCTAAAACAAACCGCACAATAAACGTCACAGCGAAGAGAGAGAAGAGAGCGAGAGCCCCCAAGGGAGATGAGTGCAGGGAAATTTCGTGGGAGTAAAGAAAATTTACTGGGAAAATTTACACACGGGGCAAGCATAATTTATGATGTGCACGGTGAAAGTTGATCCAAATCCCGCGAGCGATTATACATAAAAATCAAAAGTGGAAGGTAAAATATATATCGAGGGGGGAAACGAAGTTGGCGGCATGTGTTTTGGTAAAAAATGAGCAGGTGATGTTTTTTTCTTTTTAGAGAGAGAAAGCAGAGAAAGCGTGGAAAAGTAGCCAAGAGGAAATGGTTTATGTTGCAGGAGCAGGAGCAGGAGCAGGAACTGTTTGAGCTAATGATTTTAATGAGCTCTGGGAGAGGGTGCTGAGAGAAGAAGAAGAGACTGGAAATGCCGTAAATGTATTTTTAATATACTCAAAAGAAATAAATCTTAAAGGACGAGCAATTGAAAATTATAATACAATAAAAACATAAAAGTATTTTTTGAAATTTTAGTTTTTATCCACAAATAAATGTTTGTAATTAAACTTTTTAGAAATCTTTTATTTTTGTATCATATATTAGAATCATATAAAATTTGTAGAACTTTTGTTTTGCATATTTGTAAAACTTTTTAGCTATTTTCTTAAACTCAAAATTATTTTATTTTGAGTGCATTTCAGTTTTAAAATGCAAAACTCTGTTAGCCAAAAGTAAAGTAATTTGGCATTTAGTAATATTAAACATGACATGGCCAATAATTGAAAGACGTGTCAAGTTCAACTTTATGATATATTCGAAAAAAAAAGGTTTATTTCATTTGCATGGCAACTGAATAAATAAATGTTGAATAAACTTTTGACGTTATAAATTTCAATAAATGTTCATTATTTGTAAACATGAGCGTAAAAGTTGCTCTCTCTTTTTGTTGTTGTTGCTGGTTTTTAATTTGTTTGTTTTAATTGCAAATAATTTTTAAACTTTGGCCAGCGACTGAGCGAAATACATAAAAATACATTTAAAAGCGGTCAAGTGGAGGGTGTTGGGGGGTTGAGGTTTGGACTGGTGAATGAGTGTTGAAGAGGGGGGGGGGGGGGTGGGTAAATGGGTTTGCTCCAGCAGCGAAGTAAATAAATTGCTATTAATTTTTCAGCGCTGTGTTCGTCAAGTGGCAAACGGCGCCGAGACGACGACGATGACGATTACGACGAGAGATGTCAGCCAGGAGAGGAGTCATCCTGGATGTCCTGGCTGCCATATCACAGGCACATCATGCACTCAGAAAAATACTGCAACTGAATTTTTGAAATTCGCCAAGGTCAACTCGCATTAAGCAATTCAATTTGTAAAATCTTGCATTTTATTTCCCTTATTTTCGGCCTGTGTTTTTTTTTTCAAATCTAAAATTAGCTTTTTATTAAGAAAAATATAAAAAAAAATACGATATTCTTGGAATTGTTGATTTAAACAAAGCCTTTCTAATTTTTAATCATTTTTTTTTTTCAATTTTAAAAATGATTTTTAAAAACCCGCAAAACTTGCATGTTTTCAGGTAGATTTTCTAGAATATGAGTTGATTTTTCTGAGTGTAGCTCTAGGACACCTAAAGTGCATATAATTTTTCAATTTGAAATGTTTCGTGTGCTGCAGACACATTTGACCAAACCAAGCCAAACCAAACCAGGCAACCAGGCAGCGATTCTGTGGTTGCCCCAAAAAGGTGGCAACTTTTAGCGCCAGACCCAAATGAATTGTGGCCAAAAAGTTGCAACTGTTTTTTTTTTCTCGCTCTTGGGGTGTGTGTGAGTGAGTGTGTGTGTGGCGCAGTTAAGCAAATATTTAATTGCTGCACTTTTTCTGGCACTCGCTCAGCCGGTTGTTATATGCTGAAAGTTTGCCAAACGTCAGTTTTTCGGTTAGGGTATCACCTGGAGCAGGGTATAATGATTTTCTTAGGCAGTACAATACAAATTGGAGTTGCCTAGTTTTAGTAACTATACCATATATATATGTAGATAGTGAGACTTTTATTTTCTAACTTTACTAATCAAAATATATTTTGCACAACTTTATTTGTGATCATTATTATATAGCTGCTATAGAAATACTCTATACATTTTTTAGTAAGAGTATTTAATATTTCACTTGGCTAAGTTGTTAATTTTTCTTCACGATTTTTTGTATATTTTGTTGGCCAACACATTTTGAGTTTGACCAATAATTTATGTGCTGCCATTTGCCCAACAATTACGGCCGCTGTCTCTTTCTCTCTCTCGCTCTCTCTCTCTCTCTCTCTCTCATGCTGTCTCTATCTCTGTCACTCGCTGTGTTAATGATGTTGACCTTTGCAACAAGCTGAATGTTGAAATGTTGTTAACTTTAAAGCTGACGTCTGCGGCCAATTTGAATGGCTTTTCAATAGCAATTGTTATTGGCCGGAAAATAAAAATGCAAAATGGCCAAATGCTTATTGCCTACTTTTGCGCGTCTGATTTTTATAATGAGCAACTTTTTGTTATTGTTTTTTTGTGTTGGCATAATTAATTGTTTTCACACATAATAATTTAATACGTGTGTACACGTGTAAAATGTGCTGCCCCCTCTGAGCCATCAATAACAAATATGGCTATAAATGCGTATTGGCCATAGTTGCAATATGTCAACCTTTGCAGCTGTTTCCCCCCTTATATATATATATTATATATATTCGTATGCTTTGCACTTTGCATGTGTTTCAATGTTTAAATGTCATTAACAAAGCCGTAAATTATGTGTGCAACCAGCGTGCAGCAGCCAACGTGCCCCAGCTGTGTGTGTGTTGCTGCAACAAAAGTGCAAACAGGTTGAGCCTTTTTTGCACACTGTTTCAATCGGAGGGCGGTGCAAGAACGAAGCTTAATAAACCCACTCATAACTCTATCCCCCTCTCTTTCTCTCTTCCTCTCTCTCTCTCCCTCTTTCTCTGTGTCCACTTGCAGCTTTATTAGCTTTTTAGCCCTTTGCTTATGACCGCTTAGGTAAATATTAATAACCAACAGTCAAAAAAAAGAAGAGAAAATAAAAAACCAAAATTGTAAAAGCAATAATTGAAACTGCTACAGTGAAGCTGCAGCAAATGTACATCCAAACAAATATTTAATTGGAAATAAAACTTGTTTTGGGGTAGATTAAACTAAATAATGCTCAAAAATATAATTTGCGATTGATGAGTCAATTTTATATTTTTATATTTTATATTAAACATGACCTCAAATTAAGATTCAGAATTTACAAAGCAGAAAATGAAAAACGTGAATAACTTAACTAAATTCATACGATTTTTTTTTTTAAGAAACATGAGAAAATGTAACTGCTTTGACATAAAATGTTTTCTAAAAATTTGAATACAAAATTTAATAGATTCAATCTAAATCATTTTAGAAAATTTATTAATTATTTGCAGAGGTACGAAGACAAAAAACTTGATGCAAGATCATTTTAGAATCTGTAATATTTTCTAGCCTGCACAGTTAGGCAAAAAATACAGTTTTATTTGCATCATTCTAAAATGAATAAATTAAATCTAGCAAAGAGAAGTGAGAAGACAAGTTAATTGATTTAAGATCATTTTAGAATAATCAAATTGAATCTTAGATTAACGAAAAGTAACTTTATTCAAGTTATTTTTCTGTTATAAAAAAAAAAACAGCTTAGATTATTTTTTCGCTCAAAGCAAATCTACAACAATTTATCTCATATCTTTAAGTTATTACTTTTAATCTGTCGTACTTAATCTATTAAATATATTACTTGCTCATTTTTCTATGATTCACCAGGCAGTTGTATCTGTGCTATATAGGCAATTTCCACTGTAGCTACACACAGAAAAAACCGCCCACATATGAGAAATCAGATAGCTTCAAGCTGTCCAACTTTTTTTTAGGTTCGGCTCATTTTTGGCTCATATTTTGGCTGCTACTTTTATGAAGGTAAAAAAAAGTAAGCCGACAAAAAAAGCAAGCAACAAACTAGCCTATATGAATTTATGAGCAAATGCTTGATGGGGGGGCGTCAAATGGGAAGGGGGAGCGGTAACTGTGGCATGCAACTAGACCAGCCCAAAAAAGTAAAAGAAAAAAAAAGTAAAAGAAATGCAACAAAATTATAATTTATGTGGCTTTAATAGCCGCTGGGTACAAGGTGTATGTGTGTGCGAGTGTGTGTGAGTGTGTGTCCCTCCCTCACAACACGCACACACACACACGGACAACTTGACGCTTATCGCAGGGCCAGTGTTGTAATTTTTTTTTTATGATTGTACAGCCTAAACGAGAATAGAGTATGTAGAGGTGATGGAGAAGAGTGGAGTGAGGGGAAAAGATAGAGCGAGGGGCGGGGAGTAATGTGGTGTGGGTAGTTTGTAAGTAAGTGTTGGGCTGTCTTATCAGGGCCTGCCTGTAGCAACATTTATTTTAATGCCTTATCACACGAAGAAACAAGAAGAAGAAGAAGAAGACGAAGAACAACAACAACAACTGCACAATTGGGAGTTACGAGTGTTGTGAATGACAGACCAAGAAGAAGAAGAAGAAGCACAGACACATGCACACACTTATAAGACTTCGACTTTATGATAGGCCGTTTCAGCGTGCGTGCCATCCCGCTCACTCGAACGTGGCACAGCTGGCATATCTCTCGCACTCGTTTTCTTTTGCTCCCCTGATAATACTTTTTTTCTCTTCGTTTTTTTCTCTGTTGTTTTTTGTGGCTTTTTTTTTCTCTTGGTAACCGCCTACGTTTTTATTTAGTGCCAGTATTTTGATTTTTTTTATTAAGCGTGTGTTTGCTTATCATAGTTTATAGTTGTTTTTGTTGTTGTTGTTGTGGTTGCTTTGCTGATAAACTTTACGTAAGCATTTATAGAATTATATAAAACAATAAATACAGGAAAACCTTTCGAAAACCCTGGGAAATTCTCAAGTAGAGGCTTTATCTGCGCACAAAACTGAAGTAAAAAAAAAAATACACTTGCCTTGGGTTCCATGTGATTAATTTTTTATCTTAATTATTTTCTCATTTGCTGTCGATATATATGCATTATTGTGCATGAAATAAATATATATATATATATATATATATATAAATTTCTTATTTATGTTGTGTCAACAGGAAACGTGGGCATATTCATAAGGTTGAATTTGCGATTGGCACCGTCTTCTTATCCGTTCCACACGTTATCGTTGCCTGCATACTTTCCGCACAAAAGCCAACAAATACAACAAGAACAACAAATTGAACAATGCCAGCTCATTGTTTTAAAGTCTGCCTGTGCCTCAAAGATCAACTCAATCTCAACTTGGGATATTTTTAGAGCTATGCAGAAGACGACGTGTGGTCAACTCGAGCAACTCAACTCTGCCGTGTGAACTTTGATTCCCACTACACAGCTGCTGGACTTGTGTAGCAAATACATTTTATCAGTCATCTTTGTATTTATTCAGTTTATAAACAGTAAATTTAATAATATTTTATTGATCATTCGGAATATCTAACAGAACCCATTCAGTATACGCAAAAACACAATTTCATCAAAGGAATCCTTACAAATATCATAACTATTTCAAGTCACTGGTCACCGGTTAAATCAAATGTCCCCGGGTTAATAATATTGGAACCCATAATTGCAAATTTCTTTAATTCGAATTTTTGTTAGTGTATAAATAATTGTAAATTATATAAAAAGTTTTTGTTTTACTTCTTATCTAATTTTAGTGAGTTGTAAAATATGCTAGAAAAACACTTTTAAACCAAGATATATTTTCTATTATTCAAAAATGCTGTCCTAAAAAGTATAAATTAAAATCCATATTTTTGAGAAAAATCTTTGAAAAAATCTTCAGCGAAGTATTAAATTAACTTGCTCTGGTTTTATATTAGATTATTATCGCTCTGATTTTATTTCAACATTGTAGAAAAATGTTTCCCAAAGTTAAGAAAAGAAAAAACCTAATTTTTGTACAAAGTCTACATTTTGACTAACAAGCTGTGTTTTTTTTCAGCAAAAATACATATTTTAGAAATGTGCAAAGAAGTTTTGATCAGCAAAATTGTTGTCTATTCGAGTCGTTATAATCTAGGATATAGTCTTATATAGGTAAGGATATATATGTCTCGATCCGGACTCACCTGTTTGACATTCTGTGCGATTGTGTGTTGCCTCGTCGGCGAGTGGAGCAGCTGATGTTGCTCGAGTTGCTCGCGATTGTGGAAGGTGGCTGTGCACTGCATGCAGGGGAAGCCGGCAGCTGGCAGATCTCCGCCAGCTGTGGAGCCGGGACTCGAGGTGGAACGATGGGCGCTCAGATCCAGATCATAGGCGGAATTGCTGCCAATGCTGCTGCTGTTGCTGCTCGGCTTCTGTAGCAACTGTTGCTGCTGCTGCTGCTGGTGTTGCTGCTGTTGTTGTTGTTGCAACTGTTGCTGTTGGTTGCTGGGTGAGTTGGCTGAGCGTGCCGATTGCATGGCCATCGCGGCGGCTGCCACAAATTGCAAATGGGCGGCAGGGTGTGGCAGATGGGCAAACAGATCGCTGGGCGTGGCGGGGGCAACGGGGGAGCCCAACGAGGCGGGTGAATGTGAAATGCGTTTATTTTGATTCTTTGCCGTTTCACTATTATTGTTATTGTTATTGTTGTTGTGACTGTTGTTGTTATTGTTGTTATTGTTGCTTGGGGATTTGGCATATCGAGGATTGCTGCTGCTGCTCAGATTGCTGTGCTCCTCCTCCTCATCCTCCTCCTCGGGCTCGCTCTCCGGCTGAGCTGCGCCAGGATGCGGCTGCTCATAGTTCAGCTTGTCCAGCGGATGCTCGCTGGCAATGTGCTCGCTAAATGACTGCAAATTTTACATTTATATTTAAATAAATTATTTTTATGTTTATTTATTTATTTGATTTATATTTTTTATTCTATGTTTTCTCTTTTGTTTGACTCACCTGAAACTCATTGAAGCGCTTGTGGCATTGGGGGCATATGACCAGGCACTCATCGCCCGCATTCGCTGTGGCAGCACTGGTTGCATGTGCCACATGCTCCGTACTGGCTGCGGCCACATTGCTTGGCTGGCTGTTGTTGTGTGTTGTGGTTTGATGATGGTGTAAACTGGACGCCAAAGAGGGAACTGCAAGCAAAAAGTGAAAGAACAAAATTATTACAAATGCTGAAAATATCGCAATAAATAAATTTAGCTTGAATAAAAAATTATATAAGAATTAAATGGAATTTGACCTCAGAAATTGCTATTTTTAAATGTTGGAATTGCCGGAAATAACTGTATAATGCATATAAATAATTTTTTTTAATAAATATAAAATATTAAATTAATTAATTACTTGTTTTTTAATCTATAGTAAAACATACAAATAATAATAATAATCTACAAATATTTTTGTAATAATAATATAGATATAAAATCGATGTTCGATAGCAAAAAAAAAACCAATTTATAAATTTGTAAATTTGTATATAATAAATTTTTATATAATAAATAAAAGTACATATTTAAGAAGAACAAATGTTGTTAATTAAAATGTATATTCATATTGAATAAATTACTTTCAGTAAGCAGCTGATTTTAAATTTGGGTTTGTGAATTTATATATATTTTTATATAGGATAATTGCTCGTCAAGATCATCCTAATTCTATTCAATAAGACGCAAAAAACGCAGATCACTTTTAAGCAACTCAGCGGGTTTTCGGTTATACATTTTTTTGAGAACTCAGCTCAAGCCAACAAACTATTTATTTACTTAGTTTGCACTAAAAATAGCACACAAATCGAATTTCAGTTAAATGAAAAAGTAACGTTTTTTTCTTCATGCGAAACTCAAAGCCAGCCATTTTGTTAATGAAAACAAATTAACTGTGAGATCTGCACAGGCGATAAGACTTAAATGGAATGCCACACAGAGAGGCAAAGACGAGTGGGAGGGGGAGGGGTTGTGGCAAGCCAGCATTAAGTTGCCGTGTGGCATTCATCCAGGCAGGCAGACAGGCAAACTTTAGCAAGCAAAGATCAACATTAATTTCGTGGCAAATCAACTTGCCAAACCCAACAAGAGGCACAAAACTCTACCAGCTCGCAGCTGCCACCGCAGCCCCTCCCCCCCCTCAGCAGCACCACAGCCTTTGACTTATTGGCATTGTGGCTTGGCGTTGCCTTCACGCAACGTTTCCACGTAAAAGGCGATGATCTCATGCGCCAATCAAAAAAATGAAGCAAAAAAAAAAGAACTAAAAAGTGAACAAAAAAAATGAAATATTTAAAAAAAGAGTGGAACTGGTTTTCACACACACACACGCACACACAGAAACACACACAGCGAAAGACTGAAGAGTCGACTCTTAATCAGTTTAAAAAAGCGTTCAAGCATGCGAAAAGGGAGATCATAAAAAAACAACAACAAAAAACACACAAAAAGAAAAAAAAATGAAAAAAAAAAGTATCTTGAAGATTGCTTTGTTCAATGACGACGACGACGTCGCTGGCGATGCCGAGGGTCAGCCAATTGCTATACACACACACACACAAAGAGACAAGTGTGTGTGTGTGTGTGTGTGTGAGATACTTATGGCCGCTTGGTAAATAAGCAACTTTGTTGTAGCTGCCACATTTGCCTGGGGCACGTTGTAAGGTACAAAATGGAGTTCAGTTTTCTCTTCTGTTTTGTATCTCACAATGGGAGTCTTTGTTGCTGTGGCAGTTGCAGTTGTATTGCTGTGGTCGTTGTTGCTATTTGATCGCTACCTTAATTTAAGCCAATTAACCGCCTGCAGACAGGCAGACGGACGACAGACAGACTGACAGACAGACAGACAGACAGACAGACAGACAGACAGACGAGCGACAGACGCCGCTTCATAGGGGCACTCACATGTGCAGCGTTGCTAAATTAATGGCTCTCGGGTACCTTGCAACTTTAACAGCTACATACACTTAAAGAAATTGAATGCAGCAATTGCATACCAAAAGTTATTCAAACAAATAAATTTTGGTTTTTCCATTTTTCTTATTCAAAAAGCGACACATTTTTGTCTGAGATTATAAATTATTCTCAAAGTCAAAATTAATAATTCATTTTACATGCACTCGAAGAAAAGATGCATTTTTTAAAATCTTGAATAATGCACAAAATATAAATTCCAAGCATTTTTGTAATTTTTTGTGCTCAAATTAATATTGTAAAACATTTAAATTAGACAATCTTAAAATTACATCAAAAATCTTTTTAAATTCCGCTCTTTCACATTTGAGCTTGATTGAAGCACAACTATTTTTTGCAGTGTAGAGAAACAATATTCTGTTGTCGTATCTTGTATCTGGTTGCTTGTGTGACTGGGCTCAGCAATCAACAACAATCTGCGGCGAGTTCGTTGCACGTTTGTCTAATATTATTTTTCTTTTATTTTTCTCTTCTTATTTTTTATTATTTTCACTTTCGATAGTTTTGCTGCTTTCTTATTGGTTTTTATTGATATTAAACAGTTAATTGATTCGAATACAGTTTGATTTGAGTTTACAGATCTGCGGGTCTTTAGATATATTTTCTTTTTTTGTTATATATTTAATGCCCGCATTAAATTATTAATATAACCAAAATTCAAGTTAATTGCACAAATTAGAATTTAGCTGCAAAAATCCCTTGGCAACTATTTTAAATGGCATTAAATTAACGTGTTGTTACAATAAAAGAAAACAGCTGCTTTTGTATTACAGCACTTTTGTGTTTGTTGATCATTTATATATATACATCTATATATATATATGTATATATATATTTTTTTATAGGTTTTGTATATCATGTTGTAATTTATTTGGTGCTGCCTGCTTAATGACGCTTTTATTAAATGAACCTGTCGCCCATTTGCTTATCTTAATAAAATATGCAAGTGGTTAAAATTCAAACCACAAAGACAACAAAAACAACAGCAACAAAAACAACAACAAAAACAATAATAATGCTATATTAAAAGACGAAACAAATTTTATGGCTTTTTTCATCATCATCATCTGCAGCAACAAATGACTGGCTGACATGCTGTGTGTGTGTGTGTGTGTGTGTGTGTGTGTGTGTGTGTGTTGTGTGTTGTGTGTGACACTCAACACTCAACAAGTGTGTCACCAGCTCATTTAGTTCAATCAATTTTTCATAACAGAAATTATTAACGCAACGTGGAAAAAGTCGTATCGCATTTTACACTCATTACACAATACCCTGTAAGCATTAAAAAGTGCTAAAAATACAGGGTATATTTAAGTTGTGCCAAAATCTAAAAATGTAGCTTTTTTTGGCTTACTCAAAATTTGGTAAATAATTTGTTTTATTTACTTATAAACAGTTTTTTTGATGTGCAAATGCAAATTATACTTTTAATTGCAGCTGCAGGGTATCTTTGAGTCGTTTATGCTTGTTGCTTTTAATGTTTTGATTATTTCATGTGTAACTCAAACGGTATTGAAATATTGAAAGTGTCCGCAAATTAATTTCAATTTGTGAAAAGCGAAAAGAAAAACAAAAACAAAAACAAAAGATGACCAAACGAATTTTGATAGTCGCATCAAATATTTATTTCTTATTTTGTCATTGCAATTGTTGCTATTGTTGTTGTTGTTTGTTATTGTTTTTGTTTTTGTTGTTGTTGTTGTTGGTGAGCAACTATTTGGCGCTTACGCATGCCAATTGAAATTGATTGATTGTATTTTCTACTTGAAATTCTTTTTTTCTTCTAGCTTTGATAAATATGCTGTGAATTTTAATCTGCGCTGGTTAAATTTGAAAGATTCTTTTTATGCTTTTTAATGCTTCTCGAAGAGATTATAAAATGCAGCTGTTGTTGGTAGTTTAACAGTAATCATATTATTTTTTTTTGCATTCATCAGGCAGTTTTTGTTTATGTGGCCAATAAATAAAAACACCTGTTGTCTTGCAACATAAACTCAAACTGATATCTATATAAAAAATACACATAAAATGCTAATAGATGCGACACAAATGTTTATAAAAATGCCAACTTTTATGATCACTAAAACAGAAAGCGAAATAATACAAAAAAATTATTGGTATTGCTAAATACACTTGCGAAAATACATAGAGAAAACTAAATGCCACAAGTTGATTGAAGAATTTTTTAATGCCAGCATTAAAAATGAGAAGTAAACAAAAATTATGATTAAAAATTTGAATTCTTGGATTTGATGCTTGGTTTTGGAATTTTTTAACTTCGATGATATATTTTTAATTTTGCATAATGCTTCAAATTAATGGCGGAAGTTTACTTAATATAATTGCTAAATTAAAAAATTAAATTGTATAATTACAATTTTAGTATTCGGATTATATTCTTGATTTTTGGTCATTAATTTTTAACTGTGGAGAGCTCTAAAAATATTTTTTATAAATAGGTGAAACTAATTTGTGAATTTTGTGTAGAAAAGAAATGAAAAATAAAAAGTTTAAATGGATTCGAGTTTGTTTTACTAACTTTTAGATCAATGAACCTTAGCTGAGAATAAATATATTTATATATTTTTATACTTGGAATATATTCTGCAAAATCCTTTTACTAAATGACGAAAGTTGATTTGAATAAATTTGAAAAATTAGAAGAAAAAAGTATAACTTAAAAAAAGGTGGATATTTTTTAATTTTTTTTAAATGAATGATTTATATATCCGGTTTTTTTTTTTTATTAATTTTTGAACCGTGTAGTTGGGAAAAATGCTTTAACAGCTTCAAAGTCGCAAATATTTTGACAGCGGCAATTTTTGATAGCTGGCCCAAAGAATTGATGCCGCTCACGTTTGCCAACAAGCAACAATAACATTTAAAAATAATAAAAAAAATATATATTTATGAAATTCTGTGAAAGGAGCACATGCAATGCGGCTGCTGCTGCTGCTTCTTTGTTGTGGCACGCACAAGTTGCACAACTTTTGCGGTCGGCTGCAGAGAAATTGGTGTCAATGCTGGTTTCACCTGTGCAACACGCGCAGCCCACAAAAGGGGAAATATTTTGTTGTGGTGGGGGGGGGGGGGAGTGGTGGTCGTTTAGATTATAAATAATATGTGGACTTCTAACGGCGACAGATACATTTGTATCTGTGTGCGCCAAACTTTATTTGTATCTTTTAGTTCTTGTTAATTTTGTTTTGTTTGCTTTGTTCTTTGTTGTTGGACGTTCCACTAATTTTATGTGTTTTTTATTGCCAGCTTTTTATTAGCCCAGACATTTTTCCGCTAAGCTTGGTTAATGCAAATTTATTTATTTCGTTTTATTTCATTTTGCCATCTTTTAATTTATATTTTTCTCAACACTTCTCTGCGAGATTTTTGTTCATTTTGTTATTTGATTTTTGGATGATTTTTTTATGTGATTTTCACGTTTAATTTATGAGTGGCGGTTGTTGGCGGACAGCTTTTACCTGCTGCGTGTTGGGAAGCATTTCTCATGCTCATTTGGCTGTCAATTTTTAAAGTGTTTTTAATATTTCAATGACAGGCGCTTGTCAAGCCATCACAAACAAACAGAAATGTAAACCGACGACATTTTTTTTTAACCAACAAAAAATGAACTTAAAAAACGTTTTTCAGGTAAGGCAAATTTGTTGCTAGATTGAAGAATTCTAATTGTTTGATTGTTGTTGGGAAATCGCTGACGCAGTTGCAGACAAATGGCCGACAGGTGGCGCTGTCGACAAACACTTTTTGTTGTTGTAGCTTTTTTGTTGCTGTTGTGTAAAATAATAAACATAAATTTTAGCACTTAATTAAAAACAGATGCACTCGCTTATTCGCAGCACAGTTTTAGCAAATTTATTTAAATAAATAACGCATTAAATTAGCTGCAGACGACGACAAATTTGTGTCTATTCAAAAAATGTAAGCGACACCTCACTTAAAGCATTTAATTTATATTCACCATAGAATGCGTAAAACTAAACCACCCCCCCCCCCCCCCCCTCGCGACCTATCTTTGTTTATAATAGGCTCAATTTGAGAAATGTATGCAACAAGCTTCCAATTCCATTGCCATTTCCCATATCGCATTTTTTTTTGTTTGGGCCTGGGAAAGTTTACAGTTTGTTTTTAGCTGGCAATGCTGCTTTCGCTGTTTCTGCTTCTGATTCTTCTGCTCATTCTTCTGCTGCTTCTTTTGCGCTGTCCGTTCTCAAGTGGCACTTGAGCCGCATATGAAAACCATATGCCCAGCGTAAGGGAAAGAGTGGGAAAGAGACAGCAAGACTCGACTCAGAATATGGCAAGTAATAATCGGCGAGGCGTGCTAAATTTGGAACTGGCAAGGCACTTAAAAGGCCCAAGGCATATAAAGGTGCATATGAGTCGCAGTGTATGTATGTCTATATATACACTAAAGAAAAAAAATTATATATATATATATAATATTATATTATGTACAGTAAATTAAAAGAGTTGACACAAAAACTGCATTTCTTATGCGAACTTTAAGAAATGTTGCAGAGTTTATCTATAACATTTTAGTTGTAATGCTTCATCCATACAATAAAGAATTTAATCGATTTATATCGATTTATGTGATTTAGCTTGATTTTTACAATTGTGGCTTTTATTTATTTCTATAAAAGAATAAAATAGACAAATAAAAATCATATGTAATATTTTTAAATAATTAATTTAATTAATGAAGCTGATTAATAATTTGTAACCCATTTTTTCGCTCAGTGTGTAAACATGCATATATAAATATATTTACATATATATATATGTGGCACATATGCTCGGTTACAGACGTGGGCACAAAGGTGGCTTAGGTAAGCGCAGGCAATGCTAGCGACTGCCTCAAGTGGCAATGCCAAAGGTGGCAGCCACAAGGAGAGCAGAGATTCAACGACTGCAACTATAAATAGAGAGTAGTATCGGGCAAGTGACGACCAAGGGAGGCAGGGTTGAAGGTAGAGCAATCGAGTTGAGTCGAGTTGAGTCCAAAAAAATCGGAGGAGCAACTGCACCAACGCCGAGGCATTTTGTTGCCCTTTACTTGATTTTTATTTATTTGTGCAACGCATTTTAAACTGCTGCTGCTGCTGCTGCTTCTTTTGCTGCTGCCTCTTCTGCTGCTGCTGCTGCTGATTTTGCTGCTGCTGCTTCTCCTGCTATTTGCTGCTGCTACGTTTATTTTATTTGTAGCATTTTGCTTTGCTGAGTGTGAAATTTTAATAGCCAACCGAGCCGTGTCCGTCACTGAATACAGTTTCGACTCCTGCTGCTGCCGCTGCTGCTGCTTCTTCTTCTTCTTCTTCTGGGCATATGTGTGTCCTCTGTCAGGCAGGCAGCTTGTGGCACATGCATCTTTTCCCTCAACTCTATTTTTGTGTTTTACCTTGAAATAGTCCAAAGACTGCGTAGGCGGCATTTCTTTTGCCTGCTGCACATTCAACTTGCAATTAGGCAAAATATGCCAACGTAAAAACGGTAAAAATATATATAAAATATATATACATATATCCACAACAATTTGAGCAGCTGCGAACATTTATATGCAGGGAGGAGTTGCAAGCGCTGTTGACACGTTGCATATACCAAAAACATGACTAAAAACTAAACTGCATCTGTCATTTGTGGCTAATAAGAAATTAAGTATTAAATTATGAAATTCTTTAAGACCTCCAATTTCTCACTTTTTTTTTAACCAAAACTGATTTTTATATTTTTTGTGAGCTAAAAATTGTGCGCAAATTTTAAAAATACTTTAAAATGTCTAAAATACATTTTGCGTATTTTATTATATTTTGACTACATTAAAAATATATTTTTAACTCTAACAATTTATTTTTTTTTTTTTTTTTTTTGAGCAGCTTTAATAAAGTGTGTCTGCTCTCTAAGCCCATAAAAAAACAAACAAAATATATACTAAAATTAAATGCAATATATTTGAAACAACACAGTTTTGCTTCACAATTCAGGTTTGGAGCTAATTGATATGCGCACATAATAAATTCTCAGTGCAAACTGTTCAAAACCAATGAAAAAGTTTTTTTTTTGTTGAGACTTTTTTTTCGTTTTTGTTTGTTGTAAACTTTTAACAATTATTGTGCAATTGTGCGAAATTTATTGCAATTGAACGGCAATCAGAGTGTAACCAATGCAAGTGCCTTCTTGCCAAACCCCCTTGCACCCCTCCCCCCTCCTTCGTCGCTCCATCGGTTGCCAGTTAACAAAAATCGTTTACATGTTAAATTGTGCCTGGCAAGCGTTAAGAGCACACTTTGAATATCGACTCCAACCAAAGCCATAAAACAGTGCTGCAACTGCCCCCAAACTGCTGTGTTCCCCAACCACCCTGCACCTGCCACTGTTTGCTGCCACTGTTGCTGCTGCTGCAATTTCCAATGCCCTTCGGCTACACCTTTTGGGTTGGCCGCGTTCGCTTTGTTTGCGCCTCGAATTCGGGTTTTTTGTTATTTTTGGCACTTTTTTGTGCGCTGCTTTTTTTTTTAAATTTTTTTATATATTTTTGTGTGTTTTTTTTTTTTGTTTGGGTGTTGTTGTCTCGTCGTGTGGCCGGCATTAAATAAATAAGCAAATAAAACCAAAAAGGAATAACAGCTGTAACGCCATTTTTTTTCGGCAGTCTGTGTTGGTGGGTGTAGGGAGGGGGGGAGGGGTTGTAGGTAGGGGTTGTGGAGACTTAGGGGTAGCTGCTGGCTGCTCGTTCAAACATTCCGTGCAATTTTCACTTTACAACTGTTTCAAAGTTATCTTTGTTTCAATTGTGGTGTGTGTTGCACACAAAGGCCTGAATAACAGCCTGAATGAAAAAAAAAAATATAAAAAATAATATTGGCAAACAATTTACTTGTGAGCCAAAACAACAACAACAATACACAACAAAAAAAAAGAGAACAAACAAATAAAACAAATAGCAAAGAAGCACAAATAAAAGTAAGAAAAATGTGGCAAATAATTTGCACAAAGCTCTGTGGCAGGTTGCACAAAAAGAGGAGGCAAATGATATCAAAGTAATTTCCAGTACCTTTGGCAGCATTTGGTCATTGATTTATTGTCTTGGCGCGGAGTGTGTGTGTGTGTGTGTGTGTGTGTGCCTCAATTGAGTGTTGCAGTTGAAATGTGTAAATGAAAAATAAATTATAGCAAGCAACATTTTTTAAAGTATTTCTTTAAGAAATAAATGTATTCTAAATTAATGTTTGACTTAAGTAAAATTTAAAAAAAATAGAAATAAATTAAAATAAAGCTTTTTCTTCTGCTGCTGCGAAATAAATGGCAAATAAAAATCAGCAGTCTTTAAGAATGAAATGAAATTTATTATGAAAAATAAATGTTTCAAATAATAAAAGAAATTTGAAATTTTTATCGTAGCAATTTGTTTAAATTTTTCTTATTTGATTGCGGCATTTATTTAAATTGATCTAAGTATAATTTTTGTGTCTTTTTGCATATATTTATTTGGCCAAAACAACAGCGCTTGGCAACTGCTCAAAACGACTAGACAAACACACACAACACACACACACACAACGCACAACACACACCTATTTAGATACGAGATCAGAGCATCTTTGCTTGGTCTAGAGGATAATTGTGCTTTTGGGCATATTAATCATTTTGTTTGTGTGCCTGCCACTTGCAAAATAGTTGAGGAAAAGTTTGTTTAATTTCGATTACCAGCACACACACACAGGAGAGGAGATGGACTACTGCGCTGGAGTGGACAGGGTAGAGGGGAGAGAGGTGTGTCAACGTGAGGAGGAGAGATCAGAGGACGAGTTGGTAGCATTTATAAATGGCAGCACCGACAGCACCAGCATATAAAACTGACATTCTTTGACGGCACAAAATGATTAATTAGCCACGTTCTCATCCTAAACCAAGCCAAAACCAAGCAGAGAGACTCTGCCCAGATAAATGATACGAGCCAATTGACGATGCTGCTGGTTGTGTGTGTGTGCGTGTGTGCGTGTGTGCGAGTGTGCGAGTGTGCGTGTGTTGAAAATATGCCCCAAGGATTTGTTTGGTTAATGAAAAAAGTGGACAGTAACTGCAAAAAAAAAAAGTGAGAATAGACAAAAAGAACTCGAGGAGAAAATGCTCTCAAAATCAAATTAAACAAGAAAAATGCTGAACTCAATAAATATTTCATTATTATATTTATTATATTATTTATTTTCTGTTCTTTTTTATTTATTATCAATTCATTTCATTTCCATTTTATTTAATTATTTATATTATATATATTTAATGGCCATTCCATATTTATTTATATTTTATTTAATTCTGCCCTTTTTTTAAAATTGTTTTGCACATTTTCAATGGTTTCGCTACACTGAAAATAATTTATAGTTGGGGGTGTATTTTATTTTTGGTTTGGGGTGTATTGATAGATAAGAATGAAATTCAAAATAATTGTTTTTATTTACTGAGGTACACAATCAGAGTGTGAAACGCCCTTTTGGACACTTGATAATCAAATTGTAATTTATATTTGTGCAATAAAATTGCTCAACCAGATATGGCATCAGAAAATGTTAAGTAAATAAAGAAAAAATCTAGTTTTGAGCTACACATATTGCATAATCATGGAGCAATATAAGAATATTACTAAATGTTTTCTAATTATTATTGCAGAAAAAATTTTATATTAATGCAAAAAAAACAAAAATTGTCAGTTAAAAGATTTCTCATATTTTACTATCCAATTTAAATGCTAAAAATAAATAGTAAATAAAAAAATATATTCAGCTTAGGCAGCATTTCATATTTAATTATCTAATTGTTTTACAAGCTGGTTCAAAAAACATATTTTAAAAAATTATGAAAACTAAATAGGAATTAAAAATATGTTTTTGTTTTGCTTGGTTGTCAGGAAATTAGCACAGCTTTCAATGAATTATTGGGCACGAGGCAGACTAAAATCTTCCAGGTGCTGGGTAAGAGGGGAGAGGGTTGGTGGTAGTGGTAGGGGGGGAATAACCAAATACATCATTTGTGTGTAGGTGATAACAGAGGGAAAAACAGGTTTTTAGATCGCTCGTTTTGTAGCCCCAAAAAACCATTTTTGATTTATGACATTTTGGAGCAATTTCGAAATGCGACAATACACACAGAAAAATAACCAGCTAAACCAGCGAGAAGTGCGCAGCGAGCAGCAGAGAAGGAGAGAAGGAGAGCAGCAGAGAAGCGAGAAGAAAGCAGAGAAGTGAAAAGTGAACAGCGTTTTCAATGTAGCCGGCGATTAATACACATCGCGGACGCAGCTGCCCAATGACATCAAAAAGATGCTGCCCAAGTGAACAACAAACAACCGGAAAAAGATACACAGATACATTTTGTATCTTTTTTTTCTTCTATATAGTTAAGTATATATATATATATGTATGTGTGTGTTTGTGTGTGTGTGGGGCAACCTGTGCAAGATTCTTGGCTGCTGTCTTCTGGCTTCTGATCGATCGATTAGCTGCGCTGTCTGCTCGCTGGCTTTTAGCTGATATCCAACAACAACAACAAAAACAACTAAAACAACAACTGGTACAACAACAACAACTAAACTAAAAACAACAAAAGGTACAACAACAACAATCAGTTTGCCACACGGTGGTAAAAAGCACAGGGCGCTACTTAAATGCCCATAAATTATAATTTATTGTTGTGCCTCGGCAAACGAGCATTTGCATTAGAATCGAGGTAAATAGCACAAAATGAACGACTAACAGATACGCTTTAAGCACACCTATTAAGTGATTTGTATCTTTTTTTTATTATTATTTAAAGCCCATAACTATTTCTTGAGTTCTACTTTGATTACGATCCAGTTTTAATATATTCTCTATTTTATTATTTTTTCATTTTAAATTCCAGTCTAATCATTTTTGGCTTAATATCATTTGAATATTTATTTTAAACTCAATTAAAAATTAATTTTTAACTTTTGCTTCTTTTTTAACTGCTTTAATTTTATATTTTCTAATTTACTCATTTCTTATTGTAAACAATTTAATTTGAAACTTTACTCAAGTCAAGTTAAGATTATATAATTTTAAGTAAAAAAAATATATATAAAAAATATTTAGTTATATTTATTATTTATGAAAAGCTTCAAACCACAACACTTGATTTAAAAATATTTTGTGCACATTAATAATGATTAACGCATAGTTTAAAACAGCATTAAAAATAGCTGCAACAAATTCACTAAATAAATCTAAAAAGTGGTTAGAAAAAAAGAGCTGAGATTATGTGGAAAACATGAACAAACAAATTTAAAAAATTTCATTTAACATTTTTTTACACAAAATCAATCAGAGGAAAACTTTTGTAAAATTTCGTGTAGGTGTTTTACTTTTTAAATTGATGACATCCAACGGAATATGTATATATATATATATATATATTTGTTATGGCTATAAATACGATATATTAGCTATTGGCTGACAAGTTAAGAAACTGCCATCGTTTTAAATGGGGGGGTCGGGGGAAGAAATGGGGGTTTCCTCGTTGAACATGTGCAATTAATCCGAATGTTTAACGCTGCTTATTAATTGTCACAGCTTTTGTGAAAGTATCTTTTTTTGTGGATGAAACGTGGGCAGTTTTGGAATCGTCTGTCTATATTGGATATTGCGCCATAAATTTGTAGCTCATTTTCGATTTTTCATTTTCAAATGAATTTTGAATGTGTTTTTATGCGCTGCATTTGTTAACACCTTCACTTTAGTTGGAGGCGCTGATGAGCTGCGCCCACTGACAGTTTTATGTTTTGTTTACACTTTGAATTGGCCGCCCAACGAATTGTTCAACAACTTTTCGTAATGGCCCGAAACCAGACCAAGCCAAACCAAACCAAACACAAACGAGAAAAAATACCCTCCATCAATCAATGGCCAAAAGCAAAAACAGGTTTTGGCCCAGAGAAGAGCAAAGAAGACGGCGACAGTTGCCTTTTTCTACCTGTGCGCATGTCAAACACACAGGTGATTTACCCTAAATAGAGGTGTGTGTGTATTGGTGTGTGTTGGTGTGTTTATTTTGTAGGAGGCGCCACAGCACTTGACTCTCTGTTTTGGTGGTAGCTGTGCCTCTTCTACCTGCCATCAACTAATCGGCATCTTGGCCAAGGCAACGAACCTCGTTTCTTGCCAACAAATCAAATTCGATTGCGTTTGCAATTGGTCGTTTTTCTTCATATGAAAAAAAACAAACAAAAAACAAACAAAGCTCTTCAAGCACCCGCATCACTCAAACACAACAAACACACACACACACAACACACACAAGAGAGAAAAAGTAAAACAGTTGCTTGCAGCAAAAGGTGCATGCAACCTGAGCTGATTGCGTCAAAGACCCTCAGCAAAAAAGGTTTCCTTTTTAAACAATGGCAATTTTTTAGACAGTCATTTTTTAGAATACCTTATAAAGGATATCATTATAATAATTATAATGATTATGTGAGGGAAATAGTTTTTTTTTTTAAATATAAAATGAAGGGCTTTTTATAGCTAACTAAAATATATATTTAAATTAATAAATATTGATGACCTACATACAAATAACTGAATAAAATATATATAAACTATAAACCACTATGTGAATATTTATAGAACATGTAAAGAATATTATTAAATTTGTTACGTAAAGTTTTTATATAATAATAAAATATAAAAGAATAAAGAGTTGATTTGTTATTTTTTAAATGTTCTTCTTAGTGTTTGATTTTTTTTTGGAAAATGCGGTTTTTAATAACTAATTAAAATACCTAAGAGATAAATTAATAAAATTGATTCAAAGCCAAAAATAGTTCACTGATTAAACTTTGATTCTATGTGATATTTTTTTGTGAAATGGAAATAGGAAACCTCAAAGCAATTATAAATAAAATAAATAATAAGTTAATATTGACATAAAGTCAAAGAATTTTTGAGCAGAGTTATTTTTAAAAGGCTTATTAAACTTTTATAAATAGTTTGAATAAACTTTTATAAATAAATAAACACAATTGAAATAAATTTGGTTAGCTTTCAAATTTATCACATAAATACTATTTTCTAAAAAGAGTTTATTTATTTTAATAACATTTGCACTCATTTTAATTGCAATCTGCACCAACCAAGTTAGCTGATCAAAAACTTTTGTATAAAAAGGTTTTGAATTTATCGTGAAAAATATATGATAAATAAATAGTGCTCAGTTCAGTTATAATTCCAAGAATGTTTAAGCACTAATATAAACAAATATAATGCAAACTGAGCAAGTTGCTAAAATTTAATTTGTGTGTCTTCTTTTTTAATGAAGAACATGGATGAGTTACATACCTGTTAAAATAAGTAATTTCTATATCTTGTTATAAATGAACTATTTTAGCTAGATCATTTTATGAACTATATAAAATTCTTATTTGCAGTTGAATTATTAAAAAAAGGGTTGAACAGTTGAATGATTATAAAAAACGTATTCCTATAGTTAACATATGGTGTTAACTATTTAAAAATGTGAGTCTTATATTAAAATCATTAAATTAACTATTACAAAATCTATTTAGTTACTGGAAATTGAGCTATATTAACGGGAAGTTAGTCTTCATGTATATTAAATATTATTTATATTACTTTATAATAAAAATAATCAATTTGAATATAATATAAAATATTTAATACTTGTGTATTTAGAGTATTAAAATAAAAATATATAAACTATTAATATATAATTATTAATATTTATTATATATATAAAAGCTGCTCTTCAAAATATTTTAACTACTTTGGTTACTTAAATTATCCCTTCCTAAGTTGCCCCCATTTTAAGTAGAGTGTGTTTGTGTGTGTTTGCGCGTGTATCTCATAGGTGTTTATTTTCAAAAACTGAGCTGAGCTAAGCTGATCGTTGCATGTTGAGTGTTGAGTGTTGAACGTTGCTTGTGGCCACTAAAAAAAAAGGTTTCTCAGCGCTCTGCGCAGTTCTCGAAGCGTAGGCGGAGGTAATGAAAAAATGAAAATTGGAAATCCGATGCCGCTACAAAAGAAACGATCGTTTCTTGAGTGTGTGAGTGATATTTACTGATATAGTATATACATATATAGTTGTATATACACAGTTTTTGCTGCCGTTGTATTTCTGTTTAAGGTGAATTTTTCAATGATCGTCGAACGGTGCTCGCATTGGGAGACCACACAAAAGCCGTTAGAAAATGGCGGCATTTCCAGCGAACTGCAACTGGAATTGACTGGAATTTGAGAGCGACGCTTTTGCATTTTGGCGCGCTTTGTTTAAGTTGAATGAATATTGAATAAACACACACTCACACACAAAAACACACACACGCAGACAAAGTTCAATTGCATTTTTTAGTGCTGATAATGCAAAAAAAATGTGCGATTTGATTGGGTAATATTGGATGAGTCATCCTTGCGGGGGGAAAACTTACACTGCATGGAGAAGGCTGTGGAAGATGGCATACTCTGCTGTATTATTATGTTATCCTCTTGGCCAAAACAACGTGTAGACGATGGCGCCAAACAGGACAACATTGGAATGCTTTTTTTCTCTGCTTTTAACTGTACGCTTTTTATATTATTTTTTATTATTATTTGTTCACAGTAGTTTGTATTTTGTTGGAGTTTTTTATTTGTTGCACACACGTTTAGCGGCCATTTGGGCTGGTTTATTCTTAATTTTTATATGAATATATTTGTTTTAATATTTTTATATTTGCTAAAACATTTTGTGCACTTTTTGTGTTTTGTTTTTGAGCACTTTGCGCGTTTGTTATGATTTATTTGTTATTATATTTTTATTCATTTTTTTTTTACTTAACGCGTTCAACTGCAAAACGAAATTTTAATCGAAGACTCGATAGAAATTTGTTGTGATTTTGTTGGCTTTTTTCGCTCAGTGTGCGCTGTGTGTGTGGGAGCAGCGCGTGTGCGGCCGACGCGACGTCTAAAATTCAACTAACGCTTTCTGTTGATTTCTGTTTTCTACGTTGGCCTCAGCTTCCACACGCACACACAGAAACAGAAACAGAAACACACGCACTCACACAGGCACACATAACAAATGTGCGCTCTCTCATTCGCTTGCTCGCTCTCGCTCTCTCTCTGGTTCGCTTGCTCTCGCTCACACAGAAGAGATATGTTGTATGTGTGTGTGTGTCACCCATACACCAATAACAGTCAGTCAGAAACGGCCAACGTGTAACGGTGCGCACCGTCTGTCTGTGTGTGTGTGTGCGTGCGCTGCCGAGGTGATATGCTGGCAGCAGCAGCAGCGTCGTTGTTGACTACACTCCCACCCTCTGTCAATGCTAGCAGTGTATATGTGTGCATTTGTGTGCTGCGACGCTCTCCAATTGGAGAGAGTCATTTGATATTTAACAGTTGGCTGTTAATATGCCTGGGGATGTGCGCTTTATCGTATGCTGTTGGGGCGCTGTTACTGTTGTACAGTTCTCAATATGCCGCTTACGTTACGATATTGAATTGCGACGTAAGCGTTTTGGCTGCTCTGCTAAATAATGCTGGAAAATAATTTATTTTATATGAATTCAGATTTAAAAAAGTCTGCAAATAAATTAACTGATATTTTGATGTGTGGAAATTACAATATTTCGTTGTATAAAAAACTATGCTTTACAAAGATTATTTAATAAATGGATTGATGAGTTTTTAAATGTAGGAAAGAAAACAAAAAATTTTGGATTGATTTTATTTGTAACAATAATGTATTATTGATTTAAAAATTGCTATGATTTTTTATTAAAGTTTTATAGTAATAATAATATAAATAATAATAAACAAATATATTTTTACAAAATTTCTTAACTAACAATACTTAAAATATAAACACCATTTTTTTTATATTGCTCAATTAAAATAAGTTTTTTTTTTTAATTAATAATATGGAAATAGCATTCAACATTTTTAAGTCAGTATTTCTCAACTCGAAATTCTTGGTAATAATTACGATTGTAAGTTTTTTAAGTGCATTGTGTATAAATCTTCTAAATCCCAATTTCTTTGTAGTTCTTTGTAGACAAGAAAATTTTGAGTTTTCTTCAGAATTCAACCAGATTTTTCAAATCAATAAAGCCAAATCATTTGCACTTCGGTTGCTTTTTATAAGTTCTTTTTTTGGTTGTTTTCGTATGCAAGTTTTGTGTTTAGAAATGCCAGCTTAACAATATCATGCAACATTTTCTTTTTGAGAGTCTTGCAACACATATGACATTTGCTGTTGTTTTGACGTTGACACGAAGCAAAAGTTCTTGAGAATGTCAAAAAAAAACTAGAGAGAAATTGGACTTAATGCAAAACGAAGTTGGAATACACTTTTTCGCAAATAAACTATAATATATAGTAGCGCAATTTGATTGATTTCTTCTGTGCTGCGCTCTAAAATAAAAATAAATATTTGTAGCAAGTTTCAGCAAGATAGCTTCAAAATTAACAGAGTTTTCATAGTTAGGAACATCTTAGAAATTACCAAACGCTGTAAATTAAATGTTATATTAAGTATATAGTTATATAGAATATATATAATTAATATACATCTTATTATACACTTTCCAAGTGTATTTTAACACTTGAAAAAAAACGCATCAAAAATCATAAACAAAAAAATTGCTTCACAAATTTTATTTTCAAGTCTTTCAATCAACAAGTTGAAAGCAGAAATCAAAGGCAAAATCCTGGACAAAAAATACACAAACTCACACCGAAACGCACACACACACACACTAAGAGCACAGTCAACAACATAATAAACAATTTGTACATTAATTTTTAATGCGTTTAACATGTGTTCTCTCTTTCTCTCTCCCTCGCACATACACATGTGTAGTTGTGTGTTGGTGTGCGTGTAAAAAGGTGGAGCTTCCAATAAATTTACTCACACGACGTTGACGCGAGCAGCAGCAGAATTTCTGTTATTATTTCTTTTTTGTTGCTGTTACACTTTGTATGTTAATTAGTTTACGCTCTTCGCCTGTCTCTGGCTCTGTGTTTGTGTGTGTGTGCTAATGAGCGGAGGTGTTTTGTGTGTTGCTGCTCATCGTTGCTAGGTGCGCGCTACGCTCATTTGGCATTGGTCGCTTTTGCACCTGTTGACGCCTCTCATTGGCTGAGTGCCGCCGCTAAAAACACTGGGCAGCCATTGAATGTGCCTCCCATTGGAAGACTAAGACGCCAAAGAATATTTCACAAATTGTTAAAAAAAAGACAAAAATGGAATATGTTTTAAATTTATAAAACTAAGTTTATAAATAAATATTTTTGTGTTTTTATACACATTTATTTAAAAATAAAGAAAGATTAATATTTAGAAAACAATTTTTATTTTAAGGAAATGTTATATTCAAAACAAAAACAATTTTCTTTATAAAGATACTTTAAGAAATGTGATAGACCAAAACATCAGACGAAAGTTCCATTAATTATTATTGTATCATATATGCATATATATATTTATACATGTATTCTTCGACATACAGATTATAAAACGGAAACAGAAAAAAATTACTCGCTTCAAAAAGAAGTTATCGCACATCAAAAGGGTAATTCTTTTATGCTGAGTCAACTCAACAAAGTAAATCCCAAAAGATTATAAAATATACGTTTTGATATCATTAAATTTGTGTATTAACGAAATTATTTTTGCTATTATGAAATTAAATTAAATTTTAAGGAGAGCTTATCTAAATTTTATACAATTTTATTTATCATATTTATAAGCTAAGTTCAAAAACAAGAAAAACTTGCTGACTTTTTATAGAAGTATTCTTTAATGAGTAGTTTCCTAAAATTATATTATTATTAAAGAAGCAGAAAGATATTTTTTCCGAGGGTAATAATTATGCTGACAGCAGTCAAAATTTGCTGACTTTATTTTCGGCCATCCCGCATTAGTTGTACCAATTATTCTACTTTTCCCATAACACACACTCGCACACCCACTGGCCGTGAGAATGACTTCAGAGAGAGTACCTTCATATATTGAGTGCTCTTAATTTAAATTGGATTTGTCGATCGACGATTTCAATTTTAATGCTATTTGCTTTTTTTTTTGCTTTTGCTTGATTTGCAATTGCAAATTTAGTTTCTTTGTTGCGTCAAATCGTCAAGTCGTCGTCGTCAGCTGCTTTGGCTGCGGGTCCCACATAAAATTGCCTGTTTCGACGGTCGACTGTCGCTCGTCGACTGACGTCATCGATGGGAAAGAGAGGGGTGCGCGGGAAGCCGCGACGATTGCTGTCATTAACTTTGCCGTTAAGCAATCAATTTATTTCACTTTATAATTACGGATAACCTAAAAGTGAGCAGCCCTCTGACCCCCTACCCCCTAGCCAACTACCCACTTCACCTACCCCCTCTTCAACAGGCGGGGCTTCGTTGTGGGAAAATAACCAATTTCAATCCTTTTTCAAGAGGTGACCCCCAAAAACATAAGGGCTCAAGACTATTTCACACATTACACACAATATATATATGTATGTATATATATATATGTGTGTGTGTGTGTAGTGTTTTCATCCATAGATATCTTCATTTCTAAACATTTTCAATTGCGGGCGGTTTTTGGTTTTTCTGGGATATTAAATTGCGTTCATGTTTTTCTCGTTTCTCGTTTCGACAATTTTTAATTAGCAGTAAACTTTAGCGCGTCATTTTAACCCAAAAAAAAGAGAAGAAAAATAAGCAGAAAACTATGTAACATTTTTAATGAGTGAGCATGCTACACTATGAGATATTCTGTAATAAAGAGTTATTAGTTTTTATTATTATTATTCATTTTGTTTTATTTGATTAATTGTTAAAGTGCAGATATGGATATAGATTAGATGTATATATAGATATATCGTGATGTTAGTTTTGCAATATTAGAAACCGATTTTCCATTTACTATTTATATGAATTTTGAAAAAACTTTATCAACATCAATTTATATTAAAATATCCTAAAAACAATAACAAAAAATTACACTTTTGCATAGGTAAAAATATTATATTATTTACATATAATTACTCAGATTCTCAGGGGAAATAATCATCGATCTTTTGTGAACATATTCGCTCTCTCGAAAATACCCGCTTTACAGTTTTAGTTGGGGTATTCAAAAAAAAAGTAGCGGTGCCGAAACTGAATCGAAACCGAACCGAAATAAATACTTTGCTGTTGTTATATGAATGTATGCATAGATATATATATATATATATACATACATATATATGAATGTGCGTGTCTGTATTAGTGCAAGTAGTGGTGTTGCTTGGTGGTTTTACAATTGGGGTCGATCGGCTCTAAATCTCAAGTGTTGCTTATTGGCTGCTGCAGTCGCAGTCGCAGTCGCATTCGGCGTCGTAGTCGACGTTGGCATTTTTGATGATGCTTCTTTTTCTGATTCTGATTCCGCTTCGGCTTCTGCTCATTTCATTTAACACTTTATGTGACAGTTAAGTGCAGGCAAATGTCAAATTTCTAACACACATGTGGTGTGATTGTGTGGGGTGGGTGTGTGAAAGTAGGTGATTGGGGGAGTGAGGAAGTGGAGTTAGGGAGGAGCTGCTGAATTAGTCAAGTGCATTTTTTCGACTGTGGGAACAGTTTGATGGTGTGAAAAAGCTGTTGACTTGAAGCAATTTTGTAGTTTTTAAATACTTTATTTATTATTAATATTATTTATTTTTGTTATATATTATTGTTCAATGTTTTAAAATTAATATTTATTCTTTTATGAAGCATTATTTATCCTTTAGTATTACTGTTTATTTATTGCTATGCAAAAAATCATTTTGCACGCGTGCTAAAAAAAACCCCGAATGAAAACGACAGCATCAATAAACTCATCATCATCATCTTCATCCTCATTATTGTCATCTGTATTCATAACTGTCAATTGTTGACTTTACATCGAACTCCGCAACAACAAATGATTTGACAACCCGAGACGGCAAAACAGTTCTTTGAATGCCATGCACATTAGCCCTTTTCCAACTATCTGCCGCTCGCTCTCGCCAACTGGACGCCTGTCTTGTCTAGGTTTTCATTCACAGAAAGCAGCAGCTCAGCCAGCTATCAATAACTACAGTGCGTGTGAGCGAGAGCGATAGCTAGGCACGTGCTTTGTTCGTTGTTTTGCTTTGCGGTTCTCTCTTTAAAATCCAAACGGTAACGGTTTTACCTGCATTTACAGGCAGAGACAGAGCCAGACACACAAGCAGAGGAAGAGCGCCTAACAAACTGCCCTCATGCACCCATATACACATATACATGTACACACACACATACATATACACTTATACGTATTGTGTTGTAAGTAGTTTACCGTTCATCGTTCGTCGTTCGTCGTTCACCGTTGCTCTCGATGTGCACTGCGAGCATTTCATTTGGTAATTTAATATTTTGATGCCGCTGTTTATTTTACGCAAAAATGTTGTTTGCATTGCACAAGCAGCACTTCAGTTTAGAGATGGGCCAGTTTGAAGATATATATATATATAAATGTATAACTAACATAATCAATATAGCTCGAAAATATATCATTATTTTAGTAAAGACACACTGTCTTTATAGAAAAAGGTAGGAAATTAGTAGATTACTCGACTATTGAAATCTGATCAGGAATATATAGAATTTGTGGATTCCCGGATATTTCTGTTACTCACATTTGCTTAACTTTATTATACACTTTATTTAAGTTTTTATTTTGTTCAAGGTATATAAAATATATATATATATATATTCGTGCCACATTGTGTCATCTCTAGCAGAAGTGAGGAACACTGAAAAAGATACAGATACATTTGTTTAAACGTGAATCGCAGCTGGGCAAATAAATACTTGAGTTTTAGTTGTGTTTGCCCCCGATTGATGTAACTTTAGCCGCTAAAAGCCTGTGCCAAAAATCGAAACAAACCATCACAAAAAAGGGCTAAGAAGCAGAAAGCCAATTGGAAAAGATAGCAGTCAGGTTTGGGGCAGGAGGCAAGCCAGGACACACGCCAGGAGACGACACGGTTGATGTAAAAAACTGAAATGAAATGAAATTGTCTGCTTTTATTGAAACAATATTTAAAGTATAAAAAATAATAATAAATCCCATTTCGCTGGCGGCGCGCACAACAAAAACAAAAACACGAACAAGGAGAGGCGGAGGGAAGGACGAAGGTCCTGGGATGGGTGGCCAAAGTTTACCTTGATGCCGCGGCACACAAAAAAAAAGTGAACAAACAAATACAAAAATAGGCAAATGAAAAAAGCACAATAAAAAACGAGATTGCGGCACGCGACCTACCACAGGACGAGAGGCAGCCACGTTGTGGCAGCCGCGACGCCTTGTGGCATGCAGAACGTGTAGCTGCTTGTTCGTTCAACATTCAACATTCAACATTTTGAGCGTTGAACGCTGAGCAATCGAGCAGCAAAATCAAAGCGATGCCAAAAAAGGAATAAAAACAAGTTTCACAGTGGATTTTGTTATTATTGTTGTTGTTGTTGTTGTTGTTGCTGCTGCTGCTGCTGCTGCTGCTGGTGGTGGTTTGTGGCAAGTCACATGTGCCACACGCACCTTTTGCAATTGCTCATCGGGCAGTTTTCTACTTTTTTTTTGCTTTTCACCTCAAGCTGCACTTGGAAAAATAAAGTTCTTTATTTAATTAAAGGTTGATTTTTGGGTTTCTTAATTAAAAACCAAGATTTTTATACCCAGAAAAAGAAAATAAAGAATTTTATTTATTTATTATATTTGTTTAGTGAGCTATTACAGATCACTTTAAAATTAGGATATATCAGTTGTATAAAATAATTTAAAAAATCTAGTAGAAAAAGATTGGAAAATTTAGGTAATCAATTCGATATAATAAATATAAGAAAAATATAAAAAATATTTAAATCAAGTTAATAAAAAAATGTAAAAAAATAAATGATTGATTTTCATGTAAAACAGAATATCTTGAAAATTTAAATATGTCAAGTTTAGGTAATAAATTTAATGTTTTGAATTTTCTATTAATAAAATTTTTTTTTTTTTCATTTCCTTTCAAACATTTTATTTATTGAATTTATTTACTAAATTTAAACTATATTTTGCACAAAAGTCAAAGTTGATCTTGAATTTGTAGCTGATATTTACATAGTTATAGCTATGATTTTTTTCTGAGTGTTGGATCGTGCAACGCTGGCAGAGATATCATCTTTCGCTTGGGGTTGCAGCCCTCATTTTGTGGCAAAAAGCGCCTGCAGCTAAAGCCGGCTGCTGATGCTGTTGTTGCTGCCACTGTTTGTTGTAAGTAATCACCGTCATCAGCAGCATCATCAACAGGAGCTGTGGCAAGCGGCAAGCAGGATAGCTGGCGACAACATGTGCGTCATCGCAGTTGCCACGTTTACTCATTAAGGTCGCTCAAAATGCTATTTTGTGATTTTTTTTGGGCGAAATTATTGCGAAATTGTGCGAACCACGTGGCCAAGTTCGTGCAACTTATTGGGGGTAGCTTTTACAGTTGCACCTTCCACGCCGATGGCTGCTTACGTGAGTGTGTGTGTGTGTGCCCCGTGTGTGTGTGAGTGCCTCGTGTGTGTGTGTGTGTGTTTGTCCTGTGTGTGGATGATAGCGTTTCGTGAGCAGCCGCAACCAAAACAATACAAAGCCAAAATGCCAAATGCACCTTTATCGACTTTTGCCATATACACACACGTGTGTATTAATGTGTGTGTGTGTGTGTGTGTGCGTGTGTATGCAGAGATTTAATGATTATCGCTGGCACAGCCACTGTGAGCTGTTGTCCACCTTCAAACAGCCCTCGACTTGAGTTTGCTTTAGAAAAATATAAGGGAAAAATTGTATGCGATGCATCAAAGTTTTTTGTTCTCTTGAAAATATTTTATATATATACATATAATATATATAAAGCTGATAGTTGCTGTACGAAAATTAAGAGAGAGTATTTCATTATATTATAAATATAGAAATGATAAATTTTATTTTGGGAAGAAGACACTTCTCAGTGGGAATAAGTTGCAAGGAACTCAAACTTCAGGTTTGTTTCGAAAAAATGGCAAATTGTCATTTGAATAAAAAACTTACTTTAATCTTAGATTTGACTCAGGTATTACTTGCATTCATCTACAAAATATATAAATTAAGCTGGCAGTAAAGTGCGTAATTTCATAAATAAATAATAAATAAATAACCTGAAACTAAAAATATATTTCTATGTAAGATCTAAGTAAATTTGAATTATATTTAATTTACATATTTTTACCCTTGATAAATACTATGTAAATGTACAGGAAATATAAGTTTGAGTCATTTGCTTGAGAAATTAAAAACTGTTTTAATTTTATTTAGTAAATATGAAACTATTCATCGAGTGAGCTATTTATATTTAAATATAATAATTTATTAGGATAAATTCAATTATTTGTATTTTAATTTGCTACTCAGTGAATGTGTACATTTTATTATTATTACTATCATTAATTTTATATATGAGTTGATTATTCTGTTAAACAGTTTTGGAGTTGCTTTTTTTTTTTAGAATTTGTGTTCCTTTTTTTACATTAGCCAAATAATTGCAAATTATCCATTTAATTGTTTTGCAACGGTTAATTAAAGATTATATTAATATATTTATATATTATTGTCAAAGATAATTTCAGAGAAGTACTGTTTTTTTTTAATGTTATATAGTATGCCATATCCAAGGCAATATCCATTAAACATTCCATTTGAAATCTACCTTTTCATTAAATTTGATGCCTGCTGTTTTTGCGCAGCAGATATAAAAGATAAATAAATAGCACAGTGGATGTGTGTGTGGATGAGTGTGTGGATGTGTGTGGATGTGTGTGTTATTTCAGCAGCTGTTGTTGTTGTTGTGTGTGGCACGAGTCACAAGGTAAAAGGACTGCTGCTGCTGCTGCTCCTGCTGCTGCTGCACGAACAGGAAGCTGGCCAAAGAGCCGGAAGTTGCCGCAAAGTATGCAATGACTTTGACTCTCCACATTTGGCATTTGGCAATTGGCATGTGGCACGTGGAAAGTGGCCCGTTAGTCAACTCGACTATGTGTATTTTTTGGCTATATATGCGAACCCTGTAACCCCCCACACCACTCTCCTTAAGACCCGCATTGAGCCAGCTTACAGTTGCTGCCCCGTCTGTCAGCATTTTGCAGCACGCTAATCTGTCACGGGGCACGGGGCACGGGGCACGTTCTGCTGTAAGCGAGTCTTTTACCTGTGCGCGTGCACGAAATGCACACCTATATACACACAATAAATATATATATGTATACCTCTTCCACCCCCTGGTCGTGTCAACCCCTCGAGCGTGGCAACCCTCTTCATTTACGGTTTAGCATAATGAAAAGTGCTGATGATGATGCCGCACGGCGAGAGACGGGCGCATAAAATGCAATTTAGGGTTGCAACGCGACACCTTTCCTCGCCTGAGCGCAAAGGGGCCCGTCGCGGCCACAGGACGAGGCACGTTGCAAGGAACAGGGGAACATCGAACAGCCAAACAACCGTTGAAATCAGTGCTGCCAAAATTTGAGTTCGTTTCAGCAAAAGGTAAGAAATTAATTTGATAACATTTTATTTTTAGTCGGAAATGATTAATAAATTAATTTTTATAGTAATTAAATATATAATTATTTTTATATTAACAATTACTTTTAACTAAAAATTATGGAAAATAAGTTTACAATAAAAAAATTTAAAGAACTAATTTTATCATCTTTTATAATCTTTTTTTTAAGCTAAATATTTCCTTTACTCGAAGTCAGTATATAAAATTGTGTTCGTCTGTTTCAAAATGGAATTAGAAAATAATTTATTCATTTAAATAAAAGGTTTGTGTATTAAAAAGAATTATTAGAATATGCAAAATATGATATAAAAATAAAATATGGGTGTTTTATTTGTATTAACAACAATATATATTAAAATTAAAAATTAATATATTTTTTGTGTATTTATTTTCTATAAATTTTACTTTTATTGTGCTATTTATCTTAATGCTTAGCAAGAATTATTATTGTTAAAACTCTAATATTCTTCACAAGAGACAAATTTATACTATTTATTAATAGGTCTACATTTAGCTGGAAAACAGCCAAAATGCCAGCACTGACAGCACAAGGAGTCAAGGAAGTCGGCCTACCAGCATTAATCCTTCTGTTTCTCTCGGTTTTTCGCAATTGTTCAATTGTTCGATTGCCCCGTGACTTCAGCAGGGCGAGGGGGGTGGTTCTACATTCAGCCCATTGAGGTGGGCACTAATGCACACACACACACGCACACACACACATATATATAAACAATATGTATACATTTGTAGCTGGCACGCTGCACAATTTTGATTGATTTTGATGTGCGAGCTGTGTGTGTTGTGTTGTGTGTGTTGCGTGTGTGTATTTTGCTGTGTTGAATTATGGGTTTAACATGTTCTATGGCTCTAAAGGTGTAGCAAAGCTCATAATCCATAAGGCGCAAGAAGTCAAGTGGCAACGTGGCAATGTGGCAATGTGGCTGCTGCTGTTGCAAGTACCCTTTTTGGCAATATGAATTTGAGTCTTTTACTTTTTTCTCACAGCTTTGTTTTTTTGGCACACGTCTCACTTTTTGTGCACCTTCTTTTTGGGAGTTCTTTTTGAGGCGTCTCTGTGTGTGCGTGTGTATTTGGGGCGTGGCATGGCTGTCAGTTTTTGGCCATATTGAGCTGCTAGCAGATGGGTTTTGTCTGCGATCCAAGCAATGTTTTTTTGGTTTGGCTTTTTGCAGCTCAATGTCTGCAACGGTGGGTGTGGTCTTGCCTAACATTTATGTGGTAGTTTTAATACCCTAATTTAGTGGGTCCTCAAGTGTTGTCATCGAATGTGTAACTCATTGCGATAGACTACTTTTAATAAGGTATAAATTAGTCTAATCAATGTCCAAGAACTATGTTTAACATGTCCTTTATTGAACCAGTTTTTAGCTTCAACTTGTAACTGCTTAATTTTTGATTTAGCTGTTGGAAGAGATCCAATTTTATTTCGGCATTTTTTTTTGCCTTGTTTTGGTCACCAAGAATCTTATATTTCACTAATCTGCTATTTATGTATCTATTTTTATATCTATCATATAAAATTTAAGTTAGTTTCAGCAAACGGTAAGAAAATATTGCGATACTTTTTACTTTAACCGGAAATTATTGGAAAATTGCTTGTTTTAGTCAACAACTTTTAATTATTTTTATATTAATAATAGTTTTTAGCTTAAAATTATGGAAAACAAGTTTACAATCAGAAAATTTAAAGAAACTTATTTAATCAGCTATGAAATATATATATATTTTTTGGTTTTAGAACTGAAATCAAAATATAAATTAAATATTTTACATGGACTCAAAGAGCGAAACTAATATTATTTGTCGCGTGGAAAATAAGTCAATCTAGAAGAAAATGTAGTCAATTCTGTTCGGGGTTTCTCTTTCCTGATCCCAGTAAAACTAAATAAATACAAAAATATAAAAAAAACACCATTCAATTTCAACAACGATTAAAATATTTAATTTATATTTTAAATCATCGAATATTCATTTATTTAATTAACTGCATTTATAGAGTACTCACTATTATTTTTATTATTTATTTTGATTTAATATTTTATTTATTTATTTGAATTCATCATCTATTTATTTACCTCTATAAATATAAACGGGTCTCAATTTATTTCGATTTTTTTTTTAGCTGCAATTAATATATAAGTTTGTCAAATATTTACATAAATTTATCTTTTATTTTGTAAACTAACTTTTATACTTTTTTAACTTTAGATGTGTATAGATTAATTCTAATTTCTGCTAGAGTATCTACTCGTCTTTATGGCCAAGTTTGTTTCTCTCTCCTGTTTGACTATTTTTTTGTTGCCAATTTTGTTAGGTTTTTGTGTTGTTCCTTTTTTTTGGCCGGAAATGGCTCATTGCACTTTGGCTACACCAAATGGCATTTAAAGCGCATTTCCGTTGTCTTTTTTTTTTGTTTTTTTTTTCTTTGACTGTAAGTTGGCCAAAGTTTGTGGCTACTAAGCTGATGCGACGCATAACTCAATTGCAATTCATTCTTTTTCTCTGCGATTTGCATACTCCACAAAAAGGGGTGCAAGGTAAAAGATTCAACAATTCAACCCTCAACTGATGACACCGGCTATAAAACCATTGCAACCTGGGCACAAGTTCCTCATGTTGATGATGATGCAAAAAAAAAAAAATAAAAAAAAATACAAAATCTAAAAAACCTGTTTAACGGTGGTGGCAAAAGCAGTGGAAAAATTGAAGCAGCAGCAAGAAATTTAAATTAGATTAATTGATTGAATAGCGCGCCAGGATCATCTGGCTGACAGGCTGAGTCGGCGAGTCCTGCGAGTCCTGTGTGGCAGTTGTTGCATGCGGGCCACGTTCCCAAAAAAAATATCTTTATTCTCGTTTTTTTTTTTTGGTTGCTTCTTTGTTTCCATAATGTTCTTAGCCGGGATTCTCTCTCCGGTTCTCTTTGTCGCCCAAGGTGTAAATAATGCGGCTTGTGTTTAATGAAGCGCATGTTTCATTTTTTTCTGCTTTTATTTCGAGATGAGGCAGCATCTGTGACACTGTTTATCCCTGCATGTCCTTGCCCCATGTGGTCTACTACGGTTTCAATGAGCCATCAGCGCCGTGTTGCATATTCATTTCGAAGGGGAAGTTGTTTTTTAAATCATATTTAAATACCTTTGAAAGGTATTAAGTGTGGTGGAAAAGTGATATTCTTTGTTTGGTTGAAGTTTAAAAATATAATCAGTAACTCAAATAAAAAAGCACTGTTAAAAGTTGTTGCTGAATTATGCCGTTTGATGACTTTCTTCCAGAAGTCATGTTATCAAATATATTTTTTTATAATGTAACTTAAATGCTAAAAGTAATTAACTTAAAAGCTTTTTATCGCTAAGGAATTAAGTTGTATAATAAGTGATAAGTATTTTAAGTAAAATATCAGAAATACACATTAAGAAGGGAAAATAATGTGTCATAATTTTTTGCAAAATGAAACAGGAAGCAGATCCGAAGAAAGGCAAAACAAATCTTGAATTATTATCCATTAGTTGAAAAATGTATTTTTTGTATGTAAAAGCACTAAGCAGATAATATATTATTTGCTCATTGGTAATATTCAATTAATAAAAATAAAAAATAAATTATATAAAAGCTATGATAATATTAATATTCAATTAATAAAAATAAAAAAATGTTATACAAAAGCAATGACAGCTTCTCATGACAAATATTCAACTGGATTGCCCCAAAAAATAAATTATTTTAAGTTATTTAAAATAAATCTTAAAACTGTTGAAAACAATATAAATATATATAAAGTCCATTTGCTGATCGGCTATCAATTGTATCTCTGCTTAATTGAATAATATGCAGCAAATAACATTTATCATTTTTTACACTTTTGCATTTGCAGTTGCATGCAACTAATAAAGAGCTCAGCGCCCAAAAATAAAGCTGCCTCATGCGGCTGTTCTTTTTTGTTGCATTTTGATGTTGTTGCTATATGCGAAACCAAATATGCTGCCACTGCAACAGTTCATAAAATAATTCATAAAAAAGCGAATAACAACAGCTCGAAATGGGTTTTAAACGAAAAGCGCGAAAAGTGTGCGTGCCTCAAGCGCAGCTCGAAAGCGAAACATTTGTCGCATTGTATCTGTCGGATACATTTTCGTTGTGCCTCACAACTGACACATGTGAAGCACATATATATTAAACCAAATATATATTTAAACATATATATATATATATATACACTCAGAATAAATATCGACCTTTATATTGATTTGATCTGAAAGACTTTGAAAGCAGTTGCTGAAATTAAATTACTTTGTTATTTATATAATTTAATTTAATTTCCTAAGTTACGTTAAATATTTAAATATTATGGCGAATTTTAAATTGTACCCAAATAATATTGTATTTAATTTATTAGTATTATTTTCAATAGTTGTAGAATAATTTGTTGTTATGTTTGTTATTTATACTTTAGCGAGCAATTTTGTTTCAGCTGCCGACTAATTGTATACTTTTAACATTTCAAAAAAATTAAATTAGCAATTTTAAAATTTTTCTAATTTTTTTAAAATATTATATATAATTTACCGAGCTTTTTTGTTATTTATTACACATTAGTATTTCAATTTTACACATATACTTAATAATAGAAACATTTTTAAAAAATAATATAACAAAACAGGAAATCAATTAATAATATATTTTCATTTAAATTAAGGGCGATTTCTTAAAATTTCTTATTTCTTATTAACCAAGTGTTACCTTTCAGACAGCCTTCTCTCTTCAACTCTCTTCAATTATAAATGGAAATACTTCATATTTAATATAATTCAATTTTATATAATTTTATAAGATTTATGAATAACAAAAGAAAAAAAGAAATCTGTGAATATCGGAGACTAATAAGGCATTTTTAAAATTAATAAATTTGTTTATTTATATTTAGAAATGATTAAAAATCAAACATTTTAAGCAAGATGATTTTTGAAACTTTCTATATTCTATATATAACATACAATAGAACAAAATTGAATTTATTCTCAGGAACTTAAAACTTGTTAAATACCAGCAAAGTTTTCTTCTTTTCAGAGTGACTTTTATTTTAAGGCTCTCTTTTTAATATCAAGGCGATTTTCTCTGAGTGTATGCGAATGTTTTTTTGTATTTGCAAAAGTTATTAATTTTAATTGACTGTTGTGTAATGTTTGTCGCTCAGTGCCACATTCACATTCCACGCGACACTTCGACACAACTTCAGAGGCACTCAGTGCAAGCGAGTGAGAGAGAAGGAGAAGTCAATGTCCTGTGGCATGGAGACTGGGGCAGTGGCAAGGGGAAGGGGCAGGGGCAGGGGCAGCTGTTGCTTTAATTGAACACACCATTTGACACTCAGGGGATAAAGTCGTCGATGTCGTCATTTAGCTATAAATAGCCAACAAATGTAACTGCTGTAATTAGGCGCACTGCGGACTACTGCAAAGGAGGGCAACGGGGTAGGCTACTGCTGCAAAAGAGGGGCAACGGGGTAGGCAATATAATGTTAGTTGTAACTGTCTGTCTGTCTGTCTGTCTGTCTGTCTGTCTGTGTGTTGACTCTTTGAAATGCTAATTGAGGTATGCGCCAGCCACTTGTCACATTTGCCATAATTTTAATTGTTTAACTTATAATAGTAGGCGCCATGCAACATGCGGCATGCCTCCTCCGCCTAAAATTCAACGAGTGCAATTTTAATGCATTTGCTGGCGCCAAAAAATGACAAGCCAGCTAACTCAAATGATATTATCAGCATCAGTTCTCTGATGAAGACAAATGATATGCAAACATCAACAACAGCAACATCAACAACAACAACAACATCAATAACAACAACAACAACAACAACATCAACAACAACAACATTAATTAATGCAAAATACCAAAGCTGAGTTTGGACTTTGCACTTTAACGGGAAGTGCATCTTCTGGGTTTTTGCTGCACTGGGTCAAATGTGTCTTTTGAGGCATTTTGAGTGATTGCAATTGTTGCTGTTGATTCATCTCTGCACTCGGTTGATCTTTAGCGGCAGTGAGAACCATTAAACAAGTTCCATGGAATGCTTAAGCTAGCTGAAAAGTGCAAAAGTCTTACAAATATATTTTATTGTTTTCGGCATTCGGCTTTAATTTTAAATTCTTAAACATGTACAAAATGAAAGCATTAAAATTGAACATTTAATTTTTTATTAAAGTATTTTATTTTTTTTCAGAAAATATAGAACAAGGTTTACTTTCAGGCTGAGAAGCAGTATTGAATTGAGTTTTGTGAAGAAATAGTATTTTTGGTGTCAGCATGTTGATATTTTTTAATATGTTCTATGACAATGTTTAAGCTGCAGTTTTGGTTTTAAATTAAGTGGTAAACATTAATTATATTTAACGAATTCTGCTTAAATCGTTCAGCTTTGAATATATGTATACAACAAAAATTAATTAAATTAATTAAACATATTTATATCGGACGATTTCTTTTATAGTAGTCATTAGAGAGAGATATCTTAACAGGATATGAAATCATAATAGATTCCTCTGCTTCTCCTTATGGACATATGATTGATATGATTGTAATAATCATAAGAAGACTCAAAAGTCTTTATTCTTATAAATTTTGCTTTAGTATAGTAAAACCTTGCCATAAATCATAAATAGTTAACTATATAATAAAAAATATATGTATAGACATATTCCACACATACACAATTTAAATACATATATTTCAAGTAATACGGATAGAAATAAAATATAAAATAAATAAATATTAAATCAAACTAAAATCATTGTCAAAATCAATGTTGCTTATAGGTACTGAAATCACACCTAATCATCAAGTAGGCATTTTTAACTTCATTAACACAATTCACATTTGGGCAGAGTCTTAAAGACTTTTTAAAGTGTTTTTCTATTGTGCCTCGCACATTTTCATTTTCATTCATAACTCGTAGGTTGAACGCTTAACGCCCTTTTGGCCCTTTTGGCCGTGTTGGCCGTGATGGCCCTGTTCCGCTGTTCGTCTGTCCTTTTGTCCATTTTGGTAGCGCCGATAACGCCTTTTGGACAAGCCGCACGGCAGGCGGCCGAATAAACAAAATGTGTGAAATTTTTACCTAAAATAAAAATGTAGAAAATGTACGAGATGCGATGCGATCCATGTGCGGGGATCTAAAAGGCTAAAGGATACCGTATGATGCCAAGGGTGCAGTGTGTCTGCTATGTCTGCATTTGATTTCCGTTTGCTTTACGAATCACACCTCTCACGCGGCACACACCAACACACACACCAACACACCAGCACACACACATTCGCATCGGACTTGGGTAGATTTTTCACATGCCGTGGCAAACATTTGGCAAACACATGTGCACCAAAATGCGCAGGCAGCCCACATACAGCGGTTTGAGATTGGCTCTACACTCGAAAAAAAAAATAACACAAGTTTTTTGAAAATCGACATTATAACGGCAAGGTTTTTCTTGTGCTTAGAAATAATTTCTCTATATTAAAAACAAATTGTACTAGTCAGAAAGGTTTGTCCCAAATTAACCGGCCCAAAAATATGGTTTCTGTTTTTAATTATTAATAAAAAATATTTTGTGTTAGGAAATGCATTTCCAAAAAGTATAAGTAAAAATTCAGAAAACATTTTCTGTCTTGGTTTCTATTAATCTGACCAAAACATATGGTTTCCGTTTTTAACTATAAATAAATATTAGTTTATAAACTGTGTGAAAATTAATGCGTTTTAATCAAATATGCAACAAAAAACATAATTTAAAGGTTCTATGATAGACTGTAATTTTTCGAAAAGATCCTTCCTAAAATGCAGAATATAATAATGAAATTTATAAATGGATTAAAATGAAATTATTTGAGTTTACAAAATATTTAATATGTTTCTAAATGTGTAATTTTTAAATGCTAGAAGAGCTAATTGTGCTAGTACAAATATTTATAAATTTGCTGAAAATTAGACATATGTCTTTTAAGTTATAGAAAAATATTTGCTGAAATTAGGAAAAGAAAAACTCTGGTTTTTATATATATAATTTCTCAACAATATATGATAATTTAATCTTTCCTACATATAAGTGGCGATTTATTAATATTTAGTATGGGTTTTTCTGAGTGTATTAGTTGAGACTGATACTGCACCCCTCTCCACCCCTTTCCACTACTCTCCTATCTGGCCTTGTCTGTTTTGTACCTACGCCTTTTGGTCACGGCTGCTGCTGCTGCTGTTGCTCTGCTGCTGCTGCTCTGCTGCTGCTGCTCTGCTGCTGTTGTCCTTCTGTCTGCCTGTCCTTTGTGTAAACAAATCAAATGGATGTGTTTGTTGTTTATTGTTGTTGTGTGCCTCAAAATTGGCCAGCCAAATGTCTTTGTCAAGTCAAAAAATAATATGAAAAAAAATAGCGTGAAACCGTTTGGCCTTTAAACCGCCAAAAAGTGAAGAAGACGCGTAAAAATAAAGCAGAGCCAGTTGAAGATGCAAAAGCAGCCAAAGCAGTTGAAGAAGTGGCAAAAGTTTTTGCAAATCAGCTGAAATTATGAACTTCCGGCTGCAGCCAGCGGAAGTTCATTTTAACCCACAATAAAAGTTTGCATTCCACACACAAACACACACACACACACACACACACACATATATATATATATACACATATATATTCATGTTCATGTGCAAAAGTTTTGCGCTTATATAGCAGCATAAAATTTGCATTATTCACTTAAAACAAATAGTAAACACACACAAACACACACACACTCGAACACACTCGCACACACACACACCCACTCGCACATACAGTGGGAGACAAAAGCGTAGTTCCTTTTGCCTTTTCCTGTGGAAAACACTTTTTGCCATTATGCACAAGCGAACAAGAAAACAAACAAACAAACAAACAAATGTTAAATTCAAATAAATTCGCAAGAAAATTGCATACATTGAGCCAATGGAATCAGCTCGATTGCAGCATTATATTTTTGAGTAGCTATCGAATATAAGCAGGATATTCGTGTGCATAAGCATATATATATATATACTCCTATATATATATATATATATATAAGTCGAGGAGCAGGCAGCAGCCAAGCACATCTGACGCATGCAACAATAGCTGCTTGCAGCGAATAGCTTTTGCCACGTCTTATTGAGTAGAAAGGAATTATATTGAAATTAATTGAAGTAAATATAAATAATAATAATCCATAATAAACTGCCCATAAAATAAATAATGAATATTACGCACATTTTAACTAAATAAAAATACTTCTTAGGCAATCTTAAGTTTTTTTTCTTTAAGTTTTACTATAAATTTAAAAAAATTTTATTATTAAATTAAAATTATAATTTCAACTCTGTTTAAATACGAAAACCTTACAAATTTGATCAGTTTTTAATCAACTTTGAGCAACAAAATAATTTGCATTAGATTTAATGGGATTTCTTTATAAGCAAAATAGTTTTTAATTTTATAATATTTTTTTTTATCGATTGATGCTAATTTAGTAGAAAACGTGGTTTTGATATTTACAACAAATTAATTTTTAATTGGCTTATTTAATATAATTTCTTAAGTATGATTAAATATATATTTTTTCATCAGTTTTTATTTGGGCTTTATTATTTATTACTAACCTCTTTTTATGTTCGTTTTATTTATATATTTGTATTGTATTTGTTTTAAATAAATATTATAAGCCTTTTAGTAATTGTTTATTCATTACAAAATTATATATTTTTTATTTAATGCAATTTTTAAGGTATTTGCTTTTACTGTTTAACATTAACTCTTCAAGCAATTTTTATGAGAAGTAAAGGACATATGAATAAAGATCGTAAATTGTCCAACTTAATGGCAACTTGCAGTCAAATTGCGTTTTTAAAGTTTTTGAAGTTGATTTTGCCACCTTCGCCGTTTGTGGCTCAGTTCTCAATTCTCAATTCTCAGTTCTTAGTTCTCTTTGAGTTCCATAATAAAAAGCAACGTTTTTCTAGTTTTCGATTTGAATGGCAAACTTTTGCTGTTAAACTAACAAATGCCAAGACAAACAAACACACCAACTGGCACACACACACACACACACTGAGTCAAGACGCCAGCCAGGCAGGCAACGGAATATGGAATACGGAATAAGGAATACGGACTACGGACTACGGAATAGTTTCTCAGATTCCGATTCGAATTGCGTTTGTCAAAGACGGCGGCACGCATGCAAATTGTGCTCAAGGATCTTTTTTGGGGCAGGAGCTGTGCACATTTTGGAGGGAATTTATAGTTTCGCTCTTATTTACAGACAGGAAGTGCAATTCACAAATCGTTAGCTCAACGCAGACAACAACAAATCGAACTGACGGCAAAAAATACTTTTATTTTATTCTTTTGCCTCCTTTATTGAAAAGCTGCAGCACTTTGCGCCTTTGTTTATCTTGGCTCACTGCGGTGTATAGGGGAGGGGAGGGGAGGTGTGTGTGTACGGTTATAGTATCTATTACCAGCCACGTGCCATGTCGATGAGGTGTGCCCCAAACTCAGTCCACTGAAGAACTTATAATCAACAGCTTTGGCGGCTTAAAACTCGGCTATCAAAACTGAAACTATTTCTCGAATATGAGTGTGTGTGTGTGTGCGGGTGTGTGTGTGTGGCAGCTTGTACAAGACTGGATTCGAAAAGTTTGCCACATCGTCGTCATCTTGGTTGTCGTCCTGCAATTCCCAAAATGCGGCCCGTGTGTGCATTTAAGCCACTTTTACTGAAACTTCACATTAATTCCAATTTGCTGCCAGTAAAAGTTTTTCATGCACGTCCGCAAATTGCTTTTGGGGACTAAATACGTGTGTGTGTGCGTGTGTGTGCGAGTGTGTGTGCCTTCTAAATAGTAGCTGAGGCATCTGTTTGAGAACTTTAACACTTTGCGGCCAAGAGGTGTGCTTTATATATATTAATATATATTTATATGTATTTTATCCGCCAATCGCAACACAAACTTATAAGCAAATAAATAAGCAGTGAGAAGAAAAGATAAGTGAAGCGTTGAAGATTTAAAGCCATCGCAGATATATTGTATATATTACTGCAATATAGCAGTCTGATACTGATATATGGTCAAGTATCTAGCAATACCGAAACACTTTAAAATATTCCTATAAAAAACATATAAAAATATGAAAGAAATAAAATAAAATAATTTGAAAAATAATTTATTTATTTTTTTGGTAAATTGTTGTCAATTATTTACCAATATCCAAATACTTTTAAATATTCCTAGAAAAAACATATACAAAAAATGAGAGAAATAAATTAATTTAAATAATAATTTATTTATTTTTTGGTAAATTTTATTCAATTATCTACCAATATCGAAAAACATTTAAATATTTCTAGCGGCGACATATTTTTTTTATTTATTATCAATTTATATCTCAGTTGGTACAGAATAATATCAAAATTAAATTAATTATATCAAAAATAATATGTAACATTAAAATTTAAATAAAAAAGTATGTATTTATTTAGAAGATTTTGTTTAAGATTTATGTTTAGTCGATAAATAATAATTTCAATTTCAATTTTAATTGGTGCGGTATTTCAATCGACGTCTAACCATAAAAACATGCAAACTAATAATGAAAAAGAAACTATTAGTTAGGATGGTAAAATTGGATAAAAAACACTTTCGATTTTCAGTCAGGCAGTTCGAGCAAAATTTAATATACTTTTGCATAACACATTCGAATGATTTTGAAAACATTTTATTTAATGAATTGAATACTCGGTGACAATCTTTTTGCTAAACACTGCTAACCTTATGATAAATAAACAAAGACTTTTGATATCTTTGGATGTTTTTGTTTTGTTTACGATTCCACTTTTTTCGACTTTTTTTGACCACCCAAAATATTTGAATTCGCGGAAAGCACAAGACAACAAAACACGACAAAAAACAAAAACACCGCGCACCGATATGCGAAATGTGAAACGTGCTGAAATTTGCTGGCATTGCACTTGAAATGAGAAATCTTGAAATCTTGAATTGTTCAGCCAAAGAACGAACGTCACCTTCTCAGACAGACGCCCACATGCCACAAAATGTTGCAGTGACGTGACTCGTTTTGGGGTCGCCAAATTCCCTCGAAGGCAGTTCGACAAACGGCAGCTGCCTGCATTGAAATCACACTTAAGCAAATAAAGAAAAATTATATATATATATATATTAACGTATTCCTCTGAAATCGAAATATAATTGATTATAAAAAGTTAATTAAAAAAAATATGAAAGAAATAAAATAGTTCAAATAATAATTTCTTGTATTTGTAATTTGTATAAACATTTTATAAAATAATCATCGAATGCTTCAAAATAATTTCTAAAGCCTTCTTTCCATTTTTCCTTTAAAGATGTTTTTAATATTTTTTTTTAGCAGAATTTACAACTAATTTTAGCCCGCAAAAGACTAATTCCTTAAATGATAATAAAAAAGATTGAAATTATTTCTTAATAAAAAAAATAATAATATAAATTATAAAGACTCTTTTCCATTTCTTAGAAACGTTTTATGTTATTAAGAAATGTGTAAGAAAAAGCTTAAGATACTTGTATTAAATTTGAATATAAGCAAAAATAGATAAAGTTAATAATTTTGTGTTTAAATATAAAGAAATTAAATCATTTTTTATTTTAAAGTGTCTTAGAATAATTAAAACTAAAATTAAGAAGTTTGTAATTTAAAAACCAAACTTTTGTTTAATAAGCTGAACTTTCCTTAGAGACTTTTGATATTTAAGGGCATTTTTGTGCTCAGTGCATAGAGAGTTGGACTAATAAATTTGCATGTCGGGCATGGGCGACCCTCATTAGTCTTAATAGTTTAACGAGCAACTTACTCCGCTCGGAATAAGCCCAAAATTCGAGGCCCATTAATGAGCTCGAAAGCTTGGCCAGTAACATTTTATAAATTAGTTCACATGAGGCGCACGCACACCTTTAAGCCTTTAAGAAATTTGTCTTTGGGTCACTAACTACACACACACCCACACACACACCAGCTCACACACACATCCCTTGTAGAAAGTCTCAGCTGAGCTGTTGTTCAATTGGACAGGCTTAAAACTGGGCACAGGACGCACACTTGTCGGCTGTCAGTGTTGCTGCCACTTCTTGTCCCCTTTTCGCTTCATAATCCCGTTATTTGCTTGTTGTGCTATAGTTGCTGTCTGCTTTATATCCTGCGGGATATGCAAACTTATTAGACAAGTTTCGCCCCAGCCAAAAAGCCCAACTCCAAACTCAAAACTCAAAACTGCCAACTTCTTGTTCGACAAACTCACTTTTACCGACCCCCCATTTTTGCTAAACAGCACAAAACATTTTGTGCCAGTCATTTGCATATGTGGCATGCCTCCCAAAAATGGTTAGGTAAAAGTTTATTTAGAAAGGGTTTCGTGTCGCAGCAAGTTGATATTGCTGCGTTAAGTGTGCGACTTGCAACATGCGGCAAGCGGCATGCGATATTTGATATGCGACATGTGATATGTGATGATTATTCTGACCATAGACTCGGTTTCCTGGTATTGTGGACAAACTATCTTGCAAATTATGCTTATCGATGGCCTTTTTTTATTAAGATGGTTTTTTCTACAGAATTGAATACTTTCCCCTTATAACTCATTTTGTATCAATCGATAATCTGCGTCACAAAATTTAATAAAATATAATCTATAATTTATTTCTTTAGTTTTAGTTTTATTATTAAGTTTGTTCCATATTTAATCTTTTAATTCATTTTGTTGTAAGTTTAGGGAAGAGAATATAATTATTTCTTTGTTTTAATTATTTTCCATATGTATTAACATTTGGATTATATATTTATTTTAATCAGAAGTCAGTGGCTTATCAGTAATCGATGAATTGCTATGGTTTTTCTATTACACTCTGAACCCAATAATTATGTGAGTAGTTGTGCAAAAAGTAATGCAAAAAAAAAGTATCTACAAGCCAATGAATTGTATATATTCAAATTTGTTATATTAATCACTGATCAAATTTATAGATATTTATTATTTTCTAGTAGTATTGTCTATAGTTAAAGTTTGTAATAAAGTTTGATTTAGTTAAGTAAACCAAAATTCCACTTTTCAAAATTAAAGTTGTTCACAACTTAAAAAATCACAGCATCTATTTATTATTACTATTTAAATGTAATTTAATAACAAAAAATAAAATAAAACCTCTGCTAGAGACTCATATTCCTATAATCTTTGCAAGATTGTTCAGATGTTATTTTCGTATGTGTCCTTGATGTCAGCTACTTGCAACAAAGTTGTTTCAAATTTGCCGCTTGCTTTCAAGTTCAAAGAGAGGCGCAGTCTTTGCACCTGACAAATGCAGACAGAGAGTTTAGATTAACCTAGTGATGAGCGGGGTAGGAGGAAGGCGGGGAGGGGGGCTAAGGCAGCATCTCGAGATGGGACCACCCAGTGTGATTTGGCTGTTGTGCAAAACAAACAAAGCGTCAGTCAGTCAAAATGAGGCAAACAAAAATCGCAATCGGTGCGGCCAAAAATGCTGCATGCGCATTTTTCAATTTGTGAGGCATAAATAGTCGTGTTTATATTGGCAGCACTTGGAAGAGACCAGACCACCCACTGGGTTGGTGCACCTCTTCCCACTCCGTCAGCTGCTGCTGCTGCTGCTGCTCCCTTAAAAGGCCAAATTAATTACAATTAAAAGTTTTGCTGGCCCACCTTGGCCAATAAAATTGAAATTTATGGGTCACACATGAGCGAAGAAAGCTGCTCGTGTTTCTCATTTGAGCTGAAGTTGCTTTATTAATTGCCTGCGGTTGTCTTGGTTGGCTCTTGAGGAAATTTGTCTTGCTCTTTTTAGTGGACCACAAGCCAAGACACCTCCCCAGGCAGGCAGCTTGGGCAACGCCTGATTCATTTAACTACTTAAGCCATTATCCAGCAGCTGGAAAAGGGTTGCTGCTGTTTCTGCTGATAAATTTACAGTTTTTCATGCCCAAAAAAAAAAAATGTAGTTCTTGTTGTTGTTGTTGTTGTTGTTGTTGTACTTCACCTAAGTGTTGCTCACTGATAAGCCCAAGGCTCGTTGCTTGTGGCACACATGTGCTAAGGCGGCTCTCTGCTTGGAAACCACATAATAATTCTCGAGAACAATGTAAACGTCAATTGTGCATGGCCAATGTGTGTATGTGTCTGTGTCTGTGTGTGTGTGTGGGTGTGTTTAGGATTTTGTGGGCCATGTGGGTAGTTTCTTTTGGCCATGCGCCACGGAAGACATTGCCCACATCTCGGCAGATGTAAATGTCAGGGGACAAAGGCAAGGACGACACAGACGTATACACTCGGAAAAAAATTCGAAAGGTATTTGTTTTTGTGTACTTATTAGAAATGTATTATTAAATAATAGAAAATATTTTTTAAATAAAATTGCATTTATATTTTTAAAATATTTATTCGCATCTCCAAAAACTATTTATAAGATTTATTGGATTTTTAAAAATTCTTTAAGACACTCAGAGAAAAATGTTTAATACTTAGTTAATCTTTTATACGACATTTTTTTCCTTAATTTTTTTTTTTAAGAAATCATTTTTTATATATGAAGAAATAATTTCTAGAAATCTGAAAAACTTTTTGAATTTTAGGCGATTTGAATTTTAGGTCGATATATTAAAACTCGGAGTGTGCGATGTTCTTACGTTTTTCAGTATGCTGGTACAAGACTAGTATATTTAGAGAAAAGTCTGAAAATAACGGTTTTTATGCGACTTACATTTATTTATTAACTATAGAAAACATTTCTAAAAATATATTTATTTTTTCGTATATTAGGGAATTTTATTATATTTGTTATTAATTATAATAAAATATAAAAGTTTTCTTAAGTGTGCTTTTTCTGAGTGTACTGGAACGAGGAAGAGAAGGACAATGGCACATGCCACACGTCAACGTCGAGAAATTTAAATTAAAAACCTTTTTGCATGGAATGCTTTTTTTTGTTGTTGTTGTTGTTGTTGTTGTTGCTGTCGTTGCTGTACTATTGTTGCAGCATGTTGCAAGTGCCACATGCAGTGGGCGTCTTCATACAAAACATCACACACACACCCAAACCTAACTGAGCAACGGAAATACATACGGGTTACTCAGACAAATGATAAGGTCATGTTGAACAATAGAAATAATAATAATTTTATCAGCTTCCTGTAAATTGCGTTTTATTTTTTTTTTTTTAGGTATAACTACGATTTAATAGGAGCTTGAGATATTAATATTATTATTCATTACTTTTCGAGTACATTTGTTGAAGTTAAATTAAACTAATCTTTTAATGTTTGTACTTTATTTGAATGCATCACTTCCCGACAGGGGCTATTTTTTGTGTACTTTTTGTTGTTATTTATTTATTTTTTTTTTTGTATTTTTGCAAGTTGTTGACTCGAATGTTGATAAACAAATGTTTTATGTAAAATTCATGCATGTTGCGATAAGTTAGAATGAAAGCGAGAGAAAAAGAGAAGGAGAAAAATCTGAGTCGAATGAAGATATGGTGACTGAGTTCAACTGACTGTATATAATATATATACATATACATATATACTATATATATTTATATATATACATATATACATATGCACTTGTGTTTGTTTTTATCAGCAGCTGAAAATTCCATTCGGTGAACTGCATAAATCTGCTCTGAGCCCAATGCCTATAAAAGTAAATCAGCTTGACTTTTTCTCCAGCTAAATTCTTTGGCTTGATTATGTTGCTTGTTTTAGCTGGTTTTCTTTTCTTCATTTTTTTTTCCCCATATGCTGGTGGCGCCAATTAATTTGTGTGCTTAATTCAGCTAATTATTCCAAGCAATAAAATTCTCAATAGATGCGTAGATTGTGCATTTGCAAGGGTTGGGGCAATTCTGTTAGGAGTAGGAGGAGGGGGGTGGGTGCTGCTGCTGGAGCATCGACACCTAAGCAAGACACACACACACACACACAAGACACTTGCTTAGAGCTGTGCACGTGCCAGACAAGGACAGGGACACGTTCGGCGACACTTTTAATTCAATTCGCAAAGGTTCCTTGGCACTGCTCCGGTTATCGTCTTTGTCTTCGACTTGGACAATTTCTGTTTTTATTTTATTTTTATTTTTCTTACTTTTTTCTTTCATACCCTGCAAAAACGTATTATTATTTTGTCTTGAGGTGTGAGACGTCTCTGTTGCCATAAGGAACTAGGCTGGATATCTCTGCGATTTTATATTTTTTTTACTATGATATCTGCAAATGTAATCCGTCGAAAGTTAAACATTTTTAAAGAATCTTATTATGTAAAGTTAGACTTTTTGCTTTAAAAGATATTTAAACAAAAATAATTTAAATAAAAATAAAAAATTTGTATAATTCACATACAATTTTCTTATTGTTAATAAATACAGCAAAATTGCATTAACAAACTAAATAGGAATAAAAGATATGCTTCTCTAAATTCACAAAAAAACTTAATTATGATTTAGGTTTGGTAGGGTATTTAGTATTCAACCTGCCTAATATATAACTATCCTTTTTTGTGCTTTAATATTGTGATACCAATGAAAATGGGCAAAAGAGTTTAATGAAAATGTGCTAAAATATGTAACAAGCTAAAAGCATCGAAAGCATTGTCGAACCTGTGCTGAATATATATTCCTAATCAGCAATAAAAATCATTGTGATTTTGAGAAAAGGCAATTTTATAGATTAGAGCTAGAGGGAAATAAGTTTGTCTATATTACTCAAAAATCAAGTTTATTTAATTTCATCGATACAAATCGATTAAAAATTGCAATAAAATACGCAATTATTATTTAATTTAGCCAAACTTAAGGTAAATAAACTGTCAGAGTTTCTTAGAGAACAAACAAATATCAGAAAACAGATATCACAATGAGAATTCAGGGTATCTGCTAATCGAGTGCTCTCGACTATAGCATTCTGGCTTTTGTATTTTTTTTTGTATTTAAGTTAACAGTGCGCATAAAAATAGAAATAAAAAGCAAGGCGACATTTAAATTCAAATTGTTGAAGACGCTGACGAAGCTGACGGCGCCACACGTCGGATTAATTTTATGTGCTCCAAGCAGGACCAAGGACCATGGACCAGGAGCAGGACTTGCACCAGCCTCGTGCTCAGTTCAATTAGAGTTAGCTGGCTGAAGGGCTGATGGGTGGAGGTGTGGAGGGGTGGCAAGGCTATTGCCATTGGCTGTGTGAGCAGCCATGCAATTGTTAAAATCGAATTAAGCCACGGTGTCGCATACTTTTGATCTCCTTGACGCTGCCACAGCCAATGAAATGTTGCAAATGCCCGCCCCACCCGTGCCCCCCCACCTCGAATTCGGTCTGCGTCGGAGTCTGCCAATGTCCTTACATTGTCCTTGCCAGAGGTATTTCCTTTCCCATCGACTTCAACTCTGGCTGCGATTGCGATTTCGGTTTCAATTTCAGTCGCTTGGCGCAAATGAAATTAAATGAAGATTAGTCGTGTGCTCCGCTCCCAGATTATTCCGAGAAATAAAAATCTTGACGGCACCGTTGACTCGACTGAGTGTATTCACCAACACCCACTGGCCTCCGAGTGTACTCATTATTTTGTTGTATCTCGTTTTGTTTCGTTTGGTTTGGCTTTATTTCATTTGACTTTTTATGGCGCTTGAGGTGATTTCGGCCCCCATTAGGGCTAAACAAAGAAAAACAAAAAAAAAAAAATCCAAAAAGGAGGCGTGGCTGGCAGTTTGACATAAGCATTGCGACAAATCTGCTCAAATCACAAGCTACATTTGCTCCACAAATGATGGCCAGCTTTTGGCTGCGAATTTGCCCAACAAGTTTCCAAATGCTCTTTTCCCCACTTGTTTTCTTATCAGCTTAAATAATTACAGCCCTAACATAATAATGATAACCATATATATAAATAACTTTATATATAATATATATAATTATAAATGTTATATATAAAATCTGCTTTTGTCAAATAATTTGTTTGCAATAAACGTTTTCATTAAAAAATATAAATTTCATATATATCTAAATATGATATAACAAGTTATGAAAAAAGTATTTTAGATATTTTATATTATAATAAAATATATTATTTGGCGGTACTTCGTGGAAAAGCATTTTATTTCAAAAAGAAAACTACAATTTTTGAATAATACTCATTTTATAAATGAATATATTAAGCTGGTCTTTAGTCTTCAGGGAGTAAGGTATTTAATTATATTTTATCTCTATTAAGGGAAAGCCAGAATACAATGTTTTTCCTTGTTCATTTATTTGTCACTAATTATTAATTAGTTTATCATTTGCTTCTACAAAAATGATTCCCAAAACAGCACAAAACGCACAGCAATCCGATGAGAATAATATTTATTAAATTATTTATTTAAAGTGTCATTAATAAGCCAAATAAAACTTAAATTAAACACTGATACAAGAGATGTAATACATGCAGGAAATATAATATAAAAACGCTGGACTCGATTTAATTTGTTGTTCATAAAAAGTTTCAATTGTCAATATAAAAATCTATTGTTAATTCGAGCAGATTATATTGCTTTTGATCAATTTGCGATAGGGTTGAAACGTGCACAAGACCCTTCAAATTGTGGCCAATAGTGGAATTTATCGGAAAATATTGCCCGTTGGGATTGATGTCCAAAGGCGGCAGGCAAATGGGACGAATGTGATCCGAAGGAGTCATAATCTGAACCAACTTCAAGATGCAAATGTTGTTGGTGAACGTGGAAGTTTTGTATTCGGGATAAATGATGATCTCGTCGATCTGCATCAATTGAGGTTTCGAATTGGCATTCCTTGGATTCCAATCACCCAGGAGCACATGGCGAACGGGTGTCTTCTCGAACTGCCTGGTTTCAAAACAGTGGACGGGTGCCAGGAGATGCTGATGGGAGATGAGTACAGCCAGGCACATTTCGGCAATGCCACGATTGCCTGATTAAATCAAAGATATTTTTATTTATTTTACATTAATATTCACATTTTCTAGACATACTCTCATATCCCAAACTGGGATGTTCCTGGTTATCCGTGGTATGCAGCTCCTCGTTAAATGTGCTGCATTCTTTAGAGTCAGAAGGCACTGCAAGAAACCAATATATATATATATATATATTTATATTTATGTAACTGGTATTATTCTCCTGGTTTACCCTTTGTTTGGTCCCACTGTACCACTGCCCAGAGAAAGATCAGCAGCAGCACAAAGTGGGTCTCCGAATCCGTTCCTTTGCGTTCCATTCTCAGCGAGCGACTGAAGAGATTATTTCTGGGCTATTCTCCGATTGCTGAGTAAAATTCGCATTTGACATTGTTCAAGAATGAACATGAGACACTGCAAAGCTCAGCTCATATAGAGACGACTTTCCAATGACTGCACTTAAAGCTCAGCTGTTAAGTGTAAACATCACACTCTTGGAATAATAAACCTCACATGGAGTCGCCCGAAAAGCGACTCCGTTAATATAAACAATCATAAAATGCGGTCGCCTTACAAGCGGCTTCATATGTATTTAGTTTAAGATTTTTGTATAAAATAAAGAAATGCTCATCAGAGCAAAAAGTTCGATTCAAAACGTCGTCTCATCGTGTTGACTACACCCTATACGTGTTTCACACAGCGACTGATGAGATCATTTCTGGGCTGCTTTTCCGATTGCTGAGTAAAATTCGCATTTTACATTATCACATTCCAATTTCTTATCGCCAATGGTAGACCGATGATAATGTATTGCAAATATTTATTTATGTATTTATTATAAAAATATTTGATTTTTAATATATTTACGTTTCTTTTTTATTTCCTGATAATTCTTAGATCTCTCATGAATATAATAAATTCCATTTCTTAATTATCTTTATTTCTTTCTTATTTACATTAGAAATAAATTTTAATATTAAATTTTATTTTTAAATTATTTACTTCTTGAAAAACCTTTTGATAAGTTTAATTTGCAAGAAGAAAAAATGAGAGTACAAATTGCACTAAGGTCAACTTGCTTTGCTGCTCATATTTAATATGCATATAGATGATATATAATCTGAAAATGGAATCAGTTTAGGTTCTTAGCAAATAGCTAACCCTTCAGATCGAACCCTTTTCAGGGCAGTTAGCGGCTTCAGCACGTGTTCAATTAAAAGAAGAACTTGCAATTAATTGCTAACCAATTTGCTTTCATCACATCGCACAAGACATCGCCGGACACACTTACCCGTAACCGTAACCGTAGCCATAGTCGGAGTCGGAGTCCTCTGATGACCAGCAGCCGTTGGTGTTGACATTTTGTGCATATTAATTGAAGACAAGGCGAACTCAACTTGGAGTCGTCGGCTGTGTTTTTCTTTTGGGCCACCCTTGGCTTAATTTGCGGTAAGTTCATTAAGTAATAAAACATAAATTTCTTTTTTTGTTTTTTTTATGAGCTGCTGTTCATTTTTTTCCCGCTCTCTTGCACCCCATCAGCGTCATCATCAGCAAGTTCTTGGTAATTTTTTTTTAATGCTTTGCATTTTTCTTTAATGAATTAATTCTGTTTTGGCTTTGGTTTTTGTTGATTCACCGTTCAGTGGAGTTTGATAAAGGCGCAAAGTCGTTGGCGATAAAAAGGCCAACAGCTGGAAAGGGAAATGTTCAACATTTTGTGATTTTAATTTATGCGAAATATATTAAAAAAAAAATGAGAGCTCTTTTTGCAGATACCCTGTAATAAAGCGCCTGCTGCATAATAATTATTTGGTTGCTGTGCTTTTTAAACGTTCTTAATTTGATTTATTTTAATAAAAATAATTATTAAAATAATGTCTTTCGAACTTTTGCTTTAACTACAATCGTTAATCGATTTGTATCGATACATTATAAAGCGAAATAAATAATAAATTCGAAAAACTATACATTTTTAAGGGTAATTTTGTAGGGTATTTAAAGGAAGCGCCAGGGAAAATGGAAAACGTGTTTTCATCAACTTTGATTGACCGACTGACTGACTGTTAATTAATGTGAAACTTTTCTATCAATATATTTTTTGGTCGAAAAACTTGTTTGAGCGTTGGTGAAAAAAAACATGTTTTGCATGCTAAAAACGATTTTCTTGTGTCTGAGATAAATTTTTTTTTCTTTTGCCGCATTTAATTGCCTCCTTTGGGCATGATAAAAATGTTGCATCAAATTGCGGCAACTTCTATGAAGTCGCAAGTGTTGTTAAAGCGTGTCCGGGGGTTGGGGTGTGTTTTCCCTTATTTTTTGAAATGTTGTCACTTTTTAGTCAATTTTGTTAGAAATGTTGTTGTTGTGCTTGTTGTTGTTGTTGTTGTTGTTGTCCGCCTGTTGACATATGTGCCCGCAAATGAGCCGTGCAATTGTCGTCGTCGTCGTCGTAGCCTGGCATATTGACAGCTCCGATCTATGTGCCATACATACATACATATATGCATATATATGTATATATATATGTTGCATTCAAGATTGAAGTGCATCCATTCAACTCACTTCTCGAGGGGGAATCGTCTCAAATTTCTCGACGTGCGCACAGCTTGTGACTGACAACTATTCGTTTGTCTTTCTTGCCCCAGACACTGAATCTGCCACAGACTCTGACTCTGACTCTGACTCTTCAAGGCATAAGCGTGTCGATATACGTGCCTTGTGGTGCACCAGCCACACACTGCTTACACTCGTCAACAAATTGTGATTTTCAAATAGACGAGCTCATTGCTCATCTCCTATCCGCAATCAGCAAAGGTATCTCTTCAAGAGTTTGACAACTTATAGCAAATATTTGACAAACATACAATTTATTTGCATACTTTTCTAAGATTTCGCATTCAGTTTGATTTTGCTGTCATTTCAATTCCAGTCAAACAAGTTAAGCTAACAAAAAGAGTGATTTTCTATTTATAAATGGCTGTTATAAGAATTAAAAATTCATAATATGAAAAATTTATATTTAATCTCTTTAGCAACTTTTGTGTTTTATTAACCATTCAATTATTCATAATAAGTTCTGTATTGTTTGAAGTTTTTTTTTTGCGTATTTTTGAATGCAATATAACTTATAACTTATAATAAAAAATATAATATAAAAATCAATCGAAAACATGCTGAAGCTAAAGTTTGCCGCCTTTATTTTCTGATTAAAACACGATGCATTTTTCACTTTTTAAAAATTATTTTAAAAGAATAATGTTCATAAATATTTTTTAAACTGTTTTGTACTTTTTTAGAATTGATTTTAGATTTGTATGAAAACTATATTAAAACTGAAATTAATATCTGGCTTGTAATTGATCTATATATTTTTTTATATTTTATGTCGTCATTTCCAATTTCCACTACAATTTGCGAAAATACATCTTTCAAAAGTAAAAGTAGTAATTTTTCTTTGATAATCAATAAACATCAACTTGTAGTTTTTTTTTTTAAATTTTTGTTTGGCTTATTCATGCATAAAAATTGATTTGTGTATTGTTTGTATAAATCTAACCTTTCTCTTGGTTGACCATCTCTTTTGCACAGTGTATTATCTGAGAAACATTTCACACTGTCAACAAAGAAATCTTCTCATGTCTGAATGCTAATGAATACAAAGATGTTTCTGTGGCAATTAGTTCGTTGTACCTTAGAAACATTCACAGTCAAACCGATTGAGGCATGGATGTTGCTTTAGTTGCTGCCACTTATCAGAGTGCATGTGAGAGAAGCGGCTCAAAGTCGAGTCTGTTATCTGCACTCAGAAAAAAATCGTACTCAATTTTAGAAAATCGCTTTGAAACAAAAACCGATCTAAATGCATTTTTAAAAAGTAGAAATGCATGTAAAATATATTCAACATATTTTCTTTTAGGAATAAGAAAATAAATTAATTAAAATATAAACTTTATGAATTTATAAAACTATCTAATATGTTTTTATACTACATTTTGTTAAAAATTAAATAAGAGAAAACACTCTGAAAAGTAAAATTTTTTTTAATAATATTTTTGGAAAGGTTTTGTTTGAACTTAAGAATATTGATTTATGATTTATATAAATATATTCTTAATGAATAATAAGTTGATCGATTTTATTTCTGAGTGTAAGCCATAAAACAGTTTGTGCGGCGAGAGACGCTTATCAGTTGCACCTCTGACCTTGGAGTGATAAGGCAGAGCAGGCAGGCCAGTCAACTGGTGAAACAACGCATTCTGTTTTCAACACTCAACGCGCCATGTTGCAATTGGGTTCGCTGTCGCTGCTTTCGCTGATGCTGGTGATGGCTGCTGTGTGCCACGCGGATGTGATTCAATACCAGACGTGCCCCGACAGCGTGGATGTGTGCAGCATCGATGAGGTGCGCGTGGATCCTTGCCCCCAGGCGGCAACCAATTCGCCATGCCGTTTACGGCGTCGCCATCCGTCTCGGATAAGTTTCGATTTCACGCCCAAATTCGATGCAGAGCATTTGGTGTCCTCGCTGGGCTGGGCAAAGAGCGAAACGGAGGAGCTGCCGCTGCTCACCTTGGAGCGTGATTCGTGCAAGAACACCCAGTGTCCGGTTAAGGCCAACGTGCAACAGACTTATGAAATCGCTGTGCCCATCGATGCCAAGTTCCCCATGAACACCTACACCATTCGCTGGGCCCTCAAGGATGAGCTGAGTAACAAGCGTTGCTGCTTCACCGTTGTCATTAAAGTTGTGCGCTAAATTATAATAAAAATAAAAAACAACGCAAAAAATTATGCAATTCCTTGTCTATTTTTAATTATTTTTTGTAGATTTGTCTTTCATTTGGCTGATGGCTCTTTGGGGTGCACAAATATCCATCGCCATCGCCATCAACCTGCGAGGCTAATTAAACTGCCTGCGGCCTGCGCAGCGTTTAAATCAACAGGGAGTAAAGAACTTTGATTGAACTTTTGGTTGCCATAAAAAGCATACCCCAACCCCCCCTCACCAAGCTATAAGCCACCCCCCAACCATCTCTTACTTATCAGCGTCGTCAAACAATTAAAAATTGAGCACTTAAGTTGTGGTCATAAAATCATTTGTTTTTCGTTTTATTGTTTTTCTTCCTTTTTTTTTGTGTCGCTGGAAAATTCAAATAACAATATTTTCAAATCACTTTTTTTTTTGCCGGCTCCAGTTTTTTTATATTATTTTTTTTTGTTTACCTAAACGAAAAATGTTTACGCTTTTTTGTCTACTTGAGAAATTTTACACTCGACAAAAATTTAGGTTGTTGATAAGTATTATTATTTGAAGATATGAAATCTTATTAAAATATTTTAAATGGTTTTTAATTTCATGTAACTTTATATGAAAAATATTTGTAGGATTTTATGCACCTTGAATTAGGTGGTAAATAAACTATAATAAATCAGTTTAGAATACAAATTTTATTACAATTTTCTGATTTTGCATATGAATTCTGTTTCCAAAAATCTGGCATTACATTTCTACTTTTTACGAATGCATTTTTTTTTGGAATAATCGATCAATTTTTACTGTCTTTGGAAATTATTCTAAGAGGAAAACGTTTCAATTTCCACATCGATTTTCACTTAAGGCAGACTTATAAAATAAAAAAGGTCAATTTTCTTTCTCCGAGTGTATTCGTCAATAGATGATAAGCACAGCATTTGGTTCTCATTCCTCAAATTTCAACAACAATAGCATTCAATTGAGTAAATAATAGATAAAAAAGAAAATTATGGAACAGATTTCTTAAAGCAAGTTTTTGTTTCATAATTTATGTGACATGCAATTGGATGCCGACTTGGATTTACCCACTTGGGCTACTCTCGCCATATTTATAGCCCAGCATGTATGGAGTCTTGGTCAAGTGGGACATGATGCGGCACTTGACTGCCTCGAAGCAGGCTGTGGCATCCACATAGACAACCTCGCGACGATGGCTCAGATAGGAGTTCAATGCTGGCTTACTTTTGCGAAACTGTCGCATCTGCCGATCCAGATAGGTGACATTATCCTGCGGAGTTGGCCTGTAATAGCGCATTAGCAATCGCATCCTGGCCATCTGCTCGTTGATCTGCAGAAAGATCAAGCGATTTGGGGGCACAGTAAAACCCTCGAATAGCTCTCGAGCCTCACACTGATTATTGGGATAATTGTAGAGAATCCAGCCACGATGCAGTGCATCCTCTTGGAGCAGACGCTGCTGAATAATGTTCCCAATTGCCTGCGAGCGACGAATGACACAATCCGATTCAATGCCCAGTTGGAGCAGCTCGGCATCTGCATTCTGCTCGTATCCATTGATGTGATGATAGCCGAGCACATCGGCATCCAAGATGAGCAGATTCCAACGCTCGGCCAGCACATGGGCGAGTGAACGACGACCCGAACCGGGTCTGCCATGCAGCACAATGCGATGAAAACAGTTCTTGGGCAGCTGAAAGAAATCACCGGCGACTCCCCGATGAAATGCATCCAAGGACTTCATGTAGACATCCTGTGCAATCCGCCGTATATTCTCCCCCAGCCAGCGACGAATATCCTGCACCTGCTGCAGTGTAATCTCGGCCAGGATGCGACTCAGGATCTCCAGCAGCTTGTGCTTCTCAATGTAGAACGAATAGGATGCACTGAACTCGACCAGCATCTTCTTGTCAATATTGGTGGGAAAGGACATGGCTTTTATATAGCTTATATCTAAAAATATATATCTGCTGGATTTCTAAAGATCTTTCAGAATAAATTGTATAATTTTCACTTGTATTTTTACATGAAATCATTTGTGTAAAACTGAAAACAACAGATTTGAAATAAAATTCAAAGCGCTCTTTTTGTGAATAAACTGTTTAAATTTTTAGCTAAGAATTTGTTTTTGATATTTAGTATATTTTGAGTAACTGAGATGATTAAACAAATTTCAGCTGTTATTGCTGCAAATGTGTCAAATGTTGACAGGTAACTGGCAAAAAGCAAAAAAAAATAGTGGCTTACTTTTAGGGGCAAAGGTTTCTGGGTAATTTTAAATAAGGTAAGAAAACTTAATAGATTAATCAGCGCAAATAGTATCATCAAATCATTATAAATAAATCGAAATATTTTTATATTAATTATTAAACGACATATTTTAACTTTAATTTAAGATCAGAGAGGTAATTTAATGTTTAAAGCATAAATTAAGTTGCCTTTAAAAATCTGGTCCGAAATCGATTAATTTATAATATATAAAAATGTTTTGATAGCTTTAGCTAAAAGTATTATTTCCTGCACAGATCTAATAACAATTAATAATATTAAATCATATTAATTTGCAAAGCTGCGCAGTTTTTAATTTAATCGATATATATATTTATTTGAAGTGCTCAATTACTTGTTTGAAGCCTCACTTGAAGTAAGTTTCTATCAATGTTGAAAAAAGGAGAAATAAACTGAGGAAGAATAATACAACTAGTTAAACTCTATTTTGCTCGTTCTGGAATAGGAAAACTAAATCTATAAATATATTTTTGATGGGATCTAGACTATAAATTCTTGGTTGAAATACGACTTCTTAGACTATATATTATTGATTAAAATACGACTTTTTAGTATATATATTAACGATTGAATTACGACTATTTTTCATTTGTAGTTTTGTTTGCATTGTGTTTAAGATTCTGCTGATGCTCTCTGAGATCAACTCTCATTAAATTAATTACTCTAGCAATATGCATAATTTAATTTAAATTATATTCCAGATCTTATGTAGAATATATTCTTTATCTAGTATAATTTTTCCAACTGTTTAGTCATGATTTTTATCGTCTGCTGTTTGAAGTTTTGTTTGCATTTTGTTTTGAGATATTGCTCTCGAATCGCAGTGATTATCTCACTCATTATATGGCCATAATGGCCATTAGCATTTGGCCAACAAATGTCGACTCGTTGTCGAGTTGTTGCCACATTCATTGCACATATTAATTACATCCGTTACAAATATTAGAAAATGGTGCGCACTTCCGGCCAACAGAGAGCGACAGAGCCAAAGCCAAGACACTGGTTCCGCTGGTTCTTCTGGCCATAATGGCGATAATGGCTAATGTCTTGCCAGGCGTTGTAAATTGGCATCATGTAAGTCCTTTTGCTAGCCATATAAGTTTGCTGACAATATTTTGCTGCGAATTATGACAGCTCTTTTGTCTGAGCGCGCACATTAACAATTTAAAAAGTTGTCTTGGCCTCGCTTTGCCTCTGCTCTTGGCCAAGCAAGTGGCTAGGAAGCGAGGGAGTGGGGAAGAGAGAGAGAATGGGATTTTTGGTGACGCTGCTAACGGCCTGCAAAGTGTTGCCAAATGGCTGTCATACTTTATATTGTCTTATGAGACATGCCAGGGCATCTTTTGGTCTTGCTCTTGGTATCCTTTTCCTCATCCCCATCCCCATCCTCATCCTTCTCATCCTCATCGAGGCTAAGCAAAAATGCAAGCAGACTCTTGCTACATAGTCATATTACCAAAGTTGTTGTTATTGTTATGCTGCTCATTTGTTTAGAGTGGGTGGCGGCTAATAAAAACTGGAATTCTATGAAAAATTGTTTCCTGTTGCTTATATTGGCCATATTGTTATGCCAAGTATGCTGTTAATATCTTTCACATACACATTATATTGCTTACTGCATTTGCTTTTCGATTTAGCCAAGTTGCAACAACAGCAGCACCAGCTGCTTGCAACTTGCTGCAACTTTAAGGCAATCCAACAACATTTTAATTACATAAGGCGCGAAAAATATGCATATGAAAATGAAGGCTTTTGGCTTGTTTTCGCTGGTTTTTTTTTATAGCTGTTTTGGCTGTTTGCACAAAGCGCAACTTTTTAATTAAAGCCAAAGTCAAAGCAAAAGCAAAAGCAGCACCAAAAATGGCGACAGCTTCTCAGTTCTCAATTTTGTCACATTTCTACTGAGATGTCCTTAATTACATTTCAGCATCACATATCCGAAAGCAACGTATCCTTTTTAAATCAACCACAAAACTAACCAAATAAAAAATGCATTGCAGCAGCAGAAAGTAGTCGACGTATAGATATCCTGTTATTTCACTCTCTTCTTTACTAATGCATCTGTAAATATGTATTTATAACTGAAAAAAAGTATAGAAAACAGTTTAAGTTTAATTTTAGTCGTCTAATTTTCACTTGGAGAACCTTTCATTATTTTTTGGTTTGCAAATGCTAATTTAATAAAATAGTTGAATACACCTAATACCTTTTAATGCATAATTTAAATTTAAATAATCGATTTATTTACTAAAAGTGTTTGACCAGCATAAATATATCTAATAAATATCCCTAATAAAACGTTTTGACAGATATCTCAAATAATAAATATTATGAATTTAACTATAGTCATCTCAAGATCAAGTTTTTTAATACTCACTTGAAGAATGTTAAAATTAATTTTTATGTTCAGAAATTCTAAATTCATAATTTAATTGATGTTAAAATACTTTAGGTTTATCATTTATTATTTTAATTTAATGTTTGCTGACCTTTGTTTTTAATAATTTAAATATATTTTTTCCCCGCTTCAATTCATTTTTAAACATAAGCTAGTAAATGGCGAATTTAAAAAAAAAATACTTTCAAAATTAAAAAAATAGTCAACTATAATTTTAATAGCACAAATAATAAATAAACACAAATTGATAGCTTACTATAATTATTATTTTTAAATTGTTCTCTAGTGTTAAAAGTACATATTAAATAAATAAATAAAAACATAAAAATTAATAAACAAAATTAAAGCAACAAAAGGCTACTATAAATTAAAATTAAGGTTTTGAGCGGTTTTTTGTGGGTGATTTTTTCTTTCCCAACATTTATAAGATCTGCTTTGATATTACTGTTAGTCAGCAAACTGCCAAACGGGGTATTCGAGAAAAATAACCCAAAAACAAATGTGTGGCACAAGCCGCTGCCGCCGCCACCGCCGTAGCCGCCATCGTTTGACGCCGTTTCGCTTATCAGAGAATATTTCATATTAAAAAATAAAATAAAATGAGAAAAAAAAATTGTTGAAGCGGTTTTCCTATCCAACAGACGCGCTGATTGAAAGAAGCCGCTGCGAAACGAGCACACGCAAATGCAAACGCTCTCAAAGGGTAACGCGGAGCACAAGAGAGGGGGTGGGCTGGGGCAGATGGACGTGGTTGGAAAGGGGCTGCTTCACATAGAAGTCTCATCGGACGAGGCGGCTGATAAGGCGTAGAAAAAAGTGACCAGCAGTGCTTGGCACTCATCAGCCCAGCTCAGCTCAACTCAGCTCAAACTATGCCTTGCCTCGCCTCGCCTTTCAGATAACTGCGCACTTGAGCGCCTTTTTCATCTTGCCGCACGTTGCTGCAACTGTGGGCACAATCAAGAAAAAAGACACTATGAAAAAGTAAGAATGGCTGAGGCAAGCTGTAGATTATATACACTAGCAATTCAAACTTAAAATTTAAATATTAAAAACTGTTCGTTACATCATATTTCCAATATTGATAATTTCTTTTATTCACAAATAATAAATTTATAATATAATTTATGTTAAAATTCTTCTGCTTATTATTTATTATTTTAATTTAAAATATATATTTTTCGCTGGCTTTTCATTTTATTTACACAAAAACGCAATTTTTGTGGCACTTCAATATGTCTTGATAAATAAATTCGTTTTTATACAAGAACTATGGTTTCTGATTCTGATTTGTTATAGCCAATTCTGACTGCAGTTAATTGTCGAAACTTCCAAGCTTCAAAAGATAGTTAAAATTAAATTAACCCATTAAAATCAGCTCACTTTCAAACCAAACCTATAAGATATAGAAATATTACAAGCAACAAATAATATTAGAACAATTAAAAAAAACCCTATTTTTACCTTAAACTAGGCAAATCGAACAATTAAAAAAATCTATTTTACCTTAAACTATGCAAATCGATTTATTGGATTTTTTTTTTATCGATCTACAGGCTTAAAATGCAGTCAGTTCTAGTTTAGTTAAGTGATTTCTTTTTCTAAGTAAGAAAAATATTCAAACAAATCAAAATTTAGATAACCATTAGAGAAAAACTCTGAATTATGATTATGCCAGCAAATAAAGATATTTTAATTATGGTTACTTTTTGATTACACATTTCACAACAGAATTTGAATACTCTTCGGCAACTGAAGTGATAAAGGCATGGAAAGAAATGATGAAAAGCTTTTATCGCTGCATTGTTGCAAAGTCAGCGGCCTTTTGAGTCAGCGTGGCGGCAGTTGCATCTGCGAGCATCTGTTATCTGGCCCCGCCGCTTGCCTTGTTGCCACACACTTCCTCCGGAAACTGTGTGCAACGTGCAACATCGCGTAGTTTCTGCTCCGGCATCTTTTTCATTCATATCAACTACACTTTATCAGCCTGCATAATTTTGTGGGTGTGTGTGATGAGTGTGTAGCGGCTAACCGTAAAACACTTGACAATTAAAAATCGTTTTTCCACAAACACACACACAGAGAGACAATTGCTAGTCAATGTCAACAATTATTTCCCCAGTGTATTTCCACTAAAAAAAGTAAGAAATGGGAAAGCCACACATCAACAAGCCGGCAACATTCACAGTTCACACCGTCAATATTCGCACCAGCAACAGGAAATTTTATCCTTTGACAATTTGCCATTGGCTGCCAATATTTTTTCAGTCAATTTTTGTTATTTTTTTATTTTGCATTTTTCATCGGTGGCACGTGAGGCATTGTCCTGCTGCCAGCCTTCAATTATGCAACAATTGAAAAATTACGACGTGTACAACAAATTTTTATTTTTTTTTTGTTGCTCGACTGCGATTTGTTGAAGGGTTGCCTTAGTTGAGCTGCTGGCGAGTCTGTTGCAAAACAAAAAATGGCAAATGACAACAGGTTTTAAATTTGTCACCACAACAAACAGTGGCAAAAACAATACGTGCCACAACAACAACAAAAACAATAACAAGAACAAAAGCACAATGTGAATGTTGCTCATGACAAACACCAAATGAAGCACAAATTTAATTACGCAATTTTATTGGATTAACAGCAAAACTGACTGTGGCAGCCACAGTGGCTGCTACATGTCGCATAAAAACAAATTTAAATAAGCCAACACATAAACACACACACACTCACACACACATGTACACTTAGCGAAAAACATTTATAATTTTATTACTTAAATATAAAATTGACTTGTATTTAATAAAAATGTATAATTTATTCTATTTTATTTTTTATTATTAAACGAAATTAATATAATTTTAAAATATGTAATCTGAAATCGAGTATAATTTACGAGTGGTTTTGTAAAAACTGCAATAGTTAATAAACCCATTTCGAAATTATCAAATGTTTTTATATATATTTTGGGCTAAAAAAATTATAACAAATTTATTAAATTCATTATTTTTAGTTTGAATTTAAAAATAGGTAGGATTGCTTTACATCGATATACCCTGAATCCAGCTGTTAAATATATTCCAGTGAATTTTTCAAATTCACATTAAAACAAAAACGCTATAAATGAAATTTCTGATTTTAAAAAATGTTGGAATTAAAGTGTAATCAGTCTAAAAGATCTACAAGTTCAATCCAGAATGCATTTCTTAATACACGAATAGTTAAAATACAGCTAACTTGATTTAAGTTCATTCATTTTAGAATCTAAATTAAACGAACTCTATCATTTTTAAAAAGGGATTAATATCTTCGATTTCAGTTTAAGAATGTTGAACTAAGAATGAATGTAAGCAGACATTCAACTGAAACATACGAAATCAATATATTCCCTAATTAGTAAAAAAGTTAAAAGACAACCAAACTGAAATCGAAAATGGTTAAATAAAAATAAAGTTCATAAAGGGAAGTTAATTTATTACATAATAATTTAATCTTGATAAAAATCTACAATCTCACATTTGAAAATACTTCACTTAAAATATACATAACAAGTTAGAATGCTTGTTCTTTCAATCAAAGCTTGGAATAATAATTAAGATTTACAATCAGAAATTAAGAATAACTTTTTTAAAAGGGAAAGTTACTTTAAATTAAGAGGACAATTAAGAAGAGAGAAGACTTTATTCAAGGTGATTTATGATAGCATAACTGAATTCAAATTGAGTAAAGGCTTATATTTTTCTTTGTGTGTATACACATGCACATGTGTGTGTGTGCGTGTGTGTGTCTGGCCAGCTGTCCAGTGAGCAACCCCCGAAAGAATTTAGCATCTTTGCTGCTTCTAGTCGCGTAGGTGAGCCGTAAATTTGCGCGTCATTGTTGTTGTTTCAGTTGTTGTTGTTGTTGCTGTTGCTGTTGTTGTTGACGCCAATGTTGTGTGTCCTGGTCACATGGCCACAGGAGCCAGGTTGTGTGTGTGTGTGTGGAGCAGGGGATTGGGGGGAGGGTTGTGTGCTCGCCGTTATCTTCCTTTTTGGCCTTTCACTTATGCAAAAACGGAACATTTGAAAAATATGTTGGCTGGATAAACAGAAATGGCAACAAAGTGCAGCTGATGCCAGTCTACGGCCAAGCTCACCACTCCCCCCCACCCCAATCTCTCTCTCCATTTGCAGTGACATTTTAATGAGTATGCAACGTGCAGCATGCAACTTTGTCCAGACGTGGCAAAGCCTTGTTAAATTCATTAGTAAAACGTTGCACCTCAACGGGCAAGCGGCATGAGTTGAGTGCCACACGTTTGGCATCATGTTGCCGCACACGAAATTAAAATCCCATACCCCAGACACACACACACACACACAATCCCCCGTTACAATCTGTGGCACAACATGACATGATACCGATACTAAACTGACACTTTGACATGGACTTAACCCTAAAAACGCTTTGTTGGCTTTATTGGTGTCGGTTGCCGCCGTGTTTACTCCCAAAAAAAGGAGGGTGGCGCCACTTGTGGCACTGTCAGCACCACCCCTGCTCTCTTTCTCCCCTTGGGGAGGCAGGCAAAAAGGTATCCACTTGATTTTTGCACTAATTTACGTGGATTAAGCGCTTTTGCCGAAGCCGTGAATTTGGTGGTATTACGTTTAAATACCTTTTAATTGACAATTTGTGTTCGAGCCGCATTCGATGCTTGATTTTTGTTTAATGATATATATATATATATATGTGTGTATATGTGTATATGTGTATATGTGTATATATGGATAAACATATTACCGGACTGAACATGTGTGCTTAATGTTTGCTCATTCATTAGTTGCGGCAAACAGGCGAGTTAGTTAAACAGCTGCCATTAATTGACTTTAGTTTGGGCCATTTTCTGATATTAAAGCGGAAACAGTTAGCCGTATTTTCTGGTTAATTACTAACTGAAACCTGAGTTGGCTTACAGTGGAGGTGACCTGGTTTAATGAACTGAATCGAGTCAATAAAACATAGTATTTTAATAAAACTGAAACTACCTTTTTTCTGTGATTAATTCATATGTTCTTAGATTTAAAACATTAACAAATTCGTTGATTAATTAATTATAATAAATATAAGTAAATATTGAAAAAATTGGATTATTTTCTTAAAGAGGTGCAATAACCAAGTTATTTATTTAACTTAAGTAGTAACTATCTATCCATGTATATATAAATATTGGACTAGATTTTTACTGGTTTCTCTGGTATTACTCTTACTTTATTGTCAACAACTCAATTATATTATTTTAAATTAATTAACTTGACAACTCTCTAATTGTAATATTGCATAACATTATAAAGAGAGTCCGCCATTCATCTCCAAATGTTAAATTGTCAAACAAATTTTTATTTATCTTTGCAATTGTTTATTGTTATATAGAAAAGATTTTTCACATAAAATTAATATTATTTCTCAGTTAATATTAGTATTTTAATTTTGTTTCTTATTTTCATTTATATTTAAAATCAAATTCCAAAATTTGCTTAGTAAAATTCCAAGTTTTCAACTTAAATTAAGTGAAGCAAACGAAAGTTTAGTTTTTAAAGTTTTTTACATGTTTCGCTTATTTTTTTTATTTTTATTTTATTTTTTCTTTTGCTATAAGTTTAGCAGGGAGATCTTTAGCAGTAGTTGCAGGTAAGTTTTTAAATTCATTTGTATGCCACAAGTTTTGCAAAACTTTTTAATTTGCGCTAACAATCGTATCGAACCGAATCAGGACTCTCCATCAGTGACGAGCTCTTCCTCTGCACGGACAACCTCAACAAGCTGGCAAGTCAACCACACACACACACACACTATCACACACACACACCCAGACTACTAACAATTGAAAAAGTAGATGGTAGATGAAAAAATGTTTTGCAAAAAATGTGCTTAAATCAGCGTGTTCTTTTTATACTCTTGACGAGGATACAATAATTTGGAAGTTTAGTTTGTTATTTAAAGGGGACATCAGCAACATATATAGGATTTCCTGAACATCAGATAAAACCTGATCCCATTATTCACTTATCAATTTAATTATGTTATTTCATCTCAGATAGATTAAAATATAAATGTATCCATATTTTAATTAATTAAAGAATGTGGAACCTTTTTTACTCAACATATCCTAAGCACTAACCATTAACTATTTAAAAATTTGAAATACCAGAACATTACTTTTTATATAGATATTATGGAAATAATCGTTTAAATTTTTCAAATTTATAAATATGAAATTGAAAAGTTGTAAGTGTATTAAATCTTCAGTTTGCCTCAGTTAGTAATTCTTTCCTGTTTTTTTTGCCATTGCTCAACACTTGCAAAGTTTCTAGCTGTGGCCGGTGTTGGGTGGGTACCGCTTAAGTCGCCACACGGTGGCGCAACCGACAGCAAAGTCGCCGCCAAAAGTCGCCGTCGTCTAATTGAACCCCAACAGATATTTTCAATTAGCAGCAAAACATTTGTGCGCTAAAAAAGTTTTATTCAATTTTTATTTTCTGCTCTTTTTTTTTGTATATTTTTTTGTATATATTTTTTTTTATTGTGTTTTACGCCACCTTGAGCCAAATTCCTGCGGGGCGAACACGTCTGGACACTGGCGGCCAATAAAAAAGGCACCTTAGTGCTCAAAACTTTGGCTAAAAGCGCGCAAAAAACTTTTAATGGCATTAAAAAAGATTGTCAAGCCAACTTTGCAGAGTCGATGGATAAATACTCTGAAGTATAGGAAAATAATATATTATAGAAAAAAATTACTAATTTAAATTCGACATAACTTTTTTAAAATGTGCCAAAGATTTTTCTACAACTATTCAAATCGAAAAAATAATATTTTCATAGTATTAAAATTTTTTGAATATTTAATATGATTTTTCTAGATTTATTTTAGTATCCACAACAATTTAGTAATACAAAATTATGCAACTTGATGTGCAAAAAATATTTGCAAACAAAAATTTTAAGCATAAGTTAATCAAACGTAAAAATTATGTTAAAAATATTTTAAATAATTCTTACAATATTTCGCTAAGCCTTAAATCTATTTAATTTATTTATTTATTTAATATTTATCATTTATTTCATTTAATATTTATTTTAGCATAATTGTCTTAAACATTTTAAATATTTTAAATGGTACTTTATAGAAATAACTAAAATTTGGTTTTTGATATTAGTCATACATATTTTGATCGTTTTAATTAAATTAAATACTTAAAATGTTTTGTGTCCATTCATCTTACAAATTCTGTGACAAAATTATAATACCCTAAAAAGGCGCCTCAAAATATGCGGAAATTCACTTAAAGTTTTCTTGTTTTATTTTCAGCATCTCACTCAAAAGCCACGTTTTTGAAAATCGTAGACTTGGCTATTTAAACTGCGACCAAAGACTGGAAGAAAAAAATGCAACCGATTTAAGCTGCATTTTGTGGCTTAAATGTGAGCCCATTGATCATATTCAATATTTTTATGGGCTGCGTAAATTTAATTGATAAAAGTGTCGCAATCGTTTTGGGCCCCTTTTTGGTTTTTGAACTCAAAATGCAAATGGGACCAAAAAAGCATTGCGAGGCAGCCGGACCAAAAATGGCAACAAAATGCGGCAAAATCTACTACTTGAGATAAGCGTCGAGTTCAAACAAACTAATTCAAAGTGCGTGCGTGTGGCACAGTCTGCACCATGTGGCAGTGTCCACTGTCCAGTGTCCAGTGTCAACTGTAACTGTGTGCTGTGTGCCACAAAGCATGCAACACAAATCAGCGCATAATGGCGTCCATGGCTGTGTTTGCATGTTGCACAACTTTGGACTGTGGACTCACAATTCTGCAGCCCGTTTCCAACCACGACGCATTTCAATAATTCTAATTAATTTATTAACGTTTATCAGCAACAATAAATTTGCCGAGCGAGACAGCAAATGACTCGCATTTAAGTGGGAGCGAGGCAGCTGCACACAGTCTGTGGCATTAGAGAAATGAGAATGGAGAATGGAGAATGGAGAGATGGGAAGACGGGGAGACGTAGAGACGGGGTTAACTGAGTACGGAGAACTCTTTACCGTGTACACATATCTCTCTCCGAATACGTCACTTGGTCTTGGCTTATCCTCTGTACTCATAAAAACCTTTTATTGTTGTTGTTAGCAGCATCCAAAAACTCAGTCCTTAAATCTTCATCTCCATCGCCATCGCCAGCTGTATTTGAAATGGTTTGCCAAGATGTACATTGGCCGATAAGTTTCTTCGAGCTCATTCACAGCCATAAATGAAATGAGAAACTTAGAAAAAGCCCACATTCACACACATATACATACACACACACACACACACATATATATATATATATATATATATATCGTAAATAAGCAGGCGTTGATTTTAAAACGAGCCCCATTGATAAGACTAAGAGTAAAACTAAAACTCTGGTAAAAATCGCTGAGGTAGCAGTATAAAAAAAACTCTAAACACGAGTAACAATATAAAAAGTGGGTTATCAAGAGTGGATGACTGACAGATACCCTGTATGCGCATTAAATATATGTTAAGTTTACTAAAATAATGCAGAATATTTTCAAAATAATGCAGATTATTTTCAAAATAATGCAGAATATAATTACTAAAATAATGCAGAATATTTTGAAAATACTGCAGAATATAATTACTAAAGTAATGCAGAATAATTTTTAGCTGATAATTTATAGATTCAGCACGAATTCTAGAAATAAAATTGTCATATTTAAAAAAAGAAAAATTTATTGAATTATTAACAATTCGCTTATTCTAAAAAATATAGCAATTAATTAAATGCTTTGAAAATTTCCCAAATACTTAATGACTAAATATTTAAAACGATTAATGTTTTGTCAAAATATTATTAATCTGAAAAACATTTAATTTCGTATGCATTCCAAATATGAAATTACGCTTATTAGGTAATAGGATTTTATATTTTTAGAGGAATAAAATATTACATATGATTGATTAATTTATTCAAAACTTCTGGCATGCCCCTTTCGACTGCTTACAGGGTATAAGAAATAAGTAGAAAAGACAACTTGGCGGCTATTTTATTGTGCACATGAAATTACATCTGTTTTCTTTTTGTGCCCAAACCAAATCTGAAAGTGTTACAATTTATTGACGCATTTAGATCAAAACTAAAAATTGTTAGCTATTTCCAGTTGCTGAATCGACAATTTTACTAGCAAACCCTGCAGCAGCCAGCGTGTGATTTTCCCTGTGTATGTGTGTGTGTGGGTGTGCGTGTGTGTGAGTAAGTGTGTGTTTTTGTTTTAATACGAAAATCCCTTAACTTATGCGGCAAGCAACCACTGACACGCCCACAGCTCACTATTTAGCCGGCGGCTACTCAAAAAAAAAATAAATAAATGAGAGGAGGAAATCGCAGCGTGGGCAAACAAAACGAATTTCAACGTGGACTTGTGGACTTTAGCTGGAGAGATACCTTTAATGCATTTTGCTTATATTGAAAAGCACTTAAAATTGCGAAAATATGAAAATCATAAAAACATCGGGCGGTTTGAGGGTGCGTAAGTTCTTGGCACGCTCGTCCTGGTCGCCTGGCTGCACTCAGAAAAATATTCACCCTGAAGTTTAGAAAAACTATGTAAAATAAAAACCACTCTGAGAATTGTAAAAATTCTTTCAAATATTACAAATAAAAAATTTGTAAAAGGAATTGGCTTTTATTGAAAAATTAGGAATTAATTTCCATTATTCGCAAATAAATTTTAGAAAACATTAAAATAGCATAATAAATAAACAGTAAATAAATAAAAGAAAATATTAATAAAAAATTGGGGAAAACGTAGAGAATTTGGAAGTTAATTATAAATTAATAATAAGATACAATAAATAAAATACTATATTATACATATGTATGATTATGAATGAAATTATAAAATACTAATGCTCGCGATAGCAATAAATATATATATAATAAAAATAATATAAGCAACCATAAAACGAATTTTGAGCATTCAAGGCATGTATAAAAAATCAATTAGAAAATTGGAAATATTGGATTTTACATTTTTGAAAAATTAAAACCAAAATTAAGTAAAGAAAAACATTGATATTTTATTTATTTATAATTTCTTATTAACAAGGTGAGCTACACTTGGATATTTTTTTAATTTTTTTTCTGAGTGTGTCTGCTTATTTTATTATTATTATTTTACAGGGAATTATCTCATTTGAGTGGAGTTTGCCGTCTGCCAATCTGGCTATCCAACCTCTACTACTACCGCTACCGCTACCCCTGCTCCTGTCTCTTCCCCTGCTCCTGCTATTGCCCCCTCCCCTGCCCCTGCCTCTGCCCCTGCCCCTGTCTCTGTTTCGACCATCCGCTGTGTGTAATGTGTGCGTAATAACATAATATCCTTAAGATATTTTAATATTGCCTGCCGCTGCATATTGAACTGCGGCAAGCTCTTCACAGTGCTGCCTCACTCTCCTTGCCCTGCTCAGTCGCTTCCAATCTTCCATCGTCATCGTCATCGACATCCTCCTCATCCTGATCAGCATCCGCATCCGCATCCTGGCTGGCCGCATTTCAACATATTTGACTTTGCTTGGCTGTTTTGCTTTGTTTGCCTGTTTATTCTCTCTGTGCCTGCCGATGATGATGATGATGATGCCACTGCCTGCTTACCCCCCAGACTTGCCCCTCACTCCACTCGATTCCCATGATTCCCTCTCCCTTTTAACAATACCTTTGTGCATCGTAAAATAATTGCCGCGGGGCATGTAATCTTCTGCTGGATGGCTTGCAATTTGCCTTGCCCCGCTACAAGCTGCTCTCTGTGGCAGCAACATAAAAAAAGATTGTTGAGATCCTAAAAAGCTCTGCTAAACAACGGATGTTTGCAGCGTGCAAATATCTGCACATGTTTAATGTATGTGCAGTGCATTTGTAACAAAATTAATACATTTTCTTGTGTTATATAAAACAAGGTGTGATTCAATATTTAAAGTTTATGATAATAATGATAATAATTATAATAATTATTATATTATGATAATAATGATAATAATGATAATAATGATAATAATGATAATAATGATAATAATGATAATAATGATAATAATGATAATAATGATAATAATGATAATAATGATAATAATGATAATAATAATTATAATAATTATTATAATTATATTTTGCATGTGTTATATTTTTTTTACTCCACAGAGATTTATCTAAATATTACAAAGTTTCTCTCTTAATATTTTATTATAATAGATATTTTTATTCAAATTTGTTGTCAGATTCGGGTTTTTTCTGGCTATTCCCAATGTTTACCTTAACCTTGTTAAGATTTACATGCGGATTTATTATACCTTTGTTTTACTCCATTCATTTTATTATTTAATTTGTACATATTATTTTAAATTTAATTTCAAGTCAATATTGCTGTGTTTTACAACATTTTAAACGGTTTTTTAATGTTTTCAACTTAAATGTAAAGTTTTCAAATAAAGTATAATTATTTTATAATTTATTTATAATTTTAAAATCTTTTTTTATAAATTTGTTAACTACGTAAATTTTTATCGAACATTTGCCAATTGTTGTCAGTATTTTCCCCACTATCCCCTTCAAATACGAAACTACAGTTAATATTTAAACTTAGTCGCCCAAAATACTTTAGTTTAAGCCAAGTTTATTAAAATTAAGTTTAGTCTAGTCATCATTCACTGCCTCATTCTGCGTGTCTGTCAGAATGGCATCCAATCATAATGACAATTATATTAAAACTCATTTGACTAAGAACCTATAAAAAATGATTTCAACGTACTTTCTTATGTGAAATAGATAGAATTCGATGACTCTTTCTCTTTCTCCGAGTTGTCATTGTTAAGTAGTACTTATCCGTATTTGGTTGCCATATCAATAATGGGTGCTCTCCCCTGTTGTTTTTGTAGTTAATAAGTCGCTCAACTCTTGGTTTGGTGCCTCAACATATGCGGCGGCAGTAATTCCATTTTGAGCTCATAAATAAAATTGCTCGTTCGGTTCGTTTGGGCATCTTTGGGTTAGTCAAAGAGTCTGTGTATGATGCGGGGACATTTAATAAGAAGTGGATACGCCGTACATAGTCTCAGGCACTCGAGTTATTGACAAGTTTATGTGCTTAATCCTTCCATAAAGCGCACCATTAAAATGCCAACAAAAGGTACTTTATATGAAAATTTTGTGTTTGCTCTGCCACTTTTATCGCCAGCGTCGCCATCGTCGTCATCGCCGTTCATATTTCAATAAACTCCACCGAAATTTGAATGCCACTCGTAAGACAATCGTCAAATGTGAAATGCGTATCGCCTGCGCTGCCATATGAGGCATCAGCCCTGAGGCATGAGGCAGTTGAGCCAGCTCAAAGCAGCTGCCCCCTATCTAGGAAGCGGAATAGTTCTTCGAGTGCTCGGGCATTTTTATTGCTCTCCGTTTACATAATATTGAAAAAAATAAAATTAGAACTAGCCTAGCTGGCCAGTAAGCAAGCCTCTGAAGATCTGAAAAATGACAGACTTTAGAATACCCTACATAAATTTATTATTCGTATGTCTTGAGAGTTGAGCTAACCTGAAAAAAACTCTAAAAATTCATAAAATTAATTTTAAAATTGCATAAGGGATTTATAGATAAATATATAGATATATAGATATTATGTAGATATCTAACATATTTAGATATCTACATATTTTATTCTTAACAACTAAAAAAAGTATTGTTATAAAATACATATTAAAAAAATTAAATTATATTACTATTTAATTTAAATTCTATCCGTACCATTATTTTTATGATATATAATTATTTATTTATATTATATAATTATATATTTTTACATATTATATATTTAGTTATTTTCATTTTTTATTTAATATTTTTGACTTGATATTTACCATATTTTTATCCATTAGTTATTATAAATCTGAGTTATGGTTTAGCAGTTGAGTTGCGCTTAGGGTACAAAATGATGAGCGAGTTCAGCTGCTATTTAGAGCAAAACTCACGAATTTGTAATAAAAATGTTTGGCACTGCCAAAAACGTGTGGCAAATGAAGCCGTCGCTCGCCCCATTCTACAAAATGAGGCACGCATTAATTTGGACATTTCTTTTTTTGTGTTCGGTTTATAGGTTGGCTTCACTTTGCCATGTGGCTTGTATTTAATTCTCTACATGTGTTCAGTTAATTTTGAATTTTATTTTTTGCGTGTACCCCCAAAAATAAAAGCTGAGTTTAGCCGTGACAAGTCTGCCGCAAGAATGTTTTGCGGCCATATTTAAGCGATTTCACATCTCTTAATGATTTTGACAGCTGAATGATGTTTCATTTGTTGCGTCAAGTCTTTCAAATTGGGGTGTGTAGCATATTATGTTTAATTTTTACACAGTTTGCGTCAAGTGGCAGTCTTTAGTTAATGCCACTCAAAAGACTCAGCCGCAACCAGATGTTGTTGTTGTTGTTGCCCCTCACTTTTCATCAAGTGCTGCGTAATTTCTTTCTCATTTTACAGAGAAAAGGCAAAGGAATAGTTTTACAAAGATTTTACACTCTTACAGTTTAAAGTCCACTTTTTAACTATGTCTCATTATAAATTAACAAAATCTTCATACAATGAGACAGACAAATGTGGTTAAATCATTTATACTCTTGATGCTTATCAAGAATAATTATTTATTTCCCGAACTTCATGGAATATTTATTTATAACCAGTCTTGATGGTAAATATCAACTTATCAATAATACAAATATAAATATTATATTTATTTAAGTTCTTATTTAATATTATAGTCAATGAAAAATATCCGATGCTGAAAATCTTTCATCTAAAACTTAACATAGATTTTTGATACATATCTTATATTGATATTTAAACTTATTATAATTTAATCTGTCAAAAACTAGTTGCCATTTTCTGTCAAATATTTGTAGTGTTTTTTTTATGCGTATGTTGTTTTGATATTGCCATATTTACTTTATATAATCATTTTATACACAGTAATCTTTTTTTTGTACTTTAACTATTCTAGATATTTACCATGTTTTTATACAATTTAATGATTTATTTTACTGAATGAACAATATTCTTTGATTTGTATTTTTCATTCACTAATTTATAATATTTTAAATACTAAGCAATTGTGATTATTGCCATAATTATATTCAATAAATAAAAACTCTGTGCTATTTATAATAAAGTAAAGTTATGTTTATACAAATTTTTATAAATGGCAATAATATAATAAATAAATTAATATACAACTGAAGCACTTTGACTTGGCTGCTGATAACCAAGTTCATTCGTAGAGAGAGAGAGAGAGAAATAGATTGATAGAGCGAGAGAGAGAGAGCCACTATAGAGAGGGAAATAATATTGTTATCTGGAGCTCCAGGTTGTTCCAATTGGCCTGAAGGATTAATTAGACTGTTTCCACTCGTGACAAATAACAAAGGCTTCATTAATGGCAACCTGAGGAGGCAGGCAGCTTGAAAGTTGCTGCTGCATGTCAAATGCTGATGGACACTGCTTTTAATTTTAATACTAATACATCATAATGCGTCACAGGCTGGGGGGGGCAAAGTCAACACCCCCTCGGCGATGGCATGCCACGCCACAGTGTTGCAAGGTGGTTGCCGGTGGTGCATTCGTGCGTGTGTGTGATAAGTCTGGCATTGAGCAAAAACACACGTACAAAAATTCACAACAGTTGTTGTGTCCAGACTCCTTTTTAGTTAAGCACCCCTCGCAGGGACTGGTGCGAAAATCAAGCCAGCGGTGGTGGTTGCAAACGTCAAGGTGAAAGCCGCTTAAGGTACACACACGAGGCATGCCACACACACACACCACCACCACCCTCTTCATTGTTATGGAGTTGAGCTCAACATGTGCGCGATTGGATTAAGTGGCAAACGGGCAGCGATTCAAGGACAATCAACTGCACAGCATGAACAAGGATTTGGATTGTGTATCTGGATGTGGATGAGAATCTGCTTGTGGATGTGGATGTGGACGTCACCTTCTGTCCAATTTGAAGTTAGACCGCGTAACAGGCAGCCCATTAAGGTGACCGTTTCATTTGCAACATTATACAAAATTGAGGGTTAAATGCGCGTCTTTAGACATCTGCTGCAATTTTATACATTTTTTGAAAATAGTTGCCAATTGCCGGTTTTTATGGCTTACTCAACAAAAGTGTTAATTGACAATCGGCCAAATGAGTTTCAAATCCAGTCAAGCGAGCATCGCTTAAAATGCCCTCTGATAAACAACTTCAAAAGCACTGCTTCAATTTCGCCTCTGCACATGGAGAAATAATATTTAATTAATGATATAAATTTAGAATTTATTCTAGAAGGTCTTTAACAAACTTACTTATAAGTAAGAGTGCTATATTTTAGAGATAATAATGCCTAGGCTAATAAAACAATTATTAGTTTTTATCTGGATGATATTTTTAATTTAATTTATATTTATTTTTTTTAATAAATGGACCGAGCTGCTCAGGTTTTCTGCTCATCGAACTGTCTCAACTAGAACTTTGCTTAAAACTCTTCTTATACATAAATACAAATATATTTTGTATTATGGTTGATTAAATTATTCTGTATTTTCAATCACATATTAAGTAATTAATCAATAACATTAATTATTATTGGGTTAGAAAAATAATTTGTGAATTTATTTAGTGATAATTATAGAAAAAACTAAAAAAAAATAACTCATATATAAAGAACATGGAACATGTATTTTACAAATTAAATTCGAAAAGTGTGCTGTCAATTTGTGTATTAAAGGCGTATTGAATTGAATTAAATTCAAGATATTGTTAAAGTCAAATTAAAAAAAATATATATTTAAAAAAGAATAAAGTATGTTATTATATCTTAATATAATAAGAGAAAAACATAATCAATACAAGTAAATTTCAATCAGTCTACTTTTTTCCAGTGTTCTATTTACAGGCGTATGCAAATGTCTGAATGGGGCAAGCAGCTGGTATTTTGCTGAGCAACAGGATTCCACTGGGGGCAGCTGCTTGGCAGAAACGGCATCAACGTAGAGGATGAGAATGAGGATGATGATGCCGCCCACGTGCGTGGCATGCAAGGAATTTCCAATCAATTTTAATTGGCACGCCATCAATAAGAGAGAAAGAGAGAGAGAGAGAGATAGAGATAGAGAGTGAGAGTGAGTGCAACGGCTGTGATTTCTAAGATATTTGGAGAGTCTTGTGAGATTTCCATGTTAGTTGCGACTTGTGTCGCATGGCTAAACGAGAAATTCCCAAAATATTTGTGCATAATTTTAATTAGAGCATTTTTTCCTATTTTGCGCAATTTATCTTTGCCGCTGTGCCACTCGATAAGTATTTATATTTTCGAAAAATACTTAAGTGAGTGTGAGTGAGTTGTGTGTGTGTGTGCTGGTGTGTGTGCTAGTCTCTCTGTGTGTGTGTGTGTGTGTGGCAAACGCTTCAAGTGTCAGAGTGGCATGCCACTTTTAACTGGCAATGAGTGTCAGCTCATTGCAATAAATTATTTTAAATGAGCATATCGACGATGTGGGTGCCCCTGCCACGAATTCGTGTGCCCCTCACGACTACCCCTACCACTTTCTTCACATGTGCTTGCCTCCGCCCAGTATTTCAGGCATTTTTATGTGCATTGCCCTTTGACATTTGTCTAAGTTCTCTGTAGGTATTTATTTGGATTTGGATTTGAATTTCGGTTTGCCTTCAAGTTGAACGCAAAACAGATAAATCTTTTTTCCCGAGCCAATCAAAAACTTGCCGACCAGCTCTGCGCATTCAAATCTCGCTGTGCACAACAAACTCATTTAAGTTTTCTCCCAACAACAACAACAACAACAACATTAGCTAATGCAGCAGTCAAGATAGGTGAAAAGGATAACACAAACAGGGAGGAGAAGGCGCTCCCAAAAATTGTCGCTAAGGGAATCGCAGCGCCAACTTTTGTCGAAAATGTTGTTGGCTTAATTGCCAAGTGTCCTTGGCCAAAAGTGCAAAAGGGAGCCTTAATTGCTGAATGTACCACTTCCCTTCCGCCCCACCTCCTTCCCCCCTGTCCAACCGGGCAACGGTCAGTTGTTGGCCACCAGTTTCGTAGGCCAAGCTCAAATGTTTAATTGCCATTTAGTCCTTTTTAATGGACTCGACTGTACCAACTCCGGCTAGCTCACAGTGCTATCGGTACACTGACAAAAATATTGCACTGAAATATGGTTAAACTATATATTTTTGGTGGCTCGTATATATATATATTCCAAATGTTTTGCTTTTTAAGAAACGATTATTTTCTTTTCTTAATTTCAGATTTGGTTTTTTTTTTCAGATTTGTTAAATAATTTTGTCTAATTTTTAGAGTGATTTAAATTTTACATGTGCATATTAGATTAATACATTATATTACAATCCATATATTAAAAATTGTAATACTTCCATCTGAATTTTAAAAAGTTTCTTTTGGTTCTTGTTTTAACTATGGATATCAATTCTCATTTTTTAAAAATATGTTGATGAATCATAACAAATATTTTCCATTCAAAAGAAAACAAGACTTATTCATTTTAATATTTTTTATTTATATAATTTATAGAAAAAATTTATTTATATAGAATGCATGCATTTTTTTATTACTTTTATTATTAACGGTTTAAGGGTTTTTATGTTTGATTAATGTTTCCTTTTTTGGTTCTTTATTTTAATATTACAAAATTATTGTTAAGGATTTTAAGTAAGAGTTTTTTATTTAGTAGTGTCAAAATTTCCAAGCTATTATTTTTCTGAGTGCAGTAGTAGTGGTAGTCCCGTGCTGTGCCGTTCATTAATGTCCACGTCTAGATTTGCGCTCACCTCCTTGTGTGTGTTGTGTGTGTGTGTGTCCTGTATGTCCTGTGTGTCCTGTCGATACATTATCTCTGCAGCAGCTCGTCGTTGTAAGATAAACTTGCAAATGCTAGCATTTTAATAGCCAACAAGCAACCAACGGACAGACAGATGGACAGACAGACTGAGAGGCAGACGGGGAGACAGACAGAAAGACCGACCACTGGAGACGCAGCATTTTTGACTTAATATCCCTGTGCCACAAAAACCGTTATCTGTCCAATCGTCCTCTGCTGTGTGTGTCCTGTGTGTGTGTGTGTGTGTATGTGTGTTGTGTTGTGTGTGCTTCGTCTGCTCGTTTGTGTTGCATAAATTTTGCCAGAATTGCTTGTTGTTGTTGTTGCTGCTGTTGTTGTTGTTGTTGTCTTGATAAGACGATGTCGATAGCATGACAATTAGCCACAACTATATTTAAAATATATGTATTTCTCCTGTCTGCTGCTGCTTTAATTGTTTCTTGGGGCTTGTTGAAAGCGCAAATACAATTTGATTGCTGATATCTGCTTTTGACCCCAAGCAACTAAATATTCGTATCTTAAACTAAGTGTTTATATTGTAAGCAATACTTATTTAGCTTAAAACTATTAAATACTTTTCATACCATTTGCAGCAAAAAGATTTGACTTCTTTCTTTACTCTTTTGCCTCTGAGAAGCACATTTGTCTAACTAATTTAAATTATGATTTAGTTTCCACAACTTAAAATTAATTTCTTAACACATCACATTTCTCATAGTGCTTTTATTTATTTAGATTTATTACATATTTCCTTGTTTGTCTGTATGTTCTTTTGACAATATAATTATAATAAGCATATTATTGACAGTCCATTTAGTTAATTTCTTGCTGTTCTATTTTATATAAATATCAATAGGCAACTGACATAAAATATATATTCTTTTAAATATTTTCTTTCAGACGTTCAGTCGCCAATTAGTTATTACACATTATTTAATGTTACAGGAATGTTGGGAATTAATTAAACTCCAATAAGTCAACCAATATGATTGTTAAAATAATAATAATAATAATGATAATAATAATAATAATAATAAAGGTCCAATACATTATATTGTTTCATTCTAAGTTACTAATATCCACTAGTAAATAAAAATGACATTAAAATTAAATATTTTACATTAAAGATTATAAAGAATATTATTAAGATAACCGTTTAAAAAAGAAAGTCCGTCAATATTGCAAAATTTTTGAATAAATGAATTATGGAAAAGCTTCAATTTAGTCTGAAGTTATTTTAAAAATAGTTTATAGCAAAACTAATTTTAATTTTATTTATTAATATTTGCGTATAAATACTTACATAAAACTGACTTAGTCAAATATTTTTACCATTATATTTTTTTTATTTTAGTTGATCAACTCTTTGCACGCATTTGATATTTTCTACCCAGCATCATACACAAACATGCCTTTCCAGACCTTTCCAGCTGCTGCGATTGCACTTACATTTAATGAAAAAAAAAAAAAAATGGAAGAAAGAAGGCGCTTTATTATTAAATTACGCCCAACACTGCCACACCCCCCCCCTCCACTACTTATGGACATGACTTGCGTTTGACATAAACATAAACTTGGCGCCTTTTGTGATGTGGCAGCGGCGACTCCAGCCTGGCCAAAGTAAAATGTATCCTGGCCGACGGCTAAGCAACAACAATAACAACAACAACAACAACAACAACATAAACAACAACAAAAAACACCTTTAATATTTTCATTATGAAGTCATTCAGCGCGATTATGAACGCGTGACCCCCGAGGCGATGCACAGCGTCCAAAGTGAAAGAAAACCGCCTCCTCATCTCCCCTCGAAACCCAACCCCTAATGAAGGACAACACTTCCACTTGGCTGCTGAAGCTGAGGAAGCTATGGAAGCTGGCAATGTGAAGGTAAATTACAATTTTGTTTATAAGTGGCCTGGTCGCTGGCTCGCCCTGGAGGGTCCACTTGGTCCAGGACTGCTGCGTCCAAGTGCAGCTGTACCCAATAATCATAATAATTGCGCCATGGGCGTCAACGTCGTCAACTTTGCCAGACGCCCAGCCACAGCCCCACTCCTGGCCAGCTACTGCCCAACTCCTGGCCAACTCCTGCCCAGCTTCTGCCAACAACAATCGCTTCCAAAGTGCGTGTGACACATTAACGAACACGGCACAAAAAAAAAGGAAGAAATGCGCGGAAAAGTGCTAAAGAAAAACGCAAATAAAATGAGCACGGCGGGGGGAGGAGGGCTAAACTTCAAAAGAAATAAAAAAAAAATAATACGTTTGAAAGAAGCAAGCAAAAAAAAAAAAAAAAATGGACTTTAATGCCGTGAATTTTACGCGGGATTTCTGTAAAGTGCAGCCGGGGATTGGGGAGGTGATTTCCTCTGCGGTTTGTCCAAGTAAATTGAAAATGTTCGTGCGTAAATTGACTTTGCAAGTGGAAACGATATAGGCATAGGCAAATCGAAGTCCTGTGAGCACCTCATGTCCTTTTTTTTATTTTTCCCATTTTTTTCTTGGGCCACTTTTTCAAATTGAATTTTTGGTTTGGAGTGCGCGGGCAGCAAATTAAAAAGAAATTAAGCCAATTTGGCCAGAATGGCGGATGCTCGGCTCAATTTCAGCGCCAAGTGCCTTGTTGTGGCTCGTAAATCTTGGGCACATAAATACCAGGAGCCAGGAGCCAGGAGCCAGTATAACCAGTAGCCAGGAGCAGACAGGATGTAGTCCTTGCCGGGGTCACGTCTCGCTTGGCCTGGCTTTGACTCTGGCAACATCTTCATTTCGGCGTGAAATTCTTTAATCTCATTCAATTCAATTAGTTCGAGTTGACTAGTTAATGCCGCGAATGTCCTTCCTTGGCCAGCTGCCTGCTTAGGTGTGTGCCTACCTCCTACCCCCCATTGCCTGTCCATGTTCCTATCAGTGTCCTGGCTTTGTGGCTCTCCCATTGCCGGTCTTTTTGTCACTGCGCATTAACTTTTGCAAATTTATGGGCCAGTTAAGAGCGGAAGCTCTACTTCTTCTGCCCAGCCGGCGAATTTGTTTGAGATTACATCAAGAAATAATTAGGAGATAAGCAGGAACAGATTCGCTTTTGCGTAACAACTGAAACCACACAAATAATGTCATCTCAACTTAACTAAATCAGTTCAATATGACAAAGATTTGATATTTTTATAGAAACCTATTTTGAAATAATTCGAATAAATGATTTATAGAACAAAACTACGCGTTTGATTTACAGCTTTAATATTTTATAGCTAAACTAATTAAAATTTATTTTTATTAATATTTATATGTAAATATTTATATGAAACTGACTTAGTGAAATATTTTTAAGTTTGACATTAAATTTGCTTTATTCTATATTTTTATTTTGTATAAGACCGGCAAAATAATATAAGCAAAATATGTAGTAAAATGCTTTATAAATGCAATCTGTGAATTTTTTAAAAATATAATTAAGAATATAATTTATTACTAAGAATGTTTTTTTTAAAACTAACACAGACTTATTAATTTTATTGATATATTTTATATTTTTATATATTTATAAGTAAGCTTTATATATAAAATAATAGAAAATTATTATATTTTTTTAAATTATGCTTATTTAATTCTAGTAAGATTTTGGCGTAATATTTAAAAATTGATTCCTTCAGCTGTAAATATTCAATATTTAATAAACACTTTTTTTGAAAACTAATACAGAAATTTTCAAGCAATTTTATGTTTAGTTGGTGATAAAGTAATTTTCGCTAAACTAATCAATGTTGAAGTGTGTGTTTGGTATTTATAATGGTTTTTTTGCCTGGTTGCTGCCACCGGGTTGTGCATCATCATCTGGTGGCGGAGGAGATTTTTGATGCATGCGCGGCTTGGCACCACCAAAAATGCTCGCCGACTGCTTTGTCTCGGCCAGGGCGTTAATTGGTTCAGTCACCGATCTGGGTTGGAGCACTAGCTTTGGCCGATCCTTATCGTCGAGACTGGCACTGCTCGATGCCGGTGGCAACTGAGTGCACACTTCATTGGGATTATAGTGCCGACGACGATCTTTAGTGCGATTCTGCCCGAAATTCGAAAAGTGTCCATTGTCATTGCTGACGCTCCGCTGTTCACGTTGGCCTCCACCACGTCTGTTGTTGTCATGGCGATTATTGTAACTGAAAAGGGGGAGAAGTGAATATCAGAGAAGGAATAGCACTCGGAAAAATGCCCGCAATTCTACTAGATCGGAATACATATTAGAACAAATTTCAAATAATATTGCCCTAAATCGAAAATATTTTTTATATATATTTTCCATAATCTTAAAAACATTCTAAAACACTGAAATGCAAATCGTAATATTTATAAGCAATTCTGTTGTAAAATTTATAAGTAAATAATATCATTAAACAGAAAATATAAATTTTCACGAAATTTACAAAAATTAGAAAAGCGTACAGTAAATTAAATTTTCTTTTTAGAATTTTTTTTCATAATTTATAACACATTGAAATGCGTATTTAAAAGTTTTTAAGAAATTACTAGTAAAATTCATAGGTAAATTATAAAAATTTTTAAGAAATGATTTCTAAATATTATGAAATCCTAGATTGTTTTATATTAAGATAACTATTTCCATAAAGTTGCAATGCAAAATATTCATTGTAAAATTCAGAAATATATAATAAAATGTCTAATCTTGATTTCTGCGGTTAGCTGTGTTAAATAATTTTTTTAATAATTAATAATAAGAAATGCAAAATAAAATATTGTAATTATAAAAATTTACAAAATGTACAGCAATTAATTTTACAAGTGCTGTAAAGAAAACTCACCGATTATTGTAGTTGCCACTGGAGTATTGTGGTAAACTGAGATTGCTCTGAAAACTGGTGTATGATTTTTGTGGCTCCAGATTTTGACGGGGACTGCCCAAGCTGAACCCGCCCAGCGAACCATAATCGCTGCTGTTGCTGCCATCGTAGCCATCATTGCGAGCTCGCCCAAATCCCCATCTTTGGCCCCTGCCGCCGCGATCCCAGCGATATCTATCATGTCCAGGACTGCCCTGCCGAAAATTGGAACCGGTCGAGGAGCGACCCGGACTATCATCGCGTCGATAATTACGCCGTTGATTATTGTTGTTGTCCGAGGCAAATCTGCCGCCACCTCCGCCACCCGGTCCACCACCTGAACCACCCTGTCGCCGATGATCTGCAATATCGATGCGCAACGGCGCCGAGAAATTATCGAGCTGAATGCGTCCATTGTGGGCAAGGGCACGGTTCAGCTGCTCGAGTGTGTGGAATTCCACATAGCCATAACCCCTAAACTCATCCGTCTCGCGATCCTTGATGAGGCGGACATTCTTTATCTCGAAGTCCACGAAAATCTTCATCACATCGCCCTGGACGAGACCCTTGGGCAGATTGCCCACAAATGCGATAAATGGTGGATCGCTGGGCACATCGCAGTGGCCATCGCGAAAACCCCGATTACGGTTGTGAAAATGGCGATATTCTTGGGAATCGCCAGAGCGATTATAACGATCACGATTATTATTATTATAATTGTTGTAGTTGCGGCTGCGATTGTTGCCTCTGTCATTGGTCTTGGACCAGTCCGCCATATTCCAGGCGGCGCTGCACTTTTTGTAGATGAATTTTATTTTTCAAGCCTGGAGCTCGATTTTCCAGACGCCTGTCTACGAGAGACAACTGACACTGATCCCGTAACATACTATATTGACACCTGACCCTTTCCCCAAAACTGCTGTTTAGTTTCAATTACAATTTTTTGTTTCAATAATGTATGTTTTTAAATTGTGTTTCTTTCAAAATACCGCACAAAATGGGGCAAACTGACGGATAGTCTTTGCCGGGGCTTTATGCACAAGTTTTGCTTGGCAGCCAAAGGTAAGTCCGTAAAATGATAAATGTTTTGGCGACAGATTATGCAGAATTGCGCCGCCTCCCCGCGTCCTCATCAAGTTCTGTGGAAATAACATGTGTAAGCAGCCATGGAGTAAATGACTCCATCTCCAACTCCAGATTCAGCTTTAGCTTCAGCTTCGGCAACGCTGCTTGTTTGTGTTATGGATAATAAAAACAAGAGGAGCAACAACGACGATGCTGGCGACGACGACTACATGAAAAAGTCAACTGCAAATAGTGAGGCCAAGGCAACAACAACAAAAACTGCTGCTGCTGCTGCTGCAACATGGGGCAGCAACAAGAACAACTACCGCGTTTTGTTTGCACAACGAAACTCATGACTCATTTTTGTACATTTGTCAAAATTTTTGCCATACATCATTTTAAACAGTGCGCGAATTCGTAGAGGCCAAAGGGGAGGCAGGGGTGAGACAGGCCACAGGGGGGCGGAGTCGAAGTCATTGTGGGTACCACCAAAATTATACACTGCCAGCAGCAAGACAGTGCACAAAAATGACATCAAATTTAACTAAGACTAAAATAATTAAATATTTCAAATGTTCATATCAGAAAAAATTACAGATTAAAGGCGTAAAGAGGAAATTATGTAATAAAGCATAAAGAATTACAAATTATAATCTTATGCTATAAGCTACATATTCACAACTAAAATAAAAAAAATTAATTACATGGAAAAGTATGCTTCATACAAAAAAACCAATGAAACAATTTTTATCTTGTTACTTGGCAGAAAAATATTTAATGGGTTTAGCATATAAAATATATCTGCCCTGGCAGAATAATAATATTATAAAATATATTGATAATAATATTATAATTTTTTTTAACAATATTACGAAATGCTATTGCGTATTTTAAAATTAATTAATTCTTTAATTACAATAAGTAATTAATTTACTAATTTATTTAGCAAAGTACCAATTCAAAAAGAAACATATTCTTAATAATTACATTTTTCTGAGAATGATCTTATCTCTGCTCATATATTGAGCGGCGATTTCTGTTTAATTCATAAATGTTTTGATTGGATATTTATAATAGTTTTGTTGCTAAACTTGACGAAATTTGTTACACTTAAAATTGAAATAACTTTTTAAGAGATTATATTTGATTTACAAAACTAACTCTCTAAAAAAGCAAAAAAGAATTAAGAATTTTTTTTTGCATATTTAATTTTTAAGACATTTTTTTTTTTTTGAGAAATGCATTTCTTACTAATCTTAAAAGAGTCGTTATAATTGATACCTTTCATAAAACTTGGTTGCAGTGTGCTGGATGGGATTTTGGATTTAGAGTTTGGGCTTGGGGTTGTGGTAGGGGATGGGGTTGGGGGATGCGGCACACGCCAACGCATGCCAAAAGATAAATCGTTAGCAACACGGAATTAAAAACTGATGTAGCGATTAATTTATCACTCACAACGGCAACGCAGAGCCGCAACAACAAGTTGCAAGAAGAGTTGCCAGCGCTAGTGGCAATATTTAACTAGCAAGCTGCAATTGTATGTGTGTGCGTCTGTGTGTGTGGCAGTAGCAGCAACAGTAGCTGAACTTCGAACCGATGTGGACAGTAAATAAATTACGAGCAACAAATAAACGCGCTCGGCTGCATCGATGGCGAGGCAAAGAAAATCGAGAAATGTAGGCAAACAAAGACAAGAAAACGGAACCGGAAACGCTTTCAGCTGTCGAATTTGTATGAGCTGGCTGACTGTCCTTCCGTCCCCCTGCTGCTGTCACGCTGCTCCTTGTTGCTTGTTTCTTGTGCCCCGCCAAATGCCATGTTCATCCTGTCTTAGGTCGATGGCAAAGCTTTGCCTGGCTCTGCTTCTCTCCACACTCAGAAAAAAAAATCGCATTTCATTTTGCAAATATCCTTGAAAAATTGCTATTGTTTTTAGTAATAATATTAAAATATAAAAAAAACATTTTTGTTATAATTATAATGGCTTGTTGTACATCGGCAAAAAAATATGTTGCTTTTCTATTTTCTCATATATTGTTCAATAATAGAAAATATATAAAAAGTGTACATTTTATAAGAAATACCGAAATAACATTTTTCTAAAGTAGAAACATAAACAAATAACTCGAAAACAGTATTATGTAAATTAAACATATTTTAGCTAAATTTTAAGAACGAATCTAAAGAAAAAGCTGCCTTTTCCTAGTCTGAAAAAAAACTAGATATTTAATTAAATTTTTGTGCTGAGTGTATCAGTTTTTCTGCTTGCTCCTTTCTCTCAATTGGTAAGTGTTCAATCATTTGATTGTTGCAACAATGCAACATGTACAGACAGCCAAAAGAAGCGAAACACCGAAAAGGATTTATGGTCATCGATCAGAATTAATGAAGATTTTGTTTTAGTGCGCTGACAAAGCGTACACCATCCGCCCCCCCACTGCTACACCTCTTCCCGTCCCCCCCCCCCCACTCATGTCAAGGGTGGGTTGTGGGTTGGGTTTGTCCGTAAGCAGGTTCAAATAGAGCATTTGTTGCTAATCGCTTTTCGCCAGCCTTGAAGTACTAACCTTAACTGCCCAAGTATTACACTACATTAGCGAAATTAAATTGATTTTTCTCTAGTTCTTTTTTTTTTCTTTTCCTTTTTCATTTTTGCGTTACGCTTGCAACCCCGTGTGGCACAGCACAGCAGTTTTTGGTTGAAGAGCTGTTGATGCTCGTATTTCACCACCTTTTAACTCTTATTAAGTCAGCCAGTCCCCCTTACCCCTCCTCCGTCTGTCAGTCTCTTTCTTGTCCCAGTTTCATTTTGCTCATCATAATGCTGCCTTGGCTTGGCTTGATTTATGCTGCATCGCCCGCAAGTATGCAGCGTAAATATTTTTATGACCCAATATATGAACCCATCAACTCCCTCCAAACTGCACTTGTATCTCAACAAGGTCCCATATATATATATATATATATAAATTTCTATATATGTATATAGACCAGGAGCAGCGGGCCCACACTAATCATATTAAATGAAATTCATACGTCGCCGCATTTATGCGAGGGTTGCTAAAACATTTTATATAACACACACACAATTGTTGTTGTTCTTGTTGTTGTTGTTGTTGTTGTCGCTTAAACTAATTGAGTGTTACAAATTTTATGTGCAAAATCTTTAAGCTAAATTGAAATTTGTTTTGTTTGGCTTTCTGGCCTGGTTGTTGTTACATATTTCACATATGATGCGGGTTGTATATGAACCCATTTAATGTTATGTGCACATTTTTCCTTGTTTTTGTATTTCCTAAGTGCGTTCAACCATTTTCAAAACTGAGGTAACAGAAAAAAAATTGCCTACAAAAGTTTATGCGAGTCTTTTAGGATCGCTATTTCAGAACACTTTTAAAAATTGTTAAATGAAATCATTTTAAATCATAATTTCTTCTTAGAGTTGTTAAAGTTATTATTTGTATCGACAAAATTTCAGACGACTGTTTGTCGATTAATAATTTGTAGTATTTATTTATTAAAGGTGATTTTAAAAACTTGGCGTTGAGCTCGCCATTTTTCCACATTTATTCAACTAATTTTCAATTGAAATGAATTCCTCATAACAATTTTAAATTTTGCAGAGTTAAGACTAAAAATAAGCAAATCTATTTGAAAAGTAACCAGAAGAGAAAGAATGGGAGAACTTAATTTATGTTTTTAATATATATTTTAATCTGAATTTAAAAATGTCAAAAGTTTATAGGAAACGAAATACACAAAATTAAAGTTATAGTTGCAAATTAAATGATTATTCATTAAATGAAATTATTTTAAATAGAAAGTGAAAATTAAGTTCAGAACAAACAAAAATAATTTTTTAAAGTATAGTTGCAAATGAAATTAAATGATTATTAATTAAATGAAACAGTAATTTTAAGCAGAAAGTGAAATTCAGAATAATTTAATTTTATTTACTTAAAGTAGACACAAGCAAAATGTAAATTGTGTATTTAGTTTAAATTTAAAGCTTCAATTTAAATAATATAGAGCTAAATGGAAAAAAATGGAATTAAATTAATCTAAATTTTAAATTTAAAAATATGGTGCGGTCATCATATTTATTTCAGATAAATATTTTTCTATTATTTAAAACTATTCTGAAAGTAAGTAAAACCGCTTTATTATAATATATATTTAATGATGCATCATCTCGTCTCGAGTTGTGGAAGGGAAACCATGAAGGGAAACCTTGAACATCTGTATCTCATTGAGATGCAGTAAGTCGGCTAAGTAGGACAATCAATTACTGCCCACAATTGCATTACATATGCCACGAGTTGCACAAATAGTACCCAAAAACTAAATAAAAACCGAGCTAGCGAAGAAATGAGCTCTGTAAATGCTGCTGCTGCTGCTGCTGCTGATGCTGCTGTTGTTGCTGCTTCCGATGCTGAGAATGTGCCTCTGCTTGTGGCATGTGGAAAATAAATTGCCAAACAAATATCAACATGACAAATTGATAAATTCATGTTATTATTTCACTGATGCCTGCTTAGGCAGACGAGTGTGTCTATGTGTGTGCCAGTGTGTGTGTGTGTGTGTCAGTGTGTATGTGTGTGAGTGTGTTTCGTATTTCGTATTTAGTTTTGTCCGCTTTCACACATTAACCAAATGAAAATTCGGTGTTGACGCATTTGTTTTACTCATTTCTCGCCTCCGCCGCCGCCGCTGCCGTCGGCTGCCGGCTGCTGTTGCTGTTGCGACAAATGAGCCACAGGCTGTGGCACAGCTGAAGCGACTACTTACAACTACAACTACTACGAGGCAACCAGCAACAACAACCACAACTACAACAACAACAGCAGCAATCACAGAACGATAGATGGATGGATAGAAATGGGGAAATGGTAATGGAAATGGAAACATTGAGCACGTTGCGGCATTTGTCAACTGCATGTACAAATGCATTTGTATATCTAACTGTACTATCAGTACACTCTAAAAAAAAACTGCCTTGAATTTAAGAAAATTACCTAGCTTAGACAGAACATACATTTTTAATAGCCAATGTTGTGTCTGCCCAATAGTCAGCTTTCTTGTTCTCTGAATTCCAGATATGATTTTCCTAAAAGTTTGAAAAAGTAAGTAAGTAATTTTCAGGTTGTTATTAAATAATAAACAATTTTATTATGATTATTTTTATAAGGGTTTTCATTTCTATATTTTAGATATATATTTCTTTATAAGTAAGAACATATCTAAACAAAACATTTTTAAGCATTTTTTTTGGTGTGTTTGGAAATTATTTTTAAAGCCCAGAAAATATTTTGATTTAATTGCATCATAAATGAATTAAATGAAATTTAAATTAACTTAAAATAAGTACTTATTACTTGTTAGCTCTATTAATAAAGTTATTAATTTGAGAAATATTTTCATAGTTTTTTTTTAATTCTTGAATTATATAAATAATAAAAATTGTAATTATTATTACAAAATAAACATGGTTTGCATTGCATAAGATGAGTTTCAATTAAATTGATTTATTCATATAATACGAATTCTGTTTAAAACATAGATTAAGCAAGGGTTGTGCATATTTTTTTTGAGTGTACACAGTGTAGCCGTTGTGTATGGCCCAATATGCAGTCATTATTCGTCTACTGTAGGAATTTTAATGATGCGCGAAATGTTAATTTTTCATCTCGATCGCCGCTGTGAGGGGTGTGGGGCGTGAGGCGTATGACGATTGCTGTCATGTGGGCGTGGCCATGCCACTTAATGAGTCCAGCGACAACAACGGGGCCTGAGACAGTTTGAGTGTCTTTTGTTGGCTTTTAATTAACGTTGATCACCTCAATTGAAGCACGTCGCATGTGAGTCCCGCTCGCTGTGTGTGCCTGACTTTGAGTGTGTGTGTGTGTGTGTGTCTGTGTGTGTGTCACCAATTAAGGAGCAGAGCAGTTGGCATTAAATGTGGGCACTTTCAACAGACTCCTCCGTTGCTGCTGGTGCATTATGCCTCAACTTGGCCATCTACGCGTAATTCCTATTAATTGAATGGGTAGAAAGAGAGAGAAATAGAGGTAGACATAGAGATGGAGTGAAGGAGAGAGAGGCATAATATTTGCTCAGATATTAAGTTACAGACGAGGTAAAATTCGTTAGGCATTTATTTATGTGTGTGTTTTTATATATATATATATAGCTCACCCTGAGTCGCGTGTTTAATAATCATAATAATAATTATTTCTTAGGAATATGCTTACAGAATTTATGTTCAAGTCATGGTCTAATTAAAATCAATTGACTTAATTGAAAGCACAAAGAAAACACACACTGAAAACTAAGGCAAGACTTCTTCTACATGAAGGTAGCAATTTGATCTTGTGCACATAATTTATGGGCAGCTCCCAAAATGCTGGACAATAAAAAAAAAAGGGGCAACTCAAACTGTGGCCAAAAACAATGCCATAAATCAGCATCGGGCTGAAGTACAAGTTGTGTCTCTTTAAATTGGCATAAATCTAGAGTTGGAATTGCGACAACTATATCTATATATATACATATGTGGATGACATTGTTAATTTTTCAAAAAATATCGCGACAGCTTTTTGCTTGGTCGGCTTTTGGCAATTGGTAATTGGCCGGGCCCTTAACAAGTGCCATATTTTATTGGGCTGCCACTCGAACCCGTTGATATATGGCCAGAGAAATGATAAATCTCAGAGACTAGTTTAATTTGGCCATCACCAATCCACAATCCACAATGCATCCAAGTCGAGCCGAGACAGTCGCCAGCAATTTTTGGATTGTTTTGGGGATCTTATCGCCAACAAAGTCGCTGCTGCAATTCCACAAATCATCTAACACAAATTGTTGTTTCGACTTGTATGCAATTTTTCTGGCCAGCTTTTGCATGGAGCGTGGGCCACAAACATCATAAATTATGTAAATTGGCCAAAAATGCGTTTCACTTGGCGACGCAATTATCAAAGTTTTGCCAAAATAAATACAACCACGCATATTGAGTCTTGGAATAAATGAAAGTTCAGATAAGTAAAAAAGATATATGTTCTGAACAACTTTGAAGTCCGATTTTACTTTTATGAGTTAGCCCTGCAAATGCTTAAATTTAGTTATGAAATTTTTGTTAAGGTAGCTGCAAAACTTAGGGATTACACATAAGTATAAAAAATGAACAAGAAAATATTTGTTGACAAAATAAAAAAAGTACAAGTCTCTTGCTAAGCATTTAAAGTAGAATTTTACTGAAAAATATACTAATCAATATATTTTAAAATATTGACTAAATACTTTTTGAACAATAGGATATTATTTGCATATAAAAGTGCCATATGAAATGTGCTTTTATATTTTAGCTATTCACAAATTTTTAAATAGTTTGAAATCATTTAATAAAATATATTTTATTTTTATAGTTTTTATTTTTGCAACGAACTTTTTTCTGAGTTATGTTAGAATTGTACACTTATTGCGAAAAAAAACAAACTTGCAATAAATATGTTTTATAATCAATATTACAAATTTTTTCTAATACAATTTATTACAAATTTAATTTGATTTATATTGTTGTATATTTTTAATGTGGTTTTATATTATTATGCATTAAGAATAAGAATATGATTGCTTTTTAATAGTTTGAAAACCTTTATTGCCTCTTTAAATATATATTTATAAAAAATAATGAGTTGTCTGACAAAAGTCTGTATGCAACCCAAAATATCTCCATTAATTAATCCACAAACATTAATCGGGAAGAAAATAAGGAGTAAATAAAAAATGCAATGCTAAATATCAATGTTCTGTAAGAAAAAAATTCTTCGAAATAAACTTAACAAATCATTAATTGAAGAAGAAAAAAAAATCCTTTGGCAAAAGTGTAAATACATAGCAGATTTAAATATTATAGATATATATTTATGAAAGCTTGTTGTATTATTCGGTTATATATTTATATATATATTATATTATATTGTATAACTTTTTAGTTTATTTTATAAAATATAGTTTGTTCTAAGATATATCTATAGAAACTGGAGTAATTTGCTTATAATTCTCAAGTGTCTTCAGCGCAGGTCGCTGAAGTGCCTCGTTAGACAACAATGGATTTTTTGAATAGGTAAGCAATAAAATGTTTAAATTAGTCAACTTAGATTTGTTAACGCCGAGTGGCGATAAGTAAGAAAATCCACATCAAAACACACTTGATAAGTATTCGAACACATTGCAACTGCAACGCGAAGGGAAACAGACACAAATCATTCAACATTGCGACAAACAAACAAATAAACAAATAAACAGACGGGAAATTTAAACTCATTTAACTTAGCATAATAAGTGATCCTTAGATAGTGGGGAGAGGGGTGCAGGAATAGGCTGCCCCAACAAACAAATAAATACACTTAGAAAATTGTTTGAAAGATGTACTCTGAAATTAAGAAAAAAAAGTTCTATGATTATTGGAAATGTGCTCTGTAAATAACAGGATGTGTTTCCCTTGATGACATAAGTATGAAGATTTTTTTTCAGTGTATATATAACGGCTGGCTGTCACTCAACGCAGCTGAGGTTGCCGATGCTGAGGCTGATGATGATGATGATGATGATGTCACCTTATGCTACAGCCGAGTACAGATACAAATACAGCTACACTGGCTGAGGGGTGCAGAGAGAGAGAGGGAGGGAGAGAGTTAGGGGGGAGGGGCTGTTGCATAGTAAACACGACCATAAAAACCATTAACATCTGGTGTGATTAACTCTTAAAGCGGCGAGTCCAAGTCCATTGGCTTCTTCTAAACAGCTCGCAGACAGTCGAATCCCATTGGCGGAGCAGCTGACTCCCTCCACACCTCCCCCTCTGATTTTGGGGTAAACTCATTCACACGGCAGTCAGTGCAAGAACAATGGGGTATATCGAAATCGGAGTCGGAATCGGAATTGGAGTCGCGTCGTCAGTTTCTTTGTCGCCAGCGTCGCTCTTTCAAAATTTATGAGTTTCGCTTGAAAAGTATTTTATTGCGTTTATAATTGTGTGTGTGTGTGTTTGTGTGTGTGTGTGTACGGGTGTGTGTGCCGCATGGGAAATGAATGGGGCAGCACTCTTTGTGTGCCAGCTAAAACCAACCAACCGCCCACTTCACTCTGTAAATGTTGCACATAAACTCTTTAACACTTTGCCTCTCGTTGCAATTAAAAAAAAAAAACAAAAACAAAAACAAAAATCAACTTATTGCTGGAAAGTGTTGCTGCGACATTGTATCTGTGTCTGTAACTGTATCTGTGTGTGTGTGTGTCTGCTGTGCACATTAGGCAATAAGAACACACACACCACTCATTGGCGGTGCTGCTCCACTTTGCCCCGTTTGGGGGCACCACCGCATCATTTGTTTGCGTAACTTTATTAGACTCTTGAATTGCGTGTTTAGTTTTTGAACAATTTATGTTCGCCTGCCTGGGAATATTTTCATTTTTATTTTCCTTCTTTCTGTGTGTGTGGCCATGTGTGCATCAGATACAGATACAGATACATTTACAGTTACACTTGCAACTGAGAGTTACAGATAGCTGGGATCGGTGTGCCGCTGCCAAGACTGACCTCGACTGGGCCAAGACGAGCCAAGGCATTGGCTTTTAGCTCCAACTCCGCTTCTGTTGGCCAAAGTTGCCTTCTTTGATTAATAAGCAAAGTAAAATTGAAAAATTTTTCCGTTCAAAACACACACAAAAATTAAAACGTACAAATTGCAAGTTATTTGTTTGTCAAAGTGGCGAGCAACGCTTGGAGTTTGCTGCGGAGTAGGAAAAGGTGCAGACTTCTCCCTTGCCCAAGACACTGCTTTCTGGAGGAGGGTAAGCAAAAGGAGCTGAAGTCAGAAAAAAAAAAAATTCATTTTCCACGTAATTACGCTGCTGTGATTAGTAAAATTAAACTTTTCTTTTGCATTTCCCTTTTGCAGCGCATGATTTTTACTTTTTTGCTTTTTTACTTTTGCCATTTGATTTTAAGTCTGCCGTTTCCCATTACACCCCCCCCCCCCACCGCCTCCCCTTCTTGCATCAGTTTCATTTGGCGCTACGTTTTTCATGGGAAAACTAGAAAAATGCTTGCAGGAAAACGCGTAACGGCCAATTACAAGGATTGATTGTGTATGAAAATGTTTTTTTCTTCTTTTTTTTTTTGGGCAAAGTTTGCTTCTAAAAAGTTTTCGAACTCATTTTTTCGTATTCGTATTTGCTCAATGCATAAGGTATCTAATTTTTCATGTCAGACAAAGATTGACGGCACTTGCGAAGCGGCGCAATCAAAAATTTTAAATACCAAAAAAAATAGAAAAAAGTAGAGAGAAAATGCTTTTTGCTCTTTACGCAGCAGACACTTTAACACTTGAATAAATATTTGTGCGGCAGTCGCACAAACCAAAAATAAAAAATAAAAAAAAAGAAGAAAGATTTTATAATGCCACAAAATCCAAACTAATTACTCAAGTCCTTGCCCGACGACGCTCGGACGGACGGACGGATGGATGGACGGACTCGCGCATCATTTCACTTGATATCCTGTCACAGGATGCGTGCAGAGAGATAGAGAGAGACAGACAAACGGACAGATTGACAGATGGACAGACAGCGAGACAACATCATCATCATATCAGAGCCACTCAGCAACTGAGTAAATGTTTTGAAAATAATTCCGTGTTATTTTTATGCCTCGCAGAAGGACTTCTCGCAGCACGCAGAAAGTGTCAGCGGCGCGTGTGACAAAAATTAATATTAATTTGCTGTGTCAATGCATCCATCACGGCGACAGTTGGTCCACCAAACCACCCACCGGCAAAAAAAGTGGTTATTTTTCACAGCTCTCATTATCATCGTAGCAAGTCTTCAAAAACGGGGTAAAAATTTCCAGTTTTTTCTTTGTGAAATATTCAAATATCTCACACATTTTTGGGGTTTGGCTTCTTTTGGCGTGCAACAAGCATTTCACAGACTTGGGTGGTGCAGGTGGTGCTGTCTGCGCCGGCTGCTCTAACACTCTCCAGACAGAAGGTAACTGCTCTGCACTTAGAAATAGCATAAAAACTTGACATATTTTCTGGTTTTTAAAAGTTATTTCTAACTATGTTGAAACATAAAAATGAAACAAACTTTTAGTTTTGGAATACTTTTTTTTAAATTCAGACACAAGTATTAAAATTTATTGTTTTTTTTTTTTTTAATTGAGTTATTTATTTGTATGAACCATTTTGAGTGTTGTTAAAAAATACTGTGATTTATAGTAATATAAATAAAAAAGCTATAATAACTTATTAAAAAACAATATCACTGGGAATTAGACACATTTTTTGTATAAAAAATAAATAAATATATTAAAAATACAAACGGAAATCAAAGCTTGATTACTTGAAAGCCGCAACATTCATTTAAAAAAAAAACTGAGTTAGTTTTCAAAGTCATTGTAATGGTTTTTCTGAGTGTAGGTAGCTGCCCTGGTCACACGCCCAACACACGTTGCTTGAAATCAATGCGCTGTTTTTCCCATTTTCCTAACTGTGAAGAGGTGCGGTGGGTTGGGGTGGAGCAGGGGGTTGGTTAATGTGACAATTTACGGTTTGCTTTTGCTCATCAGCACTCGGGTAAGGGGGAAAGAGAGCTGTTTAATTTGGTAGCTCAGTGGTCGACACGTGTCGCAAAACGTGTGCAAGGTGTTTGGTCCTTATGTCTACTCCACTCCGCCCCCCGCCGTGGGGCAGACGACTCTCGCTGTTTACATTTATTTGTTGTTAGTTGTTTAATTTAATTAATGCTCAAATATGCACTCATCATGCCCAGCCCAGAGAGCGTGAGAACCCAACTACAGATCGCTGAATTTGAAGATCTCCTCCTGCTGCTGCTGAGGATGCTACTCCTCCACCCCTCATTGGGGAGGGTGTTTAATTTATTTTACGTTTAATAAACTACAAATGAGTACAAATGTATACGTAAAATGTTGTTTTATTAACAGCTGCTTCAACACTAGATAAATGAGCATTCTGAAAGCAGAAAAATACTAAATACAAATTAATAGTCGATTGGGTTGTAATAAAATAAATAAATGTAAAATATTTTTAATATTATTAAATCATCGGAGAGCACATTTGAATAATAGTAAGAAATATCTCTAATTACTTCCGCATAATATTAAATTATTTATATTTTACAAAAACACATTAATCTGTTAGATGGATTTTAATAAAATTTGTAGAACACTGTTAATATTATCAAAAAAATTAGAAACCAAATTCGATTATCTATTAAAACACTTTTAATATTATAAAAATATTGGAAATCAAATTCGATTATCTTTCAACATTTCTGCATAATAATAAATGCATTATTTATGAAAAAAATATATATTTATCTGATAGATGGGCTTTAATAAAATTTGTAGAGCAATTTTAATATTATCAAAAATATTAGAAATCTAATTCGAATATCTTTCAATACTTCTGCATAATATAAAATGCATTATTTTTTACAAAAATACATTTATCTTATAAATCGTGTTAATACTCGCTGTTTTGGATATTGGTATAACCTGTTACCATATGTTGGGCAAGTCTTTTGAATTTATCCGCAGACAGCTGCCAAGTTTCATGTGCAAATGAAATGGAAATGAAAATGAAAATGTAAATGAAAAACTCTTCGTTTGCTTTTCCGACTGCTACTGCGACTGGCACCTTTCAGTTTGTTTCTAAATATTTTGATTAGTTCTTGTAAATTGTTTGCATTGCACAGAGACGGGGGAATCTACTGAGGAGAAAGAGAGTGAGGTCTGGGGACTCTAGAGAGAGAGTGAGAGAGAGGGAGAGAAGTCTACACTCAGAAAGAAAATCTACTTGAATTTTTGTAATTTGCTATATATTTGGCAAGAGTTGTAAATCACTTTATTATTCAGAAAATATATTTCTAAAAACGAGCGATATTTTACTATTCATTTCAGGGACAATTTTTATAAAATTAAAAAACTACAAAACATTTTTAAAATTCTTGTAATAATAATTATCTAATATAAAAGCCGAGCGAGCAGGTTTAATTTCTGCGTTCCGCATTTTAGAACGAGTTTTTTAGAAATGAAAATTTGCATTTTTAGTTTTATAAAATTTCTTAAGAATAGAAAATATTTACAACAAAAACTTCGGCATATTTTAGTGCCAGACTTTTTTTTTTTAATGTGTTATTCATTAATTATTTCTATTTTTTTAAATTTATCATTTTTGATTTCATTTATTTTTCTGAGTGTAGAGACTGAGACTTGGTCTGTGTTTGTTTAGTCTCACTTAATTTGTAATTTCTCCACGGCCTGTCTGCCTGTACCGTGGCAACATTTGGTACATGTTGCATTTGGTGACAAACTCAAGACACATTCAAGCAACACACACACACACATATACACATGTGTGTGTGTATGTTTAGTGTGTGGCAATGTGGCTACAAGTTGTTTGGCTCACAGCTCAATGAAGCGTTTAGCTAACTGTTAACTTGAAAGCGACAATAGTTGAATGTCCAACTATATATATATATATATTAGTGCACACACACACACATATGTGTTTATGCCATATGTGTGTGCGCTTAAATTACATTTGACATTTACGAGTGTATAATAAAAATTTTTACAATGGCCGACGCCAGTTTACTTGACAAATACTTAACAACAAAAGCACTTGAATGGGGCAATCGAAACAAAGGCAAGGGGTATAGAGTTGAGGAGGGTGGGTGGAGGAGGGAGGCGAGTCTAGGCGAGGTAATGGATAATGGCCATCAAGTGCAGATCGCTCGTAAAACACAATTTTACAGTTGGCACATTCAACTTTGGCCGTGCCACAAGATAGATTTTTCCTCACTTCTCTCGCAACCCGGTTGCATTTTAAATTAATTGACTGTAGTTTTTATGGCTTCATTAATTACGCAGCTGAGGTCTACGCTTTTGGTCCTTGACGTCATGCCACACACACACACACACACAGAGAGACACATGCCACATGTCGCAAGCCCTGCTGAATTATGCATCATCGATAAATGTGTTTGGAGCCGTAAATATCAATAGTAAAAGTGCGCTCTCAAATCTCAAAAGGAGATGGAGTGCATTAAAAATTTATTAGAATTTGCCTGTGACGCGTGTCACACACACACACACACACACTTATATATTGTGACTTATGTATGCCATAAAATAATAATCTTTATGATGGCAAAAAAATTTTAATACAATATTGCCGCAGAGAGTCGCGCATCATCAATATCTGCGTCCATTCAGTCAGTCAGTTAGTCAGTCAGTCCCTGATTCTGTGATTCATAAATTCATTTTAATTGCTGCAGTGATTTTCTACGTTTTTAGTACCGCGGACTCAAGACCCGGACTTAGACCCGTCTCCGTCTCTCCGCCTCTCAGCTCTCAGAGCGATAAATGCGCTCCAAGTGCCCGTTAAAAATGTTGTTCATTAATATGCAACTATTTACTGGCAGCGATTAACTGCGTCTTCAGCTCCGTCAATTTGGAATTTTTGCCTGGCATGGGAAATTTACAAAATCACCCGGCTCTAATCAGTTTCCATAACATGTGCCAGGCACAATAGTTTGTTGACTTCCGCCTTAAAATCATACTGTTTTCAGGGAATACCATTTGTGATTGCAAACTTCAGCAAAAGCACATTTCAAATTCCAAACTTATCGAATGCAATTTAAATTTAACTTTTGTAGCTGGTTTTATTTTTATTATTACTTATTGAGTTTACATTATGTAATTGACACAGAAACAATTTATTCTTTCTCCTATTAAAATAAACATGTTACTAATATATCAAAACATATCTGGTTTTTTACATATAATAATTTTCGATATTTTAAAAATACATTTTTATATACATACATTTGATTATTTAACCTTTTTTGTTTGTTTATTGAATAATTTTTAAAATATACCGCAACCTTTAATGCATAACTAACTTCATTACAGATTTATTGTGCTAAAAGCATTTTTAGAATTTTTCAAATAATTTTTTAAACATCTTTTTTTCTTCAATATGGTTGAACGAAAATATATCCTCAAAGATGCTTCTTTCTGTTTGTTCCGTACCTTTGCACAACATTATTATAATATTTATCCTATTTTTAATAGATGCAAATGTTATTAATATAACTAATAAATGTGCAATAAGTACTGAAAATGAAACAATTTTGAATATAGCAAAATAGTATGTTCTATTAGAGGAGAGCTCGGTTTGGTTAGATATTGACATTAATAATTGAATAAAAGTAAAGTACTTATATTATGTGCTCAATTACTCAATTACTTAATTAATTACTTAAAAAGGAAACAGAAAAAAATAAATGAAGATAAATGTTCTTTTTTTTTTGTTGTGTTAAATAATATATTTTATTTTTTGTTTAATTTTATTTTTTATTTTTACTGCTGTATTTTGTCGACTTAGATTGGTCTGCATTAAATATATACAGATTTGATTTAGTTAAAATTAGAAAAAGACCACGCCCACTTTTAGGCCAAGTAGATCAATGTGAATGGGTTCAGCATTGCAAAGCTGACAATTTGTTCATTTGGATGCATATTGCAAGTGTTTTTGTTGTGTTGTGTTGTGTTTTGACCATGCCTCATTTGGATTCATGTGGCAATTTATTTAACGATCGATCGTAAAGTGTTTTTCTCTGCACCTCTGCGTTTCTTTCAGTGCTTTTGCAGTGCTTTTATTTGCTTTCCGATTTTTTGCTGCTCTTGTTTTTGTTGTTTTTTTGTGGTGCGTCTTATTTTGAAATATGCATTGAATGGGAGCAGGCAGCGTGCGATGTTTACAATCTTTAAGTGAATTTTTCATATTTTAATGTTTTGCGGCAACATTGTTGTCGCCCAATCCCCCCCAGACAGAAAGAGACAGACTGACAGAGAGCGAGAGAGAGAGAGAGAGAGAGAGGGAGGGAGATATACGGTCTGTGTGTGGAGGTCGACGGCGGTCATAATTTCCGGCGTGGAATTCGTGGAAGTTGCCGCGATGCATAAAAATTTTGCTTACATCTCTTTGCCCGATGGACAGTCCGAGAGGGAAACCGGGAGGGGGGAAAACTGATCGTAAAGTTGGCCGTTTTATAGGTAGAAAAGCGGCGCACAAAGGTGTTTTCCTTAGCAGCGAACAACAAAAAAAAAGACACAAATTGTCAAAGCAAAACGAAATCAGAAATATACTAAAAATGGTTGTTTCTTTGATGCAGCAGGCGTCCAACAACAACAACAACTGTAAACAAACATTCCGTCAGATCGTGTATATATATATACTATATATATATGTGCTCAAAAGCATGATCTTTTTGCTTGGAGTGGAGAAATGGCGCACATCATTCGCGTTGAGCTTGAAATTGTAGCCGATGTTTGTGCAAAAAGTTTCGACTAATTAGCCAAACGGTTGCCTCCACTTTTGAGCATATATCTATATATATTCATATACTGCATATATCTATGTACATGTGTGGCGATTCGACGCCAGACGATTAGACGTTGTGCGTGCTGCGTTGCCCATTAAAAATTATTGAAATTGAATTTGAAAATAAACTGAAAATGCTTTTTGGGGGCCGCCGTCTTGTTTGGCATCCCGCGGACTCTTTCAGTTTTTGATACTCTGTTGCCAAAATGTGATAAAGTATACATATATAGCTTGTGAATTCAAATTTGCACTATTTACACTCAAAATCATAAAGCTAACTGTATTTTAGAAAATCGCATTTTTTTACTTTTTTAATATAATATGTTAATATGACTAAATATAAATTTATTAGCAAAAAAAAAATAAAAAGAATTTACCACACAAATATTTTTTAAAGCAAAGATCTGCTGTATTTTACTGCAAATAGTTAACATTGGAAACGCTTCAAATACTCCGAAATATTTTTGACTAAACATAAAGACAACAATTTTGTTTATTCATATAAAAATGTACTTCTCTAAAAACCATATAAAATATAGAAATTATTTTCAAACTACTATTTTGACTGATCGGATATGTTGCTGTAAATCGCAGTTATCTTAATAAAGTTAGTAAATGAAATAAAAAATATATTTAAATTAAATAAAAATTAGGTTAATTTTTGCTGGAATTAAAAAAGAATACCCTTAGTTATATATATATTATTGTAATTTACTTTCTGAATATTTGTAAAAAATATAAATTTATTTCCTTATTTTCAGGACGATTGCAATATTTTTTGGGTGAGCTGCTTTTTAGACAAAGTAAAAAAGGAACTGACTTGTTGCAAATATTTCAGTATTAAAAATGATTAATAAATCTTATTTTGAACAGTTTTTCCAACTTCGTTATTAGTATATAAAGTGTATTATACAGTCGTTCACATCCGACGCCATCATTATTTTTTTGTGATTTGGTGTTTGAGATTTTGGTGGAAAAGTGTGGCACACGGCGCGCTTGATTTGTGCTAGCCACGAGTGCAGAGTGTAGCATGAAGTGGGCGGTTGGTGCTTCGGTGGGGTGTGGTGGGGTGCAGTGGGGGTGGGGGCAGGTTGTTGGAAAGCATATCGCCTTCGATTAAATGTACCGGCTGCATTTTCACGTATCCCCAGGAAATGTGTGTGCTTTCAATTCGAAATTAGTTGCTTGCGCTGAGAAAATCTTAATTTATTAGCCGCCTCGAGAGCATTTCGAACGGTGTTGTTGCGTATTTTTAAGTGAAATGGATTGAAATGAAATGATTTTTCATTTCATTTCATTTATTTCTATTTTTTTTTTTTTGTTTCTCGCTGATGGCGGTGGCGACGGCAAGACGCCAAGCGGACAGACAAACGGACAGACAGACTCATGGCCTGGCCCCAAAAATGCCGACGAAAATTTGTTGGCCACAAAATTCGTACCTAGCCAAATGCAAAGCATTTCGCCATTCCGCCCATTAAGTGGTTGCACCTTTTCGACAAAACACACAGGGTGTTCCCCGGCCAGGCAATGCCCCTGTGACAAGTGCGGCACATGCACCCTGTAACGAAGAACTAAAAAAAAAAATAAAATACAAAAAAGGTGGCAACCATTTTTGTGGGCCGAATTGGCGTCTATTTTCGAGCAAATGCCGAAGTAGGTTGACGCCACCTAGGTATTCACATTTCACATTTCACAAAGGTTGCGATTCGAGATTCATCGAGGAGTTTCGCACCTAGGCGTTAGAAGAAACAAAACGGGACGCCTCTCTGTCAGCTGCCACAAGAGGTGGCAACTGGCAGTGGCGTCAGTGTCCCGTGTACTGCAATTATGCAGACAACATGTCAACGCGAATTGTTTGCATTGTCGAGTCGACAACGGCAACGGCAACGACGACAACTCGAATGCCCAATAGACCACGGCAAGGAGATGGGGCACTGCTGGGCTGCTGGGGGCTGTCTGGGGCATGGGGGAGGCACAGAGACACAGCTGCGCCCAAGGTGCCAAAAAAAATGGAAAAAGTTGCAGGCAAAATCACATCAAGCTTGTGCGTCTAATGGTCAATAAATATGAAAATTTTATTGACTTACGCAACCTGATACAATTCAGAAATCGGAAACTCCCACACTCAGAAAAAAATGTACCTGAATATAAAAGACTTTTCTGGATTTTGGATATAATTTCTTAAAATTAAAAAGGCTTTTTACAAAACGATAATTCCAAACAAATGTATTTTATTGTTTAAATTATTTTATTTTATTGAGAAATGCATAAATAAAAAGTCTAAATTTTTATGTTAAAAAAATACTTTTTTATATTCGAAAACAAGTAATGAAATTAATTGGCTCAATTGGAGTTCACCTGTCGTGAGTATTTTTTTCTGGTTTTTTCTTTTTTAAATAATAATAAATTTATTTTATCTATATATAATATGGTAAGCATCAAAATGGCTAAGCTTAAATAAATAACAACTGGAAACAAGACATATTTGTTAAGCAACATTTGAAAACAATCCAGCCTTATATTAAGGAATAAAAATCGTAATTTTTTTATTAAATTAACTTGCCGAATGAATAAGACATTTAACAACGGCAAGTATTTCATATTCAGTGCAATCTTTTTTCTGAGTGTAAGTTTGAAATTTAAAATGCACACACACACACAGACACACACGGAGACAGTCAAATACATCAAGATGCTCATCATCGAGTCTCACGTCTCACGTTTGACTAACAAGCTCCCAGGAGTGAAATAAAAGCGAAAGTGCAAAAGTATTTGGCTACGTGATGTGCAGCTCATGTGTGTGTGTGTGTGCGTGTATTGGCCAAGCAGCTCAGTTAGCCAGTTTGGGCCCTTTTGGGCCCAAAGTCTCTTTGGCAATATATATGGCTCACTTGAGTAGGTGTTTCCACCAGCCAATTAAGTAGCCTGCCTGCCACACAGCTTTGCTGCTTGCAACCAGCCAGCTGTTTGTGCCTCTAATTGATGGACACTCGCGTTTTCTAATACCCTGTATACAACACACAGAAAAGGTCTGCACAATGTTGGATTAAAAACAATTAAGAAAGCGCCAGTTGTGAGAGTTCGACTAAAAGCTGTAAAACATATCAAAACTTTGTGCTTGCAGTCTCTTTTTTATGTGGAAAAAAAATATTAAAAAAAGCTGCACACTAAAATATATTATTATATAAAATATACATATTTTTCATTAGCAAAAAAATTATAGTTCATCATATCAACAAGTAGTTCTCAGAGATTGTAAAGTCTTCATTTTTAATTTCAAAATTGGAAAAAGCGAAAGACAGATCAAATTTGTTTAATTTTGTCGATGAATGCATTTGCTTAGTGAATACTAATGCAAATAATAATTGCCACAATTAACAAATTTCTCTCTTTCAATTTTAGACAATTTAAATCGCAACTCAAACTTAAAACTTAAATTTACATGTTAAAAATAAATTTGTGATTTGATTTATTCCTTTTAATTTTATATAATTTAATTCATTGCTTTAATCTAAAATTGCCTTAGTTTTTAGTGTAGATTTCCAAATATTTTATTTACTTATTTTGTGAATTAAAGTAAATGTTTTATTTTCGGTAACTTTTTTCGTTTTCAACACAACAATGCAAATTTCTATAAGTAAATTCTTACAGGTAATCTTTGAGCATGTTTTTTTCTGACTATAAAAACTTAAGTAAAATTGGAATAGTAATAAAATAACAGTTTTTATAGATTTCAAAAACTTTTCTATTTACAGGGTATTTTTGAAGTCATTAGCTGCATTTTAACCTGATTTTGTTTTGCGTCATTTGGCCTATTGTCGCTGTCTGCACGAAATGAATCAAAAAGTAGCAGAAAAACTGAGAAGTAATTGCGAGTTGCAAATTCCGTTGCACAAGCAGCAGTGGCAACAGTGGCAACAATCATCGGTTGAGGAGTGCACGCATAAGACGGAGGTGCCACATAGATTGTTTCCACCAAAGGGGATTGCTGATGGGGGGTGGGGAGGGGCAGCTGTCTGGTCGCTTGTCAACACTTGCCAATTGTTCGTCTGCGTTGTTGGACTTTGTTTCCACATAAAAATGCCAAATGAAATATGAACTATTTTAACGCCTACTTAATTTGTTTTGTTATTCGTTTTTCGCTAACTATAAATTGTAATTAATTTAGCGTTGAGAGTGAAAGTGTTAAGCGAATTGAGTGTGGCATTGTACTCGGGGCACTGTGCTCTACAACAACAACAACAACAAGCAGACATCAAATGCAGCTGTGTCTCGTCGATTGTCTCGGTTCGTTCTTTTGGCCAATTGGCCGTTGCCAATATTTTAATAAATTTTGTGCCCAGCAGACAGTTTTGCTTGGCCGAGGTAGGCGACGACCTAAATAAATAAAGATATATGTTTATGTGCAAAATATTAAAGACAAACAAAAGCAGCAAACAGCCACTCAACCAACCCCCCCCCCTCCCCGAAATCCCAAACCCAAAGTCAACTATACACTCAGAAAAAGAAATGCTGAAAATTGGTGTCATTTTTGGCTCGGCAAGTGCCTTTTCGCTGAGTGTATTCGCATTTACGCATATGTCGCCGCCTGACCAATTCATAAGTCTGCACTTAAAGCGACAGCAGCTGAGGACACGGCAAAGGACAAGCACCGGACACAACCTGTGGCAAGCTTGAGGAGGCTGTTAGATGCTGAGGGGCTGCGGGGTGGTTGGGGGGTTGAGAGGCTGATGTAAGGTTAGCCTTGATAAAGTATATAAACTGCAGGCTCGCATATACATAAAAATCATAATAAAATGTATTTACCCCAGAATCAAATTATGAATCTGCTTATGGTACGGAGGGGGGGAGCAGGGTCAGATGCTGGGGTGGCTGGGGAGGCGGCTAAAAGGTGTGTCCGGCCATCTCAAGTTATGAAAGCCGCAGGCTGCCTTCAAACCCAAACCCAAAACCGTAAAAAGGACAAACGCATATTTATGAAATGAACAAAACTATAAAGGACACCCACACACACACCACACACACACACACACACATGGTGAACACACACACACACACATGCAGGGGGCACAATGTGACGACATTGATGTGGATTTGGTTTTCTGGGTGCCACACACAAAATTTGTGCACATTTCAGCAAAATGCGACCCAAGGTGTTTCCGCCTGCTCCTTCAAGGTGCTGCTGTCCTGAGGACGTGTCCTTTTTGGTCCCTTTTGGGGGCAACTGAGTCTATTACAGCAACTACTACTTTATGGCATGTAGTTACACCTAGGCGCGCCTGCGGCGGCAACATATGGTCAAAAAGCAGCAGCAGCAGCAGCAGCAGCAACATGCCAGTTGTGGCATGGACTTTATTTGCGCCATTCCCTCAATGTTTATTTGTGCTTCACATTGTCAGCATCATCAACAGCCATCAACATTGTGCCCCGACCGGGTGACAGCTGGCTGCCCCCACAGGGATTTGTTTAAATATGTGCGTCACATACGCGCCACCAACTGGTCGTCGAAATTACCTTAGCCTGCCCCCGAGTGGCAAGTAAAAGAAAAAGAAAAAAACAATACAAAGAGAGACGCAAATAAAAACCTTAAGAAATTCCACCTAAATTGTTAAATTCCAGCTAAATTGTTAAATTGCCAACCTTTTCAATCAGCTCACGTAGCATTTTATTAGTCAATCAAAGGCTGCTTTATCCTGCATCTCATTAAGGACCTCATTTCAAATGACAAACGAAAGCCAAAATACAGTTTATATAAAGTTATTTAAAATCGCAATAGCCAATTGAATATAGACATATTTAAAATATATGCTTTGTATTTCACCAAAACATGTTAAGGTAAATATAGAGATATTTATTTAATATTTTATATATTTTAAGTATGCATTTCAGCATAATTAAATAATATAAATAGGCTGTTGATAAAAATATTTAATAAATGTATTTTGTATTTATTATATAATAAGCAATATTTAAATGATAAATAAGGCAAATAACACATTATATAAAGATATTTAAATTCGTTTTGCTATAGCAAATTGAATCAAGATATTTTTTGAAATCGAATATACATGTATTTAATATATGCTTAAACTAAATATTACTAAATATATTAAATTATATATTGAGAAATTTATTTGTAATTATAATATGTATTAAGTATTTTGTATATTTAAAATATGCATTTCTGGCTATTTATATAGTATACAAATATTGAATAAATGTATTCTGTATTTATTATATAATTTATTATAGAAAGCAATATTTAAATTTATATTCCCCTAACAAATTCAAAGCAACTTATAAACTATACATACAAATATTTATTTAATAAATATATTTAAATACTTTATTTATGGATATTTAAAACGTACTTTGTTAAAATATGATTTCAGCTCTAACTCAAAATATAAGTCGCATATTTGACTTTAAATATCTCTATAAATAAATATTGCATTCAAATTCATTCATAATAAGCAATATGTATTCAAAATTATATGTATTGAATAATGTGAATTAAATTTAAATTGCTGGCAATAAACTGTGAATAAATTATTCAATATATAAATTCTACATCTAAAATATACTGCTGGAATATAATAAGCTACTTATACAGATATTTAAAATCGTTTCTTTATTAAAAGATATGCACTCAAAGCCAAATTGCATTTAATAAGCTATAAAAGAAAATTCAAAACATTTTAAGAGCAATGCTTCAAATCATTTTGTGTTTTGTAATTTAGTGCAATAACTTTTGGCACAAAAGTGCAAATCAAAATGCAATTTTCATATAAAAATGCATTTTGTTTTTATGCATGATGATTATCCAAACAGAGACAGAGAGAGATAGAGAGGGGGTGAAGGGGGGGGGGGGTGGCTGTGGAAATGGTGTACTTTGCATTAAAATGCGCTGGCTAAAAGCTCAACAATTAGCAACAATTCCTGAAATGCAAAATGGCAAAAGGCGCAAAGCTAAAAACAGAAAATGGAGTGGAAATAAATTAAAGCATCTTAAATGGAACTTATTAGATTTGTATACTTTTAATTTGCATCATAAAAGTATTTTTATATAAAAATGCATTTTGTTTTTATGCATGATGATTATCAAAACAGAGAGAGATAGAGAGGTGGTGAAGGAGGGAAGGGGAAGGGGGGGTTTCTGTGGAAATGGTGCACTTTGCATTAAAAATGCGCTGGCTAAAAGCTCAACAATTAGCAACAATTCCTGAAATGCAAAATTGTAAAAGGCGCAAAGCTAAAAACAGAAAATGGGAAAATGGGAAAAAAGAGAGCGAAGCGAGTGGAAACAAATTAAAGCATCTTAAATGGAACTTATTAGATTTGTATACTTTTAATTTGCATTCATAACAGTAGCCCCTGCCCCGCAGCCCTAAAAAATATAACCAAAGGCGGCGGCTCTTTTTTTCCCAACCAACTTTGCAAGAGTTATGGAAAAGTCTAAGACGGAGACGAAGGCAATTTCGTGCCGAGTCGCAGGACAACAGTTGGCAGTTGTGTCCTCTTTGAGGGGGGTGGTTGGGGGACGCAGATGTAGTCCTTACGCAATTGAAACCCTTTTCTTGTTGTTGCCACTGCAAGTGGCAGCGTGGACATGACGTATTTCTTGCCACCACTTGCCTGATTTAAATTTGTGCTTTTGCTCTCACAAAATTAATTTGTGCATATTTCTTGAGCGCCCAGACGAAATACGAAGCTTCTGTCGTTGCTGGACATTTATTAAAAGGCAAAACGAGCTGGCAGCAACAAGCCAGGCAAATGGAAACCTTTTCCACAATCCCAGCAATAATAAAACCAAAATAAAAAACCAAAAAAAAAAAATATAGATAAAAACGAACAATTTGAAGTGAAAAGAAATTTCATAAAACGAAAACAATTTGCCAAAATTAAAGAATAATAGAAGCCGCCACTGCCAAGAAGATGACCAAATTACGAGAAACGAGACAAAGATATGGAAAAGATATAGATAGATATATATTTATTGTTATAATTGCAAGGGGGTTCCCGAGGGGAGATGGGCAACAGGAAACGGAACACAGCACACGTGTCGCTTACAAGGCAGATATGAAGATATTGATATATTTATAAATACATATATAAATATATACATGAGAAGCGGGCAAGCGGGCAAGCGGGGAGGCTGGGAAGCTGGGAAGCTGGGAAGCGGGCCATAAATCCATTATCAGTAAATAGTTTGGATATGGCTGGAAAATAGAAATAAAATTATTTATACGTTTCGCACGGCGCACGACAAGGCTGGAAAATTAGTGCGAAACGGGGAATGGGATTGCGATTGGGAATTGCCATTGGATGGGGTATGGGAATGGGTATTGGGTTGTGTTCGAGTTTGGGTTTGGGCTTGGGTTTTGGGATTCGCGCTGTCAATTTGCGATGCGCGCGGCAAATGAACCAAAACAATGCGCAAATGCAGACTGCGCCAATCGAGCAACTATATCGAATTACCAATCATTCAATACAATGCCTCGACTCGACAATATACCCCAACCCCCCTCTCAACTAGAGGAAAGTTGTGACATGGTCACGCGACCTTTGCCAGCAGACCAGACCAGAACAGACCAAACCAGCCCAGCAACCCTCCTCTTGGCTGCAATAGTTTACGGTGTCAGATTCACCGATTGCTGATTTACCGATTTCCGTAAGTTGGATTTGCACATTGCACACAATAATCATAACAACAGCAACAACACTGGAAAAAAATGAAATTTTATTGCATATTTTATTCATCTTAATCTCTTCAAAATCCCTATTTTAAGACTTCTGTAAACAAGCCAATACAAAATAATATCTTGTTTTTTGTTGTCTAAAATATCAACAAATAGTGTATAGAAATTGCTGTACTCCATGGCAAAAAAAACTGCTATTAGCATTACAAAAATATTAAAAATTACTTCCAATACTAAACAGGCATTTTTTGCTTAAAATAATTAAAAAAAATTAAAAACAGCATCTTTCTTAGGTAAGCCAAAAATATATATGTTTTTTCAAATAAAATAATCTATTGTTTCTATGAAGGCTATGCAATTTTGTAGTTCGATGCTATTTTTATAAAAAAAATTTGAGCATAATAATATGCACTAAAGTTGAGCTGGGATAAATTATATTTTGTTTCAACAGAAAATTCTGTTCAAGAAGATCTAAATACTAACCGATTGTTCGTATGGCAGCTATAACATATAGTATTTTAATATCGGTAATTTAATTTGGCTTCCTTATCTTGGTTAATGAACAAATTTTTCATACAAAAACTGATAATTCTATTTATATATATATATATAGATAAAATAGGTTTATCTCAGTAAATTTTTTAACAAAACTGGTAAGATTCATTATGTAAAGTTGTTAAACAGAAAAGATATTTATCCGAGTTCGTCTTTCAATTGATTGATTCTACGACAGCTATATAAAATATTGACCCAATATAATCGGTTTTAGTGTATTTTTAGCTTGATGCAAATATTACAAATTTTATAAGGAGAGCCTTGAAAGTAAGGTTCTTATGTGCATAGATAGATCGAAATACAAATAGTATATATATATGGATAGATAGAGAATTTAGGACCCCTTCAAATTTGGAAGATAAATAGAAAATTTTGAATTCCAGTAAGAACATACATTGTCTTAGCATATTGTTCAAGTTTGATAGTTGAAATACAGATCATACTTGATATAAGCATATATTCTAGATAAGTCCATATTTTTTGTCTTCATACCACTTCCTTTCTCCCACTCCTTTCTCCCACTCCCCGAAACGTACACCAGCTCAGAATAAATTCTTTGGTTAAGATTTTTAGCACCCCCCCTTCACTTCTCATACAATCACTACTTAATGCAAGCATATATTCCAGATTTTTATTATTACTCTTGCTCTTTTGAAGTTCTGGTTCTGCCAAATCCTACCTACCCCATTTCCGTTCCCATCCCCCCCCTCCCCCCAATTCTTGCAAAATCACACATGCTGTTGATTTTAGAATTCATATTGAGCCATGAAAGCATTATGGGCGACTCTTTCTATCACTTAGACAACAATTGAATTGAAAATGGCCCAAAAGCGGGCAGGAACAGCAGCGGGCAGCGGGCCATGTTGACCAAATAGCCGACAATTTGGGTTAACTGTAAATTTCGCAAGCAACAAAATGGGCAAAAGAGCAAACGTGCAAGTTTTTAACAAAAAGAAGTACAAAATGAGATCAAAAGGGGGGGTGTGAGGGTTTGGCAAATTTAGCTGCCATAAAATTCACTGGGGCGTAAAGGATGCGTAGAATTAATGGAAGGAGATGCGCGGGTGGTGGGTTGTGGAGGGGGAACGGGGTGTAAAAGAAAAACTACGCACTGGCTGCATAAACTAAAACTAAAGCCTCTTGGCTATGCCGAGGCACGTCTTAAATGTTCAAATTATGTAAAATAAAATGTGCGCCAAAAGGATAAACGACTAGGCTGACGTCAGCCCTGGCAGGCAACGTGGCTGACTGACAGCCAGGACAGCGGACAGCCAAAACGGACAACTGGCAGGACAACCGACAACGGCTTACTCAAACACTCGACAATCCTTGCAAGGTGTACAAAATTCTTGCTGTTGACGCTTTTTATGCTTTTGGCTATTAACACACTCAGAAAAAAATCGAATTGTAGAGGAAGATTTATTTGTTTCTGGAATTTAGAAATATTAGATAACTTTGGAAACTTAGAAATGCTTAGAAAAGCAGCCCAAAACCAAAAATTTTTTTTTTTGGTAACAATTTTTTAATTTAAGAAAATAAATTTCTAAAAATAAAAAAAGGCTTTGAAAGTCGACCTGAAAACATGCATTTTTTTCGGATATTCTAGTTAAATTCATAAAACTTAAATAATACATTTTATAAATAATTTTTAAATATATAATAACAAATTTGACAAATTAGAGGCTTTTTAATAAAAAAAAGTTATGAAATTTAATATCTTAGCTTTTATATTGGAGTTTATCTGGTTTTTGGAAAGCAAAGTTTTTTTTAAATTAAATTGTGAAAATTATTGAACTATATGAAAAAGTTGTAATTAAATTCTAAATCTTTAAAATTTCATTAAAATTAGTAAAAGTAAATGCACATTCAGGTAGGGTATTTTTCTGAGTGTGGCATAAAGTGGCAAAACGTCCATTTGCATGATGTGCTCTCGCCTTGGCCTCGTCCTGGTATCGTCCTGGTTTCGTTCGGGCTAATAACCGTGAGTAAGGAAACAGGTGCCGAGCGCTGTCTCAATGCCGTCGGCAAGCGTTGTGATCAATCTTGCTAAGCTTTTGTTTTCGCTGCCTTTTTTGTTTATGTGTACAAAAAGTGGGTGCGTTGGCGGGATGAGGGCGTGGTGCAGGCGGAGTGACGCCTTAGAAGTGGCATTGGCATCTAAATAGCATCCTGCGCAGACATTGAGACAGGCGCAACAACAAAGCCAAATGGCGATTGCGTCTGACACTGGAAGTGGGTCCTTTTCGGCGTCTTGGTCTATGATTGATTAGCAATTAATTAGCTACACAAATAACTGTAATTATATGCCAGCGAGAACAATGTCAGGCCCTTGCGTCAAGCGCTTGTGAGCTCTTGAGCCAGAGCTCTACCACTCCCTCCCTCACCCACGCCCCCTCCTTTGCCCAGACATGAATACCCAACTTACCAAATGACACTTTCTAATGTCCACAAAGACCTATGCAGGGGGTATATTATTTAAGGACTTTTTTTATGTGCCTCTTTAGATATGTTGCCATTCAAAACTCAGACAATGCTTGAAACTTGTAATTTGTGTTTTTGAGATTTTTTTTTTTAGGAATTATGTCTTTAAATAATATTAAATATCAACTAAAATCATATTAAACCTAATTTGGGATAATATCATCACCGTAAAAGGAAATGTTTTATGTTGACTTTGTCATATTTATCTTTTTAATGATTTCGATTACGTTTTCGCAGGTGCAAAACTCTTAAAAAATAAGTAGCGTACTTAAGAAAATTTATATAAATATGAAAAAAATATCGAACTAAAAAGTCAAATTGTTTGGTTTACGATTTCCATAAAAAGTGGCGCAAATAGTTTGTTGTTCACTTCTTTCTAGCCATTTGACCAGTTACTCAAAAACCACACCGAAGCCTTATGTAAATGGGAAATTCTTAACAATATATAAAAATTAACATTTACAAATATTTTGAACCTAACATTTTTGTTCTTATCAATAAGAACACAAATCGTAGTAATTATTTTTTTCAAAACTCTCTTAAAAGTTGTTTGCTCTGTTTAATTTTCAATTCTGTAATTAGTTTCTTGGAACTTCAATTTGATAACAATGATTGGATTGTAAAGTTTAAAATCTTTTAAAATATAAAATTAAAGTGCAGATTTTATTAAAAAGAAATCTACTTATTAATTGTTATTAATTGTTCTCTAAATTTAACAGATTTATGTGTAAAATTTATAAACAGTTTTTAAATATGAATAATAAACAGTTTTTTTTAAATAATTATTAAGAAATACTTTAAAGAGTGTTTCTGTTAAGGCTCTTACTTCTTCATAATAATATACTTTGAACTTTTAGCTTTTCTAGGGTATTTAAAATTAGAGCAATTGCATTGCAGCTGAAAACATTTTATACTTTTTATGCATTGCCATTGAAAATTATGTACTTGCGAAAAATGTTTGTTTCGGTTATTGTTCAACCTTTTATATTTGTAGGTTTTTGTTAGAGAGATAGAGAGAGAGGGGAACAGGAGACAGGGGCAGCATCGTTAGCTAATTTGCATTTTGTTGTTGTCATTTAATGTGCTTATGAAACGAATTTGTTGTAACTTTGGCACTTGCGGCCTGCGACTGCCATTGCTTTTTACGATGCGAATGCCAATGGAAATGGCAATGGCAATGGCAACCAATATATCCTAATGACACTTTATTGTCAGTCCAAGTATTCGTCACACTGAGGAACTAAAAAATAAAAATAAAAAACACAGGGAAGAATGCAAAGTGGAAAACCTTCGATTTGGCAGTCACCCCTAATTGCAATCTGTAACCCCAAGAACCAAAAAAAAAAAAGAAAAGAAATTCGCTTGCAAAAATTTGATTTGGTTAGCTATAACTAATTTACCTAAAGAGCGAACTGAGTTAACTGTTTAAGGACAAAAAGGAGCAGGCTGCTTTAAGCCAAGTCTTTGGCTGGGCAAGACGGTTCCTTGTGCCTTGTTCTGTGACATTTCGACAGTTTTTGGCCGGCCAACAATGCATGTCTGTGCATGTCTGTGCATGTCTGACCCTGTCAATAGTTTTTGGGCCCAACTCCATTTAGTACATATGCAATATTTAATGCATAGAATACACTCAGAAAAATTGCAATTTGATAATCGCATTTAAATTAAAATTGTTCTGCAAATTAGATAAGTTTTTACGGTTTTCAAAATTATAAAAAAAAATTATAAAATAGGAAATACGAGTTTTCTAAATGACTTTTTCAATTTTTGTTATGCTTTATTAAGAAAATATGTTCTACATTTTAGAATAAACTTTAAAAACTAGAAAGAATTTCTGCTTGTTAATTAATTTTGTAATATGAAAAAAAGGAAAACGTTTTCTTTTATAAAAATCAAGTTTTCTTAATTGATATTTTTAATTTAAATAAATTATGAATTTACTAACTAATTTAAATCCTGAATTACTTAGGTTTAATAATAATTTGTTTAACAAGAGAGTAAACTTTTGAATTCTATATACACATATTGAAATAAACCCATGAAAATTAGTAAACATTTTTTAATTATAGAAAAACATACCATGAAATGAAGAAAGTTCTTTTTGGGGTTTAATGCTCTCCAAGCTAAGCTCAAAATCATATATTTTCGATCATATTATATATATTTATATTATATTAAATATTTCACAGTTCACAGTTGCTGTGAATTCCCTTAGTTATTCTGAGCTTGTAAGTGGAGCTGGCGATTTTCACAAATTAATTTGAATTTATTTTTCTGAGTGCATGGATCGGAAAAGTGCGTTCAAGTCCAAAAGTATTGTCAGCCCTGTCAGCAGCAGGAGCAGCAGCAGTGGAAAGAGTGGTCTCATCTGCCTGTGGCGGCATTGTTTCGAGTCTCTTTGCCGCACTGCTCTCTTTGCCGCGCCCCAGCGTGCCATGCATTCCCTCGTCCTTAACCCGAGCGAGTTGCATGTGCATTTGGCTGACGTTGAGTGCTCCGACAGGCGACGTGTGCGAAAGGACAAAGTCGTCCTTTCGTCCTGTTGTCCACGCAACTCTCGTTGCGTCTTTATGGCTGAAAGCTTTTGTCGCTGCTGCTGCTGCTTCTGCCGTGCCACTAAACATGTCTACTCTGGCTCTGGCTGTCTTTCTGTGCTCTTGGCGCGACTCCAAAATATAACTTAAGTTTCTGGTCAAATGAATTTGGCAAAGGTATCCAAAGAGCTGAAGCATACATTTGGGAGTCGGAATTTATGCAAAACGTTGACAGCGGAAATGTTGCATGTTTGTTTGTTTGTTTGTTGTTGCTTTCGTTTCCCTTTTTAAACCACATCTTTGCACATTAAGTGGCTTTTCTTGGGGAGCACAAGCTTTGACTTGTTTTTGCTTTGTCACCTGTTTTCCGTTCTTTTTTTTTTTGCCGTGCAAAGTTTTTTTTTACGATCTTGTCAACATTTTGACTTGAGTGCATTTTTACGCACATGCCTGCCCTGCCCTGCCTTACCCCATCCCGATACGACTGCCTTGCTGGGCCGTAAAATCGAAAAGTAATGCAATAAAATTCGCTTTCATTAAAAGCATTAAAATAGGTTTTTGACATGCCATAAAAATTGTTTTCACGTAAACGCAAAACACAAAAACTGCTGCTGCCACACTTTGCTCATGCCAAGTGGGATGGCTGGAGACGGTAGGTGGGGAGGTGGTTGGTGGGGAGGTGGTTGGTGGCACAGAGTCTGGGGAGCTGCCATTGGCTGTTAGCATTCGCGTCTAAATGGGAATTTTATTGTTCTGGGATCTGTGGCAGACGCATTGCCATTAGCTCAAACACGGCGAAAGACGCTCACCTAACCGCCATAAAGTGTGTGTGTGTGTGTGTGGGTGTGTGTGTGCTGGTGTGTGCTGTTGTGTGGAATGCGATTTTCTTTCCTCAGGGAAAGCCAACTCAGTTTTGGCAGCTATATTATCTATTTCATCATAAAGGCATGTGTGTCAGCTCAAAATAAGTAAGGGAATTCACAGCATTCTCAGCTGATTCTGTTTCTCAAAAGGTCGCTTTTGATATATGACAGAAATAATGAACTCTACAAAAACCAACGATTTTACCTTGCCATTCAAATACTAATGATTTGACGAAAAGAAATTATTTTTATATTAGCTTAGAGTGCAATATAACTTGAAAAGAATTCGATAAAATACAATTTTTATTAGCAGATATCTTTTTTTTTAGTTTTAAGTGCTATTTTTATTTGCAAGTGATTTTCTTGTTAATTTTTAATATTTTTTTTTTATTACAGTATTATTACAGTATTTGCGACTGCTTTAAGCATTTTGTGAATTACTTATGAATTTTTGGCTAAATGCGAGCTGTAAATATGCCCATAAAGTACACAAAATGATGTGAAAGCACAAAAATACGCATTTGTTGGCTGGCAAGCAATTAAAAACAGATTTTATAGGTATCCCTGGTCAGAATATTTCTTTGCTTGGCTAATATTACGCCGGACAATTGGCAAATAAACGAAATTGGCAGCCAAATTGCCAATTGACAGAGCAAAATGATGCAAAATCGAACGTGGATTATATTTTCAGCGTTATTAACTTGAAATTACCAGAGGAAGATACAGAGAGAGAGAGAGGGGAAGAGTGGAAGAGAATTGCTGAACAAGCCGCAGAACGACATGTTATGAGGGGGCAGGGGTAGAGGCAGGCAAGGACAATCAATGAATGTGAAAAGGACAATGCGAAATTGGTCGTCACATCTTAATTGCTGCGACAGCTTGTGGCCAAAAATTCAGTATTTGATTGGGTATCTGAGATGTGGGAATACCCTGTAAAAATTGCTCAAAAATCGACAGAAGAGAGAGACACATACATATATATATATATATATATATATATATATATATATAGTTCAAGTTTGAATACCACCTTAATTTGATTGATGTGTTCTCAAGATGGCAGTTTATCGATAAGTGTCGATTACAAGATTTAACACATGTCCGGGAAATCTCTGAATATGTTAAGTTTTTCTTATTCCGCAGTCTTAAATATTTTTTTTTATTTCTTCATTATTTTTCTTCTCTCTCTTCTTTATTTACCCCCCTATTTTAATTTTCATTCTTTTCATACTTTTTTTTTCATATATTACCAATCTGTAATCATTTAACCATTTAAATTTTCTTTTAATAAATGGCCAACTTTTGTTATATTTAAAATTCTAAATTAACTTTTTTTTTTAATTTTAAACCAAATTTTTTTTTTTTTTTTTTAATTGTGGTGTTATTTTATGATTTTTATTTGTTTATACAGCTTTTATTATTATAAAAAATATATTTTTAAAATTTTGAAAAATTATTTTTTTGTAATTTGTTAAAGTTTGTGAACTGCATTTAGCCGCCAAGAAAAGATGGTATTAAATTTGATTACAGGGTATAACCGAGTCTAGCTGCACTTTCTCTACTGCATCACTCTTACTTTTTGTTGAGATTACGTCGAGTTATTTTCATGATGTAATAAATGAAATTAATTTTAATAATTGCTGCGATTTTCATTGGCGAATCGGCTCGTAAGCAGCGCAAAAATATGGCAAAAATTTTTATTTAGGCCACTTATTTTAGTGGGCAACGACACACTGATTACTCCGACTCAATGAGCATTACATGTATATATATATATATTTATATATGTTTAATGATGACCATGAAAACTGCTTAATCGGAAGAATGAATATGAATATGAATATGACCAGACTGGGTTCCACATAATAAGCACAAATACATAAATACGCTGGGCAAATGTGAAAAAACTCCAACAAAATATCTCTGTGCAAATCCAAATGTTTCTTTCGCATTTATATTTTCTTTATTTTTTTGCACAAACAGCAGCAATTTTAATAAGGCTGTCATTTTGCTAGATTTTTATTGGTAACAGCAACGACTATTTTTCGCATTTATAATTTACGGCCATATATTTTCATGAACACTAAATTATGGGAGTTGGCCGGAGCTGAGTAGGCGCCTCCTGATAAAAAAAAAAAAATTGCAAACGTCTCTCGACATAAATATAAACAAATTATATTATTTATATGCACCTTTTTTGATAAATTTTAAAATAAAATTGATTTTTTTTTTCTATTTGCGCTCATCATGGAATTTCTGTGTAAACTGTTGGGTTTCGATGGCGACGACAAAGGCACAGATGCACTCAGTTCCCAGCTAATGGACACATTTAGCTACACCATAAGGCACAAGTATCCCAAACGATTGGTCACCTACGACGCCGAGGCGTTGGGTGAACAAAGGCTGATACGCAGCTCGGATCTCAGCCAGAGTTTGTTAAGTGCCATGTACCCGGATTGTCCAAACAAGGACCAGATTAAGGCGAAAATAAGCAAGAGCTTCCAACGGAATAATCCCCTCGATAAATTGACCAAGGAGCGTGTGGCAAAGCTGGAGAAATGTGGCAAGGCGCTGCACATGGCGACAATACAACAGCTCAGCGAGAGCAACAGCAACTGCTCCAATTGGGATGACCTAAAACCGATGCAGAAATTCAGTTTCTATTGGCAGGCGCTGACTGGTCACAAATTGCAGTCGACGCCCTATGGGAATTTCAAGCAGATCTTCAGCAGGCGATATCTGAAGAGTCGTCCACAGGTCTGCGATCGTCGACTACGTGTCTTGGCCCGTCGTCTCTGGCTCTGTTTGAGCCGCAGGGATCGAGTGCCATTTCATTTGCAGGCACTGCTCTACCATGTCAGCACCGGGGATGTGGATCCCTTCGATTATTGTGCGCTGCGCGTGCTCTTGAATCGCTGGCGCTGATGACCCTCAGAATTAAAGTATTGTCTGTGAAAAATTTTCAAATTTTTTCTTACTTTGTGTGTGTTTTTAATTTTCCAGACATATTCTACTTTTATATGAAACAGATGCTGCTGGACTGCGGCTGGTTCTATTTTTGTGCAGACTTTCGGCAAAATTCGCATTTTCACTTTCAACTGTCTGTTGTGATGGCTGCGGTCCCTTCTTTGAATACCCCTCTCCTCTCTCTCTCTCTCCACTCTCCTTAAAAATTTGCACTTGAAACAAATTGGGGAAACTGGGGAATTGTTACAAATGAAGGCGCCAAAATTATAATGGATCTCAACTCATTTCGCGCACTTTTCAAGGTCAGCATTGACATGGCATCAAAGAAAAATTTAAGAAAATTCTGATAAAATTACGTAGAAAATAAAATACGTAGAAATAAAAACGCTTTATTTAATTATTAATTGTAATATTATTTTGCATAAAAATTTATTATGATCAATATTAAGAAATAAATCATTAATGAAACTTTCCACATTTATAAATGTTGTGAATGATATTTTGTGTTTGGTACTTTGCTGAGTGTAGAATTCATATATTCAAATAAATGCACATATTTTACACATACGTTGTGGATTATTATGTATTTATTAATAAATAGCTCAACACTTGTCGAGATCTTTATTGACATGCCATTGGGGCCTGAAGGACAACTCAATTAATTATGTTCGACGTATTTGGGGGAAAGACTTTGGCTGTAGATCAACATTGGGCAATATGCGTTTCACAAATCCCATTGGGGGGGCAATTTTAGTGGTCAATTTTGATGGTTCTCACTTGGCGGTTCAACCTTCGATTATTCAATTTGGCCATGCGCATAAATTAGCAATAAAAAGAACTCTGCACAGATACAAGAACTATTTAAAATGTAATTTCCAGCCGATTTTACGAGGGCAATGTTTAACTTTGCCTTGGCGAAAATAAATATAAAAAAAATACAAATACAAATAAAAACAATAAATAAAATTGTAGCAAATCGAAGTTGGGCCTGCAAACCAGATCAGTCCTCCCAACATTATGCTAATGTAAATGATGGGCATGAGGGGTAGACACGGCTTGTCAGCGGCTGGTGTTGGGTTTTATTGAAAAGACCAGGGGGGTGTAGAAGTATTGCTGGAGGTGGTTGGACTTTCTACGTTTATGGCCAGCGAATTGTCAATTGACAACTTTTGGCGAGTTGCACATAAAACGAAATCAAATGGAAAACTAAAAAATCTAATAAAAAGAAACTTAGGTTTGCTGAATTGTATATACACTTGCCAAATAAAGTCAAGTTTACTGTAAAAAAAAATAGTAAATCGATTTATTGTTATTATATATTATAATCAAAATGATGGAGTAGCTATAAAATTATAATTTATTAATTGGTTGCATTTTTTAACTGTTAAAAATACCAAAAGTGTTTTTATATTTCAGTAAACCGATTGTTAGATTTTAAAGCTTTATATCTGCTATGTTTATGCATCTATATGAATTTTGGATTCATTCATTTCTTTATATCTGGCCAACTACGTGAACTATTGACCACAGTAAATTATAAATATAAAATGAAATAATTATTTTAATTTAATAATTTTATTTTATTTGATTTTTCATATTTAACTAGTTAGATGTTTAGTCGTAATTAACTTGATAGACTTTAATATTGCTGGGCAATTTAAATATATACTTAAAAGTCATCCTAAGCTATGCGTTCCATAGTTCCCCAAAATATTATAATACTCCCAGAAAGGGTATCAAAATGAAAATCAAAATAGAAATAGAAATCAGCAATGATTTTGATTCGCCACGTTTCCCCAGCTGTGCAACTAAATCGAAGTCGTGTGTGATTCCGACTGTGTGTGTGTGTGCGACTTGAAATTTATTGTTGTAGATATTGAGTTTAATAGTATAGTGGGCCCAAGTCCAAAGACTGTCCGGATTTGCGCATTTTTAAGCGGCGAAATCGAAAAACAATTGGCATTCGCCAAATTCGCATGGCTGCCACTCTCAGCCTCGGCTCTCGGTTTTGAAGCGTCTGTGTCAAATGTAGCACTAAAAACCCTAACCCCTCAAAAAATAAAAAAAATACCCCACCCCCCAACCCTTCCAACACTCAAACCCCTTTTTTGTGTTGTGTTGTCGCTTTTTTTTATGGGCGAGAGTGTTGCGAAAGATTTTGTTGTTTTGATATTCGGCAATTTTATTGCCTCGACCCAAGTTCGCACCTCAATTTGTCTTCGTAAATGTGAAAAATGTGGAAATTAGTTGGTGGTCCACAACAGAATACCACTCTCCGCCCCCGGCTCCTCTCTCTGATTCTCTGCTGCCACATTTCATCAATCACACGATGTGTCACACCTATCTGGGGGGCGTTTCGTATTCCAATTCGTATCAGTTGCAGCTACCAACAAACTGTAGCGAATTTCTAAAAAAAAATAAAAATATAAAAAAAATCGAGAAAGAAAGGAGTGCGACTCGTGCCACGCCCCCGTTGACTTGAGCAGAGTCTGCTGTTAATGGCGTGCCACACAGCGGAATCTGTGGCAAGCATATTCGCAGGCGTTTAGCCGAAACTCAAACAGACAATTTCACTATTTCAGAATCCTTATCGATGGGCCCAAAAGCAGAGAAAAAGGCAAAAACTTTGCGTCACTTTGGCCACTTTTATGCAAAGTCGCTAAGCAAACACATAACGTAAAAATCAATGGCCAAGTCAATGGATATGGATGAGGATGTGGATGTGGCAGTGGATGAGCCACCCTGTAAATAACGAACAGCTCTATTCTGGACACTGGAAGTTTTCTTTATTAACATAACAATAATTATGGCTACGTTTTGGCTGCCCATTTGCCCAAAATGCTGAGATGTTGCGCAAACAACAAGAATTACAAATGGGATTCTGCAGCCATAAGCAAAACGCGCTCAATCACAATTGACATCCTGACCAAAAGGAGGGGCGTGTTCAGGGGGAGGAGGAGGACAATGGTCGGCGGACGGCGGACGACGGGCGACGGTCAGCCACCAACGGTCAGCAGTCGCCATCGACGCTATGCATCCGGTTGAATTGATTTCCAGCAACCAAATGGGATTCGTTCGCTTTTTTTTATTATACTCTGTTCCCAAAGCTCAAAGCGGAGTTTAATATGTGAACTTAAATATTTTTACAAATAAATTTATATTTACATTTAATAAGCTAGAATAAATAAAAAAAATAAAAGGATAATGGAACTGAAATGAATTAAATCTATTATAAAGAGTTTTAGATCAGTAGAGTTAATATATAAATATTTATAAATAAAAAAAAAAAACATAAATAATAAAAGACTACAATTAAGTGTTCAAAGTTGCGTTTAAGTTGCTAAAGACATATTTAGAATTCAAGTTTGCAGTGCTTCTGATCAGAAAACATGTTTTTTTATAAATGGAAAATAAAAAGTTTATTTTTTGGTTTGTCAGTTAAAAAGCAATCGTTTTTAAATTTTTATTAGCTCATTTTTAAAATAAATAATTTTACGTTTGAAATTATATTTTATGTGATTATTAATTTTTATAGAAAAACATTTTTTTTTGTTATTCAACCAATTTTGTATGGTTTTTCTAAGTTGACAGCTGTGGAACAGCGCATTTTGCAGTCGGCTACTTTTGATAGTTTTCTATTTTTCTTTTTATGTAATGTGTGTGTTTGTTGAGGGGTGTGGCACATGTAAATAGCGCAGAGTAAATGTAACTGTAACTGTAACTGTGACTGTAACTGTAACTGTAATTGTAACTGTAAGTGTGTGAGCCTCTTCCACGTAATTAACTTCAATTCAGTTTTTGGGGGCAAGCTGCCAGCGGGCTGTTTGCAGCCGGACAAAAGGCGGCCTACAGCTCATTAGGAGCAGCGACAAAGGGAGAGAGGGGGGGGGAGAGGCGAAGAGGAAAAGAGGGGAGAGAGAGTGTTCACATAAATTGCATTTAAAAGGAGGCAAATTGACAGGCGTGGAGATTTAAGATGACAGTTTAGCTTCGCAAGCAAATCCAATTTCCGAGCGTCACTTTTAAGACTAGCGGCTTCAAGGCTGTGGTTGCACGTACGCGCACAACACTTTCACACTCACACACACACACACACACACACACTGGGAACAGGGGCAGGATCAGGATCAGGTCATGTCGCGGTCATAAATACAACAATGCCCGCTGGCAGCGGCAAAGTTTGAGCTGAGTGTCGCCAGCGCCATAAATTTGAGCGCGCAAAAACTCACGGATTTATGTTGCAAGTACATGCGGCAGGCTGCAGATAGCAAACAGCGTGCAGAATACATAGCAGAGAGCGGGAGGGTTAGGGTGCAGGGGGAGTGAGTGTAAAGAGATATACGCTAGGCAAACGTAATCCACTTTAAAGTTTGTCGCCGCTTTCATTTGTGGCAAAATGAACACGAAACGCGGCCTCTGCCTCTGCCCCGGCAGCGGCAGCGGCATCGGCATCGGCCTCGCCAGTCATGTGATGCCAGCAGCTCCACATCCACAGCGGATATCCTTCAGCAACTGCCTCAGTTCGGCTTCTCACTATATACACTGCCATCGAAAATTGTGGGCTATATGGGCATTGTATATAGCTGTAAAATTAAAAACTATTAAATATTTATTTCTGCCTTAGGATTGATGTGCCACGCCCTCTGGAGGCTGGCGAACTGATAACACTTTGAGAACTGATCGCACATATTGTTATTCCACAATTATCAGTGATTTAGATTTAGATCATATAACCTTATCTGAACTAGATATGTTTTCAAATTAAGAAATGAATAAAAAGTTAAAACTAATATTTAAAATATATATATATATATATATATATATTTTATTAAATTCAGAAAGTTAAATAAACAGTCTCTCCCTATGCCAGAGCTCTGATAAAATCCTTGAAATAATCTAATATATAATTTTCTTAATTATAATAATATCTGCTGTAGAACTTTGAATAAGATAGGGTTTTTGAAAAACAAAACGATACGTTTTGGATTCCCATTTTTGAATAGTGAACCAAGCAGCCCTTCTAAATTTTAAGTTGATTTTTCTTATGAATGTAGACACATAAATTTCATGGCCGATGCCCAGAAGAAGCCACCCTTCCTCATCGATTGGATTCCCACTGCAATTACACTGCTAACAGGGTATTAATCAGTCGGTTAAATGGGTCCGGAAAGTGCTCACTTTTTCTTTGGCTTCATTTTGTGGCTTGGCAGGCATATGCAGTGACTGCCTCACACGACTTCTTATCCAATTTGCATTTAACGCATTTTTGGCCAATTTCACAGAACCAACAAATCTCTGTTTTTACTTCCTGCTCCTGGCCCCCTTCGCCTGCCGCTCCGCTTCCCCCATCTGCTGCTGGTTTTACTTTGCAAATCCCATTTAGCAGCTATTTGCATTTAATACTGATGACTGTCCGTGAAATTGAGATGCGCTCAGCTCGCTCGCTGAAAATTAATAAAAGTGCCCAGGCCAAAAAGCAGCTGCCAGTTAGCCAGAAACCAAACAAAACCAAACTGAACCGAACCAAACCGAACCGCAAGTAAAAATGTTCAATAAACGTCCGGTTCAAGTGCTGGCAGGCAAAGCCACAAACGCCTTCAATATGCCTGAAAATCTATCCCCAAACCACCAAACCCTCCCCACCCTCCCCCTCTCTGTTTCTCTTAGTCAATTTGGCATTTTTAGCTGTTTTTAGCAGCAGCTGACTTTGACATCCAGCCCATCCCGAGCCCCCCCGTTGGCCGTTAGTTAGTCAGTTTGCGGTTCGCTTCTCACTTTAGACAAAGCACCCTTCCGATGCACCAATTAAAAACGCAAAAATCTCGCCCGCACTATCTATCTACCCATGTTTGCACCAACTATACACTCAGAAAAAAAGTCGATCTTAAATTCTCTTTAAGGCATTAAACAGCCAAACTATTTCAAAACGATTTTCTTATTATCAAAAAACATATTTGTAAAATGCGATATTTTCTATTTAAAATTTCAAATAAAATATTTCAAATATTTTTGGTTTTTTTTCAGGTGTAAGCAGTATTCCTACATTTAATATTTATTTTCCTTTCATTATTCTCTTTGAGGCATTAAATACCCAAACTCTTTCAAGGCGATTTTCTTATAAACAAAAAACATATTTTTTAAAATAAGATATTCTCTATTTAAAATTGTATAAAAAATATTTAATTCATCTTTCAGGTGGAAGAGTTACTCCTATATATTTATGTTTTTATTTAATTTATATATTCCATACAACAGATAAACTCTTTCAAATCGATTTTCTGGAATTTCGAATATTAACATTTTATATATTTGTAAATTTATAAGCTGCTTCTAAAAGCAATAGAAATTTTGTAAGTTTCAAAGCATTTTTGACTATGTGACATTTCTCTGAAATTAAGTTCATAATTTTCTCTAAGTGTACATGTCGCAGTAGCAGATATGCCAACAATCCGGCGGATGATCGCCCCCGCCAAAGAAATAAAAAACACTTTTGGAGCAGCTGCCCCGCCAAATGGGCCGTTTGCCTGAACGAATGGGCGGATGGCTGAGTGGATTGGGATGGGATGGGATGGGAGGGAGGGTAGGGAGGGTGGAGGTGACTTTTGACAGGGCCTAGGTATTAATTAGGTTGTTAATTTTGCATTTGGCGTGCGTCGTTCGCTATTCCCGTGAAAAATGCAGCGCCTGTAATGACGACACACGTGGCACGATGATAAATCTTGCGGCTTGTGCAACAGCAGCAAACACATGTCACCGTTGCTCAGTGTCTGCATCTTGCCACCAGAGCCCCCCAATGCCCACCTTCCCCTCCAACGTCACGGCACCTGTCTCAATTAAGCGTGCAAATCGCGTCCATGTCAAATTTAAATGCAGCAGTCTAGAAATATCATACCCGGATTTTGAAGATCTAAAGGCGGTCGTCACAAGACGCAGCATTTGCATTAGTTTGCACTAATGTGCCACACACACACACATATGCATATATATATATATACATACTTATATATGTACACCGCGGAGAATATTTATGTCGTCATTTTCAATACTGATTCCACTTGTGCTTTGAACACTTCTCAGGTTGATCATTTGCCAAGCAGCTTGTTTTACATTTTACCTTGGAATTCTGAAAATGATGTTTATGTCAACATCATCTTCCAAGTGCAAGAGGGTCCTATTTCTATTAAAAGTATGTTGATATTCAAGCAAGACCTAAGTCTGAAGTTCTAATAGAAAAAATAAATAAATTTAAGAATCGAAAAATCAAAACTTACTAATGACAACTGGAAAACAAACCTAGCTGATTATTTCGTAAAAATCAATTTTAGCCCTAATTAAATTAAAATTTTAAAACAATTTTTTGTTATTAAACTAGTACATCATCGGCTAAAATCATAAAAATATTAATAAGTTGCCAAAAGTGTAAATCGATGAGTTATGTTTAACACTTTATTTGATTTATTTATTGGACTAGAATTAAGAAAACTTTTAGTTAAGTATGAATAGGTAGCTCTGACTGCTAAGATCTATGGAAACATTTATTTTTTAGTAAATATTTATAACAAATCTTAATATGTAACTAGAAATGATTGTAAATGTTTAGATTGAAATTTATATGTTTAATCAATTGTTGTGAATTGTTTTCATTTAAATTAAGAAGTGGAAATATTTGTGTTTTTTTTTTAATTAAACTGCTGAATTGACAGAGTTACCGAATTTAGAGTAAAGTTTCATAAATCGATTTGATTCATCAGAAAGTATTTTCTAATATTTTCTTATAGCCTTTTTTTAATTAAATTTAAGATATGGTTAATTAATTTACACATATAAAATACAACTTAACATATTAAGAATTTACATAATTGCTTACATATATTATATTTTAATATATTTATATTTATACACCTGATTATTTATTTGTAGCTGAAAATGTTGACAAACTTGAATATAAATCAGTTCTATTTCACATTTCATTTTCAATTGACGACTTCTCGAATAGTTTTTGAAGTATTCCAACAGCGCCTCGTTAATTGAAATCAGACGTGGCCAATTGAAATTTTGCTAAATAAATAACACAATTTATGAAAGTGGACTTGCTCAAAAAAAAGAGAGCAGAAGAAGAAGAAGAAATATTAAAGATGAGCTATGTAAACACATGTTCACATCGCAGCCCGTCTTTAAATCTGATGGAAATGCTGAGATGACGTGGAAACTTAATGATCTGTGCCTAAATAGAGAGCCCGATATGACAAGTACAAAAATATTTATGGCACTAAACAACAACAAAAACAACAACGAGAATAACGCTGGGAGGGAGAACTACACTTAAAAAAAATTGATCTAAATTTTAGAAGTTCGTCAAGCTAATATTTCTAGAAATCAGAGTTTTCTTTTCTCAATTTCATATAAAATTAGATTTCGATTAAAACAAATATAGTTAATTTGTGTTGTTAATTTTTAATATGTGTACGAATAGGATTATAACATTAACTTTTTTAAAAATTGTTTTAAAAAACTAGTTTTTAGGGCGATTTTCTAAAATTCAAGTCAACTTTTTTCTGAGTGTAAGCAACCCTCCGCCAGCAGCCTGCCGCCCCTCTGATATCAAAGTTTTATCTGCGTTCGAATGCGAGGAAATTCGCACAAATCACACAAAATTTTGCACACTTAACGTGAGGGTGTCCTCAGAGGGGGTAGGGTTGGAGAGTTGGAGGGTTGGTGTGTGTGTGTGTGTGTGTGTGTGTGTGTAGAGTAGTAGTCAAGGCCAGTCGGTGTGTCGAGGGTGAGCTGATAACAGATAAGAACTTGCAGCCTAATGCACCGTGGCTTTTGTGATGGAGTTCGACAGCAGTCGTCCTCAATTTTGCAACAATTTCCGTTTTCCTCTGCTGAAAATGGACAGCACAACAACAACAACAGCAACATTTGGTTGGAATTGCGTCCAAAGTGGCAACATTTCAATTGGAAAACTCATAAATTTCGAGCGGCGTTTTCAAAATCGAACTGGCCACGGAAATGGGGACCATGCGTGTCCAATTATTGAAATACGACTTTAATTGAATTTCAATAAAATGTTTCAGCTTTTTGCATTTCCCACTTTGTTCAGCGAGCATGCAAAACTACAAAATGCCACCGGCTCATGTTTATTTATGGCAAATGTTTAAAACGTTCTTTTTGTTGTTGTTGTTGTTGTAATAGCAATTGTTTTAATTTAGCTTTGTTTTATTATTTGCCAAAGCCATTTACCACGCCGGTTACCACAGTGTCCCGCCAAATTCTATATTCGCATATAAAGCACCGTTTTCTATTCAGCCATGCTTTCAAAATGGTTGTTTAGAATATGTGAAAAGTACACGCAGAGAAAACAGGCAATTCAAATGTAAATTATAAGCATAAGAAAAAAAAAAGATTATTAAATAAATTCAACAATTGAAGTGACTCTTTTGCTTGGCTAATGGAAAACAAATCATTCAGATTTGCTTGAGATAAGTTATTTTTTGGGCTGGGAGAATTCAACTAGCAGATTAATAAAAACTGAAGTGAAGTTTGAAAAAACAGATATTTTTTGACAAACTTCTTTTAGTTGATTATAAACTTTAATTGTGGCATTAATTTAGAGACCAAACCATAGTCAATATAAAAAAAATCGTTATAATTTCTTGATGTGCAAAAATATTGCAACTGTTTTTGAATCGTCCTTTTAACTTTAAATGTTGAGTTAAACTAGATATAAAACTATAATTAAACAGATTTTAGAGTGTATAATTTTGTACATTAATTTCGAGAAAGAGTCGCGATTTGAACTTTAAGTGCAGTATTAATCTAGAAATCAAATCATGAATGATTTTTAATATGACTATTTCAAATATATTTTTTTTGTGGGTAGATAAATGCAATTTTAGGTGTAGAATTATCTATTTGCAAATGGATAGTAAAATATTATAGACAATGCTATATTTTTTTTTCGTCGAGTTAATAAGTTAGTCTGAAATGTGTAAGTGCAAGAATTAAAATTGCTAGAGAGACTTCTTTTATTACTGGCTGCAATGTTTCTTGCAGTGTATGCATTTTACATTTATATAAAATGGAACTGTTCCGCTATTTGTCTGCACATCGAACCTGATGTCGTTTGCAATTGATTTATAGCTGCGATATCATCAATGGTTTATGCTGCACCCCTCACCCCGCACCCCCACTGATTTATGTCGATGTGGCAGCGTTAGTAGCAAGCACAAAAGGTGGCATCAGGTCCAAGTGTCCAAGTGTCCAGTTCAGTGCACCAGCAATGAAACTGAACTAAGCAAAATGCGCATTAGAAATAATCAAAATATAATAAATAAAATGCCTACGATTTTTTTTTTATTTACTTAGAGAAAAAGTCAACCAGCTGCAAAATGCCAGAGTTGCCACACGCCGCGCAGGGCGTTGACTGTGTCAGTGTTTCTCTCTCTCAGTGGATTACACGGCAGCAGCAAGGACAATAAGGACAATAAGGACAATAAGGACAACAATGGCGCATCGATGATTGAAGGTAGGAAGTTGGCTGCTGGCTGTTTATCTGGGGGTGGGTTGAATTGACTGGAAACCGTTTGGTAAAAGGGTTTCGCAAAGGTGGCGTGTTAACGGGGGCAGAAGATGTGGGGGGGGGGGGGTGGCATGACCCGTGAGTGAAATCGGCGCATGACAAAAGTCACATGGCCTGCGGATTAGTTACACCTTTTGCACACACACACATCTTCTACGTGGAATACGTTGACATTGTTGCTGCCCGTTGAACTGTGAGTGCCACACACACACACACATACACACACTCTAAATGCATTTGCCGGTCATGCAACCAAAAAGAGAGAGAGAGAGAGAGACAGACAGAGATAGGGAGAAGGAGAGGGAGAGGGAGATAGGGAGTGTAATTGTGTGCGACTTGATTCATACCCGTACAGATTAGCGCTAATGGCGAGGGCTGTTCACAATATGTGTGTTATATATATATATATATATACATATATATAAATATGTACACTCAGAAAAGTGGAGTAAAGTATAAGAGTGATATATACATATATATACTCGTATATAAATATATATATTTATGTACTCGCAAAAAATGTGTATTGAAATTTAAAAAAAATAATTGTCAGGGGAAGCTGCATTTATTATTTAATATTGTTATAATTATAAACATTTTGATGTACTATCGTTTTACATTTGTTTTATAGTTATTCATATTATTTCTATATTAAGATTTTTCATCTTAGGTAAATTATTACCTTGAATTTGTTAAAATAAATACTTAAGATAATTTATTAAAAATTAATTAAATATCATTAAATTTAAAGCTGGATTATTGAGCTATGTCTCATTTTAAGCTAGGCAACAACCTTACATAATATATATAATATTTTTATTTATTTAACAAATTATAAAAAAAAAACATTTCCATTTTTAAGACATTTTTTAGTTTAGATTTTTATAATGAAAAAAATATCTAAACATCAAAAAGAGCCATTTTTAATTTAGAAAAAAGTAATTTTAAACTAGCATAAAATAATTCCAGCTTTCATTTGTCTCTTATTTCTATGCTATTTACTGAATTTCAGGGCAACCTTTTTTTTTCTGAGTGCATATATATATTTTGTGTATGCGATATGTGAGTTGAAACCTTTCAGCATAATTGAATTTGGCCATTTTGCTGTGGCTGCTGCTGCTGCTGCTGCTTCACTTTCACCTACTTAATTCTGAGCGAAAAAAAGGAAAAAAATGTCAGTGATAACTAAACCAAATATTAGCCAAGTGAAGCTCGTTTTTGGGGCCAAGAGACAAATGTTGAGCGTGTCAACAGTTCATCGGGGCGTCAATTACTTTGCATAAGCCAACTTGCCAGCTAATACAGCTAATGAATTTTAAGTGTTACCAAAGCAGCCCAAAAGAAATGGCCCCCTTCTCCCGCCCCGCGCGAGCGAAACGTGTGCGTATGACTTAATCTGGTCTCGGCCCGCTTACAAGAAATAAAAGACCCCCCCCCACAGAAATCCCGTAGCCAGGCCAAGACGCATAGCAAGTCCGAGACGCATTTTGGGATATGTGTATTTATGGAAGGCCTTCCACGCTTGATATTATCCGCTTATTTATTGCAGTCGTTAACATATCTTAGCCCACTCGAGTTTATCTACGATGTGTGTGTGTCTTTTTTGCAAACTGATGGAGGTGTGGGTGGGGGACGGGGGGATGTGTGCTCATCTTGTGGCTGAAAGTTAAATGAGCCAAGCCCTGCGCTCATTCTGAGTGATATTGTTTAGTTTTTGCACGATTTCTAATTTGATGTTGCAAGTGAAAGCTGCTTTTTTTTTTTTAACAACAATTGCCTTTTTTTCGCTACGTGACAAATTTTGCAGATTTTAAGTGAATTAAAAACTATATAATGCTAGGGGTATTTGTTTTAACCATTGAGGCCATTAAACTGATTTAGCACTGCTTTCAATTTCAGCTGTCCAGCCCAAACTATTCCTCTCTCAATCAATAATCAAGTTTGCCCTAAATAAATGCCGTCACATTAGAGTAGAAAACCCAAGCCGAAACCCCCAAAACATATTTAGATAACCATTTGCAGAGGCCCAAATGAAGAGCCTTAGTGAAATGAAGGCAAACCGTAATTGGCTTTTTCCCCATTGAAACCTACAGGTTCAAGTTGAGGCTCAGCGCGTTGAAAGATAATGATTAATTGTCAATTTGGCAACTGCACTCAGAAAAAAAAACAAATTGAATTTTTAGATAAATAAACTATTGAATACAAAATTATTTGTAAGAGAAGAAACATTTTCTTCAAAATAGCAAAATAGAAATCGACCAGCCCAAAATAAGTGTTAGTTTGTAAATATTTTTTTAAATGTTTTGTTAAAATATTTTAATTTATATATATACATAAATTGTTATAATATAAATAAAATAAATTTCTGAAATTTAGACATATTTCAAAGAAAGGTAAATTTTAGAAATTTACCATCTAAATAAAAAGGTGAGTAAACTTTTGGGAACCTTTTGCTTTGAGTTAAATTTTAAATTTGTTTTTTTTGAGTGTACAACACATGGCCCGCAGCTACCTTAAAAGCTCGGCGACAACAGGAAGCATCTCTCGTCTCGTCTCTTATCAGCAGCCGGCTCAGTTGGCCGAGCTGGACATGGAGCAGACATAGATGTCCATCTGAGCGCCGACTGGCTGACTGAGTGACTGACTGACATGTAGAAATAAATGTACTAGAAAATTACCAACTTATGTAATCTTGGTTAGCATCATTTATCAAGCGGACGTTGTGCAATTTTTCTTACTTTTGCGGGACGACAGGACGACAGGATGACGACGGCATCAAGAAGTCATCGCTCTGAGGTCTGACGGTACCGGTGACTGTGACTGTGACTGTGGCTCTGACATGTGTGTGCCGTCCCACAGGAAATTGGCATTTGATGTGGTCTCCACGGTTATTTGTCATACCTTGGCCTAATTTAGAGAGAGACACGCCCAACTAATTGAAAGACACGAAAACGAGGAAATTGTTTAGGTTGTTTTGCTTTTACTGTTTTTGCTAATGCCAGAACACAAAAAAGCAAAAAAAAAAACGACAAATGTGAATAACTTGAAAATTATGAGTATCCAAATTAACAGTTTATTGTGCATTGAATACGAGTTATCAGCCAAATAAACGTTCTGTGTGTGTCCGTCTGCCTGTCCATAGTTGTGGTGTAAAATGTGTGCAGGACTCGTAAGCTGATTATGAGTGACACGCACCTGCGAACAGAATTCAATTCTAAAGAGGACTACAGCATCACACTTGACACCCTTCGCAAGGAGTTCGACGAGCGTTGGCATAACCAGGAGCCGTCACCCTACACCAATCTCGAGGGCTACTCCCAGCGGGCGTTCCTTGGCAATGGCAGCTTTGGCACAGTCGTAAGCTCAAAATCTCTTTGCTGTTAAATGATCGTGAAATATCCTGTTTTTGTCTCTAATTCTACAGGTGCTGGTTAGGCAAAAGACGAGCAAAAATTATTATGCGGCCAAGATGATGAGCAAGGAGGATTTGGTGCGACTCAAACAGGTCACACACGTTCACAATGAGAAGATGGTGCTGAGTTCAGTTCGATTTCCATTTCTTGTTCATTTGATCGACTCCTCCAAGGACTTTGACAATTTGTATCTCGTCCTGCCGTTTATCAATGGCGGTGAACTCTTCACCTATCATCGCAAGTGAGTACACTCAGAAAAATAACCGGCGTTCAGTTTTTAAAAATACCAGTAAGATTAAAATCGACCTAAAAATATATATATATAGTATTTCTTGTTTGATGATTTCTAAAAACAAATCCAATTACAAAAATATTCATTTTTATTTCAAGAAATATTTTCTATTATTAAAGAAGCGTTTCCAAATGTTTTTAATAATAAATTATATGAATTTTTATTAAGTGTTTGTATTTCTGAAATCTTATAATAATAATTCTAATTAAATTTCATATAATTTAAGGAAAAGAAAAGACAAATTTAAGTTGAAAGTTGTTTAACCTTTAAAATTAGGCACATTTTTTGTTTTATATTTTAGAAAATGTACCCCGAAAGATAAGTTGAGTTTCGCACAGCTTCAAAAGTCTGGCGAATTTCTAAAATTGAGGTCGATTTTTTCTCTGAGAGTTGTTATCGGTTATTGCATCGTTGCCATAGTTTTCACAGTCACTTATAGTGTAATTCCTCCTTCTGTTCCAAAGAGTGCACAAGTTCAATGAGAAACAGTCCCGCTTCTACGGCGCTCAAGTTCTCCTCGCTCTCGAATATCTGCATCACATGGGTCTCATGTATCGGGACCTGAAGCCGGAGAATATATTGATGGATGCTCGCGGCTACATCAAGCTAACCGATTTTGGATTTACCAAGGTGCTAAAAAAAAGAGAAAAAAAAAACACGATATTTTCATGTATTTGCAGAATTTATTCTTTTTATCGTTTCTCTCGTTTCTGGCAGCGTGTTGAGGGTAGAACTTCGACACTTTGTGGCACCCCCGAGTATCTGGCCCCCGAGATCATTCAGCTGAAACCCTATACAAGATCTGTGGATTGGTGGGCATTTGGTATACTCCTCTATGAGTTTGTCGCTGGCCTCTCGCCGTTCTCGATACACAGTCGCGACGTCATCGTGATGTATTCGAAAATCTGTCTGGCCGATTATCGAGTACCATCATTCTTTACGTGTCATCTGAAGCATCTGGTTGACTCTCTGTTGCAGGTGGACTCCTCTAAGCGGTAAGCACCCCCCACTCTGAATATCCAAAAAAAAAAAAACAGAGTTAAATTTAAAGAATGATCATTTGAAGTACGCTTATTTTAGTTTGGGTAACTCACCGGAGGGCTCCGCAGACATAAAGAGTCATCCCTGGTTTCAGGGCGTCGATTGGTATGCGATGCTCAATCAGGAAATAACGCCACCCTATATACCGACTGTATCCAATATTGAAGATCTATCAAATTTTGAAAATTTTGCGCCTCAATCCAAGTTGAAATCCAAAATAAATCGCCATCCCGATTTGTTTACTAATTTTTAAACGTTGGTCAACAAACTTTTATTTCTTAAAAGAAAAACACAAAAAATAGCCAAAAAACTACGCTGAAGTAGAAGGAACTCTTGTCTTCAGTACACTGATATATATATATAAATATATATATATATATATATATATATATATTTGTGTAAAAATTACCCTAAGAATTACCGGAACTAGTTAAAATTGTGATCAGGTATATCCCAAATTATTTGGCATTAAAATCGATATTCATCTTCACCGTTCGAAAACAAGGTATGTCTAACGGATATTTATAATACCAATCCGGAAGAAAAGTTACAGTATTAAATTTAATTGTAATATATTAGCACAAGATATTAAAAATAGGGAAAGAAACATGTTGCTCATGCGTTAACTATCAAATAAAACTGTAAAAATTAACTGTTTCGATTCAGATATTTATAGTAAAAATTCGAAATTTTTTGAGACTTGAATAGATTGTTCATTGAATATATATATTTAAAAGAATGGGACGACAATCCAATGCAGAGCAGTACTTTAGTCACAAGATCGAATATGGCATTGTCCTCGACAAAATGAAGGATGAGTTCAACAAAAGATATATCCGCAATACACCGTCTCCGAGCTGTGGTCTTGACAACTTTCTGGTTAAGGCGACTCTCGGCTCCGGCTCCTTTGGCAGGGTGCAGTTGGTCAAGGAGCTGGAGAGTGACAAGTTCTATGCCTCCAAGCAGTTGAGCAAAGAGCAAATAATCAAAACCAAGCAAGTCTCCCATGTGATGAGCGAGAAGCGAGTTCTCAACTCGATAAGATTCCCGTTCACGGTGTATCTGATCTCCTCGTTCAAGGACTCGGATAGTCTCTATTTGATATTACCTCTCATGTTGGGTGGCGAATTGTTCACCTATCATCGCAAGTGAGTAATGCTGTTATCGATAGCTATTGATATCAATGTATAATCGGTTATCGGTTATCTATTCTCGTAGAGTTCGCAAATTTAGCGAGAAACAAGCCCGCTTCTATGCGGCTCAAGTGTTTTTGGCCTTGGAGTATCTGCATCATTGCAGCCTGCTTTATCGCGACCTAAAGCCCGAGAATATTATGTTGGACAAGAATGGATATATTAAGGTCACCGATTTTGGATTCGCAAAGGTTTGGCTCGTTAGCTACATCGTCTTGATTACGATTTTAGAATTCGGTTTTTTTCTTCACTTCCTTTAGAAAGTGGAGGCACGCACAATGACCCTGTGCGGCACACCCGAATACCTGCCCCCCGAGATTATACAGTCGAAGCCGTACGGCACCAGCGTCGACTGGTGGGCATTTGGTGTCCTCATCTACGAGTTTGTTGCCGGCCATTCACCGTTCTCGTCCCACAATCGTGACGTCATGGTCATGTACAACAAGATCTGTGAGGGCGACTACAAGATGCCCAGCTCCTTCAGCAGTGCCTTGCGCCATCTCGTCGATCATCTGCTGCAAGTGGATCTCTCCAAGCGGCAAGTCGTTAACCATTTATCTCAATGGTCAATAAGTTTGATTTATTGCACAGCTTTGGGAATCTGATTGCTGGCACCAAGGACATCAAGGATCACGACTGGTTCAAGGAGGTCGACTGGACAAACCTGCTAAACCAGACGATTCATGCACCCTATTTGCCAACCATCGCCAATGCCGAAGACATATCCAACTTTGACAAACAATCCGAGGGCAAACGTAAGCCAAAGCCAAAAACTGTGAGGCACGAGGAAGCCTTTGCTGATTTCTAGAACAATACACACACACAACACACACACTCAACACACACACATCACAACATCATTTTGGTGAATTAATAAATTTGGTCAAAATATCCATATTTATTCTGTGAATTAATTCTACATCGATAAAATTCATCTTATTCCGAAATAAATAAAAATTTTAATTTCTAGATTCATTTTGAATTTGTTTTGTATATTTACAATTTAAATTTGTTCGACAATCAAGAATGAAAATATTAAAAATTTACAACTGAATTTATTTGAAATTAACATTATTTAATGCACTAAAGAGTTGGCAAGATTTCCTTTCAATAAAACCAGAAACAACCTCAATTATTATTTTTTTTATTATTTACATAATTACTATTTATATCATTAAATACTTTAAAACAACAGTTATAAACTGAAGAATGTGGCTTAAATTGGGATTATATTAGTTAGTTTGCTAATATTTATTAATTGTTTTTATTTAGTTTAAACCTGTGCAAAATATATAAATATATAATATATATATAAATTATTATTATATATTAAAGGAAAAATATTTAATACAAAATAATATTAAACAAATAATGCCGATATTATCATTTCTATGGTGTGCTTCTGATTTTGACACCCACTCACTCCCTACCTCCCTCACTCCATCATTGTCTCCCTCTTTCGAACTGGGGCACCTCCCCCACATCAGTTGTCATTTCACATGTGTTCATTACATTTTCTCGCAGCAAGTGTCAAACGCTGCCCCTTCTTCCACTGAAGGGGTGGGTGGGGGTGTTTTCGAAATTGTACTTGTTTCTGTTTAGTTTTTCTGGGAAAGCAGCTGGCGCTCGATTGAAAATTCTAGCGATTTCCCACACTTGTTGCGCCACATTTTAATTCGACGAACTTAACTTGTAATTAGACTTGAAGCAGCAAACATAAATCACGAAGACTCCGCGTGACGCATTGTTGAGAATAGCATCAGGCAAATGTTTGTCTTTGATGCAATTGGATGGATTTATGGCCCACTCGCTTTATTTATGTGGCCCATCCCAACTAGTGGGTGTACTTTAGCTGGAGGTAGGGGTGTTCACTCTACAAGAAGTCTTTCTATCTGACAACAAAACTGATCGTTTCGGAAAATAAATTCATAATTTGCTTAGTTCTAAAATTCTTATTGCATATGTTATTTGATTATTATATTAACTCTCTCTCCAGTAAAAAAATACCTATTTTTTTAATATAAAACCAAATATTAATATAACATTTAAACAAGGTAAATTCATCTCCACTTCACACCCTGCTCCATCTCTTCACTTGAGAATACTCTCTAATAAGGAAAATAAATTCATAATTTGCTTAGTTCTAAAATTCTTATTGCAAATTTTATTTGATTATTATATTAGTTCTCTCTCCAATAAAAAAAAAATACCTATTTTCTTGATAAAAAAAACAATATATTTTAATGATAAAACAAGGTAAATTCATCTCCACTTAACTTTCTGCTTCCACCTCTTCACTTGAGAATACTCTCTAAAAAGCGAAAGAAACTTGTTTTTTATTCATCTCTCAACTTTTTTGTTCATGGAAATTACGTTAAACAATGTTTAAGCGAGTTGAAAAAAAAATGTGAAATACAAAAACATACATAAGAAAAACCCTTATAAATCTTTTATACCTTTTATACCGTAGTCTTTTGCATATCTGGCAACATTGATTTATATGCACGACTTAATAAAAATAGAGCGATGCCCAGACAAGAATAAAATAAAAAAAATAACTAAGAATAGCTTTTCTTAGGCAAGTCGAATAAGATATACCCTTGTAGAGGAATAACACTGTTGTAGACATTTAAATTTTACATTAAAATAGGCAAATTCAGTTAGATTTTGAAGATACTTTTATAAGCAAAAGAGTAATTCTTACAATTAAACTATAGTAGTTCGACCTAAATATTTTGTTGTACTACAATTTGCAATATAATAAAAAGCATATTGAGGATATTTTATTAAGCAAATAAGTTTTTTCAGACACGAACTCATGTTAACCTGTTGGTACCTATAACGGCCATAATAAAATGATAATAATTTAATAATATGATTATAACTGAAGCAAAAATATGGATAAATGCCAAGCTTACAAGGGAATCAAATCGACTCGACAATTAATGATGATCAAAAATGCAAACGTCTCTTTAAATTCGTTACAAATCGCATGACAACATTAAAATACCCTCCACAAGGGTATAATGGAAAAGTCGACGCCAGGCTGGCCCAAAAATACCTTAGCGAAGCACCAGAGAGAAGGACTCCATTGTCCTTTGTCCAGTGGCTAACAAAACAAAGACTCCCGCAAAAGGAAAATACACAAAAAATAAAGAAGAAAACTGAGAGCAAAAAAAGTTATGATTATCATAATTTTTGTTACGTGAGTTTTCATGTGGAAAAGATGAAACATCATCGTCTGCTGCCGGCGACGAGGAGAGGAGAGAGGAGAGAGGAGAGTGGGCAGACGTGGAGTGGGAAATGTTCGCTGGGCCACTTTGGGGTGGCAGTCGTCATCACTGTAATCATGGCACGCATTTTACTCCTGTTTTTACCTCTGGCTTTTGGCGCCCGACAGCCTGGCGCCAGTCACTCCCCCAAACCCCCTTAGACAACACATTCTATTTCTTCGTCAGATACAATTTGAGTGTGTGTGTGTGTGTGTGTGTGTGTGTTGCGTTGTGTGTGTGTGTTTCGATGTTGTGCTTTGGTTTTGCTGCTTGGCACCTTGGCTAAATGGCCAAAAGAAGTTATCATGCATTCTAATGAGACTTTTAATTGCAGACCATTGACCACTTGAGGAGCGGCTGTCAGCATTCGCCAAGGCTGCTGCCGGGACTCGACAGGATTCGCCAGGACTCTGGCTACTGCCACGTGTCGGATGCTTTGCTTTCGCTTGAGTAGCCTGAGAATTGATGGAACTGCGAGACGAGGCAACAAAGCAACAACGACGCATAACGCTCTACACTTGCAAAAATAACGACTTACAAATGCTGAGGTCAGCTCTTTATTTTATATAGAAATTATATATGTATATTGTCCTTCAAAGAAACCAGTGTTTTTTTATATCAGAATTTCATAGCAAGATATCTTTCTGAATTTTAGAAAAATGAATTTTGTAATAAAGTAATCAATATAATAATAATAATTAATAATTTCCTCAAAAGCAGACATGAAATAAATAATGAATAGAAATATTTCTAAAATAGTTGAAATCAAATTCCAATTCAAATTCCAAATTCAATGAAAAATATTTAAAAAAAAACAAACAGAAATTTCAGACATTTAAGATTTCAATATATTTTCTACAAGTCAGTAAATTTGTGTAACTTTCTTTTTGTTGAGTGTAGGCACACCGTCAACCCCCTTTGCCGAAAGCGAATGCAATGACAAATTTGCAGCACGGAAATTAGCGATGGACTGCGTCAGATACATTTCATATTACGGACAGACAATTGAATGCTGAGGGTTGATCTTCCTTCACAGACCAATTGTTATCATTGTTGTTTTTATTGTTGTTGTTGTTGTTGTTGTTGTTGTTGTTGTTAGTCAGCGAGAGTAAGCGAATTAATTGTTGTTTTGATTGCACAGCAAATGGACGCAACTGAAGTGCCTGGGAAAATCATAAGCAGCAAAGCCTAGCTATTTTTTCTTTTTTTGTTGGGAAAATTGTAATTCTGGTTTATTAAAAAATGCACGGGCTCAAATTTGTGACGTAACTTAGGGGCTAGCTAGCGATGAATACTACGATTGCTCCAGTTCTACCTCGATGGAGATGGGCGGCTGTTCGTCCTTGAATTCGGGCGCATAAATTTTGCCGGAGGCGAGCACAAATTTATTTTTGCAGTCCATCACAAAATAGGCAAACGGTCGGTTCACATCGAAACGCTCAACGCCCTCCGGTTCCGGTTCCGGTTCGGGCACCGGCAACACGGAGAGTGGGGAACGGGCCTGCGTTGTAGCCGCCGTTAGCGAATTGGAGCTACTACCACCTTCATCCACACGGACATTGACAAACTGAACGACCTCATCGATGTGCAGATCCTCATCCTCGGAGAGCAGACCCAGCTGTGCCTCACCCCTCGAAAAGATGCGCTTGAGTCCCAAGTGCTTCAGCATCGATTCGGAGCGGGAAGTTTCCTCCACCTGGAATTTGGGTAGCGTCACATGCAACTGCCTCATTTCCAGATGCTCGTTGGCGAACTTGTAATCACTGGGCTGGAGTTGGGCGATGACCTCGCTGAGACCATCCGCTTCATTGGGCAGCACAATGCACAAACTGTACTGGGCATTCTCGTAGGGCAGCGCCAGGAGACGTGCCTTCAGGTGTGGCAACTCGGCCACATTAAACTTGCCGTGGGCATGCATCATGGGCGTCTTCATTGCATCCTCGCTGGTCATGAAGAAGAACTCATCGCTGCCATCGCGCAGCTGATAAAATGGCTGTGCCCAGCTGCCCCTGTAGTAGAGGCCATTGAAGAGGAGCATCTTCGACTTGGAGTCAACGGCTCGGCCAGTTATGGAATTGGCACTCAGCGCAGAGGCAATGTCATCCCGCCGGAACAAGCTGCGTGCACCATATGCCTGTGGAAAAAGCAGAGGGCGCATCAGTCAGTGGAAACCAACAAATACACTACAAAAAATTGTGTTGGGTATGCTACCAGTAACAAAGTGTCGCCGCAATCGGTACTTGCAATAAGTTCTTTTTGTACTAGTTTATTTCATGAAAAATGCGTGGTTTATATACAAAATTCTTACCCCCAAATACACTTGAAGCCGCTTGTAAGGCGAACTCATTTTATGTTTATTTATCTTAACGGAGTCGCTTGTAGGGCGACTCCATGTGATGTTTATTCTTAAACTAGCTGAGCTTTGCAGATCTTGAAAGTCGACTTCATCTGATGTTTTCTTACTTAACTGTAGCCACTTGAAAGACGACTCTATATGATACTTTGTCGTTGAAAAAATAGCTGAGCCATCATAAGAAACAATGTTTACATGCAACCACTGGGTTGAGAGATTTTCTGCTTTTGAAGAAATCACACAATTGTATTATAATTAAACATTGAAGATAGTTTATAGATTTATCTAAATTATATCTTTGCACTATTCTGTCCTTCCTCTAATATAATAATTAATTCGCCTAATTTTCGGGTGCTCTAAGCAACTCTAAACTTAGCTTTTTAGTTATAAACAAATTAATCAAGAATAGTTTCTTATGATTTCACATTTTAGATAGATTCTAAATAGAATTTAAATAAATTCTAAAAATAAAATCGAAACGAACATTTCGATTATTACTTTTTAGAAATGCATTTTTTAATAATAGAAATTCTTTACAAAAATAAAATAAAAACACATATCTAAAAAAATAAATAATGTTTTTGTAACATTTATCAGCTATTTCTAAAAACTTGAATGTTTTTGGCGATATTCTAAAAATTTGAAATTTAACATGTTTTAATATTTTGAGTAATTTTTGTTAAAGGCGATTTTCTTAAATTTAGTAAAGTTTTTATTTGTTGGAATGGGAACTGTGTACTTACCCTGGCCACGTTGCTTAGATGGGATTCGAGTGCAATCATAATCTCATCGGCACCCTCCTTGACCATCGACTTGACGGCCGTTTCCAGTTTGTGGAGGGGCAGACGCACTTTTTCTGGTTCACCATCCGCCACCTGGTCAGCGGTGCTGAGCTGTTTGTGCATCTTCTCATTCTCCTGCACCGTCTCGTTCTCCTCCACATTGGGAGGCTGTTCGCTGTCACTGCGCTTAGTTGGCCACCTGATGTCAATATCAGCGTCTTCACTGGTCACTAATAAAGTGCTATGTGGAATTACTGGTTTTTCTGTGCCGGCAACTGCGGCTTCCGTTCCAACTTCCAACTGGGCCTCGGCTAGAGCAACTGGTTTTTCCACATACTGCTTGTCATCCACATCGCGATCGAACTTGGATGCCTCCTTGTCCAACAGCTCCTCGCCATAATTATCACTGGTGGCCAGCGGAGCATCGTCATCATCCAATTTGATGCGCTTGAGTGTCTCAAACCCGATGACATCTTTGCTATTGCTGCTCTTGTTGCTTGTGTCCAATTGGAGCGATGTGTTCGGCTCACTCCAATCGTAATCCTGCCGGCTGATGTCTTTCACCTCGACGTAGTAGTAGCTCTGCAGCAGCTGCTTGTAATCCTCGCGCACACTATTATTGCGATACACATAGAACCAGGTTTGGAATGAGGGCAATGGCACAGCCGAATCTCGATTCTGATAGCTGGCGAGAATGCGCTGGAAGGCGTGTCTCAGCTGGCCACGTTCCTTGGGGAAAGCAAAGACTTGTGAGAATTCCTCGTAGGTCTCGCCCTGGGCAGCCTCTGCGAGCACCGCCAGAATGGTGGCGACTCCGAGCGGGGAATGCACCTGATTGGAATCGATGTCTTTGTTGTGCTTCAACAGCTGCATGGCAATCAGCTGCGAGGCTTCGCTGGCAAAGGTGACCGGCACCTTGGCCTTGGCCACCTCACCAGCCCCATCCCTAGTTTGAGGGTTTGAGGGCAGCGAGCACACAATGCTGATGCACCACAGCAGCGGGATCAGGCCAACAGCTGCTTTCATTTCAGTTAAAAAAACACGCTCAAAACCAACGACGAAGTCTTCTCGATCGGTTCGCGACTGAAACGCGAATGAAGCCCAAGAAAGTTGGCCAAAGACTTTTTTATAAAATGAGCCCAACCAAGAATTGTTGATTCTCAGCACCGACGTCGCCGTCGACGTCGACTGCGTTATTAAACTGGTTACAAAGCGGCAGCGACTGCGGCAGCAATACACTCAAAACAAAAATCGGCCAAATATATTTCTAAGTGATTTTTATTTTTCTATAACAGAAAATATTATTCTTTAGCTAATTTTTACTTTATAAATATTTACTTATTAAAAATTAAAGATGTATTTATAAAAAAAAAAAATGGAAAGATATATTGTGGAATGTTTAAAAATTGTTCTCTAGAACATATTTATTTTTTCTTCTAAAAATAAAGGTTTTCACTTATTTATTCATATATTTAATAGCAATTGACTAGTTCTAAAAACCAGATAATTTGTCATGTAAATTTCAGATCGACTTTCTTAGGGAGTGTAATAAATTGATAATCGTTGGGCAGCTCAAACCTGAGCTTGGGCCCAATTCTTAAAGTTAAATTTTAAGTTAAAGTTAAAGAAAGTCGCGCGCCGAACGAAAGTGGAAGTGGCGTGGGATCCACATTGAAGTGCTCCACACGAAATGGGTCAAGCAAACAACTATCGATATGTAAATGTAAATAAGCTAAAAAATAGCCACAGCAAAAAAAACAACAAAATCTAACAAAAACTCTAAAGAAAAAGTTCAAAGTCATTGAAATGTGAACAGGTTTTCAACAGTTTGGTCTTGCTTTACGTGATGGATATTTGATTTTCTGGCTCAGAGCTAAGAGCTAAGAGCTAATTGGACTTGGTTGTTATTGTGGATGATATTTTTGTTGTTATTCTTGTTGTTGACACGATGCAGCAATCGGTCAACAATCGCCCAGAGAGGGATTAGGCGATCTCTTTCTGGCTGGCTTGTCGCAGTTGATCAGTTCTATTATTTTTAAGCAGACGCTTAATCAATCAATCAGTTATAATTAAGTGAATAAATATGAAAAAAAGATGTATATATATTTATATGTTTAATAATTGTACCACTTTTGCAGAAGTGTTTTCAGTGGGAGAAAATTATCAAACAAAATAATAATAGTCACTATTTTGGGAAGGGATGCCTCTTTGTGGACTGAATGGATTAAATTAGTTAAAGTTAAAATTCGATATTCGTATTCAACTTGATGTTAAAAAAGCCTTTAAAGTTACTTATGTTATTAAGGGGAAGGGGAACTGGGCGTGGCATATGCCGATCGCAAAAAGAATTTATAAATGCAACGTTGGAACTCCTCCTGACCTAAGTCATAGATGACATGGAGTCAGATCCGTATTTGAGCCAACAACAAATAATAATATATTAAGACTGAGTGCAGGGTATCCGATAACCTATCATTTACGTTCTTCTCATACAAATGATGCATGCAGATAATCATTTGCTCCACTTGAAAATATTCTGAACGAAAATTTCATTTACATTTTCCCTCTGGATTTAGTAACGTATAATTTATAATTATTATCAATATTATATTTGTTTATTATTCTTATTATAAGCAGTATTAAGATAAAATTAGGTTAAACATATATCCATTACCAGAGAGCCTTAAAAGTGAGCTGCATGTGCTTATATTATGTTTGGTATGGCATGGACAGAGGTGGGGAACCGTACATCCGAGATTGGAGCCAGTTCACTCCAGGTGTTGTTCACTAGATCGTACTCCTCGACTTTTCTTACATCATAAACGCCATCACAGCCGCCAACGGCAATCAAACGATGTCCAATGAGAATACATCTGATCCCGAAACGTGCCTCTTGCAGCTTGCAAATCAAGGTCCAGTTATTGGTAAACGGATCATAACGCTCCACGGAATCGGTTGTATTTGCGTTTACCTTGTCGTTGCCACCCAAGGCATAGACGTATCCATTTCCAGCAGTGACACCAACTTGTCCACAACATCGATTCATTGGAGCCCGAAAGCACCATTTATTTGTTTCTGGATCGTAGCTTTCGACTGTGCAATCATTAGGTATTCCGCCAATGGCATAGAGGCGACCGTCCAACACCGCAACACCAAAATGAATACGACACTTGGACATCGGCGACACATAGTTCCAGGTGCGCACAATGGGATCCCAGCGTTCAACCGTGTTCAGTATGTTGCCCCCATAGGATCCGCCTAGCACATAGAGTTTCCCATCCAGCACTGCAACGCCTGGAATAAATCGAGCATTTTCCATTGGATTCAGTTGTTTACAGGCCATCGTGTTGAGGTCAATGCTCTCCACAGAGCGCGATTGTCCATCGTTGTGATATCCGCCGACTAAAATCAGTTGGTTATCCATGAAAGCGGCACCAGAAAACATGCGGGTTTCGATTGTACATGTTAAAGTCGTCCACTTGTTCTGATCCGGAGAGTAGGTCTCAATGGAATTATCAAAACCATCCACAACCAGCAATCGGTTGTTAATCTGCTTGCGGGGCTTCGTTCGTTCGGAGGCATCAAAGGACGAACGGCAGTCGGGGGGCAGTGAATGCCATTGGAAGGCCTCGAGCAGCAGTTGCTGGCACTCGTTGCTGGCGCTGCACACTTTCTTTACGTGATTCTCAAGGAATGTTGGAGGCAACAGGGGCAGACGCACCTTGGCGAGCAGCTCGGGTATGTGCTGCTCACGAGTTGGCGCATCGTGGCGGACCCACGACATCATCGTGTGGAAGACATCCTGCTCGGATGATACATGGAGCTCATCGCTGGACAGCAGCTTGCCCAGCTGAATGGCGTTTAGTTGAAAGAACTCCTTATTCCGACAGACCTCCATAAAGTGCTGGCAGATGTACTCCTGCGCCACTCGCAGCAGCTCTGCGCAGCTGTGTTGCTCCGCCATGAAAGCGAATCCGAAACAATTGGATGGGTGCAGTTGGCCTTCGAGAAAACTGCAGCATTTCGTCACCACAGATATCAGCTGCAGCATGTTGGCAGTGGCCAGCAGCGTCTCGACGGTGTCCTCGTGCAGCTCAATGCTTCCCGTGTAACAGTGCTGGACGAGCATCTGCAACGTATCGCCACTCACCTCGCCAAGAGTCACCTCCTGCTCCTTGCTCTCGCGCATCGACCCGGAAAACATTGCCGAAAAATACTCACTCGAAGCTGCGAGCACCAAGCGATGAGCTGACACCCGTTTGCCATCAATCCCAGCGATGAGAACCACATCGCACATCCTCTGGCTGTCCACAAACTGATGCATTCTGTTCAATAAGGCGACTGCATGGCTGGAAATCCAATTGTCGCCTGCTCCCAAGCCTTGGCTAATACATTCTTTTTGATTCCCATTTCCAGACATATTATTTTGTTTTTAAATATTTTATAAAAATGAATATTAAGTTTTGTCTGTTTCTCTCAATTTATTCTGATGAAATGAAATACTATGTTACAGAGAACCAGGCGTTGAAAGATTGATTGGTATTGCAATGGTAAGTCGATGCTTAGATTTTGTAAAGAAAAGAAGAGGAAAAATCTGTCAGAGATATCTGGCAACCTTGATGCCATTGCGCCAAAACTATTAAGTGCAAGTAATCGAGTCAATATCGATATCGATATATATGGATTTCACTCCTACTTAACTGTATTCTGGCAATGCGTTTCTTTTTTATCTCTTTTTACTATATCTATACTTATTGGTATATTAAACGGCCATTACAAAAACGAATATCGATTGGCAGAGCAACTATCGAGTTTGTGAGGTAGAGGAAGTTTTCGGCGATAGACGGAAAAGTTCAATTGAGTCAGTGGCAGGCTTAAGATGTCTCAATTGTTCCGGAATGAACAACCAGAAAGTTGAGCAGTAGGTTCAAGAGTTAGAAGAGTGTGCACTGATTAGCGATATCCGCAAAGTATCGATAAGTCATCAGCAACCAGATGTTAGAAAGACGCGTGGAGCGCAATTAAGTCATCCATTATAATAAAATTAATTAAATAATTAAAAACATATCGACATATATAATGCAGACTTTCAGTAAATCAGCCAGCATCAATACACTGAGAGAAATAAGATAAAAGAGCTATGTATGCAACTTCATATATATCCAAGTAAATAAAATTGTCATCGTTTTTTTTTTCTTTTGGTTTTCATAGTCACTCGGAAGTTGAGCAATGTAATAAATTTATTTGCAACTTTAAACACAACTCAATAAGTTGCCACATAAAAGGTTTTTTAAAAATAAATAAAAAATAAGTAACAACTCTGCAGTCGAGTGAGCTCGACACGATATACCCTAAACCCAGTTTGTAATTATATATATATATATTTATATATATATGCAATTGTGAGTATGTCACATTTCTTTTAGCAAGCATGATAAGTAGTACAGATTCATACTACATAAATTTGCGTCGATTTTTGTGCCATTTTTATTTGCAAATATGAGATCTACAGCTCTAATAGTCTTTGAGATCCGTACTAGCCATTAAACTCATTTTACCCAGAAGTATTACCTTTATTATACAAAACCATAATTAAAAATTCATATTTGAAATAAATTACAAAACTTTTTGTATTTTTTTCTTGATTGGTAAGAGAAAATGTCTATTTGCAACTTTATATGTAGAACATATAAGGCTAAAGCTTGGGCAAAATCAACTTTGGAGTCAGTCAACACAATTCGAGGGCACTGAACTTGGCCAACATCGTCGTCGTCAGCCGACTTCGTTTTGATTACCAAATGCGAGAAGCGGGCGAAAGCCAGCAGAGCAAAGCAGCGAAGTCGACTTCGACGCCGGCGTCAGCAGCCAACAACAACAGAACAGGTGTGTTTGTGTGTGAATTTCTAATAAAATGTTAACATTTTGGAACGAGCCGCACAATTAAGTTGCACAATTGCATATGCTCTAGCGATGAATACTACGATTGCTCCAGTTCTACCTCGATGGAGATGGGCGGCTGTTCGTCCTTGAATTCGGGCGCATAAATTTTGCCGGAGGCGAGCACAAATTTATTTTTGCAGTCCATCACAAAATAGGCAAACGGTCGGTTCACATCGAAGCGCTCAACGCCCTCCGGTTCCGGTTCCGGTTCGGGCACCGGCAACACGGAGAGTGGGGAACGGGCCTGCGTTGTAGCCGCCGTTAGCGAATTGGAGCTACTACCACCTTCATCCACACGGACATTGACAAACTGAACGACCTCATCGATGTGCAGATCCTCATCCTCGGAGAGCAGACCCAGCTGTGCCTCACCCCTCGAAAAGATGCGCTTGAGTCCCAAGTGCTTCAGCATCGATTCGGAGCGGGAAGTTTCCTCCACCTGGAATTTGGGTAGCGTCACATGCAACTGCCTCATTTCCAGATGCTCGTTGGCGAACTTGTAATCACTGGGCTGGAGTTGGGCGATGACCTCGCTGAGACCATCCGCTTCATTGGGCAGCACAATGCACAAACTGTACTGGGCATTCTCGTAGGGCAGCGCCAGGAGACGTGCCTTCAGGTGTGGCAACTCGGCCACATTAAACTTGCCGTGGGCATGCATCATGGGCGTCTTCATTGCATCCTCGCTGGTCATGAAGAAGAACTCATCGCTGCCATCGCGCAGCTGATAAAATGGCTGTGCCCAGCTGCCCCTGTAGTAGAGGCCATTGAAGAGGAGCATCTTCGACTTGGAGTCAACGGCTCGGCCAGTTATGGAATTGGCACTCAGCGCAGAGGCAATGTCATCCCGCCGGAACAAGCTGCGTGCACCATATGCCTGTGGAAAAAGCAGAGGGCGCATCAGTCAGTGGAAACCAACAAATACACTACAAAAAATTGTGTTGGGTATGCTACCAGTAACAAAGTGTCGCCGCAATCGGTACTTGCAATAAGTTCTTTTTGTACTAGTTTATTTCATGAAAAATGCGTGGTTTATATACAAAATTCTTACCCCCAAATACACTTGAAGCCGCTTGTAAGGCGAACTCATTTTATGTTTATTTATCTTAACGGAGTCGCTTGTAGGGCGAATCCATGTGATGTTTATTCTTAAACTAGCTGAGCTTTGCAGATCTTGAAAGTCGACTTCATCTGATGTTTTCTTACTTAACTGTAGCCACTTGAAAGACGACTCTATATGATACTTTGTCGTTGAAAAAATAGCTGAGCCATCATAAGAAACAATGTTTACATGCAACCACTGGGTCGGGCGCATAGAGATTTTCTGCTTTTGAAGAAATCACACAATTGTATTATAATTAAACATTGAAGATAGTTTATAGATTTATCTAAATTATATCTTTGCACTATTCTGTCCTTCCTCTAATATAATAATTAATTCGCCTAATTTTCGGGTGCTCTAAGCAACTCTAAACTTAGCTTTTTAGTTATAAACAAATTAATCAAGAATAGTTTCTTATGATTTCACATTTTAGATAGATTCTAAATAGAATTTAAATAAATTCTAAAAATAAAATCGAAACGAACATTTCGATTATTACTTTTTAGAAATGCATTTTTTAATAATAGAAATTCTTTACAAAAATAAAATAAAAACACATATCTAAAAAAATAAATAATGTTTTTGTAACATTTATCAGCTATTTCTAAAAACTTGAATGTTTTTGGCGATATTCTAAAAATTTGAATTGAAAATGTTTTAATATTTAGAGTAATTTTTGTTAAAAGCTATTTTCTTAAATTTAGTAAAGTTTTTATTTGTTGGAATGGGAACTGTGTACTTACCCTGGCCACGTTGCTTAGATGGGATTCGAGTGCAATCATAATCTCATCGGCACCCTCCTTGACCATCGACTTGACGGCCGTTTCCAGTTTGTGGAGGGGCAGACGCACTTTTTCTGGTTCACCATCCGCCACCTGGTCAGCGGTGCTGAGCTGTTTGTGCATCTTCTCATCCTCCTGCACCGTCTCGTTCTCCTCCACATTGGGAGGCTGTTCGCTGTCACTGCGCTTAGTTGGCCACCTGATGTCAATATCAGCGTCTTCACTGGTCACTAATAAAGTGCTATGTGGAATTACTGGTTTTTCTGTGCCGGCAACTGCGGCTTCCGTTCCAACTTCCAACTGGGCCTCGGCTAGAGCAACTGGTTTTTCCACATACTGCTTGTCATCCACATCGCGATCGAACTTGGATGCCTCCTTGTCCAACAGCTCCTCGCCATAATTATCACTGGTGGCCAGCGGAGCATCGTCATCATCCAATTTGATGCGCTTGAGTGTCTCAAACCCGATGACATCTTTGCTATTGCTGCTCTTGTTGCTTGTGTCCAATTGGAGCGATGTGTTCGGCTCACTCCAATCGTAATCCTGCCGGCTGATGTCTTTCACCTCGACGTAGTAGTAGCTCTGCAGCAGCTGCTTGTAATCCTCGCGCACACTATTATTGCGATACACATAGAACCAGGTTTGGAATGAGGGCAATGGCACAGCCGAATCTCGATTCTGATAGCTGGCGAGAATGCGCTGGAAGGCGTCTCTCAGCTGGCCACGTTCCTTGGGGAAAGCAAAGACTTGTGAGAATTCCTCGTAGGTCTCGCCCTGGGCAGCCTCTGCGAGCACCGCCAGAATGGTGGCGACTCCGAGCGGGGAATGCACCTGATTGGAATCGATGTCTTTGTTGTGCTTCAACAGCTGCATGGCAATCAGCTGCGAGGCTTCGCTGGCAAAGGTGACCGGCACCTTGGCCTTGGCCACCTCACCAGCCCCATCCCTAGTTTGAGGGTTTGAGGGCAGCGAGCACACAATGCTGATGCACCACAGCAGCGGGATCAGGCCAACAGCTGCTTTCATTTCAGTTAAAAAAACACGCTCAAAACCAACGACGAAGTCTTCTCGATCGGTTCGCGACTGAAACGCGAATGAAGCCCAAGAAAGTTGGCCAAAGACTTTTTTATAAAATGAGCCCAACCAAGAATTGTTGATTCTCAGCGCCGACGTCGCCGTCGACGTCAACTGCGTTATTAAACTTGTTACAAAGCGGCAGCGACTGCGGCAGCAATACACTCAAAACAAAAATCGGCCAAATATATTTCTAAGTGATTTTTATTTTTCTATAACAGAAAATATTATTCTTTAGCTAATTTTTACTTTATAAATATTTACTTATTAAAAATTAAAGATGTATTTATAAAAAAAAAAAATGGAAAGATATATTGTGGAATGTTCAAAAATTGTTCTCTAGAACATATTTATTTTTTCTTCTAAAAATAAAGGTTTTCACTTATTTATTCATATATTTAATAGCAATTGACTAGTTCTAAAAACCAGATAATTTGTCATGTAAATTTCAGATCGACTTTCTTAGGGAGTGTAATAAATTGATAATCGTTGGGCAGCTCAAACCTGAGCTTGGGCCCAATTCTTAAAGTTAAAGATAAAGTTAAAGTTAAAGTTAAAGAAAGTCGCGCGCCGAACGAAAGTGGAAGTGGCGTGGGATCCACATTGAAGTGCTCCACACGAAATGGGTCAAGCAAACAACTATCGATATGTAAATGTAAATAAGCTAAAAAATAGCCACAGCAAAAAAAACAACAAAATCTAACAAAAACTCTAAAGAAAAAGTTCAAAGTCATTGAAATGTGAACAGGTTTTCAACAGTTTGGTCTTGCTTTACGTGATGGATATTTGATTTTCTGGCTCAGAGCTAAGAGCTAAGAGCTAATTGGACTTGGTTGTTATTGTGGATGATATTTTTGTTGTTATTCTTGTTGTTGACACGATGCAGCAATCGGTCAACAATCGCCCAGAGAGGGATTAGGCGATCTCTTTCTGGCTGGCTTGTCGCAGTTGATCAGTTCTATTATTTTTAAGCAGACGCTTAATCAATCAATCAGTTATAATTAAGTGAATAAATATGAAAAAAAGATGTATATATATTTATATGTTTAATAATTGTACCACTTTTGCAGAAGTGTTTTCAGTGGGAGAAAATTATCAAACAAAATAATAATAGTCACTATTTTGGGAAGGGATGCCTCTTTATGGACTGAATGGATTAAATTAGTTAAAGTTAAAATTCGATATTCGTATTCAACTTGATGTTAAAAAAGCCTTTAAAGTTATTTATGTTATTAAGGGGAAGGGGAACTGGGCGTGGCATATGCCGATCGCCAAAAGAATTTATAAATGCAACGGGCAGGATCTCCACCTGACCTAAGTCACAGATGACATGGAGTCAGATCCGTATTTGAGCCAACAACAAATAATAATATATTAAGACTCAGTGCAGGGTATCCGACAACCTATCATTTACGTTCTTCTCATACAAATGATGCATGCAGATAATCATTTGCTCGACTTGAAAATATTCTGAACGGAAATTTCATTTACATTTTCCCTCTGGATTTAGTAACGTATAATTTATAATTATTATCAATATTATCATTGTTTATTATCATTATTATAAGCAGTATTAAGATAAAATTAGGTTAAACATATATCCATTACCAGAGAGCCTTAAAAGTGAGCTGCATGTGCTTATATTATGTTTGGTATGGCATGGACAGAGGTGGGGAACCATTCATCCGAGATTGGAGCCAGTTCACTCCAGGTGTTGTTCACTAGATCGTACTCCTCGACTTTTCTTACATCATGAACGCCATCACAGCCGCCAACGGCAATCAAACGATGTCCAATGAGAATACATCTGATCCCGAAACGTGCCTCTTGCAGCTTGCAAATCAAGGTCCAGTTATTGGTAAACGGATCATAACGCTCCACGGAATCGGTTGTATTTGCGTTGTCGTTGCCACCCATTGCATAGACGAATCCATTTCCAGCAGTGACACCAACATTTCCACAACATCGATTCATTGGAGCCCGAAAGCACCATTTATTTGTTTCTGGATCGTAGCTTTCGACTGTGCAATCATTAGGTATTCCGCCAATGGCATAGAGGCGACCGTCCAACACCGCAACACCAAAATGAATACGACACTTGGACATCGGCGACACATAGTTCCAGGTGCGCACAATGGGATCCCAGCGTTCAACCGTGTTCAGTATGTTGTCCCCATAGAATCCGCCTAGCACATAGAGTTTCCCATCCAGCACTGCAACGCCTGGAAAAGTTCGAGCAATTTCCAATGGATTGAGGTGTTTGCAGGCCATCGTGTTGAGGTCAATGCTCTCCACAGAGCTCAAAACTTCCCCGTTGTGACATCCGCCGACAAAAATCAGTTGGTTATCCATGAAAGCGGCACCAGAAAACATGCGGGTTTCGATTGTACATGTTAAAGCCGTCCACTTGTTCAGATCCGGAGAGTAGGTCTCAATGGAATTATGCAAACCATCCACAACCAGCAATCGGTGGTTAATCTGCTTGCGGGGCTTCGTTCGTTCGGAGGCATCAAGGGACGAACGGCAGTCGGGGGGCAGTGAATGCCATTGGAAGGCCTCAAGCAGCAGTTGCTGGCACTCGTTGCTGGCGCTGCACACTTTCTTTACGTGATTCACAATGAATGTTGGAGGCAAGAGGGGCAGACGCACCTTGGCGAGCAGCTCGGGTATGTGCTGCTCACGAGTTGGCGCATCGTGGCGGACCCACGACATCATCGTGTGGAAGGCATCCTGCTCGGTTGGCACACCAAGCTCATCGCTGGACAGCAGCTTGCCCAGCTGAATGGCGTTTAGTTCAAAGAACTCCTTATTCTGACAGACCTCCATAAAGTGCTGGCAGATGTACTCCTGCGCCACTTGCAGCAGCTCTGCGCAGCTGTGCTGCTCCGCCATGAAAGCAATTCCCAAGCAATTGGATGGGTCCAGCCGGAGTTTGAGAAAACTGCAGCATTTCATCACCACAGATATCAGCTGCAGCATGTTGGCAGTGGCCAGCAGCGTCTCGACGGTGTCCTCGTGCAGCTCAATGCTTCCCGTGTAACAGTGCTGGACGAGCAGCTGCAACGTTTTACCACTCACCTCGCCAAGAGTCACCTCCTGCTCCTTGCTCTCGCGCATCGACCCGGAAAACATTGCCGAAAAATACTCACTCGAAGCTGCGAGCACCAAGCGATGAGCTGACACCCGTTTGCCATCAATCCCAGCGATGAGAACCACATCGCACATCCTCTGGCTGTCCACAAACTGATGCATTCTGTTCAATAAGGCGACTGCATGGCTGGAAATCCAATTGTCGCCTGCTCCCAAGCCTCGGCTGATACATTCTTTTTGATTCCCATTTCCATTATCCATATTATTTGGTTTTGAAATATTTTAGAAAAATGCAAATTAATTTTTGTCTGTTTCTCTCAATTTATTCTGATGGAATGAAATACTATGTTACAAAGAACCAGGCGTTGAAAGATTGATTGGTATTGCAATGGTAAGTCGATGCTTAGATTTTGTAAAGAAAAGAAGAGGAAAAATCTGTCAGAGATATCTGGCAACCTTGATGCCATTGCGCCAAAACTATTAAGTGCAAGTAATCGAGTCAATATCGATATCGATATATATGGATTGCACTCCTACTTAACTGTATTCTGGCAATGCGTTTCTTTTTTATCTCTTTTTACTATATCTATACTTATTGGTATATTAAACGGCCATTACAAAAACGAATATCGATTGGCAGGGCAACTATCGAGTTTGTGAGGTAGAGGAAGTTTTCGGCGATAGACGGAAAAGTTCAATTGAGTCAGTGGCAGGCTTAAGATGTCTCAATTGTTCCGGAATGAACAACCAGAAAGTTGAGCAGTAGGTTCAAGAGTTAGAAGAGTGTGCACTGATTAGCGATATCCGCAAAGTATCGATAAGTCATCGACAACCAACTGTGTTAGAAAGACGCGTTGTCTATTTGCAACTTTATATGTAGAATATATAAGGCAAAAGCTTGGGCAAAATCAACTTTTGAGTCAGTCAACACAATTCGAGGGCACTGAACTTGGCCAACATCGTCGTCGTCAGCCGACTTCGTTTTGATTACCAAATGCGAGAAGCGGGCGAAAGCCAGCAGAGCAAAGCAGCGAAGTCGACTTCGACGCCGGCGTCAGCAGCGAACAACAACAGAAGGTGTGTTTGTGTGTGAATTGCTAATAAAATGTTAACATTTAAACATGCCTCGCGGAGGCTGTCAAACGAGTTTGTTGCCCATTTTAGAACGAGCCTCACAATAAAGTTGCACAATTGCATATGCTCTGTGCCAAGGTAATTGGGAGAGGCGTAGGCTTGCAAGGTGTGGGTGTTGGTTAGGGGGGGGTTCAACTGTTGTAATACAGTTAGAAAGGGCAACAACCTTTATAAACGGGACAAGCCGGTAACAATTCTTATGGAATTTATTGTAAATGCAGTAAAACTAGCAGCTGAAAAACGAATTAAATTCTAAGAAAAACCCAAACTAGCAACTATACATAAAAAATAAATATAATATAAAAGAGTTGGATGACTAAGCAGGTTAATATCTGTGTATAAATACAATGAAATAAAATAATAAGAAATAAATAACTTAAAGCTAACTCAGCTTATGTATTTGCAATTAAATATTTTTATTTTTTGTTAACTGAAATCATTTTTCAGAATTCTAAATTACAGCTTACTGTGAATAATCAGATTAATAGAGAAGAAAATATATATATCTTATAAAAGATAGAAGCTTAAATTATACGAATAACAATATTATTTCAAATCATCGATAAATACAACCGTTTCGTGGAAATCGATTTAAATTGCTACCCAAAGTCAAAGATATAGCTTTCATTTTTAAATATATAACACTATTATTTTTATCAACTGCACAACTTTATGTAAGATCTGTAAGAATTGCAGTTTATGTTAATAAACATCTATTTGAATAAAGTATTTAGCAGAAGAGTTTTAAATATCTCCTGGTTGAGCTGTCTTGATAAGAGTATTTAAAATAGTTTTATAAAGATAGATGGATAGTTAAATATTGAGATATATAGATAATAAAGAAGAACATTTTTAAATCATATTATTAATAAAGTCTCATTAAAATAATTATACTATTTATTTTAATTATATGTTTATAACTACATAATCTAAATACAATATAAATGCCATTCACTTTTCGTGGAAATTGACTTAAATTGCTATCCCATTTCAAAGATATAGATTTATATTTTTAATATAAAACATTATAATTTTTATGAACTGTACAAATCAACATCTATTTGAATAATGTATTTATCAGCAGAGTTCTAAATCAATTATAATGATAGATGTATAGATAGTTAGATATTGAGATATAAAAATAATATTAAGGAAGAACCTTTTTACTATTAATAAATTCTCATTCAAATAATATTACTGTTTATTTTAATTATATTTTTATATCTACAAAATAAACTTATGAAATTTGATTTGAAAGAGTATTCTGAGTGAATTTAAATGTTAAGTGTATTGTCTGCTGCGAGGACAAAAGGATAGAAGCCGTCGTCACCTTAGGACGAGAACCCATTTTGCTTTTAAAACAAATACTTTTTGAATTTTTGTTGCAGTACATAAATTCAAAGACCCAAAACCATAAATTAATGAATGCGTCGAGTTGGGTTCAACCCCCAAAGGGGATCCGGATGGGAGATATTAGAAGTTATTATGGCCAATGGCAAACTACGAGGATGTCGCATAAATTAAGAATAGTGCAGGACAACACCTTCCAGTGTTGTAAGACGCGGCGCAAACAGCACCGCCGGGACACATAAAAACCAAAGCACAGAAACTGGACAATGCTGGGCCATAGTTCTTAGGAATAGTTGGAAGCATGACTAATTGTTTGATTTACGCAAAATGTTCGGCTGCAATTAAGCATTAAATTTAGGCCAACAACACTTTGGGGCTTTAATGATGTCCGATGTCTGCTGTCTGCTGTCTGCTGTCAGTTGTCAGTTGTCAGCTGTCATAAATCGGGTAATACATCAACCAGCAGCAAACACTCATCATAAGTCAAAAGGTGAGCCTGGTCTTAATCAGTTCCAAGTTGCTAGTTGCCAGATGGCAGCCTCGAGCCAAACAATTCTTGGCTTGCTGGCAAAATAATTAAACTTCTGTTTATTGTCAAGCAATCGTGCGTTCAAAAAGAGAGACAGAGAGATAGAGAGAGGGTGGAGAGAGAGAGAGGGGTGAGAGAGAGAGAACTTCTTAATTATGTTTGATAAACTAACAGAAGCTAAACTACTCCATCCTCATCCCTTTCCTCTTCGGCACACATGTCACTCGAGTCAGCTCCTGATGAACTTCCCCTTTTGGCTGGCATAATTACGTAACAAAAGGCGGTGTGTGAACGTGTGTGTGTGTGTGTGTTTGCGTGTGTGGATTGTTTTTTAAGCTCATGCGCTTCATTTGCTTCATTTGCGCCACTTCATTTGTTGCCTGGCAAAAATCAGTAGAAGGTGTTGCAACTTTTAGTTTTTTGTTTTCTTGGTCACGTTTTAAACTTGAAAACAAGTTGAAAATACGCAGCTTAAAATGCCGCCAGCCAAAAATTGTTTGTACACTTAGAAAAAATCGCTTTATTTAAACAATTTAAACAATCCTTGATGTGCAAAAGGCCCGGAAAACTGAATGAAATTTTCTGGTATTTAGAAATTTGTACTAAGTACAATAAAATAAATAAACGAAGCAGAAATATTTTAAATTGATAATAGTTATTTTTGTTAAATAAATATTTTCTATTCTAATAAATAATGTATATAAAATATTTCTTTGTGTAAATTTCTGCTATTAATAAATAAATTTCTAAAAAGTAGTAATTAAATAAAAATCACATTGGAATTCAAAAAGATCGAAAGTCGACAGTGAAATTTAAAAAATTGCTCTTAATAAAATTAAAAATTATCTTTTTTACCAATAATATTTAATATTAATAATAAATAATATTATCAGACTATTTTTCTTTCAGGTAAATATTATTTTTACGTTACAAATATATTTCTAAAGGGTCAAAATTTATATTCATATTTTATGAGATATTTTGAATTAAAAAATAAGATGTTCAGCCATAAAATAGGTAAAAGCAAGCTTGTGCTGAATGTTTTCGATTTCAGTTTGATTTCTTTTTTTTTTGGAGTGTATCAAGTTGTTTGCTGTTAAGGCGCAGATCCTGGCCAGAACAAGTGTCCTGGTGCCTGGCAATCCTAATTGATTTATGACATCAAAGACATATTTTTCGCAATGTTGCGTGGCCTACGTGCGTGACAGTTGCCACACACACACACACACATACACACACATACACAGATAGAACACGAGTGCAGCAGGACTCTAGGCAACTTGTAAGGACACTCACAGGATACACGGGCGCAGTCGCCGTCGTTTGCCGTCTTGTTGATAATTTTGACTTATGGCTTGGCTTTGCGTGCGCAGGATTTGTCACATAACTCGTGCAACACATCACCACCCCCAACCCTTCTTATCCATTCCCACCCGTCCTTATCCACCTCACAGCCCCTCAACTGTACCATCAAGTGTAGCCCAGTGAATTGCCCAGAAAAAATAGAGAGAAGAAAAGATTGTTAACATTGTCAGTCTTTGGCTCTGCAAATTTTTGGATACATTTTCGGAAAAATCGTTCACAGCCCATCGTCCATATAATGCTGGAAAGTTTTTCTATTAGGCGCAATTATTCCAAGGTATTATTGCTTTTAATTAATTCAATTAAACGCTTCATAAATTTTTACTTTTTGATTTTCGTTTTGCCTGCGGCATCAGTAATGGAAAAACTTTCCCCGTGGTTGGCCAAAGGATTTTCACTCTCAGCACCGAAGGGTTTAATTAACGGCAAATGGCATTTTGGGGCGTTGCCCGTTTTGGGAGGCGTGGCGCCTGCCATCGCCGAATTTTTGGCTACTTACATTTTGTGTTACATATTTGTACCCTGTAAACATGTTGCAATGTGGAAGCATCTGAAACATGAATAAAAAGTCCTAAAATTTATAAAAACAATTTAGATAATTCATAATTAAAGTGATTTCTTTTCTTAACTGAAACTTCTGATTTTTTTTAAATACAGAAAAACCATATATTATTTATAGGTTGGATTTTAAAATGTGCATATGAATTTTGGAGATATTTTTTTTTTTTAGTAATTTGTTGAATATCAAAGATGTTTTATTGTTAAGTGCGGAGTGTTTTGGAATATTATTTGTTGCTAAGATTTTGTTTCAAGAAATCTATATAAATTTATTACCGATTGATTTGATTTGCTAGAAGTTTAAATTGAAATTGATGGTATTACTAAGAAGTTGCAGTGTCTGAATTTATCTTAGTTGTGGACTTGGGTTGAAGGGTATCTTCCAGCATGGCTTTCTCTTTCTCCTACTGGCCTACAGCTGCTTATTTATTTTTGGGCTGTTTATTAAAGAATTCCCGCGGCTTGGTTTTGCTATCATCAAATTTGATTTGGAATTGTTTTATGCGCGATGTTTATTTGCATTTTTGTGTGCTTCACTGCACAGTTCACTCGAGTTGTGCAAATGGTAGCCAAGCAAATTCCCAATCCCAACAGCCGACCGCAGCAGCTCCTCAACTCCTTGATCAAATTAAAGTGGAACAATTCCCCGAACAGAAAAGCTCACACTCTGCTCCGGCTGCTGCTGCTGCTGGCACTTCAATTAAAAGGTCATCAGCAGTCGACACAGCTGCTGCACACGAGAATCTCCATCAGCAAGGATACTCCCGTGTCCTGTGTCCTGTGTCCTGTATCGTCCACCAACATTCACGTGAGTCCAACTAAAATGTTATTGATATGTACGAGGCGTGCTCACACCTTGCTGCCCAGTTCTAACGCATCCATCAGACGTGATGACTTCCCTCATTATCGGAAGTTATTTTTTCTCTCTTTCTCTCCTTCTCTCCTTTTCTCTTTTGTCCTTTTTTGCCATCCCTTGGCTGGCCAATAATCGAACTAACGTAGAACAACAATTTGTTTTAAATGCCAAAAACGAACGACGAGGAAATCAAACCCCTTAATAATTTATGAATGGCAAAGAGCAAAGGTGCTGGTCAAAACTCAACCAGAACTAGTCCTGTTACTCCAGGGACAGACCCTCACAAACACACACACACACACACTCATGAGTGTGTGTAGAAAGTTTTCTATCAATTTGGTGTGTTGTCTGTAATAGAGATTAAATGCATGTCGAAAAGGCAATTAGTTTCTGGCTTGGCCAACCCTCGATTGTTGGCTTTTTCTTTATTTTTTGCTTGGAGTAGGTATGGGGAGGGGGGGTTGGGTGGCAGCAGCTGATTGAATCAAAGTGTTGCGCCATTTTTCTTGCCAGCAAGGTGTTTGGCTTACAGCCGGCCCATAATTATGCCACGAAAGTTTTGTTGCCAGCAGCAATTGGCCCTAAACCCTTTTAGCCATTTTGTTGAATCAGACGTATCGTCGATGCTAATTAAACTCGCGCTGTCGCCGCTAATGAGCAATGAAAACAACGTGTTGTTGGATCAAAACCCACCATCTTCCTCCCCATCCCCCTCCCATAAAAAACCTTTGAAATTCCTAGTTATTTTCCCCTTTCTTATGGGCTGATAAGGGCCAGGCGTCAGGTTAAATCAGCCATCAGAATAATGAAGGTTTTGCCTCAGCACAGATTTCTTTTAAATATTTTTCAACAATTTCGGGCATTTCATTTTTTTCTTACTGAGCCATTTAAAGGGATTAACGCGGGATTTTTTTTTTTGGAAAGGATTTAATGAAGGTTTGATTCTTTGAAAGGGTAGTTCGTGTTTGGCTGCTGCACTTTTTTGGGCTAGTTTTTAATAAGATTTGGAGTTTTTTTTTTTATTATTAAAGCATTTTGAAGTATGTGCCAAGCCGATTTTTAATTTAATTTGCTGGCAGTCAAACTGATTTCCTGCTCATCTACATTTATTTGTCTTCACTTTTTTTTTAAAGAGTGAGTATAATATTGTTTTATGGTAATTTTTATCACGAGAAAAGACAGAAAACTGACTGATAATTTTCAGTAACTTTTTTTTTTGTTATTTTTTCTGTATATATTTAATGTAGCTTAATATCAATTGAAACAGTAAAAAATAATATATTTATTTTAATTATTTATACATTTAATATCGCCTAATATAAGCTGACTCACAATAAATAAAAAATATTGTTAATGAGAATATGTAAAAATTTAATATTAATGCTTTTAAATTAAGTAATAAGTTTTATAAAATTTCTGTGTGCATTTTATAAACTTTTCTCTTTTTATATAAGCTGCTGCAATTTCTGCACTGGTCAAACACTGAAAACTGTTCGTGATATGTATTTGGTATTTTTGCACTTAATAAATTCAAATAACTATATTAATTTTATGAGCCAAAAGTCAAAACAAAATATCGCCTTGGAAGTAGTTCAAATTACGAAAGCCCGACTAGAATATACCCAATAATAAGCCGAATTTGCAATGCTTGATTACAAAATAAGTAAATATGGCAGATAAGTAATGAGTAATTTCTCTAAAGTCTAACTTAATTTCAATTTGTGCCTATAAGATTCAAAATTCTAAAATTGAATTAAATTTAAATCGAGAACATAATCTTGCTTCAATATTATGCATATAACGAAAGATTTTACATTCTTTAACAAAATTTAAACACATATTACAAACTTACTCTTATATCAGATTTTCTATTCTTAAATGTTAATTAATTATTTTCCATTTAATTGATTCTTAATAGAGATTCTAAATTAATGTTCTACGTGCTGAATAGAAAAATTCTTAATTCTTTTCTAGGGGTTACAAACTTTCTGTGTTAGTCTAGTTTGCCCTGAGTTAGTGTTAGAGAGTAAATGAGTATTTGAAATATATATCATAATGCGTCGCACTTTGCCATAAAAATTACAATTGACTTTGAACTCTTCGCAAGCAGCAGGACAGCATTTTTACATTTTGTCAGGGAGCCAAGCGAACAGGACGAGCTGCGGCGATACATGGAAAGGAACTCAGAACAGGGCACAGCGCCGTTGTCGCCATTGTTTGTTGGCCTGCTTCCTTTTTATGGCACCAAGGTACACCATATATACACCACAACCAGTCAACGACAGACCCGGACAGACCCGGACAGGCCTGGACAGACGACATTGCAGTGGCTCTCTCGATTCCGCTTCAAGGTAGCCCAGAGAGTCGAGTCTCAGTCTCAGTCTCAGTCTCAGGCTGAGTTTGAAGTCTGGGGCCAAAAATGTTATAGCCAAATTATGCGGCGTCGTATGCCCCTGTTGTGTTTACGGCCCCTCTCCCTCCCCCTTCCCCACACCACCTCGAGCACTCCGGGACACTGTCGAGCACGGGGCGCGTTGATGAGCTTGGCGCGCCGCAGTCTGGCGACAACGCACTTTGCCATACCCAATAATTCAGTCTCATCGGCGAGCTTGTTCGGTTTCAAATACATATTACAATATATACACTGAGCAAAAGTTGCAATAAAATGAAAATGGAAAAATTTGTATAGTAATATAAAATATAAATTTCTTAAAAAACTAAACACATTTTTTCTAGTTTTGGGATTTGTTTCTATTTTAAAGAAATCAATTTCTCTTTAGTTCGTTATTTGTTAATTTTGACAAAGCTTTTTTATTTCAAACTCTACTTTAAAAACAATAATTCTAAAAAATTACTTTGAATAAATTTTATGTATAGACTTCCAAGAATTACGAAAAAATCGCTTCAGAATGAAAATTTAATCAATTGGATATTCGATTTTAAAATTAAAAACTTTTAAAGATGTTTTAAAATTTAGAAATTTTTAGAAATGCATTCGCTGCATAATAAGGCCAGGGGCAGCTCTGGCGTAAAAATTATTTAATGTCTATCTTTTTTTCTGAGTGTAGTGCCCAGCTTCTTAGACTCAGTCTCCGTCGTTGGCTTTTGCACTTTTTTCCGTGCAGTTAAACACGAGATGCATGACAACTAAGCCCCTGTAGCAGGATGGTTGGGGGGTAGGGGTGAGGAGTGAGGGGGTTTCTAAGTGGGGGTTGACGTTGAAGTTGGAGCAGAAGCAGCAGCACTTCATTAGTACAACACAAAGATGCGGCGGCAGCTGAAGAGTTTATCAGTTACTCGATTCGTTTTGGTCAAAATTAATTGCCGCGACTCAGAAACAATGAAAGAGAAAGCGAGATAGAGAGAGTGCGAGAGAGAGAGAGGGGGGGAGGGATGTAGTAAATACATATTTAATTAATCGGCGATTTGTGCACTGAGCCACGCCGTTTGTCTCCACCAAAATTGTTGTAACTAATCGATGCCCATCAATTATGTTGATAGATTGGCCCAAGCCAAAGCCACGTATAACTCTGGCCAAGAATAGTTGGCCACTTTATCACTGTTGGCAGCTGGCTGCTTACCGCTACTGCTGCTGCAGCCACTTCTTGCCGCTGCTGAGGTGCACGTAATTGAATCTGTTTGGGGTATGGCCATCAACTCGAATTTCTATTCATAAGCTGGCCATGTAAATAACAACGGGAACGTGGCGCTTGTCAAACTTTCAAGCAGCCTTTTGAAGTGCCCCACAACACACCACACACCACACACAACACACCCATAACTAGCCACAAGGATGCGGCTACAACAAAAAAAAGAAAATGTTGAAAACGAGTAAAGTAAAATCAATGCAGTTGGACATCAGCGACTGCAAAATACTCTGCTCATTGGGAAAAGTTCTACAATTGTTAAATAAATCTGTTTTTTTCCTAATTCGTTGCTCAGAATTAAGAATTAATCGTTTTTGACTTTAACTTAATTTGCTCTGAGAAAGCAAGTAAAAAATAAGTAATTTAAAATGTATTTTATTTAGCCTTAAAATTCTTTGAACAAAAACGGTTTGAAATTTTAATATTAGCAAGCAACTTCAAATTCTATATTCAATTAAAGGCACATTTTCATTGGAAAATTTCAAATCTATTTTTTCTCTGCTTAAATTAGTTTTCTCTACTTAAAATTTTATGAAATGATGTAAGGCTCACATTTTGAACATACAATAAATTAAAGATACATGTTTTTTACCTAAGAGAATTGAGGCAACGTTTTGTAATATTTATTTTTAGTTAGATATATAAAAAACACTTTATTTGTGTTAATTAAATTATTAGCACTTGCAGAAAATGTTCATAAAAAAGTTAAGATGTGCTGATTAATTCAATTAAAGTCACTTTGCTTAAAAGAAAAAATTTATGTAAAACGACTAAATTGTTTTTTTTGTATCCTGAAAGTTTTATCTCAGCGAGAAGGGATTTCAGACATATGTATACTATATACCATTTAGATATATATCATTTACGACCGGTTCTTGTGGTGGAAAAGCAGTGGTTATCATGAAATTTAATTCATAATTTTTTAAAATTCAATTTACAATTTGTTTGCATTTTTACATAACTTTTTTTATTATATGGAGAAAGGTTGGGCAACTATTTAATTAAGTTATAATAAAGAATTTTTCTCGATTTACAAGCCACACATTTGTAGCTCTTTGTAGGACTTTAACCTGGCAATCATTACTCAGACCGAGTATACCATTTTACCTGCGCTGACAGTGTATTTGAAGAACAGGAGCGTGCAGCGTGGACAACAGACGGACTTGCGTCTGATCTGAATGCTAGATAAAATTATTACCCTTTTTTTTATATTTTGGACCAAGTCCGAGTGCCAGACTCAGTGCAAGTTGTTGTTGCTGCAGTTGTTGTTGTTGTTGTTGTTGTTGCTGCTGCTTATTTCCTGTTGGACACTTTCCGTTTGTCGTTTGTTGTACAAAAGCTCTTTCTCTCTCCCTCTCTCTCTCTTTCACACTCTCTAAGTTCCTCTGTCTGCTAGCAATTTTTTTTATGGTCAGCGCCACGAAGCGCACAATAAGCATCATCAACAACAACAACAATAAAAACAACAACAACAAAAACAACAACTACAACAAAAAGCACGTTGCCAACTGCGTCGCACACTCGACGTCATCAGCAGCACATTGTGTATGTGTGCACTCAGAAAAAAATCTAGCTGAATTTAATTTAATCTAGAAAGTTGAATGTAATTTTACATAAAATACTCTCTGAAATTCTGATAAATTTGAGGAAATTTACTGGCTTAACTTTTAAAATCGTAAATTTATTTAACGTAAAGTACAATTATTATTTAAAAAAAATTATAAGAGTTGTTGACAATAAAAAAAATTAGACTTACTTTTTCTGAATGTTCGAAAATTGTGCTATGAAATTAAGAAGAGCAAAATTATGGTTTTCTGGAAAACAAGTTGAGTTCTGAATTTTAGTTCGATTTTTTTCTGTGAGTGTAGTTGGCTCAGCTTGGGAGTCCAGTTCCAACTGGACTCTCAGTGAGAGTCAGAGTTATAGTCCGATTCCCAGTTCGAGTCCGAGGCGCCACCAAAGACGATGGCCGCATGCCGATAATGTGCGGCACATAAGGTAATGAAAATTTTATCTGATTTGATGTGCGCCTGCGAATAGTTGGCAATTTTATGCTGCACCCTTTTTCCTTTTATATATTTTTCTCCAATTTTTTTTTTTTTTTTTTTTTTTTGTGGTTAGTCTTTGATTTGATTCTGGACACCCGGGAGCTTTTTGGGCGAATGATAGATACAATATACTTTGTGGTCAACATATGTGCCCAAAAGGTATTGGGCATTGTAGTCGCATTTGATTGAAATTTGAATTGTAAACCCAGAAAAAAAAAACAGAAAAGGATTTTCACTTATCCTGCACACCCTACCCACCCCAACTCAATACTTGTGTGTACGTGCCTCGTACTCAACTCAACTCGGCTACTATTTCATTTTAGATTTTAATCAATGTTGTTTGATGTGACACGTTTATGTGATGATGTTGTTGCCGCAATCCAATTCAAAACAAGTAGAAAAATAGGATGTGCAACATATGCACAGAATGCGCCACTTGCCGTTTAATGAAGGCACAATGCCACAGACACAGGCATTAAAGCCATAAAAGAAAAAAAAAAGAAACAGAAACAGAAACTGAAACTTGGCTTAGAGAATCACAAAAAGATTGCTTCATTATCCGCATTATTGTTCATAATTTGATGTGCGATTGAGAAAAGCGTACAACAATATTTTCCACATGTTATGCCACAAATTGAATGTTATTAATGAAATCTCTAAAATGGAGTTGCCACAATACAAAATAATGGTAAATCAAGTAAATTAATGTAATCCAAATAGAATACGAAGAGGATTGTTCAAATTATTAGCCATAATGCGATTGATTTCTTATTTTTAAATTTAAATATTTAATATATTTCTAACTTAATTAAGTGTTTACTTTTATATTTATGCTATAACTGCTAATATTACTCGACATTAAATAATATAAATTGTTATACTGAAAAAGACTAATCTTAAAAATATTTCTTATTTTCTTTGAAGCAATTTAAAATATTACATTTTTTTTTTATTTTTAGTATTAGTCAAATAAAAATAAATAAATGGTATTTTTTTAAACATGGATTTCAATGTTCTTTTTTGTTTCTAGTTTTGAGTGATGATTTATTAACAATAGGTCTGGTTGAGTATCTTCTTGAGGACTAATCGAGACGGTATTTGATATATTTATCAGTGTATGAAAAAAAACATTTAAAACTGAAAGCCAGCAAAAAACATAATTAAAATTAAAAGTTGAATACTAATATTAGGTATATAATTTATCAATTAAAATATTTTATTTTTTCAATTGTTTGTTGTAGTAAAATCAGAAATAGATTTGTATCGATATACCATCTAATTATATATAGATATATACGTAAAAAGATATGTATATATATTTGGATGTGTTGGATTTTATTCAAATTTTTTGTTTAGTTTTTCAGACTCTGAAATCAGTTTGTTCATACAGATGAACAATCGATAATAGCTAATTCGATTTGTTGATGCTGATTATACTTTATAATACCGATATACCATCAAAATATATATAGATATATATATGCTTGTTCATTAAGTAGCCGCAGGTGCTTTCTTTTTTTTACAACTTTATAATACCAATTTGCCTTTTTTAATGGTTTCATGCTCTTACCAAAAGTAATTCCCTGACAACCTTAATGATCTACTTGTCTCTATATATATAAATATATATTGCCTAAACAACTTGCTCTGGCAATGCGTGATATATATAGGGGTGTGGGAGGGTGTTTAGTTTCAGGGGGTGGTTGCGGGTTGAGGGGTAACAAAATGATTTCACCCACACGTAGCTCACTTAAGCGGTGCAATAAATAACAGCTAAACAAGCCAATTGAGCAGAAATCGACTGTTTGCTGGGCACACACACACAATAAATAAATAAATAAATAAATTTGGGGGCAAAGAACACCTGCAACCCTGCAACAACGGGCCAGAGTCGTCTCCGAAATGGGACACACGTTGCAATTATCGACAGAGCCAACTTCGAACTCTTCAACAAATCCAATAAACTTCACAATCGAGCAGCACATAAATATTAAACGATGATTGAGCTGCAACTAACAAACACACACCCGCACTTACACACACACACACATACACACACACACACAACACGCCCCGCAAAAAGCTTACGAAAAATTACAATTTATTGGACATTTCCGCTCTGACAAAAATGGACAATCGAAGATTTATGTCCGACGCCCAACGATTTGCCAGCAATTTATGGCCACGATTCGACTTGGCTGAGTAGAAGTGGCCAACACTTAATACCTGGCCAACTGTTTTGTCCGATTGCCTAAGCATTTAAGCATTTTTGTGTTGTCTTTAAGCAAAAGGACCCCAGACAAAAAGGCAAAATACAAGTTGATTATTTTGCAGCTGGGAAACCCAACTAAAAAGCACCTCAATTGCATTTCACAGTTACTCAAATTTGCATATCATTTTGTTTATGTGGCAAACCAACAATTTGCAACTAAAACATGTATGCCACAGCTGGGGAATGCTCGACTAAATGTTACTCATTACACAGAAATTAATGAAATTTATCTGTGTATATTTTATAAGTGCCTTCAAACAGTATTTCGATTTTATATCGGAATGGAATAATATATAATAATAATAAAAATAACACAAATCTAAATAACTCAGGTTTTTAGATACTTTTTATTTTATTTAAGAATAGTCTCACTTTCTATATATTTTTAATACTAAAATATCTCCTTGCAATGAACGATCGATTTAAACATGTTTAATTTATATTGTAACTTAAATTGTGAGCTTAATTAAAAATATTTATTTTTTAAAAACTTACCATAGTTTGTGAATTGTTGTTAATTTACATTAAATAAATTATATATAGATAAGTAATTGATAATAAATTAATAAATATAAAATGAATTCCTTTGTTTATAATAGTTGAAGACATATTTTTTATTGGATGATGTAATTTAATGTGAACTAAATGCAATCCATAAGTTCTAAACAAGTTAAAAAAATATGAATATATATTTCGAATATATGTAACTGACTAAAACGAATCCACTCCAGGTTGTATATGCCCCACAATTTGATACCCTTGTTTTTATGCATTTTTAATAGGCGGAGGGTATGCAAAACTAAAACTAAATAAATGCCAAACAAGGCCCAAAAACTTGCCTTTCCCCTCGGGCTTTGGCTAACTTTATTATGCCAGCTCAGATCATATATATATATATATATATATATATATATATTTATATAAAGTTTGTTGTAATGAAAGGACTATCTGTGGCTGGCTGGCTGGCTGGCTGCATTTGCAGCTCGGCGTTGTCCAAAAATAAAATGCAGAGATTCTGATTTCATGCTGCCGACATGTGTCACTCTGCAGTCCAGCAGGCATGAAGATTTGCGGGCCTAAGTGAGCCATGGCTCTTCATGCCACCATGCTCCATTCTGCTTGCCAATGTACCCCCGATTCCTATGCCACTTCTCTGGCCTTGGACTCGGGAGCTGGTCAAGTTTGGGCACAATGTGAAATTTGCATTTTCTAAAAACATTTTGCTAGCTCTCAAAGCCCGCAGCAGCTGCTCTAGCATTGCATAGAAAGTGGGCGGTTAAGTGTTGATAGGGTGGGTCGGGGGGGGCGTGTTCGTAGGTGTTTGGCAGTAAAGCTGGCCACAGCGGCCACTTGACAGCGACTGGAGGCGACTGAAGGCGACTCGAGCAATGCTCTTCCATCATCGTCGCAGTCATTTCCCACTAATTCCTCAGCAGCAATTTATCAACAATAAACAGTTGCAGACATCCCAACAGAGTGTGCGTGTGTATGTGTGTGTGTGTGTGGGGGTGTGTGCCTCGGCTGATGTGTGTGTGTGAGTGTGTTTGTGACGTTTACTGTCCCAAACAGGAATAAATGAAAAGTTTGCAATTACTGCTTTGGGCAGCAGCTTTAAAGTGACTGTTTTTGAAAGGAAAAAAAAGTTGCATGCCAAAAAAGCAAAAATGGGTATTTTCATTAAAGAATTTTTCATTCGCGAATGGAATTGCTTAGTGAGAGGAAAATATATTTTTTTTTAAATCAGTAAATTTATAAGAGCTGTCCACTGTTCCTATATTGATTATATGGTATAGGAGCAATATTTAGTGTTACCTTTTTTTTATTATTATATCTTCAATATCTCGAAATCTTGCTTTCAACATGAACTTTTTGTCAATTCCTCCGATTTTGAACTATTAAACTTTTAAGGGATTCCATTAATGAAATCATATATACTTTTCATTAATTTACTCAATATCATTTCGGACTTTTTACTTGATTGCAGTTGTCTTCCGAAACATTTATTACAATTCGTTACAAAACTTATCGAAAACATTTTAATATCCTCTTAAATAATTTAAAGTTTAATTAAATGGGGTTCTTTTCGAATACCAAGAATATTCTAATACATACAAATTGTAAGAATAATATATCAAGAATTTAAATCTCATATAATTTTTACAAATGAGCAACAAAAGTATAGAAAACTTGCATAAAGCTCCTTAAATTTGAAATAAACATTAATATATTTATACTTAATTCAATTTTATATTTTTTATAGATTTTTGAATTTTATTTTTTTATAGCGTGTATCAATTATTTATTACCTTTGACACACTTGTTTTATTTTTTTATAGACATTTTAATATTTTATTGATTTCTCTATTTTTTTTATTTGCCACAATGAATTTATTTTATTAATTTAAGCTGAAGTCAGCTAAAGGTAGATTTAAATATTTTATAAATTCCTCTACATTTTTTTATTTGCCAATTATTAAGTACCCAAAAGGCACACTTTATTTAATTTATTATTTTAAGCTGAAGACACATTTAAATATTTTATTGATTTCAGTAAATTTGGCTCACTTTGCATGCAGTGTGTTTAGGCCAAATTCACTTAGAGCTAATTCAACAAATGAGCTTACAATTCGCACATTGTTCAACACACACACACACACACACTCACACACACATGGAGAGAGTGAGACGCCGCCAATAATCCAATAAAAGCGCTGCAATTTTCGCGCGATGCGTTTAATTTGATTTTCACCTCATTTGTCGCCTGTCAGTTTTGGCTTCGCATATAATTTTCGTTAAGCGGGGGTCTTTGAGAACGTGCAACCTGTTGCAGCATCAAATTCGTCTCGTCCTCATTTTTTTTAAATGCCAGTCGATTGATTCAATTGAGGCAATTCAATATTGTTGAATGAGTGAAAATGAATGTGAATGAGAATTCAAATGTGAATTTCTACTATGCTAATCAGCATTTGTTGTTGTCGTTTGGCTGACTCATGATGACTTGTGCTTTGCGACAAAGCCCATTTAAGTGAAAAACACCTTAAGACGACACACACACACACACATTGACACATTTGATGTGGCGCCATATTGGCTTTAATAAACTTGTCGCGCTGTTAACTTTATTAAGATTAATGAGAAAGTTCGCTCAGATTTTTGCAATGGGTTTTTCGGCAAAATTGAAAAGCGAATTCGGTTTTTGTTGCTTCTACAATAAAAGCACATTTCACTTGTTTTAATGACGTCATTACGTGGCATTTACTTGCGTCATAGCATGGCACGGCAGTCAAAAGCCAAGACGTTAATGTGTCCAATAATTTAATTTTAAGTACCTTGCAAAAAGAAATACGGCCACATTTTTACAGACAATTTCCTTTAATGGCAAGCAAACTAAAGCAACAACAACAACAACAACAGCAACAGGAGCAATAATAACTAACTGCACTCCTTGTCCGGAACCTGTCGAAGCGTAGAGAAGACCACCTCCAAGACCAAGTCCAAGTCCAAGTCGAAAGTCAAAGTCAGACAGAGTCAGAGTCAGAGTCGGAGTCAGAGTCAGAGTCCTGTGCAGCAAGGAGTCCTGTTCGCGCCATTAGCCAGGACAGTCGCCAGTCGGCAGCCACGTGTAAGGACGACGCTGCGTGTCCTGCAGCCAAAGGCAGCGAAGGTAATTGCATGGAAAAAGTGATGCTCTTTGCTAGGAAGCGGGGGAGAGGTTAGGTGGGGAGTTGTGTAGAAGTGGAGCTGTGAGGTATGTGCAGACATCCCAGTTGTTGTAATTGAAAATTTAATATTTATTTCGCAGTTAGTAAATCAAAGTTCAACGCAGTGGATAACACTGAAATTACATATTCATCATACGCAAGGGATGCACTCAGCACAGTGGGACATATGTAAAGAAAAATATGGAAACCTTGACTAACAGATACCCTCTACCCAATAATTTAGAGGTTGATTTGAGTCGAGCACAGAATCAATATTAATGCTTAAAGAAAAATATATAAATATATTTATCAGATGCGGAAATATATATTATTTGTAGACGCCATATCGAATTTATACAGTTAATCAATTTATTATTAACTTATCTATTTCTTTAATATTTATTTTTATATCATATTTAATATTTAATTAGTAACTTTAATTCTACATTTTGATGTATCCAATAGATTTAAAAGGTTCTTATCTTATTATAACTGTAACAACAATATAAACAAATCGATAATGCAATTCACATATTATTAATATTATTGATTAATAAATATTCCCATTGATTTCATGGGGTCAAAGGTACTGTTTTCTATCTATTACAATCATTGGAACAAATTTATGACACCTAAAACATCAAAGAATATATAAAATATTTAAAATAATCTTATTTCTTTAATATTTACCTATTGTAACAGATGGACCCTTTGCCCATATCTGATAGATACAGGGTATGCAGGAAAAAAAAAAGAAAAAAAGTGCGCACACATGTGAAGAGCTGGCAACCCTGGCGATAAATCAACAAGCCAACCTTTGCATGAGTTTTGCTTTTCTCCTTTTTTTCTTCTTCTATTTGCTGGCAGAGTGAGTCAGCATAAAGTAATAAAGTTGCTGTTGACTGCTGGGAAGGGGGAGGGAGAGGGAGATGGAGAGGTGGGTGGTAAGCCATTATGCCCCAAGTAATACGCTCATATATGGATTAGTGTTCGATAATGCGGCGAGGACAAAGTTTCTGCAACAGTTGCCCATTTGCCAGGCATTTGCCGGAGGTGCATAAAAACCCCAGTGAATAACTGACTGACTGAGTTTAAAGCTAAATAAATAAGGCAAGCAAACGTGTGTGTGTGTGTGTGTGTTGTGTGTAGTGTGCACAACATGACGTATGCGTAATAAAGCGCCGCGTTGAGTCCTTCTGGCAGCGCCACAAATATTTCACAGCGCATTTTAACTGCAAAATCATAAATAACAACATGTAAATAGCTTTTATCTAACAACTCGTCAAGCGGAAGCAGTGTGAATAATAAAAAATACAACAACAACAACAACAACAACAAATAGAAACTCTCTCACGCTACGTGGTCAAAAGGGACATGCCCCCAAAAATCCTTAACCCCTTAACCACGATTCGTTGCCGGCGGCGACACTTCAGCGTTGCAGCGAGCATCAATTAAACCTAAATTGTTGCAGTTGTTAACACGCAACAAAATTGTCTGCTGCACTGCAGCAAAAAAGTGCTGTTAAAAAATACAACACAAAAAAAAAATGAGCAGAAAGAATATGCAGCAAATTGGTAAAACGTCAAGTGTTAAAATGCCAGCAGAGAGAGTGGGGGAGGGGGGGAGGGTCAACTGACTGCATAGAAGTGCAGCTGCACAAAGCCGCAGCATGAATTGGTTACTTGGTTGGGGCATCTGTGTCCAAAGGGCATACTCTACACTCAAAAAAAACTAACTATCTGAGTTTTAAAAATTCATCAATCGTTTTATTTGGAAACTCTCGTTCAGAACCTTGGTAAATATTATTTCTAAAATTAAAGGTTTGCATTCTTAATAATATCAAATTTAAAAAAAAAAAACAAACATATTTTTGGGATTATTTATTAAACATAAACACAAATGTTTTCTTCTTATAAGAAATAATTTTTTTATAATATAATAATAATATATAATTTGAATATATGTAAAAAAAATTCCATATTATCCATATATAATCCGCTTTATGGCGGATTTAGAGGCGGACTTTTTTCTGAGTGTTCTTGCTCTGATGGTATTTATTTTATTTTTCAACACTGGCTCCCGGTGCGGGCAGCGAGCAATTACGTCGCTTGAAATATTGACAATTACTTAAATTTATCTTTTCTAAAACGTTGCATGCACCTCAGCCGGCGGCATTTGTCAATCACACAGGCAGCCAGACTGAGAGACACTTCACGCGTGATATATTTGAAGTGGCCAACACTGTGCAAAGCCCCAAACCCAAACCCAAACCCAATACCCAAACCAAAACCCAGAACCGATTGCAATTCGAAATGCGACTCGGCTGCATGCATTGGTCTGAATAATTTTTGCATATTTTGGGCGCTCGGCTGCATTCCACGCGGCTGCTCACCTGCGAATCGAAATGGATGAATGAATAAATGAGTGTGTGAGTGTGAGTGCGAATGGGTGTTTGTATGAATGCGTCGCTGCGGTGGCGCCCAGTGCTGTGCAATGGCCTGGAAATGATTTAATGCGCAAATTGTGGTCAGGACGGATTTAAAATTTATGCGGCGCAGGTAAAGCGATTTAATATCGGACCAGACCAACACAGCTGCCTATATATACATATATATATATATATATTATTTTCTTATATTTATTTATATATATTTGGTGAGCGAAATTTGTGTTATTTGAGAGCATTTTCAACTAATTAACTTTAAAGACAAAAATGAGTTGGATTTGTGCTTCTATTTTAGTTTGCGGACTGTAATTAATCACTGTCTGCCGCGTTTGCAATGTGCTAACAAATTAACACCAGAGACACCAGAGAAGCTGCTGCTGCTGCTGCTGCTGCAACTGCCGCAACTGATGCGGCAACAAAACACGGCAACATTGTAGAACAAACTTCAGTTCAAAATGCATTTGCCTGCCAAATTGGAATTGCATATTTTTGCCATCTTCAGTTTTATTTTTCGCATTATTTGCATTTGCACGGCACCCGGATGAGTTACAAAAATCCATTTGCTGCCTGAGCTCATTAGGCTGACCTAACAACACTTTATTCTGTTGCTGACGAGTCGCCTCCCCCCGCTCTCCTATCTCCCATGACACTCTAAAATAGTCGAGGAGTGGGGCTAAGCAGAAGGGCTGACGAGCCGCGTGACGGATGTGTGTGAAATCCAACCAGTTCTCGAGACATACTCACAAAATGCATACACAATGAAAAGTGAAAAAGAAATATTTATTTATTTATCAATAGTAAAAATATTTTATTTATTTACAGTTTATAATAAAATTCAAAGTACGAATCAGATTGCAAAGGTCTTTTATATAATTTTTGACAAAGTCAGATTACCCGATTACCAAACAAGACAGTTAAGTAATTTTTGTATAGACTTAAGCATGAAATAAAAAAATCAATAATGAAATAAAGTAATAATTAACTATAATTTTACCTAATTAACTTTTTTGAGTATAATAAATTCATTCAAAGTCGATTGTTTGAATAGAGGATTTTATTGGCAATTCTTTTTAGCATAAATATATAAAATATATATAAGATATAGTAGTTCGATCTCAATGATCTTTTTATCTAAATTTGATCTGTATAATATCCCGCAAGTTCAGTGAATATACTTCGAATACTTTATAATATTTGCATTTATTTTTGTTATATTATTAAGCACCAAATGCGAAATAAGAAAAACTTTAGACCAAGCCTAGTTTGGGCTTGATCGAAATGGCCAAAAAATTTGTTAAATTGATATGCGTTCCTTGCTAGATATATGCCTATATATATCTCAATTTTATACAATTTTGATTTCACTACATTATTCAAAAGCTATGCCATTTGGTTCTTGGCATACCAATTTTTCTCGCTGTGTAGGCAAAGGCAAGGCAACTACCTATTTTCGACACACAGAAAATCAGCAGCCAGCAGCAGCTGACGTGGAACACTAAAATAGACATCAGGTTGGCAGGTGGAATGGGTAAATTGGAGGATTGTTTGGGGAGAATGTCTTAGTTGCTTTTTGGACCATTGTCCTGGCTAAGCTGTTAGAGTTGGAGTTGGAGATTTGGAATTGGAGCTTGGGTCAAACAACAGCCGCATCATCGTTTTTATTGTGTGGGCATTTTTATGAGCACTTTGAATGCCCAGCAAAAAACACAATAAAATCAATGAGGTGTGTGTGCCACAATGTGTGTGTATGCTGCACCTCAGAGGCAAGGCAAACAATCGGGCAACACACACACACACACACACACACACACACACACTAGACACAGGACACACACTTGGCTAGAACAGCTAAGCAATCAAGCACAGGCAATGGCCACCTAAAATGCACTGATGAGTTCCCTTCCGCTCCACACCACCTTCTGCATGCCTTCAACGTTTTTACCTATTCATACGTTATTATTATTATCCTTGCACACTCAGGCACACCCACACACTCACACACACTGGCACACACACTAACACGTTATCCTGGTCCGCTTTGTTGAGCACTTTGCGAGCCGAAGCCAAAGCCAAAGCGGAACAAAGAATGTGCTTTATTGGCACTTTTTGCACAATTGCCGCCCCCTCCACCCACCCATCCTCTCGCCCACTGCCCCCTCAACCCATCCAGCAGTAAATGAGCGTGGCATTGCTGAGGGGAGAGTGGGGGAAGTCATTGGATGCCTGGAGGCCAACACAAGGTGCACGAACCTGGCAAAGTTGCGGCACTCAAAAAAAAAAATCAAACTGAATTTGGAAATGGTTTTATTTATAATTTTTATAAAATTTAAAATATAAAATTAGTTTTTATATATATATATATACATATATATATATATATATATGTACAAGTAACTCTAATATTAATTGTTAATATTATTAATTTAATTGTTAACATTATTTATTTTAAGATTTCATTTTCATTTCAATTTAATATTTGATTTTTTCTAGAAATTTAAATTTTCATTTCTATTTTTTCTAAATAATCAAATATATATTTTTAAAATTAAAATCAGCATATTTTTGTAATTGCTTATGTAGAGAAATCCTGAATAATTTATAGAAATTTTTTTTTTTTATATCTAAAAATTATTTATAAAAAAAAACTTTTTAGTTTTCTGGTCTACTTTTTTTCTGAGTGTGTCACAGTTGCTGCTGCTGCTGAACGTTAACGCTTTCTCTCTCGTCATTGTTGCGCTTTGGAGGCAACAGCCTGTATTGATGTGTGCCCCACCTAACCGCAGCACCCCCGTCACCTCGGCACCCCCTCGTTAATCCAGAAGCTGCTGTATTAGACGAGGCAATGTGGCAAAGGCAAAGGATAAACACATTCATGGTGTGCAATCGATTGGCATAATGTGAAGCATTTTATTAAGGTTATCAATCGAGTATGAATACATAGGTGTGTGTGTGCAACGGTGTGTGTGTGTGTCGATGTGTGTGTGTGTGTATCAGTGTGTGTCTGTTGTACGTGTTGTTTGTTTGGCGAGCAAACAGAGCCAGAAAAACGAGGCACAACGAGGCACATCGGAATTGCCCTTATCGCAAGTGCCGCATAAAACGTTCATCGATATGAATTATGCGGAAATTATTAGAAAGCATTTAAGCGGAATTATTAATGAGAAAGTTCAGCAAACAATTCAGTTCACCTCGGTTCAGGTCCTCTTTCAGTTGAGTTGAGTTGAGGTGAGAAGTTGCGACAGACACTTGGCAGCTGCTTTGCTTTGAGGTGTTGTACAAGGAAGTGTTGCATGCCACAAGGGGCAGCTTAAACTAGAGACTTTGCCTTGATGAACAAAGAGCATTTGGCAGAAGCAACTTTTGATATGTGCTTGGGTATAAATAGATTTGCTTGGCATTTAAAAAAGGGGTAAAACTTTTTTGGTTTTAATTCATTTTTTATAAATAAATCTAAATTAAAATTACAAGAAACTTTAGGTAATTAATTTTGTTAAATGTTGAACATCATGTAAAATGTGTAAGTATTATTTATACAATAGAAATTTAAGATTTTATTTACAACATTTAACATATATATATACATATATATATATATATAATACCTTTAATATTAAAAGGGTATTAGAAGTGTATGTGAAGTGCATGAAGAAAGTTCTTGGCATTAAAATAAATGAGATAACATTTTATAATTAATTAAATTCAAAATGTTACAAATAATACCTATTGAAAGTAGCAACAAATATGTAGTCAACTTTGCCTTACAAGTTTCTTATTATCATAAATAAATATGTAAGACATTTTACAATGTTATTATTTATGCAAAATAAGCTTAATATTTTTTTTATAGATAATTTTAAAAATATAAATTAAATTCTTTTCTTAACTTTTGTTACATTTATTTTTAATTATATTCATTGTGACTTAACACAGATTATTATTAGTTGTTAACTTAAGTAACATTTTTGTCTATTTATAATACTCAATCTTTAATAATCACAAAAGATTCCGAAAGTCATTTAACACAGTTAACTTTAATTATTATCTTAATAAAGGTATTTTCATATGAGAATAATGTAATATAAATTATTTACATATATATCATTTTTTGTAAGAATCCAATTAATATTAGTTTATTTTAGTATATTCCCAATTAATTTAATTTGCTTAATAATTCGAAATATTTATGTTTGGTTGAGGTATTCAGTATATGGCAAATATCATTTAAATGCACTTAAGCACCTTTTATTTTATTATCTACTCACTTAAACACACACACACACAGGCACAACACACACACTCACTTACACAATATGGCCTACGTTTAACAATCAAAACGTGTTTTGGCCATGTCTATTGTGCATTGTAAAACATGGCCAAATGTGATTGTTGTTTGAGTTGTTTTCCGTGTTTGTTGTTGCTTGTGTGTTGTTGTTGTTGTTGTTTTTTTCTTGTTGTTGTTGTTGCTGGCGTTTCACCTTTGAACATAAAATGCACAACGATAAAAGCGCAAAAACAAATTTGCTGGCAAATGAAATGAAATGAAATGAACAACGTACGCCACGTGGGCGGTTGATTTTAGGGCCAGAGAGGTGCAGGGGGAAAATTGTGGAAAACGGGGGAAAGTGGGTGTGGCCGGAGATGCGGCTTTGCGGTGGGCGTGTGTAGCTCAATGAAAAATACAATCAAATGCATTCAGCTGGAAAAGCTGTACGCAAAAATAAATACACATCTATAAGCATGTGTGTAAAAATACACACACACATAAATACATTTATATATATATATATAAGTGTGTGTGTGTTGTGCCTGTTTGCATTTGTGGGTTGCACACTTTTGGCTGCACACAATTGGATTAAAATTTACACGCAATTCAGCCTCGACGGCCACACACGCAATTATCTGGCAAATGCAACGAGGGAGGTGTACGGTGTGTGTGCGTGTGTGTGTGTGGGCGGTGTGTGTGTATAGAGTTAGTCTGGTATTGTTGTCGTTGTTGTTGGTTTTCGCGCGACTGCGTTAATGTGCTTAACAATAAAATGCAGCGCATTAATTGATAAACCAAATGCAAAATGAGGCAAAAATAAAAAAAAATACGCAAAATAAACAAATAAGTGCGTTGAAGTAGAGAATGTACGACTTGGTGATACCCTGTACATAGCTCTATAAATACCACAATCTGTGGAAAAACATAAATTAAGTAAGGTGTTTATTTACAAATCAGCAAAAAATCGATTTAATATTTTTTTTAATCGTTTAATTTTGTTTTAACGCTTTTAGCTTAAGTAATTAAAGTAATTTAGACCTAGGGTATTTGCAAGTCGGATATATACGACTTCAGCACTCTTATGAAAATATATATATCAGATTTAGAAAATACTTAGGCAAGTCGAATCAACATATTCTGTGCATATGAAAAACTAAATATTAAATTTATATTTAAAATATTTATTTCTTATTTCTAAAGCAATAAAGTAATTAAAAATATTTAGTGTGTATTTAGCTTATAACATTTATAGAATGTAGTTCATATATTTAGTTTTAAGCGGGTTTACTGTCCAACTTTTTTATTAATACACTGATGTATAAATGACAGTTGTTATATATATAATGTATGCAATTTTAGAAGTCTGAAAAGACTGATGATTACTATTAAATTTAAAACACAGATTAATGTAACTAGTTGATTATTTTTTTTATAAATTAAGTAATTAAATATATATAAATAACAATTATATATATATATATATATATTATTCTCTGATTTGTGGGCTAGCAAAAATATGAAACATAAAATTATAAATAATATTTAAAATTAAATTGAAGTTTTAAGATATCTTTAAGATATGCGAGAGTATTAAATGCAAATATATACGAGAAGTATTAATCTAAATTTAGCTCTTAGAATCTCTGACTAATTTTGTTATGAATAAAAATAATTTCTGGGATTTCAGATGCTACTCGTTGCACAACAACTTGGGGCAGGGTATACATATATGTTTATTTTATTGCTGGGCCTATTAAATCAATTAATATGGCAGAGGCGTCCATGATGCCCACCCAGAAACCACCGAGGGACAAGAAGCGACGACCGCCAATCTTCAGCATTTCGTATTCAGAATTAAGTTTTCAGTTTGCAGTTTTCAGTTTTGCGTCGCAGTTCTTGATAGTTTTTCATAAATTTGATGTCTAATTTGGCGACGCGCTAATGACGCGTTTATGCCACGCAGCCAACCGGCCAGGCCAAGACTTGCAACATGCCCCCACCCCCTACCCCAGTTCTCACCCCATCCTCTCCACACACCCGCTGGCTGCTGCTGGCGTTGCAGCAAATTAAAAACACTTTACGAGCATTTCGCATATAATTTTTGGATTAAGGCCAAACAAATACGACCAATGCAAATGAATGGGGCAAGGAGGGGGAGGTGGGAGATGGGGCACTATCAAAAAAAAGAAACTCATTTAAAGTGCCTTCATTTCGTTTTCATTTTCGATAATTGCTGCAAATGTCGATCAAATTGATTAGTTGCATTAACAAGCCACCAAACCAAGCAGAAATCGCACAAAAGCAGAACAAATTTAGTTAAATGTTAAATTAATAAATAATGTGAGTAAGTTAAAAAACATTAGAGTTAATTTTAATTCAATTAAAGAATAAAAGAAAGTTATTAAGAATTGATAAAATGATAAAGTTGATTTTAATCATTACAGATTACCTGAAATTATTTAAGCAAACAATTATTACAAAGTTATAAGAAGTCAGAAATCAGTGAATGTAAACAGATATGTCACAGAATTATTATACCGATTGAATCTCTGAAATTTACCCATCATCAAAGTCTAAAATTGTCTTAATACGTTTTACTAGTTAAACAATAATCGCTTTAAAAACTTGTAAAAGTATTAAAAATTTTAAATTAAAAAAAATGTCATTCGTTTGGTAAAATTTAAAATTAGATACTATTCGAATATTAACTACGCTGTTTATTTATTCTTAATTTTTATATTTCATTTATTTTTGCCAAAAGTGAACTTAAGAATATTTTGAAGGGTATCATAGATAGGTTATAACAGGGTATTCAGCTAGTCGATCAATTAAGAATTATGTTACGGGTATCTTAGAAGCCATAACAGGGTATTCAGCTAGTCGATCACACTCATGCGTTGTTCCACTTCCGCTTTTTGTTGCATGTTCGACGAGTGCCTCGTAAATAAATCGAATGTTAAACATATGGCATATGGCAAGGAGGACCTTTTGGTGTCTTGTTCGATCTATTAAATGCACATAAAATCATATGCAGCATAAAGTCAGACGAGAGGTGAGCTCCGAGGGGGTGGGTGGTGCCACCTTTGGTGTGGTTTGGGTGGTGCTAAGACGAAGGCTGATGGCTGCTTGCCAGCCATGTGGAAAAACAAAGGGCGCAACTTTCTCTGCAAATACAAATTTATTACATCAATAAACTTTTTGGCGCTACGGATGGTAAAAATGCACAGGATTCTCAACTCACCCCCTCACCCGTTTGTGATTTTGTTGGCCCTAAGGTAAAATAATATGAGAATTATGCAAAAATGCCAACATTTTATAGGCATAAACAAGGATTCATTTTTGGCAAGCATTTGATGAGATTGTAAAAGCAGCCAGTTTTCATTAGAGAAGCTGAATTGAGTTTTGGAGTTTTGAATTTTGAGTTTTGTGCATTGAGTTTACGGCTAAACGGTAAACAATTTATGAGCCACGTATTTTATGAGTAGCAAAGCCAACAAATTAAAGCATATATTCCGATTTATACAATCAGTGAAAAATACCTTTGCAATTCGACTTGAAACCTAAGAAGATTTTCTTGTCTTTAAAAATAATTTATAAGCATAAGAAACATTTATTATTCTTGGCGTAAATAAGCATTTTTAAAATGTAGAAATACAAATTCGTATTTTTAGAAAAATTGGTTTAGTGAATCTTTTATATTAGAGGGAAATTTCTGTTCACTTTTGAGGCAAACCAAGGGTTAAATTTAATATATTTAAATGATAAATTAAATTAATAAAACACTGATTTTTATAGATTACATTTTTAATGAATTCGTTGAGTTAAAAGTTTATATTTTCTGAGTATATATATATATTTATACGATTTGAAGCTTAGCTCTGGCAATGCCTTAAAGTATGCAATGGAAAATTGGCCACAATTGGAAATTGCGAGCTTAGCCTGGCTTGGCTTGGACTGGTGTTGCTTTGGCTTGTGGCAATTGAAAAACTGCAAATGCATAAGTAAATAAACATAAATTATTATCAAATGGACATAATGCGTGGCAAGCTTGCTGCCATAAAATGTGGCAGCCGCTCGGCTCGGGCCAGAAGGCTATCAAATTGGCTTCAGATTGCCGATTTGCGACGATTTGCAACGATTTGCGTTTTATTTATTTATTTATTTTTCATGCCACACATACACACACACACACACACACAAATTGATTTCAAGCCAAATACAAACATGGTTGGTTGTGGGGCAGGGGGTGTGGCAGGCAACTAAATCAAAGTAAAGGCAAACAGGAAAAGGCGAAAGCGAAAAGTGCAAAAGGCAAAGTAAAAGCAGCGAGAAAGTGTTGCAAATCTTGTTGTTGTTGTTGTTGTTGTTGCATGCGATAAGTTGCAAAGAATCACTTGCTACATCGTAAACAACAACAACAACAACCCTTTAACTGAAATTGCACGTAGTATTTCAGCATCAGCATCGGCTTATCCCGGGCAATGAAAATTTATACAAATTCGAAAAAAGTGACAACATTTTGCTTTTATTGGCCATTAAAACGACTTAGCGACTTGGCCAACTGGCGATTTGTTTATGTATTTGTATTTGTATTTGTATATGTACCTTGCACCCACTTTGCATACTGCCAAATACAGTTAGGGTGAGTTAGCCATCAAATGTGTGAAAACAGACACATAACCAATCTTTATGATGGGGTTTTGGTCTAGTAGAGGGGAAGTGGGGGAAGGTTGGGCAAGTGTTGCCAATTTTCTAAGCGATAAGCAGCCAAGCAATATTTAATGACACATCATATATAAAGTGAGAAATAAGTGCAAAATTGATCATCATTTTTTAAGCTTGCTTTGATCCACCTCTGACTTAGCCAGAATCAACAATAATAAAAAATATTTGTAATATTTTGCCGAAACTACTTCACTCTCTGCTAATAAACTAAATTATATTTTTAATTATTATCATAGATTTCATGATAAACTGTATTTTACGAAAGTCAATAAACGAATACAATTAAATAAATTAGCAAAATTACGTTAGAAGTTTTTCTAATTTAAATATTCGAATTTTGAATAATTTGATACTTTATTATTTTTGGCAATCCCAAAAAATAACAGCTTCACTCGATAATTTAATTAAATTTAAATAAATCATGTGTTGCCAAAATTAATTGACTTTTGTCTCTAAGCAAAATTATGCAAGCCACGTTTTGTCCACAAATTTGAACTAATTTGAACTAATTTGGAGAATAAATAAATGTATCTAATAATATAATAAATAACATTTAAATATTTGCTTTAGTTGTTAAAAAGTTGACATATCTCAATCTGCAACGAAATACGCAATTAAAAAAAAAAACTATTCTTCCAGTAAATTTATTGTCCAGCTTTGATTCCCCAACAATTTCTCGAAATTTTTATTGAAACAAGTATATATTTTTTTGGTTGCTTCTATTTTGTTTATTGTTTAATGCAAGTATTCTTGCCATTCGAAGTTGATACATTTCCCCAATTTTCAAACTTTTGTAGAGCATAAATTAGAAAGTTCAAATATTACTTTGTCTTCATTAAATTATATATAAAATTATATTCAGCAGCCATGTTAAAAAAGTAAGTTGTTTCTGAAGATTCACCTGGCAGAGAACTAAACCGATTAGGAAAAACGCTTAGGTTCTGGCCAAGTTAAGACAGCTGATTATCGAAAAAAGCAGCATATGCTAAAAACTGATAAATAATATTACTTATTGTTTTACTGCTGGCTTTAAATTGTTGTCAGGCAGCAACTGGGTCAAATCTCTATTGTTCATCAGCAGCATGGCAGGCAATTTCTTGTGGCACATTAAGCAATTTGCAACGTTTAAGACAATGAGTCGAGGCAGCCCTAAAAGGTGCACCATTTAGCAGGACTAAGCTGAACAGAAATCAGCAAATGAAGCAAACGTGAAAGCAAATCACGCAGCAAGGACTCAAAGCCGAGCCCCAAAAATTGCTTATCGCTGGCAAAAATGTTGCCGCAGCTAACAAGAAAAGGAAAAAAAACAAAAAAAAAAAAATAGAAAAGAAGTTTATTGAGTGGAAAATGTGAAAAACGCAGCAGAAACAACAATAACAACAACAACAACAACAGCTGCCAAGTGAAAGTGAAAATTTTTGCGTGCGGCGTCAAAACCATTAACCTGATATTTACTTTTGCACACTCCAAAAAGACACACACCATACAACACACACACACACATTGATAACGAAGTGTAAGTAAAAGTGTTTTGTGCCTCAATGGCACAATTTCCTGTTGTTTGTATTTGCTTTGTGTGTGTGCCTTGGAAACATGATATTTTTACGTTTAGTTTGCAAAATTGAATAACACAAAAATGTGTGTGTCCAGTGTGTGTGTGTGTGTGTGACTTGGCTGTAAATTAAGCTGGCCTATAAATAGATAGAGAGCATTAATACAAGAAACAGCTGTTGATAACAGTTTTCGGTTTTCAGGCCAAAAAACCCACAAAATTAAGTTAAGAATCATAACAAAAATTATTGATAACAGTTGAAAATGTTTTTGTTTTATTGACGCTGAAAAGTTGAACTTTAAGAATCCCCTTTTAAGCGGAAAGATACACATTGAACAAGTAGCGGAACAAGAAAAACAATTAACAAATTTATAAAAATTAAGAAACAGCCAACCAGAAAAATAAATTATAAATAAAAAAATTATAATTGATAACAGTTGGTTTTGTTTTGGCTTTTTTGAGGCCACCAAAGAGTAGGCCTTAAGCATCAGGCAACAAAAAAAGAAAATTAAGTTAATAATCATAACAAAAATGATTAAAAGCAGTGGAAAATGGTTTTGGTTCGGTTTTATTGGTAATAAACAAAGAATCTTTAAAAACCCGCTTTTAATAAGTAGCGAAACTATACAAAATAATAGACAAATTTATAAAAATTTAAAAGCCAACAAGAAAAATAAATTATATATATAAAAAATAATTGATAACAGTTGGTTTTGATTTGGATACCAAAGAGTAGGCCTTAAGCAGCAGGCAATCCCAAATGAGCAACTCTAAAAAAAGAACAATCAAAAATATTAAAAAAAGTTGCCAATGATTTTGAGTTTTTATTATTTTATTTAAGATTAAAGATTAGATCTTAAGCAGCGGCATGCATTGTCAAATAAGCAGCGCAACAGGAAAAGTAAATTATAAATTACAATTTACGAACAAATTATTGATAACAGTTGCTGAGACTTTTGATTTTACTTTATTGGTGCACGAAGATAAGGCTAAAATCCATTTAGGCCATTAAAGAAGTGCCTTCAAGCAGAAGGGTTTGTTAAATAAGCAACGCAACACGAAAAGTAAATTACAAATTACAAAAAATTACCTTTAGCAGACAGTTGTTACCCTTTTTTATTTTTATTTTTTTGTGTATTTTTTTGTCTAGCTTATTTATTTTTGATGCTTGGCAGAAAAACCAATTAGACGCATTTCTGATGGACACGCGTTCAATCATTCACATTGCTGTCAAGTTTGCCTGGCTGCTGCAGAAAAAAAACCACCCCGGCGCCAATGGACAGCAGACTCATTTTTAAAGGCAGCCAGTGCCAAAAAATAATATATATATATATCTACAAATATATATATATATATATATATATAGCAGCAACAAAGTCATTACAAAAAGACGCCGCGTTGTCCAAAAAGGTGCGCCAAAAATTGTCTACGTTCATTTTTCAAGTATTTCAGAGACGAAATGAGAAAGGCCGAACACATTAATAATAATGCCACCCAAAAGGGATGGGGGAGTGTGGAGTGGGGTGAGGTATGGAGTTAGGAGCTGCCCCTTTTTGTGGCAACTTAACGCTAATTGTAGGCAACGTGCTCTCATCAATAGTTCAAAGGCTTTCGCAATATGATTTTCTCGCACAACAACTTTTTGGCTCAAGTGTCTTCCGTTTGTCATAAAAACGATGCTCAAAAGTAAGCACCTTCCTCCCAACATGCCACGCGGAGGGCTTCCCGGGGCATATGAATCACAGCAATTGTGCCGAGTTTAATGGCCAAACTTTGGCCATAGGATGTAGCGACAAATGATGAGCAACTCGACTCGGCAAAATGTGACTTTGTCTCCGTCTCAGTTGCAGTCACAGTCACAAAGTTTCCGTTAACAACAGTCAAGAACCGTCAACAGCCAATTGGCCAACTCGCCAAAATTTGTCTCTGCGCTTCTTTGTTGGCTCCCCGTCTGTTGGCCCCAACGGCACTTCCCCGACTGAAGGCGCTGCCTGCAGCAGATGAATGCGAATCGAATTCTCTTCTTAGCCACTGTTAGCCGCGTTAACAGTCTGTTGCTCTTGCTAACAGCAGCGTTAGCTGTTAACGGTATGCTTTTGGCCAATTTCCCCTTACGATATTCGCTTAGCATTACGTAAAGTTTAGCTCTGTAAATAGCACATTTGAAAATTGAAGAAAATAAATTTAATAAATGAGACATTTTAAGAATTGCAGAATTATTTAAATTTTATTTTAAAGTTGAAGCAAATACGAATGTTGAAACAACTTTAGACAGCTTGATATTTGCAGTTATTAGTTTGTTTAAAATCAATTTTGGTTAACAAAATTAACTTTCCCGAAAATTTGCGCAAATAAATAAATCAATCATGCTTCAATTTGAATAATAATATTATCATACATTAAAGTATAGTAAATTTAATTAATTTTTTATTCCTTTTTAATTCGCTTTTTTTAGGTTGTATCCATTGAATTTGTGGTATAAAAAATACTTCAACCTATTCAACTTTCGTATTTAATAAAATATTTAAAAAAAAAACAAATGAAAGAAAATCGCTTGGAACACTATAAAAGCTGACATATTTTTGTTGAAAAATGAATCCGTTATCTAAAAACGCAATAAAAATTAATTTATATCTTAAAGATCGACTTTAGAGCACACTAATCAAAATTCACACAAATTGTTTACCAACAGAAATGGGACCTTAAAAAATGTCATCATAAGATAAATAATAGCCACAAATAAGTGAACATATTTTGCCACACACAATTTTTATGTTTTTAGTGTGCAAATTTAAGAATATTAAATAATTGACCATAAATTATAAACAATTGTATATTTGCTGTGTTGTTGTTGTTCTTGGTACAGATCCTATTCCATATATATATCGCACAATCTGTTTAACTGTGAACAATGTAATTGAATGAATCATTTCTACACACAATGTGCAAAATATAATAATAATAATATTAATATGTTTCCATGATAAATACTCGCATAAATCGCCAAAAAATAACAATATTAAAACACATACGTTGGCCATCGCTAAGCGAAATGGCCATTGTATTAATTTGTCCTCAAATTATGCGTTTTGGCCATAAAATTGTTTGCTCCAACCGCAAATTTCCAGTTTCCATCAATAATGGGAGGCATTTTCGATAGAAACTCTTGTTTATGGCACCAACGAGGCACCTGCTCGACGCCAGCCAAGATTTTTCCGAGTAAACAAATCGAATGGCAAATCAAAACAAGTTGTAACAAGTAAGGATGTTCCAATTAAAAGACTTCGACTAGCAGATACCCTGTACCCAGATAATAAATTAATTGGAGTTTGCTGATTGTAGATTGCTTAATACTTTTTGGTTAACAAAATCTGCATGATGAAAAATATGTCTGGGTACATTATTAATAAATTTTAAGACTTTATTTTTACAGTTATGCATTTTATTGTTGACGGAAATCGATTTGTGTAGATAATTCTTAAACTGGGACAGATATCAATCAAATTAATCAATCATTATTTGTGTTTATTAATGCAGAACATGAATCTATAATTTTTATGACTGACTTCCTTATTTAGTAATTTTGTTATTATTCCTTCTCAGAGTATATACAACCATTTTAGATATTGATATGATGATATATCCTTGCACAGCAGATTCGACCTCTTGTTCCATAGACAGTTGTATGATAAAATATATATAATAATATGCTTAGGAAATGGAGGAATTTAAATAGTTGTATTGTTGGATTGATGAACAAGGCAATGTGAGAAATATAATTATTATAGTTAATAAACAATCTTATATGTAAGCTCTAGAAAAACGAAAATTTATAAAAAAAAAGGTTTGAAATAAAATACTCTCAAAAACATTAATTAATTAACAATTAAAGATAGAAATATGAAGGAGGAAAATCTATCATAACTAATAGAGTTAAGCAAAAATCAACGCGTAAATCAACAGAAAAAATAAGGGCATATTCAATGAACAAATAAATTTCTAAATAGTTTTAACAAGCGTAAATCTAACAAAAAAATACAAACTTATCAAAAATTAAAAGCGGCAGAATTTATCCAAACAAAGCCCAAGTAAAACGGAAGTAGAAGTATGTCAAAATCCAAGATACATCGACGCACATTAAATATAAATATATATTATGTATATATGTAATATTATTATTTTTATTATTTTTGTTATTTCACCTTCTATGAAAATGGCTAATCAAAGACAGCCTTTTCATTATGTTACAAACCTGAAAACCTCAATTAAAATATCATCAAGCAGGGTATGAAAAAACGCCTGCCTCAAAGGTCGAGAAACAAGCCGCAGATATATATATATACATATATATATATATATATATATATGATATGTATATCCCCAAAAGTGGGGGTGTATTTCTGTATGTGCTTGTTGTTGCTTGAGGTTTACTTTATAGATCGCTAAAATTAGCGAGCGGATGTTTTGACGCTACTTTGTTGATGCCTAACCCACATCGTGTTTTATTTGCTGTTCTTTTTGTTGTTGTTGTTGTTGTTGTCAGCAGCTAATTAAAACAAATTTCCTACGCATAACTTCCTCAGTCAAAAACAGAGAAATCTGCATATGTATCGCAAATATGAAGTCGTAAAATGTTGTTCAGATTTTTGGCTCAGTTCGTGCTAATTTGAGAGCTAGTTTTTAATGCGTATGTCGATGCAACAAAGTTGCCCTACTTGCCACGCACAGATCTAGATCGTAAAGCCGCATGACATTAATACCCGCATAACATTAAAAAATACACACAAAAAAAAATGAAAAACCAAAACAGGCAATTTGTCAACAATGTTGTCATATTACCTTGATACAAATGATTAATTTCTCCTGTTGCTGCTGCTGCTGCTGCGGCTGCTGCTGCGTCTGTCAGTCATTGTCATATTAACTGCAGAAGATTTATCTCTGCCTGACAAATATTATTAAATTATTATGTATTTCAGATTTGAGACGAGCGCGCCCAAGAAAAGCCGGCATGCAAATAACATTGCCAAATGCTGCCAAACGCTCACCGGGGAGCAATTTGTTGTTTTCAACAAAAAAAAAAATACCAGGAACTACCTATTGACGATGACTACAGGCTGCCAACCCAGGAGTAACCAGGAGCAACCCTTGGCGAATCAAAGCCCTCCATGTGGCTTGTAATAAAATGCAAAAGAAGTGCCAGAGACAAGAAAGAAAGAAAAAAAAGGGCAAACACACTCACACAATGCGACAGCGCGAAGAACTGTTATAGAGTGAGTGAGAAAGAGAGATCGAAAGAAAGCACGACGTGGAGATACCCTGTATTGTGTTGGTATCTATTCAAAAGGTTTTAAGCTGTAGACTGAATGAAAATATTTACAAACACAAATGCACAACAAGACAGAAAGAAGTATAGAGAGAGACAGAGATGGTGAGCTCGCCGAAAGCATACCCTATACTAAGTTCCATTTATAGTTAATATAATTTCTGAAAGCACAATAATATTTTATGAATATTTAAAACTAACACTAAGTTGTTTTTTTCATTGAAATTTATTTATGCATTTGTGTATAAGTTTATTAATTACACCCTTGAAGACTCCCCTTCAACCCATGCCTAATAATTACAGGGTATCGAAAAGGTGGACTGAATGCTTTGAGCACTTGTTTATATCTATGTAAAATTTGCAATGAAGTCGACCGAAACTGGCACAGCATTCAAAAAGGGAGGGGGGCGAGTGTAGTTTAGATTTGGTAGAGGGGGGCTGTGGTGGTAGTAGGGGAGATGAGGTTGTGTTGTATGTCAAATTGGCGCAGCAGCGCAAATAAAGCAATTTGTATTCAAAATATGAAAGCCAGGGAAGCAACTGTGACGCTGACAACAACAACAACACAACAACAACAACAGCAAGCTGAAAAACAAGCAAATTTCAGCGTCTCTTTTTTTCACCCTTGGGCAAACCCCCCTCGGGTGCCAAATTTCGTTTCGTTTCGTTTTATGCGGTTTGCAAATTCATGTTTTCTATTTTTTTTTTTTTAAATATTGTTGGCGCCAACGCGACAACAATTTTGTGCTGATAAAAAATAGATGCGTGGAATATTTTTGGTTTTACTGATAGTTGTACAAAATTAGATTGCGTTGAATTAGCATAATTAAGCCAAGTGGCTGCAATTGTTTACCTCAGCATCTGTTTTGCGGCTCATTAGTGGGGTAATTAATGCCGACAACGTCTTCAGCAGGTGTCCCCCACTCCCTTGCCACATACAACCCCTCAAGTATGCAACATTTTGCGTGTCATAAATTAGCGAGGCACAAGCCGAGTGTGTTTTGTAGTATATTTTGGTTGATTTGTGACTCAATTAAAGTCAACGACAGCCGTGGCAGGAAGGTGCCTTGCAACAGCAGCAACAGCAACAGCAACAGCAACAGCAGTGTCGTATTTGCAACATTTTGTGTCACTGCACTCGACAATTGTTGTTGAAAGTGGGTTGGGTTTTGTGTTGGGTTTGTGTTGCAGCCGCCCAAGTGGCTTTTGAGGTTGGCTGCCGTTGACCACATGCAAGTTTTGGGCCCGCATTCAGTCTGCAGCTTGCATTTGTTCTCTATCTGCCTCTCCCTCTCTCACTATCTCTCTCTGTCCCTCTCACTCTGTGTGTGGGCGCCGCTTGCAGAGCTAATTAAAGCGGTTAGCCCAAATGCCACATAATGAGGCGCACAAGTGCTGCCAAACACCGTTAACAGTGCCCGTCATTTGTCAACGTACGTGCAACCGAATGTGCGTGTGTGTGCGTGTGTATACACTCAGAACAATTCGAACTAGACTAAAATGTGGAAAGTTTTTCTTGTTTTCAGAAATAATTTCAAATCCTAAGCAAAAATATTTTAAAGATTAAAAACGCTTGCTTAAAATCTACAATCAGAAAAATATTATGTTTTTTAGTTTTAGCTAATATTTTCTATTTTTAAGAACTGCATATCTTTAAATTTAAAGTGCACACATTAAAAAAATATAAAATTAAGGGAATAAAGTTTTTCTTATTTTTTAAATATATTTTCAAATATAAGCAAAGCATTTTATTTAATTTCAAAATGCTTCTGGAAAGTAAACATGTAAAACCGAAAATATATAAAAAGTTTGTTCCTAAAATCCAAAACAAGTCAATTAATTTTATTTTATTAGAGTTATACTTGGAATTGTTAATTTTTATTAATAATATAAGCAACAAAAAAGCTAATAATTTATTTATTTATTCAGAATTCTAGAAAAATACCTTGAAATTAAGAAAAGAAATACTTTGACTCTTAGAAATATGCATACATTATTTTTTTTCTGAGTGTATAAACACAACACACCTCCTACCAACCACTCCCACCCACACACACACTCAGTGAGGAGCTGTTGAAAGCATCTAATTGGCTGCAAAGTGGTTTACAATTGTGCGAGAGCCGCATGGAAATTACGCAATTTTGGCAACAGCAAATGGCTTTAAGGCCAAGTGCAGCTTTAAGCCAACTGACAAATGTGTCAAACGACATGTTCACATATGTTTCACGTCGATAATATCGAACAGAGAAGCAGATTAAAAAAAAAAAACAAAGAGATTCAAACAGCACACGCAAAACTTTGGCGCTGCTGAACAAGGACTAAAACTTTGGCCATGTGCGGGCAGCGGGCAGCAAGGACTGTGGACAGTGGAGAGTGTAGAGTGGGGGACTGGCTGCAGTGTCACCTTTTCAATAAACTGCGCCAAACGACACAAAAACTGGGCAAAGTATTAATCCCCAATCGTTTGCCAAACACGCCAAGGATGCGCATCCAATCGACGCCTGCAAAAAAAGGACTCGACACGGCAAACGGCAGACGGCAGACAAAACGGTTGGGCAACAGCTGCTGCCGCCTTTTGTCGACCTTTGCCACGACCGACCACACACACACACATACACACACACACCATGATGACCATGTGCAAAAACAAAAGCTGGACGAGCTCGACTAGCTGGAATAGCTGGACTAGCTGCAAAATGCCAATGGTCAGCACAAATGCGCATAACTTTCAAAAGTTCCAACAGACAGCCGGTCGAGACACTTGCTACCTATACACAAAAATATATATACACTCGACAAAAAAAAACGAACTGCAATTTGAAAATAAAAATCTTTAACTAGAAATACACATATAAATATGAAATTAAGAAATATGCCTTATTAAGGAGAAAAAAATATTTATAAAATTACAGCTTACATTTTTTCTAAAACAAAAACAATTTTAATTTAGATTCATCTAAAGTTGAGAGAAATATATATCTAATTTTTCTGATTTTTTCTATTATGTTTAACTAAAATTTTTACAAAACAAAAATCGTAAAAATAAATATCTTAATAAAATATAAATAAAAAAATGTAGTTAGCTTGGCGTTTTTTCTCGGAGTGTAGCTACCTAAACATATATCTAGCCAGGAGATACCTTCACATTGGCAGGGGCGGAGTTCTTTTGGCCAGATAAGTCGCCTGCCTGCAGTGCTAATGGCAATGTTCGCACATTTGCAGGGGGTGGTTCAACTTATGACATGGCTAACAAGTGTTGCGTGCTGGCCAAAAATGATTTAGTGGCAACTGGCTGGGCAACAAACAGCTCTGCTTGTCACTCACAAACTCACAGACTCAATCTCAAAGTGAATCCCCTAGCGGGTGGGGGGGGATGAAGTCACAGCTAAACACAATTACCTGTTTACATAGCCATATTGAAAGACTTTGGCCAAAAGTTTTTAATGTGCGCCAGTAAAAGCGGCACATTAAATTATTATCTGTTAGATTATGGGAATTTTTAACAGCAGGTAATAATCGTGGCAGCCACCAGAAATGAAAGACAAACATTCAGATTGAGTGTGGCACAGAGGCAAAGTGGCAAGGAGGGAAAGCAAAATGCTTCGTTGCGCAACTTGAAACGGCATAAATGAGAACGGTAACAGACACATCTTCTGCTTCCTCTTTTGCTTCATCTTCTTTTTCAACTTCTTCATCTACTCGCTGGTAACTGAGGTAATTCAAAAGTTTGTGCCGCACTCGTAACACATTATGGCTAAGTGCCACAGCCGCAGAGTTGGCCGACAGAATATCTGTGTGGCAATGACAGCCTCAAAGTGTTTACTTCTTCACACACCCCCTTTATACTTGCCACCTACCACCAGCAACAATTAACTCTTGTCAAGTGCAAGGGGCAGGGGTAGTCAGCGGTTGAGGGGCATGGAAAATTCCACTCAAGTTGCTTGAATACAAAAAAGTGCGACAAAAATTTTGACATTTCTTTGCGGCTATTGCAAAATTACTTTTGCAAACGTGTGCAATTCTTTTTCTTCTTCTTTCTTTTCCGATTATGTTTTTTTTTTTTAATTTGGATACTCTTTTTCCTATAGGGTTAATGGATTAATAGGTTAATAGGATAATATTATAATGAATGTCTGTGCACGATTCATAGTCACATTAAGTTTATTTCCCTTTTTAAATGACCGATAACAATACAAAATACAATGCTAAAAATGTTATCGATATATTGATGTAGATTATTGATCGATTGTAAAAATGCCATATATATAAAAAAATTTAATAGAGACTTGCTTCTATCTTTCATAACTCATAAACATATTTTATACAATTTTATACATACAAAAAAAAATTAATTGAAATTCCTAGAAATCTTCAAAACCGTTTAAGCATTTATAATCATTTTTTAAATTTTATTTTAGTATATTTTTATATTATTTTAATGTCGACTGACATTAAATAAAAACATATATATTTTTCTAAGTCTTCCTTCATATCAATAAAAGTCTTTGAAGAGCATCTGTGATGCAAATTTCATTTCTAATTTTTTACTTCATTTTGTTTTTTTTTTGTCAGTTTGTTTTTTGTTAGCAAAACACATTTTTTTATGCCGCCTGCCATTTCTTATCACGTGTCATTGGGTTTTGGTACTTGGACAAAAGCAAATAAAACGCTGACATGTTGCAGAGGAGGAGCCGAGCAATTTGCAGTGTACACTGGACGCAGAGGACACACTGGGCACAGTGGACACAGTGGACACTATGTGGCAAGGCCTGTGGACGAATACCGCAAATGAACGGCCGTTGACTAACCAACTAGGGGAGGGGGGAGGTGGGAATTGGGAGTGGGAGATCAATGTTGGCTTGGTGCGTATATGCAACATTGACATGAAGTTAATGGATGTTTTATGACCGACTAACTTCCCCAGCGATAAATCGCTTTTCCATGAGCCAGTAAATTGCGATTTGATTGTTTCTGTTCAACATGCAAACCACTTCTATTTTTGCTTATTTTCTCCACTCCGAAAAATGAACGTGAAAAGTGAGCCAGCCAAAAGGTCAGTCCACCATCCATTTCCATTTCCATATCCATATCCAATTCTGTTTCCATTTCCAGCTTAAATCTTAAAGGGGAATTGGAGAATTTTGCTCTGCGATCGATTTTCTTTTGCGCAACTTTTATGCGATTCGTCACACGTTGCAAGCTCAATTTTCATGGCAATCAAAGCAAACCCCAACCGCATCCCCCCGCACCACCCCCTAAATTCAAATACAATCTCATGTTATGATGAGCATGTGTAGAAAACTAACAACAAAACACAGAAAAATATCAAATAAATCAAAGTTGCCAGCGTATCCCACATGAAAATTTATGAAAATTTATTCACTCTTTGTCCAGCTAGCTTTTTGGCTGTTGACCCTCTTTTGCCTTTTACCTTTTGTTGTGCCACACACACACACACACATACACACCCATCATGTGACTCTCAAATTTATGCAACATTTGGCTTTTTGTTAGCCACACAAAAATTCATATGATAATGCGGCTATTCACAATTTTGTTTTACTTTGCAATTTTGTTGGTTTTTTTTTTTCTTTTTCTGTGGAGCGTTGACATTTTCTTTTCATAGGTAAATTTTGGAAAATGATTTATGTGGCAAGCTCGAAATGAAAAACTCTCCACAACACTTGAGAGCAGTGTAATCCATCGCTGCTCCACTCACTTTGCTCTAATCGCCTTTTCAACATCAATTTATTTGCTATTAATCCTTCACCTTTTTATTGTTGTTGTTGCAGCATGTTTGCCTGGAGCAAGTGCTGTTGTTGCCACAGTTGCCACTGCCACTGCCACTGCCACTTCGTCGTAAGTAGTCCCCTGTGTCTTGTGCCATTATTTGCTCTGTCCAGGCAATTAGATGTTTGCCTTTTACTCACTGCCCCAGCTGCGATTTGGAGGTAAAATGAGCTGACGGCAAATCTAACAATCGATTTCGGGTTACGCCCCTCCCAGATACGAGAGAGAGAAGGGGGGCGGGTTGTGTGGCATGTGGCATGTCGCTTTAATCTTCGCTGCTTGTTTGACAAGCTCTTAACACTAATTGAGGATATGTGCAAAAATCACAAAAGCCCCGTTCGCTTTGTCGACAAACTCCTTTTGACTCCATAATGATGCATGCCACACAGCTCAAAGTCTCAACTCGCTTCTATCTATTTTGTGTAGTGACTTCAAAGGCGCGTGATTTTCCAACGAGTTGCAAACATGCTAAACGCACTTTGAGCTTTTTTATTATTATATTTCTTGTTTGTGGCCTGCGTGCTTTTTCATAAATCACTTCAATAAAAAAAGTCTCTGAAAAATTCACATTCATAGTTTTAGCTGTCTGCAAGTTGCTTGAAAAAAAAAAAGTTTTTCCTGGTGGAAAATAGCAACTCAGCTGACTTTAATATTCCAAACCATAAGTTGAAAATTATTAATTCAAATTGTTTTTAATATTTGGATTTTTTGCTTATAATCATGCTAAGAAATATTTTTAGTTCACCTTAAAATAATTCGATGTTCAATATTTAAACACAATAAATAAATGTTTGTCAACGTTAAAAGGCACATGCCACAAATGGTTGCCTGTCTGCAAACTAGAGAAAGCTGTTAGATGAAAAATGCAGATTTTATGCATTTACCTAGTCTTACACAAATTGAGAATCGTTATAGCTTTTGTAAATCAAAAGTATAAAAATAAAAATAAAAAAAGCGAATCGCTCGCATTTACTTTGAAACTTATTACGCCTGGCAAATAAATTGGCTTTTGTGAACTTTATCAACTCACGCGGGATTAACTTGTACCTTTGATTGAATTTCTTTCTGCTTGCCGAACTTTGCTACACTCAAAAAAAAAAAATGCTTTGAAGAACTCAACTTTTTTTTCGGTTTCAGAAATAATTTTTAAATTGAAAAAAAAAACAATTATCTTAAAATACTAAAAGCTTGCTGGAAAATTTATAATTTGGAAATTTATAATTTAATAAATATTTTGTGTTATTAAAAAATTTATGTTTTTAATAATAGAAAATTTCGTACAAACAGAAATAGTTAGAATTTAAAGTAAAAACATACTTTCTAAGACTCAGATAAATGTTAAATTGGTTTGCCTTTTGAATTGAATTAGTAATTTTAACTAAATCAAATGAATTTTAAAGCTATTTAAAAAGTTGTAAATGAGTAATTTGTAAAAAACAAAAAATTTTTATTATATATTCATACAAATGTAAAAAAATTTAAGGTTAAAGGTACTTATAAAAACATATAAAAAACACACAACAAATTACACATATTTTTGTAAAATTTAGTAAAATTAAATATAAAAAATTATAGAAAAATAAAGCTTGGCTTTTTGAAAAACACTTTCTAAATCTAAAGCTGAACGTCGAAAGAATGACATGTTTCAAAAATTCCTTGTAATTTTTCTGAGTGTATCGCAGAAAACTGAATCCGATAAAAGAGAGCAACGCAGTCCACGAATAATTCCCGTGCTGCCCCCAAAAAGCGACTAACTGAGTTGGCTGTCTGTGGCCTGAAACAGCTGCCAGAGGACGACCAGGTTTCTGGAGGGGGCGGGTTGGTGGAGTGTTGTAGTCTCAATCTCAGCGGCTGGAATTAGGCGTTTCCGTTTCAAAGTGCCGGAGGGTGGAGGACTCATTGCTAACAATTTGAAAATTTATGCTACCCATCGTTGAGTGCTGCTGCTGCTGCTGCTGCTGCTGCTGATTTTTGATTGTGCAACTGGGAGCCACTGTGGCGTCTACCTTTGGCACTTGGACTTGGACTTGGACTCGGCTTAAGTGGCTGTGTGGCAGGCAATTGGTTTGGGACTTGTTTCAATTAAGGCGCATTACAATCTTTGACTCTATAGCTGCTGATGCTGTGCCCCACCTTTTGATTGGTTGCAAAAGTTTTTATGGTTTCCTGGCCAGATTCTATTAGAAAGTTTTTTGGAGATGGAGCAACGTGGGGCAACGTGGGGCATAAATAGTTTTTGTGCGCCACGCGAAAAACCGAAACCGACAAAAAGTAATTAAAATTCAAATAGCAGACAAACATTTACATTAACATTTGCCTCAAGGAGCTAGCTATCTGTGCGACAAGGTGGCATGGTTTATATCAGTTGCGTGGCTTTAAGCTCAAGTTGACGTTGTAGCATCCTCGCTTTATTAAGCGACCCTCTCAATGTGGCAAGGCTTTTGTTTGCCACTGGCGCCAGTCTGGCGCCCAACGTGCGCTCTAGGTAAAAATCAGGCGTGGCTGCTGCGAGTCTCTCTCTCTGTGTGTTTGTGTGTGTGTGAATGAGTGATGACTCTTGGTGTGTAGACGTAGACAATGTGCGGCATGATTATACTCATACTCACACACACTCACACACACACTTATACTCATATATAAACATCTCCCTGGGCGCTTTTCCTGACAATGCCAAGCGAGATTATTAATATTGTATTTAATATGTGTGGAGTTGCCGGAGACATTTCAGTATTTGCTTTGTTTCCAAAAACCCTAATGAAAATTGAGTGTGTTCCACACAACACTTGAGACCTGTTCAGCATTTCAGTTTTACCAGTTGATGACACATATTCTCAGTCGGCTTTTATTTGCTTGCCAGTTGAATTCATATTCAATTCAAACAACTTGAAGAAGTTTTTAAAGCTGAATAAATTTAAAGTTATGCAAAAACCACATATTGTAATTGCGAGAGATTGTTCAATTCTGAAAGTCATCTATTTGACAAAATTGAAGTTCATTTTTTTGAAAGTTATTTTATACATCGATCATTCTTTTATTTAACATCCATTTAACAGTTGCAATATTTCCTATTTAATTTTGTGGAAATCAAAGTATTTAAAGGAAAAGCCGAATAACTCTAAAAAACAGAGTTTTGTTTTACATTTTTATTATATAGAAAATAAGGAGCAGTGCATAACTTATGTAACATTAAAATATATATTTAGGGGATTAATAGTATATACATATTTAGAAAGATTAATTATATTTAAATAATCAATAGATTTCATTCATAATAAATATGTAATTTTTATATTCTAAAGAGTATTGGCTACTTTATATACTTTGTCTATATTTGGTCCAGAAAATATTTTGATGTCAGCTCTTTAAGTTTTCTTTTCTTTCATAAAAAATAAGAGTCTATTCGAATGGATGAATAATTCTTCCTGATTACTTACAACTTTTCTATTCATATTATTTCTGATGAATATCAATGTCAACTGTAAATTTATTATTAATAAAATATAATAAATGTTATAATAATTATCATAATATACGCTTACATTTCAACTTCAACAAATGTTAATTTTGACTTCTTTTATTTCTGCATAAATAGTTATAATCTGAGCAGACATTAAATCACTGCAGGGCGATGATCACGCCCAAAAGCCAGCAGTAAAAGTCAGGTTCATCAACTCGTATTTCATTTCACCAAAAATTCAATATCAAAGCAAACCGCCCATACACACCACACACACGCACACACACACACACACACAACACACACCATGCACAACACAGAATCATCAGGCACAGCGTGCGCTGAAAAGTATGCAATGGAAAAATGTGAAACGCTTAGTGCAAAAACAGAAATCGCCTTTAAAAAGTATCTGCTACTATTGCTGTACATGTGCTGCTCCTCACACTGCTCCTCATCTTGCTTCTCATAATGCTCCTGATTCAGCTTCTCATTTTGCTCTTCAGTCCGCTTCTCATCCTACTCCTCATCCCGCTCCTCATCTGGATCGCCGGCGTCCACGTATGCAGAGCACGCGTTGATAACGTAAAGTAAAACGCGAGTACACTCGAAAAAAAAACCAACATACCTTTTTAAATTTCCCCCCTGAAACGGGGGAAAAAATTACTTTAGAAATAATTTATTTGAAAGGCTTACTGTAAATTGACAATCCAAATTATTTTGCGATTATTTCTGATTCGCTGCTTTTTCTGCCGCTAAAAAACGTTTGCTTCAAGAAAAAAAAACCTGCTGAGTAATAAACTGATTTGCCAATTTTTTTTTTAAGTGTAGGGGCCACCGACAGCGTTGCATGGACATAATTAATTTGAATCCCTTTCTTTTTTTTTTGTTTTTGTTGTTCCGCCCAGCAACTGGGCAGCAATTTGTTGCCGCTTGCCACTTGCTGCTTGTGGCTCGCTTTCTGGCTGCTGTTGCTGTTTTTTTTCTCTGTTCGCGTTACGTTTTGCGTGCAACCAAAAATTAATCAAGTGCTAGTTACTCGGCAAGCGCAGTTTTTAATTAAAGCAGCAGCACAGCATCAAAGCAAACTTTCAGTTTTACTCTCCATGTGTGTGTGTGTGTGTGAGTGTGTGTGTGTGTGTGTGGTGCCACGGTTAAAGCTTTAAACAACTGATGCTGACAGTTTTGAAGGTGTTTTTGCCACAGAGTTGAAGAGTCGCAGCATCGCCGCCGGCTTCGACGAGCGACGACTGCAAAATAATAATACAAACCAATTTCATGCTGAATTAAACAGGACACTGTGCACAGTGGTTTGGGTGTTGGACGGGGGGAGTGCAAACAACAATAGTTGAAGTGTCCTGTCAACAAGCAACCAGCAGCAATTACAACAACAACAACAGCACAAAGACAGCACGTGAATTGCGCTTTTTTTTCTTGATATTTTTTTTTTGTGTTGTTTGCTGCGCAGCGGCAAGAACAACAAGGGGCATGCCACACTCTTGGCCTTGGGCAATTTTGAAGAAAACTTTTGTGGCGCTAAATTATCACACGTATATACACAGAGCGAAAAGATCAAGTCACAAAGATCTTAAGCCAATAATGGAAACCATTCCCAAATAAATCAACTTTATTTAAATCGATTCACAAAAGTCTGCAAATGGAAGAATAATGCAACGCAGAATCCATCAAATATATCCTGATTATTTATAAATTATAAATATTTTCCTTAATCTGAGAATTTGCCCTTTTGGTATTATTTTATATATATATGAACATTATAATATATATTTTATTTATATTATCAAATCTAATCTTTTGCAAAGTTTGCTTAATTTGATTCGTATTTCCATTTTTTACTCAGCAAGTTTATTTTTTAAAGTTAAAGTTTTTTAGAGGCAGGAAAAACCGAGAATCAGAAGTAATTGCCAAATTATTTGGATTGTCAATTTATGGCAAGCCTTTCAAATTATTCCCGAAATTTATAAATTATTTTTTTCTCTTTTTAAGGAAGGCTTTTTAAAATGTATTTCAATTTTTTTTTACACTTTTAACAAATAAATTTACTTATGAATTTGATTAAACCAGAAACGATGGATATTTAGTGAAAACAAATATTGCCAAAAATAATAAATTAATATATTATATTTTCTATATGATAATTAAAGTATATTTTAAAAATTTACTAGATATCTTCACAGCTATTCTTCATCAGGAAAAACAGCCAATAATGGATTTGGTCATTTCCGTCTATATTTATTTTAAAACTATAACTTTATTACATAAGTTTTTGTATGAACAGCAATTAAAGGCACAATTGCAAAAATTAGGTCTTTCAATTGAACCTCTGCATTTTATTGACAAACTTAAATTGTATTTTTAAGATTGGTATAGAAACTGCAGATTTTATGAACAAAAATTTGTATATTGAAAAAACTGCTAATCAGCAAAAAAAAGCTCTCTCCATTATAGTTTTTTTTTTTTAGTGTATTATTTGTTTGTTTGTGTGTTTGTTTTTTGTGGTAAACACCTCAGGCACACCTCGCCCAGCAAAATGAGATCCACAACAGAAGCAGCAGCAGCAGCGGCAGCGGCGGTGGCAACAACGACGTGTCTCGCATAATTTGCAGCACAAGTGCACAACAATAGCAGCTGCCGCAGCATTAGCATTAGATGTGGCATAGACAGAGAGATAGAGAGAGAGGGAGGAAGGGAGAGAGAGAAAGCGAGAGTTTGCATTGTGCTTATATAAAACGCGTGAAATATTAGAAATTAAAAAACACATGACAAGTGTCGCCAGGCAGGAAGTGTTGATGGTGGGGGTGGTGGAGGGGGGGAGGTGACATACTTTGATTTGTCTGCCAACTGCAGACAGGCGTTAACAATACAAACCCCCCCACACATCCCCCACTCCCTGCTCTAAAACACACTTTTAATAACTCAAAGTCAACACAACAACAACAATAATAATAATAATAATAATGAGAATGGTGTCTGCTGCGGGGGGGGCGGGGAACTGTGTTGCAATAAATTAGAAAACACCTGTTTTGTCCACGTCGCAAACCCCCAAGCCCCTCTCACTTGATACTCCACACCCCTCCCTTGGCAGACGCGTAATGAAAATATGCGCGATTTTATGCCGACTACATAATTTGTGCTGTGGCGCAGAGGCGGGTTGTTAAAGGGGGTCTAGAAGGGGGTTTTGGGGGTTGTCGCGCGCGTAATTTATGATATTTATTTTTTTTTTTTGCTACTTGGCCGCATTTCGCGGTTTTTTATTGCTACGTGTTGGCTCGGATCAGGGCCAGAAGCCCAGGCCAGTCCTGGCCCAGTCCTGGCTTGGCCATAATGTTGTCATGACAGACGCGGCCATAAAAGATAATTATGATTCCGGTAATAGGTTTTATTTTCGCGTGTACCTCTTTTGTTTGTTGTCTGATTCCCCCTCCCTCTACATACCCCCGCCCTTGCACCGCTTGCCACACTCATTGCTCATTGCCAAAAAAAATTTAACTGACGCCATGTTTGTGCCTGTTTGTTGCGGCTGCCGCTTGTCGTCGCACAAAGGTCGCTTATTGCCACTGCCCTCAGCCCCTGCCCCTCACCCATTCCAACTGTCTGCACTTGCAGCATTTACTTTTTGGGTGACCAACGTGGCATAGAAATTATGCGCATTATACGCGCCGCGCTTCAGCGCCTTGCTAAAAAATTATATCCGTGGCATGCAACACAAAGAAAAAAAATCTCTTTCTGCTTTATGCCTTTGATAAATTGCAAGCGATTTAAGTTGTGCGTATGTGTGTGTGTGTGTGTGTGTTATGTGTGTGTTTCACATTTTTAATTAGCAGTAAGTCTAGGTGATTGTGGGAGGGGAAATACGGGGGGAGTGTGGGGCTCTCTAAGAGGCGGAACCTGCTCAAATCAATGCAGAGTTTATTGGCATTGTCCTAGTTAAGCACTGTTAGAGATGAGAATAATACACTCCCGGACAGTTAACTAGGTCAACAAATATCATAGTAAATTTTGTAAGTAAAATTTAAATGTTATATTCAAAATAATTGTGTTTCTTAGTGCAAAAAGAAGAAGAAGAACTGCAATAAGTTTTACCTCAATTAAATTTATTCAGGTTGTTTATTAAATTGGATGGAAATAAATAATTGATTATGACTTATGACTTGATAGAAGTAAACAATTAATTATGAATTAAATTTGAATTAACCGTAACAATTTTTAATTATTTTGTTTTTCTTTTTGTGTTAATTCTTAGTTCTTTGCTTTATCACATGTATAAATATTTAATAATGTTAATAGAAATATATTTGACAAAGAATTCTAAGCAAACAAAATAGGTCTGAAAATACAGTAAATTTTTTTTCTTTGAAACAACTTATGGCATTTTTCACATAAATAAATATATAATTAAGTTCTTGGTTTGACTAAGCGTTGTCCAAATGAATTCAATGAAAATCCAATTTAATATTCGATTGAACAAATCTGTTTGAAATAAGTGCGAAGAAATTATTATTTTTTGCTCTTTACCAAAATGTCTGATTTTTGACAGTTGACTCCTTCTTATGGAATTTCAATTTTTAAGATATTACTGAATTTAGCTTTAGATATTTCCCTACAATTCATAAAAAATCCTTCTTATTCAGTTTAAACCTATCCGTTTCTTTTTACAACTTTTTATTAAACTTGATACTACGAATAATTCTTCGCATAAGGATTTTCAAGTATTTTAATAATGACAAGAAATTTTAAAATAAATTTAGGTATCCTGCATTTTTAATATTAAGAACTCGATTTTAAGCAATCGTCTCAGAAATAAATATTTCTCTTAAAAAAGTTAACAATTATAAAGTATTCAGATGCAGATAGAAACCTGTTCGATTGATGATTTTGTTGAATTTTCTTTTGTGAGTTGTTGCAAACAGGAACCAGAAATGAGATTTTCATGCAATGACAGCAGTAGTTAAAGATAATAATAAACTGGGAATACATTTTGAGGCACTTGAAAGCGGAACACTGGGTATCTTTGAGGAGAGCAGTTTACACTCAAGCAGAGAGCTTATTCTAATGAAGTTGTCAACCTTATGAAGATTAATGCCATTTGCACCGTTTCCAATTAGATCGAAGAAAACTCGTCGCTAACAAAGAATAATTGTTCGAACATGATAATTGTCTTAAATGCGAATGCAAATTGAGTGAGTGAGTGTCAGAGGCGAATGTGATTGATTAATGGGCCAGCCCCCACACAGTTGACCCAGTTTCAATTAAACAACGCAACGGGTGGTTACTGAAGGGGGGGGGGGGGGGGTGAAGGAGTTTATAATAATAGTATATATTTTCCAAGGGGAAAATCAAACAGGCGAATGCGGAAACGACAGCCGTTGACGTCTAATGGAAAACGTGTGCGGGCATAAAAATGGCCGCTAAGAAAATGCATAAAAATGTGCGAAAGCAAACACACACACAGGACTTAGACACACACACACATACACACACACTCAGCTGCTGGCCATTTGCGAAAGGACATGCAAAGGACAAACGGAAGTCACATACGAAAAACCAAACTTCGCTTATCGTCCTCGACACAAAGTTACTTTTGCGCCAAAGTCCATAAAATATTTTTATGCACCAGAAACCGATTCAGATTCAGACTCGGGCTACACTCAGAAAAACGAAGCGAACTGAAGTTGCGAATTTCGCCAGAACAGTTCAGCTTAGTAAGTAGAAAATAAGTAGTAAAAAATAGTCGAAATTATGTTTTTGATTCTTTGATTTCTGGTTCAATTACAGAAAATTAGCAATAAAAATATTTTTATTTTTTTTAACATATATTTTATTTTTGCACAAATAAATAAGTTGAAATAATAAATATTTTCTAGTTTTAATTTAAATTCTTTGCATACACAAAAAATTTAAAATGCTTTGAAAATTATATTTGTGAATATATTTCAGATATTTTATCATCATTTTCTAACTTTCTAATTCTTAAAAATTAATTGCTTATTATGAAATTATTTCTTTCGTTTCTAAGACATTTTATAATATATAAACTGTTTTTTTTTGAGTGTAGGGACGAGCTGCCGTCTCCAAGTGGAAAATACCTACGCGTAAATGGAACGGGATCTTGCGAATCAGCATGGGAAATTGTTTACACAAGTCATAAGCATTTTTTAGCGAGCCAGGCCATCGTTGTCTTGGCCCTCTTGGCCGTCTTAGCCAACTGGTTCTTGGTCGTCTGTTTGCCAGCGTATAAGCGCTTGGCATTTGCATAAACCTTGCCAGGCATCAGCCAGGACGAACAGGACGAGCCCGAGTTGAAACCACACGAGCTGTGTGAATGGCGACAACTTTTTGACAACTGCAATAATCATAACTGCAGCGTTCCACATTGATTTCTAATGCGAAGATTTGGTATCAAGATTTCTGGGGGACACCATTAATGGCTTTGTCTTACAAGTCGTTTCGAGTGCTGCCCTTCTTCTCCCATTATCCTATTCCTGCAAATTGTGCGTTATTCCACTTGATTTGAATTTGGCAACGAGCTCATAAACCAACTAAAGTTTCAACAGCCACAAAACGCGTAACTTTAACGCTTTAGTTTTATGTCAATGGACACAGCTCACCCAGTGGGTCATCAAATTACAAAAAAAAAAAAAAAATGGGAAAGATTCGAAAAAAAAAACATGACGAAAATAGACCCTTGAAATTGATATGGCCTGAAAGGTGGTGCTGTGCCTACAACCACCAATTTCAGCAATCAGGGATCATGTTTTGAGTGCTGTTTGGGCAATTCTTGTGTGTTTAGCTGCACATTGTCCATACACTGCCAGAAAATGCAGCCCTTCTCAAAGAGAATATAAATGTGATGTTTATGGTGAGTTCAGAAAGTACAGGCAAGTATGCGCTGGTCGAGAGAGCTCTTCTGGGAAATATAATAGTGATCTTATATCATTTATTTGAAAGGTTTTTTATTGTAATAAAAAATTTTAAATTCAATTTAAATAAAACTTACGAAGCAAAAGTTACAAAAATTTGACTTTAAGTTTCTCCAGAAAAATCTCAGATTATGTATTATAAAATGTCTTAACAATAAAAGACGTAAAAAAACTATCCAGAAATTATTTCAAAATAAGACAACAAATTTTAAGAATAAAAAATTTAAAAAATGAGAACAAGCATTTTTAAATTACTACAAAATTTATAATTTTGCCTGTTCTTAGTATTTTAAAGTAAACGCAGATCAATGTTTGGTGTAGGAGAATTTTAATTCCAACATTTGAAGTCTTTAAATCGGATAGTCTCTGAGATCAGCTTATTCTTACGGATGAACCGGGTTGATCACATACCTTAGGGAGATGCTTTCTTCTATATACTAAATATTCATCTACAGAGTATTTTCTAAATGGTCTACCCTTTATTCCCAGTTTCCATGCCCCCTAAAATCTCCTCAATTTCGCTCAAATTTTATGGTAGCCATATAAAATCATCTAACAAGTTTCAGCGTTTTTTTGGAACAGCCCTTGTGACGTGTAATCGATGTCTGCCACTAAAATAAATAATACTTGTTGTTGATTTTCTATTTTCTATTTTCGATTTACTTTTTTTTCTCCTATTTTTTTTTTTTTTGTGTTGTTCGCATTTTAGGTTAAACGACATTTTGTACCGTGACATGTTTGCCTGTTGTCGTCGATGCGATTTTTGTGCTGCTTGCAGATGATTGATGACACTTAATTGATGAACATGCAGCATTGGCGTGGGGTAGGGGTATTGGGGGGAACGCTTAACAAAAGCGACTTATCGTAAACATTTGCACTTGGCCCAGACAACCAAACGACTGACTGACTGACTGACTGACTGGCTTTAAGTGGCTGCACTCGTAAAAAAAAGCGTCCTAAATTTTAACAATCTAAAAAACAGGGTTACATTTTTTAAGCTTCATGGGGGTATTTTTGAAATTATAAGAAGATGTGAAATCAGCTAATCTTGAATATGTATATATAATATAATAAATATAATTCAAGCAAGTAAATTGCATTAATTGTTTTTCGATTATAGAAAGAATTTCTTCTAAAAATATTGCTTGCATTTCAAGTTTTTTGCAATTTGAATTTTGGATTTTAGAAAGAATTTCTATAAAAAATGATACTTTAAAATTTCAACTTTTTGTAATTTTTAAACAATGCAAAATATTTACAAAATTGATAAACATAATATATTTTTGATTTTGACTTAGGAAAAGGCATAATACATTTTAGAAATTTGCTTTCTAATATATAGAAATTATATCTTAAAGTCAGAAAAACTAAGGATGTTTTTTTTCTGAGTGTGATGGTTGTTGTGGTGTTGGTGGTGCTTGTTGGTCAACAGCTTAAATGCTGTAAAGTCGAGAGAGAGAGAGAGGAAGAGAGAGAGAGAGAGAGATAGAGTTGGAGATGACGACGACGACTGGGACTAGACATTTTCCAGGTCACAGGTGCTTTTGTTGTCCGCATTAGATTTGCCTCTGACATTTGGCCACACACACAAATCTCTTTCTGTCTACTCCCCCTTTCAGCCTTTTTGTTTGGCCAAAGTCTGCCCATTTGGCTGTGAAATTTATTTCATTTGCGTAACCCCGCTGCCCCTGCTCTGCCCCTTCCCCTCTGCCACAGTTGGCGTCCCGTGTCCACTACACGCGTGACGCTGACAGTTTTATGGCAAAGTTAAGCCGATATCAACGGCAGGACACATGCCGTTGCAACATGGCAAAACCACTACTCCCCCCGTCACCCCCTAAAAATTGCAAAATTTAAAGCCCTTTTTTGTTGTTGGCCATACCTTTGCCAACAAACAAACAAACAAACAACAAGTGGGCCTTGCTTTGTGTGCTGCTATTTGTGTGCACAAAAAGGTTTTTAGGTTTTCCACAAAGCCTTTCAATGAATCCATTCATGGTTAAAGCAGATAACAGATTGTCACATTCCGCAGTCCACAATTGTCCCCAACTGCTCCATGTCATCTCAGCTTTAGTTTCATTAATATAAATATTTTATTTGTAAAATTCTCACTTGTTAAATTAAAAAGTGCTGCAAAAAAAATATAATTTGAACAAGCAACCAAAATTAATTTCTTATTATCATAAATAGATTCGCTCATATAAAAGCTAAATTTTCAAAAGTTTGCTCTTCGCAAAAGTATTATAGAATCTTGAAAATATAATTTGCACAAGTATATGAAATAAATTCGTTATTAATAAAATAAATAAAATTTGAAGAGTTTCCACCTTAAAAAAGTAATCAACAAACACAGTGAAAATCAGAAAAAAATCTCTTCTTTTTATTGTCTTTTCATTTTTGTTCTTATTTAGTTTTTCTCATATACAAATAATATTTTAGAATTTTTACAAACTATAAAAAAAAATATATCTACTCTGTTAATTTGTTCGTCTTTGTAAAGAAAATTGTTGCTTTATGTTTTTTGCTTTAGAATTTTTCTTAGTTTCTCCACATTTACAAATATTTAATTAAGTTAATAAAAATAATATTTTAAGGTTCACATGCAGAACACAAACTGATAACTGATAAACTGTTAGTCAACTTTTTTCCCCTTCATGTTTCTGATAGAACCACAGTTTTGGCTTATTCATTAATTTTTGGCTCATATCAACTGCAACTTTAGTGACGGTTGAAGCCAACTTCACTGCACAAATCATTAGTTTTTTTTAAACTTAATTATTCTGGACATATTCCGTTAGCTGTCTGAATTATTTTGTGAACGTATAAAAACTAGTAAATATATTAAACTAGATTTTATATTTTATGATGAATAAGATATTTACCACTGACAAAAATATTCTCAGCGTCAGCGCGTATTTTCGAAGAACTAAGAAAAACACAGTATAAATATTTCATTTATCTGCTCTTGTTTTTCGTTGCCGACTTTTGTCCCACTGTGCGTATCTGATTTGATATGTTTTAATTAAAAGTAAGCACTTCGCACTCGCTATCAGAAGGCCGGGTTGTTTCGCATCGCTTATCAATTGGTGAGAAACAATAATAACAGTTATTCTGCTGTTTGGGCCAACTTCGAGAGTTCTGAGATTAGTTGACAGTTGGAACTGGCACGTAGACACCTCAAGACGTGGCTCAAAACAAAATGAGACTTCGATTGTTGACGGCTGCTCTACTCTTGGCCAACTTGGCTTGGGGCCAAGACGAGGAGAAGAGCCATTGCACCTCGGTGGCCGGTATGGTGAATCTGCTCCATCTGGAAGCCCAGCTCATTGACAATCTCAGCAACTATGCAGATGAGCTAGAAAACAAACTGCTCACAGTTCGCAGGTGAGTCAGAAATTTTCATTCGGAAATTTAAATCGCTTTAAATTAATATAATAAACATTTAAATACCCATAAAAAAAAGAATTTCTTGCATTAAAAAACATGTAAAAAAAAAAAAATTCTTTAGAAAATAAATTGAGTAATAAATTATAAAATTATTAATATTAAAATAAATATGTATTTAATTTTATATTATTTTCATAATTTTAATTTTATATTCATAAATTTTCGTTTTAATTTTAATTTTATATTGACAAACATTTTTTAAAAAAACACCGGATAGATATGCAGTTTCCGCAAAGTCAGCAGAGCTTTCATTTGCGGCAAAATAGCGATGAATTTCATAAATATAAATCCATTTTTTTCCGAGTGTAGTAATTAAAAAAGTTGTGCCTCTCTTCAGCTACGTCACAGAAATGCGTGTGGCAAGCAGGCAGGCGCTGGAGGATTCAGTGGCTTATTTATCGAATCCACTGAATGCATTTTCTCTGATACGTCGCATGCACGAGGATTGGATACAATGGCAGAATTACATGAAGCAGCTGATGGGCCAACAGCAGGTGAAGTTCCTCAAAGAGCAGCGGGAGCAGCTGCCCAGCAGCACCGATCTCCAAGAAGCGGCTGAAGCCTTTTATCGCATCCAAGCCACCTACAGCCTGAAGGTGCCCGACATGGCTAAGGGGCTGCTCAATGGCAGGCAGTACAAGTGAGTACACTCAAAGAAATTAGTAAAAGTATAGAAAAATATGAAGAATATAAATATTTGCCAAAACATAGACTTTAAAAATTCCAGCAACATTTTCTATATTTATTTAAAGTCAGTCAATCAATTTGTTTGTATTTCGCACAGTGTAAGCTTGAGTGCCTTGGACAGCTTTGCCTTGGGCAGGTTTCTGTTTGATCAGCAGATCTTCAACGATGCCAGCCAATGGATTTACAAGGCGATCAACTGGCTGAACGACGAGGAAAACACTTTGGCCTTGCCACTGCAACCGGATCGAGCTGAGTTGTTGCACGTCTACGCGGAGGCACTTATCAAGTTGAGTGAGTAACCCAAAAATAACAAGCTTCCCAAATAAGATAACCAACTTTAATTTTCAATTGTAGAACGATTTGGCGCTGCTCTTCAGGTGCTCCAAACTGCGTCGACCTTCAAAAGAGATAATTCAAAATTGCTGATACGCAAATCGGAAGTGGAAACTATGATAAGAATGGAGCCGGCTGCCGTTCCCAAGGTGGTAGGTGTGCACTCTAACAAATTGCCAATCAATCAGAATGATGCTCCACGTATTCTTTGCAGGTTCTAAAGCGAAATGTGGGAAACTACGAGAAGGGCTGTCGGGGTCAATTTGCACCCACAACTTCGGCTCGGCTGCACTGCGTCTACAACAACACAAATTCACCATTTCTGCGCTTGGCCCCATTGAAAATGGAGTTGCTTCAACTTGATCCGTATATGGTGCTCTACCACGATGTGATCTCGCCTCGTGAGATCGAGGACCTGCAGCAACTAGCTGTGCCCCAGCTGAAGCGTGCCACAGTCGTCGATGAAGTGACCCATCGCAACAAGATGGTCAAGGAGCGCACCTCAAAGGTCACCTGGCTGGCGGACTTCACCAATGCATTCACACTGCGCCTCAACAAACGCATCGAGGACATGTCCGGTTTCACTATGCACGGCTCGGAGTTGTTGCAGGTGATGAACTACGGTCTGGGCGGACACTATGCTCCACACTATGATTTTTTGAATGTGAGTATCTAAATGGCAATAATAATATTTAAAATTAGATTATCTAAGAAATCGCCAAGAGCAACTCACCAGAAACTTATTATTCAGTAAAATTATTTTAAAGTAAATTTGTCGAAAATTAAAATAAAATCAAATGGCCTTTTCATTAATTATTGTTTTGCATTTCTTTTATTAATAAACTTTGGTATTTATTCATTTCATAGTTTATTTAGACTTCGCTTATTTGTAAATTTAAAAAAAAAAACACTTTTTTTTTTCTAAAAATTAGGCTTGTATTCCTATTCCTTAATAATGCATTTCCTAAAAAAATTTCTTATATTTTTATAAGAAAAATTCTAAAAAACATAATATTTTTATTGTTGCCTATTTCTATTTTTTAAATTATTTTTCACATGTATAGAAATTAATTCTAAAGACATTATAATATTTTTTAGTTTTCAAGCCAATTTTATAAAATATAGTTATATTTTTTTATAGCATTTTATAATTAACAATTATTTAATTGTAGGCCACGTCAAGGACAAGACTCAACGGCGATCGAATTGCCACAGTAATGTTTTATGTAAGTAGCCGGAGTCTTATTTAATACAATATAAATATATATGTATATATATATATATATATATATATAGCTCTCTGATGTGGAACAGGGTGGTGCAACTGTCTTTCCCAACATACAAAAAGCTGTCTTTCCGCGAAGAGGAACAGCCATCATCTGGTACAATCTGAAGGAGAACGGAGATTTAGATACAAACACTTTACATGCCGCCTGTCCCGTTATAGTGGGCTCCAAATGGGGTAATTAGCATAACTGTTGATTAACTTGCACAATCATAATTTATATATTATATTTCACAGTGTGCAACAAATGGATACGTGAAAATGAGCAGATGTTTAGAAAGCCGTGTTTAAAGCAGTGAGAAATGGAAATGAATATCATTTATTATTGGCTTGATAAGACATATCACTCAAGTTTGATAACCGACAACCAAAGTTGTGCTTTTCATTCATTTTTTATCGAGTAACTCAATACTCCAAAGAAAACATAAGATAAAAAGTGAGAAAGTAAAAACTAACACGTTCAACTTACATGCAACAATCTAATCAACAACTGCTGGAAACGCTATGGGTATTTTTCATTTTATTCAAAGTATTAAAGTTAATTAATAGTATTATAAATTTACAAAAAGAAAAACTATTTGTTTTTATTAAGATGTTCACAGCTACTCCCAGAAAATATTCAGAAAATCTTAAATGAAAATCAACTTGAAAACTAGATAATGTTCAGCTTTAGAAAACAATAAGGAAATAAAATTCAATATAAAAACAATTATCTGGCTTTTAAAAACAATTGTTATGTAACACACAAGGTAATAATTAGCTCATCCAACTAATTTACTGAATTTCAATGATAACACTTTCGATTATAAAATGGCATACATATAAAATCTTTTATTTAAATTATCTTTAAACATTTAATTGATAACTTGAATATCAATTTCAACTTTTTATTATTTGAAACCCTTTTTAAAATTTGACTTTAGACTAAATAAATAACAAACAAGCTTTCAAAAATATTGCGAAATAAATAATAAATCTACAAATAAAAATATAAAAAAGCTCTGTAGAATTTTCCGCTTATTTGTTAATTTATGCGAAACGTGTTTATTTTCAAAGTTCAAGGTTAGAAGAGAAAATTGACTACTTCCAACTATAAGCAAAAAATTAAATTCATCTTTTTACGTAATTCTTTATAATATATAAATTTTGATGATAATTATTGTTAGTTCAGTTGCCAAAAAATATTCTTAGAACAGTTATGCAAAAAATCCACAAAGGTTGCTCGTGCACAAAATATAAAGCTGAATAAAAAGAGTAAACAATTCGAGCCAAATGATTGATTCAGCTGCGTTAGTTGGGTAAACAAAACTTAACTTGAAATCGATATAAAGAGCTCTTGGTATCCACACAGAGATCAGTACGAAGAAGAATTCCACAAATATCGCAATGAGAATCCAAATTTTTATCCTAAGCTGTGCCGTCTTAGCCATTTTCTTGGTACAGTCCACCGAAGGACAGGAGACTACTAGAACGACTCCAGGCCCGATCTATTGCGGTTCTACTCCCCAATCGCGGGAACTAGGAGGAACATGGTGGACTAGGAAGGCTGCACCGATCATCATTATGAAAAATGTGAAAAATTCGAAATAAAATGTGCATTTAAATTGCCCAATTTCCATACGGAATACATCCGATTCCAAGAGTCCTTTTATTTACCCAAATCCGAACATGATTTTAGAATATAATATAAAGTTAGATTAGTTAGGATATTTTTCTGCATTGCATTTGCAATAATCTTTACAAATGGAATTTGATTGTAGGATTATCAATGGATTGCTCAACGGAACACAGTACGATCTCATAAATATGGAAAAGACTCGATTGCTCTGGTGGTTTGAGCTGGGCAGTTGTAATTGCCACCAAGATCACCTAAACAAAATAATATTTGACATTCTAAGACAATGACTACTTAATTATTTCTCTATTCCGTGGGCGTTACATGAATACACAGAAAACAATTTTTTATTATTTGGGAGAGACTACCAAATAAATATGACACATTTTTTATACTCTATACTTAATACTACAGAGCGAATATTCTCCGAAAAAACTAATGCTTCTATAGGATAAATTAAAAGTAAGAAATTAATTATATTTTAACTGATTTACTTTCATGGCAGCTTTTTTGTTTTTAATTTTTCATTATCTATGCCTTTTTATCGATATGTAAATAAGCATTAAATGTTAACTAACATAATTTTTTTTCAATTTTTATTTTTTGAAAGCTTTCTTAAAATTCGATGATTGTTTTTGGTTCACACTAAAAGCGTCATTTGAATTACTTGTTTATTTATGTTTATTTTCAGAAAATTAACTACTACCAACTTTGACAACAATTAAATTCATCATTGTGTACATTGTATAGAAGAAAATACAATACGCAAGCAAAAATAATAGTTATTTATTTTGGTTACTTTTAGCTTTAATTTGGCTGCTCAAAATAAACTGAAAACAGTTGAACAAATATTTACACATTATTCACGCGCAGATAATTAGTTGATTCAGAATCTTTCGCAGCTGTTTTAGTCAAATTGAAATCGATATAAAGAGATCATGGTCTACACACAGAGATCACTACATAGAAGAGTTCCACAAGCATCACCATAAGAATCGCAACGTTTATCCAAGGCTATGCCGTCCTAGCCATTTCTTTGGTAAAATCCACCGAAGGACAGGCTCCTCTGCCACCTGCACTAACGGCTAGTTTATCCCCGGCTGGCACACCTCGGTCTGCTGGCTCACTCCAACCTGTTGGCACAGCTGGTAACCCTCTTGCTCTCATCCAAGATGTGCTGGCAAATCGTCTTTGCCACCTCCACCGGCAAGTTGCTCGCGTGGGTAAGGACCCAGATAGAGACGTAGGAGGAACTAAAACGTATGAAAAATGTGAAAAATGTTAAATAAAATGTTCAAGTTCAATATAAAGTTTGAATAATTAGAATCTACGGCAACATTTTTCCTCAAATGGATATTTTTCTGCATTGCATTTGCCATAATCTTTAGAGCGATGGAGGAAACCCATTCCACATGAGAACTGGCGATACGAAAACCCTTCATGGAGGCTGTCCAGTTCTCGTCCGCTCCGAGTGGAGTATTATTAAATAGTGATATAAATCTTTAGTTAACTAATCCGACGTGCTCTGCTCTTTACTAGACCATGTCCAATCTCTAATTGAATATGGCTAACATCAACTATCAAGTGTGAAAATACACATCGTTTATTGGGGATTGAGGCAACGCTCTGCTCCAACTTGGACGCCTAGTTGTGCCACACGTTTGCAGAATCATAGACAAACAAATTTTCGACGTAATCACTTTACACACTTAACAGAAAAAAAACCTATACCCTTCCCCCCCCCCACCCCACGTGCTACTAGTGGCTTAAATGCTTTTTAAAATGCCAACATGGAAAAAATAAAAGTGCTGAGTGGTTGATAGTCGAAGCTTTGGCACTTTGGGCTTTATTTTTTGGGACGACTAGGTGAAAAACACGCAAGCAACCGCAGTCGAGCACAGTTTTAGCATACTCCTAGGCGCCACTTGCCACTTGCCCCTTGCCCCTTGCCCCTTGCCACTCACCTCTGCCACACCCTTCCCGTGCGTCCAGGCTGGCGTCTAGTGTCTGACACCGCGTACGTGATGTGCAACTTAATGTTTCAATTAGAGGTAAAGTGGCGCCCACGTTGGTAGTGTCTCCCCCTCGCTAACTCCCCCTCCCTATCCGCTTAGGTTATCGTCCTTATCATCCTGTGTGTATATGTGTGTTTGTGTCTGTGTATCAGTGTCAGCATCTCTATATCAGTCTGTGCACTTATCTGCTTTTAAAAGTTTTAATAATGAACTGACGCTTACCGCCGAGAAACGTGTGCGTCGCTCACCAAATGAAGAGCTTCCCATTCAAATTCCACACAAGGAAAAATAAATAGGTCTAACGGGAATTTAGATTATTAACGTAAAACAAATTTTACAAAAATTGAAAGTGCCCTGAAAAATTAACAAACTATTTTCTAATATATATTCATAACATCTGTAATAATAAAAATATCTACTGACTAATTGTAAGAAATATAAGAAATTTTTTTGTATTATTTGCTAAATAAGTCTAACGGGAATTTATATTATTATCGTAAAACAAATTCTACAAATATTTAAGTAGCATTGAAAAATTAAAAAAATATTTTATATCATTAACATCTCTAATAATGGAAATATCTATATATATTAATATATAAAAATAAATAAATAAGATAACAAAAATAAAAATCATATAAAAAAAATACAAATAAAAATGTATATTAGAAAAAGGTTGTTTTATTATTTGTTAATGTTTTTTATTGTATAGTAAAACATTTCTATAAACCAGAAATGAAGAAATAAATTTCAAAATTTATAAAAAAAAATACCCTTTCAAATAGAGGAAAATATTAAAAAATATATATTAAGGAAAATTAAAACTGATTATTAAAAAGACTAATATTCATTTATTATTCATTTATGCTATCTATTTGTTTTTCTGAGTGCAGTTGAACTCGCTGCTTGAGTTAGTTAGTTTTGGCTGCTGACTGGGCACTTTTGATAATTTGTTTACCATCCACTCGGCGCACCTTTTGTGCCAAGTTATTTGCATACAAGCAAACTGTTGGATGGGGCTATTTGGCCAGCTCTGGAAGGGTTCACATTGAACTGGTGCAGTGCAGCGTGCATAATGCGTAGATTTAATTGAATTTTTGGGCTAAACTGAAACTGTGAACTCAAATAAAACTTTAGACTTGACCACACATGAGAATTTTTGGGCAAAAAGTTTCAGCGTGAAATGCAACTGCTCAAAAAGATTTCTCATACAAGTTTCGACAAAGCAGCAATCCAAATGGCCAGTGGCAACCAAACTTCTTACAAGCAGCAAAAGACAACCCTCTAACCCGAAACCCCTTCCCTCTATTCCTCCTAGTTGCACACCCAACACCTTTAAGTAAAAAGCGACCACAGCTATAAATAAAAAATTGCCAACATATGCGAAATCTTAACTAGCTTAAAGAGGCTTTGCAGACATTCAAATGTGCTACGTTTGAATAGTAAAATCCGGTTTCCACTCATTAGTCCAAAATTATATATATATTTACATTCTTTACATTTCGCTATTCCATTATAAAATTATAAAATTGTTCAAATTTAACAGCCAATCAACTAATTTTTGTCTTTGCCAATTAAATAATAATTAAATAATAAATAAATTTATTAAAATTAAAGTAAGGCTTTTTCCACAATATTATATAAGTATTTAAAATGTAAAGGAAATTAAAAGTATTTTATTTTTAATTTGCTATGATCATTAAAATAAAATAATATATTATTTGTTATAATTAAACACTAGTTTAATATTAATAGCCATTTCAAAGAAGCTTAACTTTCTTTGAATATCTGATTAAATTTATTATATTTACTTTTTTTTCTAAAAATATAATATGAAAAAATTGTAACCCGGAATTAGGAAATGAAATAAAGGTGGTATTTAAAAACAAATAAACTTGTATTTCAATTAAATACTTTCTGTGGGTTCATTGTGATTATGTTCTGCTGATTGTAGGTCATCGTTTAGTCGTCTACGCCTCAGTCAAGTGTAGATAGAAACGTGTACCTAAAACGTATTTCATTTTGATTGTGTGCACTTTATGATGCGTCCTATACGCTCACCACCATGATGATTACATATGCCCAGACCAATAATTTTGCCTCAGCAGAAATAAAAAAAAAAATAAAAAAATTGGGGAAATAAAAATCAAACAAGGTTAAGAAATGTTGGTTGTTGCAAGGCAAACGTTGATTGTGGAAATCGGGCAAAATGTTTTATGCACAGTCTGAAAAAAGGGTTGCGCCTCGGTTGGTTTGTGGTCAATGAAGGAAATATGATTTGGATTTTGTTACTTTGATTACACACATTATATGCGAATGTTCCACACACACACACACAGCGCCCAGACGGTGGTTGTGGCCAAGTGGTGTGTCTGTGTGTGCCGTGCCACAAACGTGTGTTAAATTTGAGATGGACATGGAAATATTAATGCAGTGGGAGTGAGACAGGCAGACAGATATAGAGAGAGAGAGAGAGACAGCATTTGATGTGCCTGTGTTCGTTGCAGGAAATTGAGTTTTTCATATATAAATATATATATATATATATATATTCTGCTATATATTTATATGTGTGTAATGTAAATAATTGCCAGCAAAAAGCACAAGAAATTTATGCACGCACTCAGCCGCACAAATTCGCTTGGCCCGTCGTCGTCGTCGTCGCTTTTGCTTATTTTTCTTCTTGCTTTGCTTCTTTTTCTTCTTGCTTCGCTTCTTTTTCTTCTTGCTTCGCTTCTTTTTTTCTGCTTTCATCGAAGCAGCAGCATCTCAGGGTCAGTTTGTGCTGATTTACTCAATGCAAAGGGCATTGTGATTATGTCACCAAATGTGTTTTGTATATAAATAGGGCTGTTCTTATACCATTCAATTCATTCAAAATGGGAAATAAAGTTTGATAAAGTTGTGAAAAATCTTGGGAAATGCAGCATTTCTTGATCTGTATTTATTATTTTTATTTATTAATTATTATTATTAATACTTGCCTTAAAAATAAATCCAATGGAAAAATAATTTATTTTTTTTCTATTTTTTTTTTACTTTAATTATTATAATTTTGTTATTTAAATTAAATAATTTGCAGAATTAATATAAATATATAGGAAAATAATTTATTCTAAATTTAAATAATTATACACTTTTATTGTATACTATTACTATTATTATACAAAGCCGCCTACTCTTTTGGCAATAAACCAGGATTTTTTCAAAATATTTTTACTACTCTGAAACACACCTGATTTGTTTGTTAGTATTGCAAATTATTTTATAGTATAATATACCCAAAAGAGCATTTAATATTCGGCGTGACAAATATGCAGAGAGTAGCACTGGTTTTTTCTGCATTCTTATTTTTGCCACGTTTTTCATTATTTTTTCTGATTTAGTTCAACAATGTAAATGCTTAAGAAAATCGATAAATGCGAATGCGAGCATGTGTGTGTATAAGTGTGTGTGTGTGTGCGTGTGAGTGTTGACTGAGATTTAAGCTATTTAAGTTTTGGTAGGCAGTCTGTCTGGCATTCAGTTGGGGCAACACTTGATGCAGATCGATGCAGATAGCTGCCAAGACACTTGGACTCAAACTGACCCGCCTTTCAACAAGTGCCGCTGTCACTTACCTTGTAATCAAATATATATATTTATATATAGTAGTATATATATATAGTTAATCGTATGGCAGATGACAAGTGGAAGTCGGTCAGGTGACGAATGAGTTTGCAAATCTCTCTATTTTCGATTAGAGAAACGATTGCTCGAAACAAACATAAATTGATTCAATGTCAATCGGCTCACAATCAATTACAAAATGACAAATTTGACAAGGGAGTGTATAAGTCTATGTGTGTGCGAGTGTGTGTTTGTGTGTGTGTAAGTTGTTCCAAAACGGATGCAATGCGCATAATCTGGACAGTACGTCAAAGCAGCCATGCAACATGCAGCTGACAAGCGAGCTGGCAGAGGGAAACAGGGGGGGAGACACACTTAAAAAAAAAATGGTACTGAATTTCAGAAAGTTCATACTTTTATTAGAAGGTTAATCTCTATAATCTAAAAACCACGATTTAAATATCTTAATTTGTAATTGTATTTATCTAAAATGTAGAAAAAATATTTATAACTTTGAGGGTTTTATTTTTTACGTGTATTTTATTATTAATAAAGATATGTGTTAAGATTTCATACCTAAAAACACTTTAAATTTCATATTTATGATTCTTTAATTATATTTAGTCAAATAAATTTTAAAAAGTATTTTAATATATTAATCGAGATTAATTTATGTTTAGAGATGGGAAGCAAGAAAAACTTTAGAATTTTTCTTATTTATAAAATTCTATTAATTTTTTCTGAGTGTGGGAGGAACAGACTCAGTTCAGTGGACAGTGGACAAACTGTCAGTTGGAGAGGAGTCGAAATCAATGGCAAAGTTGATTTACGTGCGGTTGCCAATTGTGTTCAAATGGGGGGCGCAATGTGGGCGGGGCACACTGGCCATATCGAAATGATTTGCTGGCCAACGACGACGACGACAAATGCAGCTAAACGAATTATGTCTAATGGCATTTCAGGTTGAAATGCGATTAAAATGCAATTTGAAATGCAAAACATTTAGCCAGCCACAACACATGTAACTGAGGTGTAGCCGGGGGGAAGTGAAATGGTCTTGCAACTTTGTGGCAACTTGTGTCTATGCCGAACACACTTTAAAGATGCTTTTGTCAGACTGCCTCTTTTTTTTGGCTGCCAGCCAATTTGATTTGAAAAGAGTCGAGAGAGCAAGACAAAGGCAAGTCAGCAAAAAGCTGAGTTGCATGTGGCAGCATGTTGCAGCATGTGCAGCATGTGGTTACAAATCTATGATGCGTTACCTGCTGACCAGACCAAGAGAAATTAGCTTTAAGTGTTTTAGAACACGTTTAAATAACGCGAAACGCTTTTCTAATTTATGGCAAATGGACGACAATTAACAGACCATTCGAGACACGAAAACAACAAGTTAAAGCCAAAATAGAAGAAGAAGAAATGTGACAATTTAGTTTGCCAAGAAATGTGGTAAACTTTTTGTACCTTTGGCACCTCAGCATCAGCATCAGCATCACCATCAGCATCCTGCATCAGCCTCAAAATGTCGGCTGCATTGTCAACAAAAGCATAATTTATGCGTTTCGCCGTTTCGTCTGTTTGCCATTGGAGTTGGAATGGGAGAATGGGAACGGGAATGGGAATGGGAATGGAATCGGCAGTAGGGAAAGGGATCTGGGAATTGGCCAGCGAACTCAATGCTAGACAAGCGAACATGACAGCGGCTATGTGTCGTCTTCGTCTGCGGGAATTTCACGTGGAAAAAGTGCAGCCAGAAATTATTTTAATTAAAAGCAGCAATTCAAAAAAACGAAAAGAACGGTATAAAAACTAAAGGCAAACAAAGAAATTGCACACTAAATGCAAACGAGGTGTTCTACACACACACACACACACACAGACAGAAAAAGAAATGTTCAAGTCGAGAGTGCTCGTCTGGGAAAGAAAAGAATGCTCTGGTCGAGAGAGCTCATTGAGGAGCTATGCTTTAATATGAATATACAATTTTATTTCGATATTTACAAAAAAATTTAACAGGTTGTTAATCTTATGTCTAACCATTTATTTTGCTCAATTATTTTATAATGAAGAATCATTAAAATTTGTCAGTTAGTAGTTTGGTTTTTAATTTTTATTTAAAATTTGTCAAAGGATAAAAGTTGAGTTAAATAAAATTAAATGAATATTTTATTATAAATATATAAATTGTAAAAGCAATAAATAATAAAGAAGAAGAAATTTAATTGTAGACAAAATTTTTGATCAGTGTATATATCAAGTATTAAACGCAAGTTGCAGACGAGGTGTGCACACACACACACACACACACACTAACAGAGAAAAAGTGCGATGTTCTGCTCGATTTACGCACTGCATTTGTCATGATCTGTTTATTTTGATATATGCTAAGACGAGTGATTAATTTAACCAACTCATGTGGCACATAGCTCTGCTGCCACTTTTGCTGCTGCTGCTGCTGCTGTTGCTGGCAGCGATTTGCACTTTATTATCACACACAGCGACAATCTATGCGTATTTAATGGTGCCCCAAAATACTCCCACATATATACGCAGATATATATATATATATATATATAAATATATTCAAACACATATCGATTGGTATTTTTATGTGGCCATCACCTGTTGTCTACTGCCTGCTTGTTCCCCCAAAAATCATTTGCATATCCATTCATGCAACCCCTGCAAAGAGTCTGTCGTTGTAGGTGTATCCCCGCATGTAATCAAATCAAGGCAAATGTTGCAAATGCCAGATGCGCCACACGCAGACACCTTACCAAACAAAAGTAACTCAAGCTGTAAATGTACACAGAAAAAAACCAATCAAACTCAATTTAAAAATCATCAACTTATTATTGACAAAGGTCTTTTTCTAAAATAGGCAATTTGTGCCTGTCTAAAAACCAATAAATTCCAGCGCAGCTTTTTTAAAGATGCTTAAAAATTTTATTTTCACACTTTAAAAATTTCTAAAAATAATATATAAATTAAAAAAAATATGTATAATTTAGAAACAAATTTAAATATCATAAAATTTATTTTAAAAAACTATAAATAATTCCTTCTGAAAATATGGTGTTTCATTTTATCTTTTATATATCTATATTTATAATAAAAACAATTTTCAAAAAAAAAAATAAAAACAGAAATTAAAAATATTTTAATTCATTTATAAAATACAGAAAACAATTTGTTAATCTGAGTGTACCTGTTGCAAATGTATCTGTAACTGTAACTGTATCTATATCTGTATCTGTATCTTTTTCTGGTTTGTTACAGCAGCTGCACACACACACACACACACACCTTCACCGTACAATTTGATTTTATGTTTGCACACGCAGCAACAATTTGCCATTGTTTGCAAAATAATTGCAATCTACGCAGGCAGCTGCGACCCTCTTTCGAGCACTTCTCAAGAGTTGCGGGGTAGCTATAAAGATTCTGTGTTTGTGTGTGTGTGTTAGTAATGGCCAAAAAATGGATTGGCCAAAACTCTTATGGCACTCGTCGTCATCGTAGCTGGCAGCAGCAGCGGCAGCAGCAGCAAATTGGTCAAAAAGCCAAACAATTAGCGCGGAAACAATGGGCCCTCAAATATTGGTTGATGTTTTTGCTGCTGTTGCTGTTGTGGTTGTTGTTGCTGACCAGCCTCAAAAATGGATTATTGCCAATGGGCATAAATTTACAGTTGTTTTTCTATGCGACCCGTTTTTATTTTGCTTTCTTTTACCGCTTTTGTCAGCGCCCACAAAACAGCCAACAACTCGCATATGGCCAGAAAAACACGCTAGCAGAGCCCACAACTCAATATGAATTCTCTCTGTGTGTGTGTGTGTGCGTGTGAGTGTGTGTGCGACAATTTCATACACCGGAAGTTCAGTCCATTTAATGCACGAATTTCGCGCCATTTTACGTAGCTCAACTTGGTGCATTTTGCATTCTTTTTTTTTGCCCACAGAATGCCACTGTACAGTAAACACCATGCTGGTTGAACAAAGGCAAACAAAATAAAACAGCCCAAAAAAAAAAAGAAACCGTATACCACAAATGATTTTCTGTACAAAATTCCAAAAAATATATGCCGCTTGAAGCGGTTCCGTTTTGAGGCTTGCACCATAAACAAAAAAGCCAAAAAATGTGAAGAGCAATCGAGTTGCACTCTTAGAAAACGTTTAACTTAAAGCCAATTTCACTGCTGAAAAGCTTAAATGTTGTAGCACAAATTAATTGCAGTGTATGCAGTTTAAAAGTTGAGCAATATGTGATTAGCATGCTGCACTTGTTGCACACAAACCTGTATGTGATTAGCTTGCCTCACTTGTTGCAGAGAACCCTAATTAATTCAGTTGAAGTAAAATTACAAGACTCAGAAATACCCTGCTTTTAAAATAATTTCTGTCTTGATACTGTAGATCGATGTTGATATCCGTTTTCTCATCAAAATACTTGTATCCTAAAATAAGGCAAATTATTTAGGTTTAATTTGAATATCTTGGTCAGCATTTGTACATTTTTCAAGAAATTAATAATACAAATTTTTATTTTGCTGTCTCCAATTGAAGCCACTAGAAACCCATATTTGATTTTCTTCTTTTTTTTATTTTAAAGTTTAAATATTATTTTAAACTTTTCACTCTTAATCTAATGAAATTATTTTTGTTTGTATTTCAAGATTATCAAATATTATATTTAACTATTCAATTATAATCTACTCTAATTTTAGTTTTTGTTTTTAATTTTTTTATTTCAAGAATATCAAATATTATATTAGGTTATTCAATATTTTCGTAAATATGAGAAATCAAAGCAGATTTAAAAATTTATTAAATTGAAAAGTGCACAACAGCTAAAATTAACAATCTATTAATTAATTCAACACTTTCAAATCTCTGCTCAGACTTGCCACATCTTAGCAACATGTTGGCCATAATCCAATTATGCACTCCAAACAATATCGGGCTTAAAATTCATGGGGGGGGGGGGGGAGGAGGAGCGCTTAAGGCAAACCTTTTGGCTGTAGCCATTATGAGCGTTATGGCCACCTTAACAATTAAGCGTAATTTGAATAATCAAAAGCCAACAAACAACAACCAACAACAACAACAAAGCCAACAAGAGCAACTGGCAAATTCCAAGTCGCCGTGCAATAAAAACTTTGCCAACCATCGAACCTGACAATAAATTTCGTTGTGGCAACAACAACAACAACAACAAAAACAAGCTCAACTAATGAAAGTAAGTCCAGAGCAATTTTGGGCGGGGCTATTTGTAAGAAACTTAATTGAAATAATTTTGGCTGACTGCCTGGGTTGAGTTAAGGGTGCGAGGGTTCTGGGGTTCGAGAGTGCGGGGGTTCGAGGGTTCCTCATAAAGCTCTTGGCCAAAGTTTTCGCTACACAAGCAACGCAATCAAAGTGCAAACATTTTAGGAATGCTTTTTGGGCGTTGGGGAAGAAGAAGTAATTTACCTATAAAATATGTTCGTGGGATTCGATTAAACCCTATTTAGTTTATAGAGAAATGTGTATTTTGTTTTTGGATGGTTGTAAATATTTTATTGCTCTACAAACGAAAGCGAGTCAACTCCCTGAAAATACACAAATGCACAGCAAGTGCAGTAAAAATATTTATTGTGAATTTTGTGTAGAAAATTAGTTGATAATTATTTAAATTTTTAAAATTCCTCTGCAAACGAAAGCCAAAGCAATAAAAATATTTATTATGAATATTGTGTAGGAAATTAGTTGATAAATATATAAATAGATGATAATAAAAAATTTAATATGATGATAAAAGCAGATGAATGGCAAATACTTGAAGATGGAATCTCTAAACTATAATATACATAGAGTTTTAAAAGAGATTTTTAGCTCTAAAATATTAAATTTTTATATGTTTGATGGGGATACTTTTTTCTGCCTGCTAAAAAATGTTGTAAGAAACCATTAAGCCATTTTTAGCCACTTTTAATAGCATAAAAATGCAATAATTATCTTAAAGCCGATATATATTTTGTAGTCATTTTAATTGTTTATTTTATAGATCTCAATAACAATACAAAAGTTATCTGAAATAGTTAAAACAATCAACAGCATTTTGCTGACATCAGCAAAGAAAAAGTCCTTAAAGAAAGTGTTTATCCTTCAACTTTTAAGCTGCTTTCTTCTTTCTCCGAATATCTTTCAGTTTAGGTATAGCTGAATGAGTTGGCTACTCTAATGCAAATTAATGAGCAAGTGAGTCGAGACTGACAGACTGACAGATAGTCAGTCAGTGGGAGCTGTGTGTTTAGCTAGGTGAAGTAATTGAAAGCTCTTTGCTTGGCACACATGTCCCATATCATTTCAAGTCATCCTTCACGAGAAAATGCCGCAAACATTTCAAAGCCAAAGTTTCGTAAATAAAGCGCAAAAAACCCGCTGGCTATTTGTGCGCCAAACTCCATAAGATATATGTGTATATATAAAAATGCACTTAAAAAAAAACCAATTTCCCTAATTTTCTGAAAATTTCCTAAACCTAAGAAATGAGCTGAATAATTTCTAATGATATGAAAAAATTTCATTAAATTAAAACAGCTTGTCGTAAATAGGAATTTCCGAAAGATGTGTTTTTTTTTTAATTTTTTAGAAATATTTTTTAATATTCCTTTTATTTCTGAAATAGTTGCACATAAAAAATATTAAAATATAACAGTTTTTTTAATAAAGAAGCAACAAAAATGTATTTTTAAAATTGCTAGTACATTTTTTAAAAAAACATAATTATATTTTACATTTTTGAAAAGTTTTCCCTGAAATTAAGAAAATAAAAACATTGGTTTTCATAATAATAATAAATAAAAAATAAAATTTGCCTAGGTGCAAATAGTATGGCTAATTTCTAAAAATCAGTGCGAAAAATTCTCTAAGTGTATATATATATATATAGATATATACTCAACTCACCTCAAGATATTTGTATAGATGAAGAAAGTTGAAACGCGTTGAAGCATGTTGCATGTTCTAACGAATTGCCGCAAGCAATTGCCTAAGTTTGAGTGTATCTTTAACTGTATCTGTAACTCTACGTGTAGCTGTAGCTGTAACTGTATCTGTATTTGTATCTGTATCCCTTTCAACATGCTCATTAGAATTCATTATAAATTTTCCACAGCGCAAACTAAGCAAATAACAGGATGGGGAAGGGAGGTGAAGAGGCAGGAGTCGGTGGCTTGAAGGCAGCCAAATAAATAACCAACACCTGTTTGCCGTTTTTGCCATTTGCTGCGGCATTGTCTGGTTGCATGCCACAAAGCAAGGCAGCCAGCGGCTTATATCATATTCCTGGCCATTGTCCGGGCCGCGCAACGTGAGATAACTGCAACCGGATATTTCTATTAGTGGCAGGCAGCCACCGACTGTGGCAGGCGGTGAGGATTCGCGTTATTTATGCGTCGCGCTGCAACGATCTAATTTATGTTGCAGCTTGCAGCCAGCAATTTGTGGCCAGGCTTATTATAACAATTATGATTAGAGTGGCAAACAACACACAACATGCAACATGCAACACACACAATATGCTAATAACAGCGAGCATTAAAGTCGGACTAAATTAGTTGAAGGCAGCAACAGGAAGAGGGACAGGACGAAAGGACGAAAGGACTCGCTTGGCTTATTTAACTTAAACGCAAGTTAAACAAACAACAAAAAAAAAGATAAAAAAAATACAAACGAACTGAAATACATTCGTCGTTGGCAAAGTAAACGATTAAAATATGCACAACACGAGTAAACATATTTTCAAGAAGTAAATATCCTTGAGGAACAGCAGCAGTATCAGCAGCAGCAGCAGCTACACTCACAAAAAAAATCGATCTTAAACTAGAAATTAGTTCTGGTTCTTATTAAAAATTGTTAACTAAACGAATATAAAATTTCTTTAAATTTGTTGTTTTTATTTTTTAAAAATTTATTTTCTAAAAGAAAAATTATGAAAAATATATTTAGAGTAAGCAAATATCCTACAGCAGCAGTAAAAATTGATATTAAACTGGAAATAAATTCTGGCTCTTATAAAAAATTGTTAACTATACGAAATAAAAGTTTTTTAAGTTTAATGAAAGTGTTTTTTATTTTTTAAGAATTAATTTTCTAAAAGAAAAAGATATGAATCAATATTTTTAGAGTAAATACTTTCAAAAATTGAGTAAAAAGTAATTAAATTTGAGCTCTCCAGCAATGCTGATTTTCTTGAGGATTTTCTAAACTTTTGCAGATTTTTTGCATTTCTAAATTTGGCTAAGTGTACCAAAATTCAGGAGCGCATGAAATGTATTTAAAATATGCCAAGTGGCAGACTTTTTGAGGCAGCCAGCTGAGTGTGGGGCGTGGCCAGGTCTAGGTCTGGTTGTGAACTCCGTTGTTGCACGTAGCAACGGCGACGACAGCAGCAGGCAGCAGGCAGCAGGACGAAGGAAGTGCCAGACGAGGACGAAGTCGAAGATGCTGCACGTGGGCACAAAAGGCGCAAGGTAAATAAATATTGTAGCACAAAATGCGAAGATGCCGACGAAGACGTTGAAAAGTTGAAAGGCAAACGGTGTTGTTACCAGTACCCTCTCCTACCCAACCCCTCCACCCTTCTCCAGCATTCCTGTCGCACACTCTCAAGTTAAGATACTTACAAGGATTAAAGAGTCACTCAAGTTAAATGCATTGAAAATGAAGTAAAAGAAGCGTAAAAATTGTACCGAAAGTTGCTCAAGTGCTCAAACTGAATTGGCAGTAGAGGGTTGGAGGAGGGGGGGAACTGGTGTGTGTGTGTGTAGGTGTGCAGAGTGTGTGTGGGTGTGTGTATTTCTGTGTGCTTGTTAGCTTATTTTTTCCTCCTTTTTTTTTTTGGCTGTGTTACTTTTAATTTTACTCGCAGTTTATTTAATTTTGTGCTTTTTATTCCGGCAACGTCTGCTCGCTGCTGCTTTCTGCCTGTGCTTCTCGCTTCTCAATATAAAGTGGCAGTTGTTGATTTAGCGGTATTTAAATTGAAGCAACTTAGTTGGATTACGTACAAGCTGCTTGCGGTTAACCACAAATGAGGCGCCACTCAATGTTGCACAGTCTATGCTGCGCCGTGGAAATCCGAACTACGCTTGCCTCATCCACTTGAATAATTGCCGTGGATAAGTTAAGAGCTATCAATATTGATGAGTCGTTAAATTCAACTGGTTCTTAGATCTTCTTATTAAACACAGGTTTTTATTTCTCGATCTTTGATAATTTATTGTTATATGAATAAATTTTGCTTAGCATATTTTAGTTGTTTCATATTCTATTTCCAGTTGAGAAAACATTAGAAGTAGTTATAAATTTATGTGTATCTATTATTAAATAGTATATAGATTAAGTTAATGCAATTCACTTGAATTCCAAAATTGTAAGTCCATAAATCTGATTATTTAAGTTGTGCTCATAAATAATTTGTTGTAAATATTTATATTGAATAAATATCGTAATTTGAAATAAAAGCATTTTAATTATTCAGCGTCAACTCTATTTTTGCAATTCATTTACAATTATTATTATGTCAATTATTTATTTATATATTATATTATATTGTCTTGTCAATCATTTCTAAATATATATATCATCTACTTGTAGATGCTATTTTGAATTTTTAAATTTTGAAATATCAATAGAATAATTACCTATTGGTACAAACATGTTAAGAACCTAAAATTGTTAAGTGATAATACTACTACTACCAACACTACTACTAATATTACTACTATACTACTACTACTACCAACACTACTACTAATATTACTACTATACTACTACTAATACTACTACTACTACCAACACTACTACCAATATTACTACTATACTACTACTAATACTACTACTACTACCAACACTACTACTAATATTACTACTATACTACTACTAATACTACTACTACTACCAACACTACTACTAATATTACTACTATACTACTACTAATACTACTACTACTACCAACACTACTACTAATATTACTACTATACTACTACTAATACTACTACTACTACCAACACTACTACTAATATTACTACTATACTACTACTAATACTACTACTACTACCAACACTACTACTAATATTACTACTACTAATACTACTACTAATACTACTACTAATACTACTACTACTAATACTACTACTAATACTACTACTAATACTACAACTAATACTACTACTAATACTACTACTACTAATACTACTACTAATACTACTACTACTAATACTACTACTAATACTACAACTAATACTACTACTAATACTACTACTACTAATACTCCTACTAATACTACTACTACTAATACTACTACTAATACTACTACTAATACTACTACTAATACTACTACTAATACTACTACTAATACTACTACTAATACTACTACTAATACTACTACTAATACTACTACTAATACTACTACTAATACTACTACTAATAATACTACTAATACTACTACTAATAATACTACTAATACTACTACTAATATTCCAAACATTATCCGCTTATATTTAATTTAATTAATTTAAAAGGCAAATCAAACGAATTCTGTTTCTACCTGTTATCAACTGGTATAATTTCGGCTTGTTTAAATTCAAGAAATTCAACTCATAAGAAATATTTAAGGAGTTTTGTCAAAAAGAGACTTTAACTTTGAAATGTACGTTTTATTGTGCTTTCATATTTAACAATTCACAATTAGTTAATCTTCATAGAGTGTTTTGTAAAAATAATACTTTGACTGAACATCTATTATAATCAATTCAAATAATTTAATCGTTGATTTTTGGTTTAATAAATTTTCCTCTCTCTCCGTCTTTCTTTATAGGTTTTATCTGCAATCTGAGCCATAGCCAAGAGAAAGCAAAAAAAAAGAGACTTTAAATTTAAAATCACAATCAGCCAATTTACTATGTATTCAAAATTTTGGCTTGATATCTGCTAGTCAATCTACCTCGACTATAAAATTCTTAATTATTTCTCAATTAAAAGTGCTGCATTTAAGTTTGGCAAAGCACTTTATTTTTTTAACCTTGATAAAATGTTTTGTAAAAATACTGCTTTGACTAAACATCAATTAAATTTAAATTTCTTGTTTAAAGTTTAATGCAAATAAAATCGATTGTTTTTAGGCTTACTAATTTTTTCTCTCTCCCTCTCTTATCTCAGTTTAATCTGCAATCTGAGCCATGGCCAAGAGAAAGCAACAACAATTAACGGATTTTTATTGCATTTTCACCGCAACGAGCAATGCATCATTCAAAAAATTTGTCAATAGAGACCGCAGCACATTTAATATACATAAGCCACTGAATGTGGCCAGCCTATCAACAGTCCAGCAGATCCCGCTCCCTCCCTGCTCCTGCTCCTGCTCCTGATGCTGCTGCTGCTGCTGCTGCTGTTGTCATTCCCTATAGGTATTTTATTATATATCAGCGGACGGCGATCGACGGCGAAAGAAGCGTCAGAAAGGCCCGCGATTTAATAATATAAAAGCAATATTTTTGTGAGCGAAACAATAAAGTCGGCCTGTCATTGATTTATTTGTCTGCTGCGTGGCCAACAACAATAAACTCAACGCGAAATGCACTCGCACAATGCACACACACACACACACACAGTGGCACACTCGAAAAGTGGGTACCGGTAGACCACCTCAGCGAGGTGGGGCAATGGGCACCACCGATGGGCACCAGTTTCAGCAGTTCCTGTTCCCGTTCCAATTTTCTCTCGCACCCTCAAACATAATTCATTTCCGCTTATTGTCAGCGCCGCTTTTGCATTTAAAATAACACACACACCACACACACACACACAAAAACCACAGCGAAAAATCTCAAGTGTAAAAATACTTTTATATTTTCGTATATATATATTTATATATATATAGGAAAAAACTGCACTGGCAGGACAATGCAGGTAAATTGAGTGCAGATGGCGCTTTGGTCCTTTATCCTTTGTCCTTTGTAATAAAGCTCGGCAACAAATTGACGCGAATGCAAATAAAAATGCACGACTCATTGAACAATTGCCAGACACTGCATACACTCAGAAAAACAACACCGCAAACAAATATAGAAAATATACTTTGATGCCAAGCGTGGCTTAACTTATTAATAAATGCGAATATCTGCAAAAGGAAAGGTTTTTTTTTAAGAAGCAGAATTTAATTCCAGCTTCGATTTCTTTAAATATATCAAAAAGGATTTATAATTTGCAGTGCGTTTTTTTTAATTGTGTATACAGAATTTATATTATTTTTTATTTCTTTACTAGATTATTATTAAATTTTAGAATTTTGAAATTTTGATAGTTTATAAAGCTAAATTAAACAGCTTATAATTTCATTAAGCTAATTCGCTCTAAAATATAAATTCCATGGAGTAAATATCATTTCTAAATTTAATTGATTATATTTTGTAATAAATTTCATTTGCACTCTAATAAAAAATATTTCTTAAACAAATTTAATTAAAGCCCTGCTCATTTTTAGAAAGTTTTTCGTATATTTAGAAATCATAAAAATATCATAAAATGCTTATAGTTTTCCAAGCGATTTTAATTTTATGGCGAGTCTTTAAATTACACTGTGATCATTTTTCGGAATATGCCACAGAAGCAAATGAAGCACGGGAACACTCCAGCTCCAGCCGGTGTGCCTTGTCCCCTTTCTGCTACTTTTTCCAACTCCTGCTCCGCTTCATTGAGCACTCAACGGGTGCTGGACTTGAGGATGACATAATTAAATCCATGCACTAATTAAATTTCCCAAAAATGTATGCAAATGCCGGCAAATAAAGCGCTCAACTTTCTGCCAACTACCTTAATTGCTTGAGATAAGCCGTTAGACGGGGCGCATACGTAATGCAAATTATTTTCAACATTTCACATTTAATTGCAACTCGCTCGCCGGACATGTCCACCTACCCCATCTCCCCCTACTACACACCCCCACAAAGGGACGCACATTCATTAAGCAACCCTTGAGCGGGTTTTGGTGTGTGTGCGAGTGTGTGTGAGTGTGTGTGAATTTTTGGGCGGTCAAGTATCCTGTGTCCCATGTCCGAAATGCGGCATACATCGCATACCAGCTGGAAATTAAGTTTTCGCATTTGCCATCTTTCTGTTTTTTTTTTTTTGACTGCTTTTTTGGTTTTTTCCTCTTACGGCATTTTTGGCCTAAAAGTCCAGTTGATAATCCAGCATAATGCGCTTTTATTTGAAATAATAATGTTGATGCCGACATCGGTCTGGGCTCATTAAATGTGAAAAAACCAAAGAACCCAACTCTCCTTTGCCTAGGTGTAAACGTATGTAAGCCACTGAGTTGGCTCTTTGTAGATACCCTGTAAAAATTAATATTGATAAACTGGGTTTGATGTAGTTGGTGACAGACAGACGAAAGCATTGGGATTAGGATTAGCAGACGATGCGATTTTTTCTGTTTGTCTGTCTCTGTGAATAAGACAATCTCAGAGTCTATAAAAACAAGAGACTCACAATTTATCACATAGATTTTTGCATTATTGAAAATAGGCAAAATTTTTAATTTTATCGATAACTGAAGCCGTTTTGTGAATATCGATGCAAATCGATATTTGACACAGATTTAAAATAAAAAATTAAATAAAGTTTATAAACAATAAATAAAAAGAATCTCCAATTGATTTTCATTCTGTCAGCAAATATATTTTACAGTTACACATATTCATATATAAACCAATTCAATGTCATTTATGACTCTAGTTTTTCGATATTATAAAGAATTTATTCGATTCGGATTTCAAATTTCATTTCCACATTTAATTTGAATTAGAATATGTTTAAAGAATATTTCAGAAAAACATTTTTCAAATTTGTTTGTATAATTATTCCCTAGACATAATTTAATTATAGTGTTTTATAATGGGAACGATTAATTCAAACATCTATAATTTTGATAAAGCTTTTATTTATCAATTATAAAATCAAATTTATAACTTTAATTTATTTATATCCAAACTTTTAATAAATTAAGCAATTCAAATTTGTGCTGCCTTCGCTTCCCTTTTACTTTTACCATTCGGTTAAACAGTTGTTTGCAGGGTATTTTCTAGTCGAGCTCTTTCGACTGGCGGCTTCCACTCGCTTTTTTTGGCCAAGGGTTAGGATGCTGAGCTCATTGTCAACCGCAAAATTGTTGCATGAGGTGTCAAAGTTCATATAATATCCCCCAACCTCTGCCCCTCTGTCAGAGCTCATATTATTCCGCTGCCCACAATTTCCCCCCCTTCGTCTAGCAGCAGTCGAAATTAATTTCAATGTCCGGCCATATGTGTGTGCCGAGTCCGAGTTCATCTGCTGTTAATACCACCCCACACACCCCCTCTGCCAGTGCATAAAAACGTATGTTTAATTGCGAACATTTTCCAGCAAATTAAGTTTGATGCCAGTTTTGGATATGGAACCGGGAAAACACAGAGAGGATCTTAAAGTTATGCGCCGTGGCGACATAAATATTTCTGAGGTGTAAATTGTTCAAATGCCTCTGCGAGATGACTAACGCAGGCGCATAAAATTTAAATGACTCAAGGGGTGTATAAAGGAGGGGGGTATAGGTGTGGAAGAGTGTGTGTGGGTGTATTTGAGCGGTTAACCAGAGCCACAATAAATCTCACGAAAAACGATTTAAAATTTGGTACTTTCACTCGAGACAGATGCATGTGTCTCTGTAAGTATATATTTCTATATATTTATGTATATATATGCACTCAGAAAATTAATCGAAATTCAAATATACTTTACGAAATAATTTCTAAATATAACAAAGTAGTTTTCTACAAATTAGAAAGGCTTGTTTTAAATCGGGAATTTTATTTGTTAGTAATAATTTTTATTATGAAGAAAATAATTTCTAAAACTTCGAATACAGACCTGTTTCTTAGAAAATACGATAACGAAATATAATCTCTTGACTTTTATATTATTATATATATTCTACTTGCTAACTAAATATTCCAGAATAGAGTCCCTATAGAATCCTAAATATTTAGTTAAATTAATTTATAAAAAATACGTAACGTGACTTTCTCTTTGATGTGAAATTTTTAAACTCTAAAAATATAAGTAACAAAATATCTAGTTTTTGAATTTTATGTACACACAGAAAAAACAAAACGCTTACTTTTACAAAATTTATGTTAAAAATATTTAATCTGATCTTTAAAATTTAAACAGTAATTTTGTAGAAAGACAGTTTTAGAAATTTACTAGCTGAATAATAAGGCTAACTCTTAAAATTGAGTGCGATGGTTTTTCTAAGTGTATTTATATTTATAGTATATAGTTCCATAATCCCTTTGCACCAACTGCTTTCTTAACTTTCAGCTTTGGCAAGCAAAATTCTTGCGGCGTTGCCTTTTGGTTGCCTCTGAATGTGTCCCGAAAATAATTTATCATTTTCACTTTGAGTTTTGTGTGAAAACTCCAGTGTGTGTGTGTGTGTGTGTGAGTGTGTGTGTCAGCCAACCACCCCCTCTTGAACTTGTCACCACATTTGTGCTACCTTTTTGTGTGGCTTAAAGTTTTGTCAACTGTTTATCGTTATTTAAAGTTGTTGTTTTTATTTCTGGCATCGTTTTCGATTTTAATTTGCATAGTTGAAATGCCATTTTGTCCATTTTGGCCATTGCTGCAGCGGTTTCCGACCAGCAACTCACACACCACCTGCCTGGCAAAGAGTGGTTTCTGGTCTGTGAAATACCTCAACATTAAAATGCCATTAATGCATTTGCGTAATGTTGTGTGTAATATTCGAGGCCCCCCATTTTGGGCACACCTCATTGAAAGCCCATTAAAGTGACTTATGTGTTGGGCCAAGAGCAGCAGTAGCGGGAATACCCCGACTCCAATTGGAATTCCATATTGCAATTGGAACTGCATTCTCCATTTGCTCCATTCGCATGTAAAAATTGCATTAAAAGCGTGGCAAGGGTATTTTTTTTTTTTTTTTTTTGCCTGGAGTTTGTCTTATCAGCAGGCTGCTGGCATTGGCATTGGCATTGCTGCACCCCTCTGGCCAACCCCCCCATTTGCGACACATTTGCCTGACCATAATGAGCGGCAATTACCGCATTGGCCGCAATTTGCATTACACACTGCGAAAATGTTGCAATGTCCGCGAATCCGAGTGCACTCCGAAGGAGGGGGTTGTGAGTGGGAGTGTTGGTAGGGGGAGTGTGTGTGCGTGTGTAAACACTGTGCAATCTTTTATCAACAGCAACAACAACAGCAACAGACATGACAATGCCAATAGGAAAGGGCAATATTTAATTGCGCCTACTTAAACGCTGAAGGGAAATGCAATAAAAACAAGAGTTAAAATCAGTCTACGCATTTGTAGGAGTATATGAATATATATATATATTTATATATATATATTTGTTGGTATTTTAAATTACACGTGCCTTATCTATTATGCATTTAAAGGTAAGTAAATTATTATGGCTTTTAAAATGGTGAATTGAGAGCTGAAAATCTGAAAGAACCTTTTCTTTGAGCAATCTAATTTTTAAATTTATTTTTTTATAATTACAAATTTTTAAATTTCTACGAATTTCAGGAATGCAACTCATTCATATGTAAATTTTAACGGATTTTATTTTTATAAACTTTAGCATTGTTCGAGTTTTATTTATGAGCTGTATAAATCAGAATTTATCTATTTTTGGACTTCTTTAAATGTTTATCATCGAAGCTACGGTTTATTAGCTGTAAACCATTTGCTCATTATTGACTATTAGAGGTAAGTAGTTCTATAAACTTCTTATTAACACATTTAACAAATGTACAAAAACATAATATGTAATCAATTTATTAGAATAATAATCGAAAAAATATACTTAAAATATGTAAAAGAAAATAATAAAAATATACTCTACAAACTCTAATAAAATATACACTCAAAATTAATTTATTTTTTATCATCTTGTTGAAATGGATATTTTATAAGCCAAAAATTCGAACTGAAATTGAAAATGTATTATAATTAAGGCTAAAATCATTTCATGGGTTTGTCAAACATAAAGAAATATTTAATTAAATTATAAAAAATATTATTGTTATAAATAATACTTTCGCACTATCTGACAAATGTTTGTCTTCCTCATTAATTTGTTGAAACTGGTTAATTCACCTAAAATTAGAAATGTCTCATAATCTTCCATTCAATGAACTTGATTGCTAAATCTTAGCTTATATTTAAAAAATAAGAAAAACTTATTTAATTTATAATTTATATACATAAAAAAGAGAAAATAAATTAACTATACATAAAAAAAGAGAAAATAAATAAATAATGTCACTATTTTACAAATTAAAATATGCTTCATCAACTAGTAGAATAAGTATTTCATTACTAAGTAAAAAGACTGGCTTAAATTATTGTCTAATAATCTCAAATTCAGTGCACTTGATTACTAAAGCTTTGACGAACTTTAATAAATATTTATTAAAATTGTAATTCAATTCAGAGGCGCAAATTTCACTTTACTTAACTTAAGTTTATATGCCAAAAGACACTTTCACTTGCCGCCTGGCAGCGGAAATGGCCACATCTGCCACAGCTCAGACCAACTCCGACTCCAACTCCAACTCCAAGTCCAAGTTGAAGGGGCAGCAACTAGTTTTTGGGCACAAGTTGAGGTCTAAACAAACTGAACTCAAACTGAAACTCAATTCTTGCACAACAATGCGTTCATAATTACAAACTGGGCGAGTGGGAAAAGAGAGCAAAACTAAATCGAATCAAATCAGAAACTTTAAATCTTTGGCAGCAGCTGCTAAACACTGGACTTGCCACACTTGCCCAACTGGCCCACCTCCCTCCCCTTTTCGTGGACACGGGCTCATTCAATCGTCAGTTCCAGCAATTACACGCATTTTGCGCAATTTAAGCCAAATGCTAACGACAGCTAACACAACCAGCCGGCAACCGGCAAGCGACAACCGACAAGCGACAAACAACAAGCAACAACCAACAAGCAACAAGCAACCTTTGCTGCACCTTCGACCAGCTGAAGCAAATAAAACAAGTAGGCGTGCAAGATCTGACTGAGCTCGACTATGAGATACCCTGCAGTCAGCTATCTATGAAATAAAATAAATATTTTTTATGTGAAATTTAGCATTAGTCTAAATATAAATATAAAATAATTAAAATAATAATTATCATAATATATTACAGTTATTAGTTTAATTACTCATTATTGTATTTAATTAAATATTTCATTAATTTATTAGCAATCGTTAATCGTTAATCGATATTAAATAGAAATATGCCAAGCAGCTCAGCCGATCGACAAATAAAAAGAATTTTTTTTGTCTTTACTTACTCAGCGCTAATAAAATTGACATATTTGATAAATAGAGAAAATTGTACACCCAAATGTAAGCATGCATGGAAGTGCTCTTATTTCGTATGACAGTCTCAGGCACACACACATTCAATCCAACTTATACACACTTTCTATGGATTTCAGGGTATAAGCAGATACGGGGAGAGGAGAGCCACCAAGTCTCCACTTGTGGGTGTTTGGGGGGGGGGGGGGGGGGGGGGTTGGCCAACAGCAGGACGAGGAGCAGAACCAGGACGAGGACCAGCCAGGCGTTTGATGAACAAAAAGTAGCTGTAACTGTAAATCAAAAAGTAACTTGCCGTGCGGATGTCATTCGTTGCAGATCGTTCGAGCGCAAAATTTAACAATGACACAAACACAAACTTTGAAAACACAACAACAAAAGCTGCGTAGAACATGATGACGCACGCAGTGGATACACACACACACACACACAAGATAATACCTTACACACACCTACAACACACACTTACACACATGGCCAGCCATTGACTTTGGCTTTTGGCATAGGGGCAAAAAGTTGCTCATGCAGAAGCTGTCATGTCCAGCACTCAAATTTCTAATGCTGGCCTAAAGGGCTGTGCGGGCTGTGTGTGTGTGCGAGTGTGTGTGTGTGCGAGTGTGTGTGTGCGAGGCAACACTTAAAAGTCACACGGGCGTGGCAAGTTAAATGAAATGCACATTGATGCGGCATTTGTGTGTCCTTTTGCCTGCTGCTGCTGATGCTGCCACTGCTGATGCTGCAAGTGACAGCGGCAAGAGAGAAGCAGAAGAAGAAGAACTAAATTTCCTATGGGGAGAGAGAAGGATAAGTGTAACTAAAATTTGTATAGATATCATATGATATAGGCAGGTGTGTAGAACTGTCTCCCAATTGACAGCAGTAAGAAAGAAAGAGAAGTTTGCTAGAATTCCGATGAAAGAGAGAAGGAGAAGAGAGAAGTTGGGATTCGTATAGGAAAAGAGAGAAGAATATGTGTAATTGAAATTTGTATATGTGACATATGTTATAGGCAGGTGTGTAACACTTTCTTCCTCTGTCTCTCTCTCTCTCTCTCTCTCTCTCTCTCTTGCTAACAGCAGTAAGAAGAATGAGAAGTTTGCTAGAATTCGGATGAAGGAGAGAAGGAGAAGAAAGAAGTTAGCATTATTATTAGAAGAGAGAGAAGGAGTAGTAAAAGTGTAGCTAAAATTCTATTTTTCTTTTTTACTCTCAGAAGCAAAATTTAAATAGATTTAATTTAGAAAGAGATTGATTTGTGTAGACATATTGAGACAGGTGTGAAGCATTCACTTTATCTTTTTTTTAGAGAAAGAAGGAAGGAGATGGATTCATACAGAGAGAGAGAGAGAAAGTGTAAGAAGGAGATGTGTAAATACGTTTAGAAAGAGCAGGAAAGAAGTGTATCTTAAATTCACATATAATATTTAATTGTATTTTCTTTCCATTTCGCTGGAGTAACAGCAGAGAGAGAAGGATAAGTTTATCTAAGAGATAAGATAAGAGATAAGTTTATCAATCGCGCACTCTTTCTCCCTCAGCTAATTCTCTCCTCGACATATTTAAGAATGATAAAAAAGTTTAAGAGGATCTCTTTTTCAATGCAAGTAGGATAAATTAAACTTAAATTCGTTTAAAAAACTTATCCTAGACAGGTATGAAGCACTTTCTCTCTCTTTTTCTCTTGCTATCTCTTTCTCTCTCTCTCTTCCTCTGACTACATTTCTTACAAAGTGATATAAATGCAATAATGTAAGCCCCCCCCCCCCCCCCAAAAAAAAGGAGCAACCTGTGGCAAGCAAATGGCAGCAGCTGGCATGCAACGAAACTCATGCTTGCCACAAGCAAACTCCAAGTAAAAAATGTCAATCAATAACGGTAACGATAACATTGTCAGCACAGGAATAAAATAAACTGGGAGGTAAAACTTTTTTGGACTTACCTCATCTACTTTTCGTATACACTTCCCAATTGATCGAAGTAGCAATTTGAAATAATCAAAATCAAATCAAATCAAAAATCACATTAAAAAATTATAAATATTGGTATAAAACTCATAAATATAAAATTTATTTATCTAATCGCGTAAAATTGTGTTATTCTTTGGTAAATTTAGGTTAAAGGATATTATAAGATTTCACAAAAAAATTTAACAGATAATAGAAAAAAAATAATAATATAATTAATATTTATCTAAAAGATTAATCCAACTTTTTAAGCATGGATGGGGAAAGCTCAGAAAAAACCCGATTAATTTTGTCAACCCGGCAAAAATCGATTTCATCAATATTATTTATTAACTATATAAGTTAATAGCTAATTAATATAGTACAATAAAATACAGACTTTTATAACCAATAACTTATTTTCATATTAAACAATCATCTATCTTTTATTTATTTTATTACTCGCCAAAATAATACAAAAAATATAATAATAAAAATTATAATAATTTAAAGCTGCATTCAGAGGATTTTTAACTAGAGCTTAATTTTTTCTAATACTAAAGGGTTTTCCATCTCTTTTTTTTTTTTGCAAATGTGTTGCATATGTGGCAACAAAGTTGCAAGTACCTCACACTGCTTAGGGTAACAAAACGTTGCAACTCTTTGGCTAGCAATTTCAATAAATTTCGCCGCCTGTTGACAAGCCGCAAAGTGTGCTTTAAAAATGGCTTAGCTGTTGTAGCACGTGTGTGCTGTGTGTGTGTGTGTGTGTGTAGTGCTGTGTGTGTGTGTGTGTAGTGGTGTGTGTGCTGTGTGTGTGTGTGTGGCAGACAGAGGACAAGGCGAGGCAAACGCGATTTTTATCGCAATTCAATAGAGTTTCCGTTACATTAGGCGACGGGTTTTTGGTTTTGTCTTGGTGCGGAACTAAAAGCGCCATATTTGTATCCGTTCGACGTGTCAACGTGTATTGCTTCCGTTTGTTGTTTGTTGTTGCTTGTTGTTGTTGTCTGTTTGCTTGTTGTTTTTGTTTTCAGCAGGCGGTGCACCTTGCCAGCCAGGGCCAACAGACAGGCCAACAGACAGGCGACAAGCAGTGGGTTAAAAGCGTTATTGAAATTTTATGTTGTCTGCGATTTTGGGACTTGGGATTTGCGTCTTTCCTGGCAGCTGATTTATGGCCTGTCTTTCATATCGAGAGTTCACTTTAAGTGGCGCCATCTTAAAGCTCTCATTGCCTGCTCTAATTATTTGCCACCCCCATGAGCTCTTTAGAGCGGTTGCGGGGGGTGTATATCTGTCAAAGGGTTGGTTTATCTTTGGTCTGGCATTAATATAAAATAAAAAAAAAAAACAAAAAAAATACTTTTCACTGGTTTTATTTTTCTTTGAGCTCAGCAAATTGAATTAACGTGCGCGCTTTCCTCAAAATCTCAATTTCTTGTCTAGCTAAGGGGGTGTGGGAAGGGGTACCTGTGAGGGTGGGTGATGGTGCGACACTCAGAAAAAATCTATCTATCTCAATTAAGAAAGTTTTCCTTGTTTTTAAGAAATTCATCTTTGAATATAATAATAAAAAAAAATCTTTAAATTAAACACCTTTTTTTTAACAGTTATTTCTAATTTTCAGAAATGCATTTTTAAGTTAAATTCTGTATAAAATATTCCTATTCCTATTTCTATTCAAATGCAAATTAAATTAGATTAAAACACATTGTAAAAAAATTGTATATTTTATTTACATTTGAACTCATTGTACCCAGAAATAAAGATAAGCAAAAAAAATGTTTTCAAAAAGTTACTTTCTAAATAAAAAGGTGCCAAAAGTATGACGAATTTCTAGATCAAATTTTTTTCTGAGTGTATTCACCTTGAGGAATCCAAGCCTCATTAAAATTCCGTTTGGACTTGTCGTCTGTTTTGTTTACCTTTTGAGAAATTAAAAATGCAAAATGTGAAGCAGACGCAAGCAGATGCCACTTTCAACTTTCAACTACTTTCTTGGTGCATGCCACATTGAGTATGGCAAGGCAAGACAAGGCAAGGCAAGTCAGCTGAATTATTTATGGCACTTGCCGCACACTGAAAACCGTAACAGCAACAGATTACAAGATTAAATTATTGTAACAAGCGCATTACGTAACTGCTTTGCATAATTTACCGCTAGAAAAGCCAGCCAAAAAACAAAAAAAAAAAAATACACCTAAAAATGAAAACATTCATCTTGAGCTTAAGTCGCTAGGCGTCAGCAAGAAGTAGGAGAGGGGAGGGAGGCGAGGGTGCTATCTATATATATCTATATATATATATATATATATATTTAATGTATATATATATATATATATATATATAGCTGAGGTAGATAAAATAGCTTCAAAATACAAATAAAACTTTTACTTTGCTTTTCATTTTTATCAGGAAATTGAAACAGTTTTTGTGCATAAAATTGATGAAATCTCTTCTTGATTTATTGCTTTATTTATTTATTATTTTTAATATATATAAAGAAGTGAATATATTATTAAAGTTTTGCAAGTATATTGAGATTTGAATATTGTCATCGGTTTCCACCTTTATTTTCATCTGCCTATAAAAATCTTTCTCTTTGGTTCAATTTAAGTGTTACTTTGTGTCTTTCTAAAATTTAGCATTTTAACTTTAGATATTGTTAATTTAATTACTTAATCATAAAAATCATTTTTAGTATTTTATTACTTTTTGTAAGAGCTATATTTTTATTTTTTTTTACCTACTGTAAATTTATTTATTCTGTCTATAAAATATTCAAAATAAATATTCTTTTTACGTTTAGCAAACAAAGAGTGTTTGTTTTTCATAAAAAAAATAATGGTGGTATTTGTTTGGCCAGCGCTGTATAGATGTATAGATATAGGTGACACTGACAAGTCAAGAGGTCCCACAGGTCCCACTGGGCGTATGCGGCAGCGGCAACATTTTTGTTTACAACAATTTGTCACTGTTGTTGTTAAGCGGCCGGATTGCAGGCACTGCATGTATATGTGTGTGTATAGTGTGTGTGTGTGTGTGTGTATGTCTTTCACGACTGTCTAATTTGCATTTTAATTTAATTTTTTCCATACCGCAAAATGTCAACAGAAGAAAAGGCCGCAGACGCAGCAGCTCGCCAAAGTCAAGTCACTTGCAGACACGTTCTTGCAACGCGGCAGGTGGCAGGGGCATGTCTTCCAGTAACAGCTCAGGTCTTCAGTTTGTTTGTCTACACTTTTTTATATTACTTGGCGCACTTTTAATTGAGTCTTGCATATGCATGAGCAACATCAGCAACAGCAGCAGCAGCAACTTAATTAATACGAACTCTGAACTTCAACTTCAATTTCAATTTCAATTTCGAATTCAACTTCAACTTTTGCTTGCCTTATTTTCTTCGGCTTTAATTTTTTGTCCATCTTTGAACTTTGAGCCGCTGGCAAAATCAATGCGAATGCGTATCGTAAAACTTTCATCGATTGGCCAAAAACCATAAAATGACAACGATATCGTCTGCCGCATAAAATTATGACTGCCAGCAGCAGGCGGACAGCAACTACAAATAGACAGGGTACTCGACTTGGAGATATCCTGTAAATGGGTATCTGATTTGTAGAGAATAGAGCAAAGTAACAAATTTAATATAGAGAATATATTTCTGACTCAATTTAGAGAGTTAAGTTTATTTTTCACTTTATATTTTTTTTTATGTTTTTCTCTAGACAATAAATAAATAAAACACTTAGACAGAAATCTTTTCTTCCACATAAAATACAACTATGAATTATTTTATAAATATAAAGACTTTATTTAATTTCTTAAAGATATTAATATATTTTAGGTATGTGAATATTAATTATATTATTATATTTATTTATTTTTTAAATTTTAATTATAATATTTCCCTCTACATATAATTTAGGTAAGGCTTTAATTTAAAGATAATGTTTTAAAAACTGTAAACTATTTTTTGTATTTTTATACAAATAACGTTTATTAATTGTATAATTCAAATTTTTTATATTTTTACTACAACTTTCAGCTTAGTTTTCCTATTTACAAAGGTCAATTATCAAAAACTAGTCACTCAGATTACTTGTTACATACATTCAACGATTATATTCAATATACCCAATTTTGTGTATTGATTTGCTTACAGGGTATAATCAGTTCGAATTGTCATAAAATGGCATGCGGAAGACAAAAGAAATGCGGCGACCTTTAAGCAAATACAAAGAGCAAATTTACGACGACAACTTGTTGTGGTTGCCTACACCTCCCTCCCAGACAGCCACACCGCACACCCCACACCTACCCCTTAAGCTGTCCTGCAGCTGTAATAAAGCTCAAACTGATACATATTGCATAATGGACTGGCAGCAAGAAGTGGGTTTTGCGGGGGAAAAGGGAAAAACTGTCTGGCTGCGCCATTTGCCATTTGCAAACGTTGTAAATTCTAAAAACTGTCAGGCTAACCAATCGTGCAACCGTTATTACCTGTTGGCCAACAACTGCAAAGGTGGCTCTGTTGGCCACTTTTGGCCACCACTTGCTGTGCGCTACGTGCTACGTGCCCCGAGTGCCACAGCAACGGACACACTTCCGCTCGGGCAACGTGGCAGCCAACGTTACGGCTCATAATTCCATGAATTTATGAACTGGAACCGCGAGCTCTCCATTCTGACAATGAACAGCTAGCTAGACATATATATATATATATAGATATATATATATATATACTGAACTCTATTAAATGCATATAGGAACAGCTGCATCATAGAAATGCATGCATAGAAATTGCAGTTATCAATGATTTTACTGAAATCAAATCTAAAAATATTATTTATATTAAAGAATAAATTGGTATTATAATTATTGAGTGCTTAATTTAACTGCTACCTGATAGATTGAGTGCTAAAGTTGGTCATTTAATATATATATATTTTTTTTACTTATTTTATATGATAAGATAATTATTTAATTCTACTTTCATACTTTCGACTTTTATAAACATTACAGCAAAGCTCAGAAAGGGATAGCAAAATAATTATCAACATTTTAAGCAGTTGAATGGTGATTCGAAATTTTACATTTTCGCCTGTTTATAAATTTATATAAATATATAAAATAAAAATACCACTAAGCATTCACAATCATTCAGAGACCCTTTTGCTTATCAGAAATAAAAATTGTTAGGAATACAACCCATATTAAATAACATATTACAATTATGTCCTAAATTTTGTAATTCAATACAAAAGAAAAAAAAATATACATATATATATATATATATATATATATATTCTGCATCAGTATCCCGATCCGATTTGAATGTCTGTTTTTCTACCAGTCTCTTTTTATGGAAACTACTTTCTCAGTTGTAAAGTCATCTTAATGAAATTCAGTATTTTTTTTCTTCAGAAAATGGACAAATGGACGCTTTAAGTTTTCGTTTCAAATTTAAACTTTTATATATTTGCCAATAACTGACTTTGGTCCCACATTCTCTCGACAACTTGAATTCATTTTTATATATTTTAATTCAGCATCAAAAGTTGAAAATGTGATTTTTTCATTTAGTGAAAAAATTGATGCTTTAAAGGTTTGTTTCAGAGAATGGAGAAATGGACACTTTAAGATTTTGGTTTTTTTTTTAGACAATTTGAAGTCCTTTTTTATATTTTTTTGTCAGCTTTGGAGTTTTCGTATATCTTTTTGGTTTATCACGTTATCAAGAATAAAACTCACTAGTTATGAAATTATACAGATTTGACTAAATGGGATTCAATTTCGAATCCATTAAATTTTAATTTATAAATAATTAATAAATTTACAATCGGCTGATAACAAATTTTAAAGAACAAATTAGAAACCGAATTAATAATAACATGAAGGATATCTTCATCTTACCAGTTAGCAGCTGAAGCACAGATCTCAAGATTATATAAAACAGGTTAAGTAAGGGAAAACAATGATTTCCAACAATTTCCATAACAATGAACACACCTCAACAGAAACTGAAGTTCATTTTAACAACTGCTTCCGAGGCACGTTCGCTGATTGAGTTGCCAAGGCTTTTTCATGGAGGGGTGCACAGCTCGACTCCTGCAACACTCAGCCCCTCCGCGTTAGTCTCACGCAGCGGCACTCACCTAATTTGAAGACACAACACTTAATCTGCACAATGAGATAAATACCTTTTGTGGTTGGCGCTCAGAGCACACCCCAACCCAAGCCCACTCCCACACAGTCTGGAGGAAGCTGTTACCGTTAGCTGTTAGCTGTTATCGGTGGCACTTGGCACGCTCCCGAATTGCCACTTGTGGCAAATTGCTCAGGCGCAAAAACTTTCGCCGACTTTCGGCACACAAACCTTAATGGCAATGAGCTCTGGCGTTTATTACCTGATATAACCAAATCTACCACCCCCACCCCCCCCCCCTTATCATTTTTCCCCTCTGCTTACTCCTCCTGCCTTATCGCTACTTGTTAATGCATTAATTTGAATTATATTGTTTATAAGGAACCTGACTGCAAGCAAGCAAAAATATGTTTGACATGCCAAATTTAGTGGAAAATTGTCGCATGTCATTGGCCAAAATATGCAAGTGAAATGCTACGTGACTCCATTGCCAAAATACACCCACACACACACACAGCAAATCCTGAACAATGCGACAAATTGGCCAATACCTCACTTTGCCATGCAACACATTTTTTATACCCTGAACACTTTTAAAAATCGAAAGTGGGTTTTATAAAGTTAGGCTAAAATTATGTAACAAGCAGAGGAAAGCAACTGAAATTCCATAAAATATATATATTCGTGATCAGCATTATTTTTTGTGAAACCAAATTTGATTCTAGCTGCACACAAAATCTTTGCAAAGCAGAAAAGGATATTTTTTATTTTTTTGATAAGGTTATATAAAATGCTGATATATTTTTGTAAAGATATATATATATATATATATATATCATATTAAGCAGTATCTGGCCGTCGAGCACTCTCGACTTGAGTCAACAACTTGTTATTTGCAGAACTGTTGAAAAATTTAAAAAACAAATCACACACCTACAAGAAGCACTCAAACCCGCAAGACAAATTTCCGACATATACCATTTTTTTTTTCTTTCTTTCTGTTTTTTTTTTGGTCGGAATTGCACAGAAGTTTGCGGCGTCTCAAAGGACACGGGAAACGGGACACAGGACACAGGACTCCTGAGTCCGGGCTCCGGACTCGAAACTCGAGACACTTTTGCCGGTAATGGAGTGGACTTTATTTGTGTTTGTTGCAACGCATCAGTGGACTGGACGAGAGCAGGACTGCCCCATGTGCCTCATACCTTGTGGCACGCTTCGCCGAGCCGCACATTTGTCAACCCTTGGCGGAGTACAGTGTGTCCTCGCATGTGTGCCTGGCATACAAATTGTATTCGTAGTTGGCATTGGAATTTCCTGTCATTTTATTTCCTCTGTTTGTTTTTTTTTTTTTTTGTACACATTCGATTTTTGTTTGTCAGTCTGAGAATTGTTGGCAAGAAAAAAAGTAAATATTACCTAAAAATCAAGAAATTTATTGCTGTCGAACTAATTGGCAAGTGATTTCAATCCAATATGGAATACATGCGCGAAATGACCGAGAAGATTGATCAACACTGGGCGGAAGTGGATCAGCAGCAGGAGGAGCAGAAGCAGGAGCAGGAGGGGAAGGCTGGCTATAAATCCATCTTTACCATAAATGGCAAATGCATTTTGCCACCTTTGGTAAGTGTTTGTTAAGAATGACTACACTCAGAAAAACAATCTTGTTGAGTTTTAGAAAATCAACAAAAATATGAAATTGCAAAAAGGAAGTCAAAAATTAAAAAAGATTTGCCCAATAAAATTCTGTATATATATATATATATATCTATATATCTATATCTCTTCAGATGACACCTGAGCGTCGAGTGGAGATGCAAAAGTATCGCCAGGTCGCCATGGCTATTGAGGGGAAACGAGTGTTGCAGCTGCCGAGGCGCCTCAAACTATTGCAGCCGGTTCAATTAAGGGATGCCAGCACCAATACGGAGAGGGGGATAAAGAATCACAATTTGCAGTTCTCGGAGACGCTAATCTATGACAATCGCTGCAATGCCATCATCAAGTACACCAAGACCAGCCTAATCCAGGCAGTGGGCTGGCTGTGTCCGCAGCAGCAGCCACAGTATGCAGTGGCTAAAGAGGCATTGCCACAGTTTGGCAGGCGCTTTGAGCGAAATCATTTCGAGGGTGGAACAAGGAGAAGCGAGCAGGAGTTGCTGCAACGTGCCTCAACCAGTCCATTGTTGCAAACGCCAAAGGCTGCCCTTAATGGACTGGCTGAGGAACAGTTGCACTCCCAGCTGTGGAAACGCTACCACTCCTATCCAACTAGTGTGGCAAGCACAAAACCAAGCCCAGCTCTAAGCTGCAAGATAAACATAAAACAAACGAACACCAAGACGGAGCAAGTCGCGCAACCCAAGCCGAGTGGCAGCAAGTGCAACAAATTGAAATCCAGGATCAGCTATAGCTCGACGGTACACGCTCAGTCCCATGCTCAGGCGGAGCACAGCTGCCCCAAGATGAGCTGCACCCAGCGGCGGCTCAGCTACGATCCGCATGCCACACAGCGCAAGAGGAAGGTGGCCGCTACCACACCTGCCACAGGCAGCAGCAGCAGCGTAGAGCAGCAGAAGGAGCAGCAGAAGCAGCAGCTGAAGGAGCAGCAGAAGGAGCAGCTGAAGGAGCAGGAGAAGGAGCAGCAGAAGGAGCAGCAGAAGGAGCAGCGACTAAATTTCCAGTTGCTCATATCGCAGCAGGCAGTGGAGCAGCAGCGTCTCCAGAACGAGTTTCAGGCCCAGCAGCAACTGTTTCTCGATCAGCTGCTCCAAGAGAAGAATGCCCAATCGGAGTCCAGTTCGAATCCATCGCTGCCCCAGAGTCCCAATGAACAGGATATCGATGATCCAGATGCGGACATTTGAAATTAAATCAACTATTTATAAATAAGATTAACAAATGAGTGCACTGAAAAAAACAATGTCAATTACAATTTATTATATGTAAAATACCCCTTTCAATTTTCGTTATAATTTAATTTGAAATTGCTCTCTGAATTTCATAATTTATATTTCCTACAAATTAGAGTTTTATCTTAATATAATATAATAGTAAAATTTAGAAAAATTGAATTAAAAATGCAGTTAAATTATTTTATTATTATAACTTTCCAAATAACTTCCAAAATTAGAATTAATTTTCAAGGTTTTATAAAAATCTGCTCTGGAGTTAAAAAAAAAAAGACTGGTTTTTAGCAAGACACAAAACTTGGCTTAAAAAATAAATGTTACTCTTAAGGGTTGAAGCAGTTACTCCTATCGATGTTCTTAATAGCTGGTCTACTTTATTTTGCTGAGTGTATTCCGTGTGCGTTTCGCTAATTTACATATTACCCAAGTGCAATAATACCGACTGGGAATGTGAATCCAAATTTAGACAACTTTTAGCTGGCGCACCGTTTTCTAATTATGCTCACCGTCTGCTGCCATGCCACACAAGTTGCAACACACACACACACACACACACTTACACACAGGGAGCAGAGAAACTTGGCAACACACGTTGATGTCTCTATAGACAAACTGGGAAAGATTTTGAACGCCATAACTCGCCGTGTTATTAAGTGTAGGAAATTAAAATTTCATAAATTGATACGCTTTATTTAAAGCAACGCCGTCAAGCTTTGCTACACTCAGCAAAAAAAGTGTTGGCGCCATGGTTAGCCCACTTTATTATTCGTTAGATATATTAATAAGATGTAACTCGCTATTTAAAAAATGTAATCTTTTTAAAAACGAAGTCTTTTCTTTTCCTAATTAAAGAATTAAATTATCTAAAATTAAAAAGAAAAACTTAAATTTTCAAGGTGTGCAAGAATTGAAAATTAGTATTTAAAGATTTCACATACACAATTGCTTTAAATAGTATTTTAAGTCATATAATTAAAATCACATTTTTATTACTCCTTTCTGAATTTAATAAAAACGTTTTTTAATTGAAATTTTAATATATTATTCAATTTTAATCATAATATTAATATATTATACACTATTATAAAAAAAACGCGTTCAATTTTAAGAAATATTTTTTTGAGCGTTTTAAAATTATTTCTAAAACCCAAATCATTTCGCCAGTTTTCACAATTTTTTTAAGTTTCACGTCGATTTATTTTCTGAGTGTTGCCTGCCAGATCTCCTGTTAATTGCCCGCCCCGAAACAGGCAGGAGATGGCGTTGCCCGATAAATGCAGATATATATATATATATCATAATATGTATGCAAGTATTAGCTTCTGTGATTTGCGTTATTCGGAAACTTGCAATATTTGGTTTAAAGTGGACGTGGACATAATTAAAAGCACTAAAGACGCACGTCCGCCTGCCTCTGACTTCAGTGGCTGCCCCAGCTGCCCCAACTCACCCTGCTCCCCCTGCTCCCCTTTCCACTCCTGCTATTGGAACACCGCCAAGTTGCGCGAAATTGGCAAATGCACTTGTGGATTATAGTCTTGGCCATTTGAATTTCGCATTTCTTTTTTTTTTTTTTTCTGCGTATGCAGCCCCCGATTTTAATCGGGCCAATTGCTGGTAATCATTTCAAATCAAAAGCGGACTTTGCTTTTCTTGAAAAACGAATAATGCCAAAAATAGTTCACATAATGGGCATAATTAGGGGACGATTATCTTTAGGCACTAAACTGTCTGGTTGCAAGTGTTTATCTTGTGTTTCTTTAATAGGATAGATTTGTGGATTTATTAAATTAATTAATGCATCTAGTTTAAAAGCAATTAAATAGTCTACTGGAAATAAGCAAGACATAATGATTATATAAATTATAATTTATATTTCAACAGGTTTTGTAATGCATATAATAAAATTAATTTATATTCGAATAATGTGTATTATTATATGTATTTTCATAAAAATTTTACTATTTATTATAATTTCATCAGGATTTACTTAATACAAATATTGACTGGGATAAGGTTGGAGCTGTAGTTTATTCCAGAGAGAACTAAACTTACATCTTTAGTTCCCTCAAAAACTTCCTGATTAGGAAGTATCTACTATTAAAAAGTATCTACAACTCTTTAAATACATAACCTACCTTAAAAACTGTGAACTTTGCATCAAATTATTTTAAGTATGCCAACAATTGTTGCAGCTTTCTTCAGAAAACGACAGAACTGGTAAAGAAATTATGAGTGAAATCCAGCTGGGAATAAATTCGCACAACACTCCACAATCTCAACTCATCTTCAATATGCAACTCCAACGACTCATTCAATTTCATTTAAGCCAACTAAACTTGAATTTAAACTTGAAATGGCAAAACATTTATTACTATTTTAACGACAATAAACAGTTATCTTTAAATAAAAAGTTGTAAGCAAGAACAATCTGAAAGTTATATATTTATACATAATTTATGTTTATCTTTATTCTTAGTAGTATGTACGATATAAGAAGTACCTCTCACCTCACCTTACCACCATCAAATGGTGCCATAATAATTTCTATGAGGATGCTAATGAAGTTGTGAATAGTTTTGGCTAATCTCATGTTTTTTCACTTGGTTAATCACACAAAAGTTGCGCAAGGAGCAAAAATTCAGTGGAAATAATTTCGCGCTTCGTCTGCGCGAAAGAGTGAGAGATAGAGAGAGGGAGAATATAAGTGAGAGAGTGAGAGGGGAAGAGTTTATTAAATGAACGAGAAGTGCACATGAAAATTGAATTAGGATATTCATGACTAAAATAAACATAATCAAAGTAATAGCTGCCTCACAGCTCAACGCCAAGAAAACCAAGTTATTCCCATCCACCAGCACCGTCCTCTCTCTCCCTCACCCACATATGAAATTAATCTTGCTTATGTTTGCCTGCACCCTGCCGGAGGAGCTTCCAAGGACTCGTGTGAAAAGTTGGCGCCCCAAACTTTTGCGTGCCTTTCCAAATCCCCAAACTTTGTGTGAGGCACAAAAACTAAATAAAATCGACTCTTTTCACATTTATACATTTAAATTATTAGTATTGATTTTGGTTTTTCGAATAGTTTTCTGCGTGCTCTTTGAACTGTTAACTGTGAGCATTTCATTAAAATATATTTGAAATTAAAAAAAAAAAGCAAAGCAGGCGAGAAATGCTCACAGATTTTATATATATGCAAATAGCTGGTTTTATTTCTGGGGTGTGTGTGGGGTGTGTGTGGGGTGTGTGTGGGGTGTGCTGTAGGTGTTCAATGGACAAGGCGCAACCCTTGTTTAGCTTATCCTCAGCAACGTTTTCACATAATCTGCTTATTTTGCACACATAAGTGAAAAGTTCTGTCAACAAAATCAAAATCACGAGCAAAATTTGTTTGCCATTTAAATTCGATTTTGATCCTATTTATCCTGTAAATTGCAGCAATTGAAAGGATTTACTGTTGAGACGCGACAGCAAAGCGATAGCTGCCTGTCCCCCTCCAAGTACCCCTCTTGCACTTGAATAGACTTACCTCCCCCCCCCCCCCCCCCCCCACGCATCACTTTTTTTTGTGCGAGTGTTTGATTTTGAAATTACCTTTTATTGGTTTGCGCGTGTGTGTGTGATGGGAAAGGGGAGGGTGGGGTGTGATGTATGATGTGTGTGACGGTTTGTGCGTGTAACTGTAAACAGTTGTAACGGTATTAGCATGCAGAACAGCATTATTTCAAGCCACGACACGAATATGGCCACAGCTTTAAGAAAGAAAGTTAGAAACAGACAGAGAGAGTAAAAGAAATAGTGTGAGAAAGAGAGAGAGCTAAAGCTGACCCAGCCAGTTGATATTGAATTTCAATATATACATAAAGAGAAATAGAAAAAATAAAAGAGACAAGGTTTAACGACTGATGAATACACTGGTAAATATTTTATACATATGTCTTATGTTTTATTTTAATTTAATTCGAATTGTATTTTTTTTTGTGTCCACTTGCTGATGATAAATAAATAAATAATTGTAAGACAAACCGAAAACTGATAATAATTAATATTCATTTAATTCATATATATATTAAATGTCAGTATAAATCTAAAATTAATCTAAAAATAAATGAAAATTTTAAGTTCTTGTTAAAAAGTAAAACTTTGAAGAAAGTCAAATCTGAACTTAATTTGAGGAGCATATAAGATTTGGCGATCTATAAGATCGACATATATATATGTAATTTACTGATACTGTTACAAAGAAATATACCCCATCTACCTATGCAAACAGAGTATAACAAGAAAGAAATCACTTCATAGACGAGCGGCGACAAAGCTGTAGACAAAGTAGCAGCCAGCAAATACAAAGGAAAACATGAAATGGAAATTGGCGACGACTCCGATGACGATGGCTGCGAATGGAAATCCCCAAGTGCGGGTCAAAGAAAATAAAACTTTATGCAAATGCGCCACTTTGGCCGTAAAATGAAATAGTCCCTGGCCAAATTATACCTGATGCCTGATGAGCTAGCTGACTTCCAATTGCCGTGAATTGAAACAAAAGGGACCAATGCCATTGCCATTGCCATTCACAAGCCCCACCCCCTCGCCCATCCCTCTCAAACTCGTAAACTTTTCGAGGGGGTTGGGGTTGATTGTGTATATAGTTTGGGAACCAGCGCAGGTGACTTTAATTTTAAGTTGCCAACTTTTTTATTTTACCTATTTTATTTCATTTCATTTTTTTGTAGCAAGTTTTTAGTGGACGACTTCTGCATCATATTTCCCAGCCGGAAGTTGTTACGGACACGTTTTGTCGGAAGTGCGGATGTGTTAGCCTGGCATATATATTTTTGGCCACGCTTCTCATTATTGTTATTATTATTATGAATATACACTGAACACCAAAGTTAAGCGAGCATATTGGCCGCATGAAATAATCGTCTGAGTTAGAGAATTGAAATTTTGAATGTTTTACACAAAATGTGGAAATTTAAGCCTGACAAATCGATAATATCGATGAATGCAAATCGATAAAACCACATCTAAGTCCCAATTATAAAGCTTGCTACTAAACTGTAAAGCGTATCTTATTCGACATACTTAATGCCAGGGACTTGAAGCTTAGAATATTTGAAAATAGAGAGAGCGTTACAGGTACATTGCTGGTAACCTACTTTAAAGATCGACAGGTGTCTTTAGGTCGTATATCTCCCACATAAAGATATACAGCTTAAGTTATAGAATAAGTTAACAATCTTGGAAAGTAGATCAGTAGAAAATGTCGCTAACCGTCAAACACCTCAATTTCAAAGCAAGAGCAGAGCTACTAAAATTATAGAGGAAGATTCTAATAAGTCTTTTCGACGAATATAAAAATCGATAAAAAACACATCAAGCCATTGACTGATAGCAAATAAATTGTAAATAAATTTATTGGCAACTCCCCTCTCAGACCCGAAACACCGTGTAAAACGGTATGTCAGAAATAAATTTAAAACACTTGGAGTATAGATTAATAATTCTGCTTTTGTAAATATTAATTAAGAAGTCTGCTCCAATTTTGGAGCTTATGTTTAGAAGTTATTTGCTTAAAAATCTCTTTATAAATAGGTAAATTAATTTCTTTTTTTTTAAGAACCTAAAAAATCGCAAAATTCCATGGTTCCCTCAAATTTGGAGTTAAAGTTACCAAATGTTAAAATTATATGCATTATAATTTCTCACAACTGAACGCTAATTCACTTTCCATGCAAAAAGTTTACTAGCACCCATCATCAGCTTGTAATACACTGTGAACAGAGTATTCCGTAGTCGCTAAGGACCGACAAGGTTCTCTAAAAAGTTCTATTTTGCTTTTATTGTCATGGCTCGTATAATTTAGCATCATGTCGTCGCCATATTCCACGCTCATTTTTGACCGGAAACGGAAGCCTGTTATTAATTTGCATGTCCGGCGGCGGCAACAGCGAACAACCGACAACAGAGTCCAGCTTAGTCCAGGTGGCAAGTAACTCATGCTCTCTCTCACTCTCACTTTTACTAGCTATCTCGCTCTCTCTCTCTTTATCACTCTTTATATGTTAGTCATTCTGTTGTATTGCTAATTAAATTTGCCACTTTATTTGCGCTGTGCATCAGGATTCGCACATCCTTGCCACACTTCCACACTCCCATTTCCATTTGCCTATTTTGCCACTGCCCCTCCTCCTTTGCGTTTCTGTCTTAATTGTGTTTTGTGCTACTCTATTTCAGTCGGCACACTCAAAGACAGCTCCCTTTTTTTTCTTTTCATCTCACCCCCCTCCGCACTTGAAATAAGACCAAGCCATTTAGCTCTGATCCTAGTTGCCACTGCTTCTGCTGCTGCCTCTGCTGCTGCCTCTGCTGCTGCCTCTGCTGCTGCTGCTGCGTCTTAGGTGCTGTTTGCGCTAAAATAATTGAATTAATAATTGCTCCGTGTGGTTTTCATGCTTTTCCAGCTAAGAAAAACCCACTGAAAGTGGAATACATACACTGTAAAAAAACGATGTGTAATTAAGAAAGTCATCATATTTTTTATTATCAAAGAGATTTGTCTTTCTAAATAAATATATAAAAGTATTTTACAAAATTTACGAATTATACGATTTTTTTAATATTAGTTAGATTTCTTAAATTATTTTATGGCGTTGTTTAGTTAGTTATATTATTTTTTTATATTTATTGAATTATTTCGCTTATTTAATTATTTGTATTTAATTTAGATTATTATTTAAATTACTTAATTTTTTGCAATTCTTTCGATTATTTATCAATTGTTGCTGAGATTGTGAAAATTTGTACTTTGATTTTAATTTTAGTTCCATTTCCCAAAATTTAAGTAAATTTTGTTTTTTTTTTTAAGTGTAGCTATTCTTAAGCCTTAGCATTGGCATTCTCCGAGTCGTGTGAAACTTTTATCTTTGCAACTGGCAGCTACAACCACATTCTCCGCCCCCTCCTACACCCCCCGCGCGTTCTACCACTTTCCTTTACTTACACACTGATTTAATAAATTAACGTTAATTAGCTGTTGTGGTCGGTCGGGTGGTGGGGTGATGGGGTGGTGCAGCCACTACTGCTGCTACTCATGCTGTCTTAGCTTAAAAGACAATAACGCTAAAATCCAACACGCAACGTGGCAACTTTTGCCGCTGGAACGTGATTTCCGGCGTTCCTTCAAGATTTGCCGTTCGATATATGAATTATGAGCTTATGAAGAGGCAGCCAGGATGGCAAACACACACAGCGTACAACGGTATCTCTTGCCCCATAATTGGCTCTGCACTTTTTTTTTTTTTTGTTAGTCATCTATGTGCGAGCGTGTTTGTTCATCCCAATTCAATTAGCCAAATGAACAACTACAAATTCCTAGACGGCATCAATGCTTCGATTGCCAAATCCAAATTAATTCATAGTTGGCCACGTTTACAATTATTTTGTTATTTGGGAATCTGCTTCAAAATTTGCATTAAAGAAAGTATATTTTTTCTCAGCACAAAATTTAATTAAATTATATTTATTTTAGGTTGAATTTTCCTTATTTATGTGTAAAAAAAAAACTACATAAAAAGTTAAAAAAATAATAATTCTATAACAAACTGTCTTTTTTGCCGAATTTATTTTTATAATTTGACAATTAACACAATAAAACAGCCTACAAAAATACTACCCAAAAGTTCTCAAAAAAATATTAAGTAATGAAATATAGACGATACAAAAATAAAACTTTAATTTTAAAACTAATAAAAATGTTAAGTCATTTAATATTTATTTATGCAGTCAACAAAAGACTCCAATTTAAATATTTAACATTGAAAATTAAAAATAATCATAGAAATTATATATATAAAATACATATTATTCATTAAAATTAAGAACCAAATTAAAGACGAGTTTTCAGTTAAATTTTTGTCGTCGATATATTTATTTATTCATTTAGTTTATAATACTCGTTTGGTATAAATAAATGAATACATTTCGACTAGGAAAAGTATTCAAATGGCCAGTGGACATTTGTGGGAGAATCTAATTAAAGTCTGTGTTGGTGGCAAGACGGAAGTGCAACTGTTGCAAGACGACACAGAAGCTGCCACTCGGACACAATCGGACTCTGGCCAAAGGTCGGCTAAAGGCTGTTTACAGTTTGGTCGCATCTTGAGCCAGCTGGTGTGGCAAGTTAGCTGTGGCAACAAAGAAGCAAAAGGCAAAAGGCCAAAACGCTTGCAGCTAAGGACGTCGTGTGTGGCACAATTGAGTGAAACGAAGAAGCAGCAGCATATGAAGAAGTTGCAACTGCAAAGCATTTAAATTGAAATTAACATCCTGTTGGTCGCCACATGGCCTGTGCCGGAAGCACTTCAGCAATATTGAGCCACAAAAAAAAAGAGAAAAAAAAATATAAAGAAACGAACTGCTCCAATTATGGCATCAGAAAAGTCAAACTCAAAGACGCAAAAACGCAAAACTTGCCAACTTGTATGTGTGTGGCATGTGGCATGTTGGGCTTGTGGCATGTTGTGGGCCCAACAAGTGGCGCGATTGCAAAGCAAAAGTGTCAGGCAAACATCAGACAGTTGGCGCCCTAGACAAACACTCACAAGTCGCACACACACACACACACAACACACACACAACACACACACTCATACACTCATACAGAGAAACAACAGACAAAGCGGCAGTCAGCACACACGTAATTAAGAGGCCATTGTTGATTTCGCTGACAAAAGTGAAAGATGTCTTGATGGATAACGTGCCAGCCAGTTCACACTTCAAAGTGTGTGTGCGAGTGTGTGCGAGTGTATGCGTGTGTGTGTGCGAGTATTTACGAGTGTGTGTCTCTCTGTCTTATATACACCCAAAAAAAAATTATAATCCGGACATCAAGATCCGTTCGGAAAGCATCTGTCTAAATACCATCAATTTTCCTTTCTCAATTTTAGAGAAAATTATTCTAAAATTTAAAAAATTAATTTCTAAAATTTCACAGAGTTTTTTTTATATGCGTACAACAAAGCAACTATTATTATGTTATTAATACATTGTATTTAATTAAGAAACAAAAATATAAAAACAGTTCAGATTGTTTTAAATTCAAACAAATTATTTTTGGCGAAAATAATCCGAAAAATATGTCTAATTTTATTCTTACGAGCAACTCTAAAATTAGCTTTTTAGTTAGCCATATATATATATTATATATATATAAACACTAGTTTTTTTTTAATTCAATTATAGAAACATTTTAGATAGTTGATAATTTCATATTAAATTTCATTGTTTGCTTCTGATTTTATAATATATTTTTATTTACTATATATAATATATTAATTGTAATTATTATAATATAATAGAATATTTCTAAAAATATAAAAAAAATCTCGATAATTTTGGTATTCACCTTTTGTTTTTAGAAGTAACTGCTTAAATTAAGAATAATTGTTTATTCTTTTGGCCAATTTTGCATTTTTCCAGTTATCTTTAAATTGATGGAAATTTTATTTAAAGTGATTTATAAATTAGATTTTATTCAAAGTAATTTATTAACAATTAAAAAAAAGCAATCATACTCTCTAGTTGACAGATTTGAATTTTGTGGCATTTTTCTAAAATTCAGTACTATTTTTTTCTGAGTGTAATCATTCTTTTGATGTAATCAGCTTGCAGCACTCAGCACATTATGCTCAATCCTGCAATTATTCTTACCTCAGCCTTTGAAGATAGAAATTAAAACGATTCCCACACACACACAACTAATTTCATATATGTGTGTGTGTAAGTGTGTTTGCTGATGTATGCATAAATATTTAATGTGTTTGCCTTGTTAGTGGCTGGCGGTATCACTTTATTTTGCGGAAGGATTAAATTAATGCCAAACGTGTGCTGCTCTCTGTTGTTTTGTTGTTTTAGGTATCACACACACACACAACACACACACACTACACACACACACATACACACACAGATAGACTGGCTGGTGTGTAGACAAACAACGTGTGTGACAAAACCGCTACTTACACTAGTTAGCTAATAAAATTAGTTTTATTAACACGTACTACGACAAGTGCCAACAGCAGCTAAACACACTTTGTATATAGTGTGTGTGTGCGTGTGTGTGTGTGTGTCAATTGGCTTTAAGTGTTAATTGCATGTAAAACTGTTAAATGCCTGGCTGCCTATGAAAGTGCCAGCAAAATGTGTTTAAAGATGCCGCAGACCAAAACTGTTGCCTACATTTGGGCGTTGGTTGGAAAGGCAGCAATAATTATTAATGTTATATTAGAAAATAATGGAGTATCATATTTGAAATAGTAGATAAATATAGATATACATGCAGTAATAATTATTATTGTTATATTGGCAAATAATGGCAAACATTTGAATTACTACATAAATATAGATATATAGTGTGATTTGGATTAAAAACTCACTTTCACTTTGATTTCAGGCACAATTTAGTTAGACAGTTTGGGTATATAAATTTATTATTTATTATTATGAATAAAGCAGCAAAAAGAAAGCAAATTGAATTCAAGTAATATATTAAATGATATTCTAAGCTAATCGCGTCTATAATCCTCCTTTACCTAGATCAAAAATATATTCTTGTAAATAAATTGCTTTTAATAAAAATTCTGAAAAATTAAACGTGATATTGAAAATGTAAGTTATGTCAATGAATTATATTATATTCACATCCCATTCGCAATTTATTTCGTGTTGAGTAATTTTTTGAATTTTAATATGATAAAAATACATAATATATAAAAAAATATTACATTACATTACAAATTATATTTCAAACTAAATTTAAATGATAAGATTAGAAATAGGTGTAGTTTACTTTTTACAGTACTAAAACTCTGTCCATTTATGTCGAAATAATTTAATTTATTCTAAACATAAATTGAATGCTATTAAAATATAAAACGTGGGCTGCAAAATAAATACATATTTCTAACAGAAGTGGAAAATATGTTTAAGATGCCCCCACAAAATGCATACCTTTCTATCTACAAGTCCAATTAATAAACCCTTAGTTAATATATTCCCTTGGGCTGTCATCGAGTGCTCCAAAACAATATATATATAAATATATATATATATAACCAGTTAATTGGAGCGCTGACATCAGCAAATCGGAGTCAAACCACAATGAAATTCGATGACAATGCCACACAGTAAGATTTCCACACACCACACACACACACCATACACACACACCATACACACACACACACGCACAGTGCTGACCACCATAATTAATGTTAATAAATAATAAATTTACATATATATAAAGACAAAATGGGGGTGGCAGGGGTATATCATGTAATACAAGACAAGTTGGCCGAATAAGTGAAAGTCCGAAACGGCATACAAATCTGTGTAATTAAAACCAGCATTCATAGAGGGGGAGCAGAGTGGGGGAGGGGGGTCACAGCGATGCCAACGCAGTGATAACATCATGCAAAAACTTCTGTGGCCGGCAAAACGTTTAATTAACTTGTTTGTTTCAGCCGGGCCACAATTCATATGCGAAACGTGGCCTGCAATTAAAAATGGCCCAAAGAAGAAGCAAATTGAAAGTGAGCTGATTTCATAAATGGCAGCAGAAAGTAAAACTTTCCCTTTTTTCCTAATGTGTGACATGTGCAAGGGAGAAGGCGAGAGAGTGGCAGATTGGGAGAGAGAGAGAGAGAGAAGGCAAATCAGTTAAAGATAAGAATAAGGAAAAGATTTCATAAATGAGCACGGAACCAAAATCGTTATTCTAATGAGTCGAATTGGTAGAAAGAGATGGGGAGAAAGACAGAGAGTTAGTGAGAGAAAGAGAGAAAAATTAGAGAAAGAGAGTTAGAGAAAGGGAAAGGGAAGATAGTTACAGATAAGATTTCATAAATGGACTCAAATGGAAACAAAATGCAAAGCGACATAAAAGGGAGAAGACAGACAATAAAGAGAGCAGCGCGAGAGAGGGAGAGAGAGGGGAGATAGAAGAGAGAATCGAGAATAGAGAAGAAAGATCAGTTTTAAGTAAGAATTAAAGACACAGATTTAAAGAATCAGCGGATTAATTGAAAATTAAATAGATTTTATAATTGGAATTCAGATGCAAAACTTTGCTTTTAACTTGTGTGTGAGAGAGAGAGAGAATTGGAAAGAGAGAGAGAGAGAGAGAGAGTGACAAGACAGATTAGTTTCAGACACAATAAAGAAAGTCTAGAAAGTGTTTTATAGAGAAAAATATTAATTTCCTTGCAAAAATATGTTTTTTTTTTATTATTTTGTAAAAATACCAAAGTTAATTTTCAAATCAATATTCGTTGGAATGTCAAGAAGGAGTTTTTTTGAGCTGGTCGCTATTGAGCCGATTAGAAATGAGCATTTCTACAAATTTAGTTTAATCGAATAAATTTAAAAAAAAAAAAAGAAAATTAATTTTAAAAAACTCAAAAGTGGCTTCAGAATTATTCGATTGACGTTAGCAAAAATGTTTCACTTGAGGTTAAAATGAAAGAAGGGATCTGATGACAGATGAATAACGAAGAACTTTGGGTTTTGGCTTAGAATTCACAGATGAAAATAATTAGAATTGGAATTTGGTTGTTTTTTAAGCAGACTGCTATTTTTTTTAATTTGAGTGTCACGATTAAGTACAGTTTATCAATAATATATCAATGTATATTATATATAAATTATAGTTTTCTATCTTAATCGGCATTTATTGATAAAATATTTTATAAACTATATTCTAAATTTGATGTCCCTAGCTGAATCAAATCGATTGAATTTCCAAGATTCCTCCCTCTGCTGGACATACCCAATTTACACACTTTTTATGGAGTATAAAAACTTGCCACAAATGTCCATTTGGAAAAAAATTTGAAGAAAACTTTCAACGAAATTAACCGCAGCTCAAAGCAAATGCAAAAACAAAAACAAAATCAAGTCGACAAAAAACATATCTGGTTACATTTATTGAATTGAATTGTTTCATGTGTGTTTGATAACTATTTGGGCTTACTGACTAGCTGTGTGTGTGTGTGTGTGTGTGTTTGTGTGTGTGTGTTTGACTTAGTTTGTATTTGAGTTTGGCAATTTGCACTTGAAGTCAGTTGCTCAGTTTTACAGCAAAGTTTTTCAATTAGAGTTGGCAACAGTCGAAGCGGAATTTCCCCCCGCCTGACTCTGCAAGGGTTGTTTTCCTTTTCTTTTTCACTTGCAATTTTCAATTTACAATTTGATTTTGATTTAGATTTTAGTTTAGATTTTGATTTTCATTTACTACCATCCATCACCAACATCATCGTCTTATCAATGGTCAGCTCAATATAAAGAGGGGCGCTGGGGTGCTGTGAAGCATAAAGATAAAATAACAAATTAATTAGCATTCATTGCCACCCAATTGAGCTTGTAAATATTTAATTAATCGACGATTTGTGCAAGCGCCCAAAAATACCAAAAATAAAATGGATTCAGCCACGTTGAAAACGCTGGCAATCAATTAAAGCCTTGATGGATGGCTCCTTGCAGCCTTTTCTCGAGCAGCGCATTAGTTCAAAGAGTAACCAAAAAGTGCTCCAGGAGTGAAGAGAAGGTATTCATCTTGAAGTTAAGTTACAGCGGAAAATAAGTAGGAATGGGAGTAACCCTGAGCTCAAGTCTTTAATTATCCACAATGTGGAAGATACCCAAGAATTAAACTATTCCTTCAGCTTAAAGAAATTAAATATATATGCAAAAGAGTACCTATTATTGCCAATTAATAACAATAAAATATATAAATATTTAAATATAATCTAAAATAATAATAGAGGCATTGCTTAGCAATTTTACCCATAAAAAAACATATTGAAAATAGTTCAAAATCCAATTAAAACGCTACACAGATCCAGTTTTTATATTGCTAACAAAGAAAGTAATTAAAAAAGGTCGATAAAATAATATATTCAATTTCTAAGCGATTTTGTTATTGGCAAAACAAAAGAAAAATTTGTTAAGAATAAATAATTAATATATATAATCTAGAAATCTATATTCAAACATTCAAGTCTTTATCTCAGACGAAGACACAATAAATTTAATTTCTGAACTCAAGCAGTAAATGGAAAAATATATATTTGAAGTCTAAAGATGAACACTATCGAATATAGAAGGTATTCCTTCGAAGGACTTGCTTTTAACATGCTCTTTAATTTATTTAATCCAGGATAAAATAATAAAATATTCAATCTGTATTTTTAGACAACTTCACAGTGTAACATTTGAATGTATTCATATTTTCAACTATTTCCAAAATACTATTTTCTATGTAGCCAACTTTACTAATTGTAGAAATATAATTGTACTTGTACCAAATCTACTTAAAACTTTCCATTACTATTTGCTTGAAGGTATTTAAAAACAACAATCAGCATTTTTGGGTTTAGTACTTAAAAATATATAAAAATGCCTCAAACGATCTGCTAAACTCATTGGACTAAAACAGGCTTTAAACCGTTCGCAAACATTAACTAGAATGCTCCCCAGGCAGCTACTGAGTGTGTGCGTGTGTGTGTGTTGTGTGTGTGTGCTGGCCAACATCAACATTCAGCTAGCTGGCTGCTGGCTGCTGGCTGCTGGCTGACTACTGTCCCCAAACTCCCCAAGGACTTGAGCTAAAAACAAACACACAACAAGCCGAACACACACACACACACACACACATACACATGAGACACACACTCGCACACACAGCTGGACACACACATATGAGGCAAGTTTTAATTTGCTGGCTCTCATTTGTGAAAACAAAGTCAGTTCGACACTCCACAACAAAAGATGCCAATTTAATCTAGTTCCAGCCCTGGCCACATGGGACACTTAAAACCACTGTGCAAAAGGACACTTGGACCAGGGCCAGCCAGGAAATGACTTCAGTGCCTGTGTCCCAGCTGTGTGTGCGAGTGTGTGTGTGTGTGTGTGAGACTGGCGCCAGCAGGTAACTTCCGGCATAGTCAAATTGAAAATGACATCGACATACCGCAGCAGGCAACACAAAAAAAACCACACTCGAAAAAAAAGAATCGAAATAAAATATAAAATATTTAAATATATATATAAAAAAAAATATTTCCCAAATCTGAATAAAACTTTTATATTTTTAGAAATAGTTTGTAAATAAATTGGTTTTGAAAATGTTTCCAAAAAGTAATTTTTATATTTTTTAAAATCGATACCTATAAGTAAAGATATTAAAATATTAAAAAAAAACTTTATGGTTTTTATCATAAATAATATCTTAATATTTCTTTAATAATAAAGAAGCATTTTAAATTTGTACAGATGTTGATAATTAAGAAATAAATTACTAAAAAGTAAATAATACTTTATAAAATTCAAGAAAAATAACAGCTATAATTCCATAGATTGTTGGGTTCAATTTTAACTATTGTCCGTTAAGTTTACAAGATTTTTAAAAATGTTGGCATATTTAGAACCTTTAATTTATAATGTATAACAATAATAGAAATCACGTGAAAATATTAAATGCCATATGTAAAAAAATTATTTCAAAAAATGCCTGCTGTTTAGATAGACTCAATCATCCCTTTTTGAAATATACTGAGCTGCTCTTGCCCCGAAAAGTATGATAATATTCTAAAATTCACTAGATTTTTTTCAGAGTGCAGGCGAACAACGTAAGTTGGACAGCTGCTCTACTTTTGTGGCCAAAGTGTAAAGCTGAGCGACTTTTGCGGGTTGCTGGTGTTCAGTTGTGGACTAAAAGTTGAGCACTCGACTCGTAAAGTGTGACAAATTGAATTAATGCCAAAGACAAAGGCACTTCTGCTCTTCCCCCCCCCCCCCCTGTTTGACACTATTTCAACTGTAATTGCTTAATACGCACTCCTAATTAAGGCAAAGGTTTTGCAAAAAGTTAGCCAAACCTATGCTTTAACCTCAATAGTCCAAGTCCAAGTCGAAGTCCAAAACTGGCACGTGAACTGTGAACCGGCACTTGACTTATGCCACATGAGAGCAGAGACACAAAAAATAAGTAAGAAAAACGACAGTTTCCACTTAAGGCCGCAAAAGCCACGTGCAACACACACACACACGCACACACACACAACACACAGTTGTGTAGACGCCAAGTTGAAGGCGCTGCAAATGGCAACTGCGAGTGGACATTGACAAAAAACGCAGAACTGACGCATTGTTGAAACCATAACTCAGCGCAGTGCTCCAAACAATGCTATAGTCGAGAGTGCTCGACAAAGAGATACCCCGCAATCACCTATTAAATACTTAGAAGATTTGCTAATATTATTTTGTTCAGTACAGTTGAAGGCAAAATGCAGTTTCATAAAGTTTAAACTAAATTTAAAATTTAATAGATTAAAAATGAGTTTAATAAAATTAAGTCAAATTAAATTCAAATAAATTAAAATAAACGAAAATTAAGCTTACATTGAAAATACAACTAACAATAAAATATATATAATATAAAATATTTTATAAGATAAGATTACAATTTAAAAATCAAAAATATAGAAAATTAAATAGAAATAATTCATTATTTTTAAAAGAATTTGCTTAAAAATTAGATAAGCGGTTAAGTTAAAATATAATACGAAACCGAAAATATAAAACGCAAAGTAAAAAATACTTAAAATCTTATTTTATATTTATGTGGAACAAAAACAGTAATTTTATTTAAAAAGAAAGTAAGAATAAAATGAAATTTTAAACTAAATTTAAATAATATTCGTTGAAAATCCAGATAAATTTTAATTTGTGCAAAAAATTGCATTTATTTGAGACTAAAGAAACTAGTTAAAAATAAAGCTAGATGAACTTTGATAGATAGAGAAACTTTTGCTAAGTCGGCTCGACTGCTGCTACTGATCAGGAATATATATACTTTATGTGCTAGCAGCTGCTATATTTTGCGTTCATTATACCCTTATTATAAATATTGAATGGGTTCAGGGTATTAAAACGAAACCTGTGCAGTGAGTGGCGAATCTTAAAGATAAATAAGAAAATGGTGGTGAGGCGGGACGAGGCGGCGGCAAAGCGAGTGTCAACGTGGCTGAACTTTGACCCCAAAAGCGGCAAAACCGCAAAGGGCAAAAAGAAAAAAACATAAAAAAAAAATGCTGGCAAAAATGAAAGACAAGGCGAACAACGATTATGACGCTCTTCGTCCGGACACGCAACGGAGCGCAACTGATGAAGCCCACTTAGACGGGGAGGTGTTGTGGAAGAAGGCGCAGCAGAGATGCGGAGGCGAGCGGGACGATGATGACGATGACGATGACGATGACGACGACGAGGTGTCCCCAACTGGACAGCGGTCAGCGCAACATTTGCCATTGACAGAGACACAAGCCAAAGAAAGAAATAAAGACTGCTCGCACAAGAAAAAGAAGAAGAAAAATAATATAAAAAAAAGATACTGTGTGTGTGTGAGTACTACTTGGGGTTGTCTGGACAAACATTGGCGGACCGGACATGACCAAATGAAAATGTGTGTAAGCCCTGCCTCAAGCCCCGTGGCATCTCAGCCTCTGTCTGTGAATACACGTAGAAAAAAAATAGTCAACTTTTTTATGAATTTAAAAATAATTCTCAAATAAACAAACAAAAATAAAAAACAATTTCACTTAGTTAAAAAGATTATTTTTGTATTTTTTTAGAAATGTGTTTTGTTATTAATAACCAATTTTTACTAACAACATTTCTAACGTTTTCAAATGTTTACAGATTCCACATTTTGCCATAAGTCACAAAATTCGGTACATTCAACATTGAGATTATTGAAAATTCACATCGACTAATTTGTACTTTTTTAAGACGATTTATCGAATTTCGTAACGATATTATGAAAAATATGAAAATATAAATGTGACAAGCTGCTTTTAATTCAAATAAGGTAAGCGAATATTTTAAATACAATTATAATTGAATTAAAGTAATTTAGTTTTTATAACCTAATAAAATTCAATGATTATAATAAATTTGAAACTAAGCATTTAATTCTTTAATTTCTTTCTTAATTAATACGTTATCTATACAGAATTTTAAATTAGCTTTTTGTTACTTAACTGTTATTATTAAATATTTCATTTATGAGTTGCTAAGAAATAAAAAAAAAATATTTCTTATTTCAAGACAGAATTCTTTAAGAATTTATATGATGATGATATTTCTACTTTTAATAAAAATTTGTCAATACTTTATATAAGTTTTGATTTTTTTCCGATTTTAAAAATATTTTCGCATGCTTTGAATTTTTTTCTAGTTTTGTGACTAATTTTTATTTCAACTTAATTTACTAAGGTTTAAGTAGATTTTTTGCTGAGTGTAAGCTGCACAATTATTATTTCAACTTTTCATGTCTGGAGGTGCACACCATGATTTCAGGATGCTCTCTGCCCCAGTGCTTGCCACATTCCCTGCCCCTCTTTGGCGTAGTTTGTAATTTCGCATGCTGCGTCTCATTTTTCATATTTGGCGCACTTTGAGTGCCATTTGGCAACGGGCAACTGCAACAAGGCAACAAGGTAAACAGACAATTTCTCAAGCGACTAATGCTCTGAGTTATTGTTCAACTTCTCCAGGCAGATGAGTGCATTTCCCCCCCCCCTCAAGGGGGTGGAGTCTAAGTGCGCCATTAAACAGTGGCAATGGCAATGCCTCGACTCAAACTCCACTTTCAACACGGACTTTCCACATGCCAACTACTTACATGACTTATGATTGTGGCAAACCATTTACTAGACTCGAATCGACCATAAACTGGAACAATTAAAATTTAGGCTTCAATTTTTGTACCCTCTTTCAGGATTATAACTAGAGAATTATTGTGTGAGTTGGAGACAATGTGGAATATGTCAACACTTTTAATTGGTTTATAAGAATTTGACATATGAAATTATTATTATTATTATTATTATTCTAATTATATTGTACTATCCACAATTATGCTTTATCTAAGCAGGACGATAAAAGTGGATGCAGTATTTTATCATTGTAAGATTAAAAAAGTAATCCAACTTATTATTTTTGGAAACTCCACAATAATTGTCGATAAGACAATATAGAAGTTGAAGCAGTATCTTATCATTGAAAGATTAAAAAAGTAATCAAACTTAGACGAAAAATTGCACATATTTTATATATATATATATATATATTTATTTACTGAACATTTAAACAATTTTACCTAAACAAAATTCCATCAGTTTCTCTTCAACCCTTGCTCTTCTTATAAGTGCCAATTTTAAAAAAAAAGAGTCGCCAAAATATTGCTCATTAGTAATATAATTTAAACTTATTTAATTTAATATTAAATAAATTAAATAACCAATACATAAACCACATCAAACCTTTAATTTCTATCTTAAATATTTTAATCAGAAATGGGGAATTGAGAGTTATACTTAAACTGAATAATATTCTATTTACTTAAATTGAGATAGAAGACCACGCAAACTAAGACTGGTTAATCACATAAAAATATTAATATAAATCTTAAGTTGGAGATCAAATTTGTTATATATATATAGAGAGAGAATTCTTCAAATTAGTAAGTGTCTAGTTCAATTTGGCTGTACTGGAATCATATGAATAAAAAATTGTATTTTTCATTATTAATTTCTTGTTTTACTTTAGTAAATTGATTTAAGCTAATTCTGAGACACAGCATTTATTTTAAATTAAATTACGCAATGCTGTGATTAATGATACTCCTTTTATTCAATTTTTGATTAACTTTTCACAGTTGCCAAACTAAATTGTAAAATTTCTCTTGTTTAAGACTTCGTTGTGTTTATTACTGCATAAAAATAATTAAGAGCAAACAAACTGTGTAAATGAAATATAAAAGATATTAAGTAAAACATGATGGTTATTAAAGAGACTTTAAGTTTATCGACTCTAGCCCGGTGGAACTGAATTAAGTGTCGTAAAACTTAAAATACCAAACACATCAAATTGTGTTGTAAAAGCAAGTAAAGTTTGAGTTTGGCTAAATCTAGGTAAATTTTAATACTATATAATATAAACATATAAAATTTTAAAGCGAACATTAAAGATTATTTCACAGAGAATATCTGCCATATAAAATAATTAATTAAAATTGCAACAATTTAGGAATAGGTCAAAGTCTTATATTACACATCAAATTTAACTAAAACAAAATTAAAGTTTGAGTAGGTAGCAAAAATTGTCATAACACTTGAAGAATTTACAGAGTATATAAAATATTAATTTGCAGATTTAAAATCAATTTAAAAAAACGCATTAAAATTTCTTTTACAGAAAAATACTTTTTTCTCATAAAACAACTATTTATGATTGCTAAAGATTGTATGTAATGTGAAATAATGCGATATTAAAAAGATAAAGTAAATGAATATTTTAAATTAAATTTAAAATGAATGTTACGAGTTAAGTTATACAAAATAAAGAAAAGGATTAATTTAATAACAAATGAGTAAATGAATACATAAAATAAAGTGTATAAAATTATTAAATCAAGTGGTAATTGAAATGTAAAATTAAATCTAATCAGACAAAAGAATATTAAAGAAAAATCTTTTATCAAGCATAGAGAAAAAAATAGATTAAGAGACACAAATTGTACGAAAACTAAAGAATTAAAGTATTCTTTATAATGCATTACGTGTATATAATTATAATCAAATATTTTGATATATTTGCTTGACGAAAAATCTTTAAAGTTTAGTTCTAGTCAATAGTAAAACATTGGAAAAGGTTCATTGACAGTCTTGTGTTCAATGTCAAAATGCTGACCTCTTGGAAAGTGGTCAAAAAATAATGAAAACGTTGCAAATATTACACATTCGACCTGTTGAAAAGAGGCAAAAATGGCGCAGAAATGCAAGCCAAATAAAGCCAAACAAAAACCGCCTACAAGCAAAAATATAAACAGAAATTGACAAGAAAATTAAAGAAAAGAAGTAAGAAGAAAAGCGCCTAGTGAAAAAACACGCACACAAATAAAAATAAATGTATACATACAATACATGTACATATGTATATATATATATTATTCATTCGCATCTATGCCATGAAGGTCATATTAAATTGCTATAAAATTGTATTGATTTTTATTTGCAACAAAAGAAAATGCGCTGCGCACAAGCAAGACGAGGACAACGACACCACAACAACAAGAACAATAAGACGCAGAAGAAGAGGAGCCAGCTGGCAACATTTTGGGGCAAGCGAAGCAAGTGCGGCAAGCGCCTGAAAAGGGGCCACAAAAATCCATAAAGAGGCGAAACTGGTTTTCTTTTTTCTCTATTTTTTGCCTGCTCTTGCAACGTTGGCTAATTAGAAAAGTTTCTAGTCAGCCGCAGCTGTAGTAGGGGTTGTAGTAGGCGCATACACTCAGCAAAAAAATCGACACACATTTTAAATTCAGTATTGAAATATAAATTTTTTAGTGTATGTTTTTATGTTTGTGGCTTTAATTTTTCATTTATTTTAAATTACCACAAATACAGAAACACTTTGAATAGCTTACAAATTTATATATAAATGAATTTTATTAAAAAATGTATAGTAAAAAGTTAGAACAACTTTGTATTTTTAAAGAGATTTATATTTTTTCTGAGTGTAGAGATGGGGTTAGTAGCGGGTTGGGGGTAGGGGTAGTTAGGGACAGCTGCTGCTGCTGCACGCTCATAGGTGCGCTGGCAACGCCATTTTCAAGAAGGTGAACGCTGCTGGCCAACTAATGTGACACCGTTCGGAGAGAGAAGGAGAGAGAGAGAGACGCAACGATTGGCTGGCATAAATCACGTAGACGTCGTCGCGCACCTACAAAGCAAGAGCGAGACACACCTTCCAGGCAGCCAAACACTCACTGGCTGGGCGGGTTAGCTGGCACCTGATGCTCGCTCTCTCTCTCACACACACACACTCAGGCAGGCAGCATTTGTATTTACCTAAAGACGCAGCAGTGGAAATAAAAAGCGAACAGCGGGTGAAGGAGAATGAGAAGAAGGAGCAGTTGGTTTGAAAGGGGGTGGAGGACAGAGATACGTGCACGACGACAACTAACGAGCGACACGAAGCTGAAAGCTATGAGAAAAAAACAGCTTGCGACAAGGAGAGCAAATCCTCACAAAGGCACACACACACACATAGACAACGTTGAGGTGAATTTGCCAAGTGAGACTATGACGCAGCTAAAATTTAAATTTATATTTTTATATATATATTAATAGTTTATTATATACATATATATATATATATATATATATATATATTTACCCAAATACAAATAAAAATAAATACTACGCACAAAATAAATATTCAACAAGCCATAAATCACTTGCCGACGGTAAACAGGCCAAGACAAAAAATATAGACTCAAAATCAAACTCAACATTTTCTCAACACTTGCTCAACCTTAGCTTAACGTTAGCGCAACGGTTGCTCGCAGTGAGCAAGCGAAAAAGGTGCTCGGCTTTGGTTGGCTGCCAACATTTCGCACACCTTAACGGTAACGGTAAGTGAGCGAGCGAGCCAGCAAGCAATAACCTGTCTAACTTACATACCGACGTATGTGTGTGTGCGTATGTGTGTGGCAAGAGAGAGCGAGAGCGAGCGAGAACGCAAACGCACGAACGCAACGAATGAGCAAAGTTAGATGTCAAGAGGTGGGTGTGGGGTTAGGAAGGGAGTGAGGTAACTTGCAAGCGAACACTGCAAATAAAACCAAAACAACTGCCACTTGCGGTTAGGTGCCCAGTCAGGAGCAGCATAAGCAGAGAAAGCAGCAACAGCAGCAGCGAAGTCAGCAGAGGCAGCAGCTGCTATATAAAGCAGTAGAAGAAGAAGACTCGAGCTGAAGCTGAAGCCTGAATGATGAGCAGCAACATCTAGCGAGGGGGTTCGCCGCCACACGGCAGGTGGCTCTGTGCTAAGCTAGTGCGAGCGAGCGAGATAAAACGGGAGAGGGGCACCTACATAGCGTCGCTCGCTCTCTCGCTCTCACTTACAAGCATGCCTAACAAACGACGATGCTAAAGACGACGACGACGACGAAGACCAACACCTAGAACAGGTACACACACACACACAAAGACACGAAGAGAGTAGCTTTAGTATGTGTGTGCATGCTATATATGAGGAGGTGGTGGGGGCGCAGCAGACGTCGCTTTGCGCAGGTAGATTGGTGGATGCGTAAGGTATATTATATACACACACACTAACACACACACATATATGCACGACACGTGGCCAGTGGCTGAGGTGTGGGGCCGAACATGCGCAGTGAGCGAACGAGAGAGAGAGAGCTCAAATTTAACTTAAATTATTAGCTGTTAGCTAAAATTACATTAACAGTGACATGTAATGTTAGGCGCAGGGGAAATAAAGATGTTAACAAGACGGCTGATAAGTTAACGCCAAAGTGTTAAATAACAGCTGTTACAGCGTTTACTCCTAAAATACAATCTAACAATAAAATACAAAATGTTACATATATATATCTATATATATATATATATTTATATATATTTGTGTGTGAGGGTGCGTGTGAATATGTATTTAATATTGCATTAATTCACCAGTATTTTGCACGTTGCATTGACCCATTAACGAATTAACATAATTTTTGATTCCAGCATTTTATTTTCTATTCTCGAATAAAAATAAAATTTAAGTGAATTTAAATTTGATAGCTAAAGGAAAGATGAGTGAAATAAATTACTTTAAATAGTCGAGAGTGAAGCATATATCTAAGGATATTATTAAAAAATACTTTTGGGAGCCTGAATTTCATTTTTAACTTTATAAAAACAAATAATAAAAAATTATATTATTTTTATTCACTTCTCTCATAGATATATCTTTAAAATATTTTGACTAGTCTAAAAAAAAACTTTTTAAGGTTACAATTTTGAAATTTAAGTCGATTCGGAATAGATTTTTGTAGTTTCAATCTTTATATAGTGTTAATCTATATGTCAAGTCATGATTCGGAACATTTGGATTTTATAGGGAAGATTTTAATAAATTATGTAATATTTTCATGTACTATTAAACTTAGATGATTATATTATATATTGGGATTCTGTGCAACTTAGATGATTAAAATGCTATGAAATTTTTAAGATATGATGAGTTTTAACAATTATTACAAAAGAACTTTCTAAATCTATTAAATTGTTCAGTAAATTAACAATATATATATTTTTTTGCCAGCACTGTATATTTATTTTTATAAATTTAACGTAAACTAAAGTTAATCGGCTTAAAAAAAAACAGAATAAAAAATATGTTATAACAATATTAAAAATAATGCAAAATGTTTATAATAAATAAAATACTAATTAACTTAAAATTCTGTGATTGAGCCAATCAAAAATCTCAAAGCTTGAAAACATCTCAAAAAAAAAAATGAAAATTCAACAGGCAAACGTAAATAAAAGAAAAGCAGAACAAAAAAAAAGGAAGCGAGCAGAAAAAAATAAGCGTAAATGATTTAAGCGCTTATCGGATAAAAAGGAGCAAACAAACAATGCTGAGAAAAAACTAGAATTAAAAAAACGAGAGCTAAAAACTGTGGCAAAGAAAGCGTCGCGCGAAGCAGCTTAAATGAAATGCTTGTAGCTGATTATGCAGCATAATTTATGCGGAGAGGCAACAACAACGTTGCCACACACACACACACACAACACGCCCTCTCAAGAGCAAGACAAACAAGTCCAAGTGGCAGCAACAATGGACGGCAACAGAATGTGGCAAGGCGACCTGCGCAACTGAAACTGATTTAATTAAGCAGGTGATTAAAGTTGATGCCGCTTATTTGTAGCAGCCAAAGAACAGCAACTCAACTTGCAACAAGGACTCCTCGCTGTCGTTGTCGCTGTCCTTTCCTACTTCCGCTTTGCCGCCGGAAGTCAGCGTGTAAACTGCGCGCAAAAACTTTCGCCTCGTCTTTTTGGACAAGAACAGAAACAACCAAAAAAAAAAAGGTCAACTTTAAATTTTGATGCTACAATGCAAATGAACCTGCAACAGGGGCGTTGTCTGCTTCCACATTAAAGGGGCGTGGTTGCATTTAACAGTTAGTATAAAATCTATTAAATTTTATTCTTTTTAAATAAACATTTATTTTCAAATCTAATTTTCAAAATTTATCATTTTCAATTTATAGTCAAAATAATATAAAAATATTTATTAAGAAATTAAAATAACTTACAAATTTAGTATTTTATTTTATGCGAAGACAAAACGTGTTTTAAATTAAAGTTCACTTTTTGGCATAATTTTCATTTAATTATTTAACATGACTTCAAAGTTTAGGATCGATATGATTGATCGGATGTGATATTATTATCTTACCAGATTAATCAAAATTTGCTAAACTGGCTTTTATCAAAGCTCTAAAACAATTTCAGACATTTGTCTAAAAACAATAATTAAATTAATAATAATAAGACGGAACTAAAATAACCCAAAATTAAATATATTTACATTTATTTATATACCATTAATTATTTTGATTTATTTACTAAATCTTAAATGTTAATTTAATTATATATTCCTGAATTATTATACATATATATTTTTTTTGTAACTTTAATTATAATTTAAAATTCCAATTTTCTATAACCTTTTTTAACATATTAAATAAAGAACAACAAAAATAAATATTTAAATAAAAAAAAGAGCGAAAATGAAAAAAATTTGAATTAGTAAAAATATAATAATTAAAATGTAATTTCATAAAAATTTTAAATTTACAGAACATTTTTGCGCAGTCTAATTTAATTTTGAAGAGTTATGACTACGCCCCTGTCCCTGCCCCTGTCCCTGCCACTGTACTCTAAACTCCAGTTTCTGAACTCCGAGTCCTGAGTCCTGAACTGGCCAAATGTTTGTGGGTTCAACTTTTGCCACTTTTTTTGCATATATTTTGCTGTTAATTGAATATTTCAGCTTTTGTTGTTTGTTTGTTTGTTTGTTGTTGTTGTTGTTGTTTGCCAAAGGTCGAAAAGCGAAATCAACGGTAATTAAAATTCAATTAGAACAGAAACGACAACAACAACAGCTGTTGACTATAACATAAACTATTGCAACAAAACAAAAAAAAATACATCCATAATTTGTGGCAACAATTAGAATCGGGCTTAGTTAATTGGCAGAGGCTCTGTTTGAGCCGTGTTAATGTAATGGCCAACAATTTACGTCAACTTAATGTCCATTTTGGCCTGGAGTGTGAGTTGTGCGAGTGTGCCAGGTTGTGTGTGCGGTGTGTGTGTGGTGTGTGAGTGGTTGCTTCATTTATTGCTCCATTGCTCGCACCACTTTTGCTTAAGGTAAGATTTATGTGAAATGATGGCTCTGAGTGGGCAGTTCTCGCCTCGATCCGGTGTCAATCGCTGCTACACTGAGAAAAAACGATTCAACTACATTTCTAGAAAATAAAAAAAAAGTGCATTTCGAAAATTAATCATTGTGGTTTGCTTAAAAATAGAGTTGTTGTGGATTTTTCTACAAATTAGAAAAAAATATTTGTAACTTTCTTCAACAGAATATTTTTTATATATCTTTTTGCTTACTGAAATTAATAAACAGTTGTCTTTTAATATTTCACAGCTTATAAATGCTTAAAATTTAAATTATGATTTAATCGCTGACCCTCAGGCAGAGAACAGCTCATAAAATAATATTGAAAAGTTTTTTTTTTTACAATTTTTCTCAGTTTGGGCTTTGCATATTTTCTTTTTAATTATAGAAAGTATTCAAAAAATAAATATAAATAGCCATATATTTGGTATTATCGAGTTCTAGTTTTTAGAATATTTGTTCTTAATATTTAGAAATTATTTGTAATAAGAAGAAAAAGTTTCTAATTTTTCAGGGAGACTCTTTTGTGGCGTGTAACTGCCTCAAGTGTGCAACGCAATTTAGTGAAAATATCAAATTTCCTACTCACACACAACAAACACACACACACCACACACACGCACACACACACAGAAAACACACTTCATTCACTGCTTTTTTTTTTTTTTTTTTTTGCTGGACGTAGAAAAGTAAACAGAAGGTTAATGGATTTGACACACGGTTCACCAACAGGGGCAACATCAGCAGCCACATCTACGGCACTTGTGCGTGAAATAGATATGCTTTCAGGCCATACACACACAACACACACGCTCACCCCCAACACTTACACACACGCGTGCAGCTTCAACAAACGGTAAAAGGCGCCACATTTGCCACACTCAGGTTTCCAATTTGTACGAGCTATTTTTTTTTTTGTGGCATGCCCCAATGCTCTTTGACCAGCAGATTTGACTGCTAGTTAAACTTAACAAGAAGTTTACCTTGGACAAATTTTAACACTAACTAATTTAATAAAGGTGTTAAACTTCAAGTTTAGACAGATTTGACCAATATTTAAACTAAAAAAAATTAAGCTTTGAGTAATTAAAAAACGCGTTTGACTTTAAGCCAAGTTTTCTGTTAGTCGGATTTGACTGGAACTCAAACTTAACCAGGTCTATTTTAAACAGATTTAATTTAATTTAATAATATTAAAATGTTGATGACAAACATAAAACTAGCAAGCACTTAAATCACAACTTAAAGTTAAATTATTTATGGATATATATTTTTATAACTATGTCACAATTGTGCATTATTTTATCTGATTATCATTTATCAACGGGATTTAATAACAAACATAAAACTTTAAGTTCAGAACTTGAATCACAACATCAGATACAAAAAATATACCTTTAGATCTTCCATTTCCCTTCTGAATTTATCTATATCTGATTTAACTTAAATTATGTCTAAAAGCATTATTTGTAAACAAATTAATCTCCATTATTGGAAGGTCTATCTTAAACATATTTAATTTAATTTATTACGATTTAAATTTGATTACAAACTTAAAATTTGCAAGCACTTCAAATTTTGAATCGGAATCACAACTGAAATTTAAAATATATATATATCTTATCAGATATGAAACAAAGACTAAAGAGACCGTTAGATCTTCCTTTTCCGATATGATTTATATATATAAGCATAATTATAACCGAATTAATCTGCATTATTTTATCTGATTATCATTTATCTGTGGGATATTAAACTAAAAACTAAAGAGATTTGTTCCTTTCCCTACAAAACTCTGTTGGAATTACTATATATGTAACTGATCTGTTGAATCTGGCTATATATATATATATATATACTAAACATACAAACCTGAAGAAAACCTGTCAAAAATCGTAATTTTAATAATTTAAAATTAAATAGCCAAAAAGTAGAAAATAATCTATAGAAAAGCTTACAAATTTACAACAATCGGGTGTATATATATATATATATATATATATGCTAAGATATATTTATATATATATATATACAATTTGACTGCAGTATCTGGCTGACTATTGTTTAAACTTGCAACGCACGTTCGCAACGCGTTGTGGCAGAGGCCAAGCTAAAAAGGCAAGTTCCAATCAGACACCAAAAGTCGTCTGGCTCTGACTGACAATTGGCCAGGATGAAGGAGCAAGGACGAAGGAGGAAAGCAGGCAATACACCCGCAGGCAACGAATTGACGAGGGGTGGAGGGATGTTGGTTGAGGAGGGGAGGAGGGGAGGAGGGGAGGGGAGCAAACACACACAAATAAAGAAACTGCAACTGTTTACAAATGTTTTTTTTTTTTTTTGGTTTGGCTTTGGAAGTTGCATCCACGCAAGAAGTGCCGCATAAATCATGTGTGGAAGGTGAAGCTGGAGGTGTCCTTTACCTACCACAGGCAGGCAGCGGCGAGGCAAGCCAATCTGCACCACTGACAGTTTTAATGCCGCATGAAGTCCATGCGGCTGTTTTGCAGCCAAACATTTATGATTTCCTCCGGTGAATCTGCCACAGACTTCTGCCCCGTCTCCTGTCTCCTTGTGTTCGCTACACTTACAAGAAAATCAATGGAAATTGTCTTAAAAAGAAGAACAATTTTTTAGTTCTCAGAAGTAATCAATTAGTTATTTCAATATTTTAAATAAAAATTTTCCATTAGGAAATGCATTTTTAAGAATTAGAAAAAAACGTTCATTTTAAAATTTTAAAAATTTTATTTACTGACTCCTTTTAATTAATCTATATGTAAATTATTTGTGAATTCTCAAAATACAAATGTTTATCAAAATTATAAACAGCAAAATATAATAATTTAAAACTTCTTCTCAGATGCAGATAAAAAAAATTAATTTCTAACAATTAGACAAATTTTTTTTATTATTTTTTATTATATCAGAAACAAGGAAGCCTTTAATTAAGAAATTCATGCGCTGATTTTCTAGAAGATTTAGAGAATCTTGATAAAAAGAGGTGGATATTTTTTTTCAGTGTGTTTGTGCGTGACTCCTTTGCACTCGACACTTGGCACTTGGCACTTGTGGCATATGTGTGACGTTTCAATATCCTGTTGCGTGATTTTTATTTTCATATTTTTTGTTGAATGTTGATTTTGCCAGCGCGTGTTGCAAAGGTGGCGGGAGTAATGCTGTGTGCTGGGTGGAGGCGTGGCAAGCGCCCAGCTACGTGTAGAGTCGCAAGTCACAAATCACAAAATATGCCTGCCATTTTTTTGTTGTTCTCCCATTTTTTTTTTCTGTTTTTTTTTTATTTTGGCTGTTTGGCTACGTTTAGGCCTCTAAGCCTGTCTACTTAGCCACGTAGAGATGGAGAGGTGGGGGTGGGGGGTGGTGTATATTTGGACTGAGTTGAGTCTGGAGAACGGCCAATAAATCAAAGCATGTAATTTCTCACATAACTTGATTTTTATGCCATTTTGTGTAAGTTGTTGATTTTGTAATTTATGTCACGGTGTATTTTTGTGTGGGAACGAGTAAAAACTGAACCTACAAAAGCTGGCTGAAAATGTGTGTGTGTTTTTTTTTATACTTTCACACTAAAAATAGAAGAATCATGCGACGAGTTGGAATTTTTAAAGATCTTAAAGGAAGCTGATCAAACTCCCAGAAAGAAGTATTGCAAAAGGATTAATATGGAAAGAAATTTGTAATCTATCAAGGAATATGTTGGTTTTGTTCAGTGTCTATCAATTCCTAGAATCATCAACACTTAACGGTAAATTACTTATCAGTTAAAGGTCAAGTGAAGCGCCAGACAACATTTTAATTGATTAGCTTTGCTTTTCAATAATATTGAAATTCTCATAGCAAAAATAAATTCAGCTTTTATCTAGCTGCAAAATCTCACAACTGGAAAATGCAAATTTTACTGGCTTATTAAAAACAACACCACAATTAAGAGACTCATCCAGCTAAACTAAAACATTATTTCAACCAGTAAAAATTTAATCTGGAATTTGAAATTGTTGAAAATTTAAATATTTTACTTAGCATCAACTGCTGCTTTGCTAATGTACATAAATTTAATTGTCATTGTTAAAAAAAATATTTATTTCTTACTAGATTTTTGTTAGTTAGTTTTTTTTTTTTTGAATAGAAACTATATCACATTAAATATATTAATGCTGTGTTAATCTTTCTGTAAAACTATTATTAAAATGGTTATTATTAATTATTATTATATTTATTATTATTCGCATTTCAAGTAGTAACAAATGCTAATTTTAATATTCTCTTCACTTAAAATTATTTATTAACAGCCACTTTTGGTTAGCATCAGCATAAACCAAAGTAATACCTTAAATCCGATTTTATGGCAACTGTAACTGTAACTGTAAATTGTGCCTTTCTGGCAAAGACAGGCCATGTCAATATTTTGCAATATCCATTGCTGAAAAAGTTTTCCAATACCATTTACCATAATTCCACTTTGCACTGCATTGACACCTAACCAAAAGTCATTCAAAAAGTGGCAAGACAAGAGCCCCAGCTGAGCATATCTCTCTCTATATATATATATAAATATATATATATATGTATGTGTAACTGAGTAATAGCTGTAGTAAAAAATTGTGAAAAGCACTCGCAAATGTTCAAACTACACTTCTGGACATCGACATGGACATGGACATCGACATGGACATCGACATGGACACTTAACTGACAATGTCTGACCTTTTCAACAACTGGAGACGACGATGAAAACCGGAAGAAAAATGCGAAAAGTAAAAGCAACATTTTGCTTGAGCAACACTAAAATAAAAAAAAAACTAAAATACAAAAATGCCAAAGAAATAACTAAAAATTGATGCAAAAATTTGTTGGACAGGTCGCCAAAAAAAATGCTTACGTGATGTTTAAGTTGCAACTTGTGTGTGTGTGTGTGTGTGTGTGTGTGTGTATATGAGTGTGTGTGTGTGTGTGTGTGTGTGTATATGAGTGTGTGTGTGTGTGAAGGTCGCTGGCAGGGCAGCAAATAGATATATGGAGACAGAAATGCAAATAAAAAGCTGAAACAGCTTTGAAAACATTGAAAATTCTTTTTATTTTTATTATAATTTTTAATATTTTTATTATTAGTCTGCTATATTTTTTCTCACTTATTCTTCTATTATTTTGCATATTATTATTATTATTATCCCCCAATTATTTTAAATTTTCTTATATTTATTTTAATATGCATTTAATCGTTTCAAAAATAAGTTTGCAATCAATTCCATATAAAAATACATATTAGGTTTAAAATTAATTAAATACATTAACTTTTATTTTAATTTTAATTGTTTATTTTTACCAATATTGGCCATGTCCAGCAAAAATTTAAAGTTAAATTGCATTTTAATAAACTGAAAATATATAACAAAATTATTTATATATTTTTTATTTTAAATAGACTCAAATTAGTCGACGAAGAAAAATATAAAACGGAGAAAATAAATTATACCAAATTAAAAATTAAATGTTATATTTACACGATTTAAAACATATGTAAAAAAAAATGAAAATAAAAATTTTATTTAAATCGCATTACTCCTTCAGCATTAAGCGATTCGTTGATCCAGTTGATATAAAAAAAGAATGTATGTATTCACAAATTATTCCAATGATAAAAGTTAACAAATTAAGTTGGCATGGATTAGTTAAGACAGCTCGACCAGCAGATACCCTGTAAACAACTTTAAGATACGTTTTGTTTAAGAAATGGTGAATAATTATGAAATTTGTTTAGTAGATCTTTAATCATCCCAGATAATTATTATTAGTCAATTATAAGTCTTTATTACTTTTACTTATCGTTAATCGATTTGTATCCATTTACGCTTAACGAGTGCAGTTATCGATAAAAATCAATAAATCCAATTTTCCTATTTTATATGAGAAGTTGAGCGGGTCAATAACAACTGCAGACTGCTATTACAATAAATACTCTTTATATTACTATATCTATACTTTATTTAATTCGAATTGCTTTCAGCTGCCTGTTGCATATTTTTTCTGAATTTTAGTATACCCATTTCGGCCAATTTTAATGGGTATACTACGAAAAAGGGCCTCAGACGCAGACTGAGTTCGAAAAGTTCTTGCTCTTTTCTCAAGTTGCCAGTCAACACACATAAGAAACGTACACACTTCAAATACACACACACAACACACACACACATAACACACACACACACAATACACACACAATACACACACAATACAAAACGATTGTCTAACTTTAAGATTGTCAAAAGTTGCATTCACCGTTTGCCCCTTGTTATGCTCCCAGCTCCCCACCCTCTTTCAACTCTTACTGCCACTCCCACCCCTAACACTCTCCCCCCTCCTCCGCACAACCAACCATTCTATCTCCTTAGCTACGTGCTTTTGGTGTCAACAGCTGCAGAGACACGCGCCAGTTCAATTTTGATGCCAACTTTTGAGTCAACTCAGTCAACGTTTAAAAGCGCATTTAAAGGCAACAACAACAGCTAGAAGAAGAAGGGCAGCTGCCCCCTAAAAACCACAAGCTGCAGCAGTCGCATACACACACACAAACACACACATACTACATCCCCTCACCCTCACCTATGTCCAAGCGCACAAATTGCCCCCAAATGAGAGGCAAGTCTGCTAAAATCAACTGCAACAGCAGCAGCAACATATGTGTGGCTTGTGTGTGTGTTGTGTTGTGTGTGTGTGTGCACCGGTTGTTGCGTGTTTACGCAACGTAACCAAAGTCAAAACCTCGATTAGGATTCAATCTGCTGCTGTTGCTGCGAGGCCAAACAAAACACTTTTTGGCCTCTTTTATCCTGCTCGTTGTCCTTGTTGTCCTTGTTATCCTTGTTATCCTTGTTATCCTTGTTATCCTTGTTGTCCATGTTGTTGCTATTGTTGTTGTTGTTGCTGCTATTGTTGTTGTTGTTGATATTGTTGCTGTTGTTGCGCCGCAGGTCAGCTGCAAAGTCAAACCGATTAAAACGCTGGAAAACACACACACAAATGCTCTCACACACACACACGGCTGCTTTGCTATCTCCATACACTCGAAGAAATATGTTACTACTTTTGTGACAATTTGTTTTCCAATATAGTTTGGCTATAGGAGATATTCTGAACGTATTTCAAATACTGATTAATTTTTCGATATTTTCAGTGTTGGAAAAGAGACCCAAAACTGTGCTTCTCAAATCATTTTCAATATTATTATTATCTTATTATGAGGTGGCTCCGAAAAGATGAATAAAAAAAACACTCATCGATAAGCAACATTTTGATTGAAATTTTGAAAATTACAGAATTTTTCCTAGGCAGAAAAAATAAAGTGATTTTATTATGGGTATTTTAAGAAGATGACTTTAAAATGCTACTTGCTACTTGCTACTTGCTACTTGATCAGATCTCGTTCCAAATTGAAATATTTCTATATATATTTATATATATTAAATATTTGTATAGCACAATAAATTTAATTTGTAATTATTTAGCTTGTTTTTGGCTTGTTGCTGAACGTTCGTTGTGACTTATATTTTTTTAGTTGTGTTAAATATTTAAATGATGAATTTTAAAATTAACCGTTTTGTTAATTGGGGCATGCGAAAAGTGTTATAAAAAAAAATACTCAAATCCAAATCAGAGTTGCACAAAATAAAAATGTGACAAATGACAAATGACAAATGACAGCTGTCAATAGATCAAAGGGGAAAACTCAAGCAAAAACTCCGACGAACTGCAGAAATTAACGAAAAGCGAAGATTTCAGAAATATAATTTGCATTAAAAATGGTAAGTTTTGATTTGAGAAAGCGGCTCAAAATGAATCAATGATAAGATTTAAATGTTTTTCTCAGTCAGTGCAGAAGCCGCTGTTGCTGAAGTTGTCGTTGCCGAATCGTGTGCAACCGGAGGTGCAACCGCGTGGCGCCACACTAGGCAGGCACACAAATAAATTGGAATATTTACGCAACAATTTGCTCATGGAATTGGCCACCAAAGAATTTAGTCAGCCATTCATGAAACCCGTCGATGCAGTTGCTCTAAGTGTGCCCAATTATTATTTGACTATCAGCAAACCGATGGACATTGGCACGATGCTGAGACGCGTGGACAACCTCTACTACCAAGGTGTGGATGAGCTGATCTTGGACTTTAGGCAAATGTTGAGCAATTGCTTTGGCTTCAATAAGCCAGTTGACTTGGTCTATCGCCAGGGCCAGCAGCTGGAGAAATATTTCACTAATGTCTTGGCCAAAATGCCAATGGGCGACGAAGTGCAACTGAAGGAGCCGAGTGGTGCAGCACTTACTCACTTACTCACTGTGTACCACGATCAAGTGGAGCAGGAGTGCCGGCAGCAGCTAAATCAATTGAAATTACACTCCTCCATCTCCGATGAAGTGCAGGACGTGTTCAGGCCCAAATGGCGTGTGGTGACACAGAAAATCAATGAACATCAATTTAAGCATGTTGCAGCATTCCACACACATGTGCAACAAAGATTTGAGCAAATATTGTGTGCAACCAAAACCATATACGAAAGTCTGTGGGATGAGTCCCTCGATGACATCGCCGAGCAGATGCAACAAATTGAGTTCGGTCGGCTTTTAAGTGCTGTGGGTAATTGCAGCAGGCGACGGGACTGTTGGGAGGATCAGCTGAGCAACTGCCTCGATGGCAAAGTACGCGAATTGAAGGACACTTTGGAAAATGCCCGACTCAGTCACAAGGCCAGCGCGGAGCAAGGAGGCGGCAAGCAGAAGCAGAAGTGTCGCCGCAAAATCAGCTGGAATTCGAACCAAAACCAGGACTCGCATTTGGAGGATGAGATCAGTTTGGAGGAGCGGCGTAAGTTGCGTGCGGAGTTTGCCATGTTGCCGTGCACAACTCAAAATGAGATCATGCAACTGATCAATGAGTGCTGCAGCAGCAGCGAGAGCTGCCTCAATTCTCGCCAGGATTATGAATGGTTTGACATTATGAGTCTTAGCAGCCGCACAATTAATTTGATTAAACGTGAGATGCATCCGGAAACGAAGATCAATTTGCGTCACATGAAACCGGATGAGATGTTGCACTTGCAACGCATCTTGGAGCGACGCTTGGATAACATTAATCAGGCCTTGGGCGCCACAAAGAGGAAGTACACCAGACGCAGCTCGGATATGCGTCTGCCCATTGCGAAGCGACAATGTTTAAATAGTCCAGTTGGCCCAGTGGCTGGCGGGGACGAGGGCGGGGGCAAAGGTGCCAAGGGAAAGTGTGACAGCGGAAGCAGCAGCAGCAGCGGCAGCAGCAGCGGCAGCAGCAGCGGCAGCATCAGCAGCAGCAGCGGCAGCAGCAGCAGCAGCAGCGGCAGCAGCAGCAGCAGCAGCAGCAGCAGCAGCAGTAGCTCCTCCTCCTCGTCCTCATCCTCGTCCTCTTCGAGCCGCAGCAGCAGTTCATCAGCCAGTGAATCTTCCAGCAATGCTCCTCATCCTCCTCTGTCTCCCAGCAACAACTATTATTAACTCCAATGAGATCTAAGTGTAGACAAAGAGTCTTAGCGGATTCTTGGATCACTGCATCTTTATTCAAAATCATTCATTTATTGTATTTTTATTGAAATAAATAGAATTTAAAATTTTGTTTTATTTGTGGTTAGAAAAATATATTTTATTGTTCAGATTGAAAAGAACCTATTCTAAATCTAGATTAAAATGTATCTTTAATACATTAGTCTTGTTTCTAGAATTTGAGTATCGTTAAATTTTTCATAATTTTCATAATTTTTTCATAATAATAATTTTTTATTATTTTATTATTATTGATTTTATTATTATTGATTTATTTTAATTGTTGATTTTTTTGCGTCATTATTTTAAGCACTAGCAAAATGTAAAAATAATTATTGTGCTTAAAAATATTAATTTTTCTATTTTAATTTCTATTTATCTATTTTTATTGTATATAAATTAATCTTCCTGAGAGAATTTAATTCTTGCTTATGAAATATTTTTCGTTCATCAAAAAAAAATATACACTCCAAAAATACGCAAAATTACAAAATAAATTAATTTTTATAATTTTATTTTTATACCACACATTAATTTTCAAATAATCTTTTTCTCAGTGTAGCCGCACAATGTTTGATGTATTCTTCAAGGGGCAATTAACTGCGACGCGCTCAAAAGTGTGCGACTAAAAAAGTGGACAAAAAAATAGTGCCCATATGCCAGTGTGTGTGTGTGGGTGTGTGTTGATGTTGTGTGAGGCTAGCATAGATTAGATTTTGCCCCTTCCCCAGACTGACTGACAAAATATTTGCAGCAGCTGCCGAAGGGACCGCAACGCTTTGGCCATAAAACAGCCATTAACGCCAGGAGTCCTCAGCCAGTTTTAGCTTCTTTTTTAAAGCGCTTTCATTTCTCTATTGAGATAGAGAGAGAGAGAGAGAGAGAGTTACTGCTGCTTCTTCTATTTGTGCTATGGGGCTACTTGACTGTCAGCAACATGCGCATCCAATTGCAATTAGCCAAGGTGCAAGAAAACGCCAAGAAAAAGGGCGATGCCACAAGTGGGCGATGCGAACACGAAACCAATTTAAACTATCTGCAAAAAGAGTAAAGAATATAGAGAAAGAGAGAAAGAGAGAAAGATAGAAAGAGAGAAAGTGATTGACTAGAAGATGCCCATCAATATTTATTTGTTACAACTTTGTGTAAATCTCTAAAAAAAATATATTTTCAATTTTATTTGTGCTTCATTTAAATTATATTTCATATTTAGTAAAGAGCCTAAAAATAACTGCAAGAAGGTTCTTCAATGATTTAAGGACTTTCTAACGACATTCATCAGATGTCAGATCCGATGTTTGAACAAACTAGATTATTGAATGAGAAAATAACTTTGCGATGCAAATTTAGATATGCAAAAAAATTAGTTTATTATTTCCAAAACAGTGTTTTTCTTCAATTGACCACAAGAGTCCAAAAACTAAGTATTCATTTACAACAAAAAATGATCATAGTATTTTTCATTTACAAAAAAAATAATTATCATAGAATTTTTTGATTTAAAATTCCAGTGCGATTATATTTCCCGCTTTTATAAATCTTTCAAATAACTTTTATTTATTTTTAAATCCGAAAACTAACAGCTTTTTGTTATATTATTATTTATAATTATTTCTTATCTGTTAATTTAAATTTAATTTAAGATATTTAATTTAGTTGATATTAAATAAATTATTAAATTGTTCATTTTTACGCTCAACAAAATATTAAATAGATTTTTTTATAGTTTTTAATTTTTATAATAATTGATTTATTGAAAAAAAGAATTTTGAGTTTTTATGATGTTTTAATCAGTATAAATTTTCGCTGATCGCTGATTCAACTGAACTCAAAATTCCATTTAACAAGCCCTATTAATGGGTATACATAACAATAATATACTCAAGGCGTACCACGCCCAGCTAAAGTCGCCTCGAGTCGAAGTCTGCCACAAATTAATTTGTCGAGCGCCTTTTGCAGCAGTCCGCTGACATGGCCAAAGTGCCGCTGCGTTGAAGGTGCGACAAAGTATGCGGCAGATACATATATCTGCGGCAAATATCCTTGTGGCATTACAATTTCAATCTGAGCGTCAAACACACACAATTCATTTAGTGGGATACTTTACAAAAGTATCTTAATCTCGGTCATCATATTCCAGTTTCAATAAAAAAGGAAGAAAATGAAATGAAATGAAAAAAAAAACCGCAGCATATCAAATTACGCAAACAGAGCCTGATGACAAAGTGCGTGGCATGTGGCATGTGGCAGGGGTTGTTGCGGCAAGGTGTAGTAGTCAGCTACTTGATAAGTGCTTCGTGTGGGGTGGATGGCATGTGAAGGGGGTGGGGGTTTGTGGGAGAAGACTGGGTTTGCGGTTGACATTCGCCGTTGAAAAATTGTTGCCAATTTATTAGCAATGACAGCTTGAAAAGTTATCCAAGAATATCTTAAGTGAAAATGCTCTTCATTTTAATTCTATTAGACGCAGCCAAAAGAAGGTAGATAAAGATGGAAGCTGTAAACTGAGGCATGCCACGCAGCGCTAAAAGCCGTGCAACAAGATACAAATAAATGGTTGTCAAGCAAATTAAAGATATTATGTTCTCCGATTTATAGATAAAACATTTAATTTCTTATCTGCAATTTTTTTTAAATACAATTATTTTCTAAATACTCAACTTATTTAAATATGTCCATTAATAAATATCTAGTTTCTAAAAATATTAATTAACCACAGGAAAAGCTGAGAAATTTCACTATTATTCTACATTACACTACATTTATAATAAACAATTTAAATAATTAAATAAAAAATTAAATATATTTAAGAACTTTTTATTTTATAGCTATTGCTACTTTTAATAGTTACTTAGTTTCTATATTGCTTTCTTGGGATTATATCCAATTTTAAACTTCATTTTTTTAGCATAATCATTTATTATTATAATCGCTAGAGTGTGGCTGGAAAATATTCAAAACATATTTGTTAAATTGTTAAAAAGAAGCTTTTTAAAATTATGTTAATTAACATTCAATGCATAAATGCAACTGTGCATATGCCCAAGTCGCTCATTAACGTAGAAAAATAATATTAAATAACAGCACGATAATCTTTTGGTTTACTAATTTTGATGTATTCAAAGATATGTTTTAGTTTTACTGCTTAATTGCCAAATGTATAACTCAACCACAGTATTAATTTTAAGTTTATCTATGCAACACATTTCAAGAAATACAATAATAATAATTAAATAATAAGTGTTGCTCTTTACATTTTATCCATATTTGTATTTCTTTGTCGCCCACATACACTCTCCTCACACATACAAACACACACATTTGGAAGCACCTGCAAGAGAAGCACAACAACTGTTGTTCATTGTCTTGTAAATCAACGACATCTCTCCCATCCAACCCACACCCACATTGCAATCTAAGCAGCCGCATAAAAAAGTGTTGCCAATGTGAACACAGATGATATTTTTGCACACCAATTCACAGACAGTCAGGCAGACAGAGACGGCAACAGACAGTTGAACGACTTGAGGGATTTTACTGAAATGACATTTGGCTCCACATGTGGCGTGCTGCAACAACAACAAATGGCTGTAGCCGTTGGCATTGAAAAAAGCAATTTAAGTCAAGTACAGATATTTGCACCCACAGCGACACACGGACTATACCTATGCGTATATACGACACATGCAATTTGCTATTGTGCCAATGCCTGCCTCTCTCTATCTCACTCTACTCATTTTGATAAATTGCCGTTATTACCTTTCTAAGAGCAAACATTTGTTTAATGTGTGTGTGCAACATTTAATTTAAAAAAAGCTAAAATCAAGACAGGTGCAATAGCAATAAATGTAATAATGATATTTAGATAACATAGAAGCGAGTGCCATTTTCAAACATAAAATATACAGTAAATAGTTGGTCAAAAACGTGCACACTCGAATAAAAAAAATTGGCAACGCTACGCAGAAGTTCATAGCAGGCAGCTTTACATCCCACTTTTCTTTATTCTCTTTCATTCTTCTATCATTTCAGATATCTCTGACAGAATCTTGTTTGCCACACCCAACTCAATGTGTCATCGCCTGATTCAAATATAATATTTCATTTCATCATTGTCGCTTGAGAGAAACATACAAAAATTAGTTTTTATAATGTCTGTAAATGGGAACCAAAAAGAGAGTACAATCCGAGATTCGACAGCAGAAAACAATTCGGTTTCCAGCCATGCAGTCGCCTTATTGAACAGAATGCAACAGTTTGTGGAGAGCCAGAGGATGTGCGATGTGGTTCTCATCGCTGGGATTGATGGCAAACGGGTGTCAGCTCATCGCTTGGTGCTCGCAGCTTCGAGTGAGTATTTTTCGGCAATGTTTTCCTTGTCGATGCGCGAGAGCAAAGAGCAGGAGGTGACTCTTGGCGAAATTATGGGCGATACGTTGCAGCTGCTCGTCCAGCACTGTTACACTGGAAGCATTGAGCTGCACGAGGACACTGTGGAGACGCTGCTGGCCACCGCAAACCTGCTGCAGCTGATATCTGTGGTGACGAAATGCTGCAGTTTTCTCGAAGGTCAGCTGGACCCATCTAATTGTCTGGGAATTGCTTTCATGGCGGAGCAGCACAGCTGCGCAGAGCTGCTGCAAGTGGCGCAGGATTACATCTGCCAGCACATTATGGAGGTCTGTCAGAATAAGGAGTTCTTTCAATTAAACGCCATTCAGCTGGGCAAACTGCTGTCCAGCGATGAGCTCCATGTATCATCCGAGCAGGATGCCTTCCACACGATGATGTCGTGGGTCCGCCACGATGCGCCAACTCGTAAGCAGCACATACCCGAGCTGCTCGCCAAGGTGCGTCTGCCCCTCTTGCCACCAACATTCCTTGTGAATCACGTAAAGAAAGTGTGCAGCGCCAGCAACGAGTGCCAGCAACTGCTGCTTGAAGCCTATGAATGGCAATTACTGCCCCCCGACTGCCGTTCGTCCTTTGATGCCTCCGAACGAACAAAGCCCCGCAAGCAGATTAACAACCGATTGCTGGTTGTGAGTGGTTTGGATTGTTCCATTGAGACCTACTCTCCGGATCTGAACAAGTGGACAACTTTAACGCGCACAATCGACAACCGCACGATTTTGGTGCCGCTTTCATGGATAACCAACTGATTTTAGTCGGCGGAGATCACAACGGGGAAGATTTGCGCTCTGTGGAGAGCATTGACCTCAACACGATGGCCTGCAAACAACTCAATCCAATGGAAGATGCTCGATCTAATCCAGGCGTTGCAGTGCTGGATGGAAAACTTTATGTGCTAGGCGGATCCAATGAGATATCCGACCTGAACACGGTTGAACGCTGGGATCCCATTGTGCGCACCTGGAACTATGTGTCGCCGATGTCCAAGGGTCGTAGTCATTTTGGTGTTGCGGTGTTGGACGGTCGCCTCTATGCCATTGGCGGATTCCCTGATGATTGCACAGTCGAAAGCTACGATCCAGAAACAAATAAATGGTGCTTTCGGGCTCCAATGAATCGATGTTGTGGAGAAGTTGGTGTCACTGCAGGAAATGGATTTGTCTATGCAATGGGTGGCTGGAAAACCCAAGAAAGAATCGATTCCGTGGAACGTTATGATCCGTCTACCAATAGGTGGACCTTGATTTGCAAGCTGCAAGTGGCACGTAGCGGGATCGGATGTATTCTGATTGGACATCGTTTGATTGCCGTTGGCGGCTATGATGGTGTTAATGATGTAAACAATGTCGAGGAGTATGATCTAGTGAACAATACCTGGAGTGAACTGGCTCCAATGTCGGTTGAACGGAACATCGTCTCTGTCTTTGCCATACCGTAATACAATCACCGGCAGCCATAAATGGAATCCGAACCGGCTTAAGAGTCTTACAAATATAAATAATATCATAGAGTATAATAATATAATATATAGTAGTAATATAATATATAATAATATTATGACATAATAATAATAAATTATATAATAATAATAATACAATTGTACATTTGAGCACCATCTGTCAGATGGTAAATACGATAATATTAAGAGAAGGTATCTTGATAGGCATAGATAACTGTTGATTGTTTAGGTCAACTAGCAAAAAGAATTACTTTTCCTAAGCAAACAATATTCTTTTAAGAAACTTGTTTATAACCCATGCATTTTTACTTAATAAATCTGTGCGAAAATATCTCTTTAAGTATTCACTTTATTCAGCCCAGTTTTTAGTTTACTTGTCAGTGGGTCACATAGAGTAGAGTTACTTTCCCCTGAAGATGGCTACATGCGCGACAGTCGGGCAGCTACCCCTCCATGCCCGGCAGCAGTCTATAAGTCCCTGTAGTTTTAGGCAAGAAGAAAGATAGACTGATGGGTCTAGGTAAAAAGATGATTTTTGACCGAAGCTGAATACGACTTGGGAATATTTAGTGATGTAATCACTATGAGAATGGAGTATTTAAGATGGTATCCACTGAACCACTTAAATAAAGCTAAAATTGAATATATTTGTGATCTGAGAAATAGCGTTCGTTAGAAACTCTCCACACTTTTAACTGTGTGAAACAATGATCAGGTCAGGGTATAATTTTCTGACAAAGTGTAAAAATTGGAGTGTTACGTTCTAATCAATCGATCAATTCGACTATTGCAAATCGATAAAGGCTAGTCAGCAAATTTGGTCGGTAGGCTGTTGGCGATGTCCTTCAAGGATCGGAATAGGGTGGAAATAAATAAGGAAACTCCACATGGTGTCGCATTATATAAGAAACATATTTATTTAGGCTTAAAATTTATCTATATAATTAAGATCCTTAGAGCTTGTCAATAGTAGGGTTCATGCACGGCCTTATAAACATTTGATTCCAATCGAGTATCCAATGAGTTGTAACTAAAGAAAAAAAGATATCAGGGTTATTTCTAAAATATATTTTAAAAAATAATTAATATTTTGAAAAATTTATTTTCTGAGTGTAGCAGGTTTCACATGAACTACCTTCTTTTTTATCCATGATAACTGGACAAGCACCATGCAAGGATCTCTCCTCAAAGTCGTAGGTGACTGGGTCCATGTTGTACCAGTGGAGCACCTTGCCCCGTTCCGGTTGCACCATAATCTCCAGGTCTGGAAAGATTGTGGCGCCACCTCTGGCCACATCATTGAGCTAAAAGAGCAACGGATTTAGTTGGATTTAAGTCAGATTGAGATTTATCCTCACTTACATAGAATAGAATCGTGGCTGGGGATCGTATAGCCACGATTCTATTCTATTCTATTCATCGGGTGTGTCCCGAAAATCAAAATGAGGTGAGTAATGTCCACCAAAAGCATACTCCATATACTGCAATTCACTGTTAAAATCGATGATCAATCCGGTCATATCAGCGACTCGTCTCCTAATCCGCTCCAGCAGCTCCAATTGTTGCCGGTTGAGATCCAAGTCAACTATCCAAGCACCCCTTGAGGATCGTATTGATATATCTCTACCCGTTTTCCCGACTTCTGTTCGGGTTAGCTCCGGTTCACATAATCGCCTCAGTTCGGTTATTTCCGAGTCGTAGATCGCCTCGTGAAAGACAACCACATATGGATCCATGGATAATATCTCCATTTTTAACGGTGCCAGTCGTAAAAATTGCGACGAGTCATTTTTCGACTTGGCTTTGGTTCATGAGAGGCGCCACAGATTTGAGTGTATTTTTCATCCACCTCCTGCGCCTCTGAGCCATACGGATCTTCAGGTCTCTCATATTTTATAAATTCGACAAGCAACTCTTTAGTGAGAGAACTCAGTTGGGGTTCATTTAATAGCACATCTCGTGCCTCATTCAAGTTGCCTAAAGAAGAATTTTTAATGGAAATTAATGGCTTATACATCGTCTTCGAAACAGTTTCTAATTAAGGCCAGACAATGCCAAAACTATGACGATTATTTCTATTTTTTAAAAATATTTCTAATAAAATAGCATCTCGAAAAATTCGCATACCAAGTTCTTGGCTTACCCTCTGCTGCCAGTGAGCCGGCTAAATACCAGGCTATATTACTGCTCGTTATGTTCAGTATTTCGTAGACATCAGGAGGGGATTCATTATCCATTAACTGACGTGCCGTTAATAACTATTTAGTTGCATTCCCCATATCATCCACATGGAAAGAGAGTTTGCCCAGCTCAAAGCAGTCGAGATACGAAAGCCTTGCACTCAATCATTCATTCATCCGTTTGAATACCTACTCGAATTGTGTGCCATCCAGCCAACCATTCACCATTTCCATCGGTTCTAGTCTAAAGGTTATCTGTATGCGATGCAGGGCTGTGGTTGCCTCCTCCAGATCCTCAAGCTGCGGCAATCCAATTGTGCTGGAATATCAAGATATATAGTTAACGGTATATAGTTAGTTATGGACTTACAACATTTATATTTTCATTTTAAAGTTATATTTTGTACAAATTGTGCACTTAATCCACATTATAGGATTAAAAAATATACCAAACAGACTAATTAATTATTCATACATACAAATTAAAAAAATAATACATAAAAATAAAATATATATTTTTAGAAACTCTCTCTTAAAAACGAAAACATTTTCAGAATCTCAGAAAACTTTTTTCTAAATAATTATTAAAAATAAAACATTTTTAAATGAATTGCTTTCTTAAAATAATTTGTAATTATTCGGATCAGAAAGTTCAAATTATTAATGTTTTCTAAAAACATAATGAGCAAACTATTCTTTTTTTTAAATATTTAAAAAGTAGATAGAAAGGTTACTTTTCTATATTTTATTTTCTATTATTAAAAAACCAAATTTATAAAATTAAGCCCTTTTTTGTAGAACTTTCTTAAATTCAGAAAAGCACATATAAAATTTGGACTCGCGACTGGTAAACTAAAATTAATCAGTTAATTGCCTTTGTTTAAGTAATGTTGTTCAGGCTGTTCAAATTATAATTAAATCTACTTGTAAACTATTCAATATGTTTGCTGTTGTGGAATAAAATACTAAAAAATTATGTTTTTTAAGATACAACTTTGCTTTTTAGAAATATACTTTCTGAATAATTCAATAATATCCCTTACTGTATTTCAAGTGTTTACCTTGGGCAACTGGCTGTTGCATATAGCTTTCCAGCTGTGCCCAGTCTTTGGACATGTGTCGGATGAGTGAAAATATGTTGACTGGATTCGAGAGAAATTCTTTTTCACGTCCCACGGCTGATTTCAGTGGCTTCGCCAGCTGCTGACTTAGTCTGAGAGAGTTAAGATGAGATTTGATTTTAAATAAGAAATTAGACTAGAAATCAGATCTTTAATTACCTGCTCAGCTTTTCAATCTTCTTCTGCATCTGATTGACATAACTGTTGAGGTTCTCGATGAGCTCAACGTTGAATTTGAGCAATTCTAATTTATCAGTCATGGATGTTGTATAACTCCTCTCAGGAATACTTTCATTCGATTCGAGTAGTTAATATGGAAAGAATATATATATTCAGTAGGGTTCGTAATATTCTGAACCACATCATCTTTGCAACCGATGGGGAAATCAATTCAAAAAATTACTCCAATGTATATTAGAAATTTAACACTTAAAGTTGTTGTTTCGTATCTCTGATGTCGAAGGTGAAACATTGGAGTAGATTTATATAAGGGCGCTTAGATCTTATAGAGGCATAAAGCTAGCGTCACCTAAATTGAAGCGTAGATTGCAGTTGACTCAACGACTCAACAGATATGTTTTGGAACATGTTAAATAGTGGCCCAAAATTATGAAAATTTAATTTAAACATCCAGCAGCAGCAGTTAATACTGAAGATAAATTCGCACTTGCAATTCTGTTCCATGAAATAATTCAACTGCTCTTTGGTCATATTCAGCTTGAATTAATCCGTGCACAGCTTGTCCTGCATTATGGGAATCACATCGTGGAGCACTTTGCCTTCCGATATTGACGTATTAATCCCTTGCCACATTTAATTGAAATGGTACATCTTACGATAAGTGGGAAACCGAAAAATGTGATCGCATTTTGCGTAAAATCCATTTAAAGGTCGCCTTGTCCCTTATAAATCAAACAATGATTATGGTAATTGAAGGATAATTCATTTTAAGTTGTAACTTTTGCCACTCACTTTGCTTTTATTTTTAGTGCTTTCTTTGCGCTTCTAAGATGGAAATTGCAAATATTAATGGCATTTTAAAATAAATATATTTTAAGATTATTTTGTTCAAAAACAAATACGCAAAATCAAAATCAGCTGTTTTAGAGATGTGAGTTGAATGCGCATCATAATAGGGCTGCCAAGGCGACAGATTACACAATCACGACAATCGCATGCATACCTTGAGTACAAATATATTTTAAGAGAACGCTGTACTCTTTAGTCAAAAGCCTTACATATATTAAGGGAGTTCCCTTAAATGTTATATGTTTTTGCTTAGATGTATCAATTATTTCTATTAGAGAAGAGTTTGTTTAAATTAAAGCAGCTGACATTTTGTTATTATATATATCTTTGGTTATCGATATAGTTATTTTCTTTTTATTCACGACCACCTTCTCTCGTGTAATGCTCAAGAGCAAATAATGGCTAACGCAAAGAAAAAATGTGTATTTGATTGCTTCCACAAAAAAGCTACAATTCAATTGCATTTGTGCTGTTTTTTTGCAACGGTTTATTGTACGCTAAGTTGAGGCGCAAAAATATATGTAAATTTAATAGTTGCAAAAGACACATATATATTTAGAGAGTATATTGAGTGTAAAAGCAATCAATATTTCTACGCATTCTATCTCCTTCTGAGTGACAGTGTGTGTGTGTGGTAAAAGTGTTTCCAATAAATATATTAACAGCAAAAAAGAAGAAGACGATCAGCTATAACAGTAACTACAATGCTGCTGCAGAGAAACAAGTAAAAATATAATAAAGCGGCTTTGCAATCTTTGTGTTTGTTTGCTTTAATTTTAATTTAATTAGTATATATCGCATTTTCTGTTCTGCTCGCTCCCACTCAATTTTACTACCGTCTCGACTTGATTTTTATTTCCGTGTCAATTTTATCTGTTGTTTGAAAGTGAACAACTAGCACTTACCCTGTAATCAGACTTATTTTAATGTAATTTTACAGTTTATAGATAATTTTCTCATTAAAATAAAAACAAATCAAATACAATTTATTTAAGATACGAAAATTCTAAAATCACACTTTTCTCCATTCTCTTTCATTTCACTTTGTACAACAAAACATAAAAAAATATCTATTAAAAAGGATATGCATTATTTCACATATAATATATTTATATAATAATATTTTTGGTCCCAATATTGTTCAACAATTAAATCACCTCACTTTACCAAAAGTTACACATTATGTTCAAAATTTAAAATTTTTCCGTTTAGTTCTGCAATCGAATGTTTCATGCAATTTACTCGATTAATTGGCGCAAGGCAACACGGTTGCCAGATATCTCAGACAGAATCTTGTTTGCCACACCCAACTCAATGTGTCATCGCTTGATTTAAATATAATATTTCATTTCATTATTGTCGATTGAGAGAAACATACAAAAATTAATTTTTATAATGTCTGTAAATGGGAACCAAAAAGAGAGTAAAAGCCGAGATTCGACAGCAGAAAACAATTCTGTTTCCAGCCATGTAGTCGCCTTATTGAATGGAATACCAAAGCTTGTGGACAACCAGGAGCTGTGCGATGTGGTTCTCATCGCTGGGATTGATGGCAAACGGGTGTCAGCTCATCGCTTGGTGCTCGCAGCTTCGAGTGAGTATTTTTCGGCAATGTTTTCCGGGTCGATGCGCGAGAGCAAGGAGCAGGAGGTGACTCTTGGCGAGGTGAGTGGCGATACGTTGCAGCTGCTCGTCCAGCACTGTTACACGGGATGCATTGAGCTGCACGAGGACACAGTCGAGACGCTGCTGGTCACCGCCAACATGCTGCAGCTGATATCTGTGGTGATGAAATGCAGCAGTTTCCTCGAAGGCCAGCTGGACCCATCTAATTGTTTGGGAATTGCTTTCATGGCGGAGCAGCACAGCTGCGCAGAGCTGCTGCGAGTGGCGCAGGCGTTCATCTGCCAACATTTTATGCAGGTCTGTCAGAATAAGGAGTTCTTTGAACTAAACGCCATTCAGCTGGGCAAACTGCTGTCCAGCGATGAGCTCCATGTATCATCCGAGCAGGATGTCTTCCACACGATGATGTCGTGGGTCCGCCACGATGCGCCAACTCGTGAGCAGCACATACCCGAGCTGCTCGCCAAGGTGCGTCTGCCCCTCTTGCCTCCAACATTCCTTGTGAATCACGTAAAGAAAGTGTGCAGCGCCAGCAACGAGAGCCAGCAACTGCTGCTTGAGGCCTATGAATGGAAATTACTGCCCCCCGACTGCCGTTCGTCCTTTGATGCCTCCGAACGAACAAAGCCCCGCAAGCAGATTAACCACCGATTGCTGGTTGTGAGTGGTTTGCATAATTCCATTGAGACCTACTCTCTGGATCTGAACAAGTGGACGACTTTAACGCGCACAATCGACAACCGCAGCGATTTTGGTGCCGCTTTCATGGATAACCAACTGATTTTGGTCGGCGGACATCACAACGGGGAATATTTGTGCTCTGTGGAGAGCATTGACCTCAACACGATGGCCTGCAAACAACTCAATCCAATGGAAAATGCTCGACGTGATCCAGGCGTTGCAGTGCTGGGTGGGAAACTCTATGTGCTAGGCGGACTCACTGAGGGCCACACACTGAACACGGTTGAACGCTGGGATCCCATTGTGCGCACCTGGAACTATGTGTCGCCGATGTCCAATGGTCGTTTTAGTTTTGGTGTTGCGGTGTTAGACGGTCGCCTCTATGCCATTGGCGGATACTCTGATGATTGCTCAGTCGAAAGCTATGATCCAGAAACAAATAAATGGTGCATTCGGGCTCCAATGAATCGATGTTGTGGAGAAGTTGGTGTCACTGCAGGAAATGGATTTGTCTATGCAATGGGTGGCTGGAAAACCCAAGAAAGAATCGATTCCGTGGAACGTTATGATCCGTCTACCAATAGGTGGACCTTGATTTGCAAGCTGCAAGTGGCACGTAGCGGGATCGGATGTGCTTTGCTTGGACAGCGTTTGATTGCCGTTGGCGGCCATGCTGGCGATAAGTAATGTAAGCAATGTCGAGGAGTATGATCTAGTGAACAATACCTGGAGTGAACTGGCTCCAATGTCGGTTAAACGGAACATCGTCTCTGTCTTTGCCATACCGTAATACAATCACCGGCAGCCATAAATGGATTCCGAACCGGCTTGAGAGTCTTACAAATATAAATAATATCATAGAGTATAATAATATAATATATAATAGTAATATAAAATATAATAATATTATGACATAATAATAATAAATTATATAATAATAATAATACAATTGTACATTTGAGCACCATCTGTCAGATGGTAAATACGATAATATTAAGAGAAGGTATCTTGATAGGCATAGATAACTGTTGATTGTTTAGGTCAACTAGCAAAAAGAATTACTTTTCCTAAGCAAACAATATTCTTTTAAGAAACTTGTTTATAACCCATGCATTTTTACCTAATAAATAAGTGCGAAAATATCTCTATTCACTTCATTCAGCCCAATTTTTAGTTTACTTGTCAGTGGGTCACATAGAGTAGAGTTACTTTCCCCTGAAGATGGCTACATGCGCGACAGTCTGGCAGCTACCCCTCCATGCCCGGAAGCAGTCTATAAGTCTCTGGAGTTTTAGGCAAGAAGAAAGATAGACTGATGGGTCTAGGTAAAAAGATGATTTTTGACCGAAGCTGAATACGACTTGGGAATATTTAGTGATGTAATCACTATGAGAATGGAGTATTTAAGATGGTATCCACTGAACCACTTAAATAAAGCTAAAATTGAATATATTTGTGATCTGAGAAATAGCGTTCGTTAGAAACTCTCCACACTTTTAACTGTGTGAAACAATGATCAGGTCAGGGTATAATTTTCTGACAAAGTGTAAAAATTGGAGTGTTACGTTCTAATCAATCGATCAATTCGACTATTGCAAATCGATAAAGGCTAGTCAGCAAATTTGGTCGGTAGGTTGTTGGCGATGTCCTTCAAGGATCGGAATAGGGTGGAAATAAATAAGGAAACTCCACATGGTGTCGCATTATATAAGAAACATATTTATTTAGGCTTAAAATTTATCTATATAATTAAGATCCTTAGAGCTTGTCAATAGTAGGGTTCATGCACGGCCTTATAAACATTTGATTCCAATCGAGTATCCAATGAGTTGTAACTAAAGAAAAAAAGATATCAGGGTTATTTCTAAAATATATTTTAAAAAATAATTAATATTTTGAAAAATTTATTTTCTGAGTGTAGCAGGTTTCACATGAACTACCTTCTTTTTTATCCATGATAACTGGACAAGCACCATGCAAGGATCTCTCCTCAAAGTCGTAGGTGACTGGGTCCATGTTGTACCAGTGGAGCACCTTGCCCCGTTCCGGTTGCACCATAATCTCCAGGTCTGGAAAGATTGTGGCGCCACCTCTGGCCACATCATTGAGCTAAAAGAGCAACGGATTTAGTTGGATTTAAGTCAGATTGAGATTTATCCTCACTTACATAGAATAGAATCGTGGCAATACGATCCCCTTCATCGGGTGTGTCCCGAAAATCAAAATGAGGTGAGTAATGTCCACCAAAAGCATACTCCATATACTGCAATTCACTGTTAAAATCGATGATCAATCCGGTCATATCAGCGACTCGTCTCCTAATCCGCTCCAGCAACTCCAATTGTTGCCGGTTGAGATCCAAGTCAACTATCCAAGCACCCCTTGAGGATCGTATTGATTTATCTCTACCCGTTTTCCCGACTTCTGTTCGGGTTAGCTCCGGTTCACATAATCGCCTCAGTTCGGTTATTTCCGAGTCGTAGATCGCCTCGTGAAAGACAACCACATATGGATCCATGGATAATATCTCCATTTTTAACGGTGCCAGTCGTAAAAATGGCGACGAGTCATTTTTATAGTTGCAGAAGAGTCGACTTGGCTTTGGTTCATGAGAGGCGCCACAGATTTGAGTGTATTTTTCATCCACCTCCTGCGCCTCTGAGCCATACGGATCTTCAGGTCTCTCATATTTTATAAATTCGACAAGCAACTCTTTAGTGAGAGAACTCAGTTGGGGTTCATTTAATAGCACATCTCGTGCCTCATTCAAGTTGCCTTAGTGAAAGAATTTTTAATGGGAATTAATGGATTATACATCGTCTTCGAAACAGTTTCTAATTAAGGCCAGACAATGCCAAAACTATGACGATTATTTCTATTTTTTAAAAATATTTCTAATAAAATAGCATCTCTAAAAATTCGCATACCAAGTTCTTGGCTTACCCTCTGCTGCCAGTGAGCCGGCTAAATACCAGGCTATATTACTGCTCGTTATGTTCAGTATTTCGTAGACATCAGGAGGGGATTCATTATCCATTAACTGACGTGCCGTTAATAACCATTTAGTTGCATTCCCCATATCATCCACATGGAAAGAGAGTTTGCCCAGCTCAAAGCAGTCGAGATACGAAAGCCTTGCACTGCGTGTAAGCGATTTGAATAGTATTCATTCATTCAATCATTCATTCATCCGTTTGAATACCTACTCGAATTGTGTGCCATCCAGCCAACCATTCGCCATTTCCATCGGTTCTAGTCTAAAGGTTATCTGTATGCGATGCAGGGCTGTGGTTGCCTCCTCCAGATCCTCAAGCTGCGGCAACTGCGACCGTCTTTCCCTTATATAATCCAATTGTGCTGGAATATCAAGATATATAGTTAACGGTATATAGTTAGTTATGGACTTACAACATTTATATTTTAATTTTAAAGTTATATTTTGTACAAATTGTGCACTGATTTTAATCCATATTAAAGAATTAAATAAATATACCAAACACATTAATTAATTATTCTCGACTCGTAAGCTAAAATAAATCAGTTAATTGCCTTTGTTTAAGTAAAGTTGTTCAGGCTGTTCAAACTATAATTAAATCTACTTGTAAACTATTCAATATGTTTGCTGTTGTGGAATAAAATACTAAAAAATTATGTTTTTTAAGATACAACTTTGCTTTTTAGAAATATACTTTCTGAATAATTCAATAATATCCCTTACTGTATTTCAAGTGTTTACCTTGGGCAACTGGCTGTTGCATATAGCTTTCCAGCTGTGCCCAGTCTTTGGACATGTGTCGGATGAGTGAAAAAATGTTGAGTGGATTTGAGAGAAATTCTTCTTCACGTCCCACGGCTGATTTCAGTGGCTTCGCCAGCTGCTGACTAAGTCTGAGAAGTTAAGATGAGATTTGATTTTAAATTAGAAATAGACTAGAAATCAGATCTTTAATTACCTGCTCAGCTTGTCAATCTTGTGCTGCATCTGATTCACATAATTGTTGAGGTTCTCAATGAGTTCAACGTTGATTTTGAGCAATTCTAATTTATCAGTCATGGATGTTGTATAACTCCTCTCAGGAATACTTTCATTCGATTGACTCTGAGCGAGAGTAGTTAATATGGAAAGAATATATATATTCAGTAATATTCTGAACCACATCATCTTTGCAACTGATCAATTCAAAAAAATAACACAATTTGTTATCAATTTGTCAACTGTGAAAAGCGCATCGAATAGATTTGAAATGCTCCAATGTATATTAGAAATTTAACACTTAAAGCTGTTGTTTCGTAACTCTGATGTCGAAGGTGAAACATTGGAGTAGATTTATTTAAGGGCGCTTAGATCTTATAGAGGCATAAAGCTAGCGTCACCTAAATTGAAGCGTAGATTGCAGTTGACTCAACGACTCAACAGATATGTTTTGGAACATGTTAAATATTGGCACAAAATTATGAAAATTTATTTAAACATAAGCAGTTATACTGAAGATAAATTCTCACTTGCATTGCTGTTCCAAGAAATAATTCAACTGCGCTTTGGTCATATTCAGCTTGATTAAATATTCAGCTTGAAATCGGCAAACTGCTGCCAATTGTACATCTTACGATAAGTGGGAAACCGGAAAATGTGATCACATTTTGCGTCAAATTCATTTAAAGGTCGCCTTGTCCCTTATAAATCAAACAATGATTATTGAAATTGAAGGATGATTCATTTTAAGTGGTAACTTTTGCCACGAACTCTGCTTATATTTTTAATGCTTTCTTTGCGCTTCTAAGATGGAAATTGCAAATATTAATGGCATTTTAAAATAAATATATTTTAAGAAGATTATTTTGCTCAAAAACAAATACGCAAAATCAAAATCAGCTGTTTTAGAGATGTGAGTTGAATGTGCATCATAGTAGGGTACCTTGAGTACGAATATATTGGCACGCAGCATTTAAGAGAACGCTGTACTCTTTAGACAAAAGCTTTACATATATTACACCCACTTTGCAATCTAGGCAGCCGCATAAAAAAGTGTTGCCAACATGAACACAGATGATATTTTTGCACACCAATTCACAGACAGTCAGGCAGACAGAGACGGCAACAGACAGTTGAACGACTTGAGGGATTTTACTGAAATGACATTTGGCTCCACATGTGGCGTGCTGCAACAACAACAAATGGATGTAGCCGTTGGCATTGAAAAAAGCAATTTAAGTCAAGTACAGATATTTCAACACACAGAGACACACGGACTATACCTATGCGTATATACGACACATGCAATTTGCTATTGTGCCAATGCCTGCCTCTCTCTATCTCACTCTACTCATTTTGATAAATTGCCGTTATTACCTTTCTAAGAGCAAACATTTGTTTAATGTGTGTGTGCAACATTTAATTTAAAAAAAGCTCAAATCAAGACAGGTGCAATAGCAATAAATGTAATAATGATATTTAGATAACATAGAAGCGAGTGCCATTTTCAAACATAAAATATACAGTAAATAGTTGGTCAAAAACGTGCACACTCGAATAAAAAAAATTGGCAACGCTACGCAGAAGTTCATAGCAGGCAGCTTTACATCCCACTTTTCTTTATTCTCTTTCATTCTTCTATCATTTCAGATATCTCTGACAGAATCTTGTTTGCCACACCCAACTCAATGTGTCATCGCCTGATTCAAATATAATATTTCATTTCATCATTGTCGCTTGAGAGAAACATACAAAAATTAGTTTTTATAATGTCTGTAAATGGGAACCAAAAAGAGAGTACAATCCGAGATTCGACAGCAGAAAACAATTCGGTTTCCAGCCATGCAGTCGCCTTATTGAACAGAATGCAACAGTTTGTGGAGAGCCAGAGGATGTGCGATGTGGTTCTCATCGCTGGGATTGATGGCAAACGGGTGTCAGCTCATCGCTTGGTGCTCGCAGCTTCGAGTGAGTATTTTTCGGCAATGTTTTCCGGGTCGATGCGCGAGAGCAAGGAGCAGGAGGTGACTCTTGGCGAGGTGAGTGGCGATACGTTGCAGCTGCTCGTCCAGCACTGTTACACGGGAAGCATTGAGCTGCACGAGGACACTGTGGAGACGCTGCTGGCCACCGCAAACCTGCTGCAGCTGACATCTGTGGTGACGAAATGCTGCAGTTTTCTCGAAGGTCAGCTGGACCCATCTAATTGTCTGGGAATTGCTTTCATGGCGGAGCAGCACAGCTGCGCAGAGCTGCTGCAAGTGGCGCAGGATTACATCTGCCAGCACATTATGGAGGTCTGTCAGAATAAGGAGTTCTTTCAATTAAACGCCATTCAGCTGGGCAAGCTGCTGTCCAGCGATGAGCTTGATGTACCATCCGAGCAGGATGCCTTCCACACGATGATGTCGTGGGTCCGCCACGATGCGCCAACTCGTGAGCAGCACATACCCGAGCTGCTCGCCAAGGTGCGTCTGCCCCTCTTGCCACCAACATTCCTTGTGAATCACGTAAAGAAAGTGTGCAGCGCCAGCAACGAGAGCCAGCAACTGCTGCTTGAGGCCTATGAATGGCAATTACTGCCCCCCGACTGCCGTTCGTCCTTTGATGCCTCCGAACGAACAAAGCCCCGCAAGCAGATTAACCACCGATTGCTGGTTGTGAGTGGTTTGAATTGTTCCATTGAGACCTACTCTCCGGATCTGAACAAGTGGACGACTTTAACGCGCACAATCGACAACCGCAAGGATTTTGGTGCCGCTTTCATGGATAACCAACTGATTTTAGTCGGCGGAGATCACAACGGGGAAGATTTGCGCTCTGTGGAGAGCATTGACCTCAACACGATGGCCTGCAAACAACTCAATCCAATGGAAAATGCTCGACGTAATCCAGGCGTTGCAGTGCTGGATGGGAAACTTTATGTGCTAGGCGGATCCAATGAGATACCCGACCTGAACACGGTTGAACGCTGGGATCCCATTGTGCGCACCTGGAACTATGTGTCGCCGATGTCCAAGGGTCGTAGGCATTTTGGTGTTGCGGTGTTGGACGGTCGCCTCTATGCCATTGGCGGATTCCCTCATGATTGCACAGTCGAAAGCTACGATCCAGAAACAAATAAATGGTGCTTTCGGGCTCCAATGAATCGATGTTGTGGTCCAGTTGGTGTCACTGCTGGAAAAGGATTCGTCTATGCAATGGGTGGCAACGACAAGGTAAACCAAAATAGAACCGATTCCGTGGAACGTTATGATCCGTCTACCGATAAGTGGACCTTGATTTGCAAGCTGCAAGTGGCACGTTTGGGGATCGGATGTATTCTGATTGGACATCGTTTGATTGCCGTTGGCGGCCGTGATGGTGGCGGTACTTGTGTAAACAATGGTCGAGGAGTACGATCTAGTGAACAATACCTGGAGTGAACTGGCTCCAATGTCGGGTAAACGGAGCTTCGTCTCTGTCTTTGCCATACCTTAAGAGTCTTACAATTATAAATAATATCATAGAGTATAATAATATAATATATAGTAGTAATATAATATATAATAATATTATCACATAATAATAATAAATTATATAATAATAATAATACAATTGTACATTTGAGCACCATCTGTCAGATGGTAAATACGATAATATTAAGAGAAGGTATCTTGATAGGCATAGATAACTGTTGATTGTTTAGGTCAACTAGCAAATAGAATAACTTGTCCTAAGCAAACAATATTCTTTTAAGAAACTTGTTTATAACCCATGCATTTTTACCTAATAAATAAGTGCGAAAATATCTCTATTCACTTCATTCAGCCCAATTTTTAGTTTACTTGTCAGTGGGTCACATAGAGTAGAGTTACTTTCCCCTGAAGATGGCTACATGCGCGACAGTCTAGCAGCTACCCCTCCATGCCCGGCAGCAGTCTATAAGTCTCTGGAGTTTTAGGCAAGAAGAAAGATAGACTGATGGGTCTAGGTAAAAATATGATTTTTGACCGAAGCTGAATACGTCTTGGGAAGATTTAGTGATGTAATCACTATGAGAATGGAGTATTTAAGAGGGTATCCACTGAACCGCTTTTGGAAGCCTTAAATAAAGCTCAAATTGAATATATTTGTGATCTGAGAAATAGAGTTCGTTAGAAACTCTCCACACTTTTAACTGTGTGAAACAATGATCAGGTCAGGGTATAATTTTCTGACAAAGTGTAAAAATTGGAGTGTTACGTTCTAATCGACTATTGCAAATCGATAAAGGCTAGTCAGCAAATTTGGTCGGTAGGTTGTTGGCGATGTCCTTCAAGGATCGGAATAGGGTGCAACTGAAAGTTCGATGCCAATCAAATATCAATAGTAAAGTTCAACAGATAGATTTGAGTGTTACTTGTATGTTTATCTCCTATATGCATTCCCAGAAGTATTTCTTCATATTTTGACGTATTTTCAAATACAACAGTTTTAATAGTGTGTGACAAGTTCTCATTAATATTCTCTTATGAGTTTGAGTTTTAAATTCAAAGTAAAAGCATACTCCATATACTCCAATTCTCTGTTAAAATCGATGATCAATCCGGTCATATCAGCGACTCGTCTATTAATCCGCTCCAGCAACTCCAAGCACCCCTTGAGGATCGTATTAATTTATCTCTACCCGTTTTCCCGACTTCTGTTCGGGTTAGCTCCGGTTCACATAATCGCCTCAGTTCGTTAATTTCCGAGTCGTAGATCGCCTCGTGAAAGACAACCACATATGGATCCATGGATAATATCTCAATTTTTAACGGTGCCAGTCGTAAAAATTGCGACGAGTCATTTTTCGACTTGGCTTTGGTTCATGAGAGGCGCCACAGATTTGAGTGTATTTTTCATCCACCTCCTGCGCCTCTGAGCCATACGGATCTTCCGGTCTCTCATATTTTATAAATTCGACAAGCAACTCTTTAGTGAGAGAACTCAGTTGGGGTTCATTTAATAGCACATCTCGTGCCTCATTCAAGTTGCCTAAAGAAGAATTTTTAATGGAAATTAATGGCTTATACATCGTCTTCGAAACAGTTTCTAATTAAGGCCAGACAATGCCAAAACTATGACGATTATTTCTATTTTTTAAAAATATTTCTAATAAAATAGCATCTCGAAAAATTCGCATACCAAGTTCTTGGCTTACCCTCTGCTGCCAGTGAGCCGGCTAAATACCAGGCTATATTACTGCTCGTTATGTTCAGTATTTCGTAGACATCAGGAGGGGATTCATTATCCATTAACTGACGTGCCGTTAATAACCATTTAGTTGCATTCCCCATATCATCCACATGGAAAGAGAGTTTGCCCAGCTCAAAGCAGTCGAGATACGAAAGCCTTGCACTGCGTGTAAGCGATTTGAATAGTATTCATTCATTCAATCATTCATTCATCCGTTTGAATACCTACTCGAATTGTGTGCCATCCAGCCAACCATTCGCCATTTCCATCGGTTCTAGTCTAAAGGTTATCTGTATGCGATGCAGGGCTGTGGTTGCCTCCTCCAAATCCTCAAGCTGCGGCAATCCAATTGTGCTGGAATATCAATATATATAGTTAACGGTATATAGTTAGTTATGGACTTACAACATTTATATTTTAATTTTAAAGTTATATTTTGTACAAATTGTGCACTGATTTTAATCCACATTAAAGAATTAAATAAATATACCAAACACATTAATTAATTATTCATACATACAAATAAAATATATATTTTTAGAAACTTCTACTAAAAGCACTTATAAAATTTGGATTCGCGACTCGTAAGCTAAAATAAATCAGTTAATTGCCTTTGTTTAAGTAATGTTGTTCAGGCTGTTCAAATTATAATTAAATCTACTTGTAAACTATTCAATATGTTTGCTGTTGTGGAATAAAATACTAAAAAATTATGTTTTTTAAGATACAACTTTGCTTTTTAGAAATATACTTTCTGAATAATTCAATAATATCCCTTACTGTATTTCAAGTGTTTACCTTGGGCAACTGGCTGTTGCATATAGCTTTCCAGCTGTGCCCAGTCTTTGGACATGTGTCGGATGAGTGAAAAAATGTTGAGTGGATTTGAGAGAAATTCTTCTTCACGTCCCACGGCTGATTTCAGTGGCTTCGCCAGCTGCTGACTAAGTCTGAGAGAGTTAAGATGAGATTTGATTTTAAATAAGAAATTAGACTAGAAATCAGATCTTTAATTAATTGCTCAGCTTGTCAATCTTCAGCTGCATCTGATGAGTTCAACGTTGAATTTGAGCATAATATTCTGAACCACATCATCTTTGCAACTGATGTAGAAATCAATTCAAAAAATAACACAATTTGTTATATTCAACTGTGAAAAAGCACATCGAATAGATTTGAAATACTCCAATTTATATTAGAAATTTAACACTTAAAGCTGCTGTTTCGTATCTCTGATGTCGAAGGTGAAACATTGGAGTAGATTTATATAAGGGCGCTTAGATCTTATAGAGGCATAAAGCTAGCGTCACCTAAATTGAAGCGTAGATTGCAGTTGACTCAACGACTCAACAGATATGTTTTGGAACATGTTAAATATTGGCAGAAAATTATGAAAATTTAATATAAACATCCAGCAGCAGCAGTTAATACTGAAGATAAATTCTCACTTGCATTGCTGTTCCATGAAATAATTCAACTGCCTTTTGGTCATATTCAGCTTGATTCAATCCGTGGACAGCTTGTCCTGCATTATGGGAATCACATCTTGGAGCACCTTGCCTTCCGATATTGACGTATTTATCCCTTGCCACATTTTGTACATCTTACGATAAGTGGGAAACCGGAAAATGTGATCACATTTAGCGTCAAATTCATTTAAAGGTCGCCTTGTCCCTTATAAATCAAACAATGATTATTGAAATTGAAGGATGATTTTAAGAAGATTATTTTGTTCGAAACAATACGCAAAATCAAAATCAGCTGTTTTAGAGATGTGAGTGAAATGCGCATCATAATAGGGTTGCCAAGGCGATAGATTAGCCAATCACGACAATCGCATGCGTACTTTGGCATGCAGCATTTAAGAGAACGCTGTTCTCTTAAGACAAAAGCCTTACATATATTAAGGGAATTCTCTTAAATGTTTTATGTTTGTGCTTAGATGTACAAAATAATTTCTATTAGAGAAGAGTTTGCTTAAATTAAAGCACCTGACATTTTGTTATTATATATATCTTTGGTTATCGATATAGTTATTTTCTTTTTATTCACGACCACCTTCTCTCGTGTAATGCTCAAGAGCAAATAATGGCTAACGCAAAGAAAAAATGTGTATTTGATTGCTTCCACAAAAAAGCTACAATTCAATTGCATTTGTGCTGTTTCTTGCAACGGTTTGCTGTATGCTAAGTTGAGGCGCAAAAATATATGTAAATTTAATAGTTGCAACAGACACATATATATTTAGAGAGTATATTGAGTGTAAAAGCAATCAATATTTCTACGCATTCTATCTCCTTCTGAGTGACAGTGTGTGTGTGTGGTAAAAGTGTTTCCAATAAATATATTAACAGCAAAAAAGAAGAAGACGATCAGCTATAACAGTAACTACAATGCTGCTGCAGAGAAACAAGTAAAAATATAATAAAGCGGCTTTGCAATCTTTGTGTTTGTTTGCTTTAATTTTAATTTAATTAGTAAATATCGCATTTTCCGTTCTGCTCGCTCCGACTCCATTTTACTACCGTCTCGACTTGATTTTTATTTGCGTGTCAATTTTATATGTTGTTTGAAAGTAACCATCTAGCACTTACCCTGTAATCAGACTTAGTTTAATGTAATTTTACAGTTTATAGATAATTTTCTTATTAAAATAAAAACAAACAAATAAAAACAGTCTAATTTAATTTTGAAGAGTTGTGACTACGCCCCTGTCACTGCCCCTGTCCCTGCCTCTGTACTCTAAACTCCAGTTTCTGAACTCCAAGTCCTGAGTCCTGAACTGGCCAAATGTTTGTGGGTTCAACTTTTGCCACTTTTTTGCATATATTTTGCTGTTAATTGAATATTTCAGCTTTTGTTGTTTGTTTGTTTGTTGTTGTTGGTGTTGTTTGTCAAAGGTCGAAAAGCGAAATCAACGGTAATTAAAATTCAATTAGAACAGAAACGACAACAACAACAGCTGTTGACTATAACATAAACTATTGCAACAAAACAAAAAAAAATACATCCATAATTTGTGGCAACAATTAGAATCGGGCTTAGTTAATTGGCAGAGGCTCTGTTTGAGCCGTGTTAATGTAATGGCCAACAATTTACGTCAACTTAATGTCCATTTTGGCTTGGAGTATGAGTTGTGCGAGTGTGCCAGGTTGTGTGTGCGGTGTGTGTGTGGTGTGTGAGTGGTTGCTTCATTTATTGCTCCATTGCTCGCACCACTTTTGCTTAAGGTAAGATTTATGTGAAATGATGGCTCTGAGTGGGCAGTTCTCGCCTCGATCCGGTGTCAATCGCTGCTACACTGAGAAAAAACGATTCAACTACATTTCTAGAAAATAAAAAAAAAGTGCATTTCGAAAATTAATCATTGTGGTTTGCTTAAAAATAGAGTTGTTGTGGATTTTTCTACAAATTAGAAAAAAATATTTGTAACTTTCTTCAACAGAATATTTTTTATATATCTTTTTGCTTACTGAAATTAATCAACAGTTGTCTTTTAATATTTCACAGCTTATAAATGCTTAAAATTTAAATTATGATTTATTCGCTGACCCTCAGGCAGAGAACAGCTCATAAAATAATATTGAAAAGTTTTTTTTTTACAATTTTTCTCTGTTTGGGCTTTGCATATTTTCTTTTTAATTATAGAAAGTATTTAAAAAATAAATATAAATAGCCATATATTTGGTATTATCGAGTTCTAGTTTTTAGAATATTTGTTCTTAATATTTAGAAATTATTTGTAATAAGAAGAAAAAGTTTCTAATTTTTCAGGGAGACTATTTTGTGGCGTGTAACTGCCTCAAGTGTGCAACGCAATTTAGTGAAAATATCAAATTTCCTACTCACACACAACAAACACACACACACCACACACACGCACACACACACAGAAAACACACTTCATTCACTGCTTTTTTTTTTTTTTTTTTTTGCTGGACGTAGAAAAGTAAACAGAAGGTTAATGGATTTGACACACGGTTCACCAACAGGGGCAACATCAGCAGCCACATCTACGGCACTTGTGCGTGAAATGGATATGCTTTCAGGCCATACACACACACACGTACACACACAACACACACACAACACACACACTCGCTCACCCCCAACACTTACACACACGCGTGCAGCTTCAACAAACGGTAAAAGGCGCCACATTTGCCACACTCAGGTTTCCAATTTGTACGAGCTATTTTTTTTTTTGTGGCATGCCCCAATGCTCTTTGACCAGCAGATTTGACTGCTAGTTAAACTTAACAAGAAGTTTACCTTGGACAAATTTTAACACTAACTAATTTAATAAAGGTGTTAAACTTCAAGTTTAGACAGATTTGACCAATATTTAAACTAAAAAAAATTAAGCTTTGAGTAATTAAAAAACGCGTTTGACTTTAAGCCAAGTTTTCTGTTAGTCGGATTTGACTGGAACTCAAACTTAACCAGGTCTATTTTAAACAGATTTAATTTAATTTAATAATATTAAAATGTTGATGACAAACATAAAACTAGCAAGCACTTAAATCACAACTTAAAGTTAAATTATTTATGGATATATATTTTTATAACTATGTCACAATTGTGCATTATTTTATCTGATTATCATTTATCAACGGGATTTAATGACAAACATAAAACTTTAAGTTCAGAACTTGAATCACAACATCAGATACAAAAAATATACCTTTAGATCTTCCATTTCCCTTCTGAATTTATCTATATCTGATTTAACTTAAATTATGTCTAAAAGCATTATTTGTAAACAAATTAATCTCCATTATTGGAAGGTCTATCTTAAACATATTTAATTTAATTTATTACGATTTAAATTTGATTACAAACTTAAAATTTGCAAGCACTTCAAATTTTGAATCGGAATCACAACTGAAATTTAAAATATATATATATCTTATCAGATATGAAACAAAGACTAAAGAGACCGTTAGATCTTCCTTTTCCGATATGATTTATATATATAAGCATAATTATAACCGAATTAATCTGCATTATTTTATCTGATTATCATTTATCTGTGGGATATTAAACTAAAAACTAAAGAGATTTGTTCCTTTCCCTACAAAACTCTGTTGGAATTACTATATATGTAACTGATCTGTTGAATCTGGCTATATATATATATATATATATACTAAACATACAAACCTGAAGAAAACCTGTCAAAAATCGTAATTTTAATAATTTAAAATTAAATAGCCAAAAAGTAGAAAATAATCTATAGAAAAGCTTACAAATTTACAACAATCGGGTGTATATATATATATATATATATATATGCTAAGATATATTTATATATATATATATACAATTTGACTGCAGTATCTGGCTGACTATTGTTTAAACCTGCAACGCACGTTCGCAACGCGTTGTGGCAGAGGCCAAGCTAAAAAGGCAAGTTCCAATCAGACACCAAAAGTCGTCTGGCTCTGACTGACAATTGGCCAGGATGAAGGAGCAAGGACGAAGGAGGAAAGCAGGCAATACACCCGCAGGCAACGAATTGACGAGGGGTGGAGGGATGTTGGTTGAGGAGGGGAGGAGGGGAGGGGAGCAAACACACACAAATAAAGAAACTGCAACTGTTTACAAATGTTTTTTTTTTTTTTGGTTTGGCTTTGGAAGTTGCATCCACGCAAGAAGTGCCGCATAAATCATGTGTGGAAGGTGAAGCTGGAGGTGTCCTTTACCTACCACAGGCAGGCAGCGGCGAGGCAAGCCAATCTGCACCACTGACAGTTTTAATGCCGCATGAAGTCCATGCGGCTGTTTTGCAGCCAAACATTTATGATTTCCTCCGGTGAATCTGCCACAGACTTCTGCCCCGTCTCCTGTCTCCTTGTGTTCGCTACACTTACAAGAAAATCAATGGAAATTGTCTTAAAAAGAAGAACAATTTTTTAGTTCTCAGAAGTAATCAATTAGTTATTTCAATATTTTAAATAAAAATTTTCCATTAGGAAATGCATTTTTAAGAATTAGAAAAAAACGTTCATTTTAAAATTTTAAAAATTTTATTTACTGACTCCTTTTAATTAATCTATATGTAAATTATTTGTGAATTCTCAAAATACAAATGTTTATCAAAATTATAAACAGCAAAATATAATAATTTAAAACTTCTTCTCAGATGCAGATAAAAAAAATTAATTTCTAACAATTAGACAAATTTTTTTTATTATTTTTTATTATATCAGAAACAAGGAAGCCTTTAATTAAGAAATTCATGCGCTGATTTTCTAGAAGATTTAGAGAATCTTGATAAAAAGAGGTGGATATTTTTTTTCAGTGTGTTTGTGCGTGACTCCTTTGCACTCGACACTTGGCACTTGGCACTTGTGGCATATGTGTGACGTTTCAATATCCTGTTGCGTGATTTTTATTTTCATATTTTTTGTTGAATGTTGATTTTGCCAGCGCGTGTTGCAAAGGTGGCGGGAGTAATGCTGTGTGCTGGGTGGAGGCGTGGCAAGCGCCCAGCTACGTGTAGAGTCGCAAGTCACAAATCACAAAATATGCCTGCCATTTTTTTGTTGTTCTCCCATTTTTTTTTTCTGTTTTTTTTTTATTTTGGCTGTTTGGCTACGTTTAGGCCTCTAAGCCTGTCTACTTAGCCACGTAGAGATGGAGAGGTGGGGGTGGGGGGTGGTGTATATTTGGACTGAGTTGAGTCTGGAGAACGGCCAATAAATCAAAGCATGTAATTTCTCACATAACTTGATTTTTATGCCATTTTGTGTAAGTTGTTGATTTTGTAATTTATGTCACGGTGTATTTTTGTGTGGGAACGAGTAAAAACTGAACCTACAAAAGCTGGCTGAAAATGTGTGTGTGTTTTTTTTTATACTTTCACACTAAAAATAGAAGAATCATGCGACGAGTTGGAATTTTTAAAGATCTTAAAGGAAGCTGATCAAACTCCCAGAAAGAAGTATTGCAAAAGGATTAATATGGAAAGAAATTTGTAATCTATCAAGGAATATGTTGGTTTTGTTCAGTGTCTATCAATTCCTAGAATCATCAACACTTAACGGTAAATTACTTATCAGTTAAAGGTCAAGTGAAGCGCCAGACAACATTTTAATTGATTAGCTTTGCTTTTCAATAATATTGAAATTCTCATAGCAAAAATAAATTCAGCTTTTATCTAGCTGCAAAATCTCACAACTGGAAAATGCAAATTTTACTGGCTTATTAAAAACAACACCACAATTAAGAGACTCATCCAGCTAAACTAAAACATTATTTCAAACAGTAAAAATTGAATCTGGAATTTGAAATTGTTGAACACTTAAATATTTTACTTAGCATTTACTTTGCTAATAAATAATAAATTCATAAATTTAATTGTCATTGTTAAAAAAGTATTTATTTCTTACTAGATTTTTGCAACTAAAAATATGAAATATTCGGTTAGTTTTTTTTTTGGAATATAAACTATATCATATTAAATATATTAATGCAGTGTTAATCTTTCTGTAAAACTATTAGTAAAATTGCATTGATTTTAAAAATCGATTCAGGTTTGTTTTTAGGATTTCAGATCAATTTAAGCAACAAATCAAACAATTAATATTATTATTATTATTATATTTATTATTATTCGCATTTCAAGTAAAAACAAATGATAATTTTAATATTCTCTTCACTTAAAATTATTTGTTAACTGCCACTTTTGGTTAGCATCAGCATAAATCAAAGTAATACCTTAAATCCGATTCTATGGCAACTGTAACTGTAACTGTAAATTGTGCCTTTCTGGCAAAGACAGGCCATGTCAATATTTTGCAATATCCATTGCTGAAAAAGTTTTCCAATACCATTTACCATAATTCCACTTTGCACTGCATTGACACCTAACCAAAAGTCATTCAAAAAGTGGCAAGACAAGAGCCCCAGCTGAGCATATCTCTCTCTATATATATATATAAATATATATATATATGTATGTGTAACTGAGTAATAGCTGTAGTAAAAAATTGTGAAAAGCACTCGCAAATGTTCAAACTACACTTCTGGACATCGACATGGACATGGACATCGACATGGACATCGACATGGACACTTAACTGACAATGTCTGACCTTTTCAACAACTGGAGACGACGATGAAAACCGGAAGAAAAATGCGAAAAGTAAAAGCAACATTTTGCTTGAGCAACACTAAAATAAAAAAAAAACTAATATACAAAAATGCCAAAGAAGTAACTAAAAATTGATGCAAAAATTTTTTGGAGAGGTCGCCAAAAAAGAATGCTTACGTGATGTTTAAGTTGCAACTTGTGTGTGTGTGTGTGTGTGTGTGTATATGAGTGTGTGTGTGTGTGTGTGAAGGTCGCTGGCAGGGCAGCAAATAGATATATGGAGACAGAAATGCAAATAAAAAGCTGAAACAGCTTTGAAAACATTGAAAATTCTTTTTATTTTTATTATAATTTTTAATATTTTTATTATTAGTCTGCTATATTTTTTCTCACTTATTCTTCTATTATTTTGCATATTATTATTATTATTATCCCCCAATTATTTTAAATTTTCTTATATTTATTTTAATATGCATTTAATCGTTTCAAAAATAAGTTTGCAATCAATTCCATATAAAAATACATATTAGTTTTAAAATAAATTAAATACCTTAACTTTTATTTTAATTTTAATTGTTTATGTTTACCAATATTGGCCATGTCCAGCATAAATTTCCAGTTAAATTGCATTTTAATAAACTGAAAATATATAACAAAATTATTTATATATTTTTTATTTTAAATAGACTCAAATTAGTCGGCGAAGAAAAATATAAAACGGAGAAAATAAATTATACCAAATGAAAAATTAAATGTTATATTTACACAATTTAAAACATATGTAAAAAAAAATGAAAATAAAAATTTTATTTAAATCGCATTACTTATTCAGCATTAAGCGATAAGTTGATCTAGTTGATATAAAAATAATGTATGTATTCACAAATTATTCCAATGATAAAAGTCAACAAATTAAGTTGGCATGGATTAGTTAAGACAGCTCGACCAGCAGATACCCTGTAAACAACTTTAAGATACGTTTTGTTTAAGAAATGGTGAATAATTATGAAATTTGTTTAGTAGATCTTTAATCATCCCAGATAATTATTATTAGTCAATTATAAGTATTTATTACTTTTACTTATCGTTAATCGATTTGTATCCATTTACGCTTAACGAGTGCAGTTATCGATAAATATCAATAAACCCAATTTTCCTATTTTATATGAGAAGTTGAGCGGGTCAATAACAACTGCAGACTGCTATTACAATAAATACTCTTTATATTACTATATCTATACTTTATTTAATTCGAATTGCTTTCAGCTGCCTGTTGCATATTTTTTCTGAATTTTAGTATACCCATTTCGGCCAATTTTAATGGGTATACTACGAAAAAGGGCCTCAGACGCAGACCGAGTTCGAAAAGTTCTTGCTTTTTTCTCAAGTTGCCAGTCAACACACATAAGAAACGTACACACTACAAATACACACACACACACACAACACACACACACATAACACACACACACACAATACACACACAATACACACACAATACAAAACGATTGTCTAACTTTAAGATTGTCAAAAGTTGCATTCACCGTTTGCCCCTTGTTATGCTCCCAGCTCCCCACCCTCTTTCAACTCTTACTGCCACTCCCACCCCTAACACTCTCCCCCCTCCTCCGCACAACCAACCATTCTATCTCCTTAGCTACGTGCTTTTGGTGTCAACAGCTGCAGAGACACGCGCCAGTTCAATTTTGATGCCAACTTTTGAGTCAACTCAGTCAACGTTTAAAAGCGCATTTAAAGGCAACAACAACAGCTAGAAGAAGAAGGGCAGCTGCCCCCTAAAAACCACAAGCTGCAGCAGTCGCATACACACACACAAACACACACATACTACATCCCCTCACCCTCACCTATGTCCAAGCGCACAAATTGCCCCCAAATGAGAGGCAAGTCTGCTAAAATCAACTGCAACAGCAGCAGCAACATATGTGTGGCTTGTGTGTGTGTTGTGTGTGTGTTGTGTTGTGTGTGTGTGTGCACCGGTTGTTGCGTGTTTACGCAACGTAACCAAAGTCAAAACCTCGATTACGATTCAATCTGCTGCTGTTGCTGCGAGGCCAAACAAAACACTTTTTGGCCTCTTTTATCCTGCTCGTTGTCCTTGTTGTCCTTGTTATCCTTGTTATCCTTGTTATCCTTGTTGTCCATGTTGTTGCTATTGTTGTTGTTGTTGTTGCTATTGTTGTTGTTGTTGATATTGTTGCTGTTGTTGCGCCGCAGGTCAGCTGCAAAGTCAAACCGATTAAAACACAGGAAAACACACACACAAATGCTCACACACACACACACACACACGGCTGCTTTGCTATCTCCATACACTCGAAGAAATATGTTACTACTTTTGTGACAATTTGTTTTCCAATATAGTTTGGCTATAGGAGATATTCTGAACGTATTTCAAATACTGATTAATTTTTCGATATTTTCAGTGTTGGAAAAGAGACCCATAACTGTGCTTCTCAAATCATTTTCAATATTATTATTATCTTATTATGAGGTGGCTCCGAAAAGTTGAATAAAAAAAACACTCATCGATAAGCAACATTTTGATTGAAATTTTGAAAATTACAGAATTTTTCATAGGCAGAAAAAATAAAGTGATTTTATTATGGGTATTTTAAGAAGATGACTTTAAAATGCTACTTGCTACTTGCTACTTGCTACTTGATCAGATCTCGTTCCAAATTGAAATATTTCTATATATATTTATATATATTTAATATTTGTATAGCACAATAAATTTAATTTTTAATTATTTAGCTTGTTTTTGGCTTGTTGCTGAACGTTCGTTGTGACTTATATTTTTTTAGTTGTGTTAAATATTTAAATGATGAATTTTAAAATTAACCGTTTTGTTAATTGGGGCATGCGAAAAGTGTTATAAAAAAAAATACTCAAATCCAAATCAGAGTTGCACAAAATAAAAATGTGACAAATGACAAATGACAAATGACAGCTGTCAATAGATCAAAGGGGAAAACTCAAGCAAAAACTCCGACGAACTGCAGAAATTAACGAAAAGCGAAGATTTCAGAAATATAATTTGCATTAAAAATGGTAAGTTTTGATTTGGGAAAGCGGCTCAAAATGAATCAATGATAAGATTTAAATGTTTTTCTCAGTCAGTGCAGAAGCCGCTGTTGCTGAAGTTGTCGTTGCCGAATCGTGTGCAACCGGAGGTGCAACCGCGTGGCGCCACACTAGGCAGGCACACAAATAAATTGGAATATTTACGCAACAATTTGCTCATGGAATTGGCCACCAAAGAATTTAGTCAGCCATTCATGAAACCCGTCGATGCAGTTGCTCTAAATGTGCCCAAATATTATTTGACTATCAGCAAACCGATGGACATTGGCACGATGCTGAGACGCGTGGACAACCTCTACTACCAAGGTGTGGATGAGCTGATCTTGGACTTTAGGCAAATGTTGAGCAATTGCTTTGGCTTCAATAAGCCAGTTGACTTGGTCTATCGCCAGGGCCAGCAGCTGGAGAAATATTTCACTAATGTCTTGGCCAAAATGCCAATGGGCGACGAAGTGCAACTGAAGGAGCCGAGTGGTGCAGCACTTACTCACTTACTCACTGTGTACCACGATCAAGTGGAGCAGGAGTGCCGGCAGCAGCTAAATCAATTGAAATTACACTCCTCCATCTCCGATGAAGTGCAGGACGTGTTCAGGCCCAAATGGCGTGTGGTGACACAGAAAATCAATGAACATCAATTTAAGCATGTTGCAGCATTCCACACACATGTGCAACAAAGATTTGAGCAAATATTGTGTGCAACCAAAACCATATACGAAAGTCTGTGGGATGAGTCCCTCGATGACATCGCCGAGCAGATGCAACAAATTGAGTTCGGTCGGCTTTTAAGTGCTGTGGGTAATTGCAGCAGGCGACGGGACTGTTGGGAGGATCAGCTGAGCAACTGCCTCGATGGCAAAGTACGCGAATTGAAGGACACTTTGGAAAATGCCCGACTCAGTCACAAGGCCAGCGCGGAGCAAGGAGGCGGCAAGCAGAAGCAGAAGTGTCGCCGCAAAATCAGCTGGAATTCGAACCAAAACCAGGACTCGCATTTGGAGGATGAGATCAGTTTGGAGGAGCGGCGTAAGTTGCGTGCGGAGTTTGCCATGTTGCCGTGCACAACTCAAAATGAGATCATGCAACTGATCAATGAGTGCTGCAGCAGCAGCGAGAGCTGCCTCAATTCTCGCCAGGGTTATGAATGGTTTGACATTATGAGTCTTAGCAGCCGCACAATTAATTTGATTAAACGTGAGATGCATCCGGAAACGAAGATCAATTTGCGTCACATGAAACCGGATGAGATGTTGCACTTGCAACGCATCTTGGAGCGACGCTTGGATAACATTAATCAGGCCTTGGGCGCCACAAAGAGGAAGTACACCAGACGCAGCTCGGATATGCGTCTGCCCATTGCGAAGCGACAATGTTTAAATAGTCCAGTTGGCCCAGTGGCTGGCGGGGACGAGGGCGGGGGCAAAGGTGCCAAGGGAAAGTGTGACAGCGAAAGCAGCAGCAGCAGCAGCAGCGGCAGCAGCAGCGGCAGCAGCAGCAGCAGCAGCAGCACCAGCAGCAGCAGCAGCAGCAGCAGTAGCTCCTCCTCCTCGTCCTCATCCTCGTCCTCTTCGAGCCGCAGCAGCAGTTCATCAGCCAGTGAATCTTCCAGCAATGCTCCTCATCCTCCTCTGTCTCCCAGCAACAACTATTATTAACTCCAATGAGATCTAAGTGTAGACAAAGAGTCTTAGCGGATTCTTGGATCACTGCATCTTTATTCAAAATCATTCATTTATTGTATTTTTATTGAAATAAATAGAATTTAAAATTTTGTTTTATTTGTGGTTAGAAAAATATATTTTATTGTTCAGATTGAAAAGAACCTATTCTAAATCTAGATTAAAATGTATCTTTAATACATTAGTCTTGTTTCTAGAATTTGAGTATCGTTAAATTTTTCATAATTTTCATAATTTTTTCATAATAATAATTTTTTATTATTTTATTATTATTGATTTTATTATTATTGATTTATTTTAATTGTTGATTTTTTTGCGTCATTATTTTAAGCACTAGCAAAATGTAAAAATAATTATTGTGCTTAAAAATATTAATTTTTCTATTTTAATTTCTATTTATCTATTTTTATTGTATATAAATTAATCTTCCTGAGAGAATTTAATTCTTGCTTATGAAATATTTTTCGTTCATCAAAAAAAAATATACACTCCAAAAATACGCAAAATTACAAAATAAATTAATTTTTATAATTTTATTTTTATACCACACATTAATTTTCAAATAATCTTTTTCTCAGTGTAGCCGCACAATGTTTGATGTATTCTTCAAGGGGCAATTAACTGCGACGCGCTCAAAAGTGTGCGACTAAAAAAGTGGACAAAAAAATAGTGCCCATATGCCAGTGTGTGTGTGTGGGTGTGTGTTGATGTTGTGTGAGGCTAGCATAGATTAGATTTTGCCCCTTCCCCAGACTGACTGACAAAATATTTGCAGCAGCTGCCGAAGGGACCGCAACGCTTTGGCCATAAAACAGCCATTAACGCCAGGAGTCCTCAGCCAGTTTTAGCTTCTTTTTTAAAGCGCTTTCATTTCTCTATTGAGATAGAGAGAGAGAGAGAGAGAGAGTTACTGCTGCTTCTTCTATTTGTGCTATGGGGCTACTTGACTGTCAGCAACATGCGCATCCAATTGCAATTAGCCAAGGTGCAAGAAAACGCCAAGAAAAAGGGCGATGCCACAAGTGGGCGATGCGAACACGAAACCAATTTAAACTATCTGCAAAAAGAGTAAAGAATATAGAGAAAGAGAGAAAGAGAGAAAGATAGAAAGAGAGAAAGTGATTGACTAGAAGATGCCCATCAATATTTATTTGTTACAACTTTGTGTAAATCTCTAAAAAAAATATATTTTCAATTTTATTTGTGCTTCATTTAAATTATATTTCATATTTAGTAAAGAGCCTAAAAATAACTGCAAGAAGGTTCTTCAATGATTTAAGGACTTTCTAACGACATTCATCAGATGTCAGATCCGATGTTTGAACAAACTAGATTATTGAATGAGAAAATAACTTTGCGATGCAAATTTAGATATGCAAAAAAATTAGTTTATTATTTCCAAAACAGTGTTTTTCTTCAATTGACCACAAGAGTCCAAAAACTAAGTATTCATTTACAACAAAAAATTATCATAGTATTTTCATTTACAAAAAATAAATTATCATAGAATTTTTTGATTTAAAATTCCAGTGCGATTATATTTCCCGCTTTTATAAATCTTTCAAATAACTTTTATTTATTTTTAAATCCGAAAACTAACAGCTTTTTGTTATATTATTATTTATAATTATTTCTTATCTGTTAATTTAAATTTAATTTAAGATATTTAATTTAGTTGATATTAAATAAATTATTAAATTGTTCATTTTTACGCTCAACAAAATATTAAATAGATTTTTTTATAGTTTTTAATTTTTATAATAATTGATTTATTGAAAAAAAGAATTTTGAGTTTTTATGTTGTTTTAATCAGTATAAATTTTCGCTGATCGCTGATTCAACTGAACTCAAAATTCCATTTAACAAGCCCTATTAATGGGTATACATAACAATAATATACTCAAGGCGTGCCACGCCCAGCTAAAGTCGCCTCGAGTCGAAGTCTGCCACAAATTAATTTGTCGAGCGCCTTTTGCAGCAGTCCGCTGACATGGCCAAAGTGCCGCTGCGTTGAAGGTGCGACAAAGTATGCGGCAGATACATATATCTGCGGCAAATATCCTTGTGGCATTACAATTTCAATCTGAGCGTCAAACACACACAATTCATTTAGTGGGATACTTTACAAAAGTATCTTAATCTCGGTCATCATATTCCAGTTTCAATAAAAAAGGAAGAAAATGAAATGAAATGAAAAAAAAACCGCAGCATATCAAATTACGCAAACAGAGCCTGATGACAAAGTGCGTGGCATGTGGCATGTGGCATGTGGCAGGGGTTGTTGCGGCAAGGTGTAGTAGTCAGCTACTTGATAAGTGCTTCGTGTGGGGTGGATGGCATGTGAAGGGGGTGGGGGTTTGGGGGAGAAGACTGGGTTTGCGGTTGACATTCGCCGTTGAAAAATTGTTGCCAATTTTTTAGCAATGACAGCTTGAAAAGTTATCCAAGAATATCTTAAGTGAAAATGCTCTTCATTTTAATTCTATTAGACGCAGCCAAAAGAAGGTAGATAAAGATGGAAGCTGTGAACTGAGGCATGCCACGCAGCGCTAAAAGCCGTGCAACAAGATACAAATAAATGGTTGTCAAGCAGATGAAAGATATTATGTTCTCCGATTTATAGATAAAACATTTAATTTCTTATATGCAATTTTTTTTAAATACAATTATTTTCTAAATACTCAACTTATTTAAATATGTCCATTAATAAATATCTAGTTTCTAAAAATATTAATTAACCACAGGAAAAGCTGAGAAATTTCACTATTATTCTACATTACACTACATTTATAATTAACAATTTAAATAATTAAATAAAAAATTAAATATATTTAAGAACTTTTTATTTTATAGCTATTGCTACTTTTAATAGTTACTTAGTTTCTATATTGCTTTCTTGGGATTATATCCAATTTTAAACTTCATTTTTTTAGCATAATCATTTATTATTATAATCGCTAGAGTGTGGCTGGAAAATATTCAAAACATATTTGTTAAATTGTTAAAAAGAAGCTTTTTAAAATTATGTTAATTAACATTCAATGCATAAATGCAACTGTGCATATGCCCAAGTCGCTCATTAACGTAGAAAAATAATATTAAATAACAGCACGATAATCTTTTGGTTTACTAATTTTGATGTATTCAAAGATATGTTTTAGTTTTACTGCTTAATTGCCAAATGTATAACTCAACCACAGTATTAATTTTAAGTTTATCTATGCAACACATTTCAAGAAATACAATAATAATAATTAAATAATAAGTGTTGCTCTTTACATTTTATCCATATTTGTATTTCTTTGTCGCCCACATACACACTCCTCACACATACACACTCCTCATACATTTGGAAGCACCTGCAAGAGAAGCACAACAACTGTTGTTCATTGTCTTGTAAATCAACGACATCTCTCCCATCCAACCCACACCCACATTCCAATCTAAGCAGCCGCATAAAAAAGTGTTGCCAATGTGAACACAGATGATATTTTTGCACACCAATTCACAGACAGTCAGGCAGACAGAGACGGCAACAGACAGTTGAACGACTTGAGGGATTTTACTGAAATGACATTTGGCTCCACATGTGGCGTGCTGCAACAACAACAAATGACTGTAGCCGTTGGCATTGAAAAAAGCAATTTAAGTCAAGTACAGATATTTCAACACACAGAGACACACGGACTATACCTATGCGTATATACGACACATGCAATTTGCTATTGTGCCAATGCCTGCCTCTCTCTATCTCACTCTACTCATTTTGATAAATTGCCGTTATTACCTTTCTAAGAGCAAACATTTGTTTAATGTGTGTGTGCAACATTTAATTTAAAAAAAGCTCAAATCAAGACAGGTGCAATAGCAATAAATGTAATAATGATATTTAGATAACATAGAAGCGAGTGCCATTTTCAAACATAAAATATACAGTAAATAGTTGGTCAAAAGCGTGCACACTCGAATAAAAAAAAATTGGCAACGCTACGCAGAAGTTCATAGCAGGCAGCTTTACATCCCACTTTTCTTTATTCTCTTTCATTCTTCTTTCATTTCAGATATCTCAGACAGAATCTTGTTTGCCACACCCAACTCAATGTGTCATCGCCTGATTCAAATATAATATTTCATTTCATCATTGTCGCTTGAGAGAAACATACAAAAATTAATTTTTATAATGTCTGTAAATGGGAACCAAAAAGAGAGTACAATCCGAGATTCGACAGCAGAAAACAATTCCAGCCATGCAGTCGCCTTATTGAACAGAATGCATCAGTTTGTGGAGAGCCAGAGGATGTGCGATGTGGTTCTCATCGCTGGGATTGATGGCAAACGGGTGTCAGCTCATCGCTTGGTGCTCGCAGCTTCGAGTGAGTATTTTTCGGCAATGTTTTCCGGGTCGATGCGCGAGAGCAAGGAGCAGGAGGTGACTCTTGGCGAGGTGAGTGGCGATACGTTGCAGCTGCTCGTCCAGCACTGTTACACGGGATGCATTGAGCTGCACGAGGACACAGTCGAGACGCTGCTGGCCACCGCCATCCTGCTGCAGCTGACATCTGTGGTGATGAAATGCTGCAGTTTCCTCGAAGGCCAGCTAGAACAAACCAGCTGTTTGGGATTTGCTTTCATCGCGGAGCAGCACAGATGCGCAGAGCTGCTGCAAGTGGCGCAGGCGTACATCTGCCAGCACTTTATGGAGGTCTGTCGGAATAAGGAGTTCTTTCAATTAAACGCCATTCAGCTGGGCAAGCTGCTGTCCAGCGATGTGCTTGATGTACCATCCGAGCAGGATGTCTTCCACACGATGATGTCGTGGGTCCGCCACGATGCGCCAACTCGTGAGCAGCACATACCCGAGCTGCTCGCCAAGGTGCGTCTGCCCCTCTTGCCTCCAACATTCCTTGTGAATCACGTAAAGAAAGTGTGCAGCGCCAGCAACGAGAGCCAGCAACTGCTGCTTGAGGCCTTCAAATGGCATTCACTGCCCCCCGACTGCCGTTCGTCCTTTGATGCCTCCGAACGAACGAAGCCCCGCAAGCAGATTAACCACCGATTGCTGGTTGTGAGTGGTTTGCATAATTCCATTGAGACCTACTCTCTGGATCTGAACAAGTGGACGACATTAACGTGCACAATCGACAAGCGCAAGCATTTTGGTGCCGCTTTCATGGATAACCAACTGATTTTGGTCGGCGGACATCACAACGGGGAATATTTGTGCTCTGTGGAGAGCATTGACCTCAACACGATGGCCTGCAAACAACTCAATCCAATGGAAAATGCTCGAAGTAATCCACGCGTTGCAGTGCTGGATGGGAAACTTTATGTGCTAGGCGGATCCAATGAGATAACCGACCTGAACACGGTTGAACGCTGGGATCCCATTGTGCGCACCTGGAACTATGTGCCGCCGATGTCCAAGGGTCGTAGCCATTTTGGAGTTGCGGTGTTGGACGGTCGCCTCTATGCCATTGGCGGATTCCCTGATGATTGCACAGTCGAAAGCTACGATCCAGAAACAAATAAATGGTGCTTTCGGGCTCCAATGAATCGATGTTGTGGTCCAGTTGGTGTCACTGCTGGAAAAGGATTCGTCTATGCAATGGGTGGCAACGACAAGGTAAACCAAAATATAACCGATTCCGTGGAACGTTATGATCCGTCTACTGACAAGTGGACCTTGATTTGCAAGCTGGAAGTGGCACGTTGGGGGATCGGATGTATTCAGATTGGACATCGTTTGATTGCCGTTGGCGGCCGTGTTGGCGGTACTTATGTAAATATGGTCGAGGAGTACGATCTAGTGAACAATACCTGGAGTAAACTGGCTCCAATGTCGGGTAAACGGAGCTTCGTCTCTGTCTTTGCCATACCTTAAGAGTCTTACAATTATAAATAATATAATAGAGTATAATAATATAATATATAATAGTAATATAATATATAATAATATTATCACATAATAATAATAAATTATATAATAATAATACAATTGTACATTTGAGCCATGCGCTGCAATTAAAAATGGGTTTTCAAGGATCGGAATAGGGTGCAACTGAAAGTTCGATGCCAATCAAATATCAATAGTAAAGTTCAACAGATAGATTTGAGTGTTACTTGTATGTTTATCTCCTATATGCATTCCCAGAAGTATTTCTTCATATTTTGACGTATTTTCAAATACAACAGTTTTAATAGTGTGTGACAAGTTCTCAAGGAGACGCTGTAAGAATCATCTTTAGAAATCCCATATAATCGTTTAAATAACGAAACTCCACATGGAGTCGCATTAGATAAGAAACATATTTATTTAGGTTTAAGATTTATATATATAATTAAGATCCTTAGAGCTTGTCAATAGTAGGGTTCATGCACGGCCTTATAAACATTTGATTCCAATCCCAGTGGAGCACCTTGCCCCGTTCCGGTTGCACCATAATCTCCAGGTCTGGAAAGATTGTGGCGCCACCTCTGGCCACATCATTGAGCTAAATGAGCAACGGATTTAGTTGGATTTAAGTCAGATTGAGATTTATCCTCACTTACATAGAATAGAATAGTGGCTATACGATCCCCTTCATGGGGTGTGTCCCGAAAATCAAAATGAGGAGAGTAATGCCCACCAAAAGCATACTCCATATACTGCAATTCTCTGTTAAAATCGATGATCAATCCGGTCATATCAGCGACTCGTCTCCTAATCCGCTCCAGCAACTCCAATTGTTGCCGGTTGAGATCCAAGTCAACTATCCAAGCACCCCTTGAGGATCGTATTGATTTATCTCTACCCGTTTTCCCGACTTCTGTTCGGGTTAGCTCCGGTTCACATAATCGTCTCAGTTCGTTAATTTCCGAGTCGTAGATCGCCTCGTGAAAGACAACCACATATGGATCCATGGATAATATCTCCATTTTTAACGGTGCCAGTCGTAAAAATGGCGACGAGTCATTTTTCGACTTGGCTTTGGTTCATGAGAGGTGCCACAGATTTGAGTGTATTTTTCACCCGCCTCCTGCGCATCTGAGCCATACGGATCTTCTGGTCTCTCATATTTTATAAATTCGGCAAGCAACTCTTTAGTGAGAGAACTCAGTTGGGGTTCTTTTAATAGCACATCTCGTGCCTCATTCAAGTTGCCTTAGTGAAAGAATTTTTAATGGGAATTAATGGATTATACATCGTCTTCGAAACAGTTTCTACTTAAGGCCAGACAATTGCAAAAGTATTTCTACTAAGAAAAGCATCTCGAAAAATCCGGGTTTTTTTCTATGAGCGTATAAATTTCTTGGCTCTGCTGCCAGTGAGCCGGCTAAATACCAGGCTATATTACTGCTCGTTATGTTCAGTATTTCGTAGACATCAGGAGGGGATTCATTATCCATTAACTGACGTGCCGTTAATAACCATTTAGTTGCATTCCCCATATCATCCACATGGAAAGAGAGTTTGCCCAGCTCAAAGCAGTCGAGATACGAAAGCCTTGCACTGCGTGTAAGCGATTTGAATAGTATTCATTCATTCAATCATTCATTCATCCGTTTGAATACCTACACGAATTGTGTGCCATCCAGCCAACCATTCGCCATTTCCATCGGTTCTAGTCTAAAGGTTATCTGTATGCGATGCAGGGCTGTGGTTGCCTCCTCCAGATCCTCAAGCTGCGGCAACTGCGACCGTCTTTCCCTTATATAATCCAATTGTGCTGGAATATCAAGATATATAGTTAACGGTATATAGTTAGTTATGGACTTTCAACATTTATATTTTAATTTTAAAGTTATATTTTGTACAAATTGTGCACTGATTTTAATCCATATTAAAGAATTAAATAAATATACCAAACACATTAATTAATTATTCTCGACTCGTAAGCTAAAATTAATCAGTTAATTGCCTTTGTTTAAGTAATGTTGTTCAGGCTGTTCAAATTATAATTAAATCTACTTGTAAACTATTCAATATGTTTGCTGTTGTGGAATAAAATACTAAAAAATTATGTTTTTTAAGATACAACTTTGCTTTTTAGAAATATACTTTCTGAATAATTCAATAATATCCCTTACTGTATTTCAAGTGTTTACCTTGGGCAACTGGCTGTTGCATAAAGCTTTCCAGCTGTTCCCAGTCTTTGGACATGTGTCGGATGAGTGAAAAAATGTTGAGTGGATTTGAGAGAAATTCTTCTTCACGTCCCACGGCTGATTTCAGTGGCTTCGCCAGCTGCTGACTAAGTCTGAGAGAGTTAAGATGAGATTTGATTTTAAATAAGAAATTAGACTAGAAATCAGATCTTTAATTAATTGCTCAGCTTGTCAATCTTCAGCTGCATCTGATGAGTTCAACGTTGAATTTGAGCATAATATTCTGAACCACATCATCTTTGCAACTGATGTAGAAATCAATTCAAAAAATAACACAATTTGTTATATTCAACTGTGAAAAAGCACATCGAATAGATTTGAAATACTCCAATTTATATTAGAAATTTAACACTTAAAGCTGCTGTTTCGTATCTCTGATGTCGAAGGTGAAACATTGGAGTAGATTTATATAAGGGCGCTTAGATCTTATAGAGGCATAAAGCTAGCGTCACCTAAATTGAAGCGTAGATTGCAGTTGACTCAACGACTCAACAGATATGTTTTGGAACATGTTAAATATTGGCAGAAATAATACTGAAGATAAATTCTCACTTGCATTGCTGTTTAAAGAAATAATTCAACTGCACTTTGGTCATATTCAGCTTGATTGAATCCGTGCACAGCTTGTCCTGCATTATGGGAATCACATCGTGAAGCACCTTGCCTTCCGATATTGACGTATTTATCCCCTGCCACATTTAATTGAAATGGTCCCGTGGAGAGAAATCGCCAAACTGCTGCCAATTGTACATCTTACAATAAGTGGGAAATGGGAAAATGTGGTCACATTTGGCGTAAAATCCATTTAAAGGTCGCCTTGTCCCTTATAAATCAAACAATGATTATTGAAAGACGATTTATTTTGATCAAATATTAATAGCATTTTAAAATAATTATATTTTAAGAAGATTAGTTTGTTCAAAAACAAATACGCAAAATCGAAATCAGCTATTTTGGAGTTGAATGCGCATCATAATAGAGTTGCCAAGGCGACAGATTACACAATCACGACAATCGCATGCATACCTTGAGTACAAATATATTTTAAGAGAACGCTGTACTCTTTAGTCAAAAGCCTTACATATATTAAGGGAGTTCCCTTAAATGTTATATGTTTTTGCTTAGATGTATCAATTATTTCTATTAGAGAAGAGTTTGTTTAAATTAAAGCAGCTGACATTTTGTTATTATATATATCTTTGGTTATCGATATAGTTATTTTCTTTTTATTCACGACCACCTTCTCTCGTGTAATGCTCAAGAGCAAATAATGGCTAACGCAAAGAAAAAATGTGTACTTGATTGCTTCCACAAAAAAGCTACAATTCAGTTGCATTTGTGCTGTTTTTTTGCAACGGTTTATTGTACGCTAAGTTGAGGCGCAAAAATATATGTAAATTTAATAGTTGCAAAAGACACATATATATATATAGAGTGTAAAAGCATTCAATATTTCTACGCATTCTATCTCCTTCTGAGTGACAGTGTGTGTGTGTGGTAAAAGTGTTTCCAATAAATATATTAACAGCAAAAAAGAAGAAGACGATCAGCTATAACAGTAACTACAATGCTGCTGCAGAGAAACAAGTAAAAATATAATAAAGCGGCTTTGCAATCTTTGTGTTTGTTTGCTTTAATTTTAATTTAATTAGTATATATCGCATTTTCTGTTCTGCTCGCTCCCACTCAATTTTACTACCGTCTCGACTTGATTTTTATTTCCGTGTCAATTTTATCTGTTGTTTGAAAGTGAACAACTAGCACTTACCCTGTAATCAGACTTATTTTAATGTAATTTTACAGTTTATAGATAATTTTCTCATTAAAATAAAAACAAATCAAATACAATTTATTTAAGATACGAAAATTCTAAAATCACACTTTTCTCCATTCTCTTTCATTTCACTTTGTACAACAACAAAACATAAAAAAATATCTATTAGAAAGGATATGCATTATTTCACATATAATGTCATGAATAATATTTTTGGTCCCAATATTGTTCAACAATTAAATCACCTCACTTTACCAAAATTTACACATCAGGCTCAAAAATTTGAAATTTTTCCGTTTAGTTCTGCAATCGAATGTTTCATGCAATTTACTCGATTAATTGGCGCAAGGGCAACACGGTTGCCAGATATCTCAGACAGAATCTTGTTTGCCACACCCAACTCAATGTGTTATCGCTTGATTTAAATATAATATTTCATTTCATCATTGTCGATTGAGAGAAACTTACAAAAATTAATTTTTATAATGTCTGTAAATGGGAACCAAAAAGAGAGTAAAATCCGAGATTCGACAGCAGAAAACAATTCTGTTTCCAGCCATGCAGTCGCCTTATTGAACAGAATGCAACAGTTTGTGGAGAGCCAGAGGATGTGCGATGTGGTTCTCATCGCTGGGATTGATGGCAAACGGGTGTCAGCTCATCGCTTGGTGCTCGCAGCTTCGAGTGAGTATTTTTCGGCAATGTTTTCCGGGTCGATGCGCGAGAGCAAGGAGCAGGAGGTGACTCTTGGCGAGGTGAGTGGCAAAACGTTGCAGCTGATCGTCCAGCACTGTTACACGGGAAGCATTGAGATGCAAGAGGACACTGTGGAGACGCTGCTGGCCACCGGAAACCTGCTGCAGCTGACATCTGTGGTGACGAAATGCTGCAGTTTTCTCGAAGGTCAGCTGGACCCATCTAATTGTCTGGGAATTGCTTTCATGGCGGAGCAGCACAGCTGCGCAGAGCTGCTGCAAGTGGCGCAGGATTACATCTGCCAGCACATTATGCAGGTCTGTCAGAATAAGGAGTTCTTTCAATTAAACGCCATTCAGCTGGGCAAGCTGCTGTCCAGCGATGTGCTTGATGTACCATCCGAGCAGGATGTCTTCCACACGATGATGTCGTGGGTCCGCCACGATGCGCCAACTCGTGAGCAGCACATACCCGAGCTGCTCGCCAAGGTGCGTCTGCCCCTCTTGCCACCAACATTCCTTGTGAATCACGTAAAGAAAGTGTGCAGCGCCAGCAACGAGAGCCAGCAACTGCTGCTTGAGGCCTATGAATGGAAATTACTGCCCCCCGACTGCCGTTCGTCCTTTGATGCCTCCGAACGAACAAAGCCCCGCAAGCAGATTAACCACCGATTGCTGGTTGTGGGTGATTCGAATTGTTCCATTGAGACCTACTCTCCGGATCTGAACAAGTGGACGACTTTAACGCGAACAATCGACAACCGTAAGGAATTTGGTGCCGCTTTCATGGATAACCAACTGATTTTAGTCGGCGGAGATCACAACGGGGAAGATTTGCGCTCTGTGGAGAGCATTGACCTCAACACGATGGCCTGCAAACAACTCAATCCAATGGAAAATGCTCGACGTGATCCAGGCGTTGCAGTGCTGGGTGGGAAACTCTATGTGCTAGGCGGACTCACTGAGGGCCACACACTGAACACGGTTGAACGCTGGGATCCCATTGTGCGCACCTGGAACTATGTGTCGCCGATGTCCAAGGCTCGTAGGATGTGTGGTGTTGCGGTGTTAGACGGTCGCCTCTATGCCATTGGCGGATTCCCTCATGATTGCACAGTCGAAAGCTACGATCCAGAAACAAATAAATGGTGCTTTCGGGCTCCAATGAATCGATGTTGTGGTCCAGTTGGTGTCACTGCTGGAAAAGGATTCGTCTATGCAATGGGTGGCAACGACAAGGTAAACCAAAATAGAACCGATTCCGTGGAACGTTATGATCCGTCTACCGATAAGTGGACCTTGATTTGCAAGCTGCAAGTGGCACGTTTGGGGATCAGATGTATTCTTATTGGACATCGTTTGATTGCCGTTGGTGGCTGTGATGGTAGCTTTAATTGTGTAAACAATGTCGAGGAGTACGATCTAGTGAACAATACCTGGAGTGAACTGGCTCCAATGTCGGGTAAACGGAGCTTCGTCTCTGTCTTTGCCATACCTTAAGAGTCTTACAAATATAAATAATATCATAGAGTATAATAATATAATATATAGTAGTAATATAATATATAATAATATTATGACATAATAATAATAAATTATATAATAATAATAATACAATTGTACATTTGAGCACCATCTGTCAGATGGTAAATACGATAATATTAAGAGAAGGTATCTTGATAGGCATAGATAACTGTTGATTGTTTAGGTCAACTAGCAAATAGAATAACTTGTCCTAAGCAAACAATATTCTTTTAAAAAACTTGTTTATAACCCATGCATTTTAACCTAATAAATAAGTGCGAAAATATCTCTTTAAGTATTCACTTCATTCAGCCCAATTTTTAGTATACTTGTCAGTGGGTCACATAGAGTAGAGTTACTTTCCCCTGAAGATGGCTACATGCGCGACAGTCTAGCAGCTACCCCTCCATGCCCGGCAGCAGTCTATAAGTCTCTGGAGTTTTAGGCAAGAAGAAAGATAGACTGATGGGTCTAGGTAAAAATATGATTTTTGACCGAAGCTGAATACGTCTTGGGAAGATTTAGTGATGTAATCACTATGAGAATGGAGTATTTAAGAGGGTATCCACTGAACCGCTTTTGGAAGCCTTAAATAAAGCTCAAATTGAATATATTTGTGATCTGAGAAATAGAGTTCGTTAGAAACTCTCCACACTTTTAACTGTGTGAAACAATGATCAGGTCAGGGTATAATTTTCTGACAAAGTGTAAAAATTGGAGTGTTACGTTCTAATCGACTATTGCAAATCGATAAAGGCTAGTCAGCAAATTTGGTCGGTAGGTTGTTGGCGATGTCCTTCAAGGATCGGAATAGGGTGCAACTGAAAGTTCGATGCCAATCAAATATCAATAGTAAAGTTCAACAGATAGATTTGAGTGTTACTTGTATGTTTATCTCCTATATGCATTCCCAGAAGTATTTCTTCATATTTTGACGTATTTTCAAATACAACAGTTTTAATAGTGTGTGACAAGTTCTCATTAATATTCTCTTATGAGTTTGAGTTTTAAATTCAAAGTAAAAGCATACTCCATATACTCCAATTCTCTGTTAAAATCGATGATCAATCCGGTCATATCAGCGACTCGTCTATTAATCCGCTCCAGCAACTCCAAGCACCCCTTGAGGATCGTATTAATTTATCTCTACCCGTTTTCCCGACTTCTGTTCGGGTTAGCTCCGGTTCACATAATCGCCTCAGTTCGTTAATTTCCGAGTCGTAGATCGCCTCGTGAAAGACAACCACATATGGATCCATGGATAATATCTCAATTTTTAACGGTGCCAGTCGTAAAAATTGCGACGAGTCATTTTTCGACTTGGCTTTGGTTCATGAGAGGCGCCACAGATTTGAGTGTATTTTTCATCCACCTCCTGCGCCTCTGAGCCATACGGATCTTCCGGTCTCTCATATTTTATAAATTCGACAAGCAACTCTTTAGTGAGAGAACTCAGTTGGGGTTCATTTAATAGCACATCTCGTGCCTCATTCAAGTTGCCTAAAGAAGAATTTTTAATGGAAATTAATGGCTTATACATCGTCTTCGAAACAGTTTCTAATTAAGGCCAGACAATGCCAAAACTATGACGATTATTTCTATTTTTTAAAAATATTTCTAATAAAATAGCATCTCGAAAAATTCGCATACCAAGTTCTTGGCTTACCCTCTGCTGCCAGTGAGCCGGCTAAATACCAGGCTATATTACTGCTCGTTATGTTCAGTATTTCGTAGACATCAGGAGGGGATTCATTATCCATTAACTGACGTGCCGTTAATAACCATTTAGTTGCATTCCCCATATCATCCACATGGAAAGAGAGTTTGCCCAGCTCAAAGCAGTCGAGATACGAAAGCCTTGCACTGCGTGTAAGCGATTTGAATAGTATTCATTCATTCAATCATTCATTCATCCGTTTGAATACCTACTCGAATTGTGTGCCATCCAGCCAACCATTCGCCATTTCCATCGGTTCTAGTCTAAAGGTTATCTGTATGCGATGCAGGGCTGTGGTTGCCTCCTCCAAATCCTCAAGCTGCGGCAATCCAATTGTGCTGGAATATCAATATATATAGTTAACGGTATATAGTTAGTTATGGACTTACAACATTTATATTTTAATTTTAAAGTTATATTTTGTACAAATTGTGCACTGATTTTAATCCACATTAAAGAATTAAATAAATATACCAAACACATTAATTAATTATTCATACATACAAATAAAATATATATTTTTAGAAACTTCTACTAAAAGCACTTATAAAATTTGGATTCGCGACTCGTAAGCTAAAATAAATCAGTTAATTGCCTTTGTTTAAGTAATGTTGTTCAGGCTGTTCAAATTATAATTAAATCTACTTGTAAACTATTCAATATGTTTGCTGTTGTGGAATAAAATACTAAAAAATTATGTTTTTTAAGATACAACTTTGCTTTTTAGAAATATACTTTCTGAATAATTCAATAATATCCCTTACTGTATTTCAAGTGTTTACCTTGGGCAACTGGCTGTTGCATATAGCTTTCCAGCTGTGCCCAGTCTTTGGACATGTGTCGGATGAGTGAAAAAATGTTGAGTGGATTTGAGAGAAATTCTTCTTCACGTCCCACGGCTGATTTCAGTGGCTTCGCCAGCTGCTGACTAAGTCTGAGAGAGTTAAGATGAGATTTGATTTTAAATAAGAAATTAGACTAGAAATCAGATCTTTAATTAATTGCTCAGCTTGTCAATCTTCAGCTGCATCTGATGAGTTCAACGTTGAATTTGAGCATAATATTCTGAACCACATCATCTTTGCAACTGATGTAGAAATCAATTCAAAAAATAACACAATTTGTTATATTCAACTGTGAAAAAGCACATCGAATAGATTTGAAATACTCCAATTTATATTAGAAATTTAACACTTAAAGCTGCTGTTTCGTATCTCTGATGTCGAAGGTGAAACATTGGAGTAGATTTATATAAGGGCGCTTAGATCTTATAGAGGCATAAAGCTAGCGTCACCTAAATTGAAGCGTAGATTGCAGTTGACTCAACGACTCAACAGATATGTTTTGGAACATGTTAAATATTGGCAGAAAATTATGAAAATTTAATATAAACATCCAGCAGCAGCAGTTAATACTGAAGATAAATTCTCACTTGCATTGCTGTTCCATGAAATAATTCAACTGCCTTTTGGTCATATTCAGCTTGATTCAATCCGTGGACAGCTTGTCCTGCATTATGGGAATCACATCTTGGAGCACCTTGCCTTCCGATATTGACGTATTTATCCCTTGCCACATTTTGTACATCTTACGATAAGTGGGAAACCGGAAAATGTGATCACATTTAGCGTCAAATTCATTTAAAGGTCGCCTTGTCCCTTATAAATCAAACAATGATTATTGAAATTGAAGGATGATTTTAAGAAGATTATTTTGTTCGAAACAATACGCAAAATCAAAATCAGCTGTTTTAGAGATGTGAGTGAAATGCGCATCATAATAGGGTTGCCAAGGCGATAGATTAGCCAATCACGACAATCGCATGCGTACTTTGGCATGCAGCATTTAAGAGAACGCTGTTCTCTTAAGACAAAAGCCTTACATATATTAAGGGAATTCTCTTAAATGTTTTATGTTTGTGCTTAGATGTACAAAATAATTTCTATTAGAGAAGAGTTTGCTTAAATTAAAGCACCTGACATTTTGTTATTATATATATCTTTGGTTATCGATATAGTTATTTTCTTTTTATTCACGACCACCTTCTCTCGTGTAATGCTCAAGAGCAAATAATGGCTAACGCAAAGAAAAAATGTGTATTTGATTGCTTCCACAAAAAAGCTACAATTCAATTGCATTTGTGCTGTTTCTTGCAACGGTTTGCTGTATGCTAAGTTGAGGCGCAAAAATATATGTAAATTTAATAGTTGCAACAGACACATATATATTTAGAGAGTATATTGAGTGTAAAAGCAATCAATATTTCTACGCATTCTATCTCCTTCTGAGTGACAGTGTGTGTGTGTGGTAAAAGTGTTTCCAATAAATATATTAACAGCAAAAAAGAAGAAGACGATCAGCTATAACAGTAACTACAATGCTGCTGCAGAGAAACAAGTAAAAATATAATAAAGCGGCTTTGCAATCTTTGTGTTTGTTTGCTTTAATTTTAATTTAATTAGTAAATATCGCATTTTCCGTTCTGCTCGCTCCGACTCCATTTTACTACCGTCTCGACTTGATTTTTATTTGCGTGTCAATTTTATATGTTGTTTGAAAGTAACCATCTAGCACTTACCCTGTAATCAGACTTAGTTTAATGTAATTTTACAGTTTATAGATAATTTTCTTATTAAAATAAAAACAAACAAATAAAAACAGTCTAATTTAATTTTGAAGAGTTGTGACTACGCCCCTGTCACTGCCCCTGTCCCTGCCTCTGTACTCTAAACTCCAGTTTCTGAACTCCAAGTCCTGAGTCCTGAACTGGCCAAATGTTTGTGGGTTCAACTTTTGCCACTTTTTTGCATATATTTTGCTGTTAATTGAATATTTCAGCTTTTGTTGTTTGTTTGTTTGTTGTTGTTGGTGTTGTTTGTCAAAGGTCGAAAAGCGAAATCAACGGTAATTAAAATTCAATTAGAACAGAAACGACAACAACAACAGCTGTTGACTATAACATAAACTATTGCAACAAAACAAAAAAAAATACATCCATAATTTGTGGCAACAATTAGAATCGGGCTTAGTTAATTGGCAGAGGCTCTGTTTGAGCCGTGTTAATGTAATGGCCAACAATTTACGTCAACTTAATGTCCATTTTGGCTTGGAGTATGAGTTGTGCGAGTGTGCCAGGTTGTGTGTGCGGTGTGTGTGTGGTGTGTGAGTGGTTGCTTCATTTATTGCTCCATTGCTCGCACCACTTTTGCTTAAGGTAAGATTTATGTGAAATGATGGCTCTGAGTGGGCAGTTCTCGCCTCGATCCGGTGTCAATCGCTGCTACACTGAGAAAAAACGATTCAACTACATTTCTAGAAAATAAAAAAAAAGTGCATTTCGAAAATTAATCATTGTGGTTTGCTTAAAAATAGAGTTGTTGTGGATTTTTCTACAAATTAGAAAAAAATATTTGTAACTTTCTTCAACAGAATATTTTTTATATATCTTTTTGCTTACTGAAATTAATCAACAGTTGTCTTTTAATATTTCACAGCTTATAAATGCTTAAAATTTAAATTATGATTTATTCGCTGACCCTCAGGCAGAGAACAGCTCATAAAATAATATTGAAAAGTTTTTTTTTTACAATTTTTCTCTGTTTGGGCTTTGCATATTTTCTTTTTAATTATAGAAAGTATTTAAAAAATAAATATAAATAGCCATATATTTGGTATTATCGAGTTCTAGTTTTTAGAATATTTGTTCTTAATATTTAGAAATTATTTGTAATAAGAAGAAAAAGTTTCTAATTTTTCAGGGAGACTATTTTGTGGCGTGTAACTGCCTCAAGTGTGCAACGCAATTTAGTGAAAATATCAAATTTCCTACTCACACACAACAAACACACACACACCACACACACGCACACACACACAGAAAACACACTTCATTCACTGCTTTTTTTTTTTTTTTTTTTGCTGGACGTAGAAAAGTAAACAGAAGGTTAATGGATTTGACACACGGTTCACCAACAGGGGCAACATCAGCAGCCACATCTACGGCACTTGTGCGTGAAATGGATATGCTTTCAGGCCATACACACAC